>CM067325.1:111037500-113955000 GCA_034376525.1 Nicotiana benthamiana
AAGTAAATACGAATATCAACAATGCTACAATATAAACAACACTATTATGAGAACAAGGTAAACACTAATATATATATACAACTACATTCCAATGTGCACAGATACATACTATGCATACGTACATGTGTGTACGCACAAAAAGATATATGAACAAAAGGAATACAACCCCACCCCTAACAGAAAGTGATGCATCGTCCCTAATGCATAAAAGTAAACAGAAAAGAGTGAGGGTGGCTGCCTGAGGCACACTAAGTTCTATGGAAGTCGGCAGCCGGCTGGGCACTGGAGGGATCACCCTCAGATGTAGTAGCAGGGACTGATGATAGCTTGGTCTGTGTTGTGGTCTCCTCTAATTGTATACTATCCTTGGGCTTCTCCCGGGTAGGAGAGGGATATGCAACTGTAGCAGGAGCTGGAGCTATGTCGAGGACTGATGGAGCTTGGGAGTTGCTGGACGCGCCAACTGATGATAGAGGTGCTAAAGGAGAAGCTGTGACTGCTCTATCTATCAAAGACTTGTTGATTTCCTCTTGTAAATATGCTCGCTCCACATCCTCACAAGTAGTACCCTCCTGACTAGCATCATCTGTAGAGCCTATGCAAATTGTTTCGCTTTTTCTAAAGTAGCTTCATCATCATCTTCCCAACTTGAACCCTTTTCATTATCCTCCAATTTTCCCGTACCTCCACTCTCATCCCTTGAATTAATCTCAATGTCAGCATACGTAGCTTTAGGTTGGGAAGCTCCGGGAGTAGGACGTATGCGGTCCGACATCAATGTCGAGAAATGAAGCCCCAAATCTCGTGGTGCAGTATCCGCACATTGATCACTATCAGTTGGAAGGAAGGATGAGAGCTCGAATTTCGAGTTCTGCATCCGTAGGAATTTGACCTTCATAGATGCAAACTTCATTCCTGAGCTCCAGTAGCCCACTCACCTCACCCCTCTCTAGCTTCTCCATGCGAAACTCCAATTTATCAAATCTCGCTGCATGGGCTGATTGCTGCTTTTGAATGTTCTGAACTGCTGCTTGCATTAGGTTCAAGGCCTACATTATCAAGTTTGGCAATGTCTTCAAAAGTTGGTCGACTTTGGCATATGCATGTTGGGCCAATAGACCAAGCTTGGAGACAACTGGGGTAGCTTGGGGAGGCTTAGTAGGAGTAGACTGAGATACAGGCAGATGATTGGACGATTCTGCAGAATCAATTGAATGTGTCACAGAAGGATGGGATTGTGAAGCATCCTCAGTATTTGGTTCCTGAACTATCACCACAGCACTGCATCTTCCATACGGTTGAGATCAATAACCTTTGGTTCCTTTCCCCTTTTGCCTTTTAGTTGACACACCGAGACATTTACATTCTTGTCGAGTGTTGTGATCAATGAAGGAAATGAAAGAGATGTAGTATTTTGCGTAGCTCGGATACCTATCTCCTTAAAAATGATTGCCCCCACATCTATCTTGATGCCTTCCATGATGAAGGCTATCAGGAGGGCCTTCTAAATAGCAATATAGGTCTTGTTTTGAGTGGGTATCAACCTGAATGTGAGGAATGCAAGCCAAAAGCGTCCCTCCCCAGAGAAACTCTCCTTATATATCTTAACACCGGTGTTTATCCATGCAGGTGTTCCTTTTCCAATGACAGAGGCCATCCACCTGCGTTCACCTTCCTTGTTTGCAAATTTTTCATCATATTCCTTTGTCCCATCTTTCCATTCCGAATCATATAATCTATTTATGGTGTCGGCACCGCATAAGAATGTGACCCCCCCCCCCCCCCGAACTACTACTTGCTCAAGAAACATCTTATTACGCTTATGGTTCTTGGTTTTAGATGCCTCGTAAGATGCATAAAATTCGCGTAGCATCAATTCATTGTATTCAGCAGGAGGTTCAGTGAAAGCAAACTATTTCCTACTCCTGATGTTAGCTAGATGTGAGGATACTTCTCCTTTATCCCATTTAGGCTCAACTGCTTCTTGGGTAGGAGCGATCTCTTGAAGCCCTTATATGTACCACTCTCATGACCCCTCTACTCCAGTGTGTTGGTGGTATTTATCACTTTCTTACGTCTAGCCTTAGCCATTAGATAAATGTTGGGTAGCAGTAACTCCTCTTCAGACTGAGAGGGGTGGTATTGTACAGGATCTACCCTTTGTCGCTTTGCCTTTGGTGGTTTATATGTGGATCGTTTTTGTCTGGGAGACATATCTGAACAAGAGTGCAAATGAAAATATCAATACCTTGGGAAAAGAAGTAGAAGAACTAAAAAGAATTAAAACGAAAAGTTCAAAATGCGGTCCACTATGCGATCTCATAACCAACATGCGGACCGTAGAGTTATTGCAGAAATGCAGGCATCACAAGTTGTTTAATCTCGGACACAACATGTGGACACATAACCATTATGTGGACCACATAGTCACTGCAGAATGAACATTCCAAATAGTTCATTTTCTTTGTGGTTTGTTTAACAATGCGGTGGATCTGCGGACCGTAAATCAGTTCTACGATCGCATCTTCCACCGCATTTTTACCATTTTGCACAAACAGACATAGGGTCAATGAGGTCGGTCTGCGGACCACATTTCAGGCATGCGATCTCAATGTCACTGCATTTCGTCATCTTCCTCAGGTGACCTAGGGTTTGGTCGGCGGATAAAATGGGGTCCGCATATCAGTCATGTGGACCACAGAACTCATCGTTTCCACATAAGCATAAGGTCCAACAATGGCTACCAAATTATTTTTTGTACAACCCCGTTCTTCACATCATTCCTAACATAAATTCGATCGCAATTACCAAGAAACAACTATACAAAGCATTTGGGACTAAACATTTTTGCACGCAATTTGAATTAAAGAAGAAAGGGAAAGAGTTACATACAAGAGTCGTTGCACAGACTTCACGAAATGGAAATGTTTGGTAGTTTGGGTGTTGTTTTTGCCTGGATTTGATTGAAGCTTCTTGTCTTTCCCTATATTTTTTCGTTTTCTTTGCCGGTTATATTCTTTTCCTGAGTTCTTTTTCTATTTTTTTTTCTTTGTTTTGAATCAGCGAATAAAAAAGGGGGCTTACCCGGTGAAATGTGATGCACATTGTGGTGCATTTTGCACCGCATAACACACTATGCGAATGCATATGTGTTATGCGGTGTAATTGATGGGTGAAATTCAAGGGCCTCAAATGCGGTGAATTCTGTGGTCGCAGAATCGAAATGCGGACCAGATAATCCATTTTGGCCGCATTTTCAATGCCATTTTGGGCTCCTCTCTATTCACGTCTGCGATCAACATACGATCCGCATAGCATTAATGCAACTGCATTCACGCTGTCGATTTGACATTTTTCCAATTCTTCAGCTTTTCAGGCTTTTCACCAAGTGTTAAGAACGTTTGAACCCCCCGAACTCAAACAAACATTTTAAACCAAAATTTGAAACGTGCAAAGAACAAAACTAAAGAAAGATATTACCACCCATGGGTTTATTCCCATGAAGCGCTTGATTTGGCATGACGGGATTAACATTCCTTCAACTTCACTCAGTGGTCGGGCATGGACCATCTATTAGAGCCAGCTGCTCCACCAAATGTTTTTCTCCATCAATTCCCAGATAGTGCTTGATGTTGACCATTTGCCTTGAATGTACGAGACGCATCTGTTGACTCTAATTCCACCGCTCTACAAGGATATACATTTACCACTTTGAAGGGACCCGACCATTTTGGTTTAAGCTTGCCCGAAAAAAAGTTTTAGCCTCGACTTAAAGAGCAAGATTGTATCACCCGCCTTGAACTTTCTTTTCAACATTTTCTTGTCATGGACAAACTTCATCCGCTCTTTGTACACCGCAGCACTCTCATAAGCATGTAAATGGAATTCTTCATGTTAATTGAGTTGTGTCAACCTCAAATTTGAAGTTTCAGCCCATTCTAGGTTCAAGTTTTTCAATTCCCGAATGGCTTTGCATTCCAATTCCATGGGTAGATGACATGCTTTACCAAAGATGAGTCGATAAGGAGGAGTACCAATAGGAGTTTTGTAGGCCGTGTTATATGCCCAAAATGCGTCATCTAGCTTCCTTGACCAGTCGATCCTATTTGCGTTCGCAGTTTTAGCAAGAATATTTTTTATCTCTCAGTTAGAAACCTCAACCTGACCACTTGATTGCGGATGATAAGGTGTGGCCACATTGTGCTTGACACCATACTTTTCAAGTAGCCCCACAAAAACTTTGTTTCAAAAATGAGACGCACCATCACTAAGAATGGCTCTAAGAGTGCCAAACCGAGTGAATATGTTCTTCTTCAGCAATGCAGTCACACTCATTGCCTAATTGTTTTGTGAGGAAACGGCTTCAACCAATTTGGACACGTAGTCCACCTCTACTAAGATGTAATTCATCCAACAAGAACTTACGAAGGGACCCATGAAGTCGATCCCCCACACGTCAAAGATTTCTATCTCCATCACAAAGTGCATTGCCATTTCATGCCTCTTGGAGATTGAACCCTGTCGTTGGCATTGGTCACACGCCTTGACCATTTGATTGGCAACATGGTAGATGGAAAGCCAATAATATCCACATTCAAGAACTTTAGCCACCGTCTGATTTCCTCCATGATGACCCCAACCCTTGAGTCATGGCATGCCCTAAGAATTGTCATAACCTCCTCTTCGAGAATACAACTTCGGATAATATTGTCAGCACAGACACGGAACAAGTATGGCTCCTCCCAATAGTATTGTCGTAATCTCTCAAGAATTTCTTTCTTTTGTAGGATTCTAATCTTTCGGGAATGGGGTCGCTCACCAAATAATTAGAAATATCAGCATATCAAGGAGCAAATGTGCTAGACAATGCCAATATGTTCTCATCCGGAAATGCATCATTGATTTCAAGATCCCCATTTTGTCTTACTACTTCTTCCAACCTTGATAAATGATCTCCACTTCATTTTGCGTTCCCTTGCGATCCTAGACTTTAGAGTCAAATTTTGGTAACAACATGACCAGACAGATCAATTGAAGCTTTGCATCTTTCTTTGCCATGAGATAACGAAGAGTTTCTTGATCCATGTAAACTATCACCTTGGACCCCAAATAAGATGCCCAGAACTTCTCAAAGTCATATACAATAGCAAGCAGTTCTTGCTCAGTCATTGTGTAATTTATTTGTGCCTCATTGAGAGTCTTACTTGCATAGTACACTGGGTGAAGAATTTTGTTGTGGCATTGGCCAAGAATTTCCCCAATGGCGATACCACTGGCATCACACATAAGCTCGAAATGAAATGACCAATCAGGTGTAACAATAATGGGTGTCGTGGTAAGCCTTTCCTTTAACTCCTCGAATGCTTTAAGACATTTTTTATTGAATATGCACTCTGTAGCGTTTTTCGAGGAGTTTGCACATGGGGTTAGCAATCTTGGAGAAGTCCTGGATGAAGCGCCTGTAAAACCCGGCATGCCCTAGAAAACATCTAACACCTTTCAAGGATATTGGTGGAGGAATCGTTGAAATGATTTCGATCTATACCCGGTCAACTTCAATGGCATGCTTTAAAATTGTGCCCAAGCACGATACCTTCGTTTACCATGAAGTGAAACTTCTCCCAATTTAGCACAAGATCAATTTCTTCGCATATATTTAGCACTTGTTTCAGGTTGCAAAGACAGTGCTCAAATGAATCACCAACCACCTATATGTCATCCATGAAGACTTCAAGAAAATCCTCAACCATCTTAGAGAAAATGGACACCATACATCTTTTAAAGGTGGCCGGAGCATTACATAAACCAAATGGCATCCGGCTAAAAGCAAAGGTGCCATACGAGCAAGTGAAGGTGCTTTTCTCTTGATCCTCCAAAGCGATGCTAATTCGATTATAACCGGAATACCTATCAAGGAAACAATAAAAAGACCTTCCCGCTAGCCGATCAAGAATTTGATCAACAAAAGGCATAGGGAAATGGTCCTTCCAAGTTTTACTATTAAACTTCTGATAGACCATACAAACTGGCCATCCTGTGACAGTTCCTGTTCGGATGAGTTCATTTTTCTCATTTTTGATAACAGACATGCCACCCTTTTTTGGCACACATTGTACTGGGCTCACCCATGAACTATCCGCGATGGGGTAGACTACCCCGGCATCCAACTATTTGATGATCTCCTTCTTCACGACTTCTTGCATTGTCGGATTAAACTGTCTTTGATGGTCCACGCTTGGCTTTGTCTCGCTCTCCAATAGGATTTTGTGTTCACAAATTCCCTTGGGAATCCCACGGATGTCCTCAATAGTCCATCCAATAGCCTGCATATATTCCTTCAAGACCTCCAATAATTGGTTTACCTGCACATAATTTAACAAAGAGAAAACGATTACGAGTAAAGTATAATTAGAGCCAAGAAATTTATACCTCGAGTGTGGAGGAAGATGTTTGAGCTCTAGTTGAGGCGGCTCTATTATTGATGGCTTTGCGGGTGCTGTGGTACTATTCTCCAAGTCAAGATAAAGCTTTGCTAGAGTGTAGGTGTAGAATCCAAGACCTTCCAATGCATTCGCGGACTCCATGTACCCTTCCATGTCTTCACCATAAACATTTACAAAGATGGCCGCCAAAGCCTCACCAAGGCATTATTTTTCCATTTTTAACTCGATGGCATATTCAAATTCATCTACAACTTTTATCATGGAAATTCTCTCATACTCATAGGGTAGATTGATCCCCTTGCATGATTGAAAAGTGAATTCTTCATCATTCACCCGGAACATAATCTCATTTTGCTCTGAGTCCGTAAGTGCTCTTCCCATAACTAGGAATTTTCTCCCCAAGATGATAGGGATCTCCTTATCGACAACACAATCAGAATCACAAAGTCGATGGGCCAATGAAATTTTCCTACTTTTACAAGCGCATCATGAACAATTCCTACAAGTCACTTAATAGATTGATCAGCCATTTGTAACCTCATGCTTGTTGGCCTTGGCATCCCTAGACATGCTTGCTTGTAGATGGCAAGCGGCATCAAGTTAATGCTTGCCCTATTGTCACGAAGAGCTCTTGCAAAATCACACTCTCTGATAATGCATGGGATAGTAAATTCTCTCGGGCACTCTTTCTTTTGGATGTGTCTTGTGGCTATGATGGAGCTCACCCGGTGAGTCGTGTATACTACTTCATTCATTGTGGTCCTCTTTTTGGTGATCAAATCCTTCAAGTATTACGCTAACCCTGGCATTTCTTGGAAGGCTTCCTGGAACGGAATATTCACCGACAATTGCTTTAAAATATCATAAAAATTTCTCAAGCTTTCTATCATCAACCCTTCTAACAAGTCTTTGAGGAAAAGGAGAAAGAGGTCTAGGAATGGGAGGTGGAGCTTTTGGTGTCTCCTTGTCCTTTTCCTTTACTTTTTCTGGGATCATTTCTTGCACCCTTTCTTCTTCCGGCACCCTTTCAACTTCAATAGCTTCTTGTTCTTCGGTGTTAGATCCTTTCTCAACTTCTTTCCCAACAACCTTATGTTCAATGTCCCCTTGCAATACCTTTCCACTTCTAGTAGTTATCACCATTACGTGAGAAGTTGAGCCACCTCTACCACTCTTCGGGTTCCCAATGGTATCACTAGGAAGTTGCCCTTTTTGCTTTGGTTTTTGATCATTTAAAAGGTCTCTCATTTGTATCTCTAGGTTTTGAATCGATGTGGTGTGAGAGCTAACAACTTTGGGCATGTTTCTCATGGATGTGTCTAACTTCTTTTGATTTTGCAACACTCTTTCAAGTATACTTTGTAACTTGGACTCACTTGACGACCCTTGATTTTCATATTGACCCTTTGGTGGAACATAGGGGTTCGAGCTCCGATTAGCCTCCACTGGTTTTGTTGCCCTTGACCACGGTAGGGTTGCCTTTGATACCCTCCTTTACGGTTGTTGATGTAATTTGCCTGCTCGAAATTTTCCTCAATGTTGAGTTGGACATCTTCCACTACATTTACTTTCCTCGTTTGATTTTCGGTAAATATCTTTGTTAACACATTCACATTTGTAGCAAGCCCGGCAATCACGTGGTCTCTTTCCTGATTTTCTTTGATCAAAGTGGTCAAAAAAGGGGACCCATATGAAATTCCTTCGGTAGTATCTTCAAAATGCCATGCTTGGTTGTGCTTTGCCATCTTGTCCAGAATTTGAGTCACTCTAGCAATGATTTGTCCATGAAAGATTCGTCAGTTGCATTCTTGGCGATGGCTTTGTTCATAGGATCCAAACCCACGTGAGTTTTTTCCAACAACGTGGAATCCAAGAAACCATGATTTGGAGACCTCACTAGTATAATTTGAAGTGATCCCATGCCTCATGCAAATGCTCCTCCTTCATTTTCTTAAAGAAAAATCTTGTCTCGCAAATCAATTATAGCACAACCTTTCATCCACATAATGATGATCAAGCCGAGCGCACATTCAGATGCTCGATGATAAGTTACGAGCATGTGTATTCGATTTTAAGACAAGTTGGGATGAATATCTATGTATTATAGAGTGCAAATACTAATATTACCACTACACTATCAAGATGGCTCTGTACGAGGCTTTGTATAGGTGCATGTGCAGATCTCCTATAGGGTGGTTTAATATTGGAGAATCTTGGTCACATGGGCCTGACCTAGTTCAACAAGCCATAGAAAAAGTAAAGCTTATCTAGGATCAACTATTGACATCTCAGAGTTGTTAGAATTCTTATTATGGCGTGCGACGACAATATTTAGTGTTTGGGGTTAATGATTGGGTAGTCTTAAAGGTGTCACTTCAAGGGTGTTATGAGAACTGACAAAAAAGGAAAACTTAGCCCACGGTATATTGGGCCTTATATGATCATTTAGAGTTTGGGTCGAGTAGCTTATGAGTTAGAATTGTCCTCGGGATTGGAGTCTCTCCATCCAGTTTTTCACGTGTCTATATTACGAAAGTGCATTGGCGATCCTACACGAGTGGTGCCCACGAATGATATAAAAATTATATAGGACTTGTCATATGAGGAAATTTCGGCTGCCATTCTAGACCGACCAATTCACAAGTTTCGGAATAAGTAGGTAGCCTCCATGAAAGAACTTTGCAAAAATAACAATGTGGAAGAGATGACTTGGGAGGCTAAGGAAAACATGAAGTGTAGAAGATATTTCTACCTATTTCCTCGTCAGAGAAGCATCCAAATGAGAAATCATAATCATAAGGTACTTGTAAATTCTTGTGTTGGTTATTGTTGTTTGTCATAAGAGGCCATTGTCGCTATTCATAATTGTGGTCATGCGTGTAGTTGGATTATTAAGCTTCTACAAGGGAATTGGTGGTTGTATTGTTACAGAGGCAACCCTGCCAAAGTTATATTGATAATGGGGAGTTGGAAATTTGAGTACATTTGTTTCTAAGGGGGAAAGATGTTACTTTTCGCGTTTTTCGTGGTTTCGCCTTCATTAAATTTACATAGACTTGGGGATGTGATCATCTTGACATTAATGTATTTACGCTATTTATAACAAGCAATGAATAAATGTCATAAAGGATAAAGGATGCATAAATTAGAGAAAACGGGTTTCGTTGAAAATGGCCAAGTTTGGATAAAATATAGATAAAATAATAATATCCGATAATTATAAGCTAGTAGCATGCAAGGTCTCATATGACCCCGATAATGTAATATATAAAATATATACAATATATTTTAAAAATAAATAAAATTTTAAAAAATTTGTGATTATTTTTAAGTGATTCCAAAACAAAATTAATTATAGGGTAATAAAATATTATTCGGTTAACTAACAAATGGATAAATTTAATCAATTACCCCCGAAGAGTAATGTTGAAGCCCCCCTTAGTATAAGGTGAGTCATTAATTAAACTTTACATGTGTTAAAAGTTGATGTTTCAAAGTCTTATCAAGACTGTTGTGAGCTTTGTCAAAATGTGATAAAACATTTCTCTTAAAGTTCAAAAAGGACCATTTAACCTTCTACCTTAGACAAAAACGTGAACAGAAGCAAATCATCTCAATTCAACGCAACTCTTCGTCCAAGCCTCACTCCAAAAATCAGATCAATTCGACGCAAGCCAAACTTCGTTCATCCAGTTCAAAGAAAAAAAAAAGCACAGAATCTTAAATTTAATTTTTGGGTCTAAGTTCAATCCAGGAAGATTTTTAACGGGATAATTATGCGAAGTTTTTCCTACTCTAAGTATGTTAGGGCTCTACCTTCTTTCTATTTTTATGCTGAGTTTTCTCGTTTTTTTCGGTTTTCATAAATCACTCTATTCGTAAAATTATAAGGGCTGTCTATATTCTTGATTTCTCATGAAAATTATTATTATTTTCTGTTCTTGGGTCTCAAAATAATACGTAGTTGGAAAGGTTTATCGGGAAAGAATATCGAGATTATTATGTATTTTTCATGCATTTCACTCATTTATACATGTGCATTGACCCATGGCCAGATAGCGTCATATACGCGAATATATATAAATATATGCATAAGTATATGGGAAAAGGATACGATATTATATACGCACCACCACTTGATCAGCTCGTATATGATGATGATGTTTCCCACGGTGTCCGAAATATGATCCAAACGGCGTTATATACTTATATATATGTATGTATATGTATACGGGATATGGGAAGAGGTTATGGCGTTATATATGCACCACCACCTGATCAACTGGTATATATTGATGATGTTGCCCAAAGTGGCCGAGACGATATGATGGGATTCCCTAAGTGGCTTGATGATATTATGTATACCCATATTTATGTATGGCACGACATTTATAAGCATGTGCATGATACTCTAAACGTTTCAAATTTTACAAAGTTATTCTGATTTAAAGGTGGTTCTATATTCCATGTTTCATCTATGGCTTTTACGTACTTATTTTCATGCCTTACATACTCAGTACCTTCGTTGTACTAACGACCTAATTCACGGGGCATGTGTTTGATACTCGCGGGTGCAGGTAGTCAAGCTGACGATCTCCCTTCTTAGTATTCTTGATCAGCGAGAGTTGGCGTGCTCCACTTGATCCGGAGCTGCCTTTTGTTTTGGTACGATATGTTTATATATGTATATATATATATATGATGTGGCTTAGTTCCGTCTTTGTACATTTATGTTTCTGTTAGAGGTTTGTAGATAGTATGTCTACTAGGGTTGTATGTAGCCTTGTCGACGTTGTGTTTTGGATGTGTAATTGTCCATAGCATCCTTGCCGGCTCGCCACTATATTCTGCATGTATACATACATATGCCTTGATGGCAGGTTTCCTTCGCATATGTTATCTTCGTAATGCAGCCGATGTTATACAAGTTCATATTTTAGACGCATTCTTGGGGTTTCTGACAGAGAGGGCTCAGGCACCCATCGTGGCCCATCTGCTTGGATCGTGACACCCGGGACCTCAGCAAAAAACACAGACAAGTCATATACCACTATCCAAACTTACACAAATCTCAACAACACCTCAAATAACATTGCATCAACCCATTAGCATTAGATTCAAGACTAAGAACATCAACAACTTTCCAAATATGCTTTCGGTCAAAAAGTCTATCAAACCTTGTCGGAATGACCAAAAATTTTGCAAACACATCACATTCAACACTACGAAGCTACTCCAACATCCGAAATTATATTTGGACCCTCGAATAAAAATATCACTATCGAACCGAAAACTTCAAAATATCAACTTTCGACATTTCAAACCTAAAATAGCTACGGGCCTCAAACACACAATCTGAACACGCTCCTAAACCTGAAATCACCTAGTAGAGCTAATGGAACCATTAGAATTCCATTCCGAGGCCTCTTTATACTATTCTGCTTATGGTCAAATTTCCAAAACTTAAGCTCTCATTTAGGGACTAAGTGTCCCAAAATGAAACTCTGAATAAATCCTTCCGGCAACTAAAAGTAGTAAAACAAACACGGAGAATGTAATTAATGGCGGATCGAGGCGTAAATTCTTAAAACGACCAGCAGTTCTTCATATACTCCTATACTTACACATTCATTCATCCTCGAACGAGCATAGAGACATACCTTGAGTAGTGAAAAGAATAGGGTAACGGCTGCACATATCCTGCTTGATCTCCTAGGTATCCTGGTCGACCGGTTGACCTTGCCGCTAAACCTTTACTCATGCAATGTTCTTTGACCTCTGCTTTCTAACCTACATATCCAATATTGGCACTGGCTCCTCAACATTAGATAGGACCTCGTCCAAGTGGACGAAACTTAAATCTAACACGTGCGATCGATCATCGTGATACCTCCGGGGCATCAAAACATGAAATATCAGATGAAATCCATCTAAGCTGGGAGGTAAGGAAAGCTAATAAGCAACTCCCACACGCCGCAAGGACCAATAAACCCCGTACTCAACATACCTTTCTTCCCGAATCTTATAACACCCTTTAGAGGCGATATCCGAATAAAGAATAGGTAGTACACATAGGAATGAATGTACGGACTTGGTCAGTCAATCCACAATCACCCAAATGACATCAAAGTTCGTCAAAGAGTGTAATTTGAATGAGAATTAAAGAAATAGCTGATTGTGTTTAAATGAAGTGCCATAAATGTGAGGATATGATTAGATCCATGTTTTTTGCTTCTGGTGATGATCTTTGTTTGCCAGGTGATGGCCAATCTAGAGCACTTTCAGGAAGAATTGTATGTAGGCCCGTGCTGAGAACGGCTTATGTCCCACGGGCCCCTCTAATAGCATTGGAGGCTCTTATGTGTTATTGAATTTTTGGCTTTTGAGTCTGTATTTTACTTTTTCTCGAGTATGTTCATATTTTCATCCATGTCGAGTCTAATTGTTGTTCAATTTTGAGTCTCTATGATTATTTTTAATCGTGAGTATTTTTTTGTCGTTGTAATAGAAACCTAAAAAGATTTTTGTTAATGAAATATTAAAAATCCTCAAAATATTTCTTTACTTTAATTTTGCATTTGTTCCTCTGAACTACGTAATTGTCTGATTCATGCAACATCATGATATGTAGGTAATCCCAATGAAATTCGATAGAAAGAAAAATAGTGACAAAATAACCGAGAAATAAAAAGAAAAAAATAACAAAAAGAGAGGGAAAAATAAATCAAGATTTGAAATTTGATTGAAAGAAAAAGTCTACTTATGAGAAAAGAGATAGCAGTAGTCGGGATAAAACATGTTGTCGTTGCAAAAAAACATTTATAAATGTTAAACAGTTCAGGTGCATTGCATTCCCAATACGTGATTCCCTATCTGTTAGATGTCTAAAAATTTGACAAGGTTGTTGTGCGTGCAAATAAAGACAGGTCTTTTTTAGGTGAGGGGTTTTGGATGTATCCTTACTTCTCTTCATTACTTTACAAGATCAAAATAAAGTGTCCCAATGTCTTCAGAAAGCAGTCTTCACATCATCGATCCTGAGGATAATGCCACACTAGTTCTGTTCCAGCCTGAATCGGCAACTATCAAAGAGAACGGGAGGTTGGATATCCACATGATTGATATGTGGGACATCTGGTCCAATGGCAGAGAACCACCAAATTCAATCCCTGGATTTCTTGAGTTGATACCTAGGACGGGTGGAACCACAACCGTCCCCAACTCCATGTCCAACCCTCAACTTTATTGGTGTGCCTTATGAGGTTTTCCCCTAGGAAAAATTTTCACGGGTACCTTCCACATTGTTCATTGTACCACTAGTCTTTGCTATGACACAACAACCAGTGCCTGGGCCATGCTTTGAGCCTTTAACGTTCAATTTCTAAGGCCCGCAATTTGAGCTAGACACAACTTATGTTACTCAAGACTTATTGTTAGCCCACGTAAAATTCTTCCTAAAAATTGGAATACCATGGTGCCACGTTAGGGTTGGGTGTTAGAAATTGTTGAAATTCTTCGCAGCTCGCAAGCTTGCCGCAGTTCAGACTTTTTGGATTGAACTGTGCATAAAAAATTTAAAGGAAAATATTCGCAGAGGTATGCAATTCTATGGCCATTATACAGCCGCATAATCACTCTGCGGCCTCATATTTTCCGCATAATCGGTCTACGGAAACATAATGGTCGCAGACCAATTGGAGAGATCAGACCTAACAGCCAGTTTTTGCGGTAACTTTGCAACTGCATAGCTGTTATGTCGTTTTTTATGCGACCGTAGATCTCAGTCAGGGTACCTGATTATTTAATTTTTAAACTGGATCCCATGTCGTTATAACTTATGCAATGGGTCATTTTAAGTCTATTTTCTGGTACTTTTGGATTGAGAAAAAGGGTATAGAAGATAGGAAGTGTCCTTCATCAAAAATTACTCCTCAAATTATTGTTTAAGCTTTAAAGATATTCAGGTAAGGAAACTAAATCTTCATCATAGGAGATAAAGCTTCATCACCTAATCTATTAAATTTCAAACATAGTTGTAAGGAGTCATTAGTGGGTAATTCATGGGTATGAGGATGATTACATTGCATGCAGGTGTTCTTAGAATAAATCAAAAATAGAGAGGCGTGGGAAATGGGTTTGTGTAATATTGCATAAAAAGGGACGTAAAAACTTAATTAATACATAATTCTTGATAATATGCTCACGTTTGGCTAAGATTACGATCACTTTCCTAATCATAGGGTTCAATTGTGCTACATTTCTTAAATAGATTGATGTTGCAAACATTACCGGGACATTGTGGGAATTAAGGAAAGCTCAATTGAGGTATGTATAAACCTTTTTCTTCTTAGAATCGAATTCCTCTACTGTCTGTGGAATCGGTATAAGTTCCCAAATTGAGCACACTAGAATTGACTATCCCAAATGTGTTGTGTGGTAGAATATGTGTACAATATGTGTGCCAAATGCTTGTAATGTCTTTTCTTCATATGTGAATATGTTTAACAATGTTGAATATGTGTTGAGAAAGGCTAAGAACTCATGTCAAGAAATTAATTAAAGATTGTTCTGCAAATTCTTATGCAAGGTCTCTTTGTGCTTAGAATTTCCGAGCTTTTCCCTTGTGTGTGAACATTCCTTACATGATTGGCATTGTTTTTGCCATGATAATGTTGTTGAACATGAAAAAAAGGGAACTTGAATTTTGAAATACGGCCAAGTGCCAAGAATGACTAAATGAATGAGGCTACCCGTGCCATGAAATAAAAGATGGGAATAAAATGTTAATCGAGATGGACGATTGAGAGGGTGATGTTTCAAGTAAGATGGCCCAGCCGATAGGGCCGTGATCGGACACCATGCCGCACACATGGTGGTAATTGTGCTAATTTAATTTATTGAAATTGTGAATATAGTGGATTTCTCGAAGGAGATGACCTAGCCTTTCGGGTCAAGATCGGACTCCATGCAGAAACACGATGGTATTGTGGATTGTGGCACGTGGCACTGATATTGGCAACCTAATAATATGGAATTTAACTGGAAACCATGTTATTCTTACTTGATGATTTTCGAATTTGTTTGAAGCTCTTATTGTACACCATGATTGTTTTCCCTATGTTTTATTGTTCATTCTATTAAGATTGATGTTTAGCTTTACATTCTATTACTATTCGATAGTACTAACGCCCCTCTTGTCGAGGGAGCTACATCATTTATTTGATGTAGGTGGTTTCATAGCCGACCGTGATGATCGCAATGAGAGGTTCTTTGGCTTAATCTTCCCAGCAGTCTTGGTGAGCCCCATTTCTTCCTAGGGCCATGTAATACATCTCTTGCTTATATGCTTACAACATTTTGATGTATAGCGGGGGTCTTGTTGCCAGCACTATTGTAGCACTTTATTTTGTATCCACTTAGAGGCTCTGTGGACATTGTGTGGCTTGTATAAGGGTGTTTGGAAGGTCGATTAATTATATTATGTATTGGGTTCTTGTTCTACTAAATTGTAACATGTATGTACTATAAAACCTAACATTGATGTAATTAATTAAATGGCTTGGTAATGAACTTGGATGATCTCCTAATATATAATTAAATAAATCATGTCTTATTTTGATCGTAAGTGAGTTGGATAGGAAGTGTCAACAAGCTTTCTCAGCCGGGTCCACTCGGTTCAGTGTCGATCGCGCTCCCCTGGCTTGGGGAATGACACTCGTATCCTCGGCATCTGCAATATGAGTCCCCAATGGAACCAGAGAGAAAATTGACAAAACCCCGATCAGGAAGAAATGGCTTGGAAGATGAAAGCCTGGAACAAAGCCTGGAATATGTGCAAGGCCTTAGTCTCCAAAAGTATGTCTCGTACTTTGAACTGTGTAAGTTTCCCCATGTTCAATTTCCTACTAGATTTAAGACGCCAAAATTTGAAAATTACGATGGGCAAAAATACCCGATCGCTCATCTGAAACGATACTATAACCAACTAATGGTTGCTGCTAGAAAAGAAGAGTTATTGATGGCTTATTTCGAGGAAAACCTGACTAGCATAGCTTCAGAATGGTATATGAACAAGGAAATATTCCACTAGAACATATGGGATAATTTGGCACGATATTTTGTAAGACAATTTCCATACAATGTCGATATAGCTCCAGACGCGAATTCCATATCCAACTTGACGAAGAAATTGCGAAAAGTTTCCACGAATATGCTATCAAGTGTCATGAGCAGGCCGCCAGAGTGAAACCTCCAACGGATGAGATAGAAATAGTTATAGTTTTCATGCAGGCCCAGTAGGCCGATTATTTTCAGAATATGATGTCCTCCTTGGGAAAAGCATTTGCGGAGGGAATAAAATTTGAAGAAATGGTAGAGAACGACCTGAAAACTAATCGGATACTGAGTCAAACTGCTTTGGAAGCTTCCCCCAAGCCATATAGAATGGCTCAAGGGTGTAGCCAGTCGTAAAAATATGAAGGAAAAAGTCATGATGGCTTCAGGTTAAAGAGGGCCATGTCTATCATATGATAACTCTTACATGCCTCCCAAAACCTTGCAACACCACTATCCCCACCAAGATGCAGCCAATGTCGTAGCACCGCTTCTTTATACGGTGATGAATGACCAACCCTATACACGGCCGCAACAGAACTACAACCAAGATCGACCTCCACCTCCAAGAAATAACCATCCTTTCCAAGGTCTATATAACCCCGTTTCCACCATTAAACAACCACTAACATAATCCATGCCCTCGTGAGTGTTACACCTTATATTTGCATACGTAAAAGTATGTCTTAAGCAAACTAATGCAGGACTAAACGTGAGAGAACATTTGAAAATAAAGTAAGTTAATCATGTTACCTTGAAGGTTAAAAATATTAAAGATCATGAACAACAAGTACAAAGAGGGTTGGATGGTTCAGAACCTAAAGGAATGGAAGAAAACAATGTTTCATCAAAAGTCGACAAGATGAGAGTGTTATAATATGTACTTTTGGGGTGAGACTAGGGTACTTAACATTATAAGAAGTTTTTGCTATTAATTAGTTTTGTCAAATTGTAGTAGTGTGTTATGGTTTGAAGTCAAGCGAGTTGTGGAATAAATGTCGATGAAAGTCATCACAAGTTACATTCATAAGTTTTATTGAAACTTTGGGTCAAATGTGATTGTTATTTTCCCCCAATGTACATAGATTTATGGCGTTTTCAACCAATAAAACTGAAGCTATATGTGTTTACATTTTAACGCATTAAGCCCTTTTATCAATACGACATCGGAGTAGAGAGATATATGAATTTTTGCAAGACTGCACAGGATGCTAGGTGACAAGTAGGTGTGTCACCTACTAGGTTAAATGAGAGCCCAAAACGAAGCAATTTCGGGTAAAGAGCCTATTTAAAGGTCTTATCTCCTGAAATATAAAAATCAGTATATATCACAAATAAACAGACCTAAACCTATGAAAATTTCCTCCCAAAAATCACCTACAAACCCTAATTGAATTTCTCTCTTTCAAGTTCTAATTGAGGGTAAAACCTAGAGTTTAAAGAACCAAGATAAGGGTTGAGTTATCCAAAAAATAAGGTACGTTTAATGCACCATTTCAACAATTTTTTCTACTGTATATTCATGATAAGTCGTTCTATCCATGTAAGAACTCACATGATGGTGATCAGAATCCGTGACTTCGAGTTATTCACTTGTAACAGACGGTTTTGTGGAGTGTGTTTGTGTTGGTATTCAGCTGCATTTTTACTACTACTTTGAGAATTTTTTGAGGAGGAAGGTGTGGAGAAAATCATATAGATGTAGGGTGGTGTGCTGGTCATATTCCGTAACATTTTCGGGTCGTTTGACATTACTACGGTGGTTTTTTATGTATGAAGAGATTGCCGTGTGTTAGACTGTTTGGTAGTATTATATGGTGTATATAGGGATAGAAATTAATATTTATATGTTGTTTTTTCTTTGTGTTGTTGGTGTTATATTTAATTTGGAGGAAGTAAGGATTATAGGGGAGATGCTGCCCGTTTTTATACAAAATAAGCTTGTCGTTCGTTGTGCGATAGTTGTACCTTTCGCAACTTAACCATATTATAATAATCGTTGTTGTAGATCAAGGTGAGAACACGTGAATTCAACTTGGTGATTCGAACTATTGTGATAAGGTATGTTAAGGCTAAGCCCTTCCTTCATTTTGGCATGATCTCAAAACTACATGTGTTGATGACAAGGCATACCAAGAATTTCATACTCTTGAATTTATATACATTATCATAGTCTCATAAGTTACATTATTTTTCCCTATCGGGGCTTTATATTCAATTGAGTATCGTCTTCTTCCAAACAAGACAACAGAGGGTGTATATATATATATATATAAAGTATATTCCCCACCATAGAGCTATAATCGATGGGCAGGCCCCTATTGGGCAACCTCTGATCAGATGTTATGTTTTATACCGAGCCTAATGTGGCTCAATGCCTATGAGTGAGCCCTGAATGGCCAAGACACAGATCCTAGTATGGCTGAGCTCCTATGAGCGAGCCTACTACGGCAGAGAAGTTACATGTTCCAAGCCTTATAGGGCCTGTTATTTATTTTACTTACTATATTGAGAGAGTTGAGTTAGTATCAACAGGTACGTATATCTCAAAATCATCTTTGACTCTCCGTTACTTTCAAGTATTATGTTATCAGTTCAGCTTCAGTTTTTTATTATTTTATTTCCTTACATACTCAGTACATTATTTCGTACTGACGTCCCTTTTATGGGGGCGCTGCATTTCATACGTGCTGGTTCAGATAGACAGACAAGCAGACCTTATTAGTAGGTGTGGCCAAGTTCAGGTTGATCGGCAAGCTCCACGTCCTTTAGAGTTGCTAGGTCTGGAGTTTTGAGTGCATCTTATGTATAAATGTATATATGTTATGGGTAGGTCAGGCCCATGTTGCGATCGCAGTATATCCATCAGTAGAAGCTTGTCGACATATCATGTCAGTTAGTCCAGTATGTTGGGCGTGTAGGCCTCATATGTATATTTTGTTGGTTTTTCAGCTGTGGTAGTTATGACAGTCTTATCGCCCCAACTTTATATTTATGTCTAGTCAGCATTAGTTTCCGGTCACTTTTATACTTTTCTTCGCAATTTGTCTTACAATTTTGTCCCATGGCCAATGTATGAAATTATATGTTCAGATTCCTTTAGTCGCAAATTAGTACGCAAGCTTAGGTAAGGCACCAGGTGAAAGTCTCTCCCTAGGTTCGGGGCATGACAAACTTCGTGTAAGAGCAGTTCTGTCCTAGGGAGTCTACAAGTTGTGTCTTGTAGAGCCTATTTTATAGATGTGTTGTGCACCACATTATATAAGCAGGGGACTACAGGGCAATTAGAAGTTGGTTACCTTTCTTTCAAATCTAAATCGTGCTACAGAACTGAGCTTTAGGAAATTTGAGTTAAACTTACGTATTGGTATTTGCATGCACAGATGATAGTTAATAGAAAGACTACAACTAACAAGAGAAGAGATACATAAGTAGGTGAGGGGGCCAGCAGGAACCCCCAGTAGATGGGGACAGTCGGAGGCCCAAGGTGAGACCTCTACTCAGCCATTACCGGCTCCTCCACCACCTGAGGAGATTCCTAGGGAGACCACACAACTAGTTCCCCTTCCACTTCCATCAAATCAAGACTTGTGGAGTGTGGTGCATTTGTTGACAGAGTTGGTAGCTACCCAGCAGCAAGCTATGGCATTAGCTACTGCAGGATCTTCTGAAGGGTATAGGAGTTTAAGGGTCCGAGATTTTATTGCTTTGAGTCCCCAAAAATCATAGGGATAGATCAAAGAGAGGACCCGCAGGATTTCATAGATCAGCTTCACATAATCTTTCGGGTTATGCATGCCATGGAGACTGAAGAAATTGAGCTAGCAGCTTTTCGGTTCCGAGAGACAGTCGTCAATTGGTACAAGGGATGGGAGAGGTCCAGGGGACGTGATGCACCTCCAGCTAATTGGGAAACTTTTTTAGATGCCTTCCTTGACCAGTACTTACCGCGAGAGACCTGACAAGCTTGAGTTGATCAGGTTCTAGCCCTCAAGCAGGGCAATATGACTGTACGATAGTATACTCTACGTTTTGAATCATTTGCCAGACATGCACAGTTCATAGTTGCTAAGGGTTAGCCCCAGAGTTGACTGAGGCATTTGCCACCGCTCTATTGCATGATAGTAAGGATATCTCCTGTATTCAGGCATTCGCCCAGAATATAGAAAGGGGTAGGCGTCGGCAGCAGGGTACAAAGAGGATTGTGCAAGGGATGTGTAGAGGATAAGATTTGGCAAGTCTTATGAGAACTCTTATGGTAGTTATAGGCTCTAGTACTTTGGACGGCCACCTAGGCCTATGCCACATCAGTTACAGAGCTACAAGTATGAATGCTATACTCTGTCGGGACTAGGTGAGAGCTCAAGGGTGTCAGGTTTACAGTGGCAGGGAGGTTCAGGGAAGACATGGTCATTTCCACTACGGTGTGACATCTGTGGTAGATGACATATGGGCTAATGCTGAGCAGGTTTTGATGTTTGTTATACATCTGGACGTCCGGGGCATATGATGCGAGCTTGCCCAAATAGAGATTCTATGGGTAATGGCACAACCAACAACTTTAACAGTATCATCATCTATGTCCATGCATCCTTCAATGAGAGAGCCTTAGTCTTTAGCTATTAGAGGTCGAGGCAGAGGTAGAGGTTCCCATTCAAGTGGCTATCATAACCACATCTACGCTTTAGCAGGTCAATAGGACCAGGAGTCTACACCGAATGTTGTTACATGTATATTGACCATATTCTCTCATGATGCTTATTCCTTAATAGACCCAGGATCAACTTTATCATACATTACCCTATTTGTCGTGGGGAAGATTTGTATAGTGCCTGAAATACTAAGTAATCCTTTTGCGGTATCTACACCAGTCGGAGAATCGATTGCTGCTAGACGAATTTACCGAGGTTGTACGGAGATAGTTTTCAATCATCAAACCTCAGCCGACCTAGTTGAGCTAGAGACGTTGGATTTTTATGCTTTCATGGGCATGGACTAGTTGGCAGCTTGTTATGCCGCAGTTGATTGTCGAGCAAAGGTAGCTAGATTTTATTTTCTTGATAAGCCAGTCCTTGAATGGGTAGCTAATATAGCGACACCCATAGGTAGGTTTACTTCCTCTCTAAAGGCTAGGAAAATGATTGCAAAAGGGTTCATTTATCATATGGTGTGAGTTAGGGATGCAGGTGCTGAGATACCAACACTTCAGTCAATTCCCGTAGTAAAAGAGTATGCAGATGTGTTTCCAAATGAGTTTCCAAGTTTCTTCCAGAGCGAAAGATTGATTTTAGCATCGATTTGTTTCCGGGAACTCAACCAATATCCATCCTTCCGTATAGAATGTCACCTGACAAATTGAAGGAGTTGAAGGAGCAGTTACAGATTTGCTACAGAAATGGTTCATCAGGCCCAGTATCTCACCTTGAGGTGTACCGATATTGTTTGTATAGAAGAAAGACAGCTCGCTGAGGATGTTTATCGATTATAGGCAGTTGAAAACTGTAACTATTGAGAATAAGTATCCACTTCCAAAGATTTATGACTTGTTTGATCGGCTGCAGGGGGCTAGATGCTTTTCAAAGATAGATTTAATGTTGGGGTACAACCAGGTCAGAGTTCGGGAGAAAGATATTCTGAATACATCCTTCAGGATCCGATGGGCACTACGAGTTCCTTTTCATGTCCTTCAAGTTGATGAATGCACAAACCGTTTTTATGATCTTTATTAATAGCCTATTCCGACCATTTTTGGATCTATTTGTGATAGTATTTAGAAGTTTGGAAGAGTTGAATTAGCTAGTTTGGGGTTTGGTTGGTGGATTCTTTTTATTATGGAGTTGTACTCCAAAACACTACAAAATCATCTCTCATAGCTGAAGTCAAGATAAGGCGCTACGAGGACCCAGAGTTAGTCAGGTTGAGAGCTAGAGTTCCAAAACAAAAGGAGTCTTTGTTAGATCTCAAAGGAGATGGGGTTATCTGATATAGGGGTTGTCTGTGTGGTCCATATGCAGCAGGGCTACGAGACATGATTATGTCAGAGACATATTACTCGTGCTACTCCATTCATCGTGGGTCGACGAAGATGACATTAAGGATGTGTACTGGTGGAATGATATGAAGAAGAACATTAGTCATTTTATCGCTCAGTGTCCTAGTTGCTAGCAGATGAATGAACAGCACCAGAAGCCCATAGGGCTAATGCAGACTATAGAGATCCCGACGTGGAAATGGGAGGCGATAAGCATGGACTTTGTCACGGGATTACCTCGTTCTTATCATAAATTTGATTATATATAAGTGATAGCCGATACGCGCACGAAATCAGCTCATTTTCTACCGATCAAATCTACACCTACAACAGAAGATTATACAAAGTTGTATATTAAGGAGATGGTGCGATTACATGGAGTACCAGTATCTATTATATTAGATCGTAGGGCCCAATTTTCAGCACATTTTTGGAGGTCACATTAGAGAGGTGTAGGGACTCAGGTGAATCTCAGCACGTCTTTACATCCACAAATGGATGGACAAGACGAGCACACAATTCAGACGCTCGAAGATATGTCTCAAGCATGTGTGTTGGATTTTAAAATAGGTTGGGATGAACATCTACCTCTTATGCAGTTTGCATATAATAACAGTTACCACTCCAGTATCCAGATTGCTCTGTACGAGGCTTTGCATGGGCGTAAGTTCATATCTCCAATAGGGTGGTTTGATGATGGAGAATTTGAGTTACATGGTACAAACCTGGTTCAGCAGGCCATAGAGAATGTAAAGCTTATCCGGGAGCGATTGTTGATAGCTCAGAGTCATATGAAGTCATATTTTGACATGCGGTGACGAGACGTAGCGTTCATGGTTAATTATTGCGTGTTCTTAAAGGTATCACCTACGAAGGGCATGATGAGGTTTCGTCAGAAAGTCAAGCTTAACCCACGGTATATTAGGCCTTATAGGATTCATTCAAAGAGTGGGCCAAGTGGCATATGAGTTAGAGTTGCCATCAGAATTGGAGTCTGTCCATCTAGTTTTTCATATATCTATGTTGCGGAAGTGCATCGGCAATCCTACTTGAGTAGTGTCCATGAAATGATATACAGATTACAGAGGAATTGTCATATGAGGAAATTCCAATTTCCGCGGCTCCTGATTTCATGTATCACTAGGGTAGCGTTGCTTAAAGACAACGATTCAAATGATAGTCATGCATGATTTAGTAGATATAATGTATGTATATCTGCCCATTTTTACTGGGTTGGCACTTCTAGCAATGAAAAGGCTAAAAACTGAGTTAGAACTTTTGAGGGTCCTCCTCAAAATTCTGCTCCAGTTCCAATAGGGGGGAAAATGAATTTTTTATTAAATTGTGACCGAACCCATAGGGCAGCCTACGTATCCCCTATTAAATATGAATCAGGTCAGGCATAGTTCAAATTACATTATGAAGAAAGACATTTGATTATATGTAGTAACGTTTTACAAGGTCAGAATTTATTGGCATCGGCCAGACATCTACATCCATTTCTACAAGAGTAAGGGCTCTTCCAGTGAGAACCTGGTGAACCATGTACGGACCTTGCTAATTGGGAGAGAATTTCCCCTTGGCTTCATCTTGATGTGGAAATATTTTTTTCAATACCAACTGCGCTGGTGCAAACTTCCTTGGTTTAATCTCTTGTTGAAGGCTCTGGACATTCTGTTCTGATATAACTGATCGTAGAAAACTGCATTCTTTCTCTTCCCATCTATAAGGGCTAGCTTCATATAGCGGCCTTTTACCCATTCTGCATCATCTAACTCTACTTCTTATATGATCCTCAAACATGGAATTTCTACCTCGGTGGGAATGAATGTCACTGTACAATAAACAAACATGTAGGGAATTGCTCCAGTTGATGTGCGGACTGTGGTACGGTATCCCAATTAGGAAAATGATAGCTTCTCATGCCATTGTTTGTGCCTTTCGATCATCCTCCTTAGTATCTTCTTGATATTTTTGTTGGTTGCTTCCACAGCTTCATTAGTCTGAGGCTTGTAGGCTATAGAGTTCTTGTGTTTGGTCTTGAATGTTTCACACATTCCACTCATTAAATCGCTGTTGAGATTGGAACCATTATCAGTGATGATTGACTTCGTGATTCCGAACCGATAAACAATACGGTCGCGGACCACTTCTGCCACAACATTCTTGGTCACTGCCTTGTATGACTCTACTTTGATCAATTTGGTAAAGTAGTCAATTTCCACTAAGATGAATTTGTATCTGTTATATGAGGCAGGGTGGATTAATCTTATAACATCCATTCCCCAAGCGGTGAACGTCTATGTTGAGCTTGTTACAGTAAGCTTATCTGCATGTATCTGACAGTGATAGCACATTCTGACATATTGGATGCAGTCTGTTTGCATAGTCATCAAAATGTATCCTGCTCAGAGTATTTTCTTTGCTAATACAAAACCGTTCATGTACGGTCCGCGAGTCCCTACGTGCACTTCATCCAATAGCTAGGTTGGTTCTCTTGCCTCGACACACCTCAGCAGTCCCCAAATCGGGAGTCCTCCTATACAGGATTCCTCCGTTGTGATAGAACTTGTTAGATAACCTCTGCAGCGTGCGCTTCTTAGTGGCATTGGCGAGCTCCGGTTATTCTCCTATTGTCAAGTATTCTTTGATGTCGTGGAACCATGATTTTCCATCCTCTTCTTCCTCAACATGAGCACAATAGTGGGTTGATGACAGGTCTTGACCTGGATGGGGTCAATAAAATATGTATCTGGATGTTTAATCATGGATGACAAAGTGGCTAGTGCATCAGCGAATTCATTCTGTATTTTGGCAACATGCTGGAATTCTATCTTTGGGAAACTCTTCCTCAACTCCTGCATGTGATGCAAGTAAAGTAGTATATTAGAGTTCTTGGTTAGCCATTCTTCTCCAACATGATGTATGAGTAGGTATGAGTCTCCGATAACTAGTAACTCCTGAATGTTCATATCCATGGCCAGTTTGAGCCCTAAGTTGTAGGCTTCGTAATAGGCCATATTTTTGGTGCATGGGAACCTATGCTTGGCGAAAACCGTGTAGTGCTAACTATTTTTTATACTAGGACTGCTCCTATGTTGACTCCTTTGGAATTTGGGGCTCCGTCAAAAAACATCCTCCAACCATCATAGAATTCTACTATGTCTTCTCCTACGAAATCTATCTCTTCATTAGGAAAATACGTCTTTAAAGGCTCGTATTATCCTCCCACGGGATTCTCGGTGAGGTGATCTGCCAAAGCTTGTCCATTGACTGCCTTCTAGGTGACATAAACAATGTTGAATTCACTTAGCAGGATTTTCCATTTGACGAGCTTGACAGTAGGCATAGGCTTCTAGAAGATATACTTCAGCCGGTCCATTTTGGATATAAGATAAGTGGTGTAGGCACAGAAATAATGCCTTATTTTCTGAGATACCCAAGTCAGAGCACAACATGATCGTTATTATGAGGAATACCGAGCCTCGTACGGGGTAAAATTCTTGCTGAAGTAGTAGATTGCTTGCTCATTTCTCCACGTTTCATCATGTTGTCCCAAAACACAACCGAATGCTCCATCCAGTACTGCGAGATAAAGCAATAGGGGTCTTCCTTGTTCAGGCGGAACCAAAACTGGCGGCGTAGATAAGTATTCCTTAATCCTGTCAAAAGCTTTTTGACAATCATCAGTCCATTTGGTGGCAGCATCCTTTTTCAGCATCTTGAAGATAGGTTCACAAATAACAGTGGACTGAGTTATTAACCGGCTGAGATCGCTGAGTCTTTCCAGAAAACTCATCACGTCCTTCTTGTTCTTTGGTAGTGGTAACTCTCTAATGGACTTGACCTTTGGCGGAATCAATTTTATCCCCCGATGGCTCATAATAAAACCCAAAAGCTTTCCAGCAGGAACCCTGAATGCACAGTTGGCGGGATTCATTATCAGATTGTATCTCCTCAGTCTGTTGAAGAATTTTCCCATGTCTTCCACATGATCTGCGGCTTTCTTGGATTTGATGATTACGTCATCCATATACACCTCGATTTCTTTATGTATCATCTCATGAAATATGGTAGTCATGGCCCTCATGTATGTGGCACCAGCATTCTTCAAACCAAACGGCATCATTCTGTAACAATACATCCCCCCACAGTGTGATACAAGCTATTTTCTCTGCCTCTTCTTGATCCATCCATATCTGATGGTACCTTGAAAAACAATAAACAAATGACTGAAACTCGTGCTTGGGGCAATTATCGGTCAGGATGTGTATGTTTGGATAGGGAAAGTCATCTTTGGGACTGGTCCAGGTGAGATCCCGGTAGTCAACACAGACTGTAACCTTTCTATCTTTCCTTTGTACTGGCACGATGTTGGCTAACCATGTCAAAAACTCCACTACCCTGAGAACCCTGGCTTTGACTTTCTTGGTAACGTCTTCTTTGATTTTCAAAATCATGTCGGGTTCAAACTTTCTGAGCTTATGTTTCACTGGCGGACATGTCGGATCTGTTGGTAATTTGTGAGCTACAATGGAGGTGCTGAGACCAGTCATATCATCATAAGACCAGCCAAATATGTCCTCATACTCTCTTAGGAACTCTGTGTACTCTTTCTTTTCTGGTGGCGACAAATGCACGTTGATGTTGTTTCCTTGCATTTTCAGTATCTCCCAAATTAATGACCTGAGCTTCATCCAATTGGATTTAGCCCTATTCTCAAAGTTCTCAACCTCCCTAACAACTTCGTCTGGTATATCATCCTCTTCTGAATCTATATCCATTTGTTGCATTATCTCGTTGCAAGTCACAATCATTGGTTCATCATCAAGATAGGTAATAGAAATGTTGTGTAAATAAAGTAAATGATAGAGAAAATAATAAGAGCGGTATATAGAATAATCTTTGAAATGTTTTTTATTAAATTCATAGTTATTTGAAACATTGGAGCTCTTTTCAAAACTAAAGACAATGCGGAATGAAAAAATCAACTAGTAAAAAACAGAGATGTGATGCATGGTGCCTTGTTTAGCCTTGGTACCACGAAGCTTTATGGGCCATGGTTTTCTTAATTGACTAATTAGTGAGGCGTTCCCCTTGAATATAACAAAACAGTCCATATCCTCTTCAAGAAACAAGTTCTTCATCGCTGCTTGTGCTTCGTCCTCTTTTGATCCGTATATGACATCAGCTGGCTGGAAGGTCTGCTCCACACAAGGCATAATGTGCTCCAATGGATAATATTGTACGCGTCATGGTGGAAACCAATAGTTGAACTCCTACCATATGTATTCATATCCCAGGCCAAAAGTAGTACCGTGTTTCTTGAGCTTGATAGGTTTGGCAATCCCTTGGAGGTTTTTTCCCAGTCCTTTACCGGGTTCATAATCGCATCAGTTCAGGATACTTTCAATCTTGTTGTCCCACCATTTATCTTTGTCCACAACATTGACCCCCTCGATGTGGTGATATGTTTCTCCGCCTATTCTCCTTCTACCTCAAATCTTTTGGATGGTCTAGCGACTGTATATGGTGTTTCTACCATTGCCATGAATGATCACCTCTTGGTGATTCAATTCAAATGTTACTGCCTGATGTAGGGTTGATGCCACAGCTCCAGCAGCATGGATCCATGGTTTTCCCGATAACAGATTGTAGGATGTCGGGACGTCTATCACTTGAAAGTCAACATCAAAGTAGGTAGGTCCAATCTGCAAGCACATGCTAATTTCCTCAATGGTGGATCTTTGGGACCCATCTAAAGCTTTAAAATAGATAGCTTCATCTTTTATCTCATGCAAACCATTCCCCAATGTCCTGGGAGTTATTAGTAGACAAATATTAAGACTGGATCCCCCATCGACCAAGATTCTGGTGATGAAGTAATCTTCGCATTGCACGGTGATGTGCAATGCCTTTTTGTGACTGAATACTTTTGGTGGTAGCTCATCCTCGTGGAAGGTGATCTTGTGACTTTCCAACACATTTCCTACCATATTTGCCATTTCTCCCCCAGTTATGTTGCTAGGAACATAAGCCTTACTCAATATATTTATCAGAGCATTCTTGTGTGCCTCGAAGCTTTGCAGAAGAGCCAGGATGGAAATCCGCACTGGTGTTTTGTTCAATTGCTCTACGATCGAGTATTCTTTAGCCTATATCTTTCTCCAAAGGTCATCAAGCCAAGTCTCAACAGGCAGTCACGAGGCTTGTTTACTAGGCTCAGATAAATGTTCCAGAGTGTATACCCTAAATGTTCTGGTCATGCCCTATGCGGCAATCGCTTCTCCAGTTTTTGTTTTCCTTTTTCTCCTAGCTTCAGCTGTGTAATCCCAAGGTATGGGGTTTAAGTGGAATGGGGTCACATCTATCATCGTGACTTGAATAGACACCCTTAGAGGTATCACAACAAATTCAAATGGTGCAGGTGCCTTTGGAATTCAAAACTCGGCCTCAAATTGTTCTGGTGCCTTTACATGAGGCGTCCCGAACTCAAGTGGTATGGAAATATTCATCTCATTGCCCTCAAAGGGCTAGATCTGGGCAATATTAGAGTTGAGGGTGACTGTTGGCTTCTTTGGTTCATCTCCTTCGGCAATCAATTCAATCGTACTTTTAGGTCCCAATCATCTTCAATCTAGACCATGTGAATGCCTCCACCCTTGTGGTCGGGTAGAGGATTATTGTGGACGCTGGTAGTGGGCTCCTTTTCAATGATGACCTTATTGTCAATCAAGGTTTGAATCTTATCTTTCAACGAGCAACACTCATCGATGGTATGGCCTTTTATTCCGGAATGGTACTCGTAGGTTTTTTTTGGATTGATCATTGAGAGGGATTTTCTAGAGTTATAGCTGGGATAGGGGTAACGTAACCAACTGCTTTGAGTCTTTTATATAGTTGGTTGATTGGCTCGATGATAGCTATATATTGCCTGGGAGGTTTTCGGTCAAAATTTGGTCTGGGTCAAAGAATGTTTTGGTGAGTTGGTGGTGATTGATAATGTGAAGGTTGGGAATTATAGGTTTGGTACACGGGTGCAAGTTTGGAATATCTTGGTGAAGTGGGTTGATACGTGGGTGGTGGAGATGATTGATATGTGGGTGGTGGAATTTGGTATGTTGGTGAGGGTTCTTGATAAATTAGGGATGGATGATATGTAAGTGGAGTTGAGGGATATATTTGGTATTTCATTGGGGGTTTGGTTATTTGTTTAGCCATTACGGAGTTCACATCCTTCTTCTTTGACGCGCCACCAGACTATAAAGCATTTTTGGTGGCCTGTAATGCTTCAAGATTAGCGACCATACCATTCTTGATACCTTTTTCAATTCTTTCTCCCAACCTAATGATGTCGGAGAACTTTTGACCTTCTATCAACATTAGCCGTTCATAGTATTGCGAATCCTGAGCACGGACGAAAACCCTGTACATCTTCTCTTCTTTTAAGGCCGGCCTGACCTTAGCAGTTTCTGACCTCCAGTGATTAGCAGACTTGCGGAATTTTAATGTGGGCTTCTTCTTTGGATTCGAAATATAAAACACATCCGGTGCATTCTCTGTGTTGAACTTGAACCGGTCCTTAAAGTCAGATGCCATGCTTACCCAGCTTGTCCATTTCTTTAAGTCCTGGATGATGTACAACGATAGTGCATCTCCTTTCGGACTCCTTATGAACAACTTCATGTGGATTTTTTCATCCCTTCCAACTCCTACCAGCTTATAACTATATATTCTCAGATGGACCCTAGGATCACCTGTACCGTCGAACATTTCGAACTTGGGAGGTTTGTACCCCTCCGGAAGATGAACATCAGGCTGAACACAAAGATCTTCATAGTTCAGCCCCCCGACGCCTTTGCTACTTTCCACACCTTGGATCCGATTAGTTAACTTCTTGAGTTCCTCAGCAAGATTTTTGATAAGGGAGTCTTTGCCATCTGATTCAGTTGCACTTAGGATTGGTTGGGTATTGTGGGGCATATTGTCCAAAAACATAGGAGTGTCGTGGAGGTGGTCGTTTATGGCATTTTGTGGTTCGGGAATGAGCGGTCGAGTGTTATTGCATGTGTTAATGGCTTGGGCATTAGTTGGTTGTACTGGTAGTTGCGGGGTATTTTGTGGAGGTACGGGGTTCTATGTATTAACATCAGGAGTGGCAAGAGTGATTGATAGGCTTGCCAGGTTCCGAACATGGTCTAATTCTTCCCGAAATTTTAGCAATGTCTACTCAAGATGAGCGGCAGCCCCCTTGGTAATTGGAGTATTCGGAGAAGTCTCCTCAATTTCCTTTATAGCATTGTTGTCTCCCTTTCTGCCTTTGTTCTTTTTATTATAGGACTCGGACGAGGTGGTGGTGGAGGGCCCTTGGAACTTGTAGAGTATGCTGATTGTACCAGAATGCACGAACTAACCTTTGGGGAGGGGAATAAAAATAAAAGAAAAACAAAAGGTAATAAGTTAGTGCGGATTCTGAGAAAGAGAATATTTCAATATTTAAACACCATGTGCTGGAATATAAGTCATTTCCTAGTTTGGGTGCCTCGTTGTGCCCGAGGTAGGCCTAGCAAAAAATCAAATTTTGAGAACTTATAATCCTAAATGCCTCGTTTTATTGATAAAAATAAGACGAGTCTAAAAAATGGAATTTGAAATAACGAAAATAAAGATATAACTAATGGCCAGTGGCCTTGTAACATTATGAAAGCAGGAAATAAAAGATCCTTACTACTTGGTCCCAGAAGGACCTTCCCCAGATTCGGTATTCTCGCCTCCCTCGTATAGTTGCATCAACTAGTGTATTCCTAGCAACAGATAAGCTCGAGAAAGATGTCCACCTGCACTTCCCTCGGCATTATGGCAGTCTTCAATCCTCTTCAAAAAATTTCCTTCCGCTCTACAAGACCTCGTTCCAGATACCCTAACTGCCTGTTGCCGTTAACAGCATATCCTTCCACTCGTCGATCAATTTCTCATGAGCTTCTTGTATTTCTCAGTGTTCATTTTCGCACACACGAACCTTGTTGACAAGTTAGATCCGGGTTTTTCTTGAGACCCATCATCTAAAGAAAGCCTCTACCTTTGCGATTTTCTGGCATAAGCAGACCCGGAGTCTCCCAAGGAATACCAGCTAGACCCCATATTTCTTCCAGTAAATGAGTCATTTAAAGATCGTCGAAGCATAACACTGACCGATCACTTTCCCAGAACAAAGTTGTAGCCTCTATGATTTTGTTGTCATGCTAGATTTCCAAAAGTGAAGGAAAATTTCCCATGTATTTGCGGACAAGGGTCTGGTCGCTAGCATGAAGGTCCTCCTACCAGCTTAGCAGCCTTGGGTGAATGTTTGTTACCATACCGAATCTAGGGTATTCGTGCCTCATTTTCTGCAAAACAATGGGTTAGATCAAGACTCGGCTATTTGGATCAACAATTAGCATAATAGGTATTTTGTTCTCCAACTAAATGCACAGAACATGGAAGCGTCTGTTAGGGTTTCTGGGAAACCTGATGGACTTTAGATCAGGCTATCTTAATGAGTCATTATGCGGACAACATAATTGACTCAGCTAGATTTGACCATTATGCATGAATAGTTTAATGGAGAAAGGTTTCTACTTTTGAAGTGGTACACTGGTACCCTTGAGCGGACAACTCATGAGGGAAAGGCGCGGAACCGTTGCCTACACCGTTGATCAACTGGTTTTACCACAAATATGCCTTTTCCAAATTTAGGTGTGATAAAATCGGAAGAGTGCAACCACTCACTATAAGCGTTGCTATAGGATTTGTTTTAGCAAGAGTGGAGTATGATGTTGAAGATGCAATTTACAAGAATGAAGCAAATTTACATGTATTTTCACGTATATAAGATAAATGATAATAATACAGCTCGAAATTACAAAGGTATAATAAAGCAGTAAAGGAACGCAATTAAAGGAAAGAAAAAAACATGAAGAGCCAAGTTAGTTTCAGGATAAAATAATTAAAAGCAAGAATTAAAGGCAGTTAAAGAAATAATGAATTCATTGTCGTACCTCAAAATCTGAGGAGCGCAACCAGCGCTCAACTGAGTAAATCTGATTAAGCAAGCTTGCTATATTTCATTCTACCCAAACTAGTTTATAAGTAAAGAGGGGATATTATCCCATTTAATAAAATGCTAAGAAATTTGTAGATAGAATCCTTCATTTCATTCTCGCTAATTACTTCACTTAGTTTTCACAAATATTACAAGTTTAATGGAAAACAGGCTTATCAAGTAACAACACATCTAGCCTCGACTCTCAACATCAACCACCACCCATGATAGTGTACGGAGCCTCTAAATACAATATTAGAACAATAGAGAAATGTCGTCAACAAGGCTCAGGCTATACCTCAAAATGTAATGAGAAAATGATAAAAGAGATACAAAATGAACTCGGAGTGGAGTGAGGCTCACCAATACGGCTGACGGAAAGTAGAAGAGGTGCTACTGCCGGTGGACTGAAGTATCTGCTATAGAATCACCTACAATCATAACACAAATGTAGCACCCCCAGCAAAAAGGACGTTAATGTCGTCGAATAGCACTAGTATGTAAGGCTAAAGGTCCTATTTTAGAATAGAATATCGTACAAGCAGAGAATCCACAAACAGTAAGTCAAGATCAACAATATTGTAACACCCAATTTTGAAACATGTTAGTCCTCTAGTTTATGAAAATAATATATATATATATATATATATTGGTTGGGAGATTCTAGCACTGATATAAGTTTTACCATCGTCTTTGTTAGCACCGAGTTCGATTACGACCCGATCGGCTAGATCGTCCCTTTAGAGACATGTACCGCAATCACAAATTCCAGTCTTTGAATTCCCAGGTCTTGGATTTCAAGATTTTTGATTTCCAGCACAATACCACCATGTGTGCGGCATGGTGTCCGGTCATGGCCCGATCAGCTAAGCTCCCTCCCCACATATGTCGTGTGGTTTGGCGTTACCAATTTATAATGTTACCAAGATCATCCCAGTTAAGGGGAATAAGCACGATCCACCCATACACCAGCACGTGTAGTTTCAGGAGTGAGTCTTATGACCCACCCTTCCTCGGTGTTGCTAAAGATACTCCCAAAAACATATTTGATTCAATTTAGTACCGCACATAGTTGTAGTATAAATAAAAGTATACAGATATACCATAAACTCAACCATACTTACCTCAATATCCCCCACAATTTATAGATTCCAATTAGCATTTCCAGTCACCAACAACAATAGTATTTTCTTGGCTCATTTGGCCATTCACAAGATTCTTTATCCCTGGCACAGTGGCCATCTTCGTTAATACACATTTTCATCCATTTATTTCCAAAGATCACCAACCAATATCAATGTACCAAATATTTCGGAAATTATGTATTTTCGAATTTAACATAGATAGAGTCATCAAGCACAAGGGACTCTTCCCAAATAGAGTATACCAACCAACAATTATATTATACATTGATCGTATCTATAAGGCAAAATATTTTATAAAATAGCCATTTATGGGTATAGTTCGGGTACAAGACCTTTAATCCATTCTACTTTTGGAAGTTAGTTCATAATATTTGAGATTTATTTCATAATTGTTTCACACTTCCTTATTCGATTCATTTCCATATGTCATTAAATCTCATCAACAAGTAGACATAATCAATCAGGCCATTTAGAACACACAAGAGCAACTAGAATAATTAAACAAAAAAATTCTTCTCATCCGATTAGCATACCAAACTTCTTTTAAGATGCGACTCGGGGCTATACAATTTTGGTAGGTAAACCACACATAAACTTAGAAGCAATATGGAATTCAATTTCGAGAGAGAAAGTATAGCCTACATACCTCGATTGATCTTTCCTTAAGTACTACTATACTCCGAGACTCTTAGAAACGCCAATCTCTTAGGAACATGACAAATCGAACCACAAATTAGAGAGGTGATCATATTTCTAGTTCATTTGAGCATATTTTCAAACACTAGGTGGGTGTTATGCTTTTAAAACAATCCTTCATCCCATCCTTAGCTCAAGGCCTAACAAAATACTCTTAAGAACTAATTCATGAAAGATATCCACTTCTACCCTCATCAAGTACCCTTCTAGTGGTCTATTCTAAGTTTATTTAGAAGTTAAGAGCTTGGACTATAGACTCTTACCTTTTGGGAAGATGACCTAGGTGCCCTTCTTGACAAATCTTCAAAGTTTAAGCAAGATCTTTAGGAGAAATATTAATGAAGAACCCCTTCTCCATCTAGGACCCCTTTCTCTCTCTAAATGCTCTCACTTCTCTCAAAAATCAGAAGAAAATACCCGAAAATATGAACCCTAAACGAGTTAAATGAAATGGAGTTCGGGTCTTAAAAACCCCTTTTTTTATACTGTCGCGCTGCATGGGATGGCACATGGTGTGCCGTGGTAGCGGAAAGTGTTCTCAGAAATTAAATTGGAGGTGCTCTAATAATCTTCACAGTCACGCCGTATGGGACGGCGCATTGTGCGGCGTGGTAGTGTAAAAATTCTATGCTGCTTTTGGTAATTTGATGATAACTTTGTGTAGGAATATCCGATTGACGAACGGTTCTAAACGTTGGAAAATAGACTCGAAGACCTTTAATATGATACGTTGTTCACATAAATCCTTATATATATTTATATATGCTCGTTCAAAGTATGGACTAGTGCAAGCTCATTCGGAGTTTTAGCCTATTGTGAACCTTTCCAATATTTCTTAGACCTAGGCCTTTCCTTTTTACCCCAAATTACTTACCATACAATTGATGCACACCATGTTATTAGCACATAAAATATTATATTAAGACTACATGATACCATTAAATCCTAGGTTACTTAGCGAAATTTTTCGGGGCCTTACATTCTCCCCCCCCCCCCCTCCCCCAGGATCATTCGTCCTCGAATGAGGATTTTTAAAATCAGTAGGTTTGAAAACAACAAAAACATGATATGCAAGCTCCCAAATTTTCACTAACTCCCCTATTTTTAGAAAATTTTTCCAGAGTTCCCTTTGTAATTTGGACATATCAACCTGTCAGAGAGCCCTCGAAACATATTTTATTTCCGCAACACTCCCGGCCTTCAATGGCCTTTATATTTACAGACTTCACCAGAATACATACACATGAACAATTTCGACCCTGAAAGTTACTTAACAAGGATAACAAGTAGATATTTCGCATAAGCTAACCATCCACTAACTTCACCTTCACTAACTTCCACCGGAATGATACATAATGATCTCCACCTACCTTCTTAGACATAGACATATGAATCCACAAGATATATGTCAAACAACTATGGGGACACTTCATACTCCTAGTGCGGCCTAACGTGGAATACACTTACGCAACCTTTATAATCAGCTCACATAACACCTTCGGGGGAAAATATTGAGAATAAATTGCTCACCTCTAGACTCTAAATCTCCAGGAGAACACTTACATTTAACCCTTGATGACCTTCAACAATTACTCTAAGTTGTGCTATCATAAACTGACCATAAAAGTGCCTATCAAATATATATGTGATCGCAGTGCAAAGCTTCCTATTTGACTTGTCTGAACTTACAATACCCAATATATCTATTACAATGAGTAACAATAGATTCAAGATTAGGATGGATTTATTCAGAAATCCATTAATGCGCTGAGTAGAGTATTTTATGAGGTTATATGCTAAAGGACAGAAAAGTTACAACCAACAATGCTGACATGGTTAATCACTGTAATGACGTCAATTATTACACAAATAAGGCATAATGGTAAGTAGTACATTGGCAATAGGAATCACTAAGGAGGAATACTCAAATACACGAGCCAGTCGTTTTCCTAGGGTGAAGGGAAAATCTGTTTATCAAGAATAAGAATACTCTAGCCCCTTGAATGCGATTGGAATTTCAAATACATGAAGTTGAATTACACTCTTAGCAATTACCTAATGCACGAAATCTAGGCCCCAAGCCCATGAGGATGAAAAGAAGATGTACACTCACAAGATCGTCATATTCTCAAACAACCTAACCCGCCATGACAGTTGATCCTATATGAGAGAACTAAAGTTATGACAACTTAAGCATTAAAATCAATGTCCTCATGATATGTGCAAAAATCTGAAGGCATCTAATCTCACCCTTTCACGAGTAAATCCACATAGCTAGGACAACCAATTGTCGGGACGAAATCATGTATTGGTAAGAGACGTTTTGGTTAACATGATGCTTCGAGGAGAAAGACAAATGACACTCTTATCCACCAAAAGAAGGTGGAATACCAAGGGTAGCAAAACTCCCCTCTCATGACAATGATATAGTTAATTATTCTCGAGGTCGAGTGAGCAGAAACACACGTAACGCATCCAGACCGACCCATTTAAGACATTGGAAAAAGGTATACACTTTGGTTTGAAAGTATCACATTTTAATCTCTAACTTTAAAGAAAATCATTAATTTTGAAATCCAAGAAACAAGCCCTCGTAGTCCTAGATAATAATCAACAATGGCAAGAAAGCACTTAAAACCATTACGAGTTGGTATGAAACAAGGCCTCAAAGTGCCTACATGGATAAGTTTGAATGAATGAGATGTCTTAATGAATTTATCAAGGAGAAGTAAACTGGGTTATCTAGTCATATGGATAAGTAGAGCATGTAAATGGTTGTTTGAAGAACATCTACAAAGAATACATCAATATTTATTTACCCCAACTAAAGGAATATGTCCCCTTCCTTAATGCTACAAGACTTTCTCTTTGATGCCATGAAACGTAAATGAATTTTACAATAAGAGTTATCATATGAAATAGATAGTAGTGTAGCAAAACTAATGAGTACCATTTGGAACCAACAAGCTTAAACTAAGCCGAAGATATTATAACTTCATAATAAAGGGAAATTTACCTACTTCCAGTGTCCTTTTAGAAAAGGGTACTTGTATAGTATAAAAATGAGGGGAATTTAATCGAGTCGTAAAGTTGGATGAGTGGTACAGACATTGAGATAATATCGCACTGAAGATTATGGGTAAACAACACACCATGCTAGATAAATGAATAGAAAGTGAAAGAGGCTTATAAAGGTAACCTTTACATTGTAGCCATTAGGAAGGGTGGTAATATAAAGCAATTACGAGAAGCTACATTTTTCGAAAGAAGATCTCCGTATGAAGTCATGTGATGTATAACTCTTGAATTCTAAAATATAATTATTTTTAGCAACTCTACTTCATAATGAAGCACCACAACATACTTCTACACAATCAACTATTGCAAACCACATTGGGAGAGGCTATAAGACTTAACGGAGAGAAAGGCTTTGACATACAAATGTGTTACTAGGTGTATTTCTCCTTTGCCAACCCAAAACCTAAAGGAAAGAGTTAGACTGATAATAGATCGTTGGACTAGCACCAGCGTAGATAATCCATGATCGGAAAGAGATCATTCAATTTCAGTAATTGAGGCATGCTATCAACCCTTGATGAACTTGAAGTGATATAAGAACCCAATGGGGTAGTATAGAATAATCATTGAGGGTTTGGAGATGACAATAATGAGTTCTTCATGGATTTTAACTTGACAACCACCCAAATGCTAATGAAATGTAGAAGAGTATTGAGAAATAGGCGTTGTGATATAATAACACCCAAAGGTGTGCTTAGTCTTGACAGAGAGCCTATTAAGGGTCCTTATGAGAAAGGAAGTGCTACAATGATCGATAGAAGGATATGTTCTCTCATGGTTATCGAACAAGTGTAGGGAAACTAGCACAATGAATTCACTAACTAAAGAACACAATAAACACATGTTATGGAGGTGTAAGGAGAAAGAAAACATTTGTTATGAGCTAGACATGCTTCTGATATAATAACTCCTAACTGAAATATACGACCATGCGACGACCAACCATAATACTAGGACAAACTGAGATACTTACTACGGGATGTCCCAAGTGGACACAAAACTTATGGCAACACATGATCTTCCTATGACGTGGATGTGATTATCTCAATTTTGCATAGAGACTTTATGCACACGGTGACCATTTCGTTTGACATGCACTCATGTGGGGAGTTAAGGTACGCTCTTATGTTACTAGGCAATGCGTAGATTTCATGATGATGTTCGCAAGAGAGTAGGCTGACTATTCAAACTATATAGGACATATACACAACTGAGTAAATGAGTGACTCGAGAAGGATCGCAAAGTTGGGTTGCTTTGCATGGAAATTGACACCACATAATTAAACTTTATGATGGTGCACGCATAGACACAAGCGAGTAGGTTTTTTGTCCATTTAAATAACAAGATTTTGTAAGAAATTCATCAGATATAGTCCCTTGGTGAGAATTTAGGAAAAGCAAGCGGGAAATATCAATCCTTGAGTTACAACTCAATTCAACTGCATAATTATAAAACTTAATTCCACGAGAATGTAAATAAGAGAATACATAATTGAGTGGATTCACGAATAGTGTGTCTCGTTCAAAGAGTTGATACACACAATGTTTTGTTATTGAACACATTGTTAAGACCATGTTCATGAGGACTTTTTAATATCGGCGTACATATACAATGAGTAGAAATTTTCATTTGACTCCCTTAATGACGTCAAGTTGATTGGGAAATAGCTTAATCGATACCCCTCGACTCCACATCCCTCATGTACGTAGGTAACATACTTATATACTACATGATCTGATGGTGTAGAGATATTAACGGGGACAAGGACACTCCTCTCTTAACGATATGATTGACCAATCATCGACATCTCAATACATTCTCTTAACAAGTCGTTGGGCAATTCACTTCGGACTCAATGGTGGGATCAATCCCTCCCTACATGCTTCAGAATCGCAGATTATGGTATCAAGGATGCCAATCTTTAGAATAAGACTTAGAGAGTAAATCAACTCCTTAACTTGGGCTCCACCGCACGATTCAAAGAAGGGTGAAATTACTAAATGTCCGAATAGCCTCAAACTTATAGATGTGGTCGACAACACAACGATAAGAAGGACTCTACTAGATAGGGCTCTGAGATATCCTAGGACACTTTAAAACATTAGGCTCTAATAGACACAAATAACATGTAGCGGTAAAAGCCTAAAGAAAATCCTAAGCAAAGTCACCATGGTGTCGACGCCCCCTCTTTCCATTCGGATGGAGTGTTTGGAAATCGGGCATACAACATTATGGGAGGACGACTCTTTATTCTCTTAAGAAAATTGTGTTTTTGATTTGGAGATTCTCCACCTAATGTTTATAGTGCATTATGACACTTTTGAAGGAACAAAGAAATTGAGAAGAAGAAACTATAGTTTGGGTAAGGGCTTAGAGATTATCCCGAGGGAAAGGTGTTAGGAACCCCACAACATCCACTAGTGTGGTTCCCAGCCATGTTATAATTGTGACTTCAAGAAGGTAAAAGCAAATAGAGTTTGCACATAGTCATTACAAATAAGTTTGAAAGCATTAAAAGAGAATAAACTATTTTAGAAAAAGAAGGATTATTTTTTATGAAGACATAATTTGAAGAAAACATTTACAAGTAAAGAAATGGGAAAATGGGTCCTAGGTTTATACAATATATGGATCACATCAATGCAATATCCAGCAATCACTCCCCAAAAGAGGGGTCGCACGTGATATTAGCACTCTAGTCATCATATCCATATTCTACCCTTCCCACCCCCGTTAAGGTATAAAAGTGCGTTTAGTCTCGATTAATTATTGCATGCTAATACCCGTCCCAAACTATCAGTCCTGGGGTATTAGAACTTCTAATCCTATAAGAGGAAAAAAGGGATGTGGCTTTTGTGGAGTTTCAAAGGATAAAAGTCTAGTTCACCAATAAAAACAATTACCAAGTAAGGGAAAAACAAGAAAATAAACAAAGCTCAAAGAAAAACCCCTTAAAACAGATAACACATGTAGTTTAGCATGCCTTGCACATACTGATTTGGTCTTAAACTAAGAATTAAGCGGCGGACGGACTGGTTTAGCACATATATTTAGACAGAAACTCTGCATTAGGCAATTTGGATTAAATTGTTAGAAATTAAGGTATTTTACGCTAACTGATTTCAGAAGACAAACTAATGTAGAAGCATTTTATAAAACAGGGAACATGCCGCAGCATAAGTTTTAGAAATAAGTTTCAAAGAAAATCAGCAGATTGTCCAAGTATGAAACACAGAAATTGTTGTAAAAGTAGTTTTGAGAAATCAAAATTTATCTAAAGAAAAAGCATATGTTGCAAAACTGATTTAAACAATGGGTTCAGGGAGATTGTAATTTAGTTGGAAAGCGTTTAGGCAGAATATTAGGTAAGAAACCATTTCGGAAAAAGATGCAGACTTGAAGAATTCACATGTACACTAATTAGAGAGTTTTATTAAAAAGGGTTAAGGCTTTTGAAAATGTTATTGGATTAACGCGTTAAGGAAGAGATTATTAGACTATTACTATTTTATAAGAATCAGACAAATATGACGTGGAATCCAATAGGCACGTATTTGATTTTCATATCTTGTTTAAGAACTTATAATGAATGTGCATTCCCTATAGACATGGTATCTATAAATGAATTATCAGAAAAGGTTTTAAAAACTGCTATAGGCAAAATCTCTATATGCATGGTTATGGAACATGAACGTTAAATCCAATAGGCATGATTTCTATGTGATTTGTACAATATTTAAGCATTAACCCTATAGGCATGGTCTCTAAGTGATAAAATCTGAAATATTAAAACAGACCTATAGGTAGGATTTCTCGTGAGAGATAAAGTATTAAAGCATGATATCTACCCTTGTTGAGGCATGAAAGTAAAACCCCTCCCACACCATTTTTCTATATTCCCCAAGTTTTATACAAATTATTACAAACCAGAAAAGGGTATAAAAATACATCAAAGACCAACAGTTAGATCAAAACTGCCTAATTCAATCTTAATGTCCAATAATATGCGATTATCCAATTTCAGAATCCAAATTTCCAAAGCCTTTTCTTTATCTAAAGTGTTTCAAAGTTTCAAGGAGTCTCAACTATTTCTGGAATTGCTTACACTCGGGATACCATTTAGAATTAGAAGAGTGCAGTGTGGAAGAGCCAGCTCTTAGGCATCCAAGTTCAGAGGGAGATCAAGGGTCCCAAAGCATGGTTTGCAAGAGAGGGGAAGAACATAGGAGTAGGAATAGGTTCAAAGTGATTAGGGAACCATAACAAGTGGTGGTCATGCCCAACCACAAGTGCAGGCTGGCATACCCCTGACCACTTGTTTGGGTAGAAAAGTTAGGAGCAAACGTTGAAAGTCAAACCTAAATGTGGATAGGTATTAGGACACTATCAGACCTATGTCAAGGCTCAAGTACATAATAGGGTCAGGGAAGTGGGAGTTGATTGAGTCAGGGTTCAAAGAACCCAGTTGAGAGTCATAGACAGCAATGTTATAGTGTTGTTATGTCTTGAACTATACTCACATACAAAGGGGAAAGGAAAAGGGGTTCACATAAGAGAAGTAGTACCAGAATTGCAGGTACATAGTGAAGAAGACATAACAAAACTTTAGAAAGTAAACATGTAGTAGAGGAGCATTATTTAAATTAAAAAGAACACACAAGCTGCAAAGTGAAAAATAAAAAGAATAATAGAGCAATCACAGCAAGTAGAACAGTAGGAGCAAACTCAAATTTCAGCAGAACACTTGAAAGCTTGAAGAGAATTCAAAGTTGTTTCAGAAAGCAAGAGTAGAAGTATAGGGAAGAAGAGAGTAGAAAGCAGTTTGCTTAATACTACGAATGAGAGTGCAAATTTTAAAGTTCAGTGTTCAAGCCTATAAATCCTGTTTCAAGTGCACAAAAGTTATGTCTCAAGTGCAAGAGGGTAGCCCCTTTTATAGTGCAGAAAACGAGTAAGAAAAAGGTAAGAGCATAGTTTCGAAATCAATCACATAAGGTTTCCCTTTGGTTAAGGGGTTTGATTCAAACGGGAAAAATAATTAAGGCAAGGTTTTGATTTAAAATCTTTCCCAAAGCAGTATAACAGGGGCAAATACACAAAAGCTTATATAAGGAAATAGTTTAGTAGTACACAGTTTGGGCAAAACAAGGAAAGACAATCAATCAACGGCCAGTAAAATAAGAATTTGAGCCTTGGTATGAATGAATCCAACCAGGAAAGGTGAAGATGGGCTTAATTTAAAGAAAATGAGAAACACTCAATCAAACCCTAAAAAAAGAATTCAGAAACAATCACAAATTAGCCAAAAAAAGGCCTTTTGAGAGAAAGGTGCTCATATATAAAGCACTCAAATAAAACAGACAAAAATGAATCATATAGAAACGATTTAGAGTCATAACGGGGAGGGTTCAGTAGTCTCCTTTAGAGAATTATAAGAAAGCAAACAAAGAGAACAACAGGTTCAAGGAAAATAGAGTGTGGAAAATAATTTGAAACACAGGGAACACATTTAAGCACATCTTATTACTCAAATAAGTTAAGAAGAGAAGAGGCAACATATGCTTAGAAAAATAGCAGATGAAGCATTCTTAGAGCTTAAAATGAAAGTCCAGTAAAGGAAAAGAAAGGTTAAAAGCCAAGTAAATTAAAGTAAAGAACATACGAGATAGGCATGAAAAAGCATGCTTATAGAAATCAGTAAAAAGTAGAACATATTAGAAGTACATTCATAACACGGCAAATATAAGAACATAAGAAAAAAACTCATAAAAACATGGCATAGACAGATTCAGACAAAGAAAAGAAGAAAAAGAGACAGAGGTCATTTTGAGATTTTCAGAAACCCTAAATGGAAAACGAACTATTTTTTAAAGAAGGAAAATTGGGGAAAATCTTAAAACGTTGAAGATGGCACAGATTTACCACATATCTAGGCAAATAAAGAAGAAGGAACCTCGAATAGCTTTAGGGTTTCTCTGAAAGCCTCGAAATGAGAAGGCTTGGAAGAAAGTCCCATCTGGAGTCGGAGATAGCCAAAGCTAGCCTCCTAAAGCTTGAATACGTCGGAGCAAGGTCGAAGAGGCCATAGAACCACGTATCTGTAGAGGATCTGAATAGACATCATCGAGGTCAGACCTCAAAATCTCAAACACCCATGGTTTGGGGTGAAGGATGGTGAGTACATGTCGTCCCTGGCCTGAGAAGCCATGGACTCTAGCGGGATTGAGGCTGGAGAAAGGTGAGAAGAGCTAGGGTTTCGAGACACTTTAGAAAGAGTTTGAGAGAAAGAGAGGTTTTAGAGGCGGCTGTATGAGAGAAAATGAGGGTTAAGGTTGGGAGTAGGTAGAATTAAAAAAGGAATAGATTCATTATTGTCGTTAATCAAAAGGATCAACAGCCAGAATTAAAAGAATTCCAGGCGGTTTATTAATTGGGTTAAGGGATTGGGTTTGGGCTTCCCAATTGGGTCCAAAATTTGGTTCAATTGAGGGTCAAAATAGAAATGGAATTGTGATTATAATTGAAAAGAAATGAGGCCATAATATAAATAGCCAATTTTTCCCTTTTATTTTATAAAAATAGTAAAAGATGTTTTAAAAATACATTAAAGGTACTGAGTCAATAAATAGTATATGAAAATAATATTAAAAATGTTTGGATTTCTTTTGTAATTAAAACGCTATTTAAATCTTAAAGTAGACTAAAATTGCAATTACATGCAATTTAGTTTTAAAACTACTAGAAGAATTTGATTAAATATGCAAAAATCATGTTAGTTATGTTTTGGTATAAATCAAAGAATAAAATAGATTGTTCACCCAAAAAATGAATGTTTTGGGAATATTTATTGGATTTTGTGGTACAAAATAGGCTATAAATTGGTTTAAAAATAATTAAAAATGCCAAGACACTCTGATGTGCTTATATATGCACATATATGTTAAAAATAATATATAGGCAAAAATTGGGTATCAACATGGGTTATGTCCCCTTAGCCTATTGTAACGTATTCGTTGTGGTTTTGATCAGATTCGACGTGCGAGGAGGTCGATTTGCAAGGCAAGGGCATAGCGTGCTAGGATTTTGGCCGGGTTGAAGTGAGTAATGATTGTAAATGATGTCTTGAGGGTTTGGAACCCTGTATTGCACAACGTAGTGTTATATTTAGGTGAGATACGCGCTCAATGACGAGCGCGGTGTCATTTACTATTTGGGATTGTGACTTGGTCCATCCCGGTTGATATTTTACCGCGAATTTGACTAAGGCTTCTTGTTTTCACCATGACTTGGGCTTATTTCTATACCTGGGCTTATTTTAAACTATTTGAAATTCTTTGTGAACTTTCATCAATGTTTCCTCACTATTTGAAATATTACTTGAACTAGTCAAATTGAATTACACTGTTTTAATGAACTCATCTACTTTTACACAATTTGAGATTTAAATGATATTTAATTTTGTATTAGAGCTGAGCATTTCTGTCTTACTGATGCCCAACGGGCTTATGATTATTTTCGGACTTACTGAGGTCGAGGGTCATATTTGAGGATATGTTGAGTGATCTGAGGAGGCTTTCAGGCCTTATGAGTGATTGAGAAGGCTTATAGGCCATATGTTGATATGAGAAAGCTATAAGGCAATATGATGATATAGTGCTTGGGCCGTAAGGGGCCCGCTCAAAGTCCGCACCCCCACAGTGAGTGCGGGTACCCATATGATCTGAGAGTGAGCCCGAGGGGCTGATGTTGTACTGAATGACTGAGGATGAGCCCGCGGGGCTGATACTATACTAAGGGGTTGACACTGAACCCAAGGGACAGATTTATATTTGTTATTTGGTTTTATACATCTGTTTTTGATTGTCTTAAAGGAGTGATTCTTCACTAATTTTACTATTTAACTGATTTCACTGCTTTAGTGTAGAATTACCTTGTGCCTTTATGCGATTTCATGCTTTCAGCTATTATTTAAGTTTATTACTCATTCGGTAAGAGAACTAACATTACTCCATGCACCATGTATCAAATATAGGCATAGCGGAGTCCATTACTGAGCATTGATCTTCCCGATTCAGGCGATGACTGGAGACTTTGAGGTAGCTGTCAGCACCCACAACCCCGAGCCTCCCCTATCTTGTCATTTATCTTTCTTTAGATTTTATCGTACTGGATTCTAAACTTCAAAGGCTTGTACTGGATTTTCCCTAGTGGGTCATGACTTGTGACATCCAGATTTCGGGTTGTGTCAGGATGGTTTCCTTGTTTTATCATTTTTCTTCTGCACTTATGATAATGTTATTCTGTTTTAGACTTACTCATGAAAAGTAACTGTTAAAAGAAGTGTTTTTCTTCTATTGGCTGACCTTGTCTTCACGAGAGGCACCACTTGAGTTCAAGTATATTCCTCGAGATGTGAATGCAAAAGGTGTCAGGATAACGGCAACTTTGAATTCGCCCACAAGTCCCCACTATCCGGCCACAACCTGGCATCGGTTATTCTATACAAACAACACCGTTGAGTATAAAGCATGCATTATGGGAGATTCTGATTTGATCATTCGGCAAGCCCACGTGAATGGGAATCTTGAGACATTAAACCCATCCCATACAGGAAATATGCGGATGATCTTAGCAAACGATTCAAGTTTGTTGAGTTCAAGTATATTCCTCAGTTCCGCAATTAGCTAGCTGATGCACTATCAATTTTGGCCTCAATTTTTCTGTACTCAGCTAATATCCATATTGAGCCGCTAAAAATCAAAATTTGAGAAAGGCATGGTTACTGTAATGCAATTGAAATGGAGCCCGATGTTCATCCATGGCACCATGATATTAAAAAGTTTCTAAAAAACAAAATAATACCCCGAGTAGGACAGTGGAGATCAAAAGAGAACTATTAGAAGGCTTGCAAGCTATTTCTTTATTAGCGCAGAGGTCTTGTACGGAAGAACTTCAAATTTGAATCTTTTAGGTGTATATATGCCCGAGAAGCTGAAAAAATCATGAATGAAGTGCATTCAGAAGTATGTGGGTCTTACATGAATGGATACTTCCTTGCAAATAAAATCCTTCGGGCAGGTTATTACTGGATGATCATGCAAAAGATTATTTCAGTTTCGTACAGAAGTGCCATCAGTGCCAGATACACGATGACTTGATTCATGCACCGCCTTCAGATACATATCCAATGTCAACACCTTGGTCGTTTGTTGTTTGGGGAATGGTTGTTATTAGGCCAATCGAGTCGAAAGCTTTAAATGGGTACATATTCATCTTGGTTTCCATTGATTATTTCCCAAAATGGGTCAAAGCAGTCACTTTCAAAGCAGCAATGGAGGACTTCTTCCAACATTATTTGTCATTTTGGTATTTCTAAAACAATCATTACAAACAACGTTTGCAAATCTGAACATCCACTTAATAAGGGGGGTCCGGGAATTGTTTAAAATTATGTATTGTAATTCTACTCCTTATCAACCCAAATCTAATGGCACTGTTGATGCTACAAACAAGAATATTAAGAAGTTTTTCAGGAAAATAATTCAAGGTTCCATGAAATTGCATGAAAAGTTGCCATTTGTATTATTGGGATATCTCAGTTGGGGCCACACCCTATTTATTGGCTGATGGCACTAAAGACATAATATTTGTAGAAGTTGAGATTCCCTCTCCTCAAATCATTATGGAAGTTGAGATTGAGGATGATGAATGGGTCAAAGCCCGATAGAAATAGTTGATTGTAATTGATGAAAAGGGGATGGTTGCAGTTTTCCACGGGCAGTTGTTCCAATAGAGAATGGCCCATGCCTACAACAATAAAGTGCGCCACAGAAAAGTCAAAGTGGGGCAACTCATTCTAAGATGTATTCTCCCACATCATAAAGAAGCCAATGAAAATTTTTCTCCAAATTGGAAAGGTCCGTAGATTATAACAAATATGTTGCCAAAGGGAGCACTATATTTGGGAGACATCGAAGGAAATGAACTCGAACCAGTTGTCAATGCAGATGCGGTCAAAAGGCATTATGTTTGATCATTTTATGCAACTTTAATGCTCTCCGATTGGGATGACGAAGGCTTGCACTCTCTCTACCAAACACTAACAATCCTTGCAAACCCTTTAAACTAGTTCCCTCTTTCTTTGATTACCCTCTTTGGAACTTGAAGGTGCTATTGAAAAAAAAAGAGTCAAAAAGAAATTGAAATAAAAAGTAGAAAAGGAAATAGAAAAGAAAATAGAAGAAAAGCAAAAACTATAATAAAAAAATAAAGTTCCTTGAAATACGTTCGACTTGATTCCGCAAGGATATGTCAGCAGCTTCTCTCGGGGGTTCAGTTGCACCAAAATAAAAATCCAAATTCCCCCAAAAGTGAAACTGGGCAAATGTTACATTGGTTCGACAATTGTTTTGCCTGAGAGGTTCTAAAGTTATAATTCAATACAAATTCTTTTGTCCCAAATCGATTTCAAGTCCTTCCAAACAATCGTCAAAGATGTTCAATTAGAGGATACGGTTACTTGGATTTGATATAACAAAATTATAGAAATAAAATGAGAGAGTCTTTTTGGTGATACGGCACTGTAAGGTGATTGCAAGCAGATAAATTAAAATGAGACTCATGTTAGTGAAAAATCGTAAAGAGAACAATATCGAGATGGGGAGAAGATAAATGAGAGAGGTTAGCTGGTGAAAACCCGCAAAGGGCACCACTGATCGTAAAGAGGGTCTCCGCGGCCATGAGCATCAACACAGTCCTGGGCAAGCTTTCTTGCTTTCAAGGCAAAAGTTGTGATAAATTTCTGAGAGTTGGATGATTTATACAGATCAGGCATCCAATCCAAAAGGCATGTCCTTTTCATTGAAGTCTGCATGTACTCCAGATAACTCCTTCTTTCCTTCCCCGAAAGGGATCCCTCTTATCTAAATTTATTTGTCCATTCCATTGTTTGTTTCCTTTGAATCCCGGTCTAACCCTGTTTTGAAACTAAGACACGGAAGGAAAGGAAAACTAAATAATAGGATTTTCATTTGATACAAACTAATATGCAAAAAGGCACCCAACTTCGCCAAGGGAATCAAGTTGACCCCGGCTGGCCATGGTGGCTGATACTTCGAAATCAAACACTCTCAAAAGAGGAAGTCAAATTGAAGTTCCAAGGAAGGCAAATAAAAGTTGTAAAAGATTAAGTCCCACGAGACTAGCCGTTGCGGTAAAAGTTTGAAAAAGCCAAAAGTTCCCCAATGGTCCGAAGTTAAAACTGGAAAAAACAAGTCAGAAGTGAAAGACCTAGAAGGCAAAATAAAGTCGAAAAAAGGTTGAGTCCTATGCAACCAACCGTCATGGCAAAGTCGTGGAAAACAAGAGATTCTCCGGGATCAATAATGCAATCGGTATTCAGGAAACAACCAGTTGCAGTTGAAATCATCATAGAACAAACTAGGCCGAGATCAAGTGACTGAAACACTCAAGGCCACAAAACCAACCACTATTTAAAAGTGACAAATTGTTCTTTGTTTGAAAAATAGGAAATAGGTATAATCCAAAGCAACCTTGCAAGAAGCAGTTGCAATCAAAAAGAAACCACGCGGAGACTAAAATAGCTCTGCCGCAACAACAACCCAAAAAAAAGGAAGTCTTCTTTAAATTCATTCCTACATTTTACTCATTCTCTTAATATTGAAAAAAAGAAGAAATAATTCAAAGCATGGTAGTACAGGGTCTCCAATCCCTAGTTGTGTTTTACAACATAAGGTCTCTACTCCCTAGTTGACTTTATTTCAGACATAGGGTCTCCACTCCCTAGTCCTTTTACAATATAGGGTCTCCACTCTCTAGTTGATTTTATTTTAGACATATAGTATCCACTCCCTAGTATCATTTTCCAACATAGGGTCTCCTCTCCATTGTTGATTTTATTTTAGACATAGGGTTTCCACTTCCTAGTCTTTTTTTCAATATAGGGTCTCCACTCCCTAGTTGATATTATTTTAGACATAGGGTCCCACTCCCTAGTTAATTTTCTTTTAGGCATAGGGTCTACACTCCCTAGTGGATTTCCCAATACAGGGTCTCCACTCCCTAGTTGATTTTGTTTTAGACAAAGGTCTCCACTCCCTAGTCGCTTATCCAACATAGAGTCTTCACTCCCTTTTCTGTTTTCCAATATAAGGTCTCCACTCCCTGGTTAATTTTATTTTGATATAATGTCTCCACTCCCTGGTTGATTTTATTTTAGATATAAGGTCTTAACTCTCTTGTCTATTTTCCAACATAAGGTCTCATCTCCATAGTTGATGTTATATTAGACATAGGATCTCTACTCCATAGATTCGTTTTTCCAATATAGGGTCTCCACTCTCTAGTTGATATTGGTTTAAACATAGGGTCTTCACTCCCTAGTCTCTTTTTCACATAGTGTCTCCAGTCCCTAGTTGATTTTATTTCAGACATAGGGTCTCAACTCCCTAGTCTCTACTCCAACATAGGGTCTCCACTCAGTTTATTTTATTGCAAAGATAGGGTCTCCACTCTCTTGTCGCTTTTCCAACATAAGGTCTTCACTCCCTAATTAATTTAAATTTCAGACTCAGGGTCTCCATTTGCTAGTCCCCTTTTATAATATAAGATCTCCATTCCCTAGTTGATGTTAATTTAGACATAGGGTCTCAATTCCCTAGTCTTCTTTTCCAACGTAGGGTCTCCATTCCCTAGTTGATTCTATCTTAGACATAGGGTCTCCACTCCCTAGTATCCTTTTCCAATATAGGGTCTCCACTTCATTGTTGATTTTATTTCAGACATAGGGTTTCATCTCCCTAGTCTCCTTTTCAAACATAGGGTTTCCCCGCCCTTGTTAATTTTATTTAAGAGATAGGGTCTCCACTACTAGTCTCTTTTTCCAACATAGGATCTCTACTCCCTAGTTACTTTCATTTTAGATATAGGGTCTCCACTCCCTATTCTCTGTTTTCTTAGGGTACACCAATCCCTACCATTTATTTGCTTTCAATATTGAAGTAGTATAGAGTTGTGGTACAAATAACTTACAAAAAATTTCCATTCAACACAGGGGCAGAAATTTTTGTTTGTTTGTTTTTGAGTCTGATCAGATTTTACCTCAAGGAACGTGTTCGATATAATAAAAAGAACAAATCACTAAATGTAGAAGCGGATGAAAGGATGTGGACTGCTCAAGATATGACTAAAGTCAAGAGCTTTGAATGTCCAATTTTGATCTGCAGAAACAATAGAAGAATGAATGAGCTTCTGCAACTAGCAAGCATCAAGGATCATATAAGAGTTTGCATGAAGAACCATCGAATAATCAAGATCAAGTTTCAGAAGAGTTAGATAGGAATGATGTAACTCATAGTTGATAGGCTTGTTTAGACTCTTTTCATTTTGATTTTGGTGTAATAAGGAGCTCGGCAAGTAGTAGTTGCAGCAACAACAGTGAAATTAGATCTATTCGATAGTCCCAGCTACCAAAACCTCCAAAACTACACTAACCTAATTCATTTATAGCTAAGGATATTTAGGCTACATCCGAAGCAAGGTTCGATCAAACTTTATCAAAATTCTTAACATGGAGTATCAAACGGGCAAAATTTGTTCATAATTGCTCATTTTATCTTTGGCCAAAAATTCTTCATGTTTTTGAGCAAAGAGGGGCAGCTGTCAGCACCTAAGTTTTGTCCACATAGGAAATTACTTCTAAAAAATATTCAAAATTAATTTCAAATATTTTTATGAATTTTAGAATTTTTTTATTTATTATGCATTTATTCGCATTGTTTGTGCATGTTAGGAATATTGCAAATCATAAAAATCATAAAAAAATTCAAATCTTAATTTCATAGCATTTTAAATTTTAAATTGCATTTTAAGATTTAATTGCATTATTAAATGCATTATTTAAATATCTAAAATTACAAAAAAAATTACATCCGTAGGTTAGTTAATTAGTTGATTTGTCCATCATTAGGTAAAAGGATAAATAGGCTAGTCGTATAAAAATGGGTTTTAATTAAAATTGAGTCTAAACTGGCTAATTTGCAAAAAACAATGGTCAAACAACGAAGGATAGAAAAGAAAGGGTCTGCAAAATGGACCAAATGAGTTTAGGCGGCCCAATTGCCCTTCAATCCACATGAAATTTGTCCCACCCCTCTCTCAAATCTGGCCCATACTCCTATTGAACCAAACGACGTTATTTTACCATCTCTGAATCCCAACCCTTGATTTTCCCTTGATCCAATGGCCAGAACCCCCTATCTCGATTCCCTTAAGCAGATGGAGACCCTCTCCATTTTCCTAGCCCTAGCGATTCCCCCTTCCCCTCTCTGAAAGAAGGGATTCCCTCCCTCCCTTTACCCAAAACCCTAGCCTCTTCTTCACTCTTTCTCGTCTCTCTCATCTGGTCTCACACACGATACACTCATCCATAAATTTTCAGTCCCACTCCTACACACGCCTATAGAATCTAAAAACAAAAGTTTGAATTTCCAAATGCTGAGATTTGAGAAGCAAAATGTTTTAAAAAACAAAAAAAGAACTCAGATTTGAAAAGGATTTCAACGGGTCATTGATTACTTATCATCATTTGAGTTCTAAAGGTTAAAATCATTGTTGTTTGCTGTGGAAGTTCTTTTTTCTTAGCTGAGTTCCATATCACATAGCATCTACCGCGTTTTGCTTATCCCCTCATTCTTAAAGGTACTAATTTTAGTCTCAGACTATGTACTGCCATACAGATATTCTAAAACATTTGTATCTCGTAACAACTCCATCTTTTGCATAATAAAGAGTCGTCAAGATTTCATGTTGTTGCTCCTGGCATTGAATATATTGACTCTCATAATTATCTTGTTTGCTTACTATTTGTTGCCCTTTTTTTTTTTCAATCTGCATTTATTTGCCATTTGGTATTGAATGCAAAATTTTTCTACTAAGGTAAAAATGGAAACTTATTGTTCTAGTTGGCTTTCTCGCCTAATATGTATTTTTTTCTTTAATGAAAATCAGAATGTGAGCATCATTAAATTAATCAGGTTATGACCATTTGTGATACTTCTTTAGTATTCAAATATATATTCACCCAATATCAATTCCATAATATTTGACCTTCACAATATTCTCAAATTAGCTTTAGGAAAATAATTCATGAATATTCGTAATTTACTTTAGGTCAAATTAAATAAATAATCATGACTATGGGTACGGTTCCCATAGAATAGTTACAATACATAAATCCCAATTCAAGTGTGTGTTCCATGCGACTAGACCATAATTTTTATTAATTAAAATAAACATGTTGGTCGTGGGTGCGTTTCACGTGACGCGATTCACAATGTGTACAAAAACAATAAGTGCGTGACATCATGACTTATTTGAATAAATTCCATAAGTATTAAGAGCGGTTAAGAGATAAAAATGCACAATTGATTTAAACATGTAATACACCAGATAAGTATGCCAATTATTAAATAGTTGAATGATCATGCTAAAACCATGGAACTCAGGAGTACCTCACATATTCTTCCAAGTTAACAGAATTTCCTAAGTGTTCGCGGACCACAAATAGAATCAAATGTCCTCGATTTAGGATTTTAAATAAATCGATGACTTGGGACACCATAATAAATATCCCAAGTGACGACTCTGAATTAAATAAATAATCTCATTTTGAATAATATCACTTTAATTGGAAAAAATTCATTATTTCTCAAAAAAAGAAGTTGTCACATTTTTTCTATTAATAAGTATAATCTGAATTGGTTTTATTATTAACTGGCTTACCTAGCAGGTTGGGTTAGGTGCCAGCATGACTAGTTCGATTTTGGATCGTGACAAGTTGGTATTAGAGCTCTATGTTCATAGGTTCTACAAGTCATGGGAAAGTTTATAGTAGATTCTTGTGGATCAGTACGATGACATCCATGCCTATCTTCGAGAGGATACAGGACATTTAGGATATACTTTCCATCTTTCTTTCCTTATCGTGCAACAGTGAATCAGCTTGAAGCGCAACTTTTTGAACTCCATTCCATGCATTCGTATGTGCATGTGAGCGCTCGGTATCAGTTGTGCACAATGACTTGTGATTCCAAGGATGAGGTGCCAGATTTGATTTCAGTGTGGTGAGGAGAGGCCGATCTGAAGGCCTTGAGGTCAGGTTTTTGCTATTTCTTTAGCACAAAGATTTCGGTTGAGTGAGCGCATGCTTTTGGACTTATAAGTATGGTAGTGTCCATATTAGTGGAATTTGTGGCTCGATGAGTTGTTAAATGTCTATATTGGAGTATGATGTGACTGCGGGAAGTGTTTAGATTGTTTGAATGTGACGGAAAGAGCTTTCTTGGGATATAACAAAAGGAATATTTGGTGTTTTATTTGTATATTTATTTGATGTATAGTCTCGAGTTATGGGTGTGTTTAAGGACTTTCATGTTGGTTAATTGTAAATCAAATTGGAGTTTCATGTCTTGTTGATGGGTTCAGACTCAGGAAGATTAAGTGATTGCGTAATAGTTGTGGCTATGGAAGGGCATGAAAAGATGCCAGTTTAAGACAAAGCAGGTGGGTTATAAGCTGCAAGGTAATCTATGAATATGTGAAATTTATGATGTTGTATGGAGGTTGTCTTGTCTACCAGTGGGTTATATCCGTGCAACTTGAGTTTGAATCGGTTGTAATAGTTGACCAAACCGTCACGAGGATAAATGTGAGATTTGTAGATGATTTGAGCTATTAGATGGTTTGTGTTACATGAGCTTATGAAGATTGTGTTGAGCTTCGACACTGGATTATGGCAGTAATAGAGTATGGGTATTACGAGTTATTGAGTGTTTTGTTCTATGACTTTGAGACAAGCGGGGGAGTCAACTATCGACTAGTTGATGGCATGGTTATGTGTTGTTTTTATTTCAGTTTGAGTTATTTGCGAATCATGGGATGATTTGGTGGTCATTCGTGAAGGATGTAGTGTGCATGGAGTAGGAATTTTCTTGGTTACGTTAAGGTGGGATTACTTCTTTGAGTGTTGTCGTGCTAATAGGGCACATGTCGTTTGGCATGTTTGTGCAGTGCAATTGAGATTTGAGTAGAGTGGACGACTCTCAAGAATGTTTCTAATGGATTCAAGATTTATATGTAGTAAGTGAGACATCTATTGATTTGTATATGGCTAGAATGTGAGATTAAAGTTAGATTATGTCGAGTCTATCATCATTCTATATCATTATGGATTATACATTTTAGCATCAGTGAGGTAAAGGAAACCATTTTGGGTTCACGTAAGGTCTCTTTAGTGTGGGTGTCTCGATTGTTGTACTTTGGGTGCTAAGAGTTAATACAACAGCTTATGGGCCTTTGAACGATGTGATTTTATTCTAGGATCTCGTGGGGTGAATTTTGGTTAAAGATCATGGTGTTCTGGCAAGGTGAAGTGTCAACTTGAGGGTTATTCGGAAGGAACTCAGAGAAATATGATAACTTGATAGTAGGTTAGATCAACATGGTAATGGATATGGTCGGTTCTTTGGGTACTTATGATGTGATAAGTCTCTTAAAAGTGTTTTGTGGTAATAATCTTGGGTTTGGCGACCTGCGTGGGTTGGTTGAGTTAGAAAGATTCAGTTTTGATGCCCTGGTTATGTGAAAATGGGTTTCAAAGAGTTATCAACGATTTTTATCGTAGTTTGAGGTGGATATTTCTTATTAGCGTGAGGAACATATTGCGTATTGTCATTTTCTACTAGACGAGATAAAATTAAAGGAACCTAGCTAATTGGGTATATAGTTTGCTTGTGCCACGGGGTAAACTATGAGATTCTTGCACTTTTCATATGATGGCATGGTATATGCGGTGTGTTGTGTGGGATCGATATTTGCATAAGCAACTTCACGGTTCGGTTTTGAAGGGAAGGTCATAAAATTCTCAAAGCAGCATGGATGGTTTCAGATAAATAGGTAAATGCTATTACTATTCGGTATTGATCGATGAGAGTGTATGTTTCAAAAGCCGCACTGTGATTTGATTTATGGATACTTCATTGGTATTGCAGCACTTTCCTGGCTGATCGACTGCTGGTATTTAGATTTTTCTATGTGGAACAAAAACTTACAAAAGTATCCATCGTGGGATGATTGTGTATGAGAGAGTTGTTAGACATTCGAGCGGTGGAGTTGGATCAGATAAGGTGATTCATTGATTCTGTAGGTTTAGAGATCGAAAATTATCATAAGCATATTGTTAGCAGATTGTTTTATGGTTGTGGACTGTGAAAATGTGGCCAAAGCTATCCAGATGATAGTATCTGTTATGATTTAGTCATCCTAAACTTTTGGAGGGTTATTTATCTATTTTTTTATGATCGGAGTTGATTTGGGGTCTACTGGTAGGCCCAATTAGGATATGTATTCTACATTGGGTCAGATTGGTAGACTTCGTACTGCTATTGTTGAGGAATGTTCCATTTGGTTGGAGATGAGCTTATTCGTGTGCCACGAGGGGTTGTGATTCGTTAACTATATGCACATATGGTGCGGTTCTATTTTGTCCTTATGAAAGAATTTGAGCGAGATGGGTATTAGGCTTCCAAATGATTGATTGCGCATCGATTATGTTCTTCCCGGATTGTGGTATTGTGTTATTTTCTTTCCGTCGTTATGGTAATGCACTTTGGGCAATTGATGTTGAATTTCGCATGGTTATTGATTTTGAGCAAGCTGGCTCGAGTTATATAATATGGACCAGCAGTTGGATGGGGTAGCACATTATAGCGGAGTTATATTAAGGTATGGTCCTTTGTGTTAGATTCATGTTTTAGGGTTCCACGGTGTGTGATGGATTTTTAAGCATTGCATTCTAGTGTTACTTGTTGAACGTGCGGGATGACTCTCTTGTTTGAGTCATTTTCCTTGTTTGACAATATTGAATTATTGCGTATATATTGCACGGTTTGTGGCTCTAGATAGTATTGGTGTGGCAGGTTAGTAGAGTAGTTGGTATTTGATAGGATGAGGTCCTCAAACCTAGGATGGGTGCTGTCAGATCAAATTGCAGTATATTTGAAAGGACAATATCAAAAGTCGATTTAGAAATTGGCTAAAGCTCTTGTACAAGGAGGGAAAGTTCCACGATTTGTTGATCTAGTGAGTGGTTATGAGATTTGCATGATTATTTCATCACCGGCAGTGTACGAAGGTTTTAGCATAAGATTTTGTTTGATATGAGGTTTATTACTAGAATTGGGTTATTTTGAGCAACTACTGTGATCAGAAATTTTTCTATGGGTAATTGACCTGTGTGGTATATCTTGTGATTGTGTCTTGGGTTGTGGTTGTGGCTTTATACAGCTTTGACTTATACAAGTTATAGATGCGAGATTCAGATCTTATAAGAATTTCTAGATGTTGGAAATCAGATTCTGTGGTTTACGGGCTAAGGTTAAATTAATGATCGTTAGTTATGTTGTGTTGACAGGCCTATATGGAATAGGGTGAAATGGTGTCAACCCCGGTTGTGTTCATGGTAAGGTTACAAGGCGATTTGTCGGCTTTGGAACAACTCTGGGCACGTTGGATGACTAATGTATGTTTAAATGGGGGAGGATATAACGACCCGACCGATCACTAGGAGCATTTGCACTCTGCTCGCTGGTCTGAGGGCATGTGTATCTCCATATGATGTATTATGACTTATATAAATCATCGGTTTTGGTTTTCAGGTTATTCGAAATTGATTTGGAAGAATGATTTTCAACTTGGAAGCTGTAAATTGGAAGAGTTAACCGCGTTTGACTTTTTAGTATTTGACCTCGGATTGGAGTTTTAATAGTTCGGTTAGCTATGTTGGGTGATTTTTGACTTAGGAGCGTGTCTGAATTGGGGTTTGGAGGTCTGTAGTTGAATTTGGCTTGAAATAGTGAAAGTATGGTTTTAGAAAGTTTGATCGGGAGTGAAATTTTTTATATCAGATTCAGAATAAGGTTTCGGAAATTGGAATAACTTCATTATATCATTTGGAACATGTGTGAAAAATTTAGGTTCATTCTGGTTTGGTTTGCTCTGTTTCGGCACGAGTTATGGAAGTTGAAAAGTTAAAAGTTCATCAAGTTTGAATTAAGGTGTAATTCATCATTCGATATTGTAATGTGTGATTTAAGGCCTCGAGTAGGTACGCCTTATGTTACGGGACTTGTTGGTATATTCGGAAAGGGTCCCGAGTGGATCGAGGTTTGTTTCGGGATAAGTTTTGAACAAGTTTGGATATTTAAGATCTTTTAGAGCTTTTGGGGATGCGGGGCACATTTTGAAATGCCGATGTGCGGCCGTAGACTCCCAAATTGTGGAGGCAGTGGTAATTGTGCGGACCGCAGTTAAAATGCAGAATTTTCTCACGGTCCCAGAAAGGGGGTTGTGAAGGTTCGATGGTTTGACTTCGGAAGCTTATATATTTTGATCAATAAGGAATTTGAGGATGATCCAAAAACAAAAATTGTAGGCTTTGAGTCTAGTTTCCAGAAAGGTAAACCAATCATTATTTAGACGTCTGTACAGAAAGTTATGTGTATTTTACTGAAGCTTGGTAGTGCGGTCTCTATGGAAGTGCGTCCACACAATTTGGACTTGCGGTCACGACACCTAGGATGTGTGGCCGCACAAAAAAATGTGCAGTCAACACTATGGGAGGTCAGATTTTGTACTATATAAACGAGGGTTAGAGTATTATTTCACATTAAAACTTTGAGAGCTCAGGTTTTGGTGATTTTTTGTGGGGTATTCAAGAAATTCATCGGGGTAAGAGATTGAAACTCGGATTTGGTTAATATACATGAATATATCATTATTTTCATCATTTAATTAGTATTTTTAGATGAAAATTGGGGTGTTTTTCCTAAAGTTTTATAATGGGAATTTTTGGGTTTTGAACATCAATACGGAGTTGGATTTGAGTGAAACTGGTATGGATGGACTCGTAATTGAATGGAATGTCGAATTTGGTGAGATTTTTTGGTTCCGAGGTGCGGTCGGTTGGACATTTGGGATGGTTTTTGGGCTTCTGAGTAAGGATTCTACCATTTTCATTTGGAAATTGTTTCCGTGGGCCTTAATTGATGTATTTGAGTTTCTTTTGGCTAGTTTTTAGCCATTCGGAGGCCAGTACACACGAGATGGCATTTTTGGAGCATCACTTGGCTTGCTCGGCAGTGGAATTTACTAGTTCGAGGTAAGTAACACTTCTAAACTTGGGACTGAATGTATGAAACCCCAAGTTACATGTTATGTGATTGGTATTGAGATGACGCACATGCTAGGTGACGGACGTATGGGCATGCATCGTATGAATTGTGACTCCGTTACTTGAGCTATTGAGTTGTGATCCATGATAGAATCCATGTCTAGGCTACATTCTTATCCTGTTGGAATCCACTGAGGTCATTTCTATTGTTGAGCTATTTGCTTTCATTGCATTACATACTCAGTCATACGTATTCATATGCATATTATATCTTAGTTTCTGTTAGTATTTATTGATATATCACATCATTATTTTTGGTCTTATATTTCATGAGATTTATAGCCCGAGAGATTAGTGAGATTGATAATTGAGCGAGGTTTGAGGCTGATTGTGAGAAAGTTTATGGGGATAGGGTTGCACGCCGCAACATGTTTTAGTGATTTATGCCATGATTGGCTTGTTATCGAGTGCGAGTGCCGAGTGGTGAGTGGTCATTATCGAGTGCGATTACTGAGTGATTGGGAGGATCGAGTGACTGTAAGGATTGAGTGTCAGTGAAGGCTGAGTGACTATAAGGACTGAGTGACTATGAGAACTGAGTGACTGGGAAGACCGACTGAATTAAATCTCTGAGAGTATGCATATGGGTTTGTCCCTGATTTGCATCGCATTTGGCATTCATACTTGACATACAAGCATAGAGATGCCTTTTTCCTTATGTTGTACGATATCGTGTCATTCATGACTTCTCACACATATTGACATATGAGCATAAAGATGTCTTTTACACTTGCTATCTGGAAAGAAAATGAAAGATCTTATTCACTGTTGAAAGGATTTTTGGGAATAATTATAGTTTTTCAAGCTTACTCATATTTTTGGTAAATTTCGGTAAGAGGCTTAGGTTACCACTGATATTCTTGAAAAGCAGAGCTATTTTCAAAAATCATGACTAAGTAGGTGAGCATTTTATATCTGAGTTACTTCCTTTTATTACTTGTTTTACGTTGTTATGGAATGTTGTTGGCTATTGGTATTAAACCTGACCTTTGTTCCAGCTCGTCACTACATTCAATCTAAGATTAAGTTTGTTACTTATTGAGTACATGGGGCCAGTTGTACTCATACTAAACTTCTGCACCTTGCGTGCAAATGTTGCCTACTAATGTTGTTGTGATCGATGGGAGCTGGGATTGAAGACATACCTACGTTCTGGTAGTAGCTGCCTCTTGTTCATGGTACCCTTTGATTCATAAAATTCTGTTTATCTACATTTCGAACAAAGAATGTACTTAATCCATACCAGCTTTGTAAAGTTCTAATCTTAGAAACTCATGATTTGTACTACGACCCCTTGGGAATTCTTTGTATAAGAGCCGTTTTATTATCGTTTTTCTCTTAATAAGTATCATTTGAACTGGTTTTATTGTTAACTGGTTTTCCCAACTTGGAATTCCCCCTTTGGGACCGTGATGACGCCTAACATTTCACTTGCTAGGCAAGCCTACGATAAAGGATTCCATAAGCCAATTTTAGTAAATTTCAATAACAATATCAATTAAGCCAAGTAGAAGCTAAATTTGAGAGCGGGATAACATAAGAGTCGATAATATCTAATACAAACTGGATATGGATCTTTTATAAATAGAGTCGAAAAGAAATACAACAGTTTTGAACGAAAAGAAATAGTGAAATAGGGAAAATAGAAGGGGACTTCAATGTTTGCAGACGCCAGAAGATCTACCCCGAGTCTCTAGTGAGCAAATCCAAGTTGTTACGCCTCACAAACAGCTAGGGCTGGTACAAAAGTGTGCACAAGAAGTGGAGAGTGTAGTATGAGTACAACCGACCTATGTACTCCATAAGTGTCGAGCTTAACCTCGACGAAGTAGTGATGAGGCTATAAAAAGACACCCAAGTGATAAACATGTGTAGATAATAGTATACGTACAAGATGACATCACATAAAAACTAAACATGTACTATAAGGAGGGGGACATGCTAAATGGGGTACAATATACAAGAAATACAATGGAAATGATAACCAGAACAATCATATGCCTTAAACTAGTAAAAACAAATAAGCCCAATGAAGAAAATTGCACGGCATCATCATTCGTGCTTTTACTCTTAACCTCACAACGTAACAATGATACTGCATGGCATCACCTTTCGTTCTTTTACTCTTACTTTTAGTATAATCAATAGATATGGCACGTCATCACTCTTCGTACATTAACTCTCATCACATGACATGATATCACCCTCCATGCATTAGCTCTCACAACACGGCACGCCATCACTCTTCATGCATTAACACACACTATATGGCACGGTGTCATCCTTCATGCATTAACACTCACATATGACACGACATCAGCCTTTGTGCATTAACACTCTCCCTTATCATAGAACAATGAACAAGTAACATTGAGGAGATAGTATAACAAGAACAAGCCTTACGTCAACAATGATTCCTCAATAAAAATATCAACTTTAGAAACAATACTCAATTATAACAAAAGCCCATCAATGCAGTAAGAATGATCAATATAATAGGTAACTAGTCAAAGCATGGATAACATGATCGAAGTAAGCAATAAATTACAAAGTACAATCCCACCCGTACACTTTAACCCAACAACAACGCATAAGTACTCGTCATCTCACAAATATGTTGTACCTAACATCTAAACTTGTAGCAATTAGACAAACAAGTCCTAATCCCTCAAGTCAAGGTGAACCATGATACTAACCTCGCTCCAAGGATCAATTTAAAGCTCAACCACAACTTTGCCTTTCAAGAAAGCCTCCGAACCAATAGAATCTAGAAAATTTGGGAAAATCGCCTATAGGGTGTTCTCATTTTGAAAATTTAAAGAATGAACAAAAAGACGATCTAACTCAAGTTTTACACAGTTGTAGATGTCGCAATTGTGATGTCCTATTTGCAATTACGAACATCGCAATTGCGAGAAAGAGTTCGCAATTGTGAACTCTTTCAAAAATCCCAAAAATCGCATTTGCAATAAAGTGGTTGCAAATGGGAACCCTGATGCCTTCGCAAATACGGACCCTTCTTCGCAATGCGAATATCATCATAAAAGGTGCTGAGTTGCAAATAAGACTATGCCTTCACAAAATCAGAATTGACAAGTTTGCAAATACGAACATTTACCACGCAAATGCAGGTACCCTCTGCCTTGCTCAGGCTCTCAAATGAGAGCCATATCTCGCAAATGCGAGACCTACAACATACACCGGAACTAAAATGCATCAGCTATGTTTCTTAGTCCAAACTCACTCTGTTGCATATCCAAAACTCAAGCGAGCCCACAGGGCTCCAAACCAAACATGCACACAAGCCCAACAATATCATACTAACTTGATCGTGTGACCACATGCCCAAAGTAACACCTAGAACTAAGAATTTAGCATCGAATCAAAGGAAATTTTCAAGAAACTTCATGAACTTCTATTTTACAACCGGACATCCGAATCATATCAAACCAATTTCATTTCTCACAAAATTTCACAGACAAGTCATAAGTATAGTATTGTACCAATACCGGATTCCAGAACTAAAATACATACTTGATATCAATAAAGACAAATATTGTTCAAACTTTTAAAGTCATTAAGTTTTTAAACTTTCAAATTTTAACAAAGTGCGATAACTCGGGCTAAGGACTTCCAAAGTTGATTCCGAGCATACGCCCAAGTCCCAAATAACGATACAGACCCACAAGGACTATTAAATACAAATCCGGATCCGTTTGATCTAAATATTGACCGATGGCAACTCAAATATAATTTATGGCAAAATTTTTATATTTTCTCAATTTTTAACATAAAAACTTTTCGGAAAAATACCCATACTATGCATGTAAATCGAGGAGGTCTAAGATGAGGTATTTAAGTCTTCAAAGCACATATAAGTTTTAAAACATAAGATGACCTATCGGGTCATCAAGCTGACTTACCTAGTGGGTTGTGTTAGGTGCCATCACGACTAGTTGAATTTTGGGGCGTGACACTATGAGGACTGAGTGACTAGGTTGACTGAGTGAATTGATACTCTGAGAGTATGTATATGGTTTTATCATAGAGTCTCATCTCATTTGACATACACACTTGACATATAAGCAATGAGATGCATTTTTCCTCCTATTCTACGGTATTACGCCATTTATGATTCTCACACATACTGATATATAGGCATAGAGATGTATTTTCCTCATGCCATTTGAAAATAAAATAATTACCTGTTGAAATCTTTTTCAGAAAACTTTATTTTTCAAACTTACTCATATTTTTGGCAATTTCGGTAAATGATTTGGGTTTTCACAGATATACCTGAAAAGCACACCTAATTTTCTTGAACTGATGATGATCTGAGCATTTTATCTTTGAGTTGCTTCTTTTATTACTTTCATTATGTTGTTATGAACTGTGGTTGGCGATTGGTGTTGGACTCCGCCCTTTATTCATGCTCGTCACTACTTTCAACCTAAGGTTACGTTTGTTACTTATAGAGTACATGGGGTCGATTGTTCTCATACTACACTTCTGCACCTTGCATGCAGATATTGGCTGCTGATGTTGATGTGTTTGACGAGAGTTGGATTTGAAGATGTACCTACATTCCGGTTAGATGACTCTTGTTCATGGTAGCCTTAGATTTATAAAAATCTATTTATGTACATTTCTAACAGATGATGCATTTTATTCATACCACCTTTGTATAGTTAAATTCTTAGAAGCTCATAGTTTATACTACCGTCATTGAGAATTTTTTGTATATTATTATCATTTCTTCTCTTGATAAATAGCATTAAATTGGATAGTTCTTACTTGGCTTACTTAGTGGGCTGAGTTAGGTGCCATCACAACTAGTTGGATTTTGGGTCGTGCCACATATATACATATGTGTGTGTTATATATGCATGATACATGTTTGATACATGTGTCGGAGAAAAATTTTTTTGACTCGATTTTAACTACGAATTTTGCTACCAAATCAGTTCAAATCATCTCCAATGTTCCTTAAAATTTGTATATTGGCTCATCTATACATTTTCAATTAGTTTCAACCATACCTATTGAAAGAGATCTTTTTTTGCTTAGATTTTAGAATCTTATATATATATATATATATATATATATATATATATATATATATATATATATATATATTTCATCACCTTGTTTGTTACATCATCCATGAAATTTTCTTTCCGTTTTGCATCTAATATTACCGATCATGCTTTAAAATATGGAATGAGATCTTTTGTTTTATTCTTGGAGAGAATAACCTTATTTATTTGGATTTTTAATTTTTATATGTCCTTGACTAATTTTGGTAAGTTCATGATAATGGCTAGAGCTTGGTAAGTTGGAAGTTATTTGAGACATTTATGTAAAATTTCAGTAATTTATTATAGTAATTTATTCCTATTGTTGTTGTGCATAATTTGAGAAATATCGAATTACTGTACCACAAATCGAAATTTGATATTTGGTATTCGACTTTTCGATATTCGATTTTTCGATATTGGATATAGTATTTAGTTTTTAAAAAAATTTAAAAAGTTGTTAGTATAGGGTATGGATTCGGTATTCAAAAATAGATTACTGAAATACTTATACCATACCAAAATATATACTAAGTTATGAACTACACATATTATTGATTATACTTAAATAGTGAAGTTCTAAATTTTTACATTATTTTTATAATTCTCTTTAACCTTTATTACACTTTTGACACTATACTTGTCTTTTCCCTTTTCATTGTTGCCTACTTATGTTTCAACATTTCTCCCGTCTAGGTTAGTGTTTATATATTTTATCCTTTTTTTATTATATTATAATATTTTTATTTTCGTATTTGTGAATATCTTACTTAAGAACAAATCGAAGTTAACAGACTGAATAGACTGAAACTGAAAGGAAAAAATCGAACCATACCAAATTTAATTAGGTATGATATTGGTAAGCAACCCCCACTTCCAACCGAGACGTTGTGAGTTGGAGTCTCCCCAAGAGCAATGTGGGAAGTTCTTGGAGGGAATGATGCCGGAGGTCTATTTGGAAACAGCCTCTCTACCCAAGGGTAGGGGTAAGGTCTGCGTACATACTACCCTCCCCAGACCCCACTAAGTGGGATTATACTGAGTTGTTGATATTGGTATAGCATTTTCAAAAATTGAATACCAAAAATCGCATCGAAATATCTAAATATTGTACCGTACCAACCAATGAATACCACTAGATCCCACTATGAAAATCAGGAACGGTCCAACGAAGTTGGTGGCCTTAAGCCAAACTATATTAAAAGGCCTATTTAACAAAATTCATACAACAATGAGACACAAGAGATCTTCTGTTCTAATTAATGGGTAAATTAAACATGAAAAAGTAGCTAAATCAAAGAAACTGACTTTGAAATTGGACAGTGCAATCTCAAAGTCTTGTGAAAGAAAGGAGGAAAAATTAGAATCGAAGCGGAAGATAAATCTGACAGCAACAAGAAAGAAATTTATCGTTGTTTACTCACTCATCTGTGCATTCTTAACCAAATAAGAAAATATTAAATTTTGGACTCTTTAGAGTAATCGCATAAGATATACATAATACATAATAATATAGTACAATATTTTTCGGGTCCGTTAAAATTTGGGGCCTTGGGCAGTGGCTCCACCCGGCCCGGATGAAAGTGTGAGGATTTTCGTTCCTTTTTTTGCTATATATCTATATTATTATAAAAGCACGAATATTTCATGCAAAATATTGAACAATAATAATATTTATCAAATATTAATCGATTTTTATGCTCTTAAATATTTAATTATTTATTCAAACAGTAATTTTGTATTGGATAAAATTATAATATCTAATAGTGAAATTTGAAATTAACTAAACTTCTGTTAATTTAAATTGTTAATAAATTCTAGATTAGTCCTGTTCGAATTGAGTATGACAAGAATTCTATCAGAAACACATTGCGCGTACATTGACTATATATATTCATGGTTTAAACTGAGTATGGCAAGAGTAGTGTTTAAACTTTGTATTGAAATAAGAATGCTTCTCTTAAACAAACAAGATTCAAGTTTCAAATTAATTTCTAAAGCCAACCAATTTCTTGTTTTCCTCCACATACCTATCTTGTTTTCTTCTACATACCTCAACGGTGGACTAAAGTAAATCATCGCATCATCACAAAAATAGTAAATAATGTTGTATTCTTTAAGTAATTTTATAATATTTTCTTTATTCGGTGTCAGATATCTCGTACTGTACTCCGACTAAATTTGAATTTGCGTAGAAAAATACCATATTGAAGGTAAACCGCTCCCTAACTATGTGATTCAGAAAGTTTAGTTTCCTTTCCAATATTATGTCAAATTATTATTACAGACTTGGTTTGAATTATATATTACATATATTTTTTATTGAATTTTTTTATGGTTTATGGTTTATGCTTAGATAATTATTTATGTGATTTTTTCTAGAGTTACTAATGCTTTCTTGTTTTTGCTTTTGTTTTTGTTTTTTTTTTTTTTTCCTGAGCCGAGAGTCAATTGGTAACAGTCTCTCTGTCCTTTCTGGTAAGAGTAAGACCTGTGTATGTTTTATCCTCCCAGACCGTACTTTGTGAGATTATACTGGATAGTTATTGTTGTATACTTTTAAAGAATTGATTAGTAAACTCCACACCATGTACTTACGCAACACAATATATATAATTGAAAGTTTAGTATTTTTAGTATATATTTTCCGTGCAGTGCACGAACGTAAGACTAGTTTAAAGAAATATTTATTAGCAACTGATCAGCATAGTATTTATCTTTTGTTTTAACATAAAGTAGGAAATTGACGGAGCAACAACACTACCTTCAACCTATTTTAATTAATTTTTTAGTTTATTTTTTGTGATCCATAATATTTGATTTTTTTCAGATTTAAAGATATTTTAAATTTGCTCTTGAAATAAATAGTTTATATTTTTTGAATTCTCAATGAATAAATTGAAATTAATATAATTAAATTTGTAGTTAATTGATATTATCGATTTTTGTTAGTACAATGTCAAACCAATCAAAAAATTAGTTGAAGTGGATCGAAGAGAGAAGTAATGTTTTAGGGACTATTTTTGTCATTCCTTGAATAAAAAGAGCAAGCGTCAAAGGAACTATCACTGTAGGTAGTGTTTAAGTCGGTCTCAAATCTCCGGCTTGATTTCCAACTCTCCAATTACTTCATGGCTTCTGGTGAGGCTTTTCCTTGTTCATCTTTACAAGCAGACAACCTCATTCATGTATTCTGGGATGAGGGCATGCTGAAACATGACACAGGAACTGGTGTTTTCGATACAGGAATGGACCCCGGTTTTCTTGATGTTTTGGAAAAGCACCCAGAAAATGCAGACAGGGTAAAGAACATGTTGTCCATTCTCAAAAGGGGTCCTATTTCACCTTTCATTTCTTGGCACCATGGCCGCCTTGCTCTTATCTCTGAATTGTTATCTTTCCACAACCAAGGTATCCCGAACTTCCTTTCAAGATTTCTTTTTGATTTCTAGGAGTAATATTCTACGTGTTTTAGTTGAGTATATTGCTCTATCTAGGATAGTCTACACTAGATTGTTACTCCACTCTCCCAAATTTGACTAATTTTCGTAGTGAAATATCAAAAATGTTTGTCTTGACGATAGCATTATATGTTAGGATTATGATTCCTACTAAAGACAACAACCTTCATTTGAATAATCGGATTTACAACTACATGAGCGGAAGCTAACCTGAATCCATATGTGGAAAAGTTGAGCCTCCTTCTTGATGATTGTCCTTGAGCTTTTGAACCTCTTGATTATTTCTTCAAGAATGACTTGTGGTTTGTATGTTACCACAAGAATGAATCCTCAACAATAACAATATATGAAAGGTTTACAAAATAGTATTATGACAATGATCAAGGTTTTGGCTTATGGTTTTCCACTCTATTTGCAAGACAATGGACAAATGGTTCTTACTTCAATGGGTAGAGAAAGAACTTGTCTTGTTAAAGAATGGGAACCATAACCCCACTTTATAACTCTAGGAGTTACATAACCCAAGAGACAAGAGTTACAAGACAAAAGTTATGTCTTGAGTTATGTCTTGCAAGAGTTACAAACCCAAGAGTCACAAGCATTCATGTAACCATAGTTACATATGTAACCTTAGTTAGCCCATCATAAACTAAGGTTACACTTTTGGGTATCTACACATTAGTCCTGCACTTTAGTATGACAATACATTGGCCCCCTTAACATAATGTCCATAAGACCACATAATTAGGCCAAACCTTAAGATAGCACATAACATATAATTATTCATGTATTGTTCATATGTGTATAGATATAAGTCCATATATCTAGATATAAATCCATATATCTTACAATCTCCCACTTGGACGAGATATACAAACATATGTACAATCCTTGATATTATAAGTTACAAACCTTAGTTGCGCAAAATTGCTATCACAATAAAATTGTCATGAACAATCCGGTCCATCAATCATACCAACATAGGACCTAAGGGCTCGTCGTTACTCATTCGTAACTAGAACCAATCATAGATCACGTATATCAATATAACCAACGACATGGATCAAGTGTGGGTATGTAGCATGGAAATAACATAAAGTGTGGTCAATAGTATGTCTATTTACCAACTGGTTCACTTAATTGAGATCAAACAGAAACTGTAAGAGTACAATAAACTTTAAAACTGAATATCTGCAGATATAACTGAATTACTGAATTTCTGAATATAATGAACAATTACAAAAATGTGCAATACAAAACTCCCACTAAAATACATAATCCTTATCTGATTTGACACCCATACAAGCAACATGCTCATGAAAAACTTTTGGTGTCAATCCCTTAGTTAGCGGATCCGCAAGCATGGAGTTTGTACTAATGTACTCAATGCACAATTGTCCATTTTGTACTCTTTCTTTAACAACCCGAAATTTGACGTCCTTATGTTTTGCTTTCGTCAAATTACTGTTGTTATTAACATATGCAACCATGGTTACAAATGTTATTAGCATAAATGGCAAAATTGGAGTCGGTATACCTGATGATCTCAAACTGGTCCGAACTCTAATATGTAAGCATGTAATCCTTTGTTCTATGTATGTTCCTCATGACCCTTTTGGCTGCCTACCAATGGTCCATACCCGGATTGCTTAATATCTGCCTAGCATCCAACAATGTACGCTATATCAGGTCGTGTACATACCTGAGCATACATCAGACTACCTACCGCCGAAGCATAAGGCGTCTTCTGCATTTCTGAAATTTCATAAGAATTGTTTGGGCACTGTTTGAGACTAAATTTGTCTCCCTTAGCAACAGGGGTGTCGCCTGGTTTACAATCCTGCATGCCAAATCTTTTCAGAACCTTATCGATATAGCCCTTTTGTGACAGACCGAGAACACCTTTGGAGCGATCTCTAAGAATCTGAATTCCTAATACAAAAGAAGCTTCACCAAGATCTTTCATTTCAAATTTCTTTGAAAGAAATTTCTTAGTTTCAAGTAATAATGCTATATCGTTACAGGCAAGCAGTATGTCATCGACATATAAAACCAGAAAAATATACTTACTCCCACTGAACTTATGGTATATACAGTCATCAGCAATATTCGGTTCAAAACCAAAAGATGTAATGACTGCATGAAACTTATAATACCATTGACGAGAAGCTTGCTTGAGCCCATAGATGGATTTCTTTAATTTGCAAACCTTCTTCTCTGATTCATCCGAAACAAAGTTTTCAGGTTGCACCATATAAATTGTTTCCTCAATGTCACCATTGAGAAAATCAGTCTTAACATCCATTTGATGAAGCTCAAGATCAAAATGTGCTACTAATGCCATTATAATCCTGAAAGAGTCTTTCGATGAAACTGGAGAGAAAGTCTCTTTATAATCAATGCCTTCTTTCTGAGTGTAGCCTTTTGCGACAAGACGAGCTTTGTACTTAATAACATTGCCCCCTGAATCCCTTTTGGTTTTAAAAATCCATTTACAACCAATAGGTTTCGTACCTTCGGGCAACGTAACAAGCTCCCAAACGTCATTATCGCTCATAGACTTCATCTCATCATTCATGGCAACAATCCACTTTTGAGAGTTAGAACACTTAATGACTTGACGGAAGTTGATTGGATCATCTTCCTCAAGTCCAATATCACTTTCTTGTTCTTGGAGAAATACATAATAATCATCCGAAATTGCATTTCTCCTCTCTCTAGTGGATCTCCTTAATGGCATTTCAGTTTCTTGAGGTTGTTGAGTTTGATTTTCATTAGTCATATCAGGGTCCTGATGGGGGAGATTTTCGAGATTGTCTTGAACCGGAGTTGCATCAACAACTTGAGGGAAAGACACATGTTCTTCCTCAAAGACAAAATCTCTAACAACTTTATTTATCTCCCCACCCCCCAAACTCAATATCCTCAAAGAACCTAGCATTACCCGTCTCAAAAATAGTTCGTGATGTGGGATCATAAAACTTAAAACCCCTGGATTTTCAGAATATCCAACAAAATAGCTACTAACTGTCTTAGCGTCCAGTTTCTTTTCAGTTGGCCTATAAGGCCTTGCCTCAGCTGGACAACCCCAAATGTGAAAATACCGAATACCGGGTTTATGCCCAGTCCAAAGTTCATATGGGGTTTTTATTGTAGCTGTAGTTGGAACTCTATTAAGAATATAAGCTACGGTTTTTAATATGGATTGGGACTTTTCATGAATAAGATATAGGTACCCATAACGAGAGTAATCGTCTATGAATGTGATAAAGTATTGTTGACCATTCCGACAAGGAGTAGGAAATGGCCCACAAATATCCGTATGTATCAATTCTAAGACGTCCGAAGCCCTCTTAGCACCTAATCTAGTTCTTGTTTGTTTGTTTTCCCTTGATACACTCAATACAAAATTTCCGAATTTGAGGAATCAAGAGAATTAAGAATTCCTTCTGACACAAGTTTCTGAATTCTTTGAATGGATATATGACCCAAACGTTTATGCCAGAGTGAAATAGAATTCTCATTAGTTAACTTTTGGTACCATTAAACTTGTATGCAAAGTTTCTTTATTTGAAGTTATTGTATCAACCAAATATAAGCTATCAAATGTTGATAAAACACCAGTACCAATAAGATTTGAATTCCGAAAGAGACTAACTTTATTGTCCCCAAATGTACATTTATAACCGGATATGTACAATTGGGGAACTGAAATTAAATTCCATCTAAAAGACGGTACAACAAAAGTCTCATTCAAATCTAAATGAAAACCGGTCTTAAACAACAGCCTAAATTTTGCCAATAGCTTCAACTGGCACCTTCTTGCCGTCACCCTCATAGATGTATCTTTCACCATCTTTTGGTTTTCGGCAGTTCAGGCAACCCTGCATAGATATCCTTATGTGAGCAGCATAACTTACCCACCAATTATCCTTAGGTACCGAAATTATATTAACTTCAGAACAAACAAGAGACAGAAATGTACCTTTTTTCGCACGCCAGGCATGGTACTTGGTACAATTTCTCTTTACATGATCAGTCCCATTACAGAGAAAGCAACCTAATCTAGTAATTTCAACCTTAGGTTCCTTATGTTGCTTAATCTTGGGCCTTACAACCGCAACTTACTTATTTTTCCTCTTCTTAGTTTCCTTAGAAGAGGATGCCAAATGAGCACTTTCAGTCGTATCTTGCTTAATCCTTTCCTCTTCTTGCACACAATGTGAAATGAGCTCGTTAAGAGACCATTTCTCCTTCAGGCAGTTATAACTGACCTTAAACTGATTAAAGTGTGCAGGAAGAGATATCAAAACTAAGTACACAAGCAGTTCCTCAGGAAAAACCAGCTTGAGTGACTTAAGTTTTGAAGCAAGATGAGACATTTCCATAATGTACTCCCGAATGTTTCCCTTGCCTTTATACCTCATAGAAACAAGTTTACTCAATAGTGCACTTGTTTCCGCCTTTTCGTTTTGAATAAAACGCTGTTCGAGGTTATCAAGGAAAACTTTGGCAACAGGTTCATCATTCATAGTGCCCCTGAATGACTCTGGAATTGCACGCTTCATGATCATTAGACTCAAGCGATTCGAGCGTTCCCACTTCTCCATCGCTCTCTTTTCATTAGGAGAGGATGTATCCTCAAGAGGAGTGGGTTGCTCAATCCGAAGGGATAAGTCAAGATCCATGCAACCGAGAACGATTAATACATTCTCTTTCCATTCCTTAAAATTAGTGCCGTTTAGCACTGGGATGCTATTGATATTGGCAGAGATCGTAGAAGCAGAAGAGTTTACTGAAAATAGAACAAAAGGATTACTAAATACATGCTTACATAAACTTGAACTTTAACTTTATAGATTCAAAATTAGGCAATTCCCATTACAAGATACCTAGCACAACATTGCTTTTAGTCTTTGGACAGAAAAACAACTTGTAAGTGGTACTCTTGGTGTAGTGATCAAACATAGACAATAAACTCCTGTCAAATATTAAACCTTCCTTTGGGCCGATTTAATATTCACATGGAAAACCAAATAATCATCTCATATTTACCACCACAAGAATGTTCGAATTCCTGCCAAATAACACCTTCCTTTGGGCCGATGTTAAACGCATGGAAGACTAACATCCACAGTCATCTCATATTTTAAAATTAATCAATCTACACAATAGAGGTTACTTTGGCAACTTAATGCTTCAATTGAAAAACTAAAATATAAGATGCTATAAATTTTAGTTCCTTAAGCCATTTTATGAATCTCAACTTAATGTGTTACAAGTTTGGATGTGTAACACTTGAATATTAATCGTTGATTGCTTGATAGGACAATTCTAGATATATAAGAATTGATGGACTATTAAACAATTAACATTCACTGAAACTTAAGAGAGTTGAAACATTTTTCTTAAACATTACTGGACCAGACAATCGATTGTCAAAACAGACAATCGATTGTCTGACATTTTCTGAAAAATTTTTAAGTCACTGGAAGTCACGAGGAAAAATTTTTCTAAGTCATTTGGGCAAGACAATCGATTGTCAAAATAGACAATCGATTGTTTGACGTTTTCTGAAAAATAGTCTTTAGACCAGACAATCGATTGTCAAACCAGACAATCGATTGTTTGGTTTTTTCTGAAAAACTTTTTAAGTCTCTGTAATTGACAAGGAAAAATTTTTCTAAGTGTGGATCACCCAACAATCGATTGTCAGGCTAGACAATCGATTTGTTTGAATTTTTTCTGGAAAAATTTTTCAGTCTGGAAACGTTTCAACTCACAAAAGTTAACTGCCAGAATTTTAAACGATTCAGACAATCGATTGTCTAGCCTGACAATCGATTGTCTGACTAGTTGTGACAAAAAAATTTCTGAATAACACATGATTTTCAACATGGATCTTAAAAATAATAAACATGTTGTCAACCTACTAAAATCATGCTGAATCAATGATATAATAAACAAATACATCATCATCATAACAATCATAAGATCATGCTATTTCATGGTAGAATTTCTTGAACAAAGTTCTAAGTAAACTTAAACATGATTTCTTAAATAACATAAACCTTATGATCATCCAAATTATCCAAAATGAAGGGCGGCTCTGATACCAATTGTTAGGATTATGATTCCTACTAAAGACAACAACCTTCATTTGAATAATCGGATTTACAACTACATGAGCGGAAGCTAACCTGAATCCATATGTGGAAAAGTTGAGCCTCCTTCTTGATGATTGTCCTTGAGCTTTTGAACCTCTTGATTATTTCTTCAAGAATGACTTGTGGTTTGTATGTTACCACAAGAATGAATCCTCAACAATAACAATATATGAAAGGTTTACAAAATAGTATTATGACAATGATCAAGGTTTTGACTTATGGTTTTCCACTCTATTTGCAAGACAATGGACAAATGGTTCTTACTTCAATGGGTAGAGAAAGAACTTGTCTTGTTAAAGAATGGGAACCATAACCCCACTTTATAACTCTAGGAGTTACATAACCCAAGAGACAAGAGTTACAAGACAAAAGTTATGTCTTGAGTTATGTCTTGCAAGAGTTACAAACCCAAGAGTCACAAGCATTCATGTAACCATAGTTACATATGTAACCTTAGTTAGCCCATCATAAACTAAGGTTACACTTTTGGGTATCTACACATTAGTCCTGCACTTTAGTATGACAATACATTGGCCCCCTTAACATAATGTCCATAAGACCACATAATTAGGCCAAACCTTAAGATAGCACATAACATATAATTATTCATGTATTGTTCATATGTGTATAGATATAAGTCCATATATCTAGATATAAATCCATATATCTTACATTATAAGTATGAGATTTATAAAATCCCAAGTAAAGTTTAATGTGATCGACCATTTGCAAGTGAAAGATAGAATCTTTTAGGTAAAGCTTAAACTTTTAGGCATTTCTACCTAAACGATTCTGAGTTGTTAAGAGGGGATTGGAGTTTATATGAAAGTGGCTACATTTTTTATAGAACAGCGAACCCTATTGAGGTGTGAAATTTAAGCTTACAAATGCATAATCTCCTATGACCGAGGAAGTGAATTTCATTCTAATTGGGGAATTGACAAGTGTGATAATTCTTAAAGCCAAAAGATTCGTCAAAGATCATTAAGGTAATTACCACGAAAAATGAAGCTAGTAATATAGTTTCACGCCCAGATTATCTTCTCGTGCTTGTTACCACATTTTGAAAATTGAATTAAATATCAAATTGAAGGCATATGGATTTATTCTGAGCTGTTAAAGCTTGAGTAGGACAATCAATACGGTAAAACAGAATGCAATTATATAAAAGGAAGTAAGGATAGCACATTATAACCAACTTAAGGGGTTGATTGGTTTGAAAGAATTGGAAGAAACGAAGGGGTTGATTGGTTTAAAGGAATAGAAAGAAATGGAATTAATGCAGAAAGGTAGTGCATATCGAAGTTAAATTATTAAGCTTTATTTACATCCTAACCAATAAAATCCATAGTAATTATGGATAATGTAAGACACTCTAGCATATTGAATCAGTATGGTTAGTCAAGCACGCAAACCTTCATAAAAAAGCTTGCATAATCCCTTGAGTATATACAGACCATGAGAAGATACACAAACTTTAGGTATATTCTATCATGAGTTGGCTTTTAGTAAATCCAAACGCAATTCTCGAATCTATTCTCAATAAAAAATGTAAGCCACTAAGCTTTTTCATTTTTATTTTGTCAGAATATGTAAATGAACTAATTGAAGCTGATAGAAACGGAGGGAAAGAAATATGTGGAGGGACATTCTTAAATCCTGGGTCATGGGATGCAGCACTTCTTGCTGCTGGTACTACATTATCAGCTATGCAGCATATAATTGATGGATACGGGAAATTCGCATATGCATTGGTCAAACCACCTGGTCATCATGCACAACCTACTCAAGCTGATGGTTATTGCTTCCTTAACAATGCCGGTCTAGCTGTACAACTGGCTCTAGATAGTGGTTGTAGAAAAGTTGCTGTCCTTGACATTGATGTTCATTACGGGAATGGAATAGCAAAAGGATTTTATCGTTGTGATTAAGTTCTTACGATCTCCCTTCATATGAATCATGGTTCTTGGGGCCCCTCTCATCCACAGAGTGGAACTATTGATGAGCTTGGTGAAGGTGTAGGTTTTGGGTATAACCTGAATATACCATTGCCAAATGGAACTGGGGATGAAGGGTATGGTTATGCTGTGCAACATTTAGTTGTTCCTGCTATAGAGAAATTTGAGCCTGATATGATGGTGTTGGTTATTGGGCAGGACTCAACTGCTGTAAGTGCACTATCTTTTTGCAGTTCAATGTTTTGTATTTTGTGATGGAATTTGAAAGGTATGTTGATGTGAAGTTCATTAATCAATGCAATATCATTTTAATAATGTGAAAAGAAGGCATATTCAGACATGAAAGATAGTTGTAGATTTGTGATTTGGTGTTAGCACACACGTATGCTTCAAATAATATTTATGCTATAAGATTTGCTAATTAAATTCCATATATCAAAGGTTGTTTCTTTGCAGAATTGTCAATCGACTGTTCATACAAACCCAATGCTTTTTCCAAAAAAATAAAAAAATAAAAGACACCTTATTTCCCCAAGGTTGTTCTCTCTTGTTTTTTTTTCTTTCTAAAATGCTTCTGAAGGTTTCTTTTGTCTAATTTAAATATGGACTATATTTTTGGTCAAAAACTGTATCATGGTATGTGGTCATTGCCTTCCAAATCCATGTGTTGTTTCTTCTTACCTTCTAATGCATGTTCAAAATATTTAGGTATGCAGAATATGCTTATTGTTCATAATATGGAACTACTCTGGCTATGTTAGCACACTGAGGTAGAGAGCATACAGCATTGGAAAAGATATCCAGTTTGTAATAATCACAAGGACCTTGCCTCTAAGTTTCAATATTCTTCTGACCTCTCTTAACTATTTTTTACATTAATGACATTGATAAGAGACTTCATCTTACAAGTACCATCATATGTTGAAGGAAAATATTGAAAAAGAATAAATATATAAATATATATATATATATAGCCTCTCTACCTTTATAATGTAGGGGTAAGGTTTTCGTACATACTACCCTCCCCAGACCCCATTTATGGGACTACACTGGGTTTGTTGTTGTAAAACAAAAAGATGGTTTTTACTTGACCTTTTTAAAGTTGTTACTAACCCATTGATTTGCTTTCAGTTTTTGTTTTCACATTACCAGAACTTTGTGACATCATCTAAAAGGCAATGTCACTAAGGATGTAAGTTAACAATAAGAAGATGATAATATTTGAACACGGGGGAACAGGAGAGATGGTCTTTGCAATTTATGACAAACTACAGGGAAGTTGAGCATTTATGCTTTTTTAGATTTTCATAAGAAAGTTTGATATCTTGATAGGTAAGAGTTTTCTCATATTGTTCTTCAAGAAGTAAATTACTACAGTATTTCAAACTCGAGATAGGAATGTTAGTTCTAAAAGCTCTATGCACTTAGTGTTAACTGCTCAGAGATGCAAAGAAGGTGGATACCATGTTACATATGCAGCCTATTGTCGGCATGCGATTCTTAATGGTGTGCTGAACGTTTCAGAACCTCTATTATATGATCCTATTGCTTATTATCCTGAAGATGAATCATTTCCAATAAAGGTAATTGAAGCTATCAAAAAGCATCAAAAGGAGACTGTACCATTCCTTAAAGATGCTTAGCAACTTCTGGTGTGATAGCAACATTAAATTTTTCCTGAAGTGTTACAATATAAAAGATTATCCCAATAAGTCGTCTATATATCAGCAAAACAGCGCGTTCAAACCAACCTGTTGATGATTCTTGCTCATTTTTCACCTTTGAAAGGGTGTTGTTGGTTCTATTCTAACATCCCTCCCATTTTGTAATTTGATATATATATATATATATATATATATATATATATATATATTAAATCTTAACCCTCTGTTTTCGAAGCTGATATATTGGACCCTCAGAGAATAGCATCGAGTACCGTTGCTATTGTGACTTGTAGAAAAGTTCAAACTTGACTTACTATAAATTTTTGCGGGAAAAGGGACAAAATTATACCCTTACTATTGAAAATTAGTCATATTTATACCCGTTTCTACTTTCGGTCTAAAATTGTCCTTACAGTTAACAAAGTATGCAAAATTGTTCCTGTCGTTAACAAAGTATGCAAAATCGTCCCTAACTCTAAAAAATTTCCTACGTGGCAGTAGGACCCCTCATTTAATGTGTCAACTAACAAATACCAACCCGAATTGTAGAAATCCATGCTTATTTTTTTGACCCATGCCTATATTTTTGACCCATGTCCATTTCTTCGACCCTTCCTTTCCCGTTTACCTCTTCTTGTGAAGAGTTGAAGATAAGAAATATGAATAAACAGCCACTGCTTCACCAGTCCACCACCTTCTTTCACCAATTTATGACATAAAATAGATTATATAGAATCATATGTGGAAAGTTCACTTGTTGAAGAGTAAATATGTCTTGTTTTATCAGTGTAGTTTTTTGAAAATTAATCTGATGAATGTAATTTTTAGGTGATTTCCTTTGATTTTAAATAGAAGAATATTGTGTTTCTCAATCACGCATGAAGATACAATTGTCGGCGGCTTTTACCATGACAACCACCACACTGCAGAAATTTATTTACAGAGAAAGGATGAGGATGATAACTTTTTAGGGCGGGTTACTAAAAGGGCGGGCAAGTAAAAAAAAGCATAATTGGCACATTATTTTGGGGTCCCGCTTGCCACGTAGGAAATCCGTTAGATTTAGGTACAAATTTATCTACTTTAATAATAGCAGGGAAAATTTTGCATACTTTGTCAATGGTAGGGATAATTTAAGCTGTAAAGTAGAATGTGGTATTAACGTGACTAATTTCAATAGTAGGGATATACTATTCTTTAGCATTTAAAATTCCACAATGTCCATCCCAACAAGGGCCTAATAGTGGACAAATTTGCTCCTTTTTTACTTTGCTTTTAAAAAGTTGAAGACTATTAATCATCTCATATGTTATACCATTTAAGACTAGATAATAAACGCAATTAGTCCTTCTGTTTCTACTCGAGTGGTATTTGATGGAAAACAAGTATTAACAGCGGAAGCGAATAGCCATAATCACTTGTATTTGATATACACAACATATAATCAAAAATTTTATCAAATATAAAATCCATACTTATCTTTTGAAGCGTGATTGCGATCACGAAAATAGCCTTCAAGTACGAGCGAAAATCGTTCGCGAGATCAGCCTTCAGTTCCACAATCGCGTCTTCTGGGCGAATTGTTTCTAGGAAAACCGTGTAGTAAAACACATTGGTCTCCTTATGGAATAAGACTCATTATATAGTCACAAGCTTTAGAATTTAAAACTTTTTCCTAAACCTGTTGGGTCTTCCCTTTTCCTCCAAGAAATATAATTCCATTTAATTCCTAATTATTCGGGCACATCAGGGACGATAATATTTAATTAACGAGGCTTCCTATTATGGACTTAATTTGAAATATCCAAATTAATACTACCATAATAAATTACGAATTATTCCATGAAAACTTTGTAACTGCACTCCTCAATTCAATTTTGAAATTTTCCATTAAATCTTATTTAACTCCCCATCTTAAGATTCAGATACTAATCAAATAAATTAAATTACTAACAATTTAATTCATTGATTATTATCTTTAGACTTTCGCTTAACTTATTTCATGTGATGGATACAAAATCCATCTGTATGTTTTACACATGAAAACATATAAGCTTTCATAAAGGTGTATCATTAATCTCTAGACCGGTACATGGATTCCTTAAACTAACTATTACTTCGTCAATGTATATCATCATTATTCAATTTACCAGGCATATTAACCTACAAAAAAATCTCAGCTTTTAATAAATCAAAACAATAAATAATATATACAACTTTAATAATGATATCAAGATTGTAACAACCCGACTGGTCGTTTTACTATTTGGAACCCTATTCCCTTAAATAAAACTTCCCACACTTTTCTTTGCTAAATTACGACTTACGGGGGCGATTAGGTCGGAAGTTCGAAAAGTTTTGAGTGTATATAAAACCAATTATTCCCTTAAGATTTTCGTAAAAGGTCAAGTTTCACTTCGGTCAACTTTCTTGGAAATCGAATTCCGAGGTCCCTAGCCCGAGTACGGAATTTTTTTGTAAAATTGTTGAATCGAAGTTTTAAAGAATTAAAAAATCTAAATATTCATTAAAAACCTATGTATCAGGTTTGGATTCTGGTTCCGAAACTTGGTACAAGTCCGAAATATCATATAAGACCTACCCGTAAAATTTTGTGTCAATCCGAGTAGTCTAAGGGCGTTTTGACCAGTTGAAGGGAAATTATGAACTTGAAGTTCATTAAGTTGAATCAATTCGTTTTAGGATTCGACTCTTTGATTTAGCGTTGTTTTGGATGTTTCGAGGGTTCGACTAGGTCCGCCTCGTGATTTCAAACTTGTCGGTATGTTCGGGCAGGGTTCGGGAGCCTCGAGCGTCAAATGGTCGAGGTTCGAGCTAAGTCAGACTTTGAAAGTAAGCAAGTTTGCTGCTTCAGTCAAAACCGCTTATGCGGCTCTTTGGCCACAGAAGCGGTCACTGCATAAGCGGCCACCTGGTTGCAGAAGCGGAAGGGCCAGGGAGGGAAGGGACTGCAGAAGCATCCCTGCGACCGCAGATTTGTCCTGTCGATTTGTCCCCAAATCGCAAAAGCAGTTATTCTTCCGCAGAAGTGGATGCTGCATATGCAGAAATTCATCCGCAGATGCGAAAATCGTTGGGGAAATAAGGGTTCAGTAAATACGAACCCAAGCTCAATATCTCTCATTTTCACTCTACTTGGGCGATTTTGGAGGTTCCAAAGAGAGGGTTTCTTCATTGCTTCACGAGGTAACTTATTACCACTCGTTCTTAGCTTCAATACATGAACATTAGATGGATTTAACACTAAAAGTGGAATAAAATCAAGGATTAGAGGTAGGCCTAGGGTTTTGATAAAACTATGATCTAATCGCCTAATTAGATATGTAATAAACTAAAATTTACATATTAGTGATCCATAGGTGATAGAGAACAAGTCCCCTCGAAAAATCTCGAAATCCAGGCGCATGGACCCGGGGTCGGAAATTTGGAAATTTGTAGGAAAGGTTGGGAAATCACTTAAATAGTTAGAATTCAACCTTGTCAGCCCTTGTTGACTAGTTCTTACATTGTTTAACTAGTTTGTGCGCTTTCGGCCTCACTTTTAAGTCTCGAGCTTGTTCTTGGCATTTGGAAGTGCAGTTTGGAGCGAGGCGATCTCCTTTCTAACCTTGTGAGAGGGAATTGTCCCTTTAGGACTAATAAATGATAAATTATTGTTAAATGCGGGGGGCTACGTACGCACTAGGTGACGATAGTCCGTGCGTAGCTACTACGATATTAAATGTTTGGGTAGTTTAGGACCCACATCATGCCTACGTTGAGCTTTCCACTATTTGACTTATCTTAATGGTCTTTTATGACATGATAGAGACGATAGGAGAATGAAAAACGAACATATGCTTATTGGTGAACTTGGAAGGATTTTCTTTATATATATATGATGCTCTTATGTGAATTTTTGATGTTGTCATACAAGATCGGGCCGATCTTCTAGGTGAAATAGATGCACCTATGGTGCGGGCCGTTCGACCCTCGGCAGTGCACAAATTTATATTCTGTTGGAGCGAGCCGTCGACCTCGGCATTGTTGCGCATGACTTACATATATGCCTTCACCTATACTTTTCATGAATTGTTGCTAAATAAATGAAAGAAGGAAATATGATAAAGAAAATATGATTGTGGGCATGATATGACTTCTATTGTAACTAATATTTAACTGAATTATCTATACTGTATATTGTACATCATTACTATGATATTATCTGGACCCAGTAGGTATCAAGTCGACCTTTCATCTCTACTTCTCCGAGATTAGACAGGATACTTACTGGGTACATATTGTTTATATACTCATGCTACGCTTCTGTACTTAAATGTACAGGGTCTTAGGCTGATTCATCTAGATACCAACAGGGTGTGCACTAGTGAGTGGCTGTAGAGACTTCCACGGTGAGCTGCTTCCCTTCCCACATCGCTCGGCAGTCGGATGGAGTCTTCTTTTGTATTTTTGTTGTCTTTCCCTTATTTCAGACAGTAGGATAGAGATGTGTATATTCTACTAGATTCCCTTATACTGTGGATATGACACCAGGTCTTGGCACGTACACTTTAGTAGACTGGTTTTTGGGTTATGTAATATTTTATTACTCACCGTATTATCTTCTTTTGTTCTAATCCCAAGCTAAATGGGTATTTCACCAAAAATTAAGTATATTTCTATTTATATTTCTAGAATATTCCGCACTTGGCTTGCCCAGCAAGGTTATTGTGTGCCATCATGACCTATTATGGTATTGGGTCGTGACAAAAAATTATTAGAGCACTAGGTTCACATAGGTCTCATAGTGTTACGGGAAAACCTGATGGAGTCTTGTTGATCGGTACAGAGATGTCTGTATTTATCTTCGAGAGTCTATATGGTATCAGGAAAGACTACTCTTTGTTTACTTCCTATCGTGCAGTGGTTAGTGTACTTAATTTATGTTTCTATTCTCTCACAGATAGTCAGGACTCATACTGCTGACGTTCCGAACCCGGGAAGGGCTGCTTCCCCTATTCATAGAGGCCGGGGAAGGGCGCCGACTTGTGGTAGGAGATGAGGACGTCCCAGAGTCATTCCAATTATTCTACCATCAGACCCTATTATTGAGGAGCTAGGTGAGATACCTGCAGTTGAGCTTACCCCGACAGACTTCATGACAACACCAAGATTTCAAGAGGTTATGGGCCATATGCTTTGGTTCATGGATTCTATGACTCAGGCTGGTTTATTTCTAGTAGAGCCACCTCACAGGCAGTAGGGGGAGCACAGACCCCTACTGCTCAGGCTCCAGGTGGTACAACCGTAGTGTATCAGCCTCCGGGTGCACTACCCGCAGATGGTGTTCAGCCAGTTGTTGTGGCACCACAAGCCATGCCAGCTGTGGAAGGTGACTCGCAGAAGCTACTAGATAGGTGGACTAGACTTCGCCCTCCAGTCTTTGGGGGTGAGAGTCATGAGGATGCACAAGACTTTATCGAGAGGTGCAGGGATAGACTGCACAACATGAGGATATTGGAGTCACATGGAGTCCACTTCACCATGTTTTCGTTGGAGGGCAATGCTCGCAGATGGTGGCAGTCCTATGTTCTTAGTAGGCCAGTTGGTTCTCCTCCCCTCACTTGGGTTCAGTTCACCCAGCTATTTCTTGATCGATATATTCCACCCTCTGATAGGGAGGGGCTACATCATTAGTTTGAGTAGCTAAAACAGGGTCAGATGTTAGTGACCGACTATGAGGTGAGAGTCTCTGAGTTGTCTCGCCATGCACTTATGATACTCCCCACAGAGGCAGATATGGTGCGACGGTTTGTAACAGGGTTGCATCCCACTATCCGGAGCACTATGGCTCGAGAGGTGGAGATGTGTACATGTTATCATCTTACACTTGAGATTGCTCGTAGGATCGAGGGTTACTGTCAAAGAGGTTTTGAGCACCTGTAGTTGGAGAAGAGGTCCAGATTGTCCGGAGAGTTTAGAGGTGCCTTAGCTAGGGGTAGAGGTCACTCCGGGAGGGCTCAACCCAGTAGACCCCCATCTTCATCACTGTCACCTGCTAGAGGTTCTCCAGCGCACTCGCCCACCGGCTGTTTAGGGTTCTTCTATTGGGTATTTAAGTCCTCCATATTCTTCCGGTTTTTATCTCAGTGCTATGCCGGAGAGTTCATACCGCCTGCCGGCTATTCAAGGTTCTTATAGTGGATCTTCCAATTTTCAGAGTTAGCCATCTGGGCAGCAGGCCACCACACCACGTTGTTTTGAGTAAGGAGACCCAAGTCATATGAGAAGGTACTGCCCCAGGCTTTGGGGCAAGGCTATACAGCAGGGACAACAGCGCGTGGCTCCAGCACCAGCGACCCAACAACTTATAGGCTGAGGAAAAACCAGTAGAGGTCGTCATAGAGGTGGAGGCCCGAGAGGGAGAAGTCAGCCAGATGCTTCTCAGTCGGGCGGAGGCCGGGCAGCCAGCGCTCCAGCTAGATTTTATGCTCTCCCGGCCAGGCTAGATGCATTGGCCTTAGATGCCATTATCACAGGTATCATTTCAGTCAGCGGTAGGGATGCTTCGGTATTCTTTGATATATGATCTACTTATTCATATGTATCCTATCTATTTGCTTGTTTTTTGGTAATCTCTTCTGAGCCTTTGGGTGTTCTTGTTCATGCGTCCACTGCCGTGGACGATTCTGTGGTTGTTGACCGGATCTGCCGGTCTTGTGTGGTTACAATACTAGGGCAGATCTTCTGTTGCTTGATATGATTGATTTTGGGGTCATCCTGGGTACAGACTACTTATCTCCCTATCACACCGTCCTTGATTGTCATGCCAAGACTATTTCGCTAGCGATGCTGGGAATACCGAGATTGGAGTGGAAGGGTTCCATAGTTGATACTCCTAGCAGGGTTATTTCTCTTTTGAAGGCTCAACGCATGGTGGAGAAAGTGTGTTTGGGTTATCTGGCTTATGTATGAGACATCACAGCAGGGTCTCGGAAGATTGGTTCAGTTCTAGTAGTTTGAGAGTTCGTCGATGTTTTTCCTTCTGATCTTCAGGAATGCCTCCAGATCGTGATATTGATTTATGCATTAATTTGCTCTAGGTACTCAACCTATATCTATCGCACCAAACCGTATGGCTCCTAAAGAGCTGAATGAGTTGAAAGAGCAGTTGGATGAGTTATTAGCAAAGGGGTTTGTCAGGCCGGTGTGTCTCCTTGGGGTGCAGCAGTGCTATTTGTGAAGAAGAAAGATGGGACTATGCAGATGTGCATTGATTACCGCTAGTTGAACAAAGTCACCATCAAGAACAAGTACCCATTGCCGCATATTGATTATTTGTTTGACCAGTTGCAGGGTGCAAGGGTGTTCTCTAAGATTGACTTGAGATCAGGGTTTCATCAGCTGAAGATTCGAGATTTAGACATTCTGAAGACTGCATTCAGGACTAGATATGGCCACTACGAGTTTTTGGTGATGTCCTTTGGGTTGACAAATGCTCCAGAGGCGTTCATGGACTTAATGAATAGGGTGTTCTGGCCTTTTATTAATTCTTTTGTTATAGTATTTATTGACAACATCTTGATATACTCACGTAGCCTGGGGGAGCACGGGCAGCATTTGAGAGTAGTGCTTCAAACATTGCGGGAGTAGAGGCTATATGCTAAGTTCTCCAAGTTTGAGTTCTGGCTAGAGTCAGTAGCATTATTAGAGCATATTGTGTCGGGAGAGGGTATTAATATGGATCCCCAGAAGATTGAGCCAGTTCAGAGTTGGCCACGACCTACTTCAGTGACTGAGATGAAGAGTTTCCTAGGGTTAGCAGGTTACTACCGGCGATTTGTGCAGGGCTTTTCCTCTATTGTTTCACCCTTAACTAGATTGACCCAGAAGGGTGTCCCATTTTGTTGGTCCAATAAGTAAGAGGAGAGCTTTTTGAAGCTTAAGACAAATTTGACTACCGCACCGGTCGTTGTATTGCCTTTCGGCTCAAGGATGTATATTGTATATTGCGACGCTTCTCGCGTTGGCTTGGGATAAGTGTTGATGCAGGAGGGGCAAGTTATTCCATATGCATCACAACGGCTGAAGATTTATGAGACGAACTGCCCAATGCATGATCTGGAATTGGCAGTGATTGCTCATGCTCTGAAGATAACGAGGCATTATTTATATGGGGTGTCATGTGAGGTTTACAATGATCATCGCAGTCTGCAACACCTGTTAAAGTAGAGGGACCTTAATTTGAGGCAGCGTAGGTGGCTTGAGTAACTAAAGGATTATGATGCTACTATTCTTTATCATCCAGGTAAGGCAAATGTGGTCGCCGATGCTTCGAGGAGAAAGGCGGAGAGTATGGATAGTTTGGAATTCATTCATGCTGAGGAGAGGCCATTGGCTTTGGACATTTAGTCATTGGCTAACAGACTTGTGAGGTTGGATATTTTGGAGCCCAACCGAGTTCTAGCATGCATGGTTGCTCAGTCTTTTGGGCCAATGCCATCAGATATATATTTTTATTTTACATTTTATTCTATTATTTTCAATAATATTTTCCGAATAAATAAACTTTTTATTTTGAAAAATAAAAACAATTATTAGAAAAGCAAAGAAATTTTGAATTGACAGTTTCTTTTTGTTTTTTGTATTTTGTTTTTTATTTCAAATAATTTATACTTGAAACTACTCTCCAATTTAAATGGGAAATTCTTTTTTAATTTTGTTTTTTATTATAGTATATTTTATATAATATTTTTATAGATATTAAAATACAAAATTAATAACTAATTATTAACTACTTATGCCATGTGACTTTTTTCTAGGCTGCCACTTGGCTTAAGAAGATGGATTTTTTTTTTGGTTAAATTAAATTTTTTTATTTAACCAAGTAAACATTTACATCCACCCGCTCATTTGACTCTAGAGTCGGGTCTACAAAAATAGCCTCTTTTGTAACAAATTGATCCCCTGACTACCTTACTAACTATGCAAGCACAGGAATCTATCTATCTTTTCTAATACTCCTTTCCATTTATAATAATTCTCTCTTATCATATGTAAATGAAGTACTATATCTCTAACTAAATCTTTACTTTCTCTGCTGACTTATTGAAATCTTCTAAAGTGTCTTTCCCTCCATATTTGGTACACAGCAGCAGCAAAAGCGTTGCCCAAAATTGTCAATTTCATATCTCTGCTCTTTGTTTTCTTTGTCATCCAGCTGACCTCCTCTTGCCAATTTTCTAATGTTCTAGTGATTTCAAACAACTGCAAAAGTTGATTCCATATATATATATATATATATATATATATATATATATATATATATATATATATATATATATATATATATATATATATATATATTTGATTTGAGTAGAAATCAACTTTGACAGAAAGCCTTTATTTTTATACTCAGATTTTTCTATGCTAATTTGGATTAGTCAAGCTCCAATGCAAATATCAATTAATGAATGACAAATTAAAAAATAACTTAATCAAATATTTTTACAGTTATTTTCTTTTTTTAATAAATGACGTTAGCACCATGAAATTGGGTATCTAATTGTGGTATATAGTGATCCTCTCATTATCCTTTAAAAGTTTGTAATTGAGTGACTGAATTTGTTTATCCAGAGTAAAATTGTGATGCTCTGATAGGTCATTTTCAGTTTTAGCCTTTATTTTTGTTTTTCAAAACCTCGATTAGCACCGTTTAACCTTTCTCAATTAGCGTGTGCGGTGGGGTTTTATGTGAGAAATTGATGAAAATATGAAATCGTGCTTTAAAAACCAGTTGAGTTGGTTTCGGTCAACGTTTTGAGCAAACAGATTTGGATCAATATTTTGACGGTCCTAGTAGGTTCATATCATAATTTGGGACTTGGACGCATGCCCATAATCGAATTCGAAAGTCCCTAACTTGATTTAACGTATTTTTGTTGAATATTAGAAGCTTAAATATTTTAAAAAATCTATATTTGACCGTAGGTTGACTTCGTTGATACCAGGTTTGGACTACGATTTTCGAACGTGGTATAGGTTTTTTTTAGTATTTATGACTTGTCTGCAAAATTTGGTGCAAATCGGAGTTGATTTGATGTAAATTTCGACATCCTGTTGAAAAATTGAAACTTCATAAGTTTCTTTAAAAATTTCATTTTGGTGTCCTATTTGTGGTTCTAGGTATTATTTTAGTGTTTTGATCGAGCTAGTGGTTCATATGATATTATTACACTTGTGTGCATGTTTTGCTTGGATCTCGAGGGGCTCGAGTGACTTTTTGGATAGGTTACGTAGTGATTTTTGACTTAGAGAAATAGTTGATGCTTCTTTCTTCTGGTGTTACCTGCAGATCTCACATTTGCGAGATCTAGCTCGCAAATGCGTGTCACGACCAGGATTTTGTACTCTCGGAAGTCGTGATGGGGCCTACTAATGAGAGCTAGGCAATCCTTACCTACCTTTTTCAATTACAATTTACTCATTATAAGAATTATCAGAAATAGCATAAAAAACATTGGAATTAAATAAACAAGCAAAAGACTTAAATTAAAGAAACTAAATGATAATGCAAAAATTCAACATATGCCTCTACCTCAGAAGTGGTGTCACATTACTCGCGAACTACTAAAAGTATTAAATACTACAGTTTGAAAGAAAATATAAATTGTGTGTCCTGAATACATGAGATAACAGAGTTAAATAAAAGATAGAGGAGACGCCGGCCTCGCGGACGCCTGCAAGGCTACCTCGGTGTCTCGTTGGACTGAAGACTGACTCCCTGATTATGGCTGCGCTCTAAAGGCTGCTCCGGTATCTACATAAGTGCAGAGTGTAGCATCAGCACAACCGACCTCAGGTGCCGGTAAGTGACTGGCCTAACCCCAGCGAGGTAGTGATGAGGCTAGGACCAGACTACCAAACAAACATGTGCACTTAAATATATATATATATATATATATATATATATATATATATATACAGAAATTAACAAGTCAATGAGGGAGGGGGAACATGTTGTGCGGAAAGTAACAGTTCATAAATAGAAAGGCCAAGCAAGGAAAGAAACATCACAACTAGAATGTCAACAAGAGTATGTAATCAGCAGTTGCACAGTATCACCCTTCATGATTTTACTCTCGTTCTCACCGAATCAATCATATAATGTCAAGGTACACGACATCACCCTTCATGCTTTAATCTCTTTATTCACCATATAATCAATGAAATTTGGTAAGGAATAGTACATTGTATGGTACGACATGACCCTTCGTGCTTTATACTATTCCCTCATAATATTAATCTTTGCGCGGAATCACCATTCGTGATTTATCACTCTTCCTCACAAAACCACAACCACAAACAAGGGCATGGAAATAAATAGAATAATAATAGAAATCCCAGGAAAGGAACAACATCTAAACGAATAAATCATGGCAAGGGAGCAACAAGTAAACAGTTAAATCCGGACAAGGGAACAACATCAATACCTCTAAATCTTGGCAAGGGAAAATAATGAATAAAGCAATAATAATCCGACAAAGGTACAATTTAATGACTCTTCCTCTTTCTTTCACTTATATTTCATAACTTACGTTACCGTTTGAGCCAATGCTCCAAAGGGTACAATGATCTTATATACTTTCTCAATTCATAAAATAACTTGAGCTAATGCTCCTCGAAGTTCAAAAACCATAATTCTTTCCAAAAACCTTTTATAACAATTAGAAATCATCTCTAAGGCATGAAAGGTACAAAAAGAATCTGGATATTGGCAATTTAAAGACTCACGGTCATGCTAGACACCAACGTATAGATACTCATCACCATGTCTATACGTCGTACTCGACGCAAAACAAGTAGCAAATATGAATCAAATCCTAATCGCTCAAGCTAAGGTTAGATCGGACACTTACCTCGATGCTTTAAACTCAACTCAAGTCTCAATTATAGCTCTACCCCTCGATTCCACCACTAATCTGCTCGAATCTAGTCACAAGTTATTTAATTACATCAATAAATGCTAAATGAATTAATTTGAATGAACAAAAATGAATTTCCCAAAGCTTTTCCCAAAAAGTCAAAAATCTCCCTTATGTCCACGTGGTCGAAATCCGAGGTTCGAACCAAACCCGATTACCCATTTCCCCACGAATCCAAATATATGATTTTTTTGAAATCAGACCTCAAATTGAGGTCCAAATCCCCAATTTTAGAAAAACCTATGTTCTACCACAAAACACTCAATCCCCCCCATGAAAATCTTTAATTTTAGGTTGAAAACATGTTAAATAATGTAAATGATTGAAAGAAATGAGTAATCTCTAACTTACTATTGATTTGGAGAAGAAAGAATTCTTCGAAAATTTCCTACGTGTGTTTGAGTTAGAGAAAATATGAAAAATGGGGTTCAAAATAGGTTAAGTGTTAAAAATGCAGGCCTCAGATATGGGAAATGTGAACTGGGGGTCGCACCTGCTGTTGCGGGAATTGCGAGAAAATAGTTCGCATTTGCAAGCACATCCATAATTCTGAACCTTCGCATTTGCGAGAAGGAGGTCGTATTTGCTACTACAGGGAATTCGCATTTGCGAAGAAAATTCTCGTATTTGAGAGAAGGGTTTGCCTGAGCTTACTTTGCAATTGCGAAGGGCCACTCACATTTGCGATATTGCATTTGCGAGCCAGACATACTATGATTAGCAGCAACTTCTGCTACATTCTAAGTTCCAAATGCACTCGTGGCCTATCCAAAACTCACCCGAGCCCTCGGGGCTCCAAACCAAAAATGCACACAACATCAAAAATTTCTTACGAACTTATACATGCGTTCAAATTGCCAAAATCACATCATATGCATCGAATTAAGCCTCAAAATCCATGAATTCTTTCAAATTTCAGAAAACATCAAATTTTCCATTTTAAGTTCGAAACACGTCAAACGACATCCTTTTTCAACCAAACTTTATGCAAAAGTGCTTATGCCATACATAAGACCTATACCTGACGCTAGAACCAAAATACGATCCCGATACCATCGTTTTCTAATCAAATTTCATTTCTAATTTCCTTAAATATTTTTAGAAAATAGTTTTACTCAAAAATTTATTTCTCGAGTTTGGGACCTTGGAATTCGATTATGGGAATACGTTCAAATGGGTACCCGTACTCACTAGGGTGTGCAGACTCCTAGAGGGGCCCCCTTACGGCCCAAGCACAATAACTAGCCACCTCATGGCATCAAAACTAGGTCATTTGCCTCATATCAGTCAAGTCACCTTGTGACATACATATCTCAGACCCTCGACCTCAAACGAGTATCAATGTTTCCTCACAACGTAGACCCTAGGGCATAATCAGTCAAAAAACATCACAAGCCTCTCGGGCAATAGTAAAACGGTGTTTCTCAGACCAAACAACATTTAGAATATTACTTAAGTCATAAAACTTAGTAAAGATGGTTGAGTCATTATTTTAGTCTTATAGGCATGTACATCATTATGTATAATTCGGTATAAAGTATCCCCTTATACTTTATTCTAGTCATCTCACGACAGCCTATGTGGCACATTTACCTATGATAATATGATACAGAAGATACATTACGTTGGTAATCAGTTGAGTAAGGGACCGGGTGCACAGCACAGCCCATCGATTTGGGTTGTAGCAAAAGTGGTATTAGAGAAGTTATGTCCTAGGGAGTCTACAAGCCGTATCTAGTAGAGTCTTATTTATGGATGTGTTGTGCACCACACTTATAAGAAGGAGTCTACAAGGCAATTAGGACTGTCAGTCTTTCCTTTTACTCTAGATCTTGTGGTAGTGCTCAATCGTAAGAATTCAAACTCTTAAATTCTATTTTATTCGTAATACAACGATACCTACATCTAGAAACAAAGTTGGTAAAAGATTGCATGTGCATGTGGAAGAGTTTAGTTAGAGGAACTTAATTTTGCATGATGCTTATGATGAGTAAACGTAGGGTCTTCAACAGATCATGTGTCTACTAAGACGTGTAAGCTTCTAGTTAAGGATCCCTAAAGAATGAATATCTATCCATCCATATGGTAAAAAGCAACAAGAGAATCAGAAAGTACAAATTTTAAAAAGTAAAAGAAGCAAGGTGAAGGAGGGTATGAGGTACCTATTTAATGAAGATTAACATAATTTAAAATTTATGCAGAGAAATATAAGAATTTTGGGTAACTTTCAACAGTAAAAAATGTATGTATAATTGGCAACACCGATCTCAACTATGCCATATGGGAGCTAACAGATATTGTTTAAGAAAAGAATGTGATATCAGGATTCGGTTGGGGTTTGAGTAACCTAAAATTATTGATAGATTTTTAGCATTAGTTGATACATCCAAAGGATAGCACAAAAGTTGTAATAGATCTCCTTGTGAGATACCAGATGGTACACTTTAGAATAGTATAACTAGATATGAATACTAGAATGTTCAAAAAACAAAAATTAAAATTACAAATACAGAGACTGGAATCCTGGAAGGGATAAATATTACCTTAGTGTGGCTCCTGTCCCTAGTAGAAAAAGAATGTTAGGAAACCCGAAGAGCCTGTGGATTGAGCACGGGGAGCTAAAAGTAAAGGAGTGTCTTCTTGAAGTTCTCAAAATAAAGTGATAGACATAAATATTATTAGGGAAATAAGAAGAGAATTAATAAAGCATTAGGAGTAAGATGTGATATATGAATGACAACGGTAAATAAAAAAAATGGTATTACAAAGTCTATTGTCAAGGAAAGGAAAATATGAGAGGTGACAGACCTTGAGACAACAAAGGAGTATTGGCCAAAAATTCATATCCTCATTTCGAGAAATAAGTTCGTGACTCTAACGTGATTACCAAAAGGAAAAGTTAGACAACGCAGTAATAGAAACTTGTATGGACTGGTGAACAAGATATACTAAACATGAATTAGTGACTGAGTGATATGACAATATTTGGAATTATATGATTTTGAGATTATGTTCCGGTGCTAATAGAATGGACAACAGAAGAATAGTCTTAAAAGGTAATTTAGGAATACACTTTCCTAAAGCAAGCAATGTCAGAAAAGTTAAGCTTAAGTGTCACGACCTAAAATTCACTAGTCGCTGCGACACCTAACCCAACCCGCTAGGTAAGCCAACTAATAACTATCAAATTTTAATAATATTAACAAGACGATTAATCAAATGAACTATCTGAATCTTATACCTTTCCCAATGACTGGTAGTACGAATTATGAGCTTCAAAGAATAGAGTTTACAAAGCTGATATGAACTAAGTACACTTTCTATTTGAACAACACATAAACAGAGTTTTAAGGCAACTTGAACAAAAGGCAGCTACAACCAGAACACGTACATCTTCAAATCCAGCCCTTATCAAACACAGCAAACCCATCAGGTAGCATCTACATGCAATGTGAAAATGAACTCACGTACTCACACTCTCAGGGTACTCAACCTTACCGTCTCGCATTATCTCTTACCGCGCTAAATACTCAGCATACTCAATCACTCATTATTGTATAATATTCGTTATGGCCTACAACCCGATCCATATATATATATATAGACACACACACACACATATACATAGTCAATTGCGCTCACTAGGGGTGTGTAGACTCTGGAAGGGTTCCTTCAGCCCAAACGCTATATCGCTCTGGTGTGCAGCTCGAATCGATAAAACATAATTAATACAACATCCTGCAGCGTGCAACCCAATCCCTTAACTGTCACTCACAATCAGGCTTCCAGCCTCACTCGATCCTCAATCTCTCCAGTCTTACTTACGAGCTCACAATTTTATGAGACTAGCCCGACAACAGTAATATGATGTATCAATATATTACAATTAAGACTAATATATGATGTGAATTGATGAATGTGACTGAGTACAAATATATAAGTAAAATTAGTGAGATGACTTCAAGAAATGACCACTATAGGTACCAACAGTATCGGCATAAAGCCTAACATGATATCTAGCATTATTGACAACTCAATTACTTTGTCACATGGTGAAAACACGAATAACAGCAAAATAAGGCCACTATACAATGCCATGGAAACAACGGAGTCACAATTCACAAGGTGCACGCCCACACGTCGTCACCTAGCATGTGCGTCACCTCAATAGCAATCACATTGCATGTAATTTGGGGTCTCATGCTCTGAACACTATGTTTAGAAGAGTTACTTGCCTCGAACAAGCCAATTCCAATACTGAGCAAGCAAAGTGATGCTCCAAAAAACCATTTCGTGCGTTTCGACCTCCGAGCGGCTCAAAACTATCCAAAAATAACTCAAATATATCAAGAATTTCTAAACGAACCAATCCCAATTGAAAAGGTCAAATCTTTAATCAAAACTACAAAATTGGCCAAAAAGCCCAACCCGAGTCCACATCTTGGAATGCGACAAAACATATAATATCCACAACCAATTCAATTATGACTCCAACAATACAAATATCATCGTATTTTTACTTCGAATCAATGTTCAAAACTTAAAAATTCATTTAATGAAACTTTAGGCAAAATCCCCCTAATTTCACTTTGAAATCATCAATCAAATTCCACAAATGAAGATGGATTCATGAAATATAAGCAAAATTGAGTAGAGAATACTTACCCCAATTCATATGGTGAAAATCACCCAAATCTGAGCTCCCCAAATCAATAGGTGACCCAATGGAAAAACCCTTGTTTTACATATTTTTTTTGCCAGTTATTCTGCCTCACTTCTCATTTTAAACGATCCTGAAACTCGCTTTTGATGCCTCAAATGGATTCTTTGTAACACTTTAGTCAAGTTAGGCTGTTGAATCACTCCATTTAACCTTATATTAAGGGAGATATGTTATTTTAAATGTTTGGAAAGAGTGCAAATTTTTAAATACCAACTCAGTGGTAATTTCGTAATTAATTTAAAAATTTTTGCAACCCTTCTTAGTAAAATGACCATTAAATCCTCATACCATCTCAAAATTTGATGATTCTTTTTTGCAATGGCTCCGTAATTATGATCAGATCTAATGATTCAATAAAAACTGAAATTAGAGCCCATTCACTTAATGTGGTACTATTTATGCTTAAAGAAACGACATTGAAACATAAAAAAGGGAGCGCAACACAACTCAAACGTATCCAAAACTCACCCGAGCCCCTCGAGATCGTGTGCAAACATACCAACAATTGTCATATTATAGAATGGACCTACTCGAGGCCTGAAAACACACATAAAAAAATTGAAACGACGAATCACACCTCAATTCGAAATCATTGAACTTGATACTTCAAACTTCCACAACCGATGCCGAAACCTATCAAATCACGTCCGATTGACCTTAAATTTTGCAATAAGTCACATTTGACATTGCAGATGTCACGGCCCTAAACCCCGGACCCGGTCATGATGACGCCTCTCGTGAAGACAAGGCCATCAAACTTTTTCCAATTCGATGTTAAATAGTTAAAAATCAAAAAAGTAGTCTAAAACATGGTTTAATAATACTAAGTAGCAGATAATATAATAAAAATGCGGAAGTACAACCCAACACAGTCCTAACTAGGGTGTCACTAGGCATGAGAAACTATAAGTCATAATATAAGTCTACTAAGCCTATAAGCTAGTACAAATACCTGGAAAAAGATAGCAGTGATAAAGGAAAAGAAACATGGGACTACGGACGCCAAGCAGCTACCTCATGAACTCAGAATATCCGCCTGAAGCTGGAGGAATCAGCATCCGGGAGCGGAACCAGCTACACCTGAATCTACACACAGGTGCATGGAGTAAAATGAGTACTCCAACTCAGTGAGTAACAAATGCAAATAAAGAATGAAAGCGAGCATAGCACGTAAGGTACAAGGCATTCTATAATGAAATAGTAAAACCACATAACATTAAACTAGTTAAAAGATAGGTAAATCCTTTTTCAACAAGTAAGCATATAATTCACACGCAATTAAAGAAAAATGAACATGTAAAGGTTCGCCCCTCGGGCACTGTGTCAACAAATCCATCCCTCGAGCTTCCTCTCAGAATAATATCAGCTCCTCGGGCTCAATCTCACTTCACAATGGGTACCCCTGCTCATTGGGGGTGTGCACAGACTCGCAGAGGGGCCCATTACAACCCAAGCGTAATAACAAGCCATCTCGTGGTATCAAAACTAGGCTCTCAGCCTCATGTAAATCAATCCACCTCATGGCATACATATCTCAGGTCCTCCGCCTCAAATAAATATCATTGTGTCCGCACAACACCAGCCCTCAGCCTTCTCAATTAGAAACCCTCACAAGCCACCCGGGCAATAGTAAAATGGTATTTCGCAGCCCAACATCATTTAAAATAACATTTAAGTATTTAAACTGAGTAAACATGCCTATGTATGAAAATAGTAAAAAATAACATGAATGAGTTCAAGTAAAAAATCAAAACAGTGAGGAAATATCAATAAGAGCTTCAAAGGGTTCAAATAGTTGGCACGAAGCCCAAAGTGGCATTCAACCCAAATAACGATGATAGAAAAGTTTTCAATCAAATACGTGGTAAAATCATCAATAAGGATGGAACAAGTCACAATACCCAATAGTGCACGACCCCACGCTCGTCATCGAGCATGTGCCTTAGCTCAATACAGCACTATGACGTGCAATCCGGGGTTTCAAACTCTCAGAACATTATTTACAATTATTACTCACCTCGAACCGGTCAAATATCTAACTCGCGATGCCTTTGCCCCTTGAATCGGACTCCACACATATCAAATCTATCCAAAATCAGAATGAGAATGTCAAAATATGCTATGGTAACGAAGCCAAAGCGAAAATAATCAACAAATGACACAAATCCTGAAATTACAAAAACCCCGACCCCCAGGACCACATCTCAGAATTCAATAATTTTTACATAAATAGAATCCTTATCTCCGCACGAGTTCATACATATCAAAAGTTCTGAAATCCGTCCTCAAATGGTCCATCAAATCCTTAATCAAAAGTCTATATTACAAAGCCCTAGTTTCCCAAATTTCACCCTTAATTTCCATTATTTCTAGCTCTAGACCGTGAAACAATAGCATAGGGACGAGTTATAAGACAAAATTCCTTACCTCAATGAATTTTCCTTGAAATCCCTCTTTTAAATCGTCCAAAAAGCTCCAAAGACAAAAACAAAAAATGGTGAAATAGCTCAAACTCGCGATGGAGACATTTTATACCTTCTGCCCAGACCTTTTCGCATCTGCGACCCCTTTATCCCCTTATGCGGTACCGCAATTTGCGGTGATCCATCCGGTTTGCGGAAATCACTTACTTGGCCATAAACTCGCATCTTTGATCACATCCCCTGCATCTGCGACATTGCAGATGCAACCACTTTAACCGCTTCTGCGATCGCTGCTCATTAGACCTCTTTTCGCTTCTGCGATCAAATCCTCCGCTTCTGCAATGCTGCACCTTCGGTCCCTAATCCATTGGTGAAGAAATACCAGAAGCAATAAGTTCAGCAGCTGCAACAAAATCCAATCTTCTCTGTTAACTATGTGAAATCACCACGAGGCCCCCGGGACCTCAACCAAAAGCACAAACATATCATAATACCTTATTCAAACTTATACAATTCTTCAAAACACCTCAAACAACTTCAAATTTACCAAAACACATCGGAATCAAGCCATCTGCTTTTCATAAAAAAGCCCAACCAAACCACGTTCGTATGACCTGAAAATTTGCACATACATCCCAAATGACCCAACAAAACTATTGCAACTTTTGAATTCCATTCCGACCTCTATATTAAAATCTCTCCTACCAACCAAAAATTGCCAAAATACCAACTTTGCCAATTCAAGTCTAAATCTACTCCTAATCTCTAAAACTCATTCTGATCACACTTCTAAGTACCAAATCACCTCCTAAAGCTAACCCAACCACCAGAACTCACATCCAAGCCCCATAACATATAAATTAGCATCCAGTTGACTTTTCTAACTTAAACTTACTTAAAAGAAGCTAAGTGTTTCAAACATTACTAAAATCATTTCGGACTCGATCAGACCAATCCGGTGCCACAAAATCGGGATAAACAAAACATAAAGTAGCAGAAATAGGGGAAACAGAGCGGTAACATATGAGACGACAAGCCGAGTAATCATATCCTCCCCAACTTAAACAAATGTTCTTCCTCGAACGAGTTAAGACAAATACCTCAAGCCTGAAACAGGTCTCCCAGGTAGCCTCTTCCACTCGCCGACCTCTCTACTGCACTTTTACTGAAGCTATATCCTTTGACGTCAACTTCCGAACTTGACGACCCATAATAGCTACTGGCTCCACATCATAGGTCACATCATCATCCAAGTGAACTGTGCTAAAATCCAAAACATGGGAGCGATCCTCAATATATTTCTGTCGCATAAAAACATGAAATACCGGACGCACACTCGACAAGCTAGGCAGAAAAGCAAGCTTATAAGACACCTCTAGTTCTCTGAAGCACCTCAAGATGTCCAATGAACCGCAGACTCAAGTTTTCTTTCTTTCCAAATCTCATAACACCCTTCATGGGTGAAACATTCAACAGAGCCTTCTCGCTCACAATGTAGGACACATCTCGAACCTTTTTGTCAGCATAACTCTTTTGCCTCGATTGTGATGTATGAAACCTCACCTGAATCACCTTCACCTTCTCAAAAAAGTCATGTATCAAATATATCCCCAATAGGCTAGCCTCACCGGGATCAAACCAACCAACGCGATGTCTACAACACTTCCTCTACAAAGCCTCATACGGAGCTATCTGAATATCGACTTCTAGCTATTGTTATAAGCAAACTCTGCAACGGGTAGAAACTGATCCGATGACCCTCCAAAATTTATGACACAAGCACGCAACATGTCCTCTCATATTTGAATGGTACGCTCGGACTACCTGTCTGTCTAAGGATGAAAAGTTGTGCTTAACTCAACCTGAGTACCCAACTCTCGCTGCACAGACCTCCAAAAATGCGATGTAAACTGAGTGCCGCTATCATAAATGATGGATATTGGGCCACCATGCAAACGAACATTCTCCCGGATATATATCTCTACCAATTGCTCTGAAGAACATGTAGTACACATAGGAATCGAGTGCGCGGAATTGGTCACCCGATCAATAATCATCCAAATAGCATCGAGCTTCCTCAAAGTCCGTGGAAGTCCAATAACAAAGTCCATAGTGATCCTCTCCCACTTCCACTCTGGAATATCCATCTGCTGAAGCAAGTCACTCGGTCTCTGAAGCTCATATTTCACCTGCTAACAATTGATACTCCGAGACACAAATCCCACAATATCTTTCTTTATTCTTCTCCACCAATAGTGCTGCCTCAAATCCTGATGCATCTTCGTGGCACCCGGATGAATGGAATACTACGAGCTATGGGCCTCCTCAAGAATCAACTCTTGAAGCCCATCCACATTATCCAACCCTGCATCCTCAACACCCCATCATCACCATTGGTCACATCTCTAGCATCGCCATACTAAACTCTATCCTTGAGGACAAGCAAATGAGGATCATCATACTAGTACTCTCTGATGCGATCATATAAAGAAGATCGATAAACTATACAAGACAATTGTCGACGCCCCCTTTTCCCCTAAAAACACAAAATTGGATTTTACGACATTATGTGCAAAACAACTCTATTTCCCGTTTGGGAGTTAGGTTATGGAATTTGAAGAGTCGCCACCTAATGATTATAGTGCATTTGGACACTTAAGAGAGATAATTTTGAAAGGAAAACAAGAGTTCGGGTAAGGGCTTGAGATTATCTCGAGGGGAAGGTGTTAGGCACCCCTCAAGATCCACTAGTGTGGTTATCAGCCGTGTTAATCATGACTTTTTCAAAATTTGAAAAAATTAAACATGTAAGGTTCACAAATATAACATTCATACAACTTGAAAAGCTTTAAAGAAGGAAAAAGGACGTAAATTCAAAATAAAAGAGAGGGTCGATTTGAGAAAAGAATTACAATAGAAGAACATTTAAATAAAACGAGCAAAAGAGAGAAGGGTCCTAGGTTTAACTACAATATGGATCATTCGGTGCAATATGCCGTACATATTCCCAAAGAGGGGTCGCTTTATGATATTATCGCATCGTCATCATCTCCATATTCTACCCTTCCCACCTTGTAGAGGTTATTTAAGTGTGTGAATGGTCACGAATGCTTATTGCGTGCTATTACCTGTCCCATCCTATAGATCCCAGAGGGAATTTAGGATCGCTATTCCTGTGAGGTAGGAACTAGGTGGAATCCTTAAGTTTAAAGGTTTAAATACTAGGCGACATACAAAAACAAATAGGACTTGCATATAAAGGAATAATATAAAAACATATAAAAGGCTCAAATAAACCTCTATAAGATAACACGTAATTAGCACGTCTCAAACACATATAAGGTCTAAGGAAGAGAGAATTTTAAAAGTTGGAGTGTTGACAAATATATTTAAGACAATAGCTGAAAATGTTTTAAAACGAAATTCGCATAAAAGAGTTGGATGAAAGCTTTTGGGACTTGAGAAAGGCAAACGAATCTATGACAATTTAGAAATCAGAGGGAAAACCTTTTAAACACACTTGAAGATATGTAACACATATCACAAACCAGTTTCCAGACAGGAGAGATAGAATAAAGATGTAAAACTATTCAGAAATGTTAAAGAGCATGTAAGAGTATTAGTTTTGAACCATAGTTTTAAAACTGCAGAAGATACAGTATTGAGACAAGTTTTAGAAAATAGTAATCCAGTTCTGGACTAGGAAAAAGAGTAACATAGTTATAGTTCCACAAAAGTGATTGAAAATAAGGCAGAAGTTAGTGTAATAAATCAGGAGACTGTAGAGAGGCAAACAAATTCAGACGGTTTAAAGAGGGTGAATAGCTTAAGCATGATTTAAGGCGATTAGTCAATTTTATCTAACCTAAGGTTTGCCTAGGCGTTGTTTAACCATAAGAGAAAGGTGGATATACATGTTTGTTTCCCAGCTTCAAAAGGAACATGTTAACCAGTTTTACATTTGTTTAGCAAAATTAGTGAGGCATTCAACAGTTGAAAAAAAAAGACCCTAAGTACATGATATCTTGTGCATATAAAGGCCCTAAAACACGGTATCTAAATGCAATGGCAGTAACTTGATTATTAACTGATTGTGATTAAAAATATCAAGCTGAAAGTAAAAGGCCTAAGAACATGATTTTTATATGTGAAATGCATGTACTATGCATGGTTTCTATCACGCAAATAGATAATGTAAAATCCTATAAACATGTTTTGTACCCATTCCCTTATTAATCATGCATAACCTTCCCAATTCTACTATAATACCCATTGTTCTTTACAATTTATTACAACCAAGTAATTTAAAAATATATCAGTGATAAAAGAAAATAAGAAGTTACTCTATAGAGAGCCTTCAACGAGGCCCAAGCATCTCCAACCTCACTCCTTTCGAGTTTACCAAGGATTGGGTGCGGCAAAGTTCCCTAAGGGTTCGTTTTAACCCCTGGCCAATACCAAGAACCCAAAATATCCCTAATTGGACAAGTGCAAGCATGGAAGTGCTAACCTTGTGCATCAGAGTTCCATGAGTGCTCAAGGCTCCCAAGGCAGAGCTTACACTAAGGGGGCAGACCCTAAAGCTCTAAGAATGATATTGTGATTTGAATTGAGAGAGTTGAAAATAGTTGAGAGACAGTTTAAGTGAACAGTTTAAAGAATTGAGAGAGTTAAGAAAATAGTTGAGAGAGTTGGAAAAGTTGAGATAGTTTAAGAAAGTAGTTGAAAGAGTTGAAAAAGTTGAGATAGTTCACTAAAAATAGTTGAAAGAGTTGGAAAAGTTATTCTGAAATCATTTAGACTGACCAATTTTAGAACAACAGGGCATCACATAAACAGGGGCAAAGGGGAAAGTGGACAAATAAGTAAAGTGAACTACTCATACACATACAACATATTAAAGGAAAATAACCAGACATGGTTGCAAGACATGGGTTTAGTTTCTTACTGCACCAAACACCAATATAATCTATGTCAAGGAGAGGTTTTAGGGCTGTTAAGTAGCCAAGCAAGCATGAATACATGCTTGTAGTGCAAATGGAAGAGGAAAACATACAAGGATTGGGGGGGGGGGTAGGGGAGAACATGTTATTTTAAACTAGGTAGACTAGTAAGTAACATGCTAGTGACAAAAAGAGCAACAAAACCATAAATAAAATCATACATGAAACAATATGAAATGCAAAATAAATAGAAACATGTTGTTGTGGAAACTGTATCTTAAAGGGGTGACATACCAGTTTCAAGTAATAGACCACAATGACAATAGTGCACAGAGGAATAAAGTGGGAAGAGAGTGTAAGCAACAGAGAAAATAGAAGCAATATGAGAATAGCAGCAACAATATGAGAATAGCAGCAGCAACAGAGAATAGCAACAATAATATGAGAGTAGCAGCAACAACAGAGAATAGCAGCAACAACAGACCCAAGTAGACAAACAATAGGACCAGTAGTGTAGAAGTAATCAACCCAGGCTACTCTATCTTGGCTTTTAGCCGATTGAGTGTTCAAATAAAAGAATGAGAGAGTGTAGTAACAGTAGAGAAAGTTAGAGAAAGAGTGCAGAGAGTTTGAACTTGTAAGGGGTATGCAATGTGTGTTTTTTGAAAGAAGGTTTAGAGAAATTATATTCGTGTCTCAAGTGAGAAGAGAATAGTAGTACTTGTAGTCTAAAAAACACATAGGGTAGGGAGTATATAATTATAGAAATAGTACCAAATTGAATCAATCACAGTATCTTAATTCAAATTTATCACAGATTCATGATTCAAATGGGAAGGCAACTATATTATATAAAGAAAGGTCCAATAAGACTACTAATTACACCATAGTAAAGTTGTAGGCCTGTAGTATGCAATAGAGGCCAAATACATAATATTCGATTAAGGAAAAAAGATACTGAATATTGTGAAAAAATATTTAAGATCACAAATATTGTAAGGATACAAAATTAATTCTGAAATTAGTCAAAGAATCACGGGCGAGACTAAAATCAGAGGGAATCAGTGCTAATTATAGAGGGCATTTCACAAGCAAGGAAATAATTCATTAAATCAGTGTGAGAACCTTTAAGGAAAACACATACATATTAGGGATTCAAAGAGATGCACAGAATCATTCGAATAGCAATTATACCTATAAACACAATAGGCGTGAAAAATGAGAGAACACTGCTCAAGAAATCATAGAGAGTAGGGGGTTAGAACCCTGGTAAAAAGTTTAAAACATGGGACTCAGTAACAGAATAAACATATAACACATGCATACATAATACTTCGAAGGAAGCAGAATATGTAGTGACCTTGAAAAGGGGGTTGGAAACCCTAGCAATAGAAATTAAAGTATGGAACCCAGGTTAACAAGGTAAACAAACAAACAAGTGGAACAAACAAACACAAACGAACATATAGTACTCAGAAAGAGTAAAAGAAACGATTTTGAAGAAGGGGTCAGAAACCCTAATTTGAAAGAGTGGTAATCATCTGAAAATTTGAAATAACCGGAAACACTAAGTAAAAATAGAGTAGAAAACAAAAAATCTAACTGAGAATTGTTTCTAAAAAGTAGAGATTAAAGAGAAAAGATTAAGGTTTTCAAACAAATTAGTGAAAACGAAGAACCTGGCCGTGAAACTCGTATATAATTCCATAGAAGGAATCATCGGACAAAAACCACCAAAGAAAAGTCGGCCAAGGACCCAGGTGAAGCTTTAGTGACCGTCCTTCATGGCGGAAGCTGCTGGCTTCAAGCTTTAGAGGGAAAACAATGATATAAGGTGCCATGGTGGGTGGTGATCGCGAGGTGTGAGGGTGGAGGTGGCCAGAACGGCGATGAAGGCCATGAGATAACTAAATGGTTCTTTAGAGACGAAGGGTTAGTGAGCATTTGGGAGTGAAGGGGATACAAGGGTGGTGGATTTGGAAAATGAGTTTAGGATTAGGGGGTTAGGGGAATATTAGCAAAATACTTGAAGAATTTAGATTATTTGAATTTTTGGTGCTTAAAGAGTGAAAGGTCTATTATTTTAGCAAAATGGGAGATTTATATGTTTCCAGTAGCCTTTTAAGTTTTTGAGTCAACTAACTTTACGCGTTCACGAGGTGGTTACGCGTATGCGAAGGGTAAACTTTTCCAGTGGCGGCGAACACAATAGTACTTCATGCAAACGTGATGGTTTACAATTTTCTAAACCAATGCAAACGATAGGACTCTAGGCGAACGTGTTGGCCCAAGTTCAGTTAATTTTCCAATATTGACAAATGAACTTAGTGATGGACCTGGTCCATCATAGTAGACACACTTGTTATGGCCCATACACATGAGACACACGTGAAGAAGATAAATCCTTGGGAATCAAGTAGCAATATTTTCTGAGTATCTTCTTAATTGATCGAAAAGATTGCATATGGGATAAGGAGAAGTTGTCTCCATTGAAGAAGAGAACACATTCAGATAAGGGTTGGAGTTTGAATTGGTCTAGGACTCAAACTCAATGGAGGATCAGAAATTGAGTTATGATCCAACTCTAATTGTTAATCTAATAAAAGACTGAGTTGTTTTCTTTTACATGCATTGCATATACGCAGAAGTAATACATAATTTAACAAAAGAGAAAGTCTATTTTTCAAGAAATATATGTGAGTTATAAGTGTGTACGCTTCAAGCTACTTGAACGAGATAGAAGAACCAGTTCCATTATTTTTACTCTTATTCTAGTTCAATTGTAGTAGGTGTTTCATATTGTACCTTTCATCTTATTTAGAAGCAATTGTATTAGTTACTTTAAGTATTCAAGTTACAGTTAACTTGAAGCTGTCGCAACAACTTAGGTTGTGTGCCACACTGGGATTAGAGTTAATCCTTAAGTTTACAAAGTGTTTTTGTATATGCTGTTCTTGGCTAAGTGATTTTAGTGGAAGTTTGGGAAAATACTACTGAGTAGTAGGTCGTGGTTTTTTCACCTTTTGAGCCAGGTGTTTTCCACGTAAAAATCTCTGTTCACTTTACTTTTAGTATTTACTATTTCGCAAACCGCAGTAGTTAGAACACTTAGAAGAACCAGGTTCTTCTAAAGCAAAAATTGAGTACCACACAAATCAGCCCCTCTTGTGTGGTATTAACGTTTACAACATCAATTCGTATCAGAGCGGGTTATCCTTGAAGAGGTTAAAACCTTAGGAAAGATCAACATGGGTGCACCACCTGGTAACTGGGAAGGACAATCCACTGCTAGGCCTCCACTTTTCAATGGTATCTACTACTCCTGGTGCAAGAATAGAATGAGAGACCACATCATGGGTGAAGAATATGAGCTTTGGGACATTATCACTGATGGTTCTTTTAGCCACAAGAAAGAAGATTTCTAAAGGGTTGGATGTTCCAAAGACAAGAGCTGATTGCACTACTGAAGACTTGAAAAAGTGGGAAAAGAATGCAAATGCCTAGAAATGGCTAGTATGTGGACTTGGCTCAGATGAGTACAACAAGATTCAAAGCTATAATACTGCCAAGGAAATTTAGGACACATTGCAAGTGGCCCATGAGGGAACACCTCAAGTGAAGAGGTCAAGAGGAACATTACTGTATTCGTAATATGAGAATTTCACTATGAAGGAGGAGAAACCATCCAAGAGATGTACACTAGGTTCACTACTTTGAAAAATGAACTTGAGTCTCTTGGAAGGATTATCTTGGAAGAAGACAAGGTTTATAAGATCTTAACTTTAGTTCTACCATCTGCCTGGAAAAGCAAAATCACAGCTATTATGGAATCCAAGAATACTGCTACCCTAAAATTGGATGAACTGATTGGAAATCTTATCGTCTATGAATTGAGAAGGCAGACTATGAAGATGGATGCTCCAAAGAAAGAAAAAAGTTTGGCTCTTAGAATCTCAGAAGGATCAGATCTGGAAGATGATGAAATGATTATGATTACCAGATATTTCAAAAAGTATCTTTTCAGAGGAAATGGTCCTTCAAGAGGAACAACCTTCAACAAACCTCGGACTCTTGAGAAGCTGACTAATGATAGTTGCTATAAGTGTGGTAAGACATACCACATGATCAAGACATGCCCTCAATGGGAGATTGAGTGGAAGAAAGAAAGAGTTGAACGGAAAAACAGGAAGAAGGAACAGGTCCAACAAAAAAGAAACAAAGGTTCAACTAAAGCCATGGTTGCTGCATGGGGAGAAACCTCAAATAAGGACTCAGAAGATGAAGCTGAAAATGAGAAAGCTATAATGGTCATCGGAGAATCAGAGGATGAACAAGAGGTAAGTATCCTACATCTTAAAGAAAAGATTAAATTTTTGTATAAAGAAAGGTTGGCTGAGCTATTATTAGACTTCATTGATGAGTCTGAAATAATAAACAGTAAGAAGAGTGTTCTTCTAAGGAATGTGTTATCCTAGAAGCAAAATGCAAAAGGTTACAGTCTAGGGCATATAAGAGTGAAAACACAAACACTGTCTTCAACTTGAAAATAATTTCCTATAACATATTTGAAAATATTAAACTGAAATTAGGGACGGGAAAGAAAATGGTTGATCAATCATTTCTCACTCTGGAACAAAATCTAGGAAAAATGAAAGATGAAATGTATAAGAAAGATGAATTGATTAAGGTAAAACATTAACTAGACAGAGTATGAAAATGGAACAAGGTTTCTGATGCACTCTTCTGGCTACAAGAACATCACAACAACAACAAGAGAGGACTTGGATTTGGGATAGAAGCTCCAAAAATGGGATCCCAAAAAATAGTATCTCACATTTCCTGAAAAAAAGATCTGCACACACTGTGGTAAGACTGGCCATTACAAAAATGAATGCAATGCAAATGAAAAGGCCAGTCAAAGAAAAAAGCCTTAGTCCAAGAAAAACACAAACTGCCTGGTTGGGAAAAGAGGAATTTAATTCATTCTTTTGGCAATATAAACGGACCCAAACTAGTTTGGGTTCCTTGGACTAACCCATAATTTCATTTTGTAGGTAAAAGTGAAGGGGAGTAGACAAATATGCTACTGGGAACAAGGACAAATTCCTTTCACTTGAGAACCTAAAAGGAGGTAATGTCTCTTTGAGAAATGGAAAGAATGTGAGATCATTGGGGTTGGAAAGTTAGGAAAGACAGACTCTCATTCAATTGATAATGTATATTTGATACATGGCTTGAAATATAGCCTGATAAGTGTGTCACAACTGTGTGATAGAGGTAATCTTGTAGCTTTCACTTATACCAAATGATTTGTGATTAACCTTACTACCAACAAGATTGTTTTGCAGGGAAAAAGATTTAACAATATTTACATTGTAGATTTGTCAACTCTCTATAAAAATGAACTCACTTGTTTATGTGTGTTAATTGATGATCCCTTCCTTTGGCACAAAAGACTTGGTCATGCCAGTCTTAATAAATTAAACAAATTAGTCTCCTAAGACTTGGTGATAGGGTTACCGAATATCAAGTTTAAGGAAGACAAATGTTTTAAGGCATGTGCAAGGGGGAAACAGATAAGGTCATCCTTTAAAGCCAAGAAAATGATAAGTACGTCCAAGACGTTGGAACTGATTCATGTGGATCTCTGTGGTCCAATGAGAACCATGAGCAGAGGTGGAAAAAGATATGTAATGGTGCTTGTTGGTGATTATTCTAGATTTACTTGGGTGATGTTTTAACCTAAAAAAATGAAGCATCTGACATATTCACTGCTTTTGTTAGAAAACCCATAAATAAATAGGAAATCAACTTGCATCCATTAGGTCAGATCATGGAACTGAATTAGAAAATGCAAAGTTTGGTGAATTCTTTGATGAAAATGGAATAGATCATAACTTCTCTGCTCCTAGGACCCCTCAGCGAAATGGGGTAGTTGAAAGGAAGAACATGACCCTTGAGGATATGGAAAAGACAATGCTTCTTTCCAGTAAACTTCCTCACATCTTCTGGGCAGCGGCTATAAACACTGTATCGACATTATCAATAGATTCATGAATAGACTTCTTGTAGAAAAAACTCCCTATAAGTTACTTAAAGGGAGAAAACCAAACATATCACATCTTAGGGGTCTTGGTTGCAAGTGGTATGTGCACAATAATCGCAAAGACTCCCTAGGTATGTTTTATCCTAGAAGTGATGAGGGAGTGTTCCTGGGGTATTCTTCACATAGAAAAGCATATAAAGTGTTTATTAAAAGAACTCTGTGTGTAGAAGAAAGTGTACATGTTGTATTTGATGAATCTAACATTTTTTCTAAGAGACAGGAACATGAAGATGAAGCCATTGGACTGGTGAAACAAATGAATGAAGCCACAACACAAGTCAATTGGCATCAGAGGAAGGAACAAGTGATGGGACATGTCTTTCCACTCAGGGCAATCTGGCAGGGGGAACCAATTTGAGTGAAATTTGACAAAACACTCTAAGGGAACCTATACCTAAACCTGTTCCTCAGCAACATATTAATGAAGAAGCATCTAGCTGGGACAAGCTAGTGGGGAAATCTTACAAGTACCTGAGTTCTCATTATAATGAGAACATTATCAATGATCCAACATCTGGAGTCAAAACTAGATCTCACGTGAAGAATCTGTGTGCATTTGATGCCTTTCTATCCATCATTGAACCCAAAAATATAGATGAGTTTTTGCAGGATGCAGATTAGGTCAATGCTATGCAGGATGAACTAAACAATTCGAGAGAAGTCAAGTGTGGCATTTGGTTCTAAGAACCAAGGACAGATTAGTCATTGGGACAAAATGGGTCTTCGGGAACAAATTATATGAAGATGGAACAGTTACAAGAAAGAAGGCAAGGCTGGTGGTTCAAGGTTACAGTCAAGAGGAAGGTATTGACTATGATGAGACTTTCGCTCCAGTTTCTAGACTTGAAGCTATTAGAATCCTCATAGCCTTTGCAGCGCATATGGAATTCAGTCTTTAACAGATGGATGTCGAAAGTGCCTTCCTAAATGGTTACCTCAAGGAAGAAGTGTTTGTGAAACAACCTCCAGGTTTTGAAAGCGAGGAGTGTCCTGAACATGTGTACAAGCTAGATAAAGCTTTATATGGTCTCAAGCAGGCCCCAAGAGCTTTGTATGAAAGATTTTCAAAAGTCCTACTGGAGCACGGGTACAAAAGAGGTAAAATTGACAGTATTTTGTTCCTATGGAAAAAGGTAAAGATCTTCTTGTTGTACAAATACATTTTGATGACATAATATTTGGGGCCACTACAGAAAGGCTGAGCAAGGACTTTGCAAAACTAATGGGAAGTGAGTTTGAAATGAGTGTGATGGGTGAACTCAACTTCTTGCTAGGATTGCAAATCAAACAAACTCCAAATAGAACTATTGTTGATACCCAATTTTTCCCTATATATTTTTATCCTCAAAATATTCTTAAAAATAATATATATAAGCATCCACAAAGGTTTTGATATTTTTCCACACTTTTTAAGAATTTTTAAATCAATCTATGACCTATTTTTGCACTATAAAATCCAATAATGATTACCAAAATTTGTTATTCTGGTGAATAATCTATTATATTCTCTATGATCGAGTCGATTCCATGATTATAAGTTCATTCCATACCGGACCAGGCCGGAATAGGGTTATATACATTCTCATTATGAGAAGGGGTCATTGGGGCCTATCTAAATAGATACTATGTTTACATATGGATTCCTACATCATTACATTCCATTTAGGATTAGGAATACGCTTATTTACACAAAAATATTATGTGATTTTTACAAGATTTTAGAAGTTCATTTGGTATTTCTAAACTAAATTTGCATGAAATTTCAATTTTAGCCTATTTCTCGATTTAATAGCATTTTTAATTATAAAATCGTTTCTAACATTTTTACATTAATACTTATACATTATTTATAAACTCAATATTTTTAATTTGATTTTAAACATCATTTACTATTTTATAAAATTCAAATTGGGAAATTGGCTATTTAAGTTATAGCCCCTTTTAATTTCAATTCTAGCAGAATTCCTGCCCCCAATCTAACCCCAATTACCCTACCCAATTTCAAAACTACCCGATTAAATTGACTCGTTCAGTTTCCTTTTTTAAATCATGACCGTTGATCATTTAACTCAACGGTCCACGTTAACCATTCCCTTAATTAATCTGGATACACCCCTAACCCTAATCATTTGACACATCCAACCGCCCTTGTATCCCATTCGTTCCCAAAATGCTCTCAAATCCCCTAAACCCAAGCCTTTCTCCGACCACTCTCCGACCTTGTTTCACCGGAGACCCTGACGTCCCAGGCTTCATGCAACCTGTACCCACCCCTCACTCCCTTCTATGACCCATTTGTTCGAAGATCGAAACTCTATTTTGAAGACGACCGACTCAGAGGTCCTCCAACTTGAGTTCTACGGCCATGTCCGGTATGTCTCCGGCGAGTCTTAATGTTGTGAATCCGTTGTCGACTCAAAACCAGTCCTTCCACGATTTCTCGTTTTCTATGGTTCTCTCTGAAACCCTAAATCTTCAAGGTTTTCTTCTGTGTTTCTCTTTACGATCTACTTTATATCTAAGTTATTTTCCATAGTTTTTCACAGACTTTATTTTCAAACTGTTCATCTTCCCAAAATTTAGGGTTTCTCCGACTTCTCTGTTTTATTTGCTCTAGTGTGATTTGTTTTACTTTTACTATGATTACTGAGTATATTCTACTATGGTTCCTATGTATTTTCTTTATTATGGTGTTTCTAGGGTTCCCGAGTAAATCATTTACTATGTTCTCTGCTTTTTTATGCTGTTCATGAAAGTTTTGTTCTTTTTGAGTTTATCTTCACCTATGCTTTCTTCTTTACTATCGAGATGTGATGAAAACCCTAGATTTTAGGGGTTTTTCGATTTTGTCTATAATTGTCTGTTGCATGTTTAATGTAAAAATCCTAACTGTTTAAACACTTCATGCTTCTGATTTCTTGCTAAGCTCTGCAAGAATTTCTACTTACATTCCATACTTGTGTGCTTCTACTCTTTGATTACATGACTGGTCTATTAATCTCAGCCTTGCATGTTTGAATTTGTACATCTCTTTATCGTCATATTCTCCCCTTTCAAATAACCTTAATTTTGGGAAATTGATTTGTTACGAACTTATTTGATTCTTTAATTTGGATATGCTCTTTAGCTAAATTCAGTATCAATTCGTATCCCAGTTTCCTTGATACCCTATGTGATTGATTATTCTATTTACCTTATTTTTGTAAACCGTGTCTATTTCAAAAAAACCTTATGTGTATTTACTTTTTATTTTATAACTCATTCATGATTTTCTTTCAAAAAACTAGAACCTTGTTTGTTTACCTTAAGTCCGGTTCCTTAACTAAAGGGAATCCTTTCCCTAATTGATTGTGATTGATGCTAAGTTATATTCTTTCCTTATTGGCTTCTTACTTTCAAACTATAAAACCCCCACACCTATTCACTTCAGGACACGAACACTTTTCACAAGTTCACACTCACTAAAACTCTCACTTCTCTTCACTGCTTCTTCTCTGCTACTTGTTCTGTTGCTTGAGTTTAGTCGGCTGAAAACCAAGGCTAAACTATAAGGTCCTATCTGCGCTACCTGCTTTACTATTTCAATTTGCAACTGGTAGCTCCATTATTTAAATACCATCTTCAAACACTATATGTTTACATATCTTTCAGATGTATGGCTATACTTGATCTCCCTATATTATGCACTTTACCTCGGCATGTACATCCCTACCCCATGTTACTATGTTTTGATGTTGTATGCTTGTATGAGTACTTTCCATATACATCTCTTTCCCCAAGTCCCTCTGTTTTAATTCTTTTTTCTACAGATGTTTTCATGTAATCCCCCTCCCCTTTAATTCCCCTTTGTGTGTGAGTATTGTTTTGGACTAAGGTAGCACTCCATTGCCACCCCTAGTTTAGAACCAGGTTACTCTAAACCTATACTCAAATTAGTCCCACTCCCTTAACCCGTATTATGTGTTGAGCTTGACTCAGGTCTGATGGTGTCCTAATCACAATACAGGCATAAGTCTGACTTTCTTTAGTATGCTCTTATTTGTTCAAGCCATCTAAACGGTCAGGGGTGGGCCAATCCCATTCATGGCTAGGTATGACCACCCTTTGCTTTGGTCTTCCTCTAATCCCTTACTTTTACACTTACTCTTAGGTCTTTAAGTCCTACCCCCCTCTGGTAAGCCATGCTTAGGGACCCTAGAGTTCCCTCTGAACTTGGATTCCTAAGGGCTGATAATTCTACACCTTACACTACTCTAATTATATTTTAGGGTGTAAGCATTGCCTGGGCTTCCTGAAAGCCTTTGGAATTTTGAAACACTGTAAGAGAAACCTTGGAATCTGGAGCCCGGATTTGGTAAAATACATGTGTTGGACATTAAGGTTGCTTTGGGCTTCCTCGGGTCCGTTTAGTTTTTATGTATTTACTTTCTTTGTCTTTTCTTTCTATTTTTCTAACAAGCTTTGTAAAAGAATTTGGGAATATGTGAAAAGAGTATGGGAGGGGTAATTTATGAATGTTAAAATACGTGTAATTTGTTTCATTATTGTAATTGCATCTCTCAACATCATATTTGACTCGTGGCAAAACAAATCCTATACCAACGCGTAAAATGAGTGGGTGTGCCCTTCTAATATTATAAGCCCCCTAAATGTGGCAAAAGCATATTTGCGATAAAATCAGTCGATCAATGGTGTAGTCAATGGTTCCGCGCCTTTCCCTCTTGAGTTTTCCGCTCAAGGGTACCTTTTCTAGTACTTCAAAAGTAGAAACCTTATTCCTTTAAATTGTTCATGCATCATGGTCAACCCTATCCAAGTAAGTTATGTTGTCCGCATAATGACTCACTAAGATAGCCTAAACCAAAGTCCATCGGGTTTTTTGAAACCCAGATGGACACATTCACGTAATGTGCATTAATTTGGAGAACTAAATGCCTTTTGCTAATTGTTGATTTAAATAGTCGAGTCCGGTGGGTTTAAGGGCCTAACACTTTGTTTTGCATAAAATGAGCTACGAGGTCCCCAGATTCAGTATGGTATCCAAACATCCACCCAAGGTTGTTGAGTTGGTGGGAAGACCTTCATAGCAGTGATCGAACCCTCATCCGTAAATACGGACATATGGCTCAAGCCTACATACTATTAGGAATGCGCGAGTTGATGCAGCTATACGATAGAGGCACGGCTACCGAATCTGGGGAAGGTCCTTATGGGACTAAGTAGTTAGGATTTTTACTTTCCCGCTTTCTTAATGTAATAAGGCCACTGACCACTAGTAACGCCTTTATCATTTGGTTGTTTTAAACTCGTTTTGTTTTTATCAATAAAATGAGGCATTTAGCATTCTAAGTTCTCCAAATTTTATTTGTCACTAGGCCTGCCTCGGGCACAACGAGGCATCCAAATTAGGAAGCGATCTATATTCTCGCACAATGTGTTTAAATATTGCAATACTATTTATCAGAATCTACCCTAACGTTTTACCTTTTGTTTTTCTTTTATTTCTACTCCCCTCCCCAAGGGTTAGTTCGTGCATACCATCAACGTACTGCACAAGAAGGGTCCTCCACCTCCTCCTCGTCCAAGTCCTACAAGAACAGGAACAAAGGTAAAATGGGATATACAAGCGCTAGAAAGGAACTTGAAGAAGCTTCTCAGAATGCTGCAATCACCAAAGAAGCTGCTGCTCATCTGGAGCAAACTTTGCTGAGGTTCGGAGAGGAATTGGACCAAGTTATAAACCTGGCAAGCCTGTCAATTACTCTTGCCATGCCCGATGTAAACACACAGAACCCCGCACAACCACAAAACATCCCACAAACTCTAGTGAAACCCACTCATAACACTCCACTCCACCCTCCTGAAAACACCACAAAAGACCATAACATTCCAATCTTTGTGGACACCATGCCGCATTACAGTCAGCCTTTCACCAGTGCGGTCGAGGCAGAGGACAAATGTTCTCATTCAGAATTTGGCCACTGAGATCAAGAAGTTGACTAGCCGGATTCAAGGTTTTGAAGGTTACAAAGGTATTGAGGGGTTTAATTACGAAGATCTCTTTCTTCAACCAGATGTTGAGCTTCCGGAGGGGTACAAACCTCCTAAGTTTGAAGTATTCGATGGAACAGGTGACCCCAGGGTCACTTGAGAATGTGTTGTGACAAGTTAGTAGGGGTCGTAAGGGATGAGAAGATCCGTATGAAGCTGTTCATGAGAAGCTTGAAGGGTGATGCTTTATCTTGGTATACTAGCCAGGATGCGAAGAAATGGACCAATTGGGTAAATATGGCGTCTAATTTTATGGATAGGTTTGGGTTCAACACTGAGAACGCAACAGATGTGTTCTATATGTAGAATCTTAAGAAGAAGCCAACAGAGACCATTAGCAAGTATGCTACTCGTTGAATGTCCGAAGCTGCTAAGGTTAGACTGGCCTTGGAGGATGAACAAATGAACAGGTTCTTGGTCCGTGCTTAGGATCCACAGTACTATGAGAGACTGATGCTAATTGAAGGTGAAAATTTCTCCAACATAATTAAATTGGGAGAAAGGATTGAAGAAGGCATCAATAACGGCCTGGTCACTAACCTCGAGGCATTGCAAGCCACCAACAAGGCTCTACAGTCTGGTGGCTTGTCAAAGAAAAAGGATGTGAATTCTGTAATGGCTGCGCAAAGAAACAACTCCCCCATGAAATACCAGACCTATCCCTTGGCTCCACTCACATATCCGCCTACCCTAAATTATCAAGCACCGTGACCCACTTACAAAATTCCATCACCTGTTTACCAATCATCTCCACCACCTACGTATCAACCCACTTCACCCAGATATTCCCAACCCGCACTCGTATACCAGGCATATAACTGCCAACATTCTCACTACCCATCACCTCCTACCCGCCAAAATTTCCCTCGACCTAGACCAAACTTCGAACGCAAACTTCCTAGACAATACGCCACCATAGCTAAGCCAATTGACCAATTATATGAAAAACTCAAAGCAGTCAGTTACGTTACCCTATCCCAACTATAACTCCAGAAACCCTTTCTAGTGGATCAACCCAAACAAGACTTGCGCATACCATTCTGGGATGAAAGGCCATACCATTGACGAATGTCGCTCATTAAAAGACAAGATTTAAAATTTGGTTGACAATAAGATCATTAAAGCGAAGTATCCCTCTCCTAATGCTCGCAATAACCCTCTACTTGACCACAAGGGAAGATGCATCCACATGATTGAGATCGAAGATGATTGGGACCGCAAGGGGTCTATCTGTTTGATAGCTGAAGGAGACGAGCCTAAGAAGCCAATGGTTACTCTCAATCCCATTATTATCTAGATTCATCACTCTAAGGGCGACGTAGTGAACGTGTCCATGCCACTCGAGTTTGAAGCACCTCCTGCTAAGCTGCCAAAACAAATTGAGGTTGAGTTCGGGATTCCAAAGGCGCCTACACCATTTGAAGTTACTGTGTTACCCCCCAAATCACCATTTCCAGTCTCTATGAGAGACATGACCCGTTCCAAACAAATTCTATAACTTGGGACTACACCACTGAGGCTAGAAGGAAAGGAAAAACATACAACGGAGAAGCAATTGCCGTACAGGGCAAGACTAGGACAGGCAGGGTATACACCTCGGAGCATTTGGCCGAGTCTAGCAAGTAGGCCTTCGGGTGGGATGCTGAAACTGGACCTGATGACCTCTGGAGAAAGGTGCATGCCAAAGAATACTCGGTCTTCGAGCAACTGAACAAGACAACGACACAAATTTCTATTCTGGATCTCCTACAAAACTCTGTGGCACACAAAAATGCCTTGATGAAAATACTAAGTGAAACTTATGTTCCCAGCAAAATAACAGGAGGCGAAATGGAAAACATGGTGGGTTAGGTACTGGAAATCCATAAGATCACCTTCCACGAAGATGAATTACCACCAGAAGGGCTTGGTCACAACAAAGCATTGAACATCACTACGCAATGCGAGGATCACTTTATCACCTGGATTCTAGTCGACGCGGGTCCATCCTCAACATTTGTCCATTGGTGACTCTCACGACACTGGGCAGCGGATTGCACGAGATCAATGATGGGGCTATCAGTGTCAAAGTTTTTGATGGATCTTAGAGGTCCACCATTGCAGAGATTAGCTTATGCCAATAGATGGGACCCACCTAGTTCGACGTCGAGTTCCAAGTCATTGATGTACCACCATTCTACAATTTGTTGCTAGGACGACCCTGGATCCACACCACTGGGGCCGTGGCATCAACATTGCATTAGGCTGTAAAATTTGAATGGAATCATCAGGAAGTAATCATCCATGGCAACAGAAGCAACCCTATATATAGTCCCCAGGCTATCCCAATGATCGTAGGTAGAGGGAATATCATTGGAGAAACATATCATCACTTAGAGCGAGTCAACGACTTAGACAAAGACAAGTGGTGGGATAAAAAAATTGAGAGCATTTTGAATTGGAGTGGATACGAGCAAGGAAAGGGGCTTGGCAAGAATCTCAAGGGTATTACCAAACCTATCCAGTTGAAGAAGCATGGAACCACTTTTGACCAGCGTTATAAATACACTTGGGAAGAGTTCAAGCACTTGTCGCCACCATGGAGCGACCCCTACTACTCACTGGAGCACCCACTACCTCAGTTAGAGCAGACCTTTCAGCCCGCCGATATCATATACGGATCAGAGGAAGATGAGACGCTGGTAGTGATGAAGAACCTATTTTTGGAGGACGATATGGATCGCTGTTTATCTTTGAGGAGGAAGGGGAGGAAGGCCCTTCCATTCAAGCTGTGAACCGGAGAGAACAGCTCACCAATTGGTCAATCAGGACCACCAGTGCCGGTAGAGCCTGGGGTATCAAGGCTAAATGACACATATGCATTCCACTTTACTTTTAGTTGATTTTATTTTTCAGCATTGTCTTTACTTTTGAAAAGAGCTCCAATGTTTCAGACAATTATGAATTTAATCAAAATCATTTTCCATGTTTATCTTTATATTTTTCTCTCATCTATTTTCCCTATCAACTTTATCTTGCACCGCATTACTATTACATATCTTGATGATGAACCGATGACTGTAACTTTCAACGAGACAATGCGACAAACAGACATAGATTCAGAAGAGGATGAAATACCAGAAGAGGTTGTTAGAGAGGTCAAAAATTTTGAGAACAGATCTAAGTCTAACTTGGACAAAACAGAGGTCTTTAATTTGGGTGACGCAGAAAATGTCAAGGAAACACGTATTAGTGTACACTTGTCACCATCAGAAAGGAAGAATACACAGAGATTTTTAAAGAATATGAGGATATATTCGCCTGTTCATATGATGACATAACTACATCTATTGTGGCTCACAAGTTACCAATAGATCTGACATGACCACCAGTCAAACTGAAACTCAGAAAATTCAAAACAGACATGAGTTTGAAAATCAAAGAAGAAGTCTCAAGCAAGTCAAAGCCAGGGTTCTCAGGGTAGGCGAGTATCCAACATGGTTAGCCAATATTGTGCCGGTACCGAAGAAGGATAGGAAGGTTAGAGTCTGTGTCGACTACCGGGATCTCAACCGAGCCAGTCCTAAGGATGATGTCCCTTTTCCAAATATTTTCATACTGACCGACAACTATGCCAAACATGAGCTCTAGTCCATTGTCGATTGTTTTGCTGGATACCACCAGATACGGATGGATGAAGAAGATATAGAGAAAACGGCATTCATCACGCTGTGGGGAATGTACAGTTGCAGAATGATGCCATTCGGTTTGAAGAATATTGGTGCTACCTGCATGAGAGCCATGACCACATTCTTTCATGATATGATACATAAAGAGATGAAGGTGTATGTGGACGAAGTCATCATTAAATCCAGGAGAGCTGCAGATCAAATGGGAAATTTGAGAAAATTCTTAAACAGACTGAGGAGATCCCACTTGAAACTGAATCCCGCCAAGTGTGCATTTGGGGTCCCAGCCGGAAAGTTATTGGGTTTCATTGTGAGTCGCCGCGGAATAGAACTGGAACCGTCAGAGGTCATAGCCATTCAATTGCGGCCACTGCCAAAGAACGAGAAAGATGTAATAAGTTTTCTAGGGAGGCTCAACTATATCAGCCAATTCATAGCTCAGTCCAATGTCATTTATGAACCCATCCTCTAGACGCTAAAGAAAGGTGCTGCCACTAAAGTGGACTGATGATTGTCAAACCGCCTCCGACAGAATCAAGAAACATTTGTCAACGCTGCTAGTCTTGGTTCCGCCTGAGCCAAGGAGACCTATTGTCATGCCCCAAATCCGTGGGCATGACCGGCACTCAACCGGGTATCCCCAGTTGAGTGGACCTAGGTGCCTTTCCTATTCCCCACGCGTTACCCGACATTGCTCAATGATAGTTAATGAAAAGATACCATAATTCAATAAAAAGAAAGTAGGATTTCTCTTTTATAACTATACATTATGATTAACAGGGGACACATTTTACATAACATATATTTGATGAGCAAGGAATTTGGTACACAAGTTGACAGCGACCAAGCATAAACTTTTATACATAAGTCCTGACCCACATACCACTGTCAACAGAGCCTCTATGAGAATGATAGTACAACACCTTGCTGGTGACAAGGCCCCGACTATACCTTTACCAAAAGATAAAAACTCCAAAATACAACAACAGGAATGGCGTAGTCCACGCATGGCCCCAGAAGGAAAGGGGCTCACCAACACGAATACTGCCGATAAAGAGGAGGAGGAGGAGCTACGAACGGTGGACTGGAGTGCCTGCCACGGATCTACCTACAATCATAACACGAATGTAGCGCCCCCGGAAAAAGGGACGTCAGTACACTTGAGTTGTACTGGCATGTATGAACTAACTCTGTCCTAAGTAAACTCAAGCCAAATTGCATGAACAAGTATAGAACTGAACAACAATAGTACAAGTAGAACCAGGAAGCAACAACGAAGCATTTCACAACAATTATTCACGTAGTCATACAAAGGGGCAATCAGTGCCCGCAGGTTACAAACTCTCATGCTGTATCCTTTCACATTTTCATTTTTATCATTTCATGATTCATATTCATATCAACAGTGATATTGGATCACATTTCCATTCTTATTTCCTCGTCCATCCTTATTACCTCGGCCACCCTTATCACCCCTACCCACACCTTATTTCACCGTGTTGCGGCGTGCAACCCGACCCCGCATGACAGTTTTCAATTCACAACAACAAACAACACAACAACAAGTAAATGAAATCAACCATGGCACTTAGTTAAAATAATTCCACAAGAAGGGTATTAACATCCCACAAGTAGCAACAACTATTTTCCTCATATTCATCAAAGTTGATACACAATTTAGATCATCACAATAATTTTTCACAACTAAACACACACATTATTCCACAATATTTCCGTTTCAAGTGTTCCACATTGTTTCAATTTCCGTTGTTCCAATTATAAGTTCCACAACATTCACCACAAGGTACTACAAAATAATTTGTACAATACGAAAGCTTCACAATGATTTTCACATGAATATCAACTATCAACAATTTCAGAACTAGCATAGGCAATTTCACGAGGATCACAGTTAGCCATACATACTTGGAATTGAATATCCTCTTTAACCTCTACTCGAATTCATCAAGCAATCAAGAAGGATCAATCTAGTTCATGATTAATACATAGACCTTTAGAATAGGAATTCACAATTTACTACCCAATTCCCTTTTTACAAGATTTTTGGGTTTTGTAGACATGCATGTGGATTTCTAACAAGAACTATCAAAATCAAAGTATGAAACTCCCTCCCCAAACCTGAGTTCAAAAATTAGGGGAAAAGGGTTAGGGATTTTACCTTGAAATCAGAGGGGAAGGCAGATGCTCAAGATTTTTCGGGCTTCGATGATTTTTTGAAAGATCAATTGATGAAGAAATAACTTTCTCTCTCTAGAAACCTCTCTTACTCTCTCTTATTTTGTTCAGAAAATGGGTTAAAAATGAGAGATTGGGTGTTTTATTAAAAGAGGGGTCGGACTTAGGATTTTAGAAAATAACTGAGCGAACATGATCTACGACGCAATTCTGCAATTGCAGAACTGACATGCGGTCCGCAGAATGGACCGCAGAAATGGCTCAAGTTTCAAACCTCTCGGGTTGGGAATGCGGTGACTATGCGGTCCGCATTTAAGTTTTGCGGTCGCAGAATGCACTGCAAAACTGACCTTTGAATTTCTTTAGGGAAAATATGCGACCATTATGAAGTCCGCATATTGATTATGCGATCGCAGATTTGACCGCATTTTCAGCATCAAAATTTGGTTGCTCTTTGATTCATTCTGCGGTAGGAATGCGGTCCGCATAGCTGATCTGCGACCGCATTCTGGACCGTATTTTGACACTTTTCTGGAAAAGTTAATTCTTTCAATTTTTAAAGGCTTTAATCATAACCAAGGGTCCGAAGAACTCTACACATTCATAACACATAATCAGAGTAGACACCATAGTTTACTAAATTCTGATACAAAATTATTTCCGGAAACTTACACCTATATTGCTTTATCTTGCATTATTAGATGGGGCATTCGGTTGTGTTTTGGGACAATATGACAAAACAGGAAGGAAGGAGCAAGCCATCTACTATCTCAGCAAGAAATTTACCCCGTATACTTATTAGAGCGCACTCTTTGTGCTTTAACTTGGGTAGCTCAAAAACTGAGGCACTATTTCTGTGTTTGCACCACTCATCTCATATCCAGGATGGTTCCATCGAAGTATATATTTCAGAAGCCATGCCTACAGGCATGCTCTCCAAGTGGCAGACACTGTTAAGTGAATTCGACATCGTTTTTGATACCTAGAAGGCGGTCAAAGTACAAGCCTTGGTAGATCACCTCGCCGAGAATCCTGTAGGAGGAGAATACGAACCCCTAAAGATGTATTACCTGATGAAGAGATAGCGTTCATAGTAGAAGACATTGTAGAATCCTATGGCAGTTGAAGGATGTTTTTTTGATGGAGCCACAAATTTCAAAGGAGTTGGTATAGGAGCAGTTCTGGTATGAGAAACTGGTTAGCATTACCCAGTATCCGCTAAATTCAGATTCCTCTGCACCAACAATACGATCGAATACGACGCCTTCATCTTACGGCTCAAGCTGGCCATTGACATGAACATTCAAGAACTGTTAGTTATCGGAGATTCAGACCTACTTATACATCAAGTTCGAGAAGAATGGGCTGCCAAGAATTCTAAGATACTCCCCTATCTACACCATGTACAGGAGTTGAGGAAAATGTTCAGAAAGACAGAATTCCAGCATGTACCCAGAACACAGAATGAGTTCGGCGATACCTTAGCCACTCTATCTTCTATGATCTAGCATTCAGATGCAAACCTTATTGACTCCATCCAGGTCAAGATTCACAACCAACCAACTTATTGTGCTCATATCGAGGAAGAAGCTGATGGGAAACCTTGGTTCCATGATATCAGGGAATATTTGACAACAAAAGAGTACCCAGAGCTTGCTAATGCCGCTCTGAAACGAACACTTTGGAGATTGTCGAACAATTTCTTTCACAGCAGGGGAATCCAATATAGAAGGACTCCTGATTTAGGATTATTAAGATGTGTCGAGGTGAAAGAAGCAACCAGGCTATTGGCGGAATTGCAGGGGGGGAAGACTTGTGGACTGCATATGAATGGTTTTGTTTTGGCAATAAAGATACTCCAAGCAGGGTATTTTCTGATGACTATGGAGACAAACTGTATCTAGTACGTCCAGAAATGCCACAATTGTCAAATACATGCAGATATGATAAAGGTGGCTCAAAACAAGCTTACTGCAACAAGCTTACCATGGTCGTTTGCCGCTTGGGGCATGGATATCACTGGACCAATTGAACCATCCATGTCAAATAGGAAGAGGTTATGCTATTGGCAATTGATTACTTTACCAAATGGGTTGAAGCAGCATCATACAAGGCAGTCACCAAGAAAGTAGTAGCAGATTTTGTCCGAGATCGAATGGGGTGTCGCTTCGTGGTTCCAGTATCAATCATCACCGATAACGGTTCTAATCTCAACAACGACCTGATGAAGGAAATGTGCAAAACATTCAATATTAGACACAAAAACTCTACTGCTTACAAACCTCAAATGAATAGAGCTCTAGAAGCAGCCAATAAGAATATCAAGAAGATACTAAGGAAAATGGTTGAAAAGCACAAGCAATGGCATGAGAAGTTGTCATTCGATTTACTTGGTTATTGTACCACGGTCTGCATATCAACCGGGGCCACTTATTACATGCTGGTTTATGGTATAGATGTAGTCATCCCCGACGAGGTAGAAATCCCCTCATTAAGGGTCATACAAGAAGTAGAATTAGATGATGCGGAATTGGTCAAAAGTCGCTACGAGCAGTTAGCCCTCATCGATGGAAAGAGAATGAATGGCGTCTGTCACGGTCAATTATATCAGAATAGAATGTCCAGAGCCTTCAACAAGAGAGTCAAGCCAAGGAAGTTCATGCCAGGACAACTAGTATTAAAGAAAATATTTCCGCACCACGATGAAGCCAAAGGGAAATTCTTTCCCAATTTGTAGGGTCCGTACATGGTCCATCGTATTATAATTGGAGGAGCCCTTATTCTGGTAGAAATGGACGGAGATGTCTGGTCGAAGCCTATCAATTCAGATGCAGTGAAAAGATACTACATTAGATCATATGCTTTCTTTTTTGATGTAATTTTAACTACACCTGACCTGATTACCGTTTAAGAGGGGATACGTAGGCAGCCCTATGGGTTCGGTCACATTTTAATAAAAATTCCATTCTCCCTGCTATTGGAATTGGGGCAGAATTTTGAGAAGGACCCTTAAAATTCCGAAGTCAGCTTTTTAATATCTTCATCAGTGCCGACCCAGTAAACCGAGGTAGAATTTTGAGAAGGACCCTAAATATTCTGGAATCAATCCGCGTTCAGTTATTCAGCACAGTTGTCAGCAGCGCCAACCCAGTAAACTAGGGGCGAATTTTGAGGATGACCCTCAAAATTCTAGAGCAAGCGAGGTCGCCATGTCTTGGACCGCATTGCAAGTTTTCGATTCACCCAAAATATAATCATTTTATATATACGTACTTGCCTTATATTTACTAAGTCATGCATAAACATCACTTGCATCACCACCGTTTAGCAACGCTACCCCCATGATATACGATGCCAAAAGCTGTAGGACATGGACTAACCTCCCCTACAGAACTCACAACTTTTCTTTGGTTGCAGGACTCAGGTTATGGATCAAAAAACATTATCTCTTCAGGATCGAAACATTCACGGGGTCACTATCCGCACTCCCCAGCAGTCCTTATATCACAAAACCCCCTATCAACTAAGAAAACTTACTGCCATTTGCTATTTTACATTACTACATTGCATAAGGCTATCATCTGCCTTTCGAGACTAAGCTCTGTCTCCATCTGCATTTTTGCATAAAGCCATTCTTTGACTTTTAAGGTTAAACTCTACCTCCATCCTGCATAAGGCTACTATCTGCCTTTCAAGACTAAGCTCTGTCTCAATCTGTATTTTGCATAAGGCTACTCTCTTCCTTCTAAGGTTAAGATCTATCTCCATATTACATAAGGCTATCATCTGCCTTTCGAGACTAAGATCTGTCTCCATCTGCATTTTTCATAAGGCTATTCTCTACCTTTTGAGGTTAAGCTCTACCTCCATCCTGCATAAGGCTATCATCTGCCTTTCAAGACTAAGCTCTGTCTCCATATGCATTTTTGCATAAGGCTATTCTCTGCCTTTCGAGGTTACGCTCTACCTCCATCCTGCATAAGACTACTATCTGCCTTTTGAGACAAAGCTCTATCTCCATCTGCATTTTGCATATGGCTACTCTCTGCCTTACGAGGTTAAGCTCTACCTCCATATTGCCTAAGTCTCTTATATTCCTTTCGAGACTAAGCACTGTATCCGCCCAGCATGGATGAAATATTTTCGCCTATTTTTAGATTCTCGTTCTGGCTGAAAGATCGCCACCCTTTGCATTTATTTGGCTGAAAGATTGCCACCTTCTCATGGGCTGAAAGATCGCCAACTCGTTCAAATGCATCATAGTTCGAAGGCACCATTTGCATAGCCCGAGAACATCATTTCATGGCCTGTAAACCAGTACTTTTATGCTCTTCATGGCCCAGGATGTCATAGTCTCAGGACACCATCCTAACTGTCGAAGGACAAGCATTCATAGTCCAATGAGAACTTGCATCACATTTAAATTACACAATATATGGCCTATTTTTGCACTATAAAATACACTAGTTATTTCAAAAGTTTGTTATTTTGGTGAATTATTTTTTAACGATCAGAATTCGAACACGCCGCGTTTTACTGGGAAGGATCGAACCATGGGAACGAATCTACAGGGCTATCACCTTCTTTGGCCAGATCTTCCAATATTTTTGCAATTATAGTTCACTGCGCCCGCTCCTTTAAAGGGCGGCGGCTTTTCCTCTCATTTACACAAAAATATAATTTATATGATTTTTACATGATTTTAAAAGTTCATTTGGTATTTCTAAAATAAAATTGCATGAAATTGCAATTTTACCCCATTTCTCGATTTAATAGCATTTTTAATAATAAAATCAATTCTAACATTTTAAAATTAACACTAATACATTTTTATTAACTCAATTTTTAATGTGATTTTTAAACATCATTTACTATTTATAAAATTCAAATTGGAGAAATTGGCTATTTTAGTTATAGCCCCTTTTACTTTCAATTCTAACCAAATTTAGCCACCAATGTAATCCCAATTACCCTACCCAATTTCAAAACTACCTGATTAAATGGACCGCACCATTCCCTCTTTGAAATCGTGGCTGTTGATCGTTTAAATCAACGGCCCACATTAACCCTTCCCTTAATTAAACCAGATACACCCCTAGCCCTAATCATTTTACACATCCAACCGCCCTTGTATCCCCTTCGTTACCAAAACTCTCTCAACTCCCCTAATCCCTAGCCCTTCTCCGACGACTCTCCAACCTCGTTTCACCGGAGACCATGGCTTCCCAAGCTTTATGCAACCTGTACCCACCCCCTATTCCCTACTATAACCCCTTTCCCTGAAGATCAAAACCCTATTTTGAAGACCACCGACTCAGAGGTCCTCCGACTTGAGTTCTACTGCCACGTCTGGTCTCTCTCCGGAGATTCTTAATGTTGTGAGTCTGTTGTCGACTCAAAACCAGTCCATTCAAGGTCTTCTCGTTCTCTAGGGTTCTCTCTGTAACCTTAAATCTTCAAGGTTTTCTTCTGTGTTTCTCTTTAAGGTCCACTTCAGATCTAAGTTTTTTTCCATAGTTTTTCACCGACTTTGTTTTCAAACTGTTCATCTTCCCAAAATTTAGGGTTTCTCCGACTTCTCTATTTTATTCGCTCTACTGTGATTTCTTTTACTTTTACTTTGATTCCTGAGTATCTTCTACTATGGTTCCTATGTATTTTCTTTACTATGGCATTTCTAGGGGTTTTGAGTAAATCCTTCATTGTGTTCTCTTCTTTCCTTATGTTGTTCGTGAATGTTATCTTCTTTCTGAGTTTATCTTCACCTACAATTTCTTCTTTACACTCGAGATGTGATGAAAACCATAGATTTGAGGGGTTTTCAAATTTTTTGTGTATAATTTTCTACTGCATGTTTAATGTCAAAACCCTAACTGTTCAAACACTTCATGCTTCTAATTTCATGCTAAGCTCTACAGGAAGTTCTAGTTATATTCCATACTTGTGTGCTTCTGCTATTTGAATACATGACTGTTCTATTAATCTCAGCCTTGCATGTTTGAATTTTTGCATCTCTTTGTAGTCATATTCTCCCCTTTCAAATAACCTTAATTTTGGGAAGTTGACTATTTATGAACTTAATTGATTCTTTAATTTGGACCAGCTCTTTGACTAAATTCAGTATCAATTCGTATCCCAGTTTCCTTGATTCCCTATGTGATTGATGATTCTATATACCTTATTTGTATAAACCGTGTGTATTTCAAAAACCCTTCTATGTATTTACCCTTTTTTACAACTTATTGGTGATTTTCTTCCCAAAAAATAGATCATTGTTTATTTACATTAAGTCTGGTTCCTTATTTAAAGGGAATCCTTTCCCTAATTGATTTTGATTTATGCAAAGTTATTTTCTTGCCAAATTTTCTGCTTACTTTTAAACAATAAAAACCCGCACCCCTTTTCACTTCAGGACACGAACATTTTTCACACGTTTACACTCACTAAAACTCTTTCTTCTCTTCATTTCTTCTTCTCTGCTACTTGTTCTGCTACTTGAGTTTAGTCGGCTGAAAGCCAAGGCTAAACTATAAGGTCTTATCTGCCCCACCTGATTTACTATTTGAATTCGCAACTGGTAGGTCCATGACTTAAATACTATCTCCAAAAACTATATGTTTACCTATCTTTCAGATGTATGGCTATACTTGATCTCCCTATACTATGCACTTAACCTCGGCATGTACATCCCTACCCCATGTTCCTATGTTTTGATGTTGTATGCTTGTATGAGTACTTTCCATGTACATCCCTTTCCCCAAGTTCCTTTGGTTTCATTCTGTTTGCTACAAATGTTTTCATGTACTCCCCCTCCCCTTTAATTCCCCTTTGTGTGTGAGTATTGATTTGGACTAGGGTAGCACCCATTGCCACCCCTAGTTTAGAACCATCTTGGTCTAAACCTATTCTCAAATCAGTCCCACTCCCTTAACCTCTATTATGTGTTGAGCTTGACTCAGGTCTGATGGCGTCCTAATCACCATATAGGCCTAAGTCTGACTTTCTTAAGTCTGCTCTTATTTTTTCTAGCCGTGTAAAGGTTCAAGGGTGTGCCAGTCCCATTCACGGCTAGGTATGACCACCCTTTGCTTTGGTCTTCCTCTACTCCCTCACCTTTACACTTACTCTTAGTTCTTTAAGTCCTACCCTCCTCGGTATGCCATGCTTAGGGACCCTAGAGTTCCCTCTGAACTTGGATGCCTAAGGGCTGGTAATTCTACACCTTGCACTACTCTAATGATTTTTTACGCTGTAAGCATTGCCTGGGCTAACCGAAAGCCTTTCAATATTTGAAACACTCTAAGACAAAGCCTTGGAATATGGAGCCCGAATTTGGTAAAATACATGTGTTGGACATTGAGGTTGCTTTGGGCTTCCTCGGGTCCGTTTAGTTTTGATGTATTTACTTTCTTAGTCTTTTCTTTCTATTTTTGTAACAAGCTTTGTAAAAGAATTTAGGGGAAATAGTGAAAAGGGTATGGAAGGGGTTTATATTGTTACACCAATCATATAGAAAACATGTCGATAGGATTTCAATATTGCATCTCATCTAGAAATCATTCCTATAGGATTTCAATATTGCGAATCACCTAGAGACCATGGCTGTAGTATTTTAACATTGCATATAATAATCATGCCTATAGGAACTGCATAAAAACGCTACGCAAACAGTTGGTCCCCTAAACGTTCTAAAAGTAGCAACAATCAATATGTAGATATAATGCCTAGTGTTCAAAACTCGCCTAATTTGTTAAGCATTTTCAATGAAATTTGTCCAATGCCGTCTATTTTTTAAATCTGGCCCAACCTGTCTTTTACATTATCTTAGATCTATGGAATCTTATAAATCCCAAACTTGCGTTTTATTCTGAAATCAACTTTTTTTGGTATTTGGCCTAAATTTAAACTTCAGTTCTTTTTTGCGAACTTTTTCTTGTACCATTTTTACTCAAGAAGTTCGGCTAGTTCTTTAAGCCATTTGTGGACTTTCTGCAGATTTCAAATTCCACTTTCCAAAACCCCTCTTTATAGATCTTTGTCTAAAATTAATGTTTTCTGAAATTACTGGTTTTAATCTATTTTAAGTTCCAACAAACCGGACCCGAGGGGTTCAAAGCAGATTTATTATCCAACTTTATGCGTTAAACTATCTTTCCATTATCAGTTTTATGTTTAAGACCAAATCAGTAATTGCAAATCATGCTAAACTAATTGTTGTATGGATTAAAGGGTTTATGAGCACCCTTGTATGTTTCTTTACCTCTCTTATGTGCTATTTGTTTTGATTGACGCCTTAGCATTTTTACTTTTAAACTCCATATATGCCCTCATCCCCTTTCTTCCATTTTAGGATTAGAAGTTCAAATACCCCAGGACTAATAGGTCGGGACGGGTATTAGCATGCAATAAGTAAACGAGACTAAACACATTTAAATACCTTAATGGGGTGGGAAGGGTAGAATATGGAGATGATGATGATGATGCACTAATATCATAAAGCGACCCCTCTTTGAGAATATGTGAGGGATATTGCATCGAATGATCCATATTATAATTAAACCTAGGACCCTCCTTACTTTTTCTTTGTTTAAATATTTTCTCTAAAATTCTCTTTTACTTGTGCTATCCTTCTTTCAAAATTCTCAACTTGCTCGTATTCTTTATGTGCACAATTTGCTTATCTATTTCTATGCTTCTTAAAGTCACATCTAATAAAGGCCGAGAACCACACTAGTGGATCTTGAGGGGTGCCTAACACCTTCCCCTTGAGATAATTTCAAGCCCTTACCCGAACTCTTGTTTTCTTCCAAAAATCTTCTTATCTTCTTAAAGAGTCCTAATGCACTATAATCATTAGGTGGAGACTCTTCAAACTCCATAGCCCAATTCCCAAAAGGGAATAAGAGTTGTTTTGCCAATAATGTCATAAACCCAATTTCACTTTTAGAGGAAAAGGGGCCATCGACAACTATGATCCATCAGCAGAAGTACACAATAAGAACTAATCAAAAAGTTTATAATGGAAGAATCCAAAGAAATAAATACTCTTATTGCCACTGCCACTAAATTAGATATAGATGAACCTAGTACATCAGTTGATAAGAAGTTGTATAGAGGTATGATTGGTTCACTTTTGTATCTTACTACCAGCAGACCTAACATTGTTTTCTGTGTATGGCTTTGTGCTCGTTTCCAGGAAAATCCAAAGGAGTCACACTTGACAGTTGTTAAAAGTATATTGAGATATTTGAAAGACACCACTGATTTGTGTCTTTGGTATCCCAAAGGTAATAATTTTGATTTCATGGGATACTGTGATGCTGATTATGCAGGTTTCCTAGTGGATAGGAAGAGCACCTCAGGTATGGCACACTTCATGGGTTCTTGTCTTGTATCATGGGCTGCCAAAAAGCAAAATTTAGTTGCTCTCTAATGCTAAAGCTGAATATGTTGTGGCTGCCTCATGTTGTGCTTAATTGTTGTGGATTAAGAAACAACTAGTAGATTTTGGAATTGAAGTGGGATGCATACCAATATTCTATGATAACACTAGTGATATAAGTATGACAAAGAATCTTGTTCATCATAAACGAACTAAGCACATAGATGTTAGAAACCACTTCTTAAGAGATAACTATGAGAAAGAGTTATTCTCTGAAGAATTTTGTGCTACTGACAAGCAAATAGCTGATATCATAACTAAGGCACTGAGTAGAGAAAACTTTGAAAGGAACTGGTTGGAATTAGGTATGACTAAGATCACCTAAAAGGTCTAGTTCAGATTGCACAATGAAAAACAAATTGAAAAAAAATTGAATTTTTTTTGTTAGGAGTTCTTAATTCATGTAAATATCTAGACTAATTCTTACTCACTCTCATACTTTAACTAGTATACTCTTGTCACATGTGTTTATACGACTCAGTGATCTCTTATAACATTTTCTTTTCTGATATTTGAGGCATAATCAAGAGAAGTTATATTTGAAGAACCTCGTTCATCAATATATCCTCATAAGAAAATTCAGGTATGTTTCTATACTTTGCTCAATTAGAAAGATAAAATTATCAATCATGAGCAAAGTCCTACATACTCCAAACATCCAGAAAATTTTATCCGTCGAACAAATTGAACCAGTTTCATTAAAACTAGGAGTCTAAGTATAACGGGTCTCTTCCCTAAATATTAGCAATTCTCATTAATCACTAAGGAGACCGGAATTCTTAACTGATTAGACTCCTAATGTCCTCAGAAAGGCCTGCCATTACTGAAGAAATCATGACCCCTATTTAAAAACCCCAAATCACTCATAACCGTCACTTTATTCTCAAAGCTCTTATCAATTACTTTCTTCTCCAAAAATCCCCAAAATTTCCAAATATTCTCCGCCATGACTAGTCCCCAATATAATTCTAGAACTCCACCACCAGTTTCCCCAAGACCTCATATTCGACTCCTCCTAGTTATACCCTAAAACCCATATTTCGTCGCCAGAAAATATTAGATAGAAAAACAGTTACATCTTGTTCATTGAGGAAAATCTTAAACAAAAAATTGTAGGCCAGTCAAAGAAAACAAGTTACACCCAAAGAAAGTGACTAAAGATCTGAATCAGAAAAGTTCAGCTCTGCAAGTGAAGAGAAGAACCTGGGTCTTCTAACAATGACAAAAGTCAAGAAACCCCAGGAGAGGTAAAAATTTGTTAATTGTTTTTTTTTATGTAGAAGAAATGGAGAATAATAGGTTTATTCTGGTAGAGTCTGTCAAAAATGTTGAAGGGGCTGAATCTAGTAAAAGGAGAAAGAAAAAGAAGGGGAAGGTTTTAACTATCTGTGGTAGTGGAGAAGAAGGACGCTCTAAGTCAAGGGAAGTGGGTCAGGTGAAGCTACTGAGGGACTGGTGAACTTGAGTGAACGACCAAATGAACCTGGTTCATCTGTGTAGGAGACTTTGGCTAATGTGTTCAAGAAAGTTGATGCTAGTTATGATCCCATGAAACGCAAGGCTTCCTCAAAAAGGACCCCTATTTCTTCCAAACCAACTAAGAAGAGCAAAGTGTCATCACCTAAGTCTGCTCCTAGGGAGAGTGAAGCAAAACTGCAAAAAGCTCTATAGGAGAGAAAGAAAAGGAAGAAAGAAAAGGGGAAAGAAAAAATGGTTGAAAGTTCTGAGGCTACTATTGAAAAATAGGAGGAAGATATGGAACCGGTCCATCAAAAGCAGAGTACGACTGTGGAAGTTCCCACTACCAAATCAAAGGGAACCAGGTCTTCCGCAAGGAAACCCTCCAAGTCAGTATCTCTGGAACCTTCTTTGGCCAAAAGAACTAGGTCAGTTGTGAAAGGTAAACAACTGAAAATAACTGAAGAAGAGGATGAAGTCTGACGACCCGGCCAGTCGTCTTTGGAATTTATTTCACGTTCTGCTTCCCCTAAGTTCTTTTCTACTATTTTTGTTTGCCGGGATGTTTGATGTTAGAATACAGAGTTTTTGGGACACTTAGTCCCTAAATGAGAGCTTAGGTGTTGGAAAGTGTTCCGTAATCAAAACAGTGTGAAGACAACCTCGGAATGAGAATCTAATGGTTCTGTTAGCTCTGTTAGGTGATTTCAGGGTTGGGAGCATGTTTGAAATTTATTTTAAATGTCAGTAGCTCATTCGAGGGTCGGAACGGGATTCTGAAAGTTGTTGTAGCACTCTCATGTCATTTGGGACGTGCGTGCAAATATTCGGGTCAATCGGACGAGTGTTGATTAGGTTTTGGATCGAAAGCGTGTTTTGGATGAACTTGAAGTTCTTAGGCTTGAATCTTTGATTTAATCGGGTTTCCGGTGTTGTATTGGAGGGTTTAAGGATTTGTACAAGTTCGAATAAGGCGTTAGATGGTATTGGTGATTTTGGTTGGGGTCCCGAGGGCCCCGGGTGTGTTTCGAATGCTCAACGGGCAAGTTTTGGGAGTTGGAAGAAAAAATTGCAGCAGGCTCCTATCATTTTCACTTCTACGGCTCGCGAACCGTAGAAGCGGCAGAAGAAATCGCAGAAGCGGATTGGGGATTTGGGTAGAGACTGCAGAAGCGGTATGGTATCCACATAGGCGGAATCACATAAGCTGTTTTAATAAGGAGTCACAAATGCGGTTCTTGGTCCGCATGTGCAGGACCACAGAAGCGGTCCCTTGTCCGCAAAAGCGGAAAACATTGTTCCGATAAGAGAAATTCGAGGGTTAGTTTTCATAAGTTAAGAAAATCAAATTGAGCTCGGGGAAGGGTGATTTTGAGAGGATTTTGAAGAGTAGATTATTGGGTAACATTTCTATGGTCCTTTCTAGTTATATTCCATCATTTTGTAGTTTAATCCATCATTTAAATTCGAATTCAAGGTCAAAATTTGGGAAACATTTGATGAAACTTCACTGACCAAACTATTATGTTTTGAGGGGGCATTTGACCTCCGATTTGGATAAATCTTATATGGGTATTATCGTGAGAGTACGAAGGTTCTGAAAACGTAAAAATTATTCGATTCAGAGACATTGGCCCAAGGGGCGTTTTGGTATTTATACCTATTTTTATGCGTTGGCTTTAATTTTAATAGTGAAATTAGTTACTTGCGATGTTATTTATAATATGTAATTGGTTTTAATAGATTTGGTCCACTCGGAGTCGGATACTCGTGGCAAGGGCATCGTTCCTTATTGATTTTTGAACCAGTTTGAGGTAAGTGGCTTGTCTAACCTTGTGGGGGGGGACCTCTCCCTTTATGACTTCTTAACTGCTGTTTTAAATGCCTTGCGCGCGAGATGACAGGCGTGTAATTATGCTAATTATTGAGAAATCCACTTTACCTGAATTATCTAAGCTGTGTTTCTCCGTTTTAATTGGCTGATTTCAAAGCAAGATTAATCTGTGTTTGTTAAAAAAGCATGATTAGATAGAATTAATTGCTAAATTGCTTATTTTGCCTAAGTTGTACTACGTGAAGCATGCTAGGTTAGTTATACTTAAATGTTGGTGTTCGATATTTGATTTTTCTTATAAATTCTTGGTTGTGGTTGCGCATTGAAATTGAGACTATGAATGTGGGATTCCGGGAGTTCCCCTGTTGTTTATCTGGGACTACGGGTTCGATCCCGGGGATACCCCCTGCACGATTATATGGAACTACGGCAATGTATCCAGTAGATTACCCCAGTACTGGGTATTTATATAATGGACTATGGGACGGTATTTCGGGAGATCCTTCATATATATTCATAAGGTGGACTACGGGACGGTATCCCAGGAGCTCCTCTCACAAATTGATAAAATGGACAACAGGATGGTATCTTGGAAGATCCTTATTATTGGTACTGGTTTTGAGCTGTTTACTCTGTGTTGTCTTATTTTCTTTGGTTTAATTGTTGTTGCGTAATCTGATTTCATAGCTGTATATCCTTATTTTTGCTTATTTCATACTGTTGTCAGCCTTATTATTGTACTTTATCTTAGTAGGTCCTTGACCTTCATCCTCACTATCCGGCCGAGGTTAGGCTTGGAACTTACTAAGTACCACTATGGTGTACTCACACCTCTTCTGCACATGTTTTTCATGTTTAGATCCAGGTATCTCTGATCAGGCGCATTATTAGTGATCCAGGAGCTCTTTTCGGAGACTTGAGGTATACATCTGCAGCATCCGCAGATCCGAAGAGTTTCCCTCTCATTCTACCTATAGTTAGCTAGTTGTTATTCCGTTCTTCTTTGTATTAGACTATTCTGGGTGATTAGAGCATCGTATGTTCTATTATAGCCTGTGTTGCCCGTGGAATTTTGGGTTTTGGGGATTTATTTCAGAAATCTTGTGTTGAAGTGTATGTGCCAGGCGACACTTTATTACATTTCTTTATGTTGTTTGGCATCTAATGATTATTTTTTGTAAAAGTTATAAATTCCGCAATGTGTTAGGCTTACCTAGTCGTGAAGACTTGGTGCCGTCATGATAGGTTCACGATTGATGAACTAGGGCCGTGACATGAATAGTGGAGTGAAGAAGAAGGAGAAGATGAGTCAGAACAGGAACAATATAGGTACGCCATGTTTGGCAAAAGAAAAATTCTGAAGGGATGGCTGCTCAAAGACTTGGAGGAGCCAGGCATGATGAGATTGTTCACTGCATTTGAGGCACAAGGATGGAAGGAAATGGTCCTTCAGATGGATGGTAGATTGGAAAGAAATGAGCTCGTTGAATTCATGGCCAATGGGACTGTGAAAAATGGACTACTAACTAGTATAGTGAAGGGGGTGAATGTGATGTTTGATGCACCCAAGATGGGCAAAATTCTGGACATTCCTATTGAGGTATATGATGATTATACAAGGCAAAGATGGCCTTATCTTGATGGATTACTACTGATCCTCAAATGACTAGGAACTTTTGTGACACCAAAGTTTTTGAAGAAGTTCCTAAAGCAAGGGCTGTACAAAAGAGTGAGATGAGGCCAGAGAATAAATTCTTCTTTGAATTTGTGAACAATTGCCTACTGCCTAGACAGTTGAAGAGGCATACAACAAACTACATGGACCTGGTCCTTATGCAGTGCTTGGTGGAAGGAAAGTAGATTAAGTGGTCTGCTTCTATTGTGAAGCCGCTAGACATGGTGCTCAATAGTTCAAACGCTCATGCCATTCCTTATGGATTTATTCTGACTGCTGTGTTGGACAAGCTGAAAGTTCCTTGGAAGAAATGGGAAAATGCTTCCAGCAAATAGCACTTTGGCGTCAAGACCCTCCAACACTGTGAATGTAGGCCCAGTTGAACCTGGTTTATCAGCGAAAACTTCTGTGAATAACAAGGTCTGAGCCTTGGTTCAGTAGGTTGGGACAAAGGATGCTGAGATTTCAAGGCTTCAAGCTCGAATTGTTGAATTGGAGGAAGAAAGGAATGGGTTGAGAGCATAACTTGAAAAGGAAAAACGATAAGAATGAAGGGATGCTACAACAAATTCTTAATCTGCTACAAACCTAACCCTCCAGCTTCTCAAAGCCTTTGGTTTCCTTGTCCTGTTGTGAACTTGTCTAGAAAACCCTAGTGACCCAGATTAAAGACTTTATCTGTTATGTTTCTTTTTATCTTTGCTCATGGTTGGTGTGAGCACGTGATTTTTTCCATATATGTGAATTATTCCCAAAAATTCAAACAAAATGCTTTTTTTTATTATTTGCAATTTTGTGAATTTTGTATTATATTCTGTTAATTGCTTGTATTTTATTTAGGCATTTTAATTCATATGTAAAATATAAAAACTACACTTGGCACTTTTATGTAGGATTTAATTTCATATTTTAGGATTAATAAGCGGTTAAGTGGATTTTAGAACAAAATACAAAGAAAATAACAAAATAGTCCATTTTTATATTATTAATTGTTAATTGTTAAATTTGTCATGAATTTATTTTTAAATAGGATTTAAACAATTTTAGGAATGAATTAGCATAACATCAAAATAAATTGGGTCTTTATTTTAATTTTTGCATTTTTATAAAGTTAGAAAAAAAACTCAAAATAAAAAGGAAATAAATGAAAACAAAATAAAAGAAATAAAGGAAGAATAAGTAAAAAGAGTGGTCCTGATAAGGTACAAGAATTGGGCCAAAATTGCCGAGGATAAAACAAAACGACCCCATCCAAACCAATTTAGTCCCATGCCCGACCCAGTCCCCTTATCTCCCAAAAAACGACGTTATTCCGTGTTCTTTACATTAAATCCAATCTCAGCCTTCTATCCAATAGATCCAACAATCTTGATACCATCTCATGGATTTAATGAAAATATCAGAAAATTTATATTAACCCTAAATGACAAAGACCATCTTCCACTACCTCCCTTGCCCACCGCCAACCCCACCGGATTAAAGCCACTTTTTCCGATGGATTCCAGATTCACACCCATATTCCACCTAAATGTCCTCTTCACAAATCTACTACTATATCCTTTCGAATCTGACAAAAAGCCCTCGAATAATAAGATTCGTTATCGCCGTCTCTGTCGTCAGCGGAAGTGGCGTTGCCCAAATCCGTCAAAATTTACACCCGCAGAGCACCTTCGTTTCCTATTTCCAAAACCCTAAAGCCCGCCTCTCAAATCAGCCTTGAAAATTTCGAATCTTCGATTAAAAATGGCGTTCAAATCCATAGTTCATCTGTTTTGTCAAAAATTAACACGCTTAGGTCACCTTGCCTCTCTCATATGGAATCTGATGTCAACGACACCCAAATATCATCAGACTCATTCAAATTTCAAATCGAGAGGCAGTCAAATTTTTGAGCCATGTCAGCGAGTTTCAGTTTTCTTCTTTTTCTTTGATTACTTTTATTCTATTGCTCTTGTTCTCACATTGGCTAAATTCTAGTTTAATTTGCATTTTTAATATTTGTTCTATATTGTGTTTAATTGTTCGTTTGTTCATTCTATTTTTTTTCTAGCTGATCATTAGTTAACTAGATTAATATTTATTAGGAGTCGATATTGTTTATTGATGCATCTTAGTATGTTTATCTAGGAGTGGGTTTTAGTTCAATTCATCAGTTAAGATTTTGTTTATGATTTACTTTGATTGTGATTAATTTTGTTTCAAATTCTTTTTAATATGTGTAGTTAGTTACTTTGCCGATTGTTTGGATTGCTGAATATTGTTAGTTAACTATAGTTAGTTGTTAGATAATCATAGGTAGGAGACTAGGGTCAGTTAGTTTAATCAAGTATTCAGGGGTATTTTGGGCTCTAATAATAGGATAGAATGTTGTAGATTAGAGTAGAATTCCTTAGAATCATATAGAATAGGGGTAAAGTTAGATTTCAGTAAATTTTGGATAGTGACTTGGGTAAAAACTTAATAAATAGAGGACTAAATTAAAAGATAAAGAGAGACTGAAAGGAAAACATAAATGTGAAGGCTGCCCTCATTGTGCCTATAAAATGGCACTCTCATGCCTTGAATCACAAGTTTTGGAGAGCTTACCAAATTCCCCCAAAACCCTCACTACAAATCCGAGCCCATGTTTTTGGAATTTCAAATCAGTAGAATTTCAATCTCCTTCTAGATCTTAATTTCTATAGAAAACCAAAAAAGAAAAAGCATCAAATGCAATAAAAATCCAAAAATAGCATAAAACTACTGTTATATTGATATTAAGATAAAGAACATTACAAATCTCTCTATTTTTGTTATGTGTTTGGGTGTTCAGAGTATTTGAAGTTGTTTGGGGTTTATTCGAGTGATTGTTGGTCGTTTTTTGATTACTAAAGAAATTCTGTAGTTTCTGGGTCAAGTTGTGATTGCATTTGAGTGTGTATGAGTAGTTTGAGGTTGATTGCTTGGATTTTGTTTGGTTTCGAACTCTCCTTGGTCATTGATGTGATTTCTCACTGGTTGCTTTCTGCTGATTACTGACTTATTCTACTTCTTCCTATTTCTTTCTCCTGGTACACATTTGGACTGTCTCAATGCAAATTCTCCTATCCAACAATGCAATGGAATTGAAGTTTCTGCTGTAGCTCACTCATAAAGTTAATCTCATTAGATTTTAATTAATTTTCAGTGATTTAGTGAACTGTACATTCTAATAAAATATGGATCGTATGCCGAGATTAAGACTGTAACCTTTGGATATTTAGCCCTGGTTTTAGTATAGTAAGTACTGGATTCAAGTTAAGCATTTCTCTATTAAAAATTTTAAAAATCAAAAACAGTTTGGACAAGTTTGTATTGTAGTAGTTAACAGATACTTAGTGAATTGATAATTGATTCGTGTTCTTCTAGGTTCATTTTAGTCATATTTACGGCTAGCAGGTGTTTGGATTGTTGATTAATATACAGAATTGATAATCAATGTTGAGAGTGCTAATTGTTATTGGGAAATGTTACTAAATTCTTGCATGCTACTTTGTTTAGTTTAATAGGTTAAACGTAGTCGTTTGATATTGAAGATTTTTTTTTGGGCAAACCACTAGGCAAGCGCCTAGGGCTAGATTTCATTTATTATTGAAAAAAGAAACTTACAACAAATAGGAAAAGTAAAATAAGGGGGATAGCACTGGTATTGTTACTCATATAACACCACCGGCGTAAAGCTTACCTTAATAATCCTATTGAGGCACATAAAAAAAGCATCGACTACTAGCAAGCATGTAAAAAGAAAGAACTAGCAAGAACAAAAAAAAATATGATCATCACAGAGTTTATAACATGCTCTGTTATGATATTACATATAATGATACTAATGTGATGGTAAAATAAAAAGTTGAAGAAGCCATCAATGTGCTCTCTTTTCTATAATTTTGTGAAAACTTCAATTTGTAGATTCTTGTCTTCGTCCACAATTTTTTTTTTCAAAATGTCTTCAAAATTCATGATTTTTTCTTCAAGCAATTGGAATTTGTAGATATCGTTAGAGTGACCTATTTTTGTTTTGCATTACTCATTGGGGGCCTCCTTATGTTTGCGTCTTCAATCACCCTGTCGTCCCAACTTCTATCTCTTTCCCGAGACTTCTTACTTTGTCCACTATGCATTAGTGACAAATCACCTTTGTTGAAGCGTCTGCCCAGCATTGCTTTAAGATATCCTCTTCCTCCCCTTACCTATCAAAATTGGATTTGGCATCTCTTGGAAATCGCCTTGCGTTGTCAATTGTACATTACCCATAACTGTCTTATTTTGTTGTTGTTTTTGCGAATTGTTCCTGCTTATATTCCCACGACCAGTACTAGGATTACCATGATTTATACCGTTTAGTGGATATGTTCTTACCATCAAATCCAAGAGTTGTCTTTCCTCTAAAGAGAATACCGGAGCATTTGTTATGATCTGGTGCTGCCCCGCCTGTGAAAATGCTATTGTGCTGCAATCAGCTGAAGGAGAATTAGTTGGTGTAGTTGCATTCCTTTGCTGCTGCTGTCCTGTATCCAAAGGTTGGCTCATTGCATCAAAAAGTTTCCTCTCCTCCAAATTAGTGAGTGGTTCTGTTGTTACAATCTTATGCTGCCCAGTTTTTGGCAGCAGTGTTGCATTTGGATGAGCAGCTGATGTTTCGCTTGAGCATAGATTTAGTTGGACATTATCTTTTGATTCCTTTTGGTCGAACTTTGTTGTTGCTGATTTTGAAGTAACTGGTTTTGCATTATTTCTTGGAACAAAAACTGGTGCATTATGATCTAAGTTGCTGTTGGGACTGGCAGCAGGTGGCAGAAGTGCTCGACAATTCATATTGCTCGTTTGAGTTGTTGTAGGTTTCCCTTGAAATTTTTGTGGAGCATCAATGTCCTCTCTTGCACTATCCTGATCAAACTCTTGGTCGTATTCTTCAGAGGAAAAATCAGCAAGTCTATCACCCCAGCCCTCGTCATCATCCAACTCTCGTTGGTCTTTCCACAGTTTCGAGTTAATGACCATCTTCCTCATGTTATCTTGAATGACTTCTTTTTTTATTTCCAGTGGAGATTGATGGTTCCCCATACTCTTTGATAATTTTCTCCACATGTGGACTGGAGAAATGAATCGTCGGAGAATTTTGATCCTTAGCCCGCATTTGCATATATTGATCAGTAGCATGATTTTTATTCGATGCCGCTGTAGTTGATGAGTTATTTTGGAAAAAACTCTCAACCATCTGCGAATTCTCTCCAGTCAACTTTCAATCATCATCATTCACATTGCCAAGTGCAGCAAATGAGTTTGAGTTTTTAGGTAAACCTGTATTCTTTTCTGCGATATGCATTTTTTTTTGGTTTTTGGAGTTCTTTTTTTGTTGGACATAGATGACCAATAATCATTTTCAATATGTTTTCCATCTTGCCTTGTGTGTTGTCTAGCATCAGTATGTTATAAATCAAACTCACCTTGAACTAAGGAAGAAGCATTAGAGACAGCTATTCAGCAGCTGTACCTATAGAAGTAGTCACAGTGTTTTTTGGTTGAGCCATATGATGCTGGTTAGAGGTATCTTGTCGAACGCAACATCATCATCCATATGAGTTGTTGTTATTTGAATAAGCTCACTCACACCATCATGGTTATCACTCCCAGATACAGGTCGATCAACAGGACATTGCAAAGCAAGTGAAGAATCTAGCTTCGAATGGACTGTGCAGTTGGTACTGATGTTACCATTTGTACCAGATGCTGCAAACTCCAATTCCATGACATCACACTGATCCTCCAGCTCGCCATTTTGCCCAGTCCATTTAGAGCCATCCAATACTATAGTTGCCTTTAAAATTGAATCTACACTAACTGGTACATTTACATCCCCTGATACTTGCTGCTGCACATTGTAATTGTGATGTTGTCCTTGCATATTTCAGTTGTATTGGTAGGCTTAGAAGTAACCAGAGCTGATGCTTTATTCAAGTCATTACATCCTTGTTGTCCAGGAATTTTTGAAGCATCTGACTTCTCCCCTGGTGGAACTGACAAAACAGTAGGATCTCTAGTAGCTTTGAAAGAATCAGAAGCCTCCAAATTTGTACGATATCCCTGACCAAACAATGTAGTCTGCAACAACTGCTGCTGCTCGATCAAATACTGTTCAGTTCTTTTTGCATTATCTGGTGCTGCCACAGCATTTGCAGCAGTAGGTTCTAAATTTGGCACGACCATAGCTGAATGTTTTTCACTTAAAACATTCAGAGGATCATTCAATGGAATAGTAGATGGCCCTTTACAAAGCTGTGTAACATCAGCATTTGGCCTTGAAAGAGCTTCTTCAACTGGAACATTTGAAGCAGAAATAATTTTTTGTCCTGCTTCATCAATCACATTAGGTAGAACCCCTTCAATTCGTCGTCCTGCAAGATTAGTGTTGAAGCTTTTTCAATGTTAGTTTGGGGGAACTTTTTTAGCACCGTGTTTGGAAGTAGGGGTACCACTGCCCAGATTCGAACCCGGGTCCCTATTTCAGCTTGCCATAAGCTTTGACTTGGGCCTCCCCTTAACGGCCCAGCTTAGGAGGAGTTGCCAAATTCCTTCAATAAGTTCTTGGGCATCACTTAAGGCACTTTAAATGTTAGTAATAATTAAAATAACACTCTTTGTGGTTTGTGGGTCACCTGAACCCAATTGCATCTAATTAAAATATAAGAGTCCTCCTAGCTTATTAAGTAATTAGGTTGTTTATTATAGACGAGACGTAGTAGATAACAAATAGCTTTTTTTTTTAATTTTAAATACCCTTTTAAAAAATAAAATAAGATGACCCTCCCCAATTAAAAAATACAAAATTTTGGGGCCCTCAATAAATATATAAAAATACTTAGAATTCGGGATGGGAAATTTAGCAAATTTCATGGCCTTCCCCAAAGATAACAAAGCGTTAGCCTCTTTAGGCATGTTTTTTAATAATTGATCTTCCTTAACTCGGGTGCACATTTATGCGACCCAAATTTAAATCTCAACGGAGTCGAAATGTGTCAACAACCATTGGTGCATCGTTGTGACGTGGTTCGAGATGAGTTTTCACGACGTTGCAATGCTCATTAAAAATAACCGTAAAAGCGGTTTATAATAAAAATGTACATAACCTAGAACATGTTTTAAAATCATATAAATCGAAAAACAACATTTGAGCGACCGTGCTAGAACCACGGAACCCGGGAATTTCAAACATCTTCTCCCGGGTTAACGCAATTCCTTACTCGAATTTCTGGTTCGCGGACTGTTAATAGAGTCGTATTTTACTCGGTTCGGGATTCCTTCGGTGCTTTTAGACACCATTAATCTCCAAGTGGCGACTCTGAAATCTTAATAATAAATCTCGTTCTGATTATCCAATAAATGGAAAACCGCCTTTATGCCCGTGCGGGTGTGTGTAAAAAGGCGGTGTGATAGCTCTGGCGACTCTACTGGGGAGGAGAACCCAGAATATTTTATTCAGGGTTTAGAATTCGAGCTTAGAATAATTGTTGTGTATGGCTTTATCTGATTTTCCTACATGTTTCATGCTAAATGTGCTAATTGCTTTACCGCTTTGATATTATCTAAACTATATATAAACTGTGCTGAATCCCTTCTCTTCTCACCTCCGAGGATGTGCTTACTGGTTGAGACTTCATGTTTTGTTTGCGTGATCCCCTGAAATAAAAAGAGGCTCAAATAAGTTACAAAGCAGGAAATTCTTGCGGGTCCCTGGTATATAGCCCCTCCTCGATTCGAGTTGTCGGCTCGGGCACACTTTTTAGAACACATACCCAAGTTTTAAACCTATAATAACTTGACTTCATGCCATATCCCTAGTAGGAACGGTTATTTGAATAATGTTGCATTTGACTTAGGGGACTCAACACAGGGGTTGGGTCCGTCTAAGACTAGCAACCTGAAATGAAAAAGACCATCCTGATGCATCCTACTTGTTCTGCACATTTATTTGTTCGGACCTGCATGCTGACCGGCCTCTGATTACCTGAATATTTGAAGATTGAGAAAAAATAAAAAGAGAGAAGTAACAGTGTAGAGTTAATTGCCTATTTTTAGAAAAACCAATGCCCAAATACTGTTGAAACTCTGCCGAAATTTTGAGAAAATTGAACAGGAAATATTTTATTTTTATAGTGTTTTTTTTTTCGATCAAATTAGAGTATTGTATTCATAACCACAAAAGATATACAATTTTTCCTATTCGTAACTGGTTGGACAGCCAGCTATGCATTCTAATTACATCAACGTTTCTATGAAACTATCAAAAACCAAACAACTGTGTATAAGATTTATAAGAACTAAGGAACAAGCTAAGGAAAGCTATTAATCTGTTGCAGACCATTTTGCCATCTTCGACAGTGTCTGCCACGAATATGAAGAAGCATTGCAATTTCTCTAGCAGTTTGATCCTCATCATATGCCATATTCTGAAATCTGATATTATTCCTTGCCTTCCATAATAAAGCAATAACATGAATGAATGCTGCAGCAGTAATAGCATTCCTCCATGCATTACTTCGTGCTATTTTGCATATCCATTTCAACTCCTCTTCCCAGTCAAGGATCTGTCTCTGACTTGCCAACCAACAGCAGATACGAAACCATAATCTCTTAGTGATACAACAATAAAAATAAAGATGATGGAATGTCTCCTCCTGCTGTTTGCAAAACACACACAAAAGGGGAATTTGAATACCAAATTTTGTCAATCTATCCACAGTAGGTAATCTATGTTGTGCAGCCAGCCAAGCAATTAACTTGTGTCGAGGGATTACATTATCAACCAATAATAAATTCCTCCAGTTTACTCTTTCAAACCTAGGCAGCATTGCAATGTAAAGTTTATGAATTTGGAATTTCCCCATATAACATACTGTACTAAATCTGTCACTTAATGAGCCTACCATCTGCTAGTTTTCCATGATACCATCCCTACATTGTATGATTTTCCTAACAACCCTGGCAGCTTGCTTGGGTACATTAGCTATTCCAACATCAAATTTCTTTATATAGCAACAATGAACCCACCTCACCCATAGACAATCCTTCTTCCTAGATAAATCCCAGAGAAGTTTAGCTACTGCTGCTCTATTCCATGTTGTCAAATTCATTATGTTGAGGCCACCAGCATTTAGAGGAGTACATATTCTATCTCAAGCAACTAAAGCCCTTCTGGAAGAACTGGAAGATCCTGTCCAAAGGAAGGTGCGACAGATTGTATCAATAGCCTTTAGGACTCTCTTTGATAATATGAATACCTGCGACCAATAAGATTGAATACCAAAGATAACAGATTTTATAAGCTGGCATCTTCCAGCATATGATAACAGCTTTGCAGACCAGCACTTGATTCTGGCTGTGATCCTCTCAATGAGAGGTAAATACTGATGAACAGATAACTTTTTTGAGTCCAATGGAATACCCAAGTATCTGAATGGAAGGGTACCTTCTCTGAAGCCCAATCTACCAAGCATTTCTGTTCTGAACTCTTCGTTTTACCCTGCTAGGTAAATGGCACTTTTATTAGGATTAGCTTCCATACTAGAAGCCTTAGAAAACTTTAAGAATGCCTGATGAAGAATCTGTATAGAAATAGTGTCAGCCCGACAAAACATAAGAAAGTCATCAGCAAAACATACATGTGTGCAATTTAGTTTCCTACACTTAGGATGGAAATTAAAGTTCCCATTCCTGTGAAGCTGTCCCAAGATTCTGTTCAAGTATTCCATGGCCATCACAAAAAGGTAGGGTGACATTGGATCACCCTGCCTTATCCCTCTCTTTGCTTTAAATGGTTTAGTGAAACCACCATTCATAACTAATGAGAATGAAACAATGGTAGTGCATGCGATAATCCAATTTATGAATTTAGCTGGAAACCCATAGGCTACTAGATTCTGTTGAAGAAAAGACCATTCCAATGAATCATAAGCTTTCCTTAAGTCCACTTTCAATACACGCCTAGGAGATACCCCCTTCCTAGAGTAACCTTTGAATATCTCATGACTGAGTAGGATATTATCAACAATACTCCTCCCCTCTATAAATGCAGATTGAGCTAAGCCAACTATATCACTGACAACACCCTTTAATCTTCTAGTGATGATCTTGGATATAAGCTTATACAAAGTAGTGCAACATGCAATTGGCCTATATTCCTTGACTGTAGTAGGGGAACTAGTTTTGGGAACCAATACAATAGCTGTAGTGTTTATGAAGTGTGGCATAGTGCTGGATTTGAAAAATTCCTTTGTGGCTGCTAATATATCATGCTTGATGATCTCCCAGTTTTTGGTGAAGAATTCCACAGGATAACCATCTACACCAGGGGCTTTATCCTTAGGCATATCATTCAGTGCATCAGTAATCTCTTCCATAGTAACATCCCTGATTAACATCCTCTGTTGAGACAGGTTCAAACATTTACCTTCCTTAACAGTAGTTATGTCCACACAAGTCAATTCTTCAGCACTTCCTCCCAGCAATTCTTGAAATACAGTGAGAAATTCATGTTCCACAGCAGCAGCATCAGTTAGATGAATTCCAGTGTCTGCATAAACTGAAGTGATGGTATTCTGACAATTCCTAATCTTCCATTGAGCATGAAAATACTTAGTATTAGCATCTCCACATTCAATCCATGTAGCCTTAGATTTCTGCCTCATGACTTGTTCCTCAATATTACTCCATTTTTCAATTTCTGCCAAGGCTTCCCTTCCCTCAATGAATAGATCCTGTGAATGAGGGATAAACTGCATTTGGGATTGAATAATATCAAGTTTCTCTCTAGCCTGAATGAGTCTCTGTTTATAGGATACCATATAAACTGTTAGTCTCCTTTAACTGCTGCTTCAACAACTTCAATTTTGACCATACCTGTTGCATAGGACTTCCTGCACAATCTTGCTGCCATACATCCTTATCTATGTCATGGAATTGTGGGAACTCCATGATCCCAGTGTAGAATCTAAATGGCTTTGGATGTAATAGTTTCTGACTACCAAACCTTATATAGATTGGTGTGTGATCAGATACAGAAGGATTTAAGAATTCAGCTTCAATGTGCCCATACTGCTGCACCCACTGGAAGTTTCCCAAAGCCCAATCTATTTTGCTATATACTTGCTTATTTGTCCAAGTGTAGTTCCATCCTATTCTCTTGAGAGGAGTAAGTTGCAGATCATCAATAAGTTATTTAAACCCCCTGACTTCAGCTTCAGTTACTATGGACCCAATTCTATCCTCAGAAGATAGAACATTGTTGAAATCACCACAAAGTAACCATGTATCACGGCCAGGTATAGAGATGCCCTTAAGGTCATTCCACAGTCTTCCTCTAAGAACACCAGTATTGTGAGCATACACTATATTAGGATGAGTCTTAACTTGGCTATAAGAATCCACTATATGGCATTGAACCAGTTGATTAGTAACACAGGAAATAGTGACCTGAATATGAGGTTTCCAGATCAACCATATCCTCCCATTTACTGCCTCAGAATAATTGCAAAATACCTTCCAGCCTTAAGCAATCTTCCCTTGAATTTTCTGAGCTTTATGTTCCTTAACTCTAGTTTCAAGGCACCCCAATACATCTACTTTATTTACATTCAGAAAAGCTTTCAATTCTTTCTGTTTATGGGCCAAGTTCGGCCCTCTTATATTTCATGTAACAATGATCATAGATATGAGGGTCCAGGATCATGCTGGCTTTTCCTACCAGCATCTAACACCTCCATTGTAGCTTTCCCTCTACTGCATTTGTCCACCAATGCTGTACCTGTGCTTGGTAGATCATCAGTACCTTGATCCACTACTGCATCTGTGCTGCTTGGTACAACTTCAGTAGCTTGATCATTAGTTCTATACTGAGGGCTCTGACAAGTACTTTCCACTGCAGCTGTCTGGTTTGCCTCAATTATAGGACTCACATTCATCCCAATTGTTTCCTGTTTATCCATAGCAACTTGAGGTACATTTGCAGCAGGGGCCTTTTTAACAGTCCATCTCTACCTAGTAACTTTGGCTTGTTTACTAGGCCTCCTAGGTGTCTCCTGTGGTTCCATATTTGTAACATCATCATCCTTTACATTGTACCAGCAGTCAATATTGTCATGTCCAAACCTTAGACAATGGTTACAAAATGTGGGCTTCCAATCATACTCAATCAGTTGGATTTTAGGACCATAAGGAGTTTCAATGTCAATTTGATCAGGCAGTGGTTGTGATGCATCAACTTCCACTAGTACACGAGCAAATGAAATTCTCTCATAATGGGCTGTGATCTTATCAGTATACAGTGGTTTTCCAACTACACTAGCAAGCTTGCTTAACACCTCTGCTGACCAATACCCTACTGGCAACCCAGGGAATCTAACCCAAACAGGTATTGTACTCAGAATATCACTCTGAAAAGAGAAATCAATTTCCTATGGCCTCAACACCATAGGTTTGTTCCTATATGAATATGGCCCATATTGTAGTACCAGATCCATATCCATTATACTCATAAACCGAAATATGCAATATCCTTCTGAATGAACTAAGATCTGTGGCTTTGAGACAAAATTCCATACATGCAAAACAAAATTCTCCATAGCCTTTTCAGTAGGGTTGTCCCCAACTATATAGCCAATTAAGGAGTCCTTCCAATACTCGACTTGTGGATTTAGTTCTTCCTCACTAATAGTAACCACCTTCTTCCCATCCCTACTAACTGGAGGAACAAATGTAAGAGAATTACCCATCTGAGTAAGTCGATTCCCTCGAACAGCCTCAGCAAATGTTGGGGGAGGGGTTTCAGAATCAACAATGTTCGAGAACTGCAATTTCCTCACGAGTACTTCATTTTGATTTTCCACTTGTTGCATGCAAATTTCAGTAGCTTTTCCCAATTTTGTTGCTGTCCATTGTAAAGCAGGTGGTAGAAAACTACCAAAAGTAAGAGGTTCTAGCACTTTGGTCTCCACTGGAGCTGGTGTTACAGTTTGCGAGGTGGTCGTTGGTGGTTGACGATGACGGCGAGCCATTTTTTTCGGTGGATTAACGCCTTGCTAACGTGCGCCAGAAAAGTAACTGTTCTATTGCCTATCGTACGCCGAGAGCATTTTTCTTCGTAATGAAAATGTCCCTCGCTATATACTCAAAAAAGCAAAATAGAGTCTTTTATTTTATTTTGTCTTGTTTTTAAAAATGGAAGAGGAAAATAGTTTGTTTTGCCATGGAAAAAGAAAAAGACAAAAGAGTCTTGATTTGTGGTTTTTCTTGTTTTAAAATAGTTTATTTGCCAATGGAAAAGAAAATAGTCTGTTTATTTACCATTAAAAAAGAGGAAAAAGGAAAAAGGATCTTGTTTTCAAAAATAGTTATTTTCTTTTCCCGAACTACGCATGTTTGATTCTAACAAGGCGTGAGATACATAGGCAACCCTCATCCGGTTCAACCTCCCCTTTGCAAAAATAGCCCCAAAAAATGTAAATTTTTATTTTTGTCATAAATAAATTAGGTGATGCCATTTTGGACAAAACAGGAGAATGTTACCAAAAGGGACACCGAAAGGCTGCTTTTGCAAGAACAACCATATTTGGTCATATGTTACTGATTTTGGCTAGTTATCAAATTCAGCCGTAAATACTTCGCCCCTGAGGTGCTGAAAGGTCACGTTTGTAAAACCAGGTCTTTTATTTTAATTTAGAAAACAAAAAACGAGTCAGTGGTCAAGTGAATACCGTTAGGATTTTGATCAAAATGAGTCAATCCAACTTCGGCAATGTCTTAAACCGTTCTTGCCAAGATAGGTTTAGAGTATCTTTCAGTTGACGAAAGGCTATTTTCGTAAAAGAACGGAAAAGTATGTGAAGTGTCATAAAATAATCCTCCCTGGCCTCAAAATTCATGTGAAATTGGGAAGGGGCCATGTTTGCTAAAATAGCCATTTGGTTAAAATTGGCATGTAGGGGAAAGAATCTGTCAGTTGGTTCTTGAGTTTGTATTATTCTATTAGAGTATATGGGTTGTTTGATTTTATATTGTTAGTGTGTAATGTCACAAAATAATGATAAATCTAAATATTATATTCATCAAATAATATAATATAATACGATTGGAAACAATGTGTAACAAAAATCCAAACAAGCGGTAAGAGGAGTATTTTTTTTAGTACATATGGGAGAAAAAGGAGGAAATGAAGAAAGTATAAACAAGCGGAAATCTAGGGATATCTGGATATAAACCCAAAAGTAATTAGCGAGTTTCCTCATAATAATAGGAGAGTGCAAATACCATAAATTAATTGTACACTCCAAACCAAACTTGAATTCTCCATTAATGAGCGAAGAGTAATTATAATTTACTCCTACTTACTATAATTCAGAACAAACTAAAAAGCAAGGAAAATATCCCTTTTTTTCTCAACTCTCTTATCTCTCTTCCAGAGTTAGTGCACAGAAGTTTTAACTTTTTGTTTTTACAGTTTGAGGAATATTGTTTCAATGAAGAATAATATTGTGAAACAAGGAAAGATTTTTATTGGTGGAATATCGTGGGAAACAACTGAAGAGACACTTAGAAAGTACTTTAGTCGCTATGGAGAAGTGGTGAAGTCAGAAATACCTAAAGTTTGGGAGACAAGTTTTGAATCATTGTAATCAAAGTTTGTTTTATTGGAAAAAATTGAAAGTTCAAAATTTTGTTTTATTTTTTTACATTTTATATGCACGAATTATGCTTGGTCTTATTCGTTCGGGGTCATGATAAGTAGGAAATCCTCATAGGATTCGACAAGAACCTTAAGAGAAAAAGCAAAAAGAGTGAGGGAAGATAGCCATTTGGTTAAAATTGGCATGTAGGGGAAATAATCTGTCAGTTGGTTCTTGAGTTTGTATTATTCTATTAGAGTATATGGTTGTTTGATTTCACATTGTTAGTGTGTAATGTCATAAAATAATGATAAATCCAAACATTATATTCATCAAATAATATAATATAATACGATTAGAAACAATGTGTAACAAAAATCCAAACAAGCGGTAAGAGGAGTATTTTTTTTAGTACATAGGGGAGAAAAAGGAGGAAGAGAAGAAAGTATAAACAAGCGAAAATCTAGGGATATCTGGATATAGACCCAAAAATAATTAGCGGGTTTCCTCATAAGAATCGGAGAGTGCAACTACCATAAATTAATTGTACACTCCAAACTAAACTCGAATTCTCCATTAATGAGCGAAGAGTAATTATAATTTACTCCTACTTACTATAATTCAGAACAAACTAAAAAGCAAGGACAATATCCCTTTTTTTCTCAACTCTCTTATCTCTCTTCCAGAGTTAGTGCACAGAAGTTTTAACCTTTTGTTTTTACAGTTTGAGGAATATTGTTTTAATAGAGAATAATATTGTGAAACAAGGGAATATTTTTATTGGTGGAATATCGTGGGAAACAACTGAAGAGACACTTAGAAAGTACTTTAGTCGCCATGGAGAAGTGGTAAAGTCAGAAATACCTAAAGTTTGGGAGACAGGTTTTGAATCATTGTAATCAAAGTTTGTTTTATTGGAAAAAATTGAAAGTTCCAAATTTTGTTTTATTTTTTTACATTTTATATGCACGAATTATGCTTGGTCTTATTCGTTCGGGTTCATGATAAGTAGGAAATCCTCATAGGATTCGACAAGAACCTTAAGAGAAAAAGCAAAAAGAGTGAGGGAAGATAGCCATTTGGTTAAAATTGGCATGTAGCGGAAATAATCTGTCAGTTGATTCTTGAGTTTGTATTATTCTATTAGAGTATATGGGTTGTTTGATTTTACATTGTTAGTGTATAATGTCATAAATTAATAAAAAATCCAAACATTATATTCATCAAATAATATAATATAATACGATTAGAAGCAATGTGTAACAAAAATCCAAACAAGCGGTAAGAGGAGTATTTTCTTTAGTACATAGGGGAGAAAAAGGAGGAAGAGAAGAAAGTATAAACAAGCGGAAATCTAGGGATATCTGGATATAGACCCAAGAATAATTAGCGGGTTTCCTCATAATAATCGGAGAGTGAAAATACCATAAATTAATATTACACTCCAAACAAAACTTTAATTCTCCATTAATGAGCGAAGAGTAATTATAATTTACTCCTACTTACTATAATTCAGAACAAACTAAAAAGTAAGGACAATATCCCTTTTTTTTCTCAACTCTCTTATCTCTCTTCCAGAGTTAGTGCACAGAAGTTTTAACTTTTTATTTTTATAGTTTGAGGAATATTGTTTTAATGGAGAATAATATTATGAAACAAGGGAAGATTTTTATTGGTGGAATATTGTGGGAAACAACTGAAGAGACACTTAGAAAGTACTTTAGTCGCCATGGAGAAGTGGTGAAGTCAGAAATACCTATAGTTTGGGAGACAGGTTTTGAATCATTGTAATCAAAGTTTGTTTAATTGGAAAAAATTGAAAGTTCAAAAATTTGTTTTATTTTTTAACATTTTATATGCACGAATTATGCTTGGTCTGATTCGTTCGGGGTCATGACAAGTAGGAAATCCTCATAGGATTCGACAAGAACCTTAAGAGAAACAGCAAAAAGAGTGAGGGAAGATAGCCATTTGGTTAAAATTGGCATGTTGGGAAAATAATCTGTCAGTTGGTTCTTGAGTTTGTATTATTCTATTAGAGTATATTGGTTGTTTGATTTTACATTGTTAGAGTGTAATGTCATAAAATAATGATAAATCAAAACATTATATTCATCAAATAATATGATATAATACGATTAGAAACAATGTGTAACAAAAATCCAAACAAGCGGTAAGAGGAGTATTTTTTTTAGTACATAGGGGAGAAAAAGGAGGAAGAGAAGAAAGTATAAACAAGCGGAAATCTAGGGATATCTGGATATAGACCCAAAAATAATTAGCGGGTTTCCTCATAATTATCGGAGAGTGCAAATACCATAAATTAATTGTACACTCCAAACCAAACTCGAATTCTCCATTAACGAGTGAAGAGTAATTATAATTTACTCCTACTTACTATAATTCAGAACAAACTAAAAAGCAAGGAAAATATCCCTTTTTTTCTCAACTCTCTTATCTCTCTTCCAGAGTTAGTGCACAGAAGTTTTAACTTTTGTTTTTACAGCTAGAGGAATATTGTTTTAATGGAGAATAATATTGTGAAACAAGGGAAGATTTTTATTGGTGGAATATCGTGGGAAACAACTGAAGAGACACTTAGAAAGTACTTTAGTCGCTATGGAGAAGTGGTGAAGTCAGAAATACCTAAAGTTTGGGAGACATGTTTTGAATCATTGTAATCAAAGTTTGTTTTATTGGAAAAAATCTAAAGTTCAAAAAATTGTTTTTTTTTCTGCATTTTATATACACGAATTATGCTTGGTCTGATTCGTTCGGGGTCATGATAAGTAGGAAATCCTCATAGGATTCGACAAGAACCTTAACGGAAAAAGCAAAAAGAGTGAGGGAAGATAGCCATTTGGTTAAAATTGGCATGTAGAGGAAATAATCTGTCAGTTGGATCTTGAGTTTGTATTATTCTAATGTATGGGTTGTTTGATTTTACATTGTTAGTGTGTAATGTCAGAAAATAATGATAAATCCAAACATTATATTCATCAAATAATATAATATAATACGATTAGAAACAATGTATAACAAAAATCCAAACAAACGGTAAGAGGAATATTTTTTTTAGTACATAGGGGAGAAAAAGGAGGAAGAGAAGAAAGTATAAACAAGCGGAAATCTAGGGATATCTGGATATAGACCCAAAAATAATTAGCGGGTTTCCTCATAATAATTAGAGAGTGCAAATAACTTAAATTAATTCAACACTCCAAACCAAACTCAAACTCCCTATTAATGAGCGAAGAGTAATTATAATTTACTCCTACTTACTATAATTCAGAACAAACTAAAAAGCAAGAAAAATAACCCTTTTTTTTCTCAACTCTCTTATCTCTCTTCCAAAGTTAGTGCACAGAAGTTTTAACTTTTTGTTTTTACAGGTTGAGGAATATTGTTTTAATGGAGAATAATATTGTGAAACAAGGGAAGATTTTTATTGGTGGAATATCGTGGGAAACAACTGAAGAGACACTTAGAAAGTACTTTAGTCGCTACGGAGAAGTGGTGAAGTCAGAAATACCTAAAGTTTGGGAGACATGTTTTGAATCATTGTAATCAAAGTTTGTTTTATTGGAAAAAATCTAAAGTTCAAAAAATTGTTTTTTTTTCTGCATTTTATATACACGAATTATGCTTGGTCTGATTCGTTCGGGGCCATGATAAGTAGGAAATCCTCATAGGATTCGACAAGAACCTTAAGGGAAAAAGCAAAAAGAGTGAGGGAAGATAGCCATTTGGTTAAAATTAGCATGTAGAGGAAATAATCTGTCAGTTGGTTCTTGAGTTTGTATTATTCTATTAGAGTATATGGGTTGTTTGATTTTATATTGTTAGTGTGTAATGTCATAAAATAATGATAAATCCAAATATTATATTCATCAAATAATATAATTTAATACGATTAGAAACAATGTGTAACAAAAATCCAAACAAGCGGTAAGAGGAGTATTTTTTTTAGTACATAGGGGAGAAAAAGGAGGAAAAGAAGAAAGTATAAACAAGCGGAAATCTAGGGATATCTAGATATAGACCCAAAAATAATTAACTGGTTTCCTCATAATAATCGGAGAGTGCAAATACCATTAATTAATTGTACACTCCGAACCAAACTCGAATTCTCCATTAATGAGCGAAGAGTAACTATAATTTACTCCGACTTACTATAATTCAGAACAAACTAAAAAGCAAGGACAATATCCCTTTTTTTTCTCAACTCTCTTATCTCTCTTCCAGAGTTAGTGCACAGAAGTTTTAACTTTTTGTTTTTGCAGTTTGAGGAATATTGTTTTAATGGAGAATAATATTGTGAAACAAGGGAAGATTTTTATTGATGGAATATCGTGGGAAACAACTGAAGAGACACTTAGAAAGTACTTTAGTCGCTATGGAGAAGTGGTGAAGTCAGAAATACCTAAAGTTTGGGAGACAGGTTTTGAATCGTTGTAGTCAAAGTTTGTTTTATTGGAAAAAATTGAAAGTTCAAAAATTTGTATTATTTTTTAAATTTTTTATGCATGAATTATGCTTGGTCTGATTCGTTCGGGGTCATGATAAGTAGGAAATCCTCATAAGATTCGACAAGAACCTTAAGAGAAAAAGCAAAAAGAATGAGGGAAGATAGCCATTTGGTTAAAATTGGCATGTAGGGGAAATAATCTGTCAGTTGGTTCTTGAGTTTGTATTTTTTTATTAGAGTATATGGGTTGTTTGATTTTATTTTGTTAGTGTGTAATTTCATAAAATAATGATAAATTCAAATATTATATTCATTAAATAATATAATATAATACGATCGGAAACAATGTGTATCAAAAATCCAAACAAGCGGTAAGAGGAATATTTTTTTTGTACATAGGGGAGAAAAAGGAGGAAGAGAAGAAAGCATAAACAAGCGGAAATCTAGGGATATCTGGATATAGACCCAAAAATAATTAGCGGGTTTCCTCATAATAATCGGAGAGTGAAAATACCATAAATTAATTGTACAGTCCAAACCAAACTCGGACTCTCTATTAATGAGCGAAGAGTAATTATAATTTACTCCTACTTACTATTATTCAGAAAAAAACTAAAAAGCAAGGACAATGTCACTTTTTTTTTCAACTCTCTTATCTCTCTTCCAGAGTTAGTGCACAGAAGTTTTAACTTTTTATTTTTACAGCTTGAGGAATATTGTTTTAATAGAGAATAATATTGTGAAACAAGGGTAGATTTTTATTGGTGGAATATCGTGGGAAACAACTGAAGAGACACTTAGAAAGTACTTTAGTCGCTACGGAGAAGTGGTGAAGTCAGAAATACCTAAAGCTCGGGAGACATGTTTTGAATCATTGTAATCAAAGTTTGTTTTATTGGAAAAAATTGAAAGTTCAAAAATTTGTTTTTTTTTTGCATTTTATTTGAACGAATTATGTTTGGTCTGATTCGTTCGGTGTCATGATAAGTAGGAAATCCTCATAGGATTCGACAAGAACCTTAAGAGAAAAAGCAAAAAGAGTGAGGGAAGAAAATGCAAAAAAAACAGAAAAAGATACAAAAGAGCGAGAAAATAAGAAAACTAAGAAAATCACGACAAAAGAAGTTAAAATGGAAAAAGAACAGAGAGGAAATGAGAAAGGGGTGAAAAATAAGAGAGGAAAGAAAAAGAGATGAGGGAAAGCAGAAACCAAAAGAAAGGAACAACGGCAAAACATGAGGGAATGAGAGAATACGAATAAAAGAAGACAAAGGCAAGAACAAAAACAAAATAAAGAAGCGAAGAAAAAATAAATATTGCAATCGGGAATAAGGAATTCCGGATTGACGCGAGCATGAGAGCAAATGCATAATAGAAATTTTCAATTGCTTAGGTGCATTCATTCCCCAAACGTGCCATTACCGATTTGTTAAATGCCCTAACACTAACATTATGGTTTAGTTATGGCATGTCATTTAAGAAAGGTAGTTGTTTTGTGGTTCTAAAGTAAAGCTTCCTTGGAACACAAAGGCAAAAAACAATGGCAGAGAACAACAAAAATAAGTGAGTTGGTACCGATGCTCGAAAACAGCTGGTTGAATAGGGCAGCGGGTTGGTAGAACAGGTAAAAATGTTGAGAAAACATATGGAATACATGTATTGGGCTGGGAAAGCACCACCCCTGCCACCGCCCGGCTTCCTTGACTTTGTCCTTACCCAAACACAGAACACAATGCTGAATGATCCTTCCATACTTTCACAATCTACCCGCTTATGACAGGTTTCCCAGCCACTCGAGTAGCTCAATTACTCGTTGTTCTACAATTTTTTCCAAAAAATGTCCTCCGGTCACATCCACTATGTTCGATAAATAACACCTAACTAGAGCTCATGATGCTAAATATTACCCCTCCAAGGTTACTTATAAGGACCGCAACTCGGACAAGCAGGTCCCGCAAGATGAGCCTCAAGCTAAAAATAAAAGGTTCACAGAAAGAGAAGGGACTGACAAGGAACTCAGGAAGCTAAAATAATCGTTCCTGTATCCTGACATTCGCCTACCCATGGGGTTTAATGTACCAAAATTCAGATTGTATGATGGGTTTGGAGATTCAGTAGCCCATCTGAGGGGTTATTGAAGGGAAATGAGAAACTTTGGCAGGAAATATGAGCTGCTAATGGCATATTTGAGTGAGATCCTGACCTGGGTAGATTTGGAATGGCATACTCACCCGGGTATTAGTAAACTGCGTACTTGGGATGACATGGCTCGAGATTTTTTCGATACTTTAAATAAAAATTAGGCGTTACCTCAGACCGTTCCTTCCTATCTAGAATAGAAAAGAAATAAACGGAAAAATTTCGAGATTTTAGGCTCAGATGGAGGGAGCAAGCTGCCAGAATCAATACCCTGATTGGTGAAGAAGAGATGGTTGAACTTTTCATACAACCGAGGGGCCTGCCTACTTCATTCATTTGATCCAGGCCTTTAGCCTTTCAAAGATGTGTTAAAAATGGGGGAGCTGGTCGAAGAGGGAATCAAGTCAAGAAAATCATGAGTTGCTCAAAAGACATTCAGGACATCTCGCTTAGCTCTGAAAAGAGAAAGAGAAACAGAAAAGATGATCCAAAAGGCTCTCTTGATAAACATTTCCAACCTCGACATCGTACCCGAGAATATCCATGTGCACTGGACGACCCTCCCCAATGTTACTTCTTTCAACGGGACTCCCAAAGACACACTTCACTTTCCAAGTACCTAACTCCATAAATTGCCTATCCACCCCCACGAGCATACCAAAAACCCCATGGGTCAAGTTTTAATCCAAATCAAGAACTTAGGAATGAGAGGTTGCTGAAATGAGAAAAGGCTCTCACCCTTATTGGTGAATCATATACCCTTTTTTCCAAAAGTTGAAGCAATTGGGCATGCTGAAGCAGATTCTGATAAAAAAGCCAAACCCTTTGTCGAAGAAATGCGATTTTTCTCTAAAGTGCACAGATTACTCAGATGCTCTGGGGCATGATACAAAAAATTTTTGGAAGCTGAAGAAAGCAATCCAGGAGGATTGATACAGGTGACATTGTCGTACAAAATCCGGATGCAGCGGGCACCATCAAAAGTCCATCACCTGCGCATATTGAGACAGCCATGGTGGATATGATTTATTTTGAAAAGGAATGTGAGAATTCTCTGAGAACCTCGGGGGCCCAAAAACAACTTCTTAAGAACGATGGAGTTACTGGTATTGTTGGTGTAGAATTCAGTGGCTAAGATACCGTGCTTGGTAATTGGGAAGATGTTCTTTTGGTTAGCTAGGGAGGAGTTTTGGTGGTCTATTTTGTTGTCATTTCTGTTGTTTGGATTATTTTCAGGATTGTGATCCGAATCCTGTCTTGTGATTCAAACACTCGTATCGTTTCATTAGTCGTAGTGGTTTGTTCAGTGTTGTCCAGGTTTCTTTCAAGTACATTCTAGGGTTGTACTCCAGTTTGTTTTGCTTGTTTTGTCATTCGAAATGTTTCATCGCGTGTCTAATTCAAATCTCGGCCTTTTTTACTTCCAATTATTTTCTTTGTTTAGTTCTTTTCTGCCATTTTGTTTTATCTTTGGTCTAATGCTGGTTCTAGTGACATGACATGGAAGCATAATTCTCAATCCGATATTTTAAGAGTTAGTCGGGAAGCAATACAACCATTTTGAAGACGATGGGGGAACTTGAGGAAATAAGAACATATTTGGACATTTTGAGATTGTTTTACGCCCGAAGCATGTGAAACTGGGGCAGAGAGAACATAAAGAAACTTTAAAGGCATGCTTGCCAAATTGATAGGGGTTGTTCATGGTAATGAGAATGAGAGTGTTGTCCAATGGTGTTAACAGACGTGGAAGGGAAATATGTAAAAATAGCCATCAATTACGATGTGGTCAAGAGATACTATGTATGATTTATGTGTTTAATTGTATTTGTTTTAATTTGACATACTTAGAGGATTGAAATGACGAAGCCGTTTTGTTCTGCTATCTACACACTTTATTCATTGTCACCCCTATTGTGCCCATTTTGTTTTCTTTTGCACTCCTCTTTCAGAGTCAATGACACAATTAAGAAACGCAAGTACCGAAAATGAGTACCAAAAAAAGGAAAGAAGGAAGAAAAGAAAAGAAAAGAATAAAAGGAAAGAAAGAAAAAAGAAAAAGAGAAAAAAAAGAAAGAAAGGAAAAAGAAGAAGGAAAAGAAACAAAGGAAAAACAAAAAGAAAGGAAAACTGAAAGAAAAGGAAAATTTAAAACAAACGAAGAAAAGAAGAACAGAAAAAGAAAAGAAGAGAAAAGAAAAATCACAAAAAATAAAGTACACTTTATGACATGAACTACGTTTGTCTTGATCCTGAAAGGGTAGGTAAGCAGCCTTCCTGTGAGGTTAATTCATATCAAAATAAAAATTTAGAGTCCCCAACCAAGAAACCAGGGCAAAAGTTATGGACGTTACAAGAGATCTGACTTCGAAAGTTGAAGTTTTTAACCCTATTTGAATTTTTTTGAACCTTTTATACCCTTTCTTTCTAACCTTGTCCAAAAGCCATGTTACGGTCAAAAGAAAGACCTTCCGATCAGTCTTCAAGAGATGCCAAGTTAATTGAGGAGAATTGAATGAGATAGTCATATTGGTAAAAACCTTCACTGGTAGCTTGAGTGACGGTAATTTGAGAGAAATAAAATGAGAGAGTCATACTAGTGAAAACCTTGACGGGCACCTTGAGGTGGCGGTAAGTTGAGAGAAAGAACAAAATGAGAGAGGCTTGATAGTTAAAACCCTTTCGGGAACAACAAGCCGAATAAGGAATATGAATCAGATTGAATAAGCATAGCATTGAAGACCCGTTTCACAATGAAAAGGTACAACAAGATTTGGACAACAAGTTTGATTGGAAGAATATTTATAGTTGCATGTCATCGTCATTAGAGTTGGTATCTACATTGTTGAAACACGTTCTCAAGGCACTAAACTAAACGTGTGTTCATATTTGTAGGTTTTGATAAATGACAAACGATGCGCAATTGACATATGACGAGGTCCAAGCACAAGCGCGCAAATGTCACGTAACGAAGTTCAAGCACAAGACAAACAAAGATCAAGATTAAACAAAGTTATACATGAGTCGCTCTTTAATTGTGATCTTGATCCGATAATTTAACTCAAGACTTGGCTTCTCTCGTAAAAACATTTTTATCAAATCATGCATATTTAATTTAGAGCAAAATGATTTTAAATCATGCATATTTATTTTAGCAAAATGATTTTTAAATATGCCTCTAAAATCTGGACAAAGATAATCGATTATGTACTTATGATAATCGATTATGTTAAGGCAGCTGCAAGACAATCGATTGTGTACCTTATGACAATCGATTGTGTTGAGGCAGTGACCATCAGATTTTAGAAATCTGCATGACAATCGATTGTGTACCTTATGACAATCGATTGTGTTGAGGCAGTGTCCATCAGATTTTTGAAATCTGCATGACAATCGATTGTGAACCATATGACAATCGATTGTGTTGAGGCAGTGTCTATCAGATTTTTCAAAGATACAAAATAATCGATTGTGAACCTTATGACAATCGATTATGTTGAGGCAGTGTCTAATAGATTTTTCAAGACTGAAAAATAATCGATTGTCCATATAGCATAATCGAATATGTAAATGACAGTTGCCAAAATATTTTCAAACTCCATCAGATAATCGATTATAGGATTTTAATAATCGATTGTTTGAAGTAAAATATGAAAAAGATTTTTTGAATGTTGCCAAGTAATCGATCGTATATTTCTGAAAATCGATTGTTTTAAGTAAAATCTGGAAATGATTTTTTGAACGTTGCCAGTAAACGATTATACGTCTTAGATAATCGATTATGCTGCGTAAAATCTGGGAATGATTTTTTGGAACGATTGGAAAACAATCGATTGTGCCAATTAGACAATCGATTGTTGTAGCACAAAATCAGCAATTCTTAATTGGTAATTAGGCAACGGTTATGCATGTTTTTGACACTACAAATACATCTTCAAATCAGTCTTCTAAACACAACAACTGATCATATTATTGCTAAAGCTTGCATACTCTCTTATTCATCATTTTCTATTCATTACATAAGTTTTTGAGAGCCAAATTCTTGACGAAAGTTGTTGCGTTCTTGAGCGTATTTATTTTACTCATATCTACTCTTAAGGAGAGTCTTGTTTTGAGTGCAAAGTGTTTTTATACACTTGAAGGGAAGTGTTAATCCCTTGTATTGTAAGAAGGAACGTTGTAATTCCTTTGGTTGAAGTCTTGAAGTGTTGTATCTTCGAGCAAAGGTTGTTGAGGCTTGTGTGACTCAAGTTCTCAGTTTGTAACGGTTTGTTAAGCACCCGTAAGCTTAACGAAGTTAGTGGAAATCTCGAGAGAGTCTCTCGGAGACTGGACTAGCCACGGGTTGTGGTGAACCAGGATAACATCGGTGCGTTCGTTCTTTCTTATTTACTTATCGCAATTATTTCATTCCTGCAATTTTTAAATTCCGCAAGTTTACGCTGTTTTTTATTATAACGCTATTCACCCCCCCCCTCTAGCGTTAAGCGTATATTCTAACAATTGGTATCAGAGCCCAACTCTCTGAAAAACTTAACTGTTTGAGAGAAACAATCCATGGCTTCTACTCGTGATTCTTTTGCAGGAATAGGTGAAAGACAATGCTCCACCCGACCACCACTATTCGATGGCACAAACTATACGTACTGGAAGGAAAGGATGAGAATATTCATTCAATCAAATAGTTTTCATCTGTGGAAGGTTATAATGAAGGGAGAACGAATTCCAACCAAAAAGGTTGAAAATGAATGGGTTCCAAAATCCGAAGATGAATACGATACGGATGATATCCGAAAAGTGCAGAACAATGCTAACGCCATCAACTTATTATATTGTGCTGTAAATGCTGATGATTACAGAAAAATATCATGTTGCACAACGGCGAAGCAAATGTGGGATAAGCTGGAAATCACGTACGAAGGTACGGACCGGGTAAGAGAGGCTAAAGTTGATTTTCTAACCCATGCATATGAACTGTTTCACATGAAGGAAGGCGAATGGGTCGATGACATGTTCGAACGATTTTCAAAAATCGTTAATGACTTACATGCTCTTAAGAAGACCTTCACGGATAAGGAACTTGTCCGAAAAATTCTCCGAAGTCTCACTCCGGAATGGCGCTCCAAGGCCGACGTGATTCAAGAGTCTACTGGCATTTCAAATGTCACCATCAACGAATTAAGAGGTAACCTTAAAACTTATGAATCTACTATACTTAACCCTCTTGTTAATGATCAAAAGAAACAAAGAATCGCCCTCAAGGCAAGCACAAGTCAACCTCAAAATGATGAGGACGGAGATAACGAGTTCGGACTCGTTATTAAGAGATTTCAAAAGTTCATGCGAAAAGAGTATGAACGAAAAGGCAAACAACAAGGATCTATGGATGCGGAGAAATCAGGCACATTAAATCAAATTGCCCAAATGTCAAAAAGGAGAAGAAACCCTTCAAGAAACAACGAGCATACATATCTTGGGGAGGCGACTCCGGAGACGAGTCGAGTGAGGAAGAAGAAGACGAAACCACAAATCTTTGTCTCATGGCTCACGAAAATAATCAAGAAGAGGTATGTCAAATTTCTTCCAAAAACTTCTATTCTCTTGGGGAAATGCAAAATGCCTTTGACGAGTTGTATAGTGAATTCAATAAAGCTCCCAAAACTGTTAAAAACATTAAGGAAAATGCTTCTTTGAAAGAAAAAGATTTTGGAAAACAACTCTCTTTGAAAGAAAAGGATTTGGAAAAACTGATTTTGGAAAATGAGAAGTTGAAAGAAGAAAACAATTTTTTCGGCAAGAGAAGCGCCGACAAACCCGAGAGTTCTAGTAAAAATTGTACTTCTTGCATGCATCTAAAAGATGAGGTAGAAAGACTTAAGGGCACCTTAGATAAGTTTAATTCTTCTCATAAAAATTTGAATGAGGTTCTTGTTAATTTTGTTAGAAAATACGCTCAACGCTGGAGGGGGGGTGAATAGCGTTATAATAAAATTTAGCGTAAACTTGCGGAAATTAAAATTTGCAGGAAATAAATAAGTGTTTTAAATAAACAAAAAGGAAAGAACGCACCGATATATTCTGGTTCACCACAACACGTGGCTAGTCCAGTCCCCGAGAGACTCTCTCGAGATTTTCCACTAACTTGTTAAGCTTACGGGTGCTCAACAAACCTTTACAACTTAAGGACACAAGCCTTAACACCTTTGCTCGGAGATACAACACTCCAAGACTTCAACCAAGGAAACACAAGTTCCTTACAACAAGAGAATCACAATTCTCTTACAAGTGTATAAAACACTAAACACTCAAACAAAGTACTCCTTAATGAGTAGATATGAGTAAAGAAGTAAGCTCTAGATCACAACAACTTTGGACAAGAATATGGCTCTCAAAAGCTTTATGAAATTGAATATAAAATGATAAACAAAAGTATGCAAGCTTATAGCAATGTAATGATCAGTTGTAGTATGTTGCTGTGTTTAAAACACTGAAATGAAGCTGTATTTATAGTTGAAAAACTTGGCATTACTGTTGCCTAATTGCCAATTAAGAGTTGCTGATTTTACTCACTGACAATCGATTGTCAAACCTCAACAATCGATTGTCTGCCAGTCAGATCAAAATTCAATCCCAGATTTTACGCTTGATAATCGATTACTTTCAATCCATAATTGATTACTGGCAACGTTCAAAAAATCCTTTCCAGATTTTACCACAAACAATCGATTGTCCAGAATTAACAATCGGTTACTCAGCAACGTTCAAAAAATCTTTTCCAGATTTTAATCAAAACAATCGATTATACAGAATCAATAATCGATTACCCAATAACGTTCAAAAAATCTTTTTCGGATTTTAATCAAAACAATCGATTATATAGAATCAATAATCGATTACCTGACAGTATTTGAAAACTTTACGACAACGGTCAGCTTCACAATCGATTGCACAAAGTCAACAATCGATTACTTATCAGTTTTTGAAAAACATTTTAGACACTGTCTCTTGACAATCGATTGTCCAATGTAACAATCGATTATTTCATAAATTTGAAAATCACTGGAAGACACTGTCTCAACATAATCGGTTACCATTAGTTCATAATCGATTATTCTGAGTTTTGAAAAACTTTGATGAACACTGCCTCAGTCACAATCGATTGTCATTAGTTCACAATCGATAGGCATGCAGGTTTGAAAAACCTGATGCTCACTGTCTTACTCACAATCGATTGTCATTAGTTCACAATCGATTGTCATGCAGTCTTGGCTTAAAACAATCGATTATCATAAGTACATAATTGATTGTCTTAGTCCAGATTATTAAGGCATGTCTAAAAATTATTTTGACTACTGTAAATATGCATGATTTAAAATCATTTGACATTAAATTAAATATGCATGATTTTTGAAAATAGTTTTATGAGAGAAGCCATGTTACGAGTCAAGTTGTAGGATCAAGATCACAATTAAGAATGACTCAATTAAACTATAAAAGTTTGTCTTGAGCTTGAATCTCGTTGTATATCAATTGTGCGCTTGTTTCTTGAACTTCGTCATATATCAATTATCGCTTCGTTTGTCATTCATCAAAACCTATACAAAAGAACACACGTTTTAGTATATTGCATTGAGAACGTGTTTCCAACAATTTCCCCCTTTTTGATAATGGCAAACATTAAGCGGGATATGCAAGACAAGCAATTTATATTGACGATTCAAGACAAGTATATACATGCAACAAGTATGCAATTTGTTCCCCCTCAATTTGAGAATTCCCCCTCAATTTAATCTTATAACTTGAGAGTGCATCATACCCGTTATCTTCCCTCTTTTTCCATTAGCAAAAATAATAATAAGGTGCCAAAGATGAAATAAACCTTGTTTATTTATTGGAAAGAAGGTGTGATTATTTAAAGAGAGTATAATAGCTCAAATGATAGCATTACAATCGATTATTGATACGAGATAATCGATTATTAGATGAGGGAAACAGATTTTTCTGAAGAAGACTTGATTCTTGCGCGTCATGCTTTATAATTCCCCCTACTTTTAGGGCAATACCTGCAAAAAAGAATTAGACGTCTCCGACGCTCAAGTTAGAAATCATGTAAAAAAAATGCAATGCATGACTTAGATCAACGTGGAGTCAAGGATCCCGAGTTCACTGCGAATTCGGAAGAAGGACTCTTTCTCTAAAGGCTTTGTAAAGATGTCTGCCAATTGGTTTTTGGTTTCAACAAATTCAATTTCGACATCGCCTTTGAGAACGTGATCTCTAATAAAATGATGTCTAATTTCAATGTGTTTCGTTCGCGAATGAAGAACGGGATTCTTCGTCAAGCATATGGCACTAATATTATCACATCTAAGAGGGATATGATTAAGACTTAGGCCATAGTCCAAGAGTTGTTGTTTCATCCATAGGATTTGAGCGCAACAACTCCCCGCGGCTACATATTCAGCCTCGGTTGTGGACAACGCAACACTTACTTGTTTCTTGCTAAACCAAGAAACGAGAGAGCTACCGAGCAAATGGCAAGTGCCACTAGTGCTCTTGCGGTCCAATTTGCATCCAGCAAAATCGGAATCGGAATAGCCAACAAGTTGGCATGAAGAGCCTTTGGGGTACCATAGACCCACATTTGTAGTACCAACAAGATACCTTATAATCCGTTTTACCGCAGTAAGGTGAGACTCCTTCGGACACAATAACGAGCGCATAAGCACACGCTAAACATGATGTCCGGACGACTAGCAGTAAGATAAAGAAGAGAGCCAATCATACCTCGATACTTTTTGGTGTCGACTTCCTTACCTTTCTCATCTTTGTCTAGATGATCGGATGTGCTCATGGGAGTTGCCATTTCTTTTGAATTGTTAATCTCAAATCGTTACAGCAATTCTTTGCAATATTTGGTTTGACAAATGAATGTACCTTCTTTCATTTGCTTTACTTGTAATCCCAAAAAGAATGTTAACTCACCCATCATAGACATCTCAAATTCGCTTGTCATTAAATCGAAAAATTCTTTGCATAAAACATTGTTAGTAGCACCAAATATAATATCATCTACATATATTTGAACTAACAAAATATCATTGTTTTTATGCTTAACAAAGAGAGTTGTGTCAACTTTCCCCCTAATGAAATCATTTTCCAAAAGAAACTTACTCAATCTTTCATACCAAGCTCGGGGAGCTTGTTTTAAACCATAAAGAGCCTTTTTGAGTTTGAAAACATGATCGGGAGATTTAAAATCTTCAAAACCGGGGGGTTGTTCAACATAAACTTCTTCTTGAATAAAACCGTTTAGAAAAGCACTTTTCACATCCATTTGATATAAATTGAAATTCATAGAAGAGGCAAATGCAAGCAATAAGCGAGTAGCTTCTAATCTAGCTACGGGAGCATATGTTTCCTCATAGTCAATACCCTCTTCTTGATTATAGCCTTTTGCTACAAGCCTAGCTTTGTTTCTAGTGATTATACAATTTTCATCTGGTTTATTGCGAAAAACCCATTTTGTACCAATTATGGTATGACCTTCGGGTCTTGGCACCAAATCCCAAACGTCATTGCGTTCGAATTGGTTAAGCTCCTCTTGCATTGCCAAGGTCCAAAATTCATCCTCAATTGCTTCTGAGATGGTTTTGGGTTCAATTTGAGAAACAAAAGCAGTATGTTCTAAGGTATTTTTGAGAGAGTTTCAGGTACTTACCTTGTCTCCAACGTTGCCAATTACCTGTTCAAGAGGGTGATCTTTGATCGTCCTCCACTCATTTGGCAGTTTTGTTTCTTTTTCCAATTGTGGCGCTTCTTCCGTTGGTTGTTCCTCAGTTTCATCTTTATTTTCCTTGGGTGGTTCCTGTTGTATTTTGTCTTTCAAGCTATCTAAGATACCTGCAAGATCAAAATCGGAATCCTTTCTCGCCAAGCGAGCATTATTTTCGGAAAATACAACATGAGGGGATTCCTCCATAATTTGGGTTCTTTTATTAAAGACCCTATATGCTTTACAACGTGAGGAATATCCAATGAAAATACCTTCATCCGACTTAGCATCAAATTTACCCATTTGGTCTTTGCCATTGTTATGAACAAAACATTTGCAACCAAAAACTCTAAAATGAGAAATATTTGGTTTTCTACCCTTATAAAGTTTATAGGGGGTTTTCATGAGTATCGGCCGAATTACTACTCTATTTAGAACATAGCAAGCGGTACTCACGGCGTCCGCCCAAAAATGTTTGGGTATCTTAGCTTCTTTGAGCATGGTTCTAGCCATCTCTTCGAGACACCTATTTTTCCTTTCCACCACCCCATTTTGTTGTGGTGTCCGTGGAGCGGAAAAGGTATGCTCGATTCCGAGTTCGTCACAAAAGTCCGCAAAGAGATTGTGATCAAACTCTCCCCCATGATCACTTCTAATTGAAGTGACGGTTGTTTCTTTCTCATTTTGAACACGCTTAAGAAAATATTTAAAATTTTGAAAAGCATCACTTTTATTGGCAAGAAATAAAGTCCAAGTAAATCTCAAGTAATCATCAACAATCACAAAGGCATATTTATTTCTTCCTAGACTTTCAATGCGAGAGGGACCAAATAAATCCATATGAAGTAATTGCAATGGTCTAGAAGTTGAAACAATGTTTTTAGATTTGAAAGATGCTTTTGTTTGCTTCCCCTTTTGACACGAGTCACAAATAGAGTCATTTTCAAATTTTAAATTGGGAAGACCAACAACTAAGTTTTGAGAAATCAATTTGTTCAAAAGATGCATATTGATATGTGCTACTCTACGATGCCATAGCCAAGTATCATCCTCTTTACTCATTAGACAATCAACATAATCGGGTGAGGAATTAGCAAGATCAACCATATAAATATTATCCACTCTAAAACCACGGAGGATAATTTTGAAATCACTACGTCTGAACACTAAGCATTCATCCGAATCAAATAAAGCAAGATTTCCCTTGTCACACAATTGGCTTATGCTCAAGAGATTATGCTTTAATCCTTTAACAAGTAATATATGCTTAATAGAGGAATTTTAATCCTTACCGACCGAGCCTATGCCGATGATCTTTCCTTTATTGTTATCACCGAAGATAACACTTCCTCCTTCTTTGTGCTCTAATTGAAGGAATTTGGATTCATCTCCCGTCATATGCTTGGAGCATCCACTATCAAGGTACCATAGTACACTTGATCCCTTCAAGCACACCTACAAAACAAATTAATGTTCTTTAGGTACCCATGCCATCTTGAGTCCTTGGGGGTTAGGCATATTATAATGATGCGATTGAGTAATATGTCTATGACGTGTAAAGCATGCAGGAGCAATATGACCAATACGTCTACAATAATGACAAGTCACATTTGGGTTATGCATCCTTCTAGGTTCATAGTAACTAGACGAATGAAAATTTCTTACTCTATTTTGAACACTATGACTATTTCGCATTTCATGAGAATTATTTCTCCTACTATGAGCTCTAGGATGGGCAGCATTTCTAGAGTGATTGTTTCTCGGTTGAGGGCCATTTCTAGGTCTTCTCAAAGGTTCAACATTTGGCCTAAAATATGCATCATTTCTAGGGTAACTATTTCTAGGTGGTAAGTCATTTCTAGTTCTCCTAAAATGTTCAACATTTTGTCTAGCATGCATATTGGTTCTAGGATTGCTATTTCTAGGATAAGCATTTGTTTTATTAGTCCTAGGTTGAGCCTTAGGTGGTTGGGGTTTGGCTTCAACCTTTTCTTTAACCTCATTCTTAAATCCTATGCCATGCTTGGTTGATTTCAAATTAACAAGGACCTCATTCAAATTCTTGTGGGAAGAATTAAACTTATCTAAGGTACCTTTGAGTCTATCTACCTCATTTTTGAGATGCAAGCAAGAAGAACAATTTTTAGTAGAACTTTCGGGCTTATCGACGCTTCTTTTTCCAAAAAACTTGTTTTCCTCTTTCAGCTTTTCATTTTCTAAAACCAGTTTTTCTAAATCCTTTTCTTTCAAAGAAAGCTGTTTTTGAAAATCCTTTTCTTTTAATGAAGCATTTTCTTTTATGCCCTTAACAGTTTTTGAAGCCTTAATAAACTCAGCATATAATTCATCAAAAGCAGTTCGCATTTCTTCAAGAGTAAAGAAGTTTTTAGACGAAATTTGACATACCTCATCTTTGTTGTCTTCATGTGCCATAAGGCAAAGATTTGATGCTTCGTCTTCCTCTCCTTTGCTTGACTCATCTCCGGAGTCGCCTCCCCAAGAAATGTATGCACGTTGCTTTTTAAAAGGTTTCTTCTCCTTTTTGATGTTTGGGCAATTTGATTTGATGTGCCCGGTTTCACCACATTCATAGCACTTGATTTGTTCGCCTTGCTTTTTGCCCTTGCGTTCATACTCCTTGCGCATGAACTTTTGAAATCTTTTGATAACGAGTCCAAACTCGTTGTCTCCTTCCTCATCAATTTGCGGTTGGCTTGTGCTCGCCTTTAGAGCTATTCTATGCCTCCTTTGATCATCAACAAAAGGGTTAAGAATAGTAGATTCATAGGTCTTAAGGTTACCTCTTAGTGCGTCGATGGTGACGTTTGAAACGCCAATGGATTCTTGAATTGCATCGGCCTTTGATCTCCATGCCGGTGTGAGACTTCTAAAAATTTTTCGCACGAGCTCTCTATCCGTGAATGTTTTCTTGAGAGCATGAAGGTCATTTACGATTATTGAAAATCGCTCAAACATTTCGTCCACCTTTTTACCTTCCTTCATGTGAAATAATTCATAAGAATGGGTTAGGAAATCAATTTTTGCTTCCCTTACCTGGTCCGTACCTTCGTACGTAACTTCTAGCTTGTCCCACATCTCCTTTGCCGTTGTGCAACACGATATTTTCCTGTAATCGTCAGCATTAACAGCACAATATAATAAATTAATTGTTTTAGCATTATTTTGAACCTTTCGGATGTCATCCGCGTCATACTCATCCTCGGACTTGGGAACCCATTCGTTTTCCACCTTCTTTGTTGGAATTTGGTTTCCCTTCATTATCACCTTCCAAAGGTGAAAGCTGTTGGACTGAATGAAGATCTTCATCCTCTCCTTCCAGTACATGTAATTTGTACCGTTGAATAGAGGTGGTCGTGTGGAGCACTGTCCTTCATCAATTCCTGCAAAGGAATCACGAGTAGAAGCCATGGATGGTTCTCTCAAACTGTTAAGTTTTCAGAGAGTTGGGCTCTGATACCAATTGTTAGAAAATACGCTTAACGCTAGAGGGGGGGTGAATAGCGTTATAATAAAATTTAGCGTAAACTTGCGGAAATTAAAATTTGCAGGAAATAAATAAGTGCGTTAAATAAACAAAAAGGAAAGAACGCACCGATATATTCTGGTTCACCACAACACGTGGCTAGTCCAGTCCCCGAGAGACTCTCTCGAGATTTTCCACTAACTTGTTAAGCTTACGGGTGCTCAACAAACCTTTACAACTTAAGGACACAAGCCTTAACACCTTTGCTCGGAGATACAACACTCCAAGACTTCAACCAAGGAAACACAAGTTCCTTACAACAAGAGAATCACAATTCTCTTACAAGTGTATAAAACACTAAACACTCAAACAATTTACTCCTTAATGAGTAGATATGAGTAAAAGAAGTAAGCTCAAGATCACAACAACTTTGGACAAGAATATGGCTCTCAAAAGCTTAAAATGATAAACAAAAGTATGCAAGATTATAGCAGTGTAATGATCAGTTGTAGTATGTTGTTGTGTTTAAAACACTGAAATGAAGCTGTATTTATAGTTGAAAAACTTGGCATTACCGTTGCCTAATTGCCAATTAAGAGTTGCTGATTTTACTCACTGACAATCGATTGTCAAACCTCAACAATCGATTGTCTGCCAGTCAGATCAAAATTCAATCCCAGATTTTACGCTTGATAATCGATTACTTTTAATCCATAATCGATTACTGGCAACATTCCAAAAATCCTTTCCAGATTTTACCACAAACAATCGATTGTCCAGAATCAACAATCGATTACTCAGCAACGTTCAAAAAATCTTTTCCGGATTTTAATCAAAACAATCGATTATACAGAATCAATAATCGATTACCCAATAACGTTCAAAAAATCTTCTTCGGATTTTAATCAAAACAATCGATTATATAGAATCAATAATCGATTACCTGACGGTATTTGAAAACTTTACGACAACGGTCAGCTTCACAATCGATTGCACAAAGTCAACAATCGATTACTTATCAGTTTTTGAAAAACATTTTAGACACTGTCTCTTGACAATCGATTGTCCAATGTAACAATCGATTATTAATAAATTTTAAAATCACTGGAAGACACTGTCTCAACATAATCGATTACCATTAGTTCATAATCGATTATTATGAGTTTTGAAAAACTTTGATGAACACTGCCTCAGTCACAATTGATTGTCATTAGTTCACAATCGATTGTCATGTAGGTTTGAAAAACCTGATGCTCACTGTCTTACTCACAATCGATTGTCATTAGTTCACAATCGATTGTCATACAGTCTTGGCTTAAAACAATCGATTATCATAAGTACATAATCGATTATCCTAGTCCAGATTTTTAAGGCATGTCTAAAAATTATTTTGACTACTGTAAATATGCATGATTTAAAATCATTTGACATTAAATTAAATATGCATGATTTTGGAAAATAGTTTTATGAGAGAAGCCATGTTACGAGTCAAGTTGTAGGATCAAGATCACAATTAAGAATGACTCAATTAAACTATAAAACTTTGTCTTGAGCTTGAATCTCGTTGTATATCAATTGTGTGCTTGTTTCTTGAACTTCGTCATATATCAATTTTCGCTTCGTTTGTCATTCATCAAAACCTATACAAAAGAACACACGTTTTAGTATATTGCATTGAGAACGTGTTTCCAACAAATTTGAAATCGACCAAACATGGGATAGGTTTTAAAAACGAGCCTAAAGAAAAAGTTAGAAGCCAAACCCCAACCACCTAAGGCTCAACCTAGAATAAATAAAACAAATGTTCATCCTAGAAATAACAATCCTAGAATCAACATGCATGCTAGACCAAACACTAGAAGAAACTTTGAACATTTTAGGACACCTAGAAATGGCCTTCAACCTAGAAATGATGCATATCCTAGACCAAACACTAGAAGAAACGTTGAACATTTTAGGACATCTAGAAATGGCTTTCAACCTAGAAATAACTATTCTAGAAATGCTGCATATCCTAGAACAAATAGTAGGAAAAATGATTTTCATGAAATGCGCAACAGTCATATTGTCGAAAATAGAGTAAACAAATTTCGTCCGTCCAACTACTATCAACCTAGACGAATGCATAATCCTAATGTCATTTGTCATTATTGCAATCGAATTGGACATATTGCTCCTTCTTGCTTCACTAGACATAGACACTTAACTGCATGTCAAGCACAACAACATGTTACACCTAACTCTCAAGGACCCAAAACAGCTTGGGTTCCAAAGACTCATTAATTTGTCTTGTAGGTATGTTTGAAGGGATCAAGTTTACTTTGGTACCTTGATAGTGGATGCTCCAAACACATGACCGGAGACGAATCCATGTTCCATCAACTAGAACACAAGGAAGGAGGAAGCGTTATTTTTAGAGATAACAACAAGGCAAAATTATTGGCATTGGATCGGTCGGTAAGGATGAACCTTCTTCCATTAAGCATATATTGCTAGTTAAAGGTCTAAAACATAATCTCTTCAGCATAAGTCAATTATGTGACAAGGGAAATCTTGTTTTATTTGATTCGGATGAATGCTTAGTGTTTCGCCGTAGCGATTTTAAAATTATCCTTCGTGGTTTTAGAATGGATAACATCTATATGGTTGATCTCGAAAATTCTTCATCTGAGTATGTGAATTGTCTTATGAGCGAAGAAGATGATATGTGGTTATGGCATCGTAGAGTAGCTCACATCAACATGCATCTTTTAAACAAATTGGTTTCACAAAATTTAGTTATTGGTCTTCAAATTTTGAAATTTGAAAAAGACTCCATTTGCGATTCTTGTCAAAAAGGGAAGCAATTGTTGATGATTATTCTAGATTTACATGGACACTATTTCTTGCTCATAAAAGTTAAGCTTTTCATAATTTTAAGTGTTTTCTTAAACGTGTTCAAAATGAAAGGACACAACCGTCACTTCAATAAGAAGTGATCATGGGGGAGAGTTCGATCACAATCTCTTCGCGGATTTTTGTGACGAACTCGGTATCGAGCACACCTTCTCTGCTCCAGGCACACCACAACAAAATGGAGTGTTGGAAAGGAAAAATAGGTGTCTCGAAGAGATGGCTAGAACCATGCTCGATGAGGCTAAGATTCCCAAATATTTTTGGGCGGATGCCGTGAGTACCGCATGCTACGTTTTAAACAGTGTAGTCATAAGGCCAATACTCATGAAAACTCCCTATGAACTCTACAAGGGAAGGAAACCAAATATCTCCCATCTTAGAGTATTCGGTTGTAAATGTTTTATTCATAACAATGGTAAAGATAATTTGGGAAAGTTTGATGCCAAATCCGATGAAGGAATCTTTATTGGTTATTCTTCACGTAGCAAAGCATATAGAGTATTCAATAATAGAACCGAAACTGTGGAGGAATCCTCTCATATTGTGTTTCCCGAAAATAATGCTCGCTTGGCGAGAAAGGATTCTGGTTTTGAACTTGCAGGTAGTTTAAACTCAATGAGTCCTCAAGACAAAGTACAAGAGGAAACTCCTAAGGAAATTCAAGATGAAATCTTGGAACAATTATCGGAGGAAGCGCCACAACTGAAAAAAAAAACGAAACTGCCTAACGCGTGGAGGACAATCAAAGACCATCCTCTCGAACAGGTAATTGGTGACATTAAACAATAGGTAAGTACTCGAAACACTCTTAAGAACACCTTAGGACACACTTCTTAAGAGATCACGTTCTCAATTGGCCAACATCTTCACAAGGCCTTTTAGCGAAAAAGTTCTTTTCCGAATCTATTGTAAACTCGGAACTCTTGACTTCACATTGATCTAAGTCATTATTTGTTTACAAATTACTAACTTGAGCGTCGAAGACATCTAATTCTCTTTTGCAGGTATCGCCCTAAAAGCAGGGGGAATTATAAAGACTGGTGCAGAATAATCGATTCCTCTTTAGAATAATCGATTTCTCTTTAGTATATAATCGATTATCAAGTATCAATAATCGATTATGTTGACATTATTTGCTTTATTATCCCTGTTATGAAGTTGAAATTTTTGATTAATCAATAAACAAGTTATTTACCAATTTTTTTGCTAATGTCAAAAGGGGGAAAAATAAGGGCTATGCACTTAATACTTATTGGCACAAATTGAGGGGGAATTCATATGTTGAGGGGGAACTAATTGCATATATATATATACTTGTCTTGGATCGTCATTATGAATTACCTAATATGCATATCCCGATTAAGGTTTGCCATTATCAAAAAGGGGGAAATTGTTGAAACACGTTCTCAAGGCACTAAACTAAACGTGTGTTCATATTTGTAGGTTTTGATAAATGACAAACGATGCGCAATTGACATATGGCGAGGTCCAAGCACAAGCGCGCAAATGTCACGTAACGAAGTTCAAGCACAAGACAAACAAAGATCAAGATTAAACAAAGTTATACATGAGTCGCTCTTCAATTGTGATCTTGATCCGACAATTTAACTCAAGACTTGGCTTCTCTCGTAAAAACATTTTTATCAAATCATGCATATTTAATTTAGAGCAAGATGATTTTAAATCATGCATATTTATTTTAGCAAAATAATTTTTAAACATGCCTCTAAAATCTGGACAAAGATAATCGATTATGTACTTATGATAATCGATTATGTTAAGGCAGCTACAAGACAATTGATTGTGTACCTTATGACAATCGATTGTGTTGAGGCAGTGTCCATCAGATTTTTGAAATCTGCATGACAATCGATTGTGAACCTTATGACAATCGATTGTGTTGAGGCAGTGTCTATCATATTTTTCAAAGATACAAAATAATCGATTGTGAACCTTATGACAATCGATTGTGTTGAGGCAGTGTCTATTAGATTTTTCAAGACTGAAAAATAATCGATTGTCCATATAGCATAATCGATTATGTAAATGACCGTTGCCAAAATATTTTCAAACTCCGTCAGATAATCGATTATAGGATTTTAATAATCGATTGTTTGAAGTAAAATATGAAAAAGATTTTTTGAATGTTGCCAAGTAATCGATCGTATATTTCTGAAAATCGATTGTTTTAAGTAAAATCTGGAAATGATTTTTTGAACGTTGCCAGTAATCGATTATACGTCTTAGATAATCGATTATGCTGCGTAAAATCTGGGAATGATTTTTTGGAACGATTGGAAAACAATCGATTGTGCCAATTAGACAATCGATTGTTGTAGCACAAAATCAGCAATTCTTAATTGGTAATTAGGCAACGGTTATGCATGTTTTTGACACTACAAATACATCTTCAAATCAGTCTTCTAAACACAACAACTGATCATATTATTGCTAAAGCTTGCATACTCTCTTATTCATCATTTTCTATTCATTACATAAGTTTTTGAGAGCCAAATTCTTGACGAAAGTTGTTGCGTTCTTGAGCGTATTTACTTTACTCATATCTACTCTTAAGGAGAGTCTTGTTTTGAGTGCAAAGTGTTTTTATACACTTGAAGGGAAGTGTTAATCCCTTGTATTGTAAGAAGGAACGTTGTAATTCCTTTGGTTGAAGTCTTGAAGTGTTGTATCTTCGAGCAAAGGTTGTTGAGGCTTGTGTGACTCAAGTTCTCAGTTTGTAACGGTTTGTTAAGCACCCGTAAGCTTAACGAAGTTAGTGGAAATCTCGAGAGAGTCTCTCGGGGAATGGACTAGCCACGGGTTGTGGTGACCAGGATAACATCGGTGTGTTCGTTCTTTACTATTTACTTATCGCACTTATTTCATTCCTGCAATTTTTAAATTCCGCAAGTTTATGCTGTTTTTTATTATAACACTATTCACCCCCCCCCCCTAGCGTTAAGCGTATATTCTAACATACATTAGATAGGTTCCTACTTCATAATTTTCCCATTACGACTCATCTCTTTCCTTTTCCTTCACTTCGTTCCTCTGTTTTATTCACTTCCTCTTTCCGATTATGTTTGATAATAACAAGTGAGAAATGACGTCAAAATTTGCCACCAGCTTTCCAATTGCACAAACTGGGGTCTGGCTGGCATATGAATGTGTTACCAATCAAGAAAAACAACAAAAACACCAAACTGGTAATAATAAACATGACTTGAGGGATCCTGATGAAACACAAAGTGTGATAGATGTCGGGTCATGGGCAATTCAATAGTTAGAGAGTACTGAATTTGAACAGAGAAGAGGTAGAATGACATAAGAGGTGGTTCGTCAATAAGCATGCAATGTCTTTTTAGCATGAAATCAAAAGTTATCATGACAAGAGAATGAGTGATAGACTTCAAGGTCAGGGGTAAGAGGGTTCAATATAGAAGAACAACATTCAGTGGGTAGCAATCTAAGTGCTTTGGGGATCACGTGAGGCAGAAGGGTTGGTAAAAGTCAGTTTAGGAGCAGTGCAACAAATAGAAGGTATATGGTTGGAATGTAGAATATATATGTTATGTGCTAATAATGACAAAGGAAGTGGTTAGGAAAGAAACAAGTGGGGTCATCGAATGGAAATGAATGTCATCAGGACAAGTAAGGGAGCGACATACCTCAGGGCCAGAACCATCAGATAAGTCAAGAAAGAACAACATATACACGAAGTGGGGGCAATGGACGTGTTGTGGGACTCATATGAAAGAAAAAGGTTGGGGAGATGCTGGTTCATGCCATGTGCACTTGATGTGATGAGGGAAACATAAAAGGGGTTGGTTCATAAACAAGCAAGGTCTTTGAGTGGAAATTAGTAATTATGGCAAGTGAAGGAGAAATCGCCGCAAAATTCAAGGCCACAAACCAACCACCATTTTAAACTGACTAGATTTTTCTTTGATTAAAGAAGGGGCAGAAATTTCATTTGTTTTGTCGAAACGCCCCGCAGATGAAAGAGCAAGCACCAAAATAGGTTTGACCGTAAACTTTTAGGATCTTCTAGAAAATGTGGCTTAGTTAATGTTTAAAACAATCATAAGTAGCATAATTTAGCATATATGTATCCCAAAGGAATATAAGTAGGTTTCAAGGTTTGCATGATTAAAATATGATTCAAATAGTTGTTACGACCTCCTCTCCCCGCCGCAAACGCTGCCGCTGGAGAAAATGCCACTTTCTCCGATGGCTCCCAGATTCACGCCCCTATACCACCTTAATGTCCTCTTCAAGAATCTACTATTATCTCCTTTCTAATCGAACTAGAAGCCCCCATATAGTCAGATTTGTTGTCGCCATCTCCACTGTGCACGGCGACAACACCGCCCAAATCCGTCAAAATTTACACCCCTTGAGCACCTTTGTCTACTCTTTCCAAACCCTAATGTTTACCTTTCAAATCAGTCTAGAACGTTTCGAATCTTCAATTAAAAATGGCAGTCAAACCCCTAATTTATCTGTTTGGTCCCAAATTAACACGCTAAGGTCGCCTTGCCTCCCTCATATGGAATCCCATGTCAATAGCATCCAAATATCATCAGACTCATTCAAATTTCAAATCGAGAGGCGGTTGAATTTTTGAGCCGTGTCAGTGAGTTTTGAATTTCTTCTTTTTCTTTTTATAGTTTTATTCTATTGCTCTTGTTCTCACATTTAGCAAATTCCAGTTTAATTTTCATTTTTTATTTTCTTTCCATCTTGTGTTTAATTGTTCATTTGTTCATTCTATTTTTTTATTTCTAGCTAATCATTAGTTAATCAGATTAAGATTTATTAGGAGTCGATATTGTTTATTTATGCATCTCAGTATGATTAGCTAGGATTGGGTTTTAGTTCATAAGTTAAGATTTGGTTTATGTTTTACTTTGATTGTGATTAATTTGGTTTCAAATCCTTTTTAATATGTGTAGTTGGTTACTTTGCAAATTGTTTGGATTGCTGAAGATTTTTAGTTAACTATAGTTAGTTGTTAGATAATCATAGGTAGGAGATTGGGGTCAGCTAGCTTAATTGGGTATTCAGGGGTATATTGGGATTTAATAATTGAATAGAATGTTGTAGATTAGAGTAGTATTCCTTAGAATCTTCTAGAATATGGGTCAAGTGAGATGTTCAGTAAATTTCGGATAGTGACTTGGGTATCAAGTTAATAAATAGAGGACTACATTGAAAACTAAAGAGGGTTTGAAAAGAAAATACAAAATGTGAAGGCTGCCTCATTGTGCCTATAAAATGGAACTCTTATGCCTTGAAACATATGTTTTATAGAGCTCACAAAATTCCCCCAAAACCCTCACTACAAATCTGAGCCCGTTTTTTTGAATTTCAAATCAGTAGAATTTCAAATCTCCTTGTTGATCTTAATTTCTATAGAAAAGCAAAAGTAAAATCAACAAATCCAGTAAAAATCCTCATAAAACCAAAAAAAAAATACTGTTATATTGATTTTAAGATCTGGAATAGTAGAAATCTCCCTGTTTCTATTTTGTGCTTGGGTGTTGAGAGTATTTGAGGTTGTTTAGGGTTCATTCGAGTGATTGTTGGTCGTTTTTCATTGCCGAAGAAATTCTGTAGTTTCTGGGTCAAGTTGTCATTGCATTTATGTGTGTCCAAGTAGTTTGGGTTTGATGGCTTGGATTTTGTTTGGTTTCGAACTCTCCTTGGTCATTGAAGTGATTCGTGGTCGGTTCATTTCTGCTCATAGCTGCTGATTGCTGTCTTATTCCGCTTCTTCCTATTCCTTTCTCCAGGTACACATTTGGAATGTCTCAACGTAAATTCTCCTATCCAACAATTCAGTGAAATTAAAGTTTCTGCTGTAACTCCCTCATTATGCTAATGTCATTAGATTTCAAATAATTTTCTATGATTTTGTTAACTGTAAATTCTAATCAACTATGGATTGTATGCCTTGATTATTTCATAATGTAATCCTTTGATTTTTAGCCTTGGTTTTAGTATAGTAAGTACTGGATTCAAGTTAAGTATTGCTCTATTGATAATCACAAAATCAAAAACGGTTTGGACAATATTGTATTGCAGTAGTTAACAGGTACTTAGTTAATTGTTAATTGATTCGTGTTCTTCTAGGTTCATTTTAGTCAGGATTGTGGCCAGCAGGTGTTTGGATTGTTGATTAATATATGGAATGTTGGAAATAACGCTTTACGCTAGAGGGGGGGTGAATAGCGTTTTAAAATTATTAAGCGTTTTAGTGCGGAATTTAAAAACTTTGCAGAAATTAAGACAAGTGCAGTAAAATAAACTTACACAAAGATGTATCCTGGTTGGCCACAAACGTGGTTAGTCCAGTCCCCGAGAGACTCTCTCGAGATTTCCACTAAACTTGTCAAGCTTACGGGTGCTTAACAAACCGTTACAGCTGAGGACACAAGCCTCACCTAGGTGCTCGGGGATCACAATCCCAAAGACTTCAATTGCTCGGGGATACCAATCCCAAAGACTTCAATTGCTCGGGGATAACAATCCCAAAGACTTCAATTGCTCGGGGATAACAATCCCAAAGACTTCAATTGCTCGGGGATAACAATCCCAAAGACTTCAATTGCTCGGGGATAACAATCCCAAAGACTTCAACCGAGGAAACACAAGTTCCTCAACAAACGAGAATCGCAATTCTCTTACAAACACAAAGACACACTCACTTTACAAAGTACTCCTCAATGAGTAGATATGAGTAGAAATAGTACGCTCAAGATCACAACAACTTAGCTCAATAGAATGGCTCTTCAAAAAGCTTTATAGATGAATGAAAATGATGATCAATGTAAGAAAGCTTTTAGCAATGAAAATACTTAAATTGTATGTGTTGTTGTTGTGAAAACACTGAGTTAAACCTGTATTTATAGGTGAAAAACTCAGTCTTACCGTTGTCTAATTGCCAATTAAGGATTGCTGAAATTACTCAGTGACAATCGATTGTCAGGACTAAACAATCGATTGTTTGCCTATCAGATCAAAAAATCAATCCCAGATTTTACGTTAACAATCGATTACTTCAAATCAATAATCGATTAATTATAACGTTAAAAAATCCTTTCCAATTTTTGGCATAAAACATCGATTATCAGGAAATCAATAATCGATTATTTTAACAACGTTCAGAAAATCTTTTCCAGATTTTACGCTAAAACATCGATTGTTAAATATCACAATCGATTACCTGAAGGTAATTTGAAAAAAGTATGACAACGGTCAGCTTCATCAATCGATTATCAAATAGAACAATCGATTATTAATTAATTTCAAAACTTACTGTCTCATATATAATCGATTATCAAAAGCCACAATCGATTATTAATTAATTTCAAAACTTACTGTCTCATATATAATCGATTATCAAAAGCCACAATCGATTATTAATTAATTTCAAAATCACTGGGAGACATTTTTCTCATTCCAATCGATTACCATTAGTTCATAATCGATTTTTATGAGTTTTGAAAACTTTGCCTCAGTTAACAATCGATTATCGAAAGTACACAATCGATTGTTATGCAGTTTGCAAAAACCTGATGTTAACTGGCTTACTCACAATCGATTATCATTAATTCATAATCGATTGTCATGCAGTCTTGGCTTAGAGATACTCGATTATCATAAGTCAAACAAAGCAATAAGCGATATATAGCAGTGCTCAAGGACAAGCACATAATGGATGCATTACAAGAAGTCCAAGCATTGTCTTGAGCTTCTTGTAATGCATCCATTATGTGCTTGTCCTTGAGCACTGCTATATATCGCTTATTGCTTTGTTTGACATTCATCAAAACCTACAAAAGAACACACGTTTAGTATATTGCATTTGAAACGTGTTTCCAACATGGAATTGATAATCATAGTTGAGAATGCTAATTGTTATTGGGAAATGTTACTGAAATTCTGCACGCTACTTTGTTTTGTTTAAAAGTTTGAACGCAGTGGTTTGAGCTTGAAGCTCTATCACTGTTAGTTTGGTAGAAATTTTTCGCAGCGTGTTTGGAAGCAAGGGTACCTCTGCCCAGATTCGAACCAGGGTCCCTGTTTCAGCATTCCATAAGCTTCGAGTTGGGCCTCCCCTTAACGGGCCTCCCCTTAAATTGTATGTGTTGTTGTTGTGAAAACACTGAGTTAAACCTGTATTTATAGGTGAAAAACTCAGTCTTACCGTTGTCTAATTGCCAATTAAGGATTGCTGAAATTACTCAGTGACAATCGATTGTCAGGACTAAACAATCGATTGTTTGCCTATCAGATCAAAAAATCAATCCCAGATTTTACGTTAACAATCGATTACTTCAAATCAATAATCGATTAATTATAACGTTAAAAGATCCTTTCCAATTTTTGGCATAAAACATCGATTATCAGGAAATCAATAATCGATTATTTTAACAACGTTCAGAAAATCTTTTCCAGATTTTACGCTAAAACATCGATTGTTAAATATCACAATCGATTACCTGAAGGTAATTTGAAAAAAGTATGACAACGGTCAGCTTCATCAATCGATTATCAAATAGAACAATCGATTATTAATTAATTTCAAAACTTACTGTCTCATATATAATCGATTATCAAAAGCCACAATCGATTATTAATTAATTTCAAAACTTACTGTCTCATATATAATCGATTATCAAAAGCCACAATCGATTATTAATTAATTTCAAAATCACTGGGAGACATTTTTCTCATTCCAATCGATTACCATTAGTTCATAATCGATTTTTATGAGTTTTGAAAACTTTGCCTCAGTTAACAATCGATTATCGAAAGTACACAATCGATTGTTATGCAGTTTGCAAAAACCTGATGTTAACTGGCTTACTCACAATCGATTATCATTAATTCATAATCGATTGTCATGCAGTCTTGGCTTAGAGATACTCGATTATCATAAGTACATAATCGATTATCTTAGCCCAGATTTTTGAGGCATGTTTGGAAAACATTTTAACAAATGTAAATATGCATAGTTTAAAATCATTTGACACTTACTTTAAATATGCATGATTTTGGAAAAAATAATTTTAGTAGAGAAGCCATGTTATGAGCCAAGATTGAGGAATCAAGATCACAATTAATATTGACTCAATTATAACATTTCCAAGCATTGTCTTGAGCTTCTTGTAATGCATCCATTATGTGCTTGTCCTTGAGCACTGCTATATATCGCTTATTGCTTTGTTTGACATTCATCAAAACCTACAAAAGAACACACGTTTAGTATATTGCATTTGAAACGTGTTTCCAACATGGAATTGATAATCATAGTTGAGAATGCTAATTGTTATTGGGAAATGTTACTGAAATTCTGCACGCTACTTTGTTTTGTTTAAAAGTTTGAACGCAGTGGTTTGAGCTTGAAGCTCTATCACTGTTAGTTTGGTAGAAATTTTTCGCAGCGTGTTTGGAAGCAAGGGTACCTCTGCCCAGATTCGAACCAGGGTCCCTGTTTCAGCATTCCATAAGCTTCGAGTTGGGCCTCCCCTTAACGGCCCGCCTTAGGAGGATTTTCCAAATTCTTTCAATAAGCTCTTGGGCATCATTTAAGGCCCTTTAAATGTTAGAACTAGTTAAAATGACAGTCCTTGTGGTATGTGGGTCATCTGAACTAGTTAAAATGACAGTCCTTGTGGTCTGTGGGTCATCTGAACCCAATTGCGTCCAATTAAAATATAAGAGCCCTCCTAGGTTATTAACTAACTAGGTTGTTTATTGGAGGCGAGCCATAGTAGATAACAAATAGTTTTTTAGTTTGAATACCCTTTTAAAAAATAAAATGAGATGAGCCTCGCCAAATAAAAAATACAAAATTGCGGGGCCTTTAATAAATGGATATATAAAAATAATTAGAATTCGGGATGGGCAATTTAGCGAATTTCACGGTCTTCCCAAAAGATAATAAAGCGTTAGCCTCCTTAGGCACGTATTTTAATAATTTAACTTCCTAAACTCTGGTGCGCATTTATGTGACCCAAATCCAAATGTCAACAGAGTCGAAATGTGTCAACAACCACGGGTGCATTGATGCAACGTGGTTCGAGATGCGTTTTCACGATATTGCAATTCTCATTAAAAATAATCATAAAAGCGGTTTATAATTAAAAATCACATACGCCAGAACATGTTTAAAATAAGATAAATCCAAATACAACAGTTGAGCGACCATGCTAGAACCACTGAACCCGTGAATGCCTAACACATTCTCCTGGGTTAACAGAATTCCTTACTCGAATTTCTTGTTTGCGAACTATTAACAGAGTCATACTTTCCTCGATTCGGGATTCCTTCGATGACATGGGACACCATTATTCTCTCAAGTGGCGACTCTGAAATCTTTATAGTAAATCTCGTTCCTATTGTCCTTTAAATGGAAAAACTCTTTTATGCCCTTGCGGGTGCGTGTAAAAAGGAGGTGTGACAGTTCGTAGTATTTGTCTTTCCTTTTGTGAACTGCTATATAGAAGCATCGCTTATCAATGAAATATGAAGTTCTCTTGCTTTATGATAATTCTGATCTTAATAATTCTTTTTGTAAAGTTGATTTTTGATTAACTAAAGCATGCTTTCACTTTCAGTTGCCCTAGTGGCCATGAGTAATAATTGATATTCTGGGACTCACATAATTAGTGCAACTTCTTGATGATGCCAAAAGGGGAAAGATATTAGGCTTAAATTCTATTATCTGAACAGTGATGCTTATGACGTAATTAAATCTGGCCTTAATTATAACATAAAATTTAAAGTGTTTCAGCTGAGTTCAGCAGGTTATCTGATAAGTAAAATCATAGTTTTTTTTCATCAAAAAGAGGAAATTTGTGGGCCCAAGTTCAGTTAATGTATTAAAGATTGACAAATGAACTTAGTGATGGACCTGGTCCATCTCGGGAGACACAGTTGTTATGGCCCATACACATGAGACGCATGTGAAGAAGATAAATCCTTGGGAATCAAGAAGCATTATCTTCTTAACTGATCGAAAAGATTGCATTTGGGATAAGAAGAAGATGTCTCTTTATGAGAATAGAACTCATTCGGATAAGGGTTGGAGTTTGAATTAGTCTAGGACTCAAACTCAATGGAGGATCAAAAATTGAGTTAAGATCCAACTCTAATTGCTAATCTAATAAATAACCGAGTTGCTCTCTTTTTACGGCATTGCACATATATAGAAGTAAACATAATTGATTGCAAAAGAGCAAGTATGTTTTGCAAGAAATATATGTAAGATATAAGTGTGCACGCCTGAAGCTACTTGAACGAGATAGAAGAACCAGTTCCATTGTGTTTATTCTTATTCTAGTTTAATTGTAGTAGGCGTTTCATATTGTACCTTTCAGCTGTGGTATTGACGTTTATAACATCAGAACGTGGAGTAGAACTTTTTCCAGCATTTCAACTGTTCTAGCAGCTTTTGTCGATGCCCCTTTTTTCTAAGGCAAAATTGGGTTTACGATATTATTGATAAAATAATTATTATTCCCTTTTGAGGAATCCGGTTATAGAATTTGAGGATTCGCCACCTAATGATTTTAGTACATTAGGACACTTTCTAAGAAAACAAGAAGGTTTTTTAAATAAAACCATAATTCGGGTAAGGGCTTGAGATTACCTCGAAGGAAATGTGCTAGGCACCCCTCAAGATCCACTGGTGTGGTTCTCGTCCATGTTTAATTGTGTCTTTAAGGAGAGTAGGAAGAAACATATAGAGTTTGGAAATAGGGACTACAAATAAGTTGAAAATTTTGAAAGAGGAAAAACAGAAGTGATTTTTGAAAGAGAAAGATTAATTGAAGAAGAAATTAATTTTTTATTTTTTTTAAGAAAACATCACATAATATAAATTAAGGAAAAGGGGCCATACGTTTAATTATAATATGGATCACTTTGGTGCGATGCCCAACAATCACTCTTGCACGAGATATTAGACGTGATTAGTCTCATTTACTTATTGAATGCTAATACACATCCCAAACTATCAGTCTCGAGGTATTTAGGACTTCTAATCCTAAGGGGAAGGAAAGGGAGTGTAGGCATATATGGAGTTTCAAAAGGATAAAATACTAGGGTGTCAATAAAAACAGATAGAAAATGAATAGGGATTGGAAACAAATACACAAAGGATCATATAAAACCCCGTAAATCATATAGTATTTAGTTTAGCATGTCTTACATGTACTGATTTGATCTTTTTAAAAAATATTAACCAGCGGACAGATTGGTTCAACATAGAGTTGGATAAAAAGTCTACATTAGGCAACCTGGATATAATTGTCAGAAGTTGTGGTATTTTAAACAAGTTACTGATTAAGAACCTAATGCAGAAGAGCTTAAGAGAGAAGCTTGAAAATTGCAGGAATTCAAAGTTGACTTTGAAATTGACTGAATTGTTTAAGTAGAAAATACATCAGAAGTGTAATGCCATGTTTTTGAAAATGAGACGTTATTTTAAAGGAAACAAACTGGTAAAGATTGTTTTGCTTAAGAGACAACAAAATCATAAAAGAGTTTAAAGAGTGCAGATACTTTAAATGATAGAGTTGAAACCCTATTTCGGAAGACAACTTTAAAAAGTGGAGGAGAAATTCAGGCAAAAAGTTTAAAGACGTTATTTAGAATAAAAATACAAGTTTGAAAGGAATTAAAAGTGGATTTATAAGAGTTTTGAAAATGTACTGGTTTGGACGAATTGTACTAAAAATTCTGAAACTAGTTGGTAAATTATTATCGATTAAACTCATTAGACAGATTTGAATTTCTGTAGGCATGATTTCTACGTCCTAAATTATTTTTTTAAAGGATCATTACTATTACTAAACTTGTTTTAAAATGTGTATTTGATTACCCTATAGTTTGCCAATTAGTTGTTTGATTATTAGATTCTATAGACAGGATATCTACTGATTTGCAACATGGCTTAACATTAAATCCTATGGACATGATTTCTAAATTATTGAAAGAAAAGAATGCAAAATCCAACATACATGATCTCTAGATGATTTAAAGCGTTGAACCTATAGGTATGGTATCTAAGTGATTAACTAACAACATTGGTCCTATAGGAATGATATCTACCATTATGCATACGTAAGTAAATATAAACTCCTCCCATACCCTTTTACTAATATTTTCCCATGTTCTTTATTTTTACAAGATAATTGCAGAACCAGAAAAAGGAAAAGTAAAAAAATACATCACAGCCTACAGCTAGATCCATAGTGCCTAATGCAATCTCAATATCCAATAACATGTGGTTCACCAAATCCGAATTCCAGACTCCCAGGCCTTCTCTTACTCCGAGTGTTTTAAAGTTCCAAAGAGCCTCCAGGAACCCAGGCAATGCTTACACTCTAAATAATAAATATTGTAACAGAATAGTGCAAGTGTGGAATTACCAGCCCTCAGGCATCCAAGTTCAGAGCGACATCCAGGGTCCTAAAGCATGGCTTACCGGGGGGGGGGGGGGGTAAAACTTAGGAACTAGGAATGAGTGCAAAGTAAGGGAGGAACCATAGCAGAGGGTGGTCATATCCAGCCATGGCATAGGCTTGCACACCCCTGACCGCCTGCTTAGGATAAACAAAATAAGAGCAGACTCTGGGGAGTCAAACTTAGGTTCTGAGTGGTTACTAGAACACTACCAGACCCAATTTAATGCTCAACACATAAAGGGGAGATGGAATAGGAAAGCATTTGTGTAGAGACTCAGAAGAGTCTGATTCTGAATCATGGACAACAATATAAGATGCTGCCATGGTTCAGAACAGTACTAGCATGCAAAAGGGAACATAGGAAAGGGATTTGCATGAAAACATATTAACGAGAGATGGGAGATCATAACAGACTGAAGGTGCAAAACATAAAGAAAGGTCATAAACGACTTGAATGTAGTTGCATAGTGCAGGAAACATAAATAAACATGTAGTTAAAGAGGTATAGAAGAGGAGAAGTGAACACATAATAGGAGAGTGTTATTTAACTTGGAGAAACATACCCATCGCAATTCTAGTACAGATGAGAAACAACAGCAAGTAGTAAGCCAGAAGAAATTAATAGAAGCAACTCAAACATCAACGAGCACTTGGGAGATTAGAGGAACTCCAGAATATTCAGACAATATGAGAGTAAAAGAACAAAGTTCTCAGTAGCAATGTATAGAGTGTAGTAGTTGAGAATAATAGTAGATAAGACAATTGTAGAGAAGGTAACAATAGAGCAAGTGGTGACAGATTTCGAAGATAGAGGTATTCGTGTATTGAGTATGTGTTGTGTCATAAGAGAAGCAGGTATTTATACTCGAAGTCGGGCAAGTAGGTAAGGAAAGAAAACAGTCCAGTATCTATTAGGATCAATCAATTTACAGAGGTTCTTTAATTAAGGGATCCCAATTTGATCAGTAAAGGACATGAAAGGAAAGAAGATCAAATAAACCATACTGTGCATAGCGTACAAATAATTGTAAATACATGTAGTCTATTTAAGGTAAGAAACCCATATTACACGATTTTGAGAGAGTATGGAAAATACAATAATTAAATAGCCAGGAATTTAAATGTTTTGAATAGACCTAGACAGGAAAATAGGGGAGGGGGATAAGTTGAAAAATCTGTAGCAAGCCAATCGAGCCTTAGTGAAAGGAGACTTAAATCAATCACAAATTAATAGAATCAATCAAGAAGAGAAAACCCTCGTATATAAGCATACTAGAAACAACAAAGCGATGAGCATACGAGGTTTCAAATTGTAAGAAATATATTCCAAATTGATTGTAGTCAAAAATGGTCTATTGAAGATCGACCATCAAAAACCATGAATAATCATTGTTTTGTGTTAATGGAAAAGGGTATAGGTTTTCCATGGCCTGGGAAGCCATGGGCGCCAAAGGGTTTGGTCGGAGAAGATGGTAGGCGGCTAGTGTTTTGAATGGTGTTAGAGAGAGTTTTGAGAGATGAGGTAATTTGGGGGTGGATATTTTTGGATAATGAATTAGGATTAAAGGTTGGGTGGAATTAAAAAGGAAAGAAGAGAGGGTGGCCATTGATCAAAATGATCAACGACCTAGATTGAACGAGGTCGTCGGTCAGGTTTAATGAATTGGGTTTGGGGTGGGTTGAAAATTGAAATTTGGTCATCTAATTGGGGGATTGAAATTGGGGTCAATTAAGGGGCAAATTGGGCTAGAGTTGAAATAGAAAGGGGCCAACTATTCAATAGCCATTTTCTCCCTTTTTAATTGATAAAAATAGTTAAAATCGATTTAGAAACAAATTGTAAGCACTGAACTAGTTATTATTATGCAAACATTAATCTAAAAATATTAGGAGTAATGTTATAATTATAAAATGCGGTTAATTATAAACTAGGCTATAATTGAAATTTAATGCAATTAAGCTTTAGAAATTCCGAATAAATTTGCAAACAATGTGCAAAAATTATAATAATTATATTTTGCTCAGTTTGAAATAATTATTTACTAAAAATTTATATTTTGGAAATAATTTTGGATCTTGTACATGTTAAAATAGGCAGTAAATTAATAAACAAATCTTAAAAATTGAGGAAAAATACCAAAACTTTCAAGCATGCTTATACATGCATACATATGATATTTGAAAGTATTTTGAGTATAGAAATACATAGGAAAAAATTGGGCATCAACAACTGCCCCTCTTTACCCTCGGAAGATGTAAGAGTTGTCGGGTAAAGATAAGATGACCAATTTTTCCCGAAAACAGCGACTTTAAGAGAATTCTGACCGTGCTCTGGTTTCTGAGCTGCCTACATATCCACGGTTATATAGAAATCAGGACATATGTAGTTCATCAACCATTGATGGAATGTGTCGATGGAGATTCAAAAAGATGGACGTGATTGGCTAGTTTGAGAAAGGTTTTGAAGTCGAATAGGTTGCAGAGAACCGGAGCACAATCGCTCCTCCTGAGATGGATATTTTTCTAGCCTGTGTATCTCCAGATGATCAATGTTGCATATTTTATGTATAATTTGAACATGATGCAAATTCCCATTTGACCATGAACGTTTCCTTTGAACGGTTTCGATGACATCCTAATACTATGATGTCCTGGGCCATGAAGAGCATAAAAAATAAAGATTCGCAGGCCATGAAATGGTGTTCTCGGGATATGTAGATGGTGCCTCCAAACTATGACTCCTTTGAATAAGTTGGCGATCTTTATGCCTATGAGAAGGTGGCAATCTTTCAGCCGAATGAATACAAAGGGTGGCAATCGTTCAGCCAAAGGGAGAATTGAAATGCAGATGGCGCTATTTCTGTCGAAGCAATAATTTCGATTTAGGTGGTGATATTTTAGCTGAAGCAAGAATTTAAATGCAAATGGTGATATTTCAGCCATGTAGGATGGAGACAAGGCTTAGTCTCAGAAAGCATATAAGTAGCCTTATGCAGAATGGAAGTACAACTTAATCTCAGAACAAAGATAGGTAGCCTTATGCAAAATGCGGATGAGATAGAGCTTAGTCTCGAAAGGCAGATGAGTTGCCTTATGCAGGATCAAGGTATAGCTTAACATCGAAAGGCAGATAATAGCCTTATGTAGAATGCAGATGGAGACAGATCTTAGTATCGAAAGGCAGATAAGTAGCCTTATGCAGGATGGAGGTAGAGCTTAACCTTGAAAGTCAGAAGAATAGTTATATGCAGAATGCAGATGGAGACAGAGCTTAGCCTCGAAAGGCAGATAAGTAGCCTTATATAGGATGAAGGTAGAGCTTAACCTCGAAAGGTAGAAGAATAGCCTTATGCAGGATGGAGGTAAAGCTTAACCTTGGAAGGCAGATAAGTAGCCTTATGCAAGATGGAGGTAGAGCTTAACCTCGGAAGTCAGAAGATAGCCTTATGCAAAATGCAAGAATGAAAAGAAACGAACAATTGTGAGTTCTCTTAGCTGATTGATGATTGTGATATCGTGGTTGCTGGGGATGTTGGGTTTAGATAGTTTATTTGCGAATGAGTGATCGTTCTTAGAGCTTCAATCTTAAAGAGCACGAGTGTATGAATGTATTCAATGATTTGCGACCTGGGGTGCCTGCATCCAAAGAAAAATCGTGAGTTCTGTAGAGGGGAAAGGTTAGTTTGTATCTCCCTGGATCTTGATGTCACGTATCATTGGGGTAGCATTGTGAAACAATAGTGATGCGAATGATATTTACGCATGATTCTGTAAATATATTCTGAATATTAATTTTAAAAATTGTTTTATTTTGGATGAACCAACAATTGCCACGCGGTTCAAGAAACAGCGACCTCGCCTGTTTTAGAATTTTTGGGGACCTCCTTAAAATTCTGCCCCATTTTACTAGACTAGTGCTGCTCACGTTTTTGCTGAATAACTGAATGTGGATCGACTCAATGTTCTGCTCTAGTTCATTAGGTCGGCGCTGATGAAGAGGCTGAAAAACTGACATTAGAATTTTAAGGGTCCACAATTCCAATAGCGGGGAAATGGATTTTTATTAAAATGTGACCGAACCCATAGGGTTGCCTACGTATTCCCTCTTAAACGAGAATTAGGTCAGGCGTAGTTCAAATTACATCATAAAGAAAAACATATGATCAAATGTAGTATCTCGTTACTGCGTCTGAGTTGACTGGATTTGGCTAGACTTCTCCGTCCATTTCTGCAATAATAAGGGCTCCTCCAGTTAGAACTCGGCGGACTATGTACGGACCCTGCCAGTTGGGGGAGAATTTCTCTTTTGTTTCATCTTGATGTGGAAATATTTTCTTCAGCACCAGCTGCCCTGGTGTAAACTTCCTTGGCTTAAACTTTTTGTTGAAGGCTCTGGACATTCTGTTATGATATAACTGACTGTGGTAGACTGCATTAATTCTCTTTCCATCTATAAGGGCTAACTGCTCATAGCGACCTTTTACCCATTATGCGTCGTCTATTTTTGCTTCCTATGTTATACTCAAGAAGGGAATCTCTACCTCAGTGGGAATGACCGCCTCTATACCATAAGCCACCATGTAGGGAGTTTCCCCGATCGATGTGAGGACTGTGGCACAATAACCCAATAATGAAAAGAATACCTTCTCATGCCATTGTTTGTACCTCTAGATCATTTTCCTTAGTATCTTCTTGATGGTCTTGTTGGCTACCTCTGCGGCTCCGTTCATATAAGTTCTGAAAGCTGTAGAGTTCTTGTGTTTAATCTTGAATATTTTACACATTGGTTTCATCAGGTCGCTATTGAGATTAGAACCATTATCGGTGATGATTGATTCTGGAACCTTGAACCGACAGACAATACGGTCGCGGACAAAATCTGCTACAACTTTTTTGTAACTGCTTTGTGTGATGCTGTTTCGACCCATTTAGTAAAGTAATCAATTTCCACTAAGATGAACCTGTGCCAATTTTTGCGGCTAGTTCGATTGGTCCAATAACATCCATTCCCCAGGCGCCGAACGGCCATGGAGAGCTCATTGCATTAAGCTCATTTAGAGGCACCTTTATCATATCTGCATGTATCTGACAGTGGTGGCATTTGTTGACATACTAGATACAGTCTGTTTCCATAGTCATGCAAAAATATCCTACTCGAAGTATCTTCTTCGACAAAACAAAACCATTCTTGTGTGGTCCGCAAGTCCTTGTGTGCACTTTATCTAATAGTTTGGTTGCTTCTCTTACGTCGATATATCTTAAAAATCCCTGATCGGGAGTCCTCATGTATGGGATTTCTCCGCTGTGGAATAACTTGTTGGATAACCTCTAGAGCATGTGCTTCTGAGTAGCATTGGCAAGTTCTGGGTATTTTCTTAATGTCACGTACTCTGTGATGTCATGGAACCATGGTTCCCCATCGACTTCCTCCTCAACATGAGCACAATAAGCTGGCTGGTTGTAAATCTTGAGTGGGATGGGGTTAATGAAATTGTATCTAGATGCTTAATCATGGATGATAAAGTGGAAAGTGGATCGGCGAACTCATTCTGTATTTTCAGAACATGCTGGTATTCCTTCTTTCCGAATCTTTTTATCAACTCCTATATATGATACAGATAGTGGAATATCTTAGGATTCTTTGTTTCCCATTCTTCTCAAATTTTATGTATGAGTAGGTCCGAGTCTCCAATCACTAGTAACTCCTGAATATTCATGTCGACTGCCAGTTTAAGCCCTAAGATGAATGCTTCGTATTGTCCATGTTGTTGGTGCATGAGAATATAAGGATAATGGGTAATGATGGCCTGTTTATGATACCAAAGCCGCTCCTATACCAACTCCTTTGAAATTTGTGGCTTCGTCGAAAAACATCCCCCAACCATCCTAGGATTCTGCAATATCCTCTCCTATGAAAACTACCTCTTCATCAGGAAAATACGTCTTTAGAGGTTTGTATTCTCCTCCTACATGATTCTCAGCGAGGTGATCTGCAAATGCTTATCCTTTGACTGCCTTCTGGGTAACATACATAATGTCAAACTCACTTAACAAGATTTGCCATTTGGTGAGCTTACCAGTAGGCATGGGCTTCTGAAAGATATATTTTAGCGGGTCCATTCTGGATATGAGATTAGTGATGTAAGCACAGAAATAGTGCCTCAATTTCTGGGCTACCTAGGTTAGAGCAAAACAAGTGCGTTCTAATAAGTAATATCGAGCCTAGTACGGGGTAAACTTCTTGCTGAGGTAGTAGATGGCTTTCTCCTTTCTCCCTATTTCATCATGTTGTCCTAAAACATTACCAAACACTCCATCTAATACTGCGAGATAAAGCAATAGGGGTCTCCCTGGTTCAGGCGGAACCAAGACCGGTGGCGTTCGACAAGTATTTCATGATTCTTTCGAAAGCCTTTTGAGAATCATCTGTCCATTTAGTGGAGGCATCCTTTTTTAGCATCTTGAAGATGGGTTCACAAATGATAGTGGACTGAGCTATGAATATGTTGATATAGTTTAGTCTTTGCAGAAAACTCATTATATCTTTCTTATTTTTTGGCGGCAACAATTCTTTAATAGACATCACCTTTGACGGTATATTCCTCGGCGACTCAGAATTAAACCCAATAACTTTCCAGCAGGGACCCTGAATGCACACTTGGTCGGATTCAGTTTCAAGTTGTATCTCCTCAACCTGTTGAAAAACTTTCGCAAGTCTTCCATATGGTCTGCAGCTTTCCTGGACTTGATGATGACGTCGTCCACATACACCTCGATTTATTTATGTATCATATCATGAAAGATAGTGATCATGGCCCTCATGTAGGTAGCACCAACATTCTTCAAATTGAACGTCATCATTCTGTAACAGTATATTCCCCACGGCGTGATGAATGCCATTTTCTCTGCATCTTCTTCATCCATCTATATCTGATGGTATCCAGCAAACAATCGATGAAGGACTGCATCTCATGTTTAGCATAGTTGTCAATCAATATGTGTATATTTGGAAAAGGGAAGTAATCCTTGGGACTGGCCCAGTTTAGATCCCGGTAGTCGACACAGACACTAACTTTTCCATCTTTCTTTGGCACCATCATGATATTGGATACTATACCACTCTGAGAACCTTGGATTTGACTTGTTTGGTAACCTCTTCTTTGATTTTCAGACTCATGTTTGGCTTGAATTTTTTGAGCTTCTGTTTTACTAGCGGGCATGCGGATTTGTTAGCAACTTGAGAGCCACAATGGATGTGCTGAGACCAGTTATATCATCATAATACCATGCAAAGATGTCCTCATTCTTCATTAGGAACTCTGTGTACTCTTTCTTTTCTAATGGCGACAAATGTACGTTGATACGTGCTTCCTTGACATTCTATGTGTCTCCCAAATTAACAACCTCAGTATTGTCAAAGTTAGACTTGGGTCAATTCTCAAAGTTCTTGAGCTCTCTGACAACATCTTCTGGTATCTCATCTTCTTCTGAATCTATATCCATGTTTTGCATTTCCTCGTTGCAAGTTACAACTATTGGTTCATCATCAAGATATGTAATAGTTATGATGTATAAAATAAAGTAAGTGATAGAGAAAAGTAATAAGAACGAGATATAAAATAAACTTGGAAAATTCTTTTGATTAAACTCATAACTATTCAAAACATCGGAGCTCTTTTCAAAAGTAAAGACAATGCGTAAAAGTAAAATCAACTAAAATAGTGTGTCGTTTAGCCTTGCTACCCCGAAGCTCTCCGGGCACTGGTGGTCCTGAACAGCCTATTCGTGAGGCATTCCCCTCGATACACAGCTTGAATGGAAGGGCCTTCCTCCTCTTCCTCCTCGAAGATAGCACAACAATCCATATCATCCTCCAGAAACATGTTCTTCATTGTTGTCGGTGTCTCATCTTCCTCTGATCCATATATAATGTTAGCTGGCTAAAAGGTCTACTCCAGCTGAGGTATAGGGTGTTCCAATGGATAGTAGGGACCGCGCCATGGTGGCGACCAATGGTTGAACTCCTCCCAGGTGTACCCATACCTAGGCCAATAGTGGTACCATGCTTATTCAACTTGATGGGCTTGGTGGTGCCCTGGAGATTCTTGCCAAGTCCTTTTCCGAGCTCATACCCACTCCAATTCAAAATGCTCTCAGTTTTGTTATCCCACCACTTGTCTTTGTCTATGGTGTTGACTTGTTCGATGTGGTGGTATGTTTCTCCACCTATTCTCCCTCTACCTTCGATCATCGAGATGGTTTGACGACTGTATATAAGGTTGCTACCATCGCCATGGATGACCACTTCCTGATGATTCCATTCAAATTTCATAGCCTGATGTAAGGTTGATGCCACACCCCAGCGCCGTGAATCTAGGCTCGCCCTAGAAATAAGTTTTAGGATGTTGGCACGTCTATAACTTGGAAGTCCACATCGAACCAGGTAGGTCCCATCTGAGAGCACATGCTAATCTGTCCAATTATGGAGCTTTGAGACCCATCAAAAGCCTTAACGTTATAGCTCCTTCTTTGATTTCGTGCAAATCCTTACCCAATGTCCTGAGAGTGATTAGGGGAAAAATATGGAGGCTAGATCCCCCGTCGACCAAGATCCTAGTGATGAAATAATCCTCGCATTGCACGGTGATATACAATGTCTTGTTGTAACTAAGCCCCTCTGGTGGTAACTCATCCTCGTGGTAGGTGATCATGTGGCTTTCTAGTACCTTCCCTACCATATTCGCCATTTCTCCTTCTGTTATGTTGCTGGGAATGTAGCCTTCAATCAATATCTTTATTAACACATTTTTATATGCCTCAGAGCTTTGCAGAAGTGCCAGGATGGAAATTTGCTGTGGTATTTTTTTTCAGCTGCTCAACAACAGAGTACTCTTTGGCTTGTATCTTGTTGCAAAGGTCATCGGGTCCAGTTTCATTAGCCCGTCCAGAGGCTTGCTTGCTGGACTCAGCTAAATGTTGTAGGGTGTATACCCTGCCTGTCCTGGTCATGCCTTGTGCGGCGTTCACTTATCCAGTATGTGTTTTCCCTTTCTTTCTAGCCTAGACTTTGTAATCCCAAGGTATGGCGTTCGACTTGAACGGGGTCACGTCTGTCATGGAAACCGAAATAGGCACCCTGGGGGTAACATGACAACTTAAAACGGTGCAGGTACTTTTGGGACCCCGAACTCAACCTCTATAGGTTTTGGTGCCTTTGCATGAGATGCTTCAAACTCGAGTGGCATGGACATCTTCACTACCTCACCCTCAAAGGTCTGGATCTAAACAACAATTGATTGAGGGTAACTGCCGGCTTCTTCCGTTCATTTACTTCAGCTATCAACCCGATTAACCCTTTGGGGTCCCAATCATCCTCAATATCGATCATATAGAGCCTCCACCCTGGTGGTCGAGCAGAGGGTTATTACAAACATTTGGAGAGAGCTCATTTGCTACAAGTACCTTGTTATAAATCAAATTTTGGATCTTGTCCTTCAGCAAGCGACACTCATCGATGGTATGGCATTTCTTTCCTGAATGGTACGTGCTAGTTTTATTTGGATTTACCCACTGTGAAGAATTTTCTAGACTTATTGCTGGGATAGGGGTAACATAACCGGCTGCTTTGAGTTTTTCATATAGTTGGTCAATTGGCTCGACAATGGAGGTACATTGTTTAAGAGGTTTATGGTCAAAATTTGGTTTGGGTCGGGGAACGTTTTGGCAAGTAGGTGGTGATGGGTAATGCGAGGGTTGGGAGTTATATGCTTGGTACATATGTGCGGGTTGGGAATATCTTGGTGATGTGGGTTGATATGTGGGCGGTGGAGGTGATTGGTAGGCAGATGGTGGCATTTGGTATGTAGGTGAGCGTGTTTCGTAATTTTTGGTAGGTTGATATGCGAGTGGAGTTGAGGAATAGGTTTGGTACTTCATAGGGGATTTGGTTCTTTGCGAAGCCATTACGAAATTTTTTGCACAGTCATTCTTCACGTCCTTTTTCTTTGATGTGCCACCGGACTTTAAGGCCTTATTGGTTGCTTGTAATGCCTCACGATTGGTGACCATAACATTATTGATACCTTCTTCAATTCTTTATCCTAACTTGATGATGTTGGAGAACTTTTGACCCTCTATTAGCATTATCCTTTCATAGTATTTAGGATCTTGAGCCCGGACAAAGAATTTGTTCATTTGCTCTTCCTCCAATGCGGGCCTGACCTTAGCAGCTTCTCACCTCCAACGAGTAGCATTCTCGCGAATGGTTTATGTGGGCTTCTTCTTTAGATACTAGATATAGAACACATCTGGTATGTTCTCGGTGTTGAATCTGAAAAGGTCTATAAAGTCGGATGCCATGCTCACCCAACTTGTCCATTTCTTTGCATCATGGCTGATATACCATGATAAAGTATCACCTTTCATACTCCTCATGAACAGCTTCATGCGGATTTTCTTGTCCCTTCCTACTCCTACCAGCTTATCACAATACATTCTCAAGTGGACCCTGGGGTCATCTGTACCGTCAAACATCTCGAACTTGGGGGTTTTGTACCCTTCCAGGAGCTCAACATCTGACTGAACACAAAGATCATCATAGTTCAAACCCTTTACGCCTTTGATACCTTCGACACCTTGGACCCGTCTAGTTAGATTCTTGAGTTTAGCGGCCAAATTCTGAATGAGGAAGTCCATGTCATCTGATTCGGGTGCACTTGTTATGGGCTAGGTATAGTGGGGTGAAATATCCACAAATATGGGATCGTTGTAGATAAGGTCGTTTGTGCTGTTTTACGGTTTGGGAATGCGTAATGGAGTGTTGTTGCATTTGTTGCAGGCTTAGGTATGAGTGGGTTGTATTTGTGGTTGCGAGGTATTTTGTGGAGATACAGGGTTCTGGGTGTTAAAATTAGGAGCGGCAATATTAGGTTTACAACATTATGGACAAACCAACTCTTATTCCTTTTTGAGGAATCGGGTTACGGAATTTTTAGACTCGCCATCTAATGATTATAGTGAATTAGGAAACTTTCTACGATAATAAGAAGGTTTTTGAAAGAAAACCAGAGTTTGGGTAAGGGCTTGAGATTATCTCGAGGGGAAGGTGTTAGGAACACCTCAAGATCCACTATTGTGGTTACCATCCATGCTTAATTGTGACTTTAAGAAAAGTAGATAGAAACACATAGAGGTTTCATATAAGAACAACAAATAAGTTGAAAATTTTGAAAGAGGAAAGACATAAGTGATTTTGGATAGAGAAAGATTAATTGAAGAAGTCATTTATTATTTTTTTAAGAAAACATTGCCTCATATAAATAAAGGAAAATGGGCCCTAGGTTTAAATATAATATGGATCGCCTTAGTGCAATACCCAACAATCACTTTCGCACGAGATATTAGCGCACCGATCATCATATACATATTCTACCCTTCCCACCTTGTTAAGGTATTAAATGCGATTAGTCTCATTTACTTATTGCATGCTAATACTCGTCCCAAACTATCAGTCCCACGGTATTTAGGACTTCTAATCCCAAGGGGAAGGAAAGGGGGTGTAGGCATATATGGAGTCTCAAAAGGATATAATACTAGGGCATCAAACAAAACAAATAGCAAATGAATAGGGACTGGAAACAAACACACAAAGGCTCATATAAAACCCAGTAAACCATTTAGAATTTAGTTTAGCATGTCTTACATGTACTGATTTGGTCTTTTTAAAAAAATTAAGCAGCGGACAGATTGGTTCAATATATAGAGTTGGATAAAAAGTCTACATTAGGCAACCCGAATCCCACTGTCAGAAGTTCAGGTATTTTATATAAGTTACTGATTAAGAACCTAATTTAGAAGAGTTTAAGATAGAAGCTTGAAAATTGCAGGAATTCAGAGATGACTTTGAAACTGACAGAATTGCTGAACTAAAAAATACAGCACAAGTGTAAAGCAGTGTTTTTAAAAATGAGACGTTTTTTTAAAAGAGAAACAGACTGTTAAGGATTGTTTTGCTTAAGAGACAGGAAAATCGTAAAAGAGTTTAAAGAGTGCATATACTTTAAAAGATAGAGTTGGCACTCTGTTGCGGAAGACAACTTCAAAAAGTGGAGGAGAAATTTAGCAAAAAATGTTTAAAGACGTTATTTAGAAGAAAAGTACAAGTTTGAAAGGAATTAAAAGCAGATTTGTAGTATTTTGAAAATGGACAGGTTTGGACGAATTGTACTAAAAATTCTAAAATCATTAGTAAGTTATTATCGATTAAACTCATTAGACGGGTTAATATTCCTATGGGCATGATTACTACTGCCTGATATTTTTAAAGGATCATTACTGTTATTAAACTGGTTACGAAATGAGTATTTGATTAACCTATAGTTTTCCTGGCGTTTATGCATTTCCTATAGGCATGATTTCTATATGTAATTAGTTGTTCGATTATTAGATCGTATAAACAGGATATCTACTGATTCGCAACATGGCTAAACATTAAATCCTATAGACATGATTTCTAAATGATTGAACGAAAAGAATGCAAAAGCCAACATACATGATCTCTAGATGATTTAAAGCGTTGAACCTATAGGAAAGGGAACATAGGAAAGGGATTTGCATGAAAACATATTAACGAGAATAGGAGAGCATAACAGACTGGAGGTGCAAAACATAAAGAAAGTTCATAACAGACTTGAATGTAGTCGCATAATGCATGAAGCATAAAAAAATACATAGTTAAAGAGGTATAGAAGAGGAGAAATGAACACATAATAGGAGGGTGTTATTTAACTTGGAGAACATACCCGTTGCAATTCTAGTACAATAGAAAAAACAGCAAGTAGACAGCTAGAAGAAAATAACAGGAGCAACTCAAACTTCAGCGAGCACTTAGGAGTTTAGAGGAACTCCGGAATATTCAGACAGTAGGAGAGAAAAGGAGCAGAGTGCTTAGTAGCAGACTATAGGGGGTAGTATAAAAAATAGTAGTAGAGAATGCAATAGTAGAGAAGGTAACAATAGATCAAGTGGCGACAGATGTCGAAGACAAAGGTGTTTGTGTATTGAGTGCGTGTTGTGTCAAAAGAGAAGCAGGTATTTATACTTGAAGTCAGGCAAGCAGGCAAGGAAAGAAAATAGTCCAGTATCAATTAGGATCAATTAACTAATAGAGGTTCCTTTAATTAAGGAATCCCAATTTGATCAGTAAAAGACTAGAGTTTTTTTTAGGAAAGGGGATCAAATAAACCATAATGTGCATAACATACAAATAATCGTAAATACATGCAGTCTATTTAAGGTAAGAAACCCATAGTACCCGATTTTGAGAGAGTAAGGAAAATATAGTAATCAAACGGCCAGGAATTTAAAACCTTTGACGAACTTAGTCAAGTAAATAGGGGAGGAGGATAAGTTTAAAAATCAGTAGCAAATCAATCAAGCCTTCAGAAAAAGAGATTGAAATAAATCACAAATTAATTGAATCAATCCAGAAGAGAACACTCTCATATATAATCATACTAGTATCAACAAAGAGACGAGCACAAGAGGATTCAAATTGTAATCAAGATATTCCTAATTGATTGTAGGCTTTGCGTGAGTTCGAGAGCCCAGGGTCTTTTAGAGTAGAATCCTAGAGTCAAACTTGCGAAGACCCAAACCCCAGGGTTTCAATCCGAGTGGAAACGAGAAGGCAAGAACTCACAACAAGCTTAGGTAACTCTTTCAGAGTTCCTTGAGGAAACACACAAACACACTTAGCAAATTAGAAGTAGCAGAGTAAAAGACTGTAAACATCAAGTGTAGAAGAAATCCCAAAACTCAAACAAGTTCTGTCACATAACGTAGGAAATAGTAAAAGAAACAAGCTTAGAATCCAAATGAATCCAGTAAAAATTAACAATGTCCGTAGGAGAAATAGTAAAAAGGATAGGCAAGGTAGGCATGTAAAGCATGCTTGTAGAAAACCAACAGAAAGAGTAATAGAACAAAGGTAGAGAAAGAAGAAGAAGAAGAAGAAGAAGAAGAAGAAGAAGAAGAAGAAGAAGAAGAAGAAGAAGAAGAAGAAGAACAATCATTATTTTTTAGGATTTCGAGAAGAACATTGATCAGCTATAGATCTAAGAAGACAAAGGAAGAAAAACCCTGAACAAGCTATTTTAGGGTTTTTCAGAGACCCTATAAACGAGACGGCCTGGAAAGATCTAGTCTTCGAACAAATTTGGGCTATGGCTAAGCCTTATCAAAGCACGAACAAGCCGAAATAGAGCCGGATAAGCCAAAAGAACTCAGATCAGCAGAGGACCTGAACAAGTCTATTGAAGATCGACCCTCAAAAACCTTAAATAATCATTGTTTGGGGTGAATGGAAGAGGGTACAGGCTATCTATGGCTTGGAAAGCCACGGACACCGGTGGGATTGGTCGGAGAAGACAGTAGATTGCTAAGGTTTCGAATGGTGTTAGAGAGAGTTTTGAGAGACGAGGAAATTTGGGGGTGGTTGTTTTTGGATAATGAATTAGGGTTAAGGGTTGGGTGGAATTAAAAAAGGAAAGTAGAACGGGGCGTCCAGGCCGGTATAATGAATTGGGTTTGGGGAGGTTGAATTGAAATTGGGTCATCTTATTAGGGGTTTGAAATCTGGGTTAATTAAGGGGCAATTTGGGCTAGAATTTAAATAGAGAGGGGCCAACTCTTAAATAGCCATTTTCTCATATTTTAATTGATAAAAATAGTTAAAAATGATTTAAAAAAATTGCAAGAACTGAACTTGTTAGTAATATGCAAACATTAATCTACAAATATTAGGAGTAATATTATAATTATTAAACGCGGTTAATTATAAACTAGGCTATAATTGCAATTTCATGCAATTAAGCTTTAGAAATTCAGAAAAAATTTGTAAAAAATGTGTTAAAAGTGTACTAATTTTATTTTGCTATGAATAAGAGAGTGAAATACAGTATTTACCAAAAAAATATGATAATTTGGAAATAATTTGGGATCTTGTACTTGTTAAAATAGGCAGTAAATTGATAAAAACAAATCTTAAAAATTGAGAAAAAATACCAAATCTTTCAGGCATGCTTACATATGCATACATATGCTATTTCCAAAGTATTTTGAGTATAAAAATACATAGAAAAATTTGAGTATCAACATTTACTTGTTTTGGCTCTTTGGAATACTCCGACATGCTCAAATCAACTCCAAAAAATCTAAAACTTGGCATATTGGTTAGAAAAAATATAATAAGCTATTCTAAAAAATAAAATTTCAAAAACGATGAAAATTTTCAAAAAATGATGGGTTGCCCTCCACCAAGCGCCGCATTTAACGTCATGGCACGACATAAAACAACACTACCACGAGCGATAGGGGGTGGTAAGTCGGTGAGCAAGTCAATCATTAAATTCTTTATTTTGAACTTCTTGGCTCTCATATTAGGAATGCCATTTTGTTTTCTTATTTTTTCAAATTTTAAAGTGTATGGTATGAGGTTTTCCTCCTTGCAATCCTCCATTGATTCGTGTGGTTGAACTTCCATATCACCACAAAATTCCAATGTTGAAAAACGCTTGGAATGTGAATTCAGACCTTCACTTTGTAATTTTTCTATTTATATATCCTCTTTTTTTCCAGATTAGGGTCAATATCAACTATATTTGCATATACATCGGATGACTCTAACTCCATATTTTTTTCGTCATCATTAATACTCATAGAGTTTGTTGGCGGATGTTCAATTCTTTAATCCTCATAGTAAAGCTCACTTTCTTCTTCTGAATTGGACTCTTCTTGTCTATCTTCCACGTTGTCATGTTTGTGGTCATAGTGAGCCTCAACCCATATTTGGTTTTGATAATTGAAAGTGCGGATGTGTTAATCATTGTGAGCCAAGACTTGTTTCAAGTCCTTGAAGGATTTTCAACTTCTATATCCAAGGAAAGTTTTTGGCTCTCATTAACTTCCGAGAATTTTTGGACCCCCAAAGCTTTAAGCATTTCTACCATTAATGAATGCAACCTTTCAATAGACAATTCATTTTGGGGACTATTTCCCAAAATCTCCAGCAAGGCACTTTGATCTTTGTTTTCTCCTTCAAGTAGACACTCCAACATGAGCTTGAGCTCTCCATTTTGGACATGCTCAACTTCTTCCACTTCCATAGCCCTATAGTTTTCATCACAATAAGTAAAATCATCATAATGGGGGATTGGGGAAGAAAAGGACAAATAAGCACAACCATCCCAATGACCATTTTGAAAACCACTGATGGGTTTGAGATTTTGCGCACAATCTAATATTTTTCCACGAGTGTGGTCCTCCACAATAAGGACACGAGTCATCAAAGTATGAACAACTACTATCCAACGAATTTTCGATATACGATGCCATCTTTCAAAAATAAGAAAATAAACAAGAAAATAGACCATGTTAGAAAATTTAATTACATGGATATTCACAAGTTTGGACCAAAGCACTTTAGTTTACTTCTCAAACAACCTAAATTACGCCAAATTAGTCCCCGGCAACGGCGCCAATTTTGATGACATCCAAATCCACAACTAAAAAGTAATAGACACGGTTACATGCAATAATTTATCCAACTATGAGTTGGGGTCGAATTCTACAGAGAATAATGTGTAGGCGATTCTGAATGTATGAAAATTATTGCTTATCGCGCAATGCCAAACACTAAGAGTTTTTGTTTTAAAATGTTTATACCTAAATGCGGAAATGTAAACTAACCTAGAAAGTAAGTAAAATAATCAATGAACTTCCTTTGAATAGAAATAGACTGGAACACTATTCAGTGAATAATATTTCCGTCACTATTCATCGGCAAAATCTCTGGAATCCGGTAGTGGATTGTCACAATTTTGGTGTCAAGACATCCCTATCTCATTGCGAACAATACCCAATAGATTCTTTCATCAAAGCTACAGCCAATCTCGCTAAATCTTAGATATGATAATCGTTTTACTGTAGCTTTGCCTTTTCGTTTTCTCAGTTTTATTTTCCGACAGCATGGTAGTGATGGATCCTGGTTGACAATCATCACAAACATGGAAGATGCATCTTCTCCCCTGTTTTGTACTGTGGGAGAGGAAAATAGAAATCGTAACCGTCCGGAAATTTAAAAACATACTTATGTATCGCCATGCTTTGGACAGCTTGCTGTCGCAACAAATTCCAATCCGAAACTATGTCTAGTAACTTTCGATAATGGAATACCTACTGTCGAATTCACAGTAGAAGAAGTGAATTCATTCACCAAGGAAGAAGGCCTTCAACAAGCTGTCGTGATTAAATTCTCGTATGGCAAACCAGAGCTGCAGGAGCTTAGACACATTTTACCGAAGCAACTCGATGTCAGAGGTAATTGCAATATAGGACAGCTAGAATATCGACATATTCTGGTAAGATTTGATCTATTTGAAGATTTTGTTAATGAAGTTTCAAGATCCGCATGTGGGACTCCAACTACAAAGTCCACGGTGATCCGCTCCCACTTCCACTCTGAAATCTCAATATGCTAAACCAAACCAGCCTGCCTCGTGTGCTCATTACTTTACCTGCTGATAATTGAGGCACAAAGATACAAACCCAACTATATCTTTCTTCATACGCTGCCACCAATAGTGCTGACTCAAATTATGGTACATCTTCGCAGCACCTAGATAGATGGAATACAGCGAACTATGGGCCTCCTCTAGAATCAAATTTCGTAGCCTATCAACTCTGGTATACATGTTGGACCCAGCATCCTTAATACCACATCATCATTAGTGGTCACATCTTTGGCATCACCATGCAGAACATTGTCATTGGGGATGAGAAAATGAGGTTCATCATGACGCTCTCTGATACGATCAAATAAGTAAGATCGAGAAATCACATAAGGTTGAACTCGACTGGAATTCGAAATATCCAATCTCACAAACTTGCTGGCTAAGGCATGAACATTCATCACCATGTGCCTCCCCACTGCTGGTAAATAGGCCAAACTCCCCTAAATCTTTGTTGGGTGACTCAAAGCATCATCCACCATATTGGGGTTTCCTAGGTGATACAAGATATTGATATCATAGTCCTTCAGCAGCTCTAACCACCTCATCTGGTAGAAATTAAGGTCTTTCTATTTGATAGATGCTCCAAACTCTGGTAATTAGCATAAATCTCACAAGGAACACCATACAAATAATGACGCCAGATCTTCAAGGCGGAAATGATAGCAGCTAACTCGAGATCAAGGGCAGCATAATTAATCTAATGTATCTTCAACTGCCTGGACGTATAGGCAATAATCCTACCGTCCTACATCAATTCCGCTCCAAGGCCAATCCTCGAGGAATCACAATAGACAGTATAGGACTACGAGAAATATATCATATTAACACCGATAGCATTACATTACATTAACGGGGATGCAATCTTGGTTTCCTTGATCAAATCATTTACATTGTAAAAATTACAATTATATATCTCTTTAATTCACAATCATATTATTCTCTTGTTACGTTAATAGAATAGAATTATGACTTAAGTCAAGTTCCACACTACTGAAGTAAGCTTTTCACACCATATTCCTGGTAGGGTTCGACCCCAACCTTATTGATTTATTATATTTTACATCGACCGCCTTACACTACTTAATTAAAGTGTGATTTGAGCATCTCAAAATCCATCAACAAATCGACGGTAATAACTTGCGAAGCCAAGAAAACTACAGATCTGGGCAGCGGAGGATGGTGTGGCCCAGCCCTGCACTGCTTCCACTCTCTTCGGATCCAACTCGATCCTTTCACTCTACACCACATGACCCAAGAATGACAATGAATCAAACCAAAAATCATATTTCGAGAACTTTGCATATAATTTATTTTCTCTAAAAGTTCGAAGCACTGTCCTCGGGTGTTGCTCATGATGTTCCCGACTTTGGGAGTATACCAGAATATCATAAGTAAAGATAATGACAAATGAGACAAGATATAGCGGAAACACACTATGCATCAAATGCATCAAGGCTGCTAGGGCATTGGTCAACCTAAAAGACATATCAAGGAACACGTAATGACCATACCGAGTCTTGAAAGTAGTTTTTGGGACATTTGGCTACATAATCTTCAATTGATGGTAACATGAACGTAAGACCACCTTAGAAAACACTTATGCACCCAATAACTGGTGCCACACCCCAAAAACCAAGGAGTGCGACCGGTGCTCAACCGAGTAAACCCCATTGAGCAAGCCTGCTAGGTTTCATTCTACCCAAACTAATTAATGAATAAATAGGAGATGGACTCCATTAATCATACTTTGTAAATGTTGCGTTAACAACATTCATGGTAATTCCTTTAGCAGCTTAAATAATAATTATCAAAATACTATAATCTTTATAAATCTTTGCCAAACATCAATATTTCTATTTTAGTTCCAATACCCGACACTACTGACAATCTGTCTACGGAGCCTATAAACATAACTGAAGAGTAATGTAATATGGACATGCTGGTAACAAGGCTCTCTTTATACCTCAAAATACCAAATACATGATAAACTGATAAAACGGTACCCTAAAATGAAGTATGGCTTACCAAGCAATCTAAAAAAATGATGCGGCACAATCTTTGACCAATACTGCCTGCTATAGAAACACCTACATCAATTTAAAGATGTTGCGCCCTCAGAAAAAGGGACATTAGTGCCATCGAATAACACTAATTTGTATAACTAAACACCATCTAGTTAGAAAGAACTTTCATACAAAAAAAGGACAACAAATAATAACTCAAAAGCTTTAAACGATCATAACGTTATCAATAATAAGGATTCATAAAATTCTAATATAATGTTTCCATAGCCTTTAATTTGGGCATTTCACATTATTCATCATTTGTTCACAATGCCACCGCTATTTTGAGTGGAGTCTGATCTCGACCCGATCGGCTAGGTTGCCTCATTTGAGACATATACTTCAATCACAATCTATTTTTCCTTTTTCTCCAAAATTCATTCACAATACCACCGCTATCTTGAGCGAATTTTGATCTCGGCTCGATCAGCTTGGCCGCCTTACCAAGGCGTTGTTCCCTTCTCATTAATCATTTTGATTCACATATATCATTTCATCGGCACTTGGGGCCACAACTTACCGCATTATTCTAGGCACTAGGCCGCATTATACATCGTTCCCAATATCAATATTAGCTTTGACATTTTGGACAGTAGGTGCACACAAGAGCAATTTAAATTGTAAGCATAGATAACACTTCACGTAGATGCCACAACAATGAAACTTCCATCTCAATTTAAGGTCTTAGCATTTCAATACATGGTTCATAACCTTTTCACCTTTTCACGTTATCAAGAATAGCCAATTGATCATATTGGAATACATCTTTTAAAAATATAAGGTAGCAATAAATTCATGTGGAATAATAATCAATTTAAAAATTCAACATTAATCTTACCGTATTCACACAAACACCTATGGAGCTCAATTTACAAAAGACAGGGTTTTAACCATACATACCTTGTTTAATCTTTCCTTGAACTATCACGACATTCCGGAAATATTAGCAATCCCAATCTCTTAGATAAAGAACTTGTGATTGGGTTCTTTGATTATTGAAGATTGATACAAGATTGGATGAATAAATATTGGGTTCCTCTTTCTCTCTCTAAAATGCTCTCAACACTCTTTAAAATTAGTAGAAAAATTACCCCCAAATGAGGCCCCAAAGACTATACATTAAAATGGGGATGGATTATTAAAATAGGAAGATTAACCCTCTCAATGAGGGTCTGCGGTCGCATAAAGGACCATAGAATGGGTATGTTGGCCGCAAACGTGTCGCAAAACTCGATGCCCAAAACTGTGCTACAGTGGTCTAGTTTGTGATCAGATTTGCGATCGCAAATCAAGTATGCGGACCACATAGTGGTTTTTTCACCGCATATCTCACCCAAGATCGCATTTTCAAGCCTTTCGTATTGATCATAACTTTGTGTAGGAACGTCCAAATGATGAACGATTTGAAGAAATGGAAACTAGACTCAAATACCTTTCAATTGATATGTTTTTCATCGGATAAAAATATGCCTATATATAGATAGTGTCGTCCAAAGTGGGGACTTGTTCGAACTTATTTGGAATTTTAGGCTATTATGAACTTTTCCAATTCTCTTTAGACTTAGGCATTTCCTTGAACCCAAATTACTTACCACTAGACTCATATACATATTTACCAACTCCAATTGACATTCACCATGTTAATAGCACATAAAATATTATAATAAGCCTACGTGGCACTACAAAATCCTAGGTTACTTAGCAAAATTTTTCGGGGCTCTACATCCCCCCCAACCCGAGGATCATTCGTCCTTGAATGAGGAGTAGAGTTTTCCCTAAATGCTTAACTTAATGTGTATCCATTCAAACCTACCTCAAGTCCCTAAATTTTGACTAACTCCCAAATATTTCAACAATTCCGGTAGAGTCTCCTTTCTAACTTGGCTTGTCCACCTGAAAGAAAACCACCAAAATCATCCTAACTACACTTCCATAACGAGACAAAGCACCACAATATATACATATCGACAATACATGTTTCACCATTACAAGTAATACATTATACTTAAGGATACTTAGACATGAACCGCACATTTCTATATCATAATACCTAGAAGGTATCTTTCAATTCAAAGCCTTTTGATATTCAATCAAGCGAAAATATTTTCCTTCCATGGTACTTTCGGCCTTCAAGGTGACCACCTGGATTCACAATCTTAAACTTAGTCGAAGATATTTGAAGTCTATAGTAAAGGGGGATTTACCCACTTTTACTGTCCTTTTAGAAATGGGTACTTGTAGATTACATAAAAATAAGGTGAATTTAATCGAATCATATAGTTAAATAACTAGTTGATACATTGAGATAATATCACATTGAAGATTACAGCTAATACATGATGCAAGACAAATGAAAAGAAAGTGAAAGAGCCATATGGAAGTAACCTTTACATTGTAACCAATAGGAAGGGTGGTAATATAAAGTGATTACGAGAAGTTACATTTTTGATAGAAGATCTATGTATGATGTCACGTGATGTACAACTCCAGAATTCTAAAATACAATTATGTTTAGCAATTGTACTTCATAATGAAGCACTACAACGCACTTCTACACAACTAGCTATTACAAACCACTTTAGGAGATGCTATAAGACTTGGCTGAGAGAAAAGCTGACATATGAATGTGTCACTAGGTGTATTTCTCCTTGGTCAACCTAATCATAAAGGAGAGAGTAAGACTGATAAGCAAATCATTGGACTAGCACATCTGTAAATATTCCATTTTCGAAAGGAGATCGTTCAATCTCAGTAATAGCGACATCCTATCAACCCTTGATGAATTGAAGTGATATGGGAACCCAATGAGATAGTATAGAATAATCATGGAGGCTTTGCAGATGTTGATAATGAGTTATTCATGGATTTTAAATTGAGAACTACCCAGATGCTAATGAAATAAAAAAATATGAGAAACGTGTGTTTTCCTATAGTAACCCCCAAAGGTGTGCTTGGTCTCGACGAAGAGTCTAATAAGGGTCCTTACGAGAAAGGAAGTGTTACAATGACTGATACAAGGATATGTTCTCTCATGGTTGTCGAACAAATGTGGGGAAACCAGCACAATGAATTCACTAACTGAAGAACACAATTAAAAAATCTTATGGAGGTGTAAAGAGAAAATAAACATTTGTTATGAGGGCATGCTTCTGCTATATTAACTCCTAGCTGCAATATACGACCATGCCTCAAGTAACCATAATACTAGGACAAAGTGAGGTACCTACTGCGGGGTGTCCCAAGTGGACATAAAATTTATGGCGACACATTATCTTCCTATGATAGGGATGTGAGTATCATAATTTTTAGAGAGATGTTATGCACATGGTGACCATTTCGATTGACATGCTCTCATGTGATAGGTCTTATGGTATGCTGTTATGTTACTATATAGTGAGAAGCTTTCATGACGATATTCGTACGAGAGTAGGTTGACTGTTCAAACCATATAAGACATGTACACAACTGAGTAAAAGAGTGACTCGAGAAAGATAGTAACACTAGGATGCTTTGCATGGAACTCGACACCACATAGGTAAACTTTACGATGGTGCATGTATATGCACAAGTGGGAAGATGTTGTCCATTAAAATAAAATATTCTGTAAGAAATTCTTCAGGTATAGTCCCTCGTTAAAAATTTAGGAAAACAAAGTGGGAAGTATTAATTTTAGAGTAATAACTCCATTCAAGGACGTATTTATAGAACATAATTCCACGAGAGGATGTAAATAAGAGAATTAGTAATAGAGTGGATTCACGAATTATGTGTCTACTTCAAAGAGTCGATACTTGCAATTTTTTTTTATTTAACACTTTGTTAAGACCATGTTTATGAGAATTCTTCAATATAGATGTACATATACAACAAGTAGAAATTTGATTTGACTCACTTAATGACTTTAGGTTGGTAGGGCAATTGCTTAATCAATACTCCTCGACTCAACATACCTAACACATATCGGTAACATACCAATATACTACATTATCTGCTTGTGCAGTGAGACTAATAGGAATAAGGGCACTCCCTCTCTTAGTGATAGGTTCTACCAATACCTCGATAGCTCAATAGCTTCTCATTAGAACTCCTTGGGCAATCCACTTTGACTCAATGGTGGGGCCATTCCCGCCTTATTGCTTCCTAAATCATGAATTGCTTATCTTAACATTAAGACATAGAATGGAAATTAACTGCACGATCTGGAGTTTAAAAAAAGGGTGAAATTCCTAAATGTCTGAATAGCCTCCAACTTATGATTTTGTCGAATACGCACCAATAAGAAGGACTATAGTAGACACGGCTCTGAAACATCCTAGGACGCTTTAAAACCTTAGGCTCTGATACCATTTTTGTCACTCCCAAAAATCGAGGAGTGCAACCGATGCTCAATCGAGTAAACCTGACTGAGAAAGCATGCTAGGTTTCATTATATCCAAACTAATTCATGAATAAATTGGAGAAGGACTCCATTAACCATACTTTGTAAGTGTTCCATTAACAAATTCCACGTAATTTACATCAGTAGCTCAAATCATAACTATCAAAATATTACAAGTTTCATAAATATTTTCCAAACATCAATATTTCTATTTCAGTTCCAATACCCAACACTATCCTTTACCTGTCTACGGAGCCTCTAAACACAAATGAAGAGTAATGTAATTTGGAAATGTCGACAACAAGGCTCCAACTATTCCCTAAAATACAATGTACATGATAAACAGATGAAACATGACCCTGAAACGAAGTGGGTCTCACCAAGCAAGCTGAAAGGATGATGCAGCACTAGCGGAGACCAATACCGCCTACAGTAGAAACACCTACATCCATATAAAGACGTAGCGCACCCGGCAAAAGGGACATTAGTGCCATCAAATAGCACTAGTATGCATAACTAAACAGAAATAAGGAAATCACAAGTATAAATCAAAAGCTTTATACGATGACAACATTATCAATAATAAGGGATCAATCAATTTTCATATCATGTTTCCATAGCCTTTTGTTTGGGGCATTTCACATTATTCATCATTTTTTCACAATAATAGCGCTATCTTGAGCGGAGTCCGATATCGACCCGATCAGCTAGGTTGCCTCGATTATGACATATACTTCAATCAAATTTCGTTTTTCCTTTTTTCCAAAATTCATTCACAATGCCACTATTATCTTGGGCGGAGTCTGATCTCGGCCTGATTGGCTAGGCCTCCTTAACAAGGCGTTGTTTCCTTCACATTAATCAATTCGTTGCACATATATCATTTCATCAGCACTTGCGGCCACAACTTATCACATAATTCTTGGCACTAGGCCGCATTTTACATCATTCTGAATTTCAATATTAGATTTTCCATTTATAAGACTAGGTGCACACAAGAGCAATTTGAATTGTAAGAATAGATTAAACTTCACGTAGATGGCATAACAATGCAACTTCTATCTCAATTTAAGGTCTAAGCATTTCAATACATGATTCATATTCCTTGCACGTTTTCAGTTTAACAAGAATAACCCATTGATTATATTGGAATACATCTTTCAGAAATATAAGGTAGCAATCCCAAATTCATATGGAACAATAATCAATTTAACAACTAAGCTTTAATCTTATCGTATTCACATAAATACCGACAAAGCTCAAATTCTAAATGACGGAGTTGTAGCCGTACATACCTTATTTAAGCTTTCCTTAAATTGCTACGACATTCCGGAAATTCTAGCAATCCCAATCTCTCAGATGAAGAACTTATGATTGGGTTCTTTGATTCTTGAAGATTGATGCAAGATTGGATGATTGGATGTTGGATTCCTCCTTCTCTCTCTACAATGCTCAATTCTCTCAGTAGAAAATTAACCCAAGTGAATCCCCAAAGACTATATAGTAAAATGGGATCGAATTATAAAAATAGGAAGATTAATCCTCCAAATGCGGAAGAACGACGATGTTACAAAGGGGTGGTGGTGGCGGCTATAGGCAGTGAGTACGATGAGTAGACAAAATTTTTTTAGGTTTATTTAATTTTTCCGACCATTTTATAATTATCCACCAAGGGTTGCGGACCGTTGGATCAGGTTAAACGAAGGGCCCGTATCGCATCTATCTGAAACGACGACGTTTTTGAGTGAGCTTGGGCTTGACCTGGTCAAATATCTTTGGGCTCATATTGGTCCGGATTTTGGGCTAAAAAAATCCATTACAGATGGCCCAAATCGAGTCCCTTTTGTTTCTTCTCTTCTTTTTTCCAAATTGTTTTCTTTTTCTCTTTTCCTTATTGTATTTTAGTTACTTAATATATTTGTATTTTCTTATCACTTTTTCTATGAATTTCTTATTTCATAGAAATACAAAAAAAAAACTTTCAAACTAATTAAAACTTAATATTATATTTTCTAACTAATTCCTAAAAATGCAAACTAATACGAATATAAACTAAAAATGTACAAAGTTAACTTTTTGCTATTTTCTTCCTATGTAAGTGATTTTCACCTACTAATTAGCTCTAAAAATATGGAATTAAAACATACACAAATTCCACATATATTTTTTGTATTTTTCATATGAATTAACATGTACAAATAAAATTCAATCGATTAAGACAAAATTCATAAAAATTGTAAAAATAAGGAAAAATCTTTTTCTTTTTGATTTTTTTGGGAATAATTCATATATACGGCAAAAATCGCGCGCTCACACCTGTCCAATTGATTCAGTCCCAGTAGTGCAATATTTCTCTGATGTGTTTTCAGCTGATCTTCCGGGTATGCTATCCAATAGGGATATTGATTTCGGCATTTATTTTTTGCCAAGCACTCAGCCCATTTCTACTCCTCCGTATCATATGGCCCCTCCTGAGATGTAGGAGTTCAATAAGGAGTTACAAGAACTGCTTGATAAGGGTTTTATTCGTTCTAGTGTATATCCACAGGGTGCTCCTATCTTGTTTGTGATGAAAAGGGATGGTTCTATGCGTATGCTCGTTGATTATCGCCAGTTGAACAAACTTACATTGACAAACCAGTATCATTTTCCTCTTATTGATTATTCATTTTACCAGTTTTAAGGCACCGAAAAATTTCGCTAAGTAACCTAGGATTTCGCTGTGCCACGTATGCTTATTATAATATTTTATATGCTACTAAGATGGTGCACATCAATTGTATTTGGTAAATATTTGTATAAGTCTTATGGTAAGTAATTTGGGGTCCAAGATAAGGCCTAAGTCTAAAGAAAATTGGAAAAGTTCATAGTAGGCTAAAATTCCAAATGAGTTCGTACAAGTCCCCACTTTGGACGACCATATCTATATATATGTATAGTTTAATGTGATCAAAATCAAATTAAATGTGTTCGTGTCTAGTTTTAAACGCTTCAAACTGTGCGTCATTTGGACATTCCTACACAATGTTATGATCAAATTACCAAAGGCTGGTAAAATATAATCCTGTGTCATATATGCGATAGCAAAAACCATTATGTGATCCTCATGCTTGATTTGCAATCGCAAATCTACCCGCAAACTGGACCATTGTAGACTAGTTTTTGGAATCGAGTTCTGCGAAGCGTTTGCGACCAACATACCCATTCTGGTGTTCACTATGCGACCAGACGCCGTCCGCTGCAGGCCGGAAATCGTCGTTGCGGCGATAAAGCCCCAAATTACCCCAAAATCACACCACCTCTTCTCCTTCATCTCCTTATTCCATATATGCCCTTGTTTTTCTTCGAATCACAGCACATCTATTTGAATATTCGATTTAAACTTTCCAGCCAAGTCACAACCCTCAGAGCTTTGTCACCCCTAATACGTAGCTGAATTCCCTCGAATCTGAGTAGAACGGTTCGATTTAAAAACTTAAGTTTTTTTTAAGACGAAGCTGCTTTGGGAGAATTGAAGATTTCATTGGGTTCCAGTTGATATTATGCGTTTATTTCATACAAAAAGAACATATAATATCAGCTCAAAGCCAATATTAATGGACATTCACGTTGTAGATTGAATTCGTACGTCTGCGGATTTATCTCTTTTTCTTTTTCTTTTTCTCCATTAGGTTCTCAAGGACTTGTTTTCGTAATTTCTGTTGTGCCGTTAAGTAGGTTTTCTATGACTCGTTTCAATTTTAGATTAGTTGATTCTTATTTAGCTTTCATGTTTCAATAGTTTGAATGTTCAAATGTTAGTTTAATTAGTCCACTCAAGTATTTGTTAGTTTAATTGGATTCGATTTAGTTAGCCGTTTGTTGTATTTTCTTCTGGTCATGATTGGATTAGAGTTAACTAGGCTTTCAATAATTAATTTTGTGTTTCAAAAACTGTATTTGTTTAGTAGCTGTTCAGTAATTAGTAATTTATTGAATTAGTTAGTAGTTAATTTAAACTATTTGATCAATGTTTGTTTTCATTTAGTCTAAAGAGGTTGGATTTAGCTGAGTTAGTTTTGATAATAATTAATTAGTATTTTTAGGGAATTCATAGGAGTGTTTTGGGTAGTGGATAATAGGATAGAATGTTTTGGCTAATACTAGAACCTTCTAAAATAGGTATTTTGTTGTAATTTCTGAAAAGTATGTAGGGCGACTTGAGTAACAATTCAATAAGTGAGGGATTAATTGAAATAAACTAGGGAGTTAAAATGAAAAATGAAAATTTGAGGGTTGCCCCTCACTTTGCCTATAAAATGGCATTCCCATGCCTTTATTCACAAGTTTGGAGCCCTCAAAATTCCAAATATCTCCAACCTGATACATATTTGAAAATTCAATAAATTCAGATCCAAATCCTGCTAAGATCTTAGCTCCATTCATAAAGAAAAATAAAAAACAGCAGAAACATTCAAAAATCCAAAACAAACACAAAATCAATAAAAATTCAAAAAAAATATTGTTGCATTTGTTGTATTCAACCAGTTTCAGATTTGAAGTCTCTAGCTCATATTAGGATCAAAATTTCTCTGAGTTTTATCGATTGTGTTGCTTTCCTAGTTGTTCCTGGGGATTTTGGTGTCAATTTGAGCAGATTTATTGGTTGTATTTGGTTTCTAAAACCTTTCTAGGCTGTTGCACTTCTCTGTATGAATTTGATTTCTTTTAGTGACTGTTGCTGATTACTTCCTCATCTTCTTACCTTTCATTACAAATTCCAAGTACACCTTTTGTTTGATATCAAGCTTGTGTAAATGAAGTAAAATGCCGTTTGAGATGTTATTTGAATCCATTTAATTTATGTTTTAATTTCATATGAAAATGATCATATTCTTTTGAAACTTTGTGTTGTCTGAATCATTCTTAATTGTATAATGAGGGATTGGTACACACTAGTAGCTAAGTAATTGAATGCAATTGTTTAGCATAGTTCAGTGGTGGTAAAAATTGGGTTGTTATTATAGCTTGATGGACTTTTTCAGACCATATGAACTCGTGGTTGACAAGCCATCACCTTAGTATAATCTAAACTTCCTTAGTTTAGCATCTTCCTATTCAAATTGAGAATCAGATTTGGATCTCTAGTAGATAACATCAGTGCTTTACTAAGAATAAAACATGCATATTCAATTTGACTGCCAGGAATTACTTAGCCGTCTGATAATCAAGTATGATAAGTGTGAATCTAGTATTGCATTCACGTTTCTCATTTGGTAATAGAATCATATTATCAAGCCATTGATTGTAGTAGATTCGCGTGTAAATTGTTTGTTATAGTGTCAAACGCCACTCCGGTTTTCCATTTGTTTCTACTCTCAACGTCATTTTTGAGTTCACAAGTAGTTAAGTGAACAAGGAAATCGAGTTATGACATTTATCACAAATTCGAACTAAAGTCTGGACGGTTTATTTTCTAGTTTTTAATTGCTGAGCATAATTGTTATTTCAAGTTTGAAGACGGGTCATGTAAACCCACGTACTTGATGGGTATCTATCCTTCCTGTACGCCCAAAAGAAATGGATGAGACTCTTATGAAAGTCATGGATCAAAGTATAATAGTTTTGAACAAAGCTAACTAATTAGGGCCCTCTTCTATTTTCTTTTTAGAGACAAAACAAAAATAAAAAATCATAGTTGCCTTTAAGCGTGCCCTTTTAAAATAAAATGAGACGACTCTCGACCAATAAAATACAAAAATTACGGGGCTCTCAGTAAAGGTTTAAAAATATTTAGAAAATCAGGAAGGGTCATTAAACGAATTTTACGGTGTTCCCAAAAGATAATGATGCGTTAGACTATTTACACGTGATTCTAATAAAACTACCTCCTTAAACTCAGGTGCACATTTATGCAACCCAAATCCAAATATCGATGAAGTCGAAATGTGTTGACAACCACGGGTGCATTGATTGCGATGTGGTTCAAAATGCGTTTTTACGACGTCACAATTCTTTCAAAATAAATAATGATAAAAAGCGGTTTACGAATAAAAGGCGCATTAGCTAGCATCTATTAAAATCATATAAAATCGAATACAATAGTTAAGCGGCAATGCTAGAACCACCAACACTCGGGAATTCCTAGACCTTCTCCCAATTTAACAGAATTTCTTACTCGGATTTCTTGTTCGCAGACTGTAACAGAGTCATATTTTTCCTTGGTTCGGGATTCAACCGGTGACTTGGGACACTTTTAATCTACCAAGTGGCGACTCTGAATAATTAATAACTAAATCCCATCCTGAATGTCCATTAATTGGAAAAACTCCTTTTTACGCCCCTTGCAGGGTGTAGGTGAAGAAAGGAGGTATGACAGCTGTGGCGACTCTGCTGGGCACAAGAACCCAGAATATTTTGTTCAGGGTTTACTATTTGAGCTTAGATAAATTGTTTTATTTGGCTATATCTGATTTTCCTACATGCTTCATGCTTAAATGTATATCAATTGTGTCGACACCCTTCTCTATTCCAGTCCGGGGATGTTCTTACAGGTTGAGACTCCCTATTCTATTAGTGTCATACCTTAAAATATGAAAGAGGCTCCGACAATTTACTAATCCCGATGGCCTTTTGGTTCCCGGAAAGTTGCCCCTCCTCGACTCGAGTTGTTTGCTCGTGTACACAGTCTGGAACACCGACCCATATTTTTAACATACAATATAATTCACGGCCAATCCCTAGTAGGAACGCTAATTTGCATCACGTTGCATTTGAATTAGGGGACTCAACACAGGGGTTGGGTCCGTCTCAGACTAGCAACCTGAAATGAAAATACCATCCTGATGCATATTATTCGTTTTCAGTGCATTTATTTGTCTCGGGCCCGCATGCTAACCAACATTTGAATATCGGGAATATTGTGAAAATGAGGAAAAGAAAAAAAGAGAAATAGCGGTTAGGGAGTTAATTGATTATTTTGAAAAAACCCAATGCACGAATGCTGTCGAAACTCTGCCGAATTTTTGAGAAAATGAAAAAAAATATTTATAAGTTTGTTTTACTAAAAAGAAAAGGAAAAATAGAAAATAAAAAATCTTTTTTTGTCTTGTTTTCAATAAATAGAAAAGGAAAATAGTTTGTCTTGCCATAAAAAATTAAAATGAAAAAGAGTCTTGTTTTTAAAACTATCTTTTTTATGAAATGCCAAAAATGAAAACGAAACGAGTTGTGCTTTTGAAAGTGGTTTGGTTTTTTGCTTTTGAAATGCCAAACAAAAGGAAAATAAAAAGGATTTTCGTTTTAAAATGTTTGGGTTAATCTACCCAAACTACGCATGGTTTGATTCTCATACGGCGTGAGATTCGTAGGCAACCCTAATCGGGTCCGACCTCCCCTTTGCGAAAATTTGCAATAAAATGTCAAAGTTTTAATTTTTGTCATAAATAAGTTAGGTGACTTTGTTTTTGTCCAAATTGCCAAATGTTCCTAAATGGGACGCCGGAGGGATGACATTGCATATAAAGCCACCTTCGGTCATATTTTAATTTTTGACCCTCACAACCTTAAAATCTTCGTCCCCGAGGCGCTGAAAGGCCGTGTTTGCAATATCGAGTTATTTATTTTAATTTTTTTAAAAAAAGAAAAGAATCATAAATAATTCGGGTAATGCCGTTTTGTCAGAAATAGCCAAATGTTTTTGAAAGGGACGCCAGAAGACTGACTTTGCAAAAATGATTATTTTTGGTCAATTTTTTATTTTTTGACGGGATAGCCAACGCAACCTTAAAATCTTCGTCCCTGAGGTGCTGAAAGGCTGCGTTTGCAAGATTCGGTCTTTTGTTTGAATTTAAAAATAAAAAAAAAAGTCGTTGGTTAAAATAAGTCGATCTTACTTCGGCAGTGTCTTAAACCGTTCTTGCTGAGATAGCCTTAGAGTATCTTTCAGTTGTTGAAAGGCTATTTTCATAACGAACGGACATGTTTGTGAAGTGTCATGAAATAATGCTCCCTGGCCTCAAAATTCATGTGAAATTGAGAAGGTGTCGCGTTCGAAAAATAGCAATTTTGTTAAAATTAGCATATAGGGGAAGGAATCTGTGAGTCTGTTTTTCAATTAGTAAAGATTCCAGTCTCTTTTAGAATTAATATTTCTCTGATCTGAGTATATGGTTCGTTTGATTGTCGAGTCTGTATTTAATCGTTATGTTTGTCAGTTTTGTTTTTATTCTGAAAATTTTAAAATTCCAAACAAAAATGTTTTGTTATCATTTACCTTTTATTTTCACGAACTACGCCTGGTCTCATTCGTGCAGGGTCACGATACGTAGGCAATCCACATAGGATTCGACCACAATAAAAAAAGAAAAAAAAGGAACAAAAAAAAAAGACAAATGGGAGAGAAATATTGAATGAAAAATGAAAAAAGATGTTGTGAATAGTGAGGACCGACCCAATCCATTCTAACATGTTTAGTTTTTAATTGTGAAGAAAGTTGAGGTGGTCAGTTGTGGTAAGCTAGAAACACAAGACCTGAGGAAAAATGATAACTAACATACTAGTTGTTACGAGTGATCAAGAGACTCAGGGTCAGACGGTTCAACAAAGGTCTACTGTGGTTTTCGAAAATAGAACACTCAAAACAACAAATGAATAAAATGCGTCAAGCCTGGGCCAATGGCCATGAACAGCCTTGTCACGCGTCACAATTGGCTACACAGCAAGAACAATACCACTCTCAGGAGTGCCACTCGTACTCGTTTGATCTTCTTGCAAAAATCGAGAAGCTTGCCCGAAACAGGGAACGAGAAGAAATAACCCGAAGAGTGGAAAGATTAGAAAAACGGTTGAAAAACACGCAAGAAATGGTAGGTCAAAAGAGTGTTTCTTTCAGAGATCTATGCATGTTCCCCGATGTCCACTTGTCGTCTGGTTTCAAGATCCCAAAATTTGAAAAGTACAATGGACATGGAGACCCCATAGCCCACCTGAAATGGTATTGCAACCAATTGAGAGGTGTGGGAAGAAATGAAAAATTGCATATAGCTTATTTTGGGGAAAGCCTCACGGGAGTAGAATCTGAATAGTTTTTGGATCAAGACACATCTTGCTAGTACGTCTTGGATGACATGGCATGGGCCTTTTTCAAACAGTTTCAATACAACATCGACATCGCCCTAGACCGCATTTCCCTTTCTAACCTGAAAAAGAAACCAACTAAAATTTTCAGGGAATATGCCCTCAAATGGAGAGCAGGCAGCTGGATCTAATCCACCTACGGATGACCACGAGTTAATCACTGTCTTTCTACAGGATCAAGAGCCAGATTATTTTCAATACATGACGTCTGCGGTGGGTATCTCTTTCCCGGAAGCAATCAAAATGGGAGAAATGGTGGAAAACGATCTTAAGACGAGTAGAATTATAAGTCAAACAGCTCTGAAAGTTGCATCTCAGGCTGTCCTAATTGAATCTGGTAACACAAATGAGAGGGATAAAGAAATCATGATGATATCAGGGTCGAGTAGAGGTGCTAGGAGAACATCTCGAAGGTATGTGCAGCCTCATCGGGTTTTCAATGACCCCCCTAAGCATTTCTATCCACCTCTGAACAACCCATACTATTCATCCTTCTCAGTATGTTGCCCAGCCATCAAATCACCCAAGAAAGGGAACACGAGTGCCATAAAATCTCCACCATCCTCTGCAAAATTTTCAAGTATCATATAACCCACATCCGATCCAGGGGTATAGAAGGGAACAAATGTTGAAAGATAGTTTTACACTAATAGGAGAGTCCTATGCAAGCTTATTTGAGAAGTTAAAACAACATGACATGGTTGCACCCATTCTTTCAAATTAGGTGAACCGACGTGCAAGAAACTTTAACTTAACTAAAATGTGTGAATACCACTCCAATTCTCTGGGGCAGAATATGAAAAATTGTCAGCATTTGAAAAGAGAAATAGAAAGGATGATCCAGGAAAATTTGAGTCAAGATAGTGGTTACTAGAATATGACGCTGCGTCCTTTACATAAGAGGCACACTTGGTGGGGATGATGACCGGTGGCATGGGATATGAGAATCCCCTTGGGAACTTGTTGACTGAAGTTGATGATATTTAATTTGGTAATGGTCTTGGCAATGTGGATGTAAACATAGTGGCTAAGATGCTGAGCTTGGTAATTCGAAAGACGCTTCATCTCTTGGTTAGCTAGAGAGCAATCTTAGTGGTTTATTTTGTTGTCATTTCTGTTGTCCAGGTTATTTCCAGGGTTGTAATTTAGATATTGTCTTGTGATTCAAACCCTTCTATCATTTCATTTGCCTAGTCGTTATATCTTATGTAGTGTTATCTAGGTTTGTTTTTGGATTGTACACCAGTATGTGTTGCTTGTTTTGCTGCTAAACCCTTTCACCGCCCGTTTAATACAATTCTATGTTTTCTTCCATTTGTAGTCATTTTTATTTACTTCTCTTTTCTCTCTACAATTGTTTTCCTGTTGGCTCTAGTGACATGGCATTCAAACATAATTCTAAGTCAGATATTTAAAAGCTATGTTAGTCTGGACAATGAAACCATTTTGAGGACGATGATTGGATTTGAGGAAATAAGAATAAGTTTGGACGTTGTGAGATTGTTTGACGCCCGAACCATGTGAAACTAGGTCAAATATAACATAAGTAAAAGCAAGTCGGCCAAATTGATAGGGGGCAAGTCATGGTAATAAGAGTAAGAGTGTTTTCCAATGGCACATTATATCTTACATATGGAGAAGGAAAATGTGTGGAAATAGTCGGCAATTCTGATGCGGTCAAGAGATGATGTGTATAGTTTCTTTATTATTATTGTACTTGTTTATATTTGGCATCTTTTGAAGTTTGAAATGATGAAAGCGCTTTGTTCTCCAATCTGAAATACATTATCCTTTGTCACCCATTTTGAGCCTTGCTTATTTACTTTTGTACCCCTCTGACGGAATCAACAGCATAATTAAGATACGCAAGTGCCGGAGATAAGCAAATGAAAAAAGAAGGAAAAGTAAAAGGAATGAAAGGGAAAAAAAGAAGAGAAAAGGAGAAAGAAAGGAAGAAAAAGGAAAAGAAGAAAGAAAAGAAAATAAAATCAAAGAGAAAAAGGAAATAGAAGACAGCAAAGAAAGAAAAAGAAAAAATCAAGAAATAAAGGAAAAAGCAAGAAAAAACAGAAAGAAAAGAAGAGAAACACAACAACGTAGTCTCGATGACGTGAACTACGTTTGACTTGATCCTGAAAGGGTACGTAAGCAGCCAAAAGTCCCCAAGCAAGAAACTGAGGCAGAAGTTGTGGTTGTTGAAAGAAATCAGATTCCGAAAGTTGTAGTTTTAACCCCATTTTGAATTGTTTTGAGCCTTTATATCCTTTGTTTCTAACCCTCAGAAAGCTTACATTACTCTACAAAGAAAGCCCTTCTGATCAGTCTTTGATTAATGCCAAGTCAAGCAGGTAGGGTAATTCATGTCAGGGGCAACACTCCGGTCCAACCAAGGAAAATAAATATGAGAAAGTATTATTGATGCGAAACCTCATGGGTATCGTAAGGCGATGAAAGCTGGGAGAAATAAAATGAGAGAGTATTATTGGTTAAAACCATTACAAGCACCTTAAGTCAAGGGTAAGTTGAGAGAAAGAACGAATGGGAGAGGTTTGTTGGTGAAAACCCTTTGGACATTACAAACCGAACAAGGAATGTAAATCCGATTGGATAAGCAGAGCATTGGAGACAAGTTTCACAGCAAAAAGGTACAACAAGAGCTGAACATCATGTTTAATTAACAAAATAAGCCGTCGGTGCATGTCAAGGTCGTTAGAATTGGTATCCATGTTCGATAGGTTTTTACTTAGTAGTTTTCTTTTTAGGAATCATCTCTTTCTATTGCCCTTTACTCTGTTCCTTTTGTCTTCTTAACTTCCTCTTCCTAACTCTGTTTGGTCAAAACAAGTGAAAAATGACTTAAAAATTTTCCACCAGCTTTCCAATTGCTCAAAATGAGGTCACAAGCTAGGAAAAACAACAAGAGCATTGAGCTAGTAATAATCAACATGCTTTGAGGTGAGGCCCAAGGATTGGTTAAAGTCAGTACAGAAACAGTGCAATAAACATAAGGTATAGGGTTTTGAATACATAAGAGGTTTGTTCTACAATAAGGATGACAACAGACGTGGTTAGTCCAGAAACAAGTAGGGTTTTCAAATTGAAATTGAAGTTTTCGGCAAGGTAGGGAGCAACAGACCTCCGATCCAAGGCCATCGGATAAGCAAGGAAATAATTAAATATTGTTGAGGCAATGGGCGTAATTTTGAAATTCATGTAAGATTCAAAAGGTTAGGAAAATGCCAGTTCATGGGAGGTGTAACAAACAGAAAATATAGCGTTTAAATGTAGAAAAGGTATGTTTGGTGACAAAGATGACGGAGAAAGTGGTTAATCAGTAAACATGCAAGTTCTTTAAGAAGAATCAAGTGTCATAGAAAAAATATGGGGTCAGACAAGAATATTAAAAGCAATAATTGAGAGGTAGTCGTCAAGAAGGGCGGAAAGTATTAGCCAAATTTCAAAGAGGGTCGGACAATGCAAAGCATGGAAAGGCGAAAAGGAAAGTCATCTCAGCGGGAGTACCACAACCAACCACCGCACTTTAAACTGACAGAATTTTCTTAGATTTGAAACTGGGGTATGGAAATGTTATTAATGGCGAAAAGATATTCTACAAGAAGATTATCTAATTGGAGCAGAAAATTTTCTGTCGTGTTGAAAATTTTCTTGAAGTTGGGTACCCATTTGAAGAAAGAAACACCAGTTTCAAGAAAAATAATTTTTGGAGGAATGAATCACAAGTTTTAGGGAAGTGTTTTTTTGAAGGAGGACAACACTAGCTTTTAGGGAAGCCGTTCTGAAGGAAGATAATTCAAGTTAGAAGGTGGATAAAACAAGTTTCAGAGAAAAATGGTTAATCTGTAAAAATCTTAGTCTGTTCAATTTTTCACCGAAGACATAAAATCATAGTCTGTTGAATCTTTCACCCAAGATAAAGAAATTTTAGTCTGTTGAATTTTTCACCTAAGATAAAAATCTTAGTCTGATGAATCTTTCACATAGGATAAAGGCAGAAGTTGGAAATATGAAAAGAATAAATAATTTTGAAAAAGATAAAGCCTGAAGTCGGAAAAACAAAAGGAAGGCATAAATTGGAAAGAAGGGGAAGGTAGAAATTGGAAAAAAGAAAGGAGCGCATAAATCGAAAAAATTAAGGAAGACAAAATTTGAAAAACGAAAGAAGTAAAGTAGGAATTTGAAAGATTACGAATGTCTGGATTCGAAAAATTCATCCTAGTCTGATGAATTATCTCCTAGAGTAATAATCATAGTCTGTTGAATCTTTCACCTAAGATGAAAATCTTAGTCTGATGATTTTTTCACCTGAGATAAAGATAAAAATCTTAGTCAGTTGAATCTTTCTCCTAATATGAAAATCATAGTCTGATGAAGTTTTTCACCTAAGATAAAAAAACGAAATCTTAGTCTGTTGAATATTTCTCCTAAGATGAAAATCTTAGTGTGATAAATTTTTCACCTAAGATGAAAAAAAAAGAAATCTTAGTCTGTTGAATCTTTCTCCTAAGATGAAAATCTTAGTATGATTAGTTTTTTCACCTAAGATAAAGTTGCATCTCATTCTTATCACAATTCAAGTTTTAATTCTTATTATCATGTGGTAACAAGGACCCAGTTTTCCAAACTGGGGCAGAAAGTTTTCTTTATTTTGTATATTTTTGTGAAGTCAGGAGCCCGGGTGGAGAACAGAGGAATATATTTAGGTTTTGAAGTCAGGAGCCCGCCTGGAAAATAGATGTATTGGAATTTAAGTATTCGTTTTCAAATTCGTATTACTATCCGATAACAAACCCCAGTTTTCCAAACTAGGCCAAAAAGTTTTCTTTGTTTTATCTATTTTTGTGAAGTCAGGAGCCCGCCTGGGTAACAGAGGAATACATTCAATTTCAAGTTCATTCAAGTCCAGTAATTTGGAGAGAAGGAACAACATCTCGGTTTGCAAGTTGAAGGAACAACAATGGATTTCACCAAGGGAGCACAAGATAACAAAATAACAAGGAAGTACAAGAGCAATCTTGAATATTTTAGATAGGACTTTTGCAATTCGTATCTCGTAACTTATACTAGCTTGTTTTATTTTTTATTGGTGTAATAAGGAAGGTCAATGAGCAGTAGCGGCAGTAGTAGTCGAAATGAAATCACAGCTCGTGGTAGTCCCAGCTACCAGACACTCCAAGACTATATTAATCTGATTCCTATTTAGCCCAGGATATGTAGGCAACCTCTGAAGCAGGGTGAGGTCAAGATTTTAAAAAATGCTTCACACAGAATTTTCAAACGGGAAAAAATCACTCGTATTTGCTCACTTTTCTTTGCCCAAAAACCTTTCATGTTTCCAAGCAAAGAGAGTCAGCTGTGAGCACGTGATTTTTGTACTATATATGAATTATTCCCAAAAAAAATCAAACAAAAATGATTTTTCCTTATTTTTATAATTTTTATGAATTTTTTGTTAATCGGTTGCATTTTCTTTGTGCATGTTAATTCAAATGAAAAATACAAAAAATATATGTGGCATTTGTGTAGGGTTTAATTCAATATTTTTAGAATTGATTAGTAGGTTAAAATCGTTTATATAGGAAGAAAATAACAAAAGAGGGTACTTGTTGCATTTTTAGTTTAAATTCTTATTAGTTTGTTTTTTAGGAATTAGTTAGAAATATAATGTTTAGTGTTAATTTGTTTGAAAATTTAATTTCACTATTTCTATAAATCATAAATTCATAAAAAAGTGTTAAGAAATATACAAAAATATAAAGTTATTAAAACACAATAAGGAAAAAGAGAAAAAGAAAACACTTTGAAAAAAAAAGAGAACAAACAAAAGGGGCTCAATTTGGGCCGTCTGTAATGGATTTCCTCATCCCAAAATCCGGACCAATCTGAGCCCAAAGAGATTTGACCCGGTCTTGCCCCAGCTCACTCAAGAACGAAGTCGTTTCAGATAGCTGCGATCTGGGCCCTTCGTTTAACCTGATCCAACGCTCCGCGTCCCATGCTTAATAATTATAAAATGGTCTGAAAAAATTAAGTAAAACTAAAAACATTTTTTCTCCTCCTCATACTCACATTCTCTAGCCGCCGCCACCACCCCTTTGTAACGCTGCCCTTCTCCGCCGTGCCTCCGCCGTCTGCTGACGACCGAAAATCGTCGCCTGGACGGTTTATTTCCGAGTTTTTAATTGCTGAGCATAACTGTCATTTGAAGTTTGAAGACGAGTCATGTAAACCCGCGTAATTGATGGGTATATATCATTCCTGTACGCTTGAGGCCCAAATAAATGGATGAGACTCTTATGAAAGTCATGCATCAAAGTATAATAGTTTTGGACAAAGCTAAGTTTTCAACAAAGCTAACTAATTAGGGCCCTCTTCATTTTTATTTTTATAGAGAAACAAAAATAGAAAATCATAGTTGCCTTTAAGCTTTCCCTTTTACAATAAAATGAGACGAGCCTCGCCTAACAAAATACAAAATTGTGGGACCCTCTGTAAAGGTTTAAAAATATTTAGATAATCAGAAAGTATCATTTAGCGAATTTCACGGTCCTCCCAAAAGATAATGATGCGTTAGACTCTTTAGACGCGATTCTAATAAAAGTACCTCCTTAAACTCGGGTGCGCACTGATGCGACCCAAATCCAAATCTCGACGAAGTCGAAATGTGTTGACCACCTCGGGTGCATTGTTTGCGAGGTGGTTCAAAACACGTTTTCACGACGTCGCAATTATTTTAATATAAATAATAATAATAAGCGGTTTACGAATAAAAGGCACGTAAGCTAGAATGTATTAAAATCGAATAAAATAAAATGTAACAGTTGAGCGACCGTGCTAGAACCACGAAACTCACGAATGCCTAGCACCATCTCCTGGGTTATTAGAATACCTTACTCGGATTTCGGGTTCGCAGACTATAACAGAGTCATATTTTTCCTCGGTTCGGGATTTGACCGATGACTTGGGAAACCATTAATCGTCCAAATGGCGACTTTGAATAATTAATAACAAAATCCCGTTCCGGATTTCCTTTAATTGGAAAAACTTATTTTGTGCCATTTGCGTGGTGTGGATGAAAAGGAAGGTGGGACAGGGTATCAATACTAACATCTCTCACATAAGAAAGATATACATCACACCCCTTCTCAACTATTCGCCAAGCCATGAGGAATTACATACCTCTATTAGGAGTGTGATCTAAGGTACCCCTACACTCTACTCGCAGTACACCAATCATAGACAACATCACAGTTTTGGCATGATAATCAACAATACCATAATGGGCGACAATCAGTCCATGCCCAAGATAACATCAAAAGCTACTATGCTGAGTAATAATAAAATGGCTTTGGTCTCAAAACCACTAAAAGTAACCAAACACGGCTGATAAACATAGTCCACAATAAGAGAATCTCCCAGAAGAGTAGAAACATAAATAAGGGAACTCAAATAATCCCGAGATACACCCCAATGTGGGGCAAAATACGAGTACACATAAGAATAAGTTGACCATGGATCGAACAAAATTGATGCATCTCTATGACAAATCAGAATAATACCTGTGATGACAAAATTAGAGGAGACGACCTCAGTACACGTAGGAAAGGCATAATATCTGGCATGGCCTCCCCATTTAGGGCGACCTCTACCTCCTCGACCTCCACCTCTAGCTAGCTGCGCATGTGGGGTAGTACGTAGTGATGTAATCATAGCCTTGGAACTCTATGGGGCATGCTGTGGATGAAAATTTTGTGGAGGTGCACACCTCCTAATCATGGGGAAATCCATCACCATATAGCACGTGTGTCAACACTCAAAATAATCTCTAGGAGGGTGTGGTATCTCTTACATGACTTGGGTCAGGTCTGTTAGACTGACCACTGAAAGCACCCCACGCAAGAGGTGCACTAAATACTTGAGGTGCATCATAAGGCTTCTGAGGTTTGGGATGAGCTGGAATATCACTGGCTGCTGGAAGAGCCAAACGAACAGGGCGAATCATATAACCCCTACCATGATGAACAACAACTAGGGCACGGGAACCTGAATAATTTCCCGACTCTCGAGACCTCTAGGCCTCCCTCTCCTCTCTGTCCCGAGCATGCATACCCTATACTTTTCTTGCAATGCTAGCCATTTACTGATAAGAAATATCCATTTCCAACTCCCATGCCATGCTAGACTTGATGCTGGGAATGAACCTCTCAATAAACCGGCAAACTCTCTCATGAACTGTAGAAACCAAGGCTGCTGCATGCCTAGCCAAGTTAGTGAAATGGATAGCATACTCTGAAACAGTCATAGTAACCTGGTACAAATGCTCAAACTCTATGTGTCATGCACCCTGAGGCTTAGAGGAATAAACTCTCTCAAGAACATTATGTGCTGTGAAATCTAGGGGGCCAATTTCCCCTTTGACATAATACTTTGAAGGGTGATCCTGGAAGCACAGGATCTTCAGTCAGTCACTTCTCTGAAGGTCTGTTGATGCTCTGCAATGGATAATATTGGTCAGAGCCCCGACGAATGCAGAAATCATCAAGGAACGCACCCGGTCGATCAAGTCTATTTGAGTGGCTCGATGTCAGCTCATATACAACATAAATCTAATCAGCTATCACATCCAATTCTCTTTTATCACACAACATAATTCGTAATAAGTTTGGGCTTCCCATTTCTATAAAAGAGGGGTCATTAACGCCTAAAAAGACAAAGCTCCAACCATTCTACAAAAGTGCAATTATATACTCTCCATCTCTTTCTCTTCTCTAACTCTCTTATCTTTGCTTGTTCGAAGTCTTAAACTTCATTGTATTCTTGTTTGTTCTTCGATTATCGCTCGATAGTGACCAGAAGTCATCTCGATAACCATTGTTTGTTGCTTTTTCTTCATTGTATTCCTTAGTATTTTCCGTAAAGAACCTTATTTAATTATACATTCAATTGTTATATCATCCCCGACTGTCCCTGATAGCTCGAGCCTGACCCCGACGTCAACAACGAGGCTCTTCATCGACCAAATACCTATCGAAGCAGCAGGTCATACAGTTCTATTACTATCGTGGTTTATCTTTCCTCATCATTAAATTCCTCATTATTATCATCAAATCCTCTAACAACTAGCTTTGGAATAGATCATGTACTTTTAGAAGCCCATTTGTTAATTTAATTGTTGTTACTATTTTCGTGGTAAATAATTTGGCACCCACCGTGTGGCTAAAATAAGAGTGATTATTTTCTTGCTTGTTTCATTGCAAAAATACACATTATTTTTCCCACTTTTTCTTTTCCAAAATCCTTTGATTTCAGATCAAATGTTTGGCTCGATAAACAAAGTTGAGAACGACAACTCACAAATCATGCGGAATATGGCGTTTCTGTCCCGACCGCTGGAGCACCTCCGCAGAATCCTGTTATCGCGCCCAGCCCTATTCCAGTGGATGCAGACTCACATGATGCACAACAAGTTGGTGAAACTTCTCACACAAACCAGAGAATAGGGCACAACGACCTATAGGAAGCTCAGAAAACCCCGGCCCGATGTAAAGCCCCAGAAAATTTTGCTTAATAATTTAAGTTTTCGTGGTGCCAAGGTAGGATAAATATTTTATCTTGCATGAAAATGAGGATCTAGGATATAATGGATATCAATAGTATATGTTAATAAGTATATAAGTTGTACTAGAAGTGGATTGGGGTCTAAGAAGAAGCCTAAGTCTAAGCCAAGTTTGAAAATTTCATATTATATGAAAGTTGTGAATAAATGAACACATAACGTCACTTTGAAAGATCATATCTCCAGCTATGTAAGGATTTGTGAGAGGAACAATATATCAACTTAAAGAACATTGAGTCTAGTTTCCAAAGCAATAAACCCTTTGTCATTTGGATGTGTATACAGAAAGTTATGACCATTATACTGGGCATGTGTCACTAGCGCGCCCAGATGTGCGCCTGCGCTAAAATGTGCGCACCCGAGACAGAACATTGGGAAAATTAGTGCGCCCAGATGTGCGAGTGCACTAGTACCAGGCCTCTAAATACCCCAAGACCGGGTCTAGAGAGATTCCAAATTATTATTAGGGTAAAGACTTGCTCTCTCAATGAGATTTAGTCCCTAACTTCATCCCTATGACAAAAGGTAAGGTTTTTGGAGTACTTTGAGTAATTTCTTTAAACACTTATACTAACAAGGATTAATCTTCAAAATCCTTAGATTTTCCTTCAAATCCTTAAATTCATCAAGAACACCACATGTGTGGATTCTTAAAATTCTTAATACAAGAGGTATGTCTATCATCTCTAACTACTCTATGTTTATTATTCATGTATGGTATATACATTAGCACTCATGGGATGGTGATTGGGATCCATAGGTGCCTAACCTAGGTTATCATGATATTGTAGAGATGGGTCATTGAGGTATGATTCTTGGTATAATAGTATTATGTCTGAATGCATGTGCAAATAGGATTGTGGGAAGATTGATGAACATAAATAAGTAAAGATTGGGTTGGGGAATGAAGGAAATCTTATAAAATAGAGATAAAAATCAAGGCGCTCAACTAGTATTTGACAAAATGCCCAAATAATATGAAACAATAAATACATTTCTAATTTGTGTTCAATTTTGTTATGTCTCAAAGTAGATTGGAGTTGCAAAAATTTCCGAAACATTATAGTAAGTTAAGGAAAGCATAATCAAGGTATGTATGGCTAACTTTGACCTTTGTAAAATCACCTTGTTTATTGTACGGATATTTTGTATGTGATATCTGCGTGGATTGTGTGAAATTCTTGTGATTGGTTTGATTTGAGTGTTTGTGGTTAAGTCTACCAATATAATGGTGCAAGTAATTTGCAGTAAACCAAATGTGTGATTGTGAAAGTGTTATGTGGTAAGAGCTGAAAAACAAATGATGGAAGGAAATCATAAATGATGCAATTGAAACACTCGTGGTAATAAAATATTTGGATGGTTGTAGAAAATTATTGTGGTGACATAAATTGCATATGAATTGTTGAAAATGATGGACAGTGGTATTAATGGTTACGGAAGTTCTTTGTGAATTGTTGTTGTTACTTCATGAGGAATGTTGTTGTTGTTCTCTATGAGTTGTGGTTTTTATTGTTGTTGTTGTTGTTGTTGTGTCGTTTGTGAATTTTTTACTGTACGGTGGGATTGGGCTGCATGCCGCAACACGATGTTATAAGGTGTGGGTTGTGGTGATAAGGCTGGCCGATGTAATAAGGGTGGAAAGTGATCGAAATCACCAATGAATGAAAATGTAAGAAAACTTGTGAAATTATTTGTAAGACCCCGAGAAAATGAGTTCTCAAATCCTAGCCACTCGTAGAGTCAGTCCACCTATGGTCGGACCCCTATTTACTGATTTTGCACTTAAAAATCCAGAGTTAAAGTTTTCAGAAAAGTGTCGTTTTTGCAGTTCAAAATGCAATCACACATCAGCTATGCGGACCGCATTTCTGCCGCAGAGTTGATTAGGCTAGCAGCCAAATTGGATGTTGAAAATGCGATCCATTATGTGATCACATAATCGATATGCGGACCGCATTTCTACTGCACAGTTAATCAGAGAGTTTTTCTACATTGATGTTAGAAGTGATGTCCATTATGCGATTGCATAGTCAATATGCGGACCGCATAGTTGTCGCATAATCCCCTAAAGGATTTTTGAAGGTCGGTTATGCGGTGCATTATGCGACCGCATAACAGGAATGCGAACTGCATTCCCATCACATACATGGGCAGAGATGTTCAGTGATTAGGTTTAGTTCTGTGGTCTGATCTGCGGACCGCATTCCAATTCTGTGATCGCATAGTGCGACCTTAGTCTTGCTCGGGCTTCTATTTTCTAAAATTTTAAACCCGACCCCCTTTCTATTAAAAAACCCCAACCCCTTATTTTTATATATTTTTAGAGCAAAATAAGAGATAGGAGGGAGAGGTTTCTTGAGAGAGAAAGTCCATCAATATCAAATTGACTTTTCAAAATCACCAAAGCCCGTGATAATTTCAAGTGTTGTCTTCACTCCTATTCTTGCAGGTAAAATACCCAACACCTTTTCATAGATTTTTCTATTTTAAGAAAAAAGGGGACTCTCATGCATTAGTTCTTGAAAACCAAGTGCGGGATTGTTCTCGCATGTGTTTAAAAACCGAAAATGTGGTAAAAAGGAATTGCGTCGGAGTAATCTTAAGGAATTGTTCAAACAGGGGTAAATAACATAAATAAGCTTGGGTAGAAATTGTCAAATTCAATTTCCAAGGCTCACGTGTTAATTTGTGAACTAGATTGACGTGGCTAGATTTCTTGGTGACTGAGAATATGAGTTTAAAAGGGAATTCGACTCCAGGTATGAATGGCTAATTTTTTATCCTTGTGAAATCACCTTGTTTAATGTACGTATGCATGGTATGTGATAAGTACGTAAATTACTTTGCTAAACGTGACTGTCGGACGAGAGTCATGACACTCGAGTTCCCTAACGAGCCGGTTATTAAGTTGAAAGGAAATGGTGCAGTACAAAAGGGTAGGTTTATTTTTTTTTTCCTTGAGGCTTCGAAGATGATTAAGAAGGGGAATATCTATCACTTGGTCCGGGTGGTGGACATCACTTCAGTAATATCTTCCCCCGAATCTATGCCAGTTGTGAATGAGTTTCTTGAGATATTTCCAGATGAGCTTCCATGGATTCCACCAAATAGAGGGATTGATTTTGAGATTGATATATTGTCAGATACCCAGCCGATATCTATTCCACCATACAGAATGGAGCCAGCATAATTAAGAGAATTAAAGGAGCAGCTAAAGGATTTATTAGAGAAGTGGTTCATACGATTGAGCATGTCACCGTGGGGTGCTCCAATTCCTTTTGACAAAACGAAGGATGGGTTGCTTCGGATGTGCATTCATTATAGGTAGCTTAACAAAGTCACCATCAAGAATAAATACCTTGTGATTCGTATAGATGATTTGGTCGACCAATTGCACGGTGCGAAGTACTTCTCCAAAATTGATTTGCAATCCGAGTATCACCAATTGAAGATCATTTGGGCTAACCAATGCCCCGGCAGCTTTCATGGATCTTATGAATCGGGTCTTCAAGCCATTTCTAGACTTTTTTGTAATTATTTTTATTGACGACATCCTTGTTTACTCACGAAGCAGGGAGAATCATGCCAATCAGCTCAGGGCAGTTTTGCACACTCTTCATCAGCAACGGTTGTACGCTGAATTTCAAAAATGTGAATTTCGGCTGGAGTCTGTCGCCTTTCTGGGTCATGTCGTTTCTAGTGAGGGGATTTAGGTAGATCCCAAAAAGATCTCAGCAGTGAAGGATTGGCAAAAACCCACGACCCCGATGGAGATCCATAGCTTATTGGATTTAGCAAGGTATTATCAGAGGGCTGTGGAGGGGTTCTCCACCCTCGCCTCCCCTTTATCAAGATTGACGCAAAAGACAGTCAAGTTCCAATGCTCCGATGCTTGTGAGAGAAGTTTTCAAGAATTGAAGTCCAGGCTAACCTCGGCAGCGATATTGGCACTGCCAGAACGCATGAAAGGATTTGTGGTCTAATATGATGCCTCCAAGGTCAATTTAAAGTGTGTATTGATGCAGCATGGGAAGCTTATAGCGTATGCTTTAAGACAACTCAAGAATCAGGATAAGAATTACCCGACGCATGATTTGGAGCTTGCACCAATTCTATGTTCCTTGAAACTATGGCGTCAGTATCTTTATGGGTTCTGTGTTGATGTATTCTTGGACCACAAGAGTCTCCAATATTTTTTCAAGCAGAAGGAGTTAAACTTAAGGTAGCAACGGTGGTTGGAGTTGCTTAAAGACTATGATATGAACATCTTGTACCATCCATGAAAGGCGAATGTGGGGGCCAACGCCCTTAGTCGGACATCCATGGCTAGTTTGGCTCACTCAAGAGCGGATCAGAGGCTCCTAGCTCGGGAGGTTTATCAATTGGCCAGTCTTGGGGTTTGTATTTCGACTCAAAATGAGGAGGAAATTATTGCGCACAACATATCAGAATCGTCTCTTGTAGCGGAAGTCAAGGAAAAATAGTTCATCAATCCAGAATTGGCACAGATGAAGGAGGCAGTTCTAAATAACAAGATCTCAGCATTTTCACTCAGCAGCAATGATGGTGTGTTACGATTCTAGGGTAGGACATGTGTTCCGGATGTGGATAATATCTATGAGAAGGTAATGGCAGAGGCTTATCATTCCAGGTATTTGATACACCCAGGTTGTACAAAAATGTATCATGATCTCAAGGAAATTTATTGGTGGAGCAGTATGAAGAGGGCCGTGGCAGACTTTGTATTGAATTTTCTGAATTGTCAGCAAGTAAAAGTCGAGCATCAGCGGCCCGGTGGGATAACCCATATTATTGAACTACCTCGTACTCGGCGCAAGTTCGACTAAATTTGGGTGATAGTGGATAGACTTAACAAATCATCTCACTTCTTCCCACTCAAGTCCATGGATACTGCAGAACAATATACCCGATTGTATATCAAGTAAATGGTGAGGATTCATGGTACTCCACTTTCTATTGTTTAAAATCGAGTGGCTAAGTTCACATCTAACTTTTGGAAGAAATTTCAACAATATTTGGGCACTCAGGTAAATCTCTGCACGACTTTTCATACGCAGACTGACGGTGAAGCAGAGTGGACTATTCAAACGCTTGAAGATATGTTGTGGGCCTTTTTATTGGATTTCAAAGTAATTGGGATGATCACTTGCCCCTTATAGAAATTTCCTACAATAACATCTTTCATGCTAGCTTTCAGATGGCCCCATTTGATGCATTGTACGAGAGGAGATGTAGGTCTCTGATCGGATGGTTCAAAGTAGCTGAAGCAGAAATGACAGGGCCTGATCTCGTGCATCAGGCTATGGAAAAAGTTAAAGTCATTTAGGAAAGAATGAACACTGCTAAGAGTTTCCAGAAATCTTATGCTGACGTGAGTCGAAGAGATATGGAGTTCTAAGTAAATGGTTGGGTGTTCTTGAGGGTGTCACTGATGAAGGGAGTCATGCAATTTGGGAAGAAGGGGAAACTGAGTCATAGATATGTCGGACCTTATCAGATCACTCAAAGGATTGGACAAGTCGCTTATTTGTTGGAATTACCCTTGAAATGTCCTTAGTGCACCCAATGTTCCATGTATCAGTGTTAAAGAAAGTGGTTGGAGATCCGTCCACCATCGTGCCAGTTGAAGACATAAGGGTTACAGATAAGTTATCATATGAGGAAATTCCGGTTACTATTTTGGATAGGCAAGTCAGTAGATTTTCGAAATAAGGAAATTGCTTCAGTTAAAGTGTTATGGCGAAGTCAACAATTCGAAGAGGCCACGTGTGAAGCGGAAGATGAGATGAAAGGAAAATACCCCATTTGTTTGAACAAGTATAGAAGTGGTCATGTGAATCCTTCTTTTCTAAGATAACAAGTATTGTGTCACATTTGGTGCAAAGACACCCCATTTCTTCCCTCAATGCTTTACTATTGTAATTCGCCAAGTTGCGCAAAAATTTTGTGTGTTGTGATTATTTGAGCCATAGGCAACCATTCTTGTTAAATGAAAGTATTGTACTCTTGTGATAAGTAAATGGCTTATCATAGTGCATACGAGTAATGCTTAATTTAATTGTGTGTAATGTGCCAAAGTGGTTAAAAGTGTGCCTGACTCCTTAAGGTAATCGACTATGTGCAAAAGTGTGTTGAGAAATTGAATATGTACAAGTGTGAAGGTAATGAATTGTATATTTGTTATAGGGGTAAGAAGATTAGTCTAATGGTGTTTGGAAATGTGCTTTGGGGAATCTCTGGCGGGTGGATATGTCCAAATTACAAAGGAAACTCTAGCGAATTTTTTCTAAAATATAGGAGTTAGAAGGAATTTAGGAGCTTGCATATTATGTTTTCAAACCATCTGATTTTCAAATTCCTCATTCGAGGACGAATGATCTTAAGCGGGGGAGGTTGTAAGGACCCTAGAAAATGAATGCTCAAATCCTAGCAACTTGTAGAGTCAGTCCACCTATGGTCAGACCCCCTTTTTTTTTTCTGATTTTGTACTTAAAAATCCAAAGTTTAAGTTTTCCAGAAAAGTGTCGTTTTTGGGGTTCAGAATGCCGTCGCAGATCAGGTATGCGAACCGCATTTCTGCCACAGAGTTGATCAGGTGACCAACCAAATTGGATGTTGAAAATGAGGTCCATATTATACGACCGCATAATCACTATGCATACCGCATTCCTACCGTAGATTTAATCAAATAGTTGGTCTACATTATTGTTAGACGTGTGGTCTATTATGCAATCTAATAGTCAATATACGGACCGCATAGTTTTCCCATAATCCCCTCATCAATTTTTGAAGGACAGTTCTGCGGTGCATTATGCGACCGCAGAACAAGAATTCGGACCGCATTCACATCGCATACTTAGGCAGAGATGTTTAGTGATTGGGGTCAGTTCTGCGGTCCAATCTGCGGACCACATTCCAATTATGCAATCGCATAGTGTGATCGCAGATCTTGCTCAGGCTTCTATTGTCTAAAATTTTAAACCCGACCCCCTTTCTAATAAAACACCCCAACCCTCATTTTTACATATTTTCTGAGAAAAATAAGAGACAGGAAGGAGATGATCGTTGAAAGATAAAGTCCATCTACATCAAATTGATTTTTAGAAATCAACCAAGACCAGAAAAATTTCAAGTATTGTCTTCACTCTTGTTCTTGCAGGTAACATCCCCAACCCCTTTTCATTGATTTTTCTATTTTAACAAAAACAAGGATTCCCATGCAATGGTTCTTGAAAACAAAGGGTGGGATTGTTCATGAATGTCTTTAAATACCTAAAATCTAGTAAAACGGAATTGGGTAGGAGTAATCATAAGGAATTTTCAAAGAGGGGTAAATAACCTAAATAAGCTCGGGTAGAAATTGTAAACTTTAAATTCGAAGGCGCATCTGTTAATTTTTGAACTAGATTGACTTGGCTAGATTTCTTGGTCATTAAGAATAGGAGTTTAAAAGGGAATTTGACACCAGGTATGTATGGCTAACTTTTTATCCTTGTGAAATCGCCTTGTTTAATGTACGTATGCTTGGTAGGTGATAAGTACGTAAATTACTTGTGATTGGTACGTTGTGATTGGTACGATGTAATAAGGTGGGACTTGTGGTGATAAGGGTTGCCGAGGTAATAAGGGTGGACGAGGTAATAAGGGCGGACATTGATCGAAATCACTCTTGAAATAAATATTTGGAAAAATAGTGAAGTCATTGGTGTTGAAATTGTGAAAGGTGGGAAACCCAAAGGATTGAAACTTTTTTGGCTTGATTATACTTTTCGTGTGTGAATTTGTTGTTGCTTCTATTGTTATTTTCTATATGTGTACGGCTTGAGTTTACTTGGGACAAGTTTTGTCCATACATACCAGTACAATTCAAATGTACTGACGTCCCTTTTTCCGGGGCCGCTACATTCGTGTTATGATTGTAGGTGCATCTATAGCAGGTACTCCAGTCTACCGATCGTAGCTCCTCCACACCTCTGGTCAGCAGAATTGTTGAGCCTCTTTCCTTCCGGGGCCTTGCGTTGCTCATGCCGCTTCTATTCCTATCTTTTGGATCTTGTTTTGGTATTTGTAAAAGCTATAGCCGGATTACCGCCAAAGTTTGTATTAACATCTTTCATCATTAGAGGATCCGTAGAAAGGAAATATGGGTCATGGACTTATGATATATGTATTTTGTATATCACGGAAATGTAAGACGTAAACCACGCTAGGAACCATGTACATTGTTTATGTTTTGAAATGAACTGGTGTTCTTAATTAATCATATTGTCACTTCTCCTAGATAATAAGTAATGGAAGATGTGGAGTAATACGTGGGATATAAAAGGAACCCAGGTCCCCTTGACTGGGGATACCTGGTCGAGTGCCGGTCATATCCCTAGGAATTCGGTCATGACAATATTGATGTGGAATTGTTGAAAGGGAAATAGGAGAGATTGTAAACTTTTTTGGCTTGATTGTTTCTTCATTATGTATATGATTTTTGATTCTATTACTGCTTTCTATTTGTGTATGGTTTGAGTTTACATGGGGCAACGTTTTTTCTTAAATACCAATACAATTCAAATGTACTGACCTCCCTTTTGTCTGGGGTGCTACATTTGTGTTATGATTGTAGGTGGATCCATAGCAGGTGCTCCTGTCCACTAAACGTAGCTCCATTTCAGTTCCGTCAGATTTATTGGTAAGCCCCTTTATTCTCGGGGCCTTGCATGGCTTATGCCGCTTTTCATTTCAGATGTCTTTTTTTTTGTGTAAGGTATAGCCAGAGCCTTTTTACAAACAAGTATTGTATCATCCTTTTGTATCCATAGAGGCTTCATAGACAGTAAGGGTGAGTTGTGAAATTAAGTAAATATGTATGTTGTATATTGGGTTATGCAAGATGTAAACCACACTAAATATCATGTATGTTGTGTATGTATTGTAATAAAAGGTCTTTTAATTATCAATGGCAATGTCACTTGGTTAATAAGAAATGAAAATGTGAGGGCAACACGCGGGATATAAGGCACCCAGGTCCGCTTGACTGGGGTTACCCGGTCAAGCACCGGTCATGTCTCTCGAATTTGGGGTGTGACAAACTTGCTATCAGAGCCTAAGGTTTTAAAGTGTCCTATGATGTCTTGGAGCCGTGTCTACTACAGTTCTTCTTATCGGTGTGTTGTTTACCACATCTATATGTTGGAGGCTACTCGGACATTTAGGAATTTCACCCTTCTTTGATACGCTAATCGTGCGATAGAGCCAAGTTAGGGGGCTGATTTCCTCTCTAAGTCTTATTCTTAAGATTGGTAACCTTGATGCCATAATCCCCGAATATGAAGCGTGTATGGAGGGATTGATTCCACCATTGAGTCCGAGTGGATTTCCCAAGGAATTGTTAGGGTAATGTTTGAGTTGTGGGTGGATTGGTAAAACATATCGCTAAGAGAAGAGTGTCCTTGACGATGTTGATGTCTCTGCACCATCAGATCAAGTAGTATATCAGTGTGTTACCTACATACGTTAGGGATGTGGAGTTGAGGGGTATCGATTAAGCTATTGCCCTATCAACTTAGCGTTATTAAGGGAATCAAATGAAAATTTCTACTCATATATGTACGTCCACATTTAAGAACTCGCATGAACATGGTCTTAACAAGGTGTTGAATAATAAACACGGCGTGTATCGATTCTTTGAATGAGATGCGCTATTTGTGAATCCACTCTATTATGAATTCTCTTATTTACATTCTTGTGGAAATATGTTGTATAATAATGCCCCTGAATCAGGTTATAAATCTAGGATTGATATTTCCCACTTGCTTTTCCTAAACTTCAAACCAAGGGATTACATCCAATGAGTTTCCTACATAATCTTTTTATTTAAATGGACGAAATCTACTCGTTTGTGCCTATACATGCACTGTCGTAAAGTTTACTTATGTGGTGTCATGTTCCATGCAATGCATCCAAGCGTTGTGATCCTTCGCGAGTCACTATTTTAGTCAGTTGTGTATGTGGCTTATATAGTATGAACATTCAATCTACTCTCTTGCAAACATCATCATGAAATCCTCTCACTCCCTAGTAAATAAGAGTATACCTTAAAACCCACATGAGTGCATGTCAATCAAAATGGTCACCGTGTGCATAAACTCTGAAAATTAAGATCCTCACATCCATATCATAGGAAGATCATGTACCGCCATAACTTTCGTATCCACTTGAGACATGACGCACTAAGTAGATTACTTTATCCTAGTATTGTGGTTGCTCATGGCATGGTCATGTTGTAGTTGGGAGTTAGTATAGCGGAAGCATGTCCAGCTCATAACAATTATTTTCATTCTCTCTACTCCATTCATAACATGTGCTCGTTGTGTTCTTTAGTTAGTGAATTCATTGTGCCTGTTTTCCCACACTTGTTCGATAACCATGAGAGAGAAAATCCTTTTATGAGTCATTGTAATACTTTCTATCTCGTAAGGACCCTTACTAGGCTACCGTCAAGACCAAGCACACCTTTGGGGGTTATTATAGCACAACACTTGTTTCTCATATTCTTCTTTATTTCATTAGCATCTCAGTAGTTCTTAAGCTAAAGTCCATGAAGAACTCATTATGAACATATTCAAACCCTCCATGATTATTCTACACTATCTCATTGGCTTCTCATATCACTTCAAGTTCATCAAGGGTTGATAGCATGCCGCAATTACTGCAAGTGAATCATCTTTTTTGGATAATGGATTATCTACACTTGTGCTAGTCCTACGATCTGCATATTAGTTTAACTATCGTCTTTAGGTTTTGGGTTGACAAAGGATAAATACACCTAGTAACATATTCATATGTCAAAGCCTTTTTCCTCTGTTAAGTCTTATAGCATCTCCCAATGTGGTTTGCAATAGCTGGTTGTGTAGAGGTGTGTTGTAATGCTTCATTATGAAGTAGAGTTGCTAAAAGTAATTGGATTTTAGAATTCTAGAGCTATTCATCATGTGACTTCGTACATATATCTTCTTTAATAAAATGGGGGGGGGGGGGTCAATGTAAAGGTTACTTCCATAAGGCTCTCTCACTTTCTTTAACTTGTCTTGCATCATGTGTACTCTACAAGCGCCTTGAGAGTGGGCAAATTTATTATTTCCTACAGACTTTTAATGTCTTCAACTTCGTTTATGCCCGTAGGTTCCAAAATGTGATTATTAGTTTTTCTACCATAATATCTTCTTCATCTGATAGATCTCATTGTAGAATTCATTTATGTTTCATAGTATCAAAGAGGAAGTCTTGACGCATTAAGGATGAGGACATGTTCCTTTTGTTAGGATAAAAATATATTGCTCATACTTCTTACGAGAGTTTTTCCTAAACAATAACCTACCTTCTCCACTTGTCCATCTAACTAGATAGCCCAGGTTACTTCTCCTCGAATAATGCATTAAGATGTCTCATTCTTTTGAACATATCCATGTGGGCATTTTGAGGTCTTATCTTTTACCAACTCGTAATGGGTTTAAGTACCTTCTCGCAATTGTTATTGATTTTCTAGGACTACGAGGGCTTGTCTCATGGGTCTCAAAAGTAATGGTTTTCCTTAGAGTTCGAGATTCAATTGACGTGATTGCAAACCAAAGTGTATCCCTTTTTCCAAAGTATTAAATGAATCGGATTGGACGGGTTACGTGGCTTTCTTCTCACTTAACTTCTAGAATAATTGACTATATCATTTTCATGTGAGGGTAGTTTTGCTACCCTTGTTATTCCACCTCCTTTGGTTGATAAGAGTGTCATTTGTCTTTCTCCCGGAACATCATGTTAACCATTACAAATGCCTCTAACCAATATATGATTTTGTCAAAACATTTAGTTTTCCTATCTATGTCGTTTTACTCGTGAAAAGGGTGAGATTAGATGCCTTCGCATTTTTGCACATATCATGAGCATATTGATTTGGAAGACTAAGTTGTTGTATCTTTAGTTCTCTCATACAGGATCAACGGTCATGGCAGGTTAAGTTATTTGAGAATATAATGATCTCATAAGTGTACAACTTCTTTTCATCATCATAGGCTTGTGGCATAGATTCTCTGTGACAGGTAATGCTAAGAGTGTTATTCAACTTTAAGTATTTTGAAATCTCGATCGCATTCAAGGTTCCTGAGTATTCCTATTATTGATAAACGAATTTTCCCTACACTCTAAGAAACGAGAGGTTCGTGTACTTGAGTATTCCACCTTGATGGTTCCTATTGCCAATGTACGAGTTACCTATATGCCTTTTTTGTCGAAAAATTGATGTTCCCACAATGAATAACCATGTAAGTATCTTTAGTTGTAACCTTATGTGTCTCTTAGCGTATAACCTCATGAAATGCTCTGCTTAGCACGTCAACAGATTCCTGAATAGCTCCAGCCTGATCTTGAACTCTGTTGTTCCTTATCGTATTAGATCCATTGGGTATTGTAAGTTCAGCCGATTCAAAGATGAAGCTTCTTAGTTTGATAACATATATATTTGATAAGTAATTTTATGGTCAGTTTAAGACAGTACATCTTAGCGTAATTGTTGAAGGTCATCAAGCAATAAGTATGAGTGTTCGCCTAGAGATTTAGAGTTTGGACGATGAGTACGAGTACACTATTCTCACTATTTTCCCTAAAGATGCTATGTGAGTTGATAATAAAGATTGCATAATTATATTCCACATTCGGCTGCACTAGGAGTATGAAGTGTCCCCATAGTTGTTCGCCATATATTCTGTAGATTCACATGTCTATGTCCAAGAAAGTCGGTAGAGATCAATTTTGTATCATCCCAGTGGAAATTATGAAGGTGAAGTTAGTGGATAGTGTCACACCCCAAATCTGAGGGCATGACCGGCACTCTAGGGGTGTCCAAAACCGATCCGAAACCGAAAACCGATCTAAACCGAAGCTTAACGGCTCACCGGTAACGGCTTAACGGCTTAACGGACGGGGAACGGATTGAATTTTTTTTATTAACGGCTTATCGGTTTGGGGATGGATTATTCAATTTTCTTAACGGCTAATCCATTAACCCGTTAAGAATATAAATATATATTATATATATATATATAATTTATTTTTATTATATATATTAAATATAAAAAAACTAAAACCCTTGAAAATGATTAACAAAAGTTTATTTCTACTTCTAAGCATTTTTAATCTCGGGATCTAGATGATTTGACGGTACTCGCCCAACATAAAGGAGATGAAGGTGCTGGACAAGAAAAAAGTGAGGAGGGCAAAGCTATACTACCTCAGGGATAAAATGAATGCCCTGAAAAGACATTAACAAGCTAGCTTATATGAAGGTATACTGGAATAGGTGTTTGATCTACAATTGCCTGAAGAGATCTATCAAATTCTAGTAAACATGTATGTTAGGCCGATAAGCCGCCCAATAACCGCCCTATCAGAGCTAACCCGATACCAATCCGCCCGATATCTTATCGTGTGGCTAACGGATTAATACATTTAAAAGCCGATAACCGTTAAGAGTAAAAAACCGCCCAAGCCGCCCGATGAACACCCCTACAACCGGGTATCCCCATTCGAGTGGACCTGGGTGCCATTCCTATTCCCCACGCGTTAATTATCCAAAAGATACAAAATTTCAATCAAAAGAACATATGATTACTCTTTTATAACACACATTACAATTAACAGGGAAAATCTTTTGCAAAGCATACATTACGATTAACAGGGAACGTGGTATACAAGTTTATAGGACCCAAAACATACACCTCTGTTTGTAAGTTCTAACCCATATACCACTATCTACGGAGCTTCTAAGAGAAAGACAGTACAACACTTGCCAGCAACAAGGCCCCGACTATACCTTTACAAAAGGACACAAAACTCTAAAATACAACAACATAGGTGGCATGATCCACACAAGGCCCCGGAAGGAAAGGGGTTCACCAACACAAATACCACCGATAGATAGGAGGAGGAGCTACGAACGGTGGACTGGAGTGCCTGCCACGGATCCACCCACAATCATAACACGAATGTAGTGCCCCCGGCAAAAGGGACGTCAGTACATTTGAATTGTACTGCATGTATGAACAAACTCTATCCCAACTAAACTTAAACCAAAATTCATATACATGTATAGAACTAAACAACAATAGTACAATTACAACCACGGAGCAACAACCAAACATCTCACAACAATTTATTCAAGTAGTCATACAAAGGGGCAATCAGTTCCCCACAAGTTACAAACTCTCCTGTTGTCTCCTTTAACCTCTGCCATGAGTGACGATTCAGTTGTATTATGCACCATAAGTTCCTCCTCATTCGGGGCCGTGATACAAACCCCAACGCTTGCCAACTGATGTACCTCCTGAGCTAGGAACCTCTGATCTGCTCTCAAATGAGCCAAACTACCCATGGATTTCCACCTGAGGGCGCAGGCCACCACGTTCGCCTTCCCTGGATGGTACAAGATGTCCATATCATAATCCTTAAGAATATCTAACCACCGCAGCTGCCTCAAATTAAGCTCCTTCTACTTGAATAGATATTGAAGATTCTTATGATCTAAAAACACATCTACATGAACCCCATAGAGGTAATGTCGCCATATTTTCAAGGCGAATACAACTGCTGCAAGCTCCAAATCATGCGTCGGATAATTCTTCTCGTTATTCTTGAGTTTCCTGGAAGCATATGTTATAACCTTCCCCTACTGCATCAGAACACACCCTAAACCAACCCTGGAGGCATCACAATAAACTAGAAACACCTCTATGCCTTCTGGCAAGGCCAGTACTGGTCCCGAAGTCAACCTTCTCTTCAATTCTTGAAAACTTTTCTCACAAGCATCTGTCCACTGAAATTTAGCTGATTTCTGCGTCAATTAAGTTAAATGAGAGGCGAGGGCAGAGAATGCCTCTACAAATCTCTTAAAATACCGTGCTAACCCCAAGAAGCTACGGGTCTCCATCGGGATTGTGGGCCTAGGCCAATCCTTTACCTCTGCAATCTTTTGGGGTCTACCGGAATCCCCTCATTGGAAACAACATGACCCAAAAAAGCGACAGACTCCAACAAAAATTCACATTTGTAAAACTTAGCATACAATTGGTGCTATTGTAGAATCTGCAAAACTCCTCTGAGGTGGCTGGCATGATCCTCCCTACTCCGTGAATATACGAGGATGTTGTCATTGAAAACAATCATGAAGGAGTCTAAGAATTACTTGAAGACCCGATTCATAAGATCCACAAAAGTTGTCGAGGTGTTGGTTTGACCAAAAGACATGACTAAGAATTTAATGCGGCCATAACGTGTTCTGAAAGTGGTCTTAGGAATATCCTGCTCTTTGATCTTCAAATTGTGGTACCCGGACCGCAAGTCAGTTTTAGAAAAGAACCTTGCACCTTGAAAATGATAGAACAAATCATCTATCTAAGGCAAAGGGTACTTATTTTTATGGGGACTTTATTAAGCTGTTGGTAATCGATACACAACCGAAGTGACCAATCCTTCTTTCTGACAAAAAGAACCGGAGCACCCCATGGCGACACACTTGGCCGGATAAACCCTTTCTCTAATAGATCCTTCAACTACTCTTTTGACTCTCGCAACTCTGTTGGCCCCATTATGTACGGTGGAATAGATATTGGCTGAGTATATGGCTATACATCAATCCCGAAATCAATCTCCCTATCCGCCGGAATTCCTGGAAGCTAATCTGGAAATACCTCAAGAAACTCGTTCACAACTGGAACGGACTCGGGGGCAGGAACCTTTGGAGTAGTGTCTACCTCTCGGACTAAATGATAGATACACCCCTTCCTGATCACCTTCAATGCCCTGAGGTAGGAAATAAACCTACCCTTCGGCACAACACCATTTCCTTTCCACTCAACAACCGGCTCTTTAGGGAACTCGAGTTTCATAACTCTTGTCCGGGAATCAAGTTTGGAAAAGCACAAGTAGAGCCAATCCATCCCCATGATTACATCAAAATCCACTATCCCAAGCTCGATAAGGTCAGCAGTGGTATCATGACCACCTACCACAACGATACAATTCCTATAGACCCGCGCGACTGTAATAGAATCACCAACCGGAGTTGATAAAGAGAATGGCTCAAAAAGTTCCTTGGGTTCAATAGCAAAACTCAAAGCAACAAATGGAGTGACATAAGACAAAGAAGATCCCAAATCAATAAGAGCATAGCAATCAATGGTCTAGACAGCTAGGATACCTGTGACAACATCTGGTGAAGCCTCAGCACTCTGACTGCCACTCAATGCATAAAACCTGCTGGGTCCGCCCGTACCACGAGCTCCACCTCTGGCTGCACCACGCCCTACTGGGTCTCGAGGGCATAGTGATGACGTAGCAACTGAAGAACTGGATGGCTGAGCAAGTCCCCTACCCGTGCCCTGTCTGGGCGCACGACAATCCCGCTGTATGTCACCTCTCACCCCACAATTGTAACACATTGGAGCATCCAAGTAGGAGGCCTCTGTATCAAAAATCTCCCACACTTAGGACATATACCTCCCTGTTGTCGATGTCTCATCCCCGAATGACTAACCGTGCACTAGATGAGGATTTAGCATAAGACTGAGATGGTCTTGATGACCCTATCCCTGGAGCTGACCTCCCAGAGTGACCCATGGAATTGGCCCTACTGCTACTCTCCCTGTCTGCCAGAATCTTCAACATTCTGGCCTCTGTGGCCTGATCAAAACCCGAGATCTTTTCATAGTTCATGTCTAAATGTAGAGCTGCAGTAGCGTGCTCATTTACCACTAAAGAGCTGAGACCCTGAAAAAATCACCGAACTTTGGCCTCCATAGTCGACACCAACTGAGGAGCATACTTGGACAACCTCACGAACTCCATATGATACTCCTAAAATCTCATGGTACCCTGTTTAAGAACCTTAATATCGGTGGCATGGGCTGCCATGGTCTCGGCAGGAAAGAAGTGGTCCATGAAGGCATCTACGAACTCATCCCATCTAGCTGGAAGTCTCCTTTCCTCACGGTAATCCTCCAACATTTCGAACCACGAACGTGCAGCCCCCTTTAACCTGTATGATGCCAATTCGGCCCTTTCTATCTCTGTAGCCGACATCACTCGAAGGGTCTTGTACATCTCATCAAGGAATTCTTGCGGATCGGCCTCTAAGTCTGTCGCAAAAACTGAAGAACTCAAGAGCTGGAGGAATCTCCCTATCTGCTGGAACACAGAGGCATCATGAGATCTCTAGGCTTGGGCGGCACTAATTGGGTCAACATACGGATAGCTCCCCTAAGGTCTCCATCAGAAATCCCGGTATCAGAAGCTGGAGCAACATCAAAATTAGGTGCATTGGTAGGAGGGATAGTAGCACTATTGGCCGCTGCTAGAACATTATTGTTTGGATCAGGAACGGATCGAGCAGGAAAATTCAAGATAGGGGAATCATTCTCAGCTACGGCAGTCGGCACATGACCCTAAGCCGCAATGGAAGTGGCCTTGGCCCCTAGGCCAACTCTAGATTTCTTCTTGGGTGCCATCACTGAAATTTTGAAATAAAGCACGAATTATACACAACATCACTTCAGCGCACGATCTTGGAATAACAACGAAGAGGGTAGTATTTCCTAAATGCCAGTGTAGTCCCCAACTTATAGATGTGGTCGACCACACACCGATAATAAGGCTCTACTAGGCACGGCTCCGAGACATCCTAGGACTCCTTTAAAACCTTACGCTCTGATACCAAGTTTGTCACGCCCCAAATTCGAGGGCATGACCGGCACTCAACCAGGTATCTTAGCCGAGTGGACCTGGGTGCCTTTCCTATTCCCCACGCGTTACCCCATATTATTCAATGATAATTAACCAAAAGATACCAAATTTGTAATCGAAAGAACATATGATTTCTCTTTTAGAAGCACACATTATGATTAACAGAGAACAATTTTTACAAAGCGTACATTACGATTAATAGGGAACGTGGTACACAAGTTTACAGCGCCCAAAACATACACCTCTGTACATAAGTTCTAACACACAAATAACTAATTACGGATCCTCTAAGAGAAAGATAGTACAACATTTGCCGGTGACATGGCCCCGACTATACCTTTTCAAATGGAAAAAAGACTAAAAAATACAACAACATAGGTGGCATGAGCCACACAAGGCCCCGGAAGGAAAGGGGCTCACAAAAAAGAGTACCACCAATAGAGAGGAGGAGGAGCTATGAATGGTGGACTGGAGTGCCTGCCACGGATCCACCTACAATCATAACACGAATGTAGCTCCCCTGGCAAAAGGGACGTTAGTACATTTGAATTGTACTGGCATGGATGAACAAACTCTGTCCCAAGTAAACTCATGCCAAAATGCATATACAAGTATAGAACTGAACAACAATAGTACAATTACAACTACGAAGCAATGACCAAACATCTCAGAACAATTGATTCATGTAGTCATACAAAGGTTACAAACTCTCATGTTGTCTCCTTTCACATTTCCACATTATTTCCATTTCCATTGTTCCATATTATTTCCATTGTCCACTTTATTGGCATTTCCATTTCTGTTGTTCCAATTACAAGTTCCACAACTTTCACCCCAAAGTGTTTCCACACAATTATACAACACAAAAGCTTCACAATGATTGTCACATGAATATCATCTATCAAAAATTTCACAACTAGCACAGGGCAATTTCACAAGGATCACAGTTCGCCCTACATACCTGGAGTTGAGTTTTCCCCTTTAACCTTTAGTCCGATTTGCCAAGCAATCAAGAAGTCAATCTAGTTCATGAACAACACTTAGGTTTTAGAAAGTTAAACTCATAGTTACTACCCAACTCCCTTTTTCCAAGATTTTTGTGTTTTGAAGCCATGCATGAGGATTTTATGAAGAAAATTCAAAGCAAGTGTATGAGGTTCCCTTCCAAAGCTTAATTTCAAAATTTTGGGGGAAATGGGTTAGGGAGTTTACCTGAGAGATCAATAGAGAAGACAATGCACCAAGAATTTTCCAAGCTCCAATGATTTTGAAAGACTTAGTGATAAAGGATTTTCTTTCTCTCTCAAGAACCCTCTCTCCCTGTCTCTTCTTTTGATCAGAAGTGTGTGAAAAACAAGGGAGAAGGAGTTTAAATAAAAGGTGGGTCGGGTCTAAAACATTAGAAAAGTACCAGGCGAGTTCGACCTGCGATCGCAGAAGAGACATGCGGTCCGCAGAATGGACTGCAGAATTGGCCAATATTTAAAACCTCATGGGTTGGGAATGCGGTGAATATGCGGTCCGTATTTGGGTTCTGAAGTCACAGAATGCACTGCAAAACAGAGCTTCGAATTTCCACAGGGACAATATGCGATCACTCTACGATCTGCATATTGATTATGCGATCGCATATTTGACCGCATTTTCAATATCAATAATTGGTTGCTCTCTGATTCACTCTGCGGTAGGAATGCGGTCCGCATAGCTAATCTGCGACCGCATTTTGACTATTTTCTGAAAAAATTTTGATTTCACATTTTTAAGTTCAAAACAATAAAAAGGATCTGATCGCCATGGGTAGCCTTGACTCTATGAGCTTCTAACACCTGAGCACTCATTTTCACGGGGGCTTACGGATAGTTAGCTTATGCAAGATATCACCTCATTACCCTCGTTATGTAAGTTCAGGGGTAAAAATTGTTTATGTGAATATATTCTGGCGAAGTCTATAAATATAAGAGGCCATTGAAGGTCTAGAGTGTTGTGGAAATAAAATATTTTCTCTTGATTACATAGCAGTTGGTTTTGATTTGAAAGGTACTTTCTAGGTAATATGATTTAAAAATGTGCAGTCAATGCCTAGGTACCATCGTTATCAAGTGATGTTTATAATGCTAAGGTTCTTGTCATTAATTTATAAATATTGTGGTGCTTTAATGAGTTGAGGAAGCCACACGGGCAGCGGAATATGAAATGAAAGAATAATATCCCCACATGCTTGAACAAGTCTAGTACTGATCGTGCGAACTCTTATCTCTAAGAAGACTAATGTTGTGTTTCATTTGGTGCAAAGACACCCCATATTTCACCTAAATTCTTTACCATTGTATCTCCTTAAGTTGTGCATGAATTGTATGTGTCGTGATTATTTGAGTCATGTGCATACCCTTTCTGGTAAATAAAAGCTTTGTAAGAACTCCGGTGATAAGTGAATTATTAGTGGTAGTATAGATTGGTAATGATTAATTGAAATGTGTATGGTGTATTGGATGAACTATATGGGACTCATCGGAGTTACAAAACTATGTGCAAGAATGTGTCTGGTGATAAAATATGTGCAAGTGTCGAGGAAATGAATTGTATACCAGCTGTAGGGATGTTGTGTAATGGTTCTTGGAAATATGTTTCAGGGGCTCTGTGACAGATAGATATGTCAAAATTACAAAGGAAAATCTAGCGGGGAGTTAGTGCAAAATTAGGAGCTTGCATATCATGTTTTCAAACAAAATGATTTCTCAAACATCCTCCTCGAATGATCTTAAGCGGGGGAGGATGCAAAGCCCCAGAAAATTTTGCTTAATAATTTAAGTTTTCATGGTACCAAGGTAGGCTAAATTTTTTATCTTACATGCAAATGAGGATCTAGGATAGAATGGATATAAATTGGATAAGTTAATAAGCGTATAAGTTGTATTAGAAGTGGATTGGGGTCAAATGAGAGGCCTCAGTCTAAGCCAAGTTGGAAAATTTCATATTAGATGAAAGTTGTAAATAAATGCGCGCATGATCTCACTTTAAACGATCATATCTCTAGTTATATAAGGCTTTGTGTGAGGAAAAACCTATCAAATTAAAGCACTTTGGGACAAATTTCCAACGCAATAAACCATTTTTCATTTGGAGGTGTACATAGAAATTTATGACCATTTTACAGGGCATATGTCACTAACACGCCCATACTCATACCCACACTAAAATGTGCGTGCCCAAGACAGAACACTAGGCAAATAAGCGCCCAGATGCGCGCCCAGATGTGCACCCAGGTGCGCGATTGCACTCGTAGCGGGCCTCAAAATACCCAAAGACTGGGTCTAGAGAGTTCCCAAGCCATTTTTAGGGTAAGGGCTTGCTCTCTCAAGAGCATGTCGTCCCTAACATCGTCCATATGATCCAAGGTATGTTTTTTGAGTACTTTTAGAGATTTCTACCCCTAAACACTTATACTAACAAGGATTAATCTTCAAAATCCTTAGATTTTCCTTCAAATCCTTGAATTCATCAAGAACACCATAAGTGGGGATTCTTAAAATTCTTACTACAAGAGGTATGTCTATCATCTCTAACTACTCTATGGTGATTATTCATGTATGGTATATACATTAGAACTCATGGGATTGTGATTGGGAGCCATAGGTGCCTAACCTAGGTTGTGTTGGTATTGTAGAGATTGTGAGATGGGTCATTGAGGTATGATTCTTCATATTATAGTATTATGTGTGGCTTGTGCAAATAGGGTTGTGGGAAGATTGATGAATAAAAATAGGTAAATATTGAGTTTGGGAAAGAAGGAAATCTTGTAAAAGAGAGTTAAAAATCAAGACGCTCAACTAGTATTTGATGAAATGCCCAGATAAGCTGAAACCATGAATACCTTTCTAATTTGTGTTCAATTTTGTTAATGTCTCATAGTATATTGGAATTGCTAGAATTTTCGGAACGTTGTAGTAACTTAAGGAAAGTGTAATGGAGATATGTATGGCTAACTTTGACCTTTGTAAAATAACCTTGTTTGGCGTATGGATATTTGGTATGAGATATCTACGTGGATTGTTTGTGAAATTCTTTTGACTTGTTTGATTTGAGTGCTTATGGTTAAGTCTACCAATATAATGGTGCAAGTAATTGGAAATAAACCAAATGTGTGATTGTGAATGTGTTACATGATATGAGATGAGAAACAAATGACAAATGAAAATCGTAAATGATGCAATTGGAACAACCGTGGTAATAACATATTTGGATGGTTGTAGAAAATTATGGTGGTGACTTAAATTGCATATGAATTGTTTAAAATAATGGACAATGATATTGATGGCTATGGAAATTCCTCGTGACTTGTTAGTGTTACTTATTGTGAAGTGTTGTTGTTGTTCTCAATAAATTGTCGTTGTTGTTGTTGTTGTTGTTGTTGTTGTTATGTTGTTTGTGAATCGCAACTGTACGGTGGGATCGAATTTTCACGCCCCCAAATCTGAGGGACATGACCTGCACTCAACCGGGAAACCCCAGTCGAGTGGACGTTGGTGCCTTCCCTGACCGACGATTTACCCCACATTTTCATTACTTTACTAACCAAAATGGAAACAACTATATATAATTGAAATACTTTTTTTTACAAACCATACATACATAGACAATATAAGCGTTGTTTACAAATTACATTACCCAAAATACAAAGTGCATAATACATGCCTCGTGACCCACACTTCATGTCTACAGAGCCTTTAGGGATATAAGATGACAGTACTATACTTGCCGGTAACAAGGCTGCGGCTATACCTTTTTACACAACCAAAATAGGATCACAAAAATACAAGAATAAGGTTGCATGAGCCATACAGGACGGGGAATGAGGAACATCTACGGACGGTAGACTGGAGTACCTGCTGAAGATCCACCAACAATCATTGCACGAATGTAGCGCCCTAGCAAAAGGGACGTCAGCACATTGGAATTGTACTGGTATGTATGAACAAAACTTGTACCAAGTAAGCTCAAGCCATATGCAAGTAAAAAACAGCAATGGAAGTAGAACCAAACACACATAAAAAGGTACAAATTAGTCAAACAAAAGGGCAATCAGTGCTCCGCAGGTTACAAACTCTCCTGCTGTCTCCTTTCAGAATTCTACATCAATAATCTCACAATTTTTTTCAAGTGTACATATTAATAGTGATTTCGATCATTTTTTCACCCTTATTACCTCGGCCAACCTTATTACCTCGGCCGTCCTTATCAAACAAACCCACACCTTATTACACCGTGTTGCGGCGCACAACCCGACCCCACTGTATAGTTTCAATTCACAACAAACACAATCAAATAGCAAGTCACAAAAATAAACCACAAGTACACCTATTGACATCACCACAATAGTGTTACAAGTGTTTCCATAACTATTAGCACCATTTCATTGCTTTCGACAGTTCTTACTCAATTCAAGTTACCACAATTGCCCACAATATTTCAAGTTCATTGTTATCATATATAGCCTTGTTTCATCATTTACGGATTCCTTTAATGATTCGTTATTCAACTTTTACCACGAAGTGTATTCACAACCAAACCAGTCACAGGAAGCTCATGAATAACAAACATAGATATCAAGTACCAAACAATTAACATACCAAACAAGGCGATTTCACAAGAATGAAGGTTAGCCATACATACCTGGAGTCGAATTCCTTTCTTAAGCTCCTATTCTCAGTCATCAAGCTATCTAGCACAGCCCTCTACTTCTATCAAATTTTCCCTTAACTAGATTATAGGTTTAAGTGACTTGCATGAAGGTTTTCAGTTGTTAGTTCAAAATTAAAGCATGTGTTCCCTTCACTTAACATAATTCACAAAAATTGGGGAAAGGGTTAAGGGGTCTTACCTGAAAGAGTGGAGAAAGAGACAATAACTTCAAATTTTCCGGCCCAGATGGTTTTGGAGGATCAATTTGATGGAAGTTCCTTTCTCTCTCAAGAACTCTCCCTTCCCTCTCTCATGTTTTGTTCACAAAATTTGTAAAAATGAGGGGTTGGGGTATTTTTATTAGAAAAGGGTCAGGTTTAAAATTTTAAAAAACTTACGTTCACGACCGATCTACGGTCAACTATGCAATAGCATTGCTGCGTTGCGGTCTACATATTGGACCGTAAAATGGTCCCAAATTTCAGGCCTCTTCATTTGGGTACGCGGTGAGAATGCGGTCCGTGTACACGTTCTGCGGTCAAAGATTGCACCGCCGAATTGACCTCCAAAAATCCTCAAGAAACTTATGCGACGAAGATGCGATCGCATAATGGACCGCATTTTAAACATCCAATTTTGCTATTCTCTGATTCACTCTGCGGTCGATATGCAGTCCGCTACCTGATCTGCGATCGCATTCCTGACCGCAGAAATGACATTTTTTTGGAAAAATTTTACTCTAGATTTAAAATTGGTAGAAGAAGGATTCCAACATATCGATGGACCCGACTCTATGAGTTGCTAGGACTTGAGCACTCATTTTCACGGGGTTTTGCATCCTCCCCTGCTTAAGATCATTCATCCTCAAATGAGAACATCAAAATCCAAATGGTTTAAAGCATGATATGCAAGTTCCGATGTTTTCAATAACCCTTTATAATTTAATAAAATATTCGCCAGAGTTTCCTTTGTAATATGTACATATCCACCTATCAGAGAGTCCCAAAACATATTTGCAAGAACCATTACACAATCTTGCTACCCCTATAATAGTTATAAAATGCACGACCTTCACATTTATACGTATTAAGCCTCTCGATACACTTTTCACCATTTTAGTACACTACATATAATTCAATTAAGCATTAATCGTATGTACTATCAAATCCATTTAACTATCACAAGAGTATGATACAGGTAATCATTTAAATACAATTCCTCCATGGAAAATTAATCATTATATCCTTACATAACCTTAACATGGGCTAATTATCTACCAAAAAACACAAAAAAGTTTGGGCATAACTTGAATAATTACAATGGTGAAGCATTTAGGAACTTTTACAAAAAATGGGACACAATCCTAGTTTGCTTAGGGATAATGACTTACATGACCACTCCTCGGCTTATACGAACATATGGGTTATTTTACTTTCATTTCCTCTTCTGCTTCCCACGTGGCCTCTTCGACCTGTTGGTTTTGCCACAGCACCTTAACTGAAGCAATTTCCTTATTTCACAACCTATGAACATCTCTATCCAGAATAGCAACCGGACTCTCTTCATATGATATCTCTTCGGTAACCTTGATGTCTTCAACTATCACGATGGTGGACGGATCCCCAACCACTTTCCTTATCATGGATACATGGAACACCGGGTGCACTAAGGACATTTCAGGAGACAACTCCAACCTATAAGCCACTTGTCCGATCCTTTGAAAAATCTGATAAAACCCGAAATACCTAGGACTTAGCTTCCCCTACTTCCAAAATCGCATGACTCCTTTCATGTGTGACACCCACAAGAATACTCAATCACCTTCTTGAAACTTCAATTCCCTTCGACGCATGTCTGCATAGGATTTCTGGTGACTCTGAGCAGTCTTCATCCTTTATTGAATGACTTTAACTTTTTCCATTGCCTGGTGCACAAGATCTGGCCCGATCGATTCTGCCTTACCAACTTCGAACCACCCGATCGGGGACCTGCACCTCCTCTCGTACAACGCCTCAAATGAGGCACTCTGGATTCTAGCATGGAAGCCATTGTTGTAAGAAAATTCTATATAGGGCAAGTGATCATCCCAATTACCATTAAAACCAAGACACAAGACCGCAACATATCTTCAAGCGTCTGAATAGTCCGCTCTTCTTGACCATCAGTCTGCGGATGAAACGCCGTGCTCAGGTTCACCTGAGTACCCAACCCTTGCTAAAATGTCTTCCAAAAGTTAGCTGCGAATTGAGACCCTTGATAAAAAATAATAGAAAGTGGAGTACCATGAAGTCTCACTATTTCCTTAATATACAGTGGGGTACATTGTTCTGCAGTATTTGTGGACTTGACTGGCAAGAAGTGAGCTGATTTGGTGAGTCGATCCACTATAACCCAAATTGAGTTAAACTTATGCTTAGTGCGAGGTAAGCCTTTCACGAAATATATGTTGATCATCTCCAATTTCCACATTTGTATCTCTATATGTTGGGTTAGACCACAGGGCCGCTGATGCTCGACCTTTACTTACTGACAGTTTGAAGATTTGGATACGAAGTCTCCCACATCCCTCTTCATGCTGCTCCACCAATAAATTTCATTGAGATTGTGATACGTTTTGTAGAACCCGGATGCACCAAATTCATGGAATGATGAGCCTCCGCCATTACCCTTTCCTGAATATTATCTACATCTGGAACACACAACCTATCTTGAATTGCAATACACCATCTTTGCTGTCGAGAGACAATGCCGAAATCTCGTTGCTTCGAAACACCTCCTTTATTTTTGCTAATGCTAGATCAATGAACTATTTTTCCTTGACTTCCGCTACAAGAGACGAATCTGCTACAGTGTGCACCATAATCGCCTCCTCATTTGGGATCGAGATACAAACCCCAAGACTGGCAAACTGATAAACCTCTCGAGCTTGGAACCTCCGATCAGTTCCCAAATGGGCCAAGCTACCAATGGATTTCCGACTGAGGGCGTCATCCACCATGTTCGCCTTCACTGGATAATACAATATGTTCATATCATAATCCTTGAGTAATTCTAACCACCGCCGCTGCATCAAGTTTAACTCCTTCTTGTTGAACAAATATTAGAGACTTTTGTTATCCGAGAACATATCCACATGAATCCCATAAAGGTAATTCTGCCACATTTTTAAGGCGAACACAATTGCTGCAAGCTCCAAATCATCCATCGGGTAATTATTATCGTGATTCTTGAGTTGCCTTGAAGCATACGCTACAACCTTCCCATGCTGCATGAGCACACACCCTAAACCGACCCTAGAGGCATCGCAATACATCACAAACCCTTTTGTACCTTACGGCAAGGCCAACACTGGTGCTGAGGTCAAACTTGACTTTAATTCCTGAAAACTTCTCTCACAAGCATCAGACCATTGGAACTTGACTGACTTCAATGTGAATTTAGCTAACGGGGAGGCGAGGGTAGAGAACCCCTCCACAAACCTCCGATAATAACCTGCTAACCCCAAAAAACTATGAATCTCCATCGGGGTTTTAGGTATAGGCCAATCTTTCACTGCTGCAATCTTTTGGGATACACTTGAATCCCGTTTCCCAAAACAATGTGTCCTAGAAAAGCGACAGACTCAAACCAAAATTCACATTTTGAAAATTTAGCATACAACCGGTGTTGATAAAGAGTTTGCAAAACTGTCCTGAGGTGATCTGCATGATCTTTCCTGCTTCGCGAATAAATGAGGATGTCGTCAATACGAACAACCACAAAGGAGTCTAGATATGGCTTGAAGACAGGATTCATAAGATCCATGAAAGCCGCTAGGGCATTGGTTAGCCCAAAAAACATGACCAAGAATTCGAACTGACCATAGAGGGTTCTGAAGGCGTTCTTAGGAATATCCCGCTCTCTGATCTTCAATTGGTGATACCCGGATCACAAATCAATTTGGGAGAAGAAATTTGCACCTTGTAATTTGTCGAACAAATCATCTATATCGGGAAAAGGGTATTTATTCTTGATGGTGACCTTGTTAAGCTGTCGATAGTCGTTACACATATGAAGTGACCCATCCTTCTTTCTGACAAAAAGAACTGGAGCACCCCATGGAGACACACTTGGTTGAATGAACCCCTTCTCTAATAAATCCTTCAGCTTCTCCTTTAGCTTTTGCAATTCTGTTGGCGACATCCTGTATGGTGGAATAGATATTGTCTGAGTATCTGGCAAAACATTAATCCCGATGTCAATCTCCCTATCTTGCAGAATTCGTGGAAGCTCATGTGCAAATTACTCCGGAAATTCATTTACTAATGGCACGGATCTGAGGGCAGGCACATCTTATGTGGTGTCCGCCACCTGGACCAAATGATAGATACACCACTTCCTAATCATCTTCGAGGCCTTAAGGTATGAAATAAACCTACCTTTTGGAGCAACACAGTTCCCTCTCCACTCAACAACAAGCTTTTTGGGAAACTCGAGTCTTATAACTCTTGTCTGGCAATAAAGTTTATCAAAGCACGAATAAAGCCAGTCCATTCCCATTATCACATCAAATTCAACCATCCCAAGCTCAATGAGATCGTCCATGGTAACACCACCACACACCGTGACAACACAATTCCTATAAACTCGCGCGGCTTTAATAGAATCACCAATCGGAGTTGATACAGAGAACGGCTCAAGAAGCTGTTCGGGCTGAATCCCAAAACTTGAAGCAATTAATGGAGTGACATATGAAAAAGAAGACCTAGGGTAAACAAGATCATAACAATCAATGGCCCGAACGGACAACATATATGTAACCACATCTAGAGAAGATTCAGCATTTTGGTGACCACTCAAAACATAGAACCAGCTCGGTCCACCTCTACCACGAGCCCCACCTCTATCTGCACCATGCCTTACTGGAGCTGGAGGAGGCACAGATATTGTAGCAACTGATGAACCAGATGGCGGGGCGAATCCCCTACCATGACATGTCTGGGTGCACGACAATTCTGATGGACATGACCTCTCACCCCGAAATTGTAACAAACTGGGATGTCTAAATAGCAAGTCTCCATGTGGAACCTTCCACACTTAGGGCACGTAGATCCCCCTACTGCTGGGGCCTTACCCCTGAATAACTGGAATGGTAGAACCTTCTGCTGTAAGAATCTGGTCTCGAAGAACTATCCTGACCCGCGAGTTACCCCACATTTTCATTACTTTACTAACTAAATGGAAACAACTATTTATAATTTCAATAGTTTTTTTTACAAACCATACATATATAGATGATATAAACATGGTTTACAAATTACATTACCAAAAATACAAAGTACATAATACATGCCTCGTGACCCACATTTCATGTCTATGGAGCCTCTAAGGGTATAAGATGACAGTACTGTACTTGCTGGTAACAAGGCTCCCACTATACCTTTTTACACAACCAAAATAGGATCCCAAAAATACAAGAACAAGGTGGCATGAGCCACGTAGGGCCTCGGGAGGAAGGTCGGTCACCAATACAACTAACGGGGAATGAGGAAGAGCTACGGACGGTGGATTGGAGTACCTGCTGAAGATCCACCTGCAATCATAACACAAATGTAGCGCCCCCGACATAGGGACGTCAGCATATTGGAATTGTACTTGTATATATGAACATAACTTGTACCAAGTAAGCTCAAGCCATATAAAACTAAAACACAGCGATGGAAGTAGCAATAAAACACTGTACAATTAGTCAAACAAAGGGGCAATTAGTGTCCCACATGTTAGAAACTCCCATGTTGTCTCCTTTCACAATTCCACATCAATAATCTCACCATTTTGTTCAAGTGTTTACATATCAATAGTGATTTCGATCAGTTTTCCACTCGTATTACCTCGTCCACCCTTATTACCTCGAACACCCTTATCACGCCAACCCACACCTTACTACACCGTGTTGCGACGTGCAACCCAACCCCGCCGTACAGTTTCAATTCACAACGAACACAATCAAATAGCAAGTCACAAAAATAACCAACAAGTACACCTCAAGACATCACCACAATAGTGTTACAAGTATTTCCATAACTATTACCACCATTTTCATAGATTTCGATAGTTCTTACTAAATTCAAGTTATCACAATTGCCCACAACATTTCAAGTACATTGTTATCACAGATACCCTTGTTTAACCATTAATGGATTCCTTCGATCATTCGTTATTCAACATTTACCACGAGGGATATTCACAACCATACCAATCACAAGAAGTTAAAAAATAATCAATATAGATATCAACCACCAAAAAATTCACATACCAAACAAGGTGATTTCACAAGAATCAATGTTAGGCATACATACTTGGAGTAGAATCCTATTTTTTAGCTCCTATTCTGAGTTACCAAGCTATCTAGCACAGCCCTCTACTTCTATCCTATGTTCCCTTTACTAGATTCTAGGTTGGAGTGACATGCATGACGGTTTTTAGTTGTTAGTTCAAAATTAATGCATAGGGATCCCTTCCCTTAACTTAACTCAGAAAAATTGGGAAAAGCGTTAAGAGGTATTACCTGAAAGAGTGGGGACGTAGACAATAACTTAAAATTTTCCGCTCCGGATGGTTTTGGAGGATCAATTTGATAGAAATTCCTTTCTCTCTCAAGAACTATCCCTTCCCTCTCTGTTGGTTTTTTTAGAAAATGTGTAAAAATGAGGGGTTGGGGTGTTTTTATTAGAAGTGGGTAGGGTTTAAATTTCTTTTTAAAACTGATATTCGCGACGGATCTGCGGTCAACTATGCGATCGCATAGCTAACATGCGGTCGGCATATTGGACCGCAGAATGGTCCCAAATTGTAGGCCTCTCTCTTTGGGTATGCGGGAGAATGCGGTGCGCATACACATTCTACGGTCGCAGATTGCACCGCAGAATTGAGCTCCACAAATCCTCGAGAAACTTATGCGACGACTATGTGGTTCGCATATTGGTTATGTGATCGCATAATGAACCGCATTTTCAACATCAAATTTGGCTACTCTCTGATTCACTCTGCAGTCGATATGCAAGCCGCATACGTTATCTGTGACCGCATTCCTAACCGCACAAATGACATTTTTTGAAAAAATTTGACTCTAGATTTTCAAGTGTAAAATTGGTAGAAAAGGATTCCCACACATCGATGGACCCGACTCTATGAGTTTCTAGGACTTGAGAACTCATTTTCACAGGGTCTTACACGGGTTGCGCACCGCAACACGAAGTTATAAGGTGTGGGTTGTGGTGATAAGGGTGGCCTAGGTAATAAGGGTGGCTGAGGTAATAAGGGTGGAAAGTGATCGAAATCACTATTGAAAAGAAAATAAGGAAAAAATTGTGAAATTATTGATGTGGAATTGTGGAAGCGGAAACATGAGAGATTGTAAACTTATTTGGCTAGATTGTTCCTTTCTTGCGTATATGATTGTTCACTCTATTGTTTCTTCATATTTGTGTATGGTTTGAGTTTACTTGGGGCAAAGTTTGTTCATTGATACCAGTAAAATTGAAATGTACTGACCTCCCTTTTGCCGTGGGCGCTACAATTGTGCTTTTATTGTAGGTGAATCCATAGCAGGTGCTCAAATGCACCAACCTTTGCTCCTCTTCACTTCTTTAGATGTATTGGTGATTCCCTTTCCTGTCGGGGCCTTGTGTGGCTTATGTCGCTTTTTATTTCGGATGTCATGTTTTGGTTTTGGTGTAAGAACCATGTATGTTGTGTATGTTAAACCATGCTAAGAACTATGTATGTTGTGTATGTTTGGTAATAAAATGTGTTATTAATTGTGAATAGTTATTTTAGTTGGTCAATAAGTAATAAAAATGCAGGGGCAACACGTGGGATAGGAAAGGCACCCAGGTCCGCTTGACTGGGGTTACCCGTTAGAGCGCCGGTCATGTCCCTCGAATTTGGGCCGTGACAACCGAGAAGAACAGGAAGTTAGTCTTTATATTATTTTTGAAATGTTGCAGGCACAACAACTGACCATTGCTTAGTTTCAAAGGCATCTGAGAACCCCCAACATAGAAGCACTAGAGTTAGCTCCCCCCGCCGAGAAAGTATTTGTAATATCGAGAAATAACGGGTCACTAGCTGACACAGCCGTCGAAAAGTTGCTCGAGGAGTTTACCAAGACGATCGAGTTAGGTGAGAAGATTATTGCAGCCAACGATCAAAAGTTGGGACGTACAATTCTAGGGTGGATCAAATCACGGGAGCACCCCATGTCCTGAAAGGTTTGGATTCGATGAAGCTCATACAAAGGTCGTTCCTAGTAGAAGCGGCCCCAAAGCCCATGCCTAAAAAGTCCAGAATGCTGGAACATCCTAAGTACAACGGTACCACCTACCTCAACAAACACATAACTTCCTATACATGCACAGTAAAAGGTAACGATATAAAAATGACAAGATCAAGTCCGTATTGCTGAAACAATTTGGAGAAACACTATTAATCGGGCCATGAAAGCATTCTCCATTTTGGCAAGCTCCATCATAAAGTCACATGCTAGAGCCATCAGGTGGCAAAAACGAAGTCTGATGTTTTCAAAATTAAGTAGGGAGAGATCGAGATGCTGTAGAAATTTGTGTCTCCCTTCCAAATGGGATGGATAGAGCTACCGCCAGCCTCTAAATATTGGGTGGTCCCATTCCTTCACCCAAGGCCTGAAAGAATAAAGCTTGGTGGTCTCAAAAAAGCTGAAGCAGAACTTGATCTAATACCTGATTGTGATGAGGCCGGATGTCCACAATGTCACACCCCGGAATTTGAGGTGTGCGACCGGCGCTCAACCGAGTAAACCCGACTGAGCAAGAGTACTAGATTTCATTCAACACAAACTAGTTCATGAATAAATAGGAGATGAACTTTATTAATCAGCTTTAGAAAGTATTTCATGAAAAACTTATATCTTGTATAAATCTTTGCCAAACATCAATTTTTCTACTGCAATTCCCAATTCAAAACACCACCCACAACCTGTGTACGGAGCCTCTAAACATAACTGAAGATTAACATGGAAATGCCGGCAACAAGGTTCCGTCTATACCTCACCTACAAAGTACGTGATGATAAAATGAACAGAAGATACGTGACATGACCCCGGGATAGAGTGGGACTCGACAAGTCTAGTGGGAGGAGAATACTGCTATCACTGGTCATAGTTGCTCGTTGTGGAACAACTTGTATTATAAAACGATACAGCACTGCCGGTAATAGGTACGTTAGTTCCATTGAATAGCACTAGTATGTATAACTAAACACCATCTAATTAGAATGAACTATCAAACAAGAATAAAACAGTCATTAACACCTTGTCATTAGAAATAATTGCCAAACAAGAATAAGGAGATCATAAAAGTACATCAAATGCTTTAACAATTGCCATATCATCAAATAAACAAACCATATAATCTTTCACATAATTCCATAACTTAGGTTGGAGCACTTGACATCTTTCGTCGTCATTCACAATACCACCTCTTTCTTGAGCGGAGTCCGATCATGCCCCGATCGGCTAGATTGTGTTGTTTGAGACTTTTACTTCAATCAAACTCTTTTTCTCAATTTCTCGAATCCCATATCAATACAATACCACCATATTTACGGCATGGTGTCCGATCATGGCCCAATCGGCTATGACGCCTTACCTAGGCGTTGTTCCTTTCTCTATAATCATCTCATTTTAATATTCATTTCACATATACAAATTCATAGGCACTTGGGGCCACAATTATTACACCAAACTATGACACATTTCATAACTCAATCTCTTATTTCCCACATTTCACATTAGTTCCACGTATTTCACACCAATATCAATTTCAATGATTAAGCCATTCAATTCAAGTTGTCAATTACACATGAGAAATTCAAGTTATAATCATAAAGAGGAATTATTATAATTCATCACAATAATGACAATTTAAACTTTTCTCGAAATCTAGGCAATTAAGCATATACTTCACATTCTTCAATCTCAATTCATTGTCTAAGCATTTCAATACATGGTTCACATTCCTTGCACCTTTTCAAGTTATCAAGAATAGCATATTGATCTTATTAGAATGTATCTTCCATAAATATAGGGGTTATTTCACCAGTTCATGTAAAGTATCAATCAAAGCAAGAATCCAAAGTTCAATCTTACCACATTTAAAGAAGCATCGATAGAGCTCAATTCTAAAAGACGGGTTTTCAACCATACATACCTTTCGTGAGCTTTCCTTTAGTTACTATGATATTCCGAAAATTCTATCAACTTCAATATATTTTTAGACATAGCAAAATTGAACACAAATAAGGAAGATATTCATAATTATAGTTCATTTGAGCATTTTATCAAATACTAGTTGGGCATCTTGATTTCAAATCCCTTATCTTTCAAGATTTCTTTCATTCCCTAACTCAATCTTTACTTATTTATGTTAAACAATCTTCTCCACAAACCTAAGTTGTACATGCATGCATACACTATAATAACACACCCAAGAATCATACCTCAATAACACATCTTATACTCTAAACTCCAAATTAAAACCTATGGCCTAGAATCGTATCTTTTAAATGAAGAACTTGTTATTGGGTTATTTGATTCTTGAAGATTGATGCAAGTTTTGGCTGATTTAAATGTTCGGTCCCTCCTTCTCCCTCTAAACTTCTCTCACATCTCTCTAAAATCAGTAAGAAATGACCCCAAAATGAACCCTAAGGCCTATATATCCAAATGGGGTCTTGTTATATAAAAATAGGGAAATCAACCCTCTGATGTCAGGTTTGCAATAGCAGAATGGACCGCAGAACGCAAATGATTACTGCATCATACACCGCAAAATTAGCATCCAAAACTGGGCTGCACTGGTCAAATGTGCGACTGCGGATCTAAAATGCGGGCCGCATAATGGACATTGAGATCGCAGCTTTGACATGACATAGGATCGCATTTTCCAGCCTTTGGTAATTTGATTGTAACTTTGTGTAGGAATGTCCAAATAATGAACGGTTTGAAGAGTTGGAAACTAGAGTCAAAGACCATTCATGTGGTAATTGTTTATCACATAAAACCTCATACATATTTGGATATGCTCGTTTAAAGTGGATTCGTGTGCAAGTCCATTTTAAATTTTAGTCTATTACGAAATGTTTCCCATTTGGCATACACTTAGGCTTCAATATGGACCTCACATCACTTACTATATGACTTATACTCGTAGTTACCAAGTCTAATTGATGTCCGCGATATTAATAGCACATAAAATATAACAAATAGCCTATATGCCACCACGAAATCCTATATTACTTACAAAAATTTTTCGGGGCCTTACATTCTCCCCCCCCCCCCCACTAGAATCATTCGTCCTCGAATGAGGAGTAAATTCTTCCCCAAACACATTAACATCACACATCTCTTTTCTAACCTACCTCAAGTCCCTAAATTTTGACTAACTCCAAAAAAAGAAAGAATTTTCGGCAGTCTCCTTTGTAACTAGGCATATTCAACTGTAAGAGAACCACCAAAATTATCCCTAAAACTCATCCACAATTCGACAAAGCGCTAAAATGTATATATCAACAATACTAATCCCAAAATTACAAGCACCATATTATCGTAATGATACCTGAACATGGACTGCACATTTTGAAATCATAATACTTATAATGTACCTGTCTAATAAAAACAAATATTATCTTCTTTCCACGACACTTTCAGACTTCAAGATGTCCTCCACGGCTTACAAGACATACCACAGCCCATTTGCAAAACAATCCCAATATGCAAACTTATCTAAAAAGGGACAAGTAGATACCTCGCGTAAGCTAACAGTTCAATAACTTTTTGTTCAATAGTTTCTACGAGGATGATACACAAAAGGTCTCCAACTACCTTCTTAGGCATAGACATATGAAAACACATAACACATATAGTAATATGTTTGTATACATCATACTCATAGCACAAGCTAATGTGAACTACACTTACGCAAACTCCATTATCAACTCACCTAACATCTTTAGGGGAAAGTACTGAGAATAACTTCTTTATCTTTGTAAACTATACATCTCTACAGAACACTCACACTAACCCATGGATGACCTTTAACAATCACACTAGGATGTGCTATCATAAATTGACGATAAAATTACCTATCGAATATATGGAATCGCACGGGGATACTTCTTTTTTTACATGTTTGCACCTTCAATACCCAAGTAGATCTAATTCAATAAGGAACAACATAGTTCAAGATTGGACTTGGAATTATTCGGAAATCCATTTAATGTGCTGAGCATAGCATTTCATGAGGTTATACGAGGAGACACGTAAGATTACAGCTAAAGATACTGACATGGTTAATCATTATCAGGACATCAATTATTAGACAAATAATGCATAGTGGTAACTCGTACATTGTCAATAGGAACCATTAAGAGGGAATACTCAAATACGCAAAAAACTCATTTCCTAGAGTGTAGGGAAAATCCGTTTATGAAGAATAAGAATACTATGGCACCATTAATGCGATCGTGGTTTCGAAATACATGAAATTGAATTATACCCTTGTTATTACCTAACACACGGAATCTATTCTACAAGCCCATGTGGATGAAAAGAAGTTGTACACTTCCGAAATGATCGTATTCCTAAACAACTTAACTCGCCATGACATTTGATCATATATGAGAGAACTAAAGATATGACAACTTAGTATTTCAAATCAATATGCTCATGATATGTGCAAAAATCTAAAGGCATCTAATCTCAATATTTTACGAGTGAAACCACCTAGCTAGGACATCTAAATGCTGGGATGAAATCATGCATTGGTTAGAGGCGTTCCAATGGTAACATGATGCTCCGGGAGAAAAACAAATGACACTTTTATCTACCCAAGGAGGTGGATAGCAAGGGTAACAAAACTCCCATCACATGACAATGATATAGTAAAATATTCTAGAAGCTGAGGGAGCAGAAGACCATGTAACCTATCTAGTCTAAGCCATCTAAAACCTTTTGAAAAGGGGACACACTTTGGTTTTGAAATCAAGGAAATGTAAGCTTGAACCTAGGGGAAATCACTACTTTTGGAACTTGTGAGACAATCCCATGTAGCCCTACAAAATTGTCAACCAATGGCAAGATGGCTCTTAAAATCGTTACGAGTTGGTATAGAATAAGGCCTCAAAGTTCCCACATGGATAAGTTTAAAAAAATGTGTCGTGGTAATGAATTTATCAGGGATAAGTAACCTAGGTATCTAGTCACAAGGACAAGCAGAGCATGTAAATGATTGTTAAAAGAGCATCTACAAGGAGTACCAATATTATTTATTTATTCTAACATAAGTAATATGTCCCCACCCTTGATGCTATAAGACCTTCTCTTTGATGCCATAAAACATATAAAATGTTTTTTACAATGAGAGTTATCAGCTCAAAATAGTTGGTAAGGCAACACAAGGAAGAGCACCACTTGGGATCAACAAGCTTAAACAAGTGAAGAAATTAGAAGCCTGTAGAAAAGGGGAAATTTGCCAACTCTCAGAGCGCTTGTAGAATACATAAAAGGAAGGTTAATCAAATCAGATCATATCATTGGATAACTAGACGAGACATCGAGATAATATCGAATCAATGATTATGGGTAAACATCACACGATGCATGACAAATGAAAAGAAAGGGAAAGAGCCTTATGGAAGTAACCTTTACATTGTAACCACTGGGAACAGTGGTCATATAACGCGATTACAATAAGCTACATTTTTTGGAACAAGATCTCTCTATGTAGTGACGTGATGTATAGCTCTAGAATTAAAAAATCCAATTATATTTAGCAACTCTACTTCATAATGAAACACTACAACACACTTATAGACAACCAACTATTACGAGCGATAATATGAGATTTTATAAGGCAATACCGAGAGAAAGGCTTTTACATATGAATGTGTTACTAGGTGTATTTCTCCTTGGTAAACCTAAAACCTATAGGCGAGAGTCATACTGATAAGTAGATCGTTGGACTATCACATGTGTAGATAATCCATTATAGAGAGGAGATAATTTGATCTTAGTAATTTTCACATGCTATCAACCCTTGATGAACTTGAAGTGATATAGGAACCCAATGAGATAGTATAGAATAATCAATGGAGGGTTTGCTGGTGTTCTTAATGTGTTCTTCATAGATTTTTGCTTGAGAACTACCCAGATGCTAATGAAAGACAGAAAAACATGAGAAACTGGCGTTGTGCTATAATAACCCCCAAAGGTGTGATTGGTCTTGAGAGAGAGCCTAGTAAGGGTCCTTACGATACAGAAAGTTTTACACACATAGAAGGATATGCTCTTTCATGGTTATCGAATAAGTGTGTGAAAACTACCACAATCAATTTACTAACTAACAAACACAATTAACACATGTTATGGAGGTGTAAAGAGGAGATAAACATTTGTTATAAGTTGGACATACTTTTGCTATATTAGCTCCCAACTACAATATATGACCATGCCGCGAGCAACCACAATACCAGGAAAATTATGGCGACAAATGATTTTCCTATGATGTGGACGTGAGGATCTCAATCTTCAGAGAGACATTATATTCATGCACATGGTGACCATTTCGATTGACATGCAATCATGTGAGGGATTAAGGTACGCTCTTATATTACTAGGCAGTGAGAAGATTTCGTGATGATGTTCGCAAGAGAATAGATTGATTATTCAAACCATGTAAGCCATATACAAAACTGAGTAAAAGAGTGACGCGCGATGTATCACAACACAAGGATTCTTTGCGTGGAACTTGACACCACATAGGTAAACTTTACGATGTTGCATGTATAGGCATAAGCGAGTAGATTTTGTCCATTTAAATAAAAAAAGTCTGTAAGAAATTCGTCGAATATAATCCCTTGGAGAGAATTTTAGGAAAAGCAAGTGGGGAATATCAATCCTAGAGATATATCTCAATTCAAGGGAATAATTATAGAACTTAATTCCACATGAATGTAAATAAGAGCATTCATAATAGAGTGGAATCACGAATAGTGCGTCTCATTCAAAGAATCGATATATGCAATGTTTTATCATTAAACACCTTGTGAAGACCGTGTTTATGAGAATTCTCCGATTTGGATGTACACATACAATGAGTAGAAATCTTCATTTGACTCCCTTAACGACGTTAAGTTGATAGTGTAATAGCTTAATCGGTACCCTTCGTCTCCACATCCCTAACGTACGTAGATAACATCCTGGTATACTACATGATCTAATGGTGATGAGGCGTCAATAGGGACAAGGACAATCCCCACTTAGCGATATGTTTTACTAATCCATCCACAACCCAATACATTCTCCCAACAAGTCCTTGGACAATCCACTTGGACTTGGTCCCTTTTTACATGCTTCTAATTCGCGGATTATGGTATCAAGGTTACCAATCTTGAGAATAAGACTTAGACAGGAAATCAGCTCCCTAACTTGAGCTCTATCACACGATTGGAGTACCAAAGAAGGGTGAAATTCCTAAATGTTCGAATAGCCTCCAACTTATATATGTGGTCGACAGCACACCGATAAGAAGGACGATACTAGACATGGCTCCAAGACATCCTATGACACATTAAAATCTTTGGCTCTGATACCAGTTTTTTAACACCCCAAAATCCGAGGAGCGTGACCGGCGCTCAATCGAGTAAACCCGACTGAGCAAGCCTGTTAGGATTCATACTACCCAATTTAGTTCATGAATAAATAGGAGATGAACTCCATTAATCAGCCTTAGAAAGTATTTCGTTAACAACTTATATCACAATATCAAAAATATTACAAGTTTCAACTTTTTGCCAAACAGCAATATTTCTACTTTAATTCCCAATGCCAAACACCACGCACAACCTGTCTACGGAGCCTCTAAACATAACAACAACAATAATAACAACTACCCAGTATAGTCCCAGAAGGTGGGGTCTGGGAGGGTAATATGTATGCCTTACCCCTACCCGAAAGGGCAGAGAGGCTATTTCCAATCGACCCTCGGCTCAGGGAAGGAAGGGAAAAAAAAACAAAAACAACAATAAAAACAAATAAGCATTAGTAACTCCTAGATAAATCGCATAAATAGTTATCTAATCATAAGAACCACAAATAAAATGGCATGCAATAATATCAAACATTAAATACCATAAATAACTACCGTAAGGGGGACATAATGCAATGCACAAATCATATATGGAAAGCCCTTTCAAGCCCCACCCAACCTCGGGAAAGGAGTACGTAAAATTCTTGGATCCCATATCCTACAATCCTGATACTAGACCTCCAAACTTTTCTATCAAGGGCCATGTCCTCGAAAATCTGCACTCTAGCCATGTCATGCCTAATTACCTCTCCCCAATACCTCTTAGGCCTCCCTCTGCCTCGCCTCACGTCAATCACCGTCAGTCGCTCACAACTCCTCATCGGGGCATGATGACTTTTCCTCCGCACATGCCTGAACCACCTGAGCCTCGCTTCACGCATCTTATCATCCACCGAGGCCACCCTACCTTCTCTCGAATAACTTCATTCTTAATATTATATAACCTGGTGCGACTGCACATCCACCTGAGCATCCTCATCTCCGTAACCTTCATTCTCTGAACATGAGAGTTCTTCACCGGCCAACACTCCACCCCATACAACATGCCAGGTCTAATCACAACTCTATTAAATTTCCCCTTGCATTTCTGTGGCTCTTTCTTGTCACACAGGACTCCTTATGCAAGCCTCCACTTCGACCACTCCGCTCATATACGATGAGTGACATCCCCGTCTATCTCTTCTCCCCCTGACTCATCAACCCAAGATATCTGAAACTGTCCCTCTTGGCGATGACCTGAGATCCAATCTTCATGTCCCTAACTACTTCGCTCGGCTCGGCGCTAAACTTGCACTCCAGTTATTAGTCTTAGATTGGCTTATTTTGAAACCCGTAGACTTGATAGTCTGTCTCCATACCTCTAGCCTCTCATTCACACCAACCCTTGTCTCATCTATCAATACGATTTCATCAGCAAATAGCATACACCAAGGCACATCACCTTGAATATGTTCGGCTAGATCATACATCACCAAGGAGCCTCTAAACATAACTGAAGATCCATATGGAAATAATGGCAATAAGGCTCCGGCTATACCTCAACTACAAAGTACATGATGAGAAACTGGACAGAAGATACATGACATTTCCCCGGGATAGAGTGGGGCTCACCAAGTCTGCTGGGAAGAGAATGCCGCTATCACTAGTCGGTGTTGCTCGCTATGGAACAACATGTATCATAAAACAATACAACGCCCCTGGCAAAAGGGACGTTAGTACCATTGAATAGCACTAGTATGTATAACTAAACACCATCTAATTAGAAAGAACTATCAAACAAGAATAAAGCAGTCATTAACACATTGTCATTAGAAAGAATTGTCAAACAACTATAACGAGATCATAAAAGTAAATTAAACGCTTTAACAATCTCCATATCATCAAATAAACAAACCATATAATCTTTCACATAATTCCATAACATAGATTGGAGCACTTGACATTGTTCATCATCATTCACAATACCACTTCTTTCTTGAGCAGACTCTGATCACGACCCGATCGGCTAGGTTTCCTTATTTGAGACATATAGTTCAATCACAATCTCATTCTAAATTTTCTTATTTGATCATGGGGAACGCCAATGCCCCCACAAAAACCAGTAATGAGAAGGACAAAAATATCCATGGCCAGCGAAAAATGAACTCGGGGATACATCACCGACGATGCACTCACATTCAACGAAGAGGACACCGAGGACCTTTCTTAACCCCACAAAGACGCCCTAATAATCTCCTTTCTTGTAAAATATTTTCAGATAAAATATATGCTCGTGGATCCAGGTGACTCGGCTACAACCCGGGCTGCTCGAACAAATCATGCCCGCCACCCGGGTCCTCAATGGATTCAACATGGCTAGCGAAATGACGAAAGGAGAAATCATCCTTCCAGTTACCGTGGCCTGCACAACCCAAGACACCAAGTTCCATGTCATCGAAGGAGATATGAGGTATTGCCTTATTTTGACGAGTGTTGATACTCTACATGAGAGCAGTACCATCAACCCTCCGCCAGGCGATAATATTCCCGACAAAGGACGGGGTCAAAATCGTCTATGGGGAAAAACATTGCAGCAAAAGAAATGATCATGATACACGACATAGTACATACACTCATGCCCCCACCCCCGAATAAAACGAGGAGCAAGATAGGTCTCACCCCTAGTCGAACTTGACAAAACAGAGTAATGATTAATGTTGCATCTGTGCTCCCAAAAAGACATGATAAGCAAATCTCAAGGTGACACCAGAATATTTAATTTCAAGGTTAAACCATTCCTTTTGTTTTATTCCAGATATGAAATTCATCCTCGTACAGGCACTCGACCGGAGATATCAGAACGCTAATACTATCAGGAGACCTCAATACCCCCAAAAGCACGCCCGTTGCACTTTTTTCCTTCGACCGTGTTTTTATGCCAAAAGGGTTTTTACCGGCAAGGCTTTTAATGAGCCAACACCGGCAAGCTTCTAAGGGGGAACTCTACAAATCGCTCAAAGCCGCCCTTACAGCCTACTTTCAAGCGGCTAGGGGAATCCCCCCACGAAGCCACTCGATTCGAAGGGGTTGTGGAAACACCAAGAAAGGTTCTTATACGGAGACAATGTACCCGGTCAAATGGTCAATGTAGTCAGACCCCAGGCAAGTGGTAGCATGCATTATGTTATCGGGCAATTAAAAATCACCTTTTTCAATTAAAAAAGAGTGAGACTTCTTTTCAGAGTAAGGCAACATTAAAATTGTCCAAGCAACAAAACTCGACGTAATATAAATCGACTCAACACAACAATATATGTATTGCACCAATGGATCGGAGAATATCTTCCAATCCGTCATTCTGCAAAATGGAAAATCACAGTACACTCCTGACAAAATCCTCTCCATCAAATGCATCCCGAGATGCTCAAAGACTTTGAAATTAGACACTCAACACCCACAAGACCCATGGGTCAAAACTCCAGGCTCATGAAACCCATCCAAGGCAACTCTGAGCTTAAGAGAAAGTTGTCTTACAGCATAAAGAAACTCAACGACTCGCAGACTGTCATTAATCATATACGCTGGAAAAAACGAAACTCTAAGACCCCTAACATACAGCTTCAGTGTTACCATATCTATTCTAGATTAGAAAAACTGAAGACCTCAAGAGGCATGACAAACTTTGAGATCTCAACAAGCATGACAAACTGTAAGACCTCAACAGGCATGAAAAGCCCAAAGTTTAGGCCATACGTCGAAATTGTAAGAATCCCTAAATGGCATATCCTCCGTGTAGATGCCTAAGACAATCACTCGGAATAAAAAATGTCTACGGCGAAATGCACATGACTAGGGTCAAAACAGCTGACAAATCTAAAACAACGCGACTTAAGGAGGCGCGACTGCCGCTAAAATCGCAAGCTACTACTTCGAATATTCTTCGCAACGAACCGGTTAAAATAGGCTTCCCTCAATAGGAAAAAATGAGCTCCGACCATGTCGGCTCCAAAAATCATAAGAGCATCGATATACTTGACCTACGAGCTATGAACCTTCTGAGGTGCTCAATACATCACCGGCAATGACTTGAAATTGTGGTTCTTCTAGAACCGATGACGGGCCAAGAGAAAATATTCCAAAAGACATTAACGAGCTGAAAATAAATCTAACAAAAAATCCCACGGGCAACAAATAGCATAAGAGCCATTGTCGCTAGCTAAGCAAGCCACCAGGCCACATATTAAAAGGTCTTTGCGACTAAGCAGCGTAATAGCTATTGTCGCCAGCTAAAAACTTGACAATCTAAGGATTAAAATGAGCTCGAATTGTAACACGATTCGGAGACCAGATCCAAAATAATTAACTATGTACGCCTCCGAGCCACAAATTGAAAGGTCCCAATGACCAAAGCCAACTAAGAAGCACAATCGCCGGTCTAATAATGCTCAATGGTTAATTAAACCTCAAATAGCAATGCGCTTTAGCGACCAGACCCAAAATAGATAAACTACAATATGACTAAGGCCACAGCATAAACACCACCATCAGTGATCCCCCGAGTCACCTACCTATAAGGTCACTTAAACTTGAAGCATAAAAGGCCATCGACATCCGCCCATGCAGGAAGAAAGGAACTTGAGGGTCAATCAAAGTTCGATCGAAATGCGACTTTGAAACTAAACCCAAATTAAGTTAAAGTACCAAATGTCCAAGAGCAAGTAATAAAAACCTTCGTCTCCGAACCAGACAAATGCAAAACTCGAGGATAAATTAAGCTCGAGTCGGACCCGGACTCAGAGATTGAATCTTAAAACAGTTAAAACATACGAACCTAAAGGCAAATTTGGGATCAAATCGGCCCAATATCCAACGAGTAAAAGATAAAAATTGTGGGGTTCCCTCTTATTACTACAAATTAACGACAAAATGCAACCCCGGTGTACATTGTATAGTGAAGTCTATATGTATATACACAACAAAAAAAGGCGGGGAATGATCATTCCACTTTTTCCGGCAGTTATAACCCTACGGTCTCCTCCGTATTGCCATCAACATTGGACAATAGGAACTTGGCATCGTACTCCACTCATTTGGCTTGTTAATTCTCCCTAGAGATCAGAGCCCCCGCCATGAATCTCTGCAATAGATTCCCCACTGAGATCTACACCTCACATACTCCTTGCTATTATAGGCATGATCATCTTCGCGCAAGTAGAATCATTCACAAAGGCAGCCCGGATTCATGTTTGGAAAGCGGAAGCCTTCCTGAGCCCTCTCTTTTGCCTCAAGATGGACACAAACGTGTGCTTACACATCAATGAAATCAAATTTGGCTTTTTCAACCTCGCCCCAGAGTTGATCCAACTTATCCGCCTTGCACTTTACCAGAAACAACAAACTCTCAATGGAAAAAAAGTAAAGACAGTCACAACCTGCCCGTACATGCACAAAAAATCAGAGGGCAGGCAAGCACAAATAATTTCCTAACTCAGAGACCAAGCCTAAAATAGCTGGGAAACATATAAAGTCCCCAACAGTTGTTCGCGACAAGGATCGAGATTAAGAGCCCAGGCCTGCATGACTAGTTCCACCCACAAAGATCCCGCCAAAACATGAGAGATTGCCCGGCAGATCAAAGTCTATCCAGAAAGAGATACAACTTTCTTACAATTTGTGCCTTGCATCCAAAGAAGAATTGTGAGTTATGTAGAGAGGGGGGAAAGGTTAGCTCATGTTTCTGCGGCACCTAACGTCTTGTATCGCTAGAGTAGCATGGCTAAATAACAGCAATTTACATTATAGTTATGCATGATATAGTAAATATAACTTATGTATATATTTGAGAAAGACTTTTTTTTCGGATAGACCAACAAATGCAACATGGTTCAAGGCATTGCAACCTTGCTTCCTTCGGAATTATGAGGGTCCTCCTAAAAATTCTACCCCCGTTTACTAGGTTGGCGCTTCTGGAAGCTGTGCTAAATGACTAAAAATGGTCGACCACAGCATTTTGAGGGTCCTCCTCAAACGTTTACCCCAGTTTACGGGGTTGACGCTTCTAAAGGTTAAGAGACTGAAGTATTGACGTCGGAATTTTGAGGGTCCTCCTCAAAATTCTGCCACAATTCTAATAGCGGGGGAAATGGAATGCTTTCTAAAACGTATCTTAACCCATAGGACTGCATACGTATCCATTCTTAAACTGGAATATGGCCAAGCGTAGTTCAAATTACATCATGAAGAAACATGTGATCATATATAGTATCGTTTTACTGCATCAGAGTTTATTGGCTATAGCCACTCTTCTCCGTCGATTTCAGCAAGAATAAGGGCTCCTCTAGTTATAACTCGGTGAACCATGTACGGACCCTGTCAATTGGGAGAGAATTTCCCATTGGCCTCATCTTGATGCGGAAATATTTTCTTCAACACCAGCTGCCCTGGTGTAAGCTTCCTTGGTTTAACTGTTTTGTTGAAGGCTCAAGACATTCTAATCTGATATAATTTCACATGCCAAACTGCATTCATTCTCCTTTTGTCTATAAGGGCTAACTCCTCGTAGCAACCTATTACCCATGCTGCATAATCTAATCCACCAGTAGGTAGGCAGTTTCGCCAGTTGATTTGTGCGGTGTGGTACGGTATCCCAACAAGGGAAATTATAGCTTTTCATGCCATTGCTTCTGTCTTTCGATCATCTTCCTTAGTATATTCTTGATGTTTTTGTTAGTTGCCTCTACGGCACCATTCACTGAGGTCTGTAGGCTGTAGAGTTCTTATGCCTAATTTTGAATGTTTCACACATCGCCTTCATCAAGTCACAGTTCAGATTAAATCATTGTCAATGATGATTGATTCCGGAACTGAGAATCGGCAAACAACTCGGTCGCTAACGAAATCCGCCATAACTTTCTTAGTCACGGATTTCTACGATGCTTCGTTGACCGACTTAGTAAAGTAATCAATTGCCACTAAGATGAACCGGTGCCCGTTTGATGCTGCAGATTCGATCGGTCCGATAACATCCATTCCCTATGTGGCGAACAACCATAGTGAGCTTGTTGGAATAAGCTATTTTTGCGGTACCTTTATCGTATCTGCATGTATCTGATAGTTATGGCATTTTCTAAGATAGTGGATGCAGTTTGTTTCCATAGTCATCCAAATGTACCCTGCTCGGAGTATCTTCTTTGCTAGTACAAAACAATTCATGTGCGGTCTGCAGGTCCCTGCGTGCACTTCATCCAATAGTTTTGTTGCTTCCCTTGCATCGACACACCTTAGCAATCAAAAATCGGGAGTCCTCATGTGTAGGATTCCTCCGCTATGAATAAACTTGTTAGATATAATCTCCAAAGTGTGTGCTTCTGAGAAGCATTGGCAAGTTCTGGATATTTTCCTGTTGTCAAGTACTCTATGATGTCATGGAACCATGGTTTTTCATCTTCTTCTTCCTCAACATGAGCACAATAAGCTGGTTGGTCATAGATCTTGACCTGGATGGGATCAATGAAATTTGTATCTGGATGTTGGACAATGGATGACAAAGTCACTAGTGCATCATAGAACTCAGTCTATTTTCTGGGAACATGCTGAAATTTGGTCTTTGTCAACCTATTCCTCAACTCCATTATGTGATACAGATAAAGGAGTATCTTATAATTCTTAGTTGTCCACTCTTCTCGAACCTGGTGTACGAGTAGGTCCGAGTCTCCAATCACTAATAACTCTTGAACATTCATGTCAATGGCCAGTTTGAGCCCCAAGATGCAAGCTTCATACTCGGCCATGTTGTTGGTGCGTGGGAAGATGAGCTTGGCGGATACCGGGTAATGCTGACTGGATTCTGATACCAGGACTGCTCCTATGCCAACTCCTTTGAAATTTGCAGCTCCGTCAAAAAACATCCGCCAACTGTCATTGGATTATGCAATGTCTTCTCCTATGAAAGCTACTTCTTAATTAGAAAAATACGTCTTTATTTGCTCGTATTCTCCTCTCATAGGATTTTCAGCGAGGTGATCTACCAAGACTTGTACTTTCACTGTCTTCTGGGTGATATAAACAATGTCGAATTCACATAGCAAGATTTGCCATTTGGAGAGATTGCCAATAGGCAATGGGATTTTAAAAGATGTATTTTAACGGGTCAATCCTTCATATTAGATAAGTGGCGCAGTGTAAGGCCCCGGAAATTTTCGCTGAGGGATTCAGGATTTCCTTGTGTCACGTAGACTTATTATTATAATATATATGTGTTTCTAGCATGGTGGATATCTATTGGAGTTGGTACATTACTGTATACTCCATGTGGTACGTTATTCGGGGTCCAAGTAAGGGCCTAAGTCCAAGTCAAATTGGAAACATTTGCAATAGACTAAGATTTCAAATGGGTACGCACAAGCCTCTACTTTGAAGGAACATTTCCAAACATGTATAAAGTTTTAAGTGTTGGGAAAGATATCATATGAAATTTCTTTGAGTCTAGTTTACAAGGCTTCAAACCGTTTGTCATTTGGACATTCATACACAAAGTTATGATCAAATTACCAAAGGTTGGAAAATGTATCCTCTGTCAATTCTGCAACCGCAAATCATGTCGCATTTCTCACTTTGCGGTCGCATTCTGGTCGTAGTGGGCCAGTGTAGCCCAGTTTTGGGCACCGATTTCACGGTGCATTCTGCAGACCTCATTCCTATTCTTTGGTCCATTCTGCTATAGGGGAATAGACGTCTTAGGGTTAATTTTCTAATTTTTAAACCCAACCCCATTTTGATATATAGCCTTTGGGGCTTTAATTGGGGTCATTTTCTACTAATTTTGGAGAGAGGTGAGAGTATTTTAGAGAGAGAAGGAGGAGCCCAATATTTAAATTATCCAAAGTTTGCATCAATCTTCAAGACTCAAAGAACCCAATCACATGATCTTCATCTAAGAGGTAAGATTCTATACCCTAGGTTTTTAAATTGGAGTTTGGATTATAAGATGGGTTATTGAGGTATGATTCTTGGGGGTATGTGTATTATGTATGCATGCATTTAAAACTAAGGTTTATGCTGAGATTGTTTAACTTAAATAAGTGAAGATTGGGTTAGGGAATGATGGAAATCTTGAAAAGGGGATTTTAAATCAAGATGCTCATCTAGCATTTGATAAAATGCTCAAATGAGCTGGAGTTATCAATATCTTTCTAATTTTTTCTCAATTTTGCTATGTCTGAAAATAGATTGAAGTTGCTAGTATTTCTGATATATCATAGTAATTAAAGGAAAGATCATGAAAGGTATGTATGGCTAAACCCCCGTCTTTTAGAAATTGAGCTCTATCGATGCTTGTGTAAATATGATAAGACTGAACTTTGGATTAATGCTTTAATTGACACTTCACATGAGTTCGCGTTGTGATCTTATATTTGTGGAAGATGCTTTCCAATGCGATCAATGTGCGATTCTTGAGAACTTGAATCATAAATATACTTGGTGATGCCTTTAATGGTTTTGTTGGGTTGGTGTATCCCCCTATTTTTTTGGTAGAAACCCTCATGTTTAAAGTTCAATTGTTAATAAACTTGAGATGTATGATTTCTGGAACATTGTATATGCCCATGGTTCATGATTCCTCTCATGTGCACTTGACATTTTGAATTGAATGGCTTGTTGTTGAAATTGATATTGATGTAATATGTGAACATATGGACGGGCTATGAAATTCATAGGTGTGTGCTGTAACATGTGGGACCTATGGACGGGCTATGAAATGCATAGGTGTGTATTGTAACATGAGGAACCTATGGACGGGCTATGAAACGCATAGGTGTGTGTTGTAACATGTGGGACCTATGGACGGGCTATAAAACGAATATATATGTGTTGTAATATGTGGGACCTATGGATGGTCTGTGAGATGCATAGGTGTGCATTGTAACATGTGGGACCTATGGATGAGCTATGAAATGCATAGGTGTGTACTGCAATATATGGGACCTACGGACGGGCTAAGAAACGCACAGGTGTATGATATAATGTGTGAACCCTATGGATGTGCGATGAATCACAACCTAAAGATATGGAAATTATGTGAAAGCTATGTGATCCCTTTTATTTGATAATGTCGTGATCATTTAAAGTGTTTGAGTTTCACTTGTGATTTCCTTATTATAATATGAAAGTTCTTCTAAATAGATGGTGTGTAGTTATACATACTAGTGCTATTCAATGGCACTAATGTACCTTTTGCCGGGGGCGCTGTATCATTTTATGATACAGGTGTTTCCACATCGAGCGGCATCGGCTTGTGGTAGCAAGTATTCTCTTCCCAGGATACTTGGTGTGCCCCAATTTGTCCCGGGGTCATGTCATGTATATCCTGTTCATTTTCTCATCAGATACTTGGTATTTGAGGAATAGCCGGAGCCTTGTTGCCGGCATTTCTATGTTATTCGTATGTTATATTTAGAGGCTCCATAGACAGGTTGTGGGTAGTGTTAGGCATTGGAAATTAAAATAGAAATACTGATGTTTTGCAATGATGTATACAACTTGTAATACTTTTAAAGTGGCGCATGAAGTTGCAAATAAAAATGGAATGGAAATTGTTAATTATGTGTTTATAGAATGTGATTAATGGAGTCCATCTCCTAATTTTTCATGAGTTAGTTTGCGTAGAATGAGACCTAAAAGGAATGCTCGGCCGGGTTTACTCGGTTGAGCGGCGGTCGCGCTACTCGAATTTTGGGGCGTGAGATGCAGGCATAGAAATAATGCCTCAACATTTGAGCCACCCAGGTTAGAGCACAATAGGTTTCTTTTAATAAGGAATAACATGCTTCATACGGGGTATACTAATTGCTAAGTTAATAGATTGTTTGCTCCTTTCTCTTTGTTTGATCATGTTGTCCTAGAATACAACTGAACGCTCCATCCAACACTACAAGATAAAGCAATAGGGGCTTTTTTGATTCAGGCGGAACCAAGACCAGCGGCGTTGAAAAATATTCCTTAATTCTATCAAAAGCATTCTGAAAATCATTAGTACATTAGGTGGGTATCCTTTTTCAGCCTCTTGAAGATAGGTTCACAAATGATGGTGTACTGAGCTATGAAACGACTAATATAGTTGAGTCTTCCCGTAAAATGCATCACATCTTTCTTGTTTTTTGGTGGTGGCAATTCTTTGATGGCTTTGACCTTAGACGGATCCAATTCTATCCCTCAGTGACTCACAATGAAACCCAGTAACTTTCCAGCAGGAACCCCGAATGAACATTTTGCGGGATTCAATTTCAAATTGTACCTCCTCAATCTGTTGAAGAATTTTCTCAAGTCGTCCATATGATCTGCGACTTTCCTGGACTTGATGATGAAAACATCCACATACTCCTTGATTTCTTTATGTATCATATCATGCAATATGGTAATCGTGGCTCTCATATAGGTCACACAAGCATTCTTCAAACCAAACGGCATCATTCTGTAACAGTACATCCCCCATGGTATAATAAAGTTATTTTCTCTACATCTTCTTCATTCATCCATATCTGGTGGTATCCCGCAAAACAATCAGCGAACGACTACAACTCATGCTTGGCGCAATTATCAATCAAGATGTGTATATTTGGCAAGGGGAAGTTATCTTTGGGACTGGCCCGATTGAGATCTCGGTAGTCAACACAGAATCTGACTTACCTATCCTTCTTTGGCACTGGAACAATGTTGGCTAACCATGTAGGATACTCTACTACCCTGAGATCCCTGGCATTAACTTGATTGGTAACCTCCTCTTTGATTTTCAAACTCACGTCGGGTTCAAACTTTCTGAGCTTCTGCTTTACTAGCAGACATGCCGGATCTGTTGGAAACTTGTGAGCTACCATGGAAGTGCCGAGACCAATCATATCATCATAAGACCACATAAATATGTCTTCATACTCTTTTAAGAATTTTGCGTACTCTCTATTTTCTAATGGCGACAAATGCACACTGATGTGGGTTTCCTTTAAATTCTCTGTGTATCCCAAATTAACAACCTTAGTTTTGCCTATGTTGGATTTAGGTCTATTCTCAAAATTCTCGACCACCATAAGAACCTCTTCTGGTATATCATCTTCTTCTGAATCTACATCTGTTTGTTGCGTTGTCTCATTGCAAGTCACAAGCGTTGGTTCATCATCAAGATAGGTAATAGTACTGTTGTGTAAATAAAGTAAATGATAAAGAAAATAATTATAGCGAATACAAATAAACAAGGAAATGCTTTGATTGAATTCATAATTGTTTGAAATATCAGAGCTCTTTACCGAATTAAAGACAATGCGGAAAGAAAATCAACTAGTAAAAAGTAGAGATGATATGCATGGTGCGTGTTTAGCCTGCTACCCTAAAGCTCTCTGGGCCCTAGCGTTCCTGATCGACCAATTAGTGAGGTGTTCCCCTCGATTCACAACTTGTATGGAAGGGCCTTCCTCCCCTTCGTCCTCGAAGATAACACCACAGTCCATATCATCTTCCAAAAACAAATTCTTCATTGGTGCTAATGCCTCACCTCCCTCTGATCCATATACGATGTTTGCCGGTTAAAAGATTTGCTCTAGACGAGGGAAAGGGTGCCCTAACAGATAGTAGAGGCTGCGCCATGGTGGCGACCAATGGTTGAACTCCTTCCAGGTGTATTCATACACCAAACCAAAAGTAGCAGTGTGTTTCTTCAGCTTGATGGGTTTGGCGATCCCTTGGAGGTTCTTGCCAAGTACTTTTCCGGGCTCATACCCGCTCCAATTCAAGATACTCTCAATCTTATTTTCCCATTATTTGTCCTTATCCTGGGCATTGACTCGCTCGATTTGGTTGTATGTCTCTCCACCTATTCTTCTTCTACCTCTAATCTTTGGGATGGTCTGGCGACTGTATATAGAATTTCTACCATTGCTATGAATGATCACCTCTTGGCGATTCCATTCAAATTTTACTTCCTGATGCATGGTTGATGCCACAGCCCTAGCGGTGTGTATCCAGGGTCGTCCGAAAAATAGATTGTAGGACACCGGGACATCTATCACTTGAAAGTCGACATCAAACCAAGTTGGCCATGTATGCAAGCACATGCTGATTTCTCCACTGGTGGGTCTTTGGGACCCATCGAAGGCTTTAACATATATAGCTCCATCTTTGATCTCATGAAAACCTTTCCCCAATGTCTTGAGAGTTATCAGTTGACAAATGTTAAGGCTGGATCCCATGTCAACCAGGATCCTGGTGATGAAATGATCTTTGTATTGTGCGGTGATGTGCAATGCTTTTTTATGACTCAGTTCTTCAGGTGGTAGCTCATCCTCGTGGAAGGTGATCTTGAGACTTTCCAACATTTGTCCTACCATATTTTCCATTTCGCCCCAGTTGTTGAGAACATAAATATCACCCATTATTTTCATCAGAGCATTCTTGTGTGCCTTAGAGCTATGTAGAAGAGTCAAGATTAAAGTTTGTGCTGGTGTTTGTTCAATTTTTCTACAACCGAGTATTCTTTAGCATGCATCTTTCACCAAATGACATCAGGTCTAGTTTCAATAGTGCGTCTAAAGGCTTGCTTGCTGGACTCAGCTAAGTGTTCTGGATACCGTGCCGGTTCTGGGCATTCCTTGTGCAGCGATTGTTTCCCAGTCTTTATTTTCCCTTTTCTCCTAGCTTCCGCTATGTAATCCCAAGGTATGGCATTCGAATTAAACGGGGTCACGTCTCTCATCATGATCGTGATAGGCACCCTTGGAGGTAACACGGAAACATCAAATAGCGTAGGTGCTTTTGGAATTTCGAACTCGACCTCAATTTGTCTTGGCACCTTTACAGGAGGAGTTTCGAACTCAAGTGGAAGGGACATACTTACCTCGTCACCGTCAGAGTGCTGATCTAGACAATAATATGATTAAGGGTGACTGCCGGCTTATTCGGTTCATCTCCTTCGACAATCTAATCAATCATCTCGTTAGGGTCCCAATCCTTCTCAATCTCGATCATATTAATGCCTCCACCCTTGTAGTCAGGCACAAGACATTTACGGACATTGCAAGCAGGTTCCTTTGCTATAATGACCTTATTGTAAATCAAGTTCTGAATCGTATCTTTCAATGAGCGACACTCATCGATGGTGTGGACTTTCATTCCGGAATGATATGCGCAGCTTTTGTTCAGATTGATCCATTGGGAGGGATTTTCTGGAGTTATGGCTGGGATAGGTGTAACATAACCGGCTTCTTTGAATCATTCATATAGTTGGTTGATTGAATCGGCGATGGCGGTATATTTTCTGGGAGGTCTTTGGTTGAAATTTGGTTTGGGTCGAGGAATGTTTTGGCGGATGGGTGGTGACTGATAGTGTGAAGATTGGGCATTATACGTTTGGTACACAGGTGCGGGTTAGGAATATCTTGGTATGGTGGGTTGATATATAGGTGGTGGAGGTGGAGATGGCTTGTAGGTGGGTGGTTGAATTTGGTATGTGGGTGAGGGTACTTGGTAATTTAGGTAAGGTTGATATGTGAGTGGAGTTGTGGGATATGTTTGGTATTTCATATGGGATTTGTTCTTTGCGCAACCATCACGGAATTCAAGTCCTTCTTCTTTGACGTGCCATCAGACTGTAAAACCTTGTTGGTGGGCTGTAATGCTTCGAGATTAGGGACCATACAATTTTTGTTACATTCCTCAATTATTTCTCCCAACTTGATGATGTCGGAGAATTTCTGACCATCTATCAGCATTAGCCTCTCATAGTATTGCGGATCTTGAGCCCGGAAAAAGAACCTGTTCATCTGCCCTTCCTCTATGGCCAGCCTCACCTTATTAGCTTTTGACATCCAACAAGTAGCATACTCGTGAAAGGTCTCTGTGGTTTTCTTCATTAGATTTGGATATAATACATCTGGTGTGTTCTCTGTGTTGAACCTGAATCGATCCATAAAGTCGGATGCCATGCTTACCCAACTGGTCCATTTCTTTGAATCTTGGCTAATGAACAAAGATAAGGGGTCGCCTTTCAGACTCCTCATGAACAGCTTCATGCATATTTTCTCATCCCTTCCAACTCATACCAACTCATCACAATACATACTTAGATGAACCCTGGGATCACCTGTACCTTGGAACATCTCGAACTTGGGAGGTTTGTACCCCTTAAGAAGTTCAACATCCGGCTGAACACAAAGATCTTTGTAGTTCATCCCTTCAACGCCTTTGCTTCCTTTGACACCTTGGACCCGGCTAGTTAACTTCTTGAGTTCAGTGGGAAAATTCTGGATGAGTGAGTCTTTGTGGTCTGATTCAGATGCACTTGAGATTGGCTGGGCATAGTGGGGTATAGTGTCCACAAAGATGGGGTTCGGGAATGAGTAGTGGAGTATTATTCCATGTGTTACAAGATTGGGCATGTGTGGGTTGTACTGGTTGTTGTGGGGTGTTTTGTGGAGGTACGGGGTTCTCGTCATTAACATCAGGAGCGGCAAGGGTGATTGATAGGCTTGCCAAGTTTCAACTTTGTCCAATTCTTCCCGAAATTTCAGGAATGTTTGCTCAAGATGAGCAGCAGCCACCTTGGTAATTAGAGTATTCTGAGAAGTCTCCTAAATTTCCTTTCTAGCATTGGCATCTCCCATTTTTCCTTTGTTATTGTTTCTTATCAGACTCGGAGGAGTATGAGGAGGCGGAGGGCCCTTGGATCTTGTAGACTAGGCTGATGGTGCCAGAATGCAAAAACTAACCTTTGGTGAGGGGAATAAAAATAAATGAAAAACAAAAAGGTAAAAAGTTAGTATGGATTATGAGAAAGGGAATATTGCAATACTTAAGCACTTTGTGCAGGAATATAAGTCGTTTCCTAATTTCAGTGCCTCATTGTACCCGCAGTCAGCCTAGCGGAAAATTAAATTTGGAGAACTTATAATGCTAAATGCCTCATTTTATTGATGAAAATAAGATGAGTCTAATACGCAATTTAAAAATGATGGAAATAAAGATGTCACTAATGGCCAGCGACCTTATTACATTTTGAAAGCAGGAAATAAAAGATCATAACTACTTAGTCCCAGAATGACGTTCCCCACATTCGGTATTCTTGCCTCCCCCGTACAGCTGCATCTACTCGCGCAGTCCTAGTAGCAAATAGGCTTGGGCCAGATATCCACCTGCACTTCCCTCGGCATTTTGGCAGTCTTCAATTCTCTTCAAGAACTTTCCTTCCAGCTCCACTATACCTCGTTCAAGATACCTTAACCGCTTCTTGGCATTGATAGCCATATCGTTCCACTCGTCGATCAATTTTAGGTGAGCTTCTTGTATTTCCCCGTGTTCATTTTCGCATTCCCAAAATCTTTTGTGCTATTGATTGTACTTCACTTGCGCTTCAGCCTTTTTATCAATAACCCTGTGGCCTCGGATGAACCTCGGATGACCCATACAAGTAATTGTCTTCCATCCTACCGGAGTAGTGTGGCAGACATCCTGTGTGATACCTGTCTGCCTCCATACTTTCTCTCCCCTAGACAAGTTTGCAATGCCACATGTTTTGAGCGTTACAACGGTGAGGGCTATCATCATCTTGAAAGTCAACCTTGAAGTGACTCATTTTATTTACCCTTGGCATTAGCTACTTCTTTCCAGCTTGTCCCATAGCTTGGAGAGGGACATAAGTATGAGTTCCCCTCAGACCGATGAGTTTGAAGAATGGTGCATCCCGAGAACGAACAATAAACTCCATGTTGGGAACCACTCAAACATCCACAGTACTTGCTCTTCCTTTAGATTCTCAAACAGCTATACCCATCCTCAAGCATTCTACAGCTGAGCGAACATGTTTGGCATGAAGTTCATTATCTTTGGGTGGTAGAAAGCGATATGAGCATCCTAATCCCTGCGTATAAACTCCTGTCGATAGTCACCTTTCAAAAGGTGTTCCATAAGTAACTATTGATGTAACATATTACAACCATTAATATGTGGGGCCCATTGTTGACATTTTCCCAAGGCTCGATAGACTTCAGCGATGATCATGGGCACTATGGTGAAAGACAGCCCACCGATCACTTCCATTAAGGTCTTGGTTACCATGGCTAGTCTGGTGTGGATCCGAGCCTTCTTCATATGAAAGATCATCATCCCCAGGAAATATAATTTGAAGACGAAACCCTTCTGTGAATATGCCCTAAGGAGGTAGGGCGAACTCGTCGGCATAGGTGCGGTAGGACTTGCTATGGCCATATCTCTCGTAGAAGTAGTCAAATGGTATTTAGGAGCTTTTCAGACAAGCCAAACCCAGATTTTTCTTGAGTCCCATCATCTAAACAAAGCCTCTACCTTTGCGATTTTCTTGCATAAGCAAACCCGGAGTCTCCCAAGGAATACCAGCTAGACCCCCTGTTTTTTCCAGTAAAGGAGTCATTTCAAAATCCCCGAAGGGAAACACCCACCGATCACAATCCCAGAACAGAGTTGCAGCTTCTATGATTTGTTGTCGTGCTGGATTTCCATCTGTGAAGGCAAATTCAATAAGTATTTGCGTACAAGGGTCTGATCGCTGGCACGAAGGTCTTCCCACAAGCTTAGTAGTCTTGGTTGAATGTTGGTTACCATGCCAAATCTAGGGACTTCGTGCCTGATTTTCTTCAAAATAAAACTTTAGACCCTGACTCGGCTATTTAAATCATTAATTAGCATAAATGCATTTAGTTCTCCAAATAAATTCACATAACATGGGGGTGTCTGTTTGGGTTTCACAGAAACCCAATGGACATTGGACTAGGCTATCTTGATGAGTCATTATGCGAACAACATAACTTACTCGGCTAGGTTTTACCATGATGCAAGAATAGTTTAATGGAATAAGGTTTCTATTTTTGAAGTTCTAGACAAGTACCATTGAGCGGACAACTCAAGAGGGAAAGGCGCAGAACTGTCGACTACACCGTTGATCGATTGGTTTTACCGCAAATATGCCTTTGCCAACTTTAGGGGGTTATAATATTAGAAGAGCGCAATCACTCATTATAAGCGTTGCTATTGTATCTGTTTTGAAATGGGTGGAGTACGATGTTGGAGATTCAATTACAAGAATGAAACAAATTGATATGTATTTTCACTTACATAAGATAAATGATTACAATAAGTGCTCGAAATTACAACAGTATTGAAATAATAGTAAAGCAGTAAAGGGAAGCAGTTAAAGAAAGGAAAGACATGAAAGGCCAAGTTAGTTTTCATGATGAAATAATTCAAGGTGAGAAATAAAGGCAATTATGGAAGTAATAAAGTCACAAAAACATATAATGGTAAAAGTCCTAGAGAAATCCCCAGCAGAGTCGCCAGGCCATCGACGCCCCCTCTTTCCATATCGCATACCGGAAGGGTACAAAAATTGGGTATACGACACTATAAGAGGGAAACTCTCTATTATGTTGCGTGAATTGGGCTATGGAGTTTTGGAGAGTCGCCACCTAACGATTATAGTGCATTAGGACACTTTAAAGAGACGAAGAATTTTGAGAAGAAGGAAAACAAATGTTCGGGTAAGGCTTAGAGATTATCTCGAGGGGAAGGTATTAGGCACCCCTCAAGATGCACTAGTGTGGTTCTTGGCCATGCTATCATTGTGACTTTAAGAAAAATAGAAGAAGAAACTAATGTTTACACATAAGGATCAAAAATAATTTTGAAAGCTTCAAAGAAAAGAAAAGAGTACAATTTTTTTAGAAAAAGGGATTTGTTAGAAGAAAACATAGAAGACATGTCCAAGTAAAGGGAAAAGGGGGATCCTAGGTTTGTACAAAATATGGATCACATCAATGCAATATCTAGCAATTACTCCTCAAAAGAGAGGCCACATGTAATATTAGCGCACCAGTCTTCATATCCATATTCTACCCTTCCCACTCCGTTAAGTTATTTAAACGCGATTAGTCTCGTTTACTCATTGAATGCAAGTACTCGTCCCATCCTATCAGTCCCAGGGTATCGGGACTTCTAATCCTAAAGTGGAAGGAAGGGATATAGGAATATATGGAGTTCAAATGTAAAAATTCTAATTGCGACATACAAAGACAACAGATATAGGGATGAACAAAACAAATAAGTAAGGCTCAAGTAAACCCCTTAATCAAACAACACTTAGTTTAGCAAGTCTTGCACATGCGCTTTTGTCTTTAACATAAACTTAAACAGCCAAACCGACTGGTTTAACACATATATTTACTTAGAAAGTACGCATTAGGCAATTACAAAGATTTCCTTTCAGCCAAGAGAATGATTTAAAACGGGCATGATAAATAAGGAAGTGGAATAATTCGAAAACCTTTTCCAGAGTAGCATAATAGGGGCAAATACACAAGACATTATTTAAGGGAAATAATTCAATAGCACACGGTTTAGACCATATAAGGAAAGACAATCAATTAGCAGTCAGTAAAATTATTTCTTAAGTCTTAGCTCGAATGAATCCAACCAGGAAAAGAAAAACTTAATATAAAGAAAATCATCAACAATCAATCAAATCCTTTTGAAAAGGGACTCGGAATCAATCACAGTCTGGCCAAAGGTCTTTTGAAAAAGGAGAACTTTTCATATAAAAAAGCATAGCGACATGCAAAAATAAGAGAACATCGTAAAGAAAAGATTCAGGGTCATAACAAAAGTTTGAGTCCAATTCATAGACTGTGAATTAGTCCAAGAGAGAACCCTAGGGTTCTGACATAGAACCCTAGTCTTAAAGGCAGCTCAATTTTTCAAAAAAAACCCTAAATCGTAGGGTTTCTAACGGAGAGGAGAAGGTGAGACATTGAAATGGACTCAGAGGTCTCTTTCTGAGACTTGCGTGAAAAAAAACATAGAGGACAGTTGGAAGCCCATACAATAGAAATTGTGTAAGAAAATATGGCAGAGATGGTCATGCGAGATTAGTTTAAAGGCAGAGGAAAACAAAAAGTATAAAAAAAGGAACAGAAAAACCATGTTCATGCATAGTAGAGAAGAAACACATGAGATAAACACAAATGAAACAAAAAGAAAAGAGAAGAAGAACCAGAAAGTTTTTCGACAAACACTAATTTTGAAAATCGAATAAGTTCGAAAGAAAAAAATGGGGAAAACCCCTGAAAAATCAAATATAGCATAGATATAGCATAGATCAAAGGGAAAACAAACAGGAAAACCTCTAATGGCTTTAGGACTTTTCAAAAACCCTAAAAACGAGAAGGCTTTGAAGAGGTCTGGTTTGGAGTTGATCTGAGCCATAGCTAGGTTCTTAAGGCTCGAATATGACGGAACGGGGCCAGGGAGGCCAAAGGACCTCAGATTTGTGGAGGATCTACTCAAACACCATCGAGGTCGGACCTCAAAATCTTCAACAAGCATGACTTTTGAGTGAAGGAGAGTGAGAACAGGTCGTCCATGGCCTAAGAAGCCATGGGCTCCGGTGAGAATGGTCGGAGAAGACGAAGTAGACGATTAGAGCTTTTCGAGGGTTTGAGGAGAGAGAGAGAGAGAGAGAGAGAGAGAGAGAGAGAGAGAGAGTTTGAGGGCGCCGTTTGAAGTGAAAAGAGAGTTAGGGCTAGTTCATTTGGAATTAAAAAGGAAAGAATGATTTGTGGTCGTTAATCAAAAAGGATCAACGACCCGGATTTAAAAGGATCCTGGGTGGGTTTAGGCAATTGGGTCAAGGGTTGGAATTGGGCAGGTCCAATTTGGGTTTGAAATTGACTGAAATTGAAATGGGAATGTGGTTAAAATTGAAATGAATTGAGGCCACAATTGAAATTGCCAGTTTTCCTGATTGATATTTATAAACAGTAATAAAAATGATATAAAAAAGCAAATTCAAGGCACTGAGTCAATAAATAATATGTAAATATTAATTTAAAAATATTGAGATCAATTTATATTTATTAAAATGTTATTAAATCATAAAGAGGCTAGTATTGCAATTACATGCAATTTAGTTTAAAATACCAAATGAATTTGTAAAAATATGCAAAAAAAATACGTTAATTATTTTATATTAATATGAGAATAAAATAGATTATTCTCCAAAATGAAAAGTTTTGGGAATAATTATTGAATTTTATTTTACAAAAAATGGCCATAAATTTGTTTAAAAAATCATTAAAATTCCAAACCCCTTAGGTGTGCTTATATATGCACATATGTATTATTTTGAAAACATTTTGGGTATTAAAATATATAGGGAAAAATTGAGTATCAACATCAGCTCTTGCACATGATATAGATATGGTAATATGTTGGTATTCTTTCAAGCCCGCTCTCCTCTAACCTTATGTACCAGAAGGTCTAAATTACTAATTACCAGCAATTCCTGGATATTCATGTCAATGGCCAAAATGAGCCCCAGGATGCAAACCTTGTATTCTGCTATATTGTTGGCGCACGAACACCTGAGTTTTACAAATACCGGATAACGCTGACCTGTCTTTGACACCAAAACAACTCCAATCCCAACCCTTTTGAAATTTGCGACCCCATTGAAGAATATTCTCCAACCGCCTTAAGTTTCGGTTATATCTTCTCCTACAAATGATACTTCTTCATCGGGAAAATATGTTTTCGGTGGTTTGTATTCTCCTCCTATAGGATATTATGCAACATGATCTGCTATTGCTTGCCCTTTGACCTCCTTCAGAGTTACATAGATGATGTCGGACTCATTTAGTAGTATCTGCCATTTTTCTAACTTCCCTGTAGGCATGGGTTTCAGGAAGATGTATTTTAGGAGATTCATACTGGATATGAGATATATGGTGCAGGCACAAAAATAATGGCTCAACTTTTGAGCTATCCATGTTAAAGTGAAGCACGTGCATTCCATTAAATAATATCGTGCTTTATAGGGTGTGAACTTTTTGCTTAGATTGTATATGGCTTGCTTTTTTTCCCCGTCTCATCTTTCTGTCAAAGACACAACCGAAATCCCCATTTATATAGACAAATAGAGTAGCCTTAACTTTTGACGGGTCTAGCTCAATTCCTCTGCGGCTGACGACGAATCCTATCAACTTTCTAGTAGTGACTCTAGAGGAACATTATGCGGGGTTTAGTTTCAAATTACACCTTTGAAGCCAATCAAAGAACTTTCTCAAATTTTTGATATGATATGTGCCCTTCTTTTTGATGATTATGTTGTCTACGTATACTTCTATCTCCTTGTGTATTACGTCATGGAAATGGTTGTCATAGCTCTTGTATAAGTTGCCCCAACATTCTTTAGACCAAATGGCATCATTTTATAGCAATACACTCCCCATGGTGTAATAAAGGTTGTTTTCTCGGCATCTTCTTCATCCATCAAAATCTGATGATACCCCGTGAAGCAATCCATAAAAGTCTAGAGCTCATTTTTGGCACAGTTTTCGATCAGTTTATGTATATTGGGTAACGGGAAATTATCTTTGGGACTTGATATGTTTAAATCCAAACGGTCAACACAGACTCTTACCTTTCCATATTTCTTCAAAACTGGAACGTCAACCACTCTGACAACTATAGCTTTGATCTGCTTGGTGACCTCCTCTTTGATTTTTAGACTCATATCTCTCTTGAACTTTCTGAGTTTCAGCTTTACAGGCGCACACGTAAGAATTTTAGGTAGTTTATGAGCCACTATAGACGTGCTAAACTAGTCATATCATGATAAGACTATTCAAAATATCTTCATACTCTTTCAAGAAACGGGTGTACTCTTCTTTCTCTGATGGTGACAGGTGAATGCTTATGCAAGTTTCTTTGACTATTTCAGAATCTCCCAAATTGACTATCGCGGTTTTGTCCAAATTGGACTTAGGCTTATTCTTTTAATTTTCCATTTCTCTAACGATTTCCTCAGATATTAAATCTTCTTATTCTATTTCCTCAGAACCAATATTCTTATGTTATGTTGTTTCATTACATGTCACAGCCGTCAATTCAGCATGATAAGTAATAATAATGTTGTAGAGAGAAAATTTAAGGGATAATAATTAATACTGAAATAGAAATTCATTAAATAAATCTTGGAATCATTAAATGCACGGCTCGATAACTCAAGCAATAATTTCAAAACAAAAATACATCCAAAACGAAATACTGAAAAATGTCTTTAATGCTTAAAACTGCTTTTAAAAATAGATCATGATAATTGCAAGGCTACCCAGGAACTCGATGGGCCTAGGACGGTGTAGTAGTCCAGTTCTTAAGAACATCTCCTTTTCCCACGATCTGAATTGTAAGGTCTTCCTCTTCCTCCTCCTCAACTTTTGCATTGCAATCCATGTTTTCATCATCCAGAAATAGATTCCTCAGTCCAGCTAGAACCCCATCTTCTTCGGATCCCTATATCACTTCACTTTGTTAAAATGTCTAGTACAGATGCGATAACGGTTGTTCAAGAGGGTATTAGTACCATGCCATGGTCGTGACCAATTCTGATACTCGTGCCAGGTGTAATCATACACAAGCCTAATAGTTTTGCCATGATGCTTCAGTTGTATTGGTTTGGCCATCACTTGGAGATTCTTGCCGAGACCTTTGTCGGGTTCATACCTTGTCCATAACAATATTCAATCTTAATACTCCACCATTTGTGTTTTTCAATTGCCTTGGATATTTCAATGTGATGGTACATTTCTCAACCCAACTTCCTTCTATTCTTGACAACCGGAATAGTTTTATTGGTGTAAATTGGATTACTTCCATCCTCGTGGATAATTACTTCCTGCTGATTCCATTTGATCTTCACGACTTGGTGTAGCGTAGAGGCTACGCCTCCAGCAGCATGTATCCATGGTCATCAAAATATCATATTGTATGTTGTAGATATATCTAGCACTTGAAACTCAACATCAAGCCAAGTCAGGCCCATCTGCAAGAAGATATTGATCTCCCCAATTGTGGCCCTTTGTGACCCACCAAATTCTTTCATGTTCATATTTCCAGCTCGTATTTCATGCAAACCTTTACCTAATCTCTTCAAAGTGGTCAATAGTCAAATATTGAGACACGAACCCTCATATATCAGAACCCTGGTGATGAATTTGTCCTCAAATTGCACTGTGATATGTAGTGCCTTATTTTGACTCAGTCCTTCCACTGGTAGCTCATCTTCATGAAAAGTGATCTTGTGGCTTTCCAACATTTGTCCCACCATGTTAGCTATTTCTCCACTAGTGATGTTATTGTGTACATAAGCTTCATTCAACACTTTCATCAATGCATTTCTATGCGCCTCAGAATTTCGTAGTAGTGATGGAATGGATATCTGAGTAGGGGTTTTGTTCAGATGATCAACCACATAATACTTTCTTCCTTGCACCTTCCTCCAATGATCATCCAGGCCAGTTTCAATTATAGGCAGCTTGGGAGCAGCTTCTTTACTTGTTCCTCCGAAATGCTCGGGCGTGTAAACCTCACCGGCCTTTGTCATACCTTGTGTTGTACCAGTTTCTTCCATTTTACTCTTTGCTTTCCTCCTCGTCTCTACATCAGAGTCCCAAGGTATGGTATGGGACTTGAAGGACGGTGTGGGTGATATTGTCACGGTGAAGGGTGTGGTAACTTCCACCTTAAATAGAGTTGGTATGATTGAGGGCATTGTTACTTCAACCTTAATTGGTGACTGAACCTGCACCATAATAGGTGTGATAATGACTGCACGTATTTTAGATTCACCCCTGTCACAAATGAGCCAAATTGATTCTTCCGGATACCATTCTTTATCAGTTTGGATCATATTTGCCCCCCGCCCTATAATCTGGGAGAGGATTCTTGCGGACATTAAGTGGAGCCTCTTTTACTTGTATAAACTTGGAGTCAGTCATCGTTTGGATCTTATCCTTCAAAGTGTGACATTCATTGATTGTATGACCCTTTATGCTCGAGCGGTAAGCACATATCTTGTTTGGATTGACCCATTGAGAGGTGTTTTCCATAGTAACATCGAGAATATGAGTGACGCAAATGGTAGCCTTTAGTCCCTCATTCAACTGATCGATGGGGTCAGCAATATGAGTGTATTGTCATGGCGGTCTATGGTTGGAATTTGGTTTAAGCTTTTCGTAGTTTTGGCAGGCTGGTGGTGAGTGGTAGTATGTTAGCTGAGTGTTATAAATATGGTAAGTGGTGGAAGGTTATTGGTATCTGAGAGGTGAAGGCTGCTATGTGGGTTGTGGTTTTTGGTGCGTGAGGGGAGACTTCGGACCTTGGTCTATAATCACAGCCCCTAATTCCTTATTTTTATAAATACCGCCCAACTACAAGGCTTTGTTTGTAGCCTGTAGTGCTTAAAAATTGGTTATCACTCCGCTTTTAATTACTTCTTGTATACTTTTTCACAATTTGATGATGTCGGGAAATTTATGGTTTTCAATAACCATCAACATTTCATAGTATAGTGTATCTTGAACTTTGATGAAGAACTATTCATCTGTTATTCTTCCAGTGCTAGCCTTACTTTTTCAGCTTCTGATCTCCATTGAGTAGCTTACTTGCGGAAAGATTTTGTTGGCTTCTTCTTATGATTCTAAATGTAGAAGACGTATGGCGCATTTTCTGTATTGAACTTGAAGTAATCCATAAAAGCTGACCTCATGCTTACCTAGGTAATCCATTTCTTCGGGTTTTGACTGATGTACCAGGACAAGATTACTCTAGTATGGCTACGCATGAACAGCTTCATGTGGATTCTTTCATCTTTACCAAATCCTACCAGTTTGTCACAATACGTTCTGAAATTCACCTTTGGATCACTTGTTCTATCGAACATTGCAAACTTAGAAGATTTGTAACCCTTTGGTAGTTCTACGTCCGGCTGAATACACAAATCCTCATAATACAAATCTTCGATGCATTTACCGCCTTCAACACCTACGATTTGACTAGTATGTTTCTTGAGATCCTCTGCCATGTTCTTGATGAACAAGTTCTTCTCAATGAACTCTATTATGCACAAGGTCTATTGTAGAGTGTGGGTTAGGGTTTCCACGTATATAGGGTTGCTTTGATGGACTCTGGGAATTTGGGTGTAGTTGTGGCCATTGGTTGAGTTTCGGGGATCAGGGGTAGGTTGTGATGCATTTTTAGGAGTGTGGTAGGTGGTGGTTTGTGGATACTGAGTCGGATGGTGATGATGTTGTAGAGGGGTTGGTAGAATTAGGTTTTTTAGGAAGTCTGTCATGCTGATAGGTGCGGGAGGATTTTGTTTGTTTTGTGTGTTCTCGGGAGGTGCTGGGTTTTAGGCGTTTTGTTAGTTGACGTCAAGGACGTTCATGGTAAGGTAATGGTTTGCCTTCAGTTTCGAACCAGTTTCGAACCTACTCAAGTTCCCCTTTTAGATCTAGTATCTTATGTTCCGATCGTAAAACTAAGTCATTCTGTGGCAGAGTACTCCGAACATCTTACATTCTCTGCATGCGTAGCGTTTTCTTTTCTGACACCGCTCATATTATGCATTATGGATTTTCCCTTGCGTTTAAGATCACTTAGAGAGGACGTAGAGGACCTCTATATCTGGTATGATGCGCTGATGATGTCAGTATACATAAACCAACCTTAGGGAATGGGAATAAACAAATAAAGAAAAGAAGGAAATAAAAAGGTAAACAAGTCAGTAAGGAGTATTAAAAGGATGTCTGCATTTCAACACATATTGCGGAATTATAAATTCACGTCCTAATTTGGAGATCTCATTGTGCCTGAGATAGGCCTATGCGACATATAGATTTTGAGAAAATCAATGCCAATAACTTCGTCATTTCATTAATATGACAAATAAACCAAATCTCTATTAAAACGACAATAATGATAAAGAGTTACTAATAGTATTTTCCTTTCTACAAAAAACGTTTAAAGCGATTCTAGAAAGCAAGTAAAACATAATTCCTAATATTTTTTATCCAAGAGGGACCTTCTCCATGTGACCTTCTTTTCTCCATCGTTCAGATTCCTTAGGTCGTGCATGTCCAGCAGCAGATACGCCCTTGTTAAATTCCCTCCTTCATTTCCTTCTGCATTATAACAGTCCGAGATCCTTCTCCACATCCTTCCCTCAAACTCCATCAACCCCTGTTCAAAATATTCCAGCCTCTTTGTTGATTTAGTAGCGATTTCTTTTCACTTGTTGATTATTTCCATGTCCACTTTATGTTGTTTGAAATGCCTGGCTTCAAACTTGAAAACCGTTTTGCGCAACATCCTGTATTTTACTTGAGCTTCAAAAACGTCATCTGCAACCCTATTCATTAGATTTATCCCAGGCTTGACATCCCCCGCTATATCATCTACTAATCATGATGGATAGAAGTGAACATGGCCGGTATGAAACAAATCTAGCTCGATGGTATCTGTTTCCAAAATGATATTTTGATGCCACATACGATGTGCTTTGAACTTGAATGGAATGTCATTCCCCTCGAAGTGTACTTTGTACTAAAACACTTTGGAAACTCGTGGTATAACCTGTTTTCTTCCAGCTTGCCTTATAATCCTGATAGGAGCATAAGGATAGATCCCAATCAATCCAATTAGCACCATATGAGGAGTATCTCTCAGCCCAATGATATATTCAATGCTAGGGAACTACTCAAACATCCAATGTAGCTTTTCAACCGTGCAATCGCTAAAGAAATGTACCCAACTCATAGTGTTCTTGGTTGTGACAACGTGTTTGGGATAAACGTCATTCTCTCGGATGGCGATAGGATATGTGGTCATTCCATGGTCATCGCGGGAGTTCTTGATAGTATTCTCCTCTTATAAGGTCTTTTAACAACCATACTTGCAGCAATAGATTACAACCCTCGAAATTCACATGACCCTTTTTCCAACGGTCTAAAGCGCTATGCATATCAGCCAAAATCATAGGGACAATAGTATAAGTCTGCCCCTCGATCCCCTCCATTAAAGTCTTAATGACCATAGCTAGGCGAGTGTGGATCCTTCTCCCTGTATAAGAAATACCAGCATCCCCAGAAATGGTGCTGGCAAACTCAAGAAGTGATGGCAAACTCATCATGATAAATGTGATATGACTTGCTATTCCATATTGCTTATAAAGGAAATCGAATGTTATGTTGGACTTCTTCAGATAGACTAACTCATCACTTTTCCTAAAATCCATCATTTTCAAGAAACCTCGAGAAGTGTGGTTTTCGGGTAACAACAAACCAGGGCTATCTCATGGGAGCCCAGTGAAGCCTCTTTTTTTTATCTAAAAGGGGATTAATTTTTTGGTCGCCAAAATTGAAGACGACCTCAAAACATGGTGACGACCTCAATTAATGCATTGTTTGGTTGAATGTCTAACAAGGAGGGTAAATTTTCTAGGACACTTTTCACATGATTTTTATCACTTGGTAGGAGATTTTCCCACCAATCCAACTGCAAAGATGGGATATATTGAACCATATAGAACCTAGGGACTTCATGCCTCATTTCTACAAAATAAATAAAGTTAGTTGTTTTTCCCCCTCTTAATTTTGCTATTTACGTGTTAATAATAATCATATTGGCATGATTTCTCCAACTAATGCACAGATCGTGATTGTGTCCATTGGGATTATGGAAATCCCGGCGGACATTGAACAAGGCTTGTCTTAGCGAGTTATTACACGGTCAGTATTCTAACACATACTAGGTTTGGACATGATGCATGCATAGTTAATATTAGAGTGGGGGTTTCTAGAAGAGTCTAGCCCGGTACCCTGTAGCAGAAAAATTAAGAGGAAAAGGCAAGAACTGTCGACTGCACCATTGATCAACTGGTTTTACCGCAAATAAGCCTTTCCAAATTTAAAGGGTGATTTAGGAAAAGTGCGAACACTCATCAAGCGCTGCTATGGTATTAATAATACATGAGTAGAATATGATATAGTGCATGTTTTATGAAAAGATAAAACAACACATACGGCTTGTCGTGGGAAATTATCGTTGTGACATAAAACGCATATGAGTTGTTCTCTATGAATTGTGGTTGTTGTTGTGTTGTTTGTTAATTGTGATTGTAGGTGGGATAGGGTTGCATTCCGCAGCACAAAGTAATAAGGTGTGCGTTGTGGTGATAAGGGTGGAAAGTGATTGAAATCACTATTGAAATGAAAATATGAGAAAATCGTGAAATCATTGATGTAGAAATGTTAAAAGGGGAAACAAAAGAGATTGTAAACTTGTTTGGCTTGATTATTCCGTTCATGTGTATTTCATTGTTGATTCTATTATTGCTTCATACTTGTGTATGGTTTGAGTTTACTTGGGCTAAAAGTTTTTTCACTCATACCAGTACAATTCAAATTTACTGATGTACCTTTTGCCGGGTGCGCTACATTCGTGTTATGATTGTAGGTGGATCCACAGCAGGTACTCCAGTCCACCGACCGTAGCTCCTTATCACTTCACGTCAGCTGAATTGGTGTGCCCCTTTCCTCTTGGGGCCCTGTGTGGCTCGTGCTGCTTCTTATTTTGGGGGTAATATTTTAGTATTTGTGTAAGGTATAGCTTAAGCTTTGTTAACGGCAAGTATTGTATCATCCTTTTTCATTTTTAAAGGCTCCATAGACAGGAAATGTGGGTCATGAATCTATGTAAATATGTATTTTGTATATTGGGCAGTGTAAGTTGTAAAACTAACTAAAAACTATGAATATTATGTATGTTTTGCAAAAATGTATTTTTATTATAAATGGCTATTCTACACTGTTACTAGGTAGTGAAAATACAAAGTAACACATGGGATAGGAAAGGCACCGAGGTCCGCTTGACTAGGTTACATGGTCGAGCTTCGGTCATGTCCCTCGAATTTAGGGCATGATAGAGATTCCGCCTCGGCATCACACTGACACATTGGTACCCATGTCCCTCATTTGTTCTATATAAAATAAACATGTGTTCAGGGATTCAGGTAATTCAATAACGTACAACAACGATGTTGGACCAAAGTCAATGGGGCGGTCCGAAATAACGGACCAAATTGCTCCTGCATCTTGAATCCCTGGAAAATTCCAAATAACAATCTCCATATAGACCATTCTCTTGATACGGCCCGTCACAGCTCGGGCTACGACGTCGAGCTCTAAACCATCAAAGGAGGCACAAAAGCATGAATGTCTTATCCAGACATCCATCGGCACACCACCCGAGGAGAGCGTCAGGTTTGGAGGGGGAGTTTTTTTATTTTGAAAATTCTTGTTAGAAAATCCACATGCATGTCTTCAAAACCCAAAAATCTTATAAAAATGGAACTGGGTAGTAAATTTTGAATTCCCATTCTAAAGGTGTATGTATTAATCATGAAGTAGATTGATCCGTCTTGATTGCTTGATGAATTGGAGTAGAGGATATTCAATTCCATGTATGTATGGCTAGTTGTGATCCTCGTGAAATCGCCTATGCTACTTTTGAAATTGTTGATAGTTGATATTGAAGTTAAAATCATTGTGAAGCTTTCGTGTTATACAAATTGTGTGGTAGTACCTTGTGGTGAATGTTGTGGAACTTGTAATTGGAACAACGGACGGAAACAATGAGGAACACATGAAATGGAAATATTGTGGAATAATGTGTGTGGTTAGTCGTGAAAAATTGTTGTGATGATCTAAATTGTGTATCAACTTTGATGAATATGAGGAAAATTGTTGTTGCTAGTTGTGGGATGTTAATACCCTTGTTGTGGCATTATTTTGACAAAGTGCCATGGTTGATTTCTTGTACTTGATGTTGTGTTGTTTGTTGTTATGAATTGAAAACTGTCATGCGGGGTCAGGTTGCGCGCCATAACACGGTGAAATAAGGTGTGGGTTGGGGTGATAAAGGTGGTCGAGGTAATATTGGTTGACAAGGCAATAAGGATGGAAATGTGATCCAATATCACTATTGATATGAATATGAATCATGAAATAATAAATGTGAAAATGTGAAAGGAGACAGCAGGAGAGTTTGTAACCTGTGGGGCACCGATTGCCCCATTGTATGACTACGTGATTAATTGTTGTGAAATGTTTGGTTGTTGCTTCCTGGTTGTACTTGTACTATTGTTGTTCAGTTCTATACTTGTTCGTGCAATTTTGCTTGAGTTTACTTGGGACAAAGTTAGTTCATACATACCAGTACAATTCAAGTGTACTGGCGTCCCTTTTGCCTAGAGCGCTACATTCATGTTATGATTGTATGTGGATCTGTGGCAGGCACTCCAGTCCATCGTTCGTAGCTCCTCCTCATCCTCTCTATCGGCAGTATTTGTGTTTGGTGAGACCCTTTCCTTCTAGGGCCATGTGTGGCCTACGCCACTACTATTGTTGTAATTTGGAGTTTGTATCTTTTGGTAAGGGTATAGTCGGGCCTTGTCACCAGCAAGTGTTATACTATCATTCTCGTAGAGGCTTTGTAGACAGTGGTATGTGGGTCAGGACTTATGTATAAAAGAGTATGTTCTGGCGCTTTAAACTTGTATACACGTTCCTTGCTAATCAACTATATGTTTTGTAAAATGTGTCCCCTGTTAATCATAATGTGTGGTTATAAATGAGAAATCCTACATTCTTTTAATGAAAAATTTGGTATCTTTTGGTTAACTATCATTGAACAATGCGGGGTAACGCGTGGGGAATAGGAAAGGCACCCAGGTCCACTCGACTAGGGAAACCCGGTTGAGTGCCGGTCATGCCCACGGATTTGGGGAGTGACAAACTTGGTATCAAAGCCATAGGTTTTTACGGACTCCTAGGATGTCTCAGAGCCGTGCCTAGTAGAGACCTTCATATCGGTGTGTTGTTGACCACATCTATAAGTTGGGGGCTACATGGGCATATAGGAAAAAACTATCCTCTTATTTGATATTTCAAGTTCGTGCGGAGAAGTGATGTTATGTCTAATTAGTGCTCTATTTCAAGTTTTCAATTAGGGCACCTAAGAAGAAAGCTAGACTCGGTCTTGGGGCAAATGCCTCTTCTAGTGCGGCTGTGAATCATGTGCCGACTGTCGTGGGGGAGAATCATCCCCCAGTTCTGAACTTGCCTGCTCCATCTTTTCCTAGCCCAAGCGATCCTGTTCTAGCGGCGGCCGAGGGTGCCACTATCCCTCCTGCCAATGCCCTTAATCCTGATGTTGCTCCGACTTTCGATCCCGGCCTCTCAAATAGGGACCATAGGGGAGCTATCCGTATGTTGACCCAATTATTGGCCGCTCAATCCCAGCGATCTCATGATGCCCCTGAGTCCTCCAATGGACAGGGAGATTCCTCCAGCTCCAGAGTTCATCAGTTTCTGCAGTTTTCCACTCCAGAGTTCTCAGGTACAGACCCAGAGGCCGATCCGCAGGAATTCCTTGATGATATGTACAAGACCCTTCGGGTAATGAAAGCTACAAAGATAGAAGGGGTAGAATTGGCTTCAAACAGGTTGAAGGGAGCTGCGCGTTTATGGTTTGAGATGTGGGAGGATTCCCGTGAGGAGGGGAACCCTCCAGCTAGATGGGATTGAGTTCGTAGAAGTCTTCATGGACCACTTCTTGCCTTCCGAGACCACGGCAGCCCGTGCCGCCGAGTTTGAATTTCTTAAGCAGGGTAGCATGAGTGTTTGGGAATATCATATGGAGTTTGTGAGGTTGTCCAAGTATGCTCCTCAGATGGTATCGACTGTGGAGGCCAGAGTTCGACAATTCGTTTAGGGTCTCATCCCTTTGGTGGTAAATGAAGCTGCAACAGCGGCTTTGCATTCAGACATGAATTACGGAAAGATCGTGGGTTTAGCTCGCGCCACAAAAGCCAGAAATTTGAAAATTTGGGCCGACATGGAGAGTAGAAGCAGGGCCCGGTCTATGGGTCACTCAGGGAGGTCAGCTCAAGGGAGAGGGTTATCACGACTGTCTCAGTCTTCTGCTCAGTCCTCAGTTAGTGCACCTCCATCCGTGCACCGTTCCCAATAGAGTGGCCCTTCGGGGCTAGCTTCATGCAGCAGGAGGTCCCGCCAGTTTAGTCATTCAGGGATGAGACCTCGGCAGCAGGGGGTATATGCCCCAAGTATGGGAGATTTCATACAAAGGCTTGTTACTTGGATGCTCCAGTGTGCTACAATTGTGGAGTGAGAGGTCATATGCAGCGAGACTGTCGTGCACCCAAGCAGGGCTCGGGTAGGGGCCATGTTCATCCCTCCAGTTCATCAGTTGCTACGTCATTAGTGCGCCATCCAGCACCAGCAAGGCGTGGTGCAGCAAGAGGTGGAGCTCGTGGTAGGTGAGGACCCAGCATGTTTTATACATTAAGTGGTCGTTAGAGTGCCAAGGCTTCCCCAGATGTTGTCACATGTATCTTATCTGTTAAGACAGTTGATTGTTATGCTCGTATTGATCCGGGGTTTTCTTTGTCCTATGTCACTCCATTTATGCTTCGAGTTTTGGGATTGAACCCGAACAGCTTCTTGAGCTCTCTATATCGACTCCGGTGGGAGATTCCATTACAGCCACGCGGGTGTTGTTATGGTAGGTGCTCGTGTAACCACGTCCGACCTTATTGAGCTTGGGATGATGGATTTTGATGTAATCATGAGTATGGATTGGCTCTATTCGTGCTTAGCTAAGCTTGATTGTCGGACGAGAGTCATGAGACTCGAGTTCCCTAATGAGCTGGTTGTTGAATGGAAGGGAAATGGTGTTGTGCCGAGGGGTAAGTTTATTTCCTACCTCAAGGCTTCTAAGATGATCAGAAAACGGTGTATTTATCATTTAGTTCGGGTGGCGGACACTACTACAGAGGTGCCTTCCCCCTAGTCCATGCCAGTTGTGAAAGAGTTCCTTGAGGTATTTCCAGAGCTTCCATGGATCTCTCCAGATTGGGAGATCGATTTCGGGATTGATGTATTGCCAGATACCCAGCCAATATCTACTCCCCCATACAGAATGGCGCTGGCAGAGTTGCGCGAGTTAAAAGAGCAGTTGAAGGATCTATTAGAGAATGGGTTTATCCGGCCAAGTGTGTCGCCGTGGGGTGCTCCGGTTCTTTTTGTCAGAAAGAAGGATGGGTTGCTTCGGATGTGTATTGATTATCGGTAGCTTAATAAAGTAAACATCAAAAATAAGTGCCCTTTGCCTCAGATAGTTTATTTGTTCGATACATTGCAAGGTGCAAGGTTCTTCTCAATAATCGATTTGTTGTCCAGGTACCACCAATTGAAGATCAAGGAGCAGGATATTCCTAAGACCGCCTTCAGAACTTGTTATGGCCACTTTGAATTTTTTTCATGTCTTTTGGGTTAACGAATGCCCAGGTAGCTTTTATGGATATTATGAATTGGATCTTCAAGTAATTCTTAGACTCCTTCGTGATTGTGTTCATTGACGACATCCTCGTATATTCGTAAAGCAGGGAGGATCATGTCAATCACCTTCGAGCGGTTTTGCAGACTCTTCATCAGCACCAATTGTATGCCAAGTTTTCCAAATGTGAATTTTGGTTGGAGTCCATCGCATTTCTGGGTGAGGGGATTCAGATGGACCCCCAAAAGATTGTGACGGTGAAGGATTGGCCTAGATCCACGACCCCAACGGAGATCTGTAGCTTTTTGGGGTTAGCAGGGTAGAGGTTAGGTAGAGGGATTCTCCACCCTCGCCTCCCCATTGACAAAATTGAGACGGAAATCAGCCAAGTTCCAGTGGTCAGATGCTTGTGAGAGAAGTTTTCAAGAACTGAAGACCAGGTTGAATTCGGCACCAGTGTTGGCTTTGCAATAGGGCACTCAGGGATTTGTGGTTTATTGTAACGCCTCCAAGGTTGGTTTAGAGTGTGTTCTAATGCAGCACGGAAAGATCATAGCATATGCTTCCAGGAAACTCAAGAATCACGAGAAGAATTATCCGACGCATGATTTGGAGCTTGCGGCAGTTGTGTTCTCCTTGAAAATATGGCGCCATTGTCTATATGGCGTTCATGAAAATGTGTTTTCAGATCACAAGAGTCTCCAGTATTTGTTCAAGCTGAAGGAGCAAAATTTGAGGCAACGGCGGTGGCTCGAATTGTTTAAAGATTATCATATGGACATCTTGTACCATCCAGGGAAAGCGAACGTAGTGGCCGACGCCCTCAATCGGAAATCCATGTGTAGTTTGGCTCACTTGAGGGCGGATCAGAGGCTCCTAGCTCAAGAGATACATCAGTTGGCGAGCCTTGGGGCTTGTATCTCTCGGCCCCAAATAAGAAGGAACTTAATACAGCAGAATCGTCACTCGTGGCAGAGGTTAAAGAAAAGCAGTTTGTTGATCCAGCAAATGCACAGTTGAAGGAGGAAATTCTAAGAAACAGAATTTTAGCATTTTTGCTTGGCAGCGATGATGGTGTTCTACAGTTCCATGACAGGTTGTGTGTCCCAGACATGGGTAATCTTCGGGAGAGGATAATGGCAGAGGCTCATCATTCCAGGTATTCAGTGCACCCGGGCTCTACGAAGATGTATCACGATCTAAATGATACCTATTGGTGGAGTGGTATGAAGAAGAGTGTAGCAGACTTCGTCTCTAAGTGTCCGAATTGCTAGCAAGTGAAGGCTGAGGATCAGCGGCCGAGAGGGTTTACTCAGCTTATAGAAATACCAATATGGAAATGGGAAATGATTAATATGGACTTCGTGACAGGACTACCTCGTACTCTGCACAAGTTCGACTCAATTGTGGTAATTGTGGATAGGCTCACCAAATCAGCTCACTTCTTGCCAGTCAAGTCCACCGATACTGCAGAACAATATGCTCGATTGTATATGAAGGAGATAATGAGGCTTCATTGTACACCACTTTCAATCATTTCAGATCGAGGAGCTCAGTTTACACCTAACTTCAATAGGAAATTTCAGCAAGCTTTGGGTACTCAACTGCATCTTACCACGGATTTTCATCCGCAGACCGATGGCCAGGTAGAGCGGACTATTCAGACGCTTGAGGATATGTTGCGGGCATGTGTCTTGGATTTCAAGGGTAATTGAGATGATCACCTGCCTCTTATAGAGTTTGCTTATAACAACAGCTTCCATGGCTAGCATCCAGATGGCCCCGTTTGATAGTGTAGATAATTAATGCTTAATTTTATTCCATGTAGTGTGCCAAAATGGCTAGAACTGTGTAGAGGGGTTGAATATGTGCAAGTATGAGAATTTTCCATTTCATAACTGTTGTAAAGGTATCAAGTTGTGTAATGGTTCTTAGGAGCGTATTTTGGGGATTCTCTGACAGGTGGTTATGTCCATATTACAAAGTAAACTTTGGAAAAAGTTTTCTATTACAAACTTTAAAGTTAATAAAAGGTTTAGAAACTTGCATATCATGTTTTCCAACTCATTGATTTCAATTGTTCTAATTCGAGGACGAATTATCTTAAGCGGGGGATAATGTAAGGTACCGTAAATAATTTTGTCTCAGAACTTAGTAAATCGTGGTGTCTGTTCTGATTACGTGTTCGGATCCTTGGTAGTGATTTAAGCCTTTAAAAATTGAAAGAATTAACTTTTCCAGAAAAATGGCAAAATGCGGTCCAGAATGCGGTCTCACATCAGCTATGCTGACCGAATTCCTACTGCAGAATGAATTAGAGAACAACCCAATTTTGATGTTGAAAATGCGGTCAAATCTGCGATCGCATAATCAATATACGGACCGCAAAATGGTCGCATATTTTCCCTGAAAAATTCAAAGGTCAGTTCTGCGATGCATTCTGCGATTGCAGAACGCAAATGCGGACCGCATACTCACCGCAGTACGAACCTGAGAGGTTTGAAACTTGAGCCATTTCTGCGGTCCATTTTGCAGACCTATGTCAGTTCTGCGATGGCAGATTGTGTTTGCTCGGTTATTTTTTAAAATTCTAAGTCCGACCCCTCTTTTAATAAAACACCTCATCTCTCATTTTAAACCCATTTTCTTAACAAAATAAGAGGGAGGAACAGAGGGTTCAAGAGAGAGAAAGCAATTTCTTCATCAATTGATATTTCAAAAATCATCAAAGTCGAGAAAATCTTGAATATCTTCCTTCCCCTCTGATTTCAAGGTAAAATCTATAACCCTTTCCCCCTAATTTTCGAACTCAGGTTTGGGGAGGGAGTTTCATACTTTGATTTTGAAAATTCTTTTTAGAAAACCCACATGCATGTCTTCAAAACCTAAAAATCTTGTAAAAAGAGAACTGGGTAGTAAATTGTGAATTCTTATTCTAAAGGTCTATGTATTAATCATGAACTAGATTGATCCTTCTTGATTGCTTGATGAATTAGAGTAGAGGATATTTAATTCCAGGTATGTTTGGCTAACTATGATCCTCGTGAAATCGCCTATGCTAGTTGTGAAATTTTTGATAGATAATATTCACATGAAAATCATTGTGAAGCTTTCGTGTTGTACAAATTGTGTGGTAGTACCTTGTGGTGAATGTTGTGGAACTTGTAATTGAAACAACGGAAACGGAAACAATGTGGAACACTTGAAATGGAAATATTGTGGAATAATGTGCGTGGTTAGTTGTGAAAAATTGTTGTGATGATCTAAATTGTGCAATAACTTTGATGAACATGAGGAAAATTGTTGTTGCTAGTTGTGGGATGTTAATACCCTTGTTGTGGAATTATTTTAACAAAGTGACATGGTTGATTTCTTGTACTAGTTGTTGTGTTGTTTGTTGTGAATTGAGAATTGTCAGGCAGGGTCGAGTTGCGCGCCGCAACACGGTGAAATAAGGTGTGGGTTGGGGTGATAAGGGTGGACGAGGTAATAAGGGTGGAAATGTGATCCAATATCATTATTGATATGAATATGAATCATGAAATGATAAATGTGAAAATGTGAAAGGAGACAGCAAGAGAGTTTGTAACCTGTGGGGCACTGATTGCCCCTTTGTATTACTACATGAATAATTTTTGTGAAATGTTTGGTTGTTGCTTCCTGGTTGTACTTTTACTATTGTTGTTCAGTTCTATACTTTTTCATGCAATTTGGCTTTAGTTTGCTTGGGACAGAGTTAGTTCATACATGCCAGTACAATTCAAGTGTACAGACGTCCCTTTTGCCGGGGGAGCTACATTCCTGTTTTGATTGTAGGTGGATCTGTGGCAGGCACTCCAGTCCATCGTTCGTAGCTCCTCCTTCTCCTCTCTATCGGCAGTATTCGTGTTTGGTGAGCCTCTTTCCTTCAGGGGCCATGTGTGGCGTACGCCACTCCCATTTTTGTATTTTGGAGTTTGTATCTTTTTGTAAAGGTATAGCCGGGGGCTTGTCACCGGCAAGTGTTGTACTATCATTCTCGTAGAGGCTCAGTAGACAGTGGTATGTGGGTCAGGACTTATGTATAAAAGTGTATGTTTGGGCGCTGTAAACTTGTGTACCACGTTCCTTGCTAATCAAATATATGTTTCGTAAATGGTGTCCCATGTTAATCATAATGTGTGGTTATACAAATTCTATGTTCTTTTAATTGAAAATTGGTATCTTTTGGTTAACTATCATTGAATAATGCGGGGTAACGTGTGGGGAATAGGAAAGGCACCCAGGTCCACTCGTCTAGGGATACCCGACTGAGTGTCGGTCATGCCCAAAGATTTGGGGCGTGACATCAAATGTACATGAATACAGTCAAAACAGCTGATACAGCCAAACTAAAGTGAGTCGAGGATGCCCGACTGTTGCTAAACAAAAACCGTAGGCCATTACTTCGAATATACTTCGAAAAGAACCGGTTAAAATAGGCTTCCCTTAACAGGAAAAAACAAGCTTCGACCATGTCAACTCCAAATCACAAGGCTTCTACCTACTCATCCTATGAGCTTTAAACCTTCTGAGGTGCTGAAAACATAGTTGATAACAACTTGAAATCGAGGTCCTTTCAGAACCGACGACGGGTTAGAAAAATTTATTTTAAATGACCATAATGAGCAGAAAATAAAGCCTACTAAAAGCCCACAGGAAAAGCAGCATAAGAGCCATTGTCTCCAGCAAAGCAAGCCTATGGGCCACACACTAAAAGGTCTCTACAACCAAACAGCGTAAGATCCATTGTCACATGCTTGGAAATTGACAACTTGAGGATTAAAATGAGCTCAAATCGTAACTCGATTCGGAGATTGGATCCAAAATAGTTAACTATGCAAGCCTTTAAGTCACATATTAAAAGGTTTCAATGACCAAAACAGCATAAGAGGCACTATCGCCGGTTGGGAAATCGAAAGTACTTAAGGGTCAACTAATGCTCTTGTCACTACACGAATCGGAGACTCGACCCAAAATGGTCAAACTATAATATACCTAAGGGCACGGCATAAATGCCACTATAGCCAACCGAGTAAGCCTTAGGGCCACCCACCTATAAGGTAACTTCAGTCTGAAGCACAAAAGGCCATGAATGTTTGCCCATGCAGGAAGGAAAGAACTTTACGGGTCAATTGAAACTCGAATCACTACGTGACTCGGAGATTGGACCCAAAATAGTCAAAATGGAAAATTCCCATAGGCAAGAAATGGGAACAATTACTACCTGCGCGCAAGGGCATAGATGATTTAAGGGCAGGAAAGCTCGAATCAAAACGTGACTCGGAGACTAAGGCTAAACATCTAGGTAAAGCATGGAGGCCCCAACACCTGGTCATGTCAAGGATCGCACTTAAAAGCCCCCGTGTGCAATAAGTTTCAAACCTACGAGGATCCCGCGAAAAATTGAAGCTAGCTCGCCAGGTCAAAAGCAATAATAGAAAAGAGATGTAGAAGAAATAAAGCATCAATTTTCCTCTTATCTGACATACGCAAAATAAGGTGCACTCTCCATCTACAGACATGCTCTACATATATCAAATACAAAGAGACGAAATGGTGAAATCTACGCTCCGCTACAATTTGCCAGGTTCGCTCTTCGCTTCTTCAGCAAAGGTGACTGCGTGTCATGCTTGTCCGCCCTTGCTCGAGTCAATTCCTCAGAGAGAACGAATCCCGTCGCGCTGATCTCCTCGAGTCCATCTCTTTAAGATCTGCAATGAAGATATTCCTCCATCCTATTCTCCCAATCGAGTTCTTGCTTCAGCTCGGCTTGAGCGTCCGTGGTGTCTTTCATACAAATCGCCATCTCCTAATCAGTCTTGGTTCGACTTAGTTTCTCTTCATCCTGGGCATCAATTATCTCATCCTTGATCTTTGAGAGATCAGATTAATGTTTCCCGATCATATTCGCTTAAACTTTGGCATCATCACGATCCAAGCGGGGCTTGGCTTTAAAGGCAAGGACCTTGGTCGAGGCACCTGTCTCCTCTAAAGCTTGAGCTTGCACCTGAGCCCTTAGCTCACCACAAGTATTTCTGATGCGGTCGACGTAGCCCTTGAGGTACTCCAAATCATGTGTCTTTTTTTGCAGCTAATATAGCAAAAAAGGGGTTAATCTTCAGGGTCTAAAGAGAGAAAAGCGCGAGCTGTAAAAAGTTATCTGCTCCATCGAATATCTCTTGTAATTAGAGCTCCCGTGCACCTCATATCAATAATGGAGCAACTCCGCCTCCATCTCCTCACTAAGGATCCTAATTTACATGCCCTTGCCCAGAATTTTCTGAAGCCTGGCCCTTTGACGGAGCAGTTCGGGCATAAGCTTATCACAGACCTTCACAAGGAAAACTCAATAGGGGAGAAGGACACGGAATACATGAAAACTGCACCAAAACGTACCACGAAGTGAAGCCGACGGACTTCTTCAAAGTCAGAATATACTCCTATTGATCATGCCTCTTCGTCCCCTGAATAACCAACATCGAACAAAGCATATTCACTCAAAGGAACCGCCACCCAGAAATTAGATACTCCGTGAGCAGCAAACTTGGACGATGCCCTTTTCTCAAAAGCAAAATCCCATTCTGCACAACTAATATCCCCATTACATTGCGGATGCCAAGCTCGTTTATCGTCGTTGTCCGTCGGCTTCGAGGCAGACACCTCTTTTTTCCCTTCGGAATAGCACTATGTCATCCGAAAGAACCGCCCAATACCTATAAACAACAAAACCAATACAAAAGAAAGGTGGTAAATGTTACCTCAAATATACAAACGCCAAGGCAACGGCAGCATGCGCGCATACCTTGGTATTTCACTCCCCATCTGGCAGGGAATACAACTTGCCACCGACGCTCATTGCAGGTCAAATGGGTCACCAGTCTTCGGACCCAATCGACCAAGTCAAGAACTTTGCTCGACATTCGTGAAGTTGCTGCAACAAGGGAGAAAACACTATTATTCCGTTGATTTTTCTATAGGCAAAATCTTATAAGGCACTACACGCTCCGCTCACGTTTATGATTCAAACCTTCGGGAAATGGCAAATGCTCCACAAGGATAATGTCGACCGTCCAGACCTGGGTAACCAAAATTTCCCACTCTTTATTCCCATTCACTTCATCATCAACTACAAAGGGAGTAGACGAACGACTTCTCAAGAGTAGAAGGTCCTGGTGATGAAAGGGGTGGTATTGCCTGACGAGGTGGTTAAGCGTGAATTCAAGCCTAGCCTTCTCCGCAAAGAACCTCATTATCAACACCACTAATCAAAATGATGGATATATATGTGCCAAAGTAACCGAATAATTTAAGGAAAAATCAAGCACGACCCTATAAAGGGGTCTAAATGCGAAAGGATAGAGGTATACGGTCAAGAACCCATCAGTAGAGTGCATAAAACTCTCATCCGGGGGAAGCACTTGTAGCGCTATCCCCTTGCTCTATCCACAGTACCTCTTCACTATCTCGAGATGTTCCCCTCTTATCAAAGACACCATATTTGGAATAAACTACCGCAGTTCTTGAGCACAGAGAGCAACACCCCTCACTCCCTGCCTGGCCGGCTGTGAAATGCTCACCATGATTATAGTAAAACTAACAGATTAGAGCAAGGGAATGGGCCATCACTTTTTGCACCTGAAGAACCCTATACCAAAGCCAAATGGAAGCTATCTAAAAATATTGAGGTCTTGCGAAGAAGCCAAAGCTGCCCCATAAATATGCGAGAAGCAGCAACGTCTTGCCTACTCGAGAGTGAGCCCTGCGAATCCGACAACCTCGATATAGATCGACAAAGCGATACTTGGTCCAGAAATTACATGTCGATTAGAAGCTATGACTCAAGGAACCATTTGTATTATCTCCAATCTCGAGACATCGTTTTATCTCGAGGATCCCCGCCCAAAATAAGTCATACTTCGGGGAAGCTTTCAATGACATCACTCGATGCAAGTCAAGTACCTACCTCGTGGTTCCCCTTTTCTAGAAAAGAGGAATAAGCACTTGAAGCTCCGATCACAAAAGCTCCACGAAGGTCCAAGGCAGTGCCTGAGTACACGCAACTTTTCAGCAGAAGTCTATCCTCTAAGTTTTAAAATGGCTATCTACATGAACATCAAAAAGGACCCCCAGGTACCCAAAGCTGACCTTCATTCAGGATAACATCCAGGAAGGCCCCAAAATTAGGTGTAACATCTCCATACAACTCGGAGAACCCCGGCATCCTGGGCCTATTAGATCAATCCAGGATTGGTCTGATGTATAAGATGGGTTGGAAAGATTACAATAACTGCTCTACCAACTAGCTCGGGATTAGATTGTGTATTTTCAGAATCCCATTTACAAATTTAATTATTGTTACCATTTTTAAGGTAAACAACAATATTTATCCCTTCTAGGCTTCCAGTGTTTATGTTTGCAGTACTCATATTTAGTTGTACTATTTTAGAGCGCACTATATGGGTGTCTCACAAGGAAATCTATTAGCACATTTGCAATATCCTTTGAAAATGTCAACTAACGCAAACAATCCATCCACCATATTGGTTCACTTTAACCCCAGTTGGATCATAATATCCGTCCTTCTCTTATACTACTTTTGTTTGCCGCCATATGGCATAAATGAGATTGGTTTGGCCAATTGTCCATACCTTTGTTATTGTTGAAGGTAACACAAAAGGCTTATATTCCTCTGCCTAAATTGTAAATACTGATAATTTTCAATAAGTGGGCGCCTCGTACCATTCTTCATCTTGCTTCTTTTACTTGTTCAAACTTGTATATATCTTATGAATCTCTCATTGCCTTTTACCAAAGGGGTGGATAGAAGATATTCATGCCTTTTGGATCCTTAACAAGAAGCTTACATGTCTTAGTACATACATGTTTAGATAAAGACCTCACATTTATCCATCATAAGCATGTTGCAAAAATCGAGTTCCTCTGACTAATGTCTTCCACATCTATATCTCTTACCAACCGTCTTTATGGATGTAGGCATCATCGAATTATGAATAAGATAGAGTTTAGGAAATTGAGTTCTTACAACTGAGCTCTACCACACAATCTAGAGTAAGAAGAAACAGTGACAGTTTTAAATGCTTTTGTAGCCTCTTTCATATAAGTGTGGTGCAGAAGAAACCAATAAACAAGACTCTACTAGACACGGCTTATAGACTCCATAGGAAAGAACTGCTCAGATACCACTTTCACCACCCAAACCGATGGGCTGCGATGGGCACTGAGCACCTTACTCAACCAAGTACCAACGTAACATATCTTTAATATCATTCTATTATAGGTAGATGAACCAGAGTAAAGCATGAGGAAATACAAAGGTATACATATGACATACTGGACTATAAGACCAAAATAATCACTCATACACAGAACGTAGGCCGACAATGCCGTACAATCTTTCACGTAGACAACATGTGTCTACAAGACTCTAAGATTATATTAATGTCCTAAAGGTTAAGACATGGCCCCTCCATACTAATCAATACACGTCCTAATCATACTAATCGAATAAGCAACTCTGGAGCAAATGGAACACACCAACATCTTCCGCTGAGCTGATAGCCACTTGGAGGACTCTTGACCTATCTATTAGAACTTGCATGCATGAAACATAGAATCCCTAGGAAAAAAGGACGTCAATACTAATAATGTACCGCGTATGTAAGACACATATATAAGTATATAAAAGCCATGAAAAAAATATTGAGTAAATGACTCAACCTGTAAGTCTAGATAACTCTGTAAATTATGAAATACTTATATTGTCATGCATATTCATATGAATGTCATGTCGTGCATCGGTACATGTGTTGATAAAATCGTCAAGTCTCAATGGTCATCTCATCATATCATCTCGGACACAGTGGGCAAAATCATCAATGTATACCAGCTGATCAAGTTGTGGTGCATATATAACGATGTAACATTTTCCATATCCCATATACATATAATATACATATATATATGGGTATATAATTCCATCTTGTTCATGGGTCAATGCACAAGTCTAAATGAATTTTATGCATGAGAAGTACACTAATAAAATCTTTTGGAACGTCATAAGACAATTATACCTTTGATTAATATCATGAAGTAAAACTTTTTCAACTTACGTATTTTGTGAGACTCATGAACAGATGATAGAATAATAAGATACATGGGAATTCAAGAAAATAGGTACTTCTGATACTTCTATGAATGGATTCATATATGGAAGATGTGTATTTTCTTGTTTCGTTTGTATCGTACGGATCATTCCGAACGGAGAGAAAGGATAGCCTTAATATACCTGAGTCGATTCCCTTGACAATCCCTCTAACACCGGTTGATTAAAACAACATGTAATGGTGGATCAAAGTTGGAAAATATTAGTGTGATATTCTTGAGAAAGATTGTACTGAGATCTCTTAGAATCACAATTCACGTTGCTGTAGCGTTATAAGGGTTATAAGAATTTCCCTTTGAGAATCCATCTGTTAGTAAGTAACAACCATCTTCGTTGGATAATCCTTCATTTGTAATGACCATCTTCAATAGAGAAGCCTTTTGTATTAGTGGGTGTGGGCCCACTTATCTGTGACTAAGCCATAAAACTTTCTTTATGTGCCACCTTATATTATGGGCTTAAGAGTAACATTTTGGGCCTTGAGCCCTACTCACTTGCTGCTACATTAAAGTTCAAGGGCTCCTTAGTCTTATCAGCACGACTTAATAACTTAGCTAATTTCTTACTAAAATTCATAATTACCCATTATTCACATAATTACGAATTATCTCAAATTACATCAAATACTACTCACTTTTAACATATTTTATACACCTTAAAATCATAGTCATATGGTACCTTGTATGGCACTAGTTCATAAATACCTGATATTATAGCTCAGACCTTACTTTATCCCAAAATATCAAACATCGAAGAAACTCATTTTCTTCGATTCGCTTACCTTCTCACTTCTTATATTTACTCATCACTTGGCTGAATTATCATAATACTTATAATTCCAAAATCATCTCATTCCTGAACTTTCGTTGATTAACTTTTGATGAAACTTTAACGTAAAAAAATGCGGAATGTAATCTTATTTTTGAGCTTCCATCAATTTACTTATGACGTACTTTCATGTACAAAAATATAGAGTGTAACAAAAATGTCATTAAAACAAATCAGCCCAAAAAGTAATGATGTGATGTATCAATAAATAGTAACCGAGACTGAGATATGATATGCTTATGAATGCGTATGGCTGAGTATGTAATTGCAATGTATGCAAATAACTCGACAATAAAATGACTTCAATGGGTCCCAACAGAATAAACATGTATTACCTGAGGTTTAAGGACGCAAGAGCATGGAAATGAAAGCAAAATGTCACAAAAAGGCAAGAGAAGAGAAATATGGCATCGCAAATGAGGAAATGTGACTGCAAAACCCACATGCGATCCGCATAAATTACACTGAAATCGCAGATCAAAATATAGTTTTGGACAAAGTTCAATGTCAAGAATGTTGTCCTTTCTGCGATTGCATAATTTGTTTGCGAGCCGCAAAATGTACCGCAAACCAACCATGAAGGCTGCTAAAGGAAGAAACTACGATGCAAAATGCGGCCGAATTTCCACAATGCGGATTGCAAACCTTTAATGTGATCAAGGCCTGGAAACTAAGATTACAATCTACGATGGACGTGTCAAAAATGCGGACCACATGTCTTTTTAATGATAGAAATGAGGTCACATTTCTGCCCTTTGTAAATAGATTTATGGTGATTTCGTAGTCTCATCTTGTCTAGTTGTTGAGCTACATTCCAAGACTTAAATATTCTTCACTTTTAGAAGCTTTTGGGTCAAGAATCTTTACTTTGTAAGTTTTATGGAATTTAATATTCTCTTGCTTTGTATCTTAGTATGAGTAAACTTTAAATACTAAGGTTGTGGACCCTAAATGGTTGTTATGTTAATGGGTGTTTAACATTGGATATATATAGTATGGTTGGTTGATATTTATTTACTTCTCATTCTTCATTTATTGTTTGAGGTTGAAAACAATAACAAGTGCCAATAAATTCTTGATTTGCTTGAAACAATTGGTTAGAATTTGGTAGAAGTAAATATCAAAGACTCAAGGCTTTAAATAATGTTTATTAGAATCTCTTAGGAATAAGTGGGTTTTAATTAGCATATATTGATTGTTATTAATTGCAACTCTTTTATATTCTGAAAAAATCATAATGAGGAAATACTATTGGAAAATATTGGGTAGTCATTTAGACATCATTTGCATATCAAAAGGACCTTCCACTAGAAATATATCATATTAACGCCGATAGCATTACACTTCATTAAAGGGGACACAACATTGGTTTCATTAATCCAATTATTTATACTCTCGAAATCCAACTAGTAGTTACTTAAAAAAAACTCAACTCATACTCTTGTTACTATTAATTCATACTCTTGTTACCATTAACTGAATAGAATTACGACTTTAGTCGAGAAACACACTATTTGAGTAACCATTTCACACCTATTCCCTGTGGAATTCGACCTCAACCTTGCCGGTTATTATATTTGATATTGACCGCCTTACACTATTTCTTAAAGTGTAATTTGACAGTATCAAATTTTGGCGCCATTGTCGGGAAATACGATTTTGAAATTACTATTTAGTGTGTGCTTTACTTTAAGTCTTATTCTAGTCCATCACACTTTGTTTGGTGTTGATAGGAAAACATGTCTGAATGTGGTGATGACATAGAGGCAAAAATGGGAGAGAATCCCTTTGCAGTCATTGAGGAGTACATTGAGGATACAAATGTTATTATATCTCCAGTTATTGGCGCTGCAACGTTCAAAGTGTATCACGGTTTAATCCTTATGCTAGAAGCAGAGAGGTTCTTCAGAAATTCCACCGATGATGATTCAATACGACACTTTAGAAACTTCTTGGGTGTGTGTGCAATGCACAAGCAAAACAACGTCTCTGATGATGCCTTGAGGTTGAGATGCTTCAAGAATTCTCTAGCTGGGGATGCAAGAAAATTACTCCAGAATCTGCCACCAAACTCCATCCATTCTTGGCCTGAACTTGTCCGAGCATTCTTGTCAAAGTGGTTCGCACAAACCAAGAAGTCTGAGCTCACGGACGAAATATTCTTTTTCAAGTAGATACAGGGTGAACAGTTGCATGAGGCATGGGATCGTTTCAAATTATATTGGGTGAGGTCTCCAAACCATGATTTTTCGGATTCTATGATATTGGAAAAATAATATATGGTTTAGGATTCTATGAACCAAGCGATAGCCAAGAATGAAGCTCACGGATCTTTCATGGACAAATCATTCACAAGGGTGACACAAATCCTCGACAAAATGACAAAGCATAACCAAACATGGCACTCCCACGACACTACAGGTGGAATTACATATGGTTCTCCTTCTTTGAGAAACGTGATCAAGGAAAATCAAGAGAAGGATCAGGTGATTACAGGGCTTGCTACAAACTTCAATGTATTGACAAAGATGTTCACCGAGAGCAAAACAAAGAAAGTGAATATAGTGGAAGATATGCAGTCCATATCAAATGATGATTTTGATGAAGCAAATTATGTCAACAACCCTCAAAAATGGTATTAAAGGCAGCATTACCATGGTCAAGTGCAACAAAATTAATGGAGGCCTAACCTGCAAGGGCAAGTCAACCAACCGTAGAGAAATGACCAAAGTAGCTCGCATAAAGGAAATTAGAACATCAAAAAAAACTTTACTAATTGTAGCTCCAACCCTTATGTTCCGCGAAAGGGTCAATACAAATCAAGGGTTCTCAAGTGATTCTATGTTAGAAATCATGCTTGGAAGATTATTGGAAAACCAAGAAAAGACCGATGCTTCCATGAGGAACATGACCGAGATTGTTGGTTCTCATACCGCATTCATTCAAAAATTGGAGATGCAAATGAGAGACCTTTCTAGGGAGAAAAACCCAAAGGAAAAAAGGCAACTTCCAAATGACACTATTGCGAACCCAAAGGCTGGTGGAAGTGGTACAACTTCTCATGTCATGGAAAAAACTACTCGAAGTGGGAAGGTGCTACAAGGAGAAATTGATCAAGTGGTTGAAGAGGAAGAGGCCGAACAAGAAGCTGATGCGGAAGAACGTTGCCATTTACGGCTGTTTTTTCGATCGCATTCCCACCTTTGCAGTGGAGTTTGCGATTGGATTTTGTTGTGTATGTTGTGAGTAAATCAGTTATGTGATTGTTATGCGATCCGCGTAGTGGTTCTGCAATCGCATAACCCACGTATAATGAGAACCATAGAGCCCAAACAAATTTGCGACGACTTTGCGGTCCGTATTGTAGTTATGCGACTGCAAAACCTATCGCATTATCATCTTTTTCTTTGAATTATTCGGTTTCTTCTCAGTGTTGCTTATGTTGTCACTCATACTTCACCTTTTTGCAGATATGGCTCCAAGAAGCATGATTCCTCTGCCCAGAAATGGCCATCCTCCAGTCGTCACAAGTCACAAGCGAAGCGATCACGGACGGAATCTAATGAGCCACGCCCCTCCCACTCTGATGAGGAGGACCTCTTGTCCGAAGTTAACTTACAGGATGAGGCAAAAAGGAAACAAGGAGATGAGTTCGACCTTCGATTTAGGGTACAGGGATCCAAGGAACTGCACAAAGAAGGGCTCGCCAAACGAAAATCTTGGGCGAGAAGCAATAGTGATTGAATGGGTTACAAGAACAGTACCCCCACATATTAGAGAATTTAAAAACAAGAAGATGGAGGACTTCATTGAGCCACCTCCTATGTATAACGAATCGCTCATCTGTGAATTTTATCCATCATATGGGGCCTCCAGGACTAAGAACCACAAACACGACAAAATTTTCACTATCATTGTACTTGTTTGCGGAAAGACTATGTTCTGCAACAGTGAGGCCATTAATGAGTTGTACTTGCCTGGTTGAAAAGCAGGCATAGTTACGATGCCAAATTTACAGACAACGAAAATTAGCATGGTTGGATTGCTCCAGTGTACCAAAGGGGACCCTTCTTGGATCAATCCTGGGCATAAGATGTACAAGAAGGATCTCTCAAAAGAGGGTCGGTTATGTCTCGGCTTTCTTACTTCTAGATTGATATTGTCCCGGATTGAGAATGATTTTGTTACAACCCATATTCATGTATGTTAGCTCATGCCATAAGGTAGTAGACATAAATCCATGAAAGTATTATCTTTAAGATGATAAGAATTTAATTCTATTGGTCTTAAATGATACAAAGATGTATATGGGTGGATAACAAGTACTAGAAGTTAAACGAATCAAAAATATTGTCAACCGTATTTTCAGATAAACCTAGAGGTGCTTAGTACACTCAAGAGGTAGTATTTTAAGGTATTTATTCATATAATATCCGTATTATAAGTCTTGATGTCAAATGAGTTATGAGACAAAAGTCGTCAAAAGTTGTCGCAACTTAGGTTCATAATTTTACTTAAACATTAGGTCAAACGTTACAAAGTTTACCTCCTAATTTACATAGAATTATGGAGTGATCTAAATACAAAATTAAATATCTATGAGTCTAGTTTATAACACATTATACCGCTCATTGATACGGTCTCGGAGAAGAGAGATATTCGCATTTTTGTGAGACTGCGCCAACCACCTCTCTATGGGGCCCACTAAGACGGTTAAGACATTTGGGCCTATATATGCCACCTCCAACCAGTTTTTAGTAATTCATTTTCACTATATTCATACCTTAGAGTCCTAGGAACACCCTCTCAAGTTCCCTCAAGATTAAATACCCAAACAAAGGGCAAACAATACAAATCAAGTGTTGGGAATTCCGTGGCGCAAGTAAGTCTCTTATTCTTCTTGTTTTTTCTAATTTTTGTGTTGTTCAAGCTCGTGTGGGAGGTTATTTTAGAGGGTTTATGTTAAATAAATACTCACTCATGTTCTTAATATCAACCCTAGGTGATTTCAAGCCTCCTAAAGTAATTCTAGTGCCGAAAAATACTAATTGACCGCTAGTTTCGCTTTCTTGTTGTTGTGGCAGCATTGGAGGGATATTTCATGGCAATTTAAGGTCAAATTGGAGTTTATTTTTATGTATAAAGGTAAGGAACCTCTTACTCTATATGTATTTAAGATTATCCAAGTTTTACCTAAGCCAGTGAAGCTAGATCTTGTGAAATATATATCGAAAGGCTTGGTAGTAATGTTATAGGTTGGTGGACTGTTTTGGGAGACTCAATATGATTATTATTGATGTTGTTTGCGCTGTTTGGTGATTTATTCTAATGGTGTTAAGTCATATATATAGGTGAGGTGTTGTTCGTTTATCGTAAAATAGGTTGTGGTCGATACACAATGGTTATGACTCTTAAATGATAACGATAGTATCTCTTCTCTTATTGTAGGCTAAGGAGTATGACAATTGCATGGCTTGAGATTTGGGTAATATATACAAGGTATGTGAGGCTATACCTTTCCTTCTTTATCACAACTCCGATTGTACATAATGCAATGAACGAGCTTCCAAAGATACTCAATTGTTAGAAGCTAGCAATACTTACATTGTTTCCCCTCTTATGGAACGACTGATGTTATTATTGCTTCTTTTATTCTTATGTTAACAATGTTATTGGTACTTCCTGATTATTATAAGGTTCATAGTGAAGAGTTAGTCCTAATAACATGTACAGAGGATACCGACCTTATATCGCTCCAAAAGGTTTAGAATGTGTTTCCATGAGTCGAGCATGCATTATATATATGTATCTATTTTACTCTACCAAACCGCGCTATAGTCGGCCGGGTATGGTACCTATTGTGCAACCACTCATCAGTTGGGTTTTACCATGCTCCACGTGGCCGGGTATTGCACCTATTCTGCAACCACTGGTCAATTTGATTTTACCGAGCTACACGTGGCTGGGTAGAATCTACCGAGCCTTCTGATGGCTGGGTACATTTTTACTGAGCCTATAATGGCCGGGTACGATATGATGATGATGATGCCCACATAGGCGAATGTTATAAAAAGTTCATGTATTTATACATATTTATCACGCATTTCATGTCAGTAGCCTCATGGTACACAGATGTTACAGGTTGTATATTCTCTATCCGTGCTTACATTAATGTTCGTATCTATGGTTCTCTACCTTAAATACTCGGTATATTATTCGTACTGACGCCCTTTTATTTGTGGACGTTGCATTCCATGCTGCAGGTCCGGATAGACAGGCAGGTGCAGCTCCCCCACCAACAGTAGGCTGTCAAGTTCAGCGGTGATTGGCGAGATCCCTTCTCCGGAAATGCCTTTGTCTTGGTATGAATTTGTGTTATGGACATTGTGGGTATGTCAGAGCCTTATTCCGGCTATGTTGCAGCACTTATGTTCCTATAGAGGCTGATAGACAGTTGTCGACTCATGTATTGTTTGGTATGCCTTGTCGGCTGGTTTTTGTTGTATAGCTTTTCGTGATAGCATGGTAGCTCGTACCATATAAATATATATTTTCTTGATTGTCTGGTCATCCCATGATATATAGATTCATGCCATCATATTATATTGTAGGTTATCCATGATTCATGTCTACCATTTATATTGATCTCTTCACCCATAACAGATAATATAGAAGGTTAAATAAAGTGTACGTTGGTACTCGGCAAGTATGGTCGGGTGCTAGCCATGGCCCTCCACTTTGGGTTGTGACAACTTGGTATCAGAGCAAGTCTTTCCTAGGGATTGTCTATGAGCCGTGTCTAGTAGAATCTTGATTATGGATGTGGAGCGCGCCACAATTATAATCAGGATGCTATATGATATCTAGGGTTATTACCTTCTTCCTTAATCTAGATCGTGCATATAGTTGAGTCGTAAGTGTTCGTCTCTAATATAAACATTGTTTTCTTTTAGAGATGCCTTCGACTAGGAAGCAAACAATTAGTAGACGGCTTGATACAGCTGCGGGAGAGGGTACCAGTCAGGTGCCCCAAGCCAGAGCAGGCCAATGTGAGGCTCATAGCGAGATGTCGTCTCATACCTCATCTACTCCGTCCCGTCCAGAGGATATTAGGAGGCACCCAACACCTCCATTTCCTCTGTCTGGCACTACAGATCTGGATATGCAGAGTGCTTTGCAGCTATGGACCAGCTTGGTGGCTGCTCAGGCTCAGAGGCAGAATACATGTGCTGGTGATAAACCAGTTAGTACGAGAGTTCGTGATTTTATTAATTTGGACCCTCCAGTGTTTACCGGATCAGACCCCAAGGAAGACCCGCAGACTTTTATTGACCAGGTTCATCGTACACTACGGGTTATGCATGTTAGTGATGCAGAGGCAGTAGAGTTGGCTTCTTATCGGATACTTGATTTAGTGGTTCTCTAGTGTGATAGTCGGGAGAGATCCATGGGTCCGAACGATCATCCAACAGTGTGGAAGGAATTTTCTGAGGCCTTTCTTCATCACTACTTACCAGTTGATATACGACGTGCTAAAGCTGATAAGTGCTTGAACCTTTGACAAAGTAATATGAATGTGCGAGAGTACAGTATGCAGTTTGATTCTTTAGAAAGGTATTCTCCCCATATGGTGGCCAAAATGAGTGATTGGGTGCATTTGTTCGTGAACGGGTTGGTACCACATCTGATAAATGAGTGTACGACAACCTCTTTGGTAAAGGGCATGGATATTTCCCATATTCAAGCTTATTCCTAGACATAAGAGGGCGATATTTTCAAGATATTCTGATGACTTCAGAGACAGTGTCAGGCCCCAGCCTCCGAGGAGTTCGGTGCCATCCATAGCTAGTGCTTCGCTACAGTTTCAGAGGTCTCGATATTATCGATCCTATTCTTGTCCAAGTTATAGTTCGCGGGCATCTGGCTCGCAACATCATAGGGATACTAGTCAGGTGAGACCCTCAACACCATGTCGTGATCAGTTCGGCAAGGCCACATTAGACTGTGTTGTTGAGGTTCTGATGCATGCTATTCATGCGGACAGCCTAGCCATATGATGCGCGATTGTCCAAACTGAGGAGGTGATGGTATTGCTCAGCCGACTGGATCTGTGTCTGGTTCTTCCTCATCAGTTCGACCTCCATCATGGGGTTTTTAGCAGTCAACGGGTCATGGTAGGGGTAGAGATACAGTGCCGAGTTCGAGTGGTACTCGCAATCAAACTTATGCTCTAGTAGGTCGACAGGATCTTGAGTCGTCTCTAGTTGTTTTTATAGGTATATTGTCTGTGTTTTCTTATGATGTATATGCGCTGATTGATCCGGGATCTACATGATCATATGTTACACCCTTTGTGGCTAATAAGTTTTGCATTGAACTTGAATTTATAAGTAAACCCCTTGTGGTATCTACTCCAATAGGAGATTTTTTGATTGCTAGAAGGGTATATAGAGGTTGCACTATTATGGTATATAGTCGTCGAACCTCGGCAAATTTATTTGAGTTAGAAATGGTTGATTTTGATGTGATAATGGGAATGGAATGGTTAACCTCATGCTATCCAAATGTTTACTGTCATACGAAGATGGTTAGATTTCAATTTCTGGGTGAACCCGTCATTGACTGGAAGGGGAACATTGCTACAACATAATGTAGGTTTATTTCTTATCTTAAGGCAAGGAAAATGATTTACAAAGGTTACATTTATCATCTCATTCGCGTTAGGGATGCGTGCGCAAAACCGCCTACTCTACAATCAATCGCCGTGGTCAATGAATTTCCAGATGTTTTCCCAAATGAACTCCTAGGCCTTCCTCCCGAAAGGGAGATTGAGTTTAGCATTGATATGGTTCCTAACACTTAACCGATATCTATCCCTCCATACATAATGGCCTGTTTGAGTTGCCAGAGTTGAAGGTGTGTTTAAAGGACTTGCTGGATAAGGGCTTCATTAGGCCAAGCACTTCACCTTGGGGTGCACCAGTCCTATTCATGCAGAAGAAAGACGGTCGTTACAGATGTGTATCGACTATCGACAGTTGAACAAGTTTACTATAAAGAACAAGTATCCATTTCCAAGAGTTGACGACATGTTGTACCAACTGCAGGGTGCCAAGTATTTCTCCAAGATTGACTTACACTCAGGGTATCATCAGGTGAGGGATAAGGAGAAGGATATTCCAAAGACGGCCTTTCGGACAAGATATGGGGACTTTGAGTTCTTGGTAATGTCGTTCGGGCTAACAAATGCCCCAGCAGCTTTTATGGATCTCATGTATACTGTATTTAGGCCCTATCTTGATGTGTTCATGATTGTATTCATTGATGACATTCTTTTGTATTCTCGTCAGGAGGCAGAACAAGCGGGCACTTGCGGATAGTATTACAGATGTTTCAGGATCGTAAGTTATATGCTATGCTCTCCAAATGTGAATCCTGGCTGAACTCGGTAGCATTCCTTAGCCATGTGATATTTGAAGGGGGTATTAGAGTTGACACTCAAAAGATCGATCCAGTAAAAAATTGGCCAAGACATACAACACCATCAGAAATCTACAGCTTCCTAGGGTTAGCAGGATATTATAGGCGGTTTGTAGAAGGTTTTTCCTTTATATCAGCACCATTGACTAAGTTAACATAGAAAGCTACAGAGTTCCAGTGGTCTGACACTTGTGAACGAAGTTTCAGGAGCTGAAGAATCGATTGACATCTGCACCAGTGCTCACTTTCCCTGAAGGAACTGAAGGTTATGTGGTATATTGTGATGCCTCGTGTATAGTTTGGGGTGAGTATTGATGCAGCGTGGGAAGATGATTGCTTATGCATCAACACAATTGAAGAAGCATGAAAGGAATTATCCAACCCATGATTTGGAATAGCTGCAGTAATATATGCTTTGAAAATATGGAGGCACTACTTATATGGCGTCCATGTTGACATCTACACAAATCACACGAGTTTACAATACAACTCCAAGAAGAAAGAGTTGAATTTGAGGCAGCATAGGTGGCTTGAATTACTGAAATACTATAACATCGAGATAATGTATCATCCTGGTAAAGCCAATGTTGTGGCAGACGCTCTCAGCCGTAAGTCAATGGGAAGATTAGAACATATTGATGCAGGTAGATGGGGGTTGCCTAAATAGCTTCATCAGTTAGCCAATATGAGAATCAGATTGTTAGACTCCGATGACGGAGGTGTTACTGTACATAATGCATCATAATCATCTTTGATAGCCGAGGTAAAATCATGGCAATATGAAGATCCTATCTTAGTACGATTGAGAGAGAGCATTTATCAGTGTAAAATTACGGCTTTTGAGATCGGAAGAGATGGCGCATTGAGATACCGGGGCCGATTATGTGCATCTAATGTGGCAGGGTTTCGATAGAAGATTATGAATGAGATTCATCAACCTCGATATTCCATCAATCCTGGATCGATAAATATGTATCATGATGTCAGGGAGCAGTATTGATTGGATAACATGAAGAAGTCTATTGCAGAATTTGTAGCCCAGTGTCCCAATTGTCAAAAAGTAAAGATAGAACATCAGAAACCCGGTGGATTGCTTCGGATTATAGAGATTCCGATCTGGAAATGGGAGGTGATTAATATGAACTTCGTTATTAGATTACCTCGCACTTATCATAAGTTTGACTCCATATGGGTGATAGTTGATTGACTTACAAAATGTGCCCATTTTCCGCCAGTTAGGACAACTTACACGGCTGAAGATTATGTGAAGTTGTATATCAAGGAAATTGTTAGGCTTCATGGTGTGCCAGTATCTATTATATCAGACCGAGGAGCTCAATTTACGGCTAAATTTTGGAGGCATTTTCAAAAGGTTTTAGGCACACAAGTTATCTTAGCACAGCATTTCATTTGCAAACTGACGGACAGGCTGAACGTATCATTCAGACACTGGAAGAAATGTTACGAGCATGTGGTCTAGATTTTAAGGGGAATTGGGATGACGATCTTCCACTCATAGAATTCTCCTACAATAATAGCTACCATTCTAGTATTAAAATATCCCTATACGAGACACTATACGGGAGGATATGTAGATCACCAATTGGATGGTTCGAAGTCGTTGAAATAGAATTATATGGGCCAAATTTATTCACCAAGCCATTAAGAAGGTGAAAATGATACATGAGCGATTGAGGACAGCACAAAGCAGGAAAAAATCTTATTATGATGTCCGGCGTCGTGATCTGGAGTTTGAGGTTGGTGATTGGGTTATCCTGAGAATCTCACCAATGAAGGGTGTTATGCGTTTTGGGAAGAAAGGTAAGCTAAGTTCAAGGTATATCGGGCTATATAAAATTCTTTGACGAATCGAACAGGTGGCTTATGAGTTAGAATTTCCATCCGAATTGGAATTCATCCATCCGGTATTTCATGTATCTATGTTAAGGAAATGTATTGGAGACCCTTCTCGGGTCGCCTCGATCAATCATGTACAAGTTACAGAGGACCTATGATATGAAGAAGTGCTAGTGCCTATATTTTATCAACATGTCCGTAAATTGAGAACAAAAGATCTAGCTTCCGTCAAAGTATTATGGAGGAACAAGAATGTGGAACAAATGACATGGGAAGCAGAAGAGGGGATGAAGGCTAAATACCCTTACCTATTCCAGAATGAAGATAACAAGGATGCTGGTGGAACACATGATACATTGGAAGGTGAAACGGCTCTATGAGGTAAGCAATAACTTGAGAATACTCTTCCTTAATACAAAATAGAGATACACAGATATAAATATCCATAATGCTTTGTGTAGTCGGCCATATGTTGGGCTTTAGTGCTTGTAAGTTTTGCTAATGACCATTTTATAGGGGGAAATTGATCAAAAATTTCCGTTGGAATCCATGATGATTTGGACTCCCCATAGACCCTTACATTCGAGGATGAATGTTCCTAGGGGGAGGGTGTTACAACCAATATTCACGTATGTTAGTTCATGCCATAAGGTATTCAACATAAATCCATGAAATTATTATATTTACGATGGCAAGAAGTTAATTATATTGGTCATAAATGATACAAAGCTGTATATGGGTGGATAATAATTACTAGAAGTTGAACGAATCAAAGATGTTCTCAACCGTATTTTTTGATAAACCTAAAGGTTTGTAGTACACTCAAGAGCTAGTATTTTAAGCTCTTTTAATCATATTATATTCGTATTATAAGTATTGAAGTCAAATGAGTTATGAGACGAAAATCGACAAAAGTTGTCGCAACTTAGGTTCATAATTTTACTCAAACATTAGGTCAAATGTTACTAAGCTTTTCTACCAAATTACTATGAATTATGGAGTGATATAAATACCAAGTTTAATATCGATGAGTCTAGTTTCTAATGCATTAAACCGTTTGTCAATAAGATCTCGGTGTAGAGAGATATTCGCAATTTTGCGAGACTGCGCCAAGAACCTCTCTATGGGGCCCACTAAGGCGGTTAAGACATTTGGGCCTATATATGACACCTCCAACCCGTTTTTAGTCATTGTATTTTACTATATTAAGACCATAGAACCCTAGGAAAACCATCTCAAGCTTCCTTAAAGATTCAAGACCCAAACAAAAGGGAAAACAACACAAACCAAGTATCGGGAATTCTGTGGCGCTAGTAAGTCTCTTATTCTTCTTGTTGTTACTCATTTTTGTGTTGTTCCAGCTCGTTTGGGAGGTTGTTTTAGAGGTTTTATGTTCTTTAAATACTCCCTCATGTTCTTAATATCAACCCTAGGTTATTTCAAGCCTCCTAAAGTAATTCTAGTGCCGAAAAATACTAATTGACCGCTAGTTTCACTTTCTTGTTGTTGTGGCAGCATTGGAGGGAATGGCAATCTAAGGTCAAATTGAAGTTTTTCATTCTTTATAAAGGTAAGGAACCTCTTACTCTATATGTATTTAAGATTATCCAAGTTGTGGCTATGCCACTGAAGCTAGAACTTGTGTAACATATATCGAAAGGCTTGGTAGTAATGTTATCGGTTGGTGGACTATTTTGGGAGACTCAATATGATTATTATTTGATGTTGTTTGGAATGTTTGGATATTGGTTTGAATGGTGTAAAGTCATATATATATAGGGGAGGTGTTGTCCGTTTATCGTAAAATAGGTTGTGGTTGATACACAATGGTTATGACGCTTAAATGATAACGATAGTATCGTTTCTCTTATTGTAGACTAAGGAGTATTACAGTTGCATAGCTGATATTTGGGAAATATATACAAGGTATGTGAGGCTATACCTTTCCTTCTTTTGCACAACTCCGATTGTACATAACGCAATGAACGAGATTCCAAAGATACTCTACTCTTAGAAGTTAGCAATACTTACATTGTTTCCCCTCTTATGGAACTATTGATGTTAATGTTGCTTCTCTTATTCTTATGTTATCAATGTTTTTGGTACTTCCTGATTCTTATAAGGTTCATAGTGAATAGTTAGTCCTAATAACATGTACAGAGGATACCTACCTTACATCACTCCAAATGGTTTAGAATGTGATTCCATGAGTCGAGCATGCATTATATATATGTATCTATTTTACTCTACCGAGTCGCACTATAGTCGGTCGGGTATGGCACCTATTGTGCAACCACAGGTCAATTGGATTTTACAAAGCTCCACGTGTCCGGGTATGATCTATCAAGCTTTATGATGGTCGGGTACATTTTTACCGAGCCTATTATAGTCGGGTACGATATGATGATGATGATGATGCCCACAAAGGCGTATGATTTAAAATGTATATGTATTTATTCATATGTATCATGCATTTCATGTCAGTAGCCTTAGAGGTACTAAGATGTTACAGGTTGTATATTCTCTATCCATGTTTACATTAATGTTCGTATCTATGGTTCCCTGCCTTACGTACTCATTACATTATTCATTACTAACACCTTTTAATTGTGGACGCTGCATGTCATGCTGCAAGTCCAGATAGACAGACAGGTGCAGCTCCCCCACCACAATAGGCTGTCCAGTTCAGCGGTGATTGGCGAGATCCCTTCTCCGGACTTTCCTTGGTCTTGGTATGCATTTTTTCTTATAGACATTATGGGTATGTCGGGGCTCTGTTCTGGCTATGTTGCAGCACTTATGTTCTTGTAGAGGCTCATAAAAGTGTCGACTCATCTATTGTTTGGTATGCCTTGTCGGCTGGTTTTTGTTGTATAGACTTTCATTATAGCGTGGTAGCTCGTACCATATATATCTATATATATATATATATATATATATATATATATATATATATATATATATATATATATATAGTTTCTTGATTTTCTGGTCATCCCACGTTATGTAGGTTCATGCCATCATATTTTACTATTGGTTATTCATGATCCTTGTCTACCATTTATATTGATATCATCATCCCTAAAGGATAATAAAGAATATTAAACAAAATGTACGTTGGTGTTCGGCAAGTATGGTCGGGTGATAGTCATGGCCCTCCAGTTTGGGTCGTGACAGACGTAGCCCTTGAAAAGGCTCTTATTATTGAATGTTTCATGGCGGGAGTTGAGATAGATGTGAGAGTATTGATCTTCCAAGGGATAGAGATCCGGGCAATGCGACATGCCACTTCACTTCAGTTCCCTTGTTTAATCATAGCCCTTTGTAAAGTTGTGAAGGTCCCTATCATGCAACACACTGATAGGACCGGGAAAGAGACAAAGGATATTGATATCACAATGATTAGTGATGTTGTTGCCCCATCGGTGGTTCCTATTCATGATCCAATTAATGTAGAGCCTTCCGACACCCAGCCTCCTGTGACTCCTCAGGTTACTGTGGCATCCACTTCTACTTCAGAGCCTGCATCTCAGTCCACCACTGTTCAGCCCCCTGTTCACTTCGGCTTAGTCTTATTGCTCAGCATGCCAATGCCAAGGTAGACCAGCTCTTGAAGACATTACCCAACCTCATCAAATAAGCTCTCGCCCCTATACAATCATCGGTGAATGAACTCCAAAAACAGCAAACAATGTATGGGGATCACCTGCAGCAGCTTGAGTTGAGGGTTGAGAAGATTGAGATAGGGGAGGCTAGTGCTTTAGCGAAGCTCCGAGAAGAGAATTCTTTGATGATGACCGAAATCCACAAGATACAGACTCTGGAGTTTGACATATCATCCCTCATGCCCATGCGAGGTGATCAGGGTGCAGATACAGCTGCACCAGAGTTGGAACTTAACTTCTCCAATAGTGCCCCTCCGACTACCGGAGCTTCCTAGCCTCCAGCTCCCCCTACCATATAGTGATCCCTTCTAAGCAGGATTCCGGACATTATGCTAAGTCCGAGGAGGAGGAGGCTGATGAGGGCGAGGATGAAGAGTGTTCATGGTCCTCAGAGGATGATGGCCCTCGGGAGAAAGGCATGGAGATTGCGGATGCTACTATTGAGCTTGCTACTACTAAGGACGCTACAGTTGAGGAACTGGAGCAAGCAGATATTCAAAGATCGATCAGCCAGTCCCTAGCAAAGTTGGTTGTCCTTGTAGTTCCATCGTCCATCAGTGGGCCCAGCTCTAGTTCTGGAACAGCCAGAGATCCATCCACCATCAGTGGAAGTCACTCTTCAGGCCGAGCTCTCATCGGTCCCAGCTTCCACATCAGAGGGTGACCACTCAATCACTCAGCCGATTGCCAACTCTCGTAGCACTTAGTGTGCCTCATGGAGCCCCTCAAATGCTTCTCACTGTGCCTATGCATTAGGGACAATGCATACTTTTAGTTGGGGTGGATGGAAGCATTTTATATACTTTTGTGACATCGGAAACTGTTGTACATAGTTATATTTTTGTGTTATAAACGAACATACTTACTCATGTGTATTTTGCTCTGTATATGTTAGTATAATTTCCATACAACAGTTGTGTTGTGTCATTCGTGATTATGTTTATATTAGTGTGTTGTGATTTCAGTGCATAAGTTATGATTCCCTTGTGAATATGATACCCTTGTGAATGTATAAAAAAAGTAACAAAATCAAGTAGATATAACTAGTAATGAATTCCCCTTGGTTTTTCTTCTCCAGGTTCTTTTCCAATGGTTTAATAATAGAACCAGGATATTAGAATGACTCATATTGACCGGTTTGGTGTAATTGCTTAGTCTCAAACATGTGTGTATATATATAGCATATACCCTTCCATATACCTAAAAGAAAAAAGATCAACTATGTGAATTTGAGGCTTGCTATGTGACTCTCTTTCTACCTTAAGTTATACATGTATATATGATGAAAGCTTTGAGTTGCCAACTCTTGGCTTGAGGGCTTCAAACTATGTGCGCCACACAGTTCGTGTGCCATGTGTGTGTGAGTTTTTTGTGTAAATAATTCTTGTGTTTGCTTCTACCATCTAGAACTTGCGCGGTAGGTTTTTTTATGCTTATAATAATTATACTTGGTTGGAGAAATGACCTTAGGAAGTCTTTGTGTGTTTTTGTTTTTTTTTTTAAAAAACCAGTTAGCCTTTCAAGCCGCCCACTGTATAGATAGTATCACTAGTCACCCAATTTGAGCCTTTAACCTCTTCTTTGTGAAATAATTCCCTCTTTTGAACCCATCCCTCCTTGAGCATTGAGAACGAGACTAAAAGCCAATGTTGGGGGCGTGGTGTAAAGTCGGAAGTAGGTAAGATTGTACGATGAGTGTAGGAAAGCGAACCTCAAAATGTGAAACTACTCATGCTCCAAAAGCATTGTGTATTAAGAAAACTATATATTGTAAGAGTTATGAGTAGTTACACATATATAATAGGGTAGTTGAAATGACTAAATGGTGGAAACATTGAAGCTAATGAAAACTATGTGGTTAGAAAATAAGAAAAGGGCAGCAAGAAAGAAAATGTGGTTAATGTTCAAGGAGGGTGTAGTCACTTGTATCTAAATTCTTATCCAACCCTTCCCTAACCTACATTACAAGCTTAAAAAATTCCGTATGCGATCTCCAACCGAGCGTTCTTAGAATTAAGCGAAGAATTAATATAAGGGCAAGCCATGGTATGGTACGTAGTAACACTTGAAACTCCTTTTTTCGAGCGTGAGTGTATTTGTGGATTCTTCCCTTTTCGTGTCATTGTAATTAGTGTGATTTTGTGACTTTTTTTAGTGAGGGAATATAAAATTTAAGGTTTAATTAAATTTGAGTCTTTGAGTCAAATCCAATTGCACACATCTGAGGGTAGCATTTCGTCACATTGTCTGAGGCTGAAAGTTCACAAGCTTATTAGTTTTCCTTGTATGTATTAATGGTTTAGGAAAGGTAAAACAATATAAGGCGCATGTTTGAAGTACTAGTAACAAACACCATCCATGGTCATTCTTGGTTCATGTTTTGTAAATAGAGTCTAGAATAGGATACTGTCATTTTAGTTGCTTGAGAACAAGCAAGAGTTTAAGTTGGGGTGATGATGTACCAGAGAATTTTGGCACATTTCAATACTAATTGCTTAGATTTTAGCTTGTTATAGATACAATTATCTCCTTTTACTTATGTATGTTAGCAAGTAATTTTTGCCTCGCTTGAATTATTCATGTAGAGTCCACAAAATTAGGATATTCCTTTTATTGTTTGAACTTTAGGGAATTAATTGTGTGATTTTGTGTTTGTTTACATTTTGTATGCATTTTTTAATTTATATAATTCATAAAAATATATAAAATATAGTACCTTTGCATTTAAGACTCAATTTATTATTTTTAGTTTTATTGGTCAATTAACATCATAAAAATATAAGAAATAACAAAATTGATTTTTTTTTTTGCACTTTTACTTTTAATTCTCAAACTGATTTTAGTTTGTTCGAAATTAGGAGTTAATACTTGAACATTCATTAGTTTAGTTGTAAAATTTAACTCAGGTCTTTATTTTTAATTTTGTATTAAACAAAAATTTAAAAAAAAAGAGAAAAATAAAGGAATTAATTCAAAAGAAAATAAAAAGAAGGGAGAAGCATGCCAGCCAGTTTGGGCGGATTTTCAAATCAATTGGCCAGCCCAAATATTCCCAAAATCACGCCCAAACCAGCCCAAGTATGCTCCAACCCGGTTTAGGTCCTGCATTACCCCTAAACAATGTTGTTTTGTGGGATTTAATCAGGACCGTCGAGGTATCTTAATCGTATAGTCCTGAAACCCACCTCACTAAGTATTTAAGTGTCTAAACGATACCAACTCCACCCCCCAAAATCCCTTACCATTTGTCTCTCTCACACTATAACCTAGAGACTCTGATGTCGTCGTCCCCCACCGTCTGCCGCTGGCCCAAAATCTCCTCTTCCAATGGCCAGTCTCCAAATAACTCTAAAATTACACCATAGATGCTCTTCCACCTCCCCTTTCTAGATTTGGGCTTTGTCTCTATCAAATCCCACCCCAATTTGTCGAATAATTCAAACCCTAGCACCGCCTCCTCCATGCACGGCGGCGCCACCTTCCAAATCTTACAAAATTAACATCCTAGAGCCTACTCACTCTCATCTTTCTTAATCCACCATCAGTAGCCCTCGAATATCCCCCTAGTGGTTCGAATTTTAGATTGATGTTTGGCCTCAAACCCTAGTTTTAGGAATTGGAGATTTATTGGTGGCTTGACCATTGTAGGTTTTAGCCGTGTGTTTTTTCATGAAAACACACGATTAAACACTAGTTTGGTCAAGAAATTTCAATCTGCCCAAGCCAAGTCTCAATTCCGGTAATTCTTTTCTCTTCCATTTTTTTTGTTACTTTTTCCTATCTACTATTAGTATTTACTTTTTAGTTTTCTTAGATTTCTTTTCGTTAAGATTAATTTCTGTCCTTTGATCCATTTTTTTCTTATTTGATTTTTTGGAGTCATGACTCAGTAATTCAGTGTGTGATTGACTTTGTTTGTCTCCATGAATGCATGTTCGATGGATAATTGCATGTTGTTTGCTAATTTGAACCATTAAAGATTATGTTTTGGTTAAAATTAGAGTCGTTTAATATTTAAAAGTTTTTGATAATGAAAGTGTTGCTGATTACTACTGAAAATGCTAGGACCTTTGGTTAATCAACCATGGTCACTTCTCGAACAAGGTAAAAGGATGGGGTTTGGTTTGACTAGATTATGTAATTCAGGGGTAAGGACAAGGGTAGTATAGGTAGTTTAATAAAAAGAATAGTGAAGTAACTATGTGGGAATCTCCTAGAACCTTCAAGAAGGGGTTCTAATTAAAATTTCAGGAACTTAGTAGTGTTACTTGGCCAACCAGGCATGAACTAAAGGACTAATTAAGCAAAAAAATTAAAATAAAAGAGGGACTTAGGGTGTAAAATGAAAATCTGAATGTTTTCCTATACTTTGTCTATGAAAGAGCAATATATTGCCTTACAATACAAGTTTTAGAGAGCTAAAAATTCAAATGTTTTTGAAAGTTTTAGAAGTTCAAGAATCTGAAAGGTTTTGAGAGGGAAAAATCAGAGAATGTTAGAAAGTTTTTAATATCTAAAAAATTCAAAAACATATCTAGAAGTTTAAGAGCAGTCAAGAGATCCAAAATTTCAAAAAAAGATCAAAATTCAAATCTTAAATTGGGAGAAATCAAAAAATTCAAAAAAAAAAAATAAAATTCGACACCACTGAAAACTACCGAAAAATTCAAAAAAAAAGTTCCAAATCTGTTTCTAGTCAACTGCATTGGTTCATCATCTAGGTTTTCAAAAGTCAGCTTGGTTGTGGTTAATTGAAGCTCATTTCGAAAGTCTACTGCATTTTGTCCTATTTTTCCTGGGTTTTGGACTAGAAATTGTTGTTGCCTGCTGCAATTATACCTCTATTCAGTTGTTGCTTTAGCTGACTTCCACTTCTCATCTTTTGTTCTAATTTGCAGTTAATTTTTCTGCCTGAAACGATATGTGAAGGCTGAATCAGCAAATGTATTTGAATATTTAAAGAAATGACATACTACTCATGTTATTTTCATCTTACTTCACTTGTAGACATATTTATTTGAATGTTAGGTTATACAATGGTAGTATTTCAGGTTTAAATAACCTAGACTTCCTATGATTGTAATAATTGGACATGTTAGGTTATACAGTGGTAGTATTTGAGGTTTAAATAACCTAGTCTTCCTATGGTGTAATAATTGGACTTTTTGATCACTCATAGAACTGTATGAGTATCCTGCAAATAACATTAGTTTAGCTAGCTAGTTTCAGCCTTGATTACCATGAACATTCATACTAATGTTAGTTTAATATAGTTAGCATAGCTTAGAGCAGGTATTTGGTCAGAAATTGAATCCAGAAGTAGAATGAACATTCTTATTAATGTAGAATCATCCATGTCCTATAGCTTGCTTAGAAATAGTTGGTTATTTCAATTTGTTCATTATGTATGTGCTGAAACGCGAGATACAGAATAATTAGATTACAACTTAGTACCAGTACTTACCTCGTATTACATATTAATTTGAAGATTTATTAACAACTGAAATTACTTTTGAATTTCCAGGTTGAGAATGTTAATTAGCAATAGGCAAATAAGTTCAAATTGTGTGAGTTGTTTACGTTCTTAAATCAGCAATCCTTTAATGTGAATAAATCGTGCATTTGCTTTACAAAATTGTAATCATAAGAAGCCCAATATTACTAGCCTTTTGAACTAGTTCACCTGTGTCGAGTAATGGGCCTATCTGATATTTAAAATTGAGTCCCTAGCTGGACTTCGATTTGGGCTAGTGCAAAAGCCACGACTGGATAGTTTCCAATAAAAGGTACCAGAATTTTCCCTCACTCTTGGGCTAATTTCTGAAGCCAAAGCACTTTCATCCTTGAGTTAGTGTACTTTTCCATCTGTTAAAAATACACCTCTTTAAATTGGGCTATTACTAAACCCCAGTCATTGGATGGCTTTTATAAAGCTGAAAGCATTTACATGCTTCTCGGGCTGATTATGAAGCCCAACAGGTTGAAGGCCTGAATTCATGTTTGAAAATTGTTAATTTAATGCAAACTTTGGGCCTTTCAAATTTTATAGAAAATTCAAACTAAGGGGGTTTTTAGCAATAGAAGTCCTTTTGTTTAACTTTGGACCTGATCTGGAGGCCCAAACCTTTGAGTGCCATCAATAGTGATTAAGTGGTAATATGGATTGATTAAGTGGGATACGTAGGCAACCCCCATCAGTTCCAACTTCCTTTTTTTCAAAAATTATCCAAAAAAAATAAAAAAAATTCAGGTGATACCATTCTTGTCTAAAATAAGCCGAATATCCCAAATAGGACGCCGGAAAATTATTTTTGCAAGAATAGCCACATCGTGTCATTTTCAATGGTTAGTGGGCACAACCTTAAATTTTCTTTCCCGAAATGCTAAATGGTCGTATTTGCAAAATTGGGATTTTGTTTTCCTTGAATGAAATCTTTTGAAATATTGTCACTTTTTTCTAAGTCAAAATAAGTCATTAAATCACCTTAATAAATGTGTAGGATGGGCACGATTGGAATTAAACCCTTCAAGATCCTTACTGAGATCCCTTTGCAGCTCCAAATGTGGTGGAATGATCTAGGAAAGGGCAGCAGAGAAACAGTGGTAACAGTTTTGGGTGGCCTTATCGGATTATTGAATGTCCAACCAAGATTGGATATCATTGAAGCCTTAGTCCCTTTTTGGGACCCCACTTGCAATTTATTCTGGTTCTCCGACTTTGAGCTCACACCTACATTGGAGGAAGTTACAAGTTATGCAGGACTCAACGGAAACCTCAGAACTCGATATCCATCGGCACCAAGGTCAATAACTCCATACAGATTTCTAGACTTGTAGGAATGATGAATGTTGCAATCAAGAGAGCCAACAACATGATGGTTCCTTTTATCGTGTCTAAAATATATCGATTTTTTACTATATGCCGAGAAGGGGGAAAGCTCTTCCAGGGTTACAATTTGTTGCTACGGCTATGGATGCAATAGCACCTCTGTCACCGGAATGGGTACATGATCTGTGGTTTTACCGGGTTGAACTGCATTGAAGAATTATGGACCTGGGTAGCAGGCATTGAATTCCCTGAAGGTACGGAGGCTTGGTAATCACATTTGAGATCTTTGACTGCTGACAAAATCAAGTGGGCCTTCATATGGCTTCCTATTATGGAAGAAGTATACACGTCAGCCGAGGTGCCTTATATCCTCTTGATGGGCATTCGGAGCATCCTACCCTATGCTCCTACAGGGTCTTATGCCAATTGGGAAGATTGCAAACCGTCCACAATGATGAGGGTCTGAGTAAACAAGTCATTGAGTTGGGCCCAAAAGCTGCATTTCCAGAAAGGAAAATTCACCAAATATAGAATGAGTGTAGGTTTCTAGAACTGAAAACCATAGTACAGGATAAGGGTAGAGTGAAGTGGACTCAAAATACATGATTTGGTTTGGAAAAAGATTCCAAATTCTTGAAAGTCCCGCAAAGAGACCACACGTCCAATAATTTACCTATGGGGCCCAAGTGCAGTGGGATTGGTTAGACAAGGAGAATGAATATAGGGACAGAATAGGAGATTTAGAACAACAAGTCAGGGATTTTCAGTTTGGAAGCATCCTGCAAGCCACAGGCGATGAAGGTGACAAGAAGAAACTGACCCAAGAAAATAAGGCTCTTAAGGCTCAGATCAGGCAGATGAATATAGCCTCTAACAACCAAGAAAGAAGTCGGGCTAATGAAAGGTTGATAAGCGGGCTAAAAAAAAGTCCTCGAGTGCCAAGAAGACTTGGAAAAATCCAAAGAGAATATAGCAAAAGTCCTGGCGCAGTGGGCAAAAAAAGCAGAAGAACGAGCCCAATTTGTGCAACAAATGAAGATAAATTATGGAGGGACCATTGCTAATCTGAGAAAAAAATGACTACCCTTGAGGACGAGGCAACTAAGCAAGGCAAGGATTTCAAAGCTGACAGGGAACATTGCTATGACCTGATGGCCCAAATGGAGGAGAAAATACAACAATTGTAAAGTCAACACCTTCGTGACTCGCATGTTTGGAAGCAAGGAATTATTAGATAGGGAAGTTACTTCAAGAAAAAGGTAGAATAGAGAAAGGATCCTAACCATTGCTCACCGCATCAGTAGGAAATTTCAAGTGTGCGAGAATATGACTCGCACCATCTTTTTGTGGCAGTGAAGACATTTGTTAAGCAGATAACAAATGATTTGGAGAAACTACAAAGGGCTCTCGCACATAGGCCCGTGACAAGGCCGAATGATGCCCCCGGTCCCCAATAAGTGAAGCTTTAATGTATTCTTGAGCATCGAGTCTATATTTTGTTTTATTTTGACACTATAATTTTCCTTTCCAAGAAGACGAGTAGTTAAACATATTTTCTAACACAAGTCATTATTAATGAAAATTTGAAAATTCCCAACATTGTTTCTTTACTTTTCGCGTTTATTTTTTACGAACTACGCTTGGTCTGATTTATGCGGGGTCATGATACGTAGGCAATCTCCATAAGATTCGACCATATACCTACGAAGAATAAAAAGAGAGGAAGGTAAATAAGAGAAAACAAGAGAGGAAAATAAATTTAAAAAAAGAGAAAATAAGAAAACCAAGAGAAAGAAACAATGGCAAAAACAAAGGCAGGAATGAAGAAAAGAAAAAAGGATGAGAAAAGAAAATTGAGAAAAGAATTCTGAGCCAATCGACTATTAGAGCAACCTCCCAAACCATCCAATGCGGGTCTGGAGGAATGGCAAAGGGTAAGAAGAAAGAAGAAACATCCATGACAGCTGCGGGTGAAAGAAGACACCGCACTCCTAGATGCATGTGTTCAGAAAGAACCCATCAACATTATTACCCGCACCACGACATGGCCTATGCTCCTCAACTATATGCGGTCATGAATGCTCATCCTTTTGTATGAGCGCACCAACATGCCAATAGAAACCAAGCTCCATTTCCAAGAAATCAACCTCCTCACCAAAAAAACTATAATCCTCGACCTTGACAGAATAATTTCCCTCCTCGTGAGCCACCCGGGAGGCAAACTTTCACACCAATTAGTGAATACAACTCCAATCTATTCCCAAAGGTTGTCCAACTGGGTCTACTGCATCCAGTCCCCCAAACAAGTCAAAATCCAGCATCACCTGCTTACAGAGCCGGTGTCAGATGTGCCTATCATTCAGAGGCGGAAGGGCATGATACAAATGATTGTTAGACCTTGAAAAGAGCGGTAGAGAATTTGATAGAGCAAGGCAAAATAGTCTAAGTGATGAGGAAATTCCCAACATAACCAATAATCAATTGCCAGCCCACAACAACGGGCCAGTAATTGGGATGATTAGTGAAGACAAAAAATTTGACCTAGCATTAAAGGCCATAATTGCTATTTCTTATGCACAGAGAAAGCCAAAAATTACCCCGAAGCAAGATAAGGGTGAAAAGAAGAACAAAGTCATCAAGACAGCACCAGAAAAGAAAGTTGAAATGGAACAAAGGTAATGCCTTCCAAAGATGGAATTCTCTATGTCCCACGAGGAAGTAAGGAAAAGCAGTTGACTCTGAGCCCTGCAAAGAAGTTTAAACTGAAAAGGGAAACCCAAAAGTACATTCCTAAGGGAGCTTATGTGGTGCGGGGGCCAACTAATCCACCAAGTCTAACTCAGCCCGTGGTTATTGGTCGCGCACCACAGAGGCCCATGATGGTTCCGATTAGAGTGCCATGGAATTATCATAAAATAGTAGTTATGTATAAGGGAAAAAAGGTCTCGGGGAGCTTCAAGAAAATCGTCTCGTTGAGAAGTATTCTAACATAGAAAAAGTGAGCAACGCCACCAGAAGGCGTTTCCCATCAAAGAAACCAATAAGTCCCGAAGAGGCAGAAACTTTCTTTTAGAAAATGAAAATGGCAGACTATGAAGTGGTTGATCAACTACGAAAGTATCCTGAACAAGTGTCCTTGTTGTCATTGCTGATGAAGTCTCCCAAACACCAAAAGGTATTAATAAAGACCTTGAATGAAGCATAAGTTCCCGCTGAAACTTCGGTGGAACAGTTAGAAAGAATGGCTGAAACAGTTTTAGCTATCAATCAGATTTCATTCAGCAAAAATGACTTGCCTCCAGAAGGGGCTGCTCACAATAAAGCTTTAAACTTAACTATCAAATGTGAGGGATACTATATGAAGAGGGTCATGGTAGGCGGAGGTTCTGGTGTAGACATTTTCCCACTCTCCACATTGCAGCGTATGGAAATCGGGACTAAAAGGATTCATCCCAACAATATATGCGTGCGGGCTTTAGATGGAATTAAAAGAGACACGGATGGAGAAATTGACCTAATTTTGACCATTAGCCCGGTGGACTTTGAGGTGACTTTCCAAGTGCTAGACATGGACACGTCCTATAAGTTTCTTCTAAGAAGGCCCTGGATCCATGCTGCAGGATCTGTACCCTCTACCCTCCATCAGATGGTGAAATTTGAACAAGAGGATCAGGAGATTGTGGTCCATGGAGAGGATGAACAGTCAATCTATCGGGACCCATCCGTCACATGATTGGAAGTGAGGGAAGGAATTGAACACATAGTTTACAAAGCTTTCGAAGTTGTGGTTGTAGACCACTATGAAGAGGGAAATCCTTGCCCCACACCTTTATTGTCCAACGCCTCGATTATGGTGTCCAAGGAAATGATCAGACATGGTTTCAAGCCAGGAAAGTGACTTGGAAAAGCTTTGCAAGGAATATCTGAGCTAGTGACTCTACCTACAACTGAAAAGTTCTTCGGGATAGGTATCCTGCCTACCCCAGATTATACAAAGTGGGCAGATGAGAGAAAGAAGGAATGATGGGTCTTGCCCAAACCACTGCCACATTTGTATGAATCCTTTGTCAAGACGACACACAGTGAGGAAGAGGATGATGAGGCCTTCACGACTGAAGAAATTGAATAAATATGTAGGTCAATGAGTAAAATATCTACGAAACCCACATGGTTCAGCCAGGAGAGGGCACAAGCATCGCTGAAGTGTTGTATATGGGACCAAATACCAAGCTACAGACAAGGCTATGCCATTACCAATCAGGGGGGAGTCCCGGTAGACCTGTCCTGCCAATTTTTCTGCATTGCGAGTTATTCCAGGGTGTAACTCAGATGTTTTTATTAGTTTCTTGTCTTTAAATTTCTCAATGTAAACCCTATTATCTTTCAAATTCCAAGAAATGAAATCAATATTTAATAGTTCATTTTTCTTTATTCTTTATGATTTTTGCTATTTTCTCTTTTATTTTCTTCTTTTCACTTCTATTGATGCAGCTTAAAATAATATTACATGCTTGCGAATTTCATGCCTAGATCCAAACACGTTGTCTACTTGTGAAATAATGAACCAAGAACCAGAATATGATGAAGAAGGGGCTGTTAGGGAAATAAATTGAGAATTGGAATAATTTGAGAATAAACCTAAGCAAAACTTGAATGATATTGAGCCAGTTAAGTTGAGAACTTCTGATGAAATCTGGCAAACCAAAATAAGCATGCCATGAATGAGAAAACTCGAGATGCAATAATCCAACTCATGTTTGAGTTCAAACATTTGTTTCCTTGGTCATACGATGACATTCCAGGACTAAGTGTTGATCTGGTATTTTATAAATTTCCAATTTACCATGACTACCCTCTAGTCCAGCAAAAATAGAGAAAGATCAAAGCTGACATCAATGATAAAATCAAGGAAGAGATCATGAAAAAGTTGAAAGAAGGGGTAATTCGATTAGGCAGGTATGCTACATGGTTGGCTAATGTAGTCCCAGTCCCAAAGAAAGACGGGAAGACCTGGGTGTTGCGCAACATCTATATCCTTATTGATAATTGCGCCACGCATGAGGTACAGTCCTTTGTGGATTGCTACGCAAAATATCCCCAAGTGTTGATGGATAAAGAAGATGCAGAAAAGACAGACTTCACAACACCTTAGGGTACATAATGTTACCTAGTTATGCCATTTGGTATGAAAAATTCTGGGGAAACTTACATAAAATGGGATAAACCAACTCGATTTATTGCTTTCATTGATACCGGAGCTGCTTCTTCACTCATAAATCATTATTTCTCCCTAAAGATCAATGGGTACCGCATTTTAAGTACGTCAACACTACATCAAATTCAATATTAACCACAACTGTCGTTACAAAGAACCCGGTCACAATTGAGTTCTTTCCATGATTGAAGTACAGAACCAGCTGCTAGGATCTGACGTACCAGGAAAGGATCTTATTATTGGGTTCGACATTTACAGACAACTTAGAAATCAACCCCAGATCATGGCTAACGCGATAGCTTTTAAAAAGTAGTTTAGACCTTATTCTAAGATTCGAAGGGTATTCCAAATCATCAACGATGAACAAATCAAAGAGATTGAGCAAAATTTCATTGAACATTCATGTACTGAATCCCACAATGATTTCATGAAGAAAGGGAAACACCTGTTATGGAAAAACGGAGAGTTTTTTTATACAGATCACTTTCAAGAGGAATGAAAATATCAATCCAACAAAAGCTAGCCATTCAAGGATGAATCAAGACCATCTTTAGCTTGCAAAGAAAGAATGTGAAGAACTTTTGAAATTTGATCTGATAGAGCCGTCAGACTCACAATGGACATGCGAAGAATTTTATATCAACAAAAGATCTGAACAGAGAAGAGGAAAACTCAGGTTAGTGATCAATTATCAGCCACTTAACCATTTCGTCCAAGATGATAAGTTCCATATCCCAAATAAACTTACCCTTTACTCCCACTTAGCCAAGGACAAATATTTTCCAAGTTTGATTTAAAAGCTTGATTTTGGCAATTGGGAATCCACCTTGAAGAAAGACCCAAAACGAGATTTTGCAGCCCCGATCATCACTTCCAACAGAAAGTCATTCCCTTGGAAAACTGCACCCTCCTTATTCCAAAATGCCATGATAAAAATCTTCCAACCCATCCTCCATACCTCCTTAGTTTACATCAATGACATCCTGCTATTTAGTTATACATTGGAGGAACATGTCAACTTGTTTCGTCAGTTTTAGGCATTAGTAACACAGTACAGGATCATGCTTTCTACAAAAAAGATGGTTCTTGCTCAAAAGGAGATTGATTTTCTCGAAATGCATTTTTCCCAAAGGGAATATAGTCCAGGACCACATATATGTCAGGAATTGCTCAAATTTTTGGATACCAATCTCACAATAAAGCAAATCCAATAGTTCTTGGGTGTAATAAATTATGTAAGAAATTTTATTCCAAATATCATTAAACATATTTCACCGCTCATATAAATGCTCAAGAAAAATGCTCTGTCATGGTGAGAAAAACAGGATTTATGAGTGAAGAAGCAGATCCGGTATCGATGAAAGCAATAACTGGAGTTGGTTTATCCCATTTGGATGAATAGACCATGAGTTCTACCTGAGGAATGGCTGCGAGATCATTGATCTCCTCTCGAGCTTCTATCATTGGTTCTGAAATTCGGTATTGCTCATTACCTTAATCTTCATAGATAGCAAGAGAGAATAAAGTTTCTTTATTAGGTTCATCATCTACAGAGAATATGGATTCAAGGTCCTCCTCCTTTCCAAGATGTATGCCATTTTAATCTTTGATTTTTTTCAAGGAGTTTAACAGATCTTCTTGATTGTGGATATTTTTTTGCGAAATGTCCAATCTTATGGAAAATAAAGCATCTATTCTTCTTGTTAAAATTTCCTGGCCTTCTGTGCCAAAAATATTTTGTGCATCTCTTGGACCTTGATTTTTTGTTTGGAATTCTTGGCTATCTGAACCTCCTAATCATTTGCCTGGATGTCCGGCAGGAACATCCTAATCTGGTAATTAGATCAAATTTGCGGCATGATTTTTCAAGCGCTGGATTATGCTAGATAATTTCCTTTAGGGTTGAGCCCTTTGTACAAATATCATCCAATCTAACGAAAATGGCTTGCCTGATGTTACCAATTTGTGGGATAGTTATAGACTAAAACTTTTCTTCAATGGTGGTCATGGTTCGGCTTGCTAACAACTTTGGAAGGGAATAGACAAGGCTTGCTTCATATTGATGTCTCCGCAAACTTCAAAGTATATCTTTGCCATATTTTTAAAATGCGTGTCAATGTCATTTCTGTCGAATAACATGCACTTTATCTCAAAGAGTTGTCTTCACATTTTCTCCTGTCTTTGGCCAGTATTTCTGCAGAAAACTTTATGTAGGATCCTGATGTTGAAGGCAAAATCTTAGAAAGTAAGAAAATTATTTTTTTTTCTTGAATTCCAAGTGAGTTCCACCAGTTATCCTCTAACTTCTCTCTAGGAAGAAGGGTGAATGGAGAGAATAGTATTTCGTGAATAGTATTTCCGTTGCTATTCATCGGGCATATCGCCGGAATCCGGTGGCGGACTGTCACAATTTTGATGTCACGACAAACTCCTTCTTGTGGCGAACACCTTCCTTTGATTTTATTCCAATATCTTAATCCAAACGCAACAGATCTTGAATTTAGTGATTCTTCATACTGTTCATTCGAATTCACAATCTGCAAACTTTCTGTGAAGCTTACGGATTGTTGATTTTATTTGTTTGGATAGAGTTTCCTACTATGTACAAGAACAACTCGTAAGAATTTGTTAAAGCTACTGTAGTTTCGATAGTTCTTTTCAGTTGCTTGTAGCAGCATCGTTGAGTGGATATGGTGGAACTATTTTGAATAAAATCGCAACTATGGATGCTACGACCTCTCCCCAGCATCTGGCTATGGGAGAGGTTGGTCATATCAATTCAGAAAATCAATCTATTCACGGACAAAAACAGTCATATGCATCGCAGCTCGTTGGACAAAAATCTCTCGCAAGATTTCCAAATCTGGAACTTTGTCCTGTTACGATTGAGCAAGGAATACCTACTGTTGAATTCATAGTAGATGAAGTGAATTCATACACAAGGGAGAAAGGTCTTCATCAAGCAGTTATTGTTAAATGTTTGTATGGAAAGCCAAAACTATAGGAGCTGCGTCGATTTTACCAAAACATTTCGACGTCAACGGCAATTGCAACATTGGACAGCTAGAATATCGGCATATTTTGGTAAGATTCAATCTATTTGAAGATTTTACGAACGCGTTGTCAAAAACATCTGGTTATGTTAAGTCAAAAGGCGATGAGTTCTTCTTCCGGACATTCCCATGGACAATGGGATTTAACCCCCGTGAAAAAACTTCAAAAGCCGTTACTTGGATTTCTTTTCCAAAACTGCCAGCAAATATCTTCGCAAAATAGTCATTACTGTCCATCACATCTGTTTGGAAAACCTATTGCAGTAGATAAGGCTAGTCAAGATCGAACTCGGCCTAGTACGGCTCGAGTTAAAGTCTTGATTAATTTACTCGACAAGCATCCAAAGAAAACAAAGATCAAGATAGTAGATAAGAAATCTGGAAAAATTGTTGAATACGACCAGCAGATTGTATTCGATAATTTACCAAAATACTGCACGTGTTACAATCATCAAGGACATGATGTTAAATTGTGTCGTTGGAGTTCAGATGAATTGAATGAACAAGTACGTCACGTTGACGAACCTGAAGGACGAGACACTTTGGCTAAATTAAGAGGTGATGCTAGGGAGTACTTGAATGCTAATATTACTAGACGTCGAATTGAAGGGGTTCTACCTAATGCGAATGATGGACAAACTTCTGGTTCATTTTTGCCAGTTTCTGAATCTCTTTCAATGCCAAATCCTAATGTTGCACTGCTTTGTAACACTTCAAGTTCAGATCCATTGAAGTCTCCTGTGAATGGTTTAGCTAAAACACATTCAGATAAGGTTCTGTCTAATTTGGCACATTCTGCTGCATCACCTATTCCAGCAGATGAAAATGCAAAAGGGGCAGACCTAGTCTTAACAGACTCTTCTGTACTGGATAAGGCCATACAGCAGCAGCACTTGATCAAGAATAATTCAATTGTTGTATCAGTTGAACCACAGGAAAAGCCAACACAGACAGTTTCTGCAGTACCAAGCTGTCCTGAAGATCGAGATGGTAATCTTGCAGCAAGAAGTACTGAAGATGTTCAGCTAATGCCAACTACAGTGCACAGCTGTGTATTCAACCATCTAACTTCCTTAATGTTCACAGTGAACAGATGGTTTCAGTTTTGGCTAGGGTTTCTCATTCTGTTCCAGTAAGGCCAGCTACAGAAACTTATCCAATACTGAATACTGATATACCACAGTTGTGTCAAAATGACCCTGCTGATACATCCAGTGAACAGATGCTGCCAAAACTGAATGGTGAATATTCTGAGTTCTCACAGCCTAAAGCAAACAGGATAGACCAACTGTTGGGTGAGCAGCATCAACTGGAACACAAAAGTAACAATAAAAAAGCCTCAATTCTTTATCAAGAAACTGCTACAAATTTGGAGGTCATGCACTCTGCCAAAGCCTCATCTAATTTAAAGGATCACTGTGAAGAGGTCGTATCACACTTCACTGGTAATATTCCTAATGTGAATGCTGAAAAAGGACAAAGTGTTGATCCTGTTCGAGTCAGTCCAGCTGCAGACTCTCAATTTCTGCTAGATGCTGAGACAGATCAGCTGTCTACAATTCCATATACTGTTCCATCCAATTTTAATGTTCCTATGCAACAGCTAGTGTCAGAGTTGAAAGATGCATCTTTTGAGGCTGTTCACAATAGCAACATCAACACATCTACTCTGGCTTGTCAAGGAAAGGTTATTTACTCACAACTTCTGCATCATGCCAAAACAGTCACAAACAATGCAACAACTTCTGTGCTGTTAGGACAGAACTTGCCACTGCCAAGAATGATTGATGATCAAAACATCCCTGCGGGATGTAATGATGTAAAGAATCCAGCAGTTTTGAGTTTAGCTAGACATTCCAGCTCAAAGGAGGTATGCAAAGGGGAGGATCACAAAACCACAGCGCATGCTACACAAAACAACAACACTGCCAAAGGGACAGAACAGAATGACCATCCAAACTTTCATGGCAATGTTCAAAAGATCGAGCTGAATCAGAGTTTGAGAATCATGAAGCAATGAATAAAGGTATCCACAGGACAACAACTCATACAGTTACAGCTGCTGGACAGCCTACTGGTAATCAACATCAAACAAGGGAAGATGGACAATGATCGATGACCAGCAAAGCAGTAAATCAAACATCCAACAATCAAACTCACATTGCAGGATACAATCCAGTATTACATACAACTTCAAACACATTCGCCCCACTTGCTAATGCCAGTGATGATGAAGGACAACTACTGGAAGAAAAGAAGCATGCAGTTAACAACAACTTACAGAATACAGAGATGTAATCTGCAGCACTCTCAAACAAAAGAAAATACCAATATGGAACAGCCCATCATGCACATCTACTACAACAGTTGGATGAAAATTGTCTGCATCCTACCAAATTAGTCACAAACCATGCAATAGCTACTGTGCTACTGGGGAGAATCTGCCACCGCCAAGAAAGATTGATGATCAAAACATCTCTGCTTTCAGCTCAAAGGAGGTATGCAAAGGGGAGTCTCACAAAACCACAACACATGCTACACAAAACGCCAACACAGCCAAAGGGACAGAACAGAATGAACCATCCAAAATTTAATGGCAATGTTCAATAGATTGAGTTGAATCAAAGTTTGAGAAGCATGAAGCAATAAATAAAGGTATCCACAGAACAACAACTCATACAGGTACAGTGGCTGTTGCTGATACTCGACAACATTCAAGTAATACTCGACAACATTCAAGGCGAAGATGGACAATGGACGATGGCCAACAAAGCAGTAACTATTGACATTACATCACAGAATACAGACATATTTGCAGCATATAATGCACAAACAAGCCAATCGTGGAATCGATTTGCAGCGCCTCATCAAAACAAGTCTGTTTTATCAACGCATGTACAGAATCAGAAAACGAGAAAGCTCCCAAATAGAGCTGCAAAACAAAAACAGGTCGCTCGACTCCCTGGTTCATAATCCATTCGAGCAAAAATTATACCATGAATTCTGAAGTCTTTTTAACAAAAATTATGATCGAAGGAAGTAAATTACAATCTGGAGAAAGAAGAGTGATGCTTGGCTTCTTCAATTTTCTAGATTCCCATCACAATAGTTTCCAACCTCTCATGTCATCTTGCTATTCACATCATAGAGTTTTGATACAACACTCTATGATGATCATAGTTTTTAGTCCTTGCAGGGCGTGTTTGTAATGACGTATTAGAGGCCTCAATAGGAGGAATATGTTAAGGTTAGACCGGTGGTGTTAGGATAACAACTCCGACGAGATTGACTCCCTTATCTGTTTTGCCTATTTGCTGTTGTAATTTTCTTTTCTACTATTAATAAAAAATCCAGCCCTAGGCTCTGCCTAATGGATTGCCTAAAAAAAAAAGTTCCATCAGTTCCTGAGGATTCCTGCGAATCGTGAAATAAACTCTGACAGGATGATGTACTTTTCTCTTTCCACCAAATTTTTGGTTACCATCTAAGTATAGAAGTTTTGGATCCCTTAACGCCATTTTGAAACGTTGATATCATCTAAGGTGAAAGTGTGGAAACCAGTTCCAACAAGTTTTGACGCCATGGGCTCATATCTTCTTTCTAAGATTGGCTCATCTATCATGCCCTCTTGTTCCTCATCTACTTCAGATACTTCAGGGTCCATTGGCTGGTTTACAAATATTGGGGGATTGTCTTCTTCTGAAGAGTTTGTCCTGGATTCATTGCTAGACTGAGAGCTATCTTCCATTGATTCATCGTCTGATGAATTCAGAGATTCTGACCATGGAGTATCTTCTTTTGGTATGTTTCTTGGCTGGGAGACATAGAGGTCTGGAGCCTTCTGGGCAGAAATCATCAGATATTTAGGGTTGGATTGTTTTGAACTTTCTCCTTGGTCTCGCCTTTTCTTGGTTTTTTTTTATGCTGGAAGGGCATCCTTCTTTTCCCAAACCATTTTTGCGATATCAAAATATGTTCTTCTTTTAAGTGTTGGGTGAAAAGAATTGGATTTTGTGAGGTAGATGGAAAAGTAGAAAAGGTGTAGTCTAATTTAGGTGGGGAATATACTTGTGGAGACATGGGAAAGAAGTTAAGTTTTGAAGAGTAGACTGGGGGTTTTTATGGCTCAAAGTGGTCATTTCTCAGAAGTTGAATTTGTTCTTTTATGGAAATCGTCTCCTTTTGTTGTTGTTAAAAGAATTGGAAAAGTGAAGTTCTTAGAGGATAAAAATCGTATTGTAAATTTTCCAATCTCAGTTCCAAGGCTTTGATTAGTCCGGCATGGTGACATTATGTCCGATCCATCTTTTCCTCAATTGTTTCCGCCTTGCTCAATATTTTGTTTTGTGTATGGGCTGCGTTTTTATGGTGTTGCCAATGTTGTTCAGCACCTTGTTTGGCATATGGAGTTTTTTAATTGCCAGTTTATTGTTGCTTTGATATCACTTGTTGGGGATTTTTTTCCAGTAGGTAGCACTATATTTTTCTTGGGAATTTTTGGAGCATGGCTTATACCCTCCTTTTCAAACGTTGAAGTGAAGGAAAATCTAGGGTATGACTGGAGCTTGAAGGACTTAGCATGAATATTTGCGGTTGTGGGGGATTTGTTGTTTTTTGAGTTGGTGAATTTTTAGGTTCGGGTAGCCTTTTGGATTCTGGGGTATGGGTTGATGGTGATTTGGGTATGGTTTCACTATCCTCCAAGCTTGAAGTGAATTTTTCTGGTAATTTTGGCCATTCCTGGGGTTTGTAACTTACAAGAAATTCATATTTATTTTGACGGCTTAATGAGCTTGATCTTTACTTTCAGATTTGGATCGAAATTATTTCTTAGTGGTTTTCCCCTTTTTTCTTTGATTTTGGTTTGCTTTTGTTAAGGCTGAACCTTGCATCATATTCTCCCATTGGATCTTCCAAACAGTCTAGACAATCGAAATCAAGATCCCAAGGGCAATGTCCCATAAAGGTGCATTTGAACCACCAAGTCCTTTTTCCTTCTTTGTCAAATTTTGACGCCAGTCATGTTCTTCCATGATGCTTTGTATATTCCAAAAAACTTAATTTCCAATTCAGGGTATGTATCTATTGTATCTTTGGGTTGAATCATTTGGAAAGAGAATTTGGTTTTATTTGGTTTTTTGAGATGGGAATGGTCAAAGCTTATGCAAACGGTTTTGTCATTTATTTTGGTAAAAGTTGGTTCGCCGGATTGAAGAGATTCCTCTGATTCACTTAACTTTTCATAATTTGCGATCCAGGAATCAAGAAGAATTTTGACAAGTTTATCTCTAGAAATTTGTCTGGGTATTTGGGTGCACATGGTGTTTCCTTTGGTAGCATTAATATTTAAGAGCAAAGCATTTTCTCCTCCGGGAGGGCAAAGATCAGTGGCGTGATTTTGGACTCTCCACGCCATTTGGTGATGAAGAGTGGCTTGGATGGAATCTTTGGCTTGTGGGGCTCCCTGGATTTGGACTTGGATTTTTAGGGCTTCAGTTAGGTACGAGACATAAAAGGACATGTTGAAATTTGGAAAGATAGTTATGAGGACAGTTCCAGCATTCAGGCTAACTTCTGTAGTACCCAAATTTGTATGTTCGTACTCCAAGTATCTTGTATCTAGAAGAGAAAGTCAAGCGACGATAGGTTGACCTTTTCTTCCTTGATATGTTAAAGCTATTCAGGTAGCACCATAATAGATATGGGTAAAATCATGATCTCTCCATTGTCTGAGAAAATCATCCGGGATTTGAAGGGTGATAAATTGTTCCTATCGAGTGGCAAGAATAGGATGCTGGTCAATTTTTGATACAACAACATATTCTTTGACTCCTTTTGGTCTGTGTTTGACTAAGGAACGGATTTGGGTCTAGAGTGCAAAGGATTTTTTGGCGAAAACTAAGTAGGGGTTTATAAGGGGTAGTTCAGTGGAGAATACTTTTTGTTCATCGGGTAGGATATATACTTCATAGAGGTAATTATATTTTTGGAAAGTTTTGTTTAGAGTAGGAAACATATTCATTTTTGCTAGGGAAGAAGATGATGGAAATGACTCAGACAAATTTAGCGAACTGTTCCTCCCTTTGAAAGGATGGGCTGCTCTGATACCACAGTATAAAGAACAAACTAAGAGACTCCAAGAAAGCAAACTATATCATAGATACGAAAGTTTTCCTACAAAAGGGGTTGGCTTCAACAACCTATAAGGGACCGCTTGCCAAGCTATACAAATTGTTAATTTGTTTATAGTCACAAAAGTTTTCCTAAAAAGGGGCTGGCTTCAACAACCCATAAGGGGCGGCTTGCCAAGCTACACAACTCAGAAAACTTTTGTACTATATCCAACGTTAGATGTTCATAACTCAGAAAACTTTCGCACTACAATAAGCTAACTTTAAGAGAGTATTCTTACCCTATTTTCATACATGGAACGGCCTTTCCATCTATTCGAAAGAAAGAACAAGAGGAAAATCCAGAAAGCACTCATATGTAATATATCACAAGAGATTTACCAAGGATACCAGATGATCCTACCATTACTACAAGGCCTCCTTTATATAGGGCTAGGAGGTTGTTACAAACAAACTTTCAAGATAAAATAAACATATCTTACATGGAAAACATATCCATATATGGGTCTTTCTTGGCATGTGAAGGACTTTAGGCAAACAAACTAAAAAATACCTGAAAACATGTGATAGGGGTGAAATATACATGGTATGGCATGTGAAAGCATGGGGTAGCATGTGAAGCCATGTGAAAATACTGTGGTGTATATGACGAAGCATGTGGATTCATGTGGAAGCATGTGACAACAAGTGGAAGTGGGGCCCGAATATATGGAAAGATGTGGGAATTTGTCTTGGCATGGGTAGGATATATTTGAGGGTTTTTTGGTAGGTAATGTAGGATTATGGTGGGATTAGCAGAGATTTAGATAATTAACCTTCATTGATTCTAGGGCTTTTTTCTAGGCATCTTTTTAAAGACCTTGTGTAGTAATGCATGGAACTTGACGGTCCTTCTCCGTTGTGTTCTTTCTCCTTTGGATTGAGACATGTAATATGCAACTTTAATCTGGAAATGTCATGTGTGATCTTTTCTCAGATGAGTTCTTATGGAGTTTGATATTCTTTTGCTGCTTCCCGGACTCTTTCCCAGTGAGGATGAGCGTTGGTATAATGCCTGCTTGCCCAATATTTTGGCCATATCTCTTTGGGGATGCACCTATTTTTCTAGAAAAAATATTCTTTGTGCCTCATTATATTCTCCCTCCATTGATAAAATGGACACGGGAAATTTCCACCAGAATGATGCTTCTGCTTGCACCTGGACTTTTCCATTAATGATCTTTACTGGCCTATACAACATGAATACCGTTGTTGTGTAGGAATTGCTGAAGCATTTCATCCAATATCTTCTAGGCTTGAACTTTAATAAAAATTCTTTAAGAGATGGTGCATTGTTAGCAAAATCCTTGAAGATGTTGCATTTGAATTCCATGAAATATAATATTAACGTCATAGGTACCAAAAAAACCATAATAATTCTTGTGGAAAATCCTTGGCTTGAGTGATGAATATGTTGCAGAACCGATGTTTTGGATTGACTCCATAAGGCTTGAGAATAGACCCTCCATATTGCCGAAAAACATGGAGCTCATAATAAGTTCTTCTTTCCGTTATAATTGATGGATCAAAGGGATCCATGAGGTTGAACAACCACGGTGGATGATCAGTTGGCTTTAGTGAACTTGACCCTGGTACATTTGAAAACATGAAGATATGGCTGATTAGCTTATGTTTTGTCTTCATTTTTGCGGGTTAAAATCTCTTTGAGAATTCTTCTGGTCGAGATAGAAAATCTACGAGAATATTATCCTTTATTTTCTCTGACTGCTTCATCCTGTTTGATAGAGGTATATGTGGACAACGTAATCATCAAGTCCCGAGCGCATGATGATCACATTCGATATTTGATAAAATTCTTCGAGCGGCTGTAGTATGATCTAAAGCTGAACCCATCTAAATGTGCATTCGGAGTCCCGTCGGCCAAACTTCTGGGTTTCATAGTCAGCAGAAGAGGTATCAAGTTAGATACAATGAAGATAAATTTTATCCGGGATCTGCCTCCTCCGAGAACTAAGAAGGACATGATGAGCTTGCTAGGTAGATTAAATTGTATCATCTGGTTCATTTATCAGCTTATTCCACATGTGATACCATATACAAACTACTAAAGAAAGATGTGGTAGTCAAGTGAGCGGATAAATGTCAAAAAGCTTTCGATATCAAAGAATATTTGTCAAAACCGCCAGTATTTGTCCCACCGGAGCCAGGGAGGCCTCTTTTTTGTATCTGGTGGTCTTAGAAAATTCATTCAGTTGTGTCCGTAGGCAACACGATATAACTAGGAAGAAATAACAGGCAATCTATTACTTGAGCAAGAAGTTCACTAATTATAAAGCTAAATATACTCTGTTAAAGAGACTGCTACGCTTTGACTTGGGTTACTGAGAAGCTAAGACATTATCTGCAAACCCACACTACTTATCTCATAACGTGGTTGGATCCTTTGAAATACATATTCCATAAGACATTATCTGCAAGCCCACACCACGTATGTCACTCGCACAGCAATGAAAGCCCAGGATTTGGCGGACAATTTAGCTGAAAATCCGGTTGACGAGGAATACCAACCATTGACACTTACTTCCCGAATAAAGAGGTAAATTCAATATAAGCAATCTCAGAAGACACTCATGCTTGGAAAATGTTCTTTGATGGGGCAGTAAATGCCAAAAGTGTACGAATTGGGGCAATTTCCATCTTACCTACTTGTCAGCACTATCTAGCCACAGCTAGGCTTCGGTATTTCTGCACAAACAACACTGCTGAGTATGAAGCCTGCATCATGGGTATAAACATGGCGATTGAACAGGACGTCGAAGAGTTGTTGATTATAGGAGACTCAGATCTAATTATCCGGCAACCCCAGGAGAACGGGAAACCCAAAATGTTAAGCTTATTCCTTTTCGGCAACACGTGGAAGATCTTAGCAAATGGTTCAAGTCAATAGAGTTTAGGTATATCCCTCGGTGTCAAAATGAACTAGCTTATTCACTTGCTACTCTAGCCTCGATGTTACCCTACCCAAGAAATGCCCACTTTAATCCCTTGGAAATCCAAATCAAGGAATGTCGTGGCTATTGAAACACGATTGACATTAAAAGGTTTTTGAAAAGTCAAGAATACCCCGAGAAAGCCATTGGATATCAAAAGAGAACTATTAGACGGCATGCAAGTGGTTTCTTCTTAAGTGGTGATGTTTTGTATAAGAGGACCCCGGATCTCAACTTATTAAGATGTGTTGACACCGAGGAGGCTGGAAAGATCATGCACGAAGTACACGTAGGGGTATGCGGACCCCACATGATTGGTTACGTTTTGGTAAAGAAAATCCTTCAAGCAGGGTATTACTGGATAACCATGGAGAAAGACTGCTTCAGCTTTGTCCCGAAGTGCCATCAGTGTCAGGTACACGGTGATTTGATTTATGCACCTCAAATAGAACTGCATCCCATGTTAGAACCTTGGCCATTTGTTGTTTGGGGAATGGACGTCATTGGGCCAATAGAGCCAAAAGCCTCAAATGGGCATAGATTCATATTGGTTGCCATTGATTACTTCACAAAGTGCGTTAAAGTCGTCACTCTCAAATTACTCACCAACTAAGCTATGGTACATTCATGGAAGAAGTATGCGAACAATTAAAAATAACGCCTAGAAACTCCACTCCTTACCGGCCCAAAGCCAATGGTACTGTTGAGGCAGCAAACAAGAACATCAAGAAAATTTTAAGAAAGATGATACAGAACTCCAGACAATGCATGAAAAGCTGCCTTTTGCATTATCGGGATATCGCACTACAACGCGCATGTCAGTGGGAGTAACCCTATACTTGTTGATTTATCCAACTTAGGCAGTGATACCCGCAAAGGTAGAAATCCCTTCGCTCTAGATCATAGTTGAAGCAGAGATTGAGGGTCAAGACTTGGCTGGAACAATTGTCTTTAATTGACAAAATGGATGGCCGCTGCTTGCCACAGGCAGTTGTACCAACAAAGAATGGCCCGCTCTTATAACAAGAAAGTATGGCCCAGGAATTTTGAAATGGGACAACTCGTGTTAAGACGCATTCTTCCCCACCATCAGGAAGCCAAAGGAAAATTTGCTCCAATTTGGAAGGGTTTGTACATCATCAGAAAGATATTGCTGAGAGGAGCATTGTATCTAGATTACATCGAAAGAAATGATCCTGAAGCAGCAGTCAACGTGGATGCAGTAAAAAGGTACTATGTCTAGGCCTTTTGCGGCAATGACTTTTGTGCAAATGAGATGACGAAGGCTTTCATTCCCGCTACCCAAACACTATCAACCCTTCGCAAATATTTTGTGTCAGTTACTCTTCTTTGATTACCCTCTTTGGAACCCAAAAATATTATTGAAAAAAAAAAGAGAAAATGGAAAAGAAAAAATGAAAAAAAAAACAAAAACAACAAAAACAAATGTTTCCCTGAACTACGTCTAAATTGATTCCGAAAGGAGACGTAGGCAGCCTCTCTCTGGGGTTCAGTCATGCAAAAATAAAAATCTCAATTTCTCCAAAAAGTGAAACTGGGCAGATATATGATGGCTCAGCCATGGGCCCACCAAAAATGGTTCCAAAGTTGTAATCCTGTCCATATTTCTTTTTACCCAAAAAACCTTGTCCAAGTCCTTCCGATCAATTGGCAAAGGCATGGGAAAAACACATTTTTGGAATCTGATGCAAAACAAATTGAGAGAAATAAAATAAGAGAGTCTTAGTGGTGAAAACCAACGGGCACCATAAGGTGACGGTGAGTAGACAAATTGAAAATGAGAGAGTCTGTTTGGTGAAAACTCGTAAAGTGCACTATCGGGCGATGGTGAGAAGATAAATGAGAGAGGTTGGTTGGTGAAAACCCGCAAAGGGCGCCATCGGCCGAATAGAAGACATCTCCCAACACTGAATGAGTCCTAGCAAGGTTCCATGGTTCTGAAGTATGGGTCAATGAGTTTATGAAAAGTTTGTGCAGGTCAGATATCCAGTCCAAGAAGCATGTCATGTCCATTTGAAGTCTGCATGCACCCCTAGATAAGTCCTTCTCTTTCCATGAAAGGGAAGATTTTATTTAAATGCATCATCTTGCTCTCTGTTTACTTTTTCCTTGAATCCTTTTCGGCCTAAATCTGATTCTGAAACTATTACCAAGAAAAGGTGGCAAGATTGGTTTTAAAGGGCTCTGCCTAACAAGAGCTAAAGAAAGGTACCCATCCTCAACAGGTGCATCAAGCCAATCACGACTGGCCATGATTATTGATGCTTTCAAAGAAAATAAGGAAATAATGTTCAAAGATAAAGGTTTTATGAGTAGAATAAAGTGAAAGGCCAGAGCCCCATGCGGGCGAGTTGTCACAAAATCCTAAAGGTTGAGGCTTGCGGTTTGAAAGAGAGAATAATCTTAAAAAACCAGCAAGCAACAGAGTATCTCGACAGAAGTTGAGCTGGAATCAAGGAATCAATGCCCCAACCACCATTTAAAACTAACAATTGTTCTTTGTTTGAAAATTGAAACATGTGCAATCCAGGAAACCGTGCAAAAGGTAGGTGCAGCCCAAAAGAAAACGTGCAACTGCTGAAACAGCTTTGTAACAAATAATCAATGCAAAAGGGATGTTTTCTCCAAGTTCTTTCCTGCTTCTTATCAAAACAAAATAAAAAAATAGATAGCAAAAGAAGAAAATCCGAAAAGAGGATAATTTAGAGTTCCTAATATAGACCTGTTACTTTTTTTGCAAAATTTAGGGCTCCAATCCCCGAGTTGAGCTTTTTACCTTTAGCCAACATTAGGGCTCCAATACCTGAGTTGTGCCTTTATAGACATAGAGCATCCATTTTCTAGTCGTTCTTTGCCAACATTAGGGCTCCAATCCTTGAGTTGTGCCTTTTAAACCTAGGGCCTCCATTTCCTAGTCGCCTTGTGCGAACATTAGGGCTCCAATCTCTGAGTTGATCATTTTACCTTTAGCAAACATTAGGGCTCCAATCCTTGAGTTGAGTGGTTTTGCTTAAGCCAACATTAGGGCTCCAATCCCTGATTTGAGCATATTTCCTTTAGCCGAAATTACGGCTCCAATCCCTGAGTTGAGCACTTTTCTCTTTAGCCAACATTAGGGCTCCAATCCCTAGGATGAGCATTCTTCCGTAATCCAATATTAAGCCTCCAATCCTTGAGTTGAGCATCTTTCCTTATCCAACATTAGGGCTCCAACTCCTGAGATGAGTTTTTAGCTGACATTAGGGCTCCAACCCCTGAGTTGAGTTTTTTACCTTTAGCCAACATTAAGGCTCCAACCTCTGAGTTGAGCGTGTTTCCCTTAGCAAACAATAGGGCTCCAACCCCTGAGTTGATAATTTATATGACATTAGGGCTCCAATCTCTGAGTCGAGCTTTACCTTTAGCCAGCATTAGGGCTCCAACCCCTGAGTTGAGTGTTTTTTTAATTAGCCAACATTAGGGCTCCAACCCCTGAGTTGAGTGTTTTTTCCTTTTAGCCAACATTAGGGCTCAAATCCCTGAGTTGAGAGTTTTCCTTTTAGCCAACATTAGGGCTCTAATCCTGAGTTGAGCATTTTTCCTTTAGCCAACATTAGGGATCCGATCCCTAAGTTGAGCTTTTTTTCCTTTATCCAACATTAGGGCCCCAATCCTTGAGTTGAGCGCTTTTCCTCAGCTAACATTAGGGATCCAACCCCTGAGTTGAGCGTTTTCCTTTACCGACATGTAACAACCCAACCCGTCGTCTCAGATATCACCACCTCGTTTTCCTCATTTTATGCTTTTATATGTTTCATTACATATTTTTGGAGAATTTGAAGTAATTCGGATAGAGTTTGGTTAGAAATGAGATAATTAGTCTCTTTAAGAGAGTATTAGTTTGGAAAAGTCAACTGAATAATAACTTGTGAATTAGAGGGCTCAAAATAGATTTTCGATGATTGGCTAGTTTTGGGTGATGATTGTGACATAGGAGCGCAGTCAGAATTTAATTTGGAGGTCCGGTGTAGAATTAGGCTTGAATTGGCTAAGTTTGAATTTTGGCGAATTCCGGTTGGTAGCTAAGATTTTGATCCGAGGGTATGAATGGAATTTCAAGAGTTTTTGTAGCTTCGTTATGTCATTTTGGACTTGTCTGCAAACTTTGAGGTCATTCGGACTAGTTTTGATGTGTTTCGGCATCGGTTGTGAAATTTGGAAATTTTATAAGTTCTTAGGCTTCAATCTAGGCATAATTGGTGATTTTGATGATATGTGATGTGATTTGAGGCCTCGACTAAGTTTGTGATGTGATTTCAGACTTGTAGGTGCTTTTGGGTGAGGTGCCGGGGGTCCCGGTGTGTTTCGGGTGAGTTTTAAGCGAGTACGGACATCCCCGAACTTAGAAAATGGAAGGGGTAGTGATTTGGCCGCGAACTGCGGTCCTTTTAGCGCGGGGGTGTGCTGGGCGCGATCCGCGTAGGTGAAGATCTACATATCACTGATCCTACTTCGTAAGCTCATAACTTTTGATATACAAGGCATTTTGAGGTGATTCAAAAATAAAAAAAAATTGTAGAACTTTGAATCTAGTTTTCAGAAACATATTATAATAAGCATTTGGACATCTTTAGCGAATGTTATGGCTAAATTAGTGAAGCTCGTCACTGCAGTCAAGTTCTTGTGCGGCTGCAACAATTTTTGCACGGACCGTAGTTCCTGGGAGCGGACCGCAGTCATTTTTTGTGTGGTCAGCGCTGCAGTAATCTGAGGGGGTACTCTATAAATACGAAGTTTTCAGTTTTATTTGATATTTTGACCTATAGTGCTCGGATTTTGGCAATGTTTCGAAGGGTTTTCAAGAAATTCATCGGGGTATTGATTCTAACTCAGATTTGGTTAGAGTACATGAATATACCATTGAATTCATCATTTAATTAGTGATTTGAGATGGAATTAGGGAAGAACTAGGGTTTGAGTTTTTATATTTTAAATTGAGGAGTTGAGGGGTCATTTGAACTCCGATTTTGGGAAATTTTATATGTACGGACTCGTGGAGAGACGAGGAATCGTGTGATGTGACTTTTGTAATTTTCGAGAAGTGGGATCGGGGCTCGAGTTTTACCAACTTCATGAATTTTAGTACTTTTCGAGTATTTTTGATTGGGTTATGTTTCTTTAACCCGTATTTATGTATTTGTAGTGATTTGACTAGATTCGACACGCGAGGAGGTTGATACAAGAGGAAAAAGCATCGCGGACCAGTCTTCGGGCGGTTAGAGGTGAGTAGTTTGTATAGATGATGGCCTGAGGGTTTGAAACCCCGGTTTATCACATTGTGACGCTATGTAGTGCGTGACTCGCACCCCATGGCAGGTGTGGGCTTGTTTATGACTGGAGATTGTATCTTGGTCCATCCCGAACAAGAATTTATCTATATTGGCGACTGATACACACCCCGTATTGAAAATATCTGGGCTTATTGCCATGTTTGGGGCCTTGTGCCGATCTATAGCATCCGTATACGATGAATATCATTGTGATAGCATGATTTGTGTAATCATTGATGTCAGTCCTGTGTTTAATCACTGTAATGAAAGGCTAAGTCACTTTTCCTGAAATTGAATAATTAAATTATATTCTTCCTAAGAATTGGAAACTGGAAAATAAATTGAATCTATTATGTGACTCCTATACATACTGTGGGCTGAGTATGGATTGGGCTACATGTCGTAGCGATTATATACATTAATATTGAGGCCGAGAGCTAGTTTTATGCCAATACCTGGCTGATATTGCGCTTGGGCAATAGGAGCCCCTCCGGATCTGTACACACTCCCAGCGAGTGCCGTCAACGTTAAATAGATCAGGCTATATGCCGCAGCGGGTTCATGTGCATTGCATTGCATCCTTGCATTATACTTGACTTATATACTTGATGTTGCTTTGTTTTTAGTTCGTAGTAAAGGTGACGGACTGTTAGTTTTAGCTTTACTTTGTGGCATTTCGTGGATTTCTTATCTCAGACATTATATATGCTTGTTACTCAGTGAGTCAGTAGTACTCACCCCTACTCCCTGCACCTTGTGTGCAGATTCAGGTGTACCGGAGGCTTAGCTGAGCAGTCATTGTCTCCATAGATTATCAGAGTTGTTGAGGTACATGCTTGACTTTCGCAAGACCTGGCTACTCTTCCTATTTCAGTTTCATTACTATATACATTTCAGACTTATATATTTTTATTTAGATATTACTATCCAGATTCTTTTTAGAGGCTCTAGACTCGTGACCACAGATCTTATGGTAGTGTTTATCAGATTTTGTATCTCCCCATATAATTTTATTATAACTATTGGATTATTATTCTAAACCTATTACATTTTTTCTTAAAAAGGCGGTTTTGAGACTTATTGTTAAATTGAGAGCGATTGTTGGTCAGGCTTGCCTAGCTTTAGGATTGGGCGCCATCACGATCTGGTTTAGGTCGTGAAACGATATTAGGTCTCCAATCCTCGATCGAGCTTTTTACCTTTTGCTAATATTACGGATCCAATCAATGAGTTGCGCCTTTTAGAAACAGGGTTCCATTCCTTAATCCTTTCCATTATAGATAAATACAATTATTGAAAATAAAAAAATAAAAAATGGTGAATGTGTTTGAATTTTGTCACAAATAACTCATGAAATGTTCTTAGTGAAAACTGTGGCAGAAAAATTTTGTTCGTTTGTTTTATTTTGGTATCTGAGCAGATTTGACCTCAAGGCATAAGAGTTCAAGATGACCAAAGGGATGAGTCGAAATCCAAAATAAAGAAAAGAAGAAAAAGAACAGAAAGAAGTAAATTCCAAATGTTGAAGTAAACATAGATGCGGACTGCTCAAAACTCGACTAAAGCCACAAGCTCCGCCAATCCCGCTTTGACCCAGTGCTGAAGAATAAAACAACACCTACAATTTGCGAGTATCAAGATTCAGATCGGAGTCCACGGCAAAATCATCTAAGACACAAGATCAAGCTTCAAGAGAATCATAGATAAGAATCTTGTAACTCATAGTTGATAGGAATGGCTAACTTAGCTTTGATTTTTCTTTTGGTGTAATAAGGAGGTCAGCAAGCAGTAGCAGCAGCAGCAGCAATCGAATCACAACTCCTGGTAGTCCCAGCTACCAAAATTTCTAGAACTACAATTACCTGATTCCTTTATAGCCAAGGATATATAGGAAACCTCTGAAGCAGGGTTCGGTCAGAAGTTTTTTTAAAATGCTTCTCATGTAGGGCCAAGCAAGCAAAAATCTTTCATAATTGCTCATTTATCTTTGCCCGAAAATCTTTCGTGTCTCCGAGCAAAGAGGGGAAGTTGTAAGCATGTGAATTTTGCCTCGCTTGAAGTATTCCTATAGAGTTCACAAAATTAGGATTTTCCTTTTATTATTTGAATTTTAGGAAATTAATTGTGTGATTTGTGTTTGTTTGCATTTTATATGCATTGTTAATTGATATAATTCATAAAAAAATATAGAAAATATAGTACATTTGCATTTAAGACTCAATTTTATATTTTTAGTTTTGTTGCTCAATTAACATCATAAAAATTGAAGAAAATAATAAAAGTGGTTCTTTTTGAACTTTCACTTTTTATTCTCAAATTGGTTTTAGTTTGTTCGAAACTAGGAGTCAATTCTTGAAACTTAATTGGTTTAGTTGTAGAATTTAACTCAAGTAAGTATTTTTAACTTTGTATTAAATAAAATTTTAACAAAAAAAAGAGAAAAAGAAAGGAATTAATTGAAAAGAAAATAAAAATAAGTGAGAAGCAGGCCAGCCAGTTTGGGCTGATTTTCAAATCAATTGGCCAGCCCAAATATTCCCCAAATCATGCCCAAACCAGCCCAAATGTACCCCAACCTGGTCCAGGTCATACATAACCCTTAAACGACGTTGTTTTGTGGGATTTAATCAGGACCTTCGAGGTTTCTTGATCGGACGATCCTGAAGCCCACCTCATTAAGTATTTAAGTGTCCAAATGTTTAATATATATAAGTATGCTTTCTATTTCCAAAAAAAAGTCTCCAAACGTTACCACCCCCTCCCACCCTTCGTCTCTCTCATACTCTAACCTAGAGACTCTGATGCCGCCATCCCCCGTCGTCCGTCACCGGCCAGAAATCACCTCCGCCGGTGGCCGGTCTCCAAATAACCCCAAAATTACACCATAGATGCTCCTCCACATCCCCTTTCCTGATAAGGGCTTAGTCTCTTTCAAATCCTACCCCAATTCATCGAATAATCCAAGCCCTAGTGCCGCCTCCGTTGTGCACGGAGGCACCGTCTTCCAAATCTTACCAGATTAGCATCCTAGAGCCTACCAGTAGCCCTCGAATCTCCCCCCAATGGTTCAAATTTTAGATCGAAGTTTGGCCTCAAACCCTAGTTTCAGGAATTGGGGGTTTACTGGTGGCTTGATCATTATAGGGTTTAGCCGTGTGTTTTCTCATAAAAACACACGATTAAATAGTAGTTTGGTCAAACAATTTCAATCTGATTTCGCCCGGGCCAAGTCTCAATTCTGGTAATTCTTTTCTCTTCCATTTTTTTGGTTACTTTTTCCATCTGCTCTTAGTATTTACTTTTTGGTTTTCTTAGATTTATTTTTGTTAAGATTAATTTCTATCCTTTGATCAATTTTATTTCTTATATGATTATTTTTGTCCATGACTTAGTAATTCAATGTGTTATTGACTCTATTTGTCTCCATGAATGCAGATTCGATGGATAATGTCTTGTAGTTTGATAATTTGAACAATTAAATATTAATTTAGGGTTAAAATTAGATTCAATTTAATTTTTGAAAGTTTTTGATAATTGAAGTGTTGTTGATTACTGCTGAAAATGCTAGGACCTTTGGTTAATTAACCATGGACACTTCTCGACCAAGGTAAGAGGGATGGGGTTTAGTTAGATTAGGCTATTAATTCAGGGGTGACATGGGTAGTATAGGTAGTTTAATAAAACTAATAGTGTAGTAACTGAATGGGAACCCCCTAGAACCTTCTAAAAGGGGGTTCTAATTAAAATTTTAGGAATTTGGTAGTGTTATTTGGCCAACAAGGCATGAACTAAAGGACTAATTAAGCATAAATTGAAAAGTAAAGAGGGACTTAGGGTGTAAAATGAAAATCTGAAGGTTACCCTACACTTTGTCTATAAAAGGGAAATAACTTGCCTTACAATTTTTTTTTGGCAATCTGCTAGGCAAACGCCTAGGGCTAGTTTTTATATTAATAAATAAACACAAAAATAATTACATAATCCAGGGGTCTTACAAAATGATAGAAATAAAATTTGACAGTTACATTCATCCTATTACCAAAGTTGAGTAGCATACTCAAATTTGGTATCACAAATGCAAACTATACTTAAAATGTGATGCCAATCGTTGTAATTGTACACTAACTCCATACTTTTTCTACCATGCACTTGCAATGTCACCTTTCCTTCCTCAATAGAATGAGCACAAAGTACTAATACCACCCATAGAGGTCGTATTGAGTGTCAATGCAGTAATACATGGATACGTCCCATTGCTTTGTTCCATAACACAAAAAATGCCATGAAGATTCCGATTGTTTCCGTCTGCTCATATATCCTTTTGTATTGATTAAAAATTTAGTTTTTGTGCATCCTATTTTTGCCTTATCTATTGAAATGTATTTCCCATGATAATATCGAGAGACCTACAAAAATAGTTAGCGAAACAAAATCTTTCACATGCTGCCAATTCAGCCATGTTATGCCTTGTATCTTTGGAGACATCTTTGCTTAGAAAATGAACCCAATGTTCATACTTCAAAGCCTAAAAAATTGTACCAATATTCCAACTTGACAATTGCATCCTTGTAATGACCATTTGCGTGCAAATTAGGAGAGCAGCTATCATTTTTTCGTGCAAATCCAATTGAAAATGATGCCTTTATCAACTAACTTCTCACACTTGCACAAAGAAATAACTCGCGTAGCACTTTATGAACAGCATCGTTGCATTGTTTGTCCCAAAAGCTTCATTCCAGCTTGTTTTTTGTAGTCAATTATAACTATAATAATAGAACACAACCATGCACTTTATCAAAAGCAGCATTGCTTTGTTGTAGTCAATTAGGCGTGCTTGGTAGGCTGCACTGCTCCATTCACCAGAAAAGTAACATTATTTCCAATGCAGCATGCGTGAAATATAATAATAGAACTCAACCATGTTCCAATACAAGCATACACTGACAGTGTCCAATTCTCTCGAGTTCTGTTCATTATTTTAAGCATGTCATTACATGTCACGCACAAAATGTTGGCTTGAACTTGCACATTTTTACTTGAACTCCTAGCTATCCTTTTCTTGAGTAATATGGTTACAAATTCTGCACAACATTTTTGTTTGCAGATTTGTTCTTCTATGTTGAGTACTCTTGATGAAGTAACCATGTTATCTTGTTTGTTGATGCTTCCATGGTTTGTACCACTGTCCCTCTATAAGTTACTTCCATTTGAATGAATGCATCGCATTAATACTACCGCTGTAGATTTCTTGACAGAAAAGAACATCAGTATAAATTTAGTACCTGCAAAAAGAAACACATGTTAATGAAAAATGTTATCTCCATGTTATTCTCTGGTCGATCATGGTGACTGCATTTAGTATTAATGCTGATTGCATTTGTTTCTTCCCTTTCTTTCTCTAATTTCTTGCAACTCTTATTCTCAGGTTAGAATATTTTAGCTTATCCGCATTTAGCAATCTTCTGCTCGACGCATCAAGTTCCCAGAAATCATTACTCTCTATGTTGCCACTGTCAAGTGCATAATTTGCAAGGTGGTCTTCTAGTTTGTTTCCCTCTCTGAAAATGTGAGATATCTTGAAATTACACCCCACTTTGAGTCTGTTGATTTCCTCCACTGCATCCACAATATTCCAGGGTGGTTTCCAATTGTCCATCTATGATTTGTTGAAGCATCATTGAATCTGTATGAAGCCAAACATTGTGGATGTTCATTGTTTTGCACATTGTCATTGCCTCTACTATTGTTGTCACCTCAGCTTCGTTGTTAGAACCCTCCTTATTTTCTCTTCATTATACATATATCAAATCACATATCTCATCTCCTAAACAAAAACCAATTGAACTCCTCCCTGGGTTTCCTCTGCATGCTCCATCAGTATTCACTTTGATCCAGCCTGTTGGAGGAAATTCCCAAATCACTTTGTCATATTTCAATGTATGTGTGTATTGCTCCATCATTGTCAGTAAGTCCAGCCATTTGTGAGGCACATGTAGTCATGTTATTTTCAGTTGGACTAAAGCTTGCAGCGTAGATGACACCTGGAAAATAACTCTTCTTACTGATAATGCTTCTCTATATTTCAAACTGTTTCTTCTCTTCCAAAACTTCCATACAATGCATGCAGGTAAAGCTTGCAAGACTGGCTTCAATCTATGTACAACTGATGTCGTCCAACACTTTGTAATTACTTGTTGTAAAGACAACCCTTCTAATGCAATTCCTTCTCTCCTCAGGAAGTAACTCCAAACAGTAGTAACTGCATTGGATGTGAAAAACAAATGTACTAAAGACTCCTCTTTAGGATCTGCACAGCACCAACATTTCGATGCCATGGAGTATCCTATTCTACGCAAGAAATCATGAAGTGGCAGTTTGTCTTTCCACACCTTCCACAAGAAGAAAGATATATTGAATGGTAAGCCTTTGACCCATATCATCTTGTAAGATATCCTTGGAATGTCTCTTCTTCGCACGTAATCCCATGCAGATTTCACTGAAAAATGTCCCCTTGTTTCAAGAATCCAGAATGGTGTATCTAACTCTGCACTTTCAACTGGTGGTCTAATATTCTGCACAATGTGGTTTGCCAAATCTTCAGGTAGAGTTTGAAATAATTTTTCCAAATTCACATATCATTGACATTGTGAATGTCTTCATCAACTACAAACTGTGCAGGCAGTTGGAAATATAAAGCTCCCATCTCGGTCCAATTGTCGAACCAGAATTGAGCCGATCCTATTCTCAATTCCAGTAGATTTGATGCTCAATCAAGTCCCTGCATTCAAGATTTTTTCTCCACACGTGTGATCCACCCTTCCACGGTACAATTACAGGATTTAATTTCTTGTAATACTTTTGACACATAAATGCACTCCATAAGCTGGGAATTGTCCTGAAATTCCACCACAATTTGCAGAAAAGTGCCTTGGATACATCATGAAGGGATTTGAAATCTATACCTCCCTCTTCATAAGGCATACAGAGGTTAGTCCATGATGACCAATGTCTTGAGCTTCCTCCCACATTGCTGCTCCAGAAAAATTTGGCGAAAATGCTATGCAATTTATTGATCACATAGCTTGGTGGATTAACTGCTAACAACATATGAATTGGTATACTCTCCAGGACATTTGCGATCAATACAGCCTTGCCTCCTACAGATAGGAGTTTGCCTTTCTACGTCTATACTTTGTCCATAACCTTAGTAATTAAAGCCTGGTAATAATCACTCCTTCTTCTGGCATAAAAAATAGGACATCCAAGATAGGACATAGGGAAACATTGTCTTCCTATACCAGTAATCCTTTCCACATTGTTAATCACCTCATTATCCGTTAAATGATGCAGATATATGGCTGATTTGGCTTTGTTCACTAGTTGACCAGATGATGATTCATAAGCTTGCAGAACCTCCATCACAAGTGACAATGAAGTTGCATCGGATGAGCAGAAAATGATTGTATCATCTGCATATGCAAGATGGTTTATTTTTGGGCTCTATTTTGGTAGACCAAATCCACGGAAATACAGGTTAGTATGCAGTGATTTCAAACCTCAAGACAGTGCTTCTGCTGCTAGAATGAATGGGGTTGGTGATAGAGGGTCTCCCTGCTTAACTCCCCTTGATGATTTGAAAAAACCATTTGGCTGACCATTTATAAGAATAGAGTACCAATTATTCCCAATCAAATCAAATATCAATCCAATAAAATCTTCAGGAATCCCATCTTTCTTGGCATTTTAGTCAGGAATAGCCATGATAATCTATCATAAGCTTTTGTCATGTCTAGCTTAATCACAATGTTTGGACGTGATTTTGTTCTTAACCTGATATCCTTAATGATTTCTTGAGTAAGCAGTACATTCTCAACGATGCTTCTTCCCTTCACAAAACCTGCCTGTTCCTCTGAGATTATGCTCGGTAACACTTCAACCAACCTTCCATGAATGACCCACGAGAAAATCTTGTTAACAAATTTTCTAGACTGATTGGTCTCATGTCTGCAAAGGTAGACACTTCTTTTTTATTTTGCAATAATACCAGGTTTATGTGCGTCACACTCTTTGGCAGTTGTTGACCGCAGAAGAAAGACTTGACCACGCCGAATACATCTTCTTCAATATTTTCCCAACATGTTTGGTAAAAGGCTCCAGTGAGACCATCTGGTCCGCCTGCTGAGTCCCCATTCAGCCCCATAACTGCTCTCTTCACTTCCTCATTAGAAGGCAAAGCCATCAATCTCTCATGTTGATCATTATCTACCATTGAAGGTACTTTATTTAGAATATCAAAAGCATTAGGGACTATACTCTCAGTAAATTGAACCTTGTAGAATTTTACTGCTTCTTCTGCTATTAAGTGATCTTCTTCAACCCAGTTACCAAAGCTATTTTGGATCCTTGATAATTCCAGTCTCTTCCTTCTCCCATTAACTTGAGCATGGAAGAATTTTGTGTTTCTGCCGCCGTCTTTGAACCATAAGATGCCTGCTTTTTTATCTCCAAAAATCTTCTTCAAAAGCAAGATATTTAAGCATTTCAGCTTGGACCTGTCGTAATCTCTGTCTGTTTATCTTTGTAGGATTAAGTTCAAATTGTCTTTCATGAACCATGATGATCTCCTCATGACTGGCAATCTTCTGGAATATGTCCCCATATGTAGCTCTGCTCCAGGTATATAGTGCATGTTTAAGCTTCGTTAACTTGTAGTTAAAAGTGCTGAAAGGGTTAGCACTAAAATCAGCATTCCAATTCTCCTTTACTACATCTTTGAATGTTTCATGCTTTGTCCAGAAGTTAAGAAATCTGAACGACTTCTTAATTGGGGGAGTTTTATATCACATTTCAACAGCATCGGGCAATGATCGGAGCCAATTTTGGACAGGTGAGTTACCTCCAATCCAGGAAAGGTCTGTTGCAATTCGTCATTGCCTAAACATCTATCCAATCTTTTGAATATACAGTCCTCCTCTGCTCTTCAATCCACCATGTAAATATGCTTCCTTTAAATCCCAAATCTTTCAAATTGCAGGTATTTATGTAGTGTCTAAAGTCATCTACTTCAAGGATAGAAACTGGCAAGCCTCCATACTTCTCTTCCTCGTCCCATATGACATTAATGACACCTCCAACTAGCCATGGTACTGTCATATCTGATGGCATTGTATACAAAGAATCCCATAGATCAATTCTTTCAATGTGATCGCATTTGGCATAGACTAGCGTAAGGATGAGCTCAGCTTGAGTTTCAATGTTTATCAATCTCAAAGTCAGTTGTTGAGTCATGTTATACAGAATAGTAACTGCAAAACTTTCATCAATAGAAGTCCAAATCTTGTTTGACACATTCACCACAGCCTGTGGCAAACCAATTCTTGCTCTATGCCTTTCAATTTTGTGAGACTGCTGCATAGGCTCAATGATTCCTATGAACTGAAAGTGATATTTTCTATGCATTGTAATGAGCCTTTCAAATGCTTGCATTGTGTTTACTGACCTCACATTCCATATAATGGCATCCATTAAAAGTTTTTGGGTTTGGACAGTGTACTCCTTATTTGTACTCCACTGACATGTACATTAGAACTCTCTTTTGACTGTTCCTTTTTTCCTTTTGTTGCAGATTTTATTGGTTCAATATTCCTTGGTGACAAATCCCCATGCTTGGAAACATTAAGGAACTTCTGAGCAGTGGATTCCTCATCCTTGTCTCTACCTTTAAGTTCTGCGTGGTCATCTATGTCATGTGTTTATATTGGTTCTTTTGCTGTGACAACATCATATGTCTGATTGGTAAGGTCAACAATATTTTCCTTATTGGCAGCTTTTTCTTCGTGATCATTGGTCAACAACTGTGTATTGTTTGAACGAACAACACTTCCTGCTCCACCCTTCGCTGTGCTTAATATTACATCAGTTCTTGTATAGATCTGCATTGTCTTCTCCTGGTTCTTGTCTAAAAATTTTCTTTATTCGTATCTACAATTTGTACTTCTTTCAAGACCATACTCACAATATTATGCGAAGTCCCTCCTGGGTCTATGATATTGATGTTTCCCTTTGTTGACTTTTATGCTTCTGCATTTGTGCTTTCACTTATTATTTGAATAGAGATTGCATTGACATTACCATTAACACTTTGGTCCTCATTTTCCACTTCATTTCCTCCATTTTCTTCATCACTATGCATTGTATCTGGAATCTGACAATCTTCTAAGACTTCCTCTATTTGGTTGAGCCATAATTTGCTTGCTGCCCATTTTTCTTTTTCATTGGTTCTGAATTTGTCAAAATCTGCATCTTCGGCAAATTCATTTTCAGTGTTGTTTGCTTATTGTTGGTCATCTTTGGTGTCCTGTGACGGGATTTCTTGACATAAAGTATTAACCTGAATAGCATTATTTTTGAAAGCTTCCTGAACCCATTGGGCAGTTGAGTAATTGTATATATGCTGCTCTTTCCCCAAATCTTGTTGTACACAAGCTGCTTGGTTCCCTATTGTCTTCAATATTTCTTTTTTGCTGTAGGATTGAATGTAGGTCTGCATGATTTTGTTTCTTTGGTTGTGTGTTGGTTCGTTGTCTCCTAGAAGTGCTAGGAGAAGTTATCTCTTGTACCATTTGTGTGGTTGAAAAATACAATTCCTGCTCCTCTAAAACAGTTTCCACACATGTTGTGCAATTATTTTGCTGACTATCATTGTTGCTTGTGGTTTTTTGAACTGGAGATTCCTCTATAACTGGTAGTTGGTTACCTTCATTGTTCTCACCATTTTCAATTTCTAAAACTGCAAATTGGTTGGTAGTTTGGATTTGTTTTGTGACATCGGTATTGTTACCAAGAATTATTTCTTTACCTTGTGCAGCAGAAACTTCATTTTGTTTTCCTTTGTTAAGTACCCTATATCTCGGACTTCCTTCCATTGAGGGCCTACATTACCGACCACCTTGCCGTTGGTAAGAGTCATTATGGGAGCATCATATTTTGCAGGTTTCTTATTGCGTTGTTGCACAGTTTCACCATTTTCTTGTTGCTGGACATTTTTCTTTTCCCTTAACTCTGGATTAATTCTCCAACATTCAAAGTTGTCATGTCCTTGTAACTTGCATTCTTTGCAGTATTTTGGTAGGTAATCGTATTTAATGGTCACCCACTCAGTCCTCACTTCACCCGTTAGCTCATTAATAATATCCATGCGCACTTTTTTAGGTAAATCAGTTAATAAATCAACTAACACCTTAACACGTGCACAACTTGGCCTTGTCTGGTTAATAGTAGCCAAATCAAGATGTATTATCTTTCGCACAGCATAAGACAACAAAAACTGACATTCTTTTGCAAAATAAGTTGGCAGCAAATTTGAAAAGAAATCCAAGCCATTACCTTAGGTGTTTCCTCATCGACTTTGAATTTAGCATCATATATCAAAGTTTGCAATTGGTAATCATTTCCAGCCCTGTCTTTTACATAATAAACGTTCTTTGATGAGAAAGCCGCAAAATCTTGCCATAACGTCAATCTTATCAATACATGTTTGCCAAGCAGGTGTCCAATAGTACACTCGCCTTTGATTCCACATTGAATTGAGACAATTCAACGTAATTCATTAATCTCAGGCCAACCATACGAAAATTTGCACACGACGGCATAGTGGATATTATCAATCTTGTTCATTCGATCTACCTCAGCTTCAGTGAAATGAACCATAGGCTCTCCTTGTATTAAAACTGGTCAGCGCAACAGAATAGGCTCGACATTACATTGTCCTTGAACTAGAGTATTGATTGTGGTTGGTTTTAGGATATTTGAATAATCTAAAGGCTTGGGTAATGTTGTGGTGTTGTTAGGGACGGACGTTGTTTCTTGAGATAGCTGACCAGCCATTGGAGATTACTGGTCACCGGCCATAGAGGCCATGAACGTCGTCCAAGGAACCTCAAAACTACCAGTAACTGGTTGATAAAAAAGAAACTGCGTGCTACAGTTGTATAGAAGAACTAAATATTTGGACAAAAACTATATGTATCTTTAAGAACTTTGTGCAACACTGATCATGGAGGATCTTAATGACTAAAGTTCCTCAAAACTCCGATGATATTACCGATAGATGACACAGGTGCACCAGCTTTGTAAAAGATCTGTTTAGTAATATCCAGACACGACCAAATAGTTCTTCAATAGGTGAAAATGTTGACAGATTCTCAGATGAAAATGTAGCAATTTTAATAATAGAAGCCGATCTTCTTGAGTCCAAGCTAGTTAATGAGAAACAGAACAATTGTTATAAAAGAAGTGCTTAGTTATTCCAGATTATGACGAAGAAGAAAATGCTAGAGTAATCCTAAAATTTTGAAATTAAGATCTGGGTAAACCGATTATAGATAGGGATGAAAAAACAGTTGGGAAATGTTTATAAGATGAAAGGCGTTCATTTGGGATTAAACTTGAGATGAAACCACACTAGATGAAGGATTTAAGACCATTGAAACTGAAAATCGCTAGCTTTCTCTCTCTAGACCTAGAGAAAAAGGCAGAAAATTGGGAAATCGCTAGCCTTGCAATACAAGTTTTAGAGAACTAAAAAATTCAAAAGTTTATGAAAGTTTTAGAAGTTTAAAAATCTAAAAGGTTTTGAGAGGGAAAAATCAGAGAAGTTTAGAAAGTTTTTGAGATCTGAAAAATTGAAAAAGAGTTCTAAACATTTAAGAGCGATCTAGAGATCAAAAATTCCGGTATAAAAAAATCAAATTCACATATGAAACTGGAAGAAATCAAAAAATTCAAAAAAATCGAATTGAACACCACTATAAACTACCAAAATTTTCAAAAAAGTTCTAGATCTATTTCTAGAACTGCATTGGTTCATCAGCTAGGTTTTCAAAAGTCAGGTTGGTTATGGTTAATTAGGCTCATTCCGGAAGTATACTGCATTTTGTCCTATTTTTCCTTGGTTTTGGACTGGAAATTATTGTTGCCTGCTGCAATTATATCTCTGTTGAGTTGTTGCATTAGCTGACTTCCACTTCTCATCATTTGATCTAATTTCCAGGTAACGTTTCAGCCTCAAACGATGTGTGAAAATGTCATTTTCAGGTAACGTTTCAGCCGAAAACGATAGGTGAAGGACTGAATCAGCAAATGTATTTGAATTATTGAAGAAATAACATACTACACATGTTATTTTCTTGTTATTTCACTTGTAGACATATTAATTTGAATCTTAGATTATATTGTGGTAGTATTTGAGGTTTAATAACCTAGACTTCCTATGGCTGGAATAATTGGACTTTTGGACCTTCTTAGAACTGTATGAGTATCCTGCAAATAACATTAGTTTAGCATATCTAGTTTCAGCCTTGATTACCATGAACATTCTTACTAATGTTAGTTTAATATAGTTAGCATAGTTTATAGCAGGTCGTTGGTCAAATATTGAATGCAGAAGTAGCATGAACATTCTTATTAATGTATAATTATCCATGTCCTATAGCTGAAAAATAGTTGGTTATTTCAATTTGTTCATTATGTATGTGCTGAAACGCGAGATCCAGAATAATTAGATTACAACTTCATGCCATACCTCGTATTCCATATTAATTTGAAGATTTATGAACTACTGAAATTACTATTGAATTTCCAAGTTGAGAATTTTAGTTATCAATAATCAAATAAGTTCCAATTGTGTGAGTTATTTACGTTCTAATATCAGCACTCCTTTAATGTGAACAAATTGTGCATTTGCTTTACAAATTTGTTTAAGCATAAGAATCCCAATATTACTAGCCTTTTGAACTATCTATCTGAGATTTAAAATTGAGTCCCTAGCTGGACTTCGATTTGGGCATGTGCAGAAGCCCAAGACTGGACAGTTTCCAATAAAAGCTACCAGAATTTTCCCCCACTCTTGGGCTAATTTCTGACGCCCAAGCACTTTCAGCCTTGAGTTAGATTACCTTGTAATCTATTAAAAATATACCTCTTCAAATTGGGCTATTTCTAAAGCCCAGTCGTAGGACGACATTTATAAAGCTGAAATCATTTACATGTTTCTTAGGCTGACTATGAAGCCCAATAGGTTGAAGGCCTGAAATCATGTTTTAAAATTGTTAATTTAATGCAACCTTTGGGCTTTTCAAGTTAGGTAGAAAATTCGAACTAATGGGATTTTAAGTAATGGAAGTCCTCTTGTTTAAATTTGGACCTGATCTTGAGGCCCGAATCTTTGAGTGCCATCAATAGTGATTAAGTGGTAATGTTAATTGATTATGCCTTTAGATACAAGGCTTATGGAATAGTTCCTTTAGGGTAGCCTTTAAAATAAAATAAGGTGCGCCACGCCAAGCAAAATTCATAAATTGCGTGGTCCTCTTTAAATACTTACCTTAAAATACTTAGAAATCGAGATGTGTCATTTAGCGAATTTCCATGGTCTCCCGCAAAGTCAATATCGCCTTAGTCGCATTAGGCTCGGACATTTATAATTTTTACCTTCTTAAACTCGGGTGTGCATTTCATGTGACCCAAATCCAAATTCCAAATGTAGAATAAATGTGTCGCGGATTCGGGTGCATTTCATGTGACGTTATCCAAAAATATGTTTTAAACGATATTTATTTTCCTTAAAATTATTTAAAAGTGGTAAGTAATTTTAAAATTGCAATGTAGGTTGACATATATTAAAATCAAATTTAAGCCATTTATAATAGTTTAAGTGACCGTGCTAGAACCACGGGATCCGGGGGTGTCTAACACCTTCCCCCAGGTCAACAGAATTCCTTATTTAGAATTTCTGGTTCGCGGACTCCATTCGGGAAGTCGAAATTTTCTTGATTTGATATTCAAGATAAACCAGTAACTTGAGACACCAAAATCCAAACCTATCCCACGTGGCGAATCTGATTGTTAAATAATCTCATTTCGAATAATGTCACTTAAAGTGAAAAATCTCCCTCATACACTACCCTTCGGGGTGATGTGTGAAAAAACAAGGTGTGACAATGCAATTTTAGTATTTTCAGTACATGAGGTTTAAGGACCCAAGATCATGAAAATGAAAGCAAAAAGTCACAAAAAGACATGGAAAGAGTGAAATGGCATCGCAAAGGAGGAAATACAATCGCACAACCCACATGCGAGCCGCATAAATTACACGAAGATTGCATATCAAAACAGAGTTCTAAGAAAAGTTCAATATCAAGAATGCGGTCCTTTTTGTGATAGCATAACTTGTTTGTGAGCCACAAAATATACCGCAAACAAACCATGAAGGCTACTAAAGGAAGAAAATGCAATTCAAAATACGGTGTTCGCATTTCCATAATACGGACCTCAAACCTTGAATGCGATGAAGGCCTGGAAACTAGTGTTACAATCTGCGATGGGCTTGTAAAAAATGCGGATCGCATATCGTCTTTGCGACAGAAATGTGATCGCATTTCTGACCTGAAATAGCATTTTTGTCTGTTTTCTGTCCCAACTTTCGGCCCTCTATAAATATTTATGGTGATTTCGTGGGCTTATTTTGTTTAGTTTTTGAGCTACATTCCGTGACTTAACTATTCTTCACTTGTGGAAGCTTTTGGGTCAAGAATCTTTACTTTGTAAGCTTTATGGCATTTAATATTCTCTTGCTTTTGTATTTAGATGAGTAGCTAACTTTAAATACTAAGGTTGTGGACCCTAAATGGGCGTTATGTTAATGGGTATTTAATATTGAATATATATATATATATATATATATATATATATATATATATATATATATATATATATATATATATATATATATATATATATATAATGGTTTGTTGATATTTATTTACTTCTCGTTCTTCATTTATTATTGGTGGTTGCAAACATTAACAAGTGCTATTAAATTCTTGAGTTGCTTGGGAAAGTGGTTTAGAATTTAGTAGAAGTAAATATCAAAGACTCAAGTCTTTAAACCTTGTTTAATAGAATCGCTAAGGAATAGGTGAGTTTTATTTGGCATATAATTACAACTCTTTTATATTTGGAAAAATCATAAAGATGAAATACTACCCAGCCATTGGCAAATATTGGGTAGTCATTTAGACATCATTTGTATATCAAAAGGAACTTCTATTAGAAATATATCATATTAACACAGGTAGCATTACACTTCATTAAAGGGGACACAACCTTGGTTTCTTTAATCCAGTTATTTACACTCACAACATTCCAACAAGTTGTTACTTCAAAACAAACGCAACTCATACTCTTGTTACTGTTAATTCATACTCTTGTTACCGTTAACTTAGTAGAATTGCAACTCTAGTCGAGCAACACACTATTTGCGTAACCATTTCACACCCATTATCTGTGGGATTCGACCCCAATCTTGTTGGGTTATTATATTTGACATCGACCTCCTTACACTATTTCTTAAAGTGTAATTTGAGCGTATCACCTATACATGGTTTCTAATATGGATCACGGCTCAAAAGCCCTTGTATGTACAAATTTAATGGTTATAGATAAGATCAGATAACTACACAGTACCACAGAAATAACGGAGTTACAATTCACACGGTGCACGCCCACACGCCTGTCACCTAGCATGTGCGTCACCTCAACACCAAATACATAACATGTCTATTCAGGGTTCATACCTTCACCACCAAGTTTAGAAGTGTTACTTAGCTTGAACAAGACAAATCCAATACCCAGTAAGCCAAATGATGCTCCAAAAATACCATCCCGCACGTACCGACTTTGGAACGGCTCGAAACTAGCCAAAAGCAACTCAAATACATCAAATGATGCCAAACAAACAAACTCCATCGACAAACGTTGAATCTTTAATCCAAATCCCAAAATCAATCAAAAAGTCAAACTCGGGCTCGCGCCTTGGAAACCAAAAAAACTCATAAAATTCGACAACCCATTCAATTACTAGTTCAACCATACTAGTTTCACTCAAATTCGACTCTGAATCGATATGCACAACTCAAAAATTCACTTTATGAGATTTTAGATTGAACCCCCAAACCTAAATTTCACTTTGGACTCAACAATAAGATTCCAAAAGTAAAGATGGATTCATGAAATATAATCAAAATCAAATATAGAACACTTACCCCAATCTATATACTGAAAATCATCTCAAACAAATTTTCCAAATCCTAGCTCCAGGACTCAAAATATGACCAATTGAACAAACCTTCTATATTGAGTATTTTTGCCTAGTGGTTCTGCCTTGTTTTGCATGCCAAATAATTCTGAAACTTTCTTTTGATGCCTCCAATGGATTCCTTGTGAAATATCAGTCAATTTAGACTTTTGAATAACTCCATTTGGCCTTATAATGAAGGAGATATATTGGTTTAAATATTTGGAATTAGTACAGATTATTAAATACGAAGTCAATGGCAATTTCGTAATTAATCTAAAAAATTTAGCAAACCAATTCTTAGTAAAATGATCATAAAATCTGCATACAATGTCCAAATTCGATGATTCTTTTTGCTATGGCTCCACAATTACGATATGGATCTAATGCTTCAATCAAAATAGAAATCAGAGCTCAAATGTGGTATCACGTATGCTTGAAGAAACGACATCAGAACATAAGAAAAACGAGCGCAACACAACCCAAACATATCTGAAACTCACCCTAGCCCCTTGAGACCCCGTAAGAACACACCAACAAGTCCCATAATATATTACGGATCTATGTGAGGCATCAAATTATGCATAACAACACCAAAATAACGAAACGCACCTTAAATCTAACTTAATAAACTTTCAACTTCTAAAAACTCGCATCGAAACATATCAAATCAACTTAGAATCCAATTTTGAACACAAGTACTAACAAATCATACGGATCTACTCGTGCCCCTAAACTACCGAGCGAAGTGCAAATGCTCAAAACGACCGGTTACAATATGGACATATGTGTGATACAGATTTGATACAAATATGATACATACGTGATATACAAATAATACATAATATGATATACATATTATTTTTTCATGTTTCATCTTTTACTTCGAATTTTCAATTCAACCCACATCAAAACTTTGCCAAATCATATGAAAATTGAGATTCAAACCCCCTAAAATGTGTCAAATCTGTTTTTTCCATGGCCCAAAACAACCTGTCATGATGGTGCCTATCATGGAACTATACAAGCCAACTACTCAACTATTTCAGTACATCAAAAACTTTGAAAAATACAGAAGCGGTTAAATTTAAGGAATACCCTTATAAAAGCAAATAAGAAAAATGTAATCCCAATATAAAATCTCTCCCAAAACCGGGACGTCACCGAGTACATGAGAATCTATATAGGAATATAGTCTAATACAACTTCTAAATAATAATACTGAAAAACAAAAGGAAGATAGGGAGGAAATTCAAGGTTTGCGAATGCCAAGCAGCTACTCATTAATCTCCGAAGATCCGGACTCGACAACTCAGTAACCACCATGACCGGAAGCACCTGGATCTGCACACGAAGTGCATGGTGTAGCACTCAATAAGTAACAAATCTAACCTCTGGACTAAAAATAGTGACGCACTCAACTGGTACAGTTTAATATAGAAATAACATTACAAAAATGTAGACATGCTTTGAAGTTCAACAGCTAAACTCAATACCAGTAAGATAGATCAATTCTTAATAACATGAGGAATATAACTTCTCTACATCTACATGCTAATGCACATGTTGTATGTAATGCACCATGATGTAAGTCTAGCGTGTTCACGCTCTCGGAATACTCAATCACGCAGTATTGTATATGGCCGATCCAGTCCAGGAAAGATTCATCTCGGAAATATGTACTTAACTGAAAGTCAGTCCCTCAGTACATAGGGCCAATCCGGCCAATGGGGAATATCCATCCCTAGGTATAAATGTTTTTGACCAGATCCATATCCAGGAAGATCCATCCCTCAATATATATCAACCGTGCTCACTAGGGGTGTGTGCAGATTCCGGAGGGGTTACTTCAGCCGAAGCATTATCATAAGCTAGATCTAAGCATAAATTAATAAAAGGAGAAATTACCAGCTATGTCCATTTAGAAGTAGCTCATTACAAAAACTAGCCAATTGATAAAATATTACTAATATTAGCCAAAATGGCCAATTAGCAATTTGTAGCAAAAAATATCAAATTTTTACTTTCTTTTGTATGGTGATATTAGCATAGATTGGGTATATCTTAAGGAGCTTGAATCTCAATGTTGGGATGATTTGGTGAAGTTTTGAGGTGGTTTGAATTGAAAATTCGAAACAAAAACTGAATATGAAAAAATGATATGTGTATCACACAGTGTATCATATATGTATCATATTTATATCGATTGTGTATCACATGTATATCCGTGTATATTTGTGTGTGAGATACATGTGTCACAAAAGAATTTTTGACATCGATTTATTTATGAATATTGATACAAAACCAGTCCTAATCACCTCCAATCTTCCTCAAATTTTGTATATTGACTTATCTATATGTTTTCAATGAATTTCTATACCCCTTAAAACAATTCCATGTTCGTTTCGATTTTTGGAATATTGGCTAGAGGTTGGTAAGTTAAAACTTATATGGGACGTTTCTATAAGTTTCCCTTAATAAAATATGATGCGGCGTGCAGCTCGATCCCATAATGTCACTCACAATATCTCTACTCTCTCTCTCTCTCTCTCTCTCTCTCTCTCTCTCTCTCTCTCTCTCTCTCTCTCTCGCGGGCTCACAATGTCGTGAAACTAGCCCAAAAATAATGATATGATATATCAATAAGTAGCAACAGAGATTGAAATATGATATGTAATAAATGAATATGACTGACTACGAAATTTCAATGAAATTAATAAGTCGACAGTATGAACTGACCACTATATGTCCCAATAGTACCAACATATAGCCTAAACATGATCTCTAGCATGATTGATAGCTCAATTACTTTATCACATGATAAAAATACTTTATATCAACAAGACAAATTAGCTCTACAGTTCCATGGAATCAACCAGGTCATAGTTCTCACGGTGCATGCCCACACGCCCGACATTTGGCATGTGCTGACACTAATCATATAATACATAATTCAGGTTCTCGAACCTTCAGGGCCAAGTTTAGAAGTGTTACTTACCTTAATTTGAGCAAATCTCTTCTCCAACACCTCCTTCCCTTGCGAAACAGCCTATGAATGCCTCGAATCTAGCCACAAATAATGGGATACAATCACTACAGGCTAAAGGAATCAATTCCATAAGAAATGCTAAGTTATAAATCAAAAAGTTAAAAGTCAACTTAAAACTGGCCCTTGGGCCCACGTCTCAAAACTGATAAAAGTCATAAAACTAAAAGCCCATTCAATCACGAGTCCAACCATTCTAAATTTACCAAAATCTGACAACAAATTATCACTCAAATACCTAAATTAAACTCTCCATGTCCTAGCCTCAAACCCCCAAATTTCACCCTAAAACCACACAATATAGGTGGAAAAATTAATTGGGAAACAAGATTATTGGTTAAAATGAGCACAAGAAACTTACCTTAAGAAATCCCTTGAAAATGCGCTTAAAAATTGCCCAATTTCGTGCTTGAAATGTTCAAAATGAAGAAAAATGGTGAACCCATGAATTCATATGTTATTGCCAGCATTTCCACTTCTATGGAAACTTAACCACATTTGTGGAATCGCAGAAGCGACCGAACTCCCACTTCTACGGTTTTCTCCGCTCCTGCGAACTTGCTTCTACGAGCCACCAAGACGCTTCTGCGGACCCAGCTCTCCTCTCTATTTCTGCTAGTGCACTCACATCGTCACATTTGTGGCCATGTAGGTGCGGTAACTCCCTCGCACCTGTGACCACCTGCAGACTCCCCTCCATACGACGCATCCGCGCATATCACCCCGCACTTACGTGCTCGCACATGCGGTCAAAGCTCTGCAGGTGCGATTACACCAACAATCCCCAGCTTCAGTGACCTCTCAAATTCAAATTTTGATCCGCTAGCCGTTCAAAATCAACCCGAGGCCCCCGGGACCTTAATCAAGCATACCGACAAGTTCTCAAACACTATACAAACTCAACCGAGCCTTCAAATCATATCAAAAAACATCAAAAACATGAATCATATCCCAATTCAAGCTTATTGAAACTAAGATATTTCAACTTCTATAATGATGTCGAAACTTATCAAATCATGTCCGATTGTCTCAAATTTTTCTCACAAGTCAAAAATGACACCACAGACCTACTCCAACTTTCGAAACTCGAATCAGATCGGATATCAAAAATTTCACCCCTATCAAACTTTCCAAAAATTCAATTTTTGCCATCTCAATCCTAATTTCACTACGGATCTCCATATCACAATTCGAAGACACTCCTAAGTCCAAAATCACCCAACAGAACTAATACGACCATCAAAACTCCATTCCGGAGTCGTTTACACATAAGTCAATATCCTGTTAACTCTTTCAACTTATGCTTCCAACCCTGAGACCAACTATCTCAAATCATTCTGAAATCCCTCCAGACCAACTAACCAGGAAAGTCATAAAATAATTGAAAAGAATAAAATAAGTAGTAAATAATGGAACGAGGCTACAAGTCTCGAATCAACCGGTCGGGTCATTACAATTCTAATAACACCCACTCAAAAAAATTAAAATTATGATATCTTTGGCTACAAATAGTTAATTGGTTAATATTGGTAATATTAAACTAATATTAGTAGTAATATTTAATGAATTGATCAATTTTTATAAGAAGCCACTTATAGATAGACGTAGTTTCCCAAATTCTATACTATATTAAAAGTATGAACGCCCTAGACGAAATTTTATTTACTTTTTTTACCCTTTTAGAAATAAAGTTCATACAAGCCAAAATAGTCATTTGATTATTCTCATAGATAATATTTAGGAGTTTGAAATTAAATAAAATTTTACCTATTTAATTTTCCCTTTATTTAAACTATGTATGAGATCATAATCGTTTTTTAGAATAAAAGACATCTATTTAAAACGAAGTTACATAGTTCCAGCAGAATTATCTGCAACTGTAGAGAGAGCCTCGAGGACATTTACTTCCCCATTTTGGCTAAATTTAGACAGGCAGTAGAGTTTATTTTCTTAATCAAGTACACACAACCATTCTTATCGATTGCTAGATTATTTAGTACCAAGGGAAACGAATTAACAAAAACTTATTTTTTCCTTCCATGCTTGAGTCCATCCTTGGCCATTTTATGAGCCACCTTTTTTCCTTTCCAGAAGCTATGGATGATCATCTGGTGCCTCAGCTAGTGCATTAACCACCGGCAATCGGTAATAATTAATGTATAAGGAATGGTATTCAAGTGAATTGCATGAATAAGGTCTACTGCATCCGTTTTCACTATTAGTGGTGAGAGACCATAATGAATGGGCAGTCAAGAGCCCAAATCGTAGAGCTTCCAGTTCAGATTGGAGTGGGGAGGCAGATGGTTTTGAATGTTGGAAACCTAGTATCCACTCTCCTATATGATTGCTAAAAACTCCTCCTAAATCACACGTGTTTGAGTTGGTTTTTAATGCATAATCAATGTTCAACTTAATGAAATTATGAGGTGGTTTGTTCCACACAACTCTTATAGTTGTAGAATGAGTTATAGTAGCTTCATTAGCGGTTAGATGGTAGTATTCTAGGGCTAGGAAAATTGCATGAGAGTGGTTATATTTTAAAGATAGATTGATATGCTTGTAATTATTTATTTTTGACAAAATAGTCCAAATAACGAAGGGAAATAAAGTTTCCCGTGGAGGGATATTTGGTGAAGTACTAGTTTTGATGTTCCTAGTTAATTGGATCCAGTCCCTTGTGTTCCTAATCTGGGAATAGTTAATTCCTAGTGATGACCAGAAATGTTTAACTAAGTCACATTTCAAGAAAATATGCTCAATTGTTTCTTATCCTTTTTTGCAAATAGGGCACATGAGGTCAATATTTATTCCTATATGGTTAAGATATTGACGAGTGAGGAGTCTATTATAGAGGCATTTCCATATGAGAAATTTAGTTTTGTTGGGACAGTTTCAACTCCAGACCAAATCAAAGGAATTTGTATCATTTTGTCCATGATTAAAAAGGCTATAGCATGATTTAGTGGAGAAAATACCATTTGGATTTAATTTCCAATAGCAGGAGTCATGGTATGAATTATTTGGTTCAAGTGAATATATGGCGTTTTTAATATAATAGGATAATTCAAATAGAATTGTTGAGAGATTGCACTTGTTACCTAGCTATAGATCCTTCATACTAAGGTTTATATAGGATAATTGGAGGGGTCCCTCTATGGTATTGCTAAGGGTATTTGCCTTAGGAATCCAGTTGGATTCCCAAATATTCATAGTAGAATTTTTCTGAGGAACCCAATTTAGCCCCTTGTTACAAAATTCCCAACCTTTGATAATACTCCTCCAGATGAAGGAGGTATGTTTTTGGTTTTTTGAAGTGTCATAGGGGGATGAGAGGGTCTAGGACAATTGGAGAAGAGGATTTTGGAGGATTCTCCATGAAAGGCTTGCTAGGGCAACTAGGTTTTTTCTTTTGCCGCATGAATTTCAATACCCCCATCCATTTTGTCTTTGGTCAGTGTATCCCACGAAATAAGATGTATTTTTGTTAGGTGGTCGTTGAGACCCAAATAAATCTTCTTTGGATATTGTCAATGCTTTTGAGAATCTTTATAGGAATGAAGTTTTATTACATGACATGGTTAGGTATACTATAAGAGAAGCATTGGCTAAGGTAGTTCTTCCAGCCATGTTAAGGAACGTGGACTTCCAAGAGTATAATTTTTAGTTCATTTTATCTATGATGAATTGTTAGTCGGAGGGCCTAGGTTTTGTGTTTGTTATAGAAAAACCTAGGTATCTGCTAAAGAGTAGCTATATTTTATATTGAACAATTTGGAAAGCTCTTTTTTGATATTTAATGGGCAATTTTTTGATACGATAATTTTTGACTTTTTCTATTGATCTTTTCGCCTGATAGATTACGTAAGGCCTCTAAGCACTTGAGGATTATATTAGGGGATTTATTATTAATTTGGCACATTAGAGTAAGGTCTTTAGAATAAAAAAGATGTGGCAGCTTGTAATATTTATTACCTAGACTAACTAGTGACCAATTACCAATATCGATGGTTTATGTTAATAGAGATCATTTTTTTTTTAAAATTTGAGCTTTCATTGATAACAAAGTATATGTACATCAGAGATCATGATAGTAGTTTTGGACTAACTACTGTACTAATACAGGAATCATATTTCTCTATTCTAACTATGTATATACAATCTATAGAATAGTATGTAAATTCATAGGCTAAGGAAAATAATTGAGTTTGCTAAGTCCTAATTGCCATTTCTTGTGTTTGCTGCCTCGCATATGAATCAACAGAACAATCTCGCGACATAACAAATCCTCCATATATGTGACACCATCAAATCTCATTTGGTTCCTCATTTTCCAGATGAGTGCAGTAGTAGTAATGAATGCAGCAGCTGTAATCCCTTTGTGCCATTGCCTGCTCTTGGCTACACTACATATCCAGTTTAGTTCAGTCTCCCAGCAGCCTACATTCCGAGAAAATCCTAACCATTTTCAGATTCTTTTCCATAGACTATTTGTGCTGGCACATCCAAAGAAAAGATAATTAAAATCTTCCACTTGAGACTTGCAAAATACACAGTCCATTGGAATATGAATGCCCATTACCAGTAATCTACCCACAGTAGGAAGACTTTGATGAGCTGCAAGCCAGGCAGTAAACTTGTGCCTAGGCAATACATTATCAATTAGCAACAAATTCTTCCATGTAACTTTTGTAAAACTGGGCAGCAGTGATGTATAGAGTTTTTGAATGCTAAACTTGCCAAGTTTGCATACACTTTGCAATCGAACAGTGATATCACCCTGCAGCTGAGGACACTCCAGAATGAAGTTTCTGCAATCCATTATTTTCCTGATAACCCAAGATGTTGTATTAGGAATGTTAACAGAAGATATGTTGCCTTTCTTGATGTAATAAGCATGGACCCATCACACCCATAAACAGTCTTTTTTGTTTGCCAAATCCCACAATAGCTTTGATATGGCAGCCTTGTTCCACATAGATAAATCCAGTATATTAAGTCCACCAGCAGAAACTGGCCTGCAAACTTTATCCCAAGCCACCAATGCTCTTCTTGAAATACTTGCCTTACCAGTCCAAAGAAATGTTCTACACATAGCATCAATAATTTTGAGAACCTTCTTAGGCAGAATAAAGATTTGAGCCCAATATGACTGAATGCCAAACACCACTGCCTTTATCAGTTGGCTTCTACCAGCATAAGAAAGGAATTTGGCTGACCAACAGGTGATTTTTTCTGTAATTCTTTCAATGAGAGGCAAGTAGTGTCGAATGGCCAGCTTCTTGGAATCCAGAGGGATTCCTAAGTATCTAAATGGCAATTGTCCTTCAGTAAATCCCAAGATACTAATTAGCTGCTCTTTAGTATGCTGTTGGATCCCAGCCAAGTAAATAGCACTCTTGCTAATATTAGCATGAAGACCAAAGGCTGCTGAGAACTTAAGAAATGTGTTATGCAAGATCTGAATAGACATTTCATCAGCACGACAGAACATAAGCAAATCATCTGCAAAACATACATGAGAAATGTTAAGCTTCCTACACCTAGGATGGAAATTGAAGTTTCCATCCTTATGCAGCTGCTGCAATAGTCTGTTTAAATATTCCATGGCCAATACAAAGAGATAAGGTGACATAGGATCCCCTTGTCGAATACCCCTCTTAGCTTTGAAATGTTTGGTGAAACCACCATTCATTACTAAGGAATAAGAAACAGAAGAGACACAAGTCATAATCCAATGTGTGAACTTTGTAGGGAAACCCAAATCAATGAGAATCTGTTGCAAGAAAGACCATTCTAAGGTATCATAAGCCTTCCTCGGATCAACTTTGAGGACACATCTAGGTGAAATACCTTTTCTAAAATACCCCTTGAACACTTCATGACTTAACAGAATGTTATCAATAATACATCTCCCCTCAATAAAAGCTGACTGTGCATGTCCAACTAAGTCACCAATGACCTCTTTCATTCTTCTAGTAAGTACCTTGGATATAATCTTATATAGTGTAGTGCAACAGGCAATTGGCCTGTAATCTTTGACAGTAGATGGTGATCTGATCTTTGGGACAAGTGCTATTGTTGTTGTGTTGATCATATAAGGCAGTTCACTTGAAGAGAAGAATCCTTTAAGAGCAGAAAAGATGTCATCCTTAACCAATTCCCAGTTTTTTGTAAAAAACTCTACTGGAAAACCATCAACCCCTGTTGCCTTATCTGAAGGCATATCCTTAACTGCTGCAGTAACCTCCTCCATTGTTACCTCTCTAATGAGAAATCTTTGTTGATCAAGATTAAGACAGTTCCCTTCCTTCATGATCTGAGAATTCACACAAGGAAGTTCATCAGCACATTCTCCCATTAAGGAGTGGAAAACCTTCAAGAATTCCTGTTCAACAAATAAAGGATCAGTCAGTTTTATTCCATCTTCAGTGTAAATGGAAGTAATATTGTTCTGTCCTGTTCTAATCTTCCATTGAGCATGAAAGTATTTTGTATTTGAGTCTCCACATTCAATCCATGTAGCTTTTGATTTCTGTCTCAATACTTTTTCTTCAATATTACTCCATTTCACAAGTTCCTCATGTGCCTTCTTCTCCTTATGAATGAGCTCCTGTGTGCAAGGGCTGTTTTGCATCTGAGTTTGGATGATGTCCAGTTGTTCCATGGCCTGAATAATGTTCTGCTGGTAGGCTGCCATATTTGACTTGATCTCCTTCAGCTGCTGTTTTAGACTCTTCAGTTTCTGCCAAATCTGCTGAATGGGATTGCCTACTTTTTCTTGTTTCCATGCCTGCTGAACAATGTGAGAAAATTGAGGATGTTCCATGACCACATTATACAATCGAAAAGGTTTGGGATGCAAAGGTTTCTGCATTCCAAACTTGATAAGGATAGGGGAATGATCAGATATTGAAGGGTTCAAGTAATCTGCTTCCAAATGTCCAAACTGCTGCAACCACTGATAGTTACCTAGTGCCCAATCAATCTTGCTATATACTTGCTTATTAGACCAGGTGAAATGCCAGCCTTTTGATCTAACAGCAGTCAGCTGGAGGTCAGAAATGACCTCTTTGAAATCCTTCACTTCAGCATCAGTCACAATAGATCGAATCCTGTCATCAGAATTGAGTACATTATTAAAGTCTCCACTAATTAGCCAAGCAGTCTGATTAGGGATCTGGAATGATCTGAGATAACTCCAAAGATGTTTCCTAAGTGAAGTAGTGTTATGACCATATACCAGAGTTAAGTGAATACTGATCTGATTTCTTATATCTTCCACTCGACAATGAATAACCTGATCAGTTATAGCTAATATATGCATTTGAATATGAGACTTCCAAATCAACCAGATTCTCCCATTAGTAGCATTTGAATAATTACACTGTACCATCCAGTTCCTTGCAATCTTCCCTAATATTTTCTTTGATTTAGGCTCCTTTACCCTAGTTTCAAGAATTCCCATGACATCTACTTTATTATTAGCTAAGAAGTTTTTCAACTCCTTTTGCTTATGAGGCTGATTAAGCCCCCTTATGTTCCAAGTTACAACAATCATTTAGAATGAGGTTCTACCCTGTAAGATTGACCAGGGTCTACATTATAGCTACTGCTTCCAGTCTCATTCATGACAGCCTTACCATTACTAGCATGATCTGCCTGATGTTCACCATTCTCAGAGTCAGCAATAGTGAGTGCAGTTCCTGAACTGACTAAAGGATCAGTTTCAGTATGCATGGTTTGCTGTGGCCTATCAGTCTCCCCATGAGAGTGCTTCATTAATTGATCCTCTACTGCAAGAACCACAGTACTAGGCTGCTCAACAATAGCCTCTACTACAGGAACCACAGTACTAGGCTGCTCAACAACAGTCTGCTTAGCAATCTATTTAGTTCTGATATGTTTCCCCTTCTGATTCCCCTGCTGATTCACTCTTCCTCTTTGTCTAGTATGCCTGATCTGAACCTCCTTGCTCTGCACAGATTTATCATCCTTATAATACCAACATTCAAATGCATCATGACCAAATTTGAGACAATGATTACAAAAAGAAGGTTTCCAATCGTATTCAATTGTCTGTATCTTAGAGCCATAAGGAGTGTCAATCTCCAATTCATCAGGAAGTGGATAGGCAGCATCCACTTCAACAAGGACCCTAGCAAATGAAATCTTCTCAAAGCATGCAGTAAATTTGTCTGTATATAATGGTCGACCAATAGCACTAGCCAATTTACTTAGCACTTCAGCAGACCAATAACCAACAGGAAGACCTAGAAATCGAATCCAAATAGGCACAATACTAAGCACATCACTCTGAAAATTGAAATCAATTTCCCAAGGTCGAAGAACCAGTGGTCTATTTCTAAATGAATAGGGACCTGATTGCATAATCAATTCCTTATCTTCAGAGCTACTGAATCTAAAAATACAGTAGCCATCTGCATGTATAAGCACCTGAGGTTTAGTAACAAAGTTCCACACATGGATTACAAAATTTTCCATAGATTGCTCATTAGGTCGATCTCCTATTACAAACCCAATCAGTGAATTTTGCCAATAATCCACTTGTGGTTGCAGATCTTCAACACTAATGTGAACTACTTTTTTTCCTTCTCGCTCAATAGGAGGAACAAATGAGAGTTGTTTGCCCATTTGTGTGTCACGATTACCTCGCACCACATCCGCAACTGTTGGCTTCTCCACATGCATCTCCTTTGGAACCTCCTCAGCAACAAGCTTAGTTTTCTCCGCATGCAACTCCTTCGATTCCTCCTCAGCAACGAGATTTGTGAATTGTAATCTCTTCACAGCAGTAGATGATACTGCTTCACTCTCCATCACTGAAATCTCGCATGAATTTGTCTCTGTATGGGTCATCGATTGAAGTTTTTGAGGCAAAAAACTGCCAAAGGTTAGTGGTTTCAGCTCCTTAATTGTTCCATTCTCAGGTGTTACTAGCTTCGTATCAGCAGGGGGGATTGTTTCGCCGGCGACGAGCCATTTCGTCGTCAAAAATGTCTTGCTAACGTGCGCCAGTCACTGTTCTATTGCCCAACTAATGTGCGCCGAGAGCATTCTGCTCAACCCACTCCCAGAAAATTAGAGATCATTTTAAGGCAAAGAATAAAGATATATGGGAAAATGGGGTCCCCTTGTCTAATTCACCTACTTGGGGAGAAGAAATGGCTTATGCTCCAATTGGCTAAGACTGCTATATTGCTAGTGATGATACATTCCATTATAAGGGAGGTAATTTTAGGGAAAATTTAAAATTACTAAGTGTTCAATATATGTATGGCCATTCGAGTCGGTCAAAAGCTTTTTCAAGGTCGATTTTCAATACAAGGGAAGATTTCCCATATTTTGCTTATGAATCTTAGAGATAATCTCTTGGATAATTATAACATTATCACTAGTATGCCTGCCTTTCAGAAAACTGGATTGTTGTGGACTAATAATTTTTTGTAAAAAAAGCTTAAGTCTATTAGCCAGCATTTTAGTGAAAACTTTGTAAATAGTGTTACATAAGCCAATTGGCCTATAGTTTTTTAAAAGAGATGACATTAGGGATTTTTGGAATAAGGCAGGGGTATGTATCATTAATCCCATTAGGAAGCTTGCCAGTTTCTAAAGTACATTGACAGAGAAATGTCACTGAATTATTAAACAAATCCCACAATCGTTGAAAGAAGTAGGGATATAGGCCGTCTGGACCAGGTGATTTAAAGGGTTTAAAACTAAAAACTGCATTTTTTAGCTCAGTTTCGGAAAAGGGATTGTCTAACATGATGAGGTTTATGTCTAGGTAAATGTTGGGCTTGTCCTTAATCGAAGACCAATTGAAAAATTTGTAATTGGTGGTGAATGATTTATTAAAAAAAATATATACATAGTTCATAATACCACGGGGGTCATCAATCCAGCTACCATTAGAGTCTTCGAAGTACATAACTTTATTGGTTCTTCTGTTATTAGTAGCACAAATATGGAAGAACTTTGAATTGGAGTCTCCTTCGTTAAGCCGGTTAATCCTGGAACGAATTTTCCAGTAGTCTTCTTCTATTTTGAGGATATTGTTATAATCAATTTTGAGAGTTAGCTTCTAAATTGTAAAGGAAATTTTTATGACCATATGAAGCTGGCTTTTGAATACCATTTAATCTGTGTAATAAGATTTTTTTCTTATTAACTAGGTCTCCTGAAGTAGCATTTTTCTATTCAATAATACAATTATTAAACAAATTATAAACTTGAATAAAATCCCTATTGTTCCAGCAAGAGCTCACAATATTTTTAAATTGGGGATGTCTACACCAGTAAGACTCCATTCTAAAAGGTTTAGGGAGTGGGTTTACTGGTTTGGGAACAAAATTAATCAATATGGGGTTATGGTCAGAGTGAGTTCTTGGAAGGTGAATAACACTAGTATTAGGAAAAAATTTTAATCGATCATCATTTGCTAAGACTATGTCCAATCTTTTCGTAATTCTAGTACTATAGCACTTGGTATTATTAGACCAAGTAAATTTGCCACCCTTGAAGCCTATATCCATAAGGTTGCAATAGTTTATTTTGTTCCACAACTTAAGAGCCATTCTTCTATTTATAGGATTACCACCTAATTTATCCTCTGCTATTAGGACATCATTTAAGTCACCTCCTAAAAGCCATGCACCTTTATAGTTATCAACTATACTAGTAATATTATCCCACATAGTATTTCTTCCAGAAATTATAGTACTAGCATAAATAGTAGTAAAGAGCCAAGTTTTTTGCGAAGGAATTACCTCAATGAGTGCATGGATTTCGTTGTTACGCCTCACCAAGTTACTTACATTCACCACATTAGTGTAACAACCTAATGGGTCATTTTACTATTTAGAACCATGTTCCCTTTAATAAAAATTTCCACACTTTCTTTAGCTAAATTACGACTTGGGGGCAATTAGTTGGGAAGTTAGGAGAGTTTTGGGTGAAAATAAAACCAATTATTTTCTTAAGATTTTCTTGTAAGGCCAAACTTGACTTCAGTCAACTTTCTTGGGAAACGGACCTGGATTCATAATTTAAAAGTCTCGGAAGGTGCGTAGAAAAATATGGGACCTAGGCGTATGCTCGGAATCGAATTCCGAGGTCCCCAGCCCGAGTACGGAATATTTATGTAAAATTGTTAAATCGAAGTTTTAAGGAATTAAAGAATCTATGTATTTATTTAAAAACCTAGGTATCGGGTTCTTATTCTGGTTCTGAAACTTGGTACAAGTCGAAATCTCATATAAGACCTATCCATAAAATTTGGTGTCAATCCGAGTAGTCCAAGGGCGTTTTGACTTATTGAAGGAAAATTAAGAACTTGAAGTTCATTAAATTGGATTAATTGGTTTTGGGGTCCGATTCCTTTATTTTATGTTATTTTGGGTGTTTCGAGGGTTCTACTAGGTCCGCCTCGTGATTTCAGACTTGTCGGTATGTTCGGCGGGGCTCAGGAGCCCCGAGCACCAAATGGTCGAGGTTTGAGCGAAGTCGGATTTTGAAATGAAGAAAGGTTGCTGCTTCTGTCAAAACTGCTTCTGCGGCTCTTTGACCGCATAAGCGGCCACCTGGTCGCAGAAGAGGAAGGGCCAGGAATGGTGAATACCGCATAAGCTGTCCCGCAAGTGTGAAAGCAAGATCGCAGAAGCGGTCCGGTCCATAGTGCTCCCAAACCGCAAAATCGATTGTTTTTTGCCAGAAGCGGACACCGCATATGCGATAATCTGTCTGCATATGCGAAAATCTATGGGGGCAGTAAGGGTTCATTAAATATGAACTCAAGCTCCCTCTCTCTCATTTCACTCCATATGGGCGATTTTGAAGGTTCCAAAGAGAGAATTTCTTCCTAATATCACGAGGTAAGTAATTCCCACTCACTCTTAGCTTAAATACATGAACATACATATAGATATGACACTAATAATCAAAAAAATCAAGGGTTAGAGTTAGACCTAGGGTTTTGATAAAATTATGATTTAACCACCTAATTAGTTATGTAATGAACTAAAAACCACATATTAGTAATCCTTAGATAATAGAGTAATTTCCTTCAAAAAATCTGGGAATTCAGGCACTTTAGCCTGGGGTCGAAATTTAGAAAACTTGCGGGAAATGTTGGAAAATCATTTAATTAGTTGGAATTAAATTTTGTGAGCACTTATTGACTAGTTCTTGTTTTATTTAACTAGTTGGTGCTCGTTCGGCTTCGAATTAAGGTTGGAGCATATTATTGTTATTGAAGGTACGTTTCAAAGCGAGGTGAGTGTCACGACCCAAACATGGTCATGATGGCCCAAACCTAAAGCTAGGCAAGCCTTACCAAACCGCTTTCAATTTAACACTAAATCTCAAAATCGACAATTTATGAATATTATAGTAATTATAGAATAATAATCCAAAAATATTAATAGAGTAATATGGAAAAATACGAAAAAACCGATAAACACACCCATAAGATCATGGGTCACGAGTCTAGAGCCTCTAAACAAAACTTGATAATAATATCTGAATGAAAATATTGAAATCTGGAAATGTATATAACAATAATGAACTGGAATATGAAGAGCATCCAGGTCATGCGAACGTCAAGCAGCTACCTGAACGACTCTGGAAAATATCTGGAGACTATGCGTGTCAGCTAAACCTCTGGTGTACCTGAATCTGCACACAAGGTGCAGGGAGTAGGGGTGAGTACTACCGATTCAGTGAGTAATAAGCATATATAATGTCTGAAGGTAATAAATCAACAAAATGCCACAAAGCAAAGCTAAAACTAACAGTCTTATACCTTAACTATGAATTAACAGCAAAGCAATATCAAATATAGCAGTCAACTATCATGTAAAGATGCAATCCAATGAACATGAATTCGCTGCGGCGTGCAGTACAGTCCGTTTACCGACGACGGCGCTCACTGGGGGTGTGTACAGTCTCCGGAGGGGCTCCTTCAGCCCAAGCGCAATATCAGCCAGTTATTGGCTTATAACAGGCTCTCGGCCTCAATGTCAATATATGATAATCACTACGCCATGTAGCCCGATCCATGCTCAGTCCACAGTATGCAAATGAGTCACACAACAGACTCAATTATTCTCAGTTTCCAATTACTAAGGATATATAACTTAGTTATTTAACTTCAAGAAAAGTGACTTAGTGTTTTATAACAGTGATTAATCACAGGACTGAGATCAATGATTATGAAAATCATGTTATCGCAGAGACATTCATCCTAGACGGATCCTACAGATCAACACAAGGCCCCAAATATGGCAGTAAGCCCAATTATCAACAATACAATGTGCGTATCAACCACAAATATTTTATTTAACTCTCGGGATGGACCAAGTCACAATCCCCAATCATATACCACCCTGCATCTGCCATGGGGTGCGAGTCACTCCCTAAGATAGCGTCACGATGTGATAAACCGGGGTTTGAAACCCTCAGGCCATCATCTATACAAACTACTCACCTCTAACCGGTCGTAGACTGGTCCGCTATGCCTTTTCCTTTCGTATCGACCTACTCGTGCATCGAATCTAGTCAAAATCACAACGAATACATAAATATGGGCTAAAGAAACATAACCCTATCAAAAATACTCAAAAAGTACTAAAATTCATGAAGTTGGTAAAACCCGAGCCCCAAGCCCACTACTTGACAAATTCCAAAAATCACATCATCGGATTCCTCGTCTTGCCACGATCCGTCATATAAGGTTTGTCAAAAACGGAGCTCGAATGACCTGTCAAATCCCCAAAATTCGTTTCTAGAAACTAAGCCCTAGTTCTTCACAATTTCTACAGAATTCCATGGAATTGAGGGTTGGTTCTTCATAAAAATGGTGTTTTTAAGTCAAGAGACTTACCTCCAACCAATACCTGTTGAAAACACGCTTCAAATCGCTCAAAAAGCTCTCTTGGTTTCTTAACAATGGAGGAAATTATCTTTGGTTCGTGGATGAAATGTTATTAAAAATCCTTCTCTGCCCAACACTTTCTTTCTATGCGATCGCGGCCCAAGGCACGCGATTGCGGAGAACAAATTCCAAACCCTAAAGTTTCCTCTTACGCGATCGCATAACACTGACCAATGATCCTACGCGATCACACGCGCTATCGCACTGACCAAACACCCCTGCCTATGTGATCCCATGCGGATCTACGTGATCGTAGAAACCAAATTAGCACCCCCCCCCTTCAGAACCTTCTATGTGATCGCACCCCAGGCTCGCGATCGCAGAGAGCAATTTCTGTTGCACTTTTTACTTCAAAAATCCCCGTTAGCCATCCGAAATCACCCCGAGTCCCTCGAGACCTCAACCAAAAGCACAGATACGTCCTATTACTTCATTCAAACATGTTCGTAGCATAAAAAAAACTTTCATAAACATCAAAATCATCAAATTTGCATAGATTCAAGCCTAAGTCAAACTAAAACTTCTGAAACTTGCATTTGATCCAAAACCCGACCTAAGCACCTCCGAATGATTTGAAAATTTGCACACAAATCAGAAATCACCTTAAGGAGCTACTACAACTATCGAAATTCCATTCTGACCCCCGAATCAAAATCCCTCCTATCAACTGGAATTCGCCAAAATTCGAACTTAGCCAATTCAAGCCTAATTCTACACCGGACTTCCAAATTCAATTCTGATTGCGCTTCTAAGTGAAAAATCATCAATCGAAAATAGTCGAATCCTCGGAAATCCATTTCGATCCCTCTAACTCATAAGTCAACATTCGGTTGACATTTCAAAATTAACCTTCTCATAAAGAGACTAATTGTCACATTTCTACCCACTCCATCTGAATTACCTCAAACTCTCCAAACACATATAACGGAACATATAAAAGCATAAAACGGGAAAAACGGGGGCGGTAACTCACCGGACGACGGGTCACGTCGTTACATCCTCCCCAACTTAAGAAAATGCTCGTCCTCGAGCGTGCCTAGAGTTGCACTAGGAGCCAACCAATCCCCGAATAACCTTACTAATCATATACTCGGGGTGATCCCACGTCACTCTAACTCACATATGCCCGAAAATACAGCACAGCCAAAAATTTCATAGGCCATCTAGCCCATGACCATAGAACCACATTGCACCTCTGAGACCATACACAAGATTAGAGTCTCACATTTATACCCAGAATAAGCGTAAACCAACTGTAATAACCTATACCTGCAACCTGAGGTGCACTGACATGATATACCACATAAATCTAACACTCGGAACGATAATTTATATCCACAGTAGTTGTCCACAACAACCATGTACTGATAGAAGCCCCTTATTAGTTGGAGTCTTATTCCAACACTGCTATACTCTATCAATGATAAGGAACACGCAGTAGACCATAACCATTTCTCAGATCAACCATTCACGAAGACATTTCTTCCCCTTTAACTAATACCACAACAGATCTCCGAGCCGAAACTCGATATTAACCTTCCAACAAGTTGAAACCAAATCCGTTCGTATCCATTAGTGACCCAAAAGATATATTCTGACCAAATACACCATCCTGGTGACATGACCCATCAATACGGCCTAAGCTACAACTTATATTAGACACACACCAATAAGAGACGGCCTGAACATACTCAAGTCATAAAAATGACTCAAATAAAAGAGTTGTACCTTAAGCTCATCAATACCATTACAACACAAGGATGGGACCCCGTCCCACATCATGGAAATAGAATACTTGAATCTTTCCTGAAGGGTCAAATCTCCATGTAGCCTCGCTATAATGCGCGATCTCATCCAAACACTATTTCACATCAAGCATCTCAAGTCGCTATACTCAAACTTGACAACCATGCACAGATTGATGTCTGAAATCAAGCAATCCATCACACCCACGGTGAAACAAGTTACATACACCATTCAATCCTGAAAGGACACAACCAACGCGCTCTTTGACAAGCAACTCCCAATACGGACTTCATCCGAAACCAGGAAGCAAGGAATACTAAGTAACATACGGAAACTGTCCTCAAAATCACATTGTTGCGACGCGTAACCCAATCCAGATAACATATCCTCTGGCGGCGTGCCATCCGATCCACTCAAATATCTCACATAGGGAGATGCACATCAAGCTAAATTTTCTCATTATAACAAAATACCTAGTATCGGTCGCAAGCACACTGAGTGCATAATCATATCTACTTATGGCGGTGTAAGATACAAAACTCAACTTCCAATATGAATCTCGATAGCACCGCAATTTATGTGCCACTGCCCAAAAATCATACCGCCTCGCAGCTTAGAAAAGCAACTCATAGATCTTCCCAGATCACTAGAAGATCCAATACAGGTCGAATCAACCAATCCTTTATCAATACTGTTCAGGATTAACCAAGCCAACCCCAGCTAAACTCGTATCCAACCAGCTTACCAACAAGCTCATTACCAAGAAGCCTGAAGTTGCCTCTTCCGCTACTATAACTCATGCCAAAGCCGTACGACATGGTGCCCGACACCAGATAAATAATGAAGTCTACAATCTCACCTAGCGACATGCCCGGCCACAAGGAACGCATTCGAAAGGACCCTCAATACCGGAACTGAATCAATGGTAAAAACCTCTACACTCAAATTTACAACGAAGGCCAAACAAGACAAGAAATCCTTCTCCGTCGTCCGTTGGTCTTTGGAATGCGACCCACTCTTGCTATAACATCACTCGATACACCTCGCCACGCAACCTGTGCCATTCTCTGGCATAGCCCATAACACAATAGTTTAGATTAAACTCACACTGAGGAAACCAGTCTACACCCAATCTCATATCAAAAATCTATCGTACCAACAGATAAAGATCCTTAACCACGACATAGACTGCATCAGAGAACTCCCAGTCTCCAACTCCATATAACATACAAATCACTATACCTGATTTCCACATTCCGCCATTCACACATCGAGTGTGAAATCATTCCACAAAAGATATTCTCAAATTTCCATATGACATCAGCAAAATCAAATATTAGCAGTCGATCCAACAGGAAACAATCGCAATACTACTGAGGTATCATTAGTGTGATCACATTACCCTCTTTTCGAGACATATACTGTCGTCAAATCACTTCCAATAACCAGTACCATTCCCTTGATTACCTAAGGCTACTCGTTTCCTAAGAACTTTATGAACTTTCTTTCAGAACTGAACCCAAACCTCGTACACGCCCGTCTCGGCCCTCTACAACATACGTACCTACCATACTTCTAGGGACAACACGAGAACTTTTGTCTCCCTTCCGCGCCACATACTTTGACGCGCTCAACTAGTCCAGAACTTTCATTGATCCCCTTTAGAAGAAAAATCATTATGCACTCATGCCCCACATGTCCATAGAAATATACATTTCCAACCCATGATGAAACCCAACAAGAATTCTCTCCTAATTTCATTTGCGCAAGCTAAACTGGAAGGACTAGATCTTTCTACCTGAACCAAGCCAAGCAGACTGTCAGTACTCACGAGCCTCGTTGCCCAACGCTTGTATTAACATATTACTTCAAACACTTACAAGGAATCGATCATATCTTTACCACACCGATACGGTCCGCTAACGAGCTACTTCATTTGTCTGGATTTCCTTATGATTCATTTTCAACTTGATATACTCTCTTGTTGTAGCACCACAATGCCTCAACCCAGGCTTACCACACGAGACTTGAATGTCAGACCACATTGTCTAAGACCAATAGGCCACTATATACACTCTCAAACTTACCCAAAAATACAACCTTCTAAAATACCCTACTTTGAAGAACTTCATACGAATTCAGGTCTGCTACCATTGCTTCCCCGATACTGATACATAGAATCCCGTAATTAACGTAAACTACCACAAGTCTTGACTTGTTCTAATGAAAACACTGACTTGGTCACCTACTCAACCTTAAAACACTTGTGTGATACACATGGAATCTTCAACACATCAACCATTCTCAAGAGTCATCCAGTCTTATACCCACTGCAAATTACTTAACTTAACGAATCGAACCACTCTTGCCTTATCAGCACTCTGACACCGCAGGACATGATCTCATTCTGGTATAACCAAACAACTTTCTTCTCTTTACACTAAGCATTCCATACCCACAACTCAAGACATACCATTATTTCTTCACATCTATGAAGCATCATATAACCTTTGTAAAAATTTTGTTTCACTCGTGCCATCCTCGGCTCAATTTCTACAACCAGGACTGATCCATCAGCATACCTCGAAACGGAAACAACATAGCACATAACCGTGTGATCAACTAATCAACAACAACCTCTCCAACTTGGCACAAAGGCATATATATCACAACACGTATACTATATTGTTGTCGTAATATGATGGTGAGAATAAACTCGCTCTTTCATAAGCTTGTGGAAACATGAATCATCAGAAATTTTAACCCTTCTGCAATTCCTGCATTCATTTACACAACGATTAACCCACTCTTTAGGCGACAAAATTTTCACTAACTCCCAAATTTTCAAAAATTTCGGCAGATTTTCCTTTGTAATTAAGCCTATCCACTTGCCAGAGAATCACCAAAACCATCCAAACAACACGTCCACAACATGACAAAGCATCACAATGTATATCAACAACATTAATCTCAATACTACATGTATTCTATTATCAAAATTAATACATGGACATGCGTTGCACCTATTTGAATCATAACACATAGAAAATACCTTTCAATTACACATGAGATCTTCTAACGTACACATATAAGAATCGCATCACTTCAGATCACTCCGCAGCAGATAACCCACCTGCTTCGCCTCAATATAACATTTATGTATGCCTTCCACCGCCATACACATTACAGAGCTACTTAGTTCTTCCTGAGTCTGAACTCATACCGTATCGTGCAATTTACTTCGCTCCCACTACGATACTTGAGAAGATTCTTCACGTGCCCATAACTCGGGCTACCCATCATACCACAATAGGAATGAATCACTTGATAGTTCATCTATTATCCAGCAGACTTCCTCATCACTACCAAGTTATATAATTGCATCTCGCAGTACTACCATACTCATCACAGGAATACCAAACTGCCATGCCAGCTAATAGCGACAATATCGAACATCCAAGTTTAAAACACTTGCTCACCCAATCAGCACCTTAGTGCTCAAGCCATAAGCAAGGGCCGGCCTAAAGTCCTCCAGACTGGCCCAACATAAACCTCACAAAGATTACATCCCGCCTCTTGAGCAGGGACTCGCAAGCCATCGGAGCACATATAATACCGAGCGCTCATGCGCGCAGACAGACGTGAGGAAGGAATTTCAAGAGTTACTCTTTCATGCTGAATCAAGGGCGCATGATAGGATTTTAAGAAAGTGGAGTGTTTCCTGAAAGTTCTGTAGCCTCCCGAGGATAGATACGGACGTCTACGTACCGATCTACGAGACTCTACTAAATCGGCTTATGACTTGTGAGGCCTAGTAACCTAGGCTCTGATACCAACTTGCTACGATCTAAACCCGGTCATGATGGAGCTCAACCCTAAAGCTAGGCAAGCCTGACAAACATTCGCTTTCAACTTAACACTAAGTCTCAAAACGAACAATTTAAGAATATTATAGTAATTTTACAATAATAGTCCAAAAATATTAATAGAGTAATATGGAAAAATACAAAAAAAATGATAAACACACACATAAGATCTGGGTCACGAGTCTAGAGCCTCTACACAAAACTGGATAATAATAGCTGAATGAAAATATAGAAATCTGGAAATGTATATAATAATAATGAACTGAAATATGAAGAGCATCCAGGTCCAACGAATGTCAAGCAGCTACCTCAACGACTCTGGAAAATATCTGGAGACTACGCGTGTCAGCTAAACCTCTGGTGTACCTGAATTTTGCACACAAGGTGCAGGGAGTAGGGGTGAGTACTACCGATTCAGTGAGTAATAAGCATATATAATGCCTGAAGGTAAGAAATCCACAAAATGCCACAAAGCAAAGCTAAAATTAGCAGTCATATACCTTAACTACGAACTAACAGCAAAGCAATATCAAATATAGCAATCAAGTATCATGTAAAGATGCAATACAATGCACATGAATTTGCTGTGGCGTGCAGCCCGATCGGTTTAACGTCAACGGCACTCACTGGGGATTTGTACAGACTCAGGAGGGGCTCCTTCATCCAAAGCGCAATATCAGCCAGGTATTGGCATAAAACAGGCTCTCGACCTCAATGTCAATATATGATAATTGCTACGGCGTGTAGTCCAATCCATGCTTAGTCCACCGTATGCAAATGAGTCACATAACAAATTCAATTAAATTCTCAGTTTCCAATTACTAAGGAAATATAACTTAGTTATTTAACTTCAGGAAAAGTGACTTAGCATTTTATAGCAGTAATTAATCACATGATTGAGATCAATGATTATGCAAATCATGTAATCACAGAGTTATTCATCCTAGACGGATGCTACAGATCCGCACAAGGCCTCAAACATGGCAATAAGCCCAATTATCAACAATACAATGTGTGTATCAGCTGCCAATAATTATATTTAGCTCACGGGATGGACCAAGTCACGATCCCTAATCATATACCATCCCGCACCTGCCATGGGGTGCGAGTCACACCCTAACATAGCGTCACGATGTGATAAACCGGAGTTTCAAACCCTTTGGACATCATCTATACAAACTACTCACCTATAACCGGTCGTAGACTGGTCCTCGATGCCATTTCCTTTCGTATCGACCTCCTCGCACTTCGAACCTAATGAAAATCACAACGAATACATAAATATGGGCTAAAGAAATAACCCTATCAAAAATACTCAAAAAGTACTAAATTCACTAAGTTGGTAAAACCCGAGCCCCGAACCCACTTCTCGAAAAATTCCAAATCACATCGTCGGGTTCCTCGTCTCGCCACGAGTCTCTACATATAAGGTTTATTGAAAACGGAGCTCGAATGACCTTTCAAATCCCCAAAATTTGTTTCTAAAAACTAAGCCCTAGCTCTTCACAATTTCTACACAATTTCATGGAATTGAGGATTGGTTCTTCATAAAATGGTGTTTGTAAGTCAAGAGTCTTACCTCCAATCAATAACCGATGAAAACAAGCTTCAAATCGCTCAATAAGCTCTCTTGGTTGCTTAACAATGGAGGAAATTATGTTTAGTTCGTGGATTAAATGTTATTATAACCCTTGTCTCCCCAGCACTTTCCTTCTATGCGATCGCGGCCCAAGGCAAGCAATCGTGGAGAACAAATTCAGACACTAAATTACGCGATCGCACGCAAGACCACACGATCATAGAACACTGACCAATGACCCTACGCGATCGCACTGACCAAACACTCAAGCCTACACAATCGCAGGCGGACCTACACGATCGCAAAGACCAAATTATCACCCCCCCCCCCCACTCCCCGCCTTCAGAACCTTCTATGCGATCGTAGCCCCATGCTCGCGATCGCAGAGAGCAATTTCTGCTGCACTTTTGACTTCAAAAATCCCTGTTAGCCATCCGAAATTACCCCGAGGCCCTCGGGACCTCAACCAAATGCACAGATACGTCCTACTACTTCATTCAAACTTGTTCGTAGTATAAAAACACTATCATAAACATCAAAATCATCAAACTTGTACGGATTCAAACCTAAGTCAAATTAAAACTTTTTAAACTTGCATTTGATCCAAAACCCGACCTAAATACCTCTGAATCATCTAAAAATTTTCACACATATCAAAAATCACCTAACGGAGCTACTGCAACTATTGAAATTCCATTCCGACCCCCGGATCAAAATCTTTCCTATAAACCGGAATTCGCCAAAATTCAAACTTATCCAATTTAAGCCTTATTCTACATCGGACTTCCAAATTCAATTCTGATTGTGCTCTTAAGTGACAAATCATCACCCCAAACTAGTCGAATCCTCAGAAATCCATTCCGAGCCCTCTAACTCATAAGTCAACATTTGGTTGACTTTTTCAAACTTACTTTCACATAAAGAGAATAATTGTCTCATTGCTACCCACTCCATCCGAATTACCTCAAACTATCCAAACACATATAATGGAACATATAAAAGCATAAAACGGGGAAAATGAGGCGGTAACTCACGGTACAATGGGTAAGGTCATTCCAGTGAGTCTGCTTTCTAATCTTGTGAGGGAGAAATTACCCCATAGGTGAGTTAAACGGATTATGTGCTCCTGCTTGTGGGGGCTACGTACGTATGAGGTGATGATAGTCTGTGCATAGCTACTATTATGCTATTTTCCGGGTAGTTTAGGACCCAAAAGCATGCTATACTTGGAATGTTTGAAGTCTTATTGACATTCGAATTGCTTAAATCAGATTGAACTAATAAATGAATTTCAAAAAGGATTAAACTCTATTCTTTAAAACTGTTAAGGAGAATTGATTTTAATTGAATAAATATCCCCCGATAAGTTCTTATTTTACTGATTGAGCATGTATCTTATGTGTAACTGCATCGCATTGATGATATGCAAGCATGGTATGTGTTTATTTTTGGAATAGGCCGATCGCCTCGGTGAAATTGATGCACCTATGGTACGGGCCGCTCGACCCTCGACAGTGCACATTTTACATTTCTTTTGGAGCAGGTCGTTGACCTCGGCATGATTTACACATGTTTGTGCTGTTGTTTTGAACTCATTTAAGTTATTTTATGCCACATTATGGCTCGAGATCATTTTATAATAATAACAAGAAATCGAAGAAAATTTTCCATGAAAGAATTATATGACTACTTGTTTTCTTATATCTCAATTAGAATCATGCTTATAAAATAAATCCCCTGCTTGAATATATTAATTAAGGATAAATAGTCATTAGACTAATAATGAGTGTCAGAATTGACCATCTCATCTCTACTCCTTGGGGATTAAGTGGGACAATCATTGGGTACACGTTATTTTTGTACCCATACTACACTTGTTGTGCATTTTGTTGCACATGTATATATAATTCCAGTGGTCTACTGGACGTAGCAGCACGGACGGTTCTGGGACTAAGTGAGCTGCATCATTCGGGACAATTGCAGCTAGGGTAGTCCCTTTACAACACTGTATTCCGGACGAAGGTTATATTTTTATCCGTCTTTTCAATATATGCTCATGTACTTGTGACTCCGGGTTCTCAGATGGTTGAAAAATTGTAATAATTGTTTAACTCTCAAATGTTATTTGAACTATATTTTTTTAAAAATTTCTAAATATGGAAGAAAATTCATGTATTTCCAACACGAGATTTGATTAAGTAATCTGGTTGGCTTGCTTGACAGCAATTTCTGGTGCCATCACAACCCTTAGTGGATTTTGGGTCATGACAAATGATATTAGAGCATAGGTTCCCAGCGGTCTCACGAGTCATAAGAAAGTCTAGTAGAGTCTCGCGGATCGGTATAGAGACGTCTGTACTTATCCTCAAGAGGCTACAGGGCTGTTAGGAGTACTACCCTTCTTGATTTCCTTATAGTGCGGTTCGATTCCTTTGAGGCTTATGCCTTTTCTTTCTTCCTACTCAATCTTACGCAACGTGAGCGCTTGTTAGAAATCGAGAATTTGAAGACTTGAATTGGCACTACAAATGTGGTGCGGGATGATTTTCCTCGGTATAATTGATTGGAATATTATAGTCACTTTATGGAAGGATATGATATTATTCAACTCAGTAACAATATTTCTAAAAGACTTGAGGCTAGTTACAGGTTGCCATGATGCTTATGAGCAATTATTTTCATAGTGTTGTTGTGATGGTAATGTTTGCCAACGTGTCAGAGTAGTGGATGAATTGAAGGGAGGTTTACTCAGCATGTAGTCAAGGGATTCAGTATTTTATTTTCCGGTAGGGGAAAAGGAAGTCGGACTAAGAATGGTTAGATGTGGGCTAGTGAAAGTAATGAGACTTGGCATTTGCAAGTGTGGTGGAGCTTCTCTTCTATGATTGGGTGTCATGGTCATATGGGAACATACCAAGTTCTTCGACGTTATAATCTGCTACAATTTGCCTTTATGGCAGGGTATTGTGAGCTAGTATTGGAGATACAACTGTTAGCTATCACATGGTGCCGTGGTTCAAGATCAAACAAGAATTTCTAATGTTGACGGATCAATAAAGATGGCCTTTGGAAAGGTTCTAAAGTTAGCAGCAATGGTAGATTCAAGTGCCACAAAGATAGATTTCATTTAAGGCAATGTTGAAGCAGCAAAGTATGAGGAAAGACATGTTGGAAGTGTCAGGCGGTGTTTAAAATTTCTAAAAGGCCAAGTATGAGAAGCAAGGTCAAGTGACCGATTAAGGAGATAACTTCCACCAAAATGGGAGAATGTCGGTGTTTTCATATGGGCTTGGTATTAGGAAGAGTACGCGCCTTAAGGAGAGTTTGGATCGAATTGGGGATTCTAATGATTGGTGATTGAAGCCTATGGGTATGATGTGAAGTATGGGCTATTATGCGGCAGAAGATTGATATGGCGGAAAGGAGCTGCTTGAAATTGAGAAGGGTGCAGCATAACCCTAAAATTTGAAGGATGTTGCCGCACATTTAATGGATGTTCGCGAGGGACGAATGGACTTGTGAAGCTGAAAGGTGAGCTCGAACTCAGGATGGGGCTATTGGTGTCATGGTGAATGTATCCCGTGCAGCAGCGTGGGAAGATGTCGGGAGGTGATTCCCCTAGGTGGGTTATTCCCCATGAGCAAGTTAGCGGTCACGTGGTTGGCGAAGCTTCTACAGGAATTGTATTGGTTGTTCAACAAGGAGATCGATCCTGCAAATGTGGATGATGATTCAGAGTTTTTACTGCAAGATTTTGAGAAATTTGATAAATTATGGCGCGAGGTTATGCCCATAAGAGGTAAAGAGGTCGGGCAAACTCGGGAAGTATGAAATGATGGCTTCAAGCTAAGTGGGAGAGTTCCACCGCTTATGATTGGGTTGTATGATTAGCTACATGCGTTATTTCTGGTTATTAGCATATTAATGGGTTAGTTGAGCTATAAGAATAGACCATAAGTGGTAATTCGAGCAAAGGAATTGTTGGATCCATGCTACGGTTGGCCTTATAGACTCGTATTCAGACTTGGAAAAGATTCAGGATTTATGCCTCGTATAGATGCAAGTTTTAGAAGAAGTGATTCTACCGGATGCTTCGTCGAGAGGGTATTCATGTGTTTTGAGATTCGTGGAGCTGATTCCTTTCGGGACCAAATCAGAGTGGGTGTCTCTCAGTAATGATCCTAGTGAATTCAGGAGTTTAAGTGTGTTGATCCATAATTTTGAGCTTATGAGTGCAGTTAAGAATCAATCTTTTTAGCAGCTTATGAGAAGGCGCCCAGAATGTCTTATGATATTTTGACTTGGTGTGTAGCATTTGAGTGTTATGAAACAACTTGTGGGAATCGAAACAGCCTGGTCTCGTGATTCAAAGTCACTCAGAGTGAGTGTAGATGGAGTATGTTGTGTGTTGAATAGAGTTAGTACTATTTCTAAGGCAATCAAGGATAAACTGGAAGGAGGTGGATTCATTAGCCATAGTTGAACTAGCATATTGGTAAAGGTGATCATTTCATACAGTGTGATCAAGTCATTCATGTGATTTGTAGTGGTGCTTGTGATGCCTGTCGGCCGTAGTGAGATGTTATTCAGAAGTATTCTTCTGTTATGGTCGGTTATGAGTAGGCCGATCCCGAAAGTGTTATGGTGGCTTGGACCACTACTTAGAGGTTGGCATATTCGATGTTTATGAGAATTTTTATGTATGTTACTATAGTTCTCCTGATGCGAGTTAAATGAAAATTTTCATATAATGAACTGTTAGTCTATCAGTGGTTCCAGAGTTGTGATGGAAATCGTGTCTATCATATATCGGCACGTTGGGTGCAGTGAGTGGTATGAAATTTAAAGTGAGGATCAAGGTTATAGTTTGGTAATGACTTTGATGTCACGAGCTCGAATGAGCCAGGAAGGGAGTTTGCGTGTTTTGAGTAAATTGGTATTGTCTTCAGTGTCACTTGAGATCGATGTTTTATGAGAAAGGCTTTGCGTCCTGGTTAAGGATTCTGGATCTCTTTTTAGTGTTAGTGCATCCGATGGTTTAGATGTGCGGACCCGTTAATTATTTAGAAGATTTTGGGAACGTCTCTCATGGGGAGATTGTACAAGTGTGACGTGTAGTCACTTGATTGGGTAGTGATTTAAACCAAGTGTGAGGATTGTGGTAATATCATTAGTTTGAGAATTTATGCCTGGAGGGCACATTTTTATTGGGTTATGAACTGAGGAGGTTGCTCCGGTTATGACGGTTGTTCTTGTGTGTATGAGGCAAAAGGGAGTTACAATGAATATTTGAAAGGTTATTAGCCAAGTTGGTGCAATCAGAAATCAGCTTGAGATCAATGGATTGATTTATTTGTGAACAGGTCTTTATATCAGGCCACTTGTGTTCGTTTCAGTGAGCGTTCCCTATAGAGGAACAATCGGAGTGTTATTTTGTCATCAGCTATTCCAGGTAATGATGTGTTGCACCGTATGAGTTGTGAAATGGCTTGGTAAATTTCTGATGTGTTGAGGTTCCGCGTAGCGGTGATGTTATATGAGCAGGATGGCTCTTGAGATTCAGATCATGTAACGCACCTCAATTGTGCTTGAGTTTTGTAGCCTATGGCGCTATATGTTTCCTCAAGGATGGTATTATGCACCTCAGCGTGTTTATGACCAATACTTGGTATTTTGATGAGGTGAGCAATTTAGCTCGATGTGCATCTCCTTATGTGAATTCTACGTGTGGATTGGGTGGCCTGTCGCCATGGTTATATTGGATCGGGTGGCACGCCGCCTTGGTTATATTGTGTGGATCGGGTAGCACATCACCATGGTTATGCTATTTGGATTGGTTTGCACGCCACAACAGTGTGATGTTCAATATAGCCCCCCCCCCCCATATTTTATTTTATGTGTTCTGTCTCCTATATTTCCCAGGATTCTATTTCTAGCTGTGAGCCCGTGCCGCATGTATGATTCGCGAGATCTCCTTTCAGAGTTAAGCTTCCCTTTTTATTTCATTCTGAGTGGTAGCCTATTGGTACCTTGTGGCATCATATGGGACTTTTGATCATGTCTGGGATGGCTTATTGCCTGAGCAGTTCGTACTAGGTGAGACGAGATTATAGGATTTAAGATCAGTGCAATTTGATTATATGAAGTGTAATAAGGAGCTAAGACCATTAGATGGTTCATGATGAAGCGATGATGCTTGTCAAGAGTATAGACCCAATGAATTGTTGACTCGGCAGTTTGTTATGAATTACGACGTATCTCTTCTGTCGTGTTAGTGTTATAAAAGTTAGAGCAAGACCTTTATAGGTCGTGAGGTGCGATGGGAGCATTTCATTTGTTGAATTTTGTCTAAGTTGATCACCAAAAATATTATCGTTCTGCTGTGGATTTTGCGTTGCAAAGTAAGAATCCAACAAAGTTATGCAGACATGTTTGAGGACAGCGTGTGGTGAATGATTTGGTGATTTCTTGATGAAAACAGGCCTGGCATAGAATTCCGGATGTTGGAATTGAGCTCTAAGGCCTATTTGCTTGAGTAAAAAGGGAATGTCTTCGGAATTTATCGAACTAATGTTCTCAACTAAGTTGTGGTAGCACGGGAAGGTGCATGAGGTGCTAAATAGTGATTTCAGGTTGCTTCAGTATAGTTCTCAGCACGTTCGAGGACAAACGTATGTTTAAGTGGGAAAGAATGTAACGACCCGACTGGTCCTTTTACTATTTAGAACCTAGTTCCCTTAGATAAAACATCCCACGCTTTCTTTAGCTAAATTACGACTTGAGGGGGTGATTAGTTAGGAAGTTAGGAGAGTTTTGAGTGAAAATAAAACCAATTATTTTCTTAAGGTTTTCTTAAAAGGCCAAACTTGACTTCTGTCAATTTTCTTGGGAAACGGACCAGGATTTGTGATTTAACGGTCCCGGAAGGCCTGTGAAAAAATATGGGACCTGGGCGTATGCTCGAAATCAAATTTCAAGGCCCCCAGCCCGAGTACGGACTTTTTAGGTAAAATTGTTAAATCGGAGTTTTAAGTAATTAAAGAATCTAAGTATTTATTCAAAAACCTAGGTATTGGCTTTGGATTTTGGTTCCAAAACTTGGTACAAGTCAGAAATTTCATCTAAGACTTACCTGTAAGATTTGGTGTCAATCCGAATAGTCCAAGGGCGTTTTGACCTGTTAAAGGGAAATTAAGAACTTGAAGTTCATTAAAATGGATTAATTGGTTTTGGGGTCCTATTCCTTTATTTTGTGTTGTTTTGGGTGTTTTGAGGGTTCCACTAGGTCCGCCTCGTGATTTCAGACTTGTCGGTATGTTGGGGCAGGGCTCGGGAGCCCCGAGCGTAAAATGGTCGATGTTTGAGCGAAGTCGGATATTGAAAAGAAGCAAGGTTGCTGCTTCTGTCAAAACCGCTTCTGCGGCTCTTTGACCGCAGAAGCGGTGACCGCAGAAGCAGCCACCTGGTCTCAGAAGCGGAAAGGCCAAAAAGGGTGAATACCGCATAAGCGGCCCTGGGACCGCAGAAGCGGTCTGGTCGACAGTGCTCCAAAACCGCAAAAGCGGTTGTTTTTCTGCAGAAGCAGACACCGCCTATCCGGCAATTTGTCCGCATTTGTGAAAATCCCTGGGGCAGTAAGGGTTCATTAAATACAAACCCAAGCTCCTTCTCTCTCATTTTCACTCCACTTGGGCGATTTTGAAGGTTCCAAAGAGAGAATTTCTTCCTAATATCACGAGGTAAGTAATTCTCACTCACTCTTAGCTTAGTTACATGAACATTACATAGATTTAACACTAATAATCAAATAAAATCAAGGGTTAGAGCTAGACCTAGGGTTTTGATAAAATTATGATTTAACCACCTAATTTGTTATGTAATGAACTAAAACCCACATATTAGTAATCCTTAGGTTATAGAGAGTAATTTCCTTCAAAAAATCTCAGAATCCGGGCACGTGGACCCGGGCTCGGAATTTAGAAAACTTGCGAAAAAGGTTGGGAAGTTATTTAATTAGGTTGAATTCAACTTTGTGAGCACATATTGACTAGTTCTTGCTTTATTTTACTAGTTGGTGCTCGTTCGGCTTCGAATTAAGGTTGGAGCCTATTCTTGTCATTGAAGTACGCTTCGGAGCGAGGTGAGTCTCATTTCTAATCTTGTGGGGGGAAATTACCCCATAGGTGAGTTAAAATAATTATGTGCTCTTGTTTGTGGGGACTATATACGCACGAGGTGACGAGAGTCCGTGGGTAGCTACAATTATGCTATTGTCCGGGTAGTTTAGGACCCAAAAGCATGCTATACTTGGAATGTTTGAAGTCTTATTGACATTCGAATTGCTTAAATCAGAATGAACTAGTGAATGAATTTCAAAAAGGATTAAACTCCATTTCTTAAAAATGTTAAGGAGAAGTGATTTTCATTGAATAAATATTCCCGATAAGTCCTTATTTGACTGATTGAGCATGTAGTCTTATGTGTACCTGCGTCGCATGCATGATTCGCGAGCAAGGTATGTGTTTATTTTTGGAATGGGCCCATCGCCTCGGTGAAATAGATGCATCTATGGTACGGGCGCTCGACCCTCGGATGTGCACATTTTACATGTCTGTTGGAGCGAGCCGTCGACCTCGACATGATTTGCACATGTTTGTGATGTTGTCTTGAACTCATTTGAGTTGTTTTTATGCCACATTATGGCTCGAGATCATTTTATTAGTAATAACAAGAAATCTAAGGAAATTTTCAATGAAAGAATAATATGACTACTTGTTTTCCCATATCTGTATTAGAATCATGCTTATAAAACAAATCTCATGCTTGAATACATTGATTAAGGATAAATAGTCATTGGACTGCTAGTGAGTGTCAGAATTGACCATCTCGTCTCTACTCCTTCGGGAATAGGCAGGACACGTTATTTTTGTACTCATAATACACTTGATGTGCATTTTGTTGCACGGGTATATGTGATTCTAGTTGTCTACTGGACATAGCATCACAGACGGTTCTGGGACTAGGTGAGTTGCATCATTCGAGACGACGCACCTAGGGTAGTCCCTTTCCAGCACTGTATTTACTTTCTATTTACTGTATTCCGGAATGAGGTTGTATTTTTATCCCTCTTATCAGTAGATGCTCATGTACTTATGACTCCGGGTTCTGGGATGGTTGAAATATTTTAATATTTGTTTAACTCTCAAATGTTATTTGAACTATATTTTTTCAAAAATTTCTAAATATGGAAGAAAATCATGTATTTCCAAAAGAGTTAAAACGAGATTTGATTAAGTAATCGGGTTGGCTTGCCTGACATCAGTGTCTGGCGCAATCACGACCCTTGGTGGATTTTGGGTCTTGACAATTAGTATCCCACATAAAAGCCATACCTCCTAATTGTCCCTCAGCTGGGACCTCTATCGTATCAGTGAGTCTGAACTCATTCATTAGGTTACCATGACTGGTCATTCTTGTTTCCGACAGGGAGACCATGCATGGATGGTGGGAGGCTATTAGGTCATGGAAATTTCTTTTGAACTCGGCGTTATTTCCACCCTAATGTTCCAAATTACTATGTTCTTAGCCAGATTTATCTGAGGGGGATTTAGGAGGGCAGGACCATTGGCTTGGGTAGTTTGTGGCAATATGGGGTTCCTTCTTAGTGATGGGACAAGGATATTAGCTAGTTTCCCCACAGTTGGGTCCTGAGGAGGCCTCAGGTCCACTATGCATTTGAACAGGAAAAGTGGACATGTTTGTTGGAAATAACGCTTTACGCTAGAGGGGGGGTGAATAGCATTTTAAAATTATTAAGCGTTTTAGTGCGGAATTTAAAAACTTTGCAGAAATTAAGACAAGTGCAGTAAAATAAACTTACACAAAGATGTATCCTGGTTGGCCACAAACGTGGTTAGTCCAGTCCCCGAGAGACTCTCTCGAGATTTCCACTAAACTTGTCAAGCTTACGGGTGCTTAACAAACCGTTACAGCTGAGGACACAAGCCTCACCTAGGTGCTCGGGGATCACAATCCCAAAGACTTCAATTGCTCGGGGATACCAATCCCAAAGACTTCAATTGCTCGGGGATAACAATCCCAAAGACTTCAATTGCTCGGGGATAACAATCCCAAAGACTTCAATTGCTCGGGGATAACAATCCCAAAGACTTCAACCGAGGAAACACAAGTTCCTCAACAAACAAGAATCGCAATTCTCTTACAAACACAAAGACACACTCACTTTACAAAGTACTCCTCAATGAGTAGATATGAGTAGAAATAGTACGCTCAAGATCACAACAACTTAGCTCAATAGAATGGCTCTTCAAAAAGCTTTATAGATGAATGAAAATGATGATCAATGTAAGAAAGCTTTTAGCAATGAAAATACTTAAATTGTATGTGTTGTTGTTGTGAAAACACTGAGTTAAACCTGTATTTATAGGTGAAAAACTCAGTCTTACCGTTGTCTAATTGCCAATTAAGGATTGCTGAAATTACTCAGTGACAATCGATTGTCAGGACTAAACAATCGATTGTTTGCCTATCAGATCAAAAAATCAATCCCAGATTTTACGTTAACAATCGATTACTTCAAATCAATAATCGATTAATTATAACGTTAAAAAATCCTTTCCAATTTTTGGCATAAAACATCGATTATCAGGAAATCAATAATCGATTATTTTAACAACGTTCAGAAAATCTTTTCCAGATTTTACGCTAAAACATCGATTGTTAAATATCACAATCGATTACCTGAAGGTAATTTGAAAAAAGTATGACAACGGTCAGCTTCATCAATCGATTATCAAATAGAACAATCGATTATTAATTAATTTCAAAACTTACTGTCTCATATATAATCGATTATCAAAAGCCACAATCGATTATTAATTAATTTCAAAACTTACTGTCTCATATATAATCGATTATCAAAAGCCACAATCGATTATTAATTAATTTCAAAATCACTGGGAGACATTTTTCTCATTCCAATCGATTACCATTAGTTCATAATCGATTTTTATGAGTTTTGACAACTTTGCCTCAGTTAACAATCGATTATCGAAAGTACACAATCGATTGTTATGCAGTTTGCAAAAACCTGATGTTAACTGGCTTACTCACAATCGATTATCATTAATTCATAATCGATTGTCATGCAGTCTTGGCTTAGAGATACTCGATTATCATAAGTACATAATCGATTATCTTAGCCCAGATTTTTGAGGCATGTTTGGAAAACATTTTAACAAATGTAAATATGCATAGTTTAAAATCATTTGACACTTACTTTAAATATGCATGATTTTGGAAAAAATAATTTTAGTAGAGAAGCCATGTTATGAGCCAAGATTGAGGAATCAAGATCACAATTAATATTGACTCAATTATAACATTTCCAAGCATTGTCTTGAGCTTCTTGTAATGCATCCATTATGTGCTTGTCCTTGAGCACTGCTATATATCGCTTATTGCTTTGTTTGACATTCATCAAAACCTACAAAAGAACACACGTTTAGTATATTGCATTTGAAACGTGTTTCCAACAATTTCCCCCTTTTTGATAATGGCAAACATAGGCGGGATATATGCAATAATTATTTTGATAAACCAAGACAAGTGTCATGTTCCCCCTCAATTCATGTTCCCCCTCACTTTAAGCATGAATGAAGTTGAGAGCATATAGCATAATATAGCATACTTCTTGATATCCCGTTTCTTCCCCCTTTTGCCATTAGCAAAAAAAATGTACACAAGGGAAGAATAACAAATATGAAATAAACACAAGTTTATTTATTGGAAAAAAATAACGGAAGTAATCGATTATTGATACAGTAATCGATTGTTTGACGGCGATTTTCCTGTAGAATACTTGAGTATCTTGCGTCATGCTTTTTATGATCCCCTTTTCTTTAGGGTGATACCTCGGTACTTTTTGATGTCGACTTCCTTACCTTTTTCATCTTTGTCGAGATGATCGGATGTGCTTATGGGAGTTGCTATTTCCTTTGCATTGTTCATGTCAAAACGTTTAAGCAGATCTTTGCAATACTTGCTTTGACAAATGAATGTACCTTCCTTCATTTGTTTTACTTGTAATCCCAAAAAGAATTGTAACTCACCCATCATGGACATCTCAAATTCGCTAGTCATTAAGTTTGAAAATTCCTTGCATAGAGCATTGTTAGTAGCACCAAAAATGATATCATCTACATATATTTGAACTAGCAAGATATCATTGTTTTCATGCTTGACAAATAAAGTTGTGTCAACTTTTCCATGAATAAAATTATTTTCTAAAAGAAATTTACTCAACCTTTCATACCAAGCTCGAGGAGCTTGTTTTAAACCATAAAGGGCCTTTTTGAGTTTGAAAACATGATTGGGAAAATTAAAGTCTTCAAAACCGGGGGGTTGTTTTACAAAAACTTCTTCTTGGATAAAACCATTTAAAAAGGCACTTTTCACATCCATTTGATATACAAAGAAATTCATAGAAGATGCAAAAGCAAGCAACAGACGGATGGCCTCTAATCTAGCTACCGGAGCATATGTCTCATCATAATCAATCCCTTCTTCTTGATTATAGCCTTGAGCCACAAGCCTAGCTTTGTTTCTAGTGATTATGCCATTTTCATCTAATTTATTTCGAAAAACCCATTTCGTACCAATTATGGTATGACCTTCGGGTCTTGGCACCAAATCCCAAACGTTGTTACGTTTGAATTGGTTAAGCTCCTCTTGCATTGCCAAGGTCCAAAATTCATCCCCAATTGCTTCAGAGATGGTTTTGGGTTCAATTTGAGAAACAAAAGCAGTAAGATCTAAGGTATTTCTAAGAGAGCTCCGGGTACTTACCTTCCCTCCAACGTCGCCTATTACCTGATCGAGAGGATGATCTTTGACTGTCCTTCATTCTATTTGCTCTTTTGGTTCATTTTCTGGTTGAGGAGCTTTTTCAATTTGTGGTTCCACCGTTTTGTCAGTTTCTTTCCTTGGTGGTTCTTCTTGAATTTTGTCCTTTAGGCTTTCCAGAATACCTGAAAGATCAAGACCACAATCCTTTCTCGCCAAGCGAGTATTATCTTCGGAAAAAACAATATGAGGAGATTCCTCTACAACTTGGGTTCTTTTATTAAAAACCCTATAAGCTTTACTACGAGAAGAATAGCCAATGAAGATACCTTCATCCGACTTTGCATCAAATTTTCCTAATTGGTCCTTTCCATTGTTATGCACAAAACATTTACAACCAAAAACGCGTAGATGTGAAATGTTAGGTTTTCTACCTTTGTAGAGTTCATATGGGGTTTTTAAGAGTATCGGCCGAATTGCTACTCTATTCAAAACATAGCATGCGGTACTCACGGCGTCTGCCCAAAAGTGTTTGGGGATCTTAGCTTCGTCGAGCATGGTTCTAGCCATCTCTTCGAGGCTCCTATTTTTCCTTTCCACCACCCCGTTTTGTTGTGGTGTACGTGGAGCGGAAAAGGTATGCTCGATTCCGAGTTCATCACAAAAGTCCGCAAAGAGATTGTGATCAAACTCTCCCCCATGATCACTTCTAATGGAAGTGACAGTTGATTCCTTTTCATTTTGAACTCTTTTAAGAAAAAGCTTGAAGCTAATAAATGCATCACTTTTATGCGCAAGAAATAGTGTCCATGTAAATCTAGAGAAGTCATCAACAATTACAAAAGCATATCTATTTCTTCCTAGACTTTCGATACGGGATGGTCCGAATAAATCCATATGCAATAGTTGTAAAGGTCTAGATGTTGAAACAACATTTTTGGTTTTAAAAGATGCTCTTGTTTGCTTCCCCTTTTGACATGAATCACAAATAGTATCACTTTCAAATTTTAAGAAGGGAAGACCAATCACTAGATTTTGAGACATCAATTTATTTAAAAGATGCATGTTCATATGAGCTACTCTACGATGCCACAACCACACATTTTCATCTTTGCTCAACAAACAATCAACATACTCGGATGAGGAGTTTTCAAGATCAACCATGTAAATATTGTCAATTCTAAAACCACGTAGAATAATCTTGAAGTCACTGCGTCTAAACACTAAACACTCATCCGAATCAAACAAAGCAAGATTTCCCTTGTCACATAATTGACTTATGCTCAAGAGATTATGCTTTAAACCTTTGACAAGTAATATATGCTTTATAGAGGATTTTTCATTCTTACCGACCGATCCGATGCCAATAATTTGTCCTTTATTGTTGTCACCGAATACAACGCTTCCTCCTTCTTTGTGCTCTAGTTGAAGGAATTTGGATTCGTCTCCTGTCATGTGTCTGGAGCATCCACTGTCAAGGTACCATAGTACACTTGATCCCTTCAAGCACACCTACAAGGCAAATTAATATTCTTTAGGTACCCATACCATTTTGGGTCCTTGGGGGTTAGGCAAGTAACGATAATAATATGAAGAATCTCTATGCTTTGTAAAACACATAGGTGCAATATGACCTATACGATTGCAGTAATGACATACTACGTTTGGGTTGTGTTGATGCCTAGGTTGAGCCAACAAGGTTCTAGGCGAATGAAAAAGATTAACACAAGACATATTGTTCCCATTTCTAGTATAATATCTAGATGGTCTAAGGTTATTAGTGCTAGACTTGTTGAAGGACCTAGTGTCATGTCTAGGTGGTCTAAGCTCGTTCCTAGAGTAATTTCTTGGTTGCCGAAAATTACTATTTGTAGGCTTGTTTGCAAGAATCCTAGATTCGGATCTAGGTTGTCTAAAGATATTAGTTCTACCCTTATCTTCATACATTCTAGCATAATGTCTAGGTGGTCTAAAAGAATTTGTTCTAGGCTTGTTTACAATCTTAGAGTTATTTCTAGGTGGAGTAGTGGAGTTTTTGTTTTTATGCCGTTGATTTCTCTTAGGCGATTCTTTTTCACTAACTTTAAGAACTTTTTTACTACGAGTTTCTAAAGTTTTCCTAAGTTCTGTGTTTTCTAGTTTTAAGGACTCACAAGTAGTACAGGTAAGGCAATTTTCAACACAAGAGGCTTCATGCATGGTCTTGATGACTTGTCTAAGTTCTATACTATCATTTAACAAAAATTGATTTTCATTTGCAAGATTCTCGTTATCACGAGACAGATTTTCAACACCTTTTTGAGCTAAAGAAAGACGTTCTTCAAAGTCCTTGTCTTTTAAAAGGAGTTGTTTTTGAAAATCCTCTTCTTGTAGAGAAAGAGTTCTTTGTAAATCTTTAATAGTCTTAGAAGCATTTACCAGCTCATCATGCAGTTTGTTATAAGCAATTTGTATATCGTTAGATGTACTTACCTCGTCTTTTTCGTCTGCCATGAGGCACCGACCAGTTGATTCATCGTTTGTGCTGACCGCTTTTTGAGGCGTGTTTTCGTGCAATTCCTCAAGTTTGTCCCACATTTCCTTAGCAGTTTTATAGTGGGAGATTTTTCGCCAAAGTTCCTGATTCAAGGCGTTATGTAATATATTCATAGCTTTAGTGTTGTATTTACTTACCTTATCTTTCCCGACTTTTGTCGTCAGTTGATCACTGTGTTTAATAGCTTGCCATAGATACAAATCGTTTGCCATTGTAAAAATTTGCATCCGATATTTCCAGACTGAGTAGTCGTTTTCGTCTAATATTGGAGGCGACATGCTGCATTCTCCTTCACCTATTCCTGCAAAGAAATTTAGAGTAGAAGCCATCGATGGTTCTCTCAAACGGTTAAGTTTTTCAGAGAGTATGGCTCTGATACCAATTGTTGGAAATAACGCTTTACGCTAGAGGGGGGGGTGAATAGCGTTTTAAAATTATTAAGCGTTTTAGTGCGGAATTTAAAAACTTTGCAGAAATTAAGACAAGTGCAGTAAAATAAACTTACACAAAGATGTATCCTGGTTGGCCACAAACGTGGTTAGTCCAGTCCCCGAGAGACTCTCTCGAGATTTCCACTAAACTTGTCAAGCTTACGGGTGCTTAACAAACCGTTACAGCTGAGGACACAAGCCTCACCTAGGTGCTCGGGGATCACAATCCCAAAGACTTCAATTGCTCGGGGATACCAATCCCAAAGACTTCAATTGCTCGGGGATAACAATCCCAAAGACTTCAATTGCTCGGGGATAACAATCCCAAAGACTTCAATTGCTCGGGGATAACAATCCCAAAGACTTCAACCGAGGAAACACAAGTTCCTCAACAAACGAGAATCGCAATTCTCTTACAAACACAAAGACACACTCACTTTACAAAGTACTCCTCAATGAGTAGATATGAGTAGAAATAGTACGCTCAAGATCACAACAACTTAGCTCAATAGAATGGCTCTTCAAAAAGCTTTATAGATGAATGAAAATGATGATCAATGTAAGAAAGCTTTTAGCAATGAAAATACTTAAATTGTATGTGTTGTTGTTGTGAAAACACTGAGTTAAACCTGTATTTATAGGTGAAAAACTCAGTCTTACCGTTGTCTAATTGCCAATTAAGGATTGCTGAAATTACTCAGTGACAATCGATTGTCAGGACTAAACAATCGATTGTTTGCCTATCAGATCAAAAAATCAATCCCAGATTTTACGTTAACAATCGATTACTTCAAATCAATAATCGATTAATTATAACGTTAAAAAATCCTTTCCAATTTTTGGCATAAAACATCGATTATCAGGAAATCAATAATCGATTATTTTAACAACGTTCAGAAAATCTTTTCCAGATTTTACGCTAAAACATCGATTGTTAAATATCACAATCGATTACCTGAAGGTAATTTGAAAAAAGTATGACAACGGTCAGCTTCATCAATCGATTATCAAATAGAACAATCGATTATTAATTAATTTCAAAACTTACTGTCTCATATATAATCGATTATCAAAAGCCACAATCGATTATTAATTAATTTCAAAACTTACTGTCTCATATATAATCGATTATCAAAAGCCACAATCGATTATTAATTAATTTCAAAATCACTGGGAGACATTTTTCTCATTCCAATCGATTACCATTAGTTCATAATCGATTTTTATGAGTTTTGACAACTTTGCCTCAGTTAACAATCGATTATCGAAAGTACACAATCGATTGTTATGCAGTTTGCAAAAACCTGATGTTAACTGGCTTACTCACAATCGATTATCATTAATTCATAATCGATTGTCATGCAGTCTTGGCTTAGAGATACTCGATTATCATAAGTACATAATCGATTATCTTAGCCCAGATTTTTGAGGCATGTTTGGAAAACATTTTAACAAATGTAAATATGCATAGTTTAAAATCATTTGACACTTACTTTAAATATGCATGATTTTGGAAAAAATAATTTTAGTAGAGAAGCCATGTTATGAGCCAAGATTGAGGAATCAAGATCACAATTAATATTGACTCAATTATAACATTTCCAAGCATTGTCTTGAGCTTCTTGTAATGCATCCATTATGTGCTTGTCCTTGAGCACTGCTATATATCGCTTATTGCTTTGTTTGACATTCATCAAAACCTACAAAAGAACACACGTTTAGTATATTGCATTTGAAACGTGTTTCCAACAATGTTTGAATAAGCCTCTTCTCCCTCATGTCCTCGAATAGATATACTTTTACTTCGTCTAGGTTTAAACCCTCGATTGTGTGCTCCCTACAAGATCTATCTCCCCCTATATTTCTTCCCCCCCCCCCCCCCCCCCGAGGTTTCCTAGATTTTGAGCTATTGGTGGTTCTTGAAATTGTGAATCTACTGGAGATTGATTCATTGGTTCCTCTTGTTATATGTGGTTATAGGCTAGTTCCCAGTTCATTAGGATTGGATTTAGGGCCGCCATCTCCTGGGACGGGAAGAAGGGTATATCCAGGCCCAAGTTTTGTGGGAGATATGAGTTCTGAGCATTGTGAGGAGGGAGGTTCCATCGGGTTATCATTATTTCGATACGATTATTGTTCATCCCTGGTGAAAGTGGTTTCATGATGTTGTTTACCCATATGTGGTTTAGGTAATTGCTCGTTGAGAGGTGAAGGCCCTATGTAACCACTTGGGCTAGAAATTATGTGTTGTTTATGAGTATGATACTCTCTTGGCCATTGATCATCACTTGAAGTGGATCCCCCTCCGCATGAGTTCTAATTCTATCCAGCTTGTTGGATGGTAATTTTGTGAAAGTGGAGGCTGGACATATACCACTATTATTGGGAGAATTTGTTGGGGTAGTGGTGGTAGGTTTTCCATGGGTAGGGCTTGAAGGTTTCTCAGTATGCGAATTAGATGATATGTCATTCGGTTTCTTGGTGGAAGTCTTGGCATTTTCAGTTGAGGACGGTGAGATATATTGCAAAGGTGTGGTAGGGATTGAGGGTATTATTAGGTCTATTTGCATGCATTCTGGTTGGGTTAGCATGCTAGGAGATTTAGAAGATGTTTCATGGGAATGTTTTGGCACGTGAAGGCTGGACTTTGCCATTTGGATGGAAGAGCTATTAGTATTGGGCAGGTATGTATTAGCATGCTTGATGGGTTGGTATGTTAGATTACTAGGGTTGTTTTAGGGTTAAATATAGTTTAGGTGATGATTAGTAATGTTATGAGGGTTGTTTGATTGGATGTATTTGCTCTTTAATTGGGGTTAGTTATAATAAGTTTTTTGTCTTGTAGTGCAATTGTATGTATTTTGTCCATATTAGAGAATCGGACCGGGTTCATTGGGTTCCCAGTTTGGTGTATTTCTGTGTCTGACAAGGTGGTATTGTCAGAGACCATAGGTTGGTTCATAAGCATTAGATTATTGTCTATTTTCGAATTATTAGTAAATGATTGAAGGGATTTAATTAAGACAATTTTGTTGTTTATGGTAGAACAAAAGTCATAATTACTGGAATCTTTTGGAATATACTTTGTAACTTTTGGAGGTGAAACTTACCTGGATATTGCTTTGGATCTTTGTAAGTATTACCTGGGTTTTGGACTTTTGATTTTGATACCCCGTTTCCTTTATTCTGTTGTGCATTCCTGCGTCGAGGGAATTGAACAGTTTTTCATCCTTCCTCATATGTGGAAGTTGATGCAGATCTAGTGCATTCTTGATTTGTTTGACTTGGAACTATTTTCTTTAAGGATTTCTTCCCACAGACCAAATTCATATGGCATAGAAACTCACAAGTTTTACAGAGATAGTTGTTTGCTTCATATTGTATTTCTTGTTTGTGGTTTCGAATTAGGATATGTTGTCTGACTGGTTCATTCATTGGTACTTCTATGCATAATCGGGCATAACGACCTCTTAGAGAAGAGGGAGTGCAAGCACCAACTCTAAGGAGTTTACCAACTGATTTTCCGACTCTTTGAAGTATTTGTTCATCGTAAAACTCAGTTGGTAGTTGAGGCAACCTTACCTATACTGCAGTATGGCTTTGTTTTGCAGAGTTTGCAATAAAGTTTAGCCTCCATCATTGTGTTGATATCCAAATATGAACCATGGACTATTTTGGAGGATATGGTTCATACTTTCTCCATTTGAAGTTTTACTATGTAATAGTCATTTCCTAGGTCTACGAGGGGGAAATTCTCTTTAAGCTTCCATAAGATTTGAATTTTTTGTTTTAGTAGTTGATGAATAATTCTTTTGCCATGGAGTATTATGATGAGGGAATGTCTCCATGATTTCTAAATTCTTTTCTTATCCTCAATTGAAATGGATGTTGAAAGGAGTTTTTTACCCGCTGACTCTTCACCGGATCGTCGGCATGGCATTAGTTTATAAAATTATGCCAAAGATGAATTGCGGACATAATATCAGTTATGCATAATATTGTAAATGTTCAAATTAGTAAAGCATCTACTTAAATTACCAATCAACATGATCACTCAACAATTTAGATATCAGTAATATAATCTTCATGAGTTTGATTGCATGAAGTTGGCCAACAATCAATGCATTAGGAATAAAATTTACAAAAGCCTCTATTTAAAATGCTTTTTATCCAACTTTGTTGGTCGTATCGCTTTCTCAGTTTGCAGATAGTCCAATTGTAACTGCACATAATATATGTAATTAGGAGGAACATAAGAGTCATCCAATACTAAACTTTCTCTAGCAACAACGCGTATTGATAGGAAATTACACCAATTACATACTCAGACACATGCCAAATAAATAATTGTTGCTAATATTTCCTAGAAATTATTAGTTTTGGTATGTTTTTGGTTTGAAAGAGTAAATATGTGATCTTTGACCAAATAATCAAATGCATTATATTAATATTTAAAATGAAAAAGTATTCAACTTGTAGTAACTTTTGTAATATTTCTACAACTTTTATTATAGAAAACTTCATAAACATATATCTGATTTAGGTCAAACAATAAGGAGCACTTGAGTGCTAATTGTGGAAATATAGGTAAGAGATAATAATAACTATTAATCTCATGAAGCAATCTTATACCTTCCGATCTGTAGCACAAATGCCAGCTCCATCAATTCTCAATTGTGATGTTATCCTCGTGACTTTTCTTGTATCTATTATAGGAAAATCTCATATTTTAAATGATTATCATCAATTTACATACAACTACAATACAATAAAAATAAATATATAATGAACACTAATATATACTAAAAAGCTGAAGCAATTCTAGATATTATGTATCTTACAAAATCCAGTGCTCGATATATCACACTCACTGTGATACATGAGCCATTAAACACAGGTGACTGAAATTATATTTGAACACCAACATTTTGCTCTGCACGATATTATTATATTGTTCCAAAACTTAATTAGTATATACTATAAAAAGGGCAGCTCGGTGCACTAAGCTCTCGCTATGAGATTTTTTTTAAACATTACTTATCTAGTATCATAATCGCGCTTTGTATATTTTTTTAATCAAAATGAAAAGTTCTCTTAGTATTCATATCTTCTTGTATGGGAACTGACCCTACAATATACGAGAGAAATAAACATGATAGACTTAAATATTGAGATTGAATACATGCAACTCAATCGTTCGAAGATACATATTTGCACAAATATAACTAATAAACAATAAGATAAGGAGTGAATTCTTCACCTGTGCATTGTATTTTTTTTTATCATATCAGCAGATAAGTTGCTAGCTATCCAAATCTTCATGTATGGGAATCAACCCTTCAATACATGAGAAGAATTAGAAGAATAGCCTTAAATATTGATATTGAAGCATGATGCATATGTATGTCACTTATTTGAAATGATAATTATTGTCCTAGGTTGTTTCCTTGGAAATTATCATATGTTTTAATGTCAGCCTCTAATTGTTGTCTTAGTTTTTAATTTGTTGTTTGGTCCGACAATAAATTAGTTCATATAATATAATTCAAGTTCTTGTATCTTGGTCCTAAAAAACGTATATATTTTTCAATGGAGACATGTATACAATCATCCTAAAAACGGATTCATTATTAGGACATATCATATTGCTAATAAATTGCATATATGTAGGAATTAGTGCATCATTGAGAAGCGATTTTAAGAAACAGTAAGAGAAACACTTATACTACACATAATCATTTCATATATGAGTCAAGTTTCATTATATTAGTCATAACGAACTTAATAACAAATTTGCCGATAATAGTTTAACCGAGGTGGCCATATTTGTTATCTGGCAGAGATTTATTTTCAACACAATCTATGTTATTTAATACAAAGATTCAATATAGATGAATTACAATAATTTATAATGAGTTCCAGATCAATTAAAGAACATTTTATATAGAACTTGAATTACTGGCTATTTTCTTACACTTAAGAAATGCAATTGTGAATCCAACTTTAAGAAATAGATAGAGTAATATTTGTACTACACAAAATTGTTTCATATATAAGCAAAACTTATGTATGCTCGTCGTAAAAAAATTTTAAAAAAAAAACTTTCAGATGATAAACTTTTAGAAACAGAAATAGAATACATGTACACAAAATTGACTCGTATATAAGCAAAACTTCTGTCCAAAAGAAATTTAAAAAAAACTTTTACATTATAAATTTTCAGAATCAGAAATAGAATACTCGTACTACACATAATCGTTTAATTAATATAAATTATTGTGGGAAATATATCTATTAAACCAGCAAAGAAGAGAAACTTTAAAACTATGTAAAGTTAATGTTACATTCGCATCTTGTAAAATCAACTCTATGAAATTTGGTATTTCAGGTTTGAAACGATCTGGATTTCCCACATTCGAAGGGCTCTACTTTGAGATTATGTTGGGTTGCTTGAAATTTGACTGATTTTATGAAGTTTTGTAAATATATTTGTAAAATTGTACATTTTGAGCACAAGAAAAAGGAACAGAAAAGAAAATAAAAGGAGGAGCAGACGTTTGAGACAGTATTAGCGTCGAAAATAGTTTTTAAGTTATGGAGTTAAATTTTGATACCCATGTTTGAGAAGAAGATATTGGAGTGTTTGGGATCGTAGGGTGTTTTTTCTTTTCTTTTCTTCCTGTTTGTAAAATTCTCTCCTTTTATATAGTAATTTTCAGGTTTTAATAAACTAAATAAACAACTAATAAAAGAACGTAGGTGTCCATATTTTTGAACTCATTAGACGCTTTAGATTTACTTTTTTTCTATTTCTATGTAAAAGTTTTGTATAAGTTTTTTGGCAAATTTAGGTTTATAATAAATTAAAAACTAATGAAAAATTTAGGAGTCTGTTTCTTGGAATTGGAGTAATTGTGCGGTTTTAGGTTTATAATAAATTATAAACTAATGAAAAATTTAGGAGTCTATTTTTTGGAATTTTTTCGAATTGGAGTAATTGTATTTTTTTTACTTTTCAGTTCTAATAAATATATGCCCAAAAATCTGGACTCATGATGTGAATAAATTTTGTAAGGTTTTTTCTTTTTCTTATTTTAAGTTTTTTTGAATCTCCAAATTAGTAGGTTTGGACACATGTTCATTTTTTGTTTTGACACTTGGCACAATATTATGAATTTGTCTCTCCTATTCTATATTAATAGATTGTAGTTGAATTCAAATTCCTAATTATTATTCTAGGAAAAAGATTGAAAAGAAACCCTAAATATTAGGAAAATAATCAAATATTTGGTCTTGAATATTAGAAAAACAGTTAAATTACACTTTTATCTAAAGCCTATTTTAAAGGGTAACAAAAGGTAAATGATATTTCGCTAAAGAGTTTTATGCTTTTAATATAGTATAAATATAGATAGATATAGATATAGATATAGAAAGATAAATATATATTAGTTTTAGGTTACGCGCTTATGTGTATTTCCTCGTCTATAAGTAAATAAACTTTTAAAAAATATGAGTAGTATTAAATAATGTCTTTGAGTTATACTAAAAATACAAATAAAATGTCACGACCCCAATCCGATCGTGATGGCGCCCATCACACTACTAGGCTAGCCCGACCATTTATAACAATAACCCCAATTTATTAAATGGATAAAGATAAAGCCATTTAATTCAAAAGTCTAAAATACTTATAATAATGCGGAAAATCTAACAAAATACCAATACAACCCAACTAAGAACTGGTATCACGAACATGAGCCTCTAGAATACAGAGTAATATCCTACTACAAAGTCTGTCTAAAACTGGTAATGCGAAAATAAAGAATAGAGATAGAGGGGAAAATCATCGACTGCGAACGCCTTGCAACTACCTCAAATACTCCTGGAATAAGAACTATGGATCAGCTAGATCTACTCGGCCTGAGACTACCCTGGATCTGCACATAATGTACAGGGAGTAAAGAGAGTATTACGACCCAGTGAGTAATAAACATAACTACAGTCTTAAGGTAAGAAAATGCAGAAATTGCACAAAATACTCTATATCTAGCAGTTTATATCCAAAATAGTGGAAACAGTAAAAAACAAGTATTAACGTCAAAAAATAATGCATGAAAGAATGCAACACATATAACGGTACACACTAGTACCCGCTACGGCATGCGGCTCGTTCCACTTATTTAACATCGACGGCGCTCATTGGGGATGTGTACAAACTCCGAAGAGGCTCCTACAGCCCAAGCGCAATATCAGCCAGGTATTGGCATGAAATAGGCTCTCGGCCTCAATATATATATATATATATATATATATCCGTATCAAGGAAACATCCTCATTACCGGGTCCCTGACACATCTCAGTCAAATAAGTTCACAGCCAATCGAGCGTGACATACTATAGGGATCTCATCTCTCATATACTTATTCATTTAATGTTCATGTATGAAACACAGTTATTATATTATTTTTTACATTTGATAATGTCACTGAGAATCTATGTTCTACATACAACTGAGGAAAACACAGAAGGATCTCCTAATGATTCTACATGTTGGCACAAGGCCTAAAACACGGCAATAAGCCCAATTCCATATAATAAAGTATCCATCTCAATCGCCAATATAGTATAAATTAACACTCGTGATGGACTAAGTCTCAATCCCCAACAGTAAACGACCTCGCACTCACCGCGTAATGCGTGTCGCGCCTTAATATAGCGTTACGATGTGAAAGTCTGGGTTTTCAAACCCGCAGAGCAGCATTTACATCCATTACTCACCTCTAGCCGACCGAAAACTAACTAGCAATGCCCTTGCCTCTCGAATCGACCTCCTCGCGCGTCAAATCTAGCCAAAACCACAACGAATACAATACAATACGCTAAGGGAATATAACACAATCGAAAAGACTCGAAAAATATCGAAAACCATAATATTTGTAAAACCCGATCCCGGGGCCCACTCCTCGAAAGTCAAAAATTTTTACACCAAAATATTCCTTATCTCGCCACGAGTCTATACATGTGAAATTTATCAAAATCAGAATCCAAATGCTCCCTCAAATTTCAATTTCTCATTCAAAAACCCAAGCCCTAGTTCTTCCCCTTTTTACTCAAATTCCATGAATTTAGGTGTTGAAATCACAATTAGATGATGTTTCTACGCCATAGGACTTACCTACAATCGATTCCTAGTCAAAACCCTCTAAATTCTTCGTCAAAAGCTCCCAAGGTTGCTTAACAATGGACGAAAATAGACTTGGTTCGCGGATGAAATGTTACTAAAACCCTTCTGCCCAGCTGTTAAATCCTTCTTCGCGAACGCGGTGGCCCCTCGTGTTCACGAAGACCAAAATTCCACTGGGCCATTTTACACTACACGAACACGGAGCCTATCCCGGGAACACGATTCTCAACTAGTACAAACTACGCGAACGCGTCAATCCGACCACGTACCGATGACCAACCAGGCCCCCCATACGCGAACGCGAGCCCTTGGTCACGAACGCGATGCACAAGATCCAGGGGGCCCCAAACTCCTTCTACGCGAATGCGTACCTGACACGTGAAGGCGAAGACCAAAGACCCCAGGCCTAGTGAACACGTTACACCTTCGCGAACGCGAAGGCTAAAATTGGCCTGCAACTGCTATTGCAAAATCTGTAACTCCTTGAAACTCTCAGCTAGGTATCGGAAATCACCCCGAGGCCCCCGGTACCTCAACTAAAAGTGTCAACCCATCCTAAAACATCATACAAACCTGTTCCAATCATAAAAACACATCCAGCAACACAAGAATCATCAACTCTCAACGGATTCAAGCGTAAGTTCAACCAAAACTTTCAAAACACACATTCGATCAAAACCTGACCTAGACACCCCCGATTCAATTGAAATTTCCATACACATCATAAATCACATAACGAAGCTACTGCAACTCTCGGAATTCTATTCCAACCCTCGGATCAAAATCTCGCATACCAATCGGATATTGCTAAAATGCTAACTTAGCCAATTCAAGCCTAATTCTACACTGACCCTCCAAAATTACTTCTGATTGCTCTCTTAAGGCTAAAATCATCCCTTGAAACTAACTGAATCATCAAAAATCCCTTTCGATCCCTCTAAGTCACAAGTCAGCATCCGGTTGACTATTCCAAACCAAACTTTCCCTAAAAAGACTAATTGTCTCATCTTCAACCAAACACTATCCGAATTACTTCAAATTCACCAAACACATACAATGAAACATGTAGAAGCATAAAATGGGAAAAACTGGACGGAAATACATGAGACGACGTGTCGGGTCGTCACATTCTCCCCAACTAAAACAAACTCTCATCCTCGAGAAGGTCAAAAAATATATCTAAAGTCTCAAATAGGGTGCGGGTATCTGCTTCGCATCTCCTGCTCGGTCTCCCAAGTGACCTCTTCCATGGGCCTACCTCTCCACTGTACCTTCACCGAAGTTATATCCTTTGACCTTAATTTCTGAACATGACGACCCAAATAGCCACTGACTCCACATCATAAGTCAAATCCTCATCCAACTTAATCGTGCTGAAGTCCAAGACATGAGACGGGTCCCCAACATACTCCCGGAGCACGGAAACATGGAATACCGGATGGACGCCTGACAAACTGGGTGGCAAAGCAAGCATATAGGCCACCTCCCCAACCTTCCTATGAACCTCAAAAGGTCCAATGAACCGCGGACTCAGCTTCCCTTTCTTTCCAAACCGCATCACACCCTTAATGGGTGAAACCTTCAGTAAGACCTTCTCACCCACCAAGTAAGATACGTCTCGAACCTTCCGATCCACATAACTCTTATGACGTGACTGAGCTTTACGAAGTCTGTTTGGAATCACCTTCACCTTCTCTAAGGCATCCTGGACCATATCTGTCCCCAACAACCTAGCCTCGCCAGGCTCAAACTAACCGATCGGAGATCTACACCGTCTCCCATATAAGGCCTCATACAGCACCATCTGAATGCTAGACTAATAGCTATTGTTGTAGAAAAACTCTGCAAGAGGCAGAAACTCATCCCAAAAACCTCCAAAATCAATCAAACAGTCACACAACATATCCTCCAATATCTGAATAGTACGCTTGGATTGTCCGTCCGTCTGAGGATGGAATGCTGAACTCAGCTCCACCTGAGTACCCAACTCATGCTGAATAGTCCCCCAAAATTGAGAAGTGAACTGCGTACCTCTATCCGATATAATAGAAACTGGAACACCATGCAATCAGACAATCTCACAAATAAAGATCCCTGTCAACCGCTCCGAAGAATATGTGGTACACACTGGAATGAAATGCTCGGACATGGTCAGCCGATCCACAATGACCCAAATCGAATCGAACTTCTTCAGAATACTAGGAAGGAAGACCAATCCATAGTAACTCTCTCCCATTTCCACTCAGGAATAACCATCTGCTGAAGCAAACCGCCCGGACTGTGATGCTCATATTTTACCTGCTGACAATTGAGAAACAGAGCCACAAATCCCACAATGCCCTTCTTCATTCTCCTCCACCGGTAATGCTGTCTCAAGTCCTGGTACATCTTTGCGGCACCAAGATGAATGGAATAGCGCGAACTGTGGGCCTTCTCAAGAATCAAATCTCGAAGCCCATCTACATTGGGCACACTAATCCGACCCTGCATCCTCAACACACCATCATCACCTATAGTCACAACTCTAGCATCTCCGTCAAAAGTCTGTCCTTGAGGACAAGCAAATGCAGATCATCATACTGGCACTCTCTGATGCAATCAAACAAGGAAGACCGAGAAACCACGCTCGCCAACACCCGGTAGGCTCTGAAATATCTAACTACACCAACCGATTGGCCAAATCCTGAACATCAACTGCAAAGGTTCTCTCCCAGACTGGAATATACGCCAAACTCTCCATACTAACTGCCTTTCGGCTCAAAGCATCGTCCACTATATTGGCCTTTCCCAGATGATACAAAATGGTAATATCATTGTCCTTAAGTAACTCAAGCCACCTCCGTTGCCTTAAATTAGGATCTTTCTGCTTGAACAAATGCTGAAGACTGCGATGATCGGTGAATACCTCACAAGATACTCCATAAAAATAGTGCCTCAAAATCTTCAAGGCATAAACTATAGCAGCCAACTCTAAGTGATGAACAGGGTAATTCTTCTCATGGGGCTTCAACTGCCGAGAAGCATAAGCAATCACTCTACCCTCCTGCATCAATACACAGTCAATCTCGACTCTTGAAGCATCACAATAAATGGTGTATGAACCTGAAGCTGATGGCAACACCAATACTGGATTTATGGTCAAAGCTATCTTAAGCTTCTAAAAGCTCTCCTCGCACTCATCCGACCATACAAACGGAGCACCCTTCTGCATCTACTTGGTCAAGGACGAGGTAATAGATGAGAAACCATATACAAACCGGCGATAATAACCCGCCAAACCGAGGAAACTATGAATCTCAATGGCCGAGGACAGTCTACGCCAACTCTGAACCGACACAATCTTCTTTGGATCAACCTGAATACCATCACTGGACACCACGTGTCCCAAGAATTCCATGAAACTAAGACAGAACTCACACTTGGAGAACTTGGCATACAACTTCTCCTCCCTCAATCTCTGCAATACCACTCGCAAATGCTCTACGTGCTCCTCTTGACTACGCGAGTATACCAAAATATCATCAATGAATACAATAACAAATGAATCCAGATACGACCGAAATACACTGTTTATCGGATGCATGAATGTTGTTGGGGCATTGGTCAGCCCGAAAGACGTAACCAGAAACTCATCGTGACCATATCTAGTCCTGAAGGCAATCTTAAGAATATCTGACTCCTTGATCTTCAACTGGTGATAACCCGAATGGAGATCAATCGAAAACACCCTCGCTCTCCGAACATGGTCGAATAAATCATCGATACGAGGTAAGGCATACTTGTTCTTCACTGATACTTTGTTCAACTGCCTGTAGTCAATACACATTCTCATTTTTCCATCTTTCTTCTTCACAAATAACACAGGTGCACCCCACGGTGACACATTAGGTCGAATAAACCCCTTTTTTAGGAGTTCCTGAAGCTGATCCTTCAATTCTTTTAACTCCGCTAGTGCCATACGATACGGTGGAATGGAAATGGGCTTGGTGCCCGCCACCAGATCAATACCAAAATAAATGTCCCTGTTCGAGGGCATACCCAGCAGGTTCGCAGGAAATACATCAGGGAAGTCCCTCAAAACGGGAACAGAATCTATACTGGGATCCTCTGCTCCAACATCACGCACGAAGGCCAAATATGATAGACAACCCTTCCCAACCATACATTGGGCTTTCAAGAAAGATATAACCCTATTAGGGACATAATTAGTCCTACCACGCCATTCGATCCTCGGAACACCCGGCATAGCCAAGGTGACTGTCTTTGCGTGACAGTCTAGAATAGCATGACATGGAGATAACTAGTCCATGCCCAGAATAATATCAAAGTCTACAATGCTCAAAAGCAATAAATCAACTCGGGTCTCCAGACCCCCAATAGTAACAAGACAGGACCGATACACATGGTCCACAATAATAGTATCACCCATCGGGGTAGATACATGCACAGGTAAAGCAAGACACAATCAGGTCGTACCCAAATGATGAGCAAAATATGATGACACATAAGAATAGGTAGAACCGGGATCAAATAAGATAGAGGCATCTCTGTGGTAGACTGAAATAATACTTGCGATAACAGCATCAGATGCAAGGGCATCTGTCCTGCCTGGGATGGCATAAACTCTAGCCTGGCCACCGCCGCCTGATCGGTCTTTGCCCCTAGGGTGACCCCTGGCTGCCTAGCCTCCGACCCTCTCTAACTAGGCTGGTGGTGAAGAAACCAGAGGAGAAGACGAGGGCTGATCCCTCTGCTCATACTGGCTACCATGACGTCGAGGAAACTGCCTCCTCATATGACCAAACCCACAATCGAAGAAAGTACCAGATGCTGGAGAAGGGGACTGATGGAAACCCCTTGGGCGCCCTGTGCAGAAGAACCCTGAGCTGAAGGGGCATGTGAAGAGCTATGAGCTGGGAGGGCACTAAGTGAAGACTTTCTCTGCTTGAACCCCTGATAGCCACGGCCTGAAGACGCTCCACGATACTCGGGACGAGCCGACAGATGTGGCCTTAAACAAAAACCTCTACTTTGCTGACCCCTAGATGGAGCACCACTAAAGCTACCTGATCCTCGAGGCCTCTTGGCCTCCCTCTCCTCTCTCTCCTAATGGCGAGCCATCTTAATATCACGAGCAATATCCACTGCATCCTCAAAGGTATGACTTAGAATCCTCTCTCGGGTCATCAGAATATGGAGGAGATAGATAAGTCCATCCACAAACCTCCTAATCCTCTACCGATCAGTGGGGACCATCCATGGAGCATAACGAGCCAACTTCAAAATCTCACCTCATACTGTGACACAGTCATATCTCCCTAACGAAGCCACTCAAACTGTCTCCGCAGCTCCTCCCTCTGAGAATGTGGTACCTACTTCTCCAAAAAGAGAATGGAGAACTCCTGCCATGACAAAGGCACTTCACCTAACAGCCTACGCTACTCATATGTCTCCCACCAAGTTAATATTGCTCCTGAGAATAGAAAAGTAGTAAATGATACCCCGCTCGACTCCAAGATCCTGTGGTCCAAATCATACGTCGACACTTATTGAGAAAACCCTGGGCATCCTCCCCAGGAACACCACTAAAAGTAGGAGGTGAGAGCCTACTGAACCTCTCAAGATGACGTTGATCATCGTCTGGCATAGCTGAAATCACATCATCCTGAACCGGGGCAACCGACTGAACTGGGGCAACCTGCTGAACTAGGGCAACCTGCTGAACTAGTGGTGCATGCGGTGTCTGCAAACCCTGCACTACCTGCTCCGGCGTGTGAGCAGCGAGGGTCTGATTGCCTCCCATGCCTGCGAAGTAGCTGCTGTAGTAGTGGCTGAGACGACCTATGCTAGGCCAGTGCAAATTGATAGAATCTGAGCTAGGGCCTCCTGAAGGCCCGGAATCACAATAGGAATAGCTGGTGAAAAGCTGCTGCTGGAGTCTCTACAGCTGGAGCCTGCTCCTGAGCCGGGGTAACTGGTGGGTCAACATATGTTGCCCCCTCGGCTCTGCCTCGACCACGGCCTCGACCGCGTCCACGGCCTCTGGTGGCCTCAGTAGGTGGTACAGGTAGTCATCTGCCACGTCCAGTAGCACAGGTTCTCGCCATCTGCGAGTGAATGGAATGATAGAATTTAGTTCTCGGATCAACAAAGTCGCATGATAAGAATTCCAAGAACATGAAGTTTCCTAAAGGTTCTACAGCCTCTCGAGGATAAGTACAGACGTCTCCGTACCGATCTCAGCCATCATATCCTTATTCATTTAATGTTCATGTATGAAACACAGTTATTATATTATTTTTAACATTTAAAAACATGACTGAGAATCTATGCTAAGCACAAAAGTGAGGAAAACACATAAGGATCCCCTAAGGTTTCTACAGGTCGGCACAAGGCCCCAAACACGGCAATAAAGCCCAATTCACATTAATAAAGTATGCGTCTCAATCACCAGTATAGTAGAAATTAACACTCGGTATGGACTAAGTCTCAATCCCCAACAGCAAACGACCCCTTACTCATCGTGGAATGCGTGTCATGCCTTAATATAGTGCTACGATGTGAAAGTTTGGGGTTTGAAACTCTCAGAGCAGCATTTACATCAATTACTCACCTGTAACCGGCCGAAAACTAGCTAGCAATGCCCTTGCCTCTCGAATCGACCTCCTCACCCATCGAATATGGCCAAAACCACAACGAATACATTACAATAGGCTAAGGGAATATAACCCAATCGAAAAGACTTGAAAAATATCGAAAACCATAATATTTGTAAAACCCGATCCCGGGGCCCACTCCTTGAAAGTCAAAAATTTTTACACCAAAATATTCCTTATCTCGCCACGAGTCTATACATGTAAAATTTATCAAAATCGGAGTCCAAATGCTCCCTCAAATTTCAATTTCTCATTCAAAAACCCAAACCCTAGTTCTTTCCCTTTTAACTCAAATTCTATGAATTTAGGTGTTGAAATCACAATTAGATGATGTTTCTAGGCCATAGGACTTACCTCCAATCAATTCCAAGTCAAAAACCCATAAGTTCTTCGTCAATAGCTCCCAAGGTTGCTTAACAATGGTGGAAAATAGACTTGGTTCACGGATGAAATGATATTAAAACCCTTCTGCCTAGCTGTTAAATCCTTCTTCGCGAACGCGGTGGCCTCTTGTGTTCGCGATGACCAAAAATCCACTGAGCCATTTTACTCTACGCGAAATCGGAGTCTATCCCGCGAACGCGATGCTCAACCAGGCCAAACTACGCGAACACGTCAACCTGACCGCGATGATCATCAATGAATACAATAACAAATGAATCCAGATACGACCGAAATACACTGTTTATCGGATGCATGAATGTTGTTGGGGCATTGGTCAGCCCGAAAGACATAACTAGAAACGCATAGTGACCATATCTAGTCCTGAAGGCAGTCTTAAGAATATCTGACTCCTTGATCTTCAACTAGTGATAACCCGAACGGAGATCAATCTCTGAAAACACCCTCACTCTCCAAACCTGGTCGAATAAATCATCGATACGAGGTAGGGGATACTTGTTCTTCACTGTTACTTTGTTCAACTGCCTGTAGTCAATACACATTATCATTTTGCCATCTTTCTTCTTCACAAATAACACAGGTGCACCCCACGGTGACACACTAGGTCGAATAAACCCCTTTTTTAGGAGTTCCTGAAGCTGATCTTTCAATTCTTTTAACTCTGCTAGTGCCATACGATACGGTTGAATGGAAATGGGCTTGGTGCCCGCCACCAGATCAATACCAAAATCAATGTCCCTGTTCGAGGGCATACCCAAATGGCAATAAAGCCCAATTCACATTAATCAAGTATGCGTCTCAATCACCAGTATAGTAGAAATTAACACTCGTTATGGACTAAGTCTCAATCCCCAAAAGAAAACGACCCCTTACTCATCGTGGAATGCGTGTCATGCCTTAATATAGTGCTACAATGTGAAAGTCTGGGGTTTGAAACTCTCAGAGCAGCATTTACATCAATTACTCACCTGTAACCGGCCGAAAACTAGCTAGCAATGCCCTTGCCTCTCGAATCGACCTCCTCACGCATCGAATATGGCCAAAACCACAACGAATACATTACAATAGGCTAAGGGAATATAACCCAATCGAAAAGACTTGAAAAATATCGAAAACCATAATATTTGTAAAACCCGATCCCGGGGCCCACTCCTTGAAAGTCAAAAATTTTTACACCAAAATATTCCTTATCTCGCCACGAGTCTATACATGTAAAATTTATCAAAATCGGAGTCCAAATGCTCCCTCAAATTTCAATTTCTCATTCAAAAACCCAAACCCTAGTTCTTTCCCTTTTAACTCAAATTCTATGAATTTAGGTGTTGAAATCACAATTAGATGATGTTTCTAGGCCATAGGACTTACCTCCAATCAATTCCAAGTCAAAAACCCCTAAGTTCTTCGTCAATAGCTCCCAAGGTTGCTTAACAATGGTGGAAAATAGACTTGGTTCACGGATGAAATGATATTAAAACCCTTCTGCCTAGCTGTTAAATCCTTCTTCGCGATCGCGGTGGCCCCTTGCGTTCGCGATGACCAAAAATCCACTGAGCCATTTTACTCTACGCGAAAAAGGAGTCTATCCCGCGAACGCGATGCTCAACAAGGTAAATTACGTGAACGCGTCAACCTGACCGCGTACGTGATGACCAACCAAGCCCCCCTTATGCGAACGCGAGCCTTTGGTTGCGAACGTGATGCACAAGAATCAGGGTCCCCCAAACCCCTTCTACGCGAATGAGTACTAACATGCAAAGACCAAAGACCCCAGGCCTACATGAACGCATTACTCCTTCGCGAACGCGAAGGATAAAATTGCCCTACAACTGCTGTTGCAAAATTTGCAACTCCTCAACTCCTCGAATTTCTCCGCTAGCTATCTGAAATCACCCCGAGGCCCCCAGAACTTCAACCAAAAGTGCCAACCCATCCTAACATATCATACAAACCTGTTCTAATCATAAAAACACATCCAACAACACAAGAATCATCAACTCTCAACGGATTCAAGCCTAAGTTCAACAAAACTTCCGAAACTCATATTCGATTAAAACCCGACTTAAACACCTCCGATTCAACTGAAATTTTGCACACACATCATAAATAATCTAAAAAAACTACTAAAACTCTCGGAATTCCATTCCAACCATCGGATCACAATCTCTCATGCCAACCCGTTATCGCCAAAATGCTAACTTAGCCAATTCAAGCATAATTCTACACCGAGCCTCTAAAAATACATTTGATTGCTCTCCTAAGACTTATATCATCCCCTAAAACTAACCAAATCATCATAAATTCATTTTGATCCCTCTAACGCACAAGTCAACATCCGGTTGACTATTTCAAACCAAACTTTTTCTAAAGAGACTAATTGTTTCATCTCCAACCAAACTCTATCCGAATTACTTCAAAGACAAAACACATAAAATAAAATATATAGAAGCATAAAATGGGGAAAACATGATGGAAATACATGAGACGACGGGTAGGGACGTCACATAAAAATCCTAAATTAAAACTGCTTCTCTCTTATGCTCTCGGCGTAAGTTAGACAAACCTGCGCCAGTGTGAAAATGGCAGGAGATGGGGTAGAGGTGGTGGCTATGGACGAGGATGAGGTCGGCCATAGAAAATTCAAACAAACAACTTTGAGCTGGAAGATAAAAATGATGGAGAACCAAAGGAAGATAATGAATCTAAGGTATAAGTGACACATGCAAACAAAGAATCTGAAGCTAGGAGCCAAATTGAAGATGAAAGGATATCAATCGATATCTGAGGTGGCTATGAAGGAACGAGAGGTAGAAAAAGAGGAAATCAAAAAGACTGAGACCAGCGCACAAAAGAGTAGCAATGGAACAGTAGCAACGATAGAGGAGAACAAGGAAGAAGATAGGGAGGAGAGCAGACCAACATGGACGAACTTATTTGCCAGGGACAGAGCAGCTGAAAATGGTATGAAGCTAACTTACATACCTCCATGAGTGATAGATGAGGAAGTTAGAGTTCTATTAGAGAAGGAGAAAGTAGATAGAGAAACTGAGAAGTGGAAGGGGGATTTGATTGCATATGTGCTGGGTGATTTACCTTGGTATAATGTAATGAAGAGTTAAAAAAAATACTTGGAATTTAATTCCAGATCTAGAATTATACTTTCATGATGATGGATATTACATAATCAAGTTTAAATCAGCGGAAGATATGAAGGAGATCTGATTAGCTGGACCATATACTATTAGTAATAGACCAGTGATCCTTAAACAGTGAACTGCTGATTTTGATTTTGAGAAGGAATTTCCTACGGAGATTCCATTATGGGTTAGATTTCCAAAACTCCCATTGAATTGTTGGGGGATGAACTCATTAAGTAGGATTGCAAGCTCGATTGGTACACCTATGTATGCGAATGGATATACTGCAAACAAATGAGAGCGTCATATGCTATAATGCTAATTGAGGTGAATATGACAAAGCTTATCAAGCAAGAGATAATGGTAGAATATCCAAATGGGAAAATATTTTTGCAATCCATTGTTTATTATTGGAAGCCAAAGCTCTGTCAGAAATGTCAAACTATTGGATATGATTGTGAACGGGAAAGAGGGAGGCAGATACAAATGAACACAAATAATGAGCAGAGAAAGCATAAAAGAGTAACTCAACAATGTGTTACAAAGGAAAAGGGTATGAAAGAGGTTGAACAAGATAGCAATGAAGTGCAAGAATAAATAAGTAGCAAGATAGCGGGAGAGTAATGGAAGTAGGAAAAGTGTCAAAGGAAACTGAGAAGCAGAAACCACTGACAATGGAAGAACAAACACCAGGGAATCCAATGAAAGAGATGGAAATCCCTGAGTTCAATGAGATTCATTTTCCAATGCTGGGAACAGTACCTTTGAAGAATGGGCTTCAAATACTGAGTACAGAGGGGAAAGGAGTACAAACAATACCTTTAGATATATGAGGTAACGGAAGAAAATCAATATGAATTAGCTAGTATGAAACATAAGGGGAGTGAAAAAAAAATATAAGCAGAAAGAACTGAAGAAACTCCTCAAAACAAAGAACGTGGGAATAGTTGGTATAGTGGAAACAAGATTTAAAGAAGGGAAAGTAGGAAACATGATAAAAAATATAGCTACAGGGTGAAGCAGTATGGACAATTATGCATCAGCAAGTAATGGAAGAATATGAGTATTATGGGATAATAATAGATACCAGGTGACATAGGTAAAAGAAAATGCACAAATGATACACTGTAAAGTCATTGAGCATACTAGAAAGATAGATTGTATGATGTCCATAATATATGGATTTAATACAAATGAACTGAGAAAAAGCTTATGGGAAGAACTGAAGACTCTATCCCAAGGTATCAAAAAACCTTGGATAGTGATTGGAGATTTTAATGCAGTAATGTATGGAGCAGACAGAGTTCATGGCAACCCGGTCCATCAGACTAAGGTACAAGATTTTGTGGATTGTATGCAGGAAGCCAACTTAAATGAGATGCTATGGAAAGGGAGTACTATACATGGAGTAACAAGCAAAGAATGGAGGATAGGATTCAAAGAAAATTGATAGAGCTTTTGGGAACTTTGAATGGATGATGAAATAGGGCAATGTAACAGTGGAATATGAGTTACCAGGGATTTCTTATCATGCACCAATGCATCTGAGATTGGGATTGGATCAGGATAGCATTAAAAACCATTTAGATTCTTTGATGTATGGGCAGAGCATAAAGATTTCCACAACTGGTAGAGAAGTGTGGCAACAAAGGCAAGACTCATGGACAATGAGAGGTATATGGAGAAAACTGAAGAGGCTAAGAGCTAAATTGAAAACACTGAACAATAGAGAATTTAGAAATGCTGAGAAAAAAATGGGAGAAGCAAGAGAAGAAATCCAGAGAATACAAAGACAAATGCAGAAAAAGTTTGATGATGCATTGTAAAGATTAGAGAAATGCTCAATGATAGAGGAAAGAATCATGAAGCAAAAATACAGAGATAAATGAATTAAGCTGGGGGATGAAAACACTAAATACTTCTCAGCAGTAATGAAAGAGAGAATGCACAGGAAACAAATGAAAGAACTGATGGGAGTGGATGGCAACAGGATAACTAAGCAATAGGAGATTCAGGAAGAAATAGTGAGGTTCTACAAAGGCCTTATGGCACAGCTGCTGGAAAACTCACAGCAGTTGATAGAACAGTAATAAAGAAGGGACCTGTGCTAAATAAAGAGCAGAGACAAATGCTAAACTCTGAAGTAACTAAGCAGGAAGTCTAGAAAGGACTAAAAGGAATTGGTGATGATAAGGCTCCAGGGTTGATGGGTATAATGCAGTATTATTTAAGAAGGCATGGCATATCATTGGAGAGGAGGTGACAAAGGCAGTGTAGGAGTTCTTCAATACAGGAAGAATGCATAGAGATATCAACTGTACAGCCATAACTTTGATACCAAAGGTTGACAATCCAGCAACAATCAAAGAGTATAGGCCAATAGCATGCTGCACTGTGCTATATAAAGTGATTTCCAAGATATTGGCAGCTATAATGAAGAAGATACTTGGAGGAATTATACGTGAAGCATAAGCTGAATTTGTACCAGGAAGAAGAATATGAGACAACATCATCATGGCACATGAATTAGTGAAAGGCTACACAATGAAGCATATATCACATAGGTGCATGATTAAAATTGATTTACAAAAATCCTATGACTCACTTGAATAGAGCTACTTGGAGTAGATTATGAGACTAATGGGGTTCCCAGAAAGATACATAGAATGGGTGATGGAATGTCTCAGAATAGTAAGTTATTCAATCATAGTGAATGGGGAACCAATAGAATCCTTTGTTGCCAAGAAGGGATTGAAGCAAAGGGATCCAATGTCCCCTTTCTTATTTGTTATTTAGCAATAGAGTACCGGAGAATATCACTGAAGGAAATAACACAAACCAAGCAGTACAAACATCATCCTAGATGTGCCAGATTATCACTAGCTCATTTATGTTTTGCAGATGATCTATTAATATTTTTCAAAGGATGAGCAAAATCAGTGAAAGAAGTAATGAAATGCTTTAATCAATTTTCAACAGCCTCAGGATTACAAGCAAACAAAGGTAAAAGCACAATTTACTTTGGAGGAATGGGATAACAAAAACAATAACAAATACTGCAGGAATCGGGATTTACAAGAGGAGAATTGCCATTCAAGTATTTAGGAGTGCCACTCTCAACCAAGAACCTGACAATGTTATAATGGAAGCCAATCATAGAAAAAATTGTGGCAAAGATTACTTCATGGACATCAAGAAAATTGTCATATGCAGGTAGGAGCCAATTGATAAATAGTATCTTATTTGGAGTGCAATCATACTGAGCTCATGTGTTCATCTTACCAGCAAAAGTAGTTAAAGCAGTGGAAAGCTTCTGTAGAAGCTATTTTTAGACAAGGAACAATGTCATAACAAAAAAGGCATTGATCAGTTGGGATAGAGTATGGAGTCCAAAAAGTAGTGGAGGATGGAACATTATAAATATGAAGTTGTGGAATAAAGCATCCATTGGCAAACTTTACTGGAATGTGGATAAAGTGGATACATCCATATTATATAAAAGGGCAGCAAATGGAACAAGTGAAGATACCATAGCAGGTAAGCTGGATGGTGAGGAAAATACTTGAAGCAAAACAAACTATAGAAGGAAACAATGTGCTGATAAGTTAGAGAAAAGGAGTCATAAAGAAGATGTACCTGAAGTTGTTGGAAGATTAACCTAGAGTCATATGGAAGTGTCTGATGTTTGGCAATGCTACAAAGACAAAGTAAGATTCACTTTGTGGCTACAAATGCAGAACAAGCTACTCATAGTAGACAGGTTAAAGAAGTGGGGAATTAATGGAGAAGACAAATGTAGCTTATGCCAGGAAGAAGAAGAAACGAGAGATCACATGTATGTTGAATGTAGTTACACAAGGGAGGCATTAAAGAAGGTGTTGCAATGGGCACAAAAGCAAAGCCTAATGGGAACCAATTGGGAACAACATGTGCAAGAAGTGACTAGAAGAGCAAAAGGAAGGTCAAAGGAAGCACAATTATTCAAAATGTTATATGCAGAATTGGTACATGATATATGGTTAGAGAGGAACCAGCGAATCTTTGAGGAAAAAAATAAGAGTTGGGAGAAGATAGCAAAGGAGACTGTGTATGTTTGTTGTGCACGAACTCCTCCTAATATAGCAGAATTAGTACAGAGTTATAGATTTTAAGATAGCTAGATAGGAAGAGCAGGATAGTTATGTTGTGATAGCTAACTATGGAACCTTGTAAATATTATTGATGATTAATACAAAACCTAATTACCAAAAAAGTATATAAATAAAATGCATTATTTTCTAAGAATATATATATATATATATATATATTCCAAATCCAGCCAAATAATAGTCCTTGGAGTTTTGTACGAATATCCTATGTATTTATGCCTTAACATATTACGATGAGGTTGGCATATAGCTCCTATGAAAAAACTAATAAGTAAAAATATAAACTCTAAAGAATTAACATAAAAAGTATTATAGTTGTGGTACACACTTCAAATAAGTATATAATTTATTTTAGATAAAATCTTGATTGACAAATTTTAAATATTAGGATTCATACTTAATTCAAATAATAATTTAGTTAATAACTAAAATTTAGTTGATTATATTATTTTAAATATTAAATTATAATTTGAGTGATGTTTTTTATTCTTTTTTTCATGTAGTTGTCTCGTATTATTTTAAAACTTGGGTTTTATATTTTTCATAGTACTCACGATTTTAAAATAGTTAGTGGTTTATTGCTAGAGATAGCAAAAAAATTAAACTATAATTAATCACATAAGTATATTTCAAATAAATAATTATGTAAACTGATGTATATAATAGTTTAAATAATTTTGTGGAAAAGTATACTAAACTGAATGGAGCTTTAAAATGCTTCTTATAAACATACATTGCTAATTTCTATGTACGTAGATCATAAGGAAAAAAGTTTACAAAGAAATTATTTGAATTGTATAAGGTAAACTTAATTAATTTTGATGTCCTAAATATGAAGATTTGTTGTGTAGTCATTTTGATAAAACAACTCTAATAATTAAATTTTTAGTTAACTTCAAAGTACTAAATATTAGAAAAATAATTACATATTTATTTGTCTAGTGTGAACTCTATTTAAAAAGGATAAAAAAGACGATCGACATGCGTGTGCTACTTAAGTTTATAGAATAAAACTTATAATTACTTAAATTTCTTATAAGAAATATGACAATTTATTACTTGTTATAAAGAGAACTCTATTTAAGGTGAATGTCTATAATTAGAGAGATTCTAGGGTTTACTACTTGGTGGCTAAGTCACCTCCTCCCTATAAATAAAGGGGTCTTCTACCATTGTAAACCATCCCTAACCATCCCAAAGTATCAATAAGAATACTCCTCTCTCTACTTTTCTCTCTATTGTTCTTGTTCTTGTATTATTGTTCTTGTTCTTATATTATTTCATAACACGTTATCAGCACGAGACTCTACCGTCTCAAGAATCGTTCTCAAGAAAAACTAAGGTATTTCTCTCTTCCTAATTTGATTTTCGATTATGTCTGACATTACGAAAAGAAAGTTCGTTGCCCTTGAAATTTCGGGCAAGAACTATATGACATGGGTGTTGGATGCTGAAATCCACTTAGATGCTATGGGTCTTGGAGACGCCATTAAAAATAGAGATAAAGCATCCATCCAAGACTGTGCTAAGACCTTGATTTTCTTGCGCCATCACCTTGATGAAGGTTTGAAGATTCAATATCTCACCGTCAAGGATCCACTCATCTTGTGGAAAGGTTTAAAGGAGAGATATGACAACCTGAAGTTGGTCACACTGCCACAAGCACGATATGATTGGGCTCATCTGAGGCTCCAAGACTTTAAGTCTGTTTCTGAATATAATTCTGCAATGTTCAGAATTACTTCTAAATTGAAGCTATGTGGAGATAAAATCTCCGATTATGATATGTTTGAGAAAATGTTTACAACGTTTCATGCCCCAATATGGTACTGCAACAACAGTACAGAGAGAAAGGCTTCACAAAGTACTCTGAACTGATTTCTCTTCTACTCGTGGCTGAGCGAAATAATGACCTGCTCATGAGAAATCACGAAAGTCGACCCACTGGGTCTACACCACTGCCTGTAGCAGATAAGGTGTATTCTCATTATGCCAATCATGAAAAGGGCCATGGATCTAACCATGGTCGTGGTCGTAATCGGGGTCATAGCCGTGGACGTAGACAAGGAAGAAATATCCATGATGTCCGTCACCCCCCGAGGAGAGATAACCGCCGAAAGCAGAAACGGGATTATGAGGATCCTAAGGCAAAAAGTTCAGAAACTATATGTTATCGTTGCGGTGGAAAAGGGCACTGGTCAAAAGCTTGCCGTGTACCAAGACATTTGGTTGATCTTTATCAAGCTTCTCTAAAGAATAAAGGCCCTGAAACAAATTTTGTCTCTGACGACAATTTTGACATCACCACCTGGATGTGGCAGACTTCTTTGAGCAACCCGATGGGAAAATAGACCACCTAATCGGTGATGGATCTGTGATGAAAGAAGATGGAGTTGTTTGATTTTATTTCACTTATTTGTAATAGTTAGTGAATAAACTAATAGTCATTAGTATCAGCTCGTATCAGTTAGTTTATGATATAATGTTAGTATTAGTTCTTTAGAATGTTTCAATATGCTCAGATTTCAATAATATTTTTACTTTTCCAGTAGCGGTAATCGACTAACCTAACAGTTAGTCGATTATCTAATATTTCGCATTAAAACTGCAAAAAAATCGATTGTCAATGTACAACAATCGATTGTCAATGTTCAACAATCGATTGTCTGTGTTTAACAATCGATTGTCCTAAGACAGTGATCTGGAATTTTTTCAAAAAAGCAAATAATCGATTGTCTATGTTTAACAATCGATGGTCGTAAGACAGTGTGATCTGAAGTTTTTCAAAATAGTCAACAATCGATTGTCTATGTTTATCAATCGATTGTCTTAAGACAGTGTGATCTGGAGTTTTTCAAAATAGCAAATAATCGATTGTGTGTGTTTAACAATCGATTGTCAATATTCAACAATCGATTGTATGTGTTTAACAATCGATTGTTTTAAGAAAATGCTTAAACTGAAATTTTCAAACTACATAGTAATCGATTATGGAAAACATATAATCGACTATCTGATTTAGTTAGTCAACTGACCTCAGCAGATTTTGAAAATATTGTTTAAATGTGAAACAAACGAATTGAACTTGTTTATTCTCATGTTCGTATATTTTCTTTTGTATGGAAAACTATGGGAATTAAATTGATTGAAGGCTCCTGAAGAGCAACTATAACTCTGCCTAAAGGAACGATATTTTAGAGAATGCAATGTTCTCCTCCAAGTCTAAGAAGAACTTGTTGAGTTTTAATGATATCAGTCAAAATGTTCTCCTCCAAGTCTAAAAGGAACTTGTTGAGTTTTAAAGATATCATTCAAAACGGATATCAGATTGAGACAATACATGAGTATAATCTTGAATTCCTCATTTACTTATGAAAATGAGGCTGCCCACTTCGGCTTGGGGTCACGCCATTTTGCATGCAGCAATGCTAGTTCGTCTCTGACTGACGAATTGACACAAATATTCCCCGTTGCAATTGGTTTTGGGTCATGAACCTAATATATCCCATTTAATAATCTTTGGATGCGCAGTATGTGTGCCTATAGCACCGTCATCCCGCACCAAAATGGGTCCGCAAAGAAGGTTAGGAATATATGTTGAGTTTGAATCGTCCTCCATTATTCGCTACCTCGAAACATTGACAGGGGATTTGTACACTGCACCATTTGCAGACTGTCAATTTGATGAGACACTTTTCCCAAAATTAGGGGGAGAAGTTGGTGAAGCCAAACGGGAAATTTTGTGGAAAAATGCATCATTATCTCATCTTGATCCACATACCTCTATTTGTGAAAGAGAGGTACAAAAGATTATCCATTTGCAAAGAATAGCAAATCAAATGCCTGACGCATTTACGGACTTGAAAAGGATAACGAAATCCCACATCCCCGCGGAAAATGTTCCAATCCATATTGATGTCCCTGTTGGACAATCATCTAGTATCATAACCAATGAGTCGAATGCACGCCTGAAGCGTGGCAGGCCATTAGGTTCTAAAGATCGAAATCATAGAAAGAGAAAAGCAAATGATAAAAATGACACTACGAAAGAATCTCATGAAGAAATTCATGATTTAATGAATTCTGAGATTCATGAAAAATCCATTGAGCCCGAGACTCTGGAAAATACGGAACTATCCATAAATCCAACTGATATTGAGGCAAATATTAATCGAGTGGATATAGTGGTGGATAATGTCTTTGCTTATAATGTCGCATCTAGCATTATGCAAGAATGTGAGGATCTCGAACCTCAATCTGTTGAAGAATGTCGAAAAAGACATGATTGGCCAAAGTGGCAAGAAGCAATTCAATCAGAATTGAATTCGCTGGCAAAACGTGAAGTTTTTGGCCCTACAGTTGAAACACCTAATGGTGTTAAGCCTGTTGGCTATATATATGGCATGAATGATCATTGGTCACGTACCTATTGTACGCCAAAGTATTTTGGAAATATGACTATTAAAGGACAATGATAATGCAAGAAACATATCTTGCATATAAGTTTGACATGACCATAATGGTATTTCTCTTTAAGAAAGATATTCACCACATGGATGTTGATGAATCTGTGGTAGTACAAAATTAATTGAGAGCTCTAGAAGAGCCAATTATTACTATGTTGGAGAAACACAATTGAGTATTGTGCTGTAGTAAGTCTCAAAGAAACTTATTCAGTTTCCAAAGTACACGCGAAAGCGATTGATTATATTGAGACTATAAATAAAGGAAGGATTTGATATCTCCTATTACTACAACTTGTAGCGGGGTAATTTGTATATGAAAAGCTACCCGCTTTGTTCTCCAGTTTGTACTATACAAACGAAAGAATGCCACAATAAAATTGATATCTATTGGTATAAAAACCCATGTCATAATAAACCTGAAGTTTATTGATAAGTGCACATGTCATGGTGTAAATTTGAAGTTTACCAATATTGATAATTTATTCAGTTGGCATTCGTGTTAGCTATCCCATTTTAAGTATGATGTGCAAATTCACATAGGTGAATATTAAAGAACTAGAAAGTTCTTTACGAATTCTCTTGTATCACTTGTTCTCATTAATGAACTGACCAACTAAAGAATTCGGGTTGAAGCCCATAAATTCTGGAAATATCAAAGGTGAATATGGGCCCATTCACCTGCCATGTATACCACATATGATGCATCTATGATATGGTTACATGCGCAATTGTTATTAACCCGCAGCCTGGCCGGTGCTGGCGAGGTAAATTGCTCAGTAATCTAAGTTCGAGCATAATTTCCAGATTTTCTACTCAAGATAGTTCATCTTGATAAGTTGGTTTATATCAAAGTTGGTTTAGCAAGATAATTATTGAGTGCCTCCACTTAATAGCTAAATTGTTTCTTATGAGAACAAAGTTATATATATCAGTTTGATATATGTTGTATACGAGAGTATATTCTCCCCTCACAAGTGGTTCAGGGTCAGAAACCAAATAATTTCATCTTATTATTAATGTGCTGTGTATATTGACATGATAATGCACAAAGATGATTTCCCAAAGTTGAGGAAACAAGTTAGCTTTTCTAACATGAGGGGGAGACATGATAAACACTTGAGAAAAGGTTACATGGGATGAATTATCATTTGTATATGTAAATCCCCGAATATCATGAACCTGAAGTTCATAAAATGGATAATTCAATTGCAACATATTGCAAAGCATGCTATACGCATTTGCTGACCCAAAGAAAGTAACTATATTCTCACTACAAATGCTCATATTAAGTCCTAGAAGGACAAAGTCTTGGATACGCTTGAAGCGTATAGACTAATCGGTTTCAAAAGGAACTTCTTAATAAAGAAGATGAGCAAATGATCAAAGTGATCATAAATGGAAGAGATACAATTCAAGCAGAATTGATTCCATAAGACATGTAGTTTTGGACATGTAGTTCAAATACTTGAAAGTATAAAGTCAAAGGTATGTATAATCAGTTTTCAATATCTTATTTGTTTAGCGTGACGTAAAAACTTGATATGCATCTAAAGTCTATTATATGGCTTATATGACTTAACTTGAAAGATTTAAGTTGCTTGAAGCATACACAATTCTTGGTCCTGAAGTACCACATCCTAAGTACAATTTGTGTACATATGTATCTTGCTATAACTATAAGCATGATGGCATTGAGAATACATCTATGAAGACATTGAAGAGTCATTCCACGACATTATATGAAGATGTTCATATCTATCAAGAATGATGATTTCAAGGTGCGGAATATTTATTCAAGTCAATATGGTTGATTTATTTATCAAACATCTACCAAAGATTGTTTTGAAGATGGTGCACAAGATTGGAATGCAAATGCTCAAGGATGTGAATTGATGTTCTTTTCAAGGGGGAGTTAATGCGTTGCACTCTTTTTTCCTTACAAGGTTTTGTCCCAACTGGGTTTTCCTTGCGAGGTTTTTAACGAGGCAACCAATAGGCGCATATTCAAACATGTGTATTCTTTTCCTTCTCTTTAATTTTTCCCATTGGGTTTTGGTTTTAAGGTTTTAACGAGGCACATTATTGAATAGACATTCAAGGGGGAGTGTTATAAATAGAACTCTATTTAAGGTGAATGTCTATAATTAGAGAGATTCTAGGGTTTACTACTTGGTGGCTAAGTCACCTCCTCCCTATAAATAAAGGGGTCTTCTACCATTGTAAACCATCCCTAACCATCCCAAAGTATCAATAAGAATACTCCTCTCTCTACTTTTCTCTCTATTGTTCTTGTTCTTATATTATTTCATAACATTACTATTTATTTCGATACATAAATTTTATTATCTTGTCTATGTTTCACCTGGCAAATTGGGTTTGTGCTTTAATATGTATATGTTACAACACAATTTAAAAATATTATATTATTTATTTTAATTATAAATCATAGTTTAAAATATAATCTGGTCAGTTGTAAACTTATCTACAAATATTTATTTTACTCATAAATATTTATAGATACTTGTAAAAAAAAAGATACTTTTTTATACTTAGTGGCAGATATATACTAACTTCAGTATTTTCAGATTTAAAATTACAACATAATTTTAATTACTACATTTTAAATGGACGTGTACACTTTAAGTTGAAAGGATATTTTTAGCCTTTAATTTTTTAAGGATATTTGTTGGAATGAGGATTGTAAATGCCCTTTGAATTATTCACATTAAAAGAGTACTAATGATCACATTAGAACAAAAACTTAGAAGGAGTTCTATGTTCACGAGACTTTATTTGTAGTTTTCTAGTTATTTCCTATCGATTAAATTATTTTTACTAAGATAATAAAATTATAATAATAAAAATTGGTTATACGTCACTACAAAGAATAACTAAAAAGAGTTATGAGTAAGCGACTGTGCTTTAATTCTTACTTTCCTTCTATTCTACAAAAGTAAGGATTCAATACATAAAATTTAGTTGATTTCTATGTACTAAATATTAGGAAAATAATTAAATAATTATTCCTAAATAATAGAGAATAATTAAATTACTATTTTGTCTAATGTGAAATTTATTTTTAAAGGGAAAAAGGCAGACATTTCGCTAAGGGTTATCGTACTTTTAATATAAAATATATATTATATCAAATAGGGCCGATCTCTTTATTCAAAAATCTCTAAAAAGATCAAAGTATTCAAAATTTTAATTTGTGTTATTTTGACAAATCTTTACAGAATCATTATAAAAGTATTTTTGTGTTTTCTGTTTGTCTTAAGTATTAGATTACATGTATAACAATAATATTCATGTTAAGAATAGATTTCTAATTAGAGTGAATGTCTATCTAGTAGAGAGTTTTACTTTGAGGCTAAGTCATTTTTCCTCCTATAAATAGAGGGGTCTAACCCCATTGTAAATTACCCACAATTCAATAAGAGTTTTTTCTCTCTCTTTCTCTGCAATATTGCTCTTATTCTTTTATTATTTTATAACACGTTATCAGCACGAGACTCTATCGTCTCAAGAAGCTCTTTGAGAACATTAAGGTAATTTTTTTCCTCTTTTTAATTATGACTGACATTATGAAAAGAAAGTTCGTTGCCCTTGAAATTTCGGGCAAGAACTATATGATATGGGTGTTGGATGCTGAAATCCATTTAGATGCAATGGGTCTTGGAGACGTCATTAAACACAGAAATAAAGCATCCGCCCAAGACTGTGCTAAGGCCTTGATTTTCTTGTGTCATCACCTTGATGGAGGGTTGAAAATTGAATATCTCACAGTCAAAGATCCACTTATTTTGTGGAATGGCTTAAAAGTAAGATATGACATCTTAAAGTTGGTCACTCTTCTACAAGCACGATATGATTGGACTCATCTGAGGCTCCAAGACTTTAAAGACTATTTCTGAATATAATTATGCGATGTTTAGAATTACTTCTAAATTGAACCTCTGTGGAGATACTATCACTGATTATGACATGCTTGAAAAGATGTTTATAACGTTTCATGCCTCCAATATAGTTCTGCAACATCTGTATAGAGAGAAAGGTTTCAAGAAGTACTCTGAGCTGATTTCTCTTCTCCTTGTGGCTGAGCGAAATAATGACCTGCTCATGAGAAATCACGAAAATCGACCCACTGGGTCTACAACATTGCCTAAAGTGAATGAGGTATATTCCCAGTTATGCTAAGCGTGGAAAAGGTCGTGACTCTATTCGTAGTCATGGTCGTGAGCATGGTCGTAGCCATGGCCGTAGCCGTAGACAAGGAAAAATTTTTTCTGGTGTTAATCATCCCCCAAAGAGAAATAACCACCAAAAGTGGAAAGGGAAAGATGAGAAACCAAAAGCAAATGGCTCAGAAACTGAATGCTATCATTGCGGTTGAAAAGGGCATTGGGCAAAAATTTGTCGTGTACCAAGACATTTAATCGAGCTTTATCAAGCATCTCTAAAGAATAAAGGCTCTGAAGCCAATTTTGTCTCTCACAATAATTTTGACATCACTCACTTGGATGTGGCAGACTTCTTTGAGCACCCTGATGGGAAAATAGATCACTTGATCAGTGATGGATCTAACCGAACCAACCGATTGGCCAAAGCCTGAACATCAACTGCAAAGGCCTCTCCCCAACTAGAATGTACGCCAAACTCCCCATACTAACTGCCTTTCGGCTCAAAGCATCTGACACTACATTGGCCTTACTCAGATGATACAAAATGGTAATATCATAGTCTTAAGCAATCAAGCCACCTCCGCTGCCTCAAATTGAGATCCTTCTGTTTGAACAAATGGTGAAGACTGCGATAATCGATGAATACCTCACAAGATATTTCATATAAATAGTGCCTCAAAAATCTTCAAGGCATGAACTATGGAAGCCAACTCTAAGTCATGAACAGGGTCATGGGGCTTCAACTAGCGAGAATCATAAGCAATCACTCTACCCTCCTGCATCAATACACAGCCAATCTCGACTCCCGAAGCATCACAATAAACAGTGTAAGACCCTGAAGTTGACGGCAAGGCTAACATTGGAGTTGTGGTCAAAGCTGTCTTGAGCTTCTGAAAGCTCTCCTCGCACTCATTCGACCATAAAAACGGTGCACTCTTTTACGTCAACTTGGTCAAGGGCGAGGCAATAGATGAGAAATCCTGAACGAACTAGCGATAATAACCCGTCAAACCGAGGAAGCTACAAATCTTTGTGGTCGAGGATGGCCTAGGCTAACTCTGAACCACCTCAATCTTCTTTGAGTCAACCTGAATACCATCACTAGACACTATGTGTCCCAAGAAGGCTACGAAACTTAGCCAGAACTCATACTTGGAGAAGTTGGCATACAGCTTCTCATCCCTCAATATCTGCAATACCACTCACAAATGCTCTGCGTCCTCCTCATGGCTGCACGAGTATACCAGAATATCATCAATAAATACAACAACAAAAGAATCCAGATACGGTCGAAATGCACTGTTCATCAGATGCATGAACGCTGTTGGGGAATTGGTCAGCCCGAAAGACATAACCAGAAACTCATAGTGACCATATCTAGTCCTGAAGGCAGTCTTAAGAATATCTGACTCCTTGATCTTCAACTGTGATAACCCGGACGGAGATCAATCTCTGAAAACACCCTCGCTCTCCGAACCTGGTCGAATAAATCATCGATACGAGGTAGGGGATACTTGTCCTTCACTGTTACTTTGTTCAACTGCCTATAGTCAATGCACATTCTCATTGTGCCATCTTTCTTCTTCACAAATAACACAGTTGCACCCCACGGTGACACACTCGGCCGAATAAACCCCTTTTCTAGGAGTTCCTGAAGTTGATCATTCAATTCTTTTAACTCCGCTGGTGCCATACGATACGGAGGAATAGAAATAGGCTTGGTTCCCGGCACCATGTCAATACCAAAATCAATGTCCCTGTCCGGGGGCATACCCGGCAGGTCTGCAGGAAATACATTAGTGAAATCCCTCACAACGGGAACAAAATCTATACTGGGAGCCTCAGCTCCAACATCATGCACGTAGGCCAAATACGATAAACAACCATTCCCAACCATACGTTGGGCTTTCAAAAAGATATAACCCTACTAGGGACATAGTCAGGCATACTACACCACTCGATCCTCGGAACACCCGGCATAGCCAAGGTGACTGTATTCGCATGATAGTCTAGAATAGCATGAGACGGAGGTAACAGTCCATGCCCAAAATAACATCAAAGTCTACCATGCTCAAAAGCAATAAATCCACTCGGGTCTCCAGACCCCCAATAGTAACAAGACATGACCGATACACATGCTCCACAACAATAGTATTACCCACCGAGGTAGATACGTGCACATGTAAAGCAAGACACCCTTGATTCGTACCCAAATGATGAGAAAAATATGATGACGCATAAGAATAGTAGAACCGGGATCAACCAAGATAGAGGCATCTCTGTGGCAGACTGAAATAATACATGTGATAACAGCATCTGAAGCAATGGCGTCCCTCATGTATGGAAGAGCATAGAATCGATCCTGACCACCGCTAGTCCGGCCCTTACCCCTGGGGTGGCCTCTTGCTACCTAGCCTCCACCCCTAGCTGACTGAGTGGGTGCTGATGAAATAGGAGAAGAAGATAAGGGTTGATCCCTCTACTGAGACTGACTACCATGCAGTCAAGGACAATGCCTCTTCATGTGACCAAACTCGCCGCACTCGAAGCAACTACCAGGTGCTGGAAAAGGGGACTGAAGGGAACCCCTCGCTCCAGAATGACCAGCTGATGCGCTATGCATAGAAGAACCCTGAGCTGAAGGGGCATATGATGAGCTCTGAGCTGGGAGGACACTAAGTGAAGACTGGCCCTTCTGGAACCCCTGATGACTACGGCCTAAAGACGCCCCACGATACTTGGGACAAGCCAACTGATGAGGCCTGAAAGAATGACCTCTGCTCTGTTGACCCTGGCACATAGACGGAGCACCACTAAAGCTACCCGATCCTCGAGGCCTCTTGACCTCCTTCTCTTCTCTCTCTTGGCGGCGAGTCATCTCAATATCACGAGCAATATCCACTGCATCCTCAAAGATATGGCTCAGAACCCTCTCTCAGGTCATCAGAATACGGACGGGATAGATGAGTCCATCAATAAACCTCTGAATCCTCTCCCGATCAGTCTGGACCATCCATGGAGCATATCGAACCAACTATGAAAATCTCACCTCATACTGTGTCACAGTCATATCTCCCTAACGAAAGTACTCAAACTGCCTACGCAGCTCCTCCCTCTGAGATTGCGGTACCCACTTATCCAGGAAGAGAGTGGAGAATTCTTGCCATGACAAAGGCGCTGCACCCACCGGCCTGCGCCGCTCATATGCCTCCCACCAAGTAAAGGCTGCTCCTGATAAGTGAAAGGAAGTAATTGATACCCCACTCGAATCCAAAATCCCCATTGTCCGAAATATATGTCGACACTTGTTGAGAAAACCCTGGGCATCCTCGCCCTGAGCACCACTGAAAGTAGGAGGTGAAAGCCTGTTGAACCTCTCACGACGACGCTGCTCATCGTTTGGCATAGATGGAACCACAAAATCTTGAACCGGGCAACCTGCTGAACTGGTGGTGCCTCTGGTGTCAGCAAACCCTGCACCCCCTACTCAGGTGTGTGAGCAGCGGAGGTCTGATTGCCTCCCGCGGCCTGTGAAGTAGCTGTCGCAGTAGTAGTTGAGACTGCTTGAGCCAGGCCAATGCAAACTGATAGAATCTGAGCTAGGGCCTCCTGAAGACCCGAAACCACAATAGGCGCAGTTGGTGCCTGAGCAAGTGCTGCTTGAGTCTAATCCTGAGCTGGGGCAACTGGTGGGTCAACAGGTGCCGCCCCTGCGGCTCTTCCTGGACAACGGCCACGACCGTGTCCACGGCCTCTGGTGCCCGCAACGGGTGGTACTGGTGGTCGTGTGTCTCCTCCGGTAGCGCGTGTTCTCTCCATCTGCGAGAGAATAGAATTCGTGGAATTATCCATATTATGGCCTTTCTTATCATAATATTAAAAAAATAGTGTGCAAAAATGGGACTCCCTGAACCATAATAAAGACTGCTGATAAATGACATTTTCCTTAAAAATTAATGTTACAAAGTACAAACTCACCATAAAGTCTCATTCTGCGTCTTTTAGTAATTTAATTAATTGCAGCACCTACTCGCGTGGACCGGTAAATCAATTGATTTTTATTTATAGTTTATTCAAAAGAATCAGAGGGGAAGTGGACAACCACGTCAATAGCTGACACACACTCACCACCAAAACCCCACTATTGTCAGATTCTCATTGCCCCCTCCAGTGTGTGTGTGTAGATTTATGGTCAAGCGGAGACTTCTGTGTAGTGAAGTTACAAACCCAGAAATTGTGCAGAGCAGAGAGAGGGAGAAGAATGGCGGAGAGTCAGTTGGTGCACCCGCCTTTAGTCACTTACCTGTCAATGATCGCTCTTCTCACTTTAGCACCCCCTTTTGTTATTCTCATGTGAGTTCCTCTTACTCCCTACTCCCATTCATTACATCTATTTATCGCACCAGATCTTAGAATTGTCTATGTACTATGGAACTCCGAATCAAGATTGGACCTTTTGAATTAACTTCATAAAATTGAATTTCAATTGTCAATGTCCCTTTTTAGCTGAATCAGATAACTTAATGTGATTTGATTTGGGGACAAAAATAAATGAAAAGCAAAAACTTATCAGCCGGGTAGAGATCTTTTTTAAAGTGTTATATAAGGCAGTTTCTTTTAATAATATTGTGTTCAAACCACCTTGTGTGCACCTTTACTATTCCCCCCCATATGTGCTACTTTGCACCAGCACAGGTACCTGCTAACTCTGTGCACAAAGGCTTAGGCAAATCAGAAGAAATAACCCAGCATTTTTGTCTCTACCGTGATTTGAAACCCTTGTTTCTATGGTTTTCATCCCACATCATGACCAGTTAGGTCACACCCTTCGGTGGGTAAAAGAAATCACTAGTTTTTTGTCTATGGTTCAATGCTTTCTTTGCAGAGACCATTGTTAATTTGCCTACATAGAAGGAAGAGAACAATAATGAAACTTGGAAGTGATAAAGATTCCAGGTTTAAACAAAAGCTATGCATTTAGGCATGTGAAAGGAGTAAAATTGGTGTGAAAAGGAAGGTTGAGAAATGGATCTAGATGACGTGAAGTTTTTGAATGTTTCACCATGGTGATTTATCTTATAATGTTGTAGTCTCTTAACGAGGACATGAAATCTATGTGATTGACCTAATTTTGGAAACTCGATGAGTTACATGCAGGTGGTATACAAATGTTCATGCCGATGGGTCTGTATTGCAAACATTTAATTACCTTAGGGAGAATGGCCTGCAAGGACTCATTGATATTTGGCCAAGACCCAGTGCAGTTGCGGGAAAAATAATAATTTGCTATGCTCTATTCGAGGCCGCACTTCAGCTTTTGTTGCCGGGTAAAATGGTCCAGGGGCCGATATCTCCAACTGGACACAGGCCTGTCTATAAGGTAATTGACAGTAATTCTTCTGAACATTTTCTCTGTGATCTGCTTATTTTGTGAATTTATGTATGTCAATTGTGCATCTTGAATTGCAAATGCTTGTGTGGCTGTTTACTTCTCTAAAAAATTTGTTTTCCTGACAAGGTGAAGGACATTTCTGCAATTATTTTACAGTTAATACACTTCAAAATTCAAAGTTTTTTCTGTGCTTATTGCAGGCAAATGGCATGGCAGCATATGTAGTGACACTAATTACGTATGTCAGTCTTTGGTGGTAAGAAGTTCCATTCAAATACTGTTGGCGTTTTAAACTTTGACTCTATAGAATGCTGTTTACGTAAATGATACTTGTTCTCTTCGGAAGTAGTAGCATTGCATGGGAAAGTGTTATGATTTCCCACAGAATAATTTAGGGTATCGGCCTGATATCTTAGTTTATTTAGTTAAAATATCAATTCTTGAGTATATACTATTTTCGTGAATATGCAACTTCACTATAATTGGGTGTCTGATTAATGTGAAGCTTCTCCTGTCTCTCTCTCCTCCCTTTTTGTGAAGGCTGATCATTATAATTTTGTAAGAAAGCTGTTTATATTCTTGTGTGGTATTCAGAGTTAGTACTTATATGATTACTAGTGATTGACTGTCATTTTGACTATTATTTGTGACACTAGTGCTTCTCAAATCATTATATCTAGAAAAATAACCAGCTTCTGGTCCTTATTTATACTTTTCCCTCCTCTTTTATCAGGTTTGGGATATTCAATCCCACACTTGTGTATGATCATCTGGGGGAGATTCTCTCTGCACTAAATTTTGGAAGCTTAATCTTCTGTCTCTTCTTATACATAAAAGTAAGCATACAAAAGAATCCTCAGTAATAATATGCTTTCTTTATGTATACCTCTCTGATACATGATGTTGACATAAACAAGGGTCATGTTGCGCCATCTTCCACTGATCACGGTTCGTCAGGGAACATAATAATCGACTTCTATTGGGTAAGCATCTTTTGCAATATAAGATGCATGAAGACTCTTCATGTTTTCTTTTTTGATAAGTCAAACAACCTGGTGTCAAATGCATGCATGAAGACTGCTTTAGTCTGCTTTTTGTTTTCTCAACAAAATATGAAATTGGTGATACTAGATAACCAGTTATTTTAGAAAAGCATGTTTCTAATCCTGTACTTGCATTGTGCAATATCCTTTTAAGTTTTAAGTGATCTCATATGTCAACCTAGGGATTTTCTTCTTTCACTCTTTTAGGGGATGGAGCTATATCCTCGCATTGGCAAACACTTTGACATCAAGGTCTTCACGAACTGCAGATTTGGCATGATTTCTTGGGGAGTTCTCCCTATTACCTACTGTATAAAGCAGGTAAATGCTCTAACGAAGTTCTCAAACGTGAGAATTAAGACTCTATACCTTTCAGTCCTAGGGCTTCAAATTTTGTTATTGTTGCTAGGCCCTCTTGTCAATGTCAATGGCCAGTAATTTGGTCTCCTTTATCAGGGTATCAAGAAAGAATTAATTTACATGCTTTCTGTTAAATAACTTTGAAATGCAGTAGGCTTTCCAAGATAAATTCCTTTTTTTTCCCCCTTTGTACTAGTACCATTAAGGAGAGAAAGGTATACTAGCACCATTAAAGGGAGGGGCATTATTTGAAGTAGTTTCTTGTTTATCTTCTGGAGTCCCCCAGCGGTCTTAACTTTTATACTTTTTCTTTCATCTGGAGCTCCAAACAGTATTCTGTTATTGTCTATATATGGACTTGTTTGATTAACATCGAATTCCAATTTTGGAGTTTGAAAGTTCACAGCATTCTTAAACTTATGCTTTTCAATTTGGCAGTATGAAGAATATGGAAGTCTCTCCGATTCCATGCTTGTAAACACCATATTGACATTGGTGTATGTCACGAAATTCTTCTGGTGGGAAGCAGGGTACTGGAACACCATGGATATTGCACATGACCGAGGTTAGTACTTGCTTACTAATTTGCTCGGACACGGGTGCGGGTGTCCGACACGGGTGCGGATCTAGAGGTCGGATCCTTCGAGATGTAAATTCTAAGATTCGGGAATACGGATCCTGGTATGGATACGGGCCCGGGGATCCGGCTAAAATTAATTCAAAAAAATATATATATGTAAAAATATCTCTAAATATGTAAGAAATTTAGTGAAATACTTACGTATAGCTTGTAAAGTGTGGGTTTTTTTTTTTATTCTTAAGTTGTAAATAAGTGAAGGATTGATGTCGTAGATAAGGATGTTATTTTCTTCAAATTTATCCTAGTTTTGGTTCTGATTTCGGGAATCAAATTGCATCTTGTATCGAATTTTTCCATCCGTTGTGGTCAAAGTACCAAAAAGTGTTTGACCAAATCCGGTACGGATCCTATACGCACACCCATACTAGTGTCGTGTCGACACGGGTGCGGCACCTAAACTGAAGTGTCGGAGCAACTTAGCTTGCTTCATATTATTTGTCTTGTTTGTTTGTTTGTCATTTTTAGTGCCTTGCCTTTGCTCTCCTGTGCCACGTTGTCTTCTTATTTCTATGCAAGATATAATGTTTTCTGCTCTTAATTTTGTTTTGGCAGCTGGCTTTTACATATGCTGGGGATGCTTAGTATGGCTTCCATGTATATATACTTCTCCTGGAATGTACCTTGTGAAACAACCTGTAAATCTTGGACTTCAGGTACTTTTGACTCCCTGAAAAATCTGCCATATGTTATTTAGAGGCTAATTCATTGTTCACTGGATGTTACTTCTGATTCAGTTGTACCTAAAGTTTTGACTTAGTATCTTTCTATACCAAGATTATCATTACAAGAACAGTTTCCGGTGAACAATCTGTTTCGCTTTTTCATCCACTGGATACTGCTATAGATCTTAAAGATGGTGGATAGCTTACGACAATGAGGGGGAATATTTTCTGCTAACATGCTGACCACAATAGTTCAAAATATTTCAAAATTTATGTGTAGGCAATGAACATGCTGAACAAAATAATTAACTTAATTCTTAAGATATATTTGTGCAAATGTCGTATGAAATTGAATAAAACATAGAATGAGTTCTTTGATATGAAACAAAAGTGCATCTTCCTTGTCATGTCAGGGACAAAAATATTTGTTTTTCTTTGCTTTCTCCTTTTGCATTCAAAGAACGGATAAAAAATGATTCTATCTTAGACCCATTTAAATGTAGCAAATAAGACGGAGCTCGAGAATTCATGTGTGTTTGTAATTGAGGTGTATGCATATGCACCAATTCATGTGAGTGAACTTTGGTTAACATAATAGACTTGAAACACAAAGGAGAGTAGCTACTTGTTCAACCTAAAAAGAGCATGAGGTATGTGTCATACATATTCGTAATTAACATAATAAACCATGCAAAATAGATGACTCTTCAAAATTTGCTAGAGATGTTGTCAGAATTCTGAAGCGGGTGGCATAAACAATTTTAAGATGGAGGAAGTGAATAATGTTGCTTGCTGTGATAAAGTATTTCTCATGTTATCTGACAAAAGTAACATGAGTAACCCACTATTTGTGCAACTCTAATTGGAAAACAGAGACCTGTAACCTTTGGCAAAAGGTCACAGCCTCAGAGGTTCAGCTCTTGCCAAGAGTGGGGTTATTCCACCATCTCGAGCGAAGTAGGCATGGACGTGAAGCTTGGATCTCAAGTCATTGCCAAGAGGGACCGTTTCAGATAACTTGGGTCGGTGATTCAGGGGGATAGAGAGATCGACGGGGATGTCACTCACCGTATAGGGGCGGGATGGTCGAAGTTGAGGCTTGCATCAGGAGTTTTGTGTGACAGGAAAGTGCCACAAAAACTCAAGGGGAAGTTTTATAGAGCTGTGGTTAGACCCGCCATGTTGTATGGGGCGAAGTGCTGACCGGCGAGGAATTCTCATGTTCCGAGAATGAAGGTTGCGGAGATGAGGATGCTCCAGGTGGATGTGCGGGCTCACCAGGTTGATAAGATTAAGAATGAAGTTATTCAGGAGAAGGTGGGGGTGGCCCCAGTAGATGAGAAGATGCGAGAAGCGAGGCTCTAGTGGTTCGGGCATGTGCGGAGGAGAAGCCCTGATGCACCGGTGAGGAGTTGTGAGCGGCTGGCGGTGTTCGGTGCGAGTCGAGGCAAAGGGAGGCCCAAGAAGTATTGGAGAGAGGTGATTAAGCAAGACATGGCTAGATTGCGGGTTTCCGAGGACATGGCCCTTGATAGGAAAGTTTGGAGGTCTAGTATCAAGGGTTGTAGGATAGGGGCTTCTGGAGTTTCTTCGTACTTCTCCGGGGCTGGGTGGGGTTTGGTAGGCTCTCCATAGTGGATTTGTGTGTTGAATTGTGCCCTTATGGTACTTATTGTTCGACATTATTGCATGTCACCTTATTTATGCTTTCATGTTTAGACAATTATGTTTAGATAATTATGTTTAGTTAATTATTTATGTAATTTCTGCTGGAGACACTAATGCCTTTTTGTTTTTGCTTTTGTTTTTCCTTTCCTCCTGAGCCGATGGTCAATTGGAATCAGCCTCTCTGCCCTTTCGGGTAGGGGGGTAAGGTCTGTGTACATATTACCCTGCACATATCCCACCTCGTGGGACTATACTGGGTAGTTGTTGTTGTTGTTGCAGTTTGTCGTTTCATTTGGAATTATTTATTTAGCTTTTCAATCTGGTATGTGTAACATTGATTTATTCACTGTCTGCTAAAAAAATGAAGCCCATTCAAGATATGTCTAATGAGGCATAGAAAGATAGGATATTCTTTTTTCTGTCACTGAGGGTTCCACCTTGTGGTGGAGGGATATTTGCAGCGGAACATTTCTTGCATTCTACCAACCTACAGAAAGAAACTACGCATAGTATAATGTGAATTTTCAAGAGTATGCATTATATTCTACTAGCATTATAGACATCCATCTGAATAAGCTAAAATATAAGTATACTCAAGCAGTATGGTTAACAAAAAGTACAAGTATACTTGCTTCTTTCACCATCCCTTCTTTGTTAGCTCTGTGCTTGTGATGACCCTGAGCCTTTCTTTCTTTTTTTCAGCTTGCAATTTATATTCTAGTAGCTGGTGTTCTCTGCGTATACATAAACTATGATTGTGACAGACAAAGGCAAGAGTTTCGCAGAACAAATGGCAAATGCCTTGTCTGGGGAAAGGCTCCATCAAAGGTTGGAGGGCAGCATCTGCGATTTACGCCATGTCCCAACTTATATGACTTTTTTATTTTTATTTTTGTGATTTCCAAAGTGTTTGACACCATCTATTCATGATATCATTCTATAAAACTTTCACAATTTTCAAGAACTCAAATCGATTTAACTATTCAGAATTTAAACTTTAATGTTTCATTTTCTTTATCAAACCACTTTTTCTATCATTTTTACTAATATTTACTGCTATTACCACTAATATAATATATATGTCAGCCTGACATTTTAAACTCCATGTCCAGTCAAAGTATTTTAGAATTCTCTTATCCCTTTGCAATATTTCTGATTTGGTTTCTGTTTTACTGTAGATTGTTGCCTCATACACTACTACCACTGGTGAGACTAAAACCAGCCTTCTCCTGACATCTGGATGGTCAGTACCTTTCTTTTAACTTGTCAAGTTTGTAGGACCAAATATTATTCTCCTCTCTGCTACCGATTTTCTTTTTTTCACAAGGTGTAGTCAATTGAACCACCAAATTTCTTGTTATAAAGCTGTATCCAATTGCACTTTCAAGGAGTGGTAAACGAGCTACAAATAGCATGTGGTTCAAAGAACAATTTGACCATTTTTTTCTCATGTGTTCTTTAACTATTCCTGAAAACACCGAGAGCACTGGATTTCTTTAAAGTCTCTTGAGATGCATTGCTGAATATTCATGCCAAACATTTTACAGGTGGGGCTTAGCTCGGCACTTCCATTACGTTCCAGAAATACTAGCTTCATTTTTCTGGAGTGTACCAGCTCTTTTCAACCATGTAAGTGTTCACTTGCACAAATATACAGAATTCATTTCTGTACCTATCAAGAAAATTTAAAAATATTTTGCATCCTCGCTTCCAATTTTGCACTGCCCACTTAAGGTGTTGGGAATCTAACCAACCACTTCTCCTTCATAACTTTTCTCTCCCCCTTGCAGTTCATTCCTTATTTCTATGTAATCTATCTGACGATCCTCCTTTTCGATCGAGCCAAAAGGGATGATGACCGTTGCAAGTCAAAGTAAGCAACTCAACCTTGGCTTGGGTTCTTTAGTATTCTCGCTCTTTACAAAAGCTTGAATTTATGCGATTCAATACATAAAGAACCTTGTGCGCAAAAAAAGGACATATTTGATTATTTTTAAACTTGAGAACTTAAGCACTCTCTCTTTTGCATATTTGCTACTTGCTTTTCTTGACCTCTTTAGGTATAGAACTGTGCAGAATGATTCAAATTAGGATAAGCAATGAAAGATACAGCTCCATTAGCCAGAGATAGCAAAGGGCTTATTAACTTTTCCATGAAACTCCAATTTCATTTTTTAGTAAAGGAAATGACGATAGCTTCTTCTTTTTGGGTTCACGGAAATGACGATTAATAGTCCAATGCTTCCAAGGCAACTCTCGGAAGCTATGTTGCTTGGATCCTCCAAAAATTATGCATTTTTTGGAGGATCAGAGCAATATAGGACGGAAGGGGTATCAGGGACACATTTATCCGAGCAGGTTTTGTTGTCAAGCCCCTCATAAAGGATGTTAGTTGTAAGATCGGGTTGGTGTGTCGATAAGACGTATAAGCAGCACGCCCTCAAGGTGTGAAGTTAGATCATACTAAAAGTGATGAAAACATAAGTCCAAGCATTTTGCCCCTAACGTTAATAACTGGAGGCTTCTTATGATCTACCTGTTGAGATGTTTGGATATCTATTATTAATTTGCTCATTATTCTTGTCAATTTGTGTATGAAATCTAGTGAGGGTGAAAGTTTGACAGAGCCTTGCTTCTTTGCAGGTATGGCAAATACTGGAAATTGTATTGTGAAAAGGTGCCTTACCGGGTCATACCCGGAATTTACTAGTGGGTTTTTGGTTTGCCAGGAATGTTATCTTCTACTGATGAACCTTGAAAGGGTGGTTGTCCCAGAGCGTAGATGTTTCCCTCCCTCTATAGTTTATCCAGATGCTCACTCTAGTTCTTTAATTTTTGCTGCTAGTATCAGTTGTAGAATTTAAACCATGAGTTGTTTTCTATGACGTACTTATAGTTGTACAACATCCCTTTTGTTATAGTTGTTTTTACACCATGAAGAAAATGTGCATTCAATCACCTAGCCTAAAATCCTACGTGCCTCCCTCTCACCACCAAGGATTGTGGCAGGATGGATAGAATCCTTCCACTCTTAACTAGAAATCTCGGCTTCTACTCTTGTGAATAGAAAAAAATTCCTGATAGGGAGAGCTTTCCCCTTTAATGGACCTCAGAAAATTCCTGATAGGAAGCCCTTCCCCCTTTAATGGGTCTCATGCTACCCAAATCCAAATTAGTCGGGGCTTTCAATGCTTTACCAGACAATGGGTATTATATGGATTAGAGGTTTGGTGACAAGATCAGAACCCATAACCTTCAATCCGGCTCGAGGTTTGGTGACCTGGTTCCACCTCTGTTGCTACCCTAGCAAGATTCAAGAAGACAGAACATAATGCTGCCCCGAGAAGAACAAGAACTGGTAGCGGGAAAAGAGTAATGCCGGAGCAGAATACAAAAAATGTACATCACCATGTTATTGCAGTAGAGTGACGAGGAGTGGCAAAGTCAGAATATTAACAAAGGATTCAAAAAGAAAATGTTAGGGTATTACAACTGAGATTGGACATAAAGTAGCTTTTGAGCAACCTTTGTCAACACCCCAGAAAATGTTCGTTATGCCAGAATAATTCAACATTTTATATATTGACGTAAAAAAAATTGTTACACAATTTATAACTTCCTGGCAAAAAGAATTCAATTGAATTCCCCTCGTACAATTAAACTTTGCCCCGATGACAAGAGGAACATTTGATGATGATGATGCAATATATGATTTGGAACCTTAACGACTAAGGTTGTACGATGTCTACTCTTTCTTCTCTCTTTTTGTACCCCTTTGCGGTTAACCTGGTTTTTGTAGCAGAGTGAAAATAGTTCAAGGGAAAGGATAGTCACTTTGGTAGCAGAATGTGAAAGCCCAAAAAAACCAAAAAAAATTGCATTAAAGATGCACACATTAGCTAATAAAATCCCCTCATCCCTTCTATTTCCTATACAATAAACCAAGGAACTACCCCTTTTATGACATGATCCATATCATTCTATCATTTTCTTCTTTCTCTACAGCATCTGATTGCTACATATTACAAGTTTACAACCATTGATGGATTAGAAAAGCATGCAACTCTTTAGTGGATTCAGATACACCTCTGGGGAATATATATATATCGATTAGAACCAGAAGGATCATTTTGGTGTAAATGTTAGTCATGGCAAGCATGATTTGCTGCTTGTTCTTAACATTAGCAAGTGAAACAGTAGTAAAATGTTGATCACAGCAAACAACCAGTTGCAGGTATTGACGCTGCTTGGTGGAATGAATTCACCACTGCTGTGTTGTTATCACTATCATTGGCAGGTTCTGTTTCACCCTTTGCTGTATGTTCCAAGAGGCGAACGAGATCCTTGTTACATCTCTGTATGCCTGTATTTAAATATCAGATCCCAAGTCATGCTAAATGACAAACAAACAAGTAAAATTGTGGGAGCACAAAAAGCAGGTTTCGTCCAATTCTTGATTAGTTACGTCTACAGTAAATCGTGCCCATATTTTGTCGTTCCTCGTTTCCATAACCCCCTTCAAGATAGTCAAGCCCAATCCTCTTATAATGTCAGCTATTTCCAAAAACAAGCCCCGTTCCTCACAAAGCATCTGCAGAGAACAGATAACGTAGATGATTTATTTTTCGAATAATAATGAGATCGTGTCAGATATGCTATAATCAGTAAGAAGTGGACCAAAGGATCATTTATTTGGAGATGTACAGATACCAACCTCCACAAGCATTTGACGAGGTTGATTCAGATCCTCAATTACAATAGGGCAGACCATAGATTGTGAGCCGACTTCATATGCCCACGTTGCTCCGCCTTCAAGATTATCCTTTAAAAGCAATTCTCCTTCTTTACTGATAATCTGCCGGTTCACAACACAAGGACAGATGTGATAACCAATTCTCATGAAATTCAACCCCCTTTCTGTTTGATTTATTAACACCTTTTAATCTTTAGCATAAACTAGTAAACCCTTGTAGTTGAAAAAGGTGGGATCCGGACAAAATCGATGAAACGGAAGAAATCCGAGTGAATGGAAAGGAAAACTTGAAACTTATATTGAGAGTAATTATGTTAATATATTCTTTCATATCTTTCTTCAGCTTGGAAACCTTCTTTCTTCATTCTCTCCAGTCTCCAGCAGTAAATGTTACTACCAAATTACTGTAGAGTATATCACAATAAGAAACCCCTGTTTTGTCAGTATCACGAGAATGAGGGTAAATGGTTCAAACCTTTGACTCTCCGGTCTGTTTTAGTTTGTCTGCATGTTTTGTGACACTTTGCAAGAAAAGCATGTGTTTAATCGTGCGTTCCAACAGTGCATCAATGCTACACTGAAATCACATGATCGTCAAGTGAAGGCATTACTAAGAGCAAAATCTTCATAAAACGAAATCGGACAATAGTAAAGTAAAAATAAAATAATAGAGTAAAGAGGATGTCCGAAGGTTGAAAGGAGGTATCACCTTCGCCCCATTAGGCACAATTTCTCGTAGTTCCTTCACGCGATCTTGGATCATTTGCCGATCTTTTGGCCTGGGTCTAGGATTCTCTCCTGGTTTAAGCCTTTTGCGACTTGCTTTACTCATTTCATCGGGCTTTTTAGAATGCCTGTTGAAACACTGCTTGACGGGTTTGTGCCATGGCCACTTTCCACCCATGAACTGGTTTGTGATCCATAAAGTGAACAACTTTGAGAATGCATTCCTGTGTTTTCTTTGGAGCACTCATATTTGAATGAATCAGAACTCGTTGCTCCTGATTTTGAAAGCGTCTTGGGAAGCCCATATAGCTCTCCCTGAATTTGACTGGAGAATCCAACTCGGCCATAGAAACATGAAGCACTAGGGGAAGAGGAGCTGCTTAAATTAGTCAACATCGTCCGACAAGAAAGGTTGTCTTCCAGGCTCTGCTTAGTAGTACGATTGGATACCATAGTCACTAAGATACGGTCAAAACCAGTCATGGAAAACATACCACTATCTGAGTTTCCTTGGTTGACTGTAGAAGAAGCATCCCGACTTATTTTAGAAGTGGAGCAATTATTAATACAATCCTTTGTGTTTGAGTCTGGTCCTTTGCTTTGCTCATCACTCCAGCTTCCATGTAGTAGTCTGTTTTTAAAATCAGCACCCAAAACATCAAATAAGTCATCCCCTGATTGACTTTGGACACACACATCTTCATATTTGGCATTGTCAAATAAGGTATTCTGCACTCCATGTTCATGTTTTTCACCATATACAAGTAGAATGTACTCACTTGAACTTGGTCGCTCATCCCGTGACGACATAATGCCGAGTGCTTGAAACAAATCATTTTCTACCATTCTTTTGCTCCCGTTCATAAAAATTGTGTGCCTTCGCCATCCAAAGAATGATTGTTGGTTACATCGTTAACAACATCATATGAAGAAGATGCCTTCAATTTAGAAGAACCTATCTGAAGCCCATTTCCAGTAGACTCTGTGCAAGAGATAATTTTGTGTGGTGGTCTGATGGCATCTAAGAAAAAATTGGGATTCGGCATTGACTTCTGATACTTGTTCACCTCTTTGTACACTTAGTTACTCCAGTGGATGGAAGAGCAATATTTTCATGAAAGTTGGATGTAAGAACATCACCGATTCTTGGCTGAGATGCTCTAAAGCCATTTGGCAGAGTTGAATTGTTTTTCGCAAGATTATTTTCACCAGAGATCTGTTGTTCAGTCAATCTTATGCTGCCACTATATAGAATTAATGAGCCAACACAAAATCGTGGCTTTGGAATGTGCAAAGAAGCCTGTTGCTTCGTCCATACGTCAGGGTTTGGTGGAATTACCTCAGCTTTGATCACATTATTTGTTGGCTGGCTGTTTGTAGACATGTATGATGTCACTTCTGGGGAAATTTTCTTGTGAAAGTTGTCATCATGGTATTCGGCAAAACATCCAGTGATATTAGAGGCTTGAAATGTTGAATCACTAGACTGCATACATTCCTGAATTTGTCCAGCCAAAGAAGAAGTTTGACCGATGAACCTCTCTGCCTGAATTGAATTAGCACTATAGTTGCAGCTAGCTATTATTGAAGAAGAGGTCATTACTTTCGCTCTCCCACAAGATTCCATTGAGACAGAACTCCCAGGACAAACTGGTCTGGCTGTACTTGGGGCAGGTTCTTTCGCTGCATTTTCATCAGATAATAAAACACCAGGAACACACCCTAATTGACTTATTCGCTCTCACATCCTCCACAAATCCCATATTCTCGAGTATCTGAGGCAACAAAAATCACCATTTTTCACTTCATGTAATATTAGAACCTGTTAAGCACGGTTGAAAAATACAGACAAAGAAATTATCGCCCCTGGGCACATCTGGCCCAGCACTAATACTAAAACATTAGAAGAACATTTGACATTTGACAGAATCACTTTATGCTAACTGCATTATATTCACACTAATATGCAACATAAAATGTTTACCAACTTATCATAGCTGGCCCCCTTTCCCCTATCTTTAAGGAATACAAGACCTTTTTGTTTGAAGTTTGAACATGGAATTGATTACGTTCAGTTTCAGTAGCCTAATGATTTATTTATTTAAAATACATAAGCAGAGCGTAAGCGGCTTTAAGCTACCTAGTAAGACAATTTTTTTCATTTCACAGTGCTTGGGGAGTGCAAGTTTGATCAAGGATTGGAGAGAAGAGGTGGAAGAAAGGGCTGTAACAGTGGGTGAAAAGTTGAGATTTATTTTGATTGGAGATTTTAAAAGGGCAAGAAAGAGAAATACTTACATGCAAGTACGAACCAAATTGAACAACGCCGTGAGGAAGAACAGGAATAACTGAAATTGTCTGCATAACGATGATATATAAATAATTTAATCAAGTTACACAAAATAAAGATATATCAACAAAAATCAAGATTATCATACCTGGATGCCAGATGAAAATTGCTGAGAAAGCTCCTTCAGAACCTAACTAACCACCAGATATGGAAGCAATATTAAGCATCATTGGATCAATCCAGTAGTATACTACTAGAAACAAATATCGTTATATCTTAGCATCAACAAATTGAAAATATTTAGCATCATCTAAATCTATGTTTGTCCTAACCTTAGCAGGATTCTCAGCTTCTAAATTCAATTGAATAACAAAACTAACTTTGACCACACAAGCAGAATTTTACAAGGGCCATGGCATCTTTAATGAATGCAGGTTGTGCTTCATTTGATCACGCGGATCTTCACTAGGCACTTCCCTCATTCCTAGCAGTCAATGGCGAGCTTCCTTCATGTTTGCGACTATCTTTTGTTGTTTCAGACTATGGTATTTCCTTTGTAGGTATAGCTGGAGCCTGTCACCGGCTTTTCATTCCTTTTCTTTCCATGATTGTCATAGAGGCTCCATAGATATATGTGGGTTTAGATTATGTTTTTGTCACTTTATATTAAGGTCTCATGGCATGTACAATCACTACTTTATTTATGTAATTTTTTCAAACTAATGGAAGGCAAATGTTTTAAAGAATGGATCGACATATTAAATCATGCATGGGTTATGGATGGAAAGTTAAGGGAATGTTGGCTTGCTCAACCAAGTCAAGGTGTTGAATGCTGTGTCCCGTTCTCCAAGGTTGGGGCGTGACAAACTATTCATATTTTCAATGCAATAAAGAAAGTAGAGATGCATATATTTATTGTATGCATGCTACAGATTACGGTGGAGTGGCATCTTAAAAGGAAAACAATTGACCATCAGCATGTGAAGAATAATCGAAATATATACCTCTGGTGGATGAGCATCTTTACTTTGACCTTTTGAAAGAATGCATTGATGGTTTCCAATGACTGCAGCCCGGCCAATTAGTCTGAGATGCAAAATTAAGGATATAACATATGAAGTAACTCTTCCCAGCTCTCATTTTATGACAGAAAACATCAATAAGCTGCATTTAGTAAAGGTCATACCCTTCTCCTACTAGATTGAACTGTTTGTCCATCATCATTCGTTTTACGAGCAAACGCAAGCTCTCACCTGCTTGATTCAGAAGCTGAGAATTTTGAACCTCACCCGAATCCGAGCAAGCACTCCAGTCTTGGAAAGCTAGTTTTGGATTCTCAACTTCACAACTTCCATGTAAACCAGAGAATGTTGAAGTTTCACAATAAGATTCTTCCCAAATTAAAAGCCTGGCAAACCAAAAAGATACTATATCTTTTCATTTGCAGCATTTGGAAAATTTTAATCAAGAATAGAAAAAACATCAGGTAAGTCATTCAAAGAAAGTGACAACTCTCTGCATTCCTATTTTGCTAGATTGCTGGAAAAAGTGCAAGAAACTAAAGAAAAAGAGACAAGAAGTTTGATAGTAATAAGAACATACAAAATCAAACAAAAATGACAAAAACAGTAATAAGTATGTTTGTGCACAGCAGGTCATAACAGTTGAAAGGGCTTTGTAAGAGTACAACAAATCTACTTTTTCAGCTTTCATTAAGATTCTTGAAGACAAAACACACTGGACCAGCAACAACATTCCAAAAACGGAAAACGGAAGCCACCAATCAAAAACAGTACAACTTCAACTCATAAATCAATTACACGTCAAATCATACTGTAATCAACAACAGAATACACAACTTCAACTAAATTACCACAGATTCAAGAAAGCTTTGTCTTCGGTCGAACAAGGCAGACTGTGAAGAAAGGAACTGAACACAATAAAATTAGTGAAACTCAGTTTACAATTTTGCAGCAATAAAAAGACAGTCAGACTTTTAACTTTTTCAGTAGTTACTTTCATTCGCCCTCCATTTTATCAGACCAGAAAAAAAAAACATCAGCATCAAAAGCCAGAAAAGAAAGCAGAACAAGAGTAAGCAAAAATCAAAACAATGCACAAGAAGCAAAACAAAAGAATATCCAAATTAGAAATGTGTAATCACATTTTTCTCCATTTTGTTAAAAACAAGAAAGCACTTAACTTTGTACTAAAACCAGAAACCAAACTGCCAAAGGTTACATCTTTATACTCCCACTTTAATCTTGCTTGAAAAATATAGCTACACCCAAATGGAAGATATTAAATAAAACAGAACTCACTTGGTGTTTTGGCAACCGATCTTCCAGAAAACAGCATAAGACCACTGGTTTACTCCACAAAGGTTTTTCAACACCTCTTTCAGCAAATACCCCATACCAACTTCTGTTTTGTTCTGTGTCAGTGTGTGTGTATAACCCCAAAATAAATATTACATATTACTATATGGATTTCTCAAGAGAGAAAAGACATTTTTTTTCTTTGCAGTAAAGAGTCTAACTTCCCCTGCAAGAACCACGTCCTGCCTGGTTAGTTCTCAATCCACCACTCCTCTTCCTTTGTGGATCCAAATTCACTACTACCATGCTCCTGCAACCCATTCTAAGAGTGGAGAGAAAAGTGAAAGAGAGAAAAGGAGTAACAATATAGAGAAGGCCCTTTGTAGGGAACTACACAATACCACAAGCTTTAAGCTCACAGTTAACAACAACAACAACAATTTTCTCCATTTTCAGAAAACCCCCCAAAAAAAGAATTGAACCAAAAATAAATACTGAGTGTATATAGAAGTAAAGAGCTGAACTTTTCGGACAGTTCTTGAATATTGAGTGGGAAAAAGAATATCTGGTGTATGTACTAATGTTATGTCACCAATCTGTATGTGCGTCTGTGTTTCTGGGAAAAAAGAAACGATTTCTGTGAAGGTAATGGTTTGAGTAGTTGTTGAAGCAGTGCTGTTGTGTTTCAGTGTTTTTTTTTCTCAGTGCTGACTCTGCTAACTTCTGCTTAGAAGAAAATGTGGGAAGTGTACAACAAAAAATTGGCTAGGATTAAAACATACAATGGGGGGAGCCCGAAACTTTATTTGATAGCTTTTTTGGACAACTTTGATTCTAATGGTATGAATTTAACTTTTTTATTTCAAATGTTGGTGGACTTAAATTTTCGTGAATTCGGGCGAGACACGAAATAAAACTTTTCGAAGGAGTATAGTAATAGATAGAAACAGGCTTGGAATTAGTAGAGAACTACGATATTACCACTGGGGGGTTAATTTCTTGTCAGCTTTTACTGGTGTTTTTCTAAATCAGGGCTCAGGGCTTTTGTGTTTTGTGCCTTGGGACGGTACATGGAATCTGGGAATTGCTTCTTCCTAGGAAATCAGATTAAGATTCTCTTTTGTCTCCAAAACAATTTTAATTAATTCAAATATATCAATGTGTATATACATTAACAGATGTGTATATACGTTAACAGAATCCGAAACTGAAATAATGATAAATTGAATACAAAATATGTTTTTTATGTTTAAAAATTACAAATATAGATATTTTACAGTAATTTACTACAAATTGAATTAACAAATTTTTTGCCGTTAACTCAAATTTCCAATATAATCTTGCGAAATATTAAAAACATATATTTTAGTATAATTCACAGTATTATACTGCGAATTACATAAAATAATAAATTTAATGAAATATCTGGGCCAGGCAAAAAAAAAACAGGCAATTCGCAGTAAAGTACTGCGAATTGCTAATTTGCGGTATTATACTGTGAATTTCCGTCTTATTTTTGCCCAACCTAAATAATTTAATTGACACAACAATAATTCAAAAATATAAAACGCAGTATTTTACTATGAATTCCTTTGAAAAATTCTATGCCCCGAGCTCGGACTTGCCTTATGTCACGACCCCAAACCCAGTTGTGATGGTGCCCAGGCGCGAGGCTGGGCAAGCCCGACCAATCAATAACCAAGAACGGCATTCCATCCAAAAGGAAACAATTTAAGATAACACAGCGAATTAAATATCGAATTCCCAACCAGGGACCGACAATGCTAAAGAAAATACAGCTGAGCAAGAACAATAAACCTCCCAAAACCGAGGAGTCACGAGTACAGAGCCTGTAACAAAACATGATACGAGTCTGAACGTAAATGATACAAAAGCCTGACAGAATAGCAAAAAGAAACAACCGATAGAGACATAGTAAGTGGTCATGCGGACGTTGGACAGCTACCTCAATACTCTGAATAGCTCGAGAAATCAACAGCAGCAGCACTAGGTCTCTGGAGCACCTGGATCTGCACACAAGGTGCAGGGAGTATGGGGTGAGTCTACCAACTCAGTGAGTAATAAGCATGTATAAAAACACGAAGATAAGAAAACACGAAATAACACAAAATGAAGCTATCTAGCAGTTCCATACAGTATAAGCCCCAGAGATATACAGATAAGACAACAATAAATAAATGCATGAGATGCAATGCAATGCATGAACATTGCGGAACGTGCAGCCTGATCCATTTGGGTACCCCCGCTCACTGTGGGGGTTCAAACTCCGGAGTGGCTCCTATAACCCAAGCGTAATATTATAGTAATATATGTTACGGCGCGCAGCCCGACCCAGCTATCAGTCCAGCTATATGCATGCAAGCCTCACAGGCACAACAACTTACCATTTTTAATTGCGTTTACCAGTAAATATAAAATTAGGTGTTCAAAACCTTAGACTTTGACAAATCATGTTTAAATAGTGTTCTGATGTAGGACTGATATCATGCAAACATGCTATGGTTCATTGAAACAATGATAACGATCCTCACGGGATCCAAATAACCGGCATGCAGCCCAAATGTGTTCATAACCATCCAAGTAGGAGGTTTACGGGCTCATTTATAGGCAACAACACGGTATAATACCACTCGGTCGGAGTAAGCCATAGTCCCCAATCATAATCGACCCCACACTCACGGTAGAGTACGTGTCTCGCTTCGATACAGCGTCACAATGTGATATACCGGGGTTTCAAACCCTCGGGTCATCATCTACACCCATTACTCAACTCAAGCTGGCCGAAAACTAGCTCGCAATATCTTTCTCTCGAGAATCAACCTCCGCGGACGCCAAATCTGATCAAAACCAATAGGAATATATCAGCATAGGCTAATGGAACATAACCCAATCGAAATAACTTGAAATACACTCAAAAATACGAAGTTGGCAAAACCCGAGCCCCGGGCTCACTTCTCGAAAAATTACGAAATTCATATTTTCAGAATCCTCGTCTCGCCACGAGTCCCTACATATCAAATTTACAAGAATCGGAGTCCATTTGACCCCTCAAATCAACACTTTAAGCTCACTTGGGATTCAAGTCCTAACCACCATTTTTGACATTAAAAACCTTGAATTCTTTGTGTTCAATCCATGATTTTATACTATAATAACATACTTTAGGTCTAAGAGTTCATACCTGATGAATCCCCTTCAAATCTCTCCAAAAGTCGCCCACAATCGCCTTAGACCGAGGTTCCAATGTCCTCCTCTTTTTAAAATCGAAAACCTACTGTTTCATTAAACCCAGGACGATTTTCGCTTCCGCGGCCATTTGTCCGCTTCCGCGACCTTTTGACCGCTTCTGCGGTCTAACTTGAAATCCTCAGCGACCGCTTCTGCGACCTCCGCTCCTGCGGTCGATCGCCCGCTTCTATGGTCCCAGCCCTTTTCCTCCTTGGCCGCTTCTGCGGCTCAAATTCCGCTTCAGAGAAAGCCTCCTACGAGGCCCTTAGTCCGCAAACGCGGAAATACCAGATGACAGACCCCAAATCTGAAACAAACTCCAAAATTTCTCGTTTAACCATCCAGAATCACCTCGGGGCCCCCGGGACCCCAACCAAAGCCACCAACCTACTCCAAAACAGCATACAAACTTGCTCCCATCATAAAAACATGTCCTTAAACACAAAAATCATCAAATCATGGCGCATTCAAGCCTAAGTTTCAACTATAACTTCTGAAACTAACATTCAATAAAAACCCAACCAAATGACATCCGAATGACCTGAAAATTTGCAGACATATCCAAAATCACCTAACGAAGCTACTGAAACTCTCGGAATTCCATTTCGAGCCCCGAATCAAAATCTCACCTATCAATCGGAATTCGCCAAAATTCAACTTAGCCAATTCAAGCCTAATTTTACACCGGACCTCCAAATCAAATTCCGTTTTCTCTTCCAAGTCACAAATCACCATCCAAAACTAGTCAAAATGCCAGAAATTCATTCCAAGCCCTATAACACATAAGTCAACGTCCGGTTGACTTTTCCAACTTAAGCTTTTCTTAAAGAGACTATTGGTCTCATTTCTAACCAAATTCAACCCAACACACTTCAAAATCGCCTAACACATATATTAACACATGGGGAAGCATAATACGGGAATAACATGGCTGAAATACAAAAGACGACGGGTCAGGTCGTCACATCTTATTTATAGGCGTTTCATTTTCATGAACATTCATTCAATACTTAACTTAAAACTTACGTTTATACGTCTCTCTTCTTCTTATTAATATTTTTTTACAATGTCTGAAGTGCAAAAAAATAAGGGTTTTACTATATTGGGGTGGAGAGATTGTGCTGGAGAATAACTATATGAGGTACAGCTCACCTCCACAGTGTCACGTTAAATAGCCGCTTAATATGAAGTACGATACATTGGTATTGTTGTTACGTAAAAAAATGAGTGAGAGGAGCCGTTCGGTTAACTTTAAAGTAACCAGTAGATTTCCATATTTAGTGACTCCGCAGGGGTTTGCTTATTATTCAGAGTTTAACATCGAGGATGATGATACTCTTAGAGATTTTTTGCGGATTCCGGATGAATACAGGGAATCTATTGTAATAAAATTATTGAAAATGTACGTCAAGGTGGAAGAAGGTGTGCATAGAAGGGACAACCCCCAGTCGTCGAGTGGTTATTCTGGAGCAATTTATGCCGGACAGATTGGTTAAGAAAGAGATTGCCTTGATTTAAACTTCTCACCACCGGCGAATGAGCAGCCACAAAATAATTTATCGACTTTATATAATCAACAAGAGGACTAGTAAACTTCAATTTTGCTACGCTTTAGCGATATTTATTTAATGTTTTAATTGGATTTGTATTAACGGTTATATTTTCCATAGGGAATACCGTTCGGATATGAATTTTACGAGTTATGAGCCCACCCCTAGTTTTGGAGTATCGGACCACGGTGGTCCATCCGGGAGTCATAATCAATAAGAAATGTCAAGATAATACGACTTGTAAGTAAAGTGATATAGCTATATCTAAAGTATTTTTCCGAAGTATTAGGTAACTTATTTTTTGTTCTTTTTGTGCAGTGAAAACAAGCTTTATAAAGCTCATGACCTCACACAGCTTCCTATAGACGATGTATTTACTCGTGATTTGGAGGATGCATAGAGTCAGGAAGATAATAATGATTACGACAACAATGCGGATGAGTCCGGGGATGACACACCCTTCCCTTTTGAGGTTGCTGATGAGGAGGAGGAAGTGAATGTTGAACCTGAATCGGCGAGGGAGCATGTTCCTCCACCTCCGGTGTGACCTAGAGTGTACGAGTCCCACGTGTCATTTCATGAGCGGAATATTCCCTACCTTGATTTGCCAAGCATGCCGAACGTGGATGCCCTCACAAGGGATGATGATAAATTTCGGTCACAAATGCGAGATGAGTCCAGGGCAGCTGTTCTAACAAAAGGCATGTATTTCCCCGATAAAGCTCGCCTAATTAGGGCTATAAAAATCTACAGCATAAAAGAGTGTCGTGAGATGACTGCGGATGAATCAACTACGGAGAAATGGAAGGTTGTATGTCGTAGGTGGTTTATGGGTTGTGCACCTACATCAACACTACAAATGGCAGGATCGGAAGAATAGGGCGTCAGACCATCACCAACCTACAAAACAAGATATAATCTTAGCATATGAAAATGTATTATTTTTATTTTTTGTTTACGCCAAAAAATGTTTTCTCATCGTGGTCTCGTCGCCCTCCTGGAATACATATCACCGCATAAAGTGTCCTCAAACATGGGCTGGGATGAAGACCGCATAAGACTATTAGAATTTATTAATGGCAGTTCATTAAGGAAAACTATTTAAATTGAAACATTAAAGTAATACAAACATACCGATGAGAGATAACTCAACCGGCGCCCTCATCCACTTCATGGGTCGGCCAATCCTCAGTTGCGGTAGATGGGCATGCGAAGTATTGATCTACATCCTTATCGAATGTACCCATGACCGACAATCCTCCTGACGGGGTAACCTGGGATGCTAGCAAAGATAGCTGAAGGCTATACGAAGGCATGTTGCTGGAAGGCTCATCTGCATGAGGCATATAACCCTGCTGATCATCTCCAAGCCCATCAATACCGAAGTCCTTGTCATGCCCCTCAGCAGGTGGATCAACAAGTACCTCAACTCCCCCTTGCTGACCACCTCCTCCTCGTCCCTCTGACCTCGTGGGGCACCCCTCCCTCGTGCCCTACCCCTGCCTCGTGGGACTGGCCTACCTCGCTGGTAGGCCTCTGGCCTGCATACTGAGCCTCGTGGTCCAAACTCTCCGCATCTCTCGCCTTCAACAGTGTCAGGCGAGCCATCTGTTCCACCTGCCGGTCAAAGCCAACCACTTCAGGGTTGTCGGTACATTGCTGCATCTGTTGTCCCAACTGGTAGAAGCAATGATGCCCAATAGCCTGTGAAACATTTAAAATAATAATTAAATAATGCCATATCAATATTATAAGATATTAACAAGCCACAAAAACATATTAGTGCCTCGTGCCTCCCGGTGTACGGTCTATAGCGCTCGCCCAGTACATGCACAGGGTTGCCGATCAACAGTCGGGTCTGATGGCGGTACCACTCAGCATACAGATGAATAATGCCCTCCTGGAATATCTTAGGTGGTGGCGGAATACGCTCAGCTCGCTCGTCCCAACCAACTATCTGCTGCTGTAGCCACTCCATATACTGCTCGTCCATATTGGCCCGGTCGTCGCGCTGATAGTGTGTGGCAACCCATACAGGCTCCCTCGGTATAGTCTGGGGACGTCAAAACTGTCGAAGCACACACTCCGTGGCATGATACTCAACGTAATCCCAGAAGATCATCGGGACAGGGTGCTCTAAATAAGCCAGTCGACTGAGCAAGAAGCCCGTAGCTCAGCAAGAAACTCGATGTTGTATGGCATCCAAATGAACTACCAAATAATAACATAAAAGTTAGTACGCAAAATACAACTCTATTTAAAACAACCAAGTGTAGGGACATATTTACCTGTCCGTCTACCAACATATCTAACACATCCCTGAGGAGGGGAAGATTATGGTGAGCCTCCAACCCTCGGTATTGCCAACACCGCTCAATCACATGATAACTAGAGGGAGAAACGAATAATGCTGACCGGGAAGAAGTGCTGGTAGAGGTGGCTGCACCGGCATGATCCGCTTCCAGGCCCAAACCTAATATAATATGTTGATGTAATATTTATGAGTCATTTAACAATATAAAATTTGGAGTAAAGAACAAAGTATTCGAAAATTTTGTCACCTGTAAGAGGGGAAGGAAACCGCATATATTAACTGTTGGACCTATGCTCGCCTGGCACATGCACCTATACAGGTACGCCAGAACACTACCACTTCAGCTGTACTGGGATAACTCATCCAGCTCTATCAGATGATGAACAAAGTGCCTACTCACTTTACTTCTCGAAGTGTCTGGGAACAAGACACACCGAAGAGTAGGAGCAACGCACATCGCGTGTACCTCGATATCCAGAGATCCTCCATCTCGTGTATAATATCAGGGTGCAAATCTGCCATATGATCTCTGATGGGTGACAAAGCAACGCGACAACCCCGCTGCTGACCTCAGGTCTAAAACCAGTCCACTGCCCCATCAGATCCACCAACTGTACACGTGTTGCTCCTCTACTGAAGTCATACAGTGTCAAAGCGCGTCCCTCTACGCGCAGTTCGTATAACACCTAGACATCCTGCAGAGTGATGGTGGCCTCTCTAGTGCGCAAAGGAAAATTATGCGTCTCCGATCGCCACCGCTCTACCAAGGCCGTGATGAGCGATCAATCAAGCTGCATCCATCCTAGCTCAAAAATGCTATATAATCTCGTATCTTGGAGGCTGTGTACTACGGGCTCATGGAAAGGATGCCCCGCAATAAAATCCCACAAATCGTCGGGTCTCCTGGGCCGGAGATCTTGCTCCGACAACTGTCCCTCCCAAACATAGGAGGACCTATGGTCGCCTTGCAGCACTAATAGCTGGTCCTCGGCAGGTCCAGGATGCGCAGACAGAAAAATTGCCATGACGTCTACTATAATTTAAACAAAATAATTGTTTGTGTTAGTTTAATAAATTAAATAATTAATTATGATTAATATTAGAGTAAATAGTTATGTATGGGTTCCAAGCATGATTTTTAGAATTTTCTTACCTTACAAATTTAAATTATAAAGTATGATTAATATTGGAGAAAATAATTATGTATGGGTTGCAGGCTTATTTTTTAGGCGGAGTAGCACCAAGTTATCCTTAATTATTATGCTTCTGCATTTCAATATTTTTAAAATTTTCTTACCTTAAATTATAAACTTTTGACTTGGAGTGAATAATTATGTAATGGTTTCAGGCTTGATTTTTGAGGGCCGGTAGCACCGAGTTATCGTTAATTCTTATGCTTCTTAATTTCAATATTTTTAGAATTTTCTTACCTTAAAGATTTAAATTATAATTTTTTGGATTGGAGACAATAATTATGTATGTGTTCCAGTCTTGATTTTTAGGCCCGGTAGCACCAAGTTATCCATAATTGTTATGCTTCTCAATTTCAATATTTTTAGAATTTTCTTACCTTAAAGATTTAAATTATAATTTTTTGAAATGGAGAGAATAATTATGTATGGGTTCCAGGCTTGATTTTTTATGCCCGGTAACACCAAGTTATTCTTAATTATTATGCTTCTCAATTTCAAAATTTTTAAAATTTTCTTACCTTAAATATTTAAATTATAATATTTTGAATCGGAGAGAATAATTATGTATGAGTTCCAGGCTTGATTTATTAGGCCCGGTAGCACCAAGTTATCCTTCATTATTATGCTTCTCAATTTCAATATTTTTAAATTTTCTTACCTGAAAAATTTAAATTATAAATTTTTGAATTGGAGTAAACATTGTGTAAGGGATCCAACTTGATTTTTTAGGCTCAGTAGCACCGAGTTATCCTTATTTTGCTAAAAGATACTATATTTTACTATGGTACAAGGCTCTATATTTTGCTACGCTACAAGGCTCTACATTTTTACTATGCTAAAAGCGATATTTTACTAAGCTAAAAGGCACTATATTTTACTAGACTACAAAGGCTCTACAATATGAACATAAAATAAATAATATTATTTAACAATATAAATTATTTATGAAAATTTAGTATAAATTATAAAAGAGTACAAATTATTTATCACATTTTAAGCATTTTTGTTCACACAAAAAAATCGGGTATATAAATCAAATATAACACAAACAATCCGCTAGCATTTTTTGTTCACAAACATAACTAAAATTCGGGTATCAAATAAATCAATCTAGGTATATTAAAGAACAGAAACATAACATAAATTCACATGGAAACATACTAACAATACTAATATGCATGAATATACGAGTTTCACCATAAAGTAAATTGAAATACCTCGATGTAATTTAAAATTTTGCACCCGAAACACGGAATCGATACCTTCTTTTGTGTGTGTGACCTACAATCCTTGCTCTTTATGGGACGGGTAGGGCCGGATTTTTTTTAATAAACAGATCGGAGGGGGAGGGGGAGGGGCGATTTGGGGACCAGATCTCCAAAGAGTTTTTTTAAATGGCGAAAGATCAATTTTGTCTTTGAGGAAGACGACCAGGTTATTTTTGAAATAAGCAATTCGCAGTATATTACTGCAAATTAGTAATTCACTGTAATATATTGCGAATTGCTTATTCAAAATAAGCCCGGGCCCAGCAGTTAATGAGAGTTTTTATGTAATTCAGTATAATATTGCGAATTACATTTAGAAAAATATTTTTTTAATATTTTACAGTATTATACTGCGAATTGAGTTAACGAAAAAAATTCCTTTAACCTAATTTGCAAAAAATTACTGCGAATTACTTATATTTGTAATTTTTGTTTTAACGTCAAAAACATATCTTGTGTCCAATTTATCATCATTTCAGTTTTGAACTCTACATTAATAACCCACAATTAATTTCTCTAAACATACTATAGCAAAGATGATACAAAAAGTATTTAGCTATGTATTAAATATGTGTATATTACATACTATTGTGGCCCGTATTATTTGTGTTTTGAAGCAAAACTAAAAAGAATTTAAAAGCAAAAACTTATACACTATCAGTGTCTATAGCAGAACTATTTAAACAGTTTATATAAATAACAGTGTATAGTAAATAGATTTATGCAACTCATTATTATTCCAAGAATAATGCAGAATATTTAGTTTAACGCAATGAAAACATTTTTATGGAGTTTACAAAATGTGATAATCGTTCAAATAATATCGATTTTTTGTGATGTCATTTGTCTTATTTTAGTAATTGACTAAAAATAACCTTACTATAAAAGTAATATCGGATGGACGTGTAGACATCAAATTTTAACGGATCAATATAAATTCAAAATTCAAGATTTTACAAGATGACTTTTGAAATTCTAGGAGTCTATCAAGGTTGTTTGATGTCTACTCTACCCAAACCCTAATTCATGCCTATAAATAAGGCTACGTAGGTCTTTCAGAGAGAATCTCAGCAATTCCATAAACTTTCAGAATATGCACAAAGTGATCACATATGAGATCTCCAAAACTCCATAAAACTCTTGGAATATATTAAGAGATCAATCCTACGTTCGAGAAATACGCTGCTAAGGCCCTCGAATCACGTAGAATAAATCGGAGGGAAGAATCAATGGATAAACAGAGTTGTCACCTACAATGTTTATCAATAAAATCCTTTTTTCTTTATAATAAATTTATTGTCTACAAATTCTGGAACGCCCAGTAGGACCAGTTCTGCCCTTCATCTCTTCCTCCTGCAAATCGAAAACTGCAAGTTTCAAAATCAACTGTTGCGATGCTCGCGTACTTCAAGTCTCGTCTTCAAGTAATCAACTGGTGCGATGCTCGAGTACTTCAAGTATTTCCTTCAAGTTTCGGCAAACCTGCACCCCGACAAACCTTGAAGTATATGGCATTTGTAGACATCACATTTTAACGGATCAACATAAATCCAAAAATCAAGATTCTACAAGATGACTCTTGAGATTCTAGGATTCTATCAAGGTTGCTTGGTGGCTACTCTAACCAAACCCAAATATATGCCTATAAATAAGGCTACATAGGTCTTTCAAAGAGAATCTCAGCAATTCCATAAACTCTCGAAATATGCACAAAGAGATCACATATGAGATCTTCGAAATTCCATGAAACTCTTCGAATATATTGAGAGATCAATCCTATGTTCAAGAAATACGCCGCTAAGGCCCTCGAATCACGTAGAATAAATCGGAGGGAAGAATCACGGGATAAACAGACTTGTAACTTACAATATTTATCAATAAAATTCTTTTTTCTTTATAGTTGTTTGTGATTGTAGTTCTATTTTTCTCTCCATATATTTGTTGCAAACAGGACCAATTGACTTAAATAGCTGCCTCGTGGCCCTCTATTAATTAGCATGGGGAACATTTGTTCATAATACGGTAGAAGTATTATTGATCGATTAGTCTAATGATGTAATTTTAAATAATTTTTAATAATAAAAGGATATTTTTCATTGTTTTTTGTTTCAATAAGTTTTTTTTGTCAGAAAGATAGGCATATTATAGATATTTAAACAGGTACATAAGAGTTTTTGGGATGCACAAACAGCATCAGATTAGCATCTACTACACTATTACGACTAACACACGTGTATAGTCAGAATTAGATTTGTGATTAGTAGTACATCTAAATAGCTCCTAAACTCGTTCGGGTTAATAAAAGGTATAACCATCCACCGAACAAAGCACTCCAAGGTTACTCAACCTAATTAGCAAGTAACGACACCACGTTCTACTCATAGTTTACGGATGTCCCTTAGATGTAGCCACGGCCGCCCATTGCCAACTGGCAAGATCCACAACTATAAATATTAAGAGAAAGAACCCTAAAAAGGGGGGGGGGGACTGCTTCTTATTCTTCACATCTACTTCTAAAAGAAGAGAAAAGACATCATTGTAAGGCTCTGAACCTCTCCATGGAGAGGCAGACCAAACCAATATCTATAATAAAAGATCTTCACCCTCCCCCTTAACCAATAACTATTGTCTCGTACATTTTATTCATTTGGTCTTTTGATTTATTACGATCTGCTATGATTGGCTCTCTGTTGATTTTGATTGGTTTATGCTTATAAAGTTTATGAGAACTTTGAGCTAAAAAATTTGGCGCCGTCTATGGGGATTTCATAGCAGAATCGCAGCGTTTATCCTTAGACCAAAAAAAATAAGGGAAGAAAACAACCCAGCTCGAACAAGCCAAAGCAGCATGTCAGATCAAAGGAAGTCAAAAGCCTCAAGACGAGCCTGCTTCCACATCTGGCATCTCCGAGCAAGGGGAAGAAGAAGAAGGAAAAGTATATCCCCGATCCCTATGGGAAAAATGCGCATAGGGTACCTCGCACCCTTTTCACACGGGATCTTGCCTAAAAGGAAAAAGGCACAAAAGCATCTCGAACCGAGATCTGAATGAGGTGAACTGCGTGAACCAGTCGAGAAGACTACAAGCGAAAGTTAGGCCTGATCCGAAACCAGAAGCAAATCCCAACACCCAACACGAAGCGGGTTATGTGGGAAAGCAAAAGTTCAACTACTGTTGAACGACGACTCGGGCTATGTGCCTTCGACTGCAAAAAATTACAAAGGTTCAACTACGGTTGAACGGCAGTTCAGGCTACGTGTCTTCACCCAAAAATTCAACTATGGTTGAACTGGGACTCAGACTACGTGCCTTCACCTAAAAGTTCAACTACGGTTGAACTACGACTCAGGCTTTGTGCCTTCGACTTTAAAGAATTACAAAGGTTCAACTACGGTTGAACGGTAGTTCAGGCTACGTGCCTTCACCCAAAAGTTCAACTACGGTTGAACTGGGGCTCAAGCTGTGTGCCTTCAACTTCAAAAAAGTAAAAAGATTCAATACGGTTGAACGACAGCTCAGGCTACATGCCGTCGCCCAAAAGTTCAACTACAGTTGAATGACGACTCAGGCTATGTGCCTTCGATTTCAAAAAATTACAAAGGTTCAACTACGGTTGAACGGCAGTTCAGGCTACGTGCCTTCACCCAAATGTTCAACTACGATTGAAATGGGACTCAGGCTATGTCCCTTCAATTTCAAAGAATAAAAAGATTCAACTACGGTTGAATGGAAGCTCAGGCTACATGCCTTCACCCAAAAGTTCAACTACGGTTGAACAACAACTCAGGTTATGTGCCTTCAACTTCAAAAATTACAAATATTCAACTACGGTTGAACGACAACTCAGGCTATGTGCCTTCAATTTCAAAAAGTAAAAGATTCAACTATGGTTGAACGGCAGCTCGGGCTACGTGCCCTCATCCAAAAGTTCAACTACGGTTGAACTGGGACACATGCTATGTGCCTTCAACTTCAAAAAATTACAGTGGTTCAACTACAGTTGAACGGCAGCTCAGACTACGTGCCCTTACCCAAAAATTCCAACTACGGTTGAACTGGGACTCAGGCTATGTGCCTTTGACTTCAAAAACTTACAAAGATTCAAACACGATTGAACAACAACTCAGGTTATGTGCCCACACCCATAAGTTCAACTACGAGTAGAACTAGGACTCAGGCTACACACCTCCTCTACAAGAGTCACAAATTCAACCACGGACGAATAATTGCCAAGAATACACGTCCCTACGGCTATGAGCTGGGCCGCGATCAGGCGAGACCGAGCGCCCCCAAACGTTCAACCACAAGTGAACCCCAGATCGGGCTAAGCGGCCCCGCCATTCAAGTAAATACGACTAACTCAAAACTAACGTTTCGGCCCACACGAAGCTATGCCCAAGTCGAACTCCAAGGCTGTGCTTTTCGTTAACACGGCCAGTAGTTCGACTAAGCCCGAACTGGGACTAAAGCTATATGCTGCCACTGCCCAATAACTGCTACAACCCACTCCCTCCAAGTGAAGGAAGGTGATGACCAAAAGCGTGTATCTATGGCCAAATCCATTTCTACCAATTTTCCCTTAAAGCAAGGAATCAATTCGACAATGGTTGAAATCACCTAACTGGTCGAGACTATTAACATGCTCACTAGAGAAACTCTAAGGCAAGGCCCTCTCAAACGAGCACAAAAAAAAACGCACGAAATTGATACAAAACAAACAGAAAGGAAGAAATCCACATATATTTACAATATTACACGGGGTTGCTCCCAATTACACTGGCCTAAGGCCTGCAAAAAAAAATACAGTCGAAGGAAAACACAAAAAATAAATAAAAAAGAAAAAGAGAACAAAATCTAAACAAATATTACAAACTTTCTCTTTGTTCACTCGGCGCCACCAGCACCCAATTCAACATTGTCAGCGCCGTCGGCGCCATCATCACCCCCGGGCATAGACGGGTCAAAACCACAGTCGAGACGAGCATCACCAGCCTTTTGATGTGCCTCCTCATAGGTGGACTCAGGCACAACGCCGGCTTCCCACAACCTCTTATACACGTCAAGCTGAGCCTCGGCGTACGTCCAAAGCTCAAGAGCAGGACCGAAAGAAGCGGTCTGATTCCTCAGACGCTGGTTCTCAACCTCCAAGGCCGCAATACAGTCCACCACCGCACGGGCGTCCTGCTCACAGATAGCAATGCGCTCCTCCAACGCCCTCTCACGGAAAGTAGCGGCGGCACTCTCTAATTTGCGTTCTCTTTCTTGGGCACGGTTGGTCGCCTACAACGTTTCAGCCCTCGCCCGGGCATCCTCTGCCTGCTTCCTTAAAGCAGCGGCCTCCGTCCCTAAGGCATCCACCTTCCTAGTCAAAGCCTCAGCGGCCTCCGTTGCCGCTGCTCGATTTTGGCGCTCCCTCTCAGTAGCCGCCCTTCTCTCAGCGTCTAACTCCTTATTCTTTTGACGGAGCAGCCCCTCAAGAGCATTTACCCTGTTAAGGGTCTGTTGCATATGGAGTTCCCTCCGTGCCAGCTCCTCTACTAGATCCCGGTTCCGTGGGTCATTCCCTAAGCGTTCACGCAAGTCATGACATCGGCCCCGATAGTGGTGGCACTTCTCCAACAACCGCACAAAGATTGCCGAGCGGACGTTAGCCCACCGAATGCTCTCCACCTCCAGTAAAAATGACTGCAACAAACAGAACAATAATTAATATAGGAGGACATACTAAGAAAAGAAACAAACCAAGGTATCACACGTACCTTTATGCTTAGGGCGGCCACCTCGCCCATCAACCCGACATCCAAGATGCCCCTCAAGGACGCGCTCTCTGCCTCTGAGCACATAACCTCGAACAGCATCACCAGGTTCTCCTCCTCAAAGCAGCAGGTTCTGCTCAATAGGGATCCCCACGTAGCGATAACTCCCATCGGCCTGTACCGCTGGATGGGTATAACCCTCCTGGAATAGACAAATGTCCTCACGGTCTATGTCGGACTCAGAATTTTCCCCTTCCTTCTACCGCCATGGAAGTCGAGGCCTCCGCCGCTCGGGAAGTTGAAGCTCATGCATTCGCCAAAACATCAGCACCCGTATCCTCCAACAAAATAGTTGAAGAACTACCTTCCCTCTAAGCAACTGGAGCCGATATTAGCGATTGTGTCACCTTGGCCTGAGCTAACCGGGGCAACCCCTACTGAATGCTTGCCCTCTAGGTTAGGATCCGTTACGTCCCCTTCCGCTTCCGATGGCGGAGAATCCAAACTAATTACCACCAGAAGTACCGGGGTGAATGCCACCCTGTGCCGTACCAGCAGCCTCCCGTCTTCTTCCTCGTCTTCATTCGGTGACAGCTCTACCCTAGAACGCACGGCCCTTGGAGATCCTTCAACTCGACGGACAAACCGTTCCGGAGAGTGAGCCGCTGAGGATTCTACTGAGGTCGACCTCGGGACCGGGCCAGGTGCCGACATTGCAACCAATCGGGCAGTTGCCCTTGGCCTACGGAAAGCAAGCCGAGGAGCCCTTCTGCGACGTGGTCGTTCTAACCAGCAAACGAAGAAGGGTCATGGAAAAGAAGCTAAGAACTATGAAAGAAGAACAATGCAACAAGACAGATTCTTACCAGCGGCCGGCCTACGGCCATGGACCTCCCAAAAAGACGCCCACGTGTGAATTCCCGCTATAACAGGGAGCACGGCTTCAACCCACTCGCAGATGCCAGAAAACGGTGCCGGTTGCTCCCCTCTCCCCGCTACGGCACAAGAAGAAGATCAGTATGTACGAACATAAAATGGGACATTTAACAAAAAGAAATCAAGAACATCATAAAAGAAACTTACGTGCATGGTTCCACTCCTCCGGGAAGTCAGTAGCCCAAGCCACCAGGTGCTCTGTCCTGATGTAGAAAAAATGCTCATAAGGACGGGTATCGACCTCGTCATCAAGTTCTGCGGTCGAGCTGGCGGCTCCACGAGGGACCAACCGAATCATGGTGTCACGTACCCTCTGAGGGGCGTAGAGAGTTAACACGTCCCCAAGAGTAATCTCCCTTCGTGCCAACTCCGCATATCTTATTAACATCGCCAACAGCTTGTAGCAAGAGGGGACGAGCTGACCAGGACATACCCTTTAATAACGGCAGAAATCCATCATCTATACTAAAATAACTATCTACAAACAAATGCCATTACATTATAGGGAAGTCTAAAGGCTATAACTAAGGAAAGCAATTAAGCTGCCGCAAGCCAGTCTGTCATCGTTTGCATTTTCTGCCTCGGATATGTATAAGTAAAGCAACTTCTCTGCAAATCTGTTCTTCCACAAATACTTTCCCATCAAATCGAATGCTATTCCTCTCCCTCCAGATGAGAGCAACAGTAGTGACAAAAATATAGGCTGTAATAGCATTGTGCCACATTCTGCTCCTTGCTTTACTGCAAATCCAGTGAAGTTCTGTTTCCCAGTTACCAACAGTTCTGGAGTGCCCCAGCCAGCAGCAGATTCTGGTCCACAGTCTATTAGTAATTGAGCACTCAAAGAATAGATGGTTAAAGACTTCAACATTCTGATTGCAAAACACACAGGTTGCTGGGACTTGTAGCCATAGTTCTGCAGTCTGTCAACTGTAGGAAGTCTGTGTTGAGCAGCTAGCCATACAGTAACTTATGTCGAGGTTGAATATTTGTGATCAGCATCAGATTCTTCCATTCGACCTTATTGAAGCTGGGGAGCATTGTGAGGTATAATTTCTGAATGTGGAATTTATCCACTCTACATACACTTTTCAACCTGCCAAACAGATCCCCCTGAAGCTTCTGGCTCTCCATTATCATAGTTCTGCTTTACACTATCTTCTTAACAACCCAAGAAGCTGATTTTGGTATGGTCATTGTTGCAATATCACCCTGCTTGATGTAGTAAGAGTGCACCCATCTAGCCCAAAGACAATCTTTCTTCCTGGACAAGTCCCATAGCAGTTTAGTAATGGCCGCTTTGTTCCACACAATCAAATCTAGTATGTTGAGTCCTCCAGCTGAAAGTGGTCTGCATACCTTTTCCCAAGCAACCAGTGCCCTTTTAGACAGATTAGCAGTGCCAGTCCATAGAAATCTTCTGCATATTGCTTCAATGGCTTTCAATACTTTTTTGGGCAGAATGAATACTTGAGCCCAATAAGTCTGAATACTTAAAACAACAGCTTTGATCAGTTGGCATCTCCCTGCATTAGAAAGCAGCTTAGCTGACCAGCAAGTAATTTTATCAGTAATCTTCTCTATCAGAGGTAGGTAATGATGGATGGCCAGTTTTTTTTAATCAAGTGGTGTCCCCAAGTACTTGAATGGAAGCTGGCCCTCAGTGAATCCCAAAGTCTCAATGATTTCTTCTCTGGCACTCAGCTGCACACCAGCCAGGTATACTGCACTTTTGCTAATATTAGCTTGTAGTCTAGAAGCTTCACAGAACTTAAGAAAAGCTTCCTGTAATATCTGGATGGATACAATATCAGCTCGACAGAACATAAGGAGGTCATCAGCAAAACAGACATGAGAACAATTAAGCTTCCTGCATTTGGGATGGAAGTTGAAGTTCCCATTCTTGTGCAACTGTTTCAATAGCCTGTTCAGGTACTCCATATCCAGCACAAATAAATAAGGTGACATAGGGTCACCCTGTCTAATACCTCTTTTAGCAGTGAATGGCTTAGTTAATCCACCATTCATTACTAGGGAGTAGGAGACAGAGGTTACACTAGACATTATCCAGCGAATAAATTTTGCAGGGAATCCCACGTCAATGAGAATCTGTTTGAGAAAGCTCCATTCCAAGGTGTCATATACCTTCCTCAAATCCACATTGAGAACACTTCTGGGGGAAACTCCCTTTCTTGAATAACCCTTGAAGATCTCATGGCTAAGCAAGATATTATCAACAATACTTCTCCCTTCAATAAAAGCAGACTGAGCTTGCCCAACTAATTCACCCATGACAGTTTTCATTCTCCTAGTAATAACTTTGGAGATGATTTTATAGATAGTAGTGCAGCAGGCAATAGGTATATAGTCTTTAACAATAGCAGGTGCTTTGACTTTGGGAACAAGTGCAATAGCAGTGGTGTTGATCATGTGAGGCATTTTTCATGTGGAGAAGAATTCCTTTATAGCAGCTATTATATCACCCTTCACTATCTCCCAGTTTCTAGTAAAGAATTCCATAGGAAAGCCATCTACTCCTGGTGCTTTATCCTTAGGCATCTCTTTTAGTGCTTCTGTGATTTCTTCCAATGTAACCTCCTTAATTAATATTCTTTGCTGTGCTAGAGTTAGACACTGTCATTCTTTAATAATATCAGAGCTGACACAAGGCAGTTCAGCAGCACACTCCCCCATCAATGATTGGAATACCTTTATAAACTCCTGCTCCTCAAATAAGGGGTCAGTGAGTTTCAAACCTGTATCTGTATAGATAGATGTGATGTTATTCTGGCATGTTCTAATCTTCCATTGAGCATGGAAATATTTTGTGTTAGCATCACCACAATCAATCCAGCAAGCCTTAGATTTCTGCCTCAAAATTTGTTCCTCCACACAACTCCACTTCTCAATTTCTTCAAGTGCTGTTTTTTCCTCAGCAAATAATGACTGTGCTAGTGGACTGTTCTGCAGTTGAGTCTAAATAATACCCAGTTTCTCCCTAGCCTGAATAAGTTTATGCTTTTATGAGGCCATATGAATTAAGTGCTGTTTCATGGCCTTCAATTTATTCCATATCTGCTGCATAGGTGTTCCTTCACATTCCTGTCCCCAGACCTGCTGTAGAATGGTATGAAACTGAGGATTCTCCATAATAGCAAGGTAGAGTCTGAAAGGTTTAGGATGCAGAGGTTTTTGATTTCCAAATTTGATAAGAATAGGGGAGTGGTCAGAAACTGAGGGATTCATGAAGTCAGCTTCTAGGTGCCCATACTGCTGTATCCACTGGAAATTACCCAGAGCCCAATCAATCTTACTATAAACTCTAGTGTAAGTACCTTGCTTATTAGTCCAAGTGTAGTTCCAACCTTTAACTCTAAGAGGAGTGAGTTGAAGGTCAGTAATAACATCTTTAAAACCTCTAACTTCAGCATCAGTAACAGGAGAGCCAATTCTATCATCAGTACATAAGACAGAGTTAAAATCCCCACTCAACAGCCAAGAATCTTGACTGGGCACATATACTGTCCTTAAGTCACTCCACAAGTGATCTCTAAGGTTTGCAGTATTATGAGCATAGATGACACTTAAATGAGTTCTGATTTGGCTAGTAGAGTCTTCTAAGAAGCATTGAATGATCTGGTCAGTCACACATGATATTTGGATCTGGATGTGAGGTTTCTAAAGTAGCCATATTATCCCATTTACAGCCTTTGAGTAGTTGCATTGAACCTTCCAACCCTTAGCAATCTTATCCAGAATCTTCTTTGCTTTGTGTTCCTTTACTCTAGTCTTAAGACATCCCATAACATCTACTTTATTTACATCAAGAAAGTTTTTCAACTCCTTCTGCTTATGGGCTTGATTAAGCCCCCTAATGTTCCAAGTGATAATAATCATAGGATATTAGGGGATAATCTCTTAGAAGGCCCCGGATCAATCTGTTGACCCCTTCTACAAACATCTACTATAACAATAGTAGCCTTTCCTTTATTGCAGTTATCAACCATGACTTCTCTGTTACCATTGGGTGCATTGACTACTGCCTCAAGCCTTTCCTGGATGTCAGGGCCTGGTGGTGCATTCTATTGAACAATAGCCATAGAAGAAATGTTCTCATTCTCCTTGTTAAAATCTGGTTGTACTGGTAGGCTTTCCTGTTTATCTGCATTAGCTACAGTCTGTTTGACAAGCCATTCTTGTTTAGTAGTTTTTGCCTGCTTCTTCAATCTGGTCCTCTGCTCCTTGGCTTACCCCGTTCCCCATATCCTTTTCAACATCATTATCATCATAGTACCAACAATCAAAGGAATCATGTCCAAATTTCAGACAGTGATTACAGAAACTATGCTTCCAATCATATTCAATCAACTGAATCTTTGGGCCAAATGGAGTCTCAATCTCTAACTGATCAGGGAGCGGATGGGCAGCATCAACCTCCACTAGGACTCGAGCAAAAGAAATTTTCTCATAGTGAGCTGTAAATTTATCAGTGTATAATGGTTTACCCACTGCACTTGTCATTTTGCTCAATACTTCAATAGACCAATAGCCCACCGGTAGTCCAGGAAATCGAATCCATACAGGGATAGTACTTAGTATATCATTCTGGAAAGATAAGTCAACTTCCCAAGGCTTCAATACCATTGGTTTATTCCTGTATGAATAAGGTCCATATTGCATGACTAAATCCCTGTCCTCTATACTATTGAAGCGGAAAATACAATAGCCTTCAGAATGAATCAGGACCTGGGGTTTAGACACAAAATTCCACTCATGCATCACAAAATTGTCCATAGTTTTCTCATTTGGATTATCTCCAATTATGTAGCCAATTAAAGCATTATTCCAGTAATCCACTTGAGATTTCAAATCATCCTTTCTAATTTTTACAACCTTCTTACCATCTCTGTCAGTAGGAGGCACGAACGAGAGTGACTTACCCATATGAGCATTGCGGTTACCTCGCACAACCTCAGCTGCAGTCGGAATTGATTTCTCAGACCCACTAGCATCTGAGAACTGTAATCGTCTAACAGCGAGATTAGTAGGCACTTCAATTTTGTTCATCGGAGGTGGTAAATCATTCATATCACCATCTGCATGCAGCACCTCTGTCGATTGGAATTTATGGAGAAGAAAATTGCCAAACGTCAGTGGTTCTAGCTCCTTAGTAATACCATGAGCAGGGGTAACTATTTGCGTAGTAGTGAGAGTTGCATTTCGCCGGCGACGAGCCATTATACTGGTCACAATGGCGATCGTGCTATTGTGCGCCGAGAGAGTTTAGGCTATCGTGCGCCTCGTAGGTATATCTTTCCTAATTAGATTAGGCATGTATCCCTTATTTTTCTTCTTTTTCACACTTATTCTTCTCTTTCTCTCTCATTCTCTACGCACCAAACATCCATTCTTCAAGCTTTCATTCATGCAAAATCACAGGTAAGTGATGTCTTTCTCTGTCTCTCGCTCTCTGCCCCCTTTGTTTCTCCCTTTTCTATTTTGCCTAAAATTCCTAAAAACCTAGGGTTCCTCCATGCCTGAAAACCTAGCTTTTGTGTGTGTCTTTATGTGTGTAGTTGGGTTCTTGGGTCCTGAGTTCATAGACCCATTTGAATTTTTCTTCTCCTTTCATTTTAATTTTAGAAGATTATTATTAGATTTTGTACTTGATTTAGACTATGACTGGGTAGTTTTGACTCAGACTCGTATATATGTTGAAATAATGAGATTTCCAACTCATTAAATCAAATGGGATATTGTAGAATCCCGAAGTTGAAATTTCTATGTTTCTTATTTTCGTGGGTATGTTGTGATGAATGGTGTAAGATGTAGATTATGACTAAGTAGTTTTGACTCGGACCCATATATATATGCATATGGTGAAAGATCCATTAAATAAGTAAGAATAATTAAATTTCCAACTCATTAAATCAAATTGGCTGTGGTAGACTCCGGAACACGAACACATAATGTTCAAAGTTTGAAAGGGTTGTTTTCATCATTTAATTTTGTTGTATTTGTAGTGGCAAGATTTGACTTTTCGTTGGGTGATGCGGACTATCATCAGGAGATTTTGGAGAATTTGAAGGCTTCTATTAAGACTACCAAGAAGCCTTGTGCGATCTTTATGACCGTTTTCGTTGTCTTTGTAGAGGTGTTGATTTGATGAAGGTAAACAATATACTCCCTCTGTTCTAAAAAGAATGATGGGGTTTGAACTAGAGGGTCAACACATTTATTATTTCAGTGTGATGTGGAAATTAATTACTTGATTTTGTATTAGTTATGATTTCTTTTTTAAAAAAACTATATAAAGTCACAAGTTTATTAGAGAAGAATATTTAAAGATATTTGACATCATAAACCGTATGATTTACCAAATAGCAGTAGTGTATTTTTTTAATTGTTAGTAGTAGTGTTATTAATTTTGAAAAGAAGAGGAAGTATTATCTTACGGTTGTGCTTAGTTATGGTTAAATGTACTCTCCCACCTTTAGTGTGCATAGTCTTTAGATAAGGATTTAGTTACTATATCTTGTGTCATTGGACATGTTGAGCATTGTCCAGTAATTTGGCAAAGGGTATTTTGTTTTCATCTTGTCAGGTCATGCTAGATACTACCGGTCCTGAGATACAGGTTGTTAACAAAAGTGAGCAACCTATTTCACTAAAGGAAAACGCAACTGTTACTCTTACTCCTGTTGAGGGACATGAAGCATCTTCTGATGTATTTCCAATCAATTTCGGCGGATTATCCAAGGTTATGTTCCCATATGTTGTCTTTGCTTTTCCCTTTACTCCATAATGTGTTTTGGTTAACATAAAGAGTTTTTTTTCCTTAGGAAAATTCAATATGAATTTAATACAGAGAACATCATCAATATTGACGATTGGGAGGGCGGAATGTACTTCATGATACTAATTTATGCTGGTAATTTTGTTTGCAGGCAGTGAAGAAGGGAGACACCATTTTTATTGGTCAATATCTCTTCACAAAAAGCGAAACGTCTGTGTGACTGGAGCTATAACGTAAAAACGTACTTTGTTTTCCTCAGTCGCCCTATGTTTTCTCTATCCTTGGTTTTAGCTAGTGCTTATTATGCTTAAGTTGTTCGATGAGTAGATTTTGCAATGTGTTAACTGCACAATTATTACAGTTCTACTGCTTCAGGGTTGTAGGTCTAGAATCAGGGTTGTAGGTTAGGGGCTCCTAGAGTTCTTCGTACGCCTCATCCGGGGTTGGGTGGGGCCTAGCAGGAATACCCATAAATGATTTGTGTTTTAGCTTATGTCCCCCCAATGGTTGTTAGTTATGGTAGTTACTGTATGATATTATTGCATGCGATTGTATTTATGTTTCTTATGTTTAGATAATTATTTACGCTATTTCTGCGGGAGTTACTAATGCTCTATTGTTTTTGTTTTACAGCTGTTTTTCCTTTTATCCTATGCGCCGAGGGTCGATTGGAAACAGCCTCTCTGCCCTTTCGGGTAGGGATAAGGCTCGTCTGCATATTACCCTCCCCAGGCCCCACCTGATGGGAGTATACTGGATAGTTGTTGTTGTTGTCGTTGTTACTACTTCAGTAAAAAAATCCACTGATTAAGAATTCTAAATGTGGTTGCACAGGTATATGGAGTGAGAGGGGATGACGTAGTTGTGTGGTAAAGAACTCTGCCACATTAACAGGGTCATTGTTCACTCTACATGCTTCTCAGATTCATATTGATTTACCTACCCTCTCAGATAAAGATAAGGAGGTAAGTTGCTCAAACTGTAAAGAACTTATAAAACTCATCATGTTATTACGTGTGCATAAACAGAAGTTCATGCTACATGCCCACATGGTTGTGGAAAAATTACTGCGAGACTTGGGGTTGAGTATATATGTTCGGTCAATTGTTGGGACTTGGGAACTTATAAAAGTGTCAAATTTTCACATCTATTTTATAGGAAGTGTTCAAGTAAATGTACTTCAACTCTCGGCTGGAGTGTTTTCTGTCTCAGTTGTAAAGGTACTGTGTGCATGTTTCCAATTCTGTTTTAGCTGTATTTGCTTTGTTTCATTCTTGTAAAACTGTTGCTTGCATCTATCATTGTTTCGTTGAAAGACAATGACCAATAAAGTGTTTGTATGTTTTATTCCTTACTGGGAATCTTCGGATGAATTCTAGTTATGTTTGAATTGGAAGCTTTAAAGCTGAAATTATGATTCTACCTCCGTTCACTTTTACTTATCCACTTTGAACTTTTCACGCCTCTTAAGAAATAATAATTGTAGTATATATTGCCATATAACCCCTAATATTGATAGCATTTCAAAAGTGTTGGGAAATAATTTTAAAAATGAGGAATTAATGATAGGGGTAAAACAGGAAAGAAAAATTGTCTTTCTCTTGATTTAGCATAGTGGACACGTAAAAGTAAAAATATATTTTTAGTATAATTGACAAGTAAAAGTGAATGGAGGAACTAGTAGTATTATACAATCAAATCTATTTATAACAGACTCGTTTGTTTCGAATATTTTTGGATGTTATAGTGAAGTGCTATTATATATAATAGATAGTATAAACATAACATGAAAATTAATTCCGGAAAAATTTGGCTTTTATAATTAAGTATTGGTATATAGGGATACTATTACTATTGAGATGTCTGACTGTAATGTTCCCAAAACTAAGGTGGATTAGTAAATACTGAGTAAGCATTACATTCACCTAACGTTTTTTCAATGCAGAATTCGGATATTTAATTCATAGCGAATTGCAATGACAGAAACCAATATGAGATTCTACACTTTATTAGTTGAATATCTTAGCTATTTAATTTGATAAGGATTTTTATTCATTTATTTATATATTTCCTTGTATCCTTGTGTACATAAATTGCACGTACGCCTGGGTTAGTGCCCGTTCAATTTCCAAGGTGTATCAAAACAGAGAAGACCCCGTCCCCCTAGCCTTTACCACTGTATCAAAGTGTAATTGGGCTTTGTGTTTAGTTTGTATGAATAAGATGAGTCTTAAGGTGGATGTGATTCTTTCTTTAGTTTGGTAAACATGCGTCTATAGCATTGTGATTTCTGGGCATATCAGTCTACTGCATCTTGCCTCTCTACCCCAGGGCAGGGATAATGTCTGCGTATATACTACCCTCCCCAAACCCCACTAAATGGGATTATACTGGGTTGTACTATATCAGTCTACTGCATCTCTTTGAATATCGAAGTTTAATTACAGCACATCAGTTACTTTTGTTGAAAAGATTCTTCCCTTAACTTGGAATACAAGTACATCAATAATAGACAGAGCACTAGAAGTGCCCTATTTCACTACCAAAGACAGGTCATAGTGAAGAAATATAAACAAACTGAAATACAAACACTGAAATTCATCTTATTGTTTCCCTATTATTAGAAGTACTGAAGAACTAGTCACTAGTAGCTTGTGAGTATTGATTTTTACAAAGGAGATGAAGTAATTTTTCCCCATTAGAAGTACTTATACATTATCTATATATTATCTTTCCTTGTGTTTCACTTTAAAGTTTGAGAAATAAAGATACTTGCATAAATTTTCTTTAATAATGTTTACTTTTATAATAATTGTAATTTTTTTATAGGATACTTTCAAACGAAGCTTGGAGGAGTTCATTCAAAGTCAGCCCATTGATGATCAAGGTTAGGCCAATCCAACCATCCTAGAAGGAGATCATGGACACATGGATTAAGGCAGCTTGTGGCGGGCATAAAGGGAGAGTCTTCGGCCTTGAATCAGAGTTTAGTCTCGGTCGTCGTACTTCTGTATTGTCTAGTTTTTATTGGCTTGTCTTAGATGGTACCTAGATGTTGAATATTGTATGTTGGATTTTTTGAGTTTTTGTTCTACTTTCTGATTAGCTGGATATTAATTATGAAATGAATTAATTAGTTATTATTTATGAAATGAATTGGATTGTATGTTGAATTTGGTAGTTTAATACTTAATTGTATTTTATTTTGTATTGTTGGTTGTACTTTCTATTTGGCAGATATAGTTCTAATAACATATTTGGCTATGAAAATATTTTTCAGATTTCCCACCGGCTCTGTGGGAATATTGTGCATATTTTTTCGAGAAATTATGAGTGTTTCCCACTGCTTCCATGGGTAAAATAAAAAAAATATCTAAATAATTTTAGTACTTCCCGCGAATTCGGTGGGAAACTTAAGAAAATTAAATTGTTATATTTTCTTGATTTTTCCACAACGTTCGTGGGAAATTACACTAGGTGACCCCACAAAGTTCTCGTGAAACCCTCGGTGGGAATGTCCTGGGGAACTACTTTTCCACAAGCCATTTTCCCACTGAACGTCTCCCCTGGGAATGCCGTGGGAATATTGAAATTTCACACAAATTTCCCACCGATTCTTCCGTGGGAAAAGCCTATATTTCTAGTAGTGTGCTGGCCACGGCCGCCTACGAAAGTAGTATTGGTTGCATCCGTCTCCAAAGTAATAACGGCCACAGCCGTCTCCTGAATACAAAACGGTTGCGGCCCTCTCAAAACAACATGCTATCGTCGTCCCTTGACAATAAGGTGACTACGGTCTCCTACCAAAAGAAAATTACATGCAAATAAATGGCCACAACCATCTCCGATATACGAACGGCTATGGCTAGTCGCTCGTATAAAAACCAACCAAAGATTTGCGACCACGGTGGTCGATTGTGAACTCACTTGATAAAATAGCTCCATCGCAGTCAAGGAATGTCTGTGCCAAATGGCTACAGCCATCTCCAGAATATAAATGGATGCGGCCATCTCCAAAGCATAAACGACTACAGATATCGGCAAAATTCGCTCATCGAGCTCGGCCGGCTCCCGACCTCAATAAGCGGATAGACTATCTGTATGGGTCAGAATTAGATTCGTGATTAGTAGTACGTCTAAATAGCTCCTAAGCTCGTTCGAGTTAATAAAAGGTATAACCATCCACCGACCAAAGTACTCCAAGGTTACTCAACCTAATTAGCAAGTAGCAAGACCACAACCTACTCATCGTTTACGGACGTCCCTTCGATGTAGCCACAGCCGCCCGTTGCCAGCTGGCAAGATCCACAGCTATAAATATTAAGAGAAAGAACCCTAAAAGGGGGGGGGGGGGGGAGCTGCTTCTTCTTCTTCTTCACATCTACTCTAAAAGAAGAGAAAAGACATCATTGTAAGGCTCTGAACCTCTCCATGGAGAGGCAGACCAAACCAATATCATTAATAAAAGATCTTCACCATCCTCCATTTAACCAATAACTTTTGTCTCGTACATTTTATTCGTTTGGTCTTTTGATTTATTACGATCTGCTATGATTGGCCCTCTGTTGATTTTGATTGGTTTATGCTTATAAAGTTTATGAGAACTTTCAGCTAAACACACGTAATACTAAACTGAAAACTGTTCAAACTATTACTACCCATGCTAATATTACCATTACTACTATTAGTAAGTATCATATCCGTTGATTTACATAGCCTTCTACTTTAATAAGTTAATATAACGCCTTTTGAAACTTAAAAGAGTATAAAATTATGTATTCTTACAAACTTTTTTCTTTACATCATACATCTTTTACTAATCTACTTGTATTATTGAACGCATCTAAAAAGTTTGTATTTGGCCATAAAACTTAAATTTCTATACGAGAAAATGCAAAAAGATACATTTGTTCAGATAATCAACACGAGCGTAACAAACGATTAGACCTTGTGATATAGATTCGAATTATATTTGATTGTCTACTTAGTCACCAAGGAGGATTTTTTCTAGATAATTTTAAGTATTCTTTTGGATAAAATAATATCATAAATTTGTATATTAATAGTGTAACAATATATACACAATTAAATCATTATACATTAAATAAAAGTCAATTTTATAACTAATATTAGTAAATTTATAAAAATAAATAATTTATTGTCGCAAGTTAGACCATATTAATAAACATTAACAAGTAGTAATATATTTTGAATCAGTATTTTAAAAGGCATTTTTGAAACTCGTTCGAGGGCTCGGGCACTTGCAAAATGCCTTGGGACTCATGTGCGAGGCTTAGTTCTATGAAGTTTATACTCCAAGCGCCCCAATATGCGTCCTAAATACGCCTAATACTTGAAAATCGTCTAACTATTTTAACACAAATCATGTGTCGAATTCCTAATTAGCATCGTTGGCCCTTAAAATTCTTTAACAAATTAATGACAAAAATTATATTCATCGATAGAAATACGAAGATTGAGCGCAATTATATTTTCACTTGTAATTGATCATGTCTTAGTTCATATGTCTCTCGTAATTGTAGGCTTTTATTAATTTGATATTTTAAAGTTTAAACTAATTTATATTTCTTTAGGAAGGAGTAATGTTTAACTATAGTACTGATAAGATTTATTGAATTTCACTTTTAGGAAGGTAAAATGCATAGTTTAATAACACTTTTAAGAAATTATAATTTTTTTATTTGTTTGAAAGTTAAGACGTTCGGCGTGATTTCTATGTGTCATTTATGCTTAACAAATATGCTACACATTTTGTTTTCTATGAGTTTCTTTAATTCTAAACTGTTAATTTATTTTTGTATTTTTTGTGTTATTATTTTACGTTATTAATTTTGTAATGAAAAGATAAAAGAAGAAGAAGAACGATATTGCAGAGAAAGGGAGAGAGAAAATTCTTATTGAAAAGATAAAAGAAGAAGAAGAATGATATGCCGGTCTTACCTCTGGACAGGAACAACTGCATCCAGAAAAGCGCTGGTGGCATGGGAAACACTTTGTATGTCTTACACTGCGGGGGGACTGAATATAATAATATTGGTCAACTGGAATAAGGCTGTGGTCGTCAAACATCTCTGGGCATTGACCAAGAAAAAGGACAGTCTATGGATAAAATGGGTGCATGTTTATTACATCAAAAACAAATGCATTGCGGATGTCCCTGTTCCCAAAGCCGCTGCCTGGGCAATCAGGAAAATCTTTGAATCGAGAGAACTAATACTTGGCATCACAACCCTTCAGGGGAACTTGGATCGTCGACTCCGGTAACTTTAAAATGGGAATGAGTTTAGTATAAAGAAGCTATATAATCACCAAATCTCTCAATATCGCAAAGTCCAATGGAGAGCCATCATACTGCAGGAGCAACTCCACCTCAAGTATAAATTTACTCTATGGCTGGCGTTGCACAAAAGATTAGCTACTGTGGACAGAATACAGGAATATAACAATTTGGTCCCGCAAGAATATGTGTTCTGGGGAGTGTGTTGCGAAACTTTCAATCATTTATTCTTTGAATGTTGTAAGACTAAGGAATTGTGGAATCGATTATTAATCTGGTTGTGCCATAAAAGACCCATCTCCAAATGGGAATCGGAATGTGAATGGATTAACAAGCAGGCGAAACGGAAAAATGGTATAGCTGGAATCACTGCCTGTCTGTTTGGAACCATGGTTGCACTTATTTGGCGCGAGCGAAATAGAATGAGATTTCAGAGTGGACACTGGCGGACAGATAAAGTGTGCAAGGAGTTGGTAATCCATATCCACGCGAGAGGCGATTCAATTCACAAGTGGAGAAATGTGGTACGAACATTAAACCATTACCGATAGATTTTAATCTTGATTGGCTATGTACTATAGTTATATAGAATATTTGGAATAGATGGTCAACATCTATCATGTACTTGATTTGTAAGCTTTGGAATGCAATATACATTTACTTTAAAAAAAATTCTTATTGAATTTTTGGGATGAACTACAATGGAATAGAACCCTCTATTATAGGGAGCGAGTGACTTAGCCACCAAGTAATAAATTTTGGAATTTCTCTAAATATAGACATTCACCATATATAAAATTCTATTTATAATACTCCCACTTGAGTGTCTATTCAACAGATAACGTGTCTCGTTAAAACCTTAACTAAAATAAAACCCAATAGAAAAAAATTTAGAAAAGGAAAAAGAGTATGCATATCTAATACTACGCCTTTTAATTTGGTTGCCTCGTTAAAAACCTTACAAGAAAAACTAGGTGGAACAAAACCTTGTAAGGGAAAAGAGTACAACTCGCATTAACTCCCCTTAATGAGAGCATCAATCCACATCCTTGAGCTTCGCATCCCCACTAGCTTTTTGAAGGTTGACATCGGTAGAGACTTGATGAACAAATCAATCATATTATCACTTGAACGAATCTCTTGCACATTAATATCACCATTCTTTTGAAGATCATGTGTAAAAAATAACTTTGGTGAAATGTGCATTATCCTATCTCCTTTTATGAATCCTCCTTTCAATTGAGCTATGCATGTTGCATTGTCTTTATACAAAATTGTGGGTAGTTTGTCACATTTCAAACCACATTTGTCTCGAAAGATGAATTATAGACTTAACTACACAGACTCTCGCCTTGCTTCATGAATCTCTAATTGATTGCTTCGTCTATCGCCAATAAATGACAGTGCCTCCACAAGTAAATACATAAACTGTTTGAGATTGAGCCATGTGTGGGTCAGATAAATACTCAGCATCGGCGTAACCAACAATATCAAGGCTGCAATTATTTACATAAAATAAGCCTACATCAGTAATCCCTTTTAGATACTGCAATATGTGTTTGATTCTATTCCAATGTATCCTTGTAGGAGCAGAGCTATATCTTGCTAAGATATTGTCTGAAAAGGTTATGTTAGGCCTTGTAGTGTCAGCAAGATACATTAGTGCACTAATTACACTAAGATATGGTACTTCAGAACCAAGTAGCTCTTCATTCTTTTATTGAGGTCGGAATGGATCCTTATTAACATCAAGTGATCGAACAACCATCGGAGTACTTAATAGATGTTCTCCATCCATGTAAAACCGTTTCAATACCTTTTCTATGTAGTCAGACTCATGAACAAAAATTCCGTTTGCCATATGTTCAATTTGCAAACCGTGATATAATTTTATCTTTCCAAGATCTTTCTTCTCGTATTCCTTCTTTAAATAATCAATTGCATTTTGGAGTTCTATAGGATATCCATAAGGTTTATGTCATCAACATATACGGCAAGTATAATAAATTTCGATGTTGTTTTCTTTATAAAAATATACCGAAAAATGGAATTATTTTTATAACCTTTCTTTAATAAATATTCACTAAAACGATTATACCACATACGTTCTGATTGCTTTAGACTATACAAAGATCTTTTCAATTTGATTGACTATATTTTCCAGGACTTTAAATTATGTGCGTTAGGCATTTTAAATCACTCGAAAATTTTCACGTATATCTCATTATCAAGTGAGCCATAAAAGTAGGCAGTAACTACATCCATTAAATGCATGTCAAGCTTTTCATGGACAGAAAAACTAATGAGATAACGAAACATTATGCCATCCATAACGGGTGAATATGTCTCTTCATAATCGACACATGCCTTTGTGAAAATCCTTGTGCAACAAGGTGTGCATTATATCTTTCTAACTTATTTTTCTTATTCCTCTTGCATACAACAATCCATTTATAGCCAACAGGCTTAACACCATTAGGTGGTTGGGCTACATGTTCAAAACTTTCACGTTTCGCAAGTGAATTCAATTCTGATTGGATTGCTTCTTGCCATTTTGGCCAATCACATCTTTGTCGATATTCTCTGATAGATTGCGGTTCAAGATGCTCACTTTCTTGCATACTTATATATGCAACATTATATGCAAAGACATAATCCACCACTATATCCATTCGATTCAAATTTGTCTCTATATCGATTGAGGTTATTGATAGTTCCTTATTCTCTCGAGTCTTTGGAATAGTGATTTCCTCATGAATCTCAGGATTGGTCAAATCATGGATTTCTTCATAAAACTCTTTCGTAGTGTCATTTTGATCATTTGTTTACCTTTTTCTAGGATTTCAATCATTAGAACCTAATGGTTTGCTACGTTTTAAGCGTGTTTTTGATTCATTAGCTATGACACTTGGAGATTGTCCAACATGGACATCAATACATATTGAAACATTTTCCGCAGGGATATGTGATTGTTGTTATTCTTTTCAGATCTGTAAATGCGTCCGGCATTTGATTTGATATTCTATGTAAATGAATAATCTTTTGCACCTCTTTCACAAATACATGCACATGGATCAAGATGAGACAATGATGGATTTTTCCATAAATTTTCTGTTTGTTTTCACCAATTTCTCCCGCTAATTTTGGAAAAAATGTCTCACCGTATCAACAATCCGCAAATCATGCCGTGAACCAATCCCCAATTAATATTTTTAAGTAGCGAATAATGGAGGATAATTCAAACTAGGAATATATTCCTAAACTTCTTTGGGGGTCCATTTTGGTGCGATATGGCGGTGCTACAGACACATATATTGCGCAACCAAAAATATTAAAATGGGATATGTTAGGTTCATGACCCAAAACTAATTGCAACGGAAAATATTTATGCTAATTTGTCGGTTTGATATGAACTAGCATTGCTGCATGCAAAATAACATGATCCAAACAGAAGTGGGCAACCTAGTTTTTATGAGTAACGGTCTTGCTATCAATTGCAGGCATTTAATTAAAGATTCTACATGGCCATTTGGAGTGTGAACATGAGCTACAGGATGTTCCACTTTTATCCTAATTGTCATTAAATGATTGGGATGAAAACTCAGCAGCATTATCAAGTCTAATAGACTTAATTGGATTACCAGAGAATGGCGGCCATACCAATTGTTAGAAAATACGCTTACCGCTAGAGGGGGGGTGAATAGCGTTATAATAAAATTTAGCGTAAACTTGCGGAAATTAAAATTTGCAAGAAGTAAATAAGTGCGATAAGTAATAACTTACACACAAATATATCCTGGTTTACCACAACGTGTGGCTAGTCCAGTCCCCGAGAGACTCTCTCGAGATTTTCCACTAACTTGTCAAGCTTCCGGGTGCTTAACAAACCTTTACAACTTGAGGACGCAAGCCTCAACACCTTTGCTCGGAGTTACAACACTCCAAGACTTCAACCAAGGAAACACAAGTTCCTTACAACAAGAGAATCACAATTCTCTTCCAAGTGTACAAACACTAAAACACTCAAACAATATACTCCTTTATGAGTAGGTATGAGTAAAAAGAAATAAGCTCTAGATCACAACAACTTTGGACAAGAATATGGCTCTCAAAAGCTTTATGTAATTGAATATAAAATGATAAACAAAAGTATACAAGCTTATAGCAATGTAATGATCAGTTGTAGTATGTTGTTGTGTTTAAAACACTGAAATGAAGCTGTATTTATAGTTGAAAAACTTGGCATTACCGTTGCCTAATTGCCAATTAAGAGTTGCTGATTTTACTCACTGACAATCGATTGTCAAACCCCAACAATCGATTGTTTGCCAGTTAGACCAAAATTCAATCCCAGATTTTACGCTTGATAATGGATTACTTACAATCCATAATCGATTACTGGCAACGTTCAAAAAATCCTTTCCAGATTTTACCACAAACAATCGATTGTCCAGAATCAACAATCGATTACTCAGCAACGTTCAAAAAATCTTTTCCGGATTTTAATCAAAACAATCGATTATACAAAATCAATAATCGATTACCCAATAACGTTCAAAAAATATTTTCCGGATTTTAATCAAAACAATCGATTATACAGAATCAATAATCGATTACCTGACGGTATTTGAAAACTTTACGACAACGGTCAGCTTCACAATCGATTGCACAAAGTCAACAATCGATTACTTATCAGTTTTTGAAAAACATTTTAGACACTGTCTCTTTGACAATCGATTGTCCAATGTAACAATCGATTATTTAATAATTTTGAAAATCACTGGAAGACACTGTCTCAACATAATCGATTACCATAAGTTCATAATCGATTATTCTGAGTTTTGAAAAACTTTGATGGACACTGCCTCAGTCACAATCGATTGTCATTAGTTCACAATCGATTGTCATGCAGGTTTGAAAAACCTGATGCTCACTGTCTTACTCACAATCGATTGTCATTAGTTCACAATTGATTTTCATGCAGTCTTGGCTTAAAACAATCGATTATCATAAGTACATAATCGATTATCTTAGTCCAGATTTTTAAGGCATGTCTAAAAATTATTTTGACTACTGTAAATATGCATGATTTAAAATCATTTGACATTAAATTAAATATGCATGATTTTGGAAAATAGTTTTATGAGAGAAGCCATGTTACGAGTCAAGTTGTAGGATCAAGATCACAATTAAGAATGACTCAATTAAACTATAAAACTTTGTCTTGAGCTTGAATCTCGTTGTATATCAATTGTGCGCTTGTTTCTTGAACTTCGTCATATATCATATTTCGCTTCGTTTGTCATTCATCAAAACCTATACAAAAGAACACACGTTTTAGTATATTGCATTGAGAACGTGTTTCCAACAATTTCCCCCTTTTTGATAATGGCAAACATTAAGCGAGATATGCAAGACAAGCAATTTATATTGACGATTCAAGACAAGTATATAAATGCAACAAGTATGTAATTTGTTCCCCCTCAATTTGAGAATTCCCCCTCAATTTAAGCTTATAATTTGAGAGTGCATCATACCCGTTATCTTCCCCCTTTTGCCATTAGCAAAAATAATAATAAGATGCCAAAGATGAAATAAACCTTGTTTATTTATTAAAAGAATTACAGCAACAGGGAAGACAATACAACATATAAAAACAAACTTAAAAAAAACTACAATTATTCATTCATCATCTTCCGCCTCATCATCCGGCGCTGCTTCATATGGAACAAGACCCGCATATGGATAATGAACGTGGTAAAAATATCCATGGATCTCGTGAGTTAATTGACCGAAAGAAGAGGTCAATGAAGCAATTTGGTCGGAAATGAATTGGAGGGAAGACTCTTGAGGCGGAGGAGCACGACGGGTTGGAGGAGGAGCAGGTGCTACATGATCACCGTCATGATGAAAGGAGGATTCCGAAATTTCCCACTTTTTGGTACTCTTTTTGAGAGGACCATTTCCAGTGACGAATCCGGTGGCTTCAAGAAAGTTCATGATGAGGAGAGCATAAGGAAGAGGCCTATCATCTCCGATAGCGTCACGCATGTGAATTTTGATAAGCCGACACCAATTGATGTTAGCTCCGGTAACTATGGCATGCATGAGCTTGGTGTCCTCTTGGGAAATGGTGGTATGGTTGTGCTTACGAGGCTTGAGGACTCGGGTGACGAAATAGAAAATTAACCGGTAATTTGGATCCATTCCCGTAATTGTAGGACGACGGGAGGAGAGATTTGGATCATAAGAAGTAAGACCGATTTGGTGTAAGAGGGCTGTTTCATCAAAAAGGGCTCCGGCCTCTCCGGTGTACCGAAAAATGTCTTCACCATCATGAGGAAGACGGGCAATGGTATGAAGATTTTCATCGAAAAGAAGAATTTGAACACCATTAATGTTGGTGACAAGCTCACCATCATCATCCTCATGGATGTTGGAATAAAATGCTTGAACCAATGTAGTATTGATGTAAGGATGGGTAAGGAGTAAAAAGTCAAGAAGTTGAGAATTTTTGAGCATATTTGCAGCAGGCCCAAATGATTCAAGATACTTGTGGGTTGAAAAGCGGGGTGGAAGAATGTCGCGCTTTTCGAATTTGGTTAAGAATCGAGTAAGCTCGATGTCGGAATTAAAATATAGAACGGAATCATCTTGATAGGGATAGTTCGGACGAGGAGGGGCAGCAGAGGCGGATGCGCCGTGCCTAGCAGAACGGGAACGTTCTGAGTGACGGCCCGACATTTTTAATGAAAGCTGCTGGATTTTGCAAAGGATTAGAGGGAATTTGATATTTTGAAAGCTAAAATTGATGCTTGAGTGAATGAATATGAACATATATGAAGCCTATTTATAGAGGGGAGAGTGGCTTATCATTTATGGAAGAAATCTGCTGAGAATTTAAAGCCAAATCAGTCAGAAACGGTAAAATAAATTCACTGACCGTTAGACAATCGATTGTTGAGATGCAATAATCGATTGTTGAAGAGTTATGACCTGACTTGGAACTGACACAAATCGATTGAGGAGCCAACGGTAACAAGAGTTTAAATTTCTGACATGAAATAATCGATTGTCAAATGTGGAATAATCGATTGTTTTGGAAAAGCATTGCTGAATGGCTGAGACAGAAATCGATTATGCAATTTAAGGAATCTATTATTAAACAAAACTGCATAATGAACATAAACCATAAACAATCGATTAGTGATACTGCTAATCGATTTTCAGCACAGTAAAATAACCGATTATTTGCTTGGAACAATCGATTGTTCTGTGCCAAAACTTTATAATTCACCCTATCTTTTAGGGCGATACCTGCAAAATAGAATTAAACGTCTCCGACGCTCAAGTCAGTAATTTGTAAAGAAGTAATGACTTAAACTAGTGTTGCCAAGTGAGAACGTGAGCTCTTAAGAAGTGTGTCCTAAAGTGTTCTTAAGAGAGTTTAGGGTACTTACCTTTCCTCCGACGTCTCCAATTACCTGTTGGAGAGGGTGATCTTTGATTGTCCTCCACTCGTTAGGCATATTCATTTCTTTTTCCAATTGTGGCGCTTCTTCCGTTGGTTGTTCCTCAGTTTCATCTTTATTTTCCTTGGGTGGTTCCTCTTGTATTTTGTCTTTCAAGCTGTCTAAGGTACCTGCAAGATCAAAACCAGAATCCTTTCTCGCCAAGCGAGCATTATTTTCGGAAAATACAACATGAGGGGATTCCTCCACAATTTGGGCTCTTTTATTAAAGACCCTATATGCTTTACTACGTGAGGAATATCCATTGAAAATACCTTCATCCGACTTAGCATCAAATTTACCCAATTGGTCTTTGCCATTGTTATGAACAAAACATTTGCAACCAAAAACTCTAAAATGGGAAATATTTGGTTTTCTACCCTTATAAAGTTCGTAGGGGGTTTTCATGAGTATCGGCCGAATTACTACTCTATTTAGAACATAGCAAGCGGTACTCACGGCGTCCGCCCAAAAATGTTTGGGTATCTTAGCTTCGTCGAGCATGGTTCTAGCCATCTCTTCGAGACACCTAGTTTTCCTTTCCACCACCCCATTTTGTTGTGGTGTACGTGGAGCGGAAAAGCTATGCTCGATTCCGAGTTCGTCACAAAAGTCCGCAAAGAGATTGTGATCAAACTCTCCCCCATGATCACTTCTAATTGAAGTGACGGTTGTTTCTTTCTCATTTTGAACACGCTTAAGAAAATATTTAAAATTTTGAAAAGCATCACTTTTATTGGCAAGAAATAAAGTCCAAGTAAATTTCGAGTAATCATCAACAATCACAAAAGCATATCTATTTCTTCCTAGACTTTCAATGCGAGAAGGACCAAATAAATCCATATGAAGCAATTGCAATGGTCTAGCAGTTGAAATAATGTTTTTAGATTTGAAAGATGCTTTTGTTTGCTTCCCTTTTTGACACGAGCCACAAATAGAGTCATTTTCAAATTTTAAAATGGGAAGACCAACAACTAAGTTTTGAGAAATCAATTTGTTCAAAAGATGCATATTGATATGTGCTACTATACGATGCCATAGCCAAGTATCATCCTCTTTACTCATTAGACAATCAACATAATCGGGTGAGGATTTAGCAAGATCAACCATATAAATGTTATCCACTCTAAAACCACGGAGGATAATTTTGAAATCACTACGTCTGAACACTAAGCATTCATCCGAATCAAATAAAGCAAGATTTCCCTTGTCACACAATTGGCTTATGCTCAAGAGATTATGCTTTAATCCTTTAACAAGTAATATATGCTTAATAGAGGATTTTTCATCCTTACCGACCGAGCCGATGCCGATGATCTTTCCTTTATTGTTATCACCGAAGATAACACTTCCTCCTTCTTTGTGCTCTAATTGAAGGAATTTGGATTCATCTCCCGTCATATGCTTGGAGCATTCACTATCAAGGTACCATAGTACACTTGATCCCTTCAAGCACACCTACAAAACAAATTAATGTTCTTTAGGTACCCATGCCATCTTGGGTCCTTGGGGGTTAGGCATATTATAATGATGCGATTGAGTAATATGTCTATGACGTGTAAAGCATGCCGGAGCAATATGACCAATACGTCTACAAATGACAAGTCACATTTGGGTTATGCATCTTCTAGGTTCATAGTAACTAGACGGATGAAAATTTCTTACTCTATTTTGAACACTATAACTATTTCGCATTTCATGAGAGTTATTTCTCCTACTATGAGCTCTAGGATGGGCAGCCTTTCTAGAGTGATTGTTTCTCGGTTGAGGGCCATTCTAGGTCTTCTAAGGGGTTCAAAATTTGGCCTAAAGTATGCATCATTTCTAGGGTGACTATTTCTAGGTGGTAAGTCATTCCTAGGTCTTCTAAAAAGTTCAGCATTTTGTCTAGTGTGCATATTGGCTCTAGAGTTGTTGTTTCTAGGATAAGCATTTCTATTGTTAATCCTAGGTTGAGCTTTAGGTTGTTGGGGTTTAGCTTCAACCTTTTCTTAATTCTTAAAGCCTATTCCATGCTTGGTTGATTTCAAGTTAACAAGAACATCATTCAAGTTTTTGTGCGAAGAATTAAACTTATCTAATGTGCCTTTAAGCCTACTTACTTCATTCTTAAGATGCAAACAAGAAGTGCAATTTCTAGTAGAGCTTTCGGGCTTATCGGAACTTCTTTTTCCAAAAAACTTGTTTTCCTCTTTCAGCTTCTCATTTTCTAAAACCAGTTTTTCTAAATCCTTTTCTTTTAAAGAAAACTGTTTTTGAAAATCTTTTTCTTTTAGAGAAGCATTTTCTTTTACGCTTTTGACTGTTTTTGAAGCTTTAATAAATTCAGTATATAATTCATCAAAAGCAGTTCGCATTTCATCAAGAGTAAAGAAGTTTTGAGACGAAATTTGACATACCTCGTCTTTGTTATCTTCTTATGCCATGAGGCAAAGATTTGCTGCTTCGTCTTCTTCTCCTTCGCTTGACTCATCTCCGGAGTCACCTTCCCAAGAAATATATGCTCATTGCTTTTTAAAAGGTTTCTTTTCCTTTTTGAGGTTTGGGCAATTCGACTTGATGTGCCCGGTTTCTCCGCATTCGTAGCATTTTATTTCTCCTTGCTTTTTCCCTTTGCGTTCATACTCCTTGCATGAACTTTTGAAATCTTTTGATAACGAGTTCAAACTCGTTGTCTCCTTCCTCATCAATTTGCGGTTGACTTGTGCTCGCCTTTAGAGCTATTCTTTGCCTCCTTTGATCATCAACAAGAGGTTTAATAATAGTAGATTCATAGGTCTTGAGATTACCTCTTAATGCGTCAATTGTGACATTTGAGACGCCGATGGATTCTTGGATTCCGTCGGCCTTTGATCGCCATGCCGGAGTGAGACTTCTAAGGATCTTCCGTACAAGTTCTCTATCCGTGAATGTCTTTTTGAGGGCATGTAGATCATTTACGATTATTGAAAATCGTTCAAACATTTCGTCCACCTTTTCTCCTTCCTTCATGTGAAATAATTCATAAGCATGGGTTAGGAAATCAATTTTTGCTTCCCTTACCTGATCCGTTCCTTCGTATGTAACTTCTAGCTTGTCCCACATCTCCTTTGCTGTTGTGCAACACGATATTTTCCTGTAATCATCAGCATTAACAGCACAATATAATAAGTTTATTGCATTAGCATTATTTTGGACCTTTCGGATGTCATCCGCGTCATACTCATCCTCGGACTTGGGAACCCATTCATTTTCCACCTTCTTGGTTGGAATTTGATTTCCCTTTGTAAACACCTTCCAAAGGTGAAAACTGTTGGATTGAACGAAGATCATCATCCTCTTCTTCCAGTACGTGTAATTTGTACCATTGAATAGAGGTAGTCGTGTGGAGCACTGTCCTTCATAAATTCCTGCAAAAGAGTCACGAGTAGAAGCCATAGATGGTTCTCTCAAACTGTTAAGTCTTCAGAGAGTATGGCTCTGATACCAATTGTTAGAAAATACACTTAGCGCTAGGGGGGGGGGGGGTGAATAGCGTTATAATAAAATTTAGCGTAAACTTGCGGAAATTAAAATTTGCAGGAAGTAAATAAGTGCGATAAGTAATAACTTACACACAGATATATCCTGGTTTACCACAACGTGTGGCTAGTCCAGTCCCTGAGAGACTCTCTCGAGATTTTCCACTAACTTGTCAAGCTTCCGGGTGCTTAACAAACCTTTACAACTTGAGGACGCAAGCCTCAACACCTTTGCTCGGAGTTACAACACTCCAAGGCTTCAACCAAGGAAACACAAGTTCCTTACAACAAGAGAATCACAATTCTCTTCCAAGTGTACAAACACTAAAACACTCAAACAATATACTCCTTTATGAGTAGGTATGAGTAAAAAGAAATAAGCTCTAGATCACAACAACTTTGGACAAGAATATGGCTCTCAAAAGCTTTATGTAATTGAATATAAAATGATAAACAAAAGTATGCAAGCTTATAGCAATGTAATGATTAGTTTTAGTATGTTGTTGTGTTTAAAACACTAAAATGAAGCTGTATTTATAGTTGAAAAACTTGGCATTACCGTTGCCTAATTGCCAATTAAGAGTTGCTGATTTTACTCACTGACAATCGATTGTCAAACCCCAACAATAGATTGTCTGCCAGTCAGACCAAAATTCAATCCCAGATTTTACGCTTGATAATGGATTACTTACAATCCATAATCGATTACTGGCAACGTTCAAAAAATCCTTTCCAGATTTTACCACAAACAATGGATTGTCCAGAATCAACAATCGATTACTCAGCAACGTTCAAAAAATCTTTTCCGGATTTTAATCAAAACAATCGATTATACAAAATCAATAATCGATTACCCAATAACGTTCAAAAAATATTTTCCGGATTTTAATCAAAACAATCGATTATACAGAATCAATAATCGATTACCTGACGGTATTTGAAAACTTTACGACAACGGTCAGCTTCACAATCGATTGCACAAAGTCAACAATCGATTACTTATCAGTTTTTGAAAAACATTTTAGACACTGTCTCTTTGACAATCGATTGTCCAATGTAACAATAAATTATTTAATAATTTTGAAAATCACTGGAAGACACTGTCTCAACATAATCGATTACCATTAGTTCATAATCGATTATTCTGAGTTTTGAAAAACTTTGATGGACACTGCCTTAGTCACAATCGATTGTCATTAGTTCACAATCGGTTGTCATGCAGGTTTGAAAAACCTGATGCTCACTGTCTTACTCACAATCGATTGTCATTATTTCACAATCGATTGTCATGCAGTCTTGGCTTAAAACAATCGATTATCATAAGTACATAATCGATTATCTTGGTCCAGATTTTTAAGGCATGTCTAAAAATTATTTTGACTACTGTAAATATGCATGATTTAAAATCATTTGACATTAAATTAAATATGCATGATTTTGGAAAATAGTTTTATGAGAGAAGCCATGTTACGAGTCAAGTTGTAGGATCAAGATCACAATTAAGAATGACTCAATTAAACTATAATTTTTGTCTTGAGCTTGAATCTCGTTGTATATCAATTGTGCGCTTGTTTCTTGAACTTCGTGATATATCAATTTTCGCTTCGTTTGTCATTCATCAAAACCTATACAATTGCATTGAGAACGTGTTTCCAACATAATCGAATTATTTATGCCATTAATTTTGCAAACCCGAGGTTGTGAGATGACAATGGGCACATATGAGAACAGCTCGAAGATGCATCTGTTAAGACCATAAAATATCTAAACGAACCACTAAGTGGGTGAATAGGTCCACAAATGTCCCCTTGTATACGTTCCAAATACGCAGGGTACTCAATCCGAACCTTTGTTGGTGATGGTCTAATAATTAATTTGACTTGATAACAAGAAGTGCAAGAAAATTTATTATTTAAAAGAGTCTTCAAATACTTTAATGGATGCCCATTTGAGTTTTCTATAATTCATCTCATGATCCAGGATGTCCCAATCGATTATGCCAAAGTAAAAAAGTATCGGAATCAGTAACCTTTTGGTTTACGGTAGAATGTGCCTCAATTACACTAATATTTGTCCAATACAGGCCACAAAGATAAAGATGAGAACTTCTCAATAACCCTCTTTTGACCATAGACATTCTTGGTAATGATGAGATATTCAAGATTATTCTCATCTATTATCTCAATATGATATTCATTTCGGCGGATATCTTTAAAACTTAACAAGTTCATCTTGGACTTGGAAGAGAACATTTCATTCTCTATGATAAGCATTGTTCCCTTAGGCAGAGTTATAGTAGCTCTTCTAGAGCCTTCAATCAGATTGCTACTACCATAAATTGTAGTAATATCTACCTTACACATACTTAAATGAGAGAAATATTTCTTTACACATACTTAAATGAGATAAATATTTCTTCTCTTTGAATATTTTATGTGTCGTACATATATCAACTAAACAAATAGTTTTAAGATTAAACTTTGATCCAACTTTGCTTTGTGAGATATTCATATTTGTTTCCCATAGTTTGACGTACAAAAAAATTATTTTATTATTAGAGATATAGATATTCCAAACAATTGCTATATGGAAAGAGAAAAGTTGAAATAATGAATACAACAACAAATAAAATGTGACGCATGGGCCATAAATTGAACGAAATACTTTGATTTGTTGTATTAAGTACTAGCGTGTTACTACTACTCTAATAATGTTTAGCTAATAAGCTTTTGGAAAACTGAAAAGAAAAAAAATCACACCTTTTGAAAGCAAATATCGTAAATCATAACTAGTATACTACTATATCAAACTTGTTTAGTAGTGCAACTAATCATTTTAATGGTAAAAGAACGAAATCATCTTATTATACTTGTGACTTATTAGATGAGAACATTGTCTTATGAGGTTCGGGGTTCCTATGCACTAGCTACATTATAAATGTTAATCTCCTGTCTTGGTACGTTATTTTTTAGAGAAGCTTGATAAAGCTTAATCAAATATCTTGATATATAATAAATAATTTTTTTAATGCATTTTTCTACTGCAACGATAATATTTATTTTCAAACTATTTGTCTTTGGCTTCTCATCTTTCCCTTCTACTTTTGGTAATTATTTTTCTTTGGGGGTGGGGGTGGGGGTGGGGGAGAGTGTGTGATTAACACCAGATTTTTTTTTATTGTCCACGGTCACGACCACGACGACAATCACAAATAGGGCCATGGCCATTTCCACGCTTAGCATAATGAGAATACACCTCATCCACTTCAGGAAATGGTGTATACCCAGTGGGTCGATTTTCATGATTTCTCATGAGCAAGTCATTATTTCGTTCAACCACAAGGAGAAGAGAAATCAACTCAGAGTACTTCTTGAAATCTTTTTTTCGGTGCTGCTGTTGCAATCCCATATTAGAGGCATGAAACGTTGTGAATGTTTTTTCAAGCATATCATAGTAAGGCTTGAAGTGTCGCGGTTCCGAACCGGAACCGTGGCCTTGCCGGTTCCGGTTCTACTGGTTCCAGGGAACCGTGGCGGGGCGGTTCTACCCGTTGGAACCGCTAGAACCGGAACCGCCGGAACCGGAACCGGTTCTGGCGGTTCCAAACGGTTCTGCCGGTTCCCAACGAGCATTTTTCAAAAAAAAAGTTTTTAAAATTATTTCAGCAACGGCTCTTTGCAAAAAGTAGACGTTTGGAAGTTTAAAAAATAGTCATTTGGCCCCCAATTAATTTAACCCCAAACTTTATATAATTACACTATTTCCCATTTCTCAACTATAAATACCCCCTCATTCTTTCATTTTTATTCACTAATTCATTAATATCTCTCAATCTCTCTCAAGCTCTCTTTCAATCTTTCTAGTGCAAGTGCTTAATTTATTATTGCAAATTCGTGAAAAATTGTGAAGTTGTTGAATTGAAGTTTTCAAGTTCAACGATTTTAAATTTTCAAGAAGTTGTTCGTCAATCCGGTAAACTCTTTTCAACTCTTACGAGCTAATAGTAATTTTTCGGGTTTTTAGTTTGCTTAATTGTAATTATTATGGCATTTTCGTTGAAAAAAATATTCGGTAAAGGAAAAGCTAAAACCGGTGAAAGTAGTGGCAAAAATACTACCCTCCCCCGGCTCCCCGACCTAGAAAAGATAAGCAAGTTGAAAGTAGTAGCCAACCTAGATGTCCTAATGAACCCTTTGGAATCCTTGATAGTGATCACCCTTGTTTTCAATTTAGCGATATTGATTTTCTACATGATGTAGCAGTAGGTGATAGAATAGACGATGATATTACGAATGCTCTTTATCCTAATGCACATATCTTAGAAGGAAATGAGGATGATGATGATGATGATGATGAAACCCAAGCTCCAGTAGATTTAGATGATACACCTACTAGTCCTGCTCATAACTTAGGTGATGAACCGGCACACCCACTTGTACAAACTCCCATTTTTAGTAGACAACCTCCTAAACGTACAGAAACATCATTAGTTTGGTAATTTTTTATTCAACTAAGAGAATAAAATAAGGCTAAGTGTAAATCTTGTGGGAAATTACTTGTTCATAGGTATACTGGAGATCGTAGCGGCACGGGTAGTATAGTTAAGCATATAAAATTACACCCCTAGCGATAAGGCTAGATATATGCAATTGAAAGCGCAACAAGAGGGGAGGACAAGTGTTGATTCTACAGTTAACCCAAGTACTGGTTCTAATCTAGTTCAACCAAGAATAAACACAGTCACCGGAGGTATTTTATATTACGATCCAAATAAGGATCGTGAAGAATTAGCGAAAATAATTATTGTTATGTGTTTGCCTTATTCTTTTCTTCTAATCTGCATGGATTCATTATATTAGAAGAGTATTTAATCCTACTTATAAAGGTTGGCCTCGCGCAACAGTTAAGGCCAATATTTATAAATACAAGCATGAATATGAACAATATTTGCGCTATTTATTTACTCATATAACTAATCGTATTTCTATTACAACTGATATTGGTAGAAGTGGAAATGACTGTGATTATCTAACTGTAACAAGCCATTGGATAGACGAAGACTGGATAATGCAAAAACGTATAATTGCATATAATAATTAATTCACGGCACACGCGTAGGTTTATAACTGACACTGTTTCATATGTATGCAGATATTTTTGCTTTAGTGATAAAATAATGTCAATTTCTATGGATAATGCTTCTGGCAACACTAGTGCAATAGGCATGCTAACAAGAACACTGAATCCTGCATTTACTAATATTTTTCATGTTGGATGTATTTGTCATATTTATCATTTAATTGTTGGTGATGTTATGTGAATATTAAACATAGAAATTGAAAAGGTGAAAATGGCTCTTAATTGGCTATTTTATTCAAACCGTAGAAGTAGACTTAGAGAATATTTTAAAAAATGTGACGAATATGGCCTTAGAGAAAGAAAGGTTCCTAAACCTTGCCCGACTAGGTGGAATTACATGTACAAAAGTTTAGTAGTAGCGTAAGAATATAGAAACCCAATTAACGCTACGTATAGTTCTCGGGATTGTGGTGAGGAAGATGATGAAATGCTAACTACCCAAAATTGGACTAATGTTAAAATTCTTTTAGATTTTTTAGAACATTTTCATGTGGCTACAAATGCTTTTTTAGGACAATATTATCCGACTATTTCTAACTGTTTAGTTTATATTGCCGCACTTGCTAGTTTGTTTGTTAATTTTATCGAGGGAGAGGACATTTATGAACTTGCAATAACTGAAATGAAAAAAAAGTTTAAAAACTATTTTTTTCCAATCCCTCCTATTTTTGGTGTGTCTGCTATGTTAAATCCAACTATGAAATTAGGAGGTCCTCACTTTTGGTATTCTACTATTTATCGATCTTTAGATCTTTCAGAAGTAGAAATTGCTACACTAGCTGATGCGAAAGCATCAATTAAAGTTAACGCTCAAACTGTTTATAATGCTTATAAACAGACATTAGAGCAGGCTAGGCCAAATATTCCAACCCCTACTTCGTCTACATCACAATCGTCTAAAAGAGCTGATGGCTTAACAACTCTTAAATCGTGGACGGAGTTCAGGGGTACTCAAAGTGATAATTTAGATGAAATTTCCCATCTAAATGAGCTTCAAGTTTATTTGTCGCAGGGACTAGAAAAGGAGAATCTAGACGGCTCTTTCGACCTTTTGGAATGGTGGAAGACAAGGGAAAAGCATTTTCCCGTTCTTGCAAGGATGGCTCGGGATGTTCTGTCGATTCAAGCGTCAACTGTTGCATCGGAGAGCGCTTTTAGTCGAGCAAGACTACAAATAGGTGATCACAGAGCGTCGATGCGGGACAGCTTGGAAAAATCAGTGCTTTTTCGAGACTGGATCCGCGCAGAAAGAAGGAACTTTGGCCTAGCAGAATCACAACCAGAAATAAATGAGGCGTATGAAGGAATGATAGCAGAACTTGCTCAGGAAGCAACTTCACCCGGAAGTGGTGATGAACAAGCTTCATTTCCACCACCGCCAACACAACCACCTCCCAACTTTGAAGGTTTTATGAGATTTGTTAGAAATAATGCATAAATTATGATGTAACTTGTACATTGGCACGTCTTCTTTTAGTTTTTTTCCTTTTAATGGTGGTATTAGTACCATATTGTGCTCATTCCATTGGAGGAAGGAAGACTAAGAAAGATATGCCATTTTGGTCAATAAATATGCTCTATATCATATCCTTGAATATCTTTTGTCTCAATATTTCTTTATCTTTACTTCTATATCAATCCTTGAATATTTATATAACATACAATATATAACATACAACAAAATATACTAATTACAACATTCTTTTATCAATATATACTACTTATATACGATTTATACTAATTACTAACTACAACACAATATACACTACTTATATACAATATATACTACTTATATACAAAATATACACTACTTATACATAATATATACTAATTACCAAACACAATATATACTATACTAATAACATAGTACACCATATAAAATATATTTTACAATATACTAATGACTACTATACAAGAGATTGATTTAAAAAAAATGAAAAAAATTTAGAACCGCCGGAACCGCCGGAACCGGAACCGCCAGAATCGGAACCGCATGGTACCTGAACCGTCACGGGCCGGTTCCACCTTTAGAACCGCCAGAACCGGAACTGCCAGAACCGGAACCGCCAGAACCGAAACCGCAGACCCAAATAGACCCAGAACCGGAACCGGATACAGCCTTATATCATAGTCAGTGATAGTATCTCCACAGAGTTTCAATTTACAAGTAATTCTGAATATTGCAAAATTATATTCAGAAACAGAAAGATTTAAAGTCTTGGAGCTTCAGATAAGCCCAATCATATCGTGCTTGTGGAAGAGTAACCAACTTTAAGTTGTCATTCCACAAAGTAAATGGATCTTTGACTGTGAGATATTCTATTTTTAACCGTTCATCAAGGTGCTGGCGCAAGAAAATCAAGATCTTAGCACGGTCTTGGGTAGATGCTTTATTTTTGTCTTTAATGACATCTCCAAGACCCATGGATCTAAATGAATTTTAGCATCCAACACCCACGTCATATAATTCTTGCCCGAAATTTCAAGGGCAACAAACTTTATTTTCATAATGTCAGTCATAATTAAAAAGAGGAGAAAAGTTATACCTTAATCTTCTCAAAGAGCTTCTTGAGATGGTAAAGTCTCGTGCTGTTAACGTGTAATAAAACAATAAAAGAAGAAGAACAATATTACAGAGAAAGAAAGAGAGAAAATTCTTATTGAATTTTTGGGATGAATTATAATAAAATAGAACACTCTATTTATAGAGAGAGATAAAATCTATTTAAATATAAATATTCATCATAAATAAAATTTTATTTATAATAAATTTATAATTTTTTTAAAAATCCATGGGCTTACGTTCATGTCTTAAAGCTTACACCTCGATCCATATCAAGTAAAATACAATAGCTTATGAGCCGCCCTTTAAAACATAGTATTAAATTCAATCACTAAGAAATAATTCCTCTGTTCAATTTATGTGAACCTATTTGATTGGGCACGGAGTGTAAGAAAAGAGAGAAGACTTTTGAATTTATAGTGTAAAATGAAGCAAATATATTTTGTGTGGCTATAAATCATTGCACAAATGTAAATTTTTTGCAAATAGAGAAAGAAATTATTTTTTTTGGTACGAACTAAAAAGGAAATATGTTCACATAAATTAAAATGGATGGAGTATATATTGAGGAGGAGGTAGTTTATTTGTAAAGCAACCTCTTTTTTGCTTTTGGTGGTGTCATGAAAATTGGAGGAGCTCAAAGTTTGTACTTTCTCACTTTTTCTCTCTCTCTATTTTTTTGGGCCCTTCTTTTTAATGGGAAGTCAGAGGCTTATTCCAGAGATAACAGTCATCAAAGGAAGTTGCCCCTGGCGGGAATCGCTGTCAGGATTTTGTCTTACTATAATCACCCTTGCCTTGGACTTATTTTACATCCATGCCATTGATCATTAGATTGGTTATCCTTGTATTGTTCATTTTAAAAATGGTCAAATATATTACTTTTGTTAAGAATAGAATTCTATTTAGAGTGAATGTCTATTTTGTAGAGAGTTTTACTTTGAGGCCAGGTTATTTGTCCTCCTATAAATAGAGGGGTCTTACCCCATTGTATATCACCCCAAAATTCAATAAGAATTTTCTCTCTCTCTTTCTCTGCAATATTGCTCTTGTTCTTTTATTGTTTTATAACACGTTATCAGCACGAGACTCTAACCAATTGAGTAGAAGCTTTGGGATTGAGAATAATGATCGTCAAAATGTTCTATGATCTTCCTTCATGATTAAATTGATTTAAGGTAAGTATTTTACTTTTCTCTTTCAAATTCTTGTAATTCTATTATTTGATTTTAAATACAAGCATAGACGATAAATTTTGATTGCAACTCTAATGGAGTTTGAAAGAAATTATAACCATCCAAAGTGGTAAAATTTCTATGCGTTGCCATGATCAAATTCATGTATGATTGTGGGCAAATAATTAAAAATCTGTCCCATTGAATTTGCTCCATTCTCATTCCCTCAAGAGAATGTGATAGCAGTATGTGATAAGTCTGAAAGAAGATAAAATTATTACCGTGAAGGTATCAATGGATGTGGATGTGACAATAGACGAAATTATAATCGTCATTATTGTGATATTGAGAATAATAAGGAGTCTCAAAATAATCCTTCACTCTGTGAAAGTAATGTTTGTCATCAATTTGACATGAGATTTCGTAAAGCACATCTAGATGACTAAGGTCCATTCATGATGTGAATGTGACAACATCTAATTTATGAATACATATTCATTCTTGGAAGAATATGAACGTGCATGTGGTAATGAATATACCACACTCGCCTCTAGAAGGAGGTTTGAGATGATATAAGAAAATAATGTCATTACTATGGCATGAATGGTCATTGATCACATACCTATTGTACGCCAAAATATTTTGGCAATCGAATTATTAAAGGACAACAATAATGCAAGAAACATATCTTGCATATAATTTTTACTATGACCATAATGATACAACTTTCTCTCTAAAAGGAATATTCACTATATGGATATTGATTAATATGTGATAATACCAAATAAATTGAGAACTCTGTAAGAGCCAATTATTACTATTTTGGGAGAAACACAATTGATTTCCGATAAGGTATTGTATTGTAGTAAGTCTCAAAGAAACTTATTCAGTTTCCAAAGTATACGCGAAAGTGATTGATTATATTGAGACTATAAATAAAGAAAAGATTTGATATCTTCTATTACTACAACTTGTAGCGGGGTAATATATATGCGAAAAGTTACCCACTTTATTTTTCAATTTGTACTACACAAATAAGCGAATAGCACAATAAAGTGGATGTTTATTGATATAAAAACCTATATCATAATAAACATGAAGTTTATTGAGAATTGCACATGTCATGGTGTAAACATGAACTTATCAATATTGATAATTTATTCAGTTGGCACAATCAATTTTAGCCATATTAATTTAAATATGATGTGCAAAAATAATAGAAAATTCACATGGGTAAATATTAAAGAACTAGAAAGTTCTTTACGGATTCTATTATATTGCTTGTTCTCATTAATTAATTAACCAACTAAAGTTGAGATTCAATACCATGAATTCTGAAAATATCAAAGGTGAATATGAGCCCATTCACTTGTCATGTATACCACATAAGATGCATATATGAGATGGTTACATGTGTGATTATTATTAACCCGCAACATGGTATTTTGCGAGGTAACTTGCTCAATAATTTAATTTAGAGCACAATTTCTAGATTTTCTATTCAAGATAATTCATCTTGATAAGTTGGTTTACATCATAGTTGATTTAGAAAAATAATTTATTGAGTGCCTCCACTTAATAGCTAAACTATTGTTTCTTATGAGAACAAAGTTATATATATCAGTTACGCTATATACGAGAGTATATTATATTTTCCCCTAACAAGTGGTTCAGGATCATGAACCAAATAATTTCATCTCAATATTATTGATTTGCGGTGTATATTTTGATTAACACCACAAAACACAAGGATGGGTTCTCAAAGTTGAGAAAATAAGTTAGTTTTCCACATAATGGATAGACATGATAAGCAGATGAGAAAAAGTTACGTGGAATGAATTATTATTAGTATATCTAGATCCTCGATTACGATAATATGAACTTTAAGTTCATAAAAAGATAACTAGTTTGCAATATATTGCAAAGCATGCCATACGCATTTGTTGACCCAAAGAAAATAACTATATTCTCATTGTAAATGCTCATATTAAGTCCTAGAAGGATAAAGTCTATGGTACGCTTAAAGCGTATATACACATCGGTTTCAAACAGAACTTCTTGATAAAGAAGATGAACAAATGATCAAAGTGATCATAATAAAATAGGCAAGTGATCTAGAAGGTCACATGACATAACACTTCATAAAATCTCATGAGAGATTCTGGTATCTGAATATATGAATGAAGAGATCTCTATGTTATGTCTTTATGAAAATTTATTGGAACTGATATAAAATGTTCGTCGACGACATCTATGATAGCACTAAATATTGATGAGGATCTTAAGTTTGTCGAATACAGACAAAAATATTGGCCAAATAGAAGAGATGCAATTCGAATAGAATTGGTTTCATACGAAAGACATATAATTTTGTCTATGTTGTTCAAACACTTAAATGTATAAAGCCAATGCGCAATCAGTTTTCGATATCTTATATGTCTAGCATGACATGAAAACTTGATATGCATCTAAAGTCTATAATATGACTTATATGAATTAACTTATGTGACAATCCATGAAGGATTTAATTGCTTGAAGCATCTACAATTCTTGATCTTGAGGTACCACTTCCTCAGTACAATTTATGCACAAATGTATCTTGCTATAACTATAAGCATGATAATGTGATAGTGAGGATATCTCTATGGAAATATTGAAGAGTCATTCCACGATATTTGTGAAGACATTATATATCTACCACGAGTTATGATTTCAAGGTGCAAATATTCATTATAGTTAATATGGCTGATTTATTTTTCAAATCTCTACCAACGATCTCTTGAAGATGGTGCACAAGATTGGAATGTGAAGGCTCAAGGATGTAAATTGATGCTCTCTTCAGGGGGAGTTAATGCGCGTTGCACTCTTTTTCCCTTACAAAGTTTTGTCCCACTGGGTTTTTCTTGCAAGGTTTTTAATGAGGCAACCAATATGCGGATTTCTAAATATGTGTACTCTTTTTTCTTTTCTAGAATTTTTTCTCCCATTGAGTTTTATTTTAGTTAAGGTTTTAATGAGGCACATTACTTATTGAGTAGACATTCAAGGGGGAGTGTTAAGAATAGAATTCAATTTAGAGTGAATGTCTATCTTGTAGAGAGTTTTACTTTGAGGCTAAGTCATTTTTCCTCCTATAAATAGAGTGGTCTTACCCCATTGTAAATTACCCCAAAATTCAATAAGAATTTTCTTTCTCTCTTTCTCTGCAATATTACTCTTGTTCTTTTATTATTTTATAACAACTTTACTATAAAAACTTATTTAAACTTACCGTTTGTTAAAATTATCAAGGTGTTTGAGCCCCTACTATTAGAGAGGGACTCGTGGCAGCTCAGAAAAAAATCCAAACCAAAAATTTAAATTACCGATTCAATTATAACCCATGCCTATTTTTATACACAACCCAATTCCCCCACTTAGTATAAACCCTCGTTAAAAAAAATAAAATTAAAAGAAAAACTCACAGCTTCGATACGAGTTCTCAGTTGAAAGCTTTAAGAAAAGATTCGATAATTTTGACATTTTTTCAAATTGTGATTCTTTGTTTTAGCGACAGTTAATATCTTTTAACAATCTTTTGATTGAGTTTCTTTCTTTGAACGATAAAAGTTGATATTTTCAGCAATCTTTTAATTGAAATTTCTTTGTTATTGGCGTATGAAGGCAGGGTTGAGCACAAAACATTAGAAAATAACACCTGAGGCTGCAAGTGTATTGAGCCATTCGATAGTAGAAGGAAGTTCACCGGAATCATGGACAAACGACGCCGTAGCATGTTGCAGCGACGTTATTAGCTTCTACTTCAGGATTTCACCGGCAAGCTTGTATGCGTTCACACCCCAATTCCTCTCATTGTAACCATCATATAAATGCTAATTTGACAACTCTTGCCGGAATTAGTCCTCGGATTCGTGCTAGCCCGACGCAAATGCGGATTTCATTATTATGTATTTGAATCCACAGTTGCTACAGTATATGGTACTGGGCAATGGTGGAATATAAGATGGATCAGAACTTTACATTAATTTAAGGAGAAAAGGAGGTTGTGATGGCGGAAGAATTGTGGCAGCAGTATGAAGGAGCGGGTCCAGTAACGGGTGAAATTTGAGTGAGTTGTCTACCCACTATAGCCCCTAAAAATTTTAAGACATTTTTTCCTATTAATATCATATATTATACCTTATTACAAAAAATGTTCATCGTTTGTTATTTATCGATGTTGTTCACATTTTCTCTACAAATTATATATCAATCCAAAAATAGAAAGATTTTGCCATAAATAACGCGCTAAAATTAAGGCACCAGATCTGCGTGTGATTCAGTCAAACATTAAATACGAAATTTGAAACGGAAGGAGATCTCAAAGTTGAAAAAATATATTCTTCCATATATTTTCCACCATTGATAGCCATTAAAAAGCTTGAAAGATTTGAATTCAAATTTGAGTTTTCAAAAATCATTATTTGTTTGGATTAGGTGATGTTATAAATAATTCAGAATATGTTTAGTAGTTTATATCTCAATTTTGAGGGGTTTTGGTGAAGATTAGACTTGGTTTTTACTGAATTTCACATTGAAACTCGTCGAAAAAGAAGAAGAAGAAGAAGAAGAAGAAGAAGAAGACATATTTCCAGAAATTGTAGATAAGTTGTAGATAAATTGTAGAAATGTAGATAAATTGTAGATTGCAAAGACTAAAACTTCTACAAGTCTTCTACAGTTATGTCGAAAATGCCAATTATGCTACAATTAAAATGAGAATTGGGATATTAAAATTCAATGTATTTAGTTTGTAGATATCTTATAGATAAAATTTCCACAAATAAACTACAAATCAATTTAAGTATTGTATAAAGTTGTATTATTTTTAAGAGTATCTACAAAATTACTACATTTATACTACAACTAGTAAACTCATCCGTGCTTCGCGCGGTTATAAAGAAAATGAAAATATATCCAAAGTCATAATATATTCAAAAATCAATCTTTGCTGATTCATTAAGTGTACTTTTATACGAAGTGGAGAACAATTTCTTTTACATAAATAATTAAAGAAAGAAAATATAATTTATAGAGTCATAGTCCAGAGATAGCCCATGCAGTAAATATTTTGAAGAAATATCTTCAAGATGCAATCTAAACTTTCTATATAAACAACGTTTCTCAAGAGAAAAGGATAGCTTCCGTACCATTAAAATCAATAAATAATAAAGTTATTTTTCTTGCAAAGGTCATTGAAGTTACGTCTATATTTGAACCTCCACCTTTCCTAAAGGAATAAAACACATTACACAGTAGACACCACTGTGTGGGAGGAATTAACTGGAGGTAAATAGTGGGGGTGTGGAGGGTGGGAGGAGAGAGAGGCAGGTGAACTAAAATTGGAGAATATATGCTCCTAAAATCACGCCAAGAATAAATGAAGCAATAATTATACCCTTAATTTGAATTATTGTATATAAATAGTAATTTGGTATGCTTAAATGTAATTAACACAACCCTTAAACAATAAATGCAATAAGGTTTGGTATATGGTATATGTATGTAAAAATCCTAAATTTTAATAGCCCATGTTTTGGCCCACTTGCAAAAGATGGCCATTCGGCCCAAACATATTGCATCTAGTAGCCCGAAATGTCTGTTTTGTATAGTTACTGTCTATTTTGTATATTTTTTGTATAGTAACAGTCTATTTTGTATAGCGACAATCTATTTTATATATATTTTGTATAATGAGAGCTAATTGCATATAAATTGTATAGTAGCAGTCTATTTAGTATATTTTTATATAGTGATAGACTATTTTGTACATATTTTATATAATGACCGTCTATTTAGTATATTTTTTGTATAATGACATTCTATTTTTGTATATATTTTGTATAGTGACAATCTATTTGTACATAAACTGTATAATGACAGTCTTTTTTGTATATTTTTTTGTATAGGGATAGTCTATTTAATATATATTTTGTATAGTAACAGTCTAATTTGTATATTTTTTGTATAGTGATAGTCTATTGTATATAAATTATACAATGACAATTTATTTTATATATTTTTATATAGTGACAAATAACAATAATGACATATTATATTAAAGATGACCACCGCTTCATTTAGCGTACAAATAGCTCTTCCTTACCTCATTTGTCCAAAATTCTCTTTAACGTCGTCTAACGCCTCTGTATACATTCTCTTGTTTTCTTTTCTTATGCTTCCCCGAGGTATAGCCAACTTTCATAGGCTTACATATCTTTCATTTTCTTGCACATTAATATCTGATACATATGCTGTTACTCGTAATTGAATTACGTTGCAGATCTAGGGTAGCTTGGAGGAAAAACTGCACGCATTCATCAAATCAATTATCTTGTCAATAACTTCTCCGACCACTAGTAGAAGTTTAAGGAAAGAATCACGTGAAAATCGGTAAAATTTGACCTTCCTTATTCGGATTGAATTTTATTACTAATGAGAATATTGTATTTGATAAAACTATTCACTAAAAATTTGCATTAGCAGTATGAAAAGAATCAGATGAGAATGACCATTAAGTTGGTGTATGTCCCACTCTATGCGTGGGTATACCCTCATCTTACCATACTTCAATTCATTTTTTTTGTAATTAAAAGAAATTTATTAGTTATTACAATCTTGATGAATTTACCGCTCACAAATAAAAAAGAGTGAAAATTGAATAATAGCATTGGATCAAGAACATTAATTGAGCATAGCACAAAGAAATCAAACTAAAATGACATTCTCTGCTTGAATACAAAATTAAATAGTCACAGCAACGTCAAAGAAGTAAAGAAAGAAAGAAAGAAAAATTAAAATATGAGAAGAGAAAGAGTGGCAGTGTTTTTGGGCTTGCACTTATAATTAATTTTGGACTATTAACTGTATGGTTTATTTTGGACTATCAATTGTTATTATCTTTTTTTCGGATAACTACAAATGAAATTTGCTCTTTTAATATTGGGATTTGGACATTTTTGTTTCTGAGCCGTCACGTGTCCTTCTATTAAAATTATTTGTAACTTTAAATAAAAGTATAACAATAAGGGGGAAAGAGGGGGGGGGGGGGGGGAGCTCAAATGCCTTGATAGTATAACAGGAGATAAGTTTAAATAATTTCTAATAAAGGAATATATTTTCGTTCTTAAAAAGATACAACAGCGTAAGCATTATGCACTTTGCTATGCTTTAAATTTTAATACTCAATTCAACGGAGTTTAAATCTGCTATTCGAAAAAAATACTATTTGAGCATTAATAACTCTTAAAAATATTTATTTGGTAGATTTGCATGTCATCAATTTAAAATAACAATGGGAATTGACTTTGCATAAGCATGCGTAAACAATAATACCATTATTCTAAATTTTAGGCAAGAAGTTGTATTTCTCTACGTACGTCTAGCAAAATAATTGTCTGTGGGGCGTTATACTTTCACGCGTCTGCATTTTCTCATGTTTATCGTGAAACATCGTTTACTTGAATAACTACTTTGCAAACCATATGGTTACCTAACAATGAATCAGGAAAAATAAATAAATATGGCATAGGTCTACTCCCTACTAATAATTATGTTTTAGCTATACCTTTTTTCTAGGAAAGATAATTACTATATATTAAAACATGCATACAGGATTGTGATGCGCATGCATCATATTACAAGAGCGAGAGCTAGGTAAACTAATAGGCATATAACGATTGGAGTTATTGTCTCTAGAAGAATCCAAATTAATAGTAGCAGTCTCCTTGGGTGCACGACGAGTAACCAAACACATGTTGTTGTCTTGATCGTTAAGTTGTTGTACTGCTGTAGATGGAACCATGCGTTGGAACGTGAATCCTCTATGATCTTCCAATAGTTGATTCGTAACACAAAAAGGTGGTTCATCAAAGATACACAACGCATCAGCATGTGGCATTCTACTCCCTAGCTTTCCAAGATTATCTGCTACAGAATTTTGTTCCGTATACACATGGGTGACTACTGGATCATGTAGCGTCCCCAAGAGGTACCTGCAATCCAAAATTAAGTTAGAATACCTTGAAGTTGGATTATTCAGAAGTGTAATTACCTCTTTTGCATCTATTTCCACTTGAAGTGGTAGCATGCTCAGTTGTGCGGCGAGATTTATACCTTTGATGAGAGCTTGTATTTCAGCAGATAGACAGTTCGTATGAGGAATTGGACCAGCAAATCCCACCATCCATTCGCCCTTGTGATTTCTAATAACCCCTCCAATTCCATCCCTGGCAGTCTCGAATGATGTTTCCCCATCCGTATTTAATTTGTAAAAATTTAATGCTGGAGGAATCCACTCAGATGTACAGGAACTCTATTAGAAAGCATATAAGTTGAGCTGACCATATAGGCATGTTCCATTGCTAGATTAAAAACATAAATGGATTAGGCTGTTGGTCCTTATGCTCAAAAATGTATTTATTACGAGTAGTCCGAAGGTGGCAAAGACTAAGAGCCAAAAAAGTTCTAGAATTAACTTTATGTGGAAAATTAATCCCCTTGTAATAAGCGAGGTTTTTCAACCAATGGATAGGTGCAAAATTTGGTGGTATATTGTGGGTTATTCTTTGTAAACGAATGGCTTCCCAGTAATGAGCTGCACAAGAGCAGTGAAGTAGAATATGGCTTATCGATTCATTGCTAGCTTGGCATTTCAAACAAATGGAACTTACTGGAGTGCCTATGCATTTTAGATATTGTAGGGTCGGTAGTCTATTATGGAGAACCAGCCATAAAAAACTTCTAATCTTTGGTTGCACAAATAGTTTCCATATCCATTTGAAGTCAAAGCTAGAGGTAATTTAATGATTGTCTATATCAGAGAGTTCTTTATACATTTTTTGCACAGTGAAATGCCCATTAGTCATTAGGCCCCATTGAAGTTGATGTTGATGTGGTGCATAGATGGAAAGATATTGCTTGTTTATAATTGTTGCTACATCATTAAATTTCAAAGCTAAAATTCCTCCAGTCCCAAGAATTATTATTATTAAGAAAAGCAGAAACTGTGCGACTGTCATGTGATTTGGGTAATGGACCTATAAGCATGGACCTTAGAGTTGTACCTGTCCTAAGCCATGGGTCGGACCATAGCTTAATGTGAGTCCCTGCTCCTATCCTTCAGTAGATACCCCATTGGCAGTGATGCCATCCTTTGATTATATTACGCCATGTTAAAGAATTAGCAAAGTTATGAGTTTGATGAACGTATTTATTGAGGAGGGTCATTGCCCAAAGAGATCCTGGATTATGAAAAATTCTCCAAGCTAAGCTTGGAAGCAAAGCATACTTTTTAGTACGCAAGTTGTGAATTCCTAAACCTCCTTGTACTGTAGGTGTTGTAATTTGCTCCCACTTTAGAAGATGCAATCTCTTTCTTGTGTCAGTAGTACCCCAAAGAAAGTTCTTTTGATAATGATTTAGTTTATTAATGACAGTATTCGGTATATGAACATATTGCATGATATAGTTAGGAAGAGAGTTTAGAATTGACTTAATAAGAGTGGTTTTTCCTGCGAGAGTTAAAAATTTAGTTTTCCACCCTGCTAATCTATTTTTAAAATTATCTAGCATGAATTGAAAGTCACTATTTCGAGGTCGTCCAGTAAAAATTGGGAAGCCCAAATATTTCCCAAATGATTGATCCTCCTTTATTGCAAAAGATTGTAACACAAAATTTTTATTGGAAGGGGAGCAATTTTTTAAGAAAAATATTTTTAATTTCTCAAAATTAATTTTTTGACCAGAAATGTGATTGAAGCAATTAAGAACATCAATAATTGCATGACAACTTTGAGTAGTGACTTTTGATAGAAAAATTATATCATCCGCAAAGAAAAGGTATGAAAGACCGGGTCCCTTTTTAGAAATTCTAATAGGTTGCTATTTTAGGTAGTCTACCGATTGATTAATCATACGAGAGATCATTTCCATATACATCATGAACAAGTATGGAGATAAAGGATCTCCTTGTCGAATTCCTCGCGAAGGATGGAAATAAGAGGTACGAGTTCCATATATCATAATTGATGTAGATGTAGCAGTAACACACAACATTATTAACTCCGTGAGAGAATTTGGTATATTAAAATAGAGTAGTGTTTTTCTTATGAAGGACCACTCTAACCGATCAAACGCCTTTCCAAGATCTAGTTTTAAAAGCATGTAGCTTGACTTACCCTTCATTCTATGAAGATGGTTAATAATTTCTTGAACTATTATAGCATTGTCTGAAGCTCTTTTCCCTTGTTGAAAGCTGGATTGGGTCGGTCCTATGATCTTATAGAGTAAAGGCTTAAGCCTATTAACAATTATTTTTGTAATTAACTATAAGTAGTATTGCACAAACTAATAGGCCTATATTGCTGAATAGTGGATACATGCTTGACCTTTGGGATAAGGCAAATATAAGTACGATTACAGTCAGTAGGAATAAACTTATTAGTGAATATTTGCTTGCAAAATTGGATCACTTTAGGTCCAATATTTGAGATAAAAGAACGGATGTAGACCACTCAGACCAGGTGCCTTGTAGGGTTTGAATCCCTTCAGGGCTTGAGTAATTTTAATATCTGACGGAATAGCTTGAAGGACTTCACATTCAAAATTCCCCATGACATTAGAAGGGGAAACCTGAACATTTGAGGTGGAGAGTACATGATCCGTGGCAAATAAGTGTTGATAGTAATCAAATATTTGCCTTTGAATGTTGTCAGTGTTAAAAGTCCAATTGCCCATTGAATCTTGTAAGGCAGTAATTCTATTTTTCTTCTTCACTGGAGAGTAGTCATATCGAAAAACATAGTATTTGCATCTCCCTCGTTTAGCCAAGTTACCCTAGATTTGAGCTTCCAAAAATCCTCTTCTAAGCGAAGAATGCTACTATAATCAAGCGTTAGTTGTTGTTCTAGATTTTGAAGGAAAGTACTCGTAGGGTAGTGAACAGAAGATTGAATACCCATAAGTTGAGCTAACAACTTTCATTTACGGGAGAATATATTTCCAAAAGTATACTTATTCCAGTGAATAGGAACCTCTTGGAAATGCTTAGTGGTTGTGAGGAGATCTTCATTAGTATCCCAAACTTGATGTACTAAGTGATGAAACTGAGGATGTGTTGTCCATACTGTTTCAAACCGATATATATTCTTATAAAAGGGTCTTCTAGATTCTAATGTTAATAATAGAGGATAGTGGTACAAGTAAGTACGAGGTAAGTGCTAGACCGACGCCTTAGGATATAAATTAAGCCATTCATAATTCGCGAAAATACGGTCTAGACGTTCTAAAATTGTATGTCCATTACGATGTTTATCGGTCCAGGTGTACCTGCTACCCCTAAACCCTAAGTCCAACAAGTTGCAATGATTAATAAAATTATTAAACCTATCCGCTCTATTATTAATGGGCAGGCCCCCAAACTTTTCCTGCACAGTAAGTAATCCATTAAAGACCCTCCCTATCAACCGAGGATAAATAACATAATTTTCCTTAAAATAACACAAGTTTTCCCATGGAGTAGTTATGCTAGTATAATAATTAGAAGAAATTATAGATAATAACCATTTCGAGTCGAAGGGAAAACCTGGACAACACAGTGGATTTCCTGCTCAGACATTCTTAATTCTTCCACATGAATGAGTGTATCATGCCATAACACCACTAGCCCACCTATGAGTCCATTGGCAGGTACCTGTGCCTTGTTGGTAAACTAAAAATCATCTCGTAGAACATCGTGATTTTGCATGTGTGTCTCCAGTAGTATTACCAAAGCTGGCCTATTAATATCCAATAAAGACCCAAAATGTCTCAGAAACTCAGCATTGTGAGATTCCCTGCAATTCCAAATGACAAAATTCATATAACTAGGAGAAAAACTGTCCATTTCTATTCTAATTGGAATCCGTTGAGTGACAGCCCCATGGCTGGCAGCCCCTGATTCGATATCAGACGAGTCGTTCGAAGAGACGGAATGATGAGCATGGCCTGTTTCCATTCCTCTTGTTTTGCCATCAACCTGCAATTGGGACTGCATGTGACTAACTCTCGGGGGCATTTCAGTATAATCTTTTTTTCGTGCTGCTCCGTTAGGTTGGAGAGCTGAATGCCCTTTAGCCACTCTGCCAATACTGCCCTTAGCTTCTGAGCTGCTCATATGTCTAGTTCGTTTGGAGATTGGGGAGGTGATGGAAAAAGACTGACTTGTTGGTTCAGTAAGTTTTTTGGACTGACCATCGTCGAGTATGGGACCAAGGGTTGAAAAACAAAGTGAAAATCAGAGCATGGCCCCAGAGTCCCATCTCCAGCGAAGACTGTAGAGGCTGGACCGCCAAGTGAGGTTGGGATGTGTAGATTAATGGAGTTGATGGATCTGGTAGTAGAATTTCCTGCATGATCAGATGATGTAAATGGAAGTTTGGTCGTTACATGATTTTTATATGGAACAGAAGGTATGGCTGCTTGTTTTTTGCAGGTCTGTCGTAAATAAGAAGAAGGATTGTCTTCTTCAGAAATTTTATGAAGGTAGTCAGGTGGTTCAGTATCGTGTAATGAAGGGGATGGTGGAGTAGTGTGTTGATCAGTAGAGATTATTAGAGTTTGGGAGGCAGTAGCTTCATAGCCTACTGTAGAATGCATATTATCGAGGTTAACAAAAGTGTGTAGATGATGAGTAGCAGAAGTATCTATTCCTGATTGGTCAGATTGGGTGGCTAAGTTAATGAGGTGAGCGCCAAGTTGACGTGGCTGGAAAGTGTTAATAAACCTATGTGCGTTACTAATAGAGTGAATATTAGTTTAGGTGGGCGTGTTAACAAAAGAGGAGTGAGTATTGATGGCAGGTGTTTCGTTATTATAAGGCCCATTAGGCCCAATGAAAGGAAGAGTAACGGTGTCCTCATGGGTACTAGCAGGTTGAAATTTAGCATTAGTATCCATATCCTCTGAGATTGGGTCGAAATGATTAGTAGTGTGAATGGGTTGGATTATTGAGTGAGAAGCACGATTTTTAATTTGGGCCTGATTTTCCCCATTAGGGATAGAGAGCTTACCTGCTTCCTTTGGCACCTCTTTGGGTTCCGCCGCCCTTTAGTACCATAGGTTTGACAGAGCTTTTTTTTGTAGTCGGTTGTTGTTTTTTTTTGAAAAAGAAACAGTTTGCCACTGGGTTGATTGATGATTGCTTATAGGCTCGGGAGTATAGGGAGTTGTAGAAGATGTTGAAGCAGAGTGAGGAGTAGAAAATTTTGTAACGATGGATGTTGGCAATGGTTGTGTTTGGAAGGAGCAGTGTAGTAAAGCATGGCCAAATCGTCCACATGCCGTACAAAGAAGGTTAAGGCCTTCATATTGTATTGTTTGCTTGTGGTTGCCAATATGGAGATGTGGCTTAAGGGGTTTTTCAAGAGGTACCTCAATGCAAATTCTTGCATACCTGCCCCTAGATGTATTTGTCGTGCATGTATCAACCTGTAAAAGTTTACCCCAGTTTTGCTCCCACACGCTTAAGGATTTCCATATCATTAAACTGAGTAGGTAGCTCAGGGAGACGTACCCATATAGCAGAGTACGTTAGCTGAGTGTTAGAAGCAATAAACTTAGGTTCCCATTGCCTCACAGATAGGAAATGGTTAAGGACAAACCAGGGACCTCCATGAAGGGCTGTTTGCAGATTCTCTTCTTTCTGAAACTTAATAAGGAAAAACTCAGATCCCAGGTCAATTAGAGACATGCTTTCACTCGGTTTCCAAAGCGAAGTCAGTTTTTGTTTTAGCAGTAGATGACCAATTTTTTCCCCAAATACTTTGACAATCACTGATGTTTTCCAAGGTGTATATAATCGCGATTTATCATTAGAGGAATAAATAAGTCTTCATCAACCTTTGAAGTGATTGTTTCATCAGATAAGTCAACATATTGTTGGTCAGGACCATTGGTAGCAGTAATCGAAATTGAAGAGGTATCTGATATCAATGTTTGTAGAAAAAATTTTCGTTGTCCTGGGGAAAAGTGAGGATCATCAATTTGCATATTTCTTATATCTGTTTGGAGGTAGAATTGAGGTGGAGTGGGTACAATTTTGCCCATGGTGGTATCCATGTGTGGGAGGTTTGTGTTAACTGAAGAAGGTGATGTAATTGGAGATGTGGAAGTATCCGGTGGCTTTGGTGGTATTGGAGGGGAAGCGTTCGAGCTACTTGGAGAGAGTTTCATTTCGTCTCTTGAGAATAAAGCAACTTTTTTTTAGCTCTGCTGTCCAAGTTTCTGCTATAATATAGTGATGATATTTCAACTTACACGCTCAATTATTTCATTGGATACCCGTAATTGTTTATTAGTACAAATATATTGTAACTAATACATATGTAAATAATTACAAGTAGAAAAAGATTTTGTGCTGTATTATAACCATAAGGTGTTAAATGTTCACGAAAAAATGTATAACTATGAAATAATAAGGTCTCCTCGTTACTCCTTTAGTCTTTTCTGCTTAGGTTATATCAGCAATCTTATTAGTTTAATTAAGAATCAAATGATTAACCATTAATTGTGACATTTTAACCAGCTCATCCTTCAAATACAACTGATATCATCCACGTTAAAATGTACTGCTTCTTACTAGCCCTTCGCCAAAAGTTTATACTTACCAAGAAAATTGGACACAACCCTTTATTTGCTTGCTACAAATTACAAAGGATACAGCTTATATATGCACAAATAATGCAAAATCAGAGGCGAATCTAAAATTTTAAGTTTATAGGTTTCTACACAAAATTTAAGTTAATATAAAATATAACTGGATTAACAGACTGGGTTCCAAGCTAAATATTCTTATATATTTAATGAAATTTTCAAGTTCAATTAACGGATTTAGATGACTTAATAGTAAAATTTAATCCAGGTATAGAAACTGAATTATTTGTACTATGTTTTTTGAGTGACAATACCTTATTGGGAGAGTCAAGTAATGCTTTGAGCCCCTAAATGTAACCTTATACCTATCTCTTGGATATAATGCCTTATCCCCCTATAAGGCCAAAGTGATCACTTGGGAGTGGCAAAAATTAAATCATTTATTTGCACTTCATTCCATTGGTCTTTTGTGGTCCAATCCCTATATTTTCTGTGACCGACTAGGGTTACCATGACATTTCCCTTTCTCAAGACTCCTTTTTTATTTTTTATTTTTCCTTTTCAAGACTCCATTTTGCTTTTCGGGCAACATTCTTGTATTTACATGTTCTATGAAGTGCCCGGTAAACCTAAGAATGTTTGGGGGTGGAAATGGGCAAGGGTATTTTTTTTTATTAGCTATGCAATGTTTCATATCCGTATTAATATCCCGGCTAGTGACTTATCCGAATTCGCATCCCGAATGCCCATTAACAGAAGTAACTCTTTTTTTTTTTATAGAATTTTTTTTATTCAAAATTCAAATCGAAAATCTTTGGTTAAGGGCAGAGGAATCCTATTCATTCTACCATAATTTGATGGTGGCCAAGGATAACAACTACTAGTGGTAAACTTTGCCCTAATTTTCTTGTGCTCAGATAAGTTAGTATCTCTTTTTTGGTTTAATGTTTCTCTCTTTTGATCTCTTTGCTTCTTTTGATAGAAAAGACAATGAGAATTTGTTGAATATCCAACTCTTTACTTTACTAATAATAAATTCCCCAAGATAACATTGATTAAGGTTGTTCTAAGAATTATATTATTCAACTCTCTTATTCTTAAGTTATTTTATGTTGAATATGAGTATGGTTGGCTGACATTCCAGTTATTGTCATTACCTTTTTGCAGTTTATTTAATTGGAAAGTAAAACTATTCTTTCATATGTTACTAGTCAATTAAGATGACCCCCTTTTTGGGTTATGTGAATGGTTGATACTCCTATTCTCTATACTTAATAACGTAAAATAATCACATCTGTATATCTGATTGAAAAGCTCTCCCCATGCACATGGTTGGAGGACCGAACTCCGAGCAAATCTTGGGTTTTGTTAAACCATCATACGAAATTGTCTTATATTTTTGCTTTTTGAACAGTGGCTTGCCTAATTATTCGAATCAAACTGGATATGTATAAATTCTTCCTTTTGAGATAACATAAAAAAGATGGTGGGATTAATGAAAGGTTTATCATTTCATAAAGTGAAAATTCGCTTTAAAAGAAGAGGAAATTGTGGCACATTTGACTCTCGAATAGAAAGATCTAAAAACAAATTTGAACAGTACGAGGAAGTGTCAAGATATGATAAATGGGGATAAGAATGTAATCTATGGAAAATTGGTACTACTACTTTCTGCTTTAAAATGTGAACAAAGTGTGTTAAAAAACATTAAAGTTAAGAGCCACCCTTTGTTAGAATGTTAAAACTAGGATTCAATCAATATAAAAGATCATACTATATCTTATAACATTGACATAAAACCAAGGAGTGGAAACATAAAAGTGTTTGCTCGTAAAACAATTGAATTTATACGTGGCTTATAGAGAAGCGAATCGATTTAATCCCAAAATAATAAATAAATAAAATAAGAATGTAAGATTTAGTATTGAAATCAAGATAAGACAGCAGAGATCTTGGTTCCGAGAGCAGAGCTTCCGAAGGCAGTAATAACGAAATTAAGAAGCAAGAAAATAAAATATTATTGAGCTTTGAAAAGTATATAGCATAAGTTTGTCAGAAATTCCTCCCTCTATAATGGTTAGTGAACTCACTATTTATAGTTGCACCTAGGGAATAAAGTCCTAGGATCAAACCCTTATAAAATGACAATTATAGAGGCCATTGCAGAATGTGTTCCGATAAGCTATGAATGCCATAATCTCTGTAACGACCTATGTACTTATTGCTGTGGAATATTCTTCACTGAATATTACAGGATGACAGACATTTATTTGTCTTTATGAGCAACATTCCTTTGGGGATAATCAATATTCCTGCCTCCGGGCTTGATTTCCACCTGCCTCGCTTTCCATCTGTCTCTGGTCGTATCGCTCAATTATGCAAGTATTTAATATGAACATATTTTTCCTATACAGATAGTCCCCCTGTTTTCCGGTGACACAATCTTCTTCTTCTACACTGCATAATTTTCCAAACTCTCTCAAACATTCTTTACTCAACTCACTCTTGCTTTCCTCCTCCTCCCCCTCCCCCTCCTCCTTATTCGTCTTTCTAGCATCCCTACTGTGTTGGAAGACTGTGGTTGCCAGGATTCGAACATCATCGCTCCTGACCTAGTGGAGTGAGTAACCTTCTCTAAGAAGGGATTTATGTATGTTTACACGTACCACTTCACTTTGGGCCCGTTCTTGAACGAGGGTCTTGACTCTGTTATCTTCGAGTTTTGCTTCCGTTATCAGGTTTTCTTGGCACAGGTGAGACCTTCTGTGTGGCAGATGGTCGGTTGTCTTCGGCGTCTATGCAAGGAGACGAGGGAAGAGCTCTCATTATCTCGGTTGATGAACCTTTATTCCCCGAAGACTTTTCGTAAGGGAATATTAAACTTCAGCAAATGTGGTCACCATTCTTTATTCACCAGCATGGATGATGACAATGATCGTAGATGGATGTAGCAGTTCGTTGTAGTTGCCACCAGGGACATTATCCCGGCCATAATACCATCCTTTCCTGAATCATGAAACCGTACTTCTAAGTTCAACGTCTATCTTTTATTCTGTTTAATTGTCCCATGCTATCACTAGTCCTTCTTTTTTCATTATTTCAGCAATTCGGTAGACACCACCAAGGGTTGAAGTATTGGACCAGTGGGTCCAGAAGATTTTGGATGTTACTACGTCTAACTGGTGGAAAGTACTGGCTCTTAAATACCAGTGGAAGTCCAAAAATCATGGTAAGTTGATTCTCAAACTTATCTTATTTTCATCTCACATATAAGAGAACTGGCTAACTTTTCCCTTTGTTGAATTTAGGTCTTCCACAAGGCTTTGTTACTGTCCGCGAGGAGTACGTTTCGGTTGAACTCGCAAATGCAGCGAGGTTGCTGCAGGAGGCCTTCACTCGAACAAGTGTCATCGGACCTGCTTCCATTGCAGGTGCTTCCTCTCGGAGTCCCCGACTGGAGAACAAGTAACAAAAAAGGCGACGTTCCTATACGATCGAAGGTAAAATAAAAAGGCAAAGAGTGCTGTGTCCGAGCCTACTTTAGCCATTTTGGTGGTCGATGATGATTGGGAATCCAATGATGAAGGGGCTTCTCTATAGAGAAGATGACGACATTCATCATCTCAACAGAATGCTCAGTATGCTGAGCTAATAATACCAACCGATGATGACGCCCAAACGCACTGGAGGGAGTTTGATATGGTGGAAGATGCCAACTCTCGTGTACAAGCACCAATTGCTGCTTCCGGTACTGCGAGGATGAGTACCGAGCCTATTTCGTCCTCGGTTGTAGAGCAACCAATAACTAGTACTGCTTTCGCTGTAGTTGCTTCTCAACCTACAACACCATCGGCTTCATTCCCTTCTTCGCCAACCTTGCCTTCACCACCAGCAACTGCTACATCATCTCCACCGGCCGCAGATATTCGAGAGGAGGATGTCACGCCCCAAACCTAGGGAGGCATAGTTGGAACTCAATGCTGCACTAGCCCGAGCGAACCACTTTGCAACTCTTTTATTTCCTTTATAACTATCATGGGAAAACATGACCATAAGTGGGAAGGCGTAGCTGGTACTCGATGCTGCACTGGCCCGAGCGAACTACTTTGCAACTCTTTTATTTTTTGTTTGTAACTATCATGGGGCAACATGACCACAACTCATAATGTACAATTGTAAGTAGGAAAATACAGTATCCCTGAATCATTTTTTTAAAAATATGAATACATATGTGTTAGATAATACGCTTAACGCTAGAGGGGGGGGGGGGTGAATAGCGTTATAATAAAATTAAGCGTAAACTTGCGGAAATTAAAATTTGCAGGAAATAATTAAGTGCGTTAAATAAACAAAAGGAAAGAACGCACCGATGTATTCTGGTTCACCACAACACGTGGCTAGTCCAGTCCTCGAGAGACTCTCTCGAGATTTTCCACTAACTTGTCAAGCTTACGGGTGCTCAACAAACCTTTACAACTTAAGGACACAAGCCTTAACACCTTTGCTCGGAGATACAACACTACAAGACTTCAACCAAGGAAACACAAGTTTCTTACAACAAGAGAATCACAATTCTCTTACAAGTGTACAAAACACTAAACACTCAAACAAAACACTCCTTAATGAGTAGATATGAGTAAAAGAAGTAAGCTCAAGATCACAACAATTATGGACAAGACTTTGGCTCTCAAAAGCTTTATGAAATGAATATAAAATGATAAACAATAGTATGCAAGCTTATAGCAATAGAATGATCAGTTGTTGTGTGTTGTTGTGTTTAAAACACTGAAATGAAGCTGTATTTATAGTTGAAAAACTTGGCATTACCGTTGCCTAATTGCCAATTAAGAGTTGCAGATTTTACTCTGTGACAATCGATTGTCAGGAAGCCACAATCGATTGTTTGCCAATCTTTCCAAAAATCAATCCCAGATTTTACGCTTAACAATCGATTGTCCAAGATCAACAATCGATTATTGGCAACGTTCAAAAAATCATTTCCATATTTTACGTAAAACAATCGATTATACCAAATCAATAATCGATTATTCAGCAACGTTCAAAAAATCCTTTCCAGATTTTAATTTCAACAATCGATTGTACAAAATCAACAATCGATTATTCAGCAACGTTCAAAAAATCTTTTTCAGATTTTAATATCAACAATCGATTGTACAAAATCAATAATCCATTACCTGACGGTATTTGAAAACTTTACGACAACGGTCAGCTTCACAATCGATTGTGCAATGTTAACAATCGATTATTTATCAGACTTTGAAAATCGTTTTAGACACTGCCTCGTGACAATCAATTGTTATATACTCACAATCGATTATTTAATAACTTTGAAAAAGTCTGGAAGACACTGCCTCAACACAATCGATTGTCATATGTTCACAATCGATTATTTTGTGACTTTCAAAAATCTGATGGACAATGTCTCTTCACAATCGATTGTCATTAGCTTCACAATCGATTATTCTGAGTTTTGAAAAACTTTGATGTACACTGCCTCATCACAATCGATTGTCATAAGGTTCACAATCGATTATCATGCAGGTTTGAAAAACCTGATGCTCACTGCCTTAACGCAATCGATTGGCATTTGTTCATAATCGATTGTCATGCAGTCTTGGCTTAACATAATTGATTATCATAAGTACATAAATGATTATCTTAGTCCAGTTTTTAGAGGCATGTTTAAAAATCATTTTGACTAATGAAAATATGCATGATTTAAAACCATTTAGCATTAAATTAAATATGCATGATTTTGTAAAAATAATTTTACGAGAGAAGCCATGTCATGAGTCAAGTTGTCGGATCAAGAACACAATTAAGAACGACTCATTTAACTATAAAACTTTGTCTTGTGCTTGAATCTCGTTATCCACCAATTGTGCGCTTGTACTTGAACTTCGTCATATATCAATTTGCGCTTCGTTTGTCATTCATCAAAACCTACACATAAGAACACACGTTTTAGTATAAAGCCTTGAGAACGTGTTTCCAACAATTTCCCCCTTTTTGATAATGGCAAACTTTAAGCGGGTTATGCAAATTAAACAGTTTATAAAGACGATTCAAGACAAGTATATGTATGCCTCAACAAGTATGCAATTTGTTCCCCCTCAATATATGGATTCCCCCTCAATTTAAGCTTATAAATATTGAGAGTGCATACCCGTTATCTTCCCCCTTTTGCCATTAGCAAAAATAATATAAGAAGATACCAAAGATGTAAATAAAACTTGTTTATTTATTGGAAAGAGAAAAACGTGATTACTTAAAGAGAGCACAATAACTCAAGTAATAGCATTACAATCGATTATTGATACGAGATAATCGATTATTAGACGACAGAAACCGATTTTTCTGAAGAAGACTTGATTATTGCGCATCATGCTTTATAATTCCCCCTACCTTTAGGGCGATACCTGCAAAAATTCGTTAGACGTCTCCGACGCTCAAGTTAGAAATCATGTAAGATAAAAAGATGCAATGCATGACTTAGATCAACGTGGAGTCAAGAATCCCGAGTTCACTACGAATTCAGAAGAAGGACTCTTTCTCTAGGGGCTTTGTAAAGACGTCGGCCAATTGGTCTTTGGTTTCAACAAATTCGATTTCGACATCGCCCTTGAGAACGTTATCTCTTATAAAATGATGTCTAATTTCAATGTGTTTTGTTCGCGAATGAAGAACGGGGTTCTTCGTCAAGCATATGGCACTAGTATTATCACATCTAAGAGGGATATGATCAAGACTTAGGCCATAGTCCAAGAGTTGTTGTTTCATCCATAGGATTTGAGCGCAACAACTCCCCGTGGCTACATATTCAGCCTCGGTTGTGGACAAAGCAACACTTACTTGTTTCTTGCTAAACCAAGAAACGAGAGAGCTACCGAGCAAATGGCAAGTGCCACTAGTGCTCTTGCGGTCCAATTTGCATCCAGCAAAATCGGAGTCGGAATAGCCAACGAGTTGGCATGAAGAACCTTTGGGGTACCATAGACCCACATTTGTAGTACCAACAAGGTACTTCAAAATCCGTTTTACCGCAGTAAGGTGAGACTCCTTCGGACACGATTGATAACGGGCGCATAAGCACACGCTAAACATGATGTCCGGACGACTAGCAGTAAGATAAAGAAGAGAGCCGATCATACCTCGATACTTCTTAGTGTCGACTTCCTTACCTTTCTCATCTTTGTCTAGATGATCGGATGTGCTCATGGGAGTCGCCATTGCTTTTGCATTGTTCATTTCAAATCGTTTCAGCAATTCTTTGCAATATTTGGCTTGGCAAATGAACGTACCTTCTTTCATTTGCTTTACTTGTAATCCCAAAAAGAATGTTAACTCACCCATCATAGACATCTCAAATTCGCTTGTCATTAAATCGAAAAATTCCTTGCATAAGACATTGTTAGTAGCACCAAATATGATATCATCCACATATATTTGAACTAATAAAATTTCATTGTTTTTATGTTTAACGAAAAGGGTGGTGTCAACTTTCCCTCTAATGAAATCATTTTCCAATAGAAATTTACTCAATCATTCATACCAAGCTCGGGGAGTTTGTTTTAAACCATAAAGAGCCTTTTTGAGTTTGAAAACATGATCGGGAGATTTAAAATCTTCAAAATGGGGGGGCGGTTCAACATAAACTTCTTCTTGAATAACACCATTTAGAAAAGCACTTTTCACATCCATTTGATATAAATTGAAATTCATAGAAGAGGCAAACGCGAGCAATAGACGAATAGCTTCTAATCTAGCTACGGGAGCATATGTTTCTTCATAGTCAATACCCTATTATAGCCTTTTGCTACAAGCCTAGCTTTGTTTCTAGTGATTACACCATTTTCATCTAGTTTGTTTCGAAAAACCCATTTCGTACCAATTATGGTATGATTTTCGGGTCTTGGCACCAAATCCCAAACGTCATTCCATTTGAATTGGTTAAGCTCCTCTTGCATAGCCAAGGTCCAATATTCATCCCCAATTGCTTCGGAGATGGTTGTTGGTTCAATTTGAGACACAAAAGCAGTATGTCCTAAGGTGTTCTTAAGGGAGTTTCGGGTACTTACCTTTTCTCCGACGTCCCCAATTACCTGTTCGAGAGGGTGATATTTGATTGTCCTCCACTCGTTAGGCGTTTTCGTTTCATTCTCCAATTGAGGCGCTTCCTCCGTTGGTTGTTTCAAAGATTCGTCTTGATTTTCTTTAGGCGTTTCCTCTTGTATTTTGTCTTTCAAGCTATCTAAGATACCTGCAAGATCAAAACGAGTATCCTTTCTCGCCAAGCGAGCATTATTTTCGGCAAATACAACATGAGGGGATTCCTCTACAGTTTCGGTTCTTTTATTGAAGACCCTATATGCTTTGCTACGTGAAGAATAACCAATGAAAATTCCTTCATCGGACTTAGCATCAAATTTTCCCAATTGATCTTTGCCATTGTTATGAATAAAACATATACAACCGAATACTCTAAAATGGGAGATATTTGGTTTCCTTCCCTTATAGAGTTCATAGGGAGTTTTCATGAGTATAGGCCTTATGACTACTCTTTAAGATGTAGCATGCGGTACTCACGGCATCCGCCCAAAAAAGTTTGGGAATCTTAGCCTCTTCGAGCATGGTTCTAGCCATCTCTTCGAGACACCTATTTTTCCTTTCCACCACCCCATTTTGTTGTGGTGTTCGTGGAGCGGAAAAGGTATGCTCGATACCGAGTTCGTCACAAAAGTCCGCAAAGAGATTGTGATCAAACTCTCCCCCATGATCACTTCTAATTGAAGTGACGGTTGTTTCCTTCTCGTTTTGAACACGCTTAGGAAAATATTTAAAATTCTGAAAAGCATCACTTTTATTGGCAAGAAATAAAGTCCAAGTAAATCTAGAATAATCATCAACAATCACAAAAGCATAGCGATTTCTTCCTAGACTTTCAATGCGAGATGGTCCAAATAAATCCATGTGAAGCAATTGCAATGGTCTAGCAGTTGAAACAATATTTTTGGATTTGAAAGATGCTTTTGTTTGCTTCCCTTTTTGACAAGAATCACAAATAGAGTCATTTTCAAATTTCAAATTGGGAAGATCAATAACTAAGTTTTGTGAAATCAATTTGTTCAAAAGATGCATATTTATATGAGCAACTCTACGATGGCATAGCCAAGTATCATCCTCTTTGCTCATAAGACAGTCAACATATTCGGGTGAGGAATTAGCAAGATCAACCATATAAATATTATCCACTCTAAAACCACGAAGGATAATTTTAAAATCACTACGTCTAAACACTAAGCATTCATCCGAATCAAATAGGGCAAGATTTCCCTTATCACATAATTGACTTATGCTCAAGAGATTATGCTTTAAACCTTTAACAAGTAATATATGCTTAATAGAGGAATTTTCATCCTTACCGACTGATCCGATGCCAATAATCTTTCCTTTATTGTTATCCCCAAAAATCACACTTCCTCCTTCTTTCTGTTCTAGTTGAAGGAATTTGGATTCGTCTCCCGTCATATGTTTGGAGCATCCACTATCAAGGTACCATAGTACACTTGATCCCTTCAAACACACCTATAAAACAAGTTAATGCGTTTTAGGTACCCATGCCATTTTGGGTTCTTGAGGGTTAGGCATATCATAATGATGCGATTGAGTGATATGTCTATGTCGTGTAAAACATGCAGGGGCAATATGACCAATGCGTCTACAATAATGACAAGTCACGTTGGGGTTATGCATCCTTCTAGGTTCATAGTAACTTGATGGACGAAAATGAATTACTCTATTTTCATTCTGACTATTGCGCATTTTATGAGAACCATTTCTCCTTCTATTAGTTCTAAAATGAGCAGCATTTCTAGAGTAGTGGTCATGTCTAGATGTTCTAAAAGGTTCAAAACTCCTTCTAGTGTTTGGCGTAGAATATGCATCATTTCTAGGGTAGTCATTTCTAGGTGGTAAGTCATTTCTAGGTCTTCTAAAATGTTCAACATTTGTTCTAGCATGCATATTTGTTCTAGGATTGCTATTTCTACGATAAGCATTTGTTTTATTAATCCTAGGTTGAGCCTTAGGTGGTTGGGGTTTGGCTTCAACCTTTTCTTTAGGCTCATTCTTAAAACCTATGCCATGCTTGGTTGACTTCAAATTAACAAGGACCTCATTCAAGTTTTTGTGGGAAGAATTAAACTTATCTAAGGTACCTTTAAGTCTATCTACCTCATTTTCGAGATGCATGCAAGAAGAGCAATTTTTAATAGAACTTTCGGGCTTGTCGGCGCTTCTTTTTCCGAAAAACTTATTTTCCTCTTTCAGCTTCTCATTTTCTAAAACCAGTTTTTCTAACACCTTTTCTTTCAAAGAAAGTTGTTTTTGAAAATATTTTTCTTTTAGAGAAGCATTTTCTTTTATGCTCTTGACAGTTTTTGAAGCTTTAATAAATTCAGTATATAGCTCATCAAAAGCAGTTCGCATTTCTTCAAGAGTAAAGAAGTTTTTAGAAGAGATTTGACATACCTCATCTTGCTTGTCTTCTTGCGCCATATGACAAAGGTTTGCGACTTCGTCTTCTTCTTCTTCGCTTGACTCATCTCCGGAGTCTCCTCCCCAAGAAATGTATGCACGTTGCTTCTTAAAAGGTTTCTTCTCCTTTTTGATGTTTGGGCAATTTGATTTGATGTGCCCGGTTTTACCGCATTCATAGCACTTTATTTGCTCGCCTTGCTTTTTTCCCTTTCGTTCATACTCCTTTCGCATGAACTTTTGAAATCTTTTGATAACGAGTCCAAACTCGTTGTCTCCGTCCTCATCAACTTGAGGTTGACTTGTGCTTGCCTTAAGCGCTATTCTTTGCCTCCTTTGATCATCAACAAAAGGGTTAAGTATTGTAGATTCATAAGTCTTAAGGTTACCTCTTAATGCGTCGATTGTGACATTTGAGACGCCAATGGCTTCTTGAATTGCATCGGCCTTTGATCGCCATGCCGGACTGAGACTTCTAAGAATTTTTCGAACAAGTTCTCTATCCGTGAATGTCTTCTTGAGGGCATGTAGGTCATTTACGATTATTGAAAATCGTTCAAACATTTCATCCACCTTTTCACCTTCCTTCATGTGAAATAATTCATAAGCATGGGTTAGGAAATCAATTTTAGCTTCCCTTACCTGGTCCGTACCTTCGTACGTAATTTCCAGCTTGTCCCACATTTCCTTTGCCGTTGTGCAACACGATATTTTCCTGTAATCGTCAGCATTTACAGCACAATATAATAAATTAATTGCTTTAGCATTATTTTAAACCTTTCGGATATCATCCGCGTCATATTCTTCTTCGGACTTGGGAACCCATTCGTTTGCAACCTTTTTGGTTGGAATTTGATTTCCCTTTGTTATCACCTTCCAGAGATGAAATTGTTTGCTTGAACGAAGATTTTCATCCTCTCCTTCCAGTACGTATAGTTTGTACCGTTGAATAGTGGTGGTCGGGTGGAGCACTGTCCTTCCTCTATTCCTGCAAAAGAATCACGAGTAGAAGCCATGGAAGTTTCTCTCAAACTGTTAAGTGTTCAGAGAGTTGGGCTCTGATACCAATTGTTAGATAATACGCTTAACGCTAGAGGGGGGGTGAATAGCGTTATAATAAAATTAAGCATAAACTTGCGGAAATTAAAATTTGCAGGAAATAATTAAGTGCGTTAAATAAACAAAAGGAAACGCACCGATGTATTCTGGTTCACCACAACACGTGGCTAGTCCAGTCCCCGAGAGACTCTCTCGAGATTTTCCACTAACTTGTCAAGCTTACGGGTGCTCAACAAACCTTTACAACTTAAGGACACAAGCCTTAACACCTTTGCTCGGAGATACAACACTACAAGACTTCAACCAAGGAAACACAAGTTCCTTACAACAAGAGAATCACAATTCTCTTACAAGTGTACAAAACACTAAACACTCAAACAAAACACTCCTTAATGAGTAGATATGAGTAAAAGAAGTAAGCTCAAGATCACAACAATTATGGACAAGACTTTGGCTCTCAAAAGCTTTATGAAATGAATATAAAATGATAAACAATAGTATGCAAGCTTATAGTAATAGAATGATCAGTTGTTGTGTGTTGTTGTGTTTAAAACACTGAAATGAAGCTGTATTTATAGTTGAAAAACTTGGCATTACCGTTGCCTAATTGCCAATTAAGAGTTGCAGATTTTACTCTGTGACAATCGATTGTCAGGAAGCCACAATCAATTGTTTGCCAATCGTTCCAAAAATCAATCCCAGATTTTACGCTTAACAATCGATTGTCCAAGATCAACAATCGATTATTGGCAACGTTCAAAAAATCATTTCCAGATTTTACGTAAAACAATCGATTATACCAAATCAACAATCGATTATTCAGCAACGTTCAAAAAATCCTTTCCAGATTTTAATTTCAACAATCGATTGTACAAAATCAACAATCGATTATTCAGCAACGTTCAAAAAATCTTTTTCAGATTTTAATATAAAAAATCGATTGTACAAAATCAATAATCCATTACTTGACGGTATTTGAAAACTTTACGACGACGGTCAGCTTCACAATCGATTGTGCAATGTTAACAATCGATTATTTATCAGACTTTGAAAATCGTTTTAGACAATGCCTCGTGACAATCGATTGTTATATACTCACAATCGATTATTTAATAACTTTGAAAAAGTCTGGAAGACACTGCCTCAACACAATCGATTGTCATATGTTCACAATCGATTATTTTGTGACTTTTAAAAATCTGATGGACAATGTCTCTTCACAATCGATTGTCATTAGCTTCACAATCGATTATTCTGAGTTTTGAAAAACTTTGATGTACACTGCCTCATCACAATCGATTGTCATATGGTTCACAATCGATTGTCATGCAGGTTTGAAAAACCTGATGCTCACTGCCTTAACGCAATCGATTGGCATTTGTTCATAATCGATTGTCATGCAGTCTTGGCTTAACATAATCGATTATCTTAGTCCAGTTTTTAGAGGCATGTTTAAAAATCATTTTGACTAATGAAAATATGCATGATTTAAAATCATTTAGCATTAAATTAAATATGCATAATTTTGTAAAAATAATTTTACGAGAGAAGCCATGTCATGAGTCAAGTTGTCGGATCAAGAACACAATTAAGAACGACTCATTTAAACTATAAAACTTTGTCTTGTGCTTGAATCTCGTTATCCACCAATTGTGCGCTTGTACTTGAACTTCGTCATATATCAATTTGCGCTTCGTTTATCATTCATCAAAACCTACACATAAGAACACACGTTTTAGTATAAAGCCTTGAGAACGTGTTTCCAACAATATGGTCCGCCAAGGCCTCTGACTTACTGTTCAAAATGACCTCTATCGATGAATTCTCTAAGATTAACTGACATCAAATGGGACAGGGTACCGACCTACTCGTAAATCTATAGCAAAACTCTGACACAATGATGTTGATACCCAATTTTATCCTACTTTTCTTCTGATTAATTTTCTAGTGCTTCCTAATTATTGATAATCTAATGCTCTATTTTTTAATTATTTGGTACCTTTGTCACTACTATATTATAGTTATAATTATTGGAGTGATTACTACTACTATAGTCTATATTATTACTATTATTACTACTACTACCACTAGAATTTGCATGGATTGAATTTTTGATATATATATCAAAAAGTCATTCAATCCATACAAATTCTAGTGAAGTTAATAAAAGAAAAATTTTGTTTTTATAAGAAAGAGCGAATTCTAGATCAGCCAAAAATGTTGAGTAGTCAAGACTATAAAATTGTATAAAGTATTTACTTATAGATATATCTTTCTTAGCCTTACAATCGAAGAAAGTGTATATCAACATAGATTCTTGTAGACGCTATACAAAGTACACATCATTCAAAATTTAAACCGTGACTATTATTTTCTAGTAACAAGCAATTATATATAATCTAAAACTTGAGTGCATGATATAATATCTTCTAATAATGAAGCATTCTACTTTATTATAAAATTCTTAATAGTTATAGTAATATAAATATAAATAATATTAATCTAACTTAATTGTCAATCGGCATCATGATCAACAAAAGAATTTTGCTTTCTTCCCCATGGACATCCAATTAACATGCGACACAAATCTATATGTTGGCAAAGAAATATATTTGCCTTTGGGACCAAATGCGGTTCCAAATTCATCTCCTTCACCATCTGCCATATCTCACTCTCTGAAATTGGTGGCATAGTTGATAAGCTATTTGTGGAATTGGCCAAATTATCCATCCCACCTATCAACATATCATTCATACCTTCAAGATGATCTTGTTTTGGCTTTTTATTCTTATTAGAAATTGGTGCCTCTGAATATGTATTCAATTTAGGTGTTTTGGGAGTTGTTTGCTCTTGCTCGTCTTGCTCATATTTCTCAGTATTTTTCAAAGAGGCAGCATTCATAGAAATTGATTCATCTACCTCATCAAATCAAGCAGTACTTGATCTTCTCGAATTATTGTGAGCACTTGTTTTCAACACGTCTGATCTAGTTTCGACATGCTTTCCAGTAGCCATATCTTTTCCATATAGTACTATTAGTTTATCATAATTTCTAATATGATTGTTCCTCAATTCAGCAGTTTCAGGTTTAGCCTACATATAAAAAGTACATATATTAATTAATAAAGAAAACATGAAAAATAAGAACAAAACTAATAAATATAAATTTACATGAATTAATTGATCCTATACTTCAGATTCATCATTCCATGTATTTGTATTGGGATCCCATGCAAACCCACTCATCCCATATTGAAACATGTCATAGTACTTTCCAAATTATCTTTTAATTAATCTCATTCGATTTTGAACTCTCTCTTTGTTAATAATTTTATCAGGAAATTTTGATTGTAACTCATTCAATAGATCATCCAGTGCGTGTGAAGTGAAGATTCTACCAACTATGTTACCAAGTACATGCTGTGTCACGGCCCAATTCCCAAATCTGGTCATGATGGCGCCTCTCGTGAAGACAAGGCCAGTCAGACCAAAACAGTACACCTCTTTTAAGCAGTTAAATATCATAAAAAATTCTAAAACATGATATAATACCCATAATTCGTAGAAATAATGATAACAATAGAAGGATCTATTCCGACACAGTCCAAACCGGGGTATCGCAAGTCATGAGCAACTAAGAAATCCCGATACAAGTCTACTGAACGCTAAATTCGATACAATTGTGCTAAAAACATAAAAATGATAAGATAAGGGGCGCCAACAGCTAATCGCATTCTCCGAAACAGTGCATGGACTGGGAGGATCAACACTCAGGAGCAGGATCTACTATGCCTTTATCTGCACGCACGGTGCAGGGAATAATGTAAGTACTCCGACCTAGTGAGTAATAATTATAAATGATGGCTGAAAGCATGAAAATACGTGAAAACACAAAGCAATTCTATATCAAGCAGTAAAATCACTTAAAGCAGTAAAAATAGTGAAGAAATCAAGTAAAATCCTTTTTAACAAGTAAAATAGGTAATTTGGCAGGTAAATAACAAGTAGAATCTGCCGCTCGAGCAAAATATCAATCACTCAGAACATTATCAACCCCTTGGGTTCATTCTCAGTACAGTATCAGCTCCTCAGGCTCACTCTCAAAAAAATATCAGCCTCTCAGGCTCATTCTCAGATCAAAATAGGTACCCACGCTCACTGTGGATTTGCAGACTCTGAAGGGGTCCCTTACGGGCCAAGTGCTACATCAAGCCACCTCGTGGCATCATCTCTCGGCACTTGACCTCATATCAGTCAGCACTGGCCTCACATCACTCGGCACTCGGCCTCACATCACTCAAGCTAGCTCGTGGCGTATAAAGTATCTTAGGACCTCGGCATCATTTCACTCAACATATCCTCGCATATGGACCACGGCCTCACTCAGTCCAAAAATCATCACAAGCCCCTTGGGCATCATTGAAATAGTAGTTCTCAGCCCAAAACATCATTTAGAAATAAGATTTCAGTCTTAAAATTGAGTAAAAGTAGTTGAGTTTTGAAAACAGTGGTAAATAATAGGACCGAGTTCAAGTAATATGTCAAAATAGTGAGAAAATAGTGATAAAAATTCCCGAAAGGTTCAAATAATTAGCACAAATCCCAAATATGGCAATCATCCTAAATCATGATGATAACAAATAAGTTTCACTCAAATACACAATAAAATCATCAATTGGGATGGACCATGTCAGAATCCCCAGTGGTAAACGAGCCCACGCTTATCATCAAGCGCGTGTCTCATCTCAATATGGCACTACGATGTGTAATTCGGGATTTCAAACCCTTAGGGCATCATCTACAATCAGTACTCACCTCGAACCGGCTACAACTCTAGCTCGCGACGCCTTTACCCCTTGAATCGGCCTCCATGGGCGTCAAATCTATCCAAAATCCGAATGAATACGTCACAATATGCTACGACACTACTACAAAAAGGGCATTTGGCGGCAATAAGTCAATTGCCGCTAATATATCCTATAAAGCTAAAATATATGCGCCAAATGACCATTGTCCACTAAAAAATAACCTTGCCGGCAATTAAAATAAATTGCCATTAAATACAATTAATTGACTAACCGACGCATATAGTTTTTTTTTATTTAAAAACTTTCCCTCCCTGCCAAATAAATCATTCCCTCCAAATTATTTTGCACAACAAAATAATCATTGATTCCCTCCAAAAAACTCATCATCCAGTTTGCAAAAAAAGATAATCTGTCGATTCCCTCCAATTTGCACCAAAAATAATCCATCGATTCCCTCTAATAAGAAAAATAGGAAAACCTATTCTGAACGGGATACGAATTTCCTTCAACGAATAGGAGAGGAATCTCACATATCGATTTTCCTTCATCGAAAAGGATACAAATTACAGAGTTTACATATAGGTCTGGAGATTTTGTATCATTTCATTGAACGAGTAAGCCGTTCTGGCCAGAATCGTAGATTATTTGCCGCCGGAATCGCAGAATCGCATCCAGAACCGTAGAATTGCCAGCCAGAATCTTAGACAGAATTGTATAACCACCTAGAATCGTAGAATCGAAAGTCTCCGGCCAGCTTCTTCCCCGGATAACTACTCTTCTTCCCCAGGTATTTTCGTTTTTTCACCCAGCAGACGCAAGTAACAGTGGAATTAGGATTATACTTTAGATTTGCGTTCAACTGTTACGATTATGCCTTCAACTATTGCGATTTGAGATTTTTCATTTTTTTCACCCAGCAGAATCGTAGTATTTTCGTCGTTGTTAATATTCTAACTGTCGCCATTTGAGATTTGCGTTCAACAATTACGATTATGTCTTCAACTGTTGCGATTTGAGATTTGCGTAAGTACAATTTTTTCTGCATATGCGAGTCGCAATTTGAGTTGATTTTGGATTGATTCTGCTCGAATATTCTCAATCGTCGATATCAAAGCATAGCTTTTTTTTGTGTTTGCTAAGTTGTTTGTGATATCTCCCTGCATGCTGTTAGATTGATAGTCGTTTCATTGAATTGATTCTTCCCCTGTTACTCCATTGTTTTTTGTTTGTTTGCTGCATTTGTTGTTTTCTCTAATTGATAGTTGTTTGTTATATCTGCTACTTTTTTGTGTTTACAATTTCTGTTTTCTTGTCTTTGAATTAATTCCTCTGTATTTTTTCTAAGGCTACTGCTAGGCGGACTAAAGCTAATAAGATTATGGCTCTCTCAAGTAAATCAACCATTCTTGTAGTCATCTGTCCTAGGTAGTATTTGAACTCTATCATGTGCTTTATCACTATGTTTATGACTAGCCTCTTTAGGTGATTTGATGCTTGGACACTAGTATTGTGAATCTGCATTTGGCTATTGTCCAGATTTGATCCTTGGACACTAGTCTTTTGACCATTTTCCTAAATGTAAATCGGTGGGTTGCCATAAGCCTCTTTTATGTACTCCGGAAATTCATAATAGATGTAGTAAGTTTTGAAAGTTTTAAAATATATGATATATGGTTATTCTATAAGTTATAAGTTTAATAATTCTATTCCAGAAAATTTAATGAACCAATATGTGAAAAATATAGAAGAAATTAGAGATAATTTAACTGTTTGATAGTTTTAACTGTTTAAGTGATCGTTTAAAGTAAATTTATGTTTAATAGTTTTAATTGTTAAAATGATATTTTTGAGCCATGGAATTACCTGCTAATAGGATGGTTATTTTATTTTAACTACATTTTTCATTAGTTCCATCTTTTTACTAACACATGTTTAGCTCTTTTTGTAATTATAGAAAAGAAAAGACTATCTTGAACGTCATGGACAATCCTACAAATAAAATATGGATGTATTGTGAAAGAGTTAGTAAAGAATATTTGGATGGAGTAGAGAATTTTTTAAATCATGCATTTTCTGAAAAACAAGATGGAGAAAAGGTTGCATGTCCTTGTACGGAGTGTGTGCTTGTCCATCAAGTAAATAAGGCTAAAACATATGATCATCTTGTGGTTAATGGTATTATGCCATCCTATGGTACTTGGTTTTGTCACGGTGAGTCTCTAAGGGGATCAAACAATGCTGAAGCAAATAATCGCAGTCAGTCAACTCAAAGGGGCGATGATATGAGAGGAATGATACATGATGCATTTGTAGGTGTTACACAGTTCATGGATACTAACGTTAGTGAATTAGGTGGCATGGAGCAAGACTTACAAGAGAATACTGCTCATCCATCTGGAAATCAACCGCATCCAGAGGTGGATAAGTTTGAACGGCTCATGAAAGAGGCAAATGAAGAACTATATCCAGGATGTAAGAAATTTAGCAAAATATCCTTTTTGATGCATCTGTACCGTACAAAATGCATGTTCAAATGGTCAAATGAATCGTCAATTCTTTACTTGGACTATTGAAGGATGCGCTGCCTGAAGGAGAAAAATTGCCTCCCTCCTTCTATGAGACCAAAAAGATAGTTGAAGGCTTGGCCTTAATGTTTGAGAAAATTCATGCTTGTCCCAATGATTTTATGCTTTTTAGGAAAAAGTTTGCTAATAAGAATGTCAATAAATGCAATGTTTGTGGAGTTTCTAGATGGAAAAATGATGCTAGAAAAATCCTAGCAAAGGTTCCAATGTATTTTCCTTTAAAACCAAGGCTACAAAGACTGTTTATGCCTTCGGAAACTTCTAAAGAAATGCGTTGGCATCATGAAGAGCGAAACAAAGACAGAGTTCTACGAAATTTTGGAGATTCTGTAGCTTGGAAAAAATTTGATAGTAAATATCCCCAATTTGCTGGAGACCCTCGAGAAGTGCTCCTAGGACTAGCTTCTGATGGGTTCAATTCATAAGGCACAATGCGAACTGTTCATAGTACATGTCCAGTGATTTTACTGCCATATAATCTTCCTGCATGGATGTTCATGAAACAATAGTTCTTCATTCTGTCCTTACTTATTCCTGGACCCAAAGAGCTTGGCAATATTATCGATGTATTTTTGCAACCTCTAATAGAAGAGTTAAATGAATTATGGGATGTTGGGGTTGAAACATACGATGCCTCTACTAAGGAGATATTTCATATGCAAGCAGCTCTCATGTGGACTATAAATGACTTTCCTGCATATGGTACTCTCTCTAGATGGTGCACTTACGGTCGGTTTGCATGCCCTTCTTGTAACATAAACACTCAATATGGAAGGCTAAAATGTGGTGGAAAGTTTTGTTACATGGGTCATCGACGCTTCTTTAAGTCGGGACACAAATATCGGAATGATGCGAGATCCTTTGATGGGACTAAAGAAACAAGACCTGCACCTTCTCCAGTATCTGGGTCAGTAGCGCTGAATCAAGTTAAAGATATAAAATTTACTCTCGACCATTCAAGTGAAGGGGGTAAGTGGGGTGATGAAAAACACATTGAAAAATAGAATTATTTTTCGATCTTCCTTATTGGAAATTTAACTTGGTACGCCATAATCTTGATGTAATACACATAGAAAAGAATGTGTCTGATAACATAATTTATACACTATTGAATCTTGATACAAATTCTAAATACAACTTAGAAGGTCGACTGGACTTGAAGGAGATGAGAATAAGACCAAGCGTATGGCCTCAATATCGAGCTAGTGGGAGAGCATATCTTCCTGCTACTTTTTTCACAATGTCTCAGCAAGAAAAGGAGTTATTTTATGAAGTACTACAAAATGCCAAGTTTCCAGATGGCTATGCGTCTAATATTTCACATTGCGTTCGCAAATGAAAGTTATCTGGGCTAAAAACTCACAATTGTCATGTTATAATGCAAGAACTTCTTCCTCTTGCCTTGCGGAGACCAGTAGATAAAAGAGTAAGTTCAATATTAATTGAACTATGCACATTCTTTTGTGTATTGTGTAGCAAAGAGCTAAAACTAGAAGATTAAAAGTAATTGAAGAAAAAATCCCGGAAACATTGTCTACTATGGAGAAACTCTTCCTTCCAGGATTCTTTACTGTTATGATACACTTGGTTATTCAATTGACAACCGAGGCTAAACATGCGGGACTGTTACATTATTGCTGGATGTATCCAATTGAGAGGTATGTTGAAAATCACCGAATCTTTGTTATATGTCTTTAGTTGCTAATTACTCTAATATCAACCTAATAACATTACTTTGTTCCATGGGTATTTGGGTACTTTAAAATCATATGTTTGTAATCGTGCAAGTCCAGAAGGTTCAATAGCAGAAGCATACATAGAAAATGAGTGTATGGCATTCTGCTCACGATATTTAGAGGGTGGAGATTCAAGGTCTTATTGTTCAAGAAAATGGAGTGATGAAATTGAGCATGAGACTAATAAAGAAGAATCTCTTTTTCTTGCTATTGGGGAGTTATACGGTAGAGTAGATGTATTTGAGTTGGATGACAAAGCATGGTTGCAAGCACATCGGCATGTGCTTTTCAATTGTGAGTCAGAATTGGTTGAGCATTATAAAAAGTAAGTGTTATATCTATTATTTAATATATATATATATATATATATATATATATATATATATATATATATATATATATATATATATATATATATATATATATATATATATATATATATATATATATATATATATATATATATAAATTGATATATGTGAGTTACATGTATAGGGAACATATGCTGAAATCAAAAGAGCACTCGTAAGCGTCGTTTGGCACACCATCAACTTGATCGTGTGCATTTCCATACACTTCAAGAGTGGTTCAAGGAGAAAGTAAGTAGTAGGCATAAGTCATTGTTTACGTTAAATTATTATCCTTATACAAATATCCACATTTATAGTTGTATCTTTTAATTGTTTAGGTAAAGGAGTTGGAAGCCACATCTAACATCTTAAAATGATGTTAAAGTCCTAGCACAAGGACCAAGTTACATTGCAAAAAGATTCAGTGGGTTCGATGTTAATAATGGGTATCGATTCCGAACAAAACAAAGTGAAGAGTTCAATGTGACACAAAATAGTGGTGTTATGGTCGTTTCAATGACTGAAAGTTATGCAAGTACAAGTGATAGTGCTCCAAAATCTGTAAATATCACATATTATGGCAGATTGAATGATATTGTGGAGTTAAAATACTATGAGAAATTTAAGGTCATCTTATTTAAGTGTGATTGGGTTGATGTAACCAAAAGTAGAGGAATTAAGGAAGATGACTTGGGTTTCACACTTGTGAATTTCACACATGACAGACTCTGGCGATCAACAACGTCATGGGCCCTTTATTTTTGCAGAACAAGCTCAACAAGTAATATTTGTGCAAGATACTCAAGATCCTGAATGGTTTGTCCCTAGGTTAATTAAACCTCGAGAAATTTTTAATATGGAGAGGAAAATAGTGTGCAGTTTGAGTCATCAATACAAAATGATGCTAATGACATGGCTATTTTAGAAAATGCTTCTATTTTAGAAGATGAGTATAATGATTGGGTAAGAAGTGGTGTCGATGGGATAATAATTGATGCAAACATAGATTCTAAACCTTCTCCAAATGATGGTGAAGCTAATGTTGAGGGAGAAAATAACATAGAAAATGAATGTGATTCTGAATAAGATAGATGGTACTTATAGAATATTTTTGTTGCAAGTGCTATGTAATAAACTCTAAGGGTGTTATTTTTTTGCTTCATAAATTTGAATATTGGATGTTTGAGTGAATTTATTGTGCTTTCTTCTACTTATATTTTGCTTATTGTATCCATTTATATGTGATATTATAAGGTGGTACTATTACTTGATAATTATTTTCCTAGTGCATAAATAGCTCTTATCTCTAGAACAATATTTCTCGCAAGGATTTGTTTGCATTACTTGAGTTGTTGATATTTTTCACATGTTTAGATTTCGATGATGCTTCCTCATGTTTTGCAAGTGGCCTGCTGATTTGTTAGAGTCAATCTAGTACTAATATAGCGTAAGACAACTAGATATTTTTTTCATTTTGGAGAAGGAACTATGTGAACTAGAGGTCGCAACCGACTGGTAATTGAACAAGTCGACGATGAAGATGTGCGACCTTATATTGAGCATTTGATGGATGGTCAAAACCATTCTGCAACCCAGCCTTATATTGAGCAGTTGATGGATAATCAGAACTCTTCTGAAGATCAAGAACATGATGATCAATATTGAAATTTGAATAGTTCTACTGGTGGTACTGAAGTTCAACGAAGTGATAATGAATCAGGTAACACTTTCCTCTGGAATCATTTTCAAATCTTAATTGTGTGAATATAATGGTTAATCTAACCAGTTTATATAGTGTAATTAGCAACTGTAATTTTCTGTAAATTCTATTATGATATCGAACTAGTTATGGGCATTTTAACTTGGTTATGTGCGAACTATCTGTACTTGAAATATATTTCATGAGCCAAGTAGCAAGTCTTTTTTGTCATCTAGTCTTATATTTAGTGTAATGACTTCAATGGAACAGTAACGTCAGTATTATCATTATTGTTCTGCTTTGCTTTGACAGTTATGTTCACACTTTATTCTTCTTCATCAATTGCATCACCTCCCAATTCCTCTTCACTTTGCATTTCATCTGGAATTTGTCCCTCTTCTGAGTCTTCCTCTGTCCGCTGCTTCTTCTTCCTTTTGTTTTAAATTTTGACTACAAAATAAGTGTATGAATACTCCCCTTTACACTTCCAAGCTCTTGAATTTACAAAGGAACAAGATTGCTAGAAACTCAGTCTCGTAACTGCAAATCTCTTTGTAAGATGATGGATACATGCTACAGCCTGATATCCTCATAATGAGATAAGACATTCCTACTGTCTCTTAACTTTTGCTTCTGTGCACTTTCGATGGCTTTGAATAGCACATTTATTGATATTTTGGAACTCTTTCTGCTATGTGTGTTTAAAACAGAGTTGGTGCCTTTCTGGGCCAACAGACGTATCAAGATATCACAAGTTTATAAATATTTCAGCTGATCTGAGGGTACGCTTTTACCCCAAATTTTGTTATCCCTACGAAGCAATGCAGTCGAAATTTTATTCAGTTTCTGTCATGTGATTATAACCCTATTATGTTAAACTTGGCATGTTCAAAATTCCCCTCAATTTGGTTTTGATGATAAGAAGGTCTCAGATTTTGTTAGCATTGACCTAACAGTTCTGAATTGTGCTCACTTGAATCCACATTTGCTTGGAATTCATATAGAAACAGTTTTGAATTGTGCTGACAGAAACAGATTTTGTTGGCATTGACCTAAAAATCATGAATTCATACATTTGTTTACTCACATGTTGGTTTCTTGAAGCTTCTGTTAATTGTCTATTTACTTCACAGTCGACACTTGTTTCACTCTCAGTGAAGAGAGACTATTCTCTAATAGAATGAAGTAGACGCTTGTAATGAACTAGTTCTATTGTGATTTTCTGCAATTTCTATTGTTGCATGGTACTAACCATATAAGTTTGATGACCTTTGAATCTTCCATTCTAGGTAATTTGGAGCCAAGAAAGGTTCATGGGCCTACTTTACTAAATGATATTTGGAAACTTCCTCCGGGGAAGGTAGTTGATGTGCCGTTTAATAATCGTAACCAAGCTATTGGGGAAAAAGGCTGAAATCTAGCTAGCTTTCTAGGAATCATTTCGAGAACTCTAGAACTAACACCTTTACATGTAGATGATTGGAGAAATTTTGACAAGGATGAAAAGAATAAATTGGTGGATTTTGTGAGGGTATGGAGTAGTTACTATTTATTTATTTATTATTATTATTATTACTATTAATATATGAATGGGTTCAATCTTTTATACATGATATGTTTTTCTAAAGATCGACTTTATTTTTTTAGAAGAAGTTCTCTATCCCAAAACGAGGAGAAGCTTATGTCCTAAAATCACTAGGAAAGAAATGGAAAGATTACAAGTGTGAGTTAAAGGGTGAGTATTTGTGAAAATATAAGACTAAAGAGCTTTTGCTGAAAAATAGACCAAGTCGCATACCGAGGGATCAATGGAGTGGTCTTGTCGCTTATTGGATTTCAGATAAAGCTAAGGTACTAGCAAATCTTTAAAACACCTCAAGTCGATTATTTTCAGTGTTTTAATATTAGTTATTCTCAATTTTTATGTATAATTTATAAGATATCATTTTAATATTTCAACGATAGAGGCGTTCCCAAGCAAATAGAAATAATAGGGCCAATTAAATGATGCCTCACAGGAGGATCCAAAATTATTGCTACCTTGATGGATGAGCAGATAAAGTTGTTCAAATTACTAAATATAATGTTTTAATTTTTCCACGTATATTTTACATCAATTTTAGTGTATTAGGCTATAAATGGGATAGAGCCTACACGAGCACAAGTTTTCATATTAACTCATACAAAACATAAGGATGGTAGACCACTGGATGATTGTCATGACCCCAAACCCGGTCGTGATGGTGCCCTACCTCGAGGCTGGGCAAGCCCGACCAAACCACAACCAAGAACTACATTCTAGCCAAAAGGAAACAATTTAAGATATCACAACGAATTTAATATGAAACTCCCAACCAAGGATAGACAATACCACTAAAAAAATAACTGAGCAAGAACAATAATTCTCCAAAAAACCTAGGAGTCACAAGTACATAGCCTCTAATAAAATAAGATACATGTCTGAATGGAAGTAATACAAATGTTTTATAGAATAGGAAAAGAAACAACTGATAGAGACAGAGTAGGTGGTCTTGCGGACGTTGGGCAGCTACCTCAATACTCTGAACAACTCCGGAAAATCAACAGCTGCAACACTAGGTCTCTGGAGCACCTGAATCTGCACACAAGGTGCAGGGAGTATGGGGTGAGTCTACCAACTCAGCGAGTAATAAGCATGTATTAAAACCCGAATATAAGAAAACACGAAATAGCACAAAAATGAAGCTATCTAGCAGTTCTATATAGTACCAGTCTCAGAGATATGCAGAATAAGCAACAGTAAATAAATGCATGAACACTGTGGAACGTGCAGCTGATCCATATGGGTACTCGCGCTCATTGTGGGGGTTCAGACTCCGGTGGGGCTCCTACAGCCCAAGCGCCATACCATACAGTGCCAATAGTTACCACTGTTTCAATCACAATACACGGTGTCCTTTGTTACCACCGTTCTCATTACAATACGCGGTGTCCTTGGTTACCACCGTTTCCAATTAAATTACATGGTGTCCTTGGTTACCACCGTTTCCATTTATAATACACTGTGTCCTTAGTTACCACCGTTTCCATTTAAAATACACGGTGTCCTTAGTTACCACTGTTTCCATTTAAAAGTAATATACAGTATAAAAATAGCGGATAGTACTCGTGAGCCCGAAATATTATTTAAAAATCATTTGAGTTTTCAAAATGTATAAATATGGCTGAATTTGCAAAAATAATATTGAAACCTGGACTGATTTCAAATATTATGCAAATCATGAAAATTCTAAGATAACGATCCCTGAAGGATCCTACAAGTCGGCACAAGGCTCCAAACATGCCATCAAGCCCAAATATCATCAATATAATACGCGAAGCAATCGCCAACATAGTACAATACATCCCTCGGATTAGACCGAGTCATAATTTCCAATATATACGACCTCGCACTAGCAATGGAGTGCGTGTCTAGCCTCATAATAGCATCACAATGTGATATATCGGGGTTTCAAACCCTCGGGTAATCATCTACTCCAATTACTCACCTCAAGCCAACCGCAAACTACCTCGCAATGACTTTCCCTTGAGAATCGACCTCCGCGGATGCCAAATCTAATCAAAACCAATAGGAATACGTCACAATAGGCTAATGGAACATAACCTATTTGAAATAACTTGAAATACACCCAAAAACACGAAGTTGGCAAAACCCGAGCCCCGAGCCCACTTCTCGAAAAATTACGAAATTCATATTTTCAGAATCCTCGTCACGCCACGAGTCCATACATATAAAATTCATCAACATCGGAGTCCAATTGCTCCTTTAAATCCCAGATTTTTCATTTGAAATTTCAAGCCCTAGTTTATCAACTTTTACACTTAATTTCAGAGAATTAATAGTTGATTCTTCAATAAAATAACGTATTAAGGCCATGAGACTTACCTACAATCACTTTCCGTTGAAATCCCCTTCAAAATCCGTAAATGAGCTCTCAAGGTATTGCAAAAATGGAGGAATATGAAATAGCTCGCAGATGAAATGTTTATAAACACTTTAAGTGCCCAGAAAACGCCTTCATCGCGTTCGCGACCTTGGCCACGCGAACGCGATGCTTTACCTGACCGCGCTCCCAGGCCCTCTGCTAACACGACACTCTCAACGCGAATGCGATGGCCCACTCCCCTGGCTTACGCGAACGCGTCACCTTATCACGCGATCAAGAAAATTCCTCTAATACACAATCGCGAAGGCAAAAACCCCAAGCTGCCAGATTCCTTCTACCCGTTCGCTTCCACCCCCACGCGAATGCGATACTTTGTGGTCTGCAACACCAACAGCTGAAAATATGCCACCTTTGAAAAAAAAAATCCTTCCGTTAACCATCCAAAATCATCCCGAGGCCACCAGAACCTCAACCAAAAGCTCCAAAACGGCTTAATACCTCATGAAAACTTGCTCGGGCCATAAAACACCAACATTAACGTAAAAAATCATCAAATTCCTCAAATTCAAGCCTTAGTCAAACTAGAACTTTTCCAAATTCGCATTCGATCCAAAAACCCAACCAAACGACGTCAGAATGACTTGAGAAATTTGCAGATATGTCCAAAATCACCTAGAGAAGCTACTTCAACTCTCGAAATTCCATTCCGACCCCCGTATCAAATATCTCACCTATCAACCGGAATGTGCCAAAATTCGAACTTAGCCAATTCAAGCCTAATTCTACATCAGACCTCCAAATTAAATTCCGATTTCGCTCCCAAGTCATAAATCACCATCCAAAACTAGTTGAATCATCGAAAATCTATTCCGAGCCCTCCAACTCACAAGTCAATGTCCGATTGACTTTTCCAACTTAAGCTTTCCTTAATGGGACTATTGGTCTCATTTCTAACCAAATTCAATCCAATACGTCTCAAACTCACCAAATACATATATCAACATATGGGGAAGCATATTACGGGGATAACGGGGCTGAAATACAAAATACAATAGGTCGAGTCGTCACATCCTCCCGAACTAAAACAAACGCTCGCCCTCGAGCGGGTCAAGAAACATACCTGGAGTCTCAAAAAAATGAGGATATCTGCTCCGCATCTCCTGCTCTGTCTCCCAGGTGGCCTCCTCCACGGGCCGACCTCTCCACTGAATCTTCACCGAAGCTATGTCTTTTGATCTCAACTTCCGAACTTGAAGACCCAAAATAGCCACTGGCTCCACATCATAAGTCAAGTCCTCATCCAACTGAATTGTTCTGAAGTCCAATACAAGAGACGGGTCCCCAGCATACTTTCTGAGCATAGAAACATGAAATACCGGGTGAACCCCCGACAAACTTGGTGGCAAGGCAAGCATATAGGACACCTTCCCAATCCTCCTGAGAATCTCAAAAGGTCCAATAAACCGCAGACTCAGCTTCCCTTTCTTTCCAAACCTCATCACGCCTTTCATAGGAGAAAACTTCAACAGAACCTTCTCGCCCACCATATAAGATACCTTCCGAACCTTCCGGTCTGCATAACTCTTCTGACGCAACTGAGCTGTACGTAGTCTCTCCTGGATAACTTTCACTTTCTCCAAGGCATCCTGAACTAACACTATCCCCAATAGTCTAGCCTCGCCGGGCACAAACCAACCAACTGTAGATCTACAACATCTCCTATATAAAGCCTCATACGGTTCCATCTGAATGCTAGAATGATAACTATTATTATAAGCAAAATCCGCAAGCAGCAGGAATTCGGCCTAAGAACCTCCGGAACCAATAACACAAGCACGCAACATGTCCTCCAATATCTAAATGGTACGCTCGGTCTGTCTGTCCGTCTAAGGATGAAAAGCTGTGCTCATATGAATCTGAGTGCCCAAATCCCGAGGAAAAGCCTCCCAGAACTGGGAGGAAAACTGAGTACCCCTGTCTGAGACAATAAAAACTCGGACCCCATGCAACCGCACAATCTCACACATGAAAATCTCTGCCAACCGCTTTGAAGAATAGGTGGTACACACCGGAATGAAATGAGTAGACTTTGTCAGTTTATCCACAATCACCCAAATAGAATCAAAGTTCCTTGAGGTACGAGGGAGTCCACTCACAAAGTATATAGTAATCTTCTCCCATTTCCACTCCGGAATATCTACCTTCTGAAGTACACCACCGGGTCTCTAATGCTCATATTTGACCTGCTGACAATTTAGACACCTAGCTACATAAGTCACAATGTCCTTTTTCATTCTCCTCCACCAATAATGTTGCCTTAAGTCTTGGTACATCTTCGCAGCACCCGGATGAATAGAATACCGCCAGCTGTGGGCCTCCTCTAATATCAACTCTCAGAGCCCATCCACATTGGGCATGCAAATCCGACCCTACATCTGTAACACACCATCACTACCAATAGTCACATCTCTGGCATCATCATGATAGACATTGTCCTTCAGGACAAGTAAATGCGGGTCATCATACTAGCTCTCCCTGATGTGATCATATAAAGAAGACCCGGAAACCACACAAGCCAACACCCGGCTGGGCTCAGAAATATCCAATCTCACCATACGATTAACCAAGGCCTGAACATCAACTGCAAGGCGCCTCTCCCCAACTGGAATGTATGCCCAGCTACCCATACTAACCGCCTTCCGGCTCAAAGCATCGGCCACCACATTGGCCATCCCCGGATGATACAACATGGCAATATCATAGTCCTTGAGTAACTCAATCCATCTCCACTACCTCAAATTTAGATATTTTTGCTTGAACAAGTGCTGAAGGCTGCGATGATCTGTATACACCTCATAAGATACTCCATATAAATAGTGCCTCCAAATCTTCAAGGCATGAACTATAGCAGCCAACTCCAAATCACGTATAGGGTAGTTTTTCTCATGGGGCTTCAACTGACGAGAAGCATATGCAATCACTCCACCCTCCTGCATCATGACACATTCAATACCAATCCTCGAAGCATCTCAATATACCGTATAAGAACCTAAGCCCACTGGCAATACTAACACTGGAGCCGTAGTCAATGATAACTTGAGCTTTTGGAAGATCTCCTCGCACTAATCAGACCACACAAATGGGGCATTCTTCTATGCCAACTTTGTCAAAGGCAAAGCAATAGATGAAAAACCTTGAATGAACCTGTGGTAATAACCCACTAAACCGAGGAAACTCCGAATTTCAAAAGCTGAGGACGGTCTGGGCCAAATATGCATCGCCTTGATCATCTTTGGATCAACGTGAATACCATCACTGGACACCACGTGTCCCAGAAAAGCTACGGAACTGAGCCAGAACTCACACTTGGATAACTTTGCATACACCTTCTCCTATCTTAATCTCTGCAATACCACCCTCAAATGCTGCGTGTGATCCTCCTGGCTACGGGAGTACACAAGAATATCATCAATAAATACGATCACAAAAGAATCCAGATACGGCCGAAATACATTGTTCATCATGTGCATGAATTCTGGTGGGGCACTAGTCAGCCCGAATGACAAAACCAGAAACTCATAATGCCCATATCTCGTCTTGAAAGCTGTCTTCATAATGTCAGAATCTTTAATCTTCAGCTGGTGATAGCCTGAACGGAGATCAATCTTAGAGAATAACTTGGCTCCCTGAAGCTGGTCAAACAAATCCTCAATACAGGGTAATAGATACTTGTTCTTCACTGTTACTTTGTTCAACTGTCTGTAATCAATGCACATTCTCATTGTGCCATCCTTCTTCTTAACAAATAACACTGGTGCGCCCCATGTCCTTTATCTAGGAGTTCCTGCAGCTGCTCCTTATGCTCTTTTAGCTCTGTTGGTTCCATACGATAGGGAGGGATAGAAATGGGCTGAGTGCCCGTCACCAAATCAATACCGAAGTCAATATCCCTATCCGGCGGCATGCCTAGTAGGTCTGTTGGAAATTCATCAGGAAACTCCCATCACCACGGGAACCGAATCAAGACTAGGAGTCTCAGCTCCAATATCCCTCACAAATGCCAGATATGATAAACATCCCTTCCCAACCATCTGCTGGGTCTTTAAGAAAGGGATTACCCTGCTGGGTACATAATCAGTCGAACCACGCCAGAAAACCCTCAGAATACCCGGCACCCAACGTGATTGTCTTGGCGTGACAGTCCAGAATAGCATGGCACAGTGATAACCAATCCATGCCCAGAATAACATCAAAATCAACCATGCTCAAAAGCAGCAAGTTCGCTCGGGTCTCCTGACCCTCAATAGTAACAAGACAGGACAGATACACGTGGTCCACAATAAAAGTATCACCCACCAGGGTAGATACATGCACATGCAACGCTAGACACCCTCGGGTAGTCCCCAAATGATGAGCAAAGTAAGCAGATACATAATAATATGTAGACCCAGGATCAAACAAAACAGAAGCATCCCTATGGAAAACTGAGATAGTACATGTGATCACTGCATCTGAAGCAACGATATCTCTCTTATCTGGGAGTGCATAGAAACGAGCATGACCATTGCTCGATCGCTCATCCTTCCTGCGGCGGCCTCTAGATAACTGACCGCCACCCCTACTAGACTGGGGTGGTGCTGAAACAGATGGAGAAGAAGAGGAGGGCTGATCCCTTTTCTGAAACCTACCACAATGAAGTCGAGGACAATGTCTCTTCACATAAACAAACTCCCCACACTCATAACATTTGACTGAAACTAGATAGAGGGATTGAAGGGAACCCCTCGCCGCAGATGAACCCTGGGATGATGAAGTGGGTGCAGAACTTTGAGCTGGGGGGGCACTGAGTGAAGACTGGACCTGCTAGTGACCCTGACGGCCACCACAGGAAAAAGCTCCGCTGCACTTTGGGCGGCCTGACCGAGGAGGCCTGAAAGAATGACCTCTGCCCTGATGAAACTGGCCCCTAGATGGAGTACCACCATAACTGCCCGAACGTCGAGGCCTCATGGCCTCCCTCCCCTCTCGCTCCTGACGGCGAGCCATCTCAATATTGCGGGCTATATGCACCGCCTCCTCGAAGGTATGAATCAGGACCCTCTCTCGAGTCACCATAATACGAATGGGATAAATGAGCCCGTCCACAAATTGTCTAATCCTCCCCTGATCCGTCTTGACCATCTACGGAGCATTACGAGCTAACTCAGTAAATCTCATCTCATACTGCATCACAAACATATCCCCATGGCGAAGCAACTCAAGCTGCCTACGTAACTCCTCCCTCTACGACTTTGGTACCCACTTCCCCAAAAAGATAGTGGAGAAATCCTGCCAAGATAACGGTGCCGACCCTGCTTTCCTACGCCTCTCATATGCCTCCCACCAGGTGAAGGCCGCTCCTGAGAACTGAAAAGTGGTAAAAGATACCCCACTAGTCTCCAAAATCCCTGCTGTCCTGAGCATGCGTTGACACTTATCAAGAAACCCCTGGGCATACTCGCCTGGAGCGCCGCTAAATGTCCGAGGTGAAAGTCTGTTGAACCTCTCCAGACGACGCTGCTCGTCATCTGGCGTCACTGGTACCCCATCTCCCTGAATGGAACATATGGCTGAACAGGGGCAACCAGCTGAATTTCTGGTGCCTCTGGGGTCTGCAAACACTGTGCACCCTGCTCTGGAGTGCAAGCTGCGAGGGTCTGAGGACCACACTCGGTCTGAGAGCTAGCCGCTGCAGTGGTAGATGATACCACCTGAGCTAACCCGGTGCAGACGGATAAGATCTGAGCAAACGTGTTCGGAAGACCAGGTATCACAATGGGTACTGCTTGTGCCTGAGTAGGTGCTACTGGAGCCTTAAAAACTTGGGGCTGATCCTGAACAGGAGAAACAGGTGGGTCAACCGGTACTGCCCCTACGGCTCTACCACGACCACGGCCACGATCGCGTCCATAGCCTCTAGCTGGTGGCAATAGGGGTTGACCGCAACGTCCCCTAGCACGGGTTCTCGCCATCTGTGAGATAATAGAATAAAGTTTCAGTTCTCAAATCAACAAAGCCGCATGATAAGAATTCCAAGAAAGTGAAGTGTTTCCTATAAGTTCTGTAGCTCTCGAGGATATGATATGTACGTCTATATACCGATCCGCGAGACTCTATTAAACTGACTCATAACTCGTGAGCCCTAGTAAACCTAGGCTCTGATACGAACTTGTCACGACCCCAAACCCGATCGTGATGGCACCCTGCTGTGAGGCTGGGCAAACCCGACAAAACCACAACCAAGAACGGCATTCCAGCAGAAAGGAAACAATTTAAGATATCACAACGAATTTAATATGAAACTCCCAACCAGGGATAGACAATACCACTGAAAACATAGCTGAGCAAGAACTTTAATTCTCCAAAAAACCGAGGAGTCACAAGTACAGAGCCTCTAATAAAATAAGATACAGGTCTGAATGGAAGTAATACAAATGTCTGACAGAATAGCAAAAGAAACAACTGATAGAGACATAGTAGGTGGTCCTGCGGTTCTGTATAGTAACGGTCTCAGAGATATACACAATAAGCAACAGTAAATAAACGCATGAGATGCAACGCAATGCATGAACACTGCGGAACATGCTGCCCGATCCATATGGGTACCCGCGCTCACTATGGGGATTCAGACTCCAAAGGGGCTCCTACAGCCCAAGCGCCATATCATACAGTGCCAATAGTTACCACTGTTTCCATCACAATACACGGTGTCCTTTGTTACCGCCGTTTTTAGTACAATACGTGGTGTCCTTGGTTACCACCGTTTCCAATTAAATTACACGGTGTCCTTGGTTACCACCGTTTCCATTTAAAATACACTGTGTCCTTAGTTACCACCATTTTCATTTAAAATACACGGTGTCCTTAGTTACCACTGTTTCCATTTAAAAGTAATATACCGTCCAAAAATAGCGAGATAGTACTCGTCAGCCTGAAATATCATTTAAAAATCATTTGAATTTTCAAAACGTATAAATATGGTTGAGTTTGCAAAAATAGTATTTCAAACCTTGACTGATTCCAAATAATATGCAAATCATGAAAATTTTGAGATAACGATCCCTAAAGGATCTTACAAGTCGGCACAAGGCCCCAAACATTGCATCAAGCACAAATATCATCAATATAATACGGGAAGCAATCGCCAACATAGTACAATACATTCATCAGATTAGACCGAGTCACAATTTCCAACATATACGATCCTGCACTAGCCATGAAGTGCGTGTCTAGCCTCATAATAGCATCACAATGTGATATACCGGGGTTTCAAACCCTCGAGTCATCATCTACACCCATTACTAACCTCAAGCTGGCCGCAAACTAGCTCGTAATACCTTTCCCTCGAGAAACGACCTCTGCGGATGCCAAATCTGATCTAAAGCAATAGGAATATGTCACAATAGGCTAATGGAACATAACCCAATCGAAATAACTCGAAATAGGCCCAAAAACACGAAGTTGGCAAAACCCGAGCCTCAGGCCCACTTCTCAAAACATTATGAAATTTACATTTCAGAATCCTCGTCTCGCCACGAGTCCATACATATAAACTTCATCAACATCGGAGTGCAATTGATCCTCCAAATCCCCAGTTTTTCATTTGAAATTTCAAGCCCTAGTTTATCAACTTTTACACCCAATTTCAGAGAATTAATGGTTGATTCTTCAATAAAATGACATATTAAGGCCATGAGATTTACCTCCAATCACTTCCCGTTGAAATCCCCTTCAAAATCTGTCAATGAGCTCTCAAGGTATTGTAAAAATGGAGGAAATATGAAATAGCTCGCGGATGAAATGTTTATAAAAACCTTAACTGCCCAAAAAACGCCTTCATCACGTTCACAACACTGGCCACACGAATGCGATGCTTTACCTGAACTCGCTCCCAGGCACTCTTACATGAACGAGACACTGTTAACGTGAACGCGATGGCCCAATCCTATGGCGTACGCGAACGCGTCACCTTATCACGCGAACACGATCAAGAAAATTCCTCTAAGACGCGATCGCGATCTCCCCTTCGCGAATGCGAAGGCAAAAATCCCAGGCTCCCAGATTCATTCTACGCGTTCGCGTCCACCCCACGCAAACGCTATACTTTGTGGTCTGCAACACCAACAGCTGAAAATCGGCCATCTTTCAAAACCAAAAAATTCTTCCGTCAACAATCCGAAATCACCCCGAGGCCCCCGGGACCTCAACCAAAAGCACCAACATGACTTAATACCTCATGCAAACTTGCTCGGGCCATAAAAACACCAACATTAACGTCAAAAGTTATCAAATTCCTCAAATTCAAGCCTAAGTCAAACTAGAACTTTTCCAAATTCGCATTCGATCCAAAACCCAACCAAATGATGTCCGAATGACCTGAAAATTTGCAGACATATCCAATATCACCTAACGAAGCTGCTGCAACTCTTGGAATTTCATTCCGACCCACGGATCAAAATCTCACCTATCAACCGGAATTTGCCAAAATTTGTAGTTAGCCAATTCAATCCTAATTCTACACTGGACCTCCAAATTAAATTCCGATATTGCTCCCAAGTCATAAATAACCATCCAAAACTAGTCAAATCATCGAAAATCCATTCCGAGCCCTCTAACTCACAAGTCATCGTCCGATTGACTTTTCCAACTTAAGCTTTCCTTAAAGAGACTATTGGTCTCATTTCTCACAAAATTCAATCCAACACGTCTCAAACTCACCAAACACATATATCAACATATCGGGAAGCATATTACAGGGATAACATGGCTGAAATACAAAAGACAATGGGTCGGGTCGTCACAATGATGATTCTGTCAAGGCAATTGTAACATTTTTTTTCCTTTTATTTTCTAAATTGGGAAATAACTAGGAAAAAACATAAAAGAAAATAAATGAATTCCAAATTGTATTTATGTATTTTATGGCCAAGAAATGATAAATGAAAGGATGGACAATAGTGAGAGCTCTACTGACCAACCTCCTCGCACTGTTGCTTGGGAAGGCGATGTGTATTCTCCGGTGTTCGGAAATGACAAAAGTGGATATGTTCGCGGTTTAGGACTTGGTCCAACTCCTTCTGGTTTATGGGGTAGTAGATCTTCCTTAGAAAATGTTGTTTGAGAGGATTCATCTAATGAAGCTGTCCAAAGGTTAACACAAGAGTTAACTGAATTAAAAGATAAGCACAATGAAGAAATAAATTTGATGAAACAAAATTAGGAGAAGATGCAATCAGAATTACTCGAAAAGCAACGATTTGTATGCAAATAAGCTTCCAAAGAATCTATGCCTCAACATATGAATGGCACCTCAATTGAACAGGTAACTCGATTTTATAAGTTATGTACATTATTAATGAAGTTTTAATCCTATAAAAGTATTGTTATCTGGTGTGTTAATATTTATTAGGTCCCTGCCGCCAATAGTTGCCATGAACAAGTACCACAAATATCAAGGATACCTAATGTTGCTGAAAATACTTCAATGTCTCATGGTACTACTCATCTTTATCCTTCGGCAAGCTACAATTTAATTTTTCTATTGATTGATCAAACTTCTGTAGATTCACCTGCTCTATATGCTAAGGAGATAAATCTCCTTGTTAACAATATTGAGAAAATTCTATGCAGTTGACTCCTCATCCAGGTCTTTGTTTGTCTGATCATCTTGCACTTCAAGTCGTTTTGCCTCATCTGTAGCCCAAAGATATGTGTTCTTGTGCATGTCAATCACTTGTTTGTTACCTATGTTGTCATTTTGGAATTGGAATGTTTCCAATGGAATAGTAACCTCTGCTGCAATCTGCACCTTGGCTACCTGTTTGTTTGGATTGCTCCAAATCAGCAGGAACCAATTCCTTTACCTCACTAACTCCACCTTGTTGCACATTCCTATTACTAGTTGGAACAATTTGTTTTCCAGATTGGCCTTTATGAATAGCCTGTTCTGTACCATTCGTCACTCGATTCTCTCTAACTTCTTTCCATTGCACTCCCACATTCCCAAACACTCTCCCACTAGATAGGATCATGAGTGGGCTGTTTACATTATTCTAAACATTATCTTTGACAGCACCTGATTGTTTTTCCTTATCAAAATCCACAAAAAGTTCTGGATGCAATCTCCAGCAGGTTTCCTCATTAAGGCCTTACAATTTGCACTCTTTGCAATACTTAGGAACGTAATCATATTGAACCTTCACCCATTCAGTTCTTGTCTTGCCATTAGCCTTGTCTACAATGTCCATCGTTTCGCTTTGAGGCAGCTCTTCTAGCAAATCAATATGCACCTTAACTTGAGCACAACTTGGCCTTGTTTTGTTCACAATTTCCATGTCTATGTGCAAAGGAATGCCTACAGCTGATGCTAGTGAAAACAAGCATTCCTTGACAAAGAAAGTAGGTAGTCAACTTGGAAAAGAAATCCATGCCATCACCTGAGGAGTCTCTTGACCAATCTTGAATTTAGAATCATATATCAAGGGTCTTATCTAATACTCATATCCATCCTTGGTTTTCAAATAAACTGCTCCCTTGGTTGTGAGATTAGAATGGTCTTCTAACAATGTTAATCTGATCAACATATGACGATTGCATAATAAACCAATATTATACTCACCTTTGATCCCACATTGGACTGGACCCCAAATCCTTTTACGCGGACGCGACACTCTCTCTATGAACACGAAACACCAACTCTTAGCCTTCCGTGAACACGATCCCTCAAGCGCAGATGTGAAGGGAAAATTTCTTGCCTTCCAAATTCCTCCTACACGATTGCGATATACCCCACGCAATCGTGAAGGCTAAAATGCCTGCAACATCTGAACAACAATTTTGCAACTTCTCAAAGCCACAAATGGTCTGATTGACCATCCGAAGCTCACCCGAGACCCCTGAGACCTCAACCAAAAGCACCAACACATCCTAAAACCTCATTCAAGCTTTTTCCAATCATCAAAACACCTCAAACTACACCAAATCCACCAATTCACATGGAATTCAAGCCTAAGTTTTCTAAAATCTTTCGAAATATGCTTTCGATAAAAAAGCCAACCAAACCATGTCCGAATGACCTAAAATTCTGTACACATCCCAAATGACATAATGAAGCTACAAAAGCTCTTGGAATTCCATTCCGAACCCCGGATGAAAATCTTACTTATCAACCAGAAATTGCCAAATTACTAACTTCGAAAATTCAAGCCTACTTCTACACTGGACCTCGAAAACCATTTTTGATCACGCTTCTAAGTCATAAATCACGCCCGAAAGCTAACCGAACCATCAGAGCTCACTTTCTAGCCCTCTAACCCATAAGTCAATATCTAATTGATTTTTCCAACTTGAACCTTCTTAAAAGAGACTAAGTATCTCATTTCTTACAAAATACACTCCGGATGCAAACCAATCAACTCGTCCATATAAAACACGAATAACGAAGCATAAAGAAGCATAAATGGGGGAAGCAGAGCGGTAACTCATGAGACGACTGGCTGGGTCATCACATCCTCTATAACTTAAACAAACGTTCATCCTCGAACGAGTCAAGAAACATACCTGAAGCCTCAAATAGGTGAGGATATTTGCTCTACATCTCCCGCTTGGTCTCCGAGGTAGACTCCTCCACGGGCCTACCTATCCACCGCACTTTCACTGAAGCTATATCCTTTGACCTCAACTTCGAAACTGATGACCCAAAAAATCTACTCGCTCCACATCAAAGGTCAAATCATTATCCAAATAAACAATGCTAAAGTCCAAAACATAAGACATATCCCCAATATACTTCCGGAGCATAGAAATATAAAATACCGGATGCACGCTAGACAAGCTGGGTGGCAAAGCAAGCTGTAAGCCACCTCCCTAATCCTCCGAAGCACCTCAAATGGACCAATGAACCACAAACCCAACTTCCCTTTCTTCCCAAATTAAGATCCTTTTGCTTGAACAAATGCTGAAGACTGCGATGATCAGTGAATACCTCACAAGATATGCCATACAAATAGTGCCTCCAAATATTTAAATGCATGAACTATGGTAGCCAATTGGAAATCATGAACATGGTAATTCTTTTCATGGATTTCAACCGACGAGAAGCATATGAAATAAACACTACCCTCCTGCATCAATACACAACCAATCCCAACTTTCAAAGTATCACAATATACGGTATATGAACCAAAAGCTGATGGCAAAACCAATACTGAAGCTGTGGTCAAAGTTGTCTTGAACTTCTAAAAGATCTCCTCACACTCGTCCGACCATACAAATGGAGCACACTTCTGAGTCAACTTGGTCAAGAGCGATGCGATAGATGAGAATATCTGAATAAACTGGTGATAATAGCCTGCAAATCTAAGAAAGCTACGAATCTGTGTGGTTGAGGACGGTCTAGGCAAACTGTGGATCGCCTATATCTTATTTGGATCAACCTTAATTCCCTTTCCGGACACCACATGTCCCAAGAAAGCCACTGAACTGATCCCAAACTCACACTTGGAGAATTTTTTATAAAGCTTCTCCTCCCTCAATCTCTACAATTAAACTCGCAAATGCTCTGTGTGCTCCTCCTGACTACGCGAGTACACCAGAATATCATCATTGAATACAATAATGAACGAATCCACATAAGGCAAAATACATTGTTCATCAAATGCATGAACGCTGCTGGGGCATTGGTCAGTCCGAAGGACATAATAAGAAACTCATAATGACCATATCTGGTTGTGAAAACAGTCTTAAGAATATCTGAATCCCTGATCTTCAACTGGTGATAGCCCGAATGGAGATCAATCTTAGATAACACCCTTGCTTCTGGAAGCTGATCAAATAAATCATCAATGCGAGGTAAGGTATACTTGTTCTTAATTGTTATCTTGTTCAATTACTTGTAATTAATTCACATTCTTATTGTGCCATCCTTCTTCTTCACAAACAAAACCGACTCACCCCAAGGTGAGACACTAGGTCGAATGAACCCCTTATCTAGGAGTTCCTAAAGCTGCTCCTTCAATTCTTTAGACTCTGATGATGCCATATGGTATGGAGAAATAGAAATAGGCCGAGTGTCGACACCAAGTCAATACCAAAATCAATATCCCTGTCTGGTGGCTTGCCCGACACGTCTGCATGAAATATGTTGGGAAAATCCCTTACAACTGGAACAGATTCAATTCTAGGAGTCTCAGCTCCAACATTCCTCACAAGTTCTAGATATGAAAGACAATCCTTTCCAACCATACACCGGGACATCAAGAAGGATATCACTTTACTAGGAACATAATCACTCACACCACACCACTCGATCCGCGGTACACCTAGCATAGCCAAAGTGACTGTCTTGGCATGACAATCTAGAATAGCATGATATGGAGATAACTAATCCATGCCCAAAATGACATCAATATCCACCATGATCAATAGAAATAGATCTACTCGGGTCTCCTGACGCCCAATAGTGACCACACATGACAGATACACAAGGTTTACAATAACAGTATCGCCCACTAGGGTAGATACATGAGCAGGTAAATCAAGAAACTCCCGGGATGTACCTAAATAATGAGAAAAATATGTGGACACATAAGAATAGGTGGAACCGGGATCAAATAATACCGAGTCATCTCTGTGGCAGACTGAAACAATATCTGTAATTATAGCATCTGAAGCAATGTCATCTGTCCTGCCTGGAATCGAATTGAAACGAGCCTGACCACTGCCTGATCGACGTCCCTCTCTAGGGCTACCCCTGGCTGCCTGACCTCTACCGCTAGTTGGCTGGGCGGGTGGCGAAGTAACTAGAGCAGAAGTCGAGGGCTGATCCCTCTACTGAGATGAACTAGCAACACGACAAGGAAAATGCCTCCACACATGACCAAACTCTCCACACTCAAAATAACTCCTAGGTGCTGGAGAAGGGGACTAAAGGGAACCCCTCACACCAGAGCGACCAACTGATGAACTCGGCATAGAAGAACCCTGAGTCGACGGGGCACGAGATGAACTCTAGGATGAAAGGGGGCTAAGTGAAGGATGACCCTACTGAGACCCATGATAACCACAACCTGAAGATTCCCCGCTATACTTTAGACGGGCTGACTGAGCAAGCTTGAAAGAATGACCTCTACCATGCTAGAAGTGGTTCCTCAATAGAGCACAACTATTACTGCCAGATCCTTGAGGCCTCCCTCTCCTCTTGATCCTATCAGCGAACCGTCTCAATCTCGCGAGCGATATCAACCACCTCATTGAATGTAGCACCCAAAAGTTTCTCTGGGACGACCCGGCCAGTCGTCTTTGGAATTTATGCCCCGTTCCCCCATTAACTGTTTCTCTACGTTCATTTCTGCTATTTTGGTTTGCCGGGATGTTCGGTAATAGAATTCAGAGTGTTTTGGGACACTTAGTCCATAAATAAGAGCTTAAGTGTTGGAAAATGGTCCGTAATCAGAATAATGTGAAGATGACCTCGTAATGGAAATTCGATGGTTCCGTTAGCTCCATTACGAGATTTTGGGATTGGGAGCATGTTCAAAATGTATTTTGGATATCCGTAGCTCATTTAGGCTAGAAATTCCGAAAGTTAGAATTTTGAAGTTTCCGGTCCGATAGTGAATTTTTGATCCGAGGGTCGGAACAGAATTCCGAAAGTTGCTATAGAACCGTCATGACATGTGGGACGTTAGTAAAAATTTTAGGTCAATCAAAAGTGTTTTGGATAGGTATTGAATCGACGTAAGTTTGGTTATGTTTTGGAAGTTTTAAGTTCATATCATTGATTAAATAGTGTTTCCGATGTTGTTTTAGGTGATGTAATGATTGGTATAATTTTGGATAATGTTAAATGATAGCTTTGTAGGTTGTTGAGGTCCCGCCGGCCTCGGGTGTGTTTCGAATGCTCGACGGTTTGGCTTTGGAAATTAGAATGAAGTTATGCTGCAGGTATCTGTTGTTTCCACTTCTACAGCTTCGGGACCGCAGAAGCGGCGCCGCATAAGCGGCTGATCAGTCGCAAAAGCGTAAGGGGAGTTTGGACTTGCTTCAGTGAGTATTGGACCACAAAAGCGGTTGATTGGTTTTTAGGGGAAATCGCAAAAGCATTGGATTCTATGCGAAAGCGGGACCGCAGAAGCGGTCCCGTGATCCGCAAAAGCGGAAATCACTGTGTGTTAAGGGTTTTATTCTGAGGCTTAATTCCAAAGTTTGAATAATCAAGTTTGATCTCAGACAAGGGCGATTTTGAGAGTGTTTTGAAAAGAAAATTACTGGGTAACGTTTCTATTATCTTTTTTGGTTATATTCCATCATTTTTTGGTTAAATCCATCATTTAAATTCGAAATTTGGATAAAAAAATTGGATAATTTGGGTAAACTTTCTTTAGCTAAACTAGTGAGTTTTGAAGGGGCATTAGACCTCCGATTTGGGAGAGTTTTATATGGTTAGACCCGTGAGAGTACGAGGTTTCTAAAGATGCAAAAATTATTTGATTCTGAGATGTTGGACCGAGGGGCGTTTTAGTCATTTCACCTATTTTTGCGTCTTAGCTTTAAATTTAACAGTGTAGTTAGGTACCTGCGATGTTAGTTACAATATGTAATTGGTTTGAATTGATTTGGTCCACTCGGAGTCGGATACTCGTGGCAAGCCTATTGTTTCTTAGCGGTTTTGTACCGGTTCAAGGTAAGTGGGTTGTCTAACTTTGTGTGAGGGACCTCTCCCCTTAGGATGTCTTTGTGTTGTTTAAATGCCTTGTGCGCGAGGTGACGGGCGTATGCTTGTGCTAGTTGTTGAAAATCCACTATACTCGACTTATTTAGACTGTGTTTCTTCACCTATTTAACTATTAAAAATGCAATTTAACTTGTTTTAGCTTAGGAAAAGCATGTTAGTAACTTATTTTCTCTAATTGACTAAATTGCTATATCTGTTCATTTATTGAGAGCATGCTAGACTCTAGATTCCTATCTGTTGTTTGTATTTGGCTTCTTTTCGTTAAATATTGAACTATTGTGATGTGTTTACGATTGAGACTACAGGTTCAATTCCCGGGAGATCCTCTGTTATATATGTATACCGATCCTACTGTGGCCGAGCCCTTATGAGCTAGCCCAATTGATTGAGATAAAGAGCCTATTATGGCCTAGCAGAGCGAGCCTACTACAACAGAGCATTTATATATATATATATATATGTATATATATATGTATGTATATATATATATATATGTATATATATGTATATATGTATATATATATATATGTATGTATGTATATACATATATACATATATATATATATATATATATATATATATATATATATATATATATATATATATATGTATGTATGTATATATATATATGTATGTATATATATGTATGTATGTATATATATATATATATGTATGTATGTATGTAAATATCGAGCCTTATAGGGTCTGACTACTATTTTACTTACTATTTTGGGAGAGTCGAGTTAGTATAAGCATGTAAGCATATCTTCAGATTATTTTTGACTTCCAGCTACTTGCAGTTATTATATTATCAGTTCAGTTTCAGCTTTCAGTATATTGCATTATATACTCAGTACATTATTTCGTACCAACGTCCCTTTTTGTGGGGCGCTGCATTTTCATGTGTGCGAGTCAGACAGACAGATGAGTAGGCCTCTTCAATAAGTGTTTCCCGAGTTTAGCTTGATCGGTAAGCTCCATGCCTTTCGCAGCTTCCCAGTCTAGATCCTTATGTATATCCTGTATATATAAGTATATATGTCATGAGTAGGTCGCAGAGCCATTCCGATCACAGTATATTCATTAGTAGAGGCTTGTAGATATATCCTGTCAGTTAGTGGAATATGTTTGGCTTACAGGCCTTGTATGTATTGGTTGTTGGTTTGTCATCTGTAATAGTTATGACGGCCTTGTCGGCCTATGTTTGAGTTTATAAATGATTATGTTGACCTATTAGGCCTATATGTCACATTCATATGGTGATGTAATAAGAAAGATACGTTACGGTGGTACTCAGTTAAGTAAGGTACTATGTGCCCGTCACGGCCCATCCGTTTGGGGCGTGACACCACCACTCTGAATTACATCACTAGGACAGCCTCATACTGGCTGGTCTCCCCCTCTAGCGGCCAGACAACCACTTCCAATACCTCTATTGCAACCTCTAGCACCTCTATCTCCACATCTACCTGGCCGAGCGGGTGGTGAAACTCGGGAGTCATAATGGCGCCTACTCATAAAAGCTAGCAAGCCGAGTATTATGAGTTCGTTACTTACATAGCCTTTTTAATAATTCATGATGAAAAGTGATCAACAGAATATTTATAATAAACAGAAGCGCGGAAGACGAAAACTAATAGTTTAACCATATACTAATGCAAAATCCAATATACAACTCTACTGAGAATTTGGTGTTACAATGTCACGTACTATCTACGAATACTACAAACAGTGGTCTGAAAGATAAATACAAAGTTGTCTCCAAAATACATAAAGGAAATATAATGGAAATATAGAAGGAGACGCCAAGGCCTGCGGACGCCAGCAGGACAACCTCAGGTCCCCGCCACAAGACTAAAGGCAGCAACATCACTGTGGTCTAATAGCTGCAGCACCGGGATCTGCACACACTACAAAGTGTAGTATCAACACAATTGACCCTATGTAATGGTAAGTGCCTAGCTTAACCTCGGCAAAGTAGTGACGTGGCTAGGAAAAAACTATAAAATAAACATGTGCAGTTAAATCATATACAACGAAAAAATAAAAGTAGACAATTACCATTAAAGATAGGAGGGGGAAACATGCTACGGGGAATATCAGGTAACGATAGAAAACCTATAGAGAAATGTAAAGAACACCATCATTCAATTATCAGCAAAAATTAGGAACCCAATAACACGTGCACAACATCACCCTTCATAGTTTTACTCGCATCCTCATCAATAGAATCGGTACGATATCACCCTTCGTGCTTTTACCTCACATAATCATGGCACAGAATTATCCTTCGTGTATTATAACTCATATAACTGCACGACATTATACATTGTGCAGCACGACATCACCCTTCATGCGTTTACCTCACAATACGGCACGACATCATCCATCATGCATTAACATTCTCAGAATCACGCACGGCATCACCCTTCGTGCTTTACACTCTTCCTCACCCAAGCAACAATCATAAAGCCATTTGGGCAAGGGAATCAATAATATCACAATAGAATACCGGCATGGGAGCAATAGCATAACAACAATATCTCGGCAAGGGAAATGATATCATGAATAATAACATCCTGGAAAGGGAACAAATATCAAAGCAATAACATTCCAAGGTAGACAATATCATAAACCTCTTCTCTTTTCTACAATTACTTCATGACTCAATTCTCAACTTGATCCAACGCTCTACAATTTTCAATTACCAATAATACTTCCACAAGCCTTGTTCAACAATAAAAATTATCATATAAAGCATGAACAATTCAAATAGAGTCACATCAATCATAATATAAGACTCACGAGCAGGCTTGATACCGATGTATAGATACTCGTCACCACACCCACTCGTTGTAACGACCATTAACACATAGCAACTAAGACACAACTCCTAATCCCTCAAGCTAAGGTTAGACCAAACACTTACCTCAATGCCACGAAAACAATTCAAGCCTTAACTATCGCTTTACCTCTTGATTCCACCACCAATTTGCTTGGTTCTACCCACAACATACTCAACGATATCAATAAATGCTAAATGAATCAATTCTAATGCATGAAAATAGGTTTTCTAATGATTTTCCCAAAAAGTAAAAAATCGACCCCGAGTCCACATGGTCAAAACCCGAGGTTTGAACAAAAAACTAAGGTTCAAACAAAAACCTGATTACCCATTCACCATGAACTCAAATATATATATAAGTTGTTTTGGTTGTTTTAAAATCGAACCTCAAATCGAGGTCCAAACCCTCATAAAAAATTAAAAATCTTATATTCTTCCCAAAACCCCATATTTCCCCCATGAAAACCCTTGATTTGGATTGAAATCATGTGAAAAAATGTTATATATTAAAGAAAATGAATTAAAAATGACTTATAATCGACTTGGAGAACAATATTTCTTTGGAAAATCTCCCAAGAGAGCTTAGGGTTTGAGGGAATTTTAAAAATGAAGAAAATGTCGGCTAAGTTTGATTTTACACATGCTCAAATATCGCATTTCCGATGTCATGTTCGCAAATACAAACTCGCAATTGTGGCCAAGGATTCACAATTGCAATGGAATGTCTCCTGCGGATGGACCTTCACAAATACGAAGGTTCCCTCCCCCCCCCCCCCCCCAATCGCAAATGTGAGCTCGCAATTGCGGAGTCTGGAGCCCATTCTCATTATCTTTAATAAGTATAGTAGGCAAACCTATAGGTCCTTCGTAGCGTTGACAAAGAAGAATGAGCCGGTTAAAAGAAAGCGAATCTAAATAGGATGCTTATAATCGCGATCATGCCGCATCAGCTCTTTCAGTCACTACTACCTGTGTCACACCTACAGTGGCAGAGAGTTTGATAAGACTCTCGGATAAGAAAGTTATTATTCAGTAAATAGAGGATTTTTTAATTCTATTATTTTATCTATCAATCAGAAAAGCGAAGCCAGTTACATTACGTATTGATTTGTGAGCTAATAAATATCAAATATGAAAGGGAAACCTTTGCTTTTGGAGTAACACGAGCCTGGATGAACATGAATTTCTTATAGAAAGAAGAGAACCTGCAATAGACCAGGAGTTTTTCTAAGTCTAATTTCATTCCGCGGTCTATCCAAAATTCACTCAAGCCCTCGGAACTCCAAATCAAACATTCACTCGAGTTCAAAAATATCATATAGACTTTCTCGTTTGATCAGTCATCAAAATAAGATAATCAACTATGAATTAAGCCTCAAATTCATAAAATCACTCAAGAACGTCATTATGTCCAATCACTCAAATAAAGGTATGATTTATACTAAACGTACTCCGATTCTTACCAAACTTCACAGATTCAACTTATTTATTATATAAGACATGTATCGGGCTCTGGAACTAAAATACGGGCCGGATACCATCTATTTCAGACCTCTTTTCATTTCCAAAACACTTGTAATTTTAGTTCAACAGTTTTAAAAAATAAATATTTCTCAGGCTTGGGACCTTCGAATTCGATTTCGGGCATACATTCAAGTCCCATATTTTACTACAGATCCTACGAGACCGTCGGATCATGGGTTCGGGTCCGTTTACCAAGAATGTTGACCAAAGTCAACTTTATTCAATTTTAAAAGTCAATTGCCTTATTTTACTTAGTTTTCACATAAAAGCTTTCCTAAAATGCGCATGGACAACGCACAAAAATTGAGGTGAGATAAAAAGAGGTTTTTAAGGTATCGGAATATAAAATTGACTTGCAAAACACGTGATGAGCTTTTCGGTCATCACATGTTGTAACTATATCCGGCTTTTAAGTAGTTCATCTCCTACTATGTTTAAATTATGTAGGATTATTTTAAGATTCTTGTTTGCATTATTTTAATATTTAATGAGTAATATGATTCACCGAGTAATACGTTACAGCTTAAGGTCCACGTGTCGATATCGCATTTTGTGTTGCAACTTTAATGTCAGGTTATGGAGATTTTTTCTTGCATGACTTGAGTATATTGTTAAACGATAGTTTGGTTGTATGAATAAATTGAAGTGTAACCTGGTAATGTGTTTTTCCTAACTAAATTCGTGGCTAAGGTCTACTATATATATATATACTGAAAACTAGTATTTTAAGCATGGCTAAGGTATTGCATCTTGGATCTGCTATCATTTGAAATATTTTATTTTCTAGCTTAATTTATTGGCGATGATCTCATCCAATTTTATTATAGATGGATGATTGAAATAATAAAAATAATAGGAGATATCACGACAGTTGAGCTCTTTAGCCGCATATGCTGATTTCTTAGTTGTTATCTTGTTTTGGAATTATGCATGTGAAATTGAAAATGATCGACGTACGATCACACATGATTTACGAATTGAAGGAGAACGAGTTAGAACTGAATTAATAAGTTATTTATTCTCAACTGTCGTAATATCTTGAGAATGACCCCTTCAGCCTTTATCGGTCTATGTGAGATATTGGTTAGAGAGGGTGGTCTTAGACCAACACTTCGAACTACCATTGAGGGTGAGGAACAAGTTGGAAAAGCACTTTACTTGTTAGCGCATAATGTGACAAATTGTGAACTAGCTTTCTTCTTTCATCGATCCTGTGAATCAGTCAGTCGTCATTTCCATACTATCTTGAGATCTATCTTGAGGTTATATGAAAAATTCATTAAATAACCCGATGGATCTCAAGTTCCTTATGAGATTGCGAGAAATCAGACATTCTACCCATACTTTAAGGTGAACAAAATTATAATTTTTAATTAAATTTTAACTAATGCCATTATTGCTTGTATATTAAATCATGAACGTAATGTCAGGATTGTATTCGTGCTATTTATGAACATGCATACGTGTTAAAGTTCCACAAAGTATAGCACCTAAATATCGTGGGAGGAAAGATTATCCAACACAAAATATCTTGGCTGCATTTACCATTGATTTAAATTTTACCTATGTTTTAGCTGGGTGGAAACGACGACACCAGATTGAAGAATTATGAAAGAAGTACTAAATAAACAAGACCCACTAGGAATTCCAGAAGGTAAATATTACATAATATTTATCTAAGCGTATATAAGTTATGTGATGAATAAATAGTTAAGACTTTTATCTGTTTATCTTTACGAAAATATTACCTTGTCGATGTTGGATTCGTGTTAAGAAATGGACTTAGTACGCCACATGGGGGGAGCAATATCACTTTAAAGAGTACTCAAGAAGTTCACCTCAAAATTCTTGCGAATTATGTAATCTGCGACTTGCATCTTTGCGTAATGCTATTGAACGAGCATTTGGAGTTCTTAGAAAGAGATTTCTGATAATTGCTAGTTCTATAGAACCATCATATGGTGTTGACATTAAAAAACGTATTATATTTGCATGTTGTTTTTTGCACAACTAGTTGAGAGGTGTAGATCCAGATGATTGGTTACTTGCGAAGGTTGATGCAGAGCTGATTAACGGTACAAATGTGCTTGAAGAACCTTCAAATATCAAGAAAAGCAATGAGGAGTTTAACAAAGGAGAGTTGATTCGAGATCACATAGCAACTGACATCAGACCTTGATCAATACATGAGAGACATGCTAAAATATATTCTTTCCTTTGATCTAGTAAGGTCTGTTTGAGCCTTATTTGTTTATGTGCTTTCCCCAAACTTGATATATATGTGTTTTGATTTGTAGCCTTAGAATATTTGCCTTTTAAAACTATAAATTCTCAACATCCCTTCCCTTTAGGATTAGTAGTCCCAAATCCTCCAGGACTTTTACGATTGGGGCGGGTAATAGCATGCAATAAGTAAACGAGACCCTTTCACGCTTTAATACATTAACGGGGTGGGAAATGTTAGATATGGATATAATGACCACACGATAATGTCATGTGTAACCCCTCATCGAGGAGAGCTTATCGGACATTGTGTGAGGTGATCCATATTATTTATATACCTAGGACCCTCTTCCCTTCACTTGTTTATTTTATTGTTTACTTTCAAATTTCAAACTATTTTCTCAAAATTCAGCTTTTTTTTTCGTTTCTTTTAACTTCATCTATTTGCAATCATTACGTGAAAACTCCCTCTTATTTGAAAGCCCTACATGTCTAGATGTTATTTGTACTTAAAGTCACAACCATAGCCTTGCTGGGAACCACACTAGTAGATCCTGAAGGGTGCCTAACACCTTCATCTTGGGATAACTTTAAGTTCTAACCTAATCTCTAGTTTGCTAAATCAAACTCTTCTTGGTGCCCTAATGCACTTTAATCATTAGGTGGAGACTCTTAAATTCAAAATCAATTCCCAAAAGGGAACGACTTGGCCTCCCAAATGTCATAAACCCGATTTAAATAGAAAAAGGGGGGGGGGGGCGCAACACTTACTTGCTTTAATTTCCTACTTGTACTCTATGCAACGTGTTAGAGTAGAAATACCTGTTTGATTCTTGAATAGAACTGATATTCTTCTGAGATTTTTGTGTGTTTACTTTGGGCCTACGGGCTATATCCCTAGAGATTCTCCTTGTTTTTTTACTTTGGGGCTACGAATCGGTATTAGGTTAGATCCCCCTACACATTTATGATTGGGACTATCAGATAGCATGATGACGTCTAAATCCCCTACTTAAAACTAGTAGACACGGTCGCATGCAATATAATTTACCCAACTATGAGTCGGGGTCGAATCCCACAGAGAAAAATGTGTTAGGGATTAGGAATGTATGAAAATTATCGCTTATTATGCAATGCCAACCACTAAGAATTTTGGGTTTGAAAATGTTTTATACTTAAGTGCGAAAAAGTAAACTAACCTAAAAAGCAAGTAAAATGATCAATTGCTACAATTATGAATGCATCGGGATTACGTTCAAGTAACGATCCAAAGTATTTTACGATTTTACAAATATGAGCAAACTTACGCTAATTAGCCACGGATAATAATTCTTAATTAGCTTCTTCCAAAGACTAACAAGACTTCCTAATTGAATTATCCCTAAAATAACTAGAAGATATGGCTACAAGTAGTTCAATCCTATCCCTAGGTAGAATCTATACAATGAGGGTTAACGCCTCAAGTTCTTGATAATTAATCTTTCCCAACGCCTAATTATCTTTTCAAAAATCAATTTGGAGTTAATGGGCGAGTCCTAGGTTTAGCTAATCTCTTTGGAAACATTAAAGAAAAAGAATAGTTAAAGTAACAATAACTCACTTCATAAATAAATAAAAGTCATTCAATACATAAGCACAATAAGGTATTTAATCCACACTTTAAACATGAATATTTACATAACCAAGATTCAAGGGTTGAAAAAAATACTACACACTTAGATATACAATACAAAGCAAGGAAATGAAGAACTAAATATTAATGGGTAATAAAATCTTAACCACAAGCTTCAATCTTCAAAACAAAAGTGTGTGTGCAAGAACCCTAGCTTTCACCTTGTTCTCTCTAGTATATAAGGATTGAAAATAAGCCAAAGATCCTCAAAATATCTGTTTGGACGAGTTAAAAAATATTTAGGGTGAGAACTTGTGAAATGCCATTTCTGTCCAGGCCTGATGCACGACTTCTGAATTTACGGAACTATTCACGTAGATGCGGTTCTGCAGAAGTGGACTTCCTATCGTAGAAGCGGAAATGGAAAATTATGCTTGCCACCACAGAAGTGGAAAAATAAGCGCAGGTGCGATTCCGCAGAAGCGGAATTGCAACCACAGATGCAGTTTCTTTCTTCTCAGCATGTTCGGCAAAAATGATTTTTCCTTCGCAAAAGCTAAGGTCGTTATGCGGCTATACTTCCACAGAAGCGGAATTCACTTAAGAGTTTTTGCATTGTTTTCACCTTATTTTGCTCAATTCCACATCAATTTTATTTAATTCACTTTGTAGTATCATTTACCTAAAAATCTAACAAGACACACCATAAACAACCTCAAATTAGAGTAAAAGGACGTAAAAGATAAGGAAAAGAGGCTAGAATGATTGTAAAATCACCACTCATCAACATCGCCAACTTAATGCTTTTGCTTGTCCTCAAGCAAATGAAAACCAACACTTCAATGAGGATTTATCATTTAAAGCATAAGTGGTATTGCTATTATGTACATCACATTCTCAAATTTAAATACCATACTTATGGATTTGGTTAGTACTAACAATTAGGCTCAAGTATGTATATCTTTCCCGAATGACTCGCTCATAAAGAAAAACAACTTCAGAATGTGCAAGGGAGTACCAAAATATTGAAGTGATAAATGTGAGCCTCAAGAAGTGATTCAAAAACACTCGTCCACTACATATGCTCATTTTACTCAATTTCACCAATCCTTCCTAATTCATGTGCCCACACAAGAAATAATGTCCTAAAATCACTATATTTACAATACAATATAAGGGACGAATTCTACAAAAACACTCACCCTCAAAAAAACTTCAAGTTTTACAACATTTCATACCATAAGCTTGCCCTTATTTTAATTCATCGCTTATTCAAGCATGTTCAGTTTGAAGTCCCATAAGGACTTGTTAAGCTTGTAATGTAGGTTTAGGGAAGGGTTGAAAAAACATTTGGGTACAAGTTACTTCACCCTCCTTGAACACTAGTCAAAATTTTCATTCTTTTGCACTTTCCTTCTTTTCAAACTCCCATAGCCTTGTTTGCATCTAGTTTCCAATATAGAACCACTTTACATACCTCTTCTAATTTCATTCAAGGATCAATAAATAATATATATACACATATTTGTTTTATTTTTTATAAACATATATCTTTTCTTTTTCTCTTAGAGCTTGAATGATTTAGAACAAACACCGTTGAAGCATGTGGTCCTACGCTCAACATACAACGTTACCGAGCTCCACTTTTACACCACCCCAAACTTCGACTTTTAGCCTCATTGTAAATTTACAAGGAGGGATGGGTTCAAGAGATGCAATTATTTTACAAATGGGAAATGTTTGTAATGAGTTGGCCAAAGAAAAGGTTTAAAGGCTCAAAATGTGTACTAGTGATATTATTTATGCAAAGGTAGGCTTGAAAGGCTAAAGAGGTTCTACAAATAAAATAAAGAATGCCTAAGATCATTCCTCCAACCAAACATACTATCATTAACATTAAAAAACCAACCGGGCAAGTTCGAGATGATAGAAGTAAACACAAGATTTATTTCAACAACCAGTAATACACACGACACATAAATGAATCAAGGTGGATCAATTTCATTTTCGTATAATAGCATTTAGAGCAATATTCAAACAAGTAGGCTAAGAGTCACCAAAAGAGCCAAAAAATTTTCATAAGAATTATTTTGCTCCATGCAACTTACTTGTTTTAGTTCAAAACGAAATTTCGGAGGAGTATTCTTAATTCACAATTTATATACAAGAGGTTAATTTTATTAGTACAAAATAATCCAAAAGCCTCATTCTAGCAAAACTAGACTAATTCCCTTAAGAAAGTTGTCAATCTATATATCATCAGGAAAAGTCAACCGGTTCACTTAAAAATGTTCCATGGGAAAGAATTGTAGCATGAATAAAACCCAAGGAAATGTTATTTAAGGAAATAAAAGTAAAAGAAATTAAAATTACTAAAAGAAACTAAAACTAATAACTATAAGATACAAAAAAGAAAATAAACAACGAGGGAAAAATAAAAACACGACTAATTAACCCAAGCTCGGCAAGAGAACCTACTACATACAATAGCCCAGGAAGGGCACAAAATATACACAACAGCACAATCACAAGCCCGACATGGGCATATATTATCCCTAGTGCAAATATAAGCCCGTCAAGGGCACACAATATCTCAAAATATGAATACAACAGCATAGTAGCGATCCCTAACTAAAAACATTGCAGTGTCCTCACTGCACAATATCACACATTAGAATAAATAGTTTGAGGGTCTCCCTGAGATCTGCATCTGACTAGCAGACTGTTGGAGGACGACTGATCAATGATGTGCTGCGCTCGTTGCTCCATCATCCTCTATCTCCTCATCATCATCGTCATAATCACCACCATCACCAGCAGCCTCGGACATAAAAGAGTACTCCTTGTTGTCATCTGGGGCCACCACTAGCGTCTTCATGTCTTGGTTTCCCCATTTGAAGGTGGCCTTGATGCCTCTCCACATTTTGATCATGAGTTTGCCCTTCTTCTTATTCTTCTTCTTCTTCTTCCCAAAGTCTGACTGAAGGGTAGCATGAGCCTTGGCCAAAGTGTTGTATGCTTCCTCAAGTTTATTCACTGATGCAGTCATCTTCTCAGGGAATCTTTTTGACTTTTCTATGCATCCAAGTAACTCTGCATCTCGTCTCTAGATAATTAAGAAGACCTAGGATGTGAAGATGAAGGCCCACTCGGAATCTGCGATACTAACTCCTTCATAGATGCAAGCTCGGAGTATAGTACCCTAAATGGTCCCTGTACAGCTGCCTGTGAAGAGGACTCTAAACTGGTGGCCGTGGTTTTGACTTTTCTCTTCTTGATCTTGACCATCCTTTCCTGTCATGTCACTCCCAAAGGATAAAATGGTTTCTCAGCTGGTAGCCACCGATCGGTGCTACGGACGACAACCTCTGCTCTGGTGCATACTTATGTAATCAATGAAAGGAACATCATCCCTACATCATTGTATCTCAAGTACTCCCTCATCGCATGTAGGATGTAATATAAAAAATTCACATGAACGCTGTCCAGGATACATGCAATAATCAATGCTCTATTGTAGGAGACATCAGAGAGGTTTCCACAAGGCGACACCATGTTGCAAATGATGCACATCCACCTTTTAGCCTCGGCAGTGAAGTCAGCTGATTTCAACCATTTTCTCTTGTTACCCCATTTGTCTCTCAAGTATGGAGGGAAAAGTTTTGATACAAGCCATGCTCCATTTTCATAGTGATTTCTCTCTTGCAATGTCTCTAATGGATAGTTGGGAATCCCTAGAGTATCATTTATTTGCTCGATCCTGAACCTCACCATTTTTCCTTTGATTATGAGTTGTGGGTTGTCAAAATTCGTATGCCTAATATTTTTGTAGAATTCCCTAACCCATTCCTCATTAGCTTCGCAAGGAGTGGCGATGAAACATGACCATCCGGATGAATGGAGCCAGCCATGGAAGTCGGGGATCTTCTCGGCCAATTTGTCTTCAAGGATGCCCTTTTCAAGCATGGTCTTTTTATGGACGAGGTCATCTAAATATTGACGCTCACATGTAGCAGACATGAAGCGCTATTCATCAAATGGCTCATCAATCTATTCTTGAATTTCATATGGTGTTCCGCTCGTGTTTGGGTCCAATTTAACTTGAAATACCTTCATAAAATCAAACAAGATCATTCGGGTAATAAATTCTTGATAAGCAATTCAAAACACAGCAATCGCGCCCAAAAATTAGGTTGAACGGGCCTAGGAAGCCATTTTTGCGAAGCTACCAGAATTGGACATTTTGCACAATTTTCGCTTCTGCAGAATCTGAACGCAAAAGCGGTTCCACTTTTGTGAATATTTTGTCACTTCTGAATTTTTTTATTTTTTTGTTTTTCCAGATTTTGCGTCTGCAGATGATCAGCCGCAAAAGTGGTTTCGCTTATGCGAAAAGATGTCCGCTTCTGCGGTTTTTGTTATCTTCTTCACAGACTTCACTGACCCAATTTTTTTTTCAACAAAATTTGGCCACTAGTTTATACTAAATAATTCTAAGTTAGAGAAGAACATAAATTTATGATTCCATTTAGACCAATTTTTAGGTGTTTAGCAAGAAAACTTTTAATTAAACATATTATCGTACATCTTGCGAGCAAGTTAAAATACACTATTTTTTCGCACAAATTGGGTACTAAGACTTCCCAGGTTTTTGTTCAATATAGAAGCACACACATGACTACACTCAACCATATTCCCTAACTTCCTAAAGCTAACAACAGTAAACAAAAAAAAAAAGAAAAAAATCAAACAAAATTTATAAAATAAAATAAAAACTGTTGGCAATGAAGAAGTAAAGCGAATGTAAGGAAAGAGATGAAGATTAGAGAATATTACCTAAGTTTTGAAAGAGAGGAAGAATTCACCAGGATTTTAGTAAATTTATTTAATTGTCTGCGACTTTGGGGAGTTAGGGTAGGGGATACAATGAAGCGTTCAAAATTCTTTTAACATTTAGGACCTTTGCGACTTCAACTTATGTGGAAATTAACTGCTTTTGCGGAGTCTCTTAAGCGATCATGGGTCCTCTTTTGCGAATTGTTTCACTTCTACGGTTATGTATCCGCTTCTGCGTGACCGCAAATGCGGTCGAAAATCCGAATGTGCAGTTACAGTAGAAGATTTTTGCACAGATTCTACAACTACTTGTTTTTACCCTTCGGATCACTCCGGCCTGTTCAAATCAACTCCAAAAAAACTAAAACATGGAAGATTAGTCAAAAATAATATTATAAGCTATTGTAAAAAGCAATTTCATAAATGACTCATAATTTTAAAAATAGATAGGTTGTCTCCGACCAAGCGCCGCATTTATCGTCTTGGCATGACACAAACAACTTTACAACTTTTCTTGCTATTTGGATTATATGAACTGGGCACCTAGCTTGCAATAAAGATTGTGACCACGAGCGATGGGTGGTAGTATGTTGATGATCGTGCCAATTCATAAATTCTTCATTTTGCACTTTTTGGCTCTCATGTGAGGAATGTCATTTTGCTTTCTTGCTTCTTCAAATTGTAAGATGTATGACATGAGTTTTTCCTCCTCGCAGTCCTTCATTGGTTCATGTTGTTCAACTTCCATTTCACCACACAATTCCAATGTTTAAGAATTCTTGGAATGTGTCTTCAAACCTCCAACTTGCAATTTTTTCGGATTTGACATCCTCTTCTTACCCCGAACTAGAGTCAATTTCAACCAATATTTTATTTACACCGGATGACTCTAATTCTTTCCTTTTCTTGGCATTATTAATATTCATGGAGTCGGTTGGGGGATGTTCAATTCTTGAATCCTCATAGTAAAACTCACTTTCTTCCTCGGAATGCAACTCTTCTTGGCTTTCTTTCGCACACTCAAGTTGTTGGTCATAATGAGCCTAAACCAAAATATTCATTTGATCTTCTAAAGCGCGGATGTGTTCATCATCGTAATTAAACCATTATTTCAAGTCCTCGAGTGCAAAGTTGTGCTTCTCCTCATTTTCAAGAATGGTCTCCAACATGAGTATTATTTTCTCATTTTGAGCATTTGAGAGTTCTTCTTGGTTTTGATCAAGTTCCAATGAAGGATTTTCACTTTCAATCACCAAAGAAGGTTCTTGGCTTTCATTCACATCTGAAGCTTTTTTAACCTTTAAGGCTTCGATCATTTCATCCATTTGGGAGTGCAGCCTTTTACGTGCCAAGTCATTTTGGAGACTATTCTCCCAAAGATCTTCCAAGGTATTTTGCTCCTTGTTTCCTTATTGAAGTAAACAATACAACATAAGCTTGAATTCTCTATTTCAGCCATGCTCAACTGGTTCTACAGCCCTATAATTCTCGTCAAGACAAGTAGAATCAATTAGGGAAGGGAAGGACAAATATGCACAATAATCCCAATGATAATTTTGGAAATCAAAGTTATCACAAATACTCCAACCATGGGATTGAGATTGTGCACACAATCCTCTCCAGGGAGAATTTAAACAATTTTGCCACGAGTGTGGTCCTCCAAAATAAGGACAAGGGTCATGAAAGTATGAACAACTACCATCTGACCAATTTTCATCATATGATGCTACTTTTAAAAAAATAAGAAAATACACAATAAGCTAACAAGAAAAATAGACCAAAGTAAGAAAATAATTACATTAATATTCCTAAGTTTGGGCCAAAGCACTTTTACTTACTTCTCAAACAACCTAAATTATGCCAAATTGTTCCCCGGAAATGGTGCCAATTTTATGACGTTCAAATCCACTACTAAAAAGTAATAGACACAGTCACATGCAATATAATCTACCCAAGTATGAGTCGGGGTTGAATGCTAGAGAGATTAATGTGTAGGCGATTAGGAATGTAAGAAAATTATCGCTTATCGCGCAATGCCAAACACTAAATATTTTAGGTTTGAAAATATTTTATACCTAAATGCGGAAATGTAAACTATCCTAGAACGTAAGTAAAATGATCAATGACTACAAGTGTGAATACATCGGGAATTATACTTAAGTAACGATCCAATGTATTTCACGATTTTTTAAATACTAGCGAGTTTATGTTAATTAGCCACAGATAATAATGCTTAATTAGCTTCTTCCAAAGACTAACAAGACTTCCTTATTGAATTATCCTCAAAACATTTAGAAGATTAAGCACACTCGGAAATGCTACACGTAGTTCATTCCTATCCCGAGGTAGAATCTATAAAATGAGGGTTAACGCCTCAAGTTATTGTTAATTAATCTTTCCCAACCTCAAATTATCTTTTTCCAAAATCAATTCGGAGTTAATGGGTGGGTCCTAGGGTTAGCTAATCCCTTTGGAAACATTAAAGAACAAAAATAATTAAAGTAAAAATAACTCACTTCATAAATAAATAAAAAACATTCAATACAAGCACAACAAGGTATTTAATCCACACTTTAACTATGAATATTTCCATAAATAAGAATCAAGTGTTGAATCTTAGATATACTACACAAAGCAATGAAATGAAGAAATAAACATAAATGGGTAAGAAAATATAAACCACAAACTTCAATCTTCAAAACTAAAGTGTGTGTGCAAGAACCCTAGCTTTCACCTTGGTCTGTCTAGTCTATGAGGACTGAAAATAAGCCAAAGATCCTCAAAATATTTGTTTGGACGAGGATAAAAATGGTTTGGGGTGACAAATTTTGAAATTCCAATTCTGTCCAGGCCTGATGCACAACTTCCGCATCTGCGAAACTATTCACACACAAATGCGGTTCCGCCAAAGTGGACTTCCCGTCGAAGAAGCGGAAATGGACAATTATGCCTGCCACCGTAGAAGCGGAAAAATAAGCGTAGCTGCGATTCCACAGAAGCAAAATTCTCACTTCAGATGCGATCTTTTTCTTCTCAGTCCGCAAAAGAGGTTTTTCCTTCGCAGAAGTGGAGGTCGCATCTGCAGCTATACTTCCGCAAAAGCAGAATTCACTGAAGAGTTTTTGCATTGTTTTCACCTCCTTTTTATCAACTTCACTTCAATTTTAATTAATTAACTTTTTAGCATGATTTACCTAAAGATCTTGTAATCCACACCATAAACAACCTCAAATTGTAATAAAAGGACATAAAACTAAGGAAAAAAGGCTAGAATGAGTGGTAAAATCACCACTCGTCATAGCACCCCGTGGGTTACCTATATTAGATATTTACTTTGGGACTACGAATTGTTTTTCCGAGAGTTTCCCCTACACATTTATCATTCGGACTATGGTACGGTATCCTGGGAGATCATCTGGATATTTACGTTTGGGACTACGGTAAATCCTGGTAGATCCCCTGTTGTTTTTTCTGTATACTGAGCTATATTGTTTCTATGATTTTATTTTATGTACACTGTTAGTACTTTAATTATATTCTCGTATTGTCTACTGCTTTACTTTGTTTTTTCATCTACAACCGGTAGGTCCTGACTTTTCGCGTCACTACTCGATCAAGGTTAGACTTGGTACTTACTAGGTACCATTGTGGTGTACAGATGCCCTCTAGAATGAGTGGTAAAATCACCACTCATCATAGCACCCCGTGTGTTACCTATATTAGATATTTACTTTGGGACTACGAATTGTTATTCCGGGAGTTTCCCCTACACAGTTATCATTCGGACTACGGTACGGTATCCTGGGAGATCCTCTGGACATTTACGTTTGAAACTACGATATATCCTGGTAGATCCCCTGTTGTTTTTTCTGTATACTGAGCTATTTTGTTTCTATGATTTTATTTTATGTATACCGTTAGTACTTTAATTATATTCTCATATTGTCTACTGCTTTACTTTGTTTTTTCATCTACAACCGGTAGGGTCCTAACCTTTCGCGTCACTACTCGATCAAGGTCAGACTTGGTACTTACTAGGTACCATTGTGGTGTACTGATGCCCTCTAGAATGAGTGGTAAAATCACCACTCGTCATAGCACCCCGTGGGTTACCTATATTTTAGATATTTACTTTGGGACTACGAATTTTTATTCCGGGAGTTTCTCCTACACATTTATCATTCGGACTACGGTACGGTATCCTGGGAGATCCTCTGGACATTTACGTTTGGACTACGGTACATCCTGGTAGATCCCCTGTTGTTTTTTCTATATACTGAGCTATGTTGTTTCTATGATTTTATTCTATGTACACCGTTAGTACTTTAATTATATTCTCGTATTGTCTACTGCTTTACTTTGTTTTTTTATCTATAACCGGTAGGGTCCTAACCTTTCGCGTCACTACTCGATCAAGGTTAGACTTGGTACGTACTAGGTACCATTGTGGTGTACTGATGCCCTTTCCTGTACATGTTTATCCTGTGCAAATCCAGGTTCTTTGGCTAAGCCATACGATTAGTGCGGCAAGGCAATCTTTAGAGACTTTGAGGTATATCTACTGCGTATGCAGACCGACGAGTCCCTCTTTACGCTCTCCTCTAGCTTTAACTCTCATGTATTTACTTTTGTGTAGAATCTCTGGATAAGTACACTTGTAATTATTCAACAGCTTATGATTTCATTAGATTTTAGGTATTTGGAGTTGATTCAGTTTGAGAGGTTATATTTGTATATGCCAAGCAGCATCTTAAACGCTTTATTTATGTTTTATCCACAACTTTGAATAGTTATATCTTTCATTTCCTTTTTTCGCAAATTATTAGGCTTAGCTAGTCGTAGAGACTATGTTCCGTCATAACAGTTCACGGAGGGAGAATTGGACAAGTTGGTATCAGAGCTCTAGGTTCATAGAAGTCATGAATCAAATGCCAGTTTATTAGGGTCTCGTGGATCGGTAGGAAGATGTCTGCACTTATCTATGAGAGGCTATGTAACGGTTAAAAAAATTCCATTTCATATTATTTATTTTTCATGCGAGATTTTGATATCATAATTCTAATATTTTATTTTTCTATTCTCTCACAGATTGTGAGGACACGCGCTACCGGGGATGACTAGGCACCCGCGCCCCCTGCTAGTGATGCACCTCGAGTGTCTAGATGGTGCTTTTAGTGGTCGGTTAGGCAGACTTAGCCCGAGCCTGTCACTGCCTCTACGTCCTCCCGAAGCTTGTTTTTAGATTTTTGAAACACGCCATATAGTGAGGGATTACCCTACACTTAGGAGAAGTGCACCTCCACAGTTTCTCAGCCACATCGTGCCACAGAGTTAACAGGCTATGATCACAACACTAGTTACTACCCCACTTGCTCAGCCAGCTAGAGGGGGAGGTCAGGGAGGTAGAGGTTGCTCCAGAGGGGAGTCAGGATAGATATCATACCCTTCCTGCCTGTACCGAGGCTGTCGCCTTGAATTCTATCATCATAGGTATTATCCTAGTTTTTCATAGTTATGCATCAGTTTTATTGGATCCAACCCTAATTTTGGAATATCTCGAGATTCCATGAGTTTCCCTGTATATGTCTCTACTCATATTGAAGGTTCTCTTATTGTGGACTGCATTTATCGGCGATGTTTGGTTTCTCTTAGTGGTTTGAGACCCGAGCTGATTTATTATTGCTCAACATGGTAGATTTTGATGTTATCTTTGAGATGGATTGGTTGTCGCCCCATTATGCCATTCTTGATTGTCACACCAAAACCCTGATGGTGCTATGGCAAGTGTACCCGAGTACAGTTGAGGGGTACTTTAGATAAAATTCCCAGTTGATGTAGTGAACCTAGTATACATCTCATAAATAGTTTCACCATCGTATATAGTAAAATTCTCATATTGAGAATACAATAATGTTCCTCTTGACCTTTTCACTTGAGGTGTTCTTTCATAAGCCACTTGTAAAGTGTCCCAAATCTCCTTTGGCAGTTGTGCAACCTTGAATCCTTATATACTTATCAGGGCCAAGTTCACATAATAACCATTTCTTGGCTTTAGCGTTTTTCTCCCACTTCCTCACTTCCTTAGGTCTTCAGCGGTACAATCAGCTCTAGTTTTTGGAACATCCATTCCTTCAGCATTCTTCTCGGTGGTAGCAAGAGGACCATCAGTGATGATGTCCCAAAGTTTGTAATCTTCATCCATGATGTGGTCTCTCATTCGATTTTTCCACCAAGAATAGTAGAGCCCATTGAAGACTAGAGGCCTTGCAGTAGACTGTCCTTCCCAGTTCCTAGGTCATGCACTCATTTTGGTCTTTTCCTAAGGTGTTAGCCTCCTCAAGGATAAGCTGCTCTGATACCAATTGAATTTAATAAACGTCAATACCACACAAGAGGGGTGGGGGTGGGGGGTGATTTGTGTGGTACCTAATCTTTGCATTGGAAAAACCTGGTTCTTCTAAGTGTTCTAACTACAACAGTTTGAGAAATAATACGAACTGAAAGTAAAGTGCACAGAGATTTTTACGTGGAAAACACCTGGCTCAAAAAGTGAAAAACCACGACCTACTACTCAGTAGAATTTTCCCAAACTCCACTAAAATCAATGAGCCAAAACAACATTTACAAAGACACTTTGTAAACCTAAGGATTACCTCTAATCCCGTTGTGGCAACCAGCCTCTAACTATAGGGACAATTTCATGTTAACTATAACTTGAATATTCAAATACCTATTACAGTTTCTTCTATAAAAGCTGAAAGGTACAATATGAAAACACCTACTAATATTAAACTAGAAGTAAAGAAAGACACATAAAACTCTTTATGGAACTTGCTCTACAATCAGGTTCATAATTTAGGTAGAGGAACATAGGAATTTATGTAATATTCAACAATATGAGAGATATGTACAATTGGTCACATCAATTTCAGTTATGCTCTATGGGGGCTAATGGGTCCGGATATCAACATCCGGCTAAGGCTTGGGTAACCTAAATTGGTGAATGGATTACTTATGTTAGTTGACATTGCCGAAAGATATTGTAAATGTGCTAAAAAAATCTCCTAATGCGACACCTAGACGGTACACTCTAAAATAGTACAACAATATATAAGTACTATAAAAAAAGGCACTAGAAGCCTTGAAGGATAAATATTACCTTAGTGTGACTCTCATCCCTAGTAGAAAGAGGACATTGAGCAACTAGAGAAACTGATGAATGAAGTAAGGAAAACTGAAGGCGAAAGAATGTCATATTGAAGTTTTCATAAGATAAGGGATATGCAAAAATATTAGCAGAGCAATGAGAAGAGAGATAAGGAAGCATTATGAATAAGCTGTGATACATGGATAACATTGGTAGAGTGTCACAGAACATAGAGTCAAATGAATAAAGAGACGAAAGGTGATGGGCCTTAAGACAACCAAAAAGTATAGGCCATAAGGTTATATCCTCATTTCAAGAAATAAGTTCATGACTCCAACGCGACTACCAGAAGGGAGAGTTAATTTCCAGAGTAATAAAAGTCAGTATGGTTTAGTAAACCAGATAAACCAAACATTAATAAGGGACTGAATGATTTTAAAACACTCGGCATCATGGGACTTTCAGATTTTATTCCGGCGATAATAGAATGGGAAATAGAAGATGATTCATGATGAATTCGAACGATGGTCGTTCATGGAGATGCTTCCCTAAAGCAAGCAATGTGAGCAAAGTTAATCTAAAAAGATGGTATGTGCTAGTTATGCAACGTGTTACCATCGCGAGCAAATTTTTTTATCCTTGGTACAGAAGCATTGCCGCAAAGAGAGGAAAGGTCATCGATGATGTGAAAAAAATACCAAAGATAGAGATGTAACTCATCTATAGGTAAATCCTCATGGCTTCAACTGTTAGTACTCCCATAAAGGGAGGAATATGGAGTGATGTGGCAGTAAGTCAGAATTAAGTGGATCTAGTATATTTGGAGCGATAAAGGAAGAATGCGATAAAAATGAGAAAGGGGTAAGATTGAACTTATCCAAATGCTAGAAATATGCTATGATTCCAGAATGTTATGTAAGCATGATATCAAAAGAAAAAGAAAAAAACGGAAAGTAAGGGTTCCTGCATGGGATGTTATTATTAGATAAGGAGCCAGTACATAAGGTAAGTTAAGACAAATAAATAACCCAAGAAAGATTACACAAACTATGATATGAGAATGTGCCAATGAGTAATATTAGTTGATTCAGGATGAGCCTAGTCATGACTAGATAAGAAGTAGTAGAAAAATCTTCCGATTATGCAAGAAAAATATAGTAAACCCCAACATGAAGAATTCAACCTTGCAGTAATGTCATTATAATACTTGAGATATATTCAAATAGGATTCGGGGTGGTTAAATGTACCGTATGTGTGTTTGGATAAAAAAAGGTGCCACGAGGAAGGCAATAAAAATATCTATTCACAAGTAACCATACATGCACAATGGCAAGGAGTTAAGCAACTACGAATAATTATAGGCAAGGAAGGATATCGAAAGGTCTAGAATAAGCTCAGAACTTTACGGGGTTCAAGGGTTCTCCCAAAACACTAAAAACAAAGACTAGCCGAGGAAATAATGAAGAAGGCTTCAACCTAAGCTAGGTGACCTAAGGAGGAAAGGGTCTTATAACGAGTCTCACAACAACATCGTATTCACTCCAAGAGAAAATGACACCTACTGTGGCTATGGAAAGGGAAGTAAAATCATAAGTGGTATACAAGATCATATGAGTTATATGAAACTCCAATATGCGTGGTGATGTGCCAGAGAATTTTGGTACATTTCAATACTAATAGCTTAGATCTTAGCTCGTTTTATTGCAATTATAACCGATACTTACATATTTTTGTTACTTCTATAGTACATAAGGAATAGAAACTCAAGAACATGGAGATGTATGCAAAAATACAAGAAAAGAGCAAAATGCTGGACAAATGATGATATGCGGTTCACTATGCGATTGCTGATCAGACATGATAGACGCATATTGGACAAAAGAATCACAGACTGAAGTAGAGTTCTGGGCTTAGTTTCAAGTGAATAATGCGGTTCAAGATGTGATCACGTAATCAAAATGCTGTCCGCATAGTAATTGCATAACCAACCATGAAGACAACTGAATGTCAAAGATGCGAGACGAAATGCGGCCGCATAAATCAAATGCGGACTGTATAATGGCAATGTAATGAAGACCAGTAAACTAGGATTTTAATTTGAGGGATGGGTTTCCAAAATGCGGGATGCATACTTGTTATGCCACAAGAATGCGGTCGTATATCAGACCTAAAAGGGCAATTTTGTCCACGTTCGTTCACGATTTTTTCACTACTATAAATAGTTTTATGAAGCCTTTGGGGGCTCATCTTGTCTAGTCTTTACACTATATTCCAAGACATAGGTATTCTCTCTTTTGGAAGCTTTTGGTTGAATATTCTCTACTTTGTTAGCATTCATAACATTAAATATTAGTTGGTCCTTGCATTTTAACATGTGTAGTTAACTTTAAATACTAAGGTTGTGGACCCTTAATAGGTGTTGTGTTAATGGGTGTTTAATACTGAATATATGTATAATGGTTTATTGATATTTATTTAATTCTCATTCTTCATTTATTGTTGGTGGTTTCAAACATTAAGAAATTCCATTAAATTCTTGCTTTGTTGGGAAAGTGGGTTAGGATATGGTAGAAGTAAATATCAATGACTCAAGGCATTAAACTTGGTTTAACAAAACAACTTAGGAATAAGTGGGTAATAGTTGGATACATTGATGATTCTCCATTGCAACTCTTTTACATTTGGAAAAATTATAATGAGGAAATACTATTCAATTATTGAAAAATATTAGGTAGTATATTAGGCATCATTTGTATATAAAAAAACCTTCCATTAAAAAATATTTTATATTAATAGCTATAAACATTACACTTCATTAAAGGGGACACAACCTTCGTTGCTTAATTAAATTGATCACTCATTAAATATTTGAATTAGTTGCTACTTCAAATCAAACTCCTTATATACTCTTGTTACTATAAACCACTATCTTGTTACTATTAACCGAACAGAGATAAGACTTTAGTTGAGCAATACACCGAACAAGTAACCTTTTCAAACCTGTTCCCTGTGTAATTCGACCCCAACCTTGTTGGGTTATTATATTTGACACCGACCGCCTTACACTCTTAACTAAAGTGTATTTAAGCCTATCAAATTTTGGCGCCATTGCCAGGGACTACGATTGTCAAATTACTATTTAATGTATACTTTACTTAACATCTATTTCTATTCTATCACACTTTTCTTTCTTTGCTTGTTGTTGATAGGAAAACATGTCAGATTGTGGTGATATGTGGAGGGAGAAATGGGCGAAAATCCTTTCACTGACATCAAAGAATACATTTAGGATACCAGTGCCATTGTGCCTCTGCCCGTTGGAGCGGCAACATACAAATAGGAACATGGTTTAATTCTAATGCTTAAGGTAGAAAGGTTCTTCAGGAATTCCACCGTCGATGATCCAACGCAACACCTTAGAAATTCCTTGGGTGTGTGCGAAATGCACAATAAAACAATGTATCCAACGATGCCCTGAGGTTGAGATGCTTTAAGTATTCTCTAGCTAGGGATGCAAGGAAATGACTCCAGAATCTACCTCCCAACTATATTTATTCTTGGCCCGAGCTTTTTCGGTCGTTTCTGTCCAAATGGTTCCCATAAAGAAAAATGGCTGTGTTGTGGGATAAGATTTTCTTCTTCAAGAAAATAGAGGAGGAGTAGTTGCATGAAGCATGAGATCACTTCAAATTATACTTGGTGAGGTCTCCCAACCATGGGTTCCCGGATTCCATGTCGCTGGAAAAATTTTACATTGGTGTGGATACTATGAACGAAGCCATCGCCAAGAATGCAGCTGACGGATCTTTTATGGACAAATCATTTGCTCGAGTGATGCAAATACTAGACAAAATGGCAAAGCACAACCAAACATGACATTCAAAGGATACCACCGGAAGAATCTCATATGGCTCTCCTTCTTTGAGCAATTTGATCAAGGAAAATCAGGAGAGCGATCAAGTGATTGTTGCGCTTGCGATGATTATGAATGTGATAACAAAGATATTTACCGAGAATCAGACAAAGAAAGTAAATGCAGTGGAGGATATCCAACCCAACATGGAGGAAAATTTTGAGGAAGCAAATTATATCAACAACCCTCAAAGAGGGTATCAAAGGGAACTCTACCATGGCCGAGGGCAACAAAGCCAATGGAGATCAAACTCGCAAGGGCAAGGCAACCAACGATGGATAAATTATCAAGGTAACTCGTATCAAGGAAGTTGGAACCACAATAATAATTTTGCAAATTGGAGATCCAACCCCTATGTTCCCCCAAAAGGTCAATATACAAATCAAGGATCGTCGAGTGAGCAAAGTTAGAAAGCATGCTTGAAAGAGTGTTGCAAAACCAACAGAAGTCTGACACATCCATGAGAAACATCATCATAGTTGTTGGCATTCACACTGCATCTATCAACAATCTAGAAATGCAAATGAGAGACCTTTCAAGACAGAAAAATCGAAAGCAAAAAGGGAAACTTCCTAGTGATACCATTACCAACCCGAAGAGTGTGGAGGTGGGTCAACCTCTCTCGTCATGGCGATAACTACAACAAATGGGAAGGTTTTACAAGGTGGCAATGAACAAGAGGTTGTTGAAGTTGAAGTTCTAGAACAAGATGATGAAGCTGAAGAGCACAGAGTTGTTGAAGTTGAAAGGGTGCCGGAAAAAGAAAAGGTGCAAGAAGTAATCCGAGAAAAGGTGAAGGAAAAGGAGAAAGAGACATCAAAAGCTTCCCTTCCTATTCCTACATCACTCCCCCTTTTCCTCAAAGACTTAGTCGAAGGATTGATGATAGCAAGCTTGAGAAATTCTATGATATCCTTAAGCAATTGTCGGTGAACATTCCATTCTTTGGTGCTTTCCAAGAAATTCCAGGGTTTGCCAAATATTTGAAGGATTTGATCACCAAAAATAGGAACACAAAGAACTATTAGTAAACATGACTAATCGGGTTAGCTCCATTGTTGCCAGAAGCCCTGTCCAAAAGAAAGAGGATCCGGGAGCGTTTACAATCCCATGTACTACTGGAGAGCGAGATTTTGGACGAGCCCTTTGTGACAATGGGGCTAGCATCAAATTGATGCCTCTTTCCATCTAGAAGCTAGCAGGTATAAGGATGCCAAGTCTAAGAAGAATGAGGTTACAAATGGCCGATCAATCTATTAAGCGACTGGTAGGCATTGTTGATGATGTGATGGATAAAGTTAGAGCATTCCATTTGCCACCGACTTTGTGATTCTCCGTTGTGTTGTTGATAAAGAAATCCCTCTCATCTTGGGAAGACCACTCTTAGCAATGGGAAGAGCACTCATGGATTCATAGTGAAATGAAATTAAGTTCCGGGTGAATTATTAAGAAGTCACCTTACAAGCGAGCAAGGGTATGAAATTACCCCATTAGTATGAGAGTATATAAGTGATAACATGGTTGATGAGGTAGAGATGCCGCTGAACTTAAAATGGAAGTGCAATGCTTTGGTAAGGCATTGACGGCTATCTTGGTTAACCTTGATGGTGAGGACATGGAAGGGTACATCGAGTCAGTAAATACATTGGATGGTCTTGGATCCTATACTTATACTTTGTAAAATCTTTCTCTTAACTTGGAGAATAGCGCCACACCTCCCGCCAAGCCATCAATCATTGAGCCACCGCAACTAGAGCTCAAGCCTCTCCCGCCGCACTTAAGGTATAAATTCCTTTGCTCTAATGATAGTTTACCTGTAATCATTTCGTATTTGTTAAGTGATGTGCATGTAAATCAATTGATGGAGGTCATAAAAGAACACATGCAAGCTATTGGATGGACTATTGCGTACATAGGTGGAATCCCCACGAGAATCTGTGAACATAAAATCCAATTGGAGAGAGAGACAAAGCCAAGTGTGGATCATCAAAGGCGGTTGAACCCATCAATGCAAGAGGTCGTAAAGAAGGAGATTATCAAGTTGTTGGATGTCGGGGTAGTTTACCCCATTGCGGATAGTTCGTGGGTGAGCCTAGTACAATGTGTGCAAAAAAGGGTGGCATGACCGTGATCGAGAATGAGAAGAATGAGTTAATCCCAACATGAACTGTGACCGGAGGGCGAGTTTGTATGGACTATCGGAAGCTTAACAGTGCAACTGGCAAGGACCACTTCCCTATTCCTTTTATTCATCAAATCCTTGATCGGCTAGCGAGGAGGTCATTCTATTGTTTCCTCGATGGGTATTCTGGCTACAGTGAAATAAACATCGCTTTGGAGGACAAGGAGAAAACTACTTTCACTTGACCATATGGAACCTTTGCTTTTAGCCGGATGCCATTTGGTTTGTGCAATGCTCCGGCCACCTTCCAAAGGTCTATGATGTTCATATTCTCCGACATGGTTGAGGATTTTCTTGAAGTCCTCATGGAGGATTTCTCTGTTGTTGGTGATTCATTTGAGCACTGTCTTGACAACCTTAGACAAGTGCTCAAGAGATGCAAAGAAACAAATCTTGTGCTAAATTGGGAGAAGCGTCCTTTCATGGTTGACAAAGGCATTGTGTTTGTGCAAAAATTTCAAAGCATGCTATTGAAGTCGACCGGGCAATGACTGAGATTATTTCAAAGCTTCATCTACCAACTTTCATGAAAGGTGTTAGAAGTTTTCTAGGGCATACAGAGTTTGATAGGAACTTCATCAAGGACTTCTCCAAAATTGCTAATCCCATGCGCAAACTTCTCGAAAAGGACACCAGGTTTGTGTTTGATGAGAATTGTCTTAAATCGTTTGATGAGTTAAAGAAAAGGCTCACCATGGCACACATTATTTTCACGCCCGGTTGGTCACTTCCTTTTGAGCTCATGTGTGACCCCAATGGTATAGCCATTGGAGCAATTTTTGTCCAACATCACAACAAAGTTCGTCCCCTGATGTACTATGCAAGTAAAACTCTCAATGGGGCGCAAATGAATTACATGGTAACTGAGCAAGAGCTTCTTGCTATCGTGTATGCTTATTGAAAGTTCCATTCCTATTTGTTGGGGCCCAAAGTTGTGGTATACACGGATCATGCGGCTCTTTGCTATCTCATGGAAAAGAAGGATGCAAAGCCTCGATTTATTCGATGGGTCTTGTTGTTGCAAGGATTTGAAGGATCGCAAAGGAACGCAAAATGAAGTGGCGAATCATTTGTCAAGGCTTGAAGAGGCAGGGAGACCAAAGGGAGATCTTGAAATCCATGATGCATTCTTGGATGAGCACATATTGGCATTATCTAGCACTTTTGCTCCTTGGTATGCCAATATTTCTAACTACTTGGTTAGTGACCTTATCCCGAATGGATTGGAATCGTATCAAAAAAAGAAATTTTTGATAGACTGACGTCAATACTATTGGGAGGAACCATACTTATTCCATGTGTGTGCTGACAATATTATCAGAAGGTGTGTTCCCGAAGAAGAAGTTATGTCGATTATCAAGGCATGCTATGACTTTTCGACTGGGGGTCATAATGGAGAAATTGAACGCCGATTAAAGTTCTTGAATGTAGATATTATTGGACACCATCTACCATGATGCCAATATAATGGTCAAGGCTTGCGACCAATGTCAACAAGAAGGTTCAATTTCCAAAATGCATGAAATGTGAATGCACTTTGTGATGGAGATAGAGATCTTCGATGTATGGAGGATCGACTTCATGGTTCCTTTTCTAAGTTCTTGTGGGATGAAATACATCTTGGTAGCTATGGACTACGTGTCCAAATAGGTCGAAGTAGTTTCCTTGCCGAACAACGAGGCGAGGAGTGTGACCGCCTTCTTGAAGAAAAGCATATTCACGCGATTTGGAACCCCTAGAGCCATTCTTAGTAACGGTGGATCTCATTTCTATAACAAGGCTTTTGTGGAGATACTTGAGAAGTATGGCGTAAAGCACAAAGTTGCCACAACCTATCATTTACAGTCAAGTGGTCAAGTTGTGGTTTCCAACCGGGAGATCAAGAGCATCCTAGCAAAAACTATGAATGCAAATAGGACCGACTGGTCAAGGAAGCTGGATGATGCATTGCGTCCATACCTCACGACCTGCAAAACTCCTATTGGTACTTCTCCTTATCGGCTAGTCTTTGGTAAGTCATGTCATCTACCCATAGAATTGGAGCACAAAGCTATGTGGGTTCAGAAAATACTGAATCTAGACGGGGCTGAGGCTGCAAACTTGAGGTGTACACAACTAAATGAAATGGAGGAATTCCCATTCCATGCTTATGAAAGTGCAGTTGTGTACAAAGAACGGATGAAGTTTGTCCATGACAAGAAGATCTTGAAAAGAGAGTTTAAGGTGGGTGATTTGGTCTTGCTCTTTAATTCAAGGCTCAAATTATTTCGGGCAAGCTTAAATAAAAATGGTCAGATCTCTTTAATGTAGTGCATGTTTCTCCGTATGGAGTGGTGGATTTAGAATCAACAGACGCATCCCGTACATTCAAGGTAAATGGCCAACATCAAGCATTATTTGGGAGCTGATGGTGAAAAGCAACTGGTGGAGTAGATGGCTCTCAAAGATGGTCCATCCCCGACCACTAAGTGAAATAAAAGGAACATCAATTCCGTCGTGTCGCGACGTAAAATCAAGTGCTTCATGGGAGGCAACCCATGCGTGGTAACACCCTTTTGTTCTTCGCATTTTTCATTTTTGGTAGATATATTATTTGAGAAATTTAAAGTGTGTTTTGGAGTGCAGGGGGCTTAAAAGATCTCAACACTTGATGAAAATACATGGAAATGGAAAATATTGACTTTGTTGAGGAAGGAGCACAATGTGAAAAAGGGGAACAATGTTAAATCTACGGTAGAAATGTGGTTGCATTACTACTATACGAACCGCATTCCAACAGAAGACATACATAGAGAGAAGCCTAAATTGGCAGTTGAAAGTGCAATGAGACTGTGCATTATGCGGTCCGCATTTTGCTTATGGGACAGCATAATACACCGCATCTGAGTCCATCTACATCAAGCCTTAAAATTGCACGGCATAACACTTATGCAGTCGCATAATGTGTAATGCGGGGAACAGTGCACCGCAGATTCACCACAAATCGCCAGGTAAGTTTCCCTCATCTAATACTCACTAAAACAAAACAAAAAAAAAACAAAAAGAAAAAACAAAACAAACAAAGAAAAAAATTAGAGAGGCACAGAAAGTAGGAACACTAATCGAGCTTGAACAGAACCAAGTCTAATCACCCAAGATCCTCATTTGTGAAACTTGTGCCATATTCTAGTATGTCATCAAGTTCCCCTTATTTTTGTTTTTACCAATGTAAAAATTTTTGTGCAAATACTTAGCCCCAATTGTTTGTGTAGCATTTTCTTGTTGGCATCGTTGATTTGGGGCAAAAAATGATGTGGGTAAGGGGTAGAACAAAAATAGGGTACCAATTGTTGAATGTTTGAGTAAAATATTGAAAACGATGGCATTTGCGGTCCACGTGTCTGAAATGCGATCAACATTTTAGTTGCAGATTATGCCCTAAAACATCTGGGGACAATGGCGAAATGTGGTTGTATATTCGCATAACTCACCGCATAATTGAAACCCCTAATTCCCATTTAAGAGGGTGAAATGCATTGGATATGTGGTCGCAGAACACAAATGCGGTACGCATACCCACCGCATAGTTTAATAGAACTCCCAGTGAATGAGCCTTGCATTTTGCGGCCATTCTGTGATCGCACTCTCTAATTTGCGATGAGTTATGCGATTGCATTTAGAGATGCATGTTTTGGGCACATCAAGCCTGTGATAGTTGTTGATATTCAATTTTTTCCCATATGTTTCTATACTCAAAATACTCTAAAAATAACATGTAGATGCATATATAAGCATCCACAAAGGTTTCGGAATTTTTTTACATTTTTAAAGATTTTTAAAATTAATTTGTGGATTATTTTTTGTACTGTAAAAATCCAATATTTAGTCCCAAAACTTGTTATTTTTGTGAATAACATATTTTATTCTCTCATTTACATAAAAACATAATTTACATAATTTTAACATAATTTTATAAGCTCATTTAGTATTTCTAAAATAAAATTGCATGAAATTGCAAGTTTAGCATATTTCTCAATTAAATAACTTTTTTTAATCATAAAATCGTTCCTAATATTTTAAAATTAATACTTATGCTTTGTTTATTAACTCAGTATTTTTAATCATATTTTTAAACATTGTTTGCTATTTTATAAAATTCAAATTAGGGGGGGGGGGGGAATTAGTTATTTAAGTTATAGCCCCTTTTTATTTAAATTATAGCCTTAATTTCAACCCCAATTACACTACCCAATTTATTAATAATCCAACCCTCACCACATTAAAATCAATCTCCCGGAATTTCCCTTTCAATCTGGACCGTTGATCATTTAGATCAACGGCCCACGTAGCCCCTTACCTTAATTAAACCCCAATACACCCCTAACCTTAGTCATTTTACACCTTCTGCCACCCTTGTATCCCCCTCATCTCTCAAACGCTCCCAAGTCCCCCCTGAAACTAGCTGCCTCCGATCTCTTTCTAACCTCTTTTCACCGGAAACTATGGTTTTTCAGGCTTCATGCTACTTGTACTCACTCCTCAATCCCTTCTACGACAATGTTTTTCGAGGATTGAAACCCTATCGCGAAGACAACTGTTTCAGAAGTCCATCGACTTGAGTTTATACGGCCATAACCGGTTTCTCTCTGGCGAGCCTTGATGCTGTTAGTCCATCACCGATTCAAAATCTGTCTATTCCAGGCTTTCTCGTTTCTCTATGGTTCTTCCTCTGAAAACCTAATTTTCAAGGGTTTCTCCGTGTTTATCTTTAAGATCTACTCTAGATCCTAGTTATTTTCTAAGTTTCAAAGTATTTCTCACATTTCACCTCCGACTTTGTTTTCAAACCGTTCATCTTTCTAAAAAATTTAGGGTTTGTTCAATTTCTTTGCTTTATCTTCTCTATTGTGATTTCTTTTAAAGTTTATTGTGATTTTTGAGTATTTTCCACTATGGTTACTATGTATTTTCTTTACTGTGTTATCTATAGGGTGAGTAAATTTAACTGGATTCTCTATTTTTCCTTATGATGTTCTTCCTAAATTTATCTTCATCTGTGCTCGATATGTGATGAAACCCTAGGTAGGTTCCTGATTTACATATTAGCTCCAAGCTACATGTTTACTTATCCCTTCCCCCATGTCTCTAGATGTTCGGTATGTAGTTAATTTGCAGCATGCACATCCCCACCCCATACCCCCATGCTTTTGATGCTATATATGTGTATGATTACTTTCTTTTACATCGATTTCCCAAATCCCTCTAGCTTAATTCTGATTGTTGCAAATGTTCTTAGGTGACCCCTACCCCCTTAACCCATGTTTGTGTATAGTTGTGTTTTAGACTAGGATGGCACTCCATTGATATTCCTAGTTTGGAACCAGCTTTCTCTCAACCTATACACAAAGTAATCCCACTCCCATAACCCCAATTATGTGTTGAGTTCTTGACCCAGGTCTGTTGGTGTCCTAATCACCGTAAAGGACTAAGTTTGACTTGTTTTAAGTCTGCTCTTATTTGTTAAACCATGTAAAGGGTCAGGGGTGTGCCAGTCCCATTCATGGCTAGGTATTACCACTCTTTGCAATTGTCTTCCTCCAATCCCTCATATTTACACTTGTTCCTAGTTCTATAAGTCCTACCCCCCTTTGGTAAGCCATGCTTAGGGACCCTCGAGTATACTATGAACTATGATGCCTCAGGGCTGGTAATTCCACACATTGCACTACTCTAATCATTTAGGGTGTAAGATTGCCTGGGCTTCCCCTGAAAGCCCTTGGAACTTTGAAACACTCCAAGAGAAAGCCTTAGAATTTGGAGCGTGGATTTGGTAAAATGCACATGTTGTACATTGAGGTTGCTTTGGGCTTCCTCGGGTCCATTTAGCTTTGATGTATTTATTTCCTTAGTATTTTCTTTCATTGATGTAAACCAGCTTTGTACAAAGAACTTAGGGATATAGTGAAAAGGGTATGGGAATGGTTTTACATTATTACATCAATCAATGGGTAGAAATCATGCCTATAGGTTTTCAATATTGCATCTCATATAGAAATCATGCCTATAGGTTTTTCAATATTGCTTCTCACATAAAAATCATTCTTATAGGTTTTTTTTCAATATTGCATCTCATATAGAGATCATGGCTATAGGGCTTTCAATATTGCATTTCATATAGAAATCATGCCTATAGCTTTCAATATTGCATCTCATATAGAAATCATGCCCATAGGTTTTCAATATTGCATCACGCCTAGAAATCATGCCTATAAGAATTGCATAAAAACACTAGGCAAACAGTAGGTCCCTCCAACGTACTAAAACTAACAAAGTCAGTATGTAGATAGCATGCTTAAAAGGTTCAAACTCGCCTGATGTGTTTCAACGTGTTAATACGGTTTGCCCTAAAGTTGTCTATTTTAAAATCGGGCCAAGTCTGCCCTGTTACGTTATTCTGAACCTATAGAGTCTTTTTTAAAATGCCAAACCTACAGTTTTAAGAATTAACTTTTCCTGCCTAAGTTTACGCCTTAAGGCTCTTTTGAAAACTTTCTATAAGCAGTCCGACTAGTTTGTAAACCATTTCTGGACTCTACGCAGACTCTGAATTCCTATTTACAGATCTATGTCTGAATCTAATATTTTCTCTGAAATTACTGGTTTTAAATCATTTCAAAATTTAATAACCGGACCCGAGGGGCTCAAAGCAGATTTATTATCCAGCTTTATGTGTTTAACTAATCTATCCGACCAGCATTAATATTTCCAAATCGGTATTTGAAGTCATGCTAGACTAATTGCTGTATGATTACGGGGTTTTATATGAGCATTTGAATTTTTGATTTGTATACCTTTATATGCTATTTATTTTGATTGACACTTAGTATTTTACCTTTGAAAACTCCATATATATCCTATGTTTCTCTCCCCCTCTTGAGGTTAGAAGTCTTAATACCCCGAGACTAATAGGTTGGGGCGGCTACTAGCATGCAATAAGTAAACGAGACTAAACGCATTTAAGTACCTTAACGTGATGGGAGGGGTAGAAAATGAATATGATGACGATGCGATAATATCATAAAGCGACCCTCTTTGGGAATATGCGCGGGATATTTTATCGAATGATCCGTATTATAATCAAACCAGGACCTCTTTCTCGTTTTCTTGCTTTATTTAAATGTATTCCTAAAGTAATACTTTTTTAAATCAATTTTTCCTTCTGCTTTTACTTAAATTATGCCTTTTCCCTTTTAAAAATATTCTCAAGTTGTTTGAATGCTTTATATTTGAACCTTATTTGTTTACTTGCTTCATCTCCTATAATGTCACAATTAACACGGTCGGGAACCACACTAGTGGATCTTGAGGGGTGCCTAACACCTTCCCCTCGAGATAATCTCTAGCCCTTACCTGAACTCTAGTTTTCCTTCAAAATACTCTCTTCTTCTTAAAAGTGTCCTAATGCACTATAATCATTAGGTGGCGACTCTTCAAATTCCATAACCCGATTCCCAAACGGGAATAAGAGTTGTTTTGCCCATAATGTCGTAAACCCGATTTTGCTCTTTTTAAGTTGAAAAAGGGGGCGTCGACAGCATGGCGAGTCTGCTAGGTACATCTTTATAGCTTTTACCGTTACGTTCTTTCTGACTTCATTGCTTTTTTTACTGCCTTTATTTACCGCTTTAATTATTTCTCCATAATTACTAACTTGATTCTTCATGTTTTTCTTTTTCTTTGGCTGCTTTACTGCTTTACCTTCATTTCAATTCTGTCTTAAATTCCGAGCATCTACTGTAATCATTATTTTATGAACGTGAAAATACATGTATTTATTTCATTGTTGTAATTGCATCCTTCAACATTATTTTCCATTCGTGCCAAACAAATCCCATAGCAACGCTTATTATGAGTGGTTGCGCTCTTCCAATATTATAAACCCCCTAAATTTGGCAAAAGCATATTTGCGGTAAAATCAATTGATCAACGGTGTAGTCGACGGTTCCGTGCCTTTCCATCTTGAGTTTTCCGCTCAAGGGTACCTTGTATAGCACTTCAAAACACAAACCTTCTTCTGTTATACTATTCATGCATAATGATTGTCAAACATAGCCGAGTCAGTTACGTAGTCGGCATAATGACTCATTAAGATAGCCTAAACCAAAGTCCATCGAGTTTCCTCAAAACCCAAACAGACGCCTTCAGGTTATGTGCATGTATTTGGAGAACTTAAGTACCTTACTGCTAATTATTGTTTTAAATAGTAGAGTCTGGTAGGGTTAGGGCCTAACACTTTATTTTGCAGAAATGAGGCACGCGGTCCCCAGATTCGGTATGGTATCAAACATTCACCCAAAGTTACTAAGCTGGTAGGAGGATATGCATGGTAGTGATCGGGTTCTCGTCCGAAAAAATTAAGGAATCTCCCTTCACTCCTGGAAGTTAGGCCAGATAACAAGATTGTGGAAGTTGCTACTCTGTTTTGGGACAGTGAACGGTCTGTCTTCCGCTTTGGGGATATTGAAATGACTCCGTTGTTGGAAGAAATTGGGGTCTAGCCGTAAAGGTAGAGGGTTCCTGAAATGATGGGGCTCAAGAAGAATGCTAATCTAACAAGGCTGAAGGACTCTTACATATCCTTCGACTTCATGTATGAAAGGTTCAGACATAGCAAATCCTACCGCACTCACATGGACGAGTTCGGCCTCACCTCGTTGAGTCACATACATAGGAGAGCCTTTGTATTTATGTTCTTTTTCCTGGGCATGACAGTCTTTCCAATGAAGAAGGCTAGGATCCATAAAAGACTAGCCATGGTGACCAAAGCCATAATGGAGGGTATCGACGGACAAAAATTCAGCATAGCGCCCATGATCCTCGCTGAACTGCATCGAGCCTTAGAGAAATGCCAACAAGGGGTACCACACTTTGAAGGGTGCAGTTTGCTACTACAACTCTGGTTGATCGAACATCTTCAGAAAGGAAATTATAAACAGGAGATCAGATGCCGAGACTGGGTGACCATATCGCTTTCAATCATCCAAAACGAATGCACTTGATACCAGATATGTTCGCTCAACCGGAAGACACTAGTGGATGGGTAAAACTATTGGAGAATCTGAAAGAAGAGCAGGTAAAATGGATGTACGAATGATTTCTAACTGGGGATTTTATCATTTGGTCTAGGGATGCACCATTCCTTGTACTCATCGGCTTAAGAGGAACTTACCCATATGTTCATCTCCGAGTCATGAGGCAAGAAGGAAGAAAGAAAATTACACAAAGGGTATAAAAGATGAGTCACTAAAGGGCTGACTTCCAAGATGATGATAGCCCACACAGGTATCGGGCTCAGCATATGTGGCATTCCAAACTCATCTTGGAGAAAGAATCTATGGAACCAGACATGTATCAGGAAGGGCATGCTCCGCCTTGTCCAGGATGGTTAGTAGATGATCACATCGGCTTGGGAAAGCCAGGTTTCTTCCAGGCTCATAAGTTTATTGATGAGAAGACTACAGCAAAGGTCAAGTACAGCCAGCTACGCAAACGGATGCGAGAGTGGGAAAGTGAGCATCGGGAAATACAAGAGGCCCAAGAGAAGCTAATCAATGAATTGAAAGACATGGCTGTCCACGCAACTAACTGTTTAGGGTACTTGGAGCAGGGTCTAGTGGAGATGGAAAGCCAATTTCTGAAAAGGATCAACTACTGTGAGGAAGCTGAAGGTAACGAAGGTGGCAATTGGCTCGCGCTTACTTCTTGTCGGATTTACGCAAGTTGATGCAGCAGCACGAGGGAGGAAAAGATACCGAATCTAGGGAAGGTCCTTCTGGGACCAAGTAGTTAGGACTTTTATTGCTTTTCCGATGTATTAAGGCCGCTGGCCATTAGTAACAATTTTCTTTTTTTCAGTTTGTTTTGACTCGTTCTATTTCTATCAATAAAATGAGGCGCTTGGTGTTATGAGTTCTCCGAATTCTATCTGTCTCTAAGCCTACCTCAGGCACAACAAGGCACCCAAAAAGGAAATGACTTATATTCTTGCAACAATGTGTTTAAATACCACAATATTTTCTTCCTCCGAATCAGCACTAACTTTTTACCTTTTGTTTAGTTTTATTTTATTTTATTCCCCTTTCCCAAAGGTTAGTTCGTACATTCTGGCACCATTAGCATACTCCACAAGATCAAAGGGTCCTCCACCTCCGAGTCCTCCCAGAAACAGGAACTAGAACAAAATGGAATTTACCAATGCTAGAAAGGAAGTCGGAGAGGCTTCAATCACGAAAGAAACTGTTTCTCCTCTCGAGTAAACTTTGCTGAGGTTTCGAGAAGAGTTTGAACAAGTCCGAAATTTTACGAGTCTATCGATCACTCTTGCTGCTGCTGATGCTAAGAAATCACCGCCATCGCCACCAACCCAACCTGCTCAGAGCGAAACCTATCCCTCTGCTCCACTCACGTATCAGCCTGCCCTAAATTACCAAGCACCATCACCCACTTACAAAATTCAACTGCCTGCTTAACAATCACCTCCGCCACCCACAGATCAACCCACTTCACACATATATTCCGAACCTACACCCGTATACCAAGCATATAACTCCCAACCTTCTCACTACGCATCACAACATTCTCGCCAAAATTTCCCTCGACGAAGACCAAATTTCGAGCGCAAACCCCTTAGACAATACACCGCCACAGCCGAGCCGATTGACCAATTGTATAATAAACTTATAGCAGCAAGTTACTTCACCCCTATCCCAGTCGTAACTCAAGAAAAGCATTCCCAATGTATCAACCTAAACAAGACTTGCGCATACCATTCTGGGATGAAGGGCCATACCATTGACGAGTGTCGCTCGTTAAAAGACAAAATTCAGAACATGTTGACAACAAGATTATTGTAGCAAAGGAACCCGCTCCTAATATCCACAACAACCCTCTACCTAATCACAAGGGTGGAGGTATCCACATAATTGAGATCGAAGATGATTGGGACATGAACGGGTCAATTGGTTTGATAGCTGAAGGAAATGAGCCTAAAAAGCCAATGGTTACTCTCAATCCCATTGTTGGCCAGATTTAGCCCTTTGAGGGTAACGTGGTAAATATATCAATGCCACTAGAATTTTAAGTACCTTCCGCAAAGGCACCAAAATCGATTGAGGTTGAGTTCGGAGTTCCGAAACCACCTACACCGTTTGAAGTTGTTGTGTTGCCACCTAAGGTACCTATTGCAGTCTCCATCACAGACATGACCCCGTTCCAAACAAATGGTATACCTTGGGATTACACCGCTGAGGCTAGAAGAAAAGGAAAGACATATGCTGGAGAAGAAACCATCGTGCAAGGCATGACCAGGACAGGTAGGGTCGACACCCCGGAACATTTGGCTGACTCTAGCAACTAGCTTCTAGGCAGGCTATTGAATATGGACCCGATGACCTATGGAGAAAGGTATAGGCCAAGAAGTACTTGGTCGTTTAGCACTTGAACAAGACGGTGGCGCAGATTTCTATTATGGCCCTCCTACAAAGCTCTGAGGCATATAAAAATTCCTTGATGAAGATACTAACTAAAGCTTATGTTCCCAGCAACATAACAGGAAGAGAAATGCCAAACATTGTGGAACATATAATGGAAAGCCATAAGATCACATTCCACAAAGATGAATTGCTGCCGGAAGGGCTTGGTCACAACAAAGCATTTCACATCACTGCGAAATGTGAGGATCACTTTATCACCAGGATTCTTGTCGACGGGGAGTCCCGCCTCAACATTTGTCCGTGGTGACTCTCAGGACATTGGGAAAAGGATGGCACGAGATCAACGACGGGGCTATGAATGTCAAAGAATTTGATGGATCTTAGAGGTCCACCATTGAAGAGATTGGCTTATGCCTGCATATGAGGCCCACCTGGTTCGATGTTGAGTTCCAAGTCATTGACGTACCAGAATCGTACAACCTATTGCTAGAAAGATCTTGGATCCATGCCGCTGGGGCTGTGGCGTCAACATTACATCAAGTTGTGAAATTTGTGTGGAATCATCAAAAAGTAATCATTCATGGAGACTCTAGCAATCCCATATATAGTCGCCGGGCTATCCCTATGATCGGAGGAAGAAGGAGAATCGGTAGAGAAACGTACCATCACATTGAGTGAGTCAATGCCATAGACAAGGTTAAGTGGTGGGATAGAAATATTGAGAGAATTCTGAATTGGAGCGGATACGAGCCCAGAAAAGGGGCTTGGCAAGAATCTACAGGGTATCACCAAGCCCATCTAGTTGAAGAATCATGGAACCACTTTTGTCTGGGTTATGAATATAATGGGAGGAGTTCCAGCATTGGTCGTCACCATGGCGAGGTACCTACTACCCACTGGAGCACCCTTTACCACAGTTAGAGCGTATCTTTCAGCCCGCCGATGCCATATCAGAGGTAGATAAGACGCTGGCAGCCATGAAGAACCTATATCTGGAGGATGATATGGATTTTTGTGTTACCTTCGAGGAGGAAGGGGAGGAAGGCCCTTCCATTCAAGTTGTGAACCAAGGGGAGTGCCTCACCAATTGGTCAATCAGGACTACCTGTGCCAGTAGAGCCTCGGGGTAGCAAGGCTAAATGACACATATGCATCGCACTTTACTCTTAATTGATTTTTACTTTTCAGCGTTGTCTCTACTTTTGAAAAAGAGCTCCGATGTTGTAGACAATTATGAATTTAATCAAAAGAATTTTTCAAGTTTAGCTTTATATTTCCCTCTCATTTATTTTCTTTACAATTTACTTTATTTTACACAGCATTACTATTACATATCTTGATGATGAACCCACGGCTGTAACTTGCAACAAGACAATGCGACAAACGGACATATATTCAGAGGAAGATGATATACCAGAAAAGGTTGTTAAAGAAGTCAAAAATTTTCAGAACAGACCTAAATCCAATTTAAACGAATCTGAGTTCATCAATCTGGGAGATGCAGAAAATATCAAGAAACATGAATCAGCATACACTTGTCACCGTCAGAAAAGGAAGAATACACAGAATTTTTGAAAGAGTATGAGGACATATTCGCCTGGTCGTATGATGATATGACCGGCCTCAGCACGTCCATTGTGGCTCACAAGTTGCCGACAAATCCGACCCGCCCGTCGGGCAAATAATAACTCAAAAAATTCAAGCCAGACATGAGTTTGAAAATCATAGAAGAAGTCACAAAGCAAGTAATAGCCAGGGTTCTCAGAGTAGTGGAGTATCCAACATGGTTAGCCAACGTTGTGCAAGTGCCAAAGAAGAACGGGAAGGTTAGAGTCTGTGTTGACTACCGGGATGTCGACCAGTCCTAAAGATGACTTTCCCTTGCCAAATAAACATATATTGATCGACAACTGCGCCAAACATGAGCTGTAGTCGTTCGTCGACTATTTTGCTGGGTACCATCAGATATGGATAGATTAAGAGGATAAAGAGAAAATGGCATTCATCACGCCATGGGGGATGTATTGTAATAGAATGATGCCTTTCGGTTTGAAGAATGCTGGTGCTACTTACATGAGAGCCATGACCACAATCTTTCATGATATGATACACAAGGAGATCGAGGTATATGTGGACGACATCATCATTAAATCCAGAAAAGCTGCAGATCACATGGAAGATTTGAGAAAATTCTTTAACAGACAAAGGAGATACAAACTGAAACTGAACCCCGCCAAGTGTGCATTTGGGGTCCCAGCCGGAAAGTTATTGGGTTTCATTGTGAGTCACCGAGGAATAGCACTGGATCCGTCAAAGGTCAGAGCCATCCAAGAGTTGTTACCGCCAAAGACCAAGAAAGAGATAATGAGCTTTCTAGGGAGGCTCAACTACATCAACTGATTCATCGCTCAGTCCATTGTCATTTGTGAACTCATCTTCAAAATTCTAAAGAAAGACGCCACCACTAAATTGAATGATGATTTCCAAACGGCTTTTGACAGAATAATGGAATACTTGTCAACACCGACCGTCTTGGTTCCACCTGAGCCCGGGAGACCTCTATTACTTTACCTCGCTGTACTGGATGGGGAATTTGGTTGTGTTTTGGGACAACATGACGAAACATGAAGGAAAGAGCAGGCCATCTACTACCTCAGCAAGAAGTTTACCCCATAAGAGGCTCGGTATTCCTTATTTGAGCGCACTTGCTTGCTTTAACCTGTGTAGCAAAGAAATTAAGGCATTGTTTCTGCGCTTACACCACTCATCTCATATCCATGATGGATCCATTGAAATATATTTTCCAGAAGTCCATGCCTACTGGAAAGCTTTCCAAGTGGCAGATTTTATTAAGTGAATTTGACATCATTTATGTTACCCAGAAAGTAGTCAAAGGACAAGCCCTGGCAGATCACCTCGCCAAGAACCCTGTAGGAGGAGAATTCGAACCACTGAAAACGTATTTTCATGATGAAGAGACGGCCTTCACAGGAGAAGATATTGCAGAATCCTATGATGGTTGGAGGATGTTTTTCGACGGAGCCGAAAACTTTGAACGAGTTGGTATAGGAGCGGTGTTGGCATCGGAAACCGGTCAGCATTACCTAGTGTCCGCTAAGCTCTGATTCCCCTCTACCAACAATATGGCCGGGTACGAAGCCTGCATCTTAGGGCTTAAACTAGCCAATGACATTAATGTTTAGGAACTACTAGTGAACGGAGATTCAGACTTACTCATACATTAGGTCCGAGAAGAATGGGCAACCAAAAGTTTCAAGATACTTCCCTATCTACACCTTGTGTAGGAGTTGAGGAAACGATTCAGAAAGACAGAGTTCCAGCATGTTCCTAGAACACACAACGAATTCGCCGATGCTTTAGCCACATTATCATATATGATCCAGCATCCGAATACAAATTTCATTGATCCTATTCCGGTCAAGATTCAAGACCAACCAACTTATTGTGCTCATGTCAAGGAAGAAGCCGACGGGAAACCTTGGTTCCACGATATCAAGGAATACTTGACAATAAGAGGGTACCCAGAGCTTTCCAATACTACTCTGAAACGAACACTTCAGAGGTTTTCAAATAGTTTCTTTCATAGTGGAGGAATCCTATATAGGAGGACTCCTGATTTGGGACTATTAAGGTGTGTCGAGGAAAAAGAAGCAATCAGACTATTGGAGTAAGTACATGCCGGGACTTGCGGTCTACATATAAATGGTTTCGTTATGGTGAAGAAGATAGTTTGAGCAGGTTATTTTTGGATGACTATGGAGACAGATTGCATTTAGTACGTTCGAAAATGACACCGATGCCAGGTGCATGAAGATATGATAAAGGTGCCTCCAAACGAGCTTATTGAAACAAGCTCACTATTGGCCCTTCACCGCTTGGGGTATGGATATCATTGACCAATTGAGCCATCCGCGTCAAATGAGCACAGGTTCATCCTGGTGGCAATCGATTACTTTAACAAATGGGTTGAAGCAACATCATGCAAGCTAGTCACCAAGAAGGTTGTCACAGATTTCGTCCAAGATCGTATGGTTTGTCAGTTCGGGGTTCCAGAGTCAATCATCACCGAAAATGGCTCTAACCTCAACAGCAACCTAATGAAAGCAATGTGTGAAACATTCAAGATTAGACATATGAACTCTACGGCTTACATACCTCATATGAACGGAGCTGTAGAAGCATCCAATAAGAACATCAAAAAGATACAAAGGAAAATGATTGAAAAACACATGCAGTGGCATGAGAAATTGTCGTTTGCTTTATTGCGTTACTGCACCACGGTCCGCACACCAACCGGGGCTACTCCTTACATGTTGGATTATGGAACAAAGGCGGTCATTCCCGCTGAGGTAGAAATCCCATCCTTAAGGGTCATTTAAGAAGCTGAATTAGATGATGCAGAATGGATAAAAAGTCGCTACGAGCAGTTAGCCCTAATTGACGGAAAGAGAATAAATGCTGTCTATCACGGTAAATTATATCAGAACAGAACGTCCAGAGCTTTCAGCAAGAGAGTTCGACCAAGGAAGTTTACACCAAGGAAGCTGGTGTTGAAGAAGATATTTCCACATCAAGATAAATCCAAAAGGAAATTCTCTCCCATCTGGCAGGGTTCGTACATGGCTCACCGCGTTCTGACTGGAGGAGCTCTCATTCTCGCTGAAATGGACGGAGAAGTCTAGCCGAAGCCTATCAACTCAAACGCAGTGAAGAAATACTATATTTGATCACATTATTTCTTTTATGATGTAATTTGAACTACACCTGACCTGATTCCCATTGAAGAGGGGATACGTAGGCAGCCCTATGGGTTCGGTCACATTATTAATAAAATCCCATTTTCCCCCGCATTGGGAACTGGGGCAGAATTTTGAGGAGGACCCTCAAAATTCCGAAGTAAATTTACCAAGCATTTGCATCAGCATCAACCCAATAAACAGGGGCAGCATTTTCAGGAAGACCCTCAAAATTCTGAGGATTCCAGTTTCACTCATTCAGCACCGTCGGCAAAAGTGCCAGCCTAGTAAACTGGGGCAGAATTTTGAGGAGGACCCTCAAATTATGGAGCAAGGAAGGTTACCGCGTCTTGAAACACGTTGCAGTGGTTGGTTCATCATAAAGAAAAAATTATTCATTTCCTTACTCATATATACATTTGCATCGTGTTTGCCAACATTTTTGCATGAAATCATTCGGATCAATATCGTTTTGCAATGCTACCCCAAATGGCAGAGGACGTCATGAGCTGAGGGATACGGACTAACCTCCCCCCATTTACATAACTCATTATTTTTCATTGGATGTAGGAATTCAACATACAAATGGGAGACGCATGTTCTTTACAGGACCGAAGCTCTCGAAACAACTACTTCGCAAAAGTTTACTACTTATATCCAATATTTCCTCAACAGTCATCATATCGCAATAATATACCAGCTAAGAAAATCATTACTATCTTATCATTTACGTTTTTGCATTGCATAAGGCTATTCTCTGCCTTTCGAGACTAAGCTTTGTCTGCATCTTGCATTTTGCATAAGGCTATTCTCTGCCTTCTGAGGTTAAGCTCTACCTCCATCCTACATAAGGCTATTCGCTATCTTTTGAGACTAAGCCCTGTCTCCATCTCACATTGTTGCATAAGTCTATTCTCTGTCTTCTGAGGTTAAGCTCCACTTCCATCCTGCATAAGGCTATTCTCTTCCCTTCGAGACTAAGCTCTGTCTCCATCTTGCATTTTGCATAAGCCTATTCTCTTCCTTTCGAGACTAAGCTCTGTATCCATCTTGCATTTTGCATAAGGCTAATATCTGCCTTCCGAGGTTAAGCTCCACCTCCATCCTGCATAAGGCTATTCGCTGCCTTTCGAGACTAAGCTCGATCTCCATCCTGCATTGCATAAGGCTATTCTCTGCCTTCCGAAGTTAAGCTCTACCCCCCTTATTTTTCATTTTAGGCTGAAAAATTGCCACCCTGTCTCATTTGGCTGAAAAATCGCCACCCTTGCATTCATTCGGCTGAAATATTGCCACCTTCTCATGAGCTGAAATATCGCCAACTCATTCAAAGGCGTCATAGTTCGGAGGCACCATCTGCATAGCCCAAGAACACCATTTCATGGCATGCAAATCTTTACTTTTATGCTCTTCATAGCCCAGGATGTCATAGTCTGAGGACGCCACCCTATCGTCTGAAGACAACATTCATCGTCCAATGGGAACTTGCATCACGTTTAAATTATGCAATATATATGCACATCGTTCATTTACATGTACACCGGCTGGCTCACAGCCATCTCAGCAAGAGCGATCCCGCCCCAGTTTTTTGCAGCCTGTCCGGCCTCCAAACCCTTGTCAAATCTCAAACCCCGTTGCGTCCGTCTTTTCCGAACTTCCTTCGGCATCTTCCGCCAATGGTTCCTGAACTACATATGGACCGATTCCTATAAAACTAGGGATATTTAGGCAGCTCAGAAGCCAGGGCACAGTCAAAATTCTCTTAGTGTCGCAGTCTTCGGTCAAAATTGGCCATTTTGTCTTTACCCGACAACTCTTTCATCCTCCTCGGGTAAAGAGGGCCAGTTGTTGATACCCAATTTTTCTCCATATGTTTCTATACTCAAAATACTCCCAAAATAGCATGTAGATGCATACATAAGCATCCACAAAGATTTTGGCATTTTTCAAGATTTTTAATATCAATTTGTGGCTTATTTTTTGCATTATAAAATCCAATATTTAGTCCCAAAACTTGTTATTTTTGTGAGTAATGTATTTTATTCTGACATTTACATAAAAATATAATTTACATAATTTTACAAGCTCATTTAGTATTTCTAATTTAAAATTGCGTGAAATTACAATTTAGCATATTTCTAAATTTAATAACTTGTTTTTAATAATAAATTCGTGCCTAATATTTGTAAATTAATACTTATACTTTGTTTATTAATGTAGTATTTTTAATCATATTTTTGAACATTGTTTGCTATTTTATAAATTTCAGATTAGGGGGAAATTGGTTATTTAAGTTATAGCCCCTTTTTATTTAAATTATAGCATTAATTTCAACCCCAATTACACTACCCAATTTATTAATAACCCGACCCACACCCCATTAAAATAACCTGCCCGGAATTTCCCTTTCAATTAGGACCGTTGATGAATTAGATCAATGGCCCACGTGTCCCCTCACCTTAATTAAAGCTCAATACACTACTAACCCTAATCATTTTACACCTTCAGCTGCCCTTAAATCCCCCTCATCTCTCAAACGCTCCCAAGTCCCCCTGAAACCCTAGCCGTCTCTGGTCACTTTCTGACCTCTTTTCACCGGAAACTATGGCTTTTCAGGCTTCATGCTACCTGTACTCACTCGTAAATCCCTACCACAACCCTGTTGATCGAGGATTGAAACCCTATCGTGAAGACCACCGTTTCATAATTCCATAGAATTGAGTTTCTACGCTGTGACCGGTCTCTCTCCGGAAAGCCTTGATCCTGTGAGTCCATCGTGGACTCAGAATAAGTCCATTCCAGGCTTTCTCAATTCTCTATGGTTCTTCATCTGAAACCATAATTTTCAAGGTTTTCTCTGTGTTTATCTTTACGATCTACTCTACATCCTAGTTATTTTCTAAAGTTTCAAATTATTTCTCACATATCTTCGCCGACTTTGTTTTCAAACTATTCGTCTTCCTACAATTTAGGGTTTCTTCAATTTCTTTGCTTTATCTGCTCTATTGTGATTTCTTTTAAACTTTACTGTGATTTATGAGCATTTTCATCTATGGTTCCTATGTATTTTCTTTAATGTGTTATCTTTAGGGTTTTCGAGTAAATTTTACTAGGTTCTCTATTTTTCCTTATGCTGTTCTTCCTAAATTTATCTTCAGCTGTGCTTGATATGTGATGAAAACCCTAGGTTCTAGGAGTTTTCTATTTCCCTCTGTGTAATTGCTTGCTACATGTTTAAACCCTAACTGCCTCTGATTTCTTACTAGTGTGCTTCTACTCTTTGATTACATTATTTGTTCTACTAATTCTAGTCTTCCATGTTCGAATTTGTGCATCTCTTTATATAGTCACATTTCCCCCCTTTCTGGATAACCGTAATTTTGGGAAATTGATTTCTTACAAACTTTTGTGATTCTCTAATTTGGACCAGCTCATTGACTAAGTTCAGTATGAATTGTATCTTACATCCCTTGATTCTCTACGTGATTGAATTACCTTATTTGTTAAGCCGTGTGAATTTCAAAACCTTTATACGAATTTACCCTGTATTTTATGGTCATTCCTGATTTTCCCCCCAAAAATAAACTTGGGTTTATTTACCTCAAGTCTGGTTCCTTAATTAGAAGAAACCCTTCCCCTGATTGATTATGATTGATGTTAAATTATATTTTTTTCTTAATGGCTGCTTACTTTGAAGCTATAAAAATCCCCTCCCATTTTCACTTCAATACGAACAATCACGTAAAACTCTCTCCTCTTTTCTATGTTTTTCTATGTTACTTGTTCTATTGATAGAGTTTAGCCGGCTGAAAGCCAAGGATAAACTATAAGGTCTCACCTACACTATCTGCTCTACTATTTGAGTTTTACAACTGGTAGGTTCCTGATTTACATATTAACTCCAGGCTACATGTTTACTTACCCCTTCCCCCATGTCTGTTTATGTTCATTATGTAGTTAAATTGCAGCATGCACATCCCTACCCCATACCCCATACTTTTGATGCTATATATGTGCATGATTACATTCCTGTACATCCCTTTCCCAACTCCCTCTATTTTAATTCTTATTGTTGCAAATGTTCTTATGTGACCCCTACCCCCATAACCCCTGTTTGCATATGAGTTGTGTTTTAGACTAGGATGGCACTCCGTTGCTATTCCTAGTTTGGAACCAGGTTTCTCTCAACCTATACTCAAAGTAATCCCACTCCATTAACCCCCAATTATGTGTTGAGCTCTTGACTCAAGTCTGTTGGTGTCCTAATCACCATACAAGCCTAAGTCTGACTTGTTTCAAGTTTGGTCTTATTTGTTAAAACATGTAAAGGGTCAGGGGTGTGCCGATCCCATTCATGGTTAGGTATGACCACTCTTTGCATTGGTCTTCCTCTAATCCCTCACTTTTACACTTGTTCCTACTTCTTTAAGTCCTACCCCTCTAGTAAGCCATGCTTAGGGACCCTCGAGTCTCCTCTAAACTTGGATGCCTGAGGGCTGGTAATTCCACACTTTGCACTACTTTAATCATTTAGGGTCTAAGCATTTCCTGGGTTTCCCATAAAAGCCCTTGGAACTTTGAAACACTCTAAGAGAAAGCCTTGGAATTTGGAACCTGGATTTGGTAAAATGCACATGTTGGACATTCAGGTTGCTTTGGGCTTCCTCGGGTCCATTTAGCTTTGATGTATTTATTTCCTTAGTATTTTCCTTTCACTGATGTAAACCAGCTTTGTACAAAGAACTTAGGGATATAGTGAAAATAGTATGGGAGGTGTTTTACATTATTACATCAATCAATGGGTAGAAATCATGCCTATAAGTTTTCAATTTTGCATCTCATATAGAAATCATGCCTATAGATTTTTCAATATTGCTCCTCACATAGAAATTATGCCTATAGTTTTTTTTTCAATATTGCATCTTATAGAAATCATGCCTATAGGCTTTCAATATTGCATCTCATATAGAAATCATGCATATAATGCTTTCAATATTGCATCTCATATAGAAATCATGCCTATAGGTTTTACAATATTGTTTCACGCCTAGAAACGATGCCTACAAGAATTGCATAAAAACACTAGGCAAACAGTAGGTCACTAAAAACGTACTAAAAATAACAAATTCAATATGTAGATAGCATGCCTACAAGGTTCAAACTTGCCTGATGTATTTCAACGTGTTAATACGGTTTGCCCTAAAGTTGTATATTTTAAAATCTGGCCAATTCTGCACTTTTACGTTATTCTGAACCTATAGAGTCTTTTTTTAAAATGCCAAACCTACAGTTTTAAGAATTATTGCCTGGGTAATTTTACGCCTCAAGTCTCTTTTGAAAACTTTCTTTAAGAAATACGGCTAGTTTGTAAACCATTTATTGACTCTATGCAGACTCTAAATTCCTCTTTACAGATCTATGTCTGAAACTAATGTTTTCTCTAAAATTACTGGTTTTAAATCATTTCAAGTTCTAATAACCGGACCCGAGGGACTCAAAGCAGATTTATTATCCAGCTTTATGTATTTAACTAATCTATTCGATCAACTGTAATATTAAGACCAAATCAGTATTTGAAGTTATGCTAGACTAATTGTTGTATGATTTATGGGTTTTATATGAGCCTTTGAATGTTTTATTTGTATACCTTTATATTCTATTTTTTTATTGACGCTTAGTATTTTTACCTTTCAAAACTCCATATATATCCTATCCTTCTCTCCCCATCTTAAGATTAGAAGTCCTAATACCCCCGGACTAATAGGTTGTGGCGGGTACTAGCATGAAATAAGTAAACGTGACCAAACGCGTTTAAGTACCTTAACGGGGTGGGAAGGATAGAATATGGAGATGATGACGATGCGATAATATCATAAAGCGACCCCTCTTTGGGGATATGTGCGGGATATTGTATCAATATTATAAACAAACCTAGGGCATCTTTCTATTTTGCTTGCTTTATTTAAAAGTCTTCCTAAAGTAATTCTTTTCAAGTAAATTTTCCCTTCTGCTTTTATTTAAATTATGCCTTTCCCCTTTTCAAAAAATTCTAAAGTTGTTTGATATGTGAATCTTATTTGTTTACTTGCTTCATCTCCTATAAAGTCGCAATTAACACGGCCGGGAACCACACTAGTGGATCTTGAGGGGTGCCTAACGCCTTCCCTCAGGATAATTTCTAGACCTTACTCGAACTCTGGTTTTCCTTCAAAATACTCTCTTCTTCTTAAAAGTGTCCTAATGCACTATAATCATTAGGTGGCGACTCTTCAAATTCCATAACCCAATTCGAAAACGAGAATAATAGTTGTTTTCCCCATAATGTCGTAAACCCGATTTTGCTTCTTTTAAGTTGAAAAAGTGGGTGTCGACAATAGTTATACGGTTTTCACAGTGGTTATGTGACCACATAGTCCACCGTAAATTGAATCAACTTTATGGCCATCAATTCTGCGATGACTCTGTGGTCCACATTGTGGTTTTACGACCTCATAGTACACCCCATTTTAAAATTTTTCTTTAAATTCTTCTGTGCGTGTGTCACTAAATTTCTATTATCACTCGCACTTCACCCATGTGCAGATATGGCTGCCAAACAAAAGCACCCCCTAATAAAGCCATCATCCAAACAAAAGTCAAAGCGACTCCTAGTCTGATGAGGAGGTGCTCCGACCTGAAGTTGATTTGGTAGCTGAAGCAAGGAAGAAGCATGGAGCTAATTTCCATGTCCGATGGGGAGTAGAGGGGTCCCTGGAGAAGTATAAAGAAGGGCTTCTCAAAAGAAAATTTCTGCCCGAGAAGCAATTGAGCCTGAACAGGTTGAAAGACAATTGCCCTCACATCTTTCAGAACATCAGGACAAAAAAGTGGAAGTCATTCTCTGAGCCATCGATTGAATAGAACAAATCCATTGTCGGGAATTTTATCCATCATATGGGGCATCTATGACCAAGCACCAAAAACGAAATAGAGACTTCATTGGTGAAATGCTAGTCCGACGACATATAGTCTTCTGCAATTACACTACCACAAATAATGTATATTTCCTCGACTGGAGTCCTGGCACGGTAGAGTATGATGAGAAGTTTGCGAACCGGGAAAGTGAAAGAGGGTGAAGTGCCTCCATAATAGCACCCGTACCTGGATCAACCTGGGCTGAAGATCTACAAGGAAAGTCTATCATGTGAGGGTCATTTCTTGCATGCCTTCCTCACTTCTAGATTGATTCCTACTTACAACGAAATGGAGATTTCCATTGAAAAGGAACTCTTCATTGCATGCATCATGAGTGGTATTTAGGTAGATGTAGGGGCAGTGATATTTTAGGAGATAGGGATCAGGGCCACACAAACAACTACCTCCCTTCCTTTCCCTTCCTTGATCACCACTCATTGCAAAGTTGCAGGAGTCCCAGTTGATGAACGCCACGACAGAAAAGGAAAGGAGCCAGGGGTCATTGATATAACTCGCCTTGGTGATGCTGCTATCCCACGAGTGGTACCAGTTCAGGCCTAAACTACTGCAGAGCCATCACATTCCCAGCCTATTGAGGTCCCTTTAGCTAGTGAGGCAAAATTTTCCACTCCCCAACCTGTTTCTCAAGTCACTACCCCCAGCCTGTTTCTCAAGTCACTACTCCTCATCCTACTACAGCTATTCCGGTTGTCTCTAAGCTTGATCTATTAGCTCAGCATCCCAATGCTAAAGTTTACCAACTTCTAAAGACATTGTTGAACCTTATAAAGCAAGCTCTAACCCCCATGCAAGCCTCAATGGCATATTTCAGCAACAGTAGTCAGATTATACAGAGCATTTACAGCAACTTGAACTGCGGGTGAAAAAGAATAGAGGGGGTGAAGTGAGTGGGCTGCCTGATATCAAGATGGAGGTTTCTTCTATGAAGGTTGAATTAAAAAAAATTGCAGAATTTGGAGTTCGTTCTCTAATACATCATCCCCACAGATGATGATCAGAGTAGAAGTCCAGCGCCTCAAGATTTAATTCTTGACTTTTCAACATTGATGGTTGCTCATATCTTTTATACTACAGGAGCCTCCCAACCTAAAGCTTCTTCAACTCCTATTGTTGATCCCTTCTGAGGAGGACTCCAAGTGTTATGATAAACTAGAGGATGAAGAGAGTTTGAGGTTTTCGAGTGATGAAGTCCCTCAAGATAAGGGAAGCATATTGTAGATGCCTCAGTTTAGGATGCTACTCTTGATGAGGCTGCCAGTGACAAAGCGTATCGAGCAGATATCCAGCAGGTGATTCAGATGTCTTTTGTAGACTAGTCCATTCATGCAGTCCCTATTGTCACCCCATTATCAGTGGGTGAGTCCAGCAGTTCACAGGCTCCAGCACATGCATCATCTCCGGCTCAAGCTTCAGCTTCGACTCCTACTTTTGACCAGCCTGAGTTTATCACTTCTCAGACAGAGCTTTCGTCAGTCCCAGTCTCCATATCTAAGGGTAACCCCTCCAGCACTTAGCCGGCTACTGACTCTTATAGCACTTAGTGTGACTCATGGAGCTTCACCTCAAACTCATCTCACTATTTTTAAGCATTGGGGACAATGCATGCTTTCAGTTGGGGGTTAAAGGTAGCATGGTAGATATTTTTTTTTGTAAATACTCTTTTGTGATATTGGAAATTAGAATTGAAATATTCGTATATATGCATGTCAGTAGTTTAACCATCAAACTCATGTACTTATGCTTATTTTGTATTCTGTATATGTTGGTATTACTTCGACACATGAGTTGTGGTTTTGATGATGATGTTAATGTTAGTGTTTACTTTGTGTTCATAGTAGTGATGTGTATAATAGTGTTGTGTTCATAATTGTGTTGTTAATGATGATGTTTATCGTTATCCTTATATGAGAAAAACATCAAAAACAAGTAGATACTGATTATGAATGAATTCCCTTTAGTTTTTCTTTTCCCGATTCTTTTCCAAGGGTGTAATAGCAGAACCAGAAGCGTAGGATAAATCATTTTGACCGATTTGGTGTACTTGCACAGTATCAAGCATGTGCGTATGTACATACCATATACCCCTCCTCACATATATATAAAAATGTCTCTGTTTTTGTCGACTTTTCCCGATGATGGAGTGATTGACAACTTTCTTATGGGAATTAGTCTTTGTGATCAACTTTGTGAACTTGAGGCTCGCTCTGTTACTCTGTGGCAACGTAGAGTTATATGTGTCTATATGATGAAAGTTTTCAGTTGCCAAGTGTTGACTCGGAAGCATCAAACAATGTGAAGAAAGCAGTTCATGTGCCATGTGTGTTAGTGTTTGTTAAAAAAATCTTGTGTTTACTTCTATCATCTCGAACTTGCCCGGTTGGTCTTTCAATGCTAATGATAGTATGTTTGGTTGGAGGAATGACCTTAGGCATTCTTTGTAGTTATTGAAAAACCACATTAGCCTTTCAAGCATACCTTTGCATAAATGATATCTCTAGTACCCAATTTGAGCCTTAACTTTCTTTGGCCAACTCATTACAAACCTTTCCCTTATTGAAAACTAATTCCCTCTCTTGAACCCGTCCTTCTTTGGACATTGAGAATAAGGCTAAAAAGCCTATCTTGGGGGGTGGTTTCGAGGTGGAGATTGGTATGGTTTTACGTAAGTTTAGATTCGCATGCCTCAAAATTGTTAGTTTAAATTATTCAACCTTCAAATGAAAAACGGAGATGAAAAATATGTGTATATTAAAAAACGAAGAGAAAATATGTGTATGTATATAAAGTGTGGATTATTGAATAAAAATTAAAAGAGGTATGTGAGGTGATTATACACTGGGAACTAGGGGAAAATGAGGCTATGAGGGTTTTACAAGGAGCAAAGTGCAAAAGAATACAAAATTGTAAGTAGTGTTCAAAGAGGATGAAGTTACATATATCCAAATGTATATCCAACCATTCCCTAAACCTACATTACAAGCTTAAAAAGTCCTTATGGGACCTCCAACTGAGCATTCTTCAAAAAGCAGTGAATTAAAATAAGGGCAACCTTATGGTATGAAACGTTGTAACACTTGAAGTTCTTTATGAGAGTGAGTGTTTTTGTGAATAGTTCCTTTCAGTGTCCTTGTAAATATTTTGATTTTGGGACCTTCCTTCTAGTAATGGTACATGAACTGTGGAGTTAAATGGATGTTGAACTTTTTGAGTCAAATGCAATTGCACACAGCTGAAGGTAACATTTTGTCGCAATGTATGATTCTCAAAGTTCACAAGTTGATTAGTTTTCCTTGTAAATACTATCAGTTCAGAAAGGGTAAAGCAATTTTAGATGCATACTTGAAGTACTAGCAGTGAACACCATCCTTAGTCATTATTGTTTCATGTCTTGTAAATAGAGTCTAGAATAGACTAAGTGTGTTTTTGTTGCTTGAGGACATTCAAGAGTTTAAGTTGGGGGTGTTGATGTACCAGAGAATTTCAGCACATTTCAATACTAATTTCTTAGATCTTAACTTGTTTTACTGCAATTATATACGATATTTATGTAGTTTTGTTACTTGTATAGTACATAAGGAATTGAAACTCAAGAACATGGAAGTGGTAGCAAAAAGACAAAAAAAAAAGAGAAAAATGTTGCTTAAATGATGATCTGCGGTTCATTGTGCGATCGCAGATCAGACATGCGAGTCGCGTAATGGACAAAAGAATCACATACTGAAGCAGATTTTTGAGATTAATTTCAATGGAATATGCAGTTCAAGATGTGACCACATAATCAAAATGCAGTCCGCATAGTGATCTCATAACCAACCATGAAGACAACTGAAGGTCAAAGGTTCAAGACAAAATGCGGCCCATAACTCAAATGCAGGCTGCATAATATAATGTGATGAAGACCTCAAAAGTAGTGTTTTACTCTGCGGGATTCCCGAACTTTGATGATTATCTCGTTGTATCTAAGCCAATGAGACATCTTTGGGTGTCCAAAATGCGGATTGAATACTTGTTCTGCGAAAAGAATGCGGTCGCATATCAGACCTAAAAGGGAAATTTTGTTCACTTTCTTTCCTGATTTTTTCACCAAAATAAATAGTTTTATGAAGCCTTTATGGGCTCATCTTGTCTATTCCTTACACTACATTCCAAGACATAAATATTCTCTCTTTTCTGAAGCTTTTGGTAGAAGATTCCCTACATTGTAAGCATTTATGGTATTAAATATTAGTTGGTTCTTGTACTTTAGCATGTGTAGCTAACTTTAAATACTAAGATTGTGGACCCTAAATGAGTGTTTAATATTGAATATATGTATAATCGTTGGTTGATATTTATTTACTTCTCATTCTTCATTTATTGTTGGTGGTTGCAAACATTAACAAATGCCGTGAAATTCTTACTTTGCTCGGGAAAATGGGTTAGAATATTGTAGAAGTAAATGTCAATGACTCAAGGCTTTAAACCTTGTTTAATAAAATAGCTTAGGAATAAGTGGGTTTTAGTTGGATACATTGATGATTCTTTATCGCAACTCTTTTACATTCGAAAAAATTATAAAGAGGAAATACTACTCAATTATTGAGAAATATTGGGTAGTATATTAGGCATCATTTGCATATCAAAAAAACTTTCCATTAGAAATATACCATATTAGCACCTGTAAATATTGCACTTCATTAATGGGGACACAACCTTGCTTGCGTAATTAAATTGATCACTCATTAAATATTTCAATGAGTTTCTACTTCAAATCAAAGTCCTTACATACTCTTGTTACTACAAACCACTATTTTGTTACTATTAACCGAATAGAGATAAGACTTTCGTTGAGCAACACACTGAACAAGTAATATTTTCATACCTATTCCATGTGGGATTCGACCCCAACATTGTTGGGTTATTATATTTTACACCAATCCCCTTAGAAGTGTCCCAACCTCATAAAAAGTAGTATGAAGCTCCTATGAGATTGTGTACAGAGGTGCATGTACTATAATACAATTTCAAGATGTGGATGTGAATTAAACCTTTGTGGAGGGAAGGTCATGAAAGAAATAGAAGATGTTATGTGAGGCTTTAAGGGAAGTAAGGTAAAGGTGAACAATGCAAGATACCCAAAAGCAGAAGGTTGAGAATATTCCATACTTGGGACAGAAGGCTAGAAGCGCATGGATTCTATATCTAGGAACGATAGCAGCATTGTCAGTGGCATATCTTCTAGTCAATGATTTCTACGTATTGAGACGTCTAGTTATGAAAGTAAAGAAGAGTTTGAGATAATGTGATGTCTCGCTTGATGTTCTTAAATAACACAAGGAAATTCATGCAAGTTGAAGGAAGATTACGAGTAGTATAAATAGATATGTATAGTTCGCAAGCTAAGTATAGTAAAGCGATAAGGTTTTAGGATGACAGGAATATGGATAAGAACGAGCAGTGAGAAACTGACGAGAATGGATTAGTCATCAGTATTAGGCCTATGAAAACAAGTGAGCTAATAGTTTCTCTATGTTATAGTAAGCTCAGTATAGCCTGAATGGACCCAAAGGAGTTACTCTTCATATGCAGCATTTAGAAGACATGGAATACTACCCTAATAGTAGAATAAAGGTATAAGCGTTATAGATAAAGGATGAAGTTTGGGCCTTCGATAGAGTAATAATTTTAAAAATAAAGGATTCATGAATTGTACGGGATTAAATACCCACGTAAGAGAATTCCTTGCGATGCTATAGAATACGGTTATTGTAGTACAATATCGCCGCCATGTGGATCAGGAAAATTACTTCGAATATTCGTTTATGTATCGTAAGCCTTAGTGGCAAAGTATTACATAATAATTTTCAAATTATAAGTGGTATATTGTAGGTCAATATGGAGGTGAATCAACAATGGATGACAAAAGTCATAATGTATGAAATGAGATTAGGTCGTCATTCTAAAGATGAGCAGTAATGAGGAAGCATTAAATGATTTAAATTTATACATATGGAATAAGCAACGAAAGTAAGTTGAGATTTGATAGAAGACCTCATCAAAGATAAATTAAAGTATGTATTATGACAGTAAATTCATACGGATGGATAAATGGACCTATGAGATATGATATAGTAACATTTGTGAATTCAATAAAGTACCGCGCAAAGAACTTCAGTATTTTCATGGATGCCCAAAATGACAGCTTATCAAGATCTACATATGAAGCCTAGAGATTGGACACACTTTCAAGGTCAAAATCGTACAAGCTGCATGATGAAAGGTAGCAATAGATACGAGACTGGAAGGATTCCGACTAAAAGTTGTAGTGTGAGAAGGAGGCCTTAGGGGGTAATGCCCTGGACGTTGGACTTATCCACAGAACAGTTGCCCGGATGGAAATGGATATTCTAAAGTATTCGAATGATATAAGTTATGAAAGTGATAAATGCGCCAGTCAATATTCAAGGACGAATGATCCAAAAAGAGGAATAATGTCATACCCCGCAATATTACGTTGATCCTCTGCTTTGTAGTAATATATTATGATGATGTTACCCTCTGGAGTAATATATTACGATGATGTTACATCCAGTATTATTAAATTACGATGTGTTATGCTTCACAGTATTAAATTATGCACCAGCAATATAACATTACAATGATGTTACGCTTGAAGTATTAAGTTATGACGATGTTGCACCCAGATATATTGTACGTTGAATTTGTCGTAAGGTAATTGATATTAGTCCAAGTAAAAGATTACTTGGAAATTATAAGGATTATGCTATTTTTCAAATGATTAGTAAATTCGTGAAAGTGAAAGAGGGAGCAAGTCAAAGAAAATAAATTTTATCCAAGTTTGGCGTTTTGGGATAAAATACGGCCCAAGCTAAAATACCCGGTATTTATGGACCAGTGTCATACAAGGTACTACAGGACCATACTAGTAAGGTATTCAAGGTATATTAAATGAGAGTAGTATTTTAAGTAAGTTGAAATAATTCTCAATTATGCGGATAATTGGTTGATTATCGAGTAACAGGATATTACCCAATTAACGAATAAATGGATTAAACTTTATAAAATTACACCCCGAAAGCAATGTGGCTGCTGGCCACCTTATAAGGATACGACTAAGGCCATTCCTTAATTATGTGTCACAAAACCACATATCCTTTCCAATAACAAGGATTTTAATTCTTGAACAGTTTGATATTCTATTCAAAAGACACCCCTACTTCTCATAACCCATTCTGATACATCGATATTAGTTCAAAGAAATGTTAGAAGGAGATGCATAATCATTTCCAATTTTAAAGAATCCAACGTAAAGGACTTTTTTGAATTCATTTTGAAAGGTAACGTTAGTCATTCCAAGAACCAAAAATGCCTCCCTTTCCTGGTTTCGAAAAATTCAAGAACACATCATAAGAAGTTTATTCAGCACATCAAATTTTTGTTCAAGAATTTCGAAGTAGCAGGAGCTAATTTCGTCAAAAATATCAAAAAGAGCAGAAGCTTAATCCGATTTTTTGTTTCCAAGTTTAGTCCACGAAGTTTTCCAACAGAATATTGTACGGTGTTTTCTTTATTCCAGGTATGTTAAGCTCATCCCTTCTTTCTTTTCGGCATGGTCCAAGTTATACAAAAAAAAAAACGAATAAATGGACAAATTCCATAAATGACTCTATTCATAAGTATTAGAGATATCTATGTTCTTGAATTTCCATGTTAGATAATATTCTATCGTCTGGTCACGGGTCTCAGAAAAATACGAAAGTTGAAAAGACTTTACTTTATGATATTACTCAAAGGCAAAATGGTCTTATGAAAATCCGAAAGATTGTATTAACGTACTTTTCATGCATTGCATTCATGTGCATTGACATATGACCGGATGTCGTTATATACGTGTATATATGTATATATGTATGTATGTATGTGTATATATATATATATATATATATATATATATATATATATATATATATATATATATATATATATATATATATATATATATATATATATTATATCGTACTTTTCATGCATTGCATTCATGTGCATTGACCCATGACCGGATGTCGTTATATACGTGTATATATATATATATATATATATATATATATATATATATATATATATATATATATATATATATATATATATATATATATATATATAAAGGTTATGGCGTTATATACGCATCACCAACTGATCAATTAGTATACGTTGATGATTTTGCCAAATACGGCCGAGATGGTATGATGGGAGGCCCTCAGAGGTAGATAATATTATGAAATGTGTATCTATGCAACACATGACCTTCATACTCATATGCATGATACAATAATTATTTGATTATTTACAAAGTTATTCAGACTTACAGGTGGAGGCAGTTATTCTGTATTTATCTAGGTTTGTTATGTATTTATATGCCTTACATACTTAGTACATTATTCGTACTGATGTCCCTTTTTTCGAGAATCGTCCAAGTAGGCTATCAGCTCAGCGGAAGATGTTGGTGCGCTCCATTTGCTTCGTAGTTGCTTTTCTGGTTAGTATGAGTTAAATGTGTATTGCGGGACTCTATCACAATCCATATGAAAGTTATATATTGTTAGAGGCTTGTAGACATATGTCATATACGTAAAATATTGTATGGCCTTTTCAGCCTATGTTAAGTTTTCAAGTGGTCATTCTGGTCTTCGAGACCCATATGACTTATGTATAAGTTGGCATCACCTGTAGCATTCTACCTATTTCATGGCAACCTCCCTAGCTTAGCTATTTATGACAGTACTCAGTTGAGTAACATACTGGGTGCCCGCCGCGGCCCATCGGCTTGGGTCGTGACAAAAAAGAGTTTGACTCTCAGAATCACTGAATGTTTTGATCTGGAAGTTGATGAAATGGCCATGATTGCGAAAGATTTCAAGAAGTACCAAAGGAGAGCAAAGGGTTATTCAAGAAGTAGTAGCTATAGAAAACCAAAAGCTCATGAGAAATAGAACAATATTGGATGCTACATGTGTGGAAAGACTTATCACCATACCAAGAACTATCCTCTATTGAAAATTGAGTGAAAGAAGGAAAGAGCTGAGTGAATTAACATGAAAAAAGAACAAGTTCAACCCAAGAAAAGCAACAACAAAAGATCAACAAAGGCTATGGTCACTTATTGGGAAGATAGCTCAGATGGAAGCTCAAATGATGATGATGATGAACAAGAACTTATGGCTATTGGAGAGACTGATGAAGAAGCTGAGGTAAGTATTTCTCATCTCAAAGACAAGATTAAGTTTTTTTTACAAGGAAAGGTTATTTAAGTTGCTCCTACGAATAATTTATGAATTTGAGGATGTAAACAATGAAAAGGAATAGCAGCCAAAAGAGTGTGTACTTTTAAAAGATAAGTGGAAAAACCTGGAATTTAGGGCTGGTGAAAGTGAAAGCAAAAATGATGTGTTGAAAAACCAGGTTCATGTACTCGACACTACTGTCCTAGAGCTTAGATCAGAAAATCTAAGATTGAAATTAGGAATATGTAAACAGGTAGCTGATCACACACAATGTTACAACCCATATCTTTTTACGTGGAATTACACCATAAGTATGTTGATATAAGCTCGGAAATAAGATATTACATCCCATTTTTCGGACATTAAACTTTCATCGTATGCTAATCGACGTAATATCTGGAATGAGATTTTCTGAGATTATGTCACGACCCCAAACCTGGTCGTAATGGTGCCGAACACAACTGCTAGGCAAGCTCGACCGATTTCACTCTCAACCCGAGCATATAGCTCAAACCATTTGTTTGAAAATCATTAACAACATTGAAACTAAAAGTATAACTGATAGATAGAAATAATCTGAAAATCAACAATACTGAGCAACCTCCCGATGACCTGGGGGTCATGAGTGTAGAGCCTCTTACAATACAGAGAATTAAAACCCCATTTTACAAATGATCAAACCGTGGAAATGATAATAAGGGAATAGGGAAAGGGTCGGGTCCTGCCAACGTCAGGCAGCTACCTCGACCACTCCAATAAAATACTGAAGCAGCAATTATCCTAGCTAAACTTCCAAAATACCTGAATCTGCTCGCAAGGTGCAGGGAGTAAAGTGAGTACTTCCAACTCAGTAGTATGAAAAGAGAATAATAACAGAGCGACAAGAAAACACGTACGGTCACACCGAAATGCAATAAATCATAGTACAACCCTTTGCGAAAAATCGTAATACTGTGAAAAATCCTTTAGAAAATCACAATATTGGTTAAGATCTCTTTTACTTATATCCCTTTTTCTTTTTTCAAAAACCAAGCATATGTTATATCAACTAGAGGAAGTCGGCTCTTAAACGTCCCCTTGGCCACAACACTCCTTACCATATAACACCAGGGTATTTGGTCAACAAGGCAAATAACGGTATATATCCCAATGATATATGAGTTCTAAATGTCATGCCACGCAGTACAAATTGGAGTGGATGAATATACTACTACAGACTCCAGAGGGGCTCCTACAGCCCAAGCGCAATGCAATGCATATGACTGCTACGGTGCGTAGCCCGATCCATTTGGGTACCCTGCGCTCACTGGGGTTGTGTAAAGACTCCAGAGGGGCTCCTACAGCCCAAGGCTATAATATTGCGTCGTGCATTCTGATCCATATAATATACTAATACGGTGTGCTGTCTGATCCGTATAATATACTACTACACCGTGCAGCCTGATCCAGATAATGTACTACTGCAGGGTGCAGTCTGATCCATATAATATACTACTATGACGTGTAGTCCGATCCATGCATGTATATGTATATACTCCTACGGCGTACAACCCGACCCATATCTCGGTCCACCAATGCACATAAGCCCCTTGGGCAATAGTAAAATAGCAGTTCTCAGCTCAAAACGTCAGTAAAATATCATTTAAGTTGTCAAATCAAATTGCTGAGTTTGCAAAACAATATTTAGAACCTTGGACCGAGATCAAATAATATGCAACGTAATACAAAACAGTGATATCAATCCCTGAAGGATTCAAATAATGGACACGAAGTCCATAACCTGGCGATCAACCCAAATCATAATAGCATCAAGTAGTTTTCAGTCAATGGCGCAGTAAAATCAACAACCGGTACGAACCAAGTCACAATACCCAACGGTACTCTACCCCACGCTCATACCAGGCGTGCAAGTCACCACAATACAAAACTATGATGTTCAAATCCGGGGTTTCAAACCCTCAGGATATCATTCACAACTACTCCTCACCTCGAATCGGTGAAATTCCTCGCTCGCGACGCCTTTGCCCCTCAAATTGGCCTCGACGCACGTCAAATCTAACCTAAATCAGTACAAATATATCATAATACGCTAATGGAACAACACCCAATCGAAAACAATCGAAATATAACAAAATTCTCGAAACTAGCAAAACACGAGCCCCGGGCCCATTTCTCGAAAAATTATGAAACTAGCATCCACGGATTCCTTATCTCGTTACGAGTCCGTATATGCCAAGAACACCCAAATCGGACCACAAATGCCCCTCAAGTCCTAGAGTTAGAATTTTTACCTCATGCCCTAATTCATAAGATTTGGCTATGTTTTCACAAATTTCAAGGATGATTCTTCAATAAAATCATTTATTAAGCTCATAAAACATGCCTCCAATCGATTCCATGTCAAAACTCTTAAAAACACTCGGAAAAAGCTCCAAAGCTCGCTCAAAAATGGCGGAAATGAGCTTGGGTCGCGGACCAAAATGTTTTTAACATTCTGTTCAGAACAGTGTAGCACATCTATGCGATCGCGTCACTTCAATTGCAATCGCAGAGACCAAAAATCCAGGCCGTAAAAAACCCCTTACGCGATCGCAGGAAATCCCACGTGATCGCATAACACAGCCCAAAGACCTTGCGCGATCGCACGCGCCCTCACGCGATTGCACTGACTAAACGCCCACGCCTACGCGATTGCAGGCCCCTTCACACGATCACAGTGAGGAAGTTTTGAGCCCCCTCCAATTCCTTCTATGCGATCGAAGCCACAGGCTCGCGATCGCGATTAAAAAATTTTCTCTGCAAATTTCGGCTGCATTTTTTCAACTTAAAAAAACCCGTTAGCCATCAGGACCTCAACCAAAAGCACATATATGTTCTTATACTTCATTCAAACTTGCTTGAGCCATAAAAACACTTTCGTTAACATCAAAATCCTCAAATATACTCAAATTAAGGCCTAAATTTTGTTTAAACTTCTGAAACTCACATTCGATCAAAAACCCAGCCAAACGACATCCGAATGACCTGAAAATTTGCAGACATATCAGAAATCACCAAACGAAGCTACTGAATCCGCTATCAACCGGAATCCGCTAAAATTCAAACTTCGCCAATTCAAGCCTAATTTTACACCAGACCTCAAAATTCAATTCCTATCGCACTCCTAAGTCACAAATCATCCCCCGAAGCTAACCATACCACCGAAATTCATATCCGAGCCCTCTAACCACACAATCAATTTCTGGTTGACTTTTCTAATATATCTTCCTTCTATGAGTCTATGTGCCTTATTTTCAACAAAAGCCAATCCAATTACACATGATCAACTCTAATACTGACATTGAGACTTGAAAAAACACCATAACGGGGAAACAGGGCGGTAACTCACGTGACGGTGAGTCGGGTTGTCACATCTTTCCCAACTTAATCAAATGCCCGTCCTCGAGCGGACCCAGATTCGTCCTTGAAGTTAACCAATAGCTGAATAACATTACCATGCATATAAACTGGGGTGATCCCATGTCACCCTACTTCAAATAGGTCCGACAACACAATATACATGAAATCTTTCACCCATTTCACTCATTTAATCCATAAACCCTAGAACTACATTTCACCCTCCGTAATCTTACACAAGATCAGAACCTCACATTTTACTCAGAATAAATCCGAACCAGCTGTACTAATCCATACTTGCAACCTCGTCTGCAATCATATGATATCCCACATAACTCAAAAACATGCAAGGATAACTTCCATTTACAACAGTTGCCCACAACAACCAATATCAATAGAAAATCCATTGTCACATAGAGTCTCATCTCAATACCTTCATATACTGCCAACGACTACTGAAGCACGCGATATAATGAACCCATCTATCAGATCAACCATTCATGAATCCATTTCCCTCTTGACTGTTACTACAACAAATTTCCGAGCCAAACCCAGATATTACCTTTCTAACAGGCTAAAGTCAAATTAGTTTGTACTCATCAGTGACTCCAATGACCCCTTCGACTCCAACCACCCCTCTGGTGATATGACACCTCGATGCAGGCCTAATCCACAACTTGTGTAATACACGCACCAACGAGAAACAGTCTAAACATACTCAAATTATGACAATGACTCTACGAAAGAGTTGTACCACAAGCTCAACAGTGGCGTTACTACAGAAAACTGAGATCCCGTTTCATATCGTAGAAATAGAGTACCTGAATTCTCCTCGAAAGTTCATAAATTCACATGGCCTTGCCACCACGCACGATCCTATCCAAACACTGTTACCCAGGAAGCACCTCAAGTCACCATGCTCAACACGGACAGCCACGCGCAGTTTGTTGTTAGCAATCCATCACACCCACGGTGAAGAAAGTAATATCTCTATTCAATCCTGAAATGACACAACTGATGCGCTATTCGCCGAGTAACACCCAATACAGACCTTCCTCAGAAACGCAGAAGTAATGTATACAAAGTAACATATAGAAAACTATTCTCAACATCACATTGTTGCGGCGTGCAACCTGATCTAGATAACATACTTGTGGCGGTGTGCTACCCGATCCACATATATATTTCACAAAATGAGATGCACATCGAGCCAAATTTGCTCATAGCAATAAACACATATACTCTCATGCCCGGACACAAGAAACGCATTCGAAACCTTAATACCAGAGCTGTATCAATGGTCGAAACCTCTGCACTGACATCCGTTATGAAGGCCCAATCAATAAAGCAATGCTTGCCAGCCGTCCTCTAGTCTATGAAATACAAGCTACCCTGCTAGAACATAATCCGATGCACCTTGCCACGCAGCCTGTGGTTATATTTGACATAGCTCATAACTCATTAGTCTATACAACCTGACATTGGGATAACCAGTCTGCAATCTAATATCATAACCCAAATTTAACATACCAAGCAAAGAAAAATCCACTCGAACCTCCAATATTCCATAACAGCTAGAGGATGTTGATACACACGACCTACAACCACTGCATAGTCGGATCACGAGAACTTCTAGTCTCCAACCTATATAGCACATGAATCACTATGCCTGGACCCACATTTCGCCGTACGAATTCGTAACACACATCGAGTATCCATTCCTATCACGAAAGATATTCAAAAATTTCCCCGCACCATCAACACTCAATTATCAACGGTTGATCCAACAAGAGAACACCGCAATACCTCTAAATATTAACAGTTTTTCATTACCTTGCCCCCTTTTCTGAACATAAACACCCGCTAAATTATTAGCATAGCAATACCATCTTTTTTAATCATCTGAAGATCGACTATTAATTCACCTGCAACTGCCCGTGCTGCTTATGAATTTAATGACTCCCCATTATTGCTGAACCAAAACCTTGAACACGCAAACATCAATTCACTATATCATAACACATAGACCATACCACACTAGGATAACATGAGGACTTCTATCTCTCTCCTGTGCCGCAGACATCAATGCACTCAATTAGTCAAGAACTTTCATGATCCCATATAGGAGAAAAATTGTTACACACTCCATGCTCCGCATACCCATAGAAAATATAGTCATTTTCAAACACCGGTAAAATCTTTGCCGCACAATACCTGTAAGGCTCATTTGCTCAAACACATACAATAATTAATCATATACTTACTATACTGATTCGCTTCATTATAAAGCTATTCAATTTATCCAATTTCCTTCCCAGTTCATCTTTAATTTAATATTATCCTTTGCTGTATCACCACAATACCTCAATTCAGGTTACCACACAAGACTCGCACATAAACCACAATGTCTAAGACCCATAGGCTGCTGAATACCCTCTTAAAACTTTCCAAGAAATACCATTTTCCAAAATGATTTACTTTGAAGAACTTCTAACGATTCTAAATTTGTTTACCATTACCTTCCAAATGGGGATACGTAGAATCCCATGATTAACACAAAGTACTACAAGTCTTGATCTTTTCTAATGAAAATACAGTCTCTAGCCACATTCACAAACTTAAGATACATGATTATTAAATGCAAAATCTTGAACACAGTAAAACCGTTCTCGAGAATCATTCACTCTTATTCAGTTGTAATTCACCTGCTCTAAATGAACGGAACCACTTATGCCATGTTGGTATTCTAACACCGCAGAACATGATTTATTACAGATAAAAACAATCATCTTCCTTCTCTATACACCTGGTTTTTCTTTTTGGTTGTGAGTTGCTATTTTATTGGGATTTAGTTGTTGGTCGGATTTTGAGTAAGCTTGGTCCAGTTTAGTTGTTTGCTTCTAATCTTGGGGGCATTTGTATTGTTGTTAGTATAGTTGGAGGTCGAATTCTTACCCATTAATTTTTGATTTGAGTTTTGCTCAATCTGGTGCTGGTATTGGCTGTTTTATTATTTCGTTGTTGCTGGAATTTTTTTGCTGGTTTTTCTGGTTAAAATCTATTTCCTGGCTTTGTGCTACTGGTGTTATTGTGGCTGAACCTGTTGTTGATGTGTTTGTGCTACTGCTGAATTACTGACCCTCCTCTCTTCTTTGCTTTTCCAAATACCAAGTACACACATCTCATACACCGATACATCTTGTAAGATATTGAAGAATGAATACAAAAAAAATAAAAAGTTGGAGTTTTATATTTATTTAGTTGTATTTTGTGTCTTAACTTGTATACATGCTAGTTATTAGTCCTCACTAGGAATAGGTAAGTTGTGGTTGTGTACAACTGAGCATAAATCTGCAGTAGTTTAGTTTGTAAACCCCTTTCCTATGTATGCTTAGTTAGAAAAATAATAATGATGTAGTATCCATATTTTGTCATCCGCAGTTTGTTTAATTTACAGCATGTTTGAAATGCACAACAGGTTTTATGTTAATTACTCAGTAGTTAAAATATTCTAGTTAACAACTTGTTCACTTAGATTCACAAAAACAGGTTTCCTTAGCTACTGCTTTCACTTCTACCCCTTTATAAAGGCCAAAAAGAGTGCAGTATAATGTAATTAGGCCCCAAAATAAGAGTAAGGTTACCCAGGCTCAATTTTATATCCTACACGTTGGGCGTGTGCCTGTAAATGTTCATTGGACGGACCTTACTGCTCATTTTTAGAATTAATGTACACTTAGTTGTAGTAACTTCAAAGCATGTAAATAATATAGGATTCTTTTCTTAATTTTTAGAGACGCAATGAAAATAAAAAACATAGTCACTTTAGGATATCATTTAAAATGAATGGAGGCGTGCCCCGCCAATATAAGTTACAAGTTGCGAGACCATCAATTAAAAGGACATAATAGGCGAGTAGAATTCAGAATTGGCCGCTTAATAAGTTTCACAGCCCTTTTCCAAAAAAAATATCAATGTGTTAGTCTCTTAGGACGCACCTTAATTAAAATCTTACCTTCCTAAATTTGGGTGTGCATTTATGCGACCAAATCCAAATCTCGACAAAGTCGAAATGTGTCGACAACCAATCGTATACTGGTTATGACGTGGTTCGAGATATATTTCCACAACATCGCAATTCTTTGTAAAAATAACTACAACAATAATAAAAGCGGTAAAAGAATCATAATTTGCACTAAGTACATAATTGTTAAAAATCAAATAAATAAACTGAATATAATAGTTGAGCGACCGTGCTAGAACCACGGACTTGGGAATGCCTAACACCTTCTCCCGGGTTCACATAATTCCTTATACAGATTTCTGGTATGTTGACTGTTAAACAGAGTCATTCTTTTCCTCAATTTGAGATTCAACGGTTGACTTGGGACACTACAAATCTCCCAGGCAGCGGCTCTGTATATTTAACAAACAATTCCATTTTGATTGTTCTTTAATTGGAAAAACTCCTTTGTGCCCCTGCACAGGCGAAAATGAGGTGTGACAGGTCTATCGACTCTACTGGGGACAACACCCAAAACCAATGGTTCAAGGTTAGAATTCGAGCTTAGAATAAATTGTTGTGTTTAGCTTTATTTGATTTTGCTACATGATCTGCGCGTAATGTTCTAATTAACTGTTTTTACCGCTTTGATATTTCGTGAACTATATGTAAACTATGCCGAAACCCATCTGCCCTCTGAGTCTTGTGAAAAGTAATATTGGGCATTTGCTTGACATAGCTCGCTTTCTTTGAGATAGCTCAAATGCTTGGTACCCGGTGAAGGATTTTAGTCACACAGGTTTAAGGCGGGGAGCGCTGCCAGTTATACTGGAAAGCAATGCTACCGGTTACACTGGCCCTTTTCGGCTCGAGTCATCCACTCGGGTAGGCCAATTCTAGAACAATTAAACCGGGTTTTCAACCTAGTACAACAAAGCTTCATGCCGGATCCCTAGTAGGAACGTTTGTTTGAATCATGTGCATTTGACTTAGGGGGCCCATCGCAGGGGTTGGGTCCGTCTAAGACAAGCAACCTGAAGTGAAAAGACCATTCTGCTGCATCCTGTTGTTTTATACATTTATTTGCTGCGGACCAGTATACTGACCAGCTTGTAAAAATTGGAAGTACTATAAAAAGTGAAAAAGGGGAGAAAAAGGAAATAGCGGTGCAGGGAGATAGCTACTCATTTTTAGAAAAAACGAGTGTCCAAGTAGTGTCGAAACTACGCCAAAATTTTGAAAAATTTGTAAAAACAAAGAGAACAGAGAGCCTTGGCTTCAAATTTAGTTTTTTTTTCACAACCACGTAAGTTTGATTCTCACCGGATGTGGGATACGTAGATGACCCATATAGGGTTCAACTGTTTTGTTAAAATGTCTATGACTTTGTCATAAGTATAGGTAATGTCATTCATAAGTAAAACAGCCAAACATCTAGAAAAAGGGCGTCGGAGGACTGTTTTGCAAGAACATCTACCTATAGTAATTCCTTTAAATTTTTCTTCGGTGAACAAAATACAACCTTAAAATCTTCTTCAAGTGCTAAAAGGCCGTACTGACAACACCGAATTTTTCTTTTATTTTTTTAGGAAAATAGCTGTGATTTTCTTTATAGAGTCTACATATGGTTTATGAGAGCCTTAATATTTATTATTTCATTATATTTAGGGTCATCATGGGTACTCCACAAGAAATGGCCAGAAAAGAGCAAGGGACGAAAAGTCTCCTATGTTCATGATCTGAGATAAGACCTCGAGCAGTCTCTATAATTAGTGGACTAGTTTTGCCCTCAGGGAACGAAATCAAATTTGTAAACACCTCAAGTTCCTAACCGACATCATGGGAATTAAGCTTGATAAGGATCTGATTGAGACTCTTGTGGGTTTTTGGGACCCGACAAACAATGTCTTTAGGTTCTAAAATTGTGAAATGACTCCCACACTGGAGGAATTAGGTGGGTTTACAGGATTTGGGAAAGACCTTCATAGGAAAAAGCCGGCCGCTCCAAGGAATGTGGGTGTAAACAACTTTCTGAAGAAATTATGCCTTCATCGAATCCCACTGGGTTGCTTAGATGAAGGTTGGGTTTCATTGGTCTACCTCTATGACAAATTTGGGGATGAGAAGGGATTCGAGAAATTCTCAACCATAGGATTTGTCAACCAGCTTAGTTATGATGCTTGGAAGGAGTTGAGAATCTTCGCCTTCATGATTTAGTTTGTGGGGACCATGGTCTTTCCAGAGCTAGATGGACACATCAGAATTCGACAATCGTCAGTTGTCTCGTATTTACAAAGAAATGAAGAAACATACCATTCTTTGTATGATTTTGGGGGATATTTTTCGAGCTTCGAACCGATGCTAAGAAGGTGGAGATTATTTCGAAGGATGCAACATTTTTCTGCAAATGTGGTTCATAGAGCATCTTTATCATCACCGTACAATGATAAGTTTCAAAGAAGACTGCTTGAATAACACTTTTCTCATCCAAGAAGGTCCACACCTTGTTGTCTTCAAAATGGAGTGAGGGATTGGCAGGAACTTGGTTCGCTGGACGTGGGTAAACTCAATTGGAACTATTATTGGTTCCCTTCCCCTAGGATCATGCACATGTGAACATATCGTCCCTTTTACATACTCATGGGTTTCGGAGGTTTCCAACCCTATGCACCATTACACGTCATGGCGTCATCTAGGGAGAGAGCAAAAGATGCCTCTGATTGAGGAAATGTGTTCGTTCGTATGGGAATTTAAGGGAGAGGAAACCCTAAGGGAATCTTACGCACAAAAGGTCTGGTTCGGTTGTTGATTTTATGATACAGACGAGATGGTGGCAGTCCGTGAACATGTAGAAGTGATCCTAGCATACCTTGAATGGTTTCACAACAAGGATGTCCCTGAGCAGAGACATGAAATATCCGTAAGATATGTAGTCGATTGGGAGAAAGAGATAGAATCCAGTGTTAGAAGTTCTTAAAAAGAAGTGGCACAAGAATTCGAATCTCGTATCAACACTTTTCAAGAGGATAAAGGAATACTAGAAGCAGCCATGGATATACAACATGCTGATTTTAAGCAAGAAAGGTTTAATTGGGCACGAGAGAAGTAAGCGCCCAAATCCCAAATTCATACCGCTCAACAACAAGGAGAGAGAGAACCTCAATTCAGGGTGGTCCGTGATCATGAGCGCATGAGTTACACTCTACTAATCAAAGGTTTGAGGGACCGGTTAGAGGAAGTTGACTCAAGCAAAAAAGAGCCTGGTTGGGGAGTTTGAAGTGAAGAGAAACAGCTACCAGAGTATAATCAATCGGTTGGAGGGAGAGTTACTAGAAATTTGGCGCTAGAAGGATATGGCCTTGGACCGCAAGCGTGATGCACTGGATCTAGCAAAGACCCGTGGTCAGCAAAATCAAAGAATTACATATGGCTCGAGAATACGTGAAGGGAAAGATCCTTGAGGTAGCCACCTACACCTCAAGTGCATGCAAGAATTGTCAGGGATTGACACCTGAAAAATATACAGAAGTATCATTGAGCTTTGCTCGTCATATATCCACAGATTTGGAAAGGATATACCGCAATGTTGGTGGTCAGCCACGAGAACAAGAGCGTTGATTACTATAGCGGTGATGGATTCTACGGCAGAGATCAAAGTCATCTCCTAGTTATCAGTCTTTTTTATTTTTATTTTTATTCTTTTGTCGTATGTAAGATTCGTTTTGGTGTTTTGAGTCTTGGGGTTTTTCTTTTATCCTAAAAAGTTTGTGTCATACCTCCCTTTTTACTGCCCCGAAGGAGTATGAGAGTTTTTCTAATTTAAGTGACATTATTCGAAATGGGATTATTTAATCAATTCAGAGTCGCCACTTGGAATAAAGTATTTGGTGTCCCAAGTCACCGATTTATTTTACAATCCCAAATCGGGGAAAATTTTATTTATTTTTTAATGTCTGCGAACCAGAAATTCTGGATAAGGAATTCTGTTAACCCGGGAGAAGGTGTTACGCATTCCCGGGTTCCGTGGTTCTAGCACGTTCGCTTAGTGATTATTACTTATCTTATATTGTTTAACTACTCCTCTTTAGGACCTATGTGCACTTACCTTTTTACTTCTTTTAATCACTTGATTCATTCGTAATTAAAGAATTGAGTTATGCGTATATATACTCTTTTCTTTTGGCGCGTCAAAATCATGTCATGGGAATGTGTCCATAATTAATAACGTTTTGTTTATTTTTTTTTTAAAAAGGATTGGTTTAAATTGCATGAATGCATACTTCATTTATTTTAAAAATCATAATTATACCACGCGAACGTGTACATAATCACAATAATTGATTGTTAAAATGCGTCTAAAGCATGCTAATTTATTTAGAGTACTCCGTTTATATATCTTTTTATTAGCATTATTATTTATTCTACTTATTAGAACAGAATCTTGAGTTAGTTAGCTAATTAATGCATTACTGATTATTAAACCTAAGTTCTTTGACAAGACCAATCCTTAGAATATATAATTTCTTATTGATTTAAGCTCCAATTTTCATTCTTTATTAACTCAAACCTAAACTTACTAAAACGTTAGGAGTAACTTAATTTTAATCATCTTATGCAAGTTTTTTTAGTACAAAGATTGAACTCTTTAATATACTACTGTTGCTATTACTTTCTAATGATTTCAAAAATAAAAATTAAGCAAAGAAATAAAATGAACTAGCTAAATCATCTTAGAATTGAAAATAAATACAGAATATTTAAACTATTATACTAGAAGGACATTCACCTCATTTATATACTAATTAGAGTACTTCAACCTATACCAAAGTTAGCAATTTGCCAAAAAGAAAGTTGTACGAAATTTATATCGATATCTACATTGCAAGTAAATTAATTTTATTATTATTTTATCTGATGCAAGATTGACGATTTTTAAAGACTAATGAAGACCTCTAAATTAATATATATTTTTTTAACAATGTGAAGAAACGTAGTAAAAAAACAAAATTGTAAAGTTTCTTCTTCTAAAATACTTTATCCATTTAGCCAAAGGACCATTTCAACTTCTAAAAGAAAATTAAACCAAACAGTAGGTATATGATATCTTAGCAGTATTTTAACACAACATTAAGAATGTCATTCTCATTTTCTATTTAACAATCTTTATAAACTAGTGAAAATCATTATATGCTGATATTAGATAAAATAATCAATAATTAGTGTAGTATAACAAAGTAACTTCTATAATTAAATTTTTTAACTTTATCAGCAAATGAGTGTTTGGCCAATTATAAGTTACATTAACAACACTATCTTTAGCGTCAGAATTAAGATTAAGAAAGATTAAAGAGAACAAAACAATGGAAACAAAACTAAATAAGATACACATCACATTTAACATTGTAAAACACACAAAATACATAAAAATTCAAAGACTGAAAAATAAAAAAGATAGAGAATATGAACCTTTGCAGAAGCTTTCAATAATGTAAAAGAAGACAAGAAATTACACGAAAACGGGTGAGGATAGAGAACGTAACTCGAATCCGAACCTCGACACTGAACTTTCGTCTCTTTCCAAATGAACGAACTTTTTCTCTCGATCCTTCCTCCTTAGTTCTTTGTGTTTTTTCTTCTTCTTTTAACGTTAACTTTTTTTGTGAGTGATCGAAAACACAGTAAACTATCATTGCTATTGCAAAATAAAGAATTGAATAAAGAAAGAAAAAATAACGCAACCAAGGGATGTTGTACCCTTTGTTGGTAGAATATAATGCAACCAGGGGATGGAGTACCCTGTGTTGAAAGAAAATAATACAACCGGGGATCGTGTACCCTATGTTGACAACAAGATGAGACAACCAGGGGATGTTGTACCCTGTGTTGACATAAAATAATGCAACCAGGGGATGGTGTAACCTGTGTTGACATAAAATAATGCAATTAGGGGATGGTGTACCCTGTGTTGACAACAAGATTAGGCTCGTGGCACTCTGAAATTATAACAGGGAATGTTATACCCTATGTAGAATATAATTCAACCAGGGGATTTTTTACCCTGTGTTGGCAGAAAATAATGCAAGCAGGGGATGGTGTACCCCCTGTTGACAACAAGATGATACAACTAGGGGTTGGTGTACCCAGTGCATCCAGGGGATGATGTACGCTGAATTGACAGAAAATAATACAACCAGGGGATGGCGTACCCTGTGTTGACAACAAGATGAGAAAACCAGGGGATATTGTACCCTGTGTTGACAGAAAATAATGCATCCAGGGGATGGTGTACCCTCTGTTGAAAGAAAATAATGCAACCAGGGGATGCTGTACCCTGTATTTAAAACAAGATGAGACAACCAGAGGATGTTGTACCCTGTGTTGACAGAAAATAATGCATCCACGGGATGGTGTACCCTGTGTTGACAGAAAATAATGCAACCATGGGATGGTGCACCCTGTGTTGACAACAAGATGAGACAACCATGGGATGTTGTACCCTGTGTTGACAGAAATTAATGCAACCGAGGATGGTGTACCCTATGTTAACAACAAAATGAGACAACCAAGGGATGTTGTAACCTGTGTTGACATAAAATAATGCAACTAGAGGATGGTGCACCCTATATTGGTAGAAAATAATGCAATCAGGGGATGGTGTACCCTGTGTTGGCAACTAGATGAGGCTCCTGGCACTCTGAAATGCTACTACGGAATATTATACCATATGTAGAAAATAATTCAACAAGGGGATGTTGTACCCTTTGTCGAAAGAAAATAATGCAACCAGGGAATGTTGTACCCTGTGTTGACAGAAAATAATGCAACCAGGGGATGGTGTGTTGAAACACGTTCTCAAGTCGCTAAACTAAACGTGTGTTCATATTTGTAGGTTTTGCTAAATGAAAAACCGACGTGAACGGAACATTGACATATGCCGAAGTCCAAGCACAAGAGAAACAAAGATCAAGATTTAGTAAAGCAACAAAGTTATACATGAGTCGTTCTATAATTGTGATCTTGATCCGACAATTGATTCAAGACTTGGCTTCTCTCGTAAAATCATTTTTATCAAATCATGCATCTTTAATTTAATGCAAAATGATTTTCAAACATTTCATTTTAACCAGAATGAATTTTAAACATGTCTTTCAAATCTGGACAAAGATACTCGATTATGTACTTTATGATAATCGATTATGTTAAGGAAGTGTACACCAGATTTTACAAAGCTGAAAGATAATCGATTATGTACCTTATGATAATCGATTATGTTAAGGCAGTGTACACCAGATTTTACAAAGCTTCAAGATAATCGATTATGTACCTTATGATAATCGATTATGTTAAGGCAGTGTTCACCAGATTTTTCAAGGCCACAAAATAATCGGTTATGTACCTTATGATAATTTATTATGTTAAGGCAGTGTTCACCAGATTATTCAACGCTACAAGATAATCGATTATGTTGAGACAGTAACCATCAAATTTTTCAAAGTAGCAAAATAATCGATTATGGCTTTCTGGTAATTGACTATATTAAAGACCGTTGCCAAAATATTTTCAAACGCTGAAAAATAATCGATTATATATAATCAGACAATCGATTATGTTAAGAATAAAATCGGGAATTGATTTTTAAACGTTGTCAGGTAATGGATTATATGATTTGGATAATCGATTATTCTGCTTAAAATCTGGGATTGATTTTGAACGTTGGCAGATAATCGATTATGCAGAATCAGATAATCGATTATCCTAGCACAAAATCAGCAATTTGTGATTGGCAATTAAGCAACGGTCTTGGGTGTTTTGAGCACTATAAATACAACTCAAAATCACTCTTCTAAGTACAACAACTGATTACATTCTTGCTAAAGCTTACATACTCTTTTTGCAATCATTTTATATTCATTTCATAAGTTTTTAGAGCCAAACTCTTGACTAAGTTGTTGTGTTCTTGAGCGTATTTATTTACTCATATCTACTCTTCAAGAGAGTTCTGTTTAAGTGAGTGCTAAGTGTTTGTACACACTTGGAGGGATAGTCTAATCCCTTGTTGTAAGAAGGAAAAGTAGTTCCTTGGATTGAAGTCTTGAGGTGCGGTATCCTCGAGCAAGTTGAAGTCTTGTAGAGTGTATATCTACGAGCAAGTGTAACGGTTTGTTAAGCACCCGTAAGCTTAATGAAGTTAGTGTAAAACTCGAGAGAGTCTCTCGGGGACTGGACTAGGTGTGTTCTCTCCTTATCTTTTTAATTACTGCACTTACGTTATTCCTGCAATTTTTAATTCCGCAAATTTACATTGTTTTTTATTATAACGCTATTCACCCCCCTCTAGCGTTAAGCGTATATTCTATCAATTGGTATCAGAGCCATACTCTCTGAAAGACTTAACAGTTTGAGAGAAACTTTCCATGGCTTCTACTCGTTGTGTTTATGCAGGACTAGGTGAAGGACAATGCTTCACAAGGCCACCACTTTTCGATGGCAACAACTACACTTGCTGGAAGGAGAGAATGAGGATTTTTATACAATCAAACAACTTCCAACTATGGAAAATTATCAAAAATGGAGAACTACAACCTACCAAAAAGGTTGGAGAAGAACTCGTTCCAAAAACGGAAGACGAATACGACGCTGATGACATCGGAAATATAGAGAACAACGCAAAGGCAATCAACATGATGTATTGTGCAGTGAACCCCGATGACTATCGAAAAATATCATGCTGCACAACTGCCAAGCAAATGTGGGACAAATTAGAAATCACCTACGAAGGAATAGACCAGGTAAGGGAAGCTAAAATTGATTTCCTAACCCACGAATATGAACTGTTTCGCATGAAGGAAAACGAGAAGATAGATGACATGTTCGAACGATTCTCAAAAATCGTTAGTGACCTACACGCCCTCAAAAAGACATTCACGGATAAGGAGCTTGTCCGGAAAATTCTACGAAGCCTCACTCCAGAATGGTGTTCTAAAGCCAATGCTATCCAAGAATCAATTGGCATCACAAACGTCACCATTGACGGACTACGAGGTAATCTTAAAACTTATGAATCAACTATTCTTAACTCTCCTTTGGATGATCAAAGGAAAAGAAAGATTGCGCTCAAAGCATCAGCTACTCAACCTCAAAACGATGAGGAGTCAAGTGATGAAGATGTCGAGCTTGGACTTGTTAATAAGAAATTTCACAAGTTCATGCAAAAGAAGTATGAACGAAAAGGTAAGCAACAAGGCGACCAATTGAAGTGCTATGTCCAAACATCAAAAAGGAGAAGAAACCATTCAAGAAACAAAGAGCATACATCTCTTGGGGAGGTGACTCCGGAGACGAATCAAGTGATGGAGAAGAAAATGAGACCGCAAACTTGTGTCTTATGGCACACGAAGAAAATCAAAATGAGGTATGTACTTCTTCTAAGAACTATTTCACTTTAGAAGAAATGCAAGATGCATTTGATCAGTTCTATAAAGAGTTTATTAGCGCTTCTAAACCTATAAAAGATTTAAGAAAACAATTTTCTTCAAAAGAAAAGGATTTTGAAAAACTCACTCTTGAGAATGAGAAATTAAAAGAGAAAAACAAGTTTTATGGCAAAAGAAGCGCCGATAAACCCGAAAGCTCAAATAAGGATTGTACTTCTTGCAAATCTCTAAAGGAAGAAGTAGAAAGTCTTAGAAGCACTTTGCACAAATTCAATTCTTCACACAAAAATCTCAATGAAGTGCTTGTAAATTTGAAATCCACTAAGTACGGTATAGGCTTCAAACACGATTCAAAAGAAAAAGTTGAGTCCATTCCTAAACCACCTAAGACTCAACTTAGGCCAAACAAAATAAATGTCATCACTCAACCTAGAAATTTTAATCCTAGAATTGCATCTCATTCTAGAACAAATGCTAGGAGAAATATTGGAATGTATAGACCACCTAGACAAGACTTTTGAAAACCACATCAAAACTATATTTCTAAAAATGTAGTAAACACTAGAAGAAACGTTGGCATGTATAGACCACCTAGACAAGATTTTCGAAAACTACATCAAAACTATGTTCCCAAAAATAGAGTGAATAATTTTAGACCCCCAAATTACTATCATCCTAGAAGAATGCACAATCCGAATGTCATTTGTCATTATTGCAATAAAATTGGACATATTGCTCCCGCATGCTTCACTAGACATAGACATTTCACTGAAGGGCAATCACACCAATATGTTGCACCTAACGCACAAGGACCCAAAATGGCTTGGGTACCAAAATCTCATTAATTTGTTTTGTAGGTGTGTTTGAAGGGATCAAGTGTACTTTGGTACCTTGATAGTGGATGCTCCAAACATATGACCAGGGATGCATCAAAATTCCTTCCACTAAAACCCAAGGAAGGAGGAAATGTTATTTTTGGAGACAATAACAAAGGAAAAATTATCGGCATTGGATCGGTCGGTAAGGATGAATCCTCCTCCATTAAGCATATTTTGCTAGTTAAAGTCATAAACATAATCTCTTGAGCATAAGTCAATTATGTGACAAGGGAAATCTTGTATTGTTTGACTCCGAAGAATGCTTAGTTATCCGTCGTAGTGATTTTAAAATTATTCTTCGTGGTTTTAGAATGGATTACATTTATATGGTTGATCTTGAAAATTCTTCATCAAGTTATGTGAATTGTCTTTTGAGTAAACAAGACGACATGTGGTTATGGCATCGTAGAGTAGCTCATATAAATATGAATCTTTTAAACAAACTAGTTTCACAAGATTTAGTACTTGGTCTTCCAAACATGAAATTTGAAAAAGGCTCTATTTGTGATCCATGTCAAAAAGGAAAACAAACAAAGGCCTCTTTTAAATCCAAAAATGTTGTTTCAACCACTAGACCTTTACAACTCCTACACATGGACCTTTTCGGACCTTCTAGAATTAAAAGTCTTTGTGGTAATCTTTATTCTTTTGTTATTGTTGATGACTATTCTAGATTTACATGGACGTTATTTCTTGCTCATAAAATTAATTCCTTTCAAGCTTTTAAAAGCTTTCTTAAACGTGTTCAAAATGAAAAGGACACAACCGTCACTTCCATAAGAAGTGATCATGGGGGAGAGTTCGATCACAATCTCTTCGCGGACTTTTGTGACGAACTCGGTATTGAACATACCTTTTCGGCTCCACGTACACCACAACAAAATAGAGTGGTAGAACGTAAAAATCGATGTCTCGAAGAGATGGCTAGAACCATGCTCGAAGAGGCCGATATTCCCAAATACTTTTGGGCGAATGCCGTGAGTACCGCAAGCTATGTTTTAATTGATCTATCATTAGACCGATACTCATGAAAACTCCCTATGAACTCTATAAGGGAAGGAAACCAAATCTTTCTCATCTTAGAGTCTTTGGTTGTAAATGTTTTATTCACAACAACGGAAAAGATAACTTGGGAAAATTTGATGCGAAATCTGATGAAGGAATTTTTCTTGGTTACTCATCACGTAGCGAAGCATATAGAGAGTTTAATAATCGAACCAAAAATGTTGAGGAATCTCCTCATGTAGTATTTTGTGAAAATGATGCTCGCTTGGCGAGAAAGGATTCTTGTGTTGGTCTTGCAGATGCTTTAAAGAAAATCAATCTTCAAGACGAGGTACAAAAGGAGGATCCAAAGGAAGTTCAAGATGAAGTCATGGAACAACCTTCGGAAGAAGTACGACCACAAGAAGAATCGATGATGCCTAAGGCTTGGAGGACGTCCAAAGATCATCCTCTTGACAAGGTAATTGGCAACATCGAGAAAGGAGTAAGTACACGAAACCTTCTTAAAGATACTGTAGGACATATGGCTTTTGTTTCACAAATAGAACCTAAAACCATCTCTGAAGCAATTGGGGATGAGCATTGGACCTTGCAATGCAAGAGGAGCTTAACCAATTCAAACGTAATGATGTTTGGGAATTGTTTCCAAGACCCGATAATCATACCATAATTGGCACGAAATGGGTTTTTCGGAATAAATTAGATGAAAATGGTATAATCACTAGAAACAAAGCTAGGCTAGGTTCTAAGGGTTATAATCAAGAAGAAGGCATTGATTATGAAGAAACCTATGCACCCGTTGCACGCCTAGAAGCCATTCGTTTATTACTTGCTTTTTCATCATCTATGAATTTCAAATTATTTCAAATGGATGTCAAAAGTGCCTTCCTCAATGGGTTTATTCAAGAGGAAGTGTATGTTGAACAACCCCCGGGTTTTGAAGATTTTACATCTCCCGACCATGTCTTCAAGCTTAAGAAAGCTTTATATGGTCTTAAACAAGCTCCTCGAGCTTGGTATGAACGTCTAAGTAAATTTCTCTTAGACAATGAGTTTGAAAGGGGGAAAGTTGACATCACACTTTTTATCAAAAATAAAAACAATGACATTCTATTTGTTCAAATTTATGTCGATGATATTATTTTTGGTGCTACTAATGATTCTCTATGCGAGGAATTCTCTAAGTTAATGACTAGCGAATTTGAAATGTCAATGATGGGTGAGCTAAACTTCTTCTTGGGGCTACAAGTGAAACAAATCAAAGAGGGAACTTTCATTTGCCAATACAAATATTGCAAAGAGTTGCTAAATAGCTTTGAAATGAGCAACGCCAAAGCAATGGCCACCCCAATGAGTACATCCGACCATCTTGACAAAGATGAGAAAGGTAAGGAAGTAGACACCAAGAAGTATCGAGGTATGATCGGATCTCTTCTCTATCTTACTGCTAGTAGACCGGACATCATGTTTAGCGTGTGTTTATGCGCTCGATATCAATCATGTCCAAAGGAGTCACACTTAACTGCGGAAAAACGGATTATGAGGTATCTTGTTGGAACAATAAATGTGGCACTATGGTATCCCAAAGATTCTTCATGCCAACTTGTTGGCTATTCCGATTCCGATTTTGCAGGTTGCAAATTGGACCGCAAGAGCACTAGTGGCACTTGCCATTTGCTCGGTAGCTCCTTAGTTTCTTGGTTTAGCAAGAAGCAAGTTAGTGTTGCGTTGTCCACAACCGAGGCTGAATATGTAGCCGCGGGGAGTTGTTGCGCTCAAATCCTTTGGATGAAACAACAACTCTGGGACTATGGCCTTAGTATCGATCATGTTCCTCTTCGATGTGACAATACTAGCGCCATAAGCTTGACGAAGAATCCTATTCTTCACTCAAGAACGAAACACATAGAAATTAGACATCATTTTATAAAAGATCACGTTCTCAAGGGCGATGTTGAAATTGAATTTGTTGAAACCAAAAATCAATTGGCCGACATCTTTACAAAGCCTTTAGAGAAAGAGTCCTTCTTCCGAATTCGTAGTGAACTCGGGATTCTTGACTCCACGTTGATCTAATTCATGCATTGCATTTTTATGTTTTAACGATTACTAACTTGAGCGTCGGAGGCGCCTACTTCTTTTTTGCAGGTATCGCCCCAAAGACAGGGGGAATTATCAGACACTGGTGCAGAATAATCGATTTCTCTAAAGTCAATAATCGATTATTCCCCATTTACGTTTTATGTTTATTATGCTGGAAAATTGACATAATCGATTATACAACACTATAATCGATTTTCTAACAGTTTTGGCTTTGCAGGATTTTAGCTGTTAAATATAAAAAAATCGATATATCTCATATCCCTAATCGATTATGCTGACATTTACTTTCAGGTGTTAAGTCACTGGATGACAATAATCGATTACTTAAAACAGTATAATCGATTTTTCTATTACCGTCGCGGATGTCCGTTACTATATTTCCTGAAATAATCGATTATCTCAAAAGCACAATCGATTATCCCCCGAGTCAGTCTTTGTTTTTCTAGCTTGCATAATATTCTGTCTTTTATTTTCATGTATTTGCAATCTTGTTTAATCAATAAAGAGTTAGTTATTTTTTTTGCTAATGTCAAAAGGGGGAAGATATGGGCTATGCAAACTAATACATATTGGCATAAATTGAGGAGGAATTCATAACTTGAGGGGGAATTCATTGCATATCTATATGCTTGTTTTCTTGTATTGGATCGTCATTATGAATTAATTAATATGCATATCCCGATATTGGTTTGCCATTATCAAAAAGGGGGAAATTGTTGAAACACGTTCTCAAGTCGCTAAACTAAACGTGTGTTCATATTTGTAGGTTTTGATAAATGACAAACCGACATGAACGGAACATTGACATATGCCGAAGTCCAAGCACAAGAGAAACAAAGATCAAGATTTAGTAAAGCAACAAAGTTATACATGAGTCGTTCTATAATTGTGATCTTGATCCGACAATTGATTCAAGACTTGGCTTCTCTCGTAAAATCACTTTTATCAAATCATGCATCTTTAATTTAAAGCAAAATGATTTTCAAACATTTCATTTTAACCAAAATGAATTTTAAACATGTCTTTCAAATCTGGACAAAGATAATCGATTATGTACTTTATGATAATCGATTATGTTAAGGAAGTGTACACCAGATTTTACAAAGCTGAAAGATAATCGATTATGTACCTTATGATAATCGATTATGTTAAGGCAGTGTACACCAGATTTTACAAAGCTGCAAGATAATCGATTATGTACCTTATGATAATCGATTATGTTAAGGCAGTGTTCACCAGATTTTTCAAGGCCACAAAATAATCGATTATGTACCTTATGATAATCGATTATGTTAAGGCAGTGTTCACCAGATTTTTCAAAGCTACAAGATAATCGATTATGTGCCTTAGACTAATCGATTATGTTGAGACTATAAGCATCAGATTTTTCAAAGTAGCAAAATAATCGATTATGGCTTCTGGTAATCGATTATATTAAAGACCGTTGCCAAAATATTTTCAAACGCAGAAAAATAATCGATTATGTATAATCAGACAATCGATTATGTTAAGAATAAAATCGGGAATTGATTTTTGAATGTTGTCAGGTAATCGATTATACGATTTGGATAATCGATTATTCTGCATAAAATCAGGGATTGATTTTTGAACGTTGGCAGATAATCGATTATGCAGAATCAGATAATCGATTATCCTAGCACAAAATTAGCAATTTGTGATTGGCAATTAAGCAACGGTCTTGGGTGTTTTGAGCACTATAAATACAACTCAAAATCACTCTTCTAAGTACAACAACTGATTACATTCTTGCTAAAGCTTACATACTCTCTTTGCAATCATTTTATATTCATTTCATAAGTTTTGAGAGCCAAACTCTTGACTAAGTTGTTGTGTTCTTGAGCGTATTTATTTACTCATATCTACTCTTCAAGAGAGTTCTGTTTAAGTGAGTGCTAAGTGTTTGTACACACTTGAAGGGATAGTCTAATCCCTTGTTGTAAGAAGGAAAAGTAGTTCCTTGGATTGAAGTCTTGAGGTGCGGTATCCTCGAGCAGGTTGAAGTCTTGTAGAGTGTATATCTACGAGCAAGTGTAACGGTTTGTTAAGCACCCATAAGCTTAACAAAGTTAGTGTAAAACTCGAGAGAGTCTCTCGGGGACTGGACTAACCACGTGTTGTGGTGAACCAGGATAAAATTCGGAGTGTTCTCTCCTTATCTTTTTAATTACTGCACTTACGTTATTCCTGCAATTTTTAATTCCGCAAATTTAAGTTGTTTTTTATTATAACGCTATTCACCCCCCCTCTAGCGTTAAGCGTATATTCTATCAATTGGTATCAGAGCCATACTCTCTGAAAGACTTTACAGTTTGAGAGAAACATTCCATGGCTTCTACTCATAGTGTTTATGCAAGACTAGGTGAAGGACAATGCTTCACAAGGCCACCACTTTTTGATGGCACCAACTACACTTACTGGAAGGAGAGAATGAGGATTTTTATGCAATCAAACAACTTCCAACTGTGGAAAATTATCAAAAATTGAGAACTACAACCTACCAAAAAGGTTGGAGAAGAACTCGTTCCAAAAACGGAAGACGAATACGACGCTGATGACATCAGAAAAATAGAGAACAACGCAAAGGCAATCAACATGATGTATTGTGCAGTGAACCCCGATGACTATCGAAAAATATCATGCTGCACAACTGCCAAGCAAATGTGGGACAAATTAGAAATCACCTACGAAGGAATAGACCAGGTAAGGGAAGCTAAAATTGATTTCCTAACCCACGAATATGAACTGTTTCGCATGAAGGAAAACGAGAAGATAGATGACATGTTCGAACGATTCTCAAAAATCGTTAATGACCTACACGACCTCAAAAAGACATTCACGGATAAGGAGCTTGTCCGGAAAATTCTACGAAGCCTCACTCCGGAATGGCGTTCCAAAGCCGATGCTATCCAAGAATCAATCGGCATCACAAACGTCACCATTGACGGACTACGAGGTAATCATAAAACTTATGAATCAACTATTCTTAACTCTCCTTTGGATGATCAAAGGAAAAGAATGATTGCGCTCAAAGCATCAACTACTCAACCTCAAAACGATGAGTAGTCAAGTGATGAAGATGTCGAGCTTGGACTTGTTATTAAGAAATTTCACAAGTTCATGCAAAAGAAGTATGAACGAAAAGGTAAGCAACAAGGCGACCAATTGAAGTGCTATGGATGCGGAGAAATCGGGCATATCATATCAAATTGTCCAAACATCAAAAGGGAGAAGAAACCATTCAAGAAACAAAGAGCGTACATCTCTTGGGGAGGTGACTCCGAAGACGAATCAAGTGATGGAGAAGAAAACGAGACCGCAAACTTGTGTCTTATGGCACACGAAGAAAATCAAAATGAGGTATGTACTTCTTCTAAGAACTATTTCACTTTAGAAGAAATGCAATGCATTTGATGAGTTGTATATAGAGTTTATTAGCGCTTCTAAATCTATAAAAGATTTATGAAAACAATTTTCTTCAAAAGAAAAGGATTTTGAAAAACTCACTCTTGAAAATGAGAAATTAAAAGTGGAAAACAAGTTTTATGGCAAAAGAAGCGCCGATAAACCCGAAAGCTCAAATAAGGATTGTACTTCTTGCAAATCTCTAAAGGAAGAAGTAGAAAGTCTTAGAAGCACTTTGCACAAATTCAATTCTTCACACAAAAATCTCAATGAAGTGCTTGTAAATTTGAAATCCACTAAGCACGGTATAGGCTTCAAACACGAGCCAAAAGAAAAAGTTGAGTCCATTCCTAAAACACCTAAGACTCAACTTAGGCCAAACAAAATAAATGTCATCACTCAACCTAGAAATTTTAATCCTAGAATTGCATCTCATTCTAGAACAAATGCTAGGAAAAATATAGGAATGTATAAACCACCTAGACAAGAAATTAATGCAACCAGGGGTTAGTTTACCATGTGTTGACAATTAGACGAGACAACCAGGGGATGTTGTACCCTGTGTTTAATGAAAATAATGCATCTAGAGAATGGTGTACACTATGTTCGCAGAAAATAATGCAACTAGTGATGGTGTAACCTGTGTTGACAATAAGATGAGACAACCAGTGGATGTTGTACCCTCTGATTACAGAAAATAATGCTACCGGGGATTGTGTACCCTATGTTAACAACAAGATGAGACAACAAGGGGATTTTGTACCCTGTGTTGACATAAAATAATGCAACTAGGGGATGGTGTACCCTGTGTTGACCGAAAATAATGCAATCAGGGTATGGGGTACTCTGTGTTGACAACAAGATGAGGCTCGTGGCACTCCCAAATGCTACTAGGGATTGTTGCACCCTATGTAGAAAATATTTCAACTAGGGGATGTTGTACCCTGTGTTGACAGAAAATAATGCAACCAGGGGATTATGCACCATGTTTTGACAACTAGATGAGACAACTGGGGGACGTTGTGCCATGTGTTGAGAGATAATAATGCAACCAGGGATGGTATACCCTATATTAACAACAAAATGAGACAACCAGGGGATGTTGTACTCTGTGTTGACATTAAATAATGCAACCAGGGGATGGTGTACCCTGTGTTGATAGAAAATAATACAATCAGGGGATGGTGTACCTTGTGTTGACAGAAAATAATGCAACCAGGGATGGCGTACCCTATATTGAAAAAACGACGAGACAACCTTGGGATGTTGTACCCTGTAATGACAGAAAATAATGCATCCATGGGATAGTGTACCCTGTGTTGACAGAAAATAATTCAACCAGGGGATGGTGTATCCTGTGTTGACAACAAGATGATACAACCAGGGGTTGGTGTACCTAGTGTTGACAGAAAATAATGCATCCAGGGGAGGATGTACCCTGAGTTGACAGAAAATAATTCAACAAGGGTATGGCGTACCCTGTTTTGATAACAAGATGAGAAAACCAGGGGATATTGTTCCCAGTGTTGACAGAAATAATGCATCCAAGGTATGGTGTACCCTGTGTTGAAACAAAATAATGCAACCAGGGGATGGTGTACCCTCTGTTGACAATAAGATGAGACATCGAGGGGATGTTGTACCCTGTGTTGACAGAAAATAATGCATCCACGGGATTGTGTACGCTGTGTTGATAGAAAATAATGCAACCAGGGGATGGTGCTCCCTGTGTTGACAACAAGATGAGACAACCAGGGTGTGTTGTACCCTGTGTTGACAGAAATTAATGCAACCGGGGATGGTGTACCCTATGTTTTAAACAAATTGAGACAACCAGGGGATGTTGTAACCTGTGTTGACATAAAATAATACAACTAGGGGATGGTGTGCCCTGTGATGGCAGAAAATAATGCAATAAGGGGATTGTGTACCATGTGTTGACAACTAGATGAGGCTCGTGGCACTATGAAATGCTTCTACGGTATGTTATACCCTATGTAGAAAATAATTCAACCAGGGGATGTTGTACCCTGTGTTGACAGAAAATAATGCAACCAGGGGATGTTGTACACTACGTTGATTGAAAATAATGCAGCCATGAGATAGTGTACCCTGTGTTGACAAAAAGATGAGACAACTAGGGTATGTAGTACCCTGTGTTGATAGAAAATAAAGCAACCAGGGGATGGTGTACCTTGTGTTGATAGAAAATAATGCAACCACGGGATGGTGTCCCCTGTGTTGATAGAAAATAATGCATACAGGGGATGGTGTACCCTATGTTGTCAGAACATAATGCATCCATGGGATGGTATGGCCTGTGTTGACTGAAAACAAAGCAACCATGGGATAGCATACCCTGTGTTGACAACAAGATGAGACAACCAGGGGATGTTGTACCCCGTTTTGATAGAAAATAACGCATCCAGGTGATGGTGTACCCTGTGTTGAAAGAAAATAATGCAACCGAGGGATGGTTTACCCTGTGTTGACAATTAGACAAGACAACCAGGGGATGTTGTACCCTGTGTTGACAGAACATAATGCAACTAGTGATGGTGTAACCCGTGTTAACAACAAGATGAGACAACTAGGGGATGTTGTACCCTGTGTTGACAGAAAATAATGAAACCGGGGATTGTGTACCCTATGTTAACAGCAAGATGAGACAACCAGGGGATGTTGTACCCTGTGTTGATATAAAATAATGCAACTAGGGGATGGTGTACCCTGTGGTGACAGAAAATAATACAGTCAAGGTATGGGGTACCCTGTGTTGACAACAAGATGAGGCTCATGGCACTCTAAAATGCTACTAGGGAATGTTATACCCTATGACCAAAAATAATGCAACCAGAGGATGGTGCATCATGTGCTGACAACAAGATGAGACAACCAGGGGATTTTGTACTCTGTGTTGACAGATAATAATGCAATCGGGGATGGTATACCCTATGTTAACAACAAAATGAGACAACCAGGGGATGTTGTACCCCGTGTTGACAAAAAATAATGCAACCGGGGGATGTACCATGTGTTGATAGAAAATAATACAATCACGGGATGGTGTACCCTGTGTTGATAGAAAATAATGCAACAAGGGATGGCGTACCCTATGTTGAAAAAAAGATGAGACCATAGGGATGTTGTACCCTGTGTTGACAGAAAATAATGCATCCATGGGATAGTGTACCCTGTGTTGACAGAAAATAATTGAACCAGGGGATGGTGTACTCTGTGTTGACAACAAGATGAGACAACCAGGGGATGCCGTACCCTGTGTTGACAGAATATAATTAGTCCAGGAGATGGTGTACCCTATATTGACAGAAAATAATGCAACCAGGGGATGGTGCACCCCGTGTTGACAACAAGATCTCACAACCAAGGGATGGTGTACCCCGTGTTGACAAAAAATAATGCAACCGGGGATGGTGTACCCTATGTTAACAACAAGATGAGACAAACAAGGGATGTTGTACCCTTTGTTGACATAAAATAATGCAAGCAGGGGATGGTGTACCTTATGTTGAAAGAAAATAATGCAATCTGTGATGGTGTACCCTGAGTTGACAACAAAGATGAGGCTCGTGGCACTCATAACTGCTACTATGGAATGTTATACCCTATGTATAAAATAATTCAACCAACGGATGTTGTACCCTGTGTCAATATAAAATAATGCAACTAGGGGATGGTGTACCTCGCGTTGACAGAAAATAATGCAATCAAGGGATGGTATACCCTCTGTTGACAACAAGATGAGGCTCGTGTTATACCCTATGTAGAAAATAATTCAACCAGGGGATGTTGTACCCTGTTTTGACAGAAAATAATGATAGACGGATTGTGTACCATGTGTTGACAATAAGATGAGACAACCAGAGGATGTACTACCATGTTTTGACAGTAAATAATGCAACCAGGGGATGGTATACCATGTGTTGATAGTAAATAATGCAACCAAGGGATGGTGTACCTTGTGTTGACAGAAAATAATGCATCCAGGGGATGGTGTACCCTGTGATGAGATAAAATAATGCATCCAGGGGATGATATACCCTGTGTTGACAACAAGATGAGACAACCACGGGAAGTTGTACCCTTTGTTGATAGAAAATCATCCATCCAGGGGATGGTGTACCCTGTGTTGACAGAAAATAATGCAACCAGGGGATGGTGTACTCTGTGTTGACAACAAGATGAGACAACCAGGGGATGTTGTACCCTCTGTTGACAGAAAATAATTCATCCAGGGGATGATGTATCCTGTGTTAACAGAAAATAATGCAACCAGGGTATGGTGCACCCTATGTTGACAAATGGATCTCACAACCAAGGGATAGTGTACCCTGTGTTGACAAAAAATAGTGCAACCGGGGATGGTGTACCCTATGTTAACAATAAGATGAGACAACCAGGGAATTTGTGCCCTGTGTTGACATAAAATAATGCAACCAGAGGATGGTGTACCCTCTGTTGACAGAAAAAATGCAATCAGGCTATGGTGTATGTTGACAGCCAGATGAGGCTCGTCGCACTCTGAAATGCTACTAGGGAATGTTATACCCTATGTAGATAACAATTCAACCAGGGGATGTTTTACCCTATGTTGACAGAAAATAATACAACCAGGGGATGGTGTACCATGTGTTGTCAGAAAATAACGCAATCAGGGGATGGTGTACCCTGTGTTGACAATAATATGAGGCTCGTGGCACTCTAAAATGCTACTAAGGAATATTATACCCTATGTAGAAAATAATTCACTAGGGGATGTTGTACCCTGTGTTGACAGTAAATAATGCAAGCATGGGATGGTGTACCATGTGTTGATAATAAGATGAGACAATTAGGGGATGTCGTACCCTGTGTTGACAGAAAAAAATGCAATCAGCGGTTGTTGTACCCAGTGTTTACAGAAAATAAGGCTACCATGGATGGTGTACCTTGTGTTGATAGAAAATAATATATCTAAGGGATGGTGTACCCTGTGTTGACAGAAAATAATTCATGGAGGGGAGGGTGTACCTTGTGTTGATAGAAAATAATGCAACCAGGGGATGGCTTACCCTGCGTTAACAACAAGATCAGACAACCAGGGGATGTTGTACCCTGTGTTGAAAGAAAATAATGCATCCAGGGGAAGGTGTACCCTGTATTGACAGAAAATAATGTAACCAGGGGATGGTGTACCCTGTGTTGACAACAAGATGAGACAACCAGGGGATGTTGTACCCTGTGTTGACAGAAAATAATTCATCTAGGGGATGGTGTACCCTGTGTTGAAAGAAAATAATGCAACCAGGGGATGGTGCACCCTGTGTTGACAACAAGATGAGACAAACAGGGGATGTTGTACCCTGTGTTGACAGAAAGTAATGCAACTGAGGATGGTGTACCCTGTATTAACAACAAGATGAGACAATCAGGGGATGTTGTACCCTGTGTTGACATAAAATAATGCAACCAGGGGATGGTGTATCTTTTGTTGACAGAAAATAATGCTATCAGGTGATGGTGTACCCAGTGTTGACAATAAGATGAGACAATCTGGGGATGTCGTACCTAGTGTTGACAGAAAATAATGCATCTAGGGGATGGTGTACCCTATGTTGAGAGAAAATAATTCAACCGGGGGATGGTGTACCCTGTGTTGACAACAAAATGAGAAAACGAGTGGATGTTGTACCCTGTGCTGACAGATAATAATGCAACTGGGGATGGTGGACCATATGTTAACAACAAAATGAGACAACCAGGGGATGTTGTACCCTGTGTTGACAAAAAATAATGCAACCAGGGGATGGTGTACCCTGTGGTTATAGAATATAATACAATCACGGGATGGTGTACCCTGTATTGATAGAAAATAATGCAACAAGGGATGGCGTACCCTATGTTGAAAAAAATATGAGACAACCAGGGGATGTTGTTTCCTGTATTGACCGAAAATAATGCATCCAAGGGATAGTCTACCCTGTGTTGACAAAAAATAATTCAATCAGGGGATGGTGTACTCTGTGTTGACAACAAGATGAGACAACAAGGGGATGTTGTACCCTGTGTTGACAGAAAATAATTCATCCAAGGGATGATGTATCCAGTGTTGACAGAAAATAATGCAACCAGGGGATGGTGCACCCTATGTTGACAAATGGATCTCACAACCAAGGGATGGTGTACCCTGTGTTGACAAAAAATAATGCAACCGGGGATGGTGTACCCTATGTTAACAACAAGATGAGACAAACAGGGGATGTTGTACCCTGTGCTGACATAAAATAATGCAACCAGGGGTTGGTCTACCTTGTGTTGACAGAAAATAATGCAATCAGGGGATGGTGTACCCTGTGTTGACAACAAAGATGAGGCTCGTGGCACTCTTAACTGCTACTAGGGAATGTTATACCCTTTGTATAAAATAATTCAACCAAGGGATGCTGTAGCCTGTGTTAATATTAAATAATGCAACTAGGGGATGGTGTACCCCGTGTTAACAGAAAATAATGCAATCAAGTGATGGTATACCCTGTGTTGACAACAAGATTAGGCTTGTGTCACTCTTAAATTCTACTACGGAATGTTATACCCTTTGTAGAAAATAATTCAACCAGGGGATGTTGTGCCCTGTTTTGACTGAAAATAATGCTAGAAGGGGATGGTGTACCCTGTGTTGACAACAAGATGAGACAACCATGGGATGTAGTACCGTGTTTTAGTAGAAAATAATGCAACCAGGGGATGGTGTACCCTGTGTTGATAGAAAATAATGCGACCAAGGGATGGTGTATCTTGTGTCGACAGAAAATAATGCATCCAGGGGATGGTGTACCCTGTGCTGATATAAAATGGTGCATCCAGGGGATGATAGACCCTGTGTTACCAACAAGATGAGACAACCACGGGAAGTTGTACCATTTGTTGATAGAAAATCATGCATCCAGGGGATAGTGTACCCTGTGTTGACAGAAAATAAAGCAACCAGGGGATGGTGTACCCTGTGTTGACAATAAGGTGAGACAACCAGGGGATGTTGTACCCTGTGTTGAAAGAAAATAATGCATCCAGGGGAAGGTGTACCCTGTATTGACAGAAAATAATGCAACCAGGGGATGGTGTACCCTGTGTTGACAACAAGATGAGACAACCAGGGGATGTTGTACCCTGTGTTGACAGAAAATAATTCATCTAGGGGATGGTGTACCCTGTGTTGAAAGAAAATAATGCAACCAGGGGATGGTGCACCCTATGTTGACAACAAGATGAGACAACCAGGGGATGTTGTACCCTGTTTTGACAGAAAGTAATGCAACTGAGGATGGTGTACCCTGTACTAACAACAAGATGAGACAATCATGGGATGTTGTACCCTATGTTGACATAAAGTAATGCAACCAGGGGATGGTGTATCTTTTGTTGACAGAAAATAATGCTATCAGGTGATGGTGTACCCTGTGTTGACAATAAGATGAGACAACTTGGGGATGTCGTACCTAGTGTTGACAGAAAATAATGCATCTAGGGGATGGTGTACCTTATGTTGAGAGAAAATAATGCAACCGGGGGATGGTGTACCCTGTGTTGACAACAAAATGAGAAAACGAGTGGATGCTGTACCCTGTGCTGACAGATAATAATGCAACTGGGGATGGTGTACCCTAAGTTAACAACAAAATGAGACAACCAGGGGATGTTGTACACTGTGTTGACAAAAAATAATGCAACCAGGGGATGGTGTACCCTGTGGTTATAGAAAATAATATAATCACGGGATGGTGTACCCTGTGTTGATAGAAAATAATGCAACAAGGGATGGCGTACCCTATGTTGAAAAAAAGATGAGACAACCAGGGGATGTTGTACCCTGTATTGACAGAAAATAATGCATCTATGGGATAGTGTACCCTGTGTTGACAGAAAATAATTAACCAGGGGATGGTGTACTCTGTGTTGACAACAAAATGAGACAACGAGGGGATGTTGTACCCTGTGTTGACAGAAAATAATTCCTCCAAGGGATTATGTATCCAGTGTTGGAAGAAAATAATGCAACCAGGGGATGGTGCACCCTATGTTGACAAATGGATCTCAAAACCAAGGGATGGTGTACCCTGTGTTGACAAAAAATAATGCAACCGGGGATGGTGTACCCTATGTTAACAACAAGATGTGACAAACAGGGGATGTTGTACCCTGTGTTGACATAAAATAATGCAACCAGGGGATGGTGTATCTTTTGTTAACAGAAAATAATGCTATCAGGTGATGGTGTACCATGTGTTGATAATAAGATGAGACAACCAGGGGATGTCGTACCTAGTGTTGATAGAAAATAATGCATCAAGGGGAAGGTGTACCCTATGTTCAGAGAAAATAATGCAACCGGGGGATGGTGTACCCTGTGTTGACAACAAAATGAGAAAACGAGTGGATGTTGTACCCTGTATTGACAGATAATAATGCAACTGGGGATGGTGTACCCTATGTTAACAACAAAATGAGACAACCAGGGAATGTTGTACACTGTGTTGACAAAAAGTAATGCAACCAGGGGATGGTGTACCCTGTGGTTATAGAAAATAATACAATCACGGGATGGTGTACCCTGTGTTGATAGAAAATAATGCAACAAGGGATGGCGTACCCTATGTTGAAAAAAAGATGAGACAACCAGGGGATGTTGTACCCTGTATTGACAGAAAATAATGCATCCATGGGATAGTGTACCCTGTGTTGACAGAAAATAATTCAACTAGGGGGTGGTGTACACTGTGTTGACAACAAGATGAGACAACAAGGGGATGTTGTACCCTGTGTTGACAGAAAATAATTCATCCAAGGGATTATGTATCCAGTGTTGACAGAAAATAATGAAACCACGGGATGGTGCACCCTATGTTGACAAATGGATCTCACAACCAAGGGATGGTGTACCCTGTGTTGACAAAAAATAATGCAACCAGGGATGGTGTACCCTATGTTAACAACAAGATGTGACAAACAGGGGATGTTGTACCCTGTGTTGACATAAAATAAATCAACCAGGGGATGGTGTACCTTGTGTTCACAGAAAATAATGCAATCAGGGGATGGTGTACCCTGTGTTGATAGCAAAGATGAGGCTCGTGGCAGTCTTAGCTGCTACTAGGGAATGTTATACCCTATGTATAAAATAATTCAACCAAGTGATGATGTAGCCTGTGTTAATATTAAATAATGCAACTAGGGGATGGTGTACCCCGTGTTAACAGAAAATAATACAATCAAGTGATGGTATACCCTGTGTTGACAACAAGATTAGGCTCGTGTCACTCTTAAATTCTACTAGGTAATGTTATACGCTATGTAGAAAAATAATTCAACCAGGGGATGTTGTGCCCTGTTTTGACAGAAAATAATGCTAGCAGAGGATGGTGTACCCTGTGTTGACAACAAGATGAGACAACCAGGGGATGTACTACCGTGTTTTGATAGAAACTAATGCAACCAGGGGATGGTGTACCCTGTGTTGATAGAAAATAATGCAACCAAGGGATGGTGTACCTTGTGTCGACAGAAAATAATGCATCCAGGGGATGGTGTACCCTGTGTTGAAATAAAATGGTGCATCCAGGGGATGATAGACCCTGTGTTGACAACAAGATGAGACAACCACGGGAAGTTGTACCATTTGTTGATAGAAATCATGCATCTAGGGGATAGTGTACCCTGTGTTGACATAAAATAAAGCAACCAGGGGATGTTTTACCCTGTGTGGACAATAAGGTGAGACAACCAGGGGATGTAGTACCCAGTGTTGAAAGAAAATAATGCATTCAAGGATTGTGTACCCTGTATTGACAGAAAATAATTTAACCAGGGGATGGTGTACCCTGTGTTGACAACAAGATGAGGACAACAATGGGATGTTGTACCATGTGTTGACAGAAAATAATGCAACCGGGGATGGTGTACCCTATGTTAGCAATAAGATGAGACAATCAGGGATGTTGTGCCCTGTGTTGACATAAAATAATGCAACTAGGGGATGGTGTACCCTCTGTTGACAGAAAAAATGCAATCTGGGTATGGTGTACCTTGTGTTGACAGCCAGATGAGGCTCGTCGCACTCTGAAATGCTACTAGGGAATGTTATACCCTCTGTAGGAAACAATTCAACCAGGGGATTTTTTACCCTGTGTAGACAGAAATAAATACAACCAAGGAATGGTGTACCATGTGTTGACAGAAAATGATGCACTCAGGGGATGGTGTACCCTGTGTTGACAACAAGATGAGGCTCGTGGCACTCTAAAATGCTACTAAGGAATGTTATACCCTATGTAGAAAATAATTCACCAGGGGATGTTGTACCCTGTGCTGATAGTAAATAATGCAAGCATGGGATGGTGTACCATGTGTTGACAATAAGATGTGACAATTAGGGGATGTCGTAAATTGTGTTGACAGAAAATAATGCAATCAGGGGATGTTGTACCCAGTGTTGACAGAAAATAAGGCTACCATGGGATGGTGTACCTTGTGTTGACAGAAAATAATATATCTAGGGGATGGTGTACCCTGTGTTAACAGAAAATAATTCATGGAGGGGATGGTGTACCCTGTGTTGACAAAAACTAATGCAACCAGGGGATGGCGTACCCTGTGTTAACAACAAGATGAGACAACCAGGGGATGTTGTTCCCTGTTTTGAAAGAAAATAATGCATCCATGGAAAGGTGTACCCTGTATTGACAGAAAATAATGCAACCAGGGGATGGTGTACCCTGCGTTGACAACAAGATGAGACGATCAGAGGATGTCGACCCTGTGATAACAGAAAATAATTCATCTAGGGGATGGTGTACCCTATGTTGACAAAAAATAATGCAACCAGGGGATGGTGCACTCTATGTTGATAACAAGATGAGACAACCAGTGGATGTTGTACCCTGTGTTGACAGAAAATAATGCAACCGAGGATCTTGTACCCTGTATTAAAAACAAGATGAGAGAATCGGGGGATGTTGTACCCTGTGTTGACATATAATAATGCAACTAGGGGATGGTGTATCTTATGTTTACAGAAAATAATGCAATCAGGTGATGGTGTACCGTGTGTTGACAATAAGATGAGACAACCTGGGGAAGTCGTACCTAGTGTTGACAGAAGATAACGCATCTAGGGGATGGTGTACCCTATGTTGACAGAAAATAATGCAACCGGGGGATGGTGTACCCTGTGTTGACAACAAGATGAGAAAACCAGTGGATATTGTACCCTGTGCTGACAGAAAATAATTCAACTGAGGCTGGTGTACCCTATGTTAACAACAAGATGAGACAACCATCAGATGTTTTACCCTGTGTTGACAGAAAACAATGCAACCAGGGATGGTTTACCCTATATTGACAAAAAAGATGAGATAACCAGGGGATGTTGTACCCTGTGTTGACATAAAATAATGCAACCAGGGGATGGTATAACCCATGTTGAAAGAAAATAATGCAATCAGGGGATGGTGTACCATGAGTTGACAACAAGATGAGGCTCGCGACACTATGAAATTATAAACAGGGTACATAACCTCCTACTTGTCTCATCTTATTGTCAACACAGGGTACACTATCCCATGGTTGCAATATTTTCTGTCAACACAGGGTACACCATCCCCTGGATGGATTATTTTCTGTCAACACCGGGTACAACATTCCCTAGTGTTCTCATCTTGTAGTCAACACAAGGTACTCCATCCCCTGGTTGCATTATTTTCTGTCAATAGAGGGTATACCATCCCCTGGATGCATTATTTTCTACCAACACAGGGTACACCATACCCTAGATGCATTATTTTCTGTCAACACAGGGTACACCATCCCCTGGTTGCATTATTTTTGGTTAACAGAGGGTACACGATTCGCTGGTTGCTTTATTTTCTGTCGACACAAGGTACACAATCCCCTGGATGCATTACTTTCTGTCAACACAGGGTACACAAACCCCTGATTGCATTATTTTCTGTCAACACAGGGTACACCATCCCCTGGTTGCATTATTTTATGTCAACACAGGGTACAACATCCCCTGGTTGTCTCATCTTGTTGTTAACATAGGGTACACTATCCTCGGTTGCATCATTTTTTGTTAACACAGGGTACAACATCCCTTGGATGTCTCATCTTGTTGTCAACACACGGTGCACCGACACCTGGTTGCATTATTTTCTGTCAACACAGGGTACAACATCCCCTAGTTGTCTTGTCTTGTTGTCAACATAGGGTACACCATCCCCTGGTTGCATTATTTTCTGTCGATACAGGGTACACCATCCCCTGGATGCATTATTTTCTATCAACACAGGGTACAACAACCCCTTGTTGTCTCATCTTGGTTTTAACACAGGGTACGCCACCCCTGGTTGCATTATTTTCTGTCAACATAGGGTACACCATTCCCTGGATGCATTATTTTCTGTCAACACAGGGTACACCATCCCTTGGATGCATTATTTTCTGTGAACACAAGGTACACCATCCCCTGGTAGCATTATTTTCTGTCAACACAGTGTACAACATCCCCTGGTTGCATTATTTTCTGTCAACACAAGGAATGACATCCCCTAGTTGTCTCATCTTATTGTAAGAACAAGGTACACCATCCTCTAGTTGAATTATTTTCAACATAGGGTTTAACATTCCCTAGTAGCATTTTAGAGTACCATGAGCCTCATATTGTTGTCAATACAAGGTACACCATCCCCTGATTGCATTATTTTCTGTCAAGACAGGGTACACCATCTCCTGGTTGCATTATTTTCTTTCAACACAGGGTAAAACATCCCATGGTTGAAATGTTTTCTATGTAGGGTATAACATTCCCTAGTAGCATTTCAGAGTGCCACAAGCCTCATCTTGATGTCAACACATGGTACACTATCCCCTGTTTGCATTATCATCTATCAACATAGGGTACACCATCCTCGGTTGCATTATTTTCTGTCAACACAGGGTACAACATCCACTGGTTTTCTCATCTTGTTGTCAACACAGGGTACAACATCCCCTGGTTGTCTCATCTTGTTGTCAACACAGGGAACACCATCCCCTGGTTGCATTATTTTCTATCAACACAGGGTACACCATCCCCTAGGTGCATTATTATCTGTCAACACAGGGTACACCATCCCCTGGTTGCATTTTTTCAGTCAACACAGGGTACACAATCCCCTGGTTGCATTATTTTATGTCAACACAAGGTACAACATTCCCTGGTTGACATATATTGTTGAAAACAAAGGATACACCATCCTGGGTTGCATTATTTTCTATCAACACAGGGTACAACATCCCCTGGTTGTCCTATATTGATGTCAACAAAGGATACACCATCCCCTGGTTGCATAATTTTCTTTCAACACAAGGTATACCATTACCTGGATGCATTATTTTATGTCAACACAGGGTACAACATCCCTATGTTGTCCCATCTTATTGGCAACACAGGGTACACCATCCCATGGACGAATTTTTTTATGTCAACCTAGGGTACAGCAACCCCTGGTTGTCTCATCATGTTGTTAACATAGGCTACGTCATCCCCTGGTTGCATTATTTTCTGTCAACACACGGTATACCATCCCCTGGATGCATTATTTTCTGTCAACACAGGGTACACATCCCCTGGATGCATTATTTTATGTCAACACAAGGTACACCACCTTATGGTTGCATTATTTTCTGTCAACACATGGTACACCATCCCTTTGTTGCATTATTTTCATTAAACACAGGGTATTAACTCCCCGGGTTGTCTCATCTTGTTGTATACAAAGGGTATGCCATCCGCTACTTGCATTACTTTTGTCAACACAGGGCACAACGTCCCCTTGGTGAATTATTTTCTTCATAGGGTATTATTCCCTAGTAGAATTTCAGAGTGTCTCGAGCCTCATCTTGTTGTCAACGCATGGTACAGCATCCCCTGATTGCTGTATTTTCTGTCAACACGAGGTACACCATCCCCTGGTTGCATTATTTTATGTCAACACAGGGTACAACAGCCGCTGGTTGTCTCGTCTCGTTGTCAACACAGGGTACACGATACCCTTGTTGCATTATTTTCTGTCAACACAGGGTACAGCATCCCGTGGTTAAATTATTTTCCACATAGGCTATATCATTCCCTAGTGGCATTTCAGAGTGCCACGAGCCTTATCTTGTTGTCAACACATGGTACACCATATACTAATTTCATTATTTTCTGCGAACATAGGGTACACCATCCCATGGTTTCATTATTTTATGTCAACACACGGTACAACATCCCCTGGTTGTCTTATCTTATTGTTATCATAAGGTACACCATCCTCGGTTGCATTATTTTCTGTCAACACAGGGTACAACATCCCCTGGTTGCCTCATCTTGTTGTTAACATAGGGTACACCATCCTCAGTTGCATTATTTTCTATCAACATATAGTACAACAGTCCCTGGTTGTCTCATCTTGATGTCAACACAAGGTACACCATCCCCTGGTTGCATTATTTTCTATCAATACAGGACACACCATCCTCTAGATGCATTATTTTCTGTCAACGCAGGGTACAACATCCCCTGGTCATCTCATCTTGTTGTTAACATAGGGTACGCCATCCTCTGGTTTCACTATTTTTTGTCAACACAGGGTACACCATCCCCTAGATGCACTATTTTCTGTCAACACAGGGTACACCATCCCCTGGATGCATTATTTTCTGTCAACAATGGAACACCATCCCCATGTAGCATTATTTTCTTTCAACACAGGGTACAACATCCCCTGGTTGCATTATTTTCTGTCAACACAGGGTACAACATCCCCTGGTTGTCTCATCTTATTGTCAACACAGGGTACACCATCCCATGCTTGCATTATTTTCAGTCAACACAGGGTACCACATCCCCTGGTTGAATTATTTTCTACTTAGGGTATAACATTCCCTAGTAGCATTTTAGAGTGCCACGAGCCTCATGTTGTTGTCAACACAGGGTATACCATCCCCTGATTGCAATATATTCTGTCAACACAGGGTACACCATCCCCTGGTTGCATTATTTTCTGTCAACACAAGGTAAAACATCCCCTGGTTGAATTATTTTCTGTCAACACAGGGTACAACATCCCTTGGTTGTCATATCTTATTGTCAACACAGGATTCATCATCCCATCCTTGCATTATTTTTTGTCAACACAGGGTACAACATCCCGTGGTTGAATTATTTGCTACATAGGGTATATCATTCCCTAGTAGCATTTTAGAGTGCGACGAGCCTCATCTTGTTGTCAACACACGGTACACTATACCCTGAATGAATTTTTTCTGTCAATGCAAGGTACACCATCCCCTGGTTGCATTATTTTATGTCAACACAAGGTACAACATCCCCTGGTTGTCTCATCTTCTTGATAACATAGGGTACACCATCCCCGGTTGCATTATTTTCTATCAACACAAGGTACAACAACCCTTGGTTGTCCTATCTTGTTGTCAACAAAGGGTACACCATCCTCAGTTGCATTATTTTCTCTCAACATAGAGTACAACCTTCCCTGGTTGTCTCTTCTTGATGTCAACACAAGGTACACCATCCCCTGGATGCATTATTTTCTGTCAACACATGGTACACAATACCATTGTATCATTATTTTTTGTCAACACAGGGTACAAAATCCCCTGGTTGCATTATTTGCTGTCAACACATGGTACGACATCCCATGATTGTCTCATCTTATTGTCAACACAGGATACACCGTCCCATGGTTGAATTATTTTCTGTCAACACAGGGTACAACATCCCCTGGTTGAATTATTTTTCACATAGGGTATAACATTCCATAGTAGCATTTCAGAGTGCCACGAGCCTCATCTTGTTGTCAACACAGGGTACACCATCCCCTAGTTGCAGTATTTTCTGTAAACACAGGGTACAACATCCCCTGAATGAATTATTTTCTGTCAACACAGGGTACAACATCCCTTGGTTGTCTCATCTTATTGTGAACATAGTGTAAAAGATCCCTTGGTTGCATTATTTTCTGTCAACACATGGTACGACATCCCCTGATTTTCTAATCTTACTGACAACACGGGGTACACCGTCCCGTGCTTGAATTATTTTCTGTCAACACAGGGAACAACATCCTCTGGTTGAACTATTTTTCACATAGGGTATAACATTCCCTTGTAGCATTTCAGAGTGCCACGAGCCTCATGTTGTTGTCAACTTAGGGTACACCATCCCCTGATTGCATTATTTTTTGTCAACACAGGGTACACCATCCCCTGGTTGCATTATTTTCTGTCAACACAGAGCACAACATCCCCTGGTTTAATTTTTTTCTACATAGGGTATAACATTCCTTAGTAGCATTTCAGAGTGCGACGAGCCTCATCTTGTTGTCAACATAGGATACACCATACCGTGATTAAATTTTTTCTATCAACACAGGGTACACAATCCCCTGGTTGCATAATTTTATGTCAGCAAAGGGTACATCATTCCCTGTTTCTCACATCTTGTTGTTAACATAGGGTACACCATCCCCAGTTGCATTATTTTCTGTCAACACAGGGTACAACATCCTTTGGTTGTCTCATCTTGTTGTCAACACAGGTTACACCATCCCCTGGTTGCATTATTTTCTGTCAACACAAGGTACACCATCCCCTTGATGAATTATTTTCTGTCAAAACTAGGTACAACATCCCCTGATTGTCCCATCTTATTGTCAACACAGGATACATCATCCCCTGGTTGCATTATTTTCTGTCAACACAGGGTACACCATCCTCTAGATGCATTATTTTCTGTCAACATAGGGTACAACATCCTCTGGTTGTCCCATCTTGTTGTCAACAAAGGGTACGCCATCCCCTGGTTGCATTATTTTCTGTCAACACAGGGAACACCATCCCCTGGATGCATTATTTTTTGTCAACGCAGGGTACACCATCCCCTGGATGCATTTTTTTTGTCAACACAGGGTACACCATCCCCTGGTTGCATTATTTTCTGTCAACACAGGGTACACCATCCCCTTGTTTCATTATTTTCTGTAAATAGAGGGTACTACATCCCCTGGTTGTCTCATCTTGTTGTCAACACAAGGTACACCATCCCCTGCTTGCATTATTTTCTGTCAACACAAGGTACACCATCCCCTGGTTGCATTATTTTATGTCAACACATGGTACAAAATCCCCTGGTTGTCTCATCTTTTTGTGAACACAGGGTACACTATCCCCTCGTTGCATTATTTTCTGTCAACACAGGGCACCCCATCCCCTGCATGCATTATTTTCTGTGAAAATAAGGTACAACATCCCCTGGTTGTCTCATCCTGTTGTCAACACAGGGTATGCTATCCCCTGGTTGCATTATTTTCTGCCAACACAGGGTACAACATCCCCTGGATACGTTATTTTCTGTCAAAACATGGTACACCATCCCCTAGAAGCATTATTTTCTGTCAACATAGCGTAAAACATCCCTTGGGTGCATTATTTTCTGTCAACACATGGTACGACATCCCATGATTTTCTAATCTTACTGGCAACACGGGTTACACCGTCCCGTGCTTGAATTATTTTCTGTCAACACAGGGAACAACATCCCCTGGTTGAACTATTTTTCACATAGGGTATAACATTCCCTTGTAGCATTTCAGAGTGCCACGAGCCTCATCTTGTTGTTAACTTAGGGTACACCATCCCCTGATTGCATTATTTTTTGTCAACACAGGGCACACAATCCCCTGCTTGCATTAATTTATGTCAACACAAGGTAAAAAATCCCGTGGTTCCCACATCTTGTTGTAATCTTAGGGTATACCATCTCCGGTTGCATTATTTTCTTTCAACACAAGGTACAACATCCCCTTCTTATCTCATCTTGCTGTCAACACAGGGTACACCATCACCTGGTTGCATTATTTTCAGTTAACACAAGGAATACCATCCCCTAGATGCATTATTTTCTATCAACACAAGGTACAACATCTTCTGGTTGTCTTATCTTATATAAACACAGGGTAGACCATCCCCCAGTTGCATTATTTTCTATCAACATAGGATACACCACCCCGTGGATGCATTATTTACAATAATCATAGGGTACAACATCCCATGGTTTTCTCATCTTGTTGTCAATAAAGGGTACGCCATCCCCTTGTTGCATATTATCTGTCAACACAAGGTATACAATCCCCTGGATGCATTATTTTGTGTCAACGCAGGGTACACCATCCCCTAGATGCATTATTTTCTGTCAACACAGGGTACGCCATCTCCTGGTTGCACTATTTTCTGTCAACACAGGGTACAACATCCCCTGGATGCATTATTTTCTGTCAACACATGGTACACCATCCCCTAGAAGCATTATTTTCTGTCAACACAACGTAAAACATCCCTTGGTTGCATTATTTTCTGTCAACACATGGTACGACATCCCCTGATTTTCTAATCTTACTGTCAACACGGGGTACACCGTCCCGTGCTTGAATTATTTTCTGTCAACACAGGGAGCAACATCCCCTGGCTGAATTTTTTTTCACATAGGGTGTAACATTCCCTTGTAGCATTTCAGAGTGCCACGAGCCTCATCTTGTTGTCAACTTAGGGTACACCATCCCCTGATTGCATTTTTTTTGTCAACACAGGGTTCACCATCCCCTGGTTGCATTCTTTTCTGTAAACACAGGGTACAACATCCTCTGGTTCTCTCATCTTGTTGTCAACACAGGGTACACCATCCCCTGGTTGCATTATTTTATGTCAACACAGGGTACACCATCCCCTGGTTGCATTATTTTCTGTCAACACATGGTACAACATCCCCCGGTTGTCTAATCGTTTTGTGAACACGGGGTACACTATCCCCTCGTTGTAATATTTTCTGTCAAAACAGGGCACCCCATCCCCTGGATGCATTATTTTCTGTCAAAACAGGGTAAAACATCCCCTGGTTGTCTCATCTTGTTGTCAACAGAGGGTACGCCATCCCCTGGTTGCATTATTTTGTGTCAACACATGGGTACAACATCCCCTGGATACGTTATTTTCTGTTAACACATGGTACACCATCCCCTAGAAGCATTATTTTCTGTCAATATAGCGTAAAACATCCCTTGGTTGCATTATTTTCTGTCAACACATGGTACGACATCCCCTGATTTTCTAATCTTACTGTCAACACGGGGTACACCGTCCCGTGCTTGAATTATTTTCTGTCAACACAGGGAACAACATCCCCTGGTTGAATTATTTTTCACATAGGGTATAACATTCCCTTGTAGCATTTCAGAGTGCCACGAGCCTGATCTTGTTGTCAACTTGGGGTACACCATCCCCTGATTGCATTTTTTTGTCAACACATGGTACACCATCCCCTGGTTGCATTATTTTCTGTAAACACAGGGTACAACATCCCCTGGTTGTCTCATCTTGTTGTTAACACAGGGTACACCATCCCCTGGTTGCATTATTTTATGTCAAGACAAGGTACACCATCCCCTGGTTGCATTATTTTCTGTCAACACATGGTACAACATCCCCCGGTTGTCTAATCGTTTTGTGAACACAGGGTACACTATCCCGTCGTTACATTTTTTTCTGTCAAAACAGGGCACCCCATCCCCTGGATACATTATTTTCTGTCAAAACAGGGTAAAACATCCCCTGGTTGTCTCATCTTGTTGTCAACAGAGGGTACGCCATCCCCTGGTTGCATTATTTTGTGTCAACACAGGGTGCAACATCCCCTGGATACGTTATTTTCTGTCAACACATGGTACACCATCCCCTAGAAGCATTATTTTCTGTCAACACAGCGTAAAATCTCCCTTGGTTGCATTATTTTCTGTCAACACATGGTACGACATCCCCTGATTTTCTAATCTTACTGTCAACACGGGGTACACCGTCCCGTGCTTGAATTATTTTCTGTCAACACAGGGAACAACATCCCCTGGTTGAATTATTTTTCACATAGGGTATAACATTCCCTTGTAGCATTTCAGAGTGCCACGAGCCTGATCTTGTTGTCAACTTGGGGTACACCATCCCCTGATTGCATTTTTTTTGTCAACACATGGTACACCATCCCCTGGTTGCATTATTTTCTGTAAACACAGGGTACAACATCCCCTGGTTGTCTCATCTTGTTGTCAACACAGGGTACACCATCCCCTGGTCGCATTATTTTATGTCAACACAAGGTACACCATCCCCTGGTTGCATTATTTTCTGTCAACACATGGTACAACATCCCCCGGTTGTCTAATCGTTTTGTGAACACAGGGTACACTATCCCCTCGTTGCATTATTTTCTAACAAAACAGGGCACCCCATCCCCTGGAAGCATTATTTTCTGTCAAAACAGGGTAAAACATCCCCTGGTTGTCTCATCTTGTTGTCAACAGAGGGTACGCCATCCCCTGGTTGCATTATTTTCTGTCAACACAGGGTACAACATCCCCTGGATACGTTATTTTCTGTCAACACATGGTACACCATCCCCTAGAAGCATTATTTTCTGTCAACACAGCGTAAAACATCCCTTTGTTGCATTATTTTCTGTCAACACATGGTACGACATCCCCTGATTTTCTAATCTTACTGTCAACACGGGGTACACCGTCCCGTGCTTAAATTATTTTCTGTCAACACAGGGAACAACATCCCCTGGTTGAATTATTTTTCACATATGGTAAAACATTCCCTTGTAGCATTTCAGAGTGCCACGAGCCTGATCTTGTTGTCAACTTAAGGTACACCATACCCTGATTGCATTTTTTTTTGTCAACACAGGGTACATCATTCCCTGGTTGCATTATTTTCTGTCAACACAGAGTACAACATCCCCTGGTTGAATTTTTTTCTACATAGGGAATAACATTCCCTAGTAGCATTTCAGAGTGCGACGAGCCTCGTCTTGTTGTCAACATAGGATACACCATACCCTGATTGAATTTTTTCTATCAACACAGGGTACACAATCCCTGGTTGCATAATTTTATGTCAGCAAAGGGTACATCATTCCCTGTTTCCCACATCTTGTTGTTAACATAGGGTACACCATCCCCAGTTGCATTATTTTCTGTCAACACAGGGGACAACATCCTTTGGTTGTCTCATCTTGTTGTCAACACAGGTTACACCATCCCCTGGTTGCATTATTTTCTGTCAACACAAGGTACACCATCCCCTGGATGAATTATTTTCTGTCAACACTAGGTACAACATCCCCTGATTGTCCCATCTTATTGTCAACAGAGGGTACATCATCCCCTGGTTGCATTATTTTCTGTCAACACAGGGTACACCATCCCCTGGATGCATTATTTTCTGTCAACATAGGGTACAACATCCTCTGGTTGTCTCATCTTGTTGTCAACAAAGGGTACGCCATCCCCTGGTTGCATTATTTTCTGTCAACACATGGTATCCCATCCCCTGGATGCATTATTTTCTGTCAACGCAGGGTACACCATCCCCTGGATGCATTTTTTAAGTCAACACAGGGTACACCATCCCCTGGTTGCATTATTTTCTGTCAATACAGGGTACACCATCCCCTTGTTGCATTATTTTCCTAAATAGAGGGTACTACATCCCCTGGTTGTCTCATCTTGTTGTCAACACAAGGTACACCATCCCCTGGTTGCATTATTTTATGTCAACACACGGTACAAAATCCCCGGGTTGTCTCATCTTTTTGTCAACATAGGGTACACCATCCCCGGTTGCATTATTTTATGCCAACACAGGGTACAAGATCCCCTGGTTGTCTCATCTTGTTGTCAACACATGGTACACCATCCCCTGATTGCATTATTTTTTGCCAACCTAGGGTACACTATTCCCTGGTTGCATTAATTTCTGTCAACACAGGGTACAACATTCTCTTGTTGAATTTTTTTCTACATAGGGTATAACATTCCTTAGTAGCATTTCACAGTGCGACGAGCCTCATCTTATTGTCAACACAGGATACACCATACCCTGATTGAATTTTTTCTATCAACACAGGGCACACAATCCCCTGCTTGCATTATTTTATGTCAACACAAGGTAAAAAATCCCGTGGTTCCCACATCTTATTGTTAACTTAGGGTACACCATCTCCGGTTGCATTATTTTCTTTCAACACAGGGTACAACATCCCCTGGTTGTCTCATCTTGTTGTCAACAGAGGGTACGCCATCCCCTGGTTGCATTATTTTCTGCCAACACAGGGCACAACATCCCCTTGATGCATTATTTTCTGTCCACACATGGTACACCATCCCCTAGAAGCATTATTTTCTGTCAACACAGCGTAAAACATCCCTTGGTTGCATTATTTTCTGTCAACACATGGTACGACATCCCCTAATTTTCTAATCTTACTGTCAACACGGGGTACACCGTCCCGTGCTTGAATTATTTTCTGTCAACACAGGGAACAACATCCCCTGGTTGAATTATTTTTCACATAGGGTAAGACATTCCCTTGTAGCGTTTCAGAGTGCCACGAGCCTGATCTTGTTGTCAACTTAGGGTACACCTTCCCCTGATTGCATTTTTTTTTGTCAACACAGGGTACATCATCCCCTGGTTGCATTATTTTCTATCAACACAGAGTACAACATCCCCTGGTTGAATTTTTTTCTACATAGGGAATAACATTCCCTAGTAGCATTTCAGAGTGCGACGAGCCTCATCTTGTTGTCAACATAGGATACACCATACCCTGATTGAATTTTTTCTATCAACACAGGTACACAATCCCCTGGTTGCATAATTTTATGTCAGCAAAGGGTACATACTTCCCTGTTTCTCACATCTTGTTGTTAACATAGGGTACACCATCCCCAGTTGCATTATTTTCTGTCAACACAGGGGACAACATCCTTTGGTTGTCTCATCTCTTTGTCAACACAGGTTACACCATCCCCTTGTTGCATTATTTTCTGTCAACACAAGGTACACCATCCCCTGGATGAATTATTTTCTGTCAACACTAGGTACAACATCCCCTGATTGTCCCATCTTATTGTCAACAGAGGGTACATCATCCCCTGGTTGCATTATTTTCTGTCAACACAGGGTACACCATCCCCTGGATGCATTATTTTCTGTCAACATAGGGTATAACATCCTCTGGTTGTCTCATCTTGTTGTCAACAAAGGGTACGCCATCCCCTGGTTGCATTATTTTCTGTCAACATATGGTATCCTATCCCTTGGATGCATTATTTTCTGTCAACGCAGGGTACACCATCCCCTGGATGCATTTTTTTTGTCAACATAGGGTACACCATCCCCTGGTTGCATTATTTTCTGTCAACACAGGGTACACCATCCCCTTGTTGCATTATTTTCCTAAATAGAGGGTACTACATCCCCTGGTTGTCTCATCTTGTTGTCAACACAAGGTACACCATCCCCTGGTTGTATTGTTTTATGTCAACACAGGGTACAAAATCCCCGGGTTGTCTCATCTCTTTGCCAACATAGGGAACACCATCCACGGTTGCATTATTTTATGCCAACACAGGGTACAAGATCCCCTGGTTGTCTCATCTTGTTGTCAACACATGGTACACCATCCCCTGATTGCATTATTTTTTGCCAACCTAGGGTACACTATCCCCTGGTTGCATTATATTCTGTCAACACAGGGTACAACATTCTCTTGTTGAATTTTTTTCACATAGGGTAAGACATTCCCTTGTAGCATTTCACAGTGCCACGAGCCTCATCTTGTTGTCAACTTAGGGTACACCATCCCCTGATTGCATTATTTTTTGTCAACACAGGCTACACCATCCCCCGGTTGCAGTATTTTCTGTCAACACAGAGTACAACATCCCCTGGTTGAATTTTTTTCTACATAGGGTATAACATTCCCTAGTAGCATTTCAGAGTGCGATGAGCCTCATCTTGTTGTCAACATAGGATACACCATACCCTGATTGAATTTTTTCTATCAACACAGGGTACACAATCCCCTGGTTGCATAATTTTATGTCAACAATGGGTACAACATTCCCTGTTTCTCACATCTTGTTGTTAACATAGGGTACACCATCCCCAATTGCATTATTTTCTGCCAACACAGGGTACAACATCCCCTGGTTGTCTCATCTTGTTGTCAACACATGATACACCATCCCCTGATTGCATTATTTTTTGTCAACCCAGGGTACACCATCCCCTGGATGAATTATTTTCTGTCAACACAAGGTACAACATGTTGTCCCATCTTATTGTCAACACAGGGTACATCATCCCCTGGTTGAATTATTTTCTGTCAACACAGGGTACACCATCCCCTGGATGCATAATTTTCTGTCAACACAGGGTACAACATCCTCTGGTTGTCTCATCTTGTTGTCAACAAAGGGTACGCCATCCCCTGGTTGCATTATTTTCTGTCAACAGAGGGTATCCTATCCCCTGGATGCATTATTTTCTGTCAACGCAGGGTACACCATCCCCTGGATGCATTATTTTGTCAACACAGGGTACACCATCCCCTGGTTGCATTATTTTCTGTCAACACAGGGTACACCATTCCCTTGTTGCATTATTTTCTGTAAATAGAGGGTACTACATCCCCTGGTTGTCTCATCTTGTTTTCAACACAAGGTACACCATCCCCTGCTTGCATTATTTTCTGTCAACACAGGGTACACCATCCCCTGGTTGCATTATTTTATGTCAACACAGGGTACAAAATCCCCTGGTTGTCTCATCTTTTTGTCAACATAGGGTACACCATCCCCGGTTGCATTATTTTCTGCCAACACAAGGTACAACATCCCCTGGTTGTCTCATCTTGTTGTCAACACATGGTACACCATCCCCTGATTGCATTATTTTTTGTCAACCAAGGGTACACCATCCCCTGGTTACATTTATTTCTGTCAACACAGGGTACAACATTCTCTAGTTGAATTTTTTTCTACATAGGGTATAACATTCCTTAGTAGCATTTGAGAGTGCGACGAGCCTCATCTTGTTGTCAACACAGGATACACCATACCCTGATTGAATTTTTTCTATCAACACAGGGCACACAATCCCCTGCTTGCATTATTTTATGTCAACACAAGGTAAAAAATCCCGTGGTTCTCACATCTTGTTGTTAACTTAGGGTACACCATCTCCGGTTGCATTATTTTCTTTCAACACAGGGCACAACATCCTTTTGTTATCTCATCTTGCTATCAACACAGGGTACACTATCACCTGGTTGCATTATTTTCAGTTAACACAAGGTACACCATCCGCTGGATGCATTATTATCTGTCAACACAAGGTACAACATCTTCTGGTTGTCTTCTCTTATTGTCAACACAGGGTACACCATCACCTGGTTGCATTATTTTAAGTTAACACAAGGTACACCATCACCTGGTTGCATTATTTTCAGTTAACACAAGGTACACCATCCCCTGGATGCATTATTTTCTGTCAATACAAGGTACAACATCTTCTGGTTGTCTTTTCTTATTGTCAACACAGGGTACACCATCCCGTGGATGCATTATTAACAATAATCATAGGGTACAACATCCCCTGGTTTTCTCATCTTGTTGTCAATAAAGGGTACGCCATCCCCTTGTTGCTTTATTTTCTGTCAACACAAGATATACCATCCCATGGATGCATTATTTTGTGTCAACGCAGGGTACACCATCCCCTGGATGCATTATTTTCTATCAACACAGGGTATACCATCCTCTGGTTGCATTATTTTCTGCCAACACAGGGTACACCATCCCCTGGTTGCATTATTTTCTGTCAACACAGGGTACACCATCCCCATGTTGAATTATTTTCTGTCAACACAGGGAATACCATCCCCTGGTTGCATCTTTGTCTGTTAACACAGGGTGCTACATCCCCTGGTTGTCTCATCTTGTTGTTAACACAGGGTACACCATCCTATGCTTGCATTATTTTCTGTCAACACAGGGTACAAAATCCTCTAGTTGAATTATTTTCAACATAGGGTATAACATTCCCTAGTAGAATTTCAGAGTGCTGCGAGCCTCATCTTGTTGTCAACACATGGTACACCATCCCCTAATTGCATTATTTTCTATCAACAAGGGGAACACCATCCCCTGGTTGCTTTATTTTATGTCAACACAGGGTACAACATCCCATTTTCGTCTCATCTTTTTATCAACATAGGGAACACCATCCCGGGTTGCATTATTTTCTGTCAATACAGGGTACAACATCCCCTGCTTGTCTCATCCTGTTGTCAACACAGGGTACACCATCCCCTGGTTGCATTATTTTCTATCACCATCCACTGGTTAAATTATTTTCTAATTAGGGTATCACATTCCCTAGTAGAATTTAAGAGTGCTGCGAGCCTCATCTTGTTGTCAACACATGGTACACAATCCCCTGATTGCATTATTTTCTATCAACACGGGGTACACCATCCCCTAGTTGCATTATTTTCAGTCAACACAACGTACACCGTCCCTTGGTTGTCTCATCTTGTTGTCAACATAGGGTACACCATCCCCAATTGCATTATTTTCTTTCAACACAGGGTACAATATCCCCTTTTATCTCATCTTGTTGTCCACACAGGGTACACGATCCCCTTGTTGCATTATTTTCTGTCAACATAGGGTACAACATCCCCTGCTTGAATTATTTTCTACATAGGGTATAACATTCCCTAGTAGCATCTCAGAGTGCCACGAGCATCATCTAGTTTGTCAACACAGGGTACACCATCCCCTGATTGCATTATTTTCTGTCAACACAGGCTACACCATCCCTTGGTTTCATTATTTTATGTCAACACAGGGTACAATGTCCCCTGGTTGCATTATTTTCTTTCAACAGATGGTACAACATCCCCTGGTTGTCTTAACTTGTTGTTAACATAAGGTACACCATCCCTCGGTTGCATTATTTTATGTCAACACATGGTATATCATTCATCCGGTTGCATTATTTTCTATCACCATCCCCTGGTTGAATTATTTTCTTCTTAGGGTATAACATCCCCTCGTAGAATTTCAGAGTGACGCGAGCCTCATCTTGTTGTCAACACATGATACACAATCCCCTGATTACATTATTTTCTGTCAACACGGGGTACAATATCCCCTCGTTGTCTCATGTTGTTGTTAACATAGGGTACACCATCTCTGATTGCATTACTTTATTTCAACACAGGGTACAACATCCCCTGGTTGTCTCATCTTGTTGTCAACACAGGGTACACGATCCCCTTGTTGCATTATTTTCTGTCAACACAGGGTACAACATCCCCTGCTTGAATTATTTTCTACATAGGGTATAACATTTCCTAGTAGCATTTCAGAGTGCCACGAGCCTCATCTTGTTGTCAACACATGGTACACCATCCCCTGATTGCATTTTTTTCTATCAACACAGGCTACACCATCCCTTCGTTGCATTATTTTATGTCAACACAGGGTAAAACATCCCCTGGTTGTCTCATCTTGTTGTTAACATATGGTACACCATCCCCGGTTGCATTATTTTCTGTCAACACATGGCACAACATCCCTTGGTTGTCTCATCTTGTTGTTAACATAGGGTACACAATCCCCGGCTGCATTATTTTATGTCAACACAGGGTAAATCATCCCCTGGTTGTCTCATCTTGTTGTTAACATAGGTAACACCATCCTCGGTTGCATTATTTTCTATAAACGCAGGGTATAACATCCCCTAGTTGTCTCATCTTCTAGTCAATGCAGGGTGCACTATCCCCTGGTTGCATTATTTTCTTTCAACACAGGGTACAATATCCCCTGGTTGTCTTATCTAATTGTTAACATAGGGTACACCATCCCCGGTTGCATTATTTTCTGTCAACATAGGGTACAACATCCCCTAGTTATCTCATCTTCCTATCAACACAGGGTACACAATCCCCTGCTTGCATTATTTTCTGTCAACACAAGGTACACCTTCCTCTGGATGCTGTCAACACGAGGTACAACATCCCCTGGTTGTCTCATCTTATTGTCAACACAAGGTACACCATCCCCTGGTTGTATTATTTTCTGTCAACACAGGGTACACCATCCCCTGATAGCATTATTTTTTGTCAACACAGGGTACAAAATCCCCAGGTTGCATTATTTTCTCTCAACATAGGGAACAACATCCCCTGGTTGAATTATTTTCTTCATAGGGTATAACATTCCCTAGTAGCATTTCAGTGTGCGACGAGCCTCATGTTGTTGTCAACACAGGGTACACCAGACCCTGATTGAATTTTTTCTGTCAACACAGGGTACACAATACCCTTGTTTAAATATTTTGTGTCAACATAGGGTACACCATCCCTCGGTTGCATTATTTTATGTCAACACATGGTATATCATTCATCCGGTTGCATTATTTTCTATCACCATCCCCTTGTTGAATTATTTTCTTCTTAGGGTATAACATCCCCTCGTAGAATTTCAGAGTGACGCGAGCCTCATCTTGTTGTCAACACATGATACACAATCCCCTGATTACATTATTTTCTGTCAACACGGGGTACAATATCCCCTCGTTGTCTCATGTTGTTGTTAACGCAGGGTACACCATCTCTGATTGCATTACTTTATTTCAACACAGGGTACAACATCCCCTGGTTGTCTCATCTTGTTGTCAACACAGGGTACACGATCCCCTTGTTGCATTATTTTCTGTCAACACATGGTACAACATCCCCTGCTTGAATTATTTTCTACATAGGGTATAACATTTCCTAGTAGCATTTCAGAGTGCCACGAGCCTCATCTTGTTGTCAACACATGGTACACAATCCCCTGATTGCATTTTTTTCTGTCAACACAGGCTACACCATCCCTTCGTTTCATTATTTTATGTCAATACAGGGTAAAACATCCCCTGGTTGTCTCATCTTGTTGTTAACATATGGTACACCATCCCGGGTTGCATTATTTTCTGTCAACACATGGCACAACATCCCTTGGTTGTCTCTTCTTGTTGTTAACATAGGGTACACAATCCCCGGCTGCATTATTTTATGTCAACACAGGGTAAATCATCCCCTGGTTGTCTCATCTTGTTGTTAACATAGGGAACACCATCCTCGGTTGCATTATTTTCTGTAAACGCAGGGTACAACATCCCCTAGTTGTCTCATCTTCTAGTCAATGCAGGGTGCACTATCCCCTGGTTGCATTATTTTCTTTCAACACAGGGTACAATATCCCCTAGTTGTCTTATCTAATTGTTAACATAGGGTACACCATCCCGGGTTGCATTATTTTCTGTCAACATAGGGTACAACATCCCCTGGTTGTCTCATCTTCCTATCAACACAGGGTACACAATCCCCTGCTTGCATTATTTTCTGTCAACACAAGGTACACCTTCCTCTGGATGCATTATTTTCTGTCAACACGAGGTACAACATCCCCTGGTTGTCTCATTTATTGTCAACACAAGGTACACCATACCCTGGTTGTATTATTTTCTGTCAACACAGGGTACACCATCCTCTGATAGCATTATTTTTTGTCAACACAGGGTACAAAATCCCCAGGTTGCATTATTTTCTCTCAACATAGGGAACAACATCCCCTGGTTGAATTATTTTCTTCATAGGGTATAACATTCCCTAGTAGCATTTCAGTGTGCGACGAGCCTCATGTTGTTGTCAACACAGGGTACACCAGACCCTGATTGAATTTTTTCTGTCAACACAGGGTACACAATACCCTTGTTTAAATATTTTGTGTCAACATAGGGTACACCATCCCTCGGTTGCATTATTTTATGTCAACACATGGTATATCATTCATCCGGTTGCATTATTTTCTATCACCATCCCCTTGTTGAATTATTTTCTTCTTAGGGTATAACATCCCCTCGTAGAATTTCAGAGTGACGCGAGCCTCATCTTGTTGTCAACACATGATACACAATCCCCTGATTACATTATTTTCTGTCAACACGGGGTACAATATCCCCTCGTTGTCTCATTTTGTTGTTAACGCAGGGTACACCATCTCTGATTGCATTACTTTATTTCAACACAGGGTACAACATCCCCTGGTTGTCTCATCTTGTTGTCAACACAGGGTACACGATCCCCTTGTTGCATTATTTTCTGTCAACACAGGGTACAACATCCCCTGCTTGAATTATTTTCTACATAGGGTATAACATTTCCTAGTAGCATTTCAGAGTGCCACGAGCCTCATCTTGTTGTCAACACATGGTACACCATCCCCTAATTGCATTTTTTTCTGTCAACACAGGCTACACCATCCCTTCGTTTCATTATTTTATGTCAACACAGGGTAAAACATCCCCTGGTTGTCTCATCTTGTTGTTAACATATGGTACACCATCCCCGGTTGCATTATTTTCTGTCAACACATGGCACAACATCCCTTGGTTGTCTCATCTTGTTGTTAACATAGGGTACACAATCCCCGGCTGCATTATTTTATGTCAACACAGGGTAAATCATCCCCTGGTTGTCTCATCTTGTTGTTAACATAGGGAACACCATCCTCGGTTGCATTATTTTCTGTAAACGCAGGGTACAACATCCCCTAGTTGTCTCATCTTCTAGTCAATGCAGGGTGCACTATCCCCTGGTTGCATTATTTTCTTTCAACACAGGGTACAATATCCCCTAGTTGTCTTATCTAATTTTTAACATAGGGTACACCATCCCGGGTTGCATTATTTTCTGTCAACATAGGGTACAACATCCCCTGGTTGTCTCATCTTCCTATCAACACAGGGTACACAATCCCCTGCTTGCATTATTTTCTGTCAACACAAGGTACACCTTCCTCTGGATGCATTATTTTCTGTCAACACGAGGTACAACATCCCCTGGTTGTCTCATCTTATTGTCAACACAAGGTACACCATACCCTGGTTGTATTATTTTCTGTCAACACAGGGTACACCATCCCCTGATAGCATTATTTTTTGTCAACACAGGGTACAAAATCCCCAAGTTGCATTATTTTCTCTCAACATAGGGAACAACATCCCCTGGTTGAATTATTTTCTTCATAGGGTATAACATTCCCTAGTAGCATTTCAGTGTGCGACGAGCCTCATCTTGTTGTCAACACAGGGTACACCAGACCCTGATTGAATTTTTTCTGTCAACACAGGGTACACAATACCCTTGTTTAAATATTTTATGTCAACATAGGGTACAACATCCCCTGGTTGTCACATCTTGTTGTTATCATAGGGTACACCATCACCGGTTGCATTATTTTCTATCAACATAGGGTACAACATCCCCATGTTGTCTCATCTTGTTTTCAACACAGGGTACATCATCCCCTGGTTGCATTATTTCAGTCAACACAAGGCACACCATCCCTTGGATGCGTTGTTTTCTATCAACACAAGGTACAACATCCCCTGGTTGTCTCATCTTATTGTCAACACAGGGTACACCATCCCCTTGTTGCATTATTTTCTGTCAACACAGGGTACACCATCCCCTAGATGCATTATTTTCTTTCAAGACATGGTACAACATCCCCTGGTTGTCTCATCTTATTGTCAACATAGGATACACCATCCCCTTGTTGTATTATTTTCTGTCAACATAGGGTACACCATCCCCCGCTTGCATTATTTTCTGTCAACACATGGTACAAAATCCCGTGGTTGAATTTTTTTCTACATAGGGTATAACATTTCCTAATATAATTTCAGAGTGTCGCGAGCCTCATCTTTTTGTCAACACATGGTACACCATCCCCTGATTTAACTATTTTCTGTCAACATGGGGTAAACCATCCCCTGGTTGCATTATTTTATGTCAACACAGGGTAAAACATCCCCTGATTGTCTCATCTTTTTGTCGACACAGGGTACACCAACCCCTGGTTGCATTATTTTCTATCACCAGAGGGTACAATATCCCCTGGTTGAAATATTCTCTACATAGGGTATAACATTCCCTAGTAGCATTTCAGAGTGCCACGAGCCTCATCTTGTAGTCAACATAACGTACACCATCCCATGATTGCATTATTTTCTGTCAACAAAGGGTACACAATCCCCTGGTTGCATTATTTTATGTATACACATGGTACAACATCCCTTGGTTGTCTCATCTTGTTGTTAACATAGGGTACACCATCCTCGATTGCATTATTTTCTGTCAACGCATGGTACAACATCCCGTAGTTGACTCATCTTGTTGTCAACACAGGGTGCACCATCCCCTGGTTGCATTATTTTCTGTCAACATAAGGCACAACATCCCCTCGTTGTCTCATCTAATTGTTAACAAAGGGCACACCATCACCGGTTGCATTATTTTCTGTCAACACAGGGTACAACATCCCCTGGTTGTCTCATCTTGTTGTCAACACAGGGTACACCATCCCCTGGTTGCAATATTTTCTGTCAACACAAGGTACACCATCCCCTGGATGCATAATATTCTGTAAACACAAGGTACATAATCCCTTGGTTGTCTCATCTTATTATCAACACAGGGTACACCATCCCCTGGTTGCATTATTTTCTGTCAACACAGGGTACACCATCCCCTGGATGCATTATTTTCTATTAACACAGGGTACACCATCCCCTGGTAGCATTATTTTCTGTCAACACAGGGTACAAAATCCCCTGGTTGGATTATTTTCTGTCAACACATGGTATGACATCCCGTGATTGTTTCTTCTTATTGTCAACACATGGTACACCGTCCCCTTGTTGCATTATTTTCTGTCAACACACGGTACACCATCCCCTGGATGCATTATTTTCTGTCAACACATTGTACAACATCCCCTAGTTGTCTCATCTTGTTGTCAACAAAGGGTACCCTATCCCCTCGTTTTATTATTTTATGTCAACATAGGGTATACAATCCCCTGGATGAATTATTTTCTCTCAATGCAGGATACATTATCCCCTGGATGCATTATTTTCTGTCAACAAAGGGTACACCATCCCCTGGTTGCATTTTTTTCTGTCAACACAAGGTACACCATCCCCTGGTTGCATTATTTTCTGTAAACACATGGTACTACATCCCCTGGTTGTCTCGTCTTATTGTTAACACATGGTACACCATCCCCTTCTTGCCAAAAAATAATGCATTCAGAGGATGGTGTATCTTGTGTTGGATGAAAATAATACATCCAGGGGATGGTATACCCTGTGTTGACAAAAACTAATGCAATAAGGGGATTGCGTACCATGTGTTGACAACAAGATGAGACAACCAGGGGATATTTTACTCGGTGTTGACAGAAAATATTGCTACCAGGAATGGTGTACCCTGTGTTGACAGAAAAAAATGCATCTAGGGGATGGTATAACCTCAGTTGTTAGAAAATAATGCAACCACGGGATGGTGTACCCTGTGTTGTCAACATGATGAGACAACCTAGGGATGTAGTACCCTGTGTAGATAGATAATAATGCAACCGGGGATTGTGTACCCTATGTTAACAAAAAGATGAGACAACCAAGGGATGTTGTAACTTGTGTTGACAAAAATAATGCAACCAGGGGAAGGTGTATCCTGTGTTGACAACAAGATGAGACAACAAGGGGATGTAGTACCCTGTGTTGACAGATAATAATGCAACCGGGGATTGTGTACCCTAGGCTATAAACAAGATGAGACAAACAGGGGATGTTGTACCCTGTGTTGACAGAAAATAATGCATCCAGGGGATGGTGTACCCTGTATTGATAGAAAATAATGCAAGCAAGGATGGTGTACCCTGTGTTAAGAAGAAGATGAGAGAAGGGGGGTTGTTGTACAGAGTGTTGAGCAAAAATATTGCAACCGAGGATGGTGTACCCTATGTTAACACCAAGATGAGACAATTAGGGGATGTTGTACCCTGCGTTGACATAAAATAATGCAACCAGGGGACGGTGTACCCTTTTTTCACAGAAAATAATGCAATCAGGGGATGGTGTACCCTGTGTTGACAGAAAATAATGCAACCAGGGGATGGTGTACCCTGTGTTGACTACAAGAGGAGACAACCAGGGGATGTTGTACCCTGTGTTGACAGAAAATAATGCATCTAGGGGATGGTGTACCCTGTATTGACAGAAAATAATGCAACCAATGGATGGTGTACCCTGTGTTGACAACAAGATGAGACAACTAGGGGATGTTGCACAGTGTGTTGACAGAAAATAATGCATCCATTAGATGGTGTACCGTGTGTTGACAGAAAATATTGCAACGAGGGGATGGTGTACCCTGGGTTGACGACATGATGAGACAACCAGGGGATGTAGTACCCTGTGTTGACACATAATAATACAACCAAGGATTGTGTACCCTATGTTATCAACAAGATGAGACAACCAGGGGATGTTGTACCCTGTGTTGACATATAATAATGCAACTAGGGAATAATGTACCTTGCGTTGACAGAAAATAGTGCAACCAGGGGATGGTGTACCCTGTGTTGACAATAAGTTGAGACAACCGGGGGATGTTGTGCCTTGTGTTGACAGAAAATAATAAATCCAAGGGATTGAATACCTAGTGTTGACAAAAAATAATTCAACCAGGGGATGGCGTACCCTGCGTTGACAACAAGATGTGACAACCAGGGGATATTTTACTTTGTGTTAACATAAAATAATGCATGCAGGGGAAATGTGTACCCTGTGTTGACAGAAAATAATGGAACTAGGAGATGGTGTACCTTGTGTTGACAGAAAATAATACATCCAGAGGATCGTGTACCTTGTGTTCGTAGAAAATAATACATCCAGGGGATGGTGTACGTTGTGTTGGCAGAAAATAATACATCGAGGGGATTGCGTACCATGTGTTGACAACAAGATGAGACAACCAGGGGATATTTTACTCAGTGTTGACACAAAATAATGCTACCAGGAATTGTGTACCCTGTGTTGACAGAAAATAATGCATCCAGCGGATGGTATACCCTTTGTTGTTAGAAAATAATGCAACCACGGGATGGTGTACCCTGTGTTGACAACAAGATGAGACAACTAGGGGATGTACTACCCTGTGTAGATAGATAATAATGTAACCGGGGATTGTGTGCCCTATGTTAACAACAAGATGACACAACCAAGGGATGTTTTACCTTGTGTTGACATAAAATAATGCAACCAGGGGAAGGTGTACCCTGTGTTGACAACAAGATGAGACAACCAGGGGATGTAGTACCCTATGTTGACAGATAATAATGCAATCGAGGATTTGTACCCTAGGTTAACAACAAGATGAGACAACTAGGGGATGTTGTGCCCTATGTTGACAAAAAATAATGCATCCAGTAGATGGTGTACCCTGTATTGATAGAAAATAATGCAACTAGCAGATGGTGTACCCTGTGTTGACAACAAGATGAGACAACCAAGGGTGTTGTACCCTGTGTTGACAGAAAATATTGCAAGAGAGGATAGTGTACCCTATCTTAACAACAAGATGAGACAACCAAGGGATTTTGTACCCTGCGTTGACATAAAATAATGCAACCAGGGGATGGTGTACCCTTTGTTCACAGAAAATAATGCAGTCAGGGGATGGTGTACCCCGTGTTGACTGAAAATAATGCAACCAGGGGATGGCGTACCCTGTGTTGACAACAAGATGAGACAACAAAGGGGATGCTGTACCCTGTGTTGATAGAAAATAATGCATCCAGGGGATGGTGTACCCTGTATTGACAGAAAATAGTTCAACCAGTGGGTGGTGTACCCTGTGTTGACAACAAGATGAGACAACCAAGGGATGTTGTATGTTGTGTTCATAGAAAATAATGCAATCAGGGGATGGTGTACCCTGTGTTGACTGAAAATAATGCAACCAGAGGATGGCGTACCCTTCGTTGACAATAAGATGAGACAACAAGGGGATGCTGTACCCTGTGTTGACAGAAAATAATTCATCCACAGAATGGTGTACCCTATGTTGATAGAAAATAATGCAACCAGGGGATGGTGTACCCTGTGTTGACAACAAGATGAGACAACCAGGGGATGTAGTACCCTGTGTTGACAGATAATAATGCAACCGGGGATTGTGTACGTTAACAACAGGATGAGACAACCAGGGGATGTTTTACCATGTGTATGCAACTAGGGGGTGGTGTACCTTGTGTTGACAGAAAATAATGCAACTAGGGGATGGTGTTCCCTGTGTTAACAATAAGATGAGACAACCAAGGGATGTTGTAGCTTGTGTTGACAAAATATAATGCATCCAAGGGATTGTATACCTTGTGTTGACAGAAAATAATACAACCAGGGTATATTTTACTCTGTGTTAACAGAAAATAATGCATCCAGGGGATGGTGTATCCCGTGTTGAAAGAAAATAATGCTACAAGGGGATGGTCTACCCTGAGTTGATAGATAATAATGGAACTAGGGGATGGTGTACCTTGAGTTGACAGAGAATAATGCATTCAGTGGATGGTGTATCTTGTGTTGGAAGAAAATAATACATCCAGGGGATGGTATACCCTGCGTTGACAAAAACTAATGCAACAAGGGGATTGCGTACCATGTGTTGACAACAAAATGAGACAACCAGGGGATATTTTACTCTGTGATGACAGAAAATAATGCTACCAGGAATGGTGTACCCTGTGTTGACAGAAAAAAATGCATCTAGGGGATGGTATACCCCGAGTTGTTAGAAAATAATGCAACCACGGGATGGTGTACCCTGTGTTGTCAACATGATGAGACAACCAGAGGATGTAGTACCCTGTGTAGATAGATAATAATGCAACCGGGGATTGTGTACCCTATGTTAACAACAAGATGAGACAACCAAGGGATGTTGCAACTTGTGTTGACAAAATAATGCAGCCAGGGGAAGGTGTATCTTGTGTTGACAACAAAATGAGACAACAAGGGGATGTAGTACCCTGTGTTGACATATAATAATGCAACCGGGGATTGTGTACCCTAGTTATTCAAAAGATGAGACAACCAGGGGATGTTGTACCCTGTGTTGACAGAAAATAATGCATCCAGGGGATAGTGTACCCTGTATTGATAGAAAATAATGCAAGCAAGGATGGTGTACCCTGTGTTGAGAAGAAGATGAGAGAAGGGGGGCTGTTGTACTGAGTGTTGAGAGAAAATATTGCAACCGAGGATGGTGTACCCTATGTTAACAACAAGATGAGACAACCAGGGGATGTTGTACCCTGCGTTGACATAAAATAATGCTACCAGGGGATGGTGTAACCTTTTTTCACAGAAAATAATGCAATCAGGGGATGGTGTACCCTGTGTTAACAGAAAATAATGCAACCAGGGGATGGTGTACCCTGTGTTGACTACAAGAGGAGACAACCAGGGGATGTTGTACCCTGTGTTGACAGAAAATAATGCATCTAGGTGATGGTGTACCCTGTATTGACAGAAAATAATGCAACCAATGGATGGTGTACCCTGTGTTGACAACAAGATGAGACAACTAGGGGATGTTGCACTATGTGTTGACATAAAATAATGCATCCATTAGATGGTGTACCGTGTGTTGACTGAAAATATTGCAACGAGGGGATGGTGTAATCTGTGTTGACGACATGATGAGACAACTAAGGGATGTAGTACCCTGTGTTGACACATATTAATGCAACCAGGGATTGTGTACCCTATGTAAACAACTAGATGATAAAAACAGGGGATGTTGTACCCTGTGTTGACATAAAATAATGCAACTAGGGAATAGTGTACCTTGCGTTGACAGAAAATAGTGCAACCAGGGGATGGTGTACCCTTTGTTGACAATAAGATGAGACAACCAGGGGATGTTGTACCTTGTGTTGACAGAAAATAATGCATCCAAGGGATTGAGTACCTAGTGTTGACAAAAAATAATTCAACCAGGGGATGGCGTACCCTGCGTTGACAACAAGATGTGACAATAAGGGGATATTTTACTTTGTGTTAACAGAAAATAATGCATGCAGGGGAAATGTGTACCCTGTGTTGAAAGAAAATAATGCCACCAGGGGATGCTGTACCCTGTGTTGACAGAAAATAATGCATCCAGGGGATGGTGTACCCTGTATTGACAGAAAATAGTTCAACCAGTGGATGGTGTACGCTGTGTTGACAACAAGATGAGACAACCAGGGGATGTTGTACGTTGTGTTCACAGAAAATAATGCAATCAAGGGATGGTGTACCCTGTGTTGACTGAAAATAATGCAACCATGGGATGGCGTACCCTTCGTTGACAACAAGTTGAGACAACAAGGGGATGTTGTACCCTGTGTTGACAGAAAATAATTCATCCACAGGATGGTGTACCCTATGTTGACAGAAAATAATGCAACCAGGGGATGGTGTACCCTGTGTTGACAACAAGATGAGACAACCAGGGGATGTAGTACCCTGTGTTGACAGATAATAATACAACCGGGGATTGTGTACCCTATGTTAACAACAGGATGAGACAACCAGGGGATGTTGTACCCTGTGTTGACATAAAATAATGCAACCAGGGATAGTGTACCCTGTGTTGACAACAAGATGAGACAACCAAGGGATGTTGTACCCTGTGTTGACAGAAAATAATGCAACCGGGGATGGTGTACCCTATGTTGATAACAAGATGATTTAACGAGTAGATGTTGTACCCTGTGTTGACATAAAAAAATATATCCAGGGGATGTTGTACCCTGTGTTGACAGAAAATAATGGAATCAGGGGATGTTGTACACTTTGTTGACAAAAAGATGAGGCTCGTGGCACCGTGAAATGTTACTAGGGAATGTTATACCCTATGTATAATATAATTCAACGAGGGGATGTTGTACCCTATGTTGATGGAAAATAATGCATCCAGGGGATGGTGTTCCATGTGTTGACAGAATAATACAATAAGGGGATGCTGTACCTTGTGTTAACAGAAAATAATGCATCCAGGGGACTGTATACCCTGTGTTGGCAGCAAAAAATTCAACTAGGGGACGTTGTACTAGGGGATATTATACCCTGTGTTGACAGAAAATAATGCAACCAGGGGATAGTGTACAATGTGTTGACAGGGATGGTGTACCTTGTGTCGACAAAATGATGAGACAACCAAGGGATATTACACCCTTTGTTGACAGAATATAATGCATCCAGAGGATGGTGTACCCTATGTTGAACGAAACTAATGCAACCAGGGGATTGCGTACCCTATGTTGACAACAAGATGAGACAATAGGGGGATGTTGTACCCTGTGTTGACAGAAAATAATGCATCCAGGGGATGGTGTACCCTGTGTTTACAGAAATTAATGCAACCAGGGATAGTGTACCCTGTGTTTACAAGATGAGACAACCAATGGATGTTGTACCCTGTGTTGATAGAAAATAATGCAACCAGGGATGGTGTACCCTATGTTGAAAACAAGATGAGACAACGACTGGATGTTGTACCCTGTGTTGACATAAAATAATACAACCAGGGGATGTTGTACCATGTGTAGACAGAAAATAATGGTGTCAGGGGATGTTGTACACTGTGTTGAAAAAAAGATGAGGCTCGTGGCACCGAGAAATATTACTAGGGAATGTTATACACTATGTATAAAATAATTCAACGAGGGGATGTTGTACCCTATGTTGATGGAAAATAACGCATCCAGGGGATGGTGTTCCATCTGTTGACAGAAAATAATACAACCAGGGGATGTTTTACCTTGTGTTGACAGAAAATAATGCATCCAAGGGATTGTATACCATGTGTTAACAGAAAAAAATTCAACCAGGGGATGGTGTATCCTGCGTTGACAACAAGATGAGACAACCAGGGGATATTTTACTCTGTGTTGACTGAAAATAATGCATCCATGGGATGGTTTACCCTATGTTGACAGAAAATAATGCAACGAGAGGATGGTATACCTTGTGTTGACAGAAAATAATGTAACTAGGGTATTGTGTACCCTAGGTTAACAACAAGATGAGACAACTAGGGGATGTTGAACCCTATGTTGATAGAAAATAATGCATTCAGTAGATGGTGTACCCTGTATTGGTAGAAAATAATGCATCTAGCAGATGGTGTACCCTATGTTGACAACAAGATGAGACAACCAGGGGTGTTGTACCCTGTGTTGACAGAAAATATTGCAAGAGAGGATGGTGTACCCTATGTTATCAACAAGATGAGACAACAAGGGGATTTTGTACCCTGCGTTGACATAAAATAATGCAACCAGGGGATGGTGTACCCTTTGTTCACAGAAAATAATGCAATCAGGGGATGATGTACCCTGTGTTGACTGAAAATAATACAACCAGGGGATGGCGTACCCTGTGTTGACAACAAGATGACACAACAAAGGGGTTGATGTATCCTTTGTTTCTAGAAAATAATGCATCCAAGGGATGGTGTACCCTGTATTGACAGAAAATAGTTCAACCAGTGTATGGTGTACCCTGTGTTGACAACAAGATGAGACAACCAGGGGATGTTGTACGTTGTGTTCACAGAAAATAATGCAATCAGGGGATGGTGTACCCTGTGTTGACTGAAAATAATGCAACCAGGGGATGGCGTACCCTTCGTTGACAACAAGATGAGACAACAAGGGGATGCTATGCCCTGTGTTGACAGAAAATAATTCATCCACGGGATGGTTTACCCTATGTTGACAGAAAATAATGCAACCAGGAGATGGTGTTCCCTGTGTTGACAACAAGATGAGACAACCAGGGGACGTAGTACCCTGTGTTGACAGAAAATAATGCAACCGGGGATGGTGTACCCTATGTTGAAAACAAGATGAGACAACGAGTGGATGTTGTACCCTGTGTTGACATAAAATAATACAACTAGGGGATGTTGTACCCTATGTAGACAGAAAATAATGGAATCAGGGGATGTTGTATACTGTGTTGACAAAAAGATGAGGCTCGTGGCACCGTGAAGTATTACTAGGGAATGTTATACCCTATGTATAAAATAATTCAACGAGGGGATGTTGTACCTTATGTTGATGGAAAATAATGCATCCAGGGGATGATGTTCCATCTGTTGACAGAAAATAATACAACCAGGGGATGTTGTACCTTGTGTTGACAGAAAATAATGCATTCAGGGGGTTGTATACCATGTGTTAACAGAAAAAAATTCAACCAGGGGATGGCGTATCCTGCGTTGACAACAAGATGAGACAACCACGGGATATTTTACTCTGCGTTGACAGAAAATAATGCATCCACGGGATGGTTTACCCTATGTTGACAGAAAATAATGGAACCACAGGATGGTATACCTTGTGTTGATAGAAAATAATGCAAATAGGGGATTGTGTACCCTAGGTTAATAACAAGATGAGACAACTAGGGGATGTTGTACCCTATGTTGACAGAAAATAATGCATCCAGTTAATGGTGTACCCTGTATTGATAGAAAATAATGCAACTAGCAGATGGTGTACCCTGTGTTGACAATAAGATAAGACAACCAGGGGTGTTGTACCCTGTGTTGACAGAAAATATTGCAAGCGAGGATGGTGTACCCTAAGTTAACAACAAGATGAGACAACCACGGGATTTTGTACCCTGCGTTGACATAAAATAATGCAACCAGGGGATGGTGTACCCTTTGTTCACAAAAAATAATGCAGTCAGGGGATGGTGTACCCTGTGTTGACTGAAAATAATGCAACCAGGGGATGGTGTACCCTGTGTTGACAACAAGATGAGACAACAAAGGGGATGTTGTACCCTGTGTTGACCGAAAATAATGCATCCAAGGGATGGTGTACCAACTATTGACAGAAAATAGTTCAACCAGTGGATGTTGTACCCTGTGTTGACAACAAGATGAGACAACCAGGGGATGTTATACGTTGTGTTCACAGAAAATAATGCAATCAGGGGATGGTGTACCCTGTGTTGACTGAAAATAATGCAACCAGGGGATGGCGTACCCTTCGTTGACAACAAGATGAGACAACAAGGGGATGCTGTACCCTGTGTTGACAGAAAATAATTCAAGCACAGGATGGTGTACCCTTTGTTGACAGAAAATAATGCGACCAGGGGATGGTGTACCTGTGTTGACAACAAGATGAGACAACCAGGGGATGTAGTACCCTATGTTGACAGATAATAATGCAACCAGGGATTGTGTACCCTATGTTAACAACAGGATGAGACAACCAGGGGATGTTGTACCATGTGTTGACATAAAATAATGCAACTAGGGGATGGTGTACCTTGTGTTTACAGAAAATTATGCAACTAGGGGATAGTGTTCCCTGTGTTAAAAATAAGATGAGACAACCAATGGATGTTGTAGCTTGTGTTGACAGAATATAATGCATCCAAGGGATTGTATACCTTGTGTTGACAGAAAATAATACAACCAGGGTATATTTTACTCTGTGTTAACAGAAAATAATGCATCCATGGGATGGTGTGTCCCGTGTTGAAAGAAAATAATGCTACCAGGGGATGGTCTACCCTGTGTTGACAGAAAATAATGGAACTAGGGGATGGTGTACCTTGTGTTGACAGAAAATAATGCATCCAGAGGATGGTATATCCTGTGTTGGAAGAAAATAATACATCCAGGGGATGGTATACCCTGTGTTGACAGAAAATAATGCAACAAGGGGATTGCGTACCATGTGTTGACAACAAGAAGAGACAACCAGGGGATATTTTACTCTGTGTTGACAGAAAATAAGCTACCACGAATGGTGTACCCTGTGTTGACAGAAAAAAATGCATCCAGGGGATGGGATACCCTGAGTTGTTAGAAAATAATGCAACCACGAGATGGTGTACCCTGTGTTGTCAACAAGATGAGACAACCAGGGGATGTAGTACCCTGTGTAGATAGATAATAATGCAACTGGGGATTGTGTACCCTATGTTAACAACAAGATGAGACAACCAAGGCATGTTGTAACTTGTGTTGACATAAAATAATGCATCCAGGGGAAGGTGTTCCCTGTGTTGACAACAAGATGAGACAACAAGGGGATGTAGTACTCTGTGTTGACAGATAATAATGCAACCGAGGATTGTGTACCCTAGGTGTACAATAAGATGAGACAACCAGGGGATGTTGTACCCTGTGTTGATAGAAAATAATGCATCTAGGGGATGGTGTACCTTGTATTGATAGAAAATAATGCAACCACCAGATTGTGTGCCTTGTGTTTACAACAAGATGAGACAACCAGGGGTGTTATACCCTGTGTTGACAGAAAATATTGCAACCGAGGATGGTGTACCCTATGTTAGCAACAAGATGAGACAACCAGGGGATGTTATACCCTGCGTTGACATAAAATAATGCAACCAGGAGATGGTGTACCCTTTGTTCACAGAAAATAATGCAATCACGGGATGGTGTACCCTGTGTTGACTGAAAATAATGCAATCTGGGGATGGCGTACCTTGTGTTGACAACAAGATGAGACAACTTAGGGGATGTTGTACCCTGTGTTGACAGAAAATAATGCATCCTGGGGATTGTGTACCCTGTATTGAAAGAAAATAGTTTACCCAGTAGATGGTGTACCCTGTGTTGACAACAAGATGAGACAACCAGGGGATGTTGTACCCTGTGTTCAAAGAAAATAATGCAATCAAGGGATGGTGTAGCCTGTTGACTGAAAATAATGCAACCAGGGGATGGCGTACCCTGTGTTGACAACAAGATGAGACAACAAGGGGATGTTGTACCCTGTGTTAACAGAAAATAATGCATCCACGGGATGGTGTACCCTGTGTTGATAGAAAATAATGCAACATGGGGATGGTATACCCTGTGTTGACAACATGATGAGACAACCAAGGGATGTAGTACCCTGGGTTGACAGATAATAATGCAACCAGGGATTGTGTACCCTATGTTAAGAACAAGATGAGACAACCAGGGGATGTTGTACCCTGTGCTGACATAAAATAATGCAACTAGGGGATGGTGTACCTTGTGTTGACAGAAAATAATATAACTAGGGGATGGTGTACCGTGTGTTGACAATAAGATGAGACAACCAGGGGATGTTGTACCTTGTGTTGACAGAATATAATGCATACAAGGGATTGTATACCCTGTGTTGACAGAAAATAATACAACCAGGGATAATTTACTCTGTGTTAACAGAAAATAATGCATCCAGGGGATGGTGTATCCCGTGTTGAAAGAAAATAATGCTACCAGGGGATGGTCTACCTTGTGTTGACAGAAAATAATGCATCCAGGGGATGGTATACTCTCTGTTGTTAGAAAATAATGCTACCACGGGATGGTGTACCCTGTGTCGACAACAAGATGCGACAACCAGGGGATATAGTACCCTGTGTAGATAGATAATAATGCAACCGGGGATTGTGTACCCTATATTAACATGATGAGACAACCAGGGGATGGTGTACCCCGTGTTTACATAAAATAATGCAACCAGGGGATGGTGTACCCTATGTTGACAACAAGATGAGACAACCAGGGGATGTAGTACCATTTTTTGATAGATAATAATGCAATCCAGGATTGTGTACCCTATGGTAACAACAACATGAGACAACCAGGGGATTTTGTACCCTGTGTTGACAGAAAATAATGCAACCGAGGACTATGTACCCTATGATAACAACAAGATGAGACAACCAGGGGAAGTTTACTCTGTGTTGACATGAAATAATGCAACCAGGGGATGGAGTACCCTGTGTTGAAAGAAAATAATGCAATCAAGGGATGGTGTACCCTGTGTTGACAACATGATACAGCTCGTGGGACTATGAAATGCTACTAGGGAATGTTATACCCTATGTAGTAAATGATTCAACCAGGGGACGTTGTACCCTATGTTGACAGAAAATAAGATAAAAAGGGGATGGTGTACCATGTGTTGACAAAAAGACGAGACAACCAGGGGATATTGTACCATGTGTTGACAGAAAATAATGCATCCACGGGATGGTGTACCCTATGTTGACAGAAATTAATGCAACTAGGGGATGGCGTACCCTATGTTGACAATAAGATGAGACAACCGGGGGATGTTGTACCTTGTGTTAATAGAAAATATTGCATCCACGGGATTGTGTATCCTGTGTTGAAATAAATTAAGGCAACCAGGGGATGGTGTACCCTGTGTTGACCATTAGATGAGACAACCATGGGATGTTGTACCCTCTGTTGACAGAAAATAATGTAACCGGGGATAGTGTAAACTATCTTGAAAACAAGATGAGACAACCAGGGGATGTTGTACCCTGTGTTTACATAAAATAATTCAACAAGGGGATGTTGTACCTTCTGTTGACACAAAATAATGCAATCAGGGGATGTTGTACACTGTGTTGACAACAAAGTGAGACAACCAGGGGATGTTGTACCATGCGATGACAGAAAATAATGCATCCAGGGGATGGTGTACCCTGTATTTACAGAAAATAATGCAACTAGGGGATGGTGTACCCTCTGTCGAGAACAAGATGAGACAACCAGAGGAGTGTACCCTGTGTAGATAGAAAATAAAGCATCCAGGGGATGGTTTACCCTGTGTTGACAGAAAATAATACAACCAGTGGATTGTGCAGCATGTGTTGACAACAAGATGATAAATTCAGGGGATGTTGAACCTTGTGTTGACATAAAATAATGCAACCAGGGGATGGTGTACCCTGTTTTGATAGAAAATAATGCAATCAGGGGATGGTGTACCTTGTGTTGACAACAAGATGAGGCTCGTGGCACTACAATGCTACCAAGGAATGTTATACCCTATGTAGAAAATAATTCATTCAGGGAACGTTGTACCCTGTGTTGACAGAAAATAATGAAACAAGGGGATGGTGTACCATGTGTTGACAATAAGACGAGACAATCAGGGGATGTTGTTTCCTCTGTTGACAGAAAATAATTCATCTAAGGAATGGTGTACCCTGTGTTGACAGAAATTATTGCAACTAGGGGATGGTGTACCCTGTGTTGACAACAAGATGAGACAACCAGGGGATGTTGTACCGTGTGTTGATAGAAAATAATGCACCGGCGATGGTGTACCCTATATTGACAAAAATTAATGCAACCAGGGGATGGCGTACGCTGCGTTGACAACAAGATGAGACAACTGGGGGATGTTGTACCGTGTGTTGACATAAAATAATGTAACTAGGGAATGGTGTACCCCGTGTTGAAAGAAAACAATGCAATCAAAGGATGGTGTACCATGTGTTGACAACAAGATGAGGCTTGTGGCACTATGAAATGCTACTAGGGAATGTTATACCCTATGTAGAAAATAATTCAACCAGGGGACGTTCTACCCTGTTTTGACAGAAAATAATGCAACCAAGGATGATGCACCCTGTGTTCATAACAAGATGAGACAACCAGGAAATGTTATACCCGGTGTTGACAAAAAATAATGCAACCAAGGATGGTGTACACTATGATAACAAAAAGATGAGACAACCAGGGGATGTTGTTCCCTGTGTTGACATAAAATAATGCAACCAGAAGATGTTGTACCCTGCGTTGACAGAAAATAATGCAATTAGGGGATGGTGTACCTTGTGTTGACGACAAGATGAGGCTCGTGGCACTGTGAAATGCTTGTAGGGAATATTTTACCCTATGTAGAAAATAAAATCAACCAGGGGACTTTGTACTAGGGGATATTGTACCCTGTGTTGACAGAAAATAATGCGACCGGGGGATGGTGTACATTGTGTTGACAGGGATGGTGTACCTTGTGTCGACAAAATGATGAGACAACCAGGGGATATTGCACGCTGTGTTTACAGCATATAATGCATCCAGGGGATGGTGTACCCTATGTTGACAGAAATTAATGCAACCAGGGGATAGCGTACCCTATGTTGACAACAAGATGAGACAATCGGGGGATGTTGTACCCTGTGTTGACTGAAAATAATGCATCTAGGGGATTGTATACCCTGTGTTAACAGAAAAAAATTCAACCAGGGGATGGCGTATCCTGCGTTGACAACAAGATGAGACAACCAGGGGATATTTTACTCTGTGTTGACAGAAAATAATGCATCCACGGGATGGCTTACCCTATGTTGACAGAAAATAATGCAACCAGAGGATGGTATTCCTTGTGTTGACTCAAAATAATGCAACTAGGGGATGGTGTACCTTGTGTTGACAAAAAATAATGCATCCAGGGGATGGTGTACCGTGTTTTAACAGAAAAAAATGCATCCACGGGATGGTATACCTTGTGTTGACATAAAATAATGCAACCAGGGGATGGCGTACCCTGTGTTGACAACAAGATGAGACAACCAGGGGATATTTTACTCGGTGTTGACAGAAAATAATGCATCCAGGGGACGGTTTACCCTATGTTGACAGAAAATAATGCAACCAAGGGATTGTGCACCATGTGTTGACAACAAGATGATAAATTCAGGGGATGTTAAACCTTGTGTTGACATAAAATAATGCAACTAAGGGATGGTGTACCCTGTTTTGATAGAAAATAATTCATCTAGGGGACGTTTTACCCTGTGTTGACAGAAAATAATGAAACCAGTGGATGGTGTACCATGTGTTGACAATAAGACGAGACAACCAGGGGATGTTGTACCTTGTGTTGACAGAATATAATGCATCCAGGGAATGGTGTACCCTTTGTTGACAGAAATTAATGCAACTAGGGGATGGTGTACCCTGGGTTGACAACAAGATGAGACAGCCAGGGGATGTCGTACCCTGTATTGACAGAAAATAATGCAACCGGGGATGGTGTACCCTATGTTGACAAAAATTAATGCAACGAGGGGATGGCGTACGCTGTGTTGACAACACGATGAGACAAACAGGGGATGTTGTACCGTGTGGTGACATAAAATAATGCAACAAGGGGATGGTGTACCCTGTGTTGAAAGAAAATAATGCAATCAGAGGATGGTGTACCCTGTGTTGACAACAAGATGAGGCTTGTGGCACTATGAAATGCTACTAGGGAATGTTATACCCTACGTAGAAAATAATTCAACCAGGGGACGTTCTACCCTGTTTTGACAGAAAATAATACAACCAAGGGATGTTGTACCCTGTGTTGATAGAAAATAATGCAACCGAGGATGGTGTACCCTATGTTAAAAAAAAGATGAGACAATCAGGGGATATTTTACTCGGTGTTGACAGAAAATAATGCATCCAGGGGATGGTTTACCCTGTGTTGACAGAAAATAATGCAACCTGGGGATTGTGCACCATGTGTTGACAACAAGATGATAAATTCAAGGGATGTTGAACCTTGTGTTGACATAAAACAAATCAACTAGGGGATGGTGTACCCTCTTTTGATAGAAAATAATGCAATCAGGGGATGGTGTACTCTGTGTTGACAACAAGATGAGGTTCGTGGAACTATAATGCTACTAGAGAATGTTATACCCTATGTAGAAAATAATTCATTCAGGGGACGTTGTACGCTGTGTCGACAGATAAATATGAAACCAGGGGTAAGTGTACCATGTGTTGATAATAAGACGAGACAGCCAGGGGATGTTGTACCCTGTGTTGACAGAAAATAATGCATCCAGGGAATTGTGTACCCTGTGTTACAGAAATTAATGCAACTAGGGGATAGTGTACCCTGTGCTAACAACAAGATGAGACAGCCAGGGGATGTTGTACCCTGTATTGACAGAAAATAATGCAACCGGGGATGGTGTACCCTATGTTGACAAAAATTAATGCAACGAGGGGATGGCGTACGCTGGTTGTGTTGACAACAAGATGAGACAACCGGGGGATGTTGTACCATGTGTTGACATAAAATAATGCAACCAGGGGATGGTGTACCCTGTTTTGAAAGAAAATAATGCAATCAGAGAATGGTGTACCCTGTGTTGACAACAAGATGAGGCTTGTGGCACTATGAAATGCTACTAGGGAATGTTATACCCTACGTAGAAAATAATTCAACCAGGGTACGTTCTACCCTGTTGTGACAGAAAATAATACAACCAAGGGATGGTGCACCCTGTGTTGATAACAAAATGAGACAACCTGGGGATGTTGTACCCTGTGTTGACAGAAAATAATGCAACCGAGGATGGTGTACCCTATGTTAACAAAAAGATGAGACAACCAGGGGATGTTGTACCCTGTGTTGACATAAAATAGTGCAACCAGGGGATGGTGTACCCTGCGTTGACAGAAAATAATGCAATTAGGGGATGGTGTACCCTGTGTTGAATAAAGATGGTGTACCCTGTGTTGACAACAAGACGAGACAACTAGGGGATATTGTAACCTGTGTTGACAGAAAATAATGCAACCGGGGGATGGTGTACCATGTGTTGACAGGGATGGTGTACCTTGTGTCGACAAAAAGATGAGACATCTAGGGGATAATGCACCCTGTGTTGAAAGAATAGAATGCATCCAGGGGATGGTGTACCCTATTGTTGACAACAAGATGAGACAATCGGGGGATGTTGTACCGTATGTTGACAGAAAATAATGCATCCAGGGGATGGTGTACCCTGTGTTGATAGAAATTAATGCAACCAGAGATAGTGTACCCTGTGTTGACAACAAGATGAGACAACCAAGGGATGTTGTACCCCGTGTTGATAGAAAATAATGCAACCAGGGATGCTGTACCCTATGTTGAAAACAAGATTAAACAACGAGTGGATGTTGTACCCTGTGTTCACAGAAAATAATGGAATTAGGGGATGTTGTACACCTTGTTGACAAAAAGATGAGGCTCGTGGCACCGTGAATTATTACTAGGGAATGTTATACCCTATGTATAATATATTTCAACGAGGGGGTGTTGTACCCTATGTTGATGGAAAATAATGCATCCAGGGGACGGTGTTTCATGTGTTGATAGAATAATACAACCAGGGGATGTTGTACCTTGTGTTGACAGAAAATAGTGCATCCAGGGGATTGTATACCCTGTGTTGGCAGCAAAAAATACAACCAGGGGATGGCGTACCCTGCGTTGACAACAAGATGAGACAACCAGGGGATATTTTACTCTGTGTTGACAGAAAAAAATGCATCCACGGGATTGTTTACCCTATGTTGACAGAAATTAATGCTACCAGGAGATGGTATACCCTGTGTTGACAGAAAATAATGCAACTAGGGGATGGTGTACCTTGTGTTAACAGAAAATAATGCATCCAGATGATGGTATACCTTGTGTTGACATAAAATAATGCAACCAGGGTATGGCGTACCCTGTGTTGACAACAAGATAAGACAACTAGGGGATATTTTACTTGGTGTTGACAGAAAATAATGCATCCAAGGGATGGTTAACACTGTCTTGACAAAAAATAATGCAACCATGGGATTGTGCACCATGTGTTGACAATAAGATGATAAACTCAGGGGATGTTGAACCTTGTGTTGACAATAAATAATGCAACTAGGGGATGGTGTACCATGTTTTTACAGAAAATAATGCAACTAAGGGATGGTGTACCCTGTGTTGACAATAAGATAAGGCCCGTGGCACTATAATGCTACTAGAGAATGCTCTACCCTATGTAGAAAATAATTCATTCAGGGGACGTTGTAGCCTATGTTGACAATAAAAAATGAAACCAGGGATGGTGTACCATGTGTTGACAATAAGACGAGACAACCAGGGGATGTTGTACCCCGTGTTGACAGAAAATAATGCATCCAGGGAATGGTGTACTCTGTGTTGACAGAAATTAATGCAACTAGGGGATGGTGTACCCTGTGTTGACAACAAGATGAGACAACCAGGGGATGTTGTACCCTGTGTTGACATAAAATAATACAACTAGGGGATGTTTTACCCTGTGTAAACAGAAAATAATGGAATCAAGGGACGTTGTACCCTGTGTAAACAGAAAACTCGTGGCACCGTGAAATATTACTTGTGAATGTTATACCCTATGTATAAAATAATTCAACAAGGGGATGTTGTACCCTATGTTGATGGAAAATAATGCATCCAGGGGATGGTGTTCCATGTGTTGACAGCAATATGAGACAACCAGGGGATGTTGTACCCTGTGTTGATAGAAAGTAATGAATCCAGGGTATGGTGTAACCTTTGTTGATAGAAATTAATGCAACCACGGGGTGGTGTTCCCTGTGTTGACAACAAGATGAGACAAGCATGGGATGTTAAACCCTATGTTGACAGGAAATAATGCAACCGAGGATTGCGTACCCTATGTTGACATACAATGCTACTAGGGAATGTTATAACCTATGTAGAAAATAATTCAACCAAAGGAGTTTGTACCCTGTGTTGACAAATATTAGTGCAACCAGGGGATGGTGTACCATGTGTTGACAGAAAATAAATCAATGAGGGGATGGTGTACCCTGTGTTGACAACAACATGAGGCTCGTGGCACCCTTAAATGCCACTAGGGAATGTTATACCCTACGTAAAAAATAATTCAACCAGGGGATGTTGTAGAAAGAATATAATGCAACCAGGGGATGGTGTACCCTGTGTTGACAACAACATAAATAACCAGGGGATGTTGTACCCCGTGTTGACAGAAAATAATGCAACTAGGGGATGGTGACCCCTCTGTTGGTAGAAAACAATTCAACAAGGGGATGGTGTGCCGTGTGTTAACAGAATATAATGCATCTAGGGGATGGTGTACCCTGTGTTGACAGAAAATAATGCATCTTGGAGATGGTATACCTTGTGTTGACATAAAATAATGAAACCAGGGGATGGCGTACCGTGGATTGACAACAAGATGAGACAACCAGGGGATGGTGTACCCTGTGTTGACAGAAAATAATACATCCAGGGGATGGTGTACTCTATGTTGACTTAAAATAATGCATCCAAGGGATTGTGTACCCTCTGTTGACAGAAAATAATGCATCCAGGGGATGGTGTACCCTGTGTTGACAGATAATAATGCAACCAGGGGATGGTGACCGCTGTGTTGAAAACAAGATGAAGCTCATGGCACTATGAAATGCTACTACGGAAAGTTGTACCCTATGTAGAAAATAATTCAACTAGGGGATGTTGTAGCATGTGTTGAAAGAGGGGATGGTGTACCTTGTGTTGACAACAAGATGAGATAACTAGGGGATGTTGTGCCCTGTGTTTACAAAAATAATGCAACCAGGGGATGGTGTACCCTGTGTTGACAGAAATTAATGCAACCAGGGGATGGCGTACCCTGTGTTGGTAGAAAATTAATGCATCCAGGGGATGCTGTACCCATTGTTGCCAGAAAAATATGCATCCAGGGGATGGTGTACCCTGTGTTGACAGAATATAATGCATCCAGGGGACAGTATACCCTGTGTTAACAAAAAATAATGCAACCAAGGGATGGCGTACCCTGTGTTAACAACAAGACAAGACAACCAAAGGGATGTTGTACCCTGTGTTTATAGAAAATAATGCATCCAGGGGATGGCGTACCCTGTGTTGACATAAATTAATGCAACAACGGGATGGTGTACACTATGTTGACAACAAGATGAGACGACCAGGGGATGTTGTACCCTGCGTTGACATAATGTAATTCAACCAGGGGATGTTGTACCTTGTGTTGACAGAGAAAATGCAATCAGGGAATGGTGTTCCCCCTGTTGACAACAACATGAGGCTCGTTGCACCCTGGAAACCTACTAGGGAATGTTGTACCCTATGTAGAAAATAATTCATTCAGGGGACGTTGTACGCTGTGTCGACAGATAAAAATGAAACCAGGGGTAAGTGTACCATGTGTTGATAATAAGACGAGACAGCCAGGGGATGTTGTACCCTGTGTTGACAGAAAATAATGCATCCAGGGAATTGTGTACCCTGTGTTACAGAAATTAATGCAACTAGGGGATAGTGTACCCTGTGCTAACAACAAGATGAGACAGCCAGGGGATGTTGTACCCTGTATTGACAGAAAATAATGCAACCGGGGATGGTGTACCCTATGTTGACAAAAATTAATGCAACGAGGGGATGGCGTACGCTGGTTGTGTTGACAACAAGATGAGACAACCGGGGGATGTTGTACCATGTGTTGACATAAAATAATGCAACCAGGGGATGGTGTACCCTGTTTTGAAAGAAAATAATGCAATCAGAGAATGGTGTACCCTGTGTTGACAACAAGATGAGGCTTGTGGCACTATGAAATGCTACTAGGGAATGTTATACCCTACGTAGAAAATAATTCAACCAGGGTACGTTCTACCCTGTTGTGACAGAAAATAATACAACCAAGGGATGGTGCACCCTGTGTTGATAACAAAATGAGACAACCTGGGGATGTTGTACCCTGTGTTGACAGAAAATAATGCAACCGAGGATGGTGTACCCTATGTTAACAAAAAGATGAGACAACCAGGGGATGTTGTACCCTGTGTTGACATAAAATAGTGCAACCAGGGGATGGTGTACCCTGCGTTGACAGAAAATAATGCAATTAGGGGATGGTGTACCCTGTGTTGAATAAAGATGGTGTACCCTGTGTTGACAACAAGACGAGACAACTAGGGGATATTGTAACCTGTGTTGACAGAAAATAATGCAACCGGGGGATGGTGTACCATGTGTTGACAGGGATGGTGTACCTTGTGTCGACAAAAAGATGAGACATCTAGGGGATAATGCACCCTGTGTTGAAAGAATAGAATGCATCCAGGGGATGGTGTACCCTATTGTTGACAACAAGATGAGACAATCGGGGGATGTTGTACCGTATGTTGACAGAAAATAATGCATCCAGGGGATGGTGTACCCTGTGTTGATAGAAATTAATGCAACCAGAGATAGTGTACCCTGTGTTGACAACAAGATGAGACAACCAAGGGATGTTGTACCCCGTGTTGATAGAAAATAATGCAACCAGGGATGCTGTGCCCTATGTTGAAAACAAGATTAAACAACGAGTGGATGTTGTACCCTGTGTTCACAGAAAATAATGGAATTAGGGGATGTTGTACACCTTGTTGACAAAAAGATGAGGCTCGTGGCACCGTGAATTATTACTAGGGAATGTTATACCCTATGTATAATATATTTCAACGAGGGGGTGTTGTACCCTATGTTGATGGAAAATAATGCATCCAGGGGACGGTGTTTCATGTGTTGATAGAATAATACAACCAGGGGATGTTGTACCTTGTGTTGACAGAAAATAGTGCATCCAGGGGATTGTATACCCTGTGTTGGCAGCAAAAAATACAACCAGGGGATGGCGTACCCTGCGTTGACAACAAGATGAGACAACCAGGGGATATTTTACTCTGTGTTGACAGAAAAAAATGCATCCACGGGATTGTTTACCCTATGTTGACAGAAATTAATGCTACCAGGAGATGGTATACCCTGTGTTGACAGAAAATAATGCAACTAGGGGATGGTGTACCTTGTGTTAACAGAAAATAATGCATCCAGATGATGGTATACCTTGTGTTGACATAAAATAATGCAACCAGGGTATGGCGTACCCTGTGTTGACAACAAGATAAGACAACTAGGGGATATTTTACTTGGTGTTGACAGAAAATAATGCATCCAAGGGATGGTTAACACTGTCTTGACAAAAAATAATGCAACCATGGGATTGTGCACCATGTGTTGACAATAAGATGATAAACTCAGGGGATGTTGAACCTTGTGTTGACAATAAATAATGCAACTAGGGGATGGTGTACCATGTTTTTACAGAAAATAATGCAACTAAGGGATGGTGTACCCTGTGTTGACAATAAGATAAGGCCCGTGGCACTATAATGCTACTAGAGAATGCTCTACCCTATGTAGAAAATAATTCATTCAGGGGACGTTGTAGCCTATGTTGACAATAAAAAATGAAACCAGGGATGGTGTACCATGTGTTGACAATAAGACGAGACAACCAGGGGATGTTGTACCCCGTGTTGACAGAAAATAATGCATCCAGGGAATGGTGTACTCTGTGTTGACAGAAATTAATGCAACTAGGGGATGGTGTACCCTGTGTTGACAACAAGATGAGACAACCAGGGGATGTTGTACCCTGTGTTGACATAAAATAATACAACTAGGGGATGTTTTACCCTGTGTAAACAGAAAATAATGGAATCAAGGGACGTTGTACCCTGTGTAAACAGAAAACTCGTGGCACCGTGAAATATTACTTGTGAATGTTATACCCTATGTATAAAATAATTCAACAAGGGGATGTTGTACCCTATGTTGATGGAAAATAATGCATCCAGGGGATGGTGTTCCATCTGTTGACAGCAATATGAGACAACCAGGGGATGTTGTACCCTGTGTTGATAGAAAGTAATGAATCCAGGGTATGGTGTAACCTTTGTTGATAGAAATTAATGCAACCACGGGGTGGTGTTCCCTGTGTTGACAACAAGATGAGACAAGCATGGGATGTTAAACCCTATGTTGACAGGAAATAATGCAACCGAGGATTGCGTACCCTATGTTGACATACAATGCTACTAGGGAATGTTATAACCTATGTAGAAAATAATTCAACCAAAGGAGTTTGTACCCTGTGTTGACAAATATTAGTGCAACCAGGGGATGGTGTACCATGTGTTGACAGAAAATAAATCAATGAGGGGATGGTGTACCCTGTGTTGACAACAACATGAGGCTCGTGGCACCCTTAAATGCCACTAGGGAATGTTATACCCTACGTAAAAAATAATTCAACCAGGGGATGTTGTAGAAAGAATATAATGCAACCAGGGGATGGTGTACCCTGTGTTGACAACAACATAAATAACCAGGGGATGTTGTACCCCGTGTTGACAGAAAATAATGCAACTAGGGGATGGTGACCCCTCTGTTGGTAGAAAACAATTCAACAAGGGGATGGTGTGCCGTGTGTTAACAGAATATAATGCATCTAGGGGATGGTGTACCCTGTGTTGACAGAAAATAATGCATCTTGGAGATGGTATACCTTGTGTTGACATAAAATAATGAAACCAGGGGATGGCGTACCGTGGATTGACAACAAGATGAGACAACCAGGGGATGGTGTACCCTGTGTTGACAGAAAATAATACATCCAGGGGATGGTGTACTCTATGTTGACTTAAAATAATGCATCCAAGGGATTGTGTACCCTCTGTTGACAGAAAATAATGCATCCAGGGGATGGTGTACCCTGTGTTGACAGATAATAATGCAACCAGGGGATGGTGACCGCTGTGTTGAAAACAAGATGAAGCTCATGGCACTATGAAATGCTACTACGGAAAGTTGTACCCTATGTAGAAAATAATTCAACTAGGGGATGTTGTAGCATGTGTTGAAAGAGGGGATGGTGTACCTTGTGTTGACAACAAGATGAGATAACTAGGGGATGTTGTGCCCTGTGTTTACAAAAATAATGCAACCAGGGGATGGTGTACCCTGTGTTGACAGAAATTAATGCAACCAGGGGATGGCGTACCCTGTGTTGGTAGAAAATTAATGCATCCAGGGGATGCTGTACCCATTGTTGCCAGAAAAATATGCATCCAGGGGATGGTGTACCCTGTGTTGACAGAATATAATGCATCCAGGGGACAGTATACCCTGTGTTAACAAAAAATAATGCAACCAAGGGATGGCGTACCCTGTGTTAACAACAAGACAAGACAACCAAAGGGATGTTGTACCCTGTGTTTATAGAAAATAATGCATCCAGGGGATGGCGTACCCTGTGTTGACATAAATTAATGCAACAACGGGATGGTGTACACTATGTTGACAACAAGATGAGACGACCAGGGGATGTTGTACCCTGCGTTGACATAATGTAATTCAACCAGGGGATGTTGTACCTTGTGTTGACAGAGAAAATGCAATCAGGGAATGGTGTTCCCCCTGTTGACAACAACATGAGGCTCGTTGCACCCTGGAAACCTACTAGGGAATGTTGTACCCTATGTAGAAAATAATTCAATCAGGGGATGTTGTGCCGTATGTTAGCAGAAAATAATGCAACCAGAGGATCGTGTACCATGTGTTGACAACAACATGAGACAACCAGGGTATGGTGTTCTCTATGTTGACAGAAAATAATGCAACTAGGGGATGGTGTACCCTGTGTTGACAATAAGATGAGACAACCAGGGCGTGTTGTACCTTGTGTTGACAAAAAATAATGCAGCCATGGGGTTGTATACCATTTGTAGACTGAAAATAATTCAACCAGGGGATGCCGTACCCTGCGTTGAGAACAAGATGAGACAACCAGTGGATATTTTACTATGTGTTGACAGAAAATAATGCATCCAGGAGATGGTGTACCCTGTGTTGACAGAAAATAATGCTACCAGGGGATGGTGTACCCTGTGTAGACAGAAAATAATGCAAATAGGGGATGGTGTACCTTGTGTTGACAGAAAAATTATGCATCTAAGGGATGGTGTACCTTGTTTTGACAGAAAATAATGCATCCAGGGGATGGTATGCCCTGTGTTGAAAGAAAATAATCCAACCAGGGGATGGCGTATCATGTGTTGACAACAAGATGAGACATCCTGGGGATATTTTACTCTGTGTTGACAGAAAATAATGCATCCAATGGATGGTGTGCTCTGTGTTGACAGAAAATAATGCAACCAGGGGATGGTGTAACCTGCGTTGACAATAAGATGAGAAAACTATGGGATGTTGTACCTTGTGTTGACAGAAAATAATGAATCCAGGGGACGGTGTACCCTTTGTTGAAAGAAAATAATGCAACTAGGGGATGGTGTACCCTGTGTTGACAACAAGATGAGACAACCAGGGGATGTAGTACCCTGTGTTGACTTATAATAATGCAACCAGGGGATGGTGTACCTTTTATTCACAGAAAATGATGCAACCAGGCGATGGTGTACCGTGTGTTGACAGAAAATAATACATCCAGGGGATGGTGTACCCTGTGTTTACAAAGAATAATGCAACCAGTGGATGGTGTACCCTGTGTTGACAGAAAATAATGCATCCAGGGGAAGGTGTACCCTGTGTTGACTTAAAATAATGCAACCAGGGGATGGTGAACCCATTGTTGATAGAAAAAAATGCAACCAGGGGATGGTGTACCGTGTGTTGACAGAAAATGATGCATCCAGGGGATGGTGTACATTGTGTTGACAGAAAATAATGCATCCTGGAGAAGGTATACCGTGTGTTGAAAGAAAATAATGCAACCAGGGGATGGCTTACCCTCTGTTGACAACAAGATGAGACAACTAGGGGATGGTGTACCCTGTGTTGAAATAAAATAATGCATCCAGGGGACAGTGTACCCTGAGTTCACAAAAAATAATGCAACCAAGGGATGGTGTACCTGGTGTTGACAGAAAATAATGCGTCCAGGGGATGGTGTACCCTATGTTAACTTAAAATAATGCAACCAGGGGATGGTGTACCCTCTGTTGACCGAAAATTATGCAACCAGGGATGGTGTACCGTGTGTTGACAGAGAATAATGCATCCAGGATATGGTGTACCCTGTGTTGACTGAAAACCATGCATCCTGGAGATGGTATACCTTGTGTTGACAGAAAATAATGCACCAGGCGATGGCGTACCCTATGTTGACAACAAGTTGAGACAACCAGGGGATGTTGTACCCTATGTTGAAATAAAATAGTGCAAACAGGGGATGGTGTACCCTGTGTTGACAGAAAAATTGCAATAAGGGTATGGTGTACCCATGTGTTGACAACAAGATGAGGATCGTGGAACTCTGATAGGCTACTATGGAATGTATACCCTTTGTAGAAAATAATTCAACCAAGGTATGTTGTACCCTTTGTTGACAGAAAATAATGCAACCAGGGGATGGTGTACCCTGTGTTGAAAGAAAATTGTGCAATCAAGGGATGGTATAAAATCTGTTGACAACAAGATCAGGCTCGTGGCACTCTGAAATGCTACTAGGGAAAGTTATTCCCTATGTAGAAAATAATTCAACTAGGGGATGTTGTACCCTGCGTTGACAGAAAATATTGCAAGCAGGGGATGGTGTACCGTGTATTGACAAAAAGATGAGACAACCAGGGGATGTTGTACCCTGTGTTAACAGAAAATAAAGCATTCAGGGGATGATGTACCCTGTGTTGACAGAAAATAATTCTACCAGGGGATGGTGTACCCTGTGTTGACAGGAAATAATGCATCCAGGGGATGGTGTACCTTGTGTTGACAGAAAATAATGCAACCAGGTGATGGTGTACCTTGTGTTGACAACAATATGAGACAACCAGGGGATGTTGTACCCTGTGTTGATAGAAAGTAATGAATCCAGGGTATGGTGTACCCTTTGTTGATAGAAATTAATGCAACCACGGGGTGGTGTTCCCTGTGTTGACAACAAGATGAGACAAGCATGGGATGTTAAACCCTATGTTGACAGGAAATAATGCAACGGAGGATTGCGTACCCTATGTTGAAAACAAGATGATACAACTAGCGGATGTTGTACCCTGTGTTGACATACAATGCTACTAGGGAATGTTATAACCTATGTAGAAAATAATTCAACCAAAAGAGTTTGTACCCTGTGTTGACAGAAATTAGTGCAACCAGGGGATGGTGTACCATGTGTTGATAGAAAATAAATCAATGAGGGGATGGTGTACCCTGTGTTGACAACAACATGAGGCTCGTGGCACCCTTAAATGCCACTAGGGAATGTTATACCCTATGTAGAATATAATTCAACCAGGGGATGTTGTAGAAAGAAAATAATGCAACCAGGGGATGGTGTACCCTGTGTTGACAACAACATAAATAACCAGGGGATGTTGTACCCCGTGTTGACATAAAATAATGCAACTAGGGGATGATGACCCCTCTGTTGGCAGAAAATAATTCAACAAGGGGATGGTGTACCGTGTGTTGACAGAATATAATGCACCTAGGGGATGGTGTACCCTGTGTTGACAGAAAATAATGCATCTTGGAGATGGTATACCTTGTGTTGACATAAAATAAAGAAACCAGGGGATGGCGTACCGTGGATTGACAACAAGATGAGACAACCAGGGGATGGTGTACCCTGTGTTGACAGAAAATAATACATCCAGGGGATGGTGTACTCTATGTTGACTTAAAATAATGCATCCAGGGGATTGTGTACCCTCTGTTGACAGTAAATAATGCATCCAGGGGATGGTGTACCCTGTGTTGACAGATAATAATGCAACCAGGGGATGGTGTATGCTGTGTTGAAAACAAGATAAAGCTCATGGCACTATGAAATGCTACTACGGAAAGTTGTACCCTGTGTAGAAAATAATTCAACTAGGGGATGTAGTAGCATGTGTTGAAAGAAAATAATGCAACCAGGGGATGGTGTACCTTGTGTTGACAACAAGATGAGATAACTAGGGGATGTTGTGCCCTGCGTTTACAAAAAATAATGCAACCAGGGGATGGTGTACCCTGTGTTGACAGAAATTAATGCAACCAGGGGATGGTGTACCCTGTGTTGATAGAAAATTAATGCATCCAGGGGATGCTGTACCCATTGTTGCCAGAAAAATATGCATCCAGGGGATGGTGTACCCTGTGTTAACAGAATATAATGCATCCAGGGGACAGTATACCATGTGATAACAAAAAATAATGCAACCAGGGGATGGCGTACCTTGTGTTGACAACAAGACAAGACAACCAAAGAGATGTTGTACCCTGTGTTTATAGAAAATAATGCATCCAGGGGATGGCGTACCCTGTGTTGACATAAATTAATGCAACAAGGGGATGGTGTACACTATGTTGACAACAAGATGAGACGACCAGGGGATGTTGTACCCTGCGTTGATATAATCTAATTCAACCAGGGGATGTTGTACCTTGTGTTGACAGAGAATAATGCAATCAGGGAATGGTGTACCCCCTGTTGACAACAACATGAGGCTCGTTGCACCCTGGAAACCTACTAGGGAATGTTATACCCTATGTAGAAAATAATTCAATCAGGGGATGTTGTGCCGTATGTTAGCTGAAAATAATGCAAACAGAGGATCGTGTACCATGTGTTGACAACAACATGAGACAACTAGGGGATGTTGTACCCGGTGTTGAAAGAAAATATTGCAACAAGGGGATGGTGTACCCTCTCTTAACAGAAAATAACGCAACCAGGGAATGGTGTACCCTGTGTTGACAGAAAAAATGTATCCAGGGGATTTTGTACCCTATGTTGATAGAAAATAATGCATCCAGGGGATAGTATACCCTGTGTTGACAGAAAATAACGCAACCAGGGGATGGCGTACCCTGTGTTGACAACAAGATGAGACAACCAGGGGATGTTTTACCTTATGTTGACAGAAAATAATGCAACCAGGGGATGGTGTACCCTATGTTGACAATAAGATGAGACAACTAGGGGATGGTGTACCCTGTGTTGACTGAAAATAATGCATCCAGGGGATGGTGTACCCTCTGTTGACAGAAAATAATGCATTTAGGGGATTGTGTTCCCTGTGTTGACAACAAGATGAGGCTCGTGGTATTCTGAAATGCTACTAGGGAACGTCATACCCTATGTAGAAAATAATTCAACCAAGGGAAGTTGTACCATGTGTTGACAGAAAATAATGCAACCAGGGGATGGTGTACCCTGTGTTGACAACAAGATGAGGCTCGTGGCACTTTGAAATACTACTAGGAAATGTAATACCTTATGTAGAAAATAATTCAACTAGGAAATGTTGTACCCTGTGTTGACAGAAAATAATGCAACCAGGGGATGGTGTACCCTGTGTTGACAATAAGATGAGGCAACCAGGGGATGTTGTATCCTATGTTGACAGAAAATAATGCAACCAGGGGATGGTGTACCCTGTGTTGACAGAAGATAATGCAACTAGGGGATGGTGTACCCTGTGCTGACAACAAGATGAGGCTCGTGGGACTCTGAAATGCAACTAGGGAATGTTATACCCTATGTAAAAAATAATTCAACCAGGGGATGTTACACCTTATGTTGAAGATAGTGTGTTGATTCCCTATATTGAAACTAAAAATAACCTGCTTAAATGTATATCGGAAGGAAATCGTGGATTTCAGAACTCACTTTGGTTGTGTTCGTCTTTCCATGAACTGTTTCACTAAACTATTCTTTTCTTGTTCCAAACAAAGAAAGATTCGTTCCTTTTAAAATAGTGGTGTGTTTCTGGCCTTGATTTCGTGGGCGACTTGACCTGGTGTTCATTACACTTGTTAGAAGAACCATCCTGTCGATAATCATACAAATTGTCGAGAGATTTGGAATTTTCTCTCTGAAGATATTCATTCTCAACATCAATACCTGACTATTTTGCGTTTATCATCCTTTGTGTCTATGGTGCAAAAGACTTTGTTCCCCAAAAAAATTTTCGATGAGTAACTTTAGTTTACCCTTGAAACACTGCTAAGTACTTCCAGCTTTTTATTGACAAGGAATATCAAAGTCGGCTTCATACTATTTAAGCCCAGAAACTTTTGCTTCATGTAATGGGGAAACTGTAACCAATTTTGTGGAATTTTCTTTGCTTTGCTTTGACAAAATTAAACTTAATGGGACTTGAGAATAACAGGATGAAAGAAAATAAGTAGGTGAACCAATGAGCATTACAACATAATCAATAAGCATCCCTTTTAGAGGAAAAATTAGAAAGGACTAATCGGGAGGAATATGCTGACATCAATGAACATGACATGCACTTTGGACTCGATGCCCGAGCCGTCTAAACTGTCTAATTCTCAAAATCTGTTGTGAAATTCTCTTTGAAACTGAGTTCTTTAACCATGTTTGTGCCGGGATATTAGAAGATCTAAAATCAATCAACGATGCCCTATGTGGGTTTTCACCAATTGACCTCTCTCATTTGCCTTTTTCTCAACTCACCATCGCCTTATAGTGCCCGTAAGGGTTTTCACCCATAGGACTCTCTCATTTATTTTCTCAACCAACCATCGCCTTATAGTGCCTGTAAGGGTTTTCACCAATAAGACTCTCTCATTTATTTTCTCAACTCACCATCGCCTAATAGTTCCCGTGAGGATTTTCACAAATAAGACTCTCTCATTTGTTTTTCTCTCTTTGCAATGGTTGAAGCATCACTCGCAGTGTACTGACTCAGCATTCTCAAAAGCTGATCAGAAGGTCTTAAAAGGGAAAGGTAAAGGGAACTAGTCAACTGAATTACAACTTTTAGAACCATTTGATGGAACACCGTCCTAAAAAAAAATAAAAACATGCCCCTATTTCTTTTAATATTGGGGAAATATCGATTTTTGTTTGGTGTGACTGAACCTCAGAGAGAGGTTGCCGACGTATCCTTTCGGAATTAAGTCGAACGTAGTTCAAGAACTCTGTTTTGATTTTTGATTATTTTTTGTGATTTGATTTGATTTTGTTTTTTTAAGTACATTGGTTTCAAAAAAGGGTAAAGAAAAGAAATATAAAAAAGGCTTTAAAGGGCTAACTAGTGTTGACCAGTGTTTGGGTAGCGAGAATAATAGCCTTCGTCATCCCAACCTAAGAATGCTAAGTATAAACCAAATGGCCCCAACAAAATCCTATCAGATGTTAGTATCTTTTGATCGCATCTGCATTGACGGATATGTCTACCACCTTTCCTTCTATATCTACCAAGTGTAGAGCTCCTTTTGACAATATTTTCTTGACAAGGTAAGGACCTTGCCAATTCGGGGCGAACTTTCCTTTTGCTTCTTCCTGGTGTGGGAAGATGCATTTCAAAACAAGTTGTCCTACCTCAAATTTTCTTGGGCATTATTTCTTATTGTAAGCGCGTGCCATTCTTTGTTAATAACTGAACAAAACAAACTTCCGCCAAACGCTTTTCATCAATCATACTTAAATGTTCCAACCGCGACTTCACCCATTCAGTATTCTTAATTCCCACTTCAACAATTATTCAGAGTGAGGGAATCTCAATTTCAGGAGGTATATTTGCTTCAATGCCATAATCTAACAAGTTGGGCGTTGTACCGACTAATGTACGGATGGTTTTCCGGTATCCCAAAAGAGCAAACGACAATTTCTCGTGCCATTGTCTATGTTAGAAACACGTTCTCAATGCAATATACTAAACGTGTACTCTTTTGTAGGTTTTGATGAATGACAAACGAAGCAAAAATTGATATATGACGGAATTCAAGTACAAGCGCACAATGGTTGCGAATAAGATTGAAGATCAAGATATAGCTTTTAATTGTTATTGAGTTGTTCTAAATTGTAATCTCGATCCTATAACTTGACTCATAGTATGGCCTCTCTCATAAAACTATTTTCCAAAATCATGCATATTTAATTCTGTGTCAAAAAGATTTTAAATCATGCATATTTACATTAGACAAAATGCTTTCTAAACATGCCTCAAAAATCTGGGCTAAAATAATCGATTATGTACTTATGATAATCGATTGTTTCTGAGCCAAGACTGCATGACAATCGATTATGAATTAATGGTAATCGATTGTGAGTAAGACATTGAACATCAGATTTTTCCAAATCTGCATGATAATCGATTGTGAACAAATGACAATCGATTGTTGTTGAGGTAAAGTTTTTCAATACTCAAAATAATCGATTATGAACTAATGGTGATCGATTGTGTTGAGTTGATGTCTTCCAGTGATTTTAAATTTAATTAAGTAATCGATTATGTCTTTAGATAATCGATTATCACTGAGACAGTAAGTTTTATGATTTTCAGAAAATAACAAGTAATCGATTGTTGCAAAGGACAATCGATTGTTGAAGCTAGCCGTTGTCAAATGATTTTCAAATACCATAAGGTAATCGATTATTGATTCTAGATAATCGATGTTCTGCTTAAAATCTGGAAATGATTTTTAGAACGTTGCTGAAGTAATCGATTATTGATTTTATATAATCGATGTTTTGCTTAAAGTCTGGAAATGATTTTTAGAACGTTGCTAAAGTAATCGATTATAGATTATGTATAATCGATTGTGAAGCGTTAAATCTGGGATTGATTTTTAAACTGACTGGCAGATAATCGATTGTTTGGTCTTAATAATCGATTATCACTGAGTAATTTCAGCAACTCTTAATTGGCAATTAGACAACGGTTGAACCAACTTTTTCAACTATAAATACAGCTTCATTTCAGTGTTTTAAAAACAACAACATACACAAAACTGATCATTACATTGCTATAAGCTTTCATTCAATTGTTCTTCATTTTCTACTCATTTGATAAAGCTTTTGAGAGCCATATTATTGCTTAAAGTTGTTGTGATCTTGAACATATTCTTTTACTCATATCTACTCAATAAGGAGTACTTTAGTTAAGTGAGTGAGTGTCCAAGTATTTGATATACTTGTAAGAGAATTGCGATTCTCTTGTTTCAAGAAACTTGCGTTTCCTTGGGTGAAGTCTTTGAGATTGCGATCTCCGAGCAACTGTTTGAGGCTTGTGTCCTCAAGTGTGTAACGGTTTGTTGAGCACCCTTAAGCTTAACAAGATAGTGAAAAATCTCGAGAGAGTCTCTCGGGGACTGGGCTAACCACGTTGGTGGCCAACCAGTATACATCTTTGTGTAAGTTTATTTTTCTGCATTTATTTTACTTCCTGCAAAGTTTAAATTCCGCAAGAAAACGCTAAATTCTATTAATACGCTATTCACCCCCCCTCTAGCGTAAAGCGTAGTTTCTAACAATTGGTATCAGAGCCCAACTCTCTGAAAACTTAACCGTTTGAGAGAACCATCCATGGCTTCTACTCTTGACTCTTTTGCAGGAATTGAAGAAGGACAATGCTCTACACGACCTCCTCTATTCAACGGCACAAACTACTCATACTGGAAGGAGAGGATGCAAATCTTTGTGCAATAAAATAGCTTTCATTTGTGGAAAGTATTCACCAATGGAAACCAAATCCCAACCAAGAAGGTGGAAGACGAATGGGTTCCAAAGACCGAAGAGGAATATACCGCGGAGGATATTCGTAAGGTTCAAAATAATGCCAAAGCTATAAATTTATTATATTGTGCTGTTAATGCTAACGACTACAGGAAGATATCATGTTGCAAAACAGCAAAAGAAATGTGGGATAAGCTTGAAGTGACATACGAAGGAACCGACCAGGTACGAGAAGCTAAAATTGATTTCTTAACTCACTCTTATGAACTATTCCACATTAAGGAAGGAGAAAAGTAGACGAAATGTTTGAGCAATTCTCAATGATCGTGAATGATCTACACGCCCTCAAAAAGACGTTTACGGATAGAGAACTTGTCCGGAAGATCCTCAGAAGTCTCACTCCGGCATGGCGATCAAAGGCCGATGCAATCCAAGAATCCATTGGCATCACAAATGTCACAATTGAAGCATTAAGAGGTAATCTCAAAACCTATGAATCAACTATACTTAACCCGTTTGTTGATGATCAAAGAAGGCAAAGGATTGCTCTAAAGGCTAGCCAACCACAAATTGATGAGGAAGGTGACAACGAGTTTGGACTCGTTATCAAAAGGTTTCAAAAATTCATGCGCAAAGAGTATGAACGCAAGAACAAAAAGCAAGGCGATCAACTAAAATGCTATGAATGCGGAGAAACCGGGCACATAAAATCAAATTGCCCTAACATCAAAAAGGAGAAGAAACCCTTCAAAAAGCAACGTGCATACATCTCTTGGGGAGGAGATTCCGGAGATGAAGCAAGCGAAGAAGAAGACGATGAAGCAGCAAATTTATGTCTCATGGCTCAAGAAGACGGCAAAGACGAGGTAAGTCAAATCTCTTCTCAAAATTTCTTTACTCTTGATGAAATGAGAAATGCTTTTGATGAACTATATGCTGAATTTATCAAAGCTTCAAAAACTGTCAAAAGTGTTAAAAAAAGCGCTTCTCTAAAAGAAAAAGATTTTCAAACACAGCTTTCATTAAAAGAAAAAGAATTAGAAAAACTGGTATTCGAAAATGAGAAGCTAATAGAGGAAAACAAGTTTTATGGAAAAAGAAGTGCTGATAAACCTGAAGGTTCTACTAGAAACTGTTCTTCTTGTGTGCTTCTTAAGAATGAAGTAGCTAGACTTAAAGGCACATTAGATAAGTTTAATTCTTCGCATAAAAACTTGAATGATGTGCTTGTTAATCTAAAATCAACTAAACATGGAATAGGATTCAAGAATGAAGAAAAGGTTGGTGCTAAACCACAACAACCTAGAGCTCAACCTAGGACTAATAACCAAAATGCTTATCCTAGAAGTAGAAATCCTAGAAATAACTTGCATGTTAGACCAAATAGTGAAAATGCTAGAAGACCTAGAAATGATGCATATTTTAGGCCAAACCTTGAACAATTTAGAAGACCAAGAAATGACCCTCCACCTAGAAATAGATATTCTAGAAATGATGCATATTTTAGACAAACTTGTAAACCTCCTAGAGCTCATAATAGGAGAAACAATGGTGTTCAAAGTAGAGTAAGCAACCTTCATTCATCTAGTTACTATGTACCTAGAAAAATGCATAATCCCAACGTGACTTGTCATTATTGTAGACGTATTGGTCATATTGCTCCCGCTTGCTTTACTCGTCATAGACATATAAATCAATTGCATCATTATAACATGCCTAACCCTCAAGGACCCAAGATGGCATGGGTACCTAAAGAACATTAATTTGTTTTGTAGGTGTGCTTGAAGGGATCAAGTGTACTATGGTACCTTGATAGTGGATGCTCCAAACACATGACGGGAGATGAATCCAAATTCCTTCAACTAGAGCACAAAGAAGGAGGAAGTGTCACATTTGGTGATAACAATAAAGGAAAAATCATCGGCATTGGTTCGGTCGGTAAGGACGAAAACTCCTCTATTAAACATATACTACTTGTGAAAGGTTTGAAGCATAATCTCTTGAGCATAAGCCAATTATGTGACAAGGGAAATCTTGCTCTATTTAATTCGGATGAATGTCTTGTATTTAGACGTAGTGATTTCAAGATCATACTTCGTGGTTTTAGAATTGATAATATCTATATGGTTGATCTTGCAAACTCCTCACCCGAATATGTTGATTGTTTAGTAAGCAAAGAGGATAACTCTTGGCTATGGCATCGTAGAGTAGCACACATGAACATGCATCTTTTGAACAAGCTTCTTTCTCAAAACTTAGTAGTTGGTCTTCCCAGTTTAAAGTTTGAAAATGATTCTATTTGCGATTCTTGTCAAAAAGGGAAGCAAACCAAAGCTTCTTTTAAATCCAAGAATATTGTTTCAACGTCTAGACCTTTGCAATTACTTCACATGGATTTATTTGGTCCCTCTCGTATTGAAAGTCTTGGTAAAAATAAATATGTTTTTGTAATTGTTGATGACTTTTCTAGATTTACTTGGACTCTATTTCTTGCAAATAAAAGTGATGCTTTTCAAAATTTCAAGTATTTCCTTAAGCGTGTTCAAAACGAAAAGGAATCGATCGTCACTTCGATTAGAAGTGATCATGGGGGAGAGTTTGATCACAATCTCTTTGCGGATTTTTGTGACGAACTCGGAATCGAACACACCTTTTCCGCTCCACGGACACCACAACAAAATGGGGTGGTGGAAAGGAAAAATAGGTGTCTCGAAGAGATGGCAAGAACCATGCTCGACGAAGCTAAGATTCCCAAATATTTTTGGGCGGACGCCGTGAGTACCGCTTGCTATGTTTTAAATAGAGCAGCAATTCGGCCGATACTCATGAAAACCCCATATGAACTATATAAGGGTAGAAAACCCAACATTTCTCATTTACGTGTTTTTGGTTGTAAATGTTTTGTTCATAATAATGGGAAGGACCAATTGGGTAAGTTTGATGCTAAATCGGATGAAGGTATTTTCATTGGTTATTCCTCACGTAGCAAAGCATATAGGATCTTTAACAAAAGAACCCAAATTGTGGAGGAATCCCCTCATGTTGTGTTTTCCGAAGATAATACTCGCTTGGCGAGAAAGGAATCCGGTTTTGATCTTGCAGGTATCTTGGATAGCTTGAAAGATAAAATCCAAGAAGAACCTTCAAAGGAAAACAAAAATGAAATTGGGGAACAACCAACGGAAGAAGCGCCACAATTAGAAAAAGGAATAAATACGCCTAACGAGTGGAGAACGATCAAGGATCATCCTCTCGAACAGGTAATTGGCGATGTTGGAGAAAAGGTAAGTACCCGAAACTCTCTTAAGAACACTCTAGGACACAATTCTTAAGAGTTCACGGCATTACTTGTTAACACTAGTGTAATTTATTAATTTCGCTATAAATTACTAACTTGAGCGTCGGAGACGTTTAAATCTATTTTGCAGGTACCACCCCAAAGGTAGGGGGAATTATGAAGTTTTAGCACAAAATAATCGACTATTTCAAGCCACTAATCGATTATTTTCTGTGCAGTACATCGATTATCAGTATCAATAATCGATTGTTTATGACTGATTATTACTATTATGCATCTGTGTTTAATTTTTTACTTCCTAAATTGCATAATCGATTTCCGCCTCAGTCATTCAGCAATGCTTTCTACAATAATCGATTATTTTTTCATACAATCGATTATTTGACAAATTCTGATATTCTCCAAGTTCACTGTATCAAATTAGTTCCCTAAATAATCGATTACCAAGAATTGACAATCGATTACTTCATATTAATTTTTTGTTACCGTTTGGCTCCTCAATCGATTCCTGTCAGGTCTTAAATGCTCCATAATCGATTACCAAAATTTAACAATCGATTATTTCATTCAAATTTTTTACCGTTTGACTCAAGAATCGATTTGTCAGATTCAAAATCTCAATCAAACAGTAAATACAATCGATTATTTCAGTTCAATAATCGATTATCTAACGGTCAGTAATTTTAATTCTTACCTTTTTCTGACTGCTCCTAAACCAAAATCTCAGCAAATGTCTCCATTCAATGCTTGATAATCCTTTCCTCTATAAATAGGCATCATAAGAGCTCACATTCACCCACTCAAGCACTATCTCTAGTATTCAAAAGCTAAATCTCTTCTATTTTCTTTGCCAAATTCCAGCAGTCTTTCTCCTAACATGTCTGGACGATCTTCAAAACGTTCCCGATCCAAACATGGCGCATCAGCCTCAACCGCCCCTCCTCCTTTAAATTTTCCATACCAAGACGGTTCCGTCTTGTTCTTTGAAACTGAAAATGAACTCACAAGGTTCCTATCAAAATTTGAGAAACGCACCATTCTTCCTCCTCGGTTCTCAAATAGTAAACTCCTTGAGCCTTTCACCCCTGCCGCAAATATGTTAAAGGAGTGTCAACTATATGACTTCTTGCTTCTCACTCATCCTCACATAAACACAACTCTCGTTCAAGCTTTTTACTCAAACCTCCATAAAGATGAAGATGGCGAACTTGTCACCTCCATTAATGGGGTTCAAATTCTTCTCTCTGAAGAGAATCTCCACACCATTGCCCGCCTTCCAAATGAAGGTGAAGACCTTTACCGGTATATTGATAAGGCCGGGGCTCTCTTTGATGAAACCATCCTTCTCCACCAAGCCGGTATAACCTCCTATGATCCATCTATCTCTACCCGTCGTCCTACCATAACGGGAATGGATCCAAACTACCGGTTGATTCTTTACTTTATCACCCGAGTCCTCAAGCCTAGACGGCACAATCACACCACCATCTCCCAGAAGGATACCAAACTCCTGCATGCCATTGTCACCGGAGCCAAAATAAATTGGTGTCGGCTCATCAAAATTCATATGCTCAATGCCATCGGTGATGACATGCCTCTTCCTTATGCCCTCCTCATTATGAACTTCCTTGAAGCATCCGGATTTGTCACGGAAAATGGTCCTCTCAAAAGGAGTACCAAAATTTGGGAAATCTCGGAGTCTTCTTTCCATCATGATGGTGATCATGCTCCAGCTCCTTCTTCAAGTCGTCCACCCCGTCGTGCTCGTTCGTCCTAAGAGCCTACTCTCCAAACCATATCCGACCAGCTTGCTCAACTCACTCATGAGATCCATGGATACTTTGATCATGTCAATTATCCATATGCAGCTCTCGTTCCTTTTGAAGCAGCGCCGGATAACGAGGCGGACAACGACGGAAATGAATAAATTTTTTTGTGTTTTGTGTGGTTTTTGCTGTTGTTCTCTTTGGTTCCCATTGATGTACCCTCTTTTTTTTTCCAATAAATAAACCTTGTTTATTTCATCTTTTTGCATCTTTCCTTACTATTTTTTTGCTAATGGCAAAAGGGGGAAGAAAACGGGATATCGGGTATGCACCACCTCTTAATTTATTGATTGCTTATAAGCTAAAATTGAGGGGGAACTCTTAAATTGAGGGGGAACAAGAACAAAATTGCATAATTGTCACTTGTCTTGAATTGTCAATATCTTTTGCCTAAATTGCATATCCCGCTTAATGTTTGCCATTATCAAAAAGGGGGAAATTGTTAGAAACACGTTCTCAATGCAATATACTAAACGTGTACTCTTTTGTAGGTTTTGATGAATGACAAACGAAGCAAAAATTGATATATGACGGAATTCAAGTACAAGCGCACAATGGTTGCGAATAAGATTGAAGATCAAGATATAGCTTTTAATTGTTATTGAGTTGTTCTAAATTGTAATCTCGATCCTATAACTTGACTCATAGTATGGCCTCTCTCATAAAACTATTTTCCAAAATCATGCATATTTAATTCTGTGTCAAAAAGATTTTAAATCATGCATATTTACATTAGACAAAATGCTTTCTAAACATGCCTCAAAAATCTGGGCTAAAATAATCGATTATGTACTTATGATAATCGATTGTTTCTGAGCCAAGACTGCATGACAATCGATTATGAATTAATGGTAATCGATTGTGAGTAAGACATTGAACATCAGATTTTTCCAAATCTGCATGATAATCGATTGTGAACAAATGACAATCGATTGTTGTTGAGGTAAAGTTTTTCAATACTCAAAATAATCGATTATGAACTAATGGTGATCGATTGTGTTGAGTTGATGTCTTCCAGTGATTTTAAATTTAATTAAGTAATCGATTATGTCTTTAGATAATCGATTATCACTGAGACAGTAAGTTTTATGATTTTCAGAAAATAACAAGTAATCGATTGTTGCAAAGGACAATCGATTGTTGAAGCTAGCCGTTGTCAAATGATTTTCAAATACCATAAGGTAATCGATTATTGATTCTAGATAATCGATGTTCTGCTTAAAATCTGGAAATGATTTTTAGAACGTTGCTGAAGTAATCGATTATTGATTTTATATAATCGATGTTTTGCTTAAAATATGGAAATGATTTTTAGAACGTTGCTAAAGTAATCGATTATAGATTATGTATAATCGATTGTGAAGCGTTAAATCTGGGATTGATTTTTATATCACTGAGTAATTTCAGCAACTCTTAATTGGCAATTAGACAACAGTTGAACCAACTTTTTCAACTATAAATACAGCTTCATTTCAGTGTTTTAAAAACAACAACATACACAAAACTGATCATTACATTGCTATAAGCTTTCATTCAATTGTTCTTCATTTTCTACTCATTTCATAAAGCTTTTGAGAGCCATATTATTGCTTAAAGTTGTTGTGATCTTGAACATATTCTTTTACTCATATCTACTCAATAAGGAGTACTTTAGTTAAGTGAGTGTCCAAGTATTTGATATACTTGTAAGAGAATTGCGATTCTCTTGTTTCAAGGAACTTGCGTTTCCTTGGGTGAAGTCTTTGAGATTGCGATCTCCGAGCAACTGTTTGAGGCTTGTGTCCTCAAGTGTGTAACGGTTTGTTGAGCACCCTTAAGCTTAACAAGATAGTGAAAAATCTCGAGAGAGTCTCTCGGGGACTGGACTAACCACGTTGGTGGCCAACCAGTATACATCTTTGTGTAAGTTTATTTTTCTGCATTTATTTTACTTCCTGCAAAGTTTAAATTCCGCAAGAAAACGCTAAATTCTATTAATACGCTATTCACCCCCCCCTCTAGCGTAAAGCGTAGTTTCTAACAGTCTAGACCCTTGGACCATCTTCCTAAGAATCTTTTTTATGTTCTTATTTGAAGCTTCAACAGCTCCATTAGCTTTGGGCCGGTAAGGATTAGAATGGCGATGCTCAATTTTAAATTGTTCACATACCTCCTTCATCAAATGACTATTCAAATTAGCAGCATTATCTGTAATAATGGTTTTTGTAATCCCGAAACGATAGATGATGTTGGAGTAAAAGAATTCTACTACTACATTCTTGGTTAATTCATTCAATGTAATAGCTTCTGCCCATTTGGTGAAGTAATCAATTGCAACCAAGATGAATATGAGCCCATTTGACGCTTTTGGCTCAATCGGGGTAGTGACGTCCATTCGCCAAGCAACAAAGGACAAGGAGACGACATAAGATACAACTCTAAAGGATGCGAGTGAATCAAATCACTGTGAATTTGACACTGGTGGCACTTGCAAACAAAACGAAAGCAATCTCGCTCTATAGTAAGCCAATAATATCATGCCCGAAGGATCTTCTTTGCTAGAACATATCCATTCATGTGCGGACCACAAACTCCCGAATGCACCTCATTCATAATAATTTCAGCTTCTTTGGCATCCACACATATCACAAATTCAAATCCAGGGTTCTTTTGTATAGTATTTACCCACTCAAAAAGAAACCATTAGAGAGTTGCCTAATAGTTCTCTTTTGATCCCTATTAGCATGTTCCGTATATTCTCTTGTTTTCAGAAATTGTTTAATATCACAGTACCATGGTTCACCATCTAGTTCTGCTTCAATTGTATTGCTATAACCATGTTGATCCCGAATTTTAATTTCTAATAGGGCAATGTGAGTATTACCAGGATATGGAAGCATTGAGGCCAGAGTGTCCAAGGCATCAGCTAATTCATTATGAAACCTGGGTATGTATTTGAACTCGATGGACTCAAATCTCTTGCTAAGATCTTCCACACATTGCTTATATGGAATGAGCTTGATGTCTGGTGTCTCCCAAGCGCCTTGAGCTTGCCTAATAAGCAAATCTGAGTCTCCCATCACCAATAAATCATGCACATTTAGGTTTATTTCCATGTTTAGACCCATGACGCAAGCTTCATATTCTGCTGTGTTGTTTGTACAGAAGAAACGAAGTCGTCCTGTGGCAGGGTAATGTTTCCCAATAGGTGATACGAGACTTGCTCCAATCCCTTGGCCTCTAATATTAACAGCCTCATCAAAGTATAGTTACTGTCATCTCGGCTACTTCTTTAACAAAATAACCTCTTCATCTGCAAAGTATGTGTTCAAAGGTTCATAATCATCATCAACTGGATTTTCTTCCAAATGATTAGATAAAGAAGTTCCTTCATGGCTGTACGGATGACATAAACAATATCAAACTCTGTGAGCAATATTTTCCACTTTGCTAATCTGCCAATGGGCATTGGCTTCTGAAAGATGTACTTCAGGGGATCCATTCGGGATATGAGGTAAGTTGTATATGCCAAAAGATAATGCCTATGCTTCTGAGCAACCCAAGTAAAGGCACAACATGTCCTTTCCAAAAGACTGTATTTGGTCTCATAAGTGGTAAACTGTTGGCTCAAATGATATATTGTCTGTTCCTTTTTTTCCTGTGGCACCATCTTGACCCAGAACACAACCAAAAGAAGTATCATTTACTAACAAATATAAAAATAGAGGCCTATCAGGTTCCTGCAAGACCAAAACAAGAGGATTTGTCAAGTATTCTGTGATCTTATCAAAAGCTACTTGGCACTCATCTGTCCACTTGATAGATGCGTTCTTTTTCAACAGTTTGAATATACGCTCACATGTGTCTGTAAGCTGTGAAATGAACCTACTGATGTAGCTTAACCTCCCGAGCAAACTCATGACTTATTTTTTCATTCTTCGGGGGAGGCAGTTCTCGAATGGTTTTTATCTTGGAGGGATCTAACTCAATGCCTCTTCGATTAACTATAAAACCCAAAAGGAACTCCAAATGAACATTTGGCTGGATTAAGTTTGAGATTATACCTTCGTAGCCTTTCAAATAACTTTTTCAAGTCTTTCACATGATCATCTTGTTTTTTATACTTAATGATCACGTCATAAACATATACCTCAATCTCTTTAAGCATCACGTCATGGAATATGGTAGTCATGGCCCTCATGTACATTGCTCCTGCATTCTTCAAACCAAATGGCATGACCCTATAACAGTAAGTTCCCCATGGAGTGGTGAAGGCGGTCTTTTCTGCATCTTCTACATCTATTAGAATCTTGTGATACCTGGCATAACAATCCACAAAAGATTGGATCTCATGTTTAGCACAATTGTCCACAAGGATATGAATGTTGGGTAAAGGAAAGTTGTCCTTTGGACTTGCTTTATTTTAATCTCTATAGTCAACACAAACTCTAATTTTCCTGTCCTTCATTGGCACTGGCACAACGTTCGCTAACCATGTAATATATCGGATGACCCTGATCACATTTGCACTTAGTTGCTTCGTGACTTCTTCTTTAATCTTATCACTCATGTCTGTGTTACAGTTCCTTTTTTTTGTTGGATTGGTTGAAAATTAGGATATGTGGGAAGCTTATGGACCACCAAATCGGCACTCAAACCCGGCATGTCATCATCGACCAAGCAAATACATCTCTATACTCGAACAAGACTCTAATTATGGCATCTCTCATCTTTTGTTCGGTATGAATGCTTTTTTTTTGTTTCTCTGATTTCTTCAAGATATCCCAGGTTAATTGCCTCAGTTTTATTTAAGTTAGGCTTAGGCTTATTCTCAAATTTATCCAATTCTCTTTTTATTTTATTAAAAGCCTCATATTCATCATACTCAACTTCTTGATTTGTTATTTCGAGATTAGACAACTTTTTAAGACCTGGGAATGAATTCCATATGCATGTCATGTTTCTAAAGCCATTATTAATGAAACTTAAAAATGATGAGAAATTAAACAAAATTAGGGAAAGGAAAAGACGGAATTCTACTATGAAACTGGAACTTCATTTCATTGAATTTGAAAGGATAGAAGGGTTAACATCAAAGCAAAGAAATTAAACTGAAATATATTTATTACAACCCTGAAAATAATCCAAATACAGAAATAAGCAACAAAACAGACTACCAAGACTCCTTCATTCGAAGAGGAGTTGCTTCCCAGTTGTTGAGCGAGGTATAGTAGTTGAACACTTGCACGGCTAGAGCCCTCACCAACTTGAACCATATTGATCCCATAGAACTTCTCGTTGAGACCCTGGAAAACTTCACAAATGTCATCCTGAGTAGAAGGATTTTGGACTTCTTCAAATTTTGGCTAGACAAAAGAGTAGGCAATGCGAGGGATTGGTTTTTACAATTTCCAACCATTCTTTTTGCGTGCCTTGGCTCTGTTTATGTCAGCCGATGTTGGTTTAAATCCCAAGTCAAAGGTATCTTTATTCAAAAAGGGAGCAATGTGGTTCACAATTCCTTCCAGAAATGATCCTAATCCTTTTCCTGGTTCATATCCGTTCCTCAACATTAGTGAAGCTACCATCATAGATGTTGCTAGATGATAGGGATGCGAAATTGGTTTTCTTTCTTCCACTTGGTCTACCAAAATCAATTCAAATGTTTGATATATGAGGGATTCACATCCTTCCTTGGCCTCTATACACGGAATGGATGGGTCATTATAGAGGGATAGGTGGTCCTCCCCATGCACAACAATTTCTTGCCTGTCATATTCAAATTTGACCATTTGATGTAAGGTGGATGGTATAGCTCAGGTCATATGGATCCACGGCCTTCCTAGAAGAAAATTATAGGAGGTTTTCATACCCAACACTTGAAAGACAATGTTAATATTAACTGGGCCAATTGCCATGGTGAGTTCGAATTCCCCAATAGTGTCTCTTTTTGAACCATCAAAAGCTCTCATGCTGACACTACTAGTCCGAATTCTGTTATTGTCAATGTTCAGTTGGTGTAGAATCAAAAGAGGGCATACATCTACACTAGAGCCTCCGTTAATCATGACTCCTTTCACATAATGCCGTTCACATTTGACCATAAGATGTAAAGCTTTATTGTGCCCCTTCCTTAGGTAAATCATCATCGCTGAAAGAAATTTTATTCACCTCAAAGAATCTTTCAGCCATTTTTTCTAGCTGATTCACTGTAGTCTTTTCTGAAACATATGCCTCGTTTAAAGTTTTGATCAACACACGAGAATGTTCTTCAGAATGCAAAAGAAGAGATAACAAAGATATTTGAGCGGGGGTTTTCCTTAGTTGATCGATGATTGAGTAGTCCTGCATTTTCAAATTCTTATGTAATTCCTCTACTTCTTTTTCTGAGATAGGTTCTTTCACTGGAAAGTGATTTTTCTTGGCTTGTTTGGATTTTCTCAATTCCTCTTGTGAGTAGCACCTTCCAGAGCGGGTCAAGCCTCCCATTTCGTCTGTTTCTTCCACTATCTCTTTTCCTTTATATGCCACGAGAGTCTTGTTATAGTTCTAGGGAATAGCTTTTGTGTTTGACACTGGAAGTTGTGCAATAGGTCGGATCACAACTGGCTCTTTTATGTTTCTCAGAGCATTATTAGGAAAAATCTTTTGAATGCCCCAAGGGATGTAAAGTTTTTGCCCACCCAATTGAACCTCAATATTTTTTGATCTTCCAGGGACATAGAGAACTATTTTTTTAGAACTTGCACAGTTTGAAGTAGAACTCTCACCTTTCACAAATAACAGTGCCGATTCAGACGGGCTTACTATCAATTTTGGATTTTGCCCTATGGTTCCAACAATCATCTCTGTCTTGCCAGACGGCTTATAATCCAGATCATCACAAATCCTCCCAATAAAATGGGTATTATCTTGAGCAGGGAGCGGATTATTTGTGATATTAGGAGTGTCTTCATTGTTTTCCACCACAATTACCTTTGCTTCAATCAAATCTTCAATGGATTTCTTTAATGTCCAACAATTTTCAGTACTATGGCCTTGGCCATTTGAGTGATACTCACATCTCGCGTTGGAGTCAAAAAAATTTGAATTTTGATTCGCATAATGCAGCCCGATGGGTTCAATCAACTGCAGCTGCATTAACTTTTGAAATAGGCTTGTATACGATTCTCCAATTGGGGTAAACTCTTTCTTTGGTTCCTCTTCTCTCACATATTCCTATTTGGGACGAGGGTTATATGGAACCTGAAAATTCGGTCGGATTTGACGGGAACCTTGTGGAATCGGTGCTCGCCATTGTTGGTAATTGGAAGGCCTAGCATAAGCCTAAGCATTAAACACTATGTATTGTTGCGAGGGAACAGAGTACCGGGGACCTTGAGGCAGATAATAATTTTGATTAGAATTGGATTGTCCTTGTTGGAATTGCATGTACGAAGGAACTATTTCCCTGTGCACTCCCCCGAACCCGGAGGCCATCATGGATCTTTTCTCCTTCTTTTTCTGATTTCCGAAACTGCCTGACGCGCTTTGAATTGCTTGCGTGGTTGCCTTACGAGCTGCTTGACTCATACTTTTGCCCGACTTCATACCATTCTCAACTATTTCCCAAATCTTAATCGCCTCAGCAAAAGGTTTAACGATAACGGACAACATATAATGGAGGTAATCAGGATCCTGAGCTTGGAGAAAGTAGTCAATCATTTATGCCTCTTTCATTGGTGGTTTGACCTAGCAGCCTGCTCTCTCAACTTGATTGCATATTCTCTGAAGCTTTGTGCTGGTTTTTTCTATATGTTGACAAGAGAAGAGCGTTCTGGCACTATATCAATATTGTACTGAAAATTTTTGACAAAATCTTGAGCCATGTCATTCCAAATTTGCCAGTGATAGATTTCTTGATCTATGAAGCACTCTGAAGCAATTCCTATCAAACATTACCCAAAATAAGCCATGAGTAATTCTTCTTTACCTCCTTCTCCTCTTAATTGGTTACAGTACCTCTTCAAATGGGCAACGAGATCACCATGACCGTCATATTTGTCAAACTTGGGGGTCCTGAAGCCCGGTGGCCAATGAACATGTGGGAACATGCCTAAATCATTGAACGAAACACTCTTGTGGCCTCCCAAACCCCGTATGTTTCTCATGTTTTGTTTTAAACTCTTCATTTTTCAGGTCATTTCCTCTTGTTCCATATTCTTATTGGGATTTTCGATGTCGACTGGGAGCATGTACTGAGGAGTATGCTTGTATGAATCTATAACCTTGAAAGTCATTTCTGGAGGGTAATGTTGGGTATCATAATCATTCAATTGTGGATCATTGTTGAGCTTTTGAGTGAGAGCTGGTTGAGGAACGATGAAAGTTGGTACGATTGGTACAACATGTGGGTCATTTTTTAGGGGTCCCATTGAAGGACGTGGAATGGAAGTACTGGGGATAGTGGGAAGGTTAATGCTCGGACTAAATCCAGGGTTGTACAACGGATTACTAGTTATGGACATGGGCCCTTAATTTGCTATGGTCACATTATGAAGATTATCCGAAGACCTTATGGGTAGTGAGGGCGGTGCTGTCCATTCACCCAGGCTTGGTACATATCTGCTAGTTGTTGTTTCAACACTCTTACTTCTTCAACAAGTCCTGAACCTTGTTCGACAAATTGTCCATGGACATCATCATTATCTGACTGATTCTAATAGTTGATTGCAATTCTACTTTATCCTTTTGACCTTGTGTTGTATGGGTTAGTCGCATGTTTAAACCAAAACCAACCACCTATGTTTACTTTATCTCTTTTGAATGACAAACAACAAACATGTTACATTTAGGCATTTTGCGGATATTAATCACACATTGTATGTCATGCACTTAACGCCATTTTATTTCTAGAATGAGATTGGAAGGCTTCAGGCTTCATCCCGGCTTATTAGTTCATTAGTTTAATTACATCTTGAATTTGATTGATTTTTTTTCTTTTTTTAACCACTTTATTCTTTTTTTTTTTGATTTTATAAAATTATTCGATCGAACCTTGTGTGGGTTGCCTACGCATCATGTGGAGACATGAATCCACTACATCCGAAGCTGAAGTAGAAACTCATCTACATCAATCAAATGTGTGTTTTGGATAGTGCTCATTTTGTACATGTGGGTGATTAAGGTTAGGGTCGACACTAGCCTCAAAAGACAGAATCAATGCATTCAATTTGTAAAACAAACTTTTGTATGGAACTCCATTTTAGGAAACAAAGAGAGGGTGGTTATTTTTGCAATTATGGGCCTTTAATAGTTCTAGACATAACTTTAGGGTCGGGATTGGCATGATGATAAAAGTGATGCTATTTCGAAGATTTTCTAATGCTATTCCAAAAGAAAATAAAAATAAAACATTTAAAAATTTGTGATTAACCGAAACTAGATCTACTAATATGTTTTAAATTAAAAAAAACACTAGACACATTTTCCCTTTCCTTTTAAATTATTATTATTATTATTTTGAAAAATGTGGTCGAACCCTATGGAGGTCGCCCACGTATCTCACATCCGGTGAGAATCAGACCCGCGTAGTTCATTTATATTTCGGGAATAGGATGACACTTTTTTTGTTTTTTGTTTGAAAACAATTATGCTTATTTCGTAATAATCTTTTGGGGTAAATACTGATAGATTTCAAAAATCGGATAAAATTTCCTCCCTTCAGGTTTTCCCTCAATTTATATATAGGTATTTTAGTTTGTTATTTTTTAGGAGCCGGTCAACATGCAAAAGCCGAATCAAACATAATGCACAAGTAGCACATAAGATACATCAGGATGCTCTTGTAATTCTTGGGTACACATGTCCTAGACGGACCCAACCCCTGTGTCGAGTCCCAAAAGTCAAATGCACATGATGCAAACAAGCGTTCCTACTAGGGGTCCGGCACGAGGCTATGTTATTCTAGGTTTAAACCCGGGGGGAGTATTTTTGACCTGGCTTACACAAGCGAACAGCTCGAGCCGAGGTAGGGGCAACGTACCAGGAGCACGGATGTCTACCGGCCTAGTTACTTGACCCAACCTCGTTCTAATTGGTATGACTTATAACAGAAAGTGGTCCACGCGCACGTGTGCACCATAAATTTTGAAGACTCAGAAAGGAGGCATAAGAAAGTAGTTTAATACAATTAAAATAATATCAAAGCAGTAAATTGCATGTTTAAACCAAACCCAACCACCTATGTTTACTTTATCTCTTTTGAATGACAAACAACAAACATGTTTCATTTAGGCATTTTGCGGATATTAATCACATATTGTATGTCGTGCACTTAACGCCATTTTTATTTCTAGAATGAGATTGGAAGGCCATCCCGGCTTATTAGTTCATTAGTTTAATTACATCTTGAATTTGATTGATTTTTTTTCTTTTTTTAACCACTTTATTCTTTTTTTTTTATTTTTTAAAATTATTCGATCGAACCTTGTGTGGGTTGCCTACGCATCATGTGGAGACATGAATCCACTACATCCGAAGCTGAAGTAGGAACTCATCTACATCTGTCAAAGGTGTGTTTTGGATAGTCCTCATTTTGTACATGTGGGTGATTAAGGTTAGGGTCGACACTAGCCTCAAAAGACAGAATCAATGCATTCAATTTGTAAAACAAACTTTTGTAGCAGTAAGTAAAGCAGGTAAGGATCCCAAGCCAATTTAAGCACCACAACACCGCATAACGGCCACCTGCCTGGAGCGGATAAAGTGCACGGCTAAATCCACTTTAGCTTTAAATACTTACTGTTATTAAACCTTTAAACAGGAGTTACGCCGAACTCCCGGTGTTCACAGGATCATTATCATTTTAGTATTATTACTACTTTCCTAAAATCTTGCCAAAGAAAATTTAGCTAGTCATAGTATTACGTACCTTATTTTGCTCCATTATTTCCTTAGTTGATGCTAGATTTTTGCAAGGATAAGAGTATGTGAGAGAGAGTGTATTTTAAAGAGGGAGAATTTTATTATACAAGAGTAAGAAGAGCTGATGATTCCTCTCTAAATTACAAAGTCTTACATATATAGGCAAGGAATGAATACTACACTATCCAGACAAAAAAACTTTTCCTAATAAGACTAAAATCTATCCTAAAAATACTACACTTCTTGAAATAATTCATGACTAAAAAACAAAACTTTTAATCAATACTAAAAAACAAAACTCTTAATCAAGACTAGACAACAAAATCATTAATCAAAACTAAAAAACAAAACTAAAAAAACATTGGAAAATGTTAGCCTAAATACTACATTTGTCTTGAAACTTGTTTGCAAGACTTATACGAAAGTTTAGTCTTCACTTTTCTTGTCTTCAATTTGCTTGTCTTCTTCTTCTTTTTCTTTTGCCATAGTTGGTGGAAGATAAACCTTGGGAATGTCTTCTTTTTTATTGCAATATTTGCAATGGTGTAGGTTGAATAAATCCTTTAGTTGTTGACATAGTAGATATGTTGTTTTTTCTGTCAGCTGCTTTGGATATGTTCTTAATGCATTAGTTGTTGGTGTAGCTTCCCAATTTGCCAGGGTAGTGATCCATCTTGGTAGTTCTTCTATGTCTTTTGTTGTCTTGGCATTTGAGTAGATAATTGTGCTATTTTTGCTGTTGTAGATCCATTTTCCTCCTTCTTCATAGCTGCTTATTAGCTCTTGAATAATGACTTTGGTCATAATAGCTCTTTTGTTTTGTAAAAATTCTACTATTTCTTGAATGGTTAAATCAGGTTGTTCCATAGGTTCTTCACACATAATTATTCTTGTTAGTCCTAGCTTCACTGCTGTGATAGAATGATATATTTCTTGTGGTGTAACTTCGCAGGGTGCCGAATAGATCCTAATAAATATTAAGTCTGTTTTAGTAATTCCCAAGTATTTTTTTACTACTTGGTATAGTTCTGGTATATATTGTAGGTTATCTCCATCTTGTGTATACATTGCATGCAATAGTCCATAGTTATACATAGTTTGTACTAATTTTGGATCTGATTTATTTAGGGCAATTAATTTATTATATCCTTTCAGAGGTTTAGTTTGCCATCCAATTAAATTTTCTGGGTTAAAGTCTGGTGATTGTATATTTTTATTTAGGTAATTGGCAACTTGTATAAACTGGTTGAGGTAGTTGTATATCCGTTGTACAAATTGGTTTTGTGTAGGTTTTTTGGTAATTTCGCTGTAGGTAGTTGTTTGGGGTTTTGGTAGTTGGTAAATAAAGTCTGTCCTTTTTGGAGTAGGTTGTTCTGGTCTAAGTTGGATATTGAAAGGTTTAAGTTTTTTGGCCTGGTGGGTAGTAATTTCTATCCCTTTTCCTTTATCTTTTTTGTCATATTTTTCTTGGCTAATTGTTATTTCTTTAAATTCTTGCAGGTCTATTTCTTCTTTTTTGCTATCTTCCATTTGACTAATTCTGCTTTCCAGCTTTTCAATATTTTTTTCCATACCTTGTAATTTTTGTAATATGTATTGTAATAGCTTTTGTACTATTCCCCTTGTTCAGGTTGTACCTGTCAATCATAATAAAATGCTTCTTTATAAGCTTATTCCTGTATCATATGTCTAGATAAAAAATCTGCAATAAAATTGTCTTTAGTACTGATTAGTTCAATATCAAAATTAAATAAAGATATTTGACATACTATATTTCTAATATTTCTGGTAGTAATTGATTGATTTTTTAAATCCTTTGTTAACCAAAATTTAACTTGGGTATTATCTGTTCTTAATATAAAGTGTGTATGTGCTATATATATTTCATAGTATAATAACGCTTTTAATACGCTCAATAATTCCTTTCTATTTATTTCCCATTTTGTCTCATTTTCTTTGAAAGTTCCTGAGTTGAATGATGTAATATGTTGTGTATTATTTTCCATATTTACATATGTTAACATACTTCCAAAAGCATAATCCGATGCATCTGTATAGATTATCCATTTTATTTTTTCATTTATTTCTGGGATTTGTAATTTGGGTAATTTCTTACAATATTTCTTTACTTTCTTCAGGTTTTCTTTATCCTCTATAGTCCATTCAAATACTGTTGTTTTTGTTTTTAATTTCTTTTGTAGTGGTACTAATTTTTCACTTAAATGAGGTACATAATTTCTAATTTGATTTACTAATCCTAAAAAACTTTGTAACTGTTTCTTTTCTTTTAATTCTTCCATGTGTTCTGCAATCTTTTTTAATATATGTTCTTGCATTTCTACACCATTTCTATCTATCTTTATCCCTAAAAATTCTATTTTATTCCTTAATATTTCTGCTTTCTTTTCACTTAGAGCTATTCCTGCATCTTTTATTATTTTCTTAAATCTTTATAATAAATTTATATGATCTTCCTTCGTTTTAGTGAATAATAATATGTCATCTATATATACAATAATTCCATCTATATTTCCAAGATATGTATCCATAAATTTTTGAAAATATCCTGGGGAATTTTTAAATCCAAAGGGTAATACATTCCATTCATAAAATCCATTGGGTATTGAGAAGGCTGTTAAATGTCTATATTCTTCTATTATTTTAATATGATAGAATCCTGATTTACAATCAAATTTACTGAACTATTCATAACCTTTAACTTTATTTAATATTACTGCTTTATTTTGTATTGGATAATTTAATGTTTCTGTCTTTTTATTTAAGTCTTTATAGTCTATTACCATTCTGTTTACTGTGTTTCATTACTATGTATGCGGGACTACTATGTAGATTCACTAGATCTAATAAAATTTCCTTTTAATAATTCTGTTATATGTAATTTAAATTGAACCATATCTTCTTCAGTATATTTCATAGGTTTTTTATAGACTAAATCATCCTCTTTTAGTAATCTAATTGGTATTTGGGTTTTGTGTTTTTGCCAAAATTTTAATGGGTCTTCACTAAATACTTCTTTAAATTCGTTAGTTAATTCTTCTTCAATACTAATCTCACTTATTTGTAATTTATTATTTTTACTTTTACAAGGTAGTGATTGTTTAATTTTACTATCTCCTTTAATCCAAGGTATTAGTTCACTTTGTTTTTCCAAGGTTCTTTTAGCTATTATTTTTTGCTTGCAAGGGGTAGTTAATAATAAATAATTTCTTGTGATTGTAAAGAGTTCATAATTTTTTAAGAATTTTTTATAACCTAATATTATATCATGAAATATTTCCTCACATGGGTATAATTCATTTAGTACTAGTTCTTTATCCCATATTTGTATTGTTATATTTGTAGCTTTGTGTCGGACTAGATTTCCTTCTTGGTTAAATCCAGCAATTATAATTGGATTTTTTAATTCCTTCCAATATTCTTCTGGTAATACTTTTCTTCTACATATATTAGTTCCAGCTCCTGTATCTATATATGCTGTATAATATCTACTGTTATATCCTTCACATTTTACTTTAATTAAGATATGTATTTCTTCATGACTCATATACTTTCTTTTATTATATTTATAGCATTAATTGTTTCTCGTTTTATATTAATTGTTATTGTATTAACTGTTATTTCTAATTCTGATTCTGTTAGATTCCATGGTTCTACCATATTTAACCATTTAATTCCTAGTATAATTTCTGGTTCATTATCCATTATTTCTAGATTTATGTTGAATAATAATCCTTCTATTTCTATTGGGCTATTTATTTTTCCCATACTTGTTACTTCTTGTTGTGTAATGAAATTAGTATATGTATGATTACTTTCCAGATTGGATTAGCAACTACTCCTTATTTGCATCAATTAGAGAATAAGTTTGAAAAATTTTTAACACACTTAAAGTTAGGAATAGAATATTTAGGTATACATCAAATAGTTAGAAAATATTTAGGAACCCGACCTAGACATATTGGAATAACTAATGATTAGTTTACATACTGTCAAAGTATATTTACTTTCATAAGCCTACAAGATAAAAATAAAGAACACAAGATTAAAGAAATATTCCATAAATATTTTAGAAATCATACAGTAGAAGTTAAAGATATAAAATTTTTCATTGATATTGTTTATAAATATACTCTAGAAAAATTAACTATGGATGAAAAAGGTGAAGATAAATTAGTAGAAGAACATATAGAAATATTATATAACATTATAGAAAATATGGAACATAGAGATGACACTACAACCTCAGTATCTACTGAAGACTACCTAAGTGATGGTTAAAATGGAAGCCATAAATAATAAAATAGAAATAATAAATAATAATATCATAGAATCAAATAAAGTAACATTAGAACAGATAAAAGAAATAAGAAAAATGATAGAAAATATAGAAACAGAAATTAAAAATATAAAGTTAAGAATATTACAAGAAAATAATAAAAAAAAAAGAACCTACAAATAAAACTGGCTATGTTAATATACCAGGATTAGGATGGATGCCAATTAAAGTACCATTAACCACTGAAAAAATAAAAGAAGAATTATGAAAAGAGGAGAATATGTAAAAATTACATATATGGAAAATAACAAAATAAAAGAAATGTCAAATTTGAATAGAATATTTATTAAGCTAAATGATAATTATAGACTTATGCAAAAACAAGATAATATTATAGAATCACCTTTAGAACAAATAGTAAGATTAACCAGAGAAAATAATGAAGAAAATAATAACGAATCATATAATAATAATAGTGATAGTAGTACAACCAGTTATGAAATCACTAAAAGAAAAAATATGAGAAAGAAAAAGGTGACCATGGAAGATATTTATGAAAAATTAGATAAAATGGATAAAAGAATACAAAAATTAGAAAAACATGTATTTAAAAAGAAAAAACAAACAATACATTCTGACCCTGAAATATCTAGAAATAGATTAGATTCAGATACAACAACAAATATAAGTTCAGAAGAAGGAAAAACTGATAAGAAATTAGTAGAAGTAATAAATAAAATGGAAAATGATTCAGATATTAATATAGACGAAGATAGCACTTCGGATACATATACTGACTTGATAAAGAAAACAAATAAATTATATATAGAAACTAATAATTTAAAAGATACAATTAAAGATGAAGATATAATAACAAATCATATAAATATGACTAAACCAGATGGCCTAGAAAATAGAAAAGGATTTTATACAAATGTCGCAACAGGAAGAGATAAAGACTATAAAAAAAGAAGTTATTACGAAAAAACAGATTATTCAAAACAACATACGAACGATAAAATATGGGGATCAAGATTAATAAGAGGAATAGCAGAAATGGTAAAAACATCTACAGGAGAAAATACTAACTCTTTTTTAGACTTAGACTGCTCTGAAGATATAACTAAAGAAATACAAAAATGGTCAGCAAAAACAGAGAAAACAATTTTAGAAACAAAATTACCCATAGATAAAGTAGGACAATATATTGTAACCACCTTAGTAGGAAATGTTAAAGAATGGTATGAAAATTTAGGAGAAGAAATGATAAAAGCATTACATGCAGCTACAGATGCTAATGCACAGCCTACAACAGATGTGAGTAAAATACTTCAAAAATTTGTAATATCAATTACAGCCGAATTTAGCACGCCAGGAGCAGAAAATTCAATGATTTGTAAAAATATAGAAAAAGCAAGAAATAATCTATTAAATTTAGTTATTTGTGATTTATGCTACTATGAAGAATATGTATGTGAATTTAGTAATTATTTTCATAAAGGAAGATTTAATAATAATGAGAAACCTATGATCTTAGACTTATTCCTACATAAACTACCATATCCAACTAATTTATTAGCATTTAAAGATTATAAAATAGAAGCTAAATCAATAGACACCTTAGGAACTAGGATAGAATATGTAAGAAATTGGATAAATGATAGATGTACTCAAGCAACAAATCTTAGAAATTTATTACAATCAGATATACAATTATGTTGTGCAAAAGATAAACCAAGTAAATACGGATGTAGTAAAAAATACCCTAGACAAATAAGAAATACATTAGAAGAAATTACAATTTAAGGAATTTTACAAATAATAACAAAAAAAGAAGATATATAAATAAAAGAAAATATAGAAATTATTTCAAAAGGAATCCTAAAAAATGTAAATGTTATAATTGTGGAAAAATAGGACACATATCCACAGAATGCAAAGAACCTAGACAAAAACAAATTAAAGAAATTCAGTTAGATAATGATGAATTTATAGATATAGATATAGTTAAGTAAGAAATAGATACGGATAACTTTTCTAGTGAAGATGAAATAATTGAATCAGATATAACAAGTGAAGAAGAAAATGAGTCAAACTAAAATAGGAGAAACAAGTGACAAAGATATAATAATAAACTATACACAAGACATAGATTATGAGAAACAACAGATAATATTTGATGAAAAAATTTATGAGAAAATTAGGAAAGAAGAATTAGACCTTACACCAGACTTAGTTTTTAAAAATCAATTTTGGAATGAAACATTAAAAATTAGAAAACAAAATTATTATATAATCACTAAAAAGGAATTTGTATCAGACATAAAACATTTAAATGGAAAAACAATGATACCTTTAGTATCTAAACATCTAATTGAAGAAGAAACTAAAAGTATTAAAAATAAACATAATTTAAGATATTGCTATTTTGGAGGAATACAGATTATGTTATATGCACATTTTAAAGAAGGTATAGATACACCAATAGAAATATATTTAGCAGATGATAGAATAACTCATCCTATAGAACAATCTATATTAACACAACTAACCGGAAATCTAATATACCAAAAAGCTAAATTTTTATTTAAACCTGATTTTAATATAAGCATGACGGAACAAAATATAGACAAAGCATTAACGATTTATTGGAAAATTAATGGAATAGAAATGCTACCAGGAAGTAAAGTACTAACTATCAAAGCAAAACAATTATACGTATTAAGTAATAAACCAGGAATAAATAAAAATAAAAGAAAAGGATTAACACATATAAGTAAAATCTTTGAACCTATACTAAAAGAAATACCTAGGAAAGAACAATTATATATACTACCGAACCAAAACCAAGACTTAGAATTAGTAACTTATAATTTAGAGCAACGAAGAAATCTTCTTAATAGAAGTATGAGTAGAAAGAATCTAAACATAATACCTAGAATTAGGAAAAATATATCGGACCAATATTACGAAAACCAATATTATATAAAAGGAAGAATAATAAGAAATGGAATAAGAATACTAGTACCAATCTTAACTGCTACTAATGCAGGAGAAAATTATATAGCTAAACAACTAATAAGTGAGATTGACAAAATAGAAGAAAGTAATCATACATATACTAATTTCATTACACAACAAGAAGTAACAAGTATGGGAAAAATAAATAGCCCAATAGAAATAGAAGGATTATTATTCAACATAAATCTAGAAATAATGGATAATGAACCAGAAATTATACTAGGAATTAAATGGTTAAATATGGTAGAACCATGGAATCTAACAGAATCAGAATTAGAAATAACAGTTAATACAATAACAATTAATATAAAAAGAGAAACAATTAATGCTATAAATATAATAAAAGAAAGTATATGAGTCATGAAGAAATACATATCTTAATTAAAGTAAAATGTGAAGGATATAACAGTAGATATTATACAGCATATATAGATACAGGAGCTGGAACTAATATATGTAGAAGAAAAGTATTACCAGAAGAATATTGGAAGGAATTAAAAAATCCAATTATAATTGCTGGATTTAACCAAGAAGGAAATCTAGTCCGACACAAAGCTACAAATATAACAATACAAATATGGGATAAAGAACTAGTACTAAATGAATTATACCCATGTGAGGAAATATTTCATGATATAATATTAGGTTATAAAAAATTCTTAAAAAATTATGAACCCTTTACAATCACAAGAAATTATTTATTGTTAACTACCCCTTGCAAGCAAAAAATAATAGCTAAAAGAACCTTGGAAAAACAAAGTGAACTAATACCTTGGATTAAAGGAGATAGTAAAATTAAACAATCACTACCTTGTAAAAGTAAAAATAATAAATTACAAATAAGTGAGATTAGTATTGAAGAAGAATTAACTAACGAATTTAAAGAAGTATTTAGTGAAGACCCATTAAAATTTTGGCAAAAACACAAAACCCAAATACCAATTAGATTACAAAAAGAGGATCATTTAGTCTATAAAAAACCTATGAAATATACTGAAGAAGATATGGTTCAATTTAAATTACATATAACAGAATTATTAAAAGGAAATTTTATTAGATCTAGTGAATCTAAACATAGTAGTCCCGCATTCATAGTAATGAAACACAGTGAACAAAAAAGAGGAAAATCTAGAATGGTAATAGACTATAAAGACTTAAATAAAAAGACAGAAACATTAAATTATCCAATACCAAATAAAGCAGTAATATTAAATAAAGTTAAAGATTATGAATGGTTCAGTAAATTTGATTGTAAATCAGGATTCTATCATATTAAAATAATAGAAGAATATAGACATTTAACAGCCTTCTCAATACCCAATGGATTTTATGAATGGAATGTATTACCCTTTGGATTTAAAAATTCCCAGGATATTTTCAAAAATTTATGGATACATATCTTGGAAATATAGATGGAATTATTGTATATATAGATGACATATTATTATTCACTAAAACGAAGGAAGATCATATAAATTTATTAAAAAGATTTAAGAAAATAATAAAAGATGCAGGAATAGCTCTAAGTGAAAAGAAAGCAGAAATATTAAGGAATAAAATAGAATTTTTAGGGATAAAGATAGATAGAAATGGTGTAGAAATGCAAGAACATATATTAAAAAAGATTGCAGAACACATGGAAGAATTAAAAGAAAAGAAACAGTTACAAAGTTTTTTAGGATTAGTAAATCAAATTAGAAATTATGTACCTCATTTAAGTGAAAAATTAGTACCACTACAAAGAAATTAAAAACAAAAACAACAGTATTTGAATGGACTATAGAGGATAAAGAAAACCTGAAGAAAGTAAAGGAATATTGTAAGAAATTACCCAAATTACAAATCCCAGAAATAAATGAAAAAATAAAATGGATAATCTATACAGATGCATCGGATTATGCTTTTGGAAGTATGTTAACATATGTAAATATGGAAAATAATACACAACATATTACATCATTCAACTCAGGAACTTTCAAAGAAAATGAGACAAAATGAGAAATAAATAGAAAGGAATTATTGAGCGTATTAAAAGCGTTATTATACTATGAAATATATATAGCACATACACACTTTATATTAAGAACAGATAATACCCAAGTTAAATTTTGGTTAACAAAGGATTTAAAAAATCAATCAATTACTACCAGAAATATTAGAAATATAGTATGTCAAATATCTTTATTTAATTTTGATATTGAACTAATCAGTACTAAAGAAAATTTTATTGCAGATTTTTTATCTAGACATATGATACAGGAATAAGCTTATAAAGAAGCATTTTATTATGATTGATAGGTACAACCTGAACAAGGGGAAATAGTACAAAAGCTATTACAAGACATATTACAAAAATTACAAGGTATGAAAAAAAATATTGAAAAGCTGGAAAGCAGAATTAGTCAAATGGAAGATAGCAAAAAAGAAGAAATAGACCTGCAAGAATTTAAAGAAATAACAATTAGCCAAGAAAAATATGACAAAAAAGATAAAGGAAAAGGGATAGAAATTACTACCCACCAGGCCAAAAAACTTAAACCTTTCAATATCCAACTTAGACCAGAACAACCTACTCCAAAAAGGACAGACTTTATTTACCAACTACCAAAACCCCAAACAAATACCTACAGCGAAATTACCAAAAAACCTACACAAAACCAATTTGTACAACGGATATACAACTACCTCAACCAGTTTATACAAGTTGCCAATTACCTAAATAAAAATATACAATCACCAGACTTTAACCCAGAAAATTTAATTGGATGGCAAACTAAACCTCTGAAAGGATATAATAAATTAATTGCCCTAAATAAATCAGATCCAAAATTAGTACAAACTATGTATAACTATGGACTATTGCATGCAGTGTATACACAAGATGGAGATAACCTACAATATATACCAGAACTATACCAAGTAGTAAAAAAATACTTGGGAATTACTAAAGCAGACTTAATATTTATTAGGATCTATTCGGCACCCTGCGAAGTTACACCACAAGAAATATATCATTCTATCACAGCAGTGAAGCTAGGACTAACAAGAACAATTATGTGTGAAGAACCTATGGAACAACCTGATTTAACCATTCAAGAAATAGTAGAATTTTACAAAACAAAAGAGCTATTATGACCAAAGTCATTATTCAAGAGCTAATAAGCAGCTATGAAGAAGGAGGAAAATGGATCTACAACAGCAAAAATAGCACAATTATCTACTCAAATGCCAAGACAACAAAAGACATAGAAGAACTACCAAGATGGATCACTATCCTGGCAAATTGGGAAGCTACACCAACAACTAATGCATTAAGAACATATCCAAAGCAGCTGACAGAAAAAACAAAATATCTACTATGTCAACAACTAAAGGATTTATTCAACCTACACCATTGCAAATATTGCAATCAAAAAGAAGACATTCCCAAGGTTTATCTTCCACCAACTATGGCAAAAGAAAAAGAAGAAGAAGACAAGCAAATTGAAGACAAGAAAAGTGAAGACTAAACTTTCGTATAAGTCTTGCAAACAAGTTTCAAGACAAATGTAGTATTTAGGCTAACATTTTCCAATGTTTTTTAAGTTTTGTTTTTTAGTTTTGATTAATGATTTTGTTGTCTAGTCTTGATTAAGAGTTTTGTTTTTTAGTATTGATTAGAAGTTTTGTTTTTTAGTCATGAATTATTTCAAGAAGTGTAGTATTTTTAGGATAGATTTTAGTCTTATTAGGAAAAGTTTTTTTGTCTGGATAGTGTAGTATTCATTCCTTGCCTATATATGTAAGACTTTGTAATTTAGAGAGGAATCATCAGCTCTTCTTACTCTTGTATAATAAAATTCTCCCTCTTTAAAAAACACTCTCTCTCACATACTCTTATCCTTGCAAAAATCTAGCATCAACTAAGGAAATAATGGAGCAAAATAAGGTACGTAATACTATGACTAGCGAAATTTTCTTTGGCAAGATTTTAGGAAAGTAGTAATAATACTAAAATGATAATGATCCTGTGAACACCGGGAGTTCGGCGTAACACCTGTTTAAAGGTTTAATAACAGTAAGTATTTAAAGCTAAAGTGGATTTATCCATTATTTCTAGATTTATGTTGAATAATAATCCTTCTATTTCTATTGGGCTATTTATTTTTCCCATACTTGTTACTTCTTGTTGTGTAATGAAATTAGTATATGTATGATTACTTTCTTCTATTTTGTCAATCTCACTTATTAGTTGTTTAGCTATATAATTTTCTCCTGCATTAGTAGCAATTAAGATTGGTACTAGTATTCTTATTCCATTTCTTATTATTCTTCCTTTTATATAATATTGGTTTTCGTAATATTGGTCCGATATATTTTTCCTAATTCTAGGTATTATGTTTAGATTCTTTCTACTCATACTTCTATTAAGAAGATTTCTTCGTTGCTCTAAATTATAAGTTACTAATTCTAAGTCTTGGTTTTGGTTAGGTAGTATATATAATTGTTCTTTCCTAGGTATTTCTTTTAGTATAGGTTCAAAGATTTTACTTATATGTGTTAATCCTTTTCTTTTATTTTTATTTATTCCTGGTTTATTACTTAATACGTATAATTGTTTTGCTTTGATAGTTAGTACTTTACTTCCTGGTAGCATTTCTATTCCATTAATTTTCCAATAAATCGTTAATGCTTTGTCTATATTTTGTTCCGTCATGCTTATATTAAAATCAGGTTTAAATAAAAATTTAGCTTTTTGGTATATTAGATTTCCGGTTAGTTGTGTTAATATAGATTGTTCTATAGGATGAGTTATTCTATCATCTGCTAAATATATTTCTATTGGTGTATCTATACCTTCTTTAAAATGTGCATATAACATAATCTATATTCCTCCAAAATAGCAATATCTTAAATTATGTTTATTTTTAATACTTTTAGTTTCTTCTTCAATTAGATGTTTAGATACTAAAGGTATCATTGTTTTTCCATTTAAATGTTTTATGTCTAATACAAATTCCTTTTTAGTGATTATATAATAATTTTGTTTTCTAATTTTTAATGTTTCATTCCAAAATTGATTTTTAAAAACTAAGTCTGGTGTAAGGTCTAATTCTTCTTTCCTAATTTTCTCATAAATTTTTTCATCAAATATTATCTGTTGTTTCTCATAATCTATGTCTTGTGTATAGTTTATTATTATATCTTTGTCACTTGTTTCTCCTATTTTAGTCTGACTCATTTTCTTCTTCACTTGTTATATCTGATTCAATTATTTCATCTTCACTAGAAAAGTTATCCGTATCTATTTCTTGCTTAACTATATCTATATCTATAAATTCATCATTATCTAACTGAATTTCTTTTATTTGTTTTTGTCTAGGTTCTTCGCATTCTGTGGATATGTGTCCTATTTTTCCACAATTATAACATTTACATTTTTTAGGATTCTTTTTGAAATAATTTCTATATTTTCTTTTATTTATATATCTCCTTTTTTGTTATTATTTGTAAAATTCCTTAAATTGTAATTTCTTCTAATGTATTTCTTATTTCTTTTCTTGTGGTGTTTTCTTATTTGTCTAGGGTATTTTTTACTACATTTGTATTTACTTGGTTTATCTTTTGCACAACATAATTGTATATCTGATTGTAATAAATTTCTAAGATTTGTTGCTTGAGTACATCTATCATTTATCCAATTTCTTACATATTCTATCCTAGTTCCTAAGGTGTCTATTGATTTAGCTTCTATTTTATAATCTTTAAATGCTAATAAATTAGTTGGATATGGTAGTTTATGTAGGAATAAGTCTAAGATCATAGGTTTCTCATTATTATTAAATCTTCCTTTATGAAAATAATTACTAAATTCACATACATATTCTTCATAGTAGCATAAATCACAAATAACTAAATTTAATAGATTATTTCTTGCTTTTTCTATATTTTTACAAATCATTAAATTTTCTGCTCCTGGCGTGCTAAATTCGGCTGTAATTGATATTACAAATTTTTGAAGTATTTTACTCACATCTGTTGTAGGCTGTGCATTAGCATCTGTAGCTGCATGTAATGCTTTTATCATTTCTTCTCCTAAATTTTCATACCATTCTTTAACATTTCCTACTAAGGTGGTTACAATATATTGTCCTACTTTATCTATGGGTAATTTTGTTTCTAAAATTATTTTCTCTGTTTTTGCTGACCATTTTTGTATTTCTTTAGTTACATCTTCAGAGCAGTCTAAGTCTAAAAAAGAGTTAGTATTTTCTCCTGTAGATGTTTTTACCATTTCTGCTATTCCTCTTATTAATCTTGATCCCCATATTTTATTGTTCCTATGTTGTTTTGAATAATCTGTTTTTTCATAATAACTTCTTTTTTTATAGTCTTTATCTCTTCCTGTTGCGACATTTGTATAAAATCCTTTTCTATTTTCTAGGCCATCTGGTTTAGTCATATTTATATGATTTGTTATTATATCTTCATCTTTAATTGTATCTTTTAAATTATTAGTTTCTATATATAATTTATTTGTTTTCTTTATCAAGTAAGTATATGTATCCGAAGTGCTATCTTCGTCTATATTAATATCTGAATCATTTTCCATTTTATTTATTACTTCTACTAATTTCTTATCAGTTTTTCCTTCTTCTGAACTTATATTTGTTGTTGTATCTGAATCTAATCTATTTCTAGATATTTCAGGGTCAGAATGTATTGTTTGTTTTTTCTTTTTAAATACATGTTTTTCTAATTTTTGTATTCTTTTATCCATTTTATCTAATTTTTCATAAATATCTTCCATGGTCACCTTTTTCTTTCTCATATTTTTTCTTTTAGTGATTTCATAACTGGTTGTACTACTATCACTATTATTATTATATGATTCGTTGTTATTTTCTTCATTATTTTCTCTGGTTAATCTTACTATTTGTTCTAAAGGTGATTCTATAATATTATCTTGTTTTTGCATAAGTCAAGAAAAAGAGTTAGTATTTTCTCCTGTAGATGTTTTTACCATTTCTGCTATTCCTCTTATTAATCTTGATCCCCATATTTTATCGTTCCTATGTTGTTTTGAATAATCTGTTTTTTCATAATAACTTCTTTTTTTATAGTCTTTATCTCTTCCTGTTGCGACATTTGTATAAATTTTAGGAAACAAAGAGAGGGTGGTTATTTTTGCAATTATGGGCCTTTAATAGTTCTAGACATAACTTTAGGGTCGGGATGGACATGATGATAAAAGTGATGCTATTTCGAAGATTTTCTAATGCTATTCCGAAAGAAAATAAAAAATAAAACATTTAAAAATTTGTGATTAACCGAAACTAGATCTGCTAACATGTTTTAAATTAAAAAAAACACTAGACACATTTTCCCTTTCCTTTTAAATTATTATTATTATTATTTTGAAAAATGTGGTCGAACCCTATGGAGGTCGCCTACATATCTCACATCCGGTGAGAATCATACCCGCGTAATTCATATATATTTCGGGAATAGGATGACACTTTTTTGGTTTTTTGTTTGAAAATAATTACGCTTATTTCGTAATAATCTTTTGGGGTAAATACTGATAGTTTTCAAAAATCGGATAAAATTTCCTCCCTTCTGGTTTTCCCTCAATTTATATATAGGTATTTTATTTTGTTATTTTTTAGGAGCCGGTCAACATGCCAAAGCCGAATCAAACATAATGCACAAGTAGCACATAAGATACATCAGGATGCTCTTGTAATTCTTGGGTACACATGTCCTAGACGGACCCAACCCCTGTGTCGAGTCCCAAAAGTCAAATGCACATGATGCAAACAAGCGTTCCTACTAGGGGTCCGGCACGAGGCTATGTTATTCTAGGTTTAAACCCTGGGGGAGTATTTTTGACCTAGCTTACACAAGCGAACAGCTCGAGCCGAGGTAGGGGCAACGTACCAGGAGCACGGATGTCTACCGGCCTAGTTACTTGACCCAACCTCGTTCTAATTGGTATGACTTCTAACAGAAAGTGGTCCATGCGCACGTGTGCACCATAAATTTTGAAGACTCAGAAAGGAGGCGTAAGAAAGTAGTTTAATACAATTAAAATAATATCAAAGCAGTAAATCGCATGTTTAAACCAAAACCAACCACCTATGTTTACTTTATCTCTTTTGAATGACAAACAACAAACATGTTTCACTTAGGCATTTTGCGGATATTAATCACACATTGTATGTCATGCACTTCACGCCATTTTTATTTCTAGAATGAGATTGGAAGGCCATCCCGGCTTATTAGTTCATTAGTTTAATTACATCTTGAATTTGATTGATTTTTTTTCTTTTTTTAACCACTTTATTCTTTTTTTTTATTTTTTAAAATTATTCGATCGAACCTTGTGTGGGTTGCCTACGCATCATGTGGAGACATGAATCCACTACATCCGAAGCTGAAGTAGAAACTCATCTACATCTGTCAAAGGTGTGTTTTGGATAGTCCTCATTTTGTACATGTGGGTGATTAAGGTTAGGGTCGACACTAGCCTCAAAAGACAGAATCAATGCATTCAATTTGTAAAACAAACTTTTGTATGGAACTCCATTTTAGGAAACAAAGAGAGGGTGGTTACTTTTGCAATTATGGGCCTTTAATAGTTCTAGACATAACTTTAGGGTCGGGATGGGCATGATGATAAAAGTCATGCTATTTCGAAGATTTTCTAATGCTATTTCAAAAGAAAATAAAAAATAAAACATTTAAAAATTTGTGATTAACCGAAACTAGATATGCTAATATGTTTTAAATTAAAAAAAAACACTAGACACATTTTCCCTTTCCTTTTAAATTATTATTATTATTATTTTAAAAAAATGTGGTCGAACCCTATGGAGGTCCCCTACGTATCTCACATCCGGTGAAAATCAGACCCGCGTAGTTCATATATATTTCAGGAATAGGATGACACTTTTTTTGTTTTTTGTTTGAAAACAATTACGCTTATTTCGTAATAATCTTTTGGGATAAATACTGATAGTTTTCAAAAATCGGATAAAATTTCCTCCCTTCTGGTTTTCCCTCAATTTATAAATAGGTATTTTATTTTGTTATTTATTAGGAGCTGGTCAACATGCAAAAGCCGAATCAAACATAATGCACAAGTAGCACATAAGATACATCAGGATGCTCTTGTAATTCTTGGGTACACATGTCCTAGACGGACCCAACCTCTGTGTCGAGTCCCAAAAGTCAAATGCACATGATGCAAACAAGCGTTCCTACTAGGGGTCCGGCACGAGGCTATGTTATTCTAGGTTTAAACCCTGGGGGAGTATTTTTGACCTGGCTTACGCAAGCGAACAGCTCGAGCCGAGGTAGGGGCAACGTACCAGGAGCACGGATGTCTACCGGCCTAGTTACTTGACCCAACCTCGTTCTAATTGGTATGACATCTAACAGAAAGTTGTCCACGCGCACGTGTGCACCATAAATTTAGAAGACTCAGAAAGGAGGCGTAAGAAAGTAGTTTAATACAATTAAAATAATATCAAAGCAGTAAATAAGCGGCAATAAATACATTAGGCCCAAAAATGTAGTAATAACATCAAATTAATAAAGCTAAGTATAGATCACATTTGAAGCTCAAATTCTAAAACCTGAACTAGAAGTTCTGGGTTATTTTTCCTAGCGGAGTCGCCTTCGCTGTTACACCTCCCTTTTTACCGCCCCGAAGGAGTATGGGAGTTTTTTCAATTTAAGTGACTTATTTTAAATGCGATTATTTAATCAATTCAGAGTCACCACTTGGAATAAATTATTTGGTGTCTCAAGTCACCGATTTATTATAAAATGCTAAATTGAGGAAAATTTTATTTATTATTTAATGTCTGCGAACTAGAAATTCTAGATAAGGAATTCTGTTAAGCCGGGAGAAGGTGTTAGGAGTTCCCGGGTTCCGTGGTTCTAGCATGGTCGCTTTGTGATTCTTACTTGGCTTATATTGTTTAACTACTTATCTTTAGGACCTATATGCACTTATCTTTTTACTGTTTTTAATCAATTTATTCGTTCGTAATTAAAGAATTGAGTTATGCGTACATATACTCTTTTCTTTTGGCGCGTCAAAATCATGTCACGCGAATGTGTTCATAATTAATAACGCTTTGTTTATTTTTTTTAAAAAAGGTTTGGTTGAAATTGCGCGAACGCATCCTTCATTTATTTAAAAATAGTAATTATATCACGCAAACATGTACATAATCACGATGATTGATGGTTAACATGCATCTAGAGCATGCTAATTTATACAGAGAACTCTGTTTATTTATTTTTTCATTACCATTGTTATTTATTTTACTTATTAGAACAGAATCTTGAGTTAATTAGCTAATTAATGCATTACTTGATTATTTAGCCTAAGTTCTTTTACAAGACCAACACTTAGCATATATAATTTCTAATTGATTTAAGGTCCACTTTTCATTCTTTATTAACTCAAGCCTAAACTTATTAAAACGTCACGAGTAATTATATTTTAATCATTTTATGCAAGTTTTTTTTAGTACTAAGATTAAACAATTTAATATACTACTGTTGCTATTACTTTCTAAAGATTTCAAAAATTAAAATTAAGCAAAGAAATAAAATGAACTAGCTAAAAAATCTTATAATTGAAAATAAATACAGAATATTTAAACTATTATACTAGAAGGACATTCTCCTCATATATATATACTAACTAGAGTACTTCAACCTATACTGAAGTTAGCAATTTTCCAAAAGGAAAGTTCTTGTACGTAATTTATATGGATATCTACATTGCAAGTAAATTAGTTTTATTATTATTTTATATGGTGCAAGATTGACGATTTTTAAAGACTAATGGAGACCTCTAAATTAATTTTTTTTAACAATGTTAAGAAACGCAGTAAGAAAAAGAAAATTGTCAATTTTCTTCTTCTAATATACTTTATCCATTTAGCCAAAAGACCATTTAAACTTCTATAAGAAAATTAAATCAAACAGTAGGTATAAGATATCTTAACAGTGTTTTAGCCAAACTTTAAGAATGAAATTATCATTTTTTATTTAACAATCATTATAAACTAATGAAAATCATTATATACTGATATAAGATAAAATAATCAATAATTAGTGTAGTATAACAAAGTAACTTCTATAATTAAATTTTTTAACTTTAGCAGCACATGAGTGTTGAACCAATTATAAGTTACTTTCACAACACTATCTGTAGCGTCACAATTAAGATTAAAAAAGATTAAAGAGAACTAAACAATGGAAACAAAACTCAATATGATTCACATCACATTAAACATTGCTAAACACACAAAATACATACAAATTCAAAGACTGTAATATAATAAAGAAAGAGATTATGAACCTTTGCAGAAGCTTTCAATAATGTAAAAAAAGACCAGCAATTACAAGAAAACGGGTGAGGATATCGACCTTAACTCGAATTCGAACCTCGACTCTGAACTTTCGTCGCTTTCCAAATGAAAGAACTTTTTCTCTCTATCCTCCCTCCTTAGTTCTTTTTTTTTCTTCTTCTTTCAACGTTAACTTTTTTTCTCCTCTTTCTCGGTTTTTTTCCGTTCACAGCCCTTTCTTCTCCCTCTTTTTTTTTTCAATTTTCTGTTCTTCTTTTTCTTTTTACGATTTTGTCGTCCCCTTTATCTTTTTTCATTTTTTTATAACAGAAGTCTCTTTCTCATTATGTAGACGCGTACGAGTAGTTTTATAACTTATAAGGAAGTGGGGAAGTGGGGAATGGGAAGTTAGGAACGTGAGAGTTAGTGGAAAGGGAAGTTACGTGAAGTGGGGAAGTGGGGAAGTTGAGTTGTTTTATTTTATTTTATTTTATTTTTTATATATTTATTAAACTTTATATATATTTGTTAATTTTTCCTAACCCCTTTTTAACTAAATAAAAGAAGATAAAAAACGCACACACGCATATAAAACTTACTTCAAAATTCAAGAAAACCAAATATTTACATTATGGTTTAAATTATACAATGAAAAACACAATAGCTTACATTTAAAATTAGAAGAAACAAAATATTTATATTTTTTTAAAATTTTCTTCAACTTAAAAATAGGAACAAAAGTTATACTCAAAAATGCAAATAATTTTTTCTTTTCTTTGTATTTTTTTATTTTCATAAATGAAACCTATTATGAGAAAGATAAAAATTCATATATTAAGATTTAAATATTTACATTAAAATAGTATAGAATTTTGGTGAGGTCAAAAATTAGGTGTTAACAGTTTGTTCATTTCATATTTGGTTTACCTTTATGCATTCTTGTTTTTGAATAGTGTACCAAAATGAAGTTTGAAAATCACTGAAAAATATTCTAGAACCAGAAAAGTTCATGTGTCACGAACCACTCTTGGTCTCATTCATGCGGGGACATGATACGTACGCAATCTACATAAGATTCGACCACCACTAAAACAAAATAATAATAATAATAATTAAAGGGGTTGGGGAGAAAGTTAATTAAAAAAGAGATGGAAGAATGAAAATAATGGAGGGTTTTCAAAACACTTGAAAATGGTACAAATAAAATAAGCCAGGATTATGCAAGCGGTCAGAGACAAAGCATATTTGAAATGGTTTACTGCCTAAGAACATTGCATTGCCCCAACGTGCAATTACAATATCTATTGAAACTCTATCACTAACAAGTTTGTTATTTTTCCAATCAATACCAGTTAGTTTGTTAGAGCGTACTGGCATCGTACCATTATCAGACAAGATCAAAAGGGCCCATACCAGAAAGCATGATTGGATCAGACAACAGCGTTGAGTCGTAAAAGACGACAAGTGAAATGCTGAAGGAGGCCATGGAAAAAATGGAAAAGATGAGGCTGGAAATGAATGAAATGCAGTTGGCCTTGGCTAAAGCACAAAAGGGGCCAGAACTACCCGCTACTCGTACACTCCAACAAGGACATATGCCAGAATACCCTTTCTTGGTCCCTCAACAAGCTTCCCAAGCCGCAACTACTATCAAAGAAGGGATTCCTATGAACTCCTAGCACCACCACCCAATCATAACCCTCCTCCACCAAATGTCTGTATCTTTGTGGCACCTCCCCCAACCCTATTGCACATATAATCTAGTGAGCCATTGTTTCAAGCTCACGATGCACAATATTAGCCCACTAAACTCACCTTTAAAGCACACGGGCCACATACCTATTATACCCACTTTGAGGTCCCGGCGCATATTGAAAAGCCGGCTAAGAGCCCAGAGCAGGACGAGGTGATGTGGAAATTTAAAAGGTTGGAGTAGTCCTTCAGGAACATGTACGGGTTAGGAAACCAGGTCAGCGTGGGCTACAAGGATTTGTGCCCTTTCCCGGACGTCCAATTACCAGAAGGGTTCAAGATGCACAAGTTTGTTTATACGAAGAGCATGGAGATCCTATGTCACATCTACGGGGATTTTCTAGCAAGATGAGGGGGCAGGGGGGAAAGATGAGCTACTTATAGCTTAATTCGGTCAGAGTTTTATAGGATCGGCACTAGAATGGTATATAAGACAAGATCCGAGCAGTTGGTAAACCTTGGATGATTTGGCACAGGCTTTCGCCGGACACTTTAAATACAACCTTGAGATAGTCCCAAACCGTCTCACATTGCTAACGCTTGAGAAGAAACCCGAGGAGAGCTTCCGGGAATTTGGGTTTTGGTGGAGAGAACATGCAGCTAGAGTTGATCCTCCAATAAGAGAGGGGGAAATGGTTGATTAATTTCTATAAACTCTAAAGCCAACTTACTTCGGTCACTTGGGAAAATCAGTTGGAAAATCCTTTAACGAGGTGGTGAAAATGGGAGGCATGATAGAAGAGGGACTTAAGCCAAATAAAATCTTGAGTTACTCGGCAATCAAGGAAATAACTCAAGCCATTCAGAGCGGCACGGGAGGTGCGCTCAGAAAGAAAAAGAGAGAAGAGGTCGCGACAATAGAGGAAGGCAACTGGTCAAGATCTAGAGGTCCTTCCCCTCATTACCAATCCAGACCCCCTTACCCACACACTCAAAATTACCCTTGACAGCCCTATTCCCCACCACAAGAACAACATTTCTCCATCCATCAAGCCTAGGCATATACCCCACCTCCGGCTCGCCCACAATGGCGCACGCCACCTCTACATAACGCCTATCAACCTCTACAGAACACATACCCACCTCCACAAAACACATATCCACCACCAATGGCCTACAGGAATCCCACAAGGCCAGGTTTTTTGGGGAATTAGGCTTTCAGAAATGAAACGGTTCAGAGACAAAGAACATTTATTGAGTTAGGAGAAACGTATACTGCTTTATTCCACAAATTAAGGTAGTTAGGTTTGTTGAGTCCTATTGAGCCCAGATTTCCAAATCCCCTACCCCAAAATATGGACCACTCGAATGGTGAATAGGGAACTGGGAGAGCTCCATAAGAATGGTGACTTCAATATTCATCCTAAATGCAGGAAGCTTAATAGTATTCATGTATGCTTTGCTGATGATTTATTAATGTTCTACGGAGCTGATCTTATTTCTATTAGAATTTTAAAGGAGGCTTTCCAGTTTCTTTGAAGCATATGGTTTGTTAGCAAATGTTAACAAGAGTGCAATATACATGGCTGGAATAAAGCAGAATGTCAGAGAGGAAATTCTGGGAACATTGGGTTTTACTGAAGGAGAACTGCCATTTAAATATCTGGGGATACCCTTAGACTCCAAGAAGCTTGCTATCTGTCACTACATGCCAATGATTGAGAAGATAACATCAAAGATAACATGCTGGTCTGCAAAATTGCTCTCTTATGCAGGAAGATGTCAGCTGATCAAAGCATTCATATTTGGAATCCAAAACTACTCGGCTCAAATTATCATTATGCCAAAGAAAGTGTTGAAAGTTATTGAAACTATCTATAGAACCTTTTTGTGGACTGGAAGTGCTAATCCATCCAGGAAGGCACTAGTTGCATGGGAAAGAGTATGCAGGCCAATAACAGCTGGTGGACTGAATATCCTGGACATGAAGGCATGGAACAAAGCAGCAATCAGTAAACATCTTTGGGACTTAACTAGAAAGAAGAACTGCCTATGGATAAAATGGGTGCACAGCTATTATATTAAGCAGGAAGATATTGAAACAATGACCACTCCTAAGGCTGCCTCTTGGGTTCTGAGAAATTTCTGGAGAGTAGAAATGCTATCATGGGGAATCACTTGCTTCGAGGGAATTTGCTTAGCAGACTGCAAGGAATGTGCAACCTGGATCACTTTCAGATCAAGAATATGTATCTAACTTCGATTCTTAACTTCAACAAAGTTGAATGGAATAGCTTGATGTTGCTTGCCAATGTCATCCTAGGCATCGATTCACTATGTGGTTAGCTACACAACAGAGGCTACCAACAGTGGACAGATTGCAGAAAATCGGCATTCAAGCGCATGTAACATGTTTTTTCTGTAAACAGAGTGTAGAATCCTTTAACCACTTATTTTTTGACTGTTCAATCATATGAAATATGTGGTCTAGACTCTGTTTATGGCTGGGGCATCAAAGAGCTGTTGGAGACTAGGCTATTGAACTTAAATGGATAAACAGAAAAGCAAAGAGCAGAGTGGGGATGAATGCTATAACAGCTTGTGTGTTTATCACTACTATTGCACTAATCTGGAGGGAGAGAAACAACATCAGATTTGAAAAGAGAGCCTATGAGGAGAATCAGATTTGTAGAGAAATTGTTTTACATATCCATATTCGATGCAGGAATTGTAGTCGATGGCAAAATGGCTTGTGGCAAATTAACAGTTTTCCATAGATATAGTTTGTAATAGCTAACTACTATACTTAATTGTAAATAGTGAAAGAGTAGTTAGATACTTAGTAGAGATGATTGTGATGTAAAGAAGTAGTAGCAAGTCAAAGCTACTACTAGAGCTCTACCTTATATATTTTCGTTATTAATGGATACAAATGTTCAACAAATAAAAAAATATGGACAACTCGGTAAGTTTTGAATATTGTTTGGGGGCTCCTGGACATGATATCAAGAAGTGTTCGAAGCCGAAACGTGCAATACAAGACCTTATTGATACCAAAAAAGTTAAGGTTCAGGCACAAGAGGCACCCAACATTAACCAGAACCCATTGACAGCACACCATGAACCCAAATGATCGAGCTTCTGCACGAAGAAGGAGAGCCAAAGAAGCTATCACAGAAAGTGATGATGATCTGTGACACACCAAAAGAAAATTGACCGGTGGGGAAACAGTGGTACAGGTTAAGAAGGAAGATGTCAAGCCAGTGTTGATATTAGGGAAGAGCCCTTCCGCCACTACAAAGAAACCAAAGCCAACAAAATTGGTAGTATCGTGAGCGTCTTCTGCACCAGTGGTTTTTGTGAAAGGTGTCTGTAGGGAACCGATCATTATAAAGCCGATAGCCTAATTGTCAGTGGTTAACAGCAAGGACGTGCCTTGGAAGTATGAAAAGGTAGTGGTAATGTAAAAAGGCAAGTAAGTAGAGGAAGAGATATGCGAGGCTCAGGGGTTAACTCGTTCACGGAGATGTTTTGCTCCCGTAGAGTTAAAAAGGTCTAATCCAATAGTGGCAAAGAAGTCGGTGACGGAAGAAGAGGCTGAGTAGTTTCTGAAGAAAATGAAGACTCACGAATACTCCATTGTGGGGCAGTTAAGGAAGAATCCAGCACAAATTTCATTGCTGTCCTTGTTGATTCATACTAGTGATCATTGCTAGGCACTGACGAAAATCCTGAATGAGGCTCATTTTCCGGATAGAATCCCTATAAATCACTTGGATAAGATAGTGCAAAAAATCTTCGAAGTGCCAACATATGTACTTTAGTTTCTTTAATCAGGCTGAAAATTGATCATGACAGAATTTACAAGAACAGAGTCTGCATCTGAGCTTTCGATAGAGGTGGTACCGACACGGTAGGCGATATCATAGTGAAATTGACCATTTGTCCAGTTGAATTTACCATGTAATTCCAAGTTGTTGACGTGGAAGTATCATACAATCTTCCACTTGGGCGACCTTGGATCCATGCTGCCAAAGCTGTCCCTTCTACATTACACCAGATGGTGAAATTTGAATGGGACAGACATGAGATAGTGGTGCACGGGGATGACGGTACAAGCGTGGTAGGTGATGATATTGTGGCATTCATAGGAACTGGGGACGACAAAGGGCCATGGGTGTACCAAGTTTTTGACGGGGTTTCAATCAATAAAATTTCTGAAGGAAAGGACCTCTCACTCCCTAGGATAGCTTGAGAAACCTTCATGATGGTTTCATAGATGCTGGGTAATGTGTTCGTGCTAGGAAAAGGTCTGGGGGCTGAGCTTCTGCGTATTGTTCAAATTGTCTCCTTGCCCAAGAATTGGAGACCTTTGGATTTGAGTTCAAACCTAATGCAGCAGATGTATAGTGAGCTCAGAAAATTAAGAAGAGTTTGGGTCGTTCCCAAACCAGTTCCGCGTCTCTCCAGATCCTTTGTTAGAGCAAATGTCAAGAGGTCATCGATCCCAAAAATTTTCGGACCAATTATTGGGCTAGACAAGGATTTAAATTAGAGTTTTGAAGTGTTTTTCACTGACGCCGACATGATAGAATATGAAAAGGGTTCCAGTAAAGCAGATATACAGTTTGTGGGGCCCAGGGCCAATATCAACAATTGGACGGCCACTCATCTTCCTACCCGGAGGGAGTCTTGGTAGTAGGCTCTAGATTTTCTTTCTTTTTTCATGGATTATTCTAGAGTTGTTGTCCAGTTTCTGTTTTATTTGTATTCTATAAAAGTGTGAAACTCTGTTATCCAGCATTTTAATAAAAATGAAAGTTTTCTCTCTTTATTTTGTTTTCTTCTTTTGTCTTTCAGAACATTTCTCTTTATACTGGTTCTAATGACATGGCATGCACAAACGATCTTCACCCCCGTCTAAATAATTAATCCGAATCCAAATTAGTTGCACTGAAATACGATTATGATGATGAATCAGACTACGATGAAGATGAGGCCTTTGAAGAGATAAATAGAGAATTAAGCCAGTGCAAAGAGAAACCTAAGCCCAATTTGAACGACACTAAAGCTGTCAATTTAGGGGATACCGACGATATTAGGGAAACCAAAATAAGCATCCACATGTTGTTGGGCATTAGGGGAGAAATAATCAAAACACTCGTTGAATTCTAAGATGTTTTTGCATGGTCGTATGATGACATGCCAGGATTAAGCACTGATCTAGTGGCTCACAAATTGCCCACTGACCCGGCATGCCTTCCCGTCAAGAAGAAATTGAGGAAGTTTAAGACATTTATGAGTGTGAAGATCAAAGAGGTAGTGACCAAGCAGCTGCAAGCAAAGGTTATTCGGGTTACTCGTTATCCTGATTGGTTGGACATTGTGGTAGCAGTGCCGAAGAAAGATTAGAAGATCAGGGTATGTATCGATTACCGCAATCTGAACAAGGCGATCCCTAAAGATAACTTTCCATTACCCAACATCCATATCTTGATCGACAATTGGACGAGTGTTAGATCAGATCGGTTGTTGATTGCTATGCCGGATATCATTTGATTCTAATGGATGAAGAAAACGCAGAAAAGGCGGCATTCATTACGCCATGGGGAACTTATTGCTACTGGGTAATTCCATTTAGTTTAAAGAACGTTGGGGAACCATGCATATGAGCAATGACTACTGTGTTTCATGAGATGATACACAAAGAGATTGAAGTGTACGTAGATGATGTTATCATAAAGTCTAGTCATCAGGAAGACCATGTAACAGACCTAAGGAAGTTCTTCCAAAAACTTCGAAGGTATGATATTAAGCTCAACCCGACCAAAAGTGCCTTTGGGGTTCCATCAGGAAAGTTTCTAGGATTCATCGTCAATCGATGAAGTATAGAGTTGGACCCATCAAAGAGCAATTCCATCAAGGAATTTCCCCTGCCTAAGAACAAAACGGATGTGATGAGTCTATTGGGAAGATTAAACTATATCAGCAGGTGTATCGCTCAACTCACAACGACTTGTGAATCCATATTTCAGTTGCTCAAGAAGGATGCTACGGTAGAATGGACGGCAGAATGTCAGGAAGTATTTGACCAAATCAAGGGGTATCTGTCAAATCCACCCTTATTGTTCCACTTGAACAGGGAAGATCGTTGATTCTCTATCTGACAATACTAGAGAATTCGTTTGGTTGCATACTGGGGCAACATGATAGTACAAGGATGAAGGATCAGGCCATCTATTATCTCAGCAAGAAATATACAGTATATGAAATTAAGTAAACTGAAATTGAAAAGACATGTTGTGCCCTAACTTGGGTGGCATAAAAGTTCAAACATTATCTAACATCATGTACTACTTACCTTATTTCATGCTTGGACTCACTGAAGTATATTTTCCAGAAGCCTATGCCCACAGGGAGGTTAGCGAAATGACAGATATTACTCAATGAATTTGACATCGTCTATGTGACAAGAACGACCATGAATGCCCAAGCGTTGGCTGTCCACTTACCTGAGAATCATGTTGATGAAGACTATGCGACTTTGAGGATGTATTTTCCCAATGAAGAAGTGATGCATATAGATAAGGTAGATCGACTGAGGAATCATGATGGAATTTTTCTTTGATGGAGTAGCAAATTCGAAGGGATTTGGAATAGGAGCAGTACTCATTTCGGAAACAGGACACCACTATCCTATTACGGCGCAACTGCATTTCTATTGTACCAACAACATGGCTGAATATGAGGCATGCATTTTTCGGTTATGGTTAGCTTCGGACATGAATGTTCGGGATGTTTTGTACTTGGGAGGCTCAGACCTCCTGGTACATCACATTCAAGGTGAATGTGAAAAACGGGTTTGAAGCTTATATCATATCAAGAGTGCTTGCACTATCTAAGCAAAGGATTTCGATTGGTGGAGTTTCGACACATCCCAAGAGTTCACAATGAGGTTTCCAATGCGTTAGCCACCTTTGCTTCGATGTTGCACCACCTATACAAGGTTCACGTCGACCCGTTGCATATTCAAGTTTGTGATCAGCATGCCTATTGTAACATGATAGAGGAAGAAATGGATGGTGATCCATGGTTCTATAATATCAAGGAATACCTCAGGATGAGGATATACCCCGAGAAAGCCACCAGAGATAAAAAGAGGGCCATTCTGCAATTGGCAAATAAAGTTTTTATCACTGAAGGAGTGTTGTACAAAACAATCCCAGATTTGGGATTGCTGAGATATGTAGATGATGGTCAAGCCAGAACAGTGATGACAGAGGCACATGCTGGAGTGTGTGGGCCACATATGAGTGGATATGTATTGGCGAAGAAGATTCTTCGAGCATGATATTATTGGTTCACTATGGAGCGTGATTGTATCAATTTTGTACGGAAATGCCATCAATGTCAGGTACACGGAGATCTAATTCAATTTCAGGTACACGGAGATCTAATTCGTTCTCCACCAACAGAATTGCATACAATGTTGGCACCATGGCCATTTGTTGCATGGGGAATGGATGTCATTGGGCCTATTGAGCCGGCAATATCCAATGGTCACAGGTTCATTCTAGTAACCATTGATTATTTCACCAAATGGGTGGAGGCCAAGACTTTCAAGTCAGTGACCAAGAAAGCAGTAATGGATTTCGTGCATTCCCATATCATCTGTAGATTTGGGATCCCCAAAGTGATCATAACGGATAATGATGCTAATCTTAATAGCGTTTTGATGAAAGAAGTATGTCAACATTTCAAGATTACACATCGTAATTCCTCCCCGTATCATCCTAAGATAATGGAGAAGTTGAGGCGGCTAACAAAAATATAAAGAAGATATTGAGGAAGATGGTAGAAGGGTTCAGGCAATGGTTTGAAAAGTTGCCGTTGGCATTGTTGGGTTATCTCACTACTGTTCGTACTTCAGTAGGTGCAACTCCTTATTCGTTGTTATATGGATCTGAATCAGTAATACCAGAAGAGGTCAGAATTCCGACACTCCGGATTGTCGCTAAAGCCGGGATTGACGATGATGAATGGGTCAATTCTCGATTGGAGTAGTTGAGCTTAATCGATGAAAAACGATTGGCAGTAGTATGCCAAGGTCAGTTGTATCAAAAGAGAATGGCAATAGCATACAATAACAAGGTTCGCCCAAGGAAATTTGAAGTAGGGCAGGAAGTATTGAAACGGATTCTCCCACATCAGATTGAGGAAAAAGGAAAGTTCTCCCCGAATTGGCAAGGGCCGTATATTCTGACCAGAGTGTTATCCAATGGCACTTTATGTCCAACAGATACTGAAGGAAGATGCATCCACATGGCTATGAATTCGGATGTTGTCAAGAGATATTATGTGTAACTTCTTTGATTATAATCTTGGTTCGTTTACTTGTTTGTCTTGGTGTTTCTCGGATAATGAAGTGACAGAGGCAATTCTTTCTTATATACAAACACTTTTAACCTTTGCTTTTCCCCTATGAGCCTTACTTATTCTTTCGGACCACTCTCTTAGAATCGTTAGTGAAAGCGAAAAGAAGAAAAAAAAATAGATAAAAAGAAAATGAAAGTCACAAGAAAAGCATAGAAATCAAGTGAACTACGTTTGACCTGATTCATCAAAGAGGATACGTGGGCGCCTTACGGATCGGTCATAATGTAACAAAATCAAAACTTCCCCAAACAAGAAAACTAGGGCAGAAGTTATGTTTTTAAATTTTGAAAGGAGGTTTGATTCCAAGAGTCGTAATGTTTAACCCATCGATGATATTTTGAATTTTTTGATTTCCATTTCTTTTAGACCCACACAAAAACCAACATGTATATGACCAAAAAGACCTTACGATCAGTATCCGAGAGGCGCCAAGTCAGCCAAATGAAAGCCGAGAATAACACACTAATCCCTGAGTGAACGAGGATCATAAGCTGCCGGAATTGATAGTCAAAAGAATCTCCAATAGAGAAAATCTAATTGGTAACACTTCAATCCCCAGCTAAGAAATAAAATAAGAGATTCTTACCAGTTAAAACCTTCACAGGCAGCATAAGGTGACAAAAGCAAGAGAAATAAAATGATAGAGTCTTATGGTGAAAACCTTCACGGTCACCATAAACGGATGGAAGTTGAGAGAGTCTTATTAGTGAAAACACCTCAAAGGGCACTATAAGGTGACGAGATTAGATCGTCGGAAAGGATCCGCATTCGGCAAAGAATTGGGTACATGTTCATTCCCAGCAAAATCAGGTCATCAGAAAGATTGATTGATACAAATAGACTAGCTTGATTATCCGGAATACATGACGTGATCGTTGGGATCGGTTATGCCAGTCAGATAAGTTATTTCTCTTTTCTTTTCCCAGCATTTGTTCAGAAAGACTTCTTCTTTTTCTGTATTTTGAAATCATCATTTTTATTTCTTTGATTAATGACTTTTACCCAGCAATTTGTTTTGAGAAAGATTTTTTTTGAGCTTACTACCAATTACCAAAATAGTGTAGAGCAATATGTAAAAAAGACAGGCCAAAGATAAGGCGTCAAAGTGAAAATGAAGTTTGTTGCAAGATCAAATAATGAGTCGGCCTAGAATTGTAGGGAAATTGGAGCAAAACTGGAAAGCAACGGTTGAGAAGTTGTGGACTAAATTCCAAAAGAATCCCTTGAAAGTTTTGAAACACAGAGCAGGGAAGGAAGAAATGAAAAAACTATCCCCAGTGGGAATTTCAAACCAAGCAAATAACAGCAGCCCCAACATATTTAGGGAACGTAGAGCAAGGAAAGGGGAAAAAGAAAAAAAAACCACCCCCAGTAGGAATGGCACGACCACTCGCCACATTTCAAATAATGAAATTTTCTTTGATTTGAAGCAGGGAAAATAAATATCATTGATGGCAGGAAAATGTGCCACAAAGAACATCACCAAAACTAGGGTAGAAACTTTTCAACCGTTGTTGAAAATTTTGTTGGAGGACTGAGGAAATCAATGCAAGTTATAAAGGAAAGCAATTTTCAAGGAAGTTTGAAGAAAGAAAGGTGTGAGGAGGCAAGGAAAGAACGATGCTTATAAACAGAATTTTGAAGTTGAAGTCAGGAGCCTGCCTGTAAAATGAACGTTGTTATATTTACAGTTAAAGAAGTCAGGAGCCCGCAAGTAGAATTGAGGTGTTATATTTTTAAGTTGAAGACGTCAGGAGCTCGCCTGTAGAACAGAGGTGGTTACATTTCAAGATCGAGATGTCAGGAGCCCGCCTGTAGAACGGAGGTTGTTATATATTTAGGTTATGGAAGATGTCAAGAGCCCTAGAATGGAGGTTGATATTATTTTAAGTTGTTGGAGTCTGGAGCCCGCCTCTACAATGGTGGTTATTATATTTATGTTGAGGTTGAAGTCAGGAGCCCACCTATAGATTGGAGGTTGTTATATTTAAGTTAAAGTTGAAGTCAAGAGCCTTCCTGTGGAACGAAGGTTGTTATACTTTAAGTTGAAAGTGTCAAGATCCCACCTGTAGAATGGAGGCTATTATATTTAAGTTAAAGTTTAATGTCATGAGCCTGTCTGTAGAACGGAGGTTGTTATACTTTAAGTTGAAGGTGTCAGGAGACCACCTGTAGAATTGAGGTTGTTATTATTTTAAGTTGTTGGAGTTAGGAGCCTGCCTGTAGAATGGAGGTTGTTATATTTAAGTTGAAGTTGAAGTCAGGAGCCCGCCTATAGAATGGAGGTTTTTATATTTAAGTTGAAGTTGATGTTTGGAGCCTGCCCATAGAACGGAGGTTGTTATAATTTAAGTTGATTAAATCAGGAGACCGCCTGTAGAATGGAGGTTGTTACATTTTACGTCGAAGTTGAAGTCAGGATCCCTCGTGTATAATGGAGGTTGTTATGTTTAAAGTCGAAGTTGAAGTCAAGAGCCCACCAGTAGAAAGGAGGTTGTTATATTTAAGTTGATGTTGAAGTCAGGAGCCTGCCTGTAGAACGGAGGTTGTTATTCTTTAAGTTGATGATGTTAGGAGCTCGTCTTTAGAATCGAGGTTGCTACGTTATACATCGAAGTTGAAATCGTTCTTATGTTTTTAGGTTGTTGGAGTCAGGAGACCGCCTGTAGAATTGAGGATGTTATATCTAAGTTTAAGTTGAAGTCACGAGCCCGCCTGTAAAATGGAGGTTGTTATGTTTTAGGTCGAAGATGAAGTCAGGAGCCCGCCTGTAGAATGTAGGTTGTTATATTTAAAGTTGTAAAAGTCAGGAGCACGCTTGTAGAATTGAGGTTGTGTCATCTTTTAAAAGTTAAGTTGGAGTTAAGAGCCCGCCTGCAGCACAGAGAAATTCATTTCAAGATCAAATCAGCAGTCAGTAATGTAGAGGGTTACAATAGAAATCCCCAGCATAAATTTAAGTGCAGAAATCAAAAGGAAGATAAGAAAAATCTCAAGATAAGAGGTCTTTGAATCAGGGATATCCCCAACCTAACCAATTGTAATGAAGGAAGCAGTATCCCCAGCGGACAAAACAAAAGGAGGGAGCTTGTTTTTAATTAATGCAAAAGGCGAGTATCATCCCTAGCAGTTTTAGAAGGAAAGATGCACAGGAGGAAACACAAGCCGATAGGAAAGCAAGGCAAAACGAGCGAGTTGAAGATAGATAAGATCTTGTAATCCTTAGTTTAGCCTAGATTTTTGTTTTCTTTTAGCACGGTGTAGTAAGGAGATCGGTAAGTAGTAGTAACAGCATGCAGCAGAAGTAACAGCAAAATCACAGTTCCCTGGTATTCCCAGCTACCAAGACTTCCCCGAACTACATTAACCTGATTATCTTTTAGCGAGGGATATGTAGGAGACCTTTTAAGCAAATGCTCGGTTAAAATTTTTTCAAAAAGGCTTCATACAGAGTATTCCAACGGGCAAAAATCGATCGTATTCGCTCACTTTATCATTGCACGAAAGCTCTTTTTGCTTTATGACAAAGAGGGACAGCTGTGAGCACGTGATTTTTGCTTCACGGAAACTACTCCAAAAGAAATCAAAAAATAAAACAAGTTACCTTCAGGTACAATTTTGAGAATTTATGTGACATTTTGGTAATTGCTTTGTCCGTAAATGCTCACCTTGTTGTAGTTAATTGAAAATACTAAAGATATATGTTGCATGCATTTAGGGATTAATTGTGCATTTAGAAACCAATTAACCATAATTTGGTTAAAAGGAAATTACAAAAAAAAATATGCATTTTTGTTCCTTGCCATTGTATGATTTTTTTTAATGTTTAATTTGTGTGTTAATTATTATAGGTGTTAAATAATATGTGTGTAATTTTATTTTTGATTTTAGAATTTTTGCTTAATTTTTGTACTTAAATAAAGAAGGAAAAGAGTTGAAAAATTAAAAGAATTCGGACATGGCTATAATTTAGCCGAAGAGTTCATGCCCAAATCAGCTCATGACCCAGTCCAATACCATTGGTCTTTGAAGACGCCCCCAAACGACCCCGTTTTGTCACCCCCATGTGAGCCATTGATCAAATCAAATGAACGGCCCAGATCGGGCCATTCATTAATCAAAACAACGTCATGTAAAGACTTTTGATCTAGGTCGTTCATCCAATCTAATCCAATGGCCCCAAGCCTTCCATTTAACCCGACTAGTTCACCCCAGAGACCGACCGAACCTAATTTAATTGAGACAATGTTGTTTCCACCCTACCAAGAGATCCTGGCCATCTCCAGCTTGATCCAACAACAAGGATCAATTCATCTACCCTGTATAAAAGACCTCACCCTTCACCCCACGCCCCCATACAAACCCCCCCTCCTATTCACTATTCACCGTCTCTCTCGTTCATAGACGGATCCAAGCCCAAACCCTAGTCGCCATGAGCTCCCTTCTCCTGAAACCCGGCATCATCAATGCCGGCGACTACTATTTTAGCACCACCGAACACCCTTCGCACCCTGAACCAAAATCCACATACCCCTTGGCTCGAATCTAGCTCCACCTTCTTGAATCTTTATTTGAGGATCTGAGCCAAGACTCAAGTTAATCAACCAAAAGTTTACACCACAGAACCCCCTAAACTTCCTTATCACTAAATCATCATTGGTTTGGTTTGAATCAAACCGAAACTGTTTGAACCCCAAATCAGACGCTTTAGAACCCTAGAAAACCAAACTATTAAATATGTACAACTAAAAAAGGAATTGGGATCTAATAGACCTTAATCGAGGTGTTCTTAGTTGCGAACACTTCGATTAGAGTCCGTTCGATTTCAAAAAGGTCAAGCCAAGTTGAGCCCAGGTCATTTCTGGTTTATTATTATTCAATTGTGTTATTATTAAGAGTGAGAGATAGGATGATTTTTCAAAACATGAAAATCAATCTTTAATAGCTAAAAACTTAAAGAGAAGCCTTTTCTTTACCTCTTAAAATCATAACTCTGTTACCATTTGTTTGGATTGCATTTAGTACAACTGATTTTCAGATTGGCTTTCCTAGTTTTTCTGTTTTGTTGTGAGTTACTATTTCAGATTGGCTTTCCTATAAATAATATAGGATTCTTTTCTTCTTTTAATTTTTTGAGACGCAACGAAAAATAGAAAACATAGTCATTTTAGGATATCCTTTAAAATGAAAGGAGGTGTGCCCACCAAAACAAGTTACAAATTGCGGGACCCTCAATTAAAAGGACATAATAAGCGAGCAGACTTCGGAATTGGCCGCTTAATAAATTTCACGGACCATTTCCCAAAAATAACGATGTGTTAGTCACTTTAGGATGCGCCTTAATTAATCTTACCTCCCTAAATTCGGGTGTGCAGTTATGCAACCCAAATCCAAATCTCGACGAAGTCGAAATGTGTCGATGACCATGTGTATATTTGTTATGATGTGGTTCGAGATATGTTTTTACAGCGTTGCAATTATTTGTTAAAATAATAACAATAATAATAAAAGCGGTAAAAGATTCATAATTTGCAGTAAGTACACAATTGTTCAAAATCAGATAAATAAGCTGAATATAACAGGTGAGAGACCGTGCTAGAACCACGGAACTCGGAAATGCCTAACACCTTCTTCCGGGTTACCATTATTCCTTATCCAGATTTTTGGTGTGCTGACTGTTAAACAAAGTCATTCTTTTCCTCGATTCAGGATTCCACCGGTGACTTGTGACACCACAAATCTCCCAAGTGGAGACTCTTAATCTTTAACAAATAATCCCGTTTCGATTGTCCTTTAATTGAAAAAACTCCTTTGTGCCACTGCGTGGCAGAAAAAGGAGGTGTGACACAACTCATAGCACTTTTACATCCAATGATGCCACAATGTTATAGTGAAATTAAACTCAAGTCATTTACAAGTTTGTGAATACACAGATCATCTAGCTTTGACATTCTCTGCAAACCTCACCTTCATTTCCACATCAGCTGAGTGCAGTTATTAATCGTCCCCAAATTCTTAAATTTCAACACATACCCTTTAATTACACATGAGACCTTCTAACATACACATAGGGATCTTACCCATCAAAAACACTCCGCATGAGATAACACACCTGCTTCGCCTCATTTCAATATTTCAACATGCCTTCCACCATCATATATGTTACACAATCAACTAGTCTTCCTGAGTCTGAGCTCATACCGTCACATGAAATGTACATTTTCCAACAAAGAGACGTGGAAAATATTCTTCACGCTGCCATCACTTGGGGCTACACATCAGACCGCATTAGAAAACAAACACTTAACAACTCATCTATTATCTATCAGACCTCTTCGTCACTACCAAAATCACATAGATACGCATCGCATTACTGACATTCTCATCTCATGGATATCCCACTGCCAACCTGGCTAATAAGAACATTACTGAACATATAAGTTCAAAACACTTGATCACACAATCAGTACCTCGGTGCTCAATCCATAGGCAAAGATCTAGCCTCAAATCCTCCTGACTGGCTCGATATGAACTCACGAAGATTACATCTCACCCCTCGATCGGGGAATCACAAGACATCCCGCCCCTTTATACTACTAAGGGCTTGCGTGCGCATACAGACGTGTGGAAGGAATTGCAAGAATTATATCTCAAGCTGAATCAATTACGACGACAAGAATTCCAAGAAAGTGAAATTTTCCTAAAGGTTCTGCAGCATATCGAGGATAAATATAGACGTCTCCGTACTGATCCGCGAGACTCTACTAACCGGCTCATGACTCATGAGGCCTAGTAACCTAGGCTCTGATACCAACATGTCATGACCCCAAACCGTGTCGTGATGGCACCCAACATAGCTGCTAGGCATGCCCGACCGATTTCACTCTCAACCCGAGCATAAAGCTCAAAAGCATTTGTTTGAAAATCATTAACATCATTTAAACTAAAAGTATAACTGATAGATAGAAATAATCCCAAAATCAACAATATTGAGAAACCTCCCAATGATCCGGGGTTCAAGAGTCTAGAGGCTCTAACAATACAGATAATTAAAACCCTATACTACAAATGGTGAAATCGCGGAAATGATAATAAAGGAATATAGAAAGGGTCAGATCCTGCGAATGTCAGACAACTACCTTGACCACTCCAATAAAACTCTGAAGCACTAATTATCCCAGCTAAACTTCCCAAATACCTGAACCTGCATGCAAGGTTCATGGAATAAAGTAAGTACTTCCAACTTAGTGATAATAAGGTATAAGAAAACATGTATGGGCACACCAAAATGCCATAAAAGATAGTACAACCTTTTGAGAAAAAGCGTAATACTGTGAAAAATCCATTAGAAAATCTCAAGATCGGTTAAAAATATTTTTTACAAAATCTCTTTTACAAATATCCCTTTTTATTTTTTCAACAGCCAAGCATGTCAATGATATATCAGCTAGAGCTAGTCGGCTCATGAACAGCCCCTTGGGCACAACACTCTTTAACATATAAAACCAGGGTATCTGGTCGACAATTTAAGTAACAGTACGTATGTCAATGATATATGAGTGCTAAACGTACTGCCACGCAGTACAAACAGGAGCGGACGCATGAATGCAATGCAATGCATATGGTTGCTACGATGCGTAACCCGATCCTTTTGGGTACCCTTTGCTAAATGCGGGTGTGTAAAGACTCCGAAGGGACTCCTATAGCCCAAGCACTATAACACTGCGGCGTGCAGTCCGATCCATATAATATACTACTGCGGCATGCAGTCCGATCTGTATAATAAACTACTGCGGCGTGTAGTCCGATCAATATAATATACTACTGCGGCGTGCAGTCCCATCCATATAATATACTACTGTGGCATGCAGTACGATCCATGGATGTATATGTATAGCAATGTATATAAGCCCCTTGGGAAATAGTAAAATAGCAGTTCTCAGCTGAAAACTTCAGTAAAATATTATTTAAATTTTCAAATCTTAGAAAAATAGTTGAGTTTGGAAAATAGTATTTAGAACCTTGGACTGAGATCAATTAATATGCACCATAATACAAAAAATGGTATCACCAACTGAAGGATTCAAATTATCGACACGAAGCCCAAAACATGGCGATCAGCCCAAATCATGATAGGATCAAGTAGTTTTGAGTCAATAACACAGTAAAATCAACAACCGAGACAGACCAAGTCACTATGATGTTCAAATCAAAGGTTTCAAACCCTCAGGATATCTTTCTCAATTATTACTCACGTCGAACCGAAGAAATTTCTCGCTCGTGATGCCTTTTCCCCTAAAATTGTCCTTCACGCGCGACAAATCTAACCAAAATCAGTACAAATACATCATAATATGCTAATGGAACAATACCCAATCTAAACAAATTGAAAAAAATAAAAATCTCGAAACTAGCAAAACCCGAGCCCCGAGCCCGTTTCTCGAAAAATTACGAAACTTGCATCCACGTAATCGTTATCTCGGCATGAGTCCATTCATGCAAGAACACCCAAATCGGACCACAAACGGCCTATCATATCCCAAAGTTAGAATTTTTACCTCAAACCCTAATTTCATATTATTTGGCTATGTTTTCATTAATTTCATGTATGATTATTCAATAAAATCATGTGTTAAGCTCATAAAACTAACCTCAAATCCATTCCCAGTCAAAAATCGTGACTAAAGCTCCCAAGCTCGCTCAAACTAGCGGAAATGAGCTTCGATGACAGACCAAAATGTTTTTAACATTCTTTCCGGAAACACTGCAGCACCATTTATGCCATCACATCAATTCTATTACCATCGCATAGACAAAAAATCAAGGACCAGAAAACCCTCTTACGCGATCGTAGGAAATCCCACACGATCGCAGAACACAGCCCAAAGATCTTACGCGATCGCACGCGCCCTCACGTGATTGCACTGACCAAACGCCCAAGCCTACGCGATCGTAGGCCCCTTCACGCGATCGCAAAGAGCAAGTTTGGAGCCCTTTCAAATTACTTCTATGCGATCGCAGCCACATGCTCGCGATCGCGATGAACAATTTTTCTTTAAAAATTTCTGCTACATTTTTTCAACTTTAAAATACATGTTAGCCATCTGAAATCACCCCGAGGCCCTCGGACCTCATCCAAAAGAACAGATATGTTCTAATACTTTATTCAAACTTGTTCAAGCAATAAATACTCTATTGTTAACATAAAAATCCTCAAATATCATCAAATCAAGGACTAAGTTTTCTTTAAATTTCAAAAACCAACCAAACGACGTCTGCATGACCTGAAAATTTGTAGACATATCAATACTCACCTAACGAAGCTGCTGAAAGTCTCAAATTCCATTCCGACCCTCAGATCAAAATATCAATTATCAACCGGAATCCATAAAAATTCTAACTACGCTAATTCAAGCCTAATTTTACATCGGCCCTCCAAATTCAATTATGATCGCACTCCTAAGTCAAAAATCATCCCCCGAAGCTAACCGAACATCTAGAATTCACATCCGAGCCCTCTAACCACATAGTCAACTTCCAGTTGACTTTTCTAATACAAGCTACCTTCAAAGAGGCTATGTGACTTATTTTCAACCAAAACATATTCAATTACACTTGATAAACTCTAATACTAACATTGAGACATGAAGCAACACCACAAGAGAGAAACAGAACGGTAACTCATGTGACGGTGGGTCGGGTCGTCATAGATTATAAGTATTATGCTATTTCAAATAAGTGATAAGTAAATTTGTAAGGTGAAAGGGTAGGCGAAATTGTAAAAAATGAGTTTCGTCGAATTTGAAATTTTGGGATAATAGCCAGAATTTATAATTTAATATCATACAAGGTACCACTTGAACATATTAATCAAGTGCACAAAGTGAGTAGTATTTTAAATAATTTGAGATAATTCCTAATTATGTGGATAATTAGATAATTATTGATTAATGAATGATTAATAAATTAACGAAAGAATTTAGTGGATACTATTGCATAAGCATTTACTGCCAGCGTGGCAGCAACTTAAGACCAACTAAGTGGCTATTATATCATTCTTGAAAGTTGGCACACCTGAAAAGGCTATGCTACACCAAGATTAAAATGTGGGGCCCACAACCATTTAGGCATAAACATCTAACAAGCTACGCAACGTATCTTAAACAAGAATTTAAAATGTTTCTTCAATCCTTCCTTCAGAATGTGAGATTTTGCAATTATAAAGTAGTACGATGCAATCTTTTTCATGAATATTATACGGATTTCTCTTACTTTGACTTGCCATCACGTGGTTTGTCACAATTAGCAAATGTTAGAGGGATTTTCAAGAGAAACGACACATGTATGTTAAGGATATCCCTTCTTTCTTTTAGGCATAATCTATATGACACAGACGAAACGAGCAAATTCACAACTTTTACAAATGACTCTATTCATAGAAATGCTAAAGATACATATGTTCTATCATCTGTTTATGAGTCTCAGAAAATACGTAAGTTGATGAAGTTTATTTCATGGTATTAATTAGAGGTGTTATGGTCTTATGACGTTTTCAAGAGATTTTATTAAAGTACCTCTCATGCATTCAATTCATTTATGCATGTATATTGACCCATGGCCAGATGGCATTATATATGCATATTTATATGCATATATATGTATATGGGATACGGAAAAAGGTTACGGGTTTTATATGCGCACCACCACCTGATCAGCTGGTATACGTTGATGATTTTTCCCACTGTTGCCGAGATGATATGATGAGATGCCCTCAGAGGCTTGATGACTTTATGAAACATGTCTTATGCAGAACATGACATCTATAGGCATATGCATGACACTATATGTATTTCATAATGTACAGAGTTATCCAGACTTACATGTTGAGTTATTGACTCCATGTTTCTTCCATGTCTTTTATATACTTATTTATGTCCCTCACATTCTCGGTAAAATTTTTGAAATAATGTAAATTTTTGCTAGGGACTCTGTGTTTTAGGGGTGCAGGTCCTGATCGACAGGATGAGAGCCCTCCAAGTAGGCTATTAGCTCAGCGAAAGGTGTTGGTGTGCTCCATTTGCTTAGGAGTTGGTTATTTGGTCAGTATGATTATGACATGTATTGATTTGTATGGTGGGGCCCTATCTCGACCTTCGGGATATTTATGTGCTCTTAGAGGCTTGTAGATATATGTCGTGTACCTGAAAAATTTTATAGCCTTGTCGGCCTATGTTCTGTGTAGAAATGATCATTTTTGGTCTTAGAGGCCGATATATATATAAGTTTGTATTACCCCATCTTTCGGTTCATTTACCTATGATAGAATTATACGAAAAATATACTATGTTGGTACTCAGTTGAATAAGGTACCCGGTGCCCGTCATGGCCTATCATCTTGGGATGGTCCTGATGACCCTCTCTCTAGAGCTGACCTCCCTGAGTGACCCATAGATCAGGCCCTGCTGCTACTCTCCCTGTCTGCCCAAATCTTTGACTTTCTAGTCTCTGTGGCTTGAGAAAAACCCATGATCTTCCCATAGTTCATGTCTGAATGCAACGCCGCTGCAGCGGCCTCATTTACCACCAATGGACTGAGACCCTGAACGAAACGCCAAACTCTAGCCTCCATAGTTGACATCAACTGAGGAGCATACTTGAAAAACCTTACGATGTTCATATGATACTCCAAAACACTCATGCTACCCTGTTTAAGAACCTCAAACTCGGTGGCACGGGCTGCCATGGTCTCGACAGGCAAAAAGTGGTCCATGAAGGAATCTAGAAACTCATCCCATCTAGCTGGAGGTCTTCCCTCCTCACGGGAATCCTCTCGATTCTTGAACCACGAACACACAGCCCCCTTCAACATGCATGAAGTCAATTCGACCCCTTATATCTCTGTAGCCTTCGTCACTCGATGGGTCTTGTATATCTCATCAAGGACTTTATGCGGATCGGCCTCTGGGTCTATGCTCGAGAACTCTGGAGGATTGAAGCAGAAAAACTGATGAACTCTATAGCTAGAGGAATCTCCCTGTCCAATGGAAGATACAGCGGCATCATGAGATCTCTAGGCCTGGGCGGCAACTAACTGCATCAACATGCGGATAACTCTATCAATCAAAAATCCCGGGATCGAAAGCTGGAGCAACATTAGGATTAGGAGCATTGGCAGGAGGGATGGTAGCACCTTCGGCCGCTGCTGGAACATGATTGCTTAGATGAAGAATGGATGGAGCAGTCAAATTCAGAATGGGGGAATCATTCTCACCCATGGCAATTTGCATATGATCCACAGCCGCACTGGAAGTGGCATTGGCCCCTAGGCCAATTATAGCTTTCTTCGTAGGTTCCTTCACTGAAAATTCGAAATAGAGCACGAATTAGACACAACATCACTTCACCACGAACTTGGAATAACAAAAGAGAGGATTATTTTTCCTAAATTTCCATGTAGCCCCCAACTAATGGATGTTGTGGACAACACACCGATATGAAGGGCTCTACTAGGCACGGCTCCGAGGCATCCTAGTACTCCTTTGAAACCTTAGGCTCTGATACCAAGTTTGTCACACCCCAAATTCGAGGGCATGACCAGCACTTAACCGGGGTCCCCCAGTCGAGTGGACGTGGATGCCTTTCATATTCCTCACGCGTTACCCCACATAATTCAATGATAATTAGCCAAATGATACTAAATTTTGCAAACAAAAGACCATATGATTTCTATAACCACACATTATGATTGACAGGGAACATCTTTTACAAAACATATACTATGATAAACAGGGAACGTTGTATATAAGTTTTACAGCGCCCAAAACATACACCTTTATACATAAGTTCAAACCGTCATACCACTGTCTACTGAGCCTCTAAGGGAATGATAGTACAACACTTGCCGGCGACAAGGCCCCAGCTATACCTTTAAAAAGGACACAAGACTCCAATATACAACAACATATGTGGCATGAGCCACGCAAGGCCCCGGAAGGAAACGGGCTCACCAAACACGAATACCGCCGATAGAGAGAGGGAGGAGCTACGAACAATGGACTGGAGTGCCTGCCATGGATCCACCTACAATCATAACAAGAATGTAGCGCCCCCGACTAAAGGGACGTCAGTACATTTGAATTGTACTTCATGTATGAACAAACTCTGTCCCAAATAAACTCAAGCCAAATAACATATACAAGAATATAACTGAACAATACTAGTACAAGTACAACATGAAGCAACAACCAAATATTTCACAACATATGATTCAAGTAGTCATACAAAGTGGCAATCAGTGCCCCCCAGGTTATAAACTCTCCTACTGTCTCCTTTCACATTTATCATTTCATGATTCATATTCATATCAATGGTGATATTGGATCTCATTTTCCACCCTTATTGCTTCATCCACCCTTATTGCCTCGGCCACCCTTATCACCTCAACCCACAACTTATGTCACCATATTGCGTCACACATATCGACCCAGACTGATAGTTTTCAATTCACAACAACATACAGCACAAAAACAAATACAAGAAATCAAATATGGCACATTGTTAACATACATCCATAACAAGGGTGATGCAATTCCACAACTAGCAACAACAATTTCGTCATGTTAATCAAATTGGTACACAATTAAGATCATCACAACAGTCATTCACAACTAATCACGCACACGTTGTTCCATAATATTTCCATTTCCACTGTTCCACATTATTCCCATTTCCATTGTTCCACGTTGTTTCGATTTCCATTGTTCCACATTACTTACATTTTCATTTTTCCAATTATAAGTTCCACACATTCACCACAAAGTACTACAACACAATTATACAACACAAAGCTTTACAATGATTCTCACATAAATATCAACTGTCAACAATTTCACAACTAGCATAGAGCGATTTCACAAGGATCACAGATAGCCATACAAACCTAGAGTTAAGATTTCCCCTTTAAACCTTTAGTCCGATTTGCCAAGCAATCTAGAAGTCAATCTAGTTCATGAACAACACTTAGGTTTTATAAATTTAAACTCATATTTACTGCCCAATTCCCCTTTTACAAGTTTTTTTGAGTTTTGAAGCCATGCATGGAGATTTTATGAAGAATATTCAGAGCAAGTGTATGGGGTTCCCTTTCTAACTTAATTTTGAAATTTGGGGGAAATGGGTTAGGCTTTTTACCAGATAAATCAATAGAGAAGACAATGCACCAAAAATTTTCCAAGCTCCAGTGCTTTTGAAAGATCAATTGATGAAGAATTTGCTTTCTCTCTCTCTAGGACCCTCTCTTCCTCTCTCTTATTTTGTTTAAAAATTTGGTTAAAAATGAGGGATGGGGTGCTTTTATTAAATAGGGGTCGGGCTTAGATTCTTAGAAAAATAACTGGCGAGCTCAATATGCGACGCAACTCTGCGATCGCAGAATAGACATGTGGTCCGCAGAATGGACCGGTGAAATGGATGAAACTTCAAACCTCTCGGGTTGGGAATGCAGTTAATATGCGGTCCGCATTTGAGTTCTGCGGTCACAGAATGCACTGCAGAACTGACCTTCGAATTTCCTAAGGGACAATATGTGATCACTCTGCGGTCCGCATATTGATTATGTGATCACATATTTGAGCGCATTTTCAAGATCAAAATTTGGTTGCTCTCTGATTCACTTTGCTGTAGGAATGCAGTCTGCATACCTGATCTGCAATTGCATTCTGTACCGCATTTTTACTATTTTCTGGAAAAATTTTGATTTCATATTTTTAAACTTAAAACAATAAAAAGGATCTCATCCACATAGGTAGACTTGACTCTATGAGCTGCTAACATCTGAGTACTCATATTCACGGGACCTTAAATATCATTATCGAAAAGGTGTCATAATTGACAAGGAGAAGGACTGCTTCATCAAAGAGAAACTTATCCACGATAGGGAAGGAGTTAGAAGTTGAAATCAACTAGAACTCTTCCACCAAGGAAGAGTTGCATTAGAGCTATTGTTGTTTTTTCACCTACTAACTCTATCAATTGCATAATGTTCTCACATTACAGTGTTAAACAAAAACAGAGAAGTCAAACGTGAATTTAGAGCAACATAATAAGGCTTTTCCAAGCAGTTTGTGCGTGATTCAAGTGTGCAAACCTGAAGCTACATGAACAAGATTGAAGAACCAGCTCCATCAAGAATTTTATGTGTCTTTCTTTATATCTTGTTCAATTGTAGTAAGTGTTTTCAGATTGTACATTTTGGCTTTATCAAGAAGCAATTGTAATAGGTAGTTTGACTATTCAAGTTAGAGATAACTTGAAGTTTTCGCAACAATTAGAGGCCGGTTGCTACAACTGGATTAGAGGTAATCCTTAGGTTTATAAAGTGTTTTGTAAATGTTATTTTTTCTTAGTGATTTAGTGAAGTGTTGGAGAAAATCATACTAAGTAGTAGGTCGTTTTTTTCACCTTTTGAGCTGGTTGTTGTCCATGTAAAATACTTATGTTCTTTACTTTCTAATTTTATTATTCCGCTATAGTAGTAGTTGGAACACCTAGAAGAACCCGGTCCTTCAATAATAAGTTAAAGAAAAAAGTTACAATACAAATTACCCCCCACCCCCTGTGTGTGGCATTGAAGTATAAAATATCAATTGGTATCATAGCAGGTTATCATTGACAGGTTAGCATATTAGGAAAAGATCAAGAGCAGTACACCGCCTGGAAACTGGGAAGTGTAATCCACCACTAGGCCTCGTCTCTTTAATGGCTAGTAATACTCTTGGTGGAAAAACAAAAATGAGAGATCACATCATCGGACAAGACTATGAGCTATGGGACATTGTCACTGATGCTCCCCTAGCTACCATGAAGAACACTGCTGAAGAAGTTGAAGTGCCAGAAACAAGAGCTGACTGCACTGCAAAGGATTTGAGGAAATGGAAAAATAATGCTAAAGCTAAAAGATGTCTTGTGTGTGGACTTTGTCCATACGAGTACAATTGAATTCAAAGTTGTAGCACTGCTAATGAAATATAGGGCACTTTGCAAGTGTGTCATGAAGGAATCTCTGGTGAATAGGTCTAAAGGAACATTGTTTTATTCTAAATATGAGAATTTACACATGAAGGAAGGTAAACCAATCCAGGAGATGTATATAAGGTTCACCACACTGACAAATGAACTTAGGTCTTTCGCAAGGGTTATTATTCAAGAAGAAAAAGTTTAGATGATGTTGACATGGGTTCTGCTAGTCTGTTGGGAAAGCAAAAAATCACGGCTATTCACGAATCAAAGAACATTGCCACTCTTATGTTGGTTAAGCTAATTGGAAATCTCACTGCTTATGAACATAGAAGGCAAACCATGAAGATGGATGCACCTAAGAAGGAAAGAAGCCCGGCATTAAAAATTTAAGGTGCTAATCTACATGACGATGAAATGATGATGATTACAAAAGACTTCAAGAATTACCTAATGAGAGGAAAGGGTCCTTCAAGTAGTGGAAGCTCCAACAAACCAAGGGTTCCTGAAAAACAAACTAATGAGGGTTGTTGCAAGTTAGGGAAGTCTGATCTCCAAAAAAACTACCCTCAATGGGAAATTGAATAGAAGAAGGAAATAGTTGAGCGAAGGAACAGGAAGAAGGAACAGGTTCAACCCAAGAAAAATAAGGATCAACAAAGGCTATGGTCGCATCCTAGGGAGAAATCTCAAATGAGGAGAGTAATGTGAAGATGGAGATGTGCAAACACTTATAGCAATTGGAGAATCCAATGAGGAATCTGGGGTAAGTATAATTTATCTCAAAGACGATATTGAATTTTCATCTAAAAAGGATATCTGAGTTACTCTTGAATTTAATCGAAGAATCTCAAGATCTAAACAACGAAAAGAAACTGTTGTCTAAGAAGTGTGATTTTGAAAGCAAAGTGCAAAAATCCGGAACATAGGGCTAGTTAATGTGATTTAACCATTTGCCTATAAAATTGGACCAAAACTAGTTTGGGTTCCTAGGACTAATCCCTGATTTCATTTTGGGGGTCCAAAAGAAGAGGAGCAACTTAATATGGTATATGGATAGTGGCCGCTCAAAGCATATGACAAGAAACGAGAACCAGTTCCTTTCACATGAGGACATCAAATGAGGTAATGTCTCCTTTGCAAATGGGGAAGAAAGGTGATCACGAGGGTTGGAAAGGTAGGTAAGACTAATTTTCACTCTATTGAGAATGCCTACTTGATAGATGGCCTAAAATACAGTCTAATCAGTGTATCACAATTATTTTATAAAGGTAACTTGTTAGAATTTACCTCTACCAAATATTATATGATTAATCTTAACACTAACAAGATTATTTTCGAGGGAAAAAGAGTATAATAATATATATATTTCTCCGCACATTCCGAAAATAAACTCATTTTCTTAAATATGTTTGTCAATGATCCCCTTATTTAGCATAAGAGACTTGGACATGCAAGTCTGAGTCAACTTAACAAATTAGTCTTTGAGGACCCGGTGATAGGGCTGCTTATCATCAAGTTCAAGAAAGACAATGTTTGTGAGGCTTGTGCAAGAGGGAAGCAGGTAAGATCCTCTTTTAAATGCAAAAAAGTGGTAAGCACCACTAGAAATGTACACGGTGAAATCAGAAGACTTGATTTCCCGCTGTTGAGATACTCCAAAAGCATGCCTGGAGATTTCGAAGGCAAGAGGTCGCGACAGAGTTCTCGACCTCGAGACTCCCCTAGGCTCGATTCAGGGAGAACGAAGAACGAAGTCAGAACGCAAAGACTATCTGTACGCGGTAAAATTAGAAGACTTGATTTACCACTGTCGAGACATTCCGAAAGCATGCCTCGAGACTTCGAGGGTAAGAGGTCACGACCGAGTCCTCGACCTTGGGACTCCCCGAGGCTCAACTCAGTGAGATATAAGAACGAAGTTAGGAAAAGAGGAAGAAGCTCTTTAGGCTCGTGGCTATGCCTGACAAACACGGCTTACTCAAAGCCTACTCTGAAGCAGCATTTTAAACCATCCCATCACCAGATTTAGTATTCAGTCCCCATATACTTGTTTTCTAGACCCCCTCTATATAAATGGGGCTCGCACATCTTTATAAGGGGCTGATGTTTCTCATTTTATCCACACACACACACACACACAGATATATATATATATATATATATATATATATATATATATATATATATATATATATATATACTTATCACTATCTTCTCATTGTCCCGAGGCCATTTCGTGTTTCGTGCCTTCATGCTTGTTCTTCTCCCGTCTAGCTACCCAAAGGCCATAAAGAGCCCCACTTAATCGCGTTTCTGGCCGGCACGCTTTTCCCGAATGCCCCCTATAGCTCGATCTCGACTCAATCCTTAGCCTTTCATCAATCTACTCCACGCAAGAGCAACACACCACTTTAATTTCCTTACTGCTTAGCCATAGCTCCACGTGTTATCTTTACACTTAGCATTTAGCATCAACATCCCTAAAAAATAGCTCGAGAATTGATCACATATTTCTAGAATCCCAATTAAAAAATATCATTATTGATACCATTTTCACAGTAAACAAGAACGATGGAACTGGTCCATATGAATCTCTATGGTGAAATGAGAACATTAAGCGGGGGTGGTAAAAAATATATCACGGTGCTTGTTGATGATTTACTCTAGGTTTACTTGGACATTATTTTTGTCATCTAATGATGAAAAATTTGACGTGTTTACTTCGTTTTTAGAGAAACTCATAAATAAATAGGTAATCAATTTGCATTAATCAGGTCTGATCGTGTAACTGAATTTGAAAATGCTAAGTTTGCTGAATATTTGCATGTTACATCATAAAGTGACTAGACCTCTTGATAAAAAGTTTCCCTATGATTCACTTAAAGGGAGAAAAGTAAATATATCCCATTTTAGGGCATTTAGAAGCAAGTGTTCTGTGCACAATAATGGCAAAGACTCCCTAGGTAAGTATCATCCCATAAATGATAAGGGATTATTCTTGGGATATTTTTCACATAGTAATGCTTGTAAGATATAAAGTAAAAGAAGTACGTGTATAGGAAAAATTAAATATGTTATTTTAGTTAATAACTAACATTGTTTCTGAGAGGTGGGAACAAGATAATGAAGAGACTTTACTGATAAGAAATTCAAATGGTGAAAGCACAGTCCATACTAAATATGCATAACAGGAAAGAACAAGTGATGGAATAAGTGCTTCCACCTAGGGCAGCATGACAGTGGAACTGACTAGAGATGAGCTGATCCTCAAACCTCGAGGGAACCTGTCCATGAACCTATTCATCAGTAACAAAGCAAAGAAGGAAAATTCAAAGAAAATCGCACTCCTATTGCAACATCCACGTAATTGTATATGGATGAACCTAGTTCATATGTTGATCAGAAGTTGTACATGGGAATGCTTGGTTGTCTTTTATATCTCACCACAATCAGTGTGACGACCCGACCGGTCGTATTTGGAATTTATGCCCCGTTTACCCATTAACTACTTTCCCTAAGTTCATTTCTGCTATTTCGGTTTGCCAGGATGTTCGTAAATATTATTCGGAGTGTTTTTTGGGACACTTAGTCTCTAAATAAGAGCTTAGTGTTGAAAAATGGTCTGTAATTAGAATGGTGTGAGGACGACCTTGGAATGGAAATATGATGGTTTTGTTAGCTCCATTAGGTGATTTCAAGGTTGGAGCATATTCAGAATGTATTTTTGATGTCTGTAGCTCATTTAGGCTGCAAATGTCGAAAGTTACAATTTTGAAGATTTCGGTCCGATAGTGAATTTTTGATTCAAGGGTCGGAACAAGAATCTGGAAGTATTTGCAGCACCGTTATGTCATTTGGGACGTATGTGCAAAATATTAGGTCAATCAAATGTGTTTTGGTTAGGTTTCGAATAGAAAGCGAGTTTGGTTAAGTTTTAAAGTTTTAAAGTTAAAAACATTGATTAATTTGCGTTTCCGGCATTGTTTTAGTTGTTTAATGATTGGTATAAGTTTGAATGATGCTATGGGATATTTATGTACTTTTGTGGAGGTCCCGGGGGCCTCGGGTGTGTTTCAAATGCACAATGGAGCATTTTTGGAGTTGAAAATATTGCAGAATTTCTTCAGCTAGTGCAGGTCCTTTTCCTTCTTCGCGATCGCGTCCTATTTCACACGATCGCATAAGCCAATCTTTGAGGGGCCCAAATTTCTTAATCGCTATTATAGGTGTTGGTTCGTGATCACGTAATTCTACCTCTCCCCTCTTCGCGTTCGGGTGCCTTCATACGCTATCGCGTAAGGACATTTTATCCTCGTCCCCGATCGCATGCTTCTTCTCGCGATCACGTATGGCTTTTTTCTAGAGACTCTATTTTACTCTTCGCAATCGCAGCCCTATCTTCGCGATCGCAATTCACTAATTACCTGGGTAGATATTAATATTTAAAAAATGAGGGTTCTTCCATTTTTACAAAAACTCAAGCTACAGAGCTCGATTTTGGGAGATTGTTTTGTGGTTCTTTAGATACAATGATTGGGTAATTATTCCTTACTCCTTTATGATTATTACCCACTAATCTAATCTCAAGTTCAAGATTCAACTTCAGATTTTGAATTAAAATTGTGGTAAAGTTCTCTCGCCTTAGCTTTAATTTTAATAGTGTAATTAGTTAATTGCGATGTTATTTACAATATGTACTGGGTTTGAATAGATTTGGGAAACTTGATGTCGGTTACTCGTTGCTAGGGAACTGTTTCTTAGTGATTTTGTACCGCTTCGAGGTAAGTGGCATGTCTAGTTTTGTGTGGGGGACCTCTCCCCTTAGGATATCTTTACTGTTGTGTAGAATGCCTTGTGCGCGAGGTGACAGGCGCGTACTTGTGCTAGTTGTATAAAATTCACCTCACTTAATTTATTTAGACTGTGTTTCTTCACGAACTTAACTGTTAAAATGCAACTTCACTTGTTCTAGCTTAGGTAAAGTATGTTAGTAATTTTTTTGTCTACTTGACTAAATTGCAATATATGTCTTCCTGCGAGCATGCTACACTCTAGATTTTTTACTTGTTCCTTGTACTTAGCTTCTTTCTGTTAGTATTGACTTATTGTGATGTGTTTATTGGTATGCTGGATTGCGGGTTCAATTCCCCGGATATCCTCTAATATCGATATGATGGACTACGGGGTCAATTCCCGGGAGATCCTCTGTTATTGGTATGACGAACTACCGGTTCAACTCCTGGGAGATCCTCTAATATTGATATGATGGACTACAGTTTCAATTCTCGGGAGATCCTCTGATATTGATATGATGGACTGCGGGTTCAATTCTTGGGAGATCCTCATATATTTGTAAGAATGGACAGCAGTTCAATTCCCGGAGCTCCATGTGGTATCATGATATTAAGTGATTGTTCTTGTATTCGTAGATTGTATTTGTAGCCCGTTCCATTCTACTTATTATCTTGCTAGATACTCGAGATGTAATGTATTTCTTATTGTCTACTTATTTTATATTTATTCTTATGTTTATCTAAGTAGGGCCTCGACCATCCTCGGTGGTGCACTCATGCTACTCTTCTACAAACATTTTTTGTGCAGATCCTGGTACTTCTGGTCGAGCGCGCTATTAATGACTTCAGAGCTACACTTGGAGACATGAAGTATGCATATGTCGCGTCTGCAGATCCGAAGAGTCTCCTTCTACTCTACCTTTTAGTTAGCAGTTCTGTTTCATGTATTCAGTTGATATAAGACACTTCCGGATGTTAGAGCTGTATGTTATTTTTTTTACTCTTAGCCTGTGTTGCCCATGGGTTTCAGGGTCTTGGAGATTGTTATAGCCTTTTGAGTTGAAGTGTATGTGTCGGGCGTCACTCTATACATTTTCTTATGTTATTCAGTATTTGTCTATCATTTTCGTATAGGTTGTTCAATTTCCGTAGTGTGTTAGGCTTATCTAGTCGCGAAGACTGGGTGACGTCATGACAGGTTCATGGATTTGTGAACTAGGGTCATGGGAAGTTGGTATCAGAGCTCTAGGTTCCTGGGAGTCACGGGACACATGACAGTTATTTAGAGTCTCGAGTATCTGTACGGAGACGTCTGTAGTTAACTACGGGAGGCTATGCAACTGTTTAGGAAAATTCTTCACTTCATTGAATTCTTGTCGTGCATATTTTTGGCATCGATTCTAAACTTTTGTGTTCTATTCTCTCACAGATGGTGAGGACACACACGACCAGGGACGATTAGGCACCCGTACCCCCTCCTGCAGCCGCTAGAGGCAAAATCCGGGGCGGGGGTTGTGGACGTACGCGTGTTGCAACAAGAGAACTTATGCGAGCAGCCGCGGAGGTACCGTCAGCGGATCTAGTCGGGATTCAGGCACAAGAGATGCCCACAGCCACCACTACTGCAGCTGTTCAGGAGGCATTGATGTAGTATATGAGCATATATACAACAGTATCACAGGAAGGATTGCTTCCCCTCCCTACTGCCATGTCCAAGGCTGGGGGATGAGCCCATACTCTCGCAGCCTGCACTCTAGAGAAAAGGGTGCACATGTGACCGATTCCAGATTTTATTCCTATCAAGTCTACAATATCGGTTCATCCCGATGATGGGGCACCTGCTTCGGAGGATGAGCAGCATAGATTGGAGCCGCTCGAAAAGTATGACCCTTCTATTTAAAGCGGACCAGCTATAGATGATGTTTTGGGGGTTTTTGGAGGATATTCACCGTATCATTCGCACCATAGGTATTACTGCCTTGAGTGGGGTTTCTTTTGCGCCTGGTGTGGTGGCTACTGTTCGTGAGAGGGTTCGCAGGTTTATCGAGGGTCTTGTTCCTCCCATCAGGTCTTGCATGGAGAGGGAGTTGGAGATGGATATACCCTATCAGCACGTAGCGAGCATAGCCAGGAGGATAGAGGGTATGCATGCGAGAGAGCAAGAGGAGATATAGGCCAAGAGGTCTCAAGAGTCGGGTTGTTTCTCTTGTACCCGCACTTCATGAGCAGGAAGTCATGGTATGGGCTATACGGGTCGCCCAGTACACTCAGCTCTTCCTACATCCAGTAGTACTCCAACTCCTCCTAGACCTCAGGAGACTTATTATGCACCTCCGGTTTTTAGTGTTCCTCCTGGCAGAGTAACTCTAGAGGTCAGTGTAGCAAGGGTGGGTCCAGTCAGTCACATCCACCGCACCCTCCTTGAGCTTGTTATTAGTGCGGGGATACCCGCCACTTGGTTAGAGAGTGCCCCGGACATGGGAGGGGTGCGCCTTCTCAGACTCCACAGCATTGGCATGCTCCACAGGGTCAGTAGGGCATTGTTCCAGCTCCAGCCGCCACCCCACCTGCCCAGCTAGCTAGGGGCAGGGATTTGGGAGATAGAGGTTGCCGTGAAGGGAGAGGTCGAGCCAGATTTTATGCCACTCCTAATCGTACCGAGGCTGTGACCTCTAATTATGTTATCACAGGTATTATATTGGCTAGTCACAGGGAGGCATACGTTCTATTCGATCCAGGTTCTACTTATTCTTATGTGACATCTTATTTTCCTTCGCATGTGGGTACATCTCGAAAGACTTTGAGCTCTCCTGTTTATGTTTCCACTTCTATGGGAGATTCCCTTGTTGTGGACCATGTATATCAGTCGTGTTTGGTTATTATTTGTTGTTTTTAGACCAGAGAAACTCTTTTATTACTTTACATGGTTGATTCCAATATTATCTTGGGCATGGACTGGTTGTCGCCCCAGTATGCTATTCGTGATTGTCACGCAAAGACCATGACACTAGCTATGCCAGGTATTCCACGTGTTGACTGGAGTGGTACTTTTTATCACACTCCCAGTAGAGCTATATTATTTCATAAAGCATAGTGTATGGTTGAGAAGGGGTGCGTCGCGTATTTAGTCTGCGTCAGAGATGTCAATGCCGATGCCCCTTCTGTTGACTCTATTCCAATAGTACAGCATTTCCCCGATGTGTTTCCAGCTGATCTTTCGAGCATGTCGCCCGACCGGGACATTGATTTTGGTATTTATTTGTTGCCGGGCACTCAGCTCATATCTGTTGCTCTTTACCGTATGGCTCCTCCTAAGTTGAAGGATCGGTTACAAGAATTGCTTGATAAGGGTTTTATTCGAACCAGTGTTTCACTATGGGTGCTCCTGTCTTGTTCGTAAAGAAAAATGATGGTTCTATGTGCATGTGTATCGATTATCGTAAGTTGAACAAAGTTGTATTGAAGAACCGATATGCTGTGCCTTGTATTGATGTTCTATTTGACCAGCCTCAGGGCGCACAGGTGCTTTATAAGATAGATTTGCGCTCAGATTATCAGTAGCTAACGATTCGGGAGCCGGCATTCCTGAAGACTACTTTCAAGACTCGGTATGGTCATTACAAGTTTCTTGTCATGTCATTCGGGCTGACCAACACCCCAGCAACTTTTATGCATTTAATGCACAGTGTATTTTGGTCCTATCTCGACTCGTTTGTCATTATTTTCATAGATGATGTTCTTGTATACTCCCGCAGCCGGGAAGATCATGAGCAACACCTGAGGATAGTGCATCAAACCTTGAGGGAAACGAAATTATATGCAAAGTTCTCAATGTGAGTTTTGGTTGAGTTCTGTGGCATTCCTAGGCCATATGGTGTCGAGTGAGGGCATTCAGGTGGATCCAAAGAAGGTGGAGGCACTGTAGTGTTAGCCCATGCCCTCCTCAGCTACAGAGATCTGCAGTTTCCTTGGCCTGGCGGGGTATTACCGTCATTTTGTGGAGGGTTTCTCATCCATTCCAACCCCTATGACTAGATTGAACTAGAAGGGTGCTCCTTTTTAGTTGTCAAACGAGTGTGGGGCGAGCCTCCAAACGCTCAAGACGGACCTAACTTCCGCCCCTATTCTTATTTTGCCTGCTGGTTTGGGTTCTTATACGGTTTATTGTGAAGCCTCACGAGTTGGACTTGGAGCGGTGTTCATACATGGTGGTAGGGTGATTGCCTACGCGTCTAGAAAATTGAAGGTGCATGAAAAGAACTATCCTGTCCATGACCTTGAGTTAGCTACTATTGTTCACACCTCAAAGATTTGGCGTCATTATTTGCACGGTGTGCCTTGTGAGATTTACACGGATCATCGGTGTTTGGAGCACATGTTCAAGCACATGGATCTGAACTTGCGCCAGAGGAGATGGTTGGAGCTACTGAAGGATTATGATATTATTATTGTTTACCACCCGGCCAAGGCCAATGTGGTAGTTGATGGCTTGAGATGCAAGGTAGAGAGATTGGCATATTTACCAGCTTTAGAGAGACCTATGGTGATGGATTTTTAGGCTTTAGCCAGTCAGTTCGTGAGATTAGACCTTTCAGAGCCTACTCGGGTTCTAGCCTTTATGGTTTCTCGATCTTCATTGTTTGAACGTACTAGGGAGCGGTATTATGATAACCCTTATTTTCTTTTCTTCAAGGGCACAGTTCAGCATGGCGATGCTAAGGATGTGACTATTGGAGATGACGAGGTATTGAGGATGCATGGTTAGATCCCTATGCCTAATAGCTCACGGTACTTCGTTCATCCAGGTGTCGCGAAGATGTATCAAGATCTGAGGCAGCATTACTGGTGGAGGCAGATGCTGAAGGGCATAGCAGAGCTTAGAGATGCATGCGTCAACTGATAGTAGGTAAAGACTGAGCACCAGGGACCAGGAGGTTTACTCCAGCAGATGGAGATTTCGGAGTGGAAATGGGAGAATATCACTATGGATTTTGTAACTGGTCTCTCTCTGACGGCGAAGAAGTTTGATTCTATTTGGATTTTTGTGGATCGGCTGACCAAGTTCGCTCATTTTATTCCAGTATGTACTTCTTACTCAGCGGAGCGGTTAGCAGGGATTTATATCTGGGATATTGTCCATCAGCACGACATTCAAGTTTCTATCATATAAGATAGAGGCTCATTGTTTACATCACGGTTTTGGAGAGCCGTCCAACACAAGTTGGGTACCCGGGTGACCATTAGTACATATTTTCATCCTCAGATGGACGGACTGTTCGAGCACACTTTTCAGATTCTTGAGGATATGCTCCATGCATGCGTGATTGGGTTTAGAGGGTCTTGGGATCAGTTCTTGCCATTGGCTGAGTTCGCGTACAACAACAGTTATTAGTCCAGTATTCAGGTGTTGCCTTATGAGGCATTATATGGTAGGAGATGCAGATCCCCGGTGGGTTGGTTGGTTTAGGGCGAGGCCATGCTATTGGCACTAATATTGTTCAGGATGCGGTTGACAAGGTTAATGTGAATCAGGATAAACTCTGTACGGCCCATTCACGAAAGAAGAGTTCTGTGGACTGGAAGGTTCGTGATATTTCCTTTATAGCTGGTGAGCGGGTTTTGCTTCAGGTCTCACATATGAAAGGCATCATGAGGTTTGGAAAGAAAGGGAAGTTGAGCCCGAGGATCATTGGCCCATTATGAGATTTTGAGGCAGATTGGGAAGGTTAGTTATGAGCTTGCTTTACCTCCCTATTTGACAGGGGTTCATCTGGTATTTTATGTTTTGATGCATTGGAGGTATCACAGTGACCTGTTTCATGTGTTGGAGTTCGCTTTAGTTCAGTTGGACAATTACTTGTCCTTTATTTTGGAGCCAGTGGCAATATTGGATAGGCAAGTTCTAAAGCTCAGGTCAAAGGATATAGCTTCAGTAAAGGTTCAGAGGCGGGGTCAGCCGCCCAAGGAGGCAACTTGGGAGACCGAGATGGATATGCACAGCCGATACCCCCATCTTTTTTCTACTTCAAGTATGTTCTCTATGCTTATTCGAGGATGAACAAATGTTTAAGTGTAGGAAGATGTGACGACCCAGCCGGTCGTCCTGGGAATGTACGCCCCATTTCCCTATTAACTACTTCCCCTAAGTTCATTTCTTCTATTTTGGTTTGCAGGGATGTTCTGTAATATAATTCGGAGTGTTTTTCGGACACTTGGTCCCTAAATGAGAGCTTATGTGTTGAAAAATGGTCGGTAATTAGAATAGTGTCAGGACGACCTTGGAATGGAAATCTGATGGTTCTATTAGCTCCGTTAGATGATTTTTGGGTTGAGAGCGTGTTTGGAATGTATTTTGGATGTCGGTAGCTCATTTAGGCTGCAAATGTCAAATGTTATAATTTTGAAGATTTCAGTCTGATAATGAATTTTGATCTGAGGGTTGGAACGGGATTCCGGAAGTTTCTATAGCACCTTCCGGAATTTCAGGTCAATCGTACGTGGTTTGGGTAGGATTTCAATCGAAAGCAAGTTCGGCTAAGTTTTGAAGTTTTTATGTTCAAATAATTGATTAATTTGCGTTTCCTGCATTGTGTTAGGTGGTTTAAGGACTGGTACAAGTTTGAATGATGTTATGGGATATGCCTGTAGGTTTTGTTGAGGTCCTTTGGGCCTCAGGTGTGTTTCGGATGCTCAACGGAGCACTTTGGATTTAAAAATATTGCAGAATTTCTTCAGCTGTTGCAGGTCCTTTTCCTTCTTCACGATCCCGTCCCACTTCATGCTATCGCATAGGACAATCTTGTAGGGGCCCAATTTCCTTAATCGAGATTGCATAACTCTACCTCTCCCCTCTTCACATTTGCGCGCCTTCATACGCGATTGCGTAAGGCCATTTTCTCCTTGTCCGCAATCGCATGCTTCTTCTCGCGATCACGTAGGGCTTTTTCCTGAAGCCTCTATTTTACTCTTCGCGATCGCAACCCTATCTTCGTGATCGCGATTCACTAATTACCAGGGCAGGTATCAATGTTTGAAAAATGAGCATTCTTCCATTTTCACAAAAACTCAAGCTAGAGAGCTCGGTTTTGGGAGGTTTTTCGATGGTTTTTCAGAGACAACGATTGGGTAACGATTCTTTACTCCCTTATAATTTTTACCCACAAATCTAATCTCAAATTCAAGCTTTAATTTCAGATTTTGAATGAAAATTTTTTAAAGTTATTAGACCTAACTTTGATGATTTGAAGGGGCGTTTGACCTCCGATTTGGGAAATTTTCATATGGTTTGACCTCCGAGACATTGTCCTGAAAGACATTTTGGTCATTTCACCTATTTTTGCGCCTTAGCTTTATTTTAATAGTGTAATTAGTTACTTGCGATGTTATTTACAATATGTAATTGGTTTGAATAGATTTGGGCCAGTCGGAGTGGGATACTCGTGGCAAGTGCATTGTTTACTTCTTTATTGTACTTAGCTTATTCTTGTTAGTATTGACTTGTAGTGATGTTTTTATAGATATGGTGGACTACGGGTTCAATTCTTGGGAGTTCCTTTAATATTGATATGATGGACTACGAGTTTGATTAACACGAGATCCTCTGTTATTGGTATGATGGAGTACAAGTTCAATTCTCAGGAGATCTTCTGATATTGATATGATGGACTACGGGTTAAATTCATGGGAGACCCTCTCATATTTATATGATTGACTATGGGTTTGATTCATAGGAGATTTTATTGGTATGACGGACTATGGGTTCAATTCCCAAGAGACTAGAATGATATTTATATGATGGACTACGGGATCAATTCCCAAGAGATCTACAGATATAGGTAATAACGGACTGCGGGTTCAATTCCCAAAGCTGCATGTGGCATCCTGATATTGATTGATTGTTCTTGTATTCGTAAATAGTACTTGTAGCCTGTTCCATTCTACTTATTGTCTTGGTAGATAAAAGAGATTTAATGTATTTCTTGCTGTCTACTTATTTTATATGTATTATTATTTTTATCTCAGTAGGGCCTCGACTTTCCTCATCACTACCCAACTGAGGTTAGGCTTGGCACTTACTAAGTATCGCTGTGCTATAATCATGCTGCTCTTCTAATCACTTTTTTTTGTGTAGATCCAGATACTTCTGGTCGATCGCGCTATCAGTGACTTTAGAGCTACACTTGGAGACTGGAGGTCTGCATCTGCTACATCCACAAATCCGAAGATTCTCCTTCTACATTACCTTTTAGTTAGCAATTCCTTTTATTGTATTCAGTTGTTATAGACACTTCTGGATGTTAGAGTTGTATGTTATGTTTTTTACTCTTTCTGCGTTGCCCGTGTGTTTCTGGGTGTTGGAGGTTGTTATAGCATTTTGAGTTGAAGTGTATGTGCCAGGCGGCACTCAATACATTTTCTTATGTTATTCAGTATTTGTTTATCATTTTCGCAAAGGTTGTTAAATTTCGGCAATGTATTAGGCTTACCTAGTGCGAAGACTGGGTGCTGTCATGACAGGTTCACAATTTGTTACCTAGGGTCGTGACAAGCATACCTGATATTGTGTGTAGTGTAGGTATTTGTGCTCAATTTCAGGCATATCGAAAGGAGTCCCACTTGAAAATGTAAAGAGAATAATTAGATACTTGTCGCGCCCTCTTTTTCTAAGGTAAAATCGGGTTGATTACTCTTGGGAGGACAACTCCTTCCCTTTTAGGAATTGGGTTTTGGAATTTGAAGAGTCGCCACCTAATGATTAAGTGCATTAAGACACAAAGAAGTGTTTCAGTTTGAAGAACCAGACTTTGGGTAAGGGGTAGAAATTATCTCGAGGGGAACGTGTTAGGTGTTGGAAACACGTTCTCAAGGCCTTATACTAAAACGTGTGTTCTTATGTGTAGGTTTTGATGAATGACAAACAAGCGCAAATTGATATATGACGAAGTTCAAGTACAAGCGCACAATTGGTGGATAACGAGATTCAAGCACAAGACAAAGTTCTATTGTTTAAATGAGTCGTTCTTAATTGTGATCTTGATCCGACAACTTGACTCATGACATGGCTTCTCTCGTAAAACTATTTTTTACAAAATCATGCATATTTAATTTAATGCTAAATGATCTTAAATCATGCATATTTACTTCGGTCAAAATGATTTTTAAACATGCCTCTAAAAACTGGACTAAGATAATCGATTATGTACTTATGATAATCGATTATGTTAAGCCAAGACTGCATGACAATCGATTGTGTTAAGGCAGTGAGCATCAGGTTTTTCAAATCTGCATGACAATCGATTGTGTACCTTATGACAATCGATTGTGATGAGGCAGTGTCCATCAAAGTTTTTCGAAACTCAGAATAATCGATTGTGAAGCTAATGACAATCGATTGTGAAGAGACAGTGTCCTTCAGATTTTTCAAAGTCACAAAATAATCGATTGTGAACTTATGACAATCGATTGTGTTGAGGCAGTGACTTCCAGACATTTTCAAAGTTATTAAATCGATTGTGAGTATATAACAATCGATTGTCACGAGGCAGTGTCTTAAATGATTTTCAAAATCTGATAAATAATCGATTGTTAACATTGCACAATCGATTGTGAAGCTGATCGTTGTCGCAAAGTTTTCAAATACCGTCAAGTAATCGATTGTTGATTTTGTACAATAGATTGTTGATATTTAAATCTGAAAAAGATTTTTTGAACATTGCTAAATAATCGATTATTGATTTTGTACAATCGATTGTTGAAATTAAAATCTGGAAAGGATTTTTTGAACGTTGCTGAATAATCGATTATTGATTTGGTATAATCGATTGTTTTACGTAAAATCTGGAAATGATTTTTTGAATGTTACCAAAAATCGATTGTTGATCTTGGACAATCGATTGTTAAGCGTAAAATCTGGGATTGATTTTTGGTACGATTGGCAAACAATCGATTGTGGCTTCCTGACAATCGATTGTCACAGAGTAAAATCATCAACTCTTAATTGGCAATTAGGTAACGGTAATCCCAAGTTTTTCAACTATAAATACAGCTTCATTTCAGTGTTTTAAACACAACAACATAAAACAACTGATCATTCTATTGCTATAAGCTTGCATACTATTGTTTATCATTTTATATTCATTTCATAAAGCTTTTGAGAGCCAAAGTCTTGTCCAAAGTTGTTGTGATCTTGAGCTTACTTCTTTTACTCATATCTACTCATTAAGGAGTGTTTTGTTTGAGTGTTTAGTGTTTTGTACACTTGTAAGAGAATTGTGATTCTCTTGTTGTAAGGAACTTGTGTTTCCTTGGTTGAAGTCTTGGAGTGTTGTATCTCCGAGAAAAGGTGTTAAGGCTTGTGAAGTTGTAAAGGTTTGTTGAGCACCCGTAAGCTTGACAAGTTAGTGGAAAATCTCGAGAGAGTCTCTCGGGGACTGGACTAGCCACGTGTTGTGGTGAACCAGAATACATCGGTGCGTTCTCTCCTTTTTGTTTATTTAACGCACTTAATTATTTCCTGCAATTTTTAATTTCCGCAAGTTTACGCTAAATTTTATTATAACGCTATTCACCCCCCCCCCTCTAGCGTTAAGCGTATTATCTAACAATTGGTATCAGAGACCAACTCTCTGAAGACTTAACAGTTTGAGAGAAACTTCCATAGCTTCTACTCGTGATTCTTTTGCAGGAATAGAGGAAGGACAGTGCTCCACCCGACCACCACTATTCAACGGTACAAACTATACGTACTGGAAGGAGAGGATGAAAATCTTCGTTCAAGCAAACAATTTTCATCTCTGGAAGGTGATAACAAAGGGAAATCAAATTCTAACCAAAAAGGTTGAAAACGAATGGGTTCCCAAGTCCGAAGAAGAATATGACGCAGATGATATCCGAAAGGTTCAAAATAATGCTAAAGCAATTAATTTATTATATTGTGCTGTAAATGCTGATGATTACAGGAAAATATCGTGTTGCACAACGGCAAAGGAAATGTGGGACAAGCTGGAAATTACGTACGAAGGTACGAACCAGGTAAGGGAAGCTAAAATTGATTTCCTAACCCATGCTTATGAATTATTTTACATTAAGGAAGGTGAAAAGGTGGATGAAATGTTCGAACGATTTTCAATAATCGTAAATGACCTACATGCCCTCAAGAAGACATTCACGGATGGAGAACTTGTTCGAAAAATTCTTAGAAGTCTCACTCCGGCATGGCGATCAAAGGCCGACGCAATTCAAGAATCCATAGGCGTCTCAAATGTCACAATCGACGCATTAAGAGGTAACCTTAAGACTTATGAATCTACAATACTTAACCCTCTTGTTGATGATCAAAGGAGGCAAAGAATAGCGCTTAAGGCAAGCACAAGCCAACCTCAAGTTGATGAGGACGGAGACAACGAGTTTGGACTCGTTATCAAAAGATTTCAAAAGTTCATGCGAAAGGAGTATGAACGAAAGGGCAAAAAGCAAGGCGAGCAAATAAAATGCTATGAATGCGGTGAAACCGGACACATCAAATCAAATTGCCCAAATATCAAAAAGGAGAAGAAACCTTTTAAGAAGCAACGCGCATACATTTCTTGAGGAGGAGACTCCGGAGATGAGTCAAGCGAAGAAGAAGAAGACGAAGCCGCAAATCTTTGTCTTATGGCGCAAGAAGACAAGCAAGATGAGGTATGTCAAATCTCTTCTAAAAACTTCTTTACTCTTGAAGAAATGCGAACTGCTTTTGATGAGCTATATACTGAATTTATTGAAGCTTCAAAAACTGTCAAGAGCATTAAAGAAAATGCTTCTTTAAAAGAAAAAGATTTTCAAAAACAGCTTTCTTTGAAAGAAAAGGAGTTAGAAAAACTGGTTTTAGAAAATGAGAAGCTGAAAGAGGAAAACAAGTTTTTCGGAAAAAGAAGCGCTGACAAGCCCGAAAGTTCTATTAAAAATTGCTCTTCTTGCATGCATCTCGAAAATGAGGTAGATAGACTTAAAGGTACCTTAGATAAGTTTAATTCTTCCCACAAAAATTTGAATAAGGTCCTTGTTAATTTGAAATCAACCAAGCATGGCATAGGCTTTAAGAATGAGCCTAAAGAAAAGGTTGACGCCAAACCCCAACCACCTAAGGCTAAACCTAGGATTAATAAAACAAATGCTTATCGTAGAAATAGCAATCCTAGAACAAATATGCATGCTAGACCAAGTGTTGAACATTTTAGAAAACCTAGAAATGACTACCCTAGAAATGATGCATATTCTAGGCCAAACACTAGAAAGAGTTTTGAACCTCTTAGAACATCTAGACATGACCATTACTCTAGAAACGCTGCTCATTTTAGAACTAATAGTAGGAGAAATGGTTCTCATAAAATGTGCAATAGTCATAATGAAAATAGAGTAATTCATTTTCGTCCATCAAGGTACTATGAACCTAGAAGGATGCATAACCCCAACGTGACTTGTCATTATTGTAGACGCATTGGTCATATTGCCCCTGCATGTTTTACACGACATAGACATATCACTCAATCGCATCATTATGATATGCCCAACCCTCAAGGACCCAAAATGGCATGGGTACCTAAAACGCATTAATTTGTTTTGTAGGTGTGTTTGAAGGGATCAAGTGTACTATGGTACCTTGATAGTGGATGCTCCAAACATATGACGGGAGACGAATCCAAATTCCTTCAACTAGAACACAAAGAAGGAGGAAGTGTGATTTTTGGGAATAACAATAAAAGAAAGATTATTGGCATCGGATCGGTCGGTAAGGATGAAAACTCCTCTATTAAGCATATATTACTTGTTAAAGGTTTAAAGCATAATCCCTTGAGCATAAGTCAATTATGTGACAAGGGAAATCTTGCCTTATTTGATTCGGATGAATGCTTAGTGTTTAGACGTAGTTACTTTAAAATTATCCTTCGTGGTTTTAGAGTGGATAATATTTATATGGTTGATCTTGCTAATTCCTCACCCGAATATGTTGATTGTCTTTTGAGCAAAGAGGATGATACTTGGCTATGGCATCGTAGAGTTGCTCATATAAACATGCATCTTTTGAACAAATTGATTTCACAAAACTTAGTTATTGGTCTTCCCAATTTGAAATTTGAAAATGACTCTATTCGTGATTCTTGTCAAAAAGGGAAGCAAACAAAAGCATCTTTCAAATCCAAAAATATTGTTTCAACTTCTAGACCATTGCAATTGCTTCACATGGATTTATTTGGACCATCTCGCATTGAATGTCTAGGAAGAAATCGTTATGCTTTTGTGATTGTTGATGATTATTCTAGATTTACTTGGACTTTATTTCTTGCCAATAAAAGTGATGCTTTTCAGAATTTTAAATATTTTCTTAAGCGTGTTCAAAACGAGAAGGAAACAACCGTCACTTCAATTAGAAGTGATCATGGGGGAGAGTTTGATCACAATCTCTTTGCGAAATTTTGTGACGAACTCGGTATCGAGCATGCCTTTTCCGCTCCACGTACACCACAACAAAATGGGGTGGTGGAAAGGAAAAATAGGTGTCTCGAAGAGATGGCTAGAACCATGCTCGAAGAGGCTAAGACTCCCAAACATTTTTGGGCGGATGCCGTGAGTACCGCATGCTACATCTTAAATAGAGTATTCATAAGGCCTATACTCATGAAAACTCCCTATGAACTCTATAAGGGAAGGAAACCAAATATCTCCCATCTTAGAGTATTCGGTTGTAAATGTTTTATTCATAACAATGGCAAAGATCAATTGGGAAAATTTGATTCTAAGTCCGATGGGGGAATTTTCATTGGTTATTCTTCACGTAGCAAAGCATATAGGGTCTTTAATAAAATAACCGAAACTGTGGAGGAATCCCCTCATGTTGTATTTGCCAAAAATAATGCTCGCTTGGCGAGAAAGGATACCGATTTTGATCTTGCAGGTATTTTAGATAGCTTGAAAGACAAAATACAAGAGGAAACGCCTAAAGAAAATCAAGACGAAATTTTGAAACAACCAACGGAGGAAGCGCCACAATTGGAGAATGAAACGAAAATACCAAACGAGTGGAGGACAATTAATGATCACCCTCTCGAACAGGTAATTGGCGACGTCGGAGAAAAGGTAAGTACCCGAAACTCCCTTAAGAACACCTTAGGACATACTGCTTTTGTGTCTCATATTGAACCAACAACCATCTCCGAAGCAATTGGGGATGAATTTTGGACCTTGGCAATGCAAGAGGAGCTTAACCAATTCAAACGGAATGACGTTTGGGATTTGGTGCCAAGACCCGAAAATCATACAATAATTGGTACGAAATGGGTTTTTCGAAAAAAACTTGATGAAAATGGTGTAATCACTAGAAACAAAGCTAGGCTTGTAGCAAAAGGCTATAATCAAGAAGAGGGTATTGACTATGAAGAAACATATGCTCCCGTAGCTAGATTAGAAGCTATTCGTCTATTGCTCGCTTTTGCCTCTTCTATGAATTTCAATTTATATCAAATGGATGTGAAAAGTGCTTTTCAAAATGGTGTTATACAAGAAGAAGTTTATGTTGAACAACCCCCCGGTTTTGAAGATTTTAAATCTCCCGATCATGTTTTCAAACTCAAAAAGGCTCTCTATGGTTTAAAACAAGCTCCCCGGGCTTGGTATGAAAGATTGAGTAAATTTCTATTGGAAAATTATTTCATTAGGGGGAAAGTTGACACCACCCTTTTTGTTAAGCATAAAAACAATGATATTTTATTAGTTCAAATATATGTGGATGATATCATATTTGGTGCTACTAACAATGTCTTATGCAAGGAATTTTCCGATTTAATGACAAGCGAATTTGAGATGTCTATGATGGGTGAGTTAACATTCTTTTTGGGATTACAAGTAAAGCAAATGAAAGAAGGTACGTTCATTTGCCAAGCCAAATATTGCAAAGAATTGCTGAAACGATTTGAATGAACAATGCAAAAGCAATGGCGACTCCCATGAGCACATCCGATCATCTACACAAAGATGAGAAAGGTAAGGAAGTCGACGCTAAGAAGTATCGAGGTATGATCGGCTCTCTTCTCTATCTTACTGGTAGTCGTCCGGACATCATGTTTAGCGTGTGCTTATGCGCCGTTATCAATCGTGTCCGAAGGAGTCTCACCTTACTGCGGTAAAACAGATTTTGAAGTACCTTGTTGGTACTACAAATGTGGGTCTATGGTACCCTAAAGATTCTTCATGCCAACTCGTTGGCTATTCCGACTCCGATTTTGCTGGATGCAAATTGGACCGCAAGAGCACTAGTGGCACTTGCCATTTGCTCGGTAGCTCTCTCGTTTCTTGGTTTAGCAAGAAACAAGTAAGTGTTGCGTCGTCCACAACCGAGGTTGAATATGTAGCCGCGGGGAGTTGTTGCGCTCAAATCCTATGGATGAAACAACAACTCTTGGACTATGGCCTAAGTCTTGATCATATCCCTCTTAGATGTGATAATACTAGTGCCATATGCTTGACGAAGAACCCCGTTCTTGATTCGCGAACAAAACACATTGAAATTAGACATCATTTTATAAGAGATCACGTTCTCAAGGGCGATGTCGAAATCGAATTTGTTGAAACCAAAGACCAATTGGCCGACATCTTTACTAAGCCCTTAGAGAAAGAGTCCTTCTTCCGAATTCGTAGTGAACTCGGGATTCTTGACTCCACGTTGATCTAAGTCATGCATTGCATCTTTTTATCTTACATGATTTCTAACTTGAGCGTCGGAGACGTCTAACGAATCTTTGCAGGTATCGCCCTAAAGGTAGGGGGAATTATAAAGCATGACGCGCAATAATCAAGTCTTCTTCAGAATAATCGGTTTCTGTCGTCTAATAATCGATTATCTCGTATCAATAATCGATTGTAATGCCATTACTTGAGTTATTGTGCTCTCTTTAAGTAATCATGTTTTTTTCTTTCCAATAAATAAACAAGTTTTATTTACATCTTTGGCAATCTTCTTATATTATTTTTGCTAATGGCAAAAGGGGGAAGATAACTGGTATGCACTCTCAATAGTTATAAGCTTCAATTGAGGGGGAATTCATATATTGAGGGGGAACTAATCGCATACTTATTGCATATCTTTACTTGTCTTGAATCGTCATTATAAATTGTTTAAGTTGCATATCCCGCTTAAAGTTTGCCATTATCAAAAAGGGGGAAATTGTTGGAAACACGTTCTCAAGGCCTTATACTAAAACGTGTGTTCTTATGTGTAGGTTTTGATGAATGACAAACAAGCGCAAATTGATATATGACGAAGTTCAAGTACAAGCGCACAATTGGTGGATAACGAGATTCAAGCACAAGACAAAGTTCTATAGTTTAAATGAGTCGTTCTTAATTGTGATCTTGATCCGACAACTTGACTCATGACATGGCTTCTCTCGTAAAACTATTTTTTACAAAATCATGCATATTTAATTTAATGCTAAATGATCTTAAATCATGCATATTTACTTCGGTCAAAATGATTTTTAAACATGCCTCTAAAAACTGGACTAAGGTAATCGATTATGTACTTATGATAATCGATTATGTTAAGCCAAGACTGCATGACAATCGATTGTGAACAAATGACAATCGATTGTGTTAAGGCAGTGAGCATCAGGTTTTTCAAATCTGCATGACGATCGATTGTGTACCTTATGACATCGATTGTGATGAGGCAGTGTCCATCAAAGTTTTTCGAAACTCAGAATAATTGATTGTGAAGCTAATGACAATCGATTGTGAAGAGACAGTGTCCTTCAGATTTTTCAAAGTCACAAAATAATCGATTGTGAACTTATGACAATCAATTGTGTTGAGGCAGTGACTTCCTGACTTTTTCAAAGTTATTAAATAATCGATTATGAGTATATAACAATCGATTGTCACGAGGCAGTGTCTTAAATGATTTTCAAAATCTGATAAATAATCGATTGTTAACATTGCACAATTGATTGTGAAGCTGATCGTTGTCGCAAAGTTTTCAAATACCGTCAGGTAATCGATTGTTGATTTTGTACAATAGATTGTTGATATTTAAATCTGAAAAAGATTTTTTGAACGTTGCTGAATAATCGATTATTGATTTTGTACAATCGATTGTTGAAATTAAAATCTGGAAAGGATTTTTTGAACGTTGCTGAATAATCGATTATTGATTTGGTAATATCGATTGTTTTACGTAAAATCTGGAAATGATTTTTTGAACGTCGCCAAAAATCGATTGTTGATCTTGGACAATCGATTGTTAAGCGTAAAATCAGGGATTGATTTTTGGTACGATTGGCAAACAATCGATTGTGGCTTCCTGACAATCGATTGTCACAGAGTAAAATCAGCAACTCTTAATTGGCAATTAGGCAACGGCAATGCCAAGTTTTTCAACTATAAATACAGCTTCATTTCAGTGTTTTAAACACAACAACATACAACAACTGATCATTCTATTGCTATAAGCTTCCATACTATTGTTTATCATTTTATATTCATTTCATAAAGCTTTTGAGTGCCAAAGTCTTGTCCAAAGTTGTTGTGATCTTGAGCTTACTTCTTTTACTCATATCTACTCATTAAGGAGTGTTTTGTTTGAGTGTTTAGTGTTTTGTACACTTGTAAGAGAATTGTGATTCTCTTGTTGTAAGGAACTTGTGTTTCCTTGGTTGAAGTCTTGGAGTGTTGTATCTCCGAGCAAAGGTGTTAAGGCTTGTGTCCTTAAGTTGTAAAGGTTTGTTGAGCACCCGTAAGCTTGACAAGTTAGTGGAAAATCTCGAGAGAGTCTCTCGGGGACTGGACTAGCCACGTGTTGTGGTGAACCAGAATACATCGGTGCGTTCTTTCCTTTTTATTTATTTAACGCACTTAATTATTTCCTGCAATTTTTAATTTCCGCAAGTTTACGCTAAATTTTATTATAATGCTATTCACCCTCCCCCCCTCTAGCGTTAAGCGTATTATCTAACATTAGGCACCCCTCAAGATCCACTATTGTGGTTCTCGGCCATGTTATAATTGTGACTTCATATAATTAAGTAAGCAATTATAGGCTCAAATAGAAGGACTTTTCTTGCAATATTGCAAATAAGTTGAAACTTTAGAAAAAGTAAAGAGGGCATTATGAATTATTTAAACAATAAGAAATAGGCGAAAGCAAGTATAACGGGAGGGGAGTCCTATGTTTATGATTTATATGGGTCACGCCAATGCAATACCAGTAATCACTCCTCATGAGAGGGGCTATATAAGTTATTAGCGCACCGGTCATCATACTCATATCTACCCTACCCACCCCGTTAAGGTATTGAAGCATTAAATAGTATCGTTACTTATTACATGCTATTACCCGTCCCAATCCTATTAGTGCAGGAGGCATTTGAGATTACTAATCCTAAATGGGAGGGAGTTGGGGCTTTTCAATGTTTTAAAAGGATAAAAGTCTAGGATACAAACAAAACACATAGCAGTTAGGGGGGAACCAATAGCAGTTAAGGCTCACGTAGGCCTCCTCACATGATAAAGAAAATATTGCATTACTTCAAATAGTGGTTTTGGTCTGGATTAAATAAAAGCGTAGGATACACTGATTTACCACACGTTTCTCAGATGAGAAGTCCGAATTAGCCTTCTATGGTTGTAGTTATGAAAAGATGACATAGTTAATTAATTTCCTAATAGTTAGCCTAAGTGAGACCTATTGGCATGATATCTAACAGAGTGAACTGATAAGAAAGGATTACTGGCTTTATTAATAAAAGAATATTATGCAGACTTTAAACTACCTTATGGGTGATTTTAGGCTCATAAATGAAATAGACAATGATAGTTCAACTGATTACTCCTATAAGCAAGTTATCTAACCATTATTTGTTTTAAACGATTACATAGATCCAACAGTCATATAGGCATGCTATCTAGAATAAAGGTGATTACTATTCAACCTATGATCATATGCCTAATGACATGTATATGCAGAAGTGCTGAAAACCTATGATAATAATTTATGTATACAGAAATGCATAACTTATAGGCATGATTTCTAAGACGCAGAAATGCATAACTTATATTCATGATGTTTCTAAGATGCTGAAATACATAACTTATAGGCATAATTTCAAAGATGTAGAAAGGCAGAAATTCATAAATAACCTATAGACAGGTTTTTTACCCTTTGCATGGATTCATCCACATCCATTTCTGTAATTCATCCTCAATAGTTATTACAAATTATTACAGACTCGAATGAATCAGAAAAAGAAAAGTAAAATTACATCAGAAGTTCCAGCTACAACAAAGTATCCTAATTCAGACTCAAAGTCAAACAATATGAGATAAACAAACTTCCAGGATATGATTTCCAAAAGCCTTTCTCATATTTGGAATGCATGAAAGTTCCGAAGAGTCTCAAAGGGATCCGGGCGGTGCTTACGTCCCAAACATATTGCAAAAATTAAGATCATAGTGTAGCGTGAAAAGGGCCATCCCTCGGATTTCCAAGTTTAGAGGGAACTCAAGGTCCCAAAGCAAGGCTCGTAAGAAGAGGAAGAACTTAAGATTCTAAGAAGTAGTGTAAGTGCATAGGGGAAAATCATGGAAAGCCATGGCATGCTTGTGATCATGCCAAGCAATTGGGAATGCTGGCGCACCTCTGACCAGCCTGTTAGCCAACGTAGGAGCTAAGATCCATTGTGGATCTCGTTATGGCTTGAGCAACAATTTGGATACTGCCACGCCAAGAAACTTATCTCAAACACATAGATGGGAATATGGGTAGGGATTCAAAATAGAAACAGATGCAAGGAAAGAACATACTTAGCATAAATCATTGAACATTTGCAGCAAAGTAAATAAGAATGCTAAAGCTATGGAGTAAACACATGGGGTAAGGTAGAAAATTAGATCAGAACATACAAGTTTCAGGGGGAAAACATGTAAAAATTAGTAGTGTTGGAAAACCCAAGTTCAAGCAAAGCAGCTCCAAAAGATCTCAAGCAAAGCAGATTGTTGAAAGAATATTTAATTCAGAATAGTATTGTATGTATTGAATTGAAAGGTTAAATATTGATAGTGTGAAGGTCGTGTATTGAACTCGAAGTGTGAAGGTGAAGTTGTAAGGTGTAATGGGTCTTAATAGTGCAGATAGGCAGTCCATTTTATAGTGCAGAGAAACAAGTAAGAAAGGCAAGAACATATCATTGACATTAGTCTCCCTTTGGTTAAGGGATTCTGATTCGAACAGATAAAAATTAGTTAAGTAAAGAAGATATTAATTAAAACCTTTTGAAGTAGATTAAAGGGGGTAAATACATAGAAGTTATTTAAGGAAAACAATCAATAGTACACGGTTTCTGCAAATATAGCAAGGGAATAAATCAAACATCAATGAAACCAAAATTTCAAGTTCAATTTAAATGAACAAAGTCAAAAAAGGTAAAGGAAGTTCAATCGAAGAAAAATCAGTGACAATTCATCAGCATTATTAAAGGGATTGCAGAAACAATTAGTTGGTGAAAACCTTTTTGAAAGAGGAATTTTCTCATATATAAGGCACACATAACAAACAAAGGGAATCATCAGGTTACTTAGAAAAAAACCTAACATTGAAAGCCGTAGAGTCACAAGAAAAAGGATTCGAGTTTGGTTACGGACTCATGGTGAGTCTAAAGCCTAGGATCCAAAACTAGAACCCTAATACCACTTGCACAAGAAACCTGAAATCATAGGGCTTCAAATTGTGTCAAACAATAGAGAGGATAAAATAGGTCATTGAAAGAGGCTCAAAAGTTTCTTCCAAAGACATATGAGAAAAAAACACACGTTATTGAAAGACCACTCATTCAAGGTCATGAGACAATGTTTAAGATAAATCGAAGGTAAAACAAGTTTAGAAGAAAGAGATTGTCACGACCCAAACCCGGTCGTGATGGCTCCTAACCCTAAAGCTAGGAAAGCCTCGCAAACAATTGTTCCCAATTTAACAATAAGTCTCAAACCGACAATTTAAGGAGAATTGTAACTTTTCATAACCCCAACTCGGTGGTGATGGCGCCCAACACACTACTAGGCAAGCCCGACCATTTATAACAATTACCCTTATTATTTCAACAAGTTCAAATAAAAATATTTAAGTCAAAGTCTAAAATACTTAAAAAATGAAAAATCTGACAAAATACCGAAACAACCCAACTAGGACCCAGTGTCACGACCGTTAGCCTCTACTGACAGAATAATATCCGAATACAAAGTCTGTCTAACAGTGATACTGCAGAAATAAAGGATAAAGATAGAGGGGAGAACCATCGGTTGCGAACTCCCTGCAGTTACCTCAAATACTCCCGAAAGAACTCTGGATCCGCTGAAATCACTCAGCCTGAGACTGCCCTGGATCTGCACATAAGGTGCAGGGAGTACAGTGAGTACTTTATGCATTTACTGTGCCACTCAATCCTCAGAATACCCAGAATAACCAACATAACTGTCTTAGCATGACATTCTAGAATAGCATGGTACGGAGATAGAAAGTCCATACCCAGAATCACCTCGAAATCTACCATGCCTAATAATAACAGGTCAACTCGGGTCTCCAGACCCTCAATAGTCACTAGACAAGATCGATATACGTAATCCACAATAATATTATCACCCACCAAGGTAGATACGTGCTTAGGCAAGGAAATAAAACTACGGGTCGTACCCAAAGAAGAATGAGTCAGTGCAGAGTTGGCATAGACCGTCCTCAGGTACTGAGGTCCGGAGTTTCCTCAATTTGGCAGGTTATTACCGTAGGTTCGTTTAGGGCTTTTCATCTGTTGCTTCGTCTCTTACGAAGTTGACGCAGAAGAATGCTCCATTTGTGTGGTAAGATGAATGCGATGAGAGCTTCCATAAGCTCAAGTGGGCTTTGACCACCGCTCCAGTACTAGTATTGCCATCAGCTTTAGGTTCTTACATGGTGTATTGTGATGCTTTGAGAGTTGGGATCATTTATGTATTGATGCAAGAGGGTAGAGCTATTACTTACACTTCTCGTCAGCTGAAACCCTATAAGAAGAACAACCATGTTCACGACTTAGAGTTGGCTGTTATTTGTCATGCCTTGAAGCTTTGGAGGCATTACCTTTATGGTGTATCTTGTGAGGCATATACGGACCATCACAGTCTTCAGCATTTGTTTTAGCAGAAGGATCTTAATTTGAGACAGTGGAGATGGCTTGAGTTAATAAAAGACTATGATATTACCATTTTGAATCACCCGAGGAAGGCCAATGTTGTGTCCGATGCTTTGAGCCGGAAGACTATTACTATGGGTAGTTTGGCGTATATTCCAATTGGAGAGAGGCCCCTTCTAGTTGATGTTAATGCCTTGGCCAATCAGATAGTGAGGTTAGATATTTCCGAGCCTAGTCGGGTTTTGGCTAGTGTGGTTTCCCGATCTTCTTTGTATGACCGCATCAAAGAGCGGCAGTATGATGACGCATTTGCTTGTCCTGTAGGACATGGTCAAGCATGATGATGCCAGAGATATGACCATTGGTTATGATGGTGTGTTGCGGATGCAGGTCCAGATTTACGTGCCCAATATGGATGGTCTCTGGGAGTTGATATTAGAGGAGCCCCACAGCTCATGATATTCTATTCATCCGGATGCCGCGAAGATGTACCAGGATTCGAGGCAGCATTACTAGTGGAGGAGAATGAAAAAGGATATTTTTATTTATATGGCATAGTGCCTCAACTGTCTGCAGTTCAAATATGAGCACCAGATACCCAGTGGTGTATTCCAGCGGATGGATATTCCGAAGTGGAAACGGGAGAATATCACTATGGATTTTGTGATTGGTCTTCCTTGTACCTCGAAGAAGTTTGATTCGATTTGGGTGATTTTGGATAGACTGACCAAGTCCGCACACTTCAGTCCAGTAGGTACTACCTATTCTACGGAGAAGTTAGCAGAGATTTTTATCCGGGAAATTGTACGGTTGCATGGTGTCCCGTTTTCCATTGTCTTGGGTAGGGTATCGTGTTTACTTCCCAGTTTTTGAAGTTATTTCATCAGGAGTTGGGCGTATAGGTACAGTTGAGCACGACATTTCATCCTCAGACGTACGGGCAGTCCGAGCGCACTATCAAGATATTTAAGGACATGTTGTGTGCCTATGTTATTTTTTGGAGGTTCTTGGGCAGAGTTCTTGCCACTTGAAGAGTTTGCATATAATAACAACTATCAATCCAGCATTCCGATGGCGTCGTATGAGGCCTTATATGCGAGACGGTGTAGATCGTCGGTTGGTTGGTTTGAGCCCGGTGAGGCTAGATTATTGGGGACATAGATAGTTCAGGATGCCTTAGAGAAGGTGAAAGTGACCTAGGAGAGACTTCGTATTGCTCAGTCGCGTATGAAGAGTTGTGCAGATCGAAAGGTTCGTGATTTATCTTATGCGGTGGGTGAGAACGTCTTGTTTATTGTTTCTTCTGTGAAAGGCGTTATGAGGTTTGGAAAGAGAGGGAAGCTGAGTCCACGGTTCATCGGACCTTTTGAGATACATAGAAGGACTGAGGAGGTGGCCCATATTATTGCTTTGCCACCTAGCTTGTCGGGATTTCATCCGGTGTTCCATGTTTCTATGCTTAGGAAGTATGTTGGGGACATGTCTCATGTATTAAACTTCAGCAATATACAGTTGGATGAAGATCCGACCTATGATGTGGAGCCGGTTGCCATTTTGGGTCGGCAGGTTCGAAAGTTCATAGCAAAGGACATAGCTTCCGCGAAGGTGCAGTGGAGAGTTTGGCCCGTGGAGGAGGCCACATGGGAGACTGAGCAGGAGATGCGGAGCATATATCCTCACTTGTTTGATACTTCGGGTATGTTTCTTGACCCGCTCGAAGACAAGCGTTTGTTTAAGTTTGGGAGGATGTAACGACCTGAACCATCATCACATTAGTTACCGCCTTGTTTTTCACATTTTGTACCCTTGTATGTTTCATTATATGTGTTTGGAGAATTTGAAGTAATTCGGATGTAGTTCGGTCAGAAATGAAACCATTAGTCCTTTCATTGCGATCTTTCATCAATTGTTTTCATATCAAAATCTGTAGGCATTTTTTCAAGATCTTACTTTTGCGCCAAAATTATTCTTGTTTGTCCAGATCTATGGATGAACTTCTGTCGCATCGTTAGTATCTTGAAGATTTCCCGTGAGTTTGGCAGCCATGGCAGCGGAGATCTCTCCCCAGCCTTTGGCTGTGGGAGAGATTATTAATAAACTCGCATCAGACATTAAAGAAGGATCGCATCCATCTTATGCTGTAGTTACTGAACATAAACAGTCTGCTCCGACGAAAATTGAGCTATGCTAGTTAATATCGATCATGAACATCCTATAATTCAATTCACAATAGAAGATGTTAATTCTTTCACCAAAGAAGAAGGTTTACACCAAGCAGTGGTGCTAAAACTTTCCTATGGCAGACCCGACATATCGGAGGTACGAAGAATTTTTTCGTGGCAATTTGATGTTAAAGATTGTTGTAATGTCGGGCAGTTGGAATTTCGACACCTCTTGGTCAGATTTGAGCTCTACAGTGATTATGTTCATTACCTTTCAAAGTCGATTGGATATATTAAATCCAAAGGCGATGAATAATTTTTTAGAACATTTCCATGGTCATTCGGATTCAATCCGAAGGAGGAGACATCGCTGGTAGTTATATGGATCTCTCTCCTAGGCTTGCCACCAAATTTATTCGCTAAGAGGTCACTAATGTCAATAGCTTCAGCAGTTGAAAAACCTCTTGCGGTTGACAAGGTGACGCAAGAAAGAACGAGACCTAGCGCGGCAAGAGTCAAGGTTATTGTGGATCTATTAGGTATGCTTTCTAATAAGATCACTTTGCAGATCTTAGATTCTGGAAATGGAAAAACTGTCGAGATCCAGCAGCAAATTGTCTATGACAACCTTCCTAAGTATTGTGCATATTGTAAACATCAAGGCCACAATGATAAATCTTGTAGATTTAAACAATAATCTGGACCAGAGGAGGCAGCAGATTACAAACTGGTCAGACAGAAACAGAATGATGTTGTCAAATTGCAAGGAGACGCAAGGGATTATCTAAATAAAAAAAAAGCTGTCCAAGTAGGTAATATGCATAAAAATGTAGTGTTGAAGAAAGGTTTTAGTCGAGATAATTCATCTGTTCAGATGTTTGAACAAGTGAAACAGAATGGAGAATCTAAGACTATCCAATCTGATGTGAGTGATAAAGCAAATACAGGAATGGAGAATGCTGTGATTTCTAATGTTTCAGAAGATTCACATGAAGCAGACTCAGGAAAGTCTAAGGATGAGGTTTTGAATTTGGACAGTCGACCACACACTACTGCTAGGCATATACCAGATTCATATGTAGACATTAATGTGACAGTTATGACCTCTACAAATCATGTCACTTGTAATGCACTCAATGGGTATTTGCCTGATATAGTTGGTCAGTCAGAAAAGGAGTTCTCAACATTGAATGTTACTGTTGCATCAAATATAATAGCATGAGATAATGAAAAATCTAATTTATCTTCTGATCTTGTAAAGAAGCCAGCAGGGGAAATTCTTGCAGATGTCTCAATTAATGATACTGCTGGCATTGGTTTGTACTGCAAAGATCATACCACAACTGCAACACTTTCTGGTCATTCTTCAGATCAAAATGGTCAGTCAGACAAACTAGTATCACATTTGGATTCTATTGCTGAATCTCATGTGTTAGCAGGTGACAATGAGAAAAGCTCTGGCCAACAGTTTGTACTACTAAAAATAGACTATAAATTGATTTTGAAATCTTTAAAAATAATAACTTAAACACGTGTGAGAGCATAAGGAAAGAAAAAAGAGACAGTAAGGAATCAGTAGAAACCCGAGGTAAATAGAAATACATAGAATCATGGGTAAAACATTGAAGAGTCACATCAAAGCAAAAGAAATCATAGTATAGCAAGTAAAATAGATAATCAGAGAAATCCTAAGTTTTAAGAAAATGAACATTTTGAAAAGAAAATCGGCAGAAACATGGAAAAAACTTAGTAATCTTAGAAACTAACTTGAATCTGAAGTAGATATTAAAGAGAAACGAAGAAGAAAACCCTTGGAGACTTAGGGTTTCAGAGAAAACCCTAGAAAAATGAGAAGGGCATGGAACAGACTGGTCCTACGTCAGAGACGGTCTCACAAGGCTAAGACTTGCCAGAAGGAGACCGAAAATAGCCATTGAACTCAAGTCGAAGAACCTTTGAACCGGGGGTCTTCAAGGTCCGGCTATGGATCTTCGAATAAAGAGAGGATAAGGGGTGAGTAGGTTGCACAGGGCCTAGGGGGCATGATTTTTTGTGAAACAAGGTCCGAAGTTTGCTGGAGAAGGCTAGGGTTTTGGGGGTGGTTGAGAGAATCTGGGAGGCAAAGGGGATTCAAAGGTCGGCCACTGAAAGATAATAGGGGGGTTTAGGGTTGGGTTTTAGGTTTAATTAGGAAAGGGGAAACGTGGGCCGTTCATTAAAAATAATCAACGGTCATGATTTAATGTTAGGGATCCGGGCGGGTTAGTTGGTAGGGTTTGGTTAGGTAGTTTACGAAATAGGGTCGGGGATTGGATTTAATTTGGGGGCTAAAATTGAAATTAAAAGGGGCTATAATTTAAATAGCCAATTTTCCCATTTTAATTTTATAAAAATAGTAAATGATGTTCAAATTCAAATTAAAAAAGCTGAGTTAATAAGAAATGCATAAGTATTAAATAAAAAATATTAGAAATTATTTTGTGATTGAAAATGTCATTAAATCGAGAAATAGTTTAAAATTGCAATCTCATGCAATTTTAGTTTAAAAATACAAAACATGACTATAAAGTTATATAAAAATCATGTAAATTATATTTTTGTGTTAATGTGAGATTAAAATAAATTATTCACCAAATGACATATTTTGGGAATAATTATTGGATTTTATAGTTCAAAATATGCTTGGATTTTATAGTTCAAAATAAGCCATAACTCGATTTTAAAAAATCTTTAACAATTTGGGAAAAATACCAAAGCCATTGGGGATGCTTGTATATGTGTTTAGGTGCTAACTTGGAAGTAGTTTGAGTATAAAAAACACATAGGGAAAAATTGGGTATCAATAGTTGCTACATTTTACCCGAGGAGGATGAAAAAGTTGTCGGGTAAAGATAAGATGACCAATTTTGACTGGAGACGGTGATTGTAAAAGGATATTGACCGCGCTCTGGTTTCTAAGCTGCCTACATTTCCCTGGTTTTACAAGAATTAGGCCATATGTAGTTCAGGAACTGTAAACGGAATATGCCGATGGGAATTCGAAAAAGGGACCGATGGTTAGATCTGAGATGGTGCTTGGAATCTGACAAACTACGGAGAATTGGAGCGGGATAACTCTTGCTGATACGGGCATGAGCTATATGGAGCACCAGCAAATGGGTGAATTACGTATATATTGTGTAATTTAAGTGTGATGCAAGTTCCCATTGGACCATGAATGTTTGTCTTTGGACGGCTAGGATGACGTCCTCAGATATGATTTGCTGGGCCATGAAAAGCATAAAAGTAAGGGTCCGCAAGACATGAAATGGTGTTCTTGGGCTATTGAGATGATGCATTCGAACTATGACGCCTCTGGACGAGTTGGCGATCTTTCAGCCCATGAGAAGGTGGCGATATTTCAACCAAATGAATGCGAAGGGTGTCAATTTTCTGCCAGAGAGAGCTTTTAAAACAAGTGGCGATATTTAAGCCGGATGAGATTTTAACATGCAGTTGGCGATGTTTTAGCCAGCACGAGAATTTTAAAAGCAGGTGGCGATATTTTTGCCGAATGACAATTTAAAATGTAGGTGGCGATGTTTCAGCCAGTCGAAAAATAAGACGGTGATATATTAGCCATGCTGGGTGGAGATAATGCTTAGTTTCGAAAGGTAGATATGAGCCTAATGCAATACCGAGATAGCGCTTAACCTTGGAACGCAGAGAGTAACCTTAAGGAAAGTGCGGATGGAGATGGAGCTGAGTATCAAAAGGCAGATAATAGCCTTATGCAATATGGAGGTAGAGCTTAACCTCGAAAGGTAGAGAATAGCCTTAAGCAAAAATGCAGATGGAGCTAGAGCTTAGTCTGGAAAGGCTGATTGTAGCCTTATGCAATATGGAGGTAGAGCTTAACCTTGAAAGGTAGAGAATAGCCTTATGCAATGTAGATGAGGACAAAGCTTAGTCCCGAAAGGAAAACAGTAGCCTTATGCAATATGGAGGTAGGGCTAAACCTCGGAAGGCAGAGAATAGGCTTATGCAAAAATGCAGATGGAGACAGAGCTTAGTCTTGAAAGGCAGGAAGTAGCCTTATGCAATGCAAGAATGTAAAAGAGCAAATAGTAGTAGGTTTGCTTAGTTGGTGGATGGTTTGCGAGATTAGAACTGTCGGGGAGTACGGATAATGACCCTATGAGGGTTTCGATCCTTAAAAGCGAATCTGCTTTTATCCGTAACTTGAGCTCCTACATTCTCAGAAAACTTTTGAGTTCTTTGGGGGGGGGAGAGATTAGATCGTATCCTCCAGCTCTTGGCATCGCGTGTCATGGGGGTAGTGTTGCTTAATAATGATGGTGAAAATGATATTTATGCATGACATAGTAATTATAATGCAAGTATAAATATATAAAAATGATTTATTTATGATGAACTAACAACTACAACGTGGTTCAAGACACGACAACCTCGCTTGTTCCATAATTTTGAGAGTCTTCATCATGATTCTGCCCCAGTTTACTGGGTCGGCACTGATGAAGAGAACGTCAAACTGACTTCGGAATTTTGAGGGTCCTCCTACAAATTCTTCCCCAATTTCAGTAGCGGTGAAAGTGGAATTTTCATTAAAATATGACCGAACCCATAAGGCTTCCTACCTATCCCCTCTTAAACGGGAATCAGGTCAGGCGTAGTTCGAATTACATCACAAAAGAAAAGCATATGATCAAATGTAGTATATTTGCACTGCGTCTGAGTTGATATGATTCAGCCAAACTTCTCCATCCATTTCTACGAGAATAAGGGCTCCTCCAGTTAGAACCTCATGAACCATGTACAGACTCTGCCAATTTGGAGAGAAATTCCCTTTGGCTTCATCTTGATGCGGAATATTTTTTTCTTTAGTATGAGCTCTCCTGGCGCGAATTTCCTTGGCTTGACTCTCTTGTTGAAGGCTTTAGACATTCTGCTCTGATATGATTGACCATGATAGACATCATTCATCCTTTTTCCATATACGAGGGCTAACTTCTCGTAGTGACTCTTAACCCATTTTGCATCATCTAATTCTACTTCTTATATGACCCTCAAGGAGGGAATTTCTACCTCGGCGGGGATGACCGCCTTTGTACCATAAACTAGCATGTAGGGGTGGTCCCGCTTAATATGCAGACCGTGGTACTATAATCTAGTCAGGCGAATGACAATTTCTCATGCCACTGTGTGCTTTTTGATCATCTTCCTTAGTATCTTCTCGATGCTCTTATTGGCTGCTTCTACAACTCCATTCATTTGAGGTCAATAAGTTGTAGCTTTTTTCTATTTAATCTTGAGTGTTTCGCACATCGCCTTCATCGGGTCGCTGTTGATATTTGAACTTTTGTTGGTGATGATTGATTCCGAAACCCCGAACAGACAAACTATACGATCTCGGACAAAATCTGCTACTACTTTCATGGTGACTACCTGGTATGATGCTGCTTCAACCAATTTGGTAAAGTAATCAATTGCCACTACGATTAACATATGCCCATTTAACGCGTTCGGTTCAACTGGTCCAATGGCATACATTCCCCAAACGGCGAACGACCATGTTGTGCTTCTTGCTTGAAGCTCATTTGGTGGCACTTTTATCATATCTGCATGTATTTGACAACGGTGTCACTTCTGAACGTATATGATGTAGTCTGTTTCCATAGTAATCAAAAAATACCCTACTCGGAGTATCTTCTTGGCCAAAACAACAACATTTATATGTGGTCCACAGGTCCCTGCGCTCACTTCCTCCAATAGTCTGGTTGTTTCTTTTGATTCGACACATCATAATAATCCCAAATCCGGAGTCCTCCTATACAGGCTTCCTCCAGTGTGAAAGAAGTTGTTGGACAACCTCCGAGTGTTCGTTTCTGAGTAGCATTGGCGAGCTCTGGGTACTCTCCTATTGTCAAACATTCCCTGATATCATGGAACCAAGGTTCCCCGTCGCCTTCGTCATGACGTGAGCATAATAAGCTAGTTGGTCATGAATCTTGACCTGGATGGGATAAATAAATTTTGTATCTTTATGCTGGATCATAGATGATAAAGTGGCTAAGGCATTAGTGAACTCATTCTGTGTACTTGGAACATGCTGGAACACCGTCTTTCTTAATATTTTCCTCAACTCCTGTACATGGTGTAGATAGGGGAGTATCTTCGAATTCTTGGTTACCCATTCTTCTCGAACCTGATTTATGAGTAGGTTCGAGTCTCCGATAACTAATAGTTCTTGAAGGATCATGTCAATGAGAAGCTTGAGCCCTGAGATGCAAACTTTTTGCTCGGCCATGTTGTTGGTGCACGTGAATTTGAGCTTGGTGGATAATGGGTAATGATTACAAGTTTCTGATACCAATATTGATCCTATGCCGACTCTTTTAAACTTTGCGGCCCCGTCGAAAAACATCCTCCAACCGTCATAGGATTCTGCAATGTCTTCTCCTATCAAGGCTATATCTTCATCAGGAAAATACGTCTTTAGGGGTTTATATCTCATCCTATTGGAGTATCGGCGAGGTGATCTTCCAAGGCTTGTCCTTTGACCGCCTTCTAGGTAGCATAAACAATGTAAAATTCACTTACTTTATCTGCCACTTGGCAAGCTTGCCTGGAGGCATGGGCTTCTGAAAGATATACTTCAATGGATCTATCCTAGATATGAGATGAGTGGTGCAAGCGCACAAATAGTGCCTCATTTTCTGAGCTACCCAGGTTAAAGCATAACATGTCGGCTCTAACAACGAGTACCAAGCCTCCTACGGGATAAACTTCTTGCTGGGGTAGTAGATGGCTTGCTCTTTCCTTCCTGTTTCATCATGTTGCCCCAAAACACAACCAAATTCCCCATCCAACACTGCAAGATAAAGCAATAGAGGTCTCCCTGGCTCTGGTGGAACCAAGAATGGCGGCGTTGACAAGTATTCCTTGATTCTGTCAAAAGCCTTTTGACAGTCCTCAGTCTGTTGAGTGGAGGCATCCTTCTTTAGCATTTTAAGGATGGGTTCACAAAAAATGACAGTGGACTGAGCTATGAATCGACTGATATAGTTGAACCTTCCAACAAAACTCATTACATCTTTCTAGTTCTTTGGCGATGCCAACTCTTGAATGGCTTTGACCTTTGATGGGTCAAACTCTATCCCCGGGCGACTCACAATGAAACCCAATAACTATTTGGCTGGGACCCTGAATGCGCACTTGGCGAGCTTCAATTTCTAGTTGTATCTCCTCCGTCTGTTGAAGAATTTTCTCAAATCTCCCATGTGATATGCAACATTCCTGGATTTAATGATGACGTCGTCCATGTACAACTCGATATCTTTGTGTATCATATTATTAAGAATGGTGGTCATGGCCTTCACGTAGGTAGCACCAACATTCTCCAAGCCGAATGGCATCATTCTGTAGCAGTACATCCCCACGGCATGATGAATGCCATTTTCTCTGCATCCTCTTCGGGCATGCATATCTGATGCTATCCAGCAAAAGAATCAGCGTATGATAGCAGCTCATGCTTGGCACAGTTTTCGATCATGTGTATATTTTGCAAAGGGAAGTCATCTTTAGGAGTGGCCAGGTTGAGATCCCGGTAGCCAACACTGACTCTAATCTTCCCATCCTTCTTTGGTACCGGCACAATGTAGGCTAACCATGGTATATACGTCACTACTGACAGAACCCTGTCTTTGACTTTCTTGGTGACTTCTTGTTTGATTTTCAAACTCATGTCTGGTTTGAACTTTCTGAGTTTATATTTGACCTGTGAGCATGTCGGATCTGTCGGCAGCTTGTCAGCCACAATGGATACGCTAAGATCGGTCATGTCATGATACGACCAAGCGAATATATCCTCATACTCTTTCAAAAACTCTGTGTATTCTTCCTTTTCTGATGGTGACAAGTGTACGCTGAGACGTGTTTCCTTGACATTTTCTGCATTTCCAAAATTAATGACCTTGGTTTCATCTAAGTTAGACTTAGGCCTGTTATCAAATTTCTTGACTTCCATCACAACCTCTTCTGGTATTTCGTCCTCTTCTGAATATATGTATGTTTGTTGCGCTATCTCGTCACAAGTTACAGATGTTGGTTCATCATAAAGATATGTAATAGTAATGCTGTGTAAAATAAAGTAAATGGTAGAGAAAATAAATGAGAGTGAAATATAAAGATAAAATTGGAAAATGCTTTTGATTAAATTCATAATTGTCTTAAACATCGGATCTGTTTTCAAACGTAAAGACAATGCAGAAAAGTATAATCAGCTAATGTAAAGTGCAGTGCATATGCGTAATTTATCCTTGCTACTCCGAGGCTCTCCGGGTACTGGTGGTCCTGATCGACAAAATGGTGAGGTGTTTTCCCCGGTTTAAAGCTTGAATGGAAGAGCCTTTCTACCCTTTCTCCTCAATGATAACACAACAATCCATATCATCCTCCAAAAACAGGTTCTTCAGTGCTGCATGTGTCTCATCTTCCTCTGTTTCATATATGACGTTAGTGGGCTGAAAGGTAAGCTCTAAATGAGGTAGAGGGTGCTCCACTGGGTAGTAGGTATCGCGCCATGGTGGCAAGAAGTAATAGAACTCCTCTTAAGTGTATTCATAACCTAGGACAAAAGTGGTTCCATTCTTTTTAATCTGATAGGCTTGATACCTTGGAGATTCTTACCAAGCCCCTTTTCGGGCTCGTATCAACTCAAATTCAGAATACTCTAAATTTTGTTATCCCATCACTTGTCTTTGTCTATGGAGTTGATTCGCTCGATGTGATAGTATGTTTCTCAACCGATTCTCCTCCTACCTCCGATCATCGGCATGGACTTTAGATTATATATGGGATTGCTACCGTAGCTATGAATGATTAGTTCCCGATGATTCCATTCAAATTTTACAGCTTGATGCAAAGTTTACGCAAGAGCCCTAGCGGCGTGGATCCAGGGTCATCCTAGCAACAAATTGTAGGATGCTAGCACGTCAATGACTTGGAAATGAGTATCAAAGAAGGTGGGTCCCATCTGCAGGAATAACCTAATTTCTCCTACGGTGGACATCTTAGATCTATCAAAAGCTTTGACACTGATAGCCCCGTCTTTGATCTCGTGTAATCCCTTTCCCAATGTCCTCAGAGTTCACAACGGACAAATGTTGAGGCTGGACCCCCCGTCGACTCGAATCCTGCTGATAAAGTGATCCTCTCATTGCGCAGTGATGTGCAACATTTTGTTGTGTCTAAGCTCTTCTTGTGGTAATTCATCCCCATGGAAGGTGATCATATGGCTTTATAGTACCTGCCCCACCATGTTTGCCATTTTGCCTCTCGTTATGTTGCTAGGAACATAAGAGTCACTCAGTATTTTCATTAAGGCATTTTTATGTGTCTCAGAGCTTTGTAGAAGAGCAAGAATATAAATTTGTGCTGGTGTCTTGTTCAGTTGCTCGATAAGTGAGTACTCTTTGGCTTGTACCTTCCTCTAGGGATCATCGGGTCTAGTTTCAACAGCTCGCGCGGAGGCCTGCTTTGTGGACTCGGTCAAATGCTCCGGGGTGTATACCCTGCCTGTCCTTGTCATGTCCTGTACGCCAATTGCTTCGCCACTATACGTCTTTCCTTTACTTCTAGCCTCAGTGGTGTATTCCCAAGGTATAGCATTTTTTTGGAACGCGGTTACGTCTCTCATGGAGATTGAAATTGGTGCCTTGGGAGGTAACACACATACTTCAAATCGTGTCGGCACCTTTGGAATCCCGAACTCAACCTCAATAAAGAGAGCATACACCACACTCCTATTATTCCAGGGCCTTTAGCTTTCACTGAGAAGAAGAGATTACTTCCAGCTAGCTCTTTTCCCTAACCCTAACCAATGAATGATAGGCCGTCTTAGGATAATTTAAATCGAATTCACCTTCAGTAATCGGAGTCATGTCAAAAGTCGGCGGGCCCGCCCTCAGCTTCTTAAGTTTGGGAATTGTGCCGGACCATTGCTACGCGCTTCCGAAATCCAATAGAATCTTTATAAAAAATATTTCTCCGTCTTCCCAAACAAATTTACCTATTTGAGATGTCTCCATGTGTGGCGTGATAATTCTGTCCAGTTTGGATCTTCAGAGCTTGATGCGCCCGAAGAAGCCATCGTCATCTTTAAGGGAATAGGTTTCGGCACTCATGACGGCCCTGAAAATTAAAAGAAAGGACAAGGTAAGACTCATCGGGAACCCATTCATTAAGAAGGAAGTGAAGGTGTGCCTCCCCAGAGAGCCCCCAACTATATAACATTTGGTGTTGACGCCAGTTGGCATTCAACCCTTCCTTCTCCTTTCACGGAGAGATAATGCGGGTATATTGGTTTTTAGGTTATAAAATAAACCATGTCTATGAGTATAGCAATCATTTGAATCATTCCTAATGTGCATTATCTTTTTCTTATGCCTTGGGAACCCAGCCTTTAGGAGGATCAGGTGCTCACGTGTGACCATGGATGTCTGCTTATGTCAAACTATCCTCAATCTCTTTCCCCTAAAGCTAGGATTTTTTTCTTTCCTTCTCCTTCGACCCATGCAAAAGGATTTCTCCGGCCTTCTGCCGAGATAAAAGGAAGATTCTTTATAGAAGATTCTCTTTATTCCCACCTCAAGCTCGGTTATTGCAAGTGATCTGGGCTAAGATTCCATTCGAAGTAACGTACCATGATTCGATGTTGCACCATCTTCCATTCTTCTGCGAATTTACCCTATGAGGGTGGCGTGTGTGAGTCAACATTGAAACATTCAATGTGTAGATCTACATTTGGCATCCTGGGACAGTAGCCCTAGGTACTAATGAAGTGACTCCCGGTAGAGAAAGTGCTGGCAGAAATGAACTCTCAAAGCATAGGGTTTCGACGCCCGCCCTCTATATTCCTTTCGTATCGAGACCTAGCCCAAATGTTAAGACTTACCAACCAATGGAACCAGAATGACCGAGCCCAGGCGTCGCAATACTGATTTTCCTTTCCCTCCATTGATCAATCATTAATTCACTTCTTCAGGAAGGAGCTGAGAGGGTTCGGACCGGGGTAATTTTGCGAGTAGATGCCCCGACATTCGAGCAATCAATCATTCTTTCTATCGGAACCTTCTAGACAGTAGAAGTCTGACCTCGTTTCTCCTTGGGGATCACCGTTAGCATTGAGTTCAATCACCACACTACCTCCGATGCGAACAATCCGTCGAAGGAGCGGAACTTAGAGCCTATACTTTATGTAAAGCACACTCACTCTAACAACGTACCTTTTGCATGATGGGTCAGTGAGGAAATGGGAACAGCGGCTTAAGCCAATAGGTATTCAAGGATGGGGTAGGAAAGAGTTGTTCAATTAAGTGCTCAAGAGAAGGGTGTAGGGCATTGAGCACGGCTAGTCAGCGCCCCGAAGTACACAAAATACTGGCTGGTACAAAGCAGGTCAGGAAGCTACCCTCCAGCATTAGTCCTTCAAACTACACATCAATTATCCAACACGACAAACTATTCATAAAAATGAAATGAGTTAAGGAAATCAGTGAATGAAATAAGGCGATAAAAAAAGACCTAGGAATGAGCAAGAAGGATTTGTTTCCCCACCTTAAAGTACCGAGCATTTTAGGGGTCTAGCTTGCTGATATAAAAAAGCAGAAGATTCTATCAAGTACCAAGCATCCTTGGATTGAATCCTTAGTTAGAGAAAGGGGTTATGCCTACGTAACTCTATGGGAACAACCTTTTTTGTCCGCTTTCAGCTATGCTATATAGATGGCCTCACTCAACAAGGGCAGAAACTTCATTCGACATGGAAAGAAAAACAAGAATTTTTTCTACCCATCATCAAAGCAAGCCCAAGTCTATACTTCTTCACTACTCGTATAGGGAAGGTGGAAGAAATGAAGTCTCTCTTTTTTTGGGGGGGAGCGGAGTAGTCAAACAATGAACCAAACCAAATGATTGTTCCGGAATGGCTATTCCTCATAATTGCTCCCTGTGATGCAGCGGAACCATGGCAATTAGGATCTCAAGACGTAGCAACACTTGGCAGAACAAATTAACCCCCTGATTGAATCAGAGAAGGCACGCCTGGATCGAAGGAAGTGGCACCACAACTTGCATGAAATTACATCACCAAGTGAAATGGTGGAAATCATTATTGACCGCTTCGGCAGCAAATCTGCCTATAATGCCAACAAACTCAATGTCCCCAGGGCTAATTTACGGCACTTGAGGGCTTGGTTAACCCGAGCGCAACACATAGCAGAGCAGGATGGGAAAGGAAACATGAGTATAAAACATCATATTTCTTCTATAGTTGAAGGATATTTCAAGTAGAAGAGCTGACATATTATTTCACATTTGAATTTCTCTTACATTCTACGTTCCCGAAATGGATCCTATCAAATATTTCACATATTTTATGATTATCTCTATTTCAGGTATTCGGGGAATCCTCCTTAATAGATGAAATATCGGAAATAGTCAAAACCATCTCCTCATGCAAAACACCAATCTATGTGTGGCGCATGCTAGGGATATTACTATACGAATGAGACTTCATCCTTATTACATTACAAGAGATACCTCAAATTCCAAAAATGCTCCTCTAGTCCCGAGCTTGGTCAATAAAGCCGTGGGAAATTTTTTTCTTGTGCCTTTAAGTGATAGGGGGAGTCACGCCATAACAAAGTCTTAGGGTCACTACGAGCTGGACTCGTCATGAAACTCACTTATTCTTAGAGAAATGTGTAATCGAGTTCTTCTTCCTATGGTTGGCACAAGATTCCCTCTCAAAGGGGAAGAATCTGATTCAATCTCCATGTTTTTTCTCAATCGAGAGTCATTTCCCTTAGTGATTGACAAATGGAATCAACCATATCTTTACTTAAGTTGTTTTTTGTTGCTCTCTTTTGTTCCAACGAATGTCGTATCTTACTTCTCTTGTGCCCTCTCTTTCTAATGCAGCCCTTTTCTTCTTCTTAACTCGAACTGTGGTACGCCACCTCCTTTTACAGGAAAGTCCTCTATTGGACTTGGAAGTAGCGCGGGAAAGTATGAGATAATCATTTGCAGATTTTAGGTTCCATTGGGGTAGACTGAAGACCAAGCCAATCTCGATTAAAAGAGGTCTATACAAATTGCCGTAGCTAAAAGGGTTCCCTTTCTTACTTGATTGAGACAGAGAGTCAGGGCATCAGAAGGAGGGACTCAGAGCGAGTCAAGGGTCTTGCAAGATCACTGGCCAAATTTCGTATCCACCCCACTTGAACAATTAGAAATAATCCCGTTGATTCCTATGAAAATAAGAAACTTATATTTCTCATTCACAAATCCATCTTTGTTTATGCTAATAACTCTCAGTTTGGTCCTACTTTCGCTTTATTTTGTTACTCAAAATACATTTCTACAAACTTTTCAATAATATAAGAGAAGCTCTTCGAGCTTCCTTTGCATGCTTGAGACCATCCCCGTTCTATTAGTAAGGTTGTCAAATTTCCTTTAGTTCCTTTATTGATAGGCAGAAATCTCAATTTCAATTGAAAGAAGAACTTGAATGAAAAGTTTTTGATTCATCTATCATTATAGGGAGACAACACAAAAAGAAATTGATTCATCATCTGTAACGTCTGTCCATCCCGCAATTCCAATCAACCGATTCATTGAGTAACTCTTGGGTAAACTACTAAACTAATAAGAGTTGTATCGTCAAACTTCATTCAAAAATGAAACTTGAATTATTATAGAATCAAATTAAAAAATCATTTCTATTTTTATCATTTCTTGGATTCTGTTGAATTGTATCGAATCCATTTTCTATTTTAAAGCGAACAATTACCTTATCGAACAATAAAACTTTTCCTTTTTACTTTAATTTAAGTTTAACTTATTAGATTCAGTAATATACTAATTCACATAATATCTTGAATGATTGAGAAGAAGAAAAAGTCATCACATAATCGCTTGAAAAAATCTTTTTTTTTTGGTCCAACTACTAGTAATTTCTATTAGGTTCAACATTTTTTCTTTCCATACTACCCCATCCTTGTAGCTAGATCAAAACAGATGCTTTGGATCGAGATCCACACTTTTGCCTATGTATAAGGACAGTTGGAGTTGACGGTCCTACTTCTTTTCCGATAAGATTTGTTGGAATAACTTGTTCTGATGGAATAAAAGCTCTTCATGCTCTCGTATCCGATGAAGAGTAGGCCTGGCGGAAAAATTTTTGCCGGGGCAGGAATCATTATTGTGATTAAAAAAGCTTATGCACCTTGCTCGCTGCCGAAATCAGCAGAGTGGGTTTTGGCTTGCCCCTTTCTATCTTATTAGTCAAACCTAAACGTCCTTATTACCATACTGCCCCATCCTTGTAGATAGATCAAGAAAGAACCTTTGTATTGAGATATACAACTATTGATTAGGACGCCTAACATAGGGGATGGAGGTACGGTAAACTCGGCCAAAATATGAGGCCTGAAGGGCCGGGTGCGCACAATGCTATCCTATCCGAGTCCGAGATTACCCCTTGCCCTTCGGATAGCCGTCTGTAGTATCATAAGGAGGACCCCCTATCCACGGTACAAAAAGTGTACGGTACATAGGAGGTTGGTCTTTCTCAAAATTCTAGTCTTTCTTATCTATATCGAACATATCTATTCCAAATGCGAGTGTCATTCTTTCAATTCAGTAGAGCGAGAATCCCCCCTGCTAAAAGATTACAATAAAAGCGAAGCATCACTTGGCTGTTTTCGTTTGTTTGATCAAGCGGATTGATAGCGGATCGAACGGAGTGCGATAGGGCATCATCTATCCGGGTCGGTGCCGGACACCTTTGTGAATCAGTCCATTTCCTTGTCGACGTCAGAAGTATGAAAGAGCTGAAGTGATTACTAAAGATTTAGGCCTGGAAAGGTATATAAGCTACCTATCCATGAACTTCCTTCTCACCTTTGATTACAAAGCACCAAAATTAAAAACTGTCAAAAAATATTGAACATGATTGTTGCAACTGTTCACTCCCTATGCCCCCCTTGTGGTATTAATCTTGATTTCTCTTTCCCAAGCCGGTCTGGAGACCTCATTCATTCATTCTAACAACTCATTGCCCTATTTTCTCTAGTCCCTATAATTACCGAGAAAAGGGCAAAAGAGATAAAGGCCAAAGCATTGACTAAAGAGGGGGGCAAAGAGATATTCGCCTTTGACTAGCACCATACCCTCATAGTCCTCAATCTTTGGCACATCTGTTTGGGAACGGCAGAAACTGAATCGGTCTGTGCGTCTATAAGGGAAACATACTTACTTTTATCCACGTCGAGATTCGGCAATAAATTGTTGAAGTAGTATATGCCACAAAGCGCGACCCAAGATCAATGATATGAAGACCAAAATCCGAATAACGAAGAAAAAGACCATGGCTCTCTCTTCCCAATAGTAGGCAAGGCGAAGAATACCGCTAACGCTTAGATAGAGTGCAACCAAGTCCATTTTTGAATGACAACGCTAAATCATCACCTTATTTGAGGAAGCAGCCATGGATGGGAGCCAACCCCAGTTCTGTTTAGGAAGCAACCTCTCCCCTCCCATGTGGGTTCACCCCTGAGTTCTATGAAGCCCCTACTACTTACTTTGTTTGATTCAAAAGGTAAATAGCCCCCCCCCCCCCCAACTAGTTGTATGCGGTAGGGTGTGTTGAAAAGCTGCATTAGATATGAGTAATTCCTAATTAAAAGCCCTTAAAATGTGTTGCGAACAGAGATCGAAGACGAAGTTTTCTGACTCAGTGCGGGCACTTGATGGAAAAGAAGAATAAAGGAACAACCCACCGGAAGGGCATACCTCAAGGACCAATCTCCCCCGACAAAGATCTATCTGCCCGAAGCCGACCTATGGATATAAAGAAAGATGTAGGAAAGGTAAATAAAAGAAGAAAGAAAAATTTGCTCTGGGAGTGTGAGATAGGCAAACGGGGTGTACGCAGCCGAACAACCGCTGGGAATGAGTCTTTATCGACTTCCTTTTGAATAACATGGATAACATCTATATGGACATCTGAGAGAGGTTCTTTATACTAGTGATCCTCCTCCTACTAATGCTAGTGCAACCTTGAAAGTTCTTTAAGCAAAGATTCGATACATCTTTTATTATTAATTAATAATTGTATTTCTCTGATCGGCCTAATCTCGTAATACATGGTTATCTCCCTGACCTGAGACTAATGCAATCAGTTCCTTCCTCCGCCTTCTCTTTAGACATTCGCAAGGCCCGTCTATCTCGATTGGGTTGATAAGGACTTGTCTTTCCTTGATTTAACACTTGAATGAAGCATAAACCCGGGGAAATCTCAACAAAGAGAGTCTCGTTTAACTCTTCACCATAGTAGTGTCGCATAAAAGGCGGCTCCTTCTTAGCCCGGCTCCCATGGACTTACGGTCTTTCTTAGTTGACAACTTTATTGCAATTTTAACTTCTCTAGTTACTCCTGCACAAACAACAACAGTTATGGATCTGATTGAGGAGCGTTGGGAAAAATGGATTGGGGAGATGCCCTTGAAGATTACTTACCTAGCTCTGGAAGGACACGAGTGGAGAATTGTCACCGGATTTTATCCAAAAAACACTAGGTGGAGTTACCTTATTGGTGAGTCTTGGCCGGGTTAGTGATTATGGAAGGCTAGATAAAATCTTTGGTCGGACTTACCCTGAAACTATAGGTCAAATCCATTTTTGGATCACTTTTTTCGGGGTTAATATGACCTTCTTTTCTATACATTTCTTAGGGCTTTCGGGTATGCCACGTCGCATTCCAGATTATCCAGATGCGGCTAAGTCTTGAACCTTCGCGCAGACTTTTCGCTTTATCAGTAGAAAAGGACGTGCAAAGCATATCTCTTTTCACATATCGCTTATCCCAATTTGATATGTTTACATTCCTTCTTGCTGGCCTGACTTCGGACTATGAAAGCTTTGTCACTTCGGCGAAGCTTCAACGACCAAAACCAACTATGGCTGAGCTTCGGAACTCCATCCCATATATTTTGGATGTTGTGGCATAAGTTATCTAGCTACATTCTATTACCGGTTGACACCATTTTGGAAAACATTTATTCCGGTTACTGCTTGTTAAATTTTGTTAGGTTCTTTGTCAAATACTAACTGATTTTTATCCATATGCTTTGGGGTGTAACTTTGGCTGTTCTTTCCTTCGAGCTAAGATAGACCAATAGCTTAAAAAGAACGCAGCATCGAGGGACAAAGCCAGCGGGGAGGATGGCACCACTGTCAAAGACCATCTGGCAAAAACGTCGCAGGCGCGAAGCGTGGTAGGCCTGCACTAGGGGAGCATAGCATAGGGAGGAAAGGGAGTTTTTCCCTAATGAGCTTTTTTTTACGTTGAGCTAATTAACCCGGCAGGTTCAGGTACATTTCTAGTAAAGAATGAGCTGGAGATCATGAAAAGCAGTTCCATACAAGGAGTCAGGCGACTGGGAAGCTTTGCTTCTAGAATGCCGACTACATGGGAATTTTTTCTCTCATTTGCTTCTCTTTTGCCCCTCCTTAAAGTAAAGTTGCATCTTAGAGTTGAATTTTGCAATTGTAATCAGTCTCTGTGTGGCTCCTCTCTTTGAACTCAAATAAGACATTCTTTTGGTCGAGTGACTTCGTTCCTAGTTTTCCTATTCCTATCGCTTTCCTGACAGAGCTAAGGGGGCTTAAATCCTTACTCTATATCCCCATCTTCACCCAGGCTAATGAGGCTCAGGATGAACGCTGCGGCATACTTAACACATGCAAGTTGGACGGGAAGTGTTTTTTCCAGTGGCCTGTGCTATGTTATTCTTAGATCCAACGAAATCATTGGTATCAGATTCAGAGTCCACCGGCTGTCTAGAAAGCCAATTGTCAACTTGAATGTTTACACAAAAATCTTCTATCCAAGAAATAACATAGTGATCCAGAAGTAAGGTAGTCGCCCTTCTTGACCGTCTCATCTAAAAAGCCCTTATTATTATTAAACGTAGTTGACTATAAAGTGCTTCACACCTTGCGGTTCTTACACCTCTCGCTACTTGAGAACTTGTATAGAGAAGTTTTTCCCGTGGCGCAGCTGTTCTTCCATACTAACTTAGCTTCTCGGCGCTGCTATTGGCTTTTTATTGAGCATTGGCATTTTTGGAGTCTCTCTTTGTAGGCGTGCAAAACAACAGAGCCATTGCTCTTCTGGCCATCTTCCCCAGTAACTGAAAGCCCTCCGGGGGCCTAGCCCTCTTTCTCTACTGGAGTCTGAGGTTGAGCAGCATTCATCATTGACGAACACCTGCGCTACTACAATTAATGAAACAACCGAAAACTCGAGAGGTTCGCCTTTCATGAAGCATTTGTCGGTAACCAAAGCCTCACTCTGATTATGTCGTGAGGTTGACTGAATCCAATCCATGAACCCGAAAATGAAAGTTTGTTTGCTCCCTTTCGTAAAGTAGGCATACGAACCACTTTGCCTTAGACTCTATTGGAACAAAGCAAAGAAGGAGGCGAAATGGACAAATCTATGGAATTCATGATTTTTTTTTCTTTTTCATTTTCCTTGAATTTTATAATGCATTAAGGGGACAAAGACCAGAAACTCTTCGCTGAATGTGGCTCATAACCGGTATCGGTGCATCCTCCCCGAGCATCTACAACGTCCTCCTTTGATATTCTAATTCGGGAGAACTAAAAGGCTGACCCATTCGGTTACTTTCGGGGTCGCCCTCACTAAACCAACTTGAATCTGACCTACTATTAAAATCAAGTCTTACCAAAATAGACAACTCTTTGTGCCTCAGTCATAAGTTCCTATCAACCATTTTTCCAACAAGGCATCCGCCATGGTAATGCGATATTGTGGTCAAAACGACACCCCCAACTAGAAAGAGTTCCCTTTCGGCTAGGATAAATAGCCGAGTTCAAAGGGGAGAGTAATCTCGCGCCACTAGGTATTCTCTACCTAGCCACCTGTCTCGCTTTCGGGTAGAGGTAGCCTCTTGCAAGATGTAAATGTTGTCCTTTACGCGAGGAAAAGCCAGACAGACTGACTTTTGCTAACTATGCTTTATATAGACTCATTTCACACTAACCGAATCTCGCATAGAATCCATAAATGAAGAAAGCATCTCAATTGGAGAAAAGTGCATTTTCCCGGGGCTGTGATATTTGTGGTAGCGGGCGTAGAACTCGGAAGGGGTTGATTGAAGTCTGAGATCAACCCAAGACTAAAGCCGAGCAACTAGCTGCTGCAGGATTGGACGTCTATCTGTCTCACCATGCTACCTTCTCCCTTCCCCCTCTCCGCGTTCCTACCATCCAAAACAGGCCTATGGAGTATAGCCGAGTGGCAAGGAATCGGTTTTTGGTACCGCCATGCAAAGGTTTGAATCCTTTTACTCCAGATTATAAACTCCATTACTCGGTTCCATTCTCTGGATACTATCAACTCGGGAATGAATCAGGTCGCTTCACTTCAAAATAGAGGTTTGTGGTAACGGCGGACTTACAGATTAGCTCCAAGGCCTGAGTGCCTAGATTTTAGTGGTAAGAGTCACTGCCGATGAGTTCCAGCTGCCGACCAGGCATTCAACGGAACCAATACCAATGCATTGCGCTCAAACAGTTAAAGTGATCACCAGAATCAACTTCCAATGAAGAAGGGAGACGTAAGTTAATTCTTCTGAAGAACAGGAAGCGAAGCGCTATACCGGGGCGGGGGGACGGAAAAAAAAGGTCTCTGAAGAAAAAAATTGGGGTTCCCAATGCTTCTCCACGCTCAACGAGATGCCCCAACCTGAGGATGCTTTACTCGTATCCCCTCAAGGTTTCGAGACGAAGCTTAACCTGAGTCTCGGTTAAGAACGAAGGCTCGTGGGATTAATGTGAGGGGGCAGGGATGGGTATATTTCTACGGGCAAACTCCGGGGGCATTCCCAACTGGCCAATAATCCTTCTTGCGCATCGTGGATAAGATATTCATAAGATAAAAAGATGAGACGAAGATGGTTAACTCTTTTTTCTATTTTTAGAATAGAGAAAGAGTCGAAACTAAGGGTACGCTCTCTAATAGATTTTCTCTGAGCTTTTTTTTTCACTTGGTTACCTGCTATCTTGAAAGCTATTTGTTTGCAGGGGCAGGAAAGGAAAGAGCGCTTCGCGAAAAAATCGTGTGGCGCGGTGAAAGGTTTCCGGTTGGGGTTTCCGACCCTCCAGGTGTCCACCTACTTGTGGAGTTTTTCACAAGATTTTTCGCTACTCATGTCAACATTCTGACTTCTGATATCTCCATGTCTTGTCACCAAAAATCTTCTCTTTTTGACAGAAGTTCCGCTACTGACACTTGAAAAAGCAGCTTTCAAGGTCTCGTCGCTTCGGTGATAGAGCAAGTAAAATAAAAAATCGGAGAAACCCTAAGTTTTAAGAAGATGAACAGTTCAAAAACAAAATCGGCAAAAACATGGAAAACACATAACAATCATAGAAAATAACATGGATCTTAAAAAGATCATAAAGAGAAGTAAAGAAGAAAAACCTCGGAGACTTAGGGTTTCAGAGAAAACCCTATAAATATGATAAAGGCCAGGAACGGACTGGTCATGAGTCGGAGACGGACTCACAAGGCTAAGATTCGTCGGACAAAAGCCGAAAATGGCCATAGAACTCAAGCCGGAGGACCTCTGAACCTGGGGTCTTCAAGGTCCGGCTCCGGATTTTTAAATAAAGAGAGGATCAGGGGTGAGTAGGTTGCACGGGGCTGGGGGGCCATGATTTCTGGAGAAACAAGGTCGGAAGTTGACCGGAGAAGGCTACGGTTTCGGAGGTGGTTGAGAGAATTTGAGAGGAAAAGGGGATTCAAAGGCAGCTACTGAAAGAGAATTGGGGGGTGTGTAAGGTTGTGTTTTTGTTTAATTTGGAAATGGGGAACATGGGCCGTTGATAAAAATAATCGACGGCCATAATTTGAAGTCGGGGATCCAGGCGGGTTAGTTGGCAGGGTATGGGTCGGGTTGTTTATTAAATTGGATTTAATTTGAGTCTGAAATTCGGCTAAAATTGAATTTAAAAGGGGCTAAAATTTGAATAGCCAATTTTCCCATTATAATTTTATTAAAATAGTAAATGATGTTCAAAATCAAATTAAAAACGTTAAGTTAATAAACAATTCATAAGTGTTAATTTAAAAATAGTAGAAATTACTTTGTGATTGAAAATTGTCATTAAATCGAAAAATAGGCTAAAATTGTATTTTCAACAAATATTAGTTAAAAAAACAAACGGGCCTATAAAGTTATATAAAAATTATGTAAAATATAATTTTGTATAAATGTAAGAGTAAAAATAAATTATTCACCGAAATGACACATTTTGGGAATAATTATTGGATTTTATTGTGCAAAATAAGCCATAAATCGGCTTTAAAAAATCTTTATAAATTGGGGAAAAAGTACCAAAGCCTTTAGGGATGCTTGTATATTTATATATGTGCTAATTTGAAAGTATTATAAGTATATAAAATACATAGGAAACAGTTGTGTATCAACAATTACTTGTACACATTTTTAGTCCAAAACATCTTTTTTGGTAGAAAAGATCGGCATATGATACATACTAATAAAACGATACATAGTTGTTCGATGGATGCATACCCTGCATCTGATTATAATCTATTATTGCATACATACTATTACCACTACTACTAACATACATAGAGCTTAACTTGAAGTTGTTCAAACTAGCATGTCCATTTACAGTACTAGATAACATAGTTGCCGCTTAACAAAACCTTCTACACAGCTTGCCTTGCTTATCTAGCTTGTACGAAGGTAAGACAAAATCTGGAGGACTTGAAAAAAACACAAGATTGGCCTCTACAAGAGTTGTACCATTTGACGCTAAACAGTCTGCTACACTATTTTGTTCCATGTAGATATGTTGGATTTTGGGGTCATGCAGCCTGCGGAGTAAATACCTAAGATCAGAAATAATATTAGAAAGTTTTTGAGTAGGTTGCTTAAACTAGCCTAATATTATAGCTGCATCAGTTTGTATGATCAAAGATGTGAAGTTACAGGCTACAACTATTTTTAATCTCATAATTAGAGCAAGCAATTCTGTGTGCAGATTTGAGCAGGTTTGTGTTGGGAATGAAAACCCTAATACCCAACTGCTAAGTGAACTACGAAAACAATCACCAATTCCACATTTATGCTTGGTGACAGAAGTAGCACAATCTACATTTGACTTAAGATATATTCCCTCAGGTGGATGCCACTTAATATAAAGGGGAAGTAAATTCGGGATGCTTTGTCTAGGGTTTGTCATGTAATAGAATCCAGCTGCCTGAGTATAAATAAATGTAGCATTGGGGATGACATGTTCATGCTGAAAAGCATTTTAATTCCTAATAACCCACAGATGCCAAAGAGCAAAAGGCAATATGAACTTGATAGGTAATTGTTTAAAGTCTCCCAAGTGAGTAGGTTTTCTCAAGAAATTGTGCCACTAGTGCATAGTAGATCCCGTAGTAGGAATTTTCAAGTTATTAGTTACTAGATGGAAATCTCTCCACAGAGCTTGAGTATATACACAGTCAAACAAAATATGCTAAATAGTTTCTCTAGGTAAGCCACATGATGAGCATAAATCATTATTTATAATGTTAAGCCGATAAAGATAAGTAGCAGTAGGAAGTCTATTATGGCAGAGCAGCCATATAAAGAGAGATATCTTAGGAGTTAGTTGAAGCTGCCAAATCCATTTATACTAAGAACCCGTGTCAGTAGAATTATTGGCAACATCCTGAATTGCATGGTAAATGGACTTAATTGTGAATTTGCCTGTTGAGGTAAGAGCCCATATAAGGTGGTCAGGATTAGCATTTTCAATTGGTAAGTACATGCCTTTTATTTGGGCCTCTAACTCATGTGGTAGTATGAAAGGCAGGTCATGAAACTATCAGTTATGATGTTGAACATAGGCAGCTACTACTCTATTGAGGTCATCTTTTGGAAGAGGACCACAGATGTAACTCCTCAAAGAGGAATGATGTTTTAACTAGGGTTACATCCAGAATTTAACATGCTCTCCATTAGTTAAAATCTATTGATATCCTAATGCACAGTGAGACCAACCCTTAATAACATTATGCTAAATTCTTGACTGAGGAAAGGTGATGGATGTATGTTTCTTAAAATGGCTATGAATTAGAACTTCAACCCACAGCTGAGTTGGATTTTGAAATAACCTCCAATCCAAACTGGCATGTAAGGCAGCATTTTTTATAACTACATTTTGGATGCCCATTCCCCCATTTGCTAATGGTTGAGTAACAGTATTCAATTTTAGGAGATATAACTTCCTCTTCGGCGGAGTAGTTCCCCACAAGATTTCTTTTGATAGGTATTAAGGATGGAAATAACCCATTGTGGTATAGTAATATATTGCATGACATGATTAGGAAGAGTATTCAAAGTTTATCCTATAAGAGTTTGCCTTCCTGCCTTTGATAAGAAAAGGGTTTTCCATCCTGCTAATTTCATTTTGGAATTGTCAATTAAAAATTGAAAATCCCCTTTAGTAGGTTTTGGATGTGAAAATAGGGAATCCCAAGTATTTTCAAAATTGAGTGCCCTCTTTGATATGAAACATCCTTTGTAAACTTGTTTTAAGAGTATTATGGCAGTTTTTATAGAAAAAAACTCTAGATTTATCAAAATTAATTGTTTGTCCGGAATGTTCAATAAAAAGAGCAACAGTGCTGAATATTGCCATACAAGAAGTGTGAGTTGTTTTTGATAACAAAATAATATAATCTGCAAAAAAGAGATGGGATAGTTGAGGTCCCTTTCTTCCAATAGATAGAGGTTGCCAAATATTTTAGTCAACTTCCAATGTAATTTTGCGAGATAACATTTTGAGGCATAGAATAAAAAAATAAGGTGAAAGTGGGTCCCCCTGTCTAATGCCTCTGGTAGGGAAAAAGTAGTTCGTAGGAGAGCCATTAATTAAAATTGATGTGGAAGTAGTAGTTATACAAGACATGATTAACTTAGTTAGGTTAGCAAGGAAATTTAAATAAATCAAGGTATTATGGATAAAGGACCATTCTAATTTATCAAATGCTTTCTCAAGGTCCAACTTGAGGAGCATATGAGAAAGTCTACCTTTATGATGACGAAAGCGAGTGATAACTTCATGTACTATAATCGCATTATCCGCAGTGCTCCTATTATTTTGAAAACTAGATTGAGTTTTATTGATTATGTGTTCTAAGACTGGCTTAATACGCTTAAAAATTATCTTAGTAATGATTTTGTAAATAGTATTACAAAGACTAATAGGATGATATTGTGCTATAGTAGCAGCATGTTGTTTTTTAGTTATTAGGCATTGAAAAGTAGTATTAATAACAAGGCCGATGAAAGAGTTCTCGAACACCTGATGGCAGTAGCATTTAACAGAGATACCAATAATATTCCTATATTTTTGGTAGAACACATGATGTAGGCCATCCGGTCCTGGTGCCTTAAAAGGCTAAAAAGAATACAAATCATTGAGAATTTCACCATCTTGAAGTGGTCTATCCATTATAGATTTTTCATGATGGTTAATGATATTTGCAGGGTAGACCATAGTAGTTTTGCTAGAGCAGGAATGTTGTGTAGTAAAGAGAGTGGAATAATAATTAATAATATCATTCTTAATGGTTTGGGGATTAGTGATTCAGTTTCTACATAAGTCTTGAATAACAATGATACGATTAGCGCGGCGTCTATTCAACGTAGTGAGATGAAAATTTTTGTATTTGCATCCCCATCATTTAGCAAATTTATTCTGCATTTTAATTTCAAGAATTATTCTTCCAATTTTAGGATATGGTTATATTCAGAATTAAGCACCTTTTCAAAGTTTTGTAGGAATACACTAGTAGGAAAATGTATTGAGGCTTGAATTCCTCCTAATCGTTCCAATAATTTCCTTTTACGTTTAATGATATTTACAAAAGTATGGGTATTCCAAAGTCCAAAACTCAAGCAAAAATGAGTATAAAATATACTAGAATCCCTAGTTATCAACTCCCCCAAACCTAAGCTTTTGATTATCCTCAAGCAAGCAAAGTAAGTCCCACCTCCTTAAGAATAAATCCAAGAAAATCAAGCTGATCTAAAGTGACCTCTTCTAGCATCAATTGGGACTAATATTTGCCCTCAATTCAAGTTAATCATTAACAACATTCAACCTTTTAAACAACATGGTTTTAGTGCAACACAAAAGCATCAATAATTGACTCAACTCATCAAGGAAACTCTTTGTACTAGTTTGGTTATTATGGAACACAAATTCATACTCCTTAATCTTCCTTAAGCAAGACCTCACTTTTAGATTGTAACACTCAGAATGAGGATTGCAGAGAACACAATCATATCTCAAAAAGAAAGGTTACAAGTCTGGCTCTAATTACCATAAGTTTTCCCCTTATGTGAGTCACCGCTAATTTATGTTTCACTCAACTCAGGATCATATAGGGCTTTTGTGGGCATACAATGAAGGATTTTGGTTCAGGATCGAAAATATTTGGTCTAAGTAGGTTTCATCTTCCCTTAAGCACTTCATTTTCTTCATTTTAGCACACATACTTTTGACTTTTTGAGTCCTTTACTTCTTTCAGAAGGGTTAGAGAGACATAGTATCACTCTTTTTTGTTCATTTCAAATATTTTTCTTCTTCTAAACTTTCCACACCTTTCATCTCATTACTTTGATTGATTCCCTTTATTTCTTCTACATCGTTCATTCTTTTTGACTTTTTGATTTTCTTTCCTTTTCTTTATTCCTATCGTTTTCTTCATTGTTGCACATTTTCACACTTTGTTGCATTCCTCGTCTCTTCTCCCAAACTTATTCTTTTTCCTTGTACTAAGGAAAGGTCGGGTGCCAAGAGAGGGTCTTTTTAGAACGGTAAAGGCTTGTATCTTGGTCTTTGAAAGAAAAAGGGATGTCTCAAATGGGTTGAATAGGGATATTATTATTGGTAGGCAATGGATATTTTCAAGATATAATTTGGATCAAGGAGAGTCTTTGATCACTTCTCAAGTCAAACTGCACTAATAAGTTCATCTAGACAAACATTCAAGGCAAGTTCTAAACTCAATGGCACTGGACTTGGACTTGAAGTTCAAATTCTCACCACACAAGCTATAAGATTTCTATAGACATAGATTCAGGGGCCCATAACAACCTTAGCTAAGATTTTCGCACCGCAAATGGTCCCAAAACCACTTGATAATTATTACCCAACACAAGTCTCAAGGTCAAAATTGTCACCATCCTATGCATACCAATTTTTTTATTACTATAAGATAAAAGGTAAATGTGCTAAGCTCAAGTGAAGCTCTGCTTGAGGCACTATTACTCGCTAAATACTATTTACACAAAAACAAAAATGAAAGAAACTCAGACTCTTAAGAAGATTGTCATTCCATCCATCACTAGGAAGAGCCACCCAGTTCACACAAATTATTTCATTCGAAAGAACCGTGGCATTAAGAAAACCAAAGGGTTATTGAATGTAAAATGCAAATAAGAAGCTATGAAAATAAACTAAAACGCTATGAAAGAAAAAGCAGAAGGTAAACTAAATATGTACAGTAGGAGATTTTGATGAATACACAGAAGAGGGAATGAATACATACATCAGAAAGTAACTTTATATACAAAACAAGGTTACAAAATACGATAAGTGAAATAAACTGGTAAATTTATAACATACCAAAAGTGAAAATAAATAATTAAAAAAAAGAAAATAGTGACATATTCACAATCCAACATAATCAAAATAGGTCTACCCCTTCAAATGAAAGCTAGCATTGTCGTCAATGCTAACTAGCCAAAAATAACTCTACAAAATGACAGAGAGTAAACAAAACTCCCTATTGGTCCTCCGCCTGGAAGAGATCATGAGCCTAGGTCCCTAGGACTTATGACTACCTGGGAACCTGTGACTAGATCCCTGTAACATGTGCCTGCGCTGGGAGCTGAGTCTAATCTGAGACTTGAGGCTGGATAGAGGAACTTCCCTGCGGGTTCTCCAACTCAATCACTGCATCATCTTCCCAGGAATCATTATACTCCTTTTTTGTGCCCTCTGCAACTCCTGTTCTGGCTGAATCTGAGCTGTTGAAGGTTGGTCATGAAATAGTGGCTCCAATTGTAAATGATCAGCAGCCTTCATCTTCTCGACTTCTATCCTCAACTCCATCACAGACTCCTTTGAGTCTCGAGTCTTTCTAAGCTTGTTTGTCTCCTTGGTCAGATCCCTTAGTGACATTCCATGAGCACCTATAGAAATCAACAATTGATTCTCCAGGAGCTTCTTCTTGTTTTCCAAAAGCTCTTGAGAGTCTCCTCTACTAATGCTGGAAACTTGAGGCTGTGGTGGTACGGACTGGACTAACACCGAGCTAGAAAGCACAACAACTTAGAAGTAGCTGTTTGCATCCAGTTGTTCATACTGGAAAGTGTCTATCTCAAACGACGGGCAGTAAATGGGTAGGCTGAGGATGAGTAAATATCTGGAGCAGTGGAAGTAGAGGGTCCTAGGGCAATATCTGGTGTGGCTATGGGAGGCTGAGTACAAGGGGCTACTGCTACTGGCTCTTCAGACTGACCAGTAGAAGTATTTGGTTTTCCTTAAGGTTTTTCTTTGGGGTCATCATCAGCCTTGAGTCTATACCATGAAAAAGGCATTTTTGGTTTCACTTTCACGCCAAACTTTCTTTTCTCCATGCCTTGGTCCTCAAAATACATTGTGAGGAAGTGCGGGAAGGGGTATGATCCGTCACCCTCATTGACCACCCTGGTGATCACCCTAGACATCACATTGCCAATATTGATCGGGAACCTCGCCATAATCAAAGCCAGCAATATCGCCCAGGAGAGTGGTAGAGAGCTCTTATGGGTAGTGGGTTCCAACCTGCTGCATACAAATGTCTCCTAGGCCTTTACCTCAAAATTTAATATTTTTCTAAAAGTTTGAATTCTTGATGTCAATCAGGCTGGGGTGGTACCCCGGGAGTGCTAGGTATTGTACTAACCACGTACATGCTTTCTCATCCAATGCTACTTTTTTAAGTACAATGATTAATCTTTATCAAGAAAGCCTAGGTAGTCATTAATTGTCTTTCAATCGAACTTCACTATCATATTCCGCACCTTAGTTACTTTTGTTCCGTTTTTTATGTGGGCGGCATTTGCGTAAAACGCCTTTACTAAGTGCTCGTTTGCATCCCAGACTTTGCTTGTAAAATACTCCTAGCCCGGCAACTGTCTGAATTGCCTCCTTCCATTAGGGTTGTGATGCAGAAAGTCCCTCTCAATAAATTTTCGCTTAAGAGTCAATTTCCTTTAGGGCCACCTAAGCAATCTCAATAACAAATTTCCTTCTCCTCACCTCGGGGTTTATAGTTCTCTCTACACCCCCTTCCACTTTATTCGATAACTCATTGTCGATAGGATCCTCTCTACGTGATGAAGCTGTAGGTGAAATAGAGGTTGCACTATCAGCTGAGCCTTCAGATGACTCAAGAGAAATTTTATCTAAGCATGAGAAATAGGAGAGGCCGAAGGTTTAGGTGAATCTCTCAACCGAAACCTCTTCAAGAAGTCAGCAACATTCTACGGTACTTAATCAGACTCAGATGCCTCTCGGGATGGAAAATACTCACATCCCTCAGAATGGGAAACAGCTCTATCTATAGCTTTTATGATCTTCCAGGTTTCCCCAATTGCTTTCCGAACCTGTGGGGTCAGTTTTATCATTCATTGTCCCTTACCCTAGGAGGATTCCCCTATTCCTTTCTTTTTGTCACCATCTCCTCTTGATTTATCCGTTTTCTACAATAAGAATTCAATTAATGTCTATAAGTATCAATATCAAAAGAAACAGTGAAGAGTAGGAATGGAAACAGTTGACTGCTGAATGGATAATATGCATTGAGGCTGCTAAGGCACCAATGTTGACCGTGAAAAAATTGCACCGTGGACAGCTGTGGGGTGAGGTTCAGACTACCCACCCTATGATTCGGGTCACCACCGACTACACAAATTACATTGCGGTCGCCGTAAAGCCCCTATGTTGCGGTCCTAAAAATTGGCCTCTATGAAGATTACCGGCACGGACCGCGAAGAAATACATCGCAGTCGCGGAGAGGCACCGCGTACTACAAAAAATCAACCACGGTCACAGTAGGTAATATGAAGCAACAAGATGTAGGGTTTCAAAGTTTTGTGCATTTTAGCGTTAAACAACGCATTAACAACCTACTAGGTAGTTAATGACCACGCTTGACTAATTAAAACCTTCGCTAACACTAAGTGAAATATTGAAAGAAAAAGGAAGAAGAAGAAGTATGAACTATCAAGTTAAAAGAAAAATAGAAACAAAATGAATGACTAGGGGTAGATTTGAGATACAACAAGTGAGATGCAATAGAGATGAAACTCACTTATTGTGTTGTGCGATTCAGTGCCTGAGTGAACACTACATTATCCTTTTCAGAGTGCAGATGAGCGAAAACTATAAAAGAGGGCCTGAGGTCCTATTTATAGAAAAATTACTAGGACCCACACTACTTACCCACCACAGACAGAAAAAAGTCCACCGTGGACCGTGCTAATTAAACACAGGAGGGCACTTGCAAGGAGTTTACCGCGGACCACAAAAAATGCACTGTGGCATGGTAAAGCACCACAAACCATGAAAAATGCATTGCGGCTACGCTTAAAACATCGAAGAACTATTTCTTTTGCATATTTAGCATTGTGGACCACAATGAAATTTTTCCCTCACGATGAGGAAATTGGGCCTGAGAAAAATGTAATGCGGCAACAGTCCAAACTTCAGAGTGTGCAACATTTATTTCAATTTGGTACTGCATTGCATCAAAACAGCCCTACACACATCTCACAACAAGTTAGTCCAAAAGCAAATCCTACACTAAGAAGAAAATCAAACAAGAACAAAAAAGAAAGACACATGGGTTGCCTCCCATGAAACACCTAATTTAACGTCACGGCACAATGCATATTACCATCAAATCACTTTATATGGATCATTGCCACCACGTCATCAATCTTCCCAAGATAGTGCTTTACTTTGTGCCCATTAACTCTGAATATCTCTCCATTTTTGTTTTTCAAGTCAAGTGCACCAAACTGGGTCGCAAGCACCACTTCAAAAGGTCCACTACATTTCAACTTATGTTTTCCTGAAGACAGACGTAACCAAGAATTGAACACGAGAACCAAATTACCCACTTTGAACTCCTTGCCTTGAGCATACTTGTCATGAAGGTACTTCATCTTGTCTTTGTACAAGGACAAACTGGAGTAGGCATGAAATCGAAATTCATCAAGTTCATTAAGCTAATCCACATGAAAACTTGCTGCCACATCCCATTCAAGATTTAGCTTTCTCAAAGCCCACATGGCCTTGTTCTCTAACACAGCCGGCAGATGGAAAGCTTTCCCAAACAATAATTGGTACGGATATATACCAATCGGAGTATTGTAAGCAGTCATATTAGCCCATATAGCATCATCCGATTTCTTTGACCAATCGGTCCTATTTTCATTGACCGTCTTTGACAATATACTCTTGATTTCTCTATTTGAGAGTTCAACTTGGCCACGTGCCTGAGAATTATAACGGGTAGAAAATTGACACCGTACTTTGCACGTAAAGGGTCAAAATCTGAATTGCAAAAATGAAACCCCCCATCACTTATGAGAGTTCGAAGAGTGCCAAACCTAGTAAAAAAACTCTTCTTGTAAAATGCAAAAATACTCCGGGCCTCATTATTAGGTAAAGCCACAACCTCAACCCACTATAAAGCATAGTCAAATGCCACTAGAATGTATGTGTTGCCACATGATCTAACAAACGGGATCCGAAAATCAATGCCAGAAACATCGAGTCTATCAACTTCAAGAATAGTGGTAATAGTCATCTCATCCTTCTTTGAAATTCCACACGATCTTCAAAATTTATCGCATCTCTTCAAAAGTTCACTTGCATCCTCAGGGACACATCTTCGAATAACATCGTCAGGGCAGATCTTGAACAAGTACAGATCATCCCAATAGTAGTCCAAACTATCACGTTATAGAGCTCACACGGGACAATGCCGGTCAGGAGAAAATCAGCAATGTCTGCAAACTGTGTCATGCTATTCATCTCTAGGCCATCACGAGGCCTCCCTTCCCCCTTCGAGTCGGACATGTTGACTGCCACTTGGTTTTCACACCCTTTTCTGTTCACAATCTCCAAATCAAACTCTTGAAGAAACAAGACCTTGGTACCATGAGATATGGCCAAAACTTCTCCATTGTGAACATAATAGCCAAAACTTTTTGTCAGTCACCATGTTATTCACTTGAGAATCATTCATTGTCTTTCTCGCAGAATACACCAAGTGAAATATCTTATTCACTCTTTGTACAAAAACCGGTCCTACCGCAACATCGTTGGCGTCACACATGAGCTCAATAGGTAAGCTATGATTGGGTGCAGTAATATTAAGAGTAGTTTTAAACTTGTGCTTGAGAAGTCCGAAAGCTTGCATACATCCTTCATTGAACATGAATTTGGCAACCTTTTCCAATACTTGCATAAGGGATTCAGTACCTTAGAAATTTTTTTGATTAATCTTCGGTAGAACCCCATATGCCCAAGAAAACTCCTGACCCCCTTGACTGAGGTAGGAGGAGAGAGCCTTGAAATCACTTCAATTTTAGCCTTGACCACCTCTATACAATGCTTTGAGATTCTATGGCCAAGGACTATGCCATCCTGGACCATAAAGTGGCATTTTTCCCAGTTAAGCACAAGATTGGTTTCTTAACACCAAGCCAACACCTTGTCAAGATTTCTCAATAATTCATCGAATGAGTCACCCACAACACATAAGTCATCCATGAACACTTCCAGAATGTCCTCTACAATGCAAGTAAATATGGCCATAATACACTACTGGAATGTAGCCGGTGCATTACACAGCCCAAACGGCATCCTGGAAAAGGAAAAGGTTCTATACGAACACGTCAAAGTGATTTTTTCTACTAATCTTCCGAAGCAATCAAAATTTGGTTTTACTCATAATACCCATCGAAGAAACACTAGAAAGCATGACCAGCAAGTCTATCTAGCATTTGGTCAACAAAAGGCAATGAAAGTGATTCTTACGGGTAACTTTATCAAACTTGAAATATTCCATGCATACCCTCCATCCGGTGATAGTCCTGGTAAGAATCAATTCAATTTTCTCATTGGTAACATGGTCATACCACCCATCTTCAGAACACATTTCACCTGCAACGTCCAAAAAATATCTGAGATTGAGTACATAACCCAGGCATCTAAACTCTTGATCACCTCCTTTTTCACAACCTATTTCATCGCCTCACTCAACCTCCTTTGATGTTCCATGGAGGGCTTTGCTTCATATTCGAGAATAATCTTGGTCATGCAAAAGGCGTAGCTTATGCCTAGAATAACAGAAAAAGCTATCCAATTGCCTTCTTCCATTTCAGAGCGCTGCAAATGTGGCATATACCTAAATATTAGTAAGACAAGAGGAAGAATAACTAGAAATGTTGAACTAGTGCCTAAGAATTCATACCTAAGGTGTGGAGGCAATGGTTTCAACTTAAACATGGGAGGTTCCTCGATTGAGGGCTTTGTTTGTGGGGTCTTTCTATTCTCAGTATCCAAAGAGAGCTTTCGAGGCTCATAAGAGTAAAACCCCATTCCATGTAAAGCATTGACACACTCCACCCAGTCTTTATCCTCATTCACATCAAGGTTAAACAATACCGCTTCTAGAGGGTCCTCCACATTTATAAATGCACTAGTGTCATCAATTATCACATCCATGACAAGGTCCACAAAATATCACACCTCAGTGCTGTTGGGATGCATCGTCGACTTGCACACATGAAGGACCAGTTTTTCATCACCAACTTGAAAGGTGAGTTCCTCTGCTTCTATGTCAACTAATGCCTTACCATTTGCAAGAAAAGTACATCCCAATATGATCGAAACCTCATAACCTACCTCACAATCCAAGATTACAAAACCAACGGGCAAAATAAACTTGTCTACCCGAACAAGAACACGTCTATAATACCAAACGGCCTCTTCATAAATCTATCTGGCATTTGTAACCTTATTTAAGCAGCCCTAGCTTGCCCAATACCCAAAATTTTGAATGCAGAGTAAGGCATCAAATTGATACTTGCACCAAAATCACATAGAGCTTTTCCAAATTTGGCACTCCAAATGGTGCAAGAAATGGTGAAAGCATCGGTATCATCTAGCTATGGAGCCATAGAGTGCTTTATTGCACAAATTTTGTAGGTCATCTAGATGGTCTCACATTCCATGGATCTTTTCTTTTTCACCGACTCTTTCATGAACTTGGCGTACCCCGGCAAATGTTCTAAAGCCTCCATCAAAGGAAAATTAATTGATAAGCTCTTCATCATGTCAATAAATTTTTTAAACTAGTTTCTTATTTTTCTTTTTTGCGAGCCTTTGAGGATAAGGTGGAGGGTGCCTCGGCAAAGGAGCCTTGGCTTTAGGCACAATCGTTTTTGGCATGTATATTACGTGTTCCCTTGACAAGTTCATATCATTAATAATTTCCACCTCGTTTTCTTGGATATCGATCCTCACTTCCTCATTCAAGTTCACATAAGTCGTATTCTTAACCACCAAATGGATATTATCCTCTTGCAACTTAACTTCAGCACTCAAAATTTCTTTTTGTTTGGACGCATTCACATCACCGCCTCGTACACTTCTTGTAGTTACCACTATTGCATGCCAAAAATTTTTCCCACCGCCCAAGTTAAATACACTATCACTAGGTAGAGCCCCGTAGGACGAGTATTGAAGGATTCGGTGATTTGGCCTAGTTGGACCTCCAAGTTTATTATTGAAGTATTGAGGGATGCCAAATGGGCATCAAAGTCCCCATTCTTTTTCATCATCTGTTCAAACATCATTGTGATTCTCCCTATTTCGTGGTTCGGTGAACTAGGACGTTGGGATCGAAATGGGAATGGATTGTTTGAGTGTTGGTACATCAAGGGGCCTTTGAAAGCCTTGCCCCCGAATTCCCAGATTTCTATTGTTCCACTCACCCTGATTGTCTTTTCCACCCCAGTTGTTGTTGCTACTCCAATTATCCTTATTGTTCTAGTTATTGCTCTGGTTGCCCTAATTTGAATTTTTTTTCTTGTTCCCCTAATTACTATTACCTTGTTGTTGTTGATTTCCCCAATAGTTGTGGGATCTCCATTGTTGTTGTTGGTTAGAAGAATTGCCCCTGTTGCCCTGATAGTTGTCCACGTATTGGACTTCTTAGTTCTTCTCATCGTATCCATCATCTTGGAACCCACCACTATTTTGGTCATATTGTTCTGAATTCCCTTGGTTCAGTTGACCTCTTTATCTTCATTTGTTCACTAGCATGTTTACACCCTCTATAGCATCTACATGTCGTGGAGTTTGAACCTGGTGTAATTGTGCCTTTCCTAGCTGGTTCATAATTGTTGTCGGTTCTACTATTGCCTTCCCATGATCATTGATCTCTTTGTGCAAGTGAATGACCGTGGGGTCACCCTATGGCACAATTGATCTACTTTGCCAAGCAGTGGACGTGTCAGCCATCTCATCCAATATTGCATTAGCAGTATGTTCATAAAATTTCCCCCAGCGAGTTTGTTCATTATGCACTGATTTGTTTTGTTAATGCCTTGGTAAAATGTCTGTTGTATCTCTACTTCAATCATATTAGTATTTGGACATTCCTTTACAATAGTCCGGTATCTCTCTCATATCTCATGCAGTGGTTCGTTGGGCTCCTGTTTGAAAGCTAAAATTTCATTCCTAAAGGTTGCCTGGTGGCCCAGCAAGAAAAACTTTCAAATGAGTTTATTCGCCAACCCATCCCAAGTAGTGATAGAGTTGTTGGTAAGTCTTTTAAGACACTCCAAAGCTTTAACTCTAAGTGAAAAAGGGAATAGTCTCAACTGAAGTGCATTTTCTGACATATTTGTTTGCTTTCTCCCCCAACACGTATTCATGATGCCCATAAGGTGTTTGTAAGCATTTTGATGGGGAGAACCTGTGAAATACGCTCGTTGGTCCAACAAAGTCAACATCATATTTGTGATTTAGAAATTGCCCGCCCGGATATGGGGTGGAATAAATGCACTAGCGTATCCTTGGTTTGGAAGGATTTGAGGAGGCACTCTTGGCGGTGGCGGAAGACTGTTTGGAGCATTATCATTTGCCTGGTGGCCTCTCCTTTGAGCTTGAGGCACTATAGATACCTTATCATCAATATTGTCATCTACCTCCTCCAAAAGTGTAAAGTCTCCAAGAGGTGCATTTTTTGACGCCATTTTATACCTAAATTGGCGACATACACAAATTAGTAACACGGAAGGAAAGAAAAATAATACACAACACTATATAGATTGATAGCCAAAATCGTTAGCTTCCCGGAACCGATACCAAAAGGGTGATAAGGTCCAGCCCTAAACCACTAAAGAGTGGCAAGAGCGTTGATGCATCTTTTACCCGAGAATATCAGGATCAAATCCATGGGGAGCTAGAATGTTTGGGAGTGGGGTTCCTATCTAAACTAGCAGTGTGTAGTTCTCTTGATTACACTTCGAATCATCTTCATTTGTTTGTTACTTCTAACATTTATACTAATAATATGTGAAACTAAGCTATGTAAAAATGCTTTTAGGGTTTTCTAAATGGTTAAGGAGGCACTAGGGAAGTGACTTTCCGATAGGTGAATACTTGACGGGTTCTAAGGCCTAAGTCAAAGTTGATATATTTGGGATTGCGATATAGCAAATGCATGAAAGTACTAACTATATACCTCTCGACAGTTTGAGTGAATTTGCCCTGATTGACTTTCTCAAGGAAAATTGGGTGTCAAAATTGTGTAAGGAACATAGGCTCAAGTTGGGTATTACAGTCTCTAACCCTTTAATTGGGACTATCAATCTCTTGAATATGCCCAAATTTCTTATTCGACTTATTTTCCTAGACTCACGCTCTCATTCTCAAGATGAGCCCAAGTCAAAAGACACAAATTAGCATTTTCAACCACTAATTCGACATGAAAAACACAAATCAAACCAAATATCAACCACTCATAAATATCTAAGCCTAAAAACAAGAGACCCGTCAAATACCCACACTAGGGTTGAGCCACAAACTTGTATAATGGGTACAGCTACTCATGATAATGGAAGAAATCAAGCATTGAGATGAAGAAATAACCCGTGAAATAATTACAAGCTAATATTTGAGGATTCAATGTTGAACTAGCTACAAACTTTCTCAAAATAGACTAAAAATGACGTTCACGTGCTCGGATACCGATAAGATACCCTTTAAATCTGAAAAAAGAAGTAATTATACAAGGCCTAATTTTCTAGAAAAAATACCCCTGACGGAGGTACCGCGGTCCGCAAGAAATGGACTGTGGCCGCTGTGGGTAATTTAACTTCAAATCTCTTTCTCGGAATCTAGCCACCGTTGACTGCAATAAATGGATCACACCCGCGGTGGCTTAACCATTGCCGCACAAAATGCACCATGGTTAGCGGTGTTTTGAAACTTTATAAATCTTAGCTCTTTGAATCCCTTCTCCGTGAACCGCAACAAATGGATTGCGACCTCGATGAGGCTATTGCGGCCGCAAAGAACTCACTGCAGACCACATTGCTCTTCCAAAATTGCATCCTCTCTGATCTTTTCCACCATGGACCGCAACTAATGCTCTTGGCACTTTAGTATGTTTCACTCCTTTTTAGCTGGGTTTTAACTTCCTTTTCACTTTTTCGCCAAACTCTGTAAACAAGCACAATATGTAAGATTTCGGGATTACTTGTATACATTTTTAGTCCAAAACTCGAGCAATAAAGGAGTATAAAATAGACTAGAATCCCTACTTATCAACTCCCCCAAACATATGCTTTTGCTTGTCCTCAAGCAAACAAAGGAATCCCACCTCCTTAAGAGTAAAACAAAGAAAATTCAGGCAATCTAAAGGGACATCTTCTAGCATCAATTGGAACTAACAATTGCCATCAATGCAATTGAACCATTAACAACATTCAACCTTTTCAACACCATGATTTTAGTGCGACACAAAAGCATCAAAAATTGATTCAACTCATCAAGGAAACTCTTTCTACTACTTCGGTCATTGTGGAACCAAAACTCATGCTCTTCACTCATCGTTAAGCAATACCTCACTTTTAGATTGTAGCACTTAGAACGAGGATTGTACAGAACACACTCATCTTTCACAAATAAAGGTCTCAAGTCCGGATCTAAGCACCATAAGCTTCCCTCTTATGTGAACCACCACCAATGTAAGTTTCACTCAACTCAAGATCATATAGGGCTTTAGTGGGGATACAATGAAGGGTTTTGGTTCAGTGTAGAAAATATTTGGTTTGAGTAGGTTTCATCATCCCTTAAGCACTTCATTTGCTTTATTTTGGCACACATTCTCTGGATTTTTTAGTCATTTACTTCTTTCTTAGGAGTTAGAGAGATACACTATCATTATTTCTTGTTCATTTCAAATTTTTTTGTCCTTTCTAAACTTTCCACACCTTTCATCTCTTTTCTTTTATTGAATCCCTTCATTTCTTCTACATTGTTCATTCTTTTTTATTTTTTTATTTTCTTTATTTTTCTTTCTACCTTTATTTCTTTTTATTTGTATAATTTACCACTTTGTTGCATTCCTTTTCTCCCCCACCCCAAACTTATTTTTTTGCCTTGTGCTAAGGAAAGATCGGGTGCGAAGAAAGGGTCTTTTAGAACGGGTACAAGCTTTTATCACGGTCTTTGATAATAAAAGGGCTATGGCTCTAAGGGGTTAACTAGGAATATTATCATAGATAGGCTATGGATATTTTAAAAATATCATTCGAATGAAGGAGAGCTTATAATCACTTCTCAAGTCAAACTACGCTTAGGATTTTACCTAGACAAACATTTAGGGAAAGTTCTAGACTCAATGCCACGATACTTGGACTTCTAATAAGAATTCTCGCCACAAAAGCTATAGGATTGCTAAAGAGACAAGTCATCGCAGGTTTGGTGGATGGCGAATAATTGGAGAACCATAGATGTGAACCTAGGACCACATGTGTGAGATAATGGGACCGCAGATGTAGTTTTGCTGGGTCAGAACATATACAGTTCGCCCTTCAAAAATTTTGGGCTCTTTCTCATAATATTTCAAACGGGAAGAAGCTTTTGGGGGAAATTTAAAGGGAGATTTTCAGAGAGATTCATTAAGGTAAGTTCCTTGGTTCCTAAGCTCATTATTATCGTGATTTTTATCATTGTTAGCATGAAATTTAATGGATAAATCAGTGGTAAATTGGAGGTTAGGTCTGGATTAATTGGAGAGCTTTGAGTCATGATTTGAAGGACCATTTGGGGTCCTATTTTTGTAATTTTTGTATAACTAAACGCGTGATAGTGTTAGGATTCCAAATTTGTAAATTTTATCTTATTCCACGATGTTGGCCCAGGGTAGTTTTGGTCATTTTTTCTAATTTTGCGTATTAACTTAGAATTTATATGTGGAATTAGTTAGTTGGAAGTGTTATCTACATTTTGCAATTACTTTGAATACATTTGGTCCATTTGGAGTCGGATACTCGTGGCATGAACGTGGTTTTGAGTTTATTGAGCTGGTTAGAGGTAAGTGGCTTGCCTAACCTTGCATATGAGAATTCCCCTTAGGATTTTGGTATTGTTGATATATGAAATACCTTGTACGTGGGGTGAAAAATGCGTATATGTGCTAACTTAAATCCTTCTTTCATTAAGAACTATAATCGAGCTTTCCTACAATTTAATCCTGATGTTAGCTTAGGGAAACATGTCACTTAATTGCCTTACTTGCTCAAACTACTTATTTAAATTCTATGCAGCATGCTAGGTTAGAAATACTTGTTACCTTGGTATGTAAATTAGACTGAACAAATAATTCTTCGTGTTGCTGTTGTGAATACTTTGGTACTATGGGACGGTATCCTAGGAGATTCCCCTACATGTTTACTTTGGGACTAGGGAATTGTATTCATGGAGATACCCTTGCACTTTTATATTGAAAGTATGGGACTACACCCGGTAGATTCCTCTAGTACCTGGTATTTACATTTCGACTACTGATCAGGATTTTGGTAGATCCCCATGCACTATGAGTTGGACTATTGGAAGGTATTACGGTAAATCCACTAGATATTTATATTTCCGACTACAGCACGGTATCCTAGGAGATCCCTGGTTGTTATCTCTTTGTTGAGATGTATTCCTTATTTTATTAATATTTTTGTTATAGTTGTTACTATACTTATTACCTTGTGTACTTAGTAATGTTTCATTCCATTATGAATTATTTCATATGACAGGTAGGTCCTTGACTTTCCTCGTCACTACTCTATCAAGCTTAGGCTTGGCACTTATGGGGTACCGCTGTGATGTACTCATGCCTATTCTGCACATGTTTTTCATGTGTAGATTTGGGTACTTCGACTCAGCCCTACTACCCTTGAGGCTAGCCAATTCTCTAGAGACTTCTAGGGATATCTGTCACGTCTGTAGAACGAGGAGTCCCTTTCACTTCTCTCTTATGGTACCAGCCCTTCTGTATTTACTCTTACTCAGACATTCAGTATGAGAGATTTTATTGTATATTTCGAGCGACATCATTAAACCATCAGTATGTTTATTCTTTAGTTTTTATTTCTTTTATTTGTGGTTTCCCTTTTTTCGCAATTGTTAGGCTTACCTAATCATAGAGACTAGGTGCCGTCACGATAGTTCATGGAGGACGAACAGGGGTTGTGATAAGTTGGTATCAGAGCTCTAGATTCATAGGAGTTATGAATCACAAGTTGGTTTATTATAGTCTCATGGATCGGTACGGAGATATTTGTACTTATCTACGAGAGGCTATGTAACTGTTAAGAAAATTCTACTTCATTTTATTTCCTTGTCGTGCGAGATTTGTTAATCACAATTCTTAAATTCTATATTCTATTCCCTAATAGATAGTGAGGACATGTGCGATCAAAGATGATCAGGCATCCGCGCCCCCTACTGGAGCTATCAAAGATTGGGGCCAGGGTAGAGATAGAGGACACGTACGTAGTGCAGCCAGAGCATCCGCATGAGCTACCACCGAGGAGCCACCAGCAGTTCTAGTTAGATCCCAAGTACTTGATACACCTAGTGCTACTACTACTCCAGCACTTCTAGAGACTCTAACATAGTTCATGAACATGTACACCACGTTAGCTTAGGTCAGACTGTTTATTTTTCTGCAGCCACGTCCCAAGCCAAAGGAGGAGCATAGACTCCCATCGCCCGCACTCTTCAGCACTGAGTCCATGTTGATCAGGTTTCGAAGATTATTCCTGTACAACTTGTAGCCTCATATCAGCCCGAGGATAAAGCAGCTACATTTAAGGATGAGCAACGGAGACTTGAGAGGTTCAAGAAGTTCAAGCCTCTTGTATTCACTGGTCTAGCATCAAATGATGCTCTAGGATTTCTATATTAGTGCTACCATATGGTTCGTACCATGGGGATATCAGGATCGAGCACGGTTTCCTTCACTACTTTCCAACTTCTAGGACCCGCCTATTAGTGGTGGCATACTTATGAGTTAGACCATTCTAATAAGGCAGCTTTCCAGACTTTGACTCAGTTTCTAGGTATGTTCCTTACAAAGTATGTTCCTCGGAGCCTCAGGGATGCATGACGCGTAGATTTTGAGCATTTGCGCTAGGGTACCATGACTGTCTCAGAGTATGCTTTCTGTTACACTAGCTTAACTAGACATGCACCAGCTTTGGTTTCTACTATTCGCGTGAGGGTTCGTCGGTTAATTGAGGGGCTTATTCCCAGCATCAGGTCTATAATGGCTCGTGGGTTGGAGATAGATATTTTTTGTCAGCAGGTGGTGAGCATTGCTAGGAAGATAGAGGATATGTACGCTCGGGACAGATATGAGAGGGATGCCAAGCGATCTCGAGAGTTAGGCCATCATTCCGGTGCCCATGCTCAAGCTGTAATTCGTCATGGTAGGGGTCGTATAAGTCGCCCTGATCATTCAGCTCTTCTAGCAACCAGTAGTATTCCATATCCTTTTAGGCCGGGAGCCTTATTATGCACCTCTAGTATCCAGTGCGCCTTCTACATGGGGTGCTTTAAGTGGTTAGTCCAGCAGACCTAGCCCGAGCTAATCATAGCTGTAACATCCCCCCACAGGTTGTTTTGAGTGTGATGACAACAACCATATTGTGAGGGATTTCCCCAGATATAGGAGGGGTGCACCTCCATAGACTTCTCAGCAACACCATGACCTACGGAGTTCTCAAGATATGGTTTCACCACCAGATGCTTCCCTACCTGCTCAGCCAGCTAGAGGTTGAGGTCGGGGAGGTTGAGGTCTCCCTGGAAAGGGATGGAAGGCCAGATATTTTGCCCTTTTCTGCCTGTACCGAGTTGTCGCCTCTGATTATTTCATCACGGGTATTTTCCTGGCATATCATAGAGATGCATCGGTTTTACTCAAACCAGGCTCCACCTATCCTTATGTGTCTACTTATTTTTCCTCGCATTTGGGTGTATCTCGAGATTCTTCGAGTTCCTTTATTTATTTTTCTACTCTTGTGAGAGATTGTTTTGATTATGGATCGCACTTATCGGTCGTGTGTGGTTGCTCTTAGTGGTTTTGAGACCAAAGCAGATTTATTATTGCTCAACATGATAGATTTTGATGTTATCTTGGGCATGGACTAGTTGTCGCCCTATTATGATATTCTTGATTGTTACGCAAAAATCGTGACGTTGGCTATGCCAGGTGTACCGCAAGTAGAATGGAGGGGTGCCTTAGATCATGCTTCCATTAGAGTTATTTCATTCCTTAAGGCTCAGTGTATGGTTGAGAAAGGGTATGACACTTATCTAGTTTATGTGGGAGATTCCAGTAATGATGCCCCTACAGTTGGTTTAGCCCCAGTAGTACGGGATATTTCTGATGTGTTTCCAGCTAATCTTTCGGGCATGCTGCCTGATAGAGATATTGATTTTGGCATTGATCTATTTCCGGGCACTTAACCCATTTCTATTCATTGAATCGTATGGCCCCTCTTAAGTTGAAGGAGTAGAATGATCGGTTATAGGAATTGCTTGATAAGGGTAGTATTCGGCCTGGTATTATTCGGCCTGGTGTATCACCTTGGGGTTCTCCTATCTTGTTTGTAAAGAAAAGGGATGGTTCTATCTGTATGTGAATCGATTATCGCTATAGGAACAAAGTACAATGAAGAACCGATATCTTTTGCTTCATATTGATGATCTGTTTGACCAGTTATAGGGTGCACGAATGTTTTCTAAGTTAGACATGCATTCAGGTTACCATCAGTTGAAGATTCGAGAGCCAAATACCCCGAGGACTTCTTTCAGGACTCGGTATATTCATTACCAGTTCCATGTTATGTCATTTGGGCTGACCAATTCCCCAACAACTTTTATTCATTTGATGCACAGTGTATTCCGGAAATATCTTGACTCGATCGTCATTGTCTTCAATAATCATATTTTTATATACTCCCAAAATCAGGAAGGTCGTGAGAAGCACCTTAGGATAGTGATTCAAACTTTGAGGGAAAATATATGTAAAGTTCTCGAAATGTGAGTTTTTGTTGGATTCTAAGGCATTCCTAGGCCACGTGGTATCAATTGAGGCTATTCATGTGGATCCGAAGAAAGTTGAAGCAGTGCAGAGTTCCCAGACCATCCATATCTATAGAGATCTGTAGTTTTCTTAACTTAGTGGGTTATTACTGTCAATTTTTTTAGGGGTTTTCATCTGTTGCAGCCCCTATGACCATGCTGACCCAGTAGACGGAAGAGTGAGCTTTCAGAAGCTCAAGACAGCTTTGACTAATACCCATATTTCGATATTGCGTACAGGATTTCGATCTTATGCTGTCTATTTTGATGCCTTGAGGATTGGACTTTAATTGTAATTGATGCAGGAAGGTAAGGTGATTGCCTACGCATCTAGATAGAGTATTGTACATGAGAAGAATTATCGTGTCCATGATCTCGAGTTGGCTGCTATTGTTCACGCCTTGAAGATCTGGCATCATTATCTTTACGGTGTTCCTTGTGAGATTTATATGGTCATCAGAGTTTGCAGTATCTGTTCAAGCATAAGGATCTTATTTTGCGCCAGAGGAGGTGGTTAGAGCTGCTGAGGGACTATGACATCAATATTTTGTATCACCCGGGCAAGGCCAATGTAGTGGGCGATGCATTGAGTCGCTGGGTGGAGCGTTTAGGGAATATAGCTTATTTACCTGCAACGGAGAGGCCCTTGGCGATTCATGTTCAGGCCTTCGCCAGTCAGTTTGTGAGATTGGAACTTTCGGAGCCCGGTCGAGTCCTAGATTGTGTAGTTTCTCGGTCTTCCTTATTTGATCGTATCAGTGAGCGTCAGTTTGATGACCCTCATTTTCTTGTCCTCAAAGACAAGGTTCTGCATGTTCATAGCAGAGATGTAACTATTGTTGATGACGGAGTATTAAGGATGCAGGGTCGAGTATGTGTACCCAATGTTGATGGGCTTCGAGAGTTGATTCTAGAGGAGGCCCACAACTTGCAGTATTCCATCCATTCGGGTGCAGTGAAGATGTACCAGGATTTGAGGCAGCAGTATTGGTCTAGGAGGATGAAGAAAGATATCGTTGGGTTTGTAGCTTGGTGCCTCAATTATCAGCAGGTGAAGTATGAACACTAGAGATCGGGTGGATTGCTTCAGCTGATAGAGATTCTGGAGTGGATGTGGGGTAGGATCACCATGGACTATATATTGGACTCCTAAAGACGTTGAAGATGTTCGATGCCATTTGGGAGATGACCGACAAAGTCCACACACCTCATTCCTGTTTACACAACCTATTCTTCGAAGAAACTAGTGGAGATTTATATCCAGGAGATTTTCGTCTGCATGGAATTTCAGTTTCCATCATTTCAGATAAATGTACTCAGTTCACATCACAGTTCTGGAGGGCGGTGCAGCATGATTTTGCTACTCGGGTGGCGTTGAGTACAACATTTCACCCTCAGATGGACGGACAGTCCAAGCGCACTATTCATACTCTTGAGGATATTCTCCAGCGTGTGTGATTGAGTTTTGTGGGTCTTGGGATCAGTTATTTCCATTGGCGGAGTTTGCCTACAACATCAACTATTAGTCCAGCATTCAGATGGCACTATGTGAGGCTTTATATATTAGGCAGTGTAGATCCCCTGTGGGTTTTTTTGAGCTGGGTGAGGCTAGATTTTTGGAAATAGACTTGGTTTAGGATGCTTTGGAGAAAGTTAAGGTGATTTAGGATAGACTCCATATAGCCAGTCCAGACTGAAGAGTTACGCAGACCAAATGGTTCGTGATGTTTCCTATATGGTTGGAGAGCGGGTTCTACTTTGGGTTTTTCCCATGAAAGGAATTATGAGATTTTGGTAGAAACGGAAGTTGAGTCCGAGGTTTATTGGTCCGTTTGATGTATTGCGGTGTGTTGGGGAGGTTGCTTATGAGCTTTCCTTACCTCTCAGCTTGGCAGGAGTTCATCCGGTATTTCATGTTTCGATGCTCCGGAAGTATCACGGTGATCCGTCGCATGTGTTGAATTTTAGTTCAATCCAATTGGACAAGGATCTATCTTATGTGGAGGAGGCGATGGAAATATTGAACAGGAAGATTAGGAAGCTGAGGTCAATAAACATTGCATCAATGAAGGTTTAGTGGTAGGGTTAGCCGGTCGGGGTGCGACTTAGAGATCGAGGGGGATATGCACAGTCGTTGCCCTCCATTTTCCACTATTACAGGTATGTCTCTATTCTTGTTCGAGGGGGATATGCATAGTCATCCCTTATGTATTTACTTTTGTTTGGACATTCTTGAATTAGACACTTATAGTTATTCAAAAACTTGTGATTTCATGAGATTTCAGGTTTTGGGAAGTTGTTCAGTTTGAGATATTATATTGTATATGCCATGCGGTATCAGTAAACGTTCAATATGTTTATTCTCTAATTTTTATTTGTTTATCTGTCATTTTCCCTTTTCCGTAATTCTTAGGCTTTCCTAGTCCTAGAGACTAGGTGTCGTCACAATAGTTCATGCGAGGCGAATGTGGGTCCTAATAGGAAGATTGTAAAGCACGAAGATTGATATCGTGCCATTTCATTCATGTTGTTATACTTTTAATATTGTGAGGTCATGGCATGAATGATGTATATGTGCATGGTAGGATGAGGGACATGCATTATAATGTGATATTTATTTTCCGTGTATACGTTTGTGCCATTAACTTGAGGTGTTATTGTTGTATTTACATATTTCATGTGACTTTTTGTTATTGTCCTGTACTTTACTTCTATCTCACTTGTTGTTGCACTCCTTGTCGGTTACTTGCTTAACTTGCAAACATGCCTATTTCCAACTTTTATAATTTTACTCATGTTGTATCTATCCTATTGCACTTAAGGACAAGCCTTCCACCATGCCCTTTTTTTTAACTTGTAATGATCATGTATTTCCGTCTTATTTTTATATTCGTACATAGTCCTCCAATATGCTAGTTAGTTGAAGTTGATATTCCTTGTTATCCAATTATTGTTATTACTCACGTGATTTCCGCTTAGTCTTTACTGTTGCCCCTATGTGTACCTTGTCCATTGTTGTTCTTCTGTATTTCCCACTTTGTAATTCATGTTATCGATATTTTTATCATCTAGTTGGTTCTGTTACACGTACATTTTGGACATGAGTTTAACGCATGAAGGGTATTGTCGTGCTAATTTATTTGTCACCAAGATTATACATTCATACATACATACATACATACATTCATACGTACATACATACATACGTACATACATACATACGTACATACATACATACATACATACATACATACGTTTATACATACATACATACATACGTTTATACATACATACATACATACATACATACGTTTATACATACATACATACATACGTATATACATACATATGTATATATATACGTATATACATACATATGTATATATATACGTATATACATACATCTATATATATACGTATATACATACATCTATATATATACGTATATACATACATCTATATATATACGTATATACATACATATATATATATATATATATGCTTAGTCAGAGATAGAAGAACGAAGGGTGTTACTGTCATTTGACGTCATATCTTAGATACATTTCTCCTACCAGGAAAGATCGTAAATCTACTACTGTGATTCCTTTTAGTAATTGTTGATTGTCTCGCTGAGTTGTATATAGTACTTTTATCTGTTATGGAATGAACTGTTCTTACTATTAATCAAAAGTACAGGTTATAACAATAAGCATATTTTAACTAAAAGCCTCATCACTACTTGGACGAGGTGAGACAAAATACTTACCATTACGTCGGGTCAGTTTTATTGATACTACACTTTTGTACGATGTGTACAGAAAGTTTCTTGTGATTGCGGTTGCTATTAAGAAGATGTTCGTGCATTCAGAGTATAGCTGCCTCTTATCCTTGACATCTTTGAGTTTACTATTCTATTTATGTATCTTTCATACAGAACGTGTATTCATTCATACTAGCTTTGTAGATTCCAAGTCTTAGAAGCTCATAAGTCGTACTACCAGGTCTTTGATAAATTGGTCAATGTGCAGTTATCTATTCTCTATTTTCTTATAATCTAAGTGATATGTTTTTATCTTTAAGTTGGCTTACCTAGCGGTTTGCGATGGGTGCCATCACAACTAGTGGTTTTTGGATCATGACAAGGTGGTATTACATCACTAGGTTCATAGGTTCTACAAGTCATGAACAAGTGTCTAGTAGAGTCATGCGGATCGGTATGATGACATCCATACCTATCTTCTGGAAGTTACAGGGCACTTAGGAAAAATTTCTCTATCTTATTTCCTTATCATACGACCTTATTTCAACTTGAAACTTAAGACATTGACCCTTCTACCTCGCTCATATGTGATGTTGTGCGCTCAATAATAGCTACGTACCGACAATCGGTGTTGCTGTAGATAGATTACGATGGTCTATGGATGCTTGATTATCATTGGAATATGTAGTTTAGCCTTAAAAGAAAATATAGTGTTAAATCTTCTGTTCATTCATTTGGGGTATGAGGCGGGTTTATATGTCTTGTTGGTAAAAGCAGATTCGGAAAGATTGGCTGGTGGACTAGTTATTGTGATTAAGCTAAGTTCATGAGGTGTATATTTGAGTGTAACATGTGGGATATCTCCTGCATGGTAAGTCTAGATCGTTTGTCATGTATAAGGTTTCCATATGATGTAGTGAACATGCTATCATCTCAGAGCATTTGGGTAGGTTGTTCACTATTGTGATGATGGGTAAGCGCTTGTCAGCGTCTTTGAGGTGTTTTATGATCAACATTTCATGGGTTTTTCCGTAATTAGCTAAATAGTCGTGCAGTATCTCGACATACTGTGAAGATATGGTACCTTGGGTTGCTGATGAGGTGTTCTATGGCTCTGAGCTAAGTGGTGGAGGCTGCTAATGACAATCAGATTGTAGGATCATGGGCCGTATCAAATTTCGGACCGAGAGATTGCATGGTTATTTCTTTGAATGGGCATATACTAGTGGAGAACGCTTTTTTCGACGCGTATTAGTTGTGTATTAAAGAGAGAATAATATTAGTGGTTATCGAGAAAGTTCTGGCTAGTTCCACGTCTTATGTAATCTTTAAGGACTTGTGAATATGTCTACGGGTGGGCTTGAAAATGGTAGCGAATGGTAATGGGATGCGCAGTATTTCTTTTTCAAGAAAGGTCTACAAGCCAGTCTTGGGGTGACGCAAGAAATGGCATTAGGATCCCAGGAAGTTCCCTCCAGAACGTCAAATCAAATTGAGTTACTTTCGAGCTGGCGGTCTGCGTGACTCAGTTGAGTTGGAGGGGATTGGATTTGATTACTCGATTATTCTTTACTGAGTTTCAAAGAATTTATCATGATTATGAACACAGTTGGAGTTGAAGTTTTCTACAGGTATAGAAGCTCTATTGTGTGTGGTGGTGATCTCTTGGATTGAGATAATTGAATGATTTTCGGTTGACGAAGTGTTCAATTTGTGTAAGGTTCAGAGTTGACTATGAGATTTTTGTAGTTTTCCAACTTAGCATGTTAGAGGCGATGCACCGTGTGGTGTTGAAAGTTGCATGTGCTTAAGGACTTGCTGGAACTATGTGTTCCCGTCAAAGTAAGGTTCGTCTATTAGCACGTACAGGTGGTGTAAATAGCTCGGGCGGGTCCAGATTTTATAATTACCAAATCAAACCAATTGTGTCGGGTTATTAAATCTAAATACCAAACTAAACAAATAAAATTCGGGTTTTTCAATCTCAGTTTTTCTCGGGTTTTCGGGTTATTCAGGTTTTTTCGGTAAAATCTTAGTAGCACAAATTCTATAACTACTGCTCAAAATACTTCTTTAGTCCTAGTAAGATACAACTATATAAGGTATTTTTCAAGAAAATAATATAAAATATGAGATGTGTCATGGGATTATCCTAAAGTACTCAACAATAAATATAATAAAATTATGTAATAGAAATATTGTTAATTAAAAGTCACACTACATAATCTAATAATACTAATTCATTCTAATATAAGTAGACTAATGAGGAAATATTAATTTCATGGCTAAAACCTAAATAAAATAAAAATAAGTTATGCATTTTAATCTAAATTATTGCAAAACATATAATAGATAATCAATACATAATCTAAAAGTACTAATTCATGTTAAAATAAATAGACTAATAAGGGAATATAAATTTCATGACTAAATGCTAAAGATAAATAAAAATAAGTTATGCATTTTAATCTAAATTATTGCAAAACATAAAATAGATATTCAATACATTGGTGTTCGTAGTATTACATTGAATGTCTTTTTTTAGTATTAGTATTGATTTGAATTTGTTTGAGCTTTTGTTGATATTATATATAGTACAAATATTAATGCCATAAAACATATTGGAACATTAAAATTTATTAAGTCTGATGTTCAAATAATACCTTAAAGGTAGCTTTATGAAAGAGTTTAACAAATATTTATTACATCACAATAAGCATATTTGCATGTTAAATGATGGAGTATGAATTACGTGACAACTATTTGAGTAGCGGTGTTGAGATTCGGTATGAAAATTCTTGTATCCGTGAGGCTCAGATACTGAATGTTCTTGTTGGTAGACTATTCCTTGATTGCGAGTTTCAGATGAAATATAGAGTATTGGATGATTGATGTTAGGAGTTATGGAAAGGTTGTTATAGACTTTCATATGGTTTATTACATGTTTGAGGAAGATCAAAATTTGGTTTGGGGGTTGCTTTTGAGCCCAATGAGAATGTGCATTCTGTATCGGAGACTCGTTTGTTCTTACGCAATTGTTACCGTATATATATCATCGGGCGGAATGGATGTCATTCATGTCTTGGTTCATGTTATCTGTTTCTTTCGTATACTATGGCGGGATGTGAGGGTTATGTGATTATTGGCACGCATATTATGATTCATTTTAAGCCTCATGTCATTATGAGCGAGGTGGCCTTTCTGATCTTGATTTGCTCATTGCACCATAGTTATTCTTATCTTTCTCAATATTGTTTGTTCCTAATAATTTTTCCCACAGTTATTTATTTGTGCACTCGATAGTGCTTGATATTGACACACATATGATCAGTGAGTCCAAGTGCTATGGCTCAATAGGTACCCCATATGTATTAATTTGATGGGATCGGATAGCACGCCGCAATGGTACGCTGATGAAATGCGGATCCTTATTTCTATTTCATGTATTTTGCTTTAACCTTGTTGAGAATAATTCATAGTCAAATGCTAAAATTTCCCTGCCTGCTTAACCTGCTTAGTAGTTTTCTTTTTTAGTTTTCTTACTGTTATCTGTCATGTCTGAATTATTACTTGTTAGTGTATGGAACGAGTTTTGTGTGGTTCTATATGATTATTGTTGATGGTTGTCAGTGTGGCTGCTCGTATTGGCTGAGATAAGATTTCTAGACCTTAGATTTGTGCTATTGTACTTGGATGAGGAAATCTTAGAAGAATAACACCATATTTTGTTGAGGATGTGGACAATGGCTCTTGTCGGGTGAATGCATTTCTTGTTTTATCAATCAGATGAGTGTTAACCAGTTATGTGTGTTTCTTTTATCATCGGAAGGGTATGAATGTTTTGAATGAGATTCTAATAGATATGAGGTTTTCTACCGACACCGAATTTGTTTTATTCTATAATAGTGGTCAAAATTTACTACTGTGAGTGTCGAAGTGATGGGGTATATCATGTGATTACATCTTATGTTATGGTTGTGCCTGTATACAGCTTTTTCAGACTTATGCAATGTGTGATTGTGGGATTCGGGTCTTCTAATGAGTTCTGGATGATAGAGATTCAGTTATAAAGTTTAAGGAGCAAGGATGAAATAAGGATATCTAATTATGTTGGGTTGGCGAGATTATGTGGATCAGGGTGCCATGGGATCACGCCCAATTTTATGCGTAGTAGAGTTACACCATGATTTGATAGATTTCGAACGAGTCCTGGCATGTTCGAGACGAATGTATGTTCAAGTGATGGAGGATGTAACGACCCAAATAGTTGTTTTGAGTATTTGCACTTCGCTTGGTAGTTTACGCGTGTGAGTAGCTCAGTATGATTTATTTTAACTCATGTGAATTGTCAGCTTTGGTTTTCAAGTAATTCGGGAATGATTTGGAAGAATGATTCTCAACTATTGAGCTTTAAATTTAAAAGAGTTGACCGAGTTTAACTATTTAGTATTTGACCTTGGATTGAAATTTTGATGGTTCTGTTAGCTCTGTTAGTGATTTTAACATTAGGAGCGCATCTGGATTGTGTTTTGGAGGTCCATAGTTGAATTTGACTCGAAATGTCAAAAGTTTGATTTTATGCAAAGTTGACCTGTAGTGGTCTTTTAAATATCGGGGTGAGATTTCGAGTCGGAATTGAGTGAAATTAGTATGGTTGGGCTCTTAATTGAATGAGTTATCGGATATTCTATGTTTTGTTAGGTTCCAAGGCGTGGGCCCGTTTTTAACGGATTTGAGATTTGATTTAGGATTCGATTTTTGTCATTTCGAATTATTTTCTTGGGCTTTATTTGATGTATTTGAGTTTCTTCTGGGTAGTTTTGAGCCGTTCGGATGTCACTACGCGCGTGATAGTATTTTTAGAGCATCACTTTGCTTGCTCGGTATTGTTGTTGGCTTGTTCAAGGTAAGTGTTTTGTCTAACTTTGTTAGGAAAATTTTTTCTCTTATTTGTCATTGTTTCCTGCATAAGAGGTGACACATAAATGTTGAGTTATCTATTCTCTATTTTCTTATAATCTAAGATGAGAGATTTTTATCTATTCAGCTGGCTTACCTAGCATGTTGAGCTACGTGCAATCACGACTAGTTATTTTTGTGTCGTGACATTAATAGTATTTATTAGCAATACTAATTTTAGCATGAACTCTATCGTATTTTTAGGTTATGTTAGTTTTCATGATGGCTTATTAATTAGTAATATTTGCTTTATGTAATTTTATTATCTTTGTTATAGAATATTTTAGTATATTGCTATGACGTATCTCATATTATTGTATTATTTTCTTGGACAATACATTATATAGTTATATCTTACTATGATTAAAGAAATATTTGAAGTGCTAGTTAAATATTTTTTGTTATTAAGACTTTACCGTGAAAAAAAACCTGAAAACCCGGAAAAAATCGAAAACCTGAGAAAAATTGAGATTGAAAATCCGACTTTCTTGGCTTTGTTTATGAATTTTAAAATCTGACAGTATTGATTTGGTTTGATAATTGAAAATTTTGAATTAACTTGACATATGTACACCCATGCTCAGGGGTAAAATTAGCATTTAATATACTCAATTTCCAATATTTTTCCTGAGGGTTAAGAAAATAAATACTTAACATACTGCTAACTAGGAATGTTATATCTCTTTGTTGATAAATTGTACATGTTATATTTTACCTTCTATTTTGGAAGGGAGGGGTGGGGGTAGGGGTTAGTTACAAAAAGTGTGGGACAAAAAGCCAGGAAAAAAGGAAGTCATTTTGTGTATACATACATACATAGAAGAATTATAACAAAATTGAAGAGTCTAAAAAGATTAATAACCACGCCATCTTTTTAATGGAAATGTCTACCTTCTCACTTCAAGAACAACCATCTACTACCACCAATATTCCTCCTAAACCACCAAATAAACTCAACCCTCAACCAAACAATTCCTCCTCATATAAAGAAACACTCCTAAATGATGATTTCAATACCAAGCATAGTGAACTACTAACAACGGAAATTTTGCTACCCCATGATATGGACACTCACCAAGTACATAATGAGGATCAAAACCCAATGGGAATAACTACAGCCCTAAAGAAAATAAACCTCAGCCCAGAGTACATAAATCGAATGTATATGCGCTGGAAATTTTCGATCATCATTAAACTCATAGGAAAAAGGCTTATGCACCACCACCTCAAAAACAAATTATAAGACTTATGGAAACTAACTGAGAACATTCCTCTCAGTGATCTTGGGGAGGATTACTACACAGTCAAACTAACCAAGGAAGAAAACATGACCAAAACTCTACATAACGGACCTTGGTTTGTTAATGGCATTTTTCTATCCACCCAAAATTGGGTGCCAAAATTTATTGCCAAAAATGCATACCGATGTTCCACACCATATGGATCCGATTACCATAATTACCCACAGAATTTTACGATTGAATTATCCTAGAAAAATTAAGAAACTCAATTGGTAAACTACTCAAAGTGGATGCATGTACCTCAACTACACTAAGGGAATGTTATGCTAAACTATGTGTGAAACTACCAGTAGATCAACCTGTCCAAAACCATATCCTCATATGACAACATAAACAACCAATTGTCTATGATGGAAATGATATACTATGCAAAACTTGCGGGAGACTAGGACTCACAATCAAATACTACTTACAAGCTAGCCCAACAACCACAAGAAAGGATGAGAGTGAAGGAAAAGACGAACAAATCCATAACAAATTAGATGAAGGAGAATGGATGACAGTCAAGTTCCCAAGGAAAGGTAAGGAAAAATTGGCCAATGAACACGCTACAAAAAGTGATGTAAATCTTCCACCAGGTATTAATGTCCGCATGTTTGATGCTGTGTCCGGTAAGTATCTCGAAACTCAGCATTTAAATTACATCAAAAAGCAACTATTAATCAACACCTCAGATACCCCTCCAATAAACAAAAAATATGCTACTGACAACAATAAAAAATTTCCAAATAATTACAATGTTTTAGAGCATATGGAAAAAGATGAAAGTGGTATAGAAAAATCAGGTAATCAGCCGATGTTTTTTGATAATCTAGAAATTAATAAAATAAAAAATAAAAAAACTAACATTTTGCATGGAGAGCAAGTGACAAATGTCACAAACTTAATAGGCCAGCCGGTTAGTATTTGCAATAATTATAACTTGTTAATGGGTATGGAAATTGAATTCACCACTAATCCAACTAATGAAGTAGAGAGGCAAAAACTCATAAGCTCTAATACTCCTACTAATCTAATAAATAATGTTCACAACAACTGTATGCATGCATGCCCAAGACCCCTTAACGTCGCGACCCCACATCCGATCGTGATGGCGCCCGGCCGCGAGGCTGGGAAAGCCCGACAAAAACACAACCAAGAACGGCATTCCAGCCCAAAAAAACAATTTAAGATAACACAACGAATTTAATATCAAACTCCCACCTATAGAGAGACAATACCAATGAAAATACAGCTGAGCAAGAACAATAATCCTTCCAAAAGCGACGAGTCACGAGTACAGAGCCTCTGATAATATTGAACACAAGTCTGAATGGAAATGACTCAAATGTCTGACAAACATCAATGGAACAGACTAACAGAGACAGAGTAAGCAATCCTGCGGACGCTGGATAGCTACCTCAATGCTGTGACAGCTTGCATAAATAGCAGCAGCAGCACTAGATATCTGAAGCACCTGGATCTGCACACAAGGTGTAGGGAGTATGGGGTGAGTCTACCAACTAAGCGAGTATTAAGCATGTATAATAACCCGAAGTTAAGAAAACACGAAATAACACAAAATGAAGCCATCTAGCATATCTATACGGTACAAGCCTCAGAGATATACATATAAAGCAAAAGGAATATAAATGCATGAGATGCAATGTAATGCATGAACACTGCGGCGTGCAGCCAGAGCCATCCATATGGGTACCCGCGCTCACTGTGGGGTTCAGACTCCAGAGGGTCTCCTACAGCCCAAGCACTATATCATACAGTTCCAATAGTTACCACTATTTTCATTAGAATACACGGTGCCAATAGTTACAACCATTCCATGAATCATATACATTCAAGAAAATAGAGATATAATGATCACTTCAGCCTGATATATCATTAAAAACCATGTGAGTTTTCAAAACATAGAAGTAAGGTTGAGTTCGCTAAATAGTGTTCAAAACCTTGGACTGAATTTGAGTAATATGCAAATCATGATACTTCTGAAACAACGATCCCTGAAGGATTCTATAAGTCGGCACAAGGCCCTAAACATGTCATCAAGCCTAGATATCATCAATATAGGATGCGAAGAAATCGCCAATACAGCACAATTTATCCCTCGGATTGGACAGAGCTACACTTTCCAACATATACGGCCCCGCATAACCATGGAGTGCCTGTCTAGCCTCATAATAACCTCACAATGTGATATATTGGGTTTCAAACCCTCAAGTCATCATCTACACCCATTAATCACCTCGAACCGGCGAAGACTCAAGCTCGCTATGCCTTGCCCTCTAAATTCGGCCTCCTCGCGTGTCGAATCTAAGCAAAAACATAGCAAATACATCACAACATGCCAATGGGACAATACCCAAACGAAAACAATCGAGAAATAGCAAAAATCATGAAAGTAGGAAAAAACTCGAGCCCCATGACTGCTTCTCGAAAAATTATGAAACTTAGATTTCAGAATCCTCGTCTCGCCACGAGTCCGTACATATAAAATTCATCAAAATCGGAGTCCAATTTCTCCTCCAAATCCCAATTTTCATTTGAAATTTCAAGACCTAGTTAATCAACTTTTACAACCAATTTCAGAGAATTAATGGTTGATTCATCAATAAAATGACGTATTAAGGCCAGGAGACTTACCTCCAATCACTTCCCGTCAAAACCCCCTTCAAAAACTGTCCACAAGCACTCTAGGTGGTGCAAAAATGGAGTAAATATGAGATAGTTCGCGGATATAATGTTTATTAGAATCCCTCTGCCCAGATATAATTTCCTCTATGTGATCGCAAACTTCCTCCTGCGATCGCATAGTACAAGATTCCCAGGCCTCCCTATTGGCCTATGCGAACGCGACCAACACCCTATGATCGCATTGATTCACCGGCCAGACTTACGCGATCGCAAACTCTCCTCTGCGATCGCAAAGAGCAACAACTTAAACTTACACGATTGCATCACCAAATACGCTATTGCATAGAACAATCCAGGACCCCAACCAAGCCTTCTACTCAATCGCAATGCCATACCTGCGATCGCGTAAGGCAAATGCCTGCAACAGCTGCAGCCTCAAAATCTGCAACTTTTCCAACTACAAATCCTTCCGTTAGCCATCCAAAATCACCCCGAGGTCCCCGTGACCTCAACCAAAAGTAGCAACACGACTTATTACTTCATTCAAACTTGCTCGGGCCATAAAAACACTAACGTAAACACCAAATATCACCAAAACCTCAAATTCACCTCTAAGTTAAACATGAACTTCTCAAAGTCTTATTCGATGTCGGAACAAACCAAACGAAGTCGAATGATCTAAAATTTTGCACACATATCCGAATTCACCTAACGAAGCTACTGCAACTCTCGGAATTCCATTCCAACCCTTGGATAAAATTCTCGCCTACCAACCGGATTTTTCCGAAATTCTAACCACGCCAAATTATGCTAACTTTCACACCAAGCCTCCGAATTCTCTTTTGTTTTCTCTCCTATGACATAAATCATTCCCCGAAACTAACCGAACCATCGGAAGTCCATTCCGAGGCTTCTAACTCACAAGTCAACATCCGGTTGACTTTTTCAACTTAAGTTTTCCTTAAAGAGACTATTTGTCTCATTTCTATCCAAATTCGATCCGAAACACTTCAAACTCACCAGAAACATATAATAACACATGAATAAGCATAAAACGGGAAAAATGGGATGGGGATACAAGAGAAGACGGGTCAGATCATCACACTTAACAAATTGAGAAACAAACACTTGGAAAACAAATACGGCCAAGTGGCAAGTGACATATCCATGAGAGAAATCTCTGACTCCAACATACACATAGAGCCAATCATATTTCATGCAATAGCTCACCTCCTATAAATACTACCACTCAAAAGAATGTCCAGAACCCCTAGTACACTAAAAAGGAGATATTGACTACTCCAATTCTTCCATCTGTTACGCAATCAAAGCATGAACAACCCACCCAATTTTATACCAAATCCTCAACCAAATCAAATGATTTACGCACAGCCACCAACTCCACCAAACCACATTTTACATGTATATAACTAGGGCTACAAGGTCATGCACTGACATTCAGCATGAAAATCAATGGGCAAGAATCAATCCTAGTAATTCAAAACACACATTTCCTAGACCAACAGATCTAGGAAAGGATGAATCTAGCAGTGAACAACTATGTAAGTAAAATGTGAATGAACAATATACTACAACCTACAGAACCATCACTGAGTCCAAACCTAGTGAACAACATGCAACAAATGTGGAACATTCCACACTATCCAAACCAACAATTTCTACAAAATCCACCACTAAACATATGCTTCTTTGCATGGGAAGACATATAGTACTCAACCAATTGTTCATGCAATTGAATGCTCATGCTCTTCCCAACCAACCAGACCCACAACAAGATCCAAAGGACGAGCAAACACAACCAATGAACGTACCAAAGTAGGAAGGAATCCAAGAGGAAGAAGAGGCACTGGAAACATGGCTCACTTGGGGGAACCAGCTGTGACGTTTTCAAGTCTAAGCGATGTAAAAATCTTGATATTCAGGGAGATGCACGACAGGAAATATATCTTCAGTTGCCCAATGACATTGTAAAAATTCTCATTGGACATCCGTCCTCCACAGGACCCAACTGTGGGGAAGAATATGGTGATCATGATCCCATCCCAAAGGGTGATGCAAAACAACAACTCCCCCCTCCCCCCCAATAACATCCCCATGTATTAACCAAATAATGTAGTGATCTGGAATGTTAGAGGTGCCAAAAATGAAAATTTCACTAGAAACTTTATGGAACACACGGACACCCACTGACCATGTCCAGTTGCTCTATCAGAATCAAGAGTGGAGAGCCACCTATCAATTCTGGAAGCTTTTAGTTTTACTGAGATGATTGAAGTTCCCTCATTTGGTCAAAGTAGAGGTTTTGTGATCCAATGGAACAATGAAGTGGTGACGGTAAACAATTTCACTAGGAATGGATAGGCAATCCATTCCATAATTGAGGTAAGACCTAAAAACCTAACTTTGTTAATTAATATCATATATGCTAGCAATGATACAAATGATAGATATATGTTATGGATAATCTAAAAATAATATGTGATAGTTACAAAGGTCCTTGTTTAATTGGCGGAGATATTTATGAGATCACAAATGTGACGGATAAATATGGTGGTAGGAAAATTAATCAAAGAAGGGCCAATTCGTTAAGAAACTATTTAGACTATTGTAGGTTGTTAGATCTAGGATTTAAAGGTTGTAAATACACAAGGCCGAACTACTGCAAAAAAATAATGGATTGATTATGGAAAAATATGATAGGGTCTACTCCAATGAAAAATGGCTAGAATCCTAACCTAATACTACTATAACCCACCTCCCAAAAGTCCATTTGGACCACAACCCTCTTCTTATTCTAAATAATAAAACTATCTCCGTTAAGGATAAACCCTTTCGCATAGAAACTTATTTGTGTACACATCCTTATTTTAGCAAGCTTATCTCTCTTATTAGGGCCAATAAATACCTTTTACAAGGATTGGAGTGTTTCTAAGAAAAAGAATAAGAATAGAAAAACCTAACTTTTGGAAATATTTTTTCTAAAAAAAGGAAGCTTTTAAAGAGATTAAATGGAATTCAAAACTCTATAAACTACCAAACTAGCAACTTTCTTCAAGACTTGGAAACGAAACTAGTGGAAGAATTTATTTCAATCTTAAAATTGGAGGGAGGCTACTGGAGAATTTGCACAAGAGTAGATTGGTTAAAAGATGGGGATGCAAACAATAGGTTCTTCCACATTAAAGCCACAAATAGAAGAAGAAGAAGAAGAAGAAGAAGAAGAAATAATATAATTTTCTTCAAGATGAATTAGGGAATTGGATAGATGATCCATCCTTGATAAGGAATCATGCTATAAACTATTTCAGGGATTTATTTACAACTTCTCACAAGTATACTAACCAATTCAACGACAAGGAAAAATCTTTTATGACTTGTAGCCTATCAATCCTTGATAAACCACTTACAAATCACGAATTTAGGGAAGCAATATTCTCCTTTAAACCTTTCAAGGCAGCGGGTGCCGACGGCCCCCACCCCTTTTTCTTCCAAAGATATTGGCACCTAATAGGAAGTAAGGTTATTATTCTATGCCATACAATCTTTAACACCAAAAAAGTCCTTCAGGGGATGAACCACACGTACATCTACTTAATTCCTAAGTAAAAACTGCTAAAATATTAACAAACTTTCGTCCAATAAGCTTGTGCAATATCATTTCCAAGAGAATCACCAAAATTATAGCAAATAGTATTAAGCCCTTCCTTGATAGTCCAATCAACATAGAACATGCTAGTTTTGTTAAAGGAAGAAATGCCAGTAACAATGCTATTATAATCCAAGAAGCCCTTAGAAACTTCAATAGGTCAAAGGGGAAAGGAAAATTGATTCTAAAACTATATTTAGAGAAGGAATTTGATAAAATTGAATGGTACAACATCTATCGAACGCTAGAGTTATATAGATTCCCTAAGAATATCACTAATCTTATTTTGAACTGTGTCACCGCTAGTTCATTCTCAATTCTTGTAAATAGAAACAAAACTGATAGATTTAAACCCACTAGGAGGATTCAACAAGAAGACCCCCTATACCCCTACACATTCATACTATACCTGAATATCATGTCAAATAACTTCAATCACGAAGTTGATATTAGGAATTGGACTCCCATCTAGTTTAACCCCAAGGCATTGTCTATATCTCACTTATTTTTTGCATATGACATTACTTTAATAAGGGGCAGCAAATCAAAAGACCCTTACAAGTATTAACAAGTGCCTTATTAATTATAGTGACCTTTCAGGCCTAAGTATAAGCAGGACTAAGTCAAAGATAATTATGTGTAAAAATTGCTCTAGTGACACAAAGGAACTTGTAACCACTACCTTAGGAATTATTACGGGTAATAATTTTGGGAACTACTTATGATTTCCCATGTTCAATGGCATACCTACGCACAAGGACTGTCTACCCTTACTTTATCGGATGAGAGGTAGACTGAATAATTGGAGTGCAAGATGGCTTAGTATGGCAGGAAGATGTCCTCTTATAAAATCAACCCTAAGTACACTGCCAAAAGACATAATGCAAAAAGTTTGCTCCCAAAAAAACCTTACAAAGAAATTTTCTATGGGGTACAACTCAGGATATGAAAAATCTTTACTTAATTGGATGGGATACAGTCACTAAGGAGTTGCCAAAGGGGGTTTAGGTATAAAAAAGGCTAATCAGAAAAACCAAGCCCTCTTGACTGGCCATCCCTGGAGGATCCTCAACAATGTACACTCCTTATGGGCAAAGGTTCTAATTAGCATCTACGGGGGAAAAAGGAACAATTGGTTCATCGATCAGTGAAAAAGTCTACTGACCGGATGAAATATTGTAGTAAAGGGATTAGATGGCCAGTGCATAACCAATCTTGTTTATACATGGGGGATACAAATTGGAACCCAAATTACAAAAACCTACGGAGTTGTATTGAAGGGCCATTAATTAAGGGAGAGGAGATGTTACAAATTAAGAACATTAGGGATGATAAGCGATGGTGCTTGGAAAAAATTTCTTTTGAATTACCTAGCCCCATTATAAATAGTATCAAAACAGTTCATTGTAATAATAAGAATACAATTGACCAAAATAATTAATGCAGGAGCCTAAATTCAAACGAATTGTTTACAACATCCTCTTCATAGAAAATAATTCATAACAATTGCCACAATTCTTATACTAATAGTTGGAAATGGAAACTTCAATGCCCTAATAAGATAAAATTTTTGCTATGGAAGCTATGCCACAAGCGACTACCCACAAGAAGTTATCTTGCAAGAATTGGGATTAATATAAACCCTTCGTGCCCCATATGCATAAACAACAATGAATCTATATATCACATCTTCTGGGATTGCCCTATAGCCAAAGAACCATGCGAAAAAAGGGGATAATCACTACTAATAGCGCAAGCTCCGATAATTGGATGAACTTTCTAATAAGCACACATCCAAAAATTACCTTAAAGTATCTACATTGGCATCAACTACTACCCTTTATAATTTGGGAAATTTGGAACAACAGGAACCATAACAACATTAATAATAAAAGAAACCCCAATAAATATAAAAAAAGATCATAGCTTACACTAATGAATATTTTTTTTACAAACAAAAGTCTAATAGTCGACATGACTATTCAGCTACAAGTTAAATGGGAACAGCCACCTATAGGGTGGTACAAGGCAAATATCGATGGGGATTTTCCAAAAAGTAACATGGAAGGTGGTATTGGTGGTGTTGTTCATAATACAAGGGGGGGGGGCGTATGTGAATCACAGTGAAGGTTAAGACAACCTCACCAATGCTAACGGAACTCAAAGCTCGATGCCACATCTTACAACTAATTATCAGGGAAACACTCTTTCCCGTTGAAGTTGAAACTGATGCTAAGAAATAGTAAATTTAATCAACAAAAATAGAATTACTAACAATAAATTGTGCCATGAATGGAGGTTATAGATGGAGGAAGCAACCAAGAAGCGGATAATATCATTGAAGCATAGCTTCAGATAAGGAAATAGAGTGGCACATTGTGACGACCCAACCCATCGTCGCATGTGCTTCCATGTTGTTTTCCCCGTTAAATGCTTATATATGTTTCATTTTATGTGTTTTGTGAATTTGAAGTAATTCGGATAGAGTGGTTGGAAATGAGATAACTAGTCTCTTCAAGGAAGGGTTAATTTTAAAAAGCCAACCGGATAATGACTTGTGAGTTAGAGGGCTCGGAATGAATTTTTGATTATTTGATTAGCTTCAAGGGATGATTTAAGGCTTGGGAGAGGAACCGGAAGTAATTTTGGAGGCTCAGGAAGAATTAGGCTTGAATTGGCTAAGTTAGTATTTTGGCGATATCCAGTTAATTGGTGAGATTTTGATCCGAGGTTAAGAACGAAATTCCGAGAGATGCACTATCTTTGTTAGGTGATTTTGGATATGCGTGCAAAGTTTCAGGTCATTCAGAGGTGTTTTAGGTAGGGTTTTTTTATCAAATGCATGTTTCGAAAGTTTTAGTTTGACTTCGGCATAAATCCTTGGTAATTTTATGATTTTGATGTATATGGTAGTGTATTCATTCTACGAGTAAGTTTGAATGAAGTAATAGAGCATATATATGCAATTGGTGAGGTCTCGAGGGCCTCAGGGTGTTATCGGATGGTTAAACAGGGTTCGGAGCCTTTGTTGCAGTCAAGCTTTTCTATATTCTGGTATTTCTGCATCTGCTGAAAAAGGAGCCGTAGAAGCGGTTCCGAAAACGCAGAGGGGGAACCACAAAAGTAATCATTAGTAGCCCAGAGGAGTTCCACAAAAGCGAAAGGTTGGACGCACAAGAGGATCCGCAAAAGCGGATTTTAGACAGCAGAAGCGGTCGAGGGGAAACAGCAAAAGTGATGGCACAAGCGATCGATTGGATCGCATAAGCGTTACTGCAGGTGAAAAATATGGGCCGCAGAAGCAAAAAACAAGCCTGTTATAGTGAACACTGTTCACGAACTTGAAAAAAGAAGAGAAAATATTTGGGACTTCGACTAGGTTTGTTCTTAGGCAATTTTCAGTAATAATCAAAAGAGCATTATCAGGTATGAACTATTAGCCTCGAAATACGTTATTTTTGTCCAAAAACATTGATTAATCATGGAATATCAAGGATTTAAGGTCTAAAAATTGAGGTTAGGGTTTGAAACTGAAGAAAGTTTAAATGTGAGTTTTGGAGGGGAAACGAACTCCTATTTTGATAAAAATTATATGTAAGGACTCGTGGTGAGACACGGAATCCATTCATATGACTTTCATAATTTTTTTGAGAAGGGGGCCCAGCGCTTGGGTTTTACCAACTTTGTGATTTTTAGTTTTTTCGAGTTACTTAGATTAGGTTATGCTTCTTTAACATATAACAATGTATTCGTTGTGGTTTTTGACTAGATTCAATGCGCAAGGAGGTTGATCCGAGAGGCAGGGGTCTAGTTTTAGGCCGACTAGAGGTGAGTAATTGATGTATCTGTTGTGCTAAGGGTTTGAAACCCCAAACTTTCACATTGTAATGCTATATTGAGGCGTGACACGCATTCCGCGATGAGTGCAGCGTCGTATGCAGTTGGGGATTGAGACTTAGTCCAACTCGAGTGATTATTTCTACTATATTAGAGACTGAAACGCATACCTTTGTATTGTTAATTTGGATTATTATCGTGATTTGGGTCTTGTGCCGACCTGTAGAATCCTTAGGAGATCTTTATATGCTTTCCTCGCTAGTCTGCATAACATAAATTCTCAGTCATGTTTTCAAATATTAAAAACAATATAATAACAGTGTTTTATACATGAACTTTAAATGAAAAGAATATGAGGGCTGAGATCTCTACAGCATATCCAGCCCGATTAGTGGTGGACTTGTTTGACTGAGATGGGTCGGGGACCCTGTAGCGATTATATATATTGATATTGAGGCCGAGAGCTTGTTTTATGCCAATACCTGGCTGATATTGCGCTTGGGCTGTAGGAGCCCCTCCGGAGTCTGAACACACCCCTAGTGAGCGACGTCGATGTTAAATAAGTGGAGCGGGCTGACTTCGCAACGGGTATAGGATTGTACCGTTATACGTGTTTCATTCTCTCATGTATTATTCCTTAACTATATTATTTTGTTGTGTATTGTTTCCACTATTTGGATATGAACTGCTAGATATAGAGTGCTTTGTGCATTTTCTATGTTTTCTTACCTTCAGACTTTAGTTATGTCTATTACCACTGAGTTGGAACTACTTACTTTACTCCCTAAACCTTATGTGCAGATCCAGGGCAGTCTTAGGTTGAGTGATTCCAGCTGATCCAGAGTTCTTTCGGGAGTATTTGAGGTAGCTAAAGGGCGTTCGCAGCGGATAATTCTCCCATCTATCTTTAAACTTTATTTTTGCATTATCACTGTTAGACAGACTTTGTATTAGGATATTATTCTGTCGTTAGAGGCTCATGATCGTGAAATTGGGTCCTAGTTGGGCTATTTCGATATTTTGTCAGATTTTCCATATTTTATCGGTATTTCAGACTTTGACTTAAATAGTTTTATCCGTACTTGTTTAAATAATCAAGGTAATGGTTATAAATGGTCGGGCTTGTCTAGTAGTGTGTTGGGCGCCATCACGACTGGGTTGGGGTCTGACAAGTTGGTATCAAAGCCTAGGTTACTTGGTCTCGCGAGTTACGAGTCAGTTTAGTAGAGTCTCGTGGATTAGTACAGAGATATCTGGACTTATCCTCGGGAGGCTGCAGAACCTTTAGGAAAAACTTCAAATTCTTAAATTCTTATCTGGTGACTTTGTTGATCCCAAAACTGAATTTGTGTTGTTCTAATCTCTCGCAGATGACGATTACACGTGCTAATAGACAGGGCGAACAACCACCATCGCAACCTACTGAGGCCCCCAGTGGCCGTGGATGCGGTCGTGGCGGAGGTAGTGGCCGGGGCAGAGGCGCAGAGGCAACATCTGTTGACCCCTAGATTCCCTAGCTCAGGGTCAAGCTCTAGCTGTAGAGACTCCGGCAGTACCTGCTCAGGCACCAGCTGTGCCTATTGGTATCCCGAGTCACAGATCCTATCATTTTGTACTGGCCTGGCTAAGGCAATTTCAGCTACCACTGCAACAACAACTTCATAGACCGTGGGAGGCAATCAGACCCCCGCTGCTCACACGCCTTATCAGGTAGTGCAGGGTTTGCAGACACTAGAGGCACCACCAATTAAGCAGGTTGGCCAAGTTCAGCAGGTTTCCCCAGTTCAGCAGGTTGCCCAGTTTAGCCGGTTGCACCTGTTCAGGATAATATGGTTCCAGTTACGCCAGACAATGAACAGCGTCGTCTTGAGAGATTCAGCAGACTTGCACCTCCTACTTTCAGTGGTTTTCCAGGCGAGGATGCCCAGGGATTTCTCAACAAGTGTAGACGTATGCTGCTGACAGCAGGGATCTTGGAGACTAGCGGTGTGTCTTTACTACTTTTCAGTTCTCAGGTGCAGCCTTCACTTGGTGGGAAGCATATGAGTGGCGTAGGCCGGTGGGTGAAGCGCCATTGTCATGGTAGGAGTTCTCCACTCTCTTTCTGGAGAAATGGGTGTCACAGTCGCAGAGGGAAGAGCAGCGCAGGAAGATTGAGTATCTTCATCAAAGAGATATGACCGTGTCTTAGTACGAGATGAGGTTTTCAGAGCTTGCCCGTTATGCTCCATGGATGGTCCCAACTGATAAGGAAAGGATTCAGAGGTTTTTGGATGGACTCAATTATCCCATCTGTATCCTAACGGCTCGAGAGAGAATTCTGAGCAACATTTTTTAGGATGCACTCGATATTGCCCGAGATATTGAAACGGATCGTCGGCAGGAGAGAGAGGAGAGGGAGGCCAAAAGGCATCGTGGATCAGATAGTTTCAGTGGTGCTCTGTCTAGAAGCCAGCGTCAGCAGAGCGGAGGTCATTCTTACCGGCCTCATCATTCGGCTCATCTCGAGTATCGAGGGGCATCTTAAGGTCGTGGTCATCAGGGGTACCAGCAAGGCCACTCTTCACTTAGTGCCCTTCCGGCTCAGAGCCTTGCTCCTGCTTCTTCAGCAAAGGTTTCATCTGTAGTGAGGAGTTCCCATCAGTCCCCTTCTCCAACTCCAGGTTGTTGCTACGAGTGCGGTGAGTTGGGTCATATAATGAGAAAGTGTCCTCAGCTCCATGGTAGACTGTCTCAGCAGAGGGATCAGCCCTCATCTTCTGCTCATGTTTCTTCAGCACCCGCTCAATCACCTAGGAGTGGAGGTCAGGTAGCCAGAGGTTGCCCTAGGGTTGAAGACCATACTAGCGGTAGTCAGGCTCAATTATATGCTCTTCCAGAAAGGAGGGACGCCATCGCATCAGATACTGTCATAATTGGTATGATTTCAGTTTGCCACACAGATGTCTTCGTCTTATTTGATCGCGGTTCTACCTATTTCTATGTGTCTTATTTGCACATATCCACCCCGGTGGGTGATACTATTGTTGTAGACCATGTGCATTGGTCATGTCTTGTTACTATTGGGGTCTGGAGACCCGAGTTGACTTGTTACTATTGGGCATGGTGGATTTCAATGTGACTCTGGGTATGGATTGGCTATCTCTGTACCATTCTATTCTGGACTATCATGCCAAGAAAGTTACGTTGGCTATTTCAGGTATTCCGAGGATCGAGTGCGAGGCGTGACTGATCATGTACCCAACAGGGTGATTTTCTTCCTAAAAGCCTAATGGATGGTTGGGAAGGGTTATTTGTCATACATGGCTTCCGTGAGAGATGTGGGAGTTGAGGCTCCTAATCTTGATTCGATTCCCGTTGTGAGGGATTTCCCTGATGTATTTCCGGTGGACCTGTCGGGCATGCCGTCAGACAGGGATATTGATTTTGGAATTGATTTGGTGCCGGGAACTCAGCCCATCTCTATCCCTCCCTATCGTATGGCACCAGCAGAGCTAAAGGAGTTGAAGGAACAGGTTCAGGAACCCTTAGATAAGGGGTTAATTCGCCCGAGTGTGTCACCGTGGGCTGCACCAGTCTTATTTGTAAAGACGAAGGGTGGCACAATGAGAATGTGCATTGACTACAGGTAGTTGAATAAGATGACAGTGAAGAACAAGTATCCATTATCCCGTATTGAGGATTTGGTTGATCAGCTTCAAGGAGCAAGGGTATTCTCTAAGATTGACCTCCGATCAGGCTATCACCAGCTAAAGATTAGGGAATCAGACATCATGAAGATGACTTTCAGGATGAGATATGGGCACTACTAGTTTCTAGTAATGTCTTTCGGGCAGACTAATACCCCAGTCGCGTTTATGCACTTACTGAACAGTGTATTTCGGCCGTATCTAGATTCACTTTTGATCGTGTTTATTGATGATATTCTAGTGTACTTGCGTAGTGAGGAGGAGCACATGCAACATTTGAGGGTGATATTGCAGAGGTTGAAAGAGGAGAAGCTTTACGCAAAGTTCTCCAAGTGTGAACTCTTGCTTAGTACTATGACTTTTCTAGGACACGTGGTGTCCAGTGATGATATTCAGGTTGATCCAAAGAAGATCGAGGCAGTGAAGAGCTAGCCCAGACCATCCTCACCTACTGAGATTCGGAGTTTGCTCGATTTGGCGGGTTATTAACGCAGGTTTGTTTAAAGCTTTTCATCTATTGCTTCGCCTTTGACGTAGTTGACGCAGAAGAGTGCTCCATTTTTTTGGTTGGATGAATGCGTGGAGAACTTCCAGAAGCTCAAGTCGGCTTTGACCACAGCTCCGGTACTAGTATTGCCATCAACTTAGGTTCTTACATGGTGTATTGTGATGCTTCGAGAGTTGAGATCGGTTGTGTATGGTTGCATGAAGGTAGATTTATTGCTTATTCTTCTCGCCAGTTAAAGCCCCTTGAGAAAAACTACCATGTTCATGACTTAGAGCTAGCTGTTATTGTTCATGCCTTGAAGATTTGGAGGCATTATCTATGTGGCGTATCTTATGAGGTATACATGGACCATCGCAGTCTTCAGCACTTGTTTAAGCAAAAGGATCTTAATTTGAGACAGTGGAGATGGCTTGAGTTACTTATGGACTATGATATTACCATTTTGTATCATCCCGGGAAGGCCAATGTACTGGCCGATGCTTTGAGCCGGAAGACTATTAGTATGGGTAGTTTGGCGTACATTCCAGTTGGGGAGAGGCCCATTGCAGTTGATGTTCAGGCCTTGGCCAATCAAATAGTGAGGTTCGATATTTCTGAGCCCGGTCGGGTGTTGTCTTGTGTGGTTTCCCGATCTTCTTTGTATAACTGCATCAGAGAGCGCCAGTATGATAATCCGCATTTTCTTGTACTGAAGAACAGGGTCCAATATGATGATGCTAGAGATGTGACCATTGGAGATGATGGTGTGTTGCGGATGCAGGGCCGGATTTGCGTGCCCAATCTGGATGGTCTCTGGGAGTTGATATTAGAGGAGGCCCAAAGCTCGCGCTATTCGATTCATCTAGATATTGCGAAGATGTACCAGGATTTGAGACAGTATTAGTGGTGGAGGAAGAAGAAAAAAGATATTGTGAATTATGTGGCTCGGTGTCTCAACGGTCAGCATGTAAAATATGAGCACTAGAGATGCGGTGGTGTACTCCAGCGGATAGATATTCCAGAGTGGAAATAGGAGAACATTACTATGGATTTTTTGAGTGTTCTTCTTCGTACCTCGAAGAAGTTTGATTTGATTTGGGTGATTGTGGATAGGCTAACCAAGTCCGCGCACTTCATTCCGGTATGTATTACCTATTCTGCGGAGAAGTTAGCAGAGATATTCATCTGGGAGATCGTACGATTGCATGGGGTCCCGGTTTCCATCGTCTTAGATTGGGGTACTCAGTTTACTTCCCAGTTATGGAGGACTTTTTATCATGATTTGGGCACACATGTACAGTTGAGCACAGCATTTCATCCTCAGACGGACGGACAGTCCGAGCGCACTATCCAGATATTGGAGGACATTTTGCGTGCCTGTGTTATTGATTTTTGAGGTTCTTGGGCTGAGTTCTTGCCACTTGCGGAGTTTGCTTATATTAACAGGTATCAATCCAGCATTCAGATGGCACCGTATGAGGCCTTATATGGGAAACGGTGTAGATCTTTGGTTGGTTGGTTTGAGCCCGGTGAGGCTAGGTTACTGGGGACAGAGTTAGTTTAGGATACCTTAGAGAAGGAGAAAGTGATCCAAGAGAGAATTCGTACAAATCATTCGCGTCAGAAGAGTTATGCGGGACGGAAGGTTCGAGATGTAACTTATGCGGTGGGCGATAAGGTCTTGTTGAAGGTTTCGCCTATGAAAGGCGTTATGAGGTTTGGAAAGAAAGGGAAGCCGAGTCCATGGTTCATTGGACCCTTTGAGATACTTAGAAGGATTGGGGGATGGCCTATATGCTTTCCTTGTCATCCATTTTGTCGGGAGTCTACCCGGTGTTCCATGTTTATATGCTCCTGAAGTATGTTGGGGACCTGTCTCATGTATTAGACTTCAGCACGATTCAGTTGGATGAGGATTTGACCTATGATGTGAAGCCGGTGGCTATTTAGGGTCGTCAGGTTTGAAAGTTGAGATCAAAGGACATAGCTTCGGTGAAGGTACAGTGGAGAGGTCGGCCCGTGGAGGAGGCTACTTGGGAGACCAAGCAGGAGATGCGGAGCAGATACCCATACCTAGGAAAGAGTTTGGTCGGAAATGAGACAATTAGTCGGTTGGTTTTGAAAAGTCAATCGGATGTTGAATTGTGAGTTAGAGGGCTCGGAATGAATTTTTGATTGTTCGGTTAGCTTCGAGGGATGATTTAATAGTTAGGAGAGCAACTGGAAGTAATTTTGGAGGCTCGGCGTAGAATTAGGCTCGAATTGGCGTGGAGGGGGAACCACATATGTGGAGGGGGAACCGGAGAAGTGATCGTCATGACCCAGGGGAGTTCCGCAAAAGCGAAAGGTTGGACGCAAAAGCGGATCTGCAAATGCGGATTTTAGACCGCAGAAGTGGTCGAGGGGAAACCGTAAAAGCGATGGCTGGACTGCAAAAGCGGTCCCGGCGGTTTTAAGTGAGACCGAACAAGCGGTCAATTGGGTCGCATAAGTGGTACCGCAGGTGTGGAAAATGGGTTGTAGAAGCAGAAAATAGGCTAGTGTTATAGTGAATTGTGTTCACGAACTTGGAAAAATAAGAGAAAATATTTGGGACTTCGACAATGGTTGTTCTTGGGCGATTTTCAGGAGAATTCAAAGGAACATCATTCGGAATGAACTATTAGCCTCGCAATATGTTATTCTGGTGCAAAAATATTGATTAATTAAGGAATATCAAGGATTTAAGGGCTAAATATGGAGGCTAGGGTTTGAAACTCAAGAGAGTTTAATGTAAGGTTTGGAGGGGCAAACGAACGCCGATTTTGATCAAAATTATATATACGGACTCGTGGCGAGACAAGGAATCCGTTGAGGTGACTTTCGTAATTTTTCGAGAAGTGGGCTCAGGGCTTGGGTTTTACCTACTTTGTGATTTTTTGTGTATAATTTTTCGAGAAGTGGGCTCAGGGCCTGGGTTTTACCTACTTTGTGATTTTTTGTGTTTTTTGAGTAATTTCGATTGGGTTATGTTTCTTTGACATATAATAATGTATTCATTGTGGTTTTAACTAGATTCAATGCGCGAGGAGGTCAATTCGAGAGGCAAGGGTATTGCTAGCTAGTTTTCGGCCGGCTAGAGGTAAGTAATTTATGTAACTGCTGTGTTGAGGGTTTGAAACCCCAAACTTTCACATCGTAATGTCATATTGAGGCATGACACGCATTTAATGATGAGTGCAATGTCGTATACATTTGGGATTGAGACTTAGTCCATACCGAGTGATTATTTCTACTATATTGGCGAGTGGAACGCATACATTGTTATTGTGAATTGGGCTTATTGCCGTGATTTGGGCCTTGTGCCGAGCTACAGAATCCTTAGAGGATCTTTATATGCTTTCCTCACTTGTGTGCATAACATAAATTCTCGGTCATGTTTTCAAATATTAATAACAATATAATAATTGTGTTTATACATGAACCTTAAATGAAAAGGATATAAGGGCTGAGATCACTATAGTATATCCCGCAAGACTGGTGGTGGACTTTTTTGACTGAGATGGGTCGGGGACTCTGCAGTGAGGATGATTTTCTTGATATGGATCGGGCTACACGCCGTAGCGATTATATATATTGATATTAAGGCCGAGAGCCTGTTTTATGCCAATACCTGACGGATATTGCGCTTGGGCTGTAGGAACCCCTCCGGAGTCTGTACACACCCCCAGTGAGCGCCATCAACGTTAAATAAGTGGTGTGGGCTACACGCTGCAGCGGGTATTGGATTGTACCGTTATACGTGTTGTATCCTATCATGCATTATTCCTTAACTATATTACTTTGTTGTGTACTGTTTCCACTGTTTTGGATATGAACTACTAGATATAAAGTACTTTGTGCATTTCCTGTGTTTTCTTACCTTCCGACTTTAGATATGTCTATTACCACTGAGTTGGAAGTACTCAATTTTCTCCTTGCACCATGTGTGCAGATCGAGGACAGTCTCAGGTTGAGTGATGCCAGGTGATCCAGATTTCTTTCGGGAGTTTTTGAGGTAGCTGCAGGGCGTTCGAAGCCGATGATTCTCCCCTCTATCTTTCCTTTATTTTTGCATTATCAGTGTTAGACAAACATTATATTAGGATATTATTCTGTCATTAGAGGCTCATGGTCGTGACATCTGGTCCTAGGTGGGCTGCTTCGGTATATGTCAGATTTTTCGTATTTTACCAGTATTTTAGACCTTGACTTAAATAGCTTTATCTTTACGTGTTTAAATAATCAGGGTAATTGTTATAAATGGTAGGGCTTGTCTAGTAGTGTGATGGGCACCAACACGACCGGGTTGGAATCGTGACACACATGTTTGGCTAATGCAGTTCTAAGGAAGAACTCTTTCTATATGCTATATATTTTTCCCAAACCTCCCGACTTTTTTAAGGATATCTACGAGAAAGATATGGAAGGCTATAATTATGTTAGATCTTGTAATAGTAGACAATGTGAAAACCTTACTGCACTAGGGAATAATAGTGTCATACATGACCTAATGATAGTTTCAAATGATGCATGTATGCAAAACTATTGTAGGGGGGAGACAACCCTCCCTATTTAACATCTATATATATATATGTATATATGTATGTATGTATGTATACATGCATGCATGTTTTTCTGTTTCAAAAAAAAAATTAAAGCTTCACATTAATAAGAAACTAGTTTGGAAATTTTTAAAATTAAACGAAAAAATGGAATCCAGGTCAAAAAATAGTAACTATAAGCTGATTGAAACTTGTGAACTAATAATTTCCCCAACTTCAATACTCAACTTATTGAGATATATAATATGACAGATATTATAAGCCAAATTCGACAAGGTGTCTGATCACTTGTTTGCCTGTCTTTACTTTAGATTATCAGGTTAATAACCATAATTATAGCTAAAATTAGATCATAACATTGATATTACTATGGAGAATTGTGCTTCTTTCTCTATTTTCCTTTTACTATCTCTGCTTCAATCTCTCTAGCCTTCTCCTTAAAATTTCCTTTTTTCTTTCAACCATTTCTTTCTCTAAAATAGAAAAGATAACTTTTTCTCTTACAAGTAAGGAACTGTAAACATATAGTATATATAAAAAGAGAAAGGAAGAAGAGATAATACCATTGCTCAATGATGTCAAGACACAACGAAGGGTTTCATAGGATCTCGAATCTGCTTTAGAAACCCTAGTCTTAATTATATTATTTGCTAGGGTTTAGTAATAATTAGTACTAATAACAATCATATCGAACTCCATTCACTTACCTTGAGGGCATCAGTTATGATTAACCAAGATAATGAAAAGTTGAATTTGCATTGGAAGTTGTCAATAGGAGATTTGTTTGATCTGCTTGGCCAAAAGGGCAGTTTGCTCTTTGTTATTATTGTTTTGACGCATGGATATCTTAATTTATTAGATAGGCTACTTCTTTTTTAATGTGATGTGTACTCATTCTTAAAACCATTTAACTTACTACTTCTTTTTTAATGTGATGTGTACTCATTCTTAAAACCATTTAACTTGTTGTTACATTTTTTATGAAATGATTGAACTTAGCGCTCCTGTCCAGAGCGAAGGGAAGGTGAAAAAGCGCCACTGAAGCAGCATAAGCAGGCTTCTATTGATGTGCCTTTTTTAAGCAAGACGGTAAAAAATAATAAAGACTTTTAAGAATATATAAGACGGCTTTTCAGCCTTCTGCAGGTTTCTTCATTCCCTCCGCCTTACATGGACTTAAAAGAGTACCTAAGGGCTTACCTAGCATTGAATTAGGTAGGTCACTCGTCCTACTTCATAGATAGAAAAAGAACTAGTAAGTCCATTATTTGTGGTACCCCTAAGAGACCTTTTTCCTTTCCTTGTATTGTATAAAATACAAGCTAAAGCACTTTCTTTTAAGAATGAATCTTTTTGAATCAGATATTGGATAGGCTAAGCTAGGTGTAGCCCGCTCTCTTTACGGTTTTGCTTGAACTTGTCAAGCCCGATGAAAGAAACCAAAGAAAGGTCCGCGACAAAGTTGTCCCCTCTCTCCATATCACTACGTACTGGCTGGGTGCAGATAACATTGTAAAAATTTTAGGTTGTAGCTTGATCATGAGCGAATTTGTTGATGTTGCACTCATGAAGTATGGAAAGTGCCAAACATTGGGAACTACCCGGGAAGGAGTTAGGAACAGGAATAAGAAGAAGCGAGAACCACTTAAATGGAGGAATCGATTGTATTTCGTCCTTTGTTACCCATAGCAACTGGGGATCAAAAAGCACCACATTTGATGACTTATTAAGGGAAAGACGAAGTAAGAGCATGCGATTGGAGACGTTGCAACATATGTCGGGAAGAGATCAAACATGGTAATAAGAAGCAAGATCACCTTCCTTTTTGACCATTTTATACAGGGGGTGAATAAAATGGACAAAACAGACTCGCATTTCTCATCGAAACAAATACAGGAAAAGAATCATATTGAAAACGCTCCTAACCCAACCCCTTCCTTCGTAGAGCCAGTGTATTGTAAGTGATCCAAACCTGCCCGGCCTAAACGATTGACTACAATCAATTACCTTATTGCGCTCTTCGCCTTCTTTCTATCTAGCAAACCTAAGAAAGGAAAGGGACAAAAAATGGGATTAATCTTGATTTCATTGGTTAGTTCTTGTCATCACATAAATCTAGCGTTCTGAGTAAAATCCATTCTCTAGCGGATTCCCATATGTTGAGATAGTTCGATTAATCCAGATGATAAAGAAGCAAGTACAAAAATGAGTAATAACCCCCAGTAGAGACTGGTACTATACAATTTAACATTTTGTTCGTTCGGGTTTGATTGTGTCGTACCAATTTTTACAATAATAGCTTGGGCCACGGCGGGATTAATCGCATTTTATATGTTTCGTATCTTAGCAAAGTTAGAAAATATATGTATGGGCATAGGAACATGTATTGATGTACCAGATCAGCTAATGCTCCCAGGTTGATGTAATGTATTCCAGTAGTTAAGCGTAGGCAAATCAAAGATTTGAACGTTATGAGTTCGGAAGTGTAATTCTTTTAAATTAATGAGTTCTAAATTAATAAGTTGTACATATTTAATAAATTTTTTAAGACATACATGATTTGAACAAAAATTATTGGCTGCGGTCGTACCCCATCCTGTACTATGTCTCCGCCCCGACTTGCAGAATAAAATAAGTATAATAAAAAGGAAAACATCCATACTTGCTGGAACTATGGCCTGTCTTTAATTTCTGAAACATTAATGGCATTAGCAATTAGCAAATTCACAAATTCCTTCTTGTAAGGCCGAAATTGAAGCTTTTTCCTGTGCGTGTGTACAATACGTTTTTAATTGTTGCATGTCTATATTAATGATGATAATGTGTTAACTAATGACAATAGTTTGGTAGTCTATTTATCATTATTTTATTTTTTTTTGCATTTCAGGTCTTTTTATGTGGAGGTAATTTCACTTATGGTCGCTTAATTATATTTTAATTTTACGAAAGTAACTCTATTATTTTCTGTCACTTAAAAGTAACTCAACTTTCACATTATCACTTAAAAATTATTTGGCTCAAATCCCCACTATAAATATGACATGGCATATAATTTAATGAAAAAAATCTAAAAACAAATCCCACTCAATTGTGTTTTAATTTCACTAAAGTCACTCAATTATTTTTTGTCACATAAAATTTACTCAACTTTTATATTATCACTTAAAAATTATTTTGGCTCAAATCCTTACCATAAATATGACATGGCATATAATTTAATGAAAAAAATAAAAAAATAAATGTGATTTGACCCATCACCCAAATGTGTTTCAATAGGGGAAAAAAACACACCTCTAATAAAATTAAGTCTTGTGATTTTTTGTGGGGTATTTATCGTACAAATAAAATATTACTTTTGTCTGAACAATAACAATAGGTTGTCTGTAATTGTATGTCCATTGTGAAAATAGACTCTTATTAGTCTTATTGTTATTCTTGTACGCTTATAATATATTAATATGTTATGTACGATGAAAATAATACTATTTACTATTTTAATTTTACTAGAATAATTATAAATATCCTATGTGAATTGGATACAGTAGTATTTTAACTTTAGTAAAGCTATAAAATGACTCAGATGGGCATACAAACAAGATAAGAATTTGTTTAATATAGAATAATTTTAAATGGTCATTATGTAGCAGAAAAGGCAAGAATTTTGTAGTATAGGAAGATCATTTTAAATAATTATAAAATTTAATATTTTCTTTATTGAACGAATTTGGGTTATGGGTCAAATCACATTAAGAAAAGAATTGATCTAAAGTGGGTATGATTCATTTAAGCTTATGTGGCATTTATTTTTTGATTTGTCCCATTAAATTTTGTGTCATGTCATATTTATTGTAGCAGTTTGAGCCAAAATAATTTTTAATTGACAATGTAAAAGTTTAGTTACTTTTAAGTGACAAAAAAAATTAAATGACTTTGATAAAATTAAAACATAATTGAATGACCATCAGTGAAATTAACTATTTTATGGGTTAACTTCTATCTATAGCATAGACGAAAAATGAAGTATTTGGTGCATGTTATGAAATATTAGATTATGCTGGATGTCCATAACTCCTTTAACACCCACTACTTTTATCCATTATCTCCATAACTCCCACTACTCCAATACTTATGGTTGTAACTCCCGCACCTCCATGATCTCCCCCATGATCTTCCTCCATGATCTGAAAAGCTTAATGACATATTTATGGAATTCTTTTAGTATACCTCTATGTAGTACTATAAATAGAGGATGAGAAATCATTTTGTAATACACTTGGATACATAGAGGAAATATATTCTCTTCTCTATTTCTCTCTACTTTGTTGTCTATCTTTTTTGTTTATTACTTTGAGCTAAGTTTTGTAACACGTTATCAGCACGAAGCTCTACTATCTCAAGAATCTCTTTGAGAAAATTAAGGTATTTTTTCTCCTCCTAATTTTATTTTAATTATGTCTGACATTATGAAAAGAAAGTTTGTTGCCCTTGAAATTTCGGACAAGAACTACATGACATGGGTGTTGGATGCTGAAATCCATTTGGATGCAATGGGTCTTGGAGACGCCATTAAAGACAAAATAATGCATACAAGGCCTTGATTTTCTTGCGCCATCACCTTGATGAAGGTTTGAAAATTGAATATCTCACAGTCAAAGATCTACTTATCTTGTGGAATGGCTTAAAGGAGAGATATGAGAACTTAAAGTTGGTCACTCTGCCACAAGCACGATATGATTGGGCTCATCTGAGGCTCCAAGACTTTAAGTCTGTTTCTGAATATAATTCTGCAATGTTTAGAATTACTTCTAAATTGAAACTCTGTGGAGATACTATAACTGATTATGATATGCTTGAAAAAAACGTTTACAATGTTTCATGCCTCCAATATGGTTCTGCAACAACAGTACAGAGAGAAAGGTTTCAAAAAGTAATCTGAGCTGATTTCTCTTCTCCTTGTGGCTGAGCAAAACAATGACCTGCTCATGAGAAATCACGAAAATCGACCCACTGGGTCTACACCATTGCCTGAAATAGATAAGGTATATTCCCATTATGCTAAACGTGGAAAAAGCTATGGCTATAATTATGGTCGTGGTCGTGGTCGGGGTCATGGCCGTGGACGTGGACAAGGAAGAAATTTTTCTGGTGTTAGTCACCCCTCAAAGAGATATAACCACCAAAAGCGGAAATGGAATTATGAGAATCCAAAAGCAAATAGTTCAGAAACTATATGTTATCGTTGCGGTGGAAAAGGGCACTGGGCAAAAATTTGCCGTGTACCAAGACATTTGGTTGAACTTTATCAAGCATCTCTAAAGAGTAAAGGCCCTGAAACCAATTTTGTCTTTGACAATAATTTTGACATCACCCACTTGGATGTGGCAGACTTCTTTGAGCACCCTGAGGGGAAAATAGATCACTTGATCGGTGATGGATCCATGGTTAAAGAAGATTGAGCAGTTTGATATTTTTATTTTTACTTATTCGTAGTAGTTAATGAATAAACAATTATCATAGTTTACATAAGTTATCTATTATTGTGATATGGTTCAAATTTTATATTTTCTGCTTTAAGCTAGTAAAGCTAAGTATCAAGCAAGTATTCGTTAAAATTATAATATGCTTGAAATAAAATTAAAAAAATATATATATTAAACAGAATGATCAGTTTCATTTTTGTAATCCTTTCTAATCTGCTCGGTGTTAATGTGTTAGCACATTAAAGGTGCTATTATGCTAGTAGTATTAAGAACATGAAACAGATTCACTGCCAACAGCAATTAACTCAATTAGTTGAATCATTCTAGGTGAAACATGTTGGAAACACGTTCTCAAGGCCTTATACTAAAACGTGTGTTCTTATGTGTAGGTTTTGATGAATGACAAACAAGCGCAAATTGATATATGACGAAGTTCAAGTACAAGCGCACAATTGGTGGATAACGAGATTCAAGCACAAGACAAAGTTCTATAGTTTAAATGAGTCGTTCTTAATTGTGATCTTGATCCGACAACTTGACTCATGAAATGGCTTCTCTCGTAAAACTATTTTTTACAAAATCATGCATATTTAATTTAATGCTAAATGATTTTAAATCATGCATATTTACTTCAGTCAAAATGATTTTTAAACATGCCTCTAAAAACTGGACTAAGATAATCGATTATGTAATTATGATAATCGATTATGTTAAGCCAAGACTGCATGACAATCGATTGTGAACTAATGACAATCGATCGTGTTAAGGCAGTGAGCATCAGGTTTTTCAAACCTGCATGACAATCGATTGTGAACCTTATGACAATCGATTGTGATGAGGCAGTGTCCATCAAAGTTTTTCAAAACTCAGAATAATCGATTGTGAAGCTAATGACAATCGATTGTGATGAGGCAGTGTCCATCAGTTTTTTCAGTCACAAAATAATCGATTGTGAACATATGACAATCGATTGTGTTGAGGCAGTGTCTTCCAGACTTTTTCAAAGTCACAAAATAATCGATTGTGAACTTATGACAATCGATTGTGTTGAGGCAGTGACTTCCAGACTTTTTCAAAGTTATTAAATAATCGATTGTGAGTATATAACAATCGATTGTCACGAGGCAGTGTCTTAAATGATTTTCAAAATTTGATAAATAATCGATTGTTAACTTTGCACACTCGATTGTGAAGCTGACCGTTGTCGTAAAGTTTTCAAATACCGACAGGTAATCGATTGTTGACTTTGTACAATCGATTGTTGATATTTAAATCTGAAAAAGATTTTTTGAACATTGCTGAATAATCGATTATTGATTTTTTACAATCGATTGTTGATATTAAAATCTGGAAAAGATTTTTTGAACGTTGCTGAATAATCGATTATTGATTTGGTATAATCGATTGTTTTACGTAAAATCTGGAAATGATTTTTTGAACGTTGCCAATAATCGATTGTTGATCTTGGACAATCGATTGTTAAGCGTAAAATCTGGGATTGATTTTTGGTACGATTGGCAAACAATCGAGTGTGGCTTCCTGACAATCGATTGTCACAGAGTAAAATCAGCAACTCTTAATTGGCACACGGTAATGCCAAGTTTTTCAACTATAAATACAGCTTCATTTCAGTGTTTTAAACACAACAACACACAACAACTGATCATTCTATTGCTATAAGCTTGCATACTATTGTTTATCATTTTATATTCATTCCATAAAGCTTTTGAGAGCCAAAGTCTTGTCCAAAGTTGTTGTGATCTTGAGCTTACTTCTTTTACTCATATCTACTCATTAAGGGGTGTTTTGTTTGAGTGTTTAGTGTTTTGTACACTTGTAAGAGAATTGTGATTCTCTTGTTGTAAGGAACTTGTGTTTCCTTGGTTGAAGTCTTGGAGTGTTGTATCTCCGAGCAAAGGTGTTAAGGCTTGTGTCCTTAAGTTGTAAAGGTTTGTTGAGCACCCGTAAGCTTGACAAGTTAGTGGAAAATCTCGAGAGAGTTTCTCGGGGACTGGACTAGCCACGTGTTATGGTGAACCAGAATACATCGGTGCGTTCTTTCCTTTTTGTTTATTTAACGCACTTAATTATTTCCTGCAATTTTTTAATTTCCGCAAGTTTACGCTAAATTTTATTATAACGCTATTCACCCCCCCCCCCCAAGCGTTAAGCGTATTATCTAACAATTGGTATCAGAGCCCAACTCTTTTAAGACTTAACATTTGAGAGAAACTTCCATGGCTTCTACTCGTGATTCTTTTGCAGGAATAGAGGAAGGATAGTGCTCCACCCGACCACCACTATTCAACGATACAAACTATACGTACTGGAAGGAGAGGATGAAAATCTTCGTTCAAGCAAACAATTTTCATCTCTGGAAGGTGATAACAAAGGGAAATCAAATTCCAACCAAAAAGGTTGAAAACGAATGGGTTCCCAAGTCCGAAGAAGAATATGACGCGGATGATATCTGAAAGGTTCAAAATATTGCTAAAGCAATTAATTTATTATATTGTGCTGTAAATGCTGATGATTATAGGAAAATATCGTGTTGCACAACGGCAAATAAAATGTGGGACAAGCTGAAAATTACGTACGAAGGTACGGACCAGGTAAGGGAAGCTAAAATTGATTTCCTAACACATGCTTATGAATTATTTCACATGAAGGAAGGTGAAAAGGTGGATGAAATGTTCGAACGATTTTCAATAATCGTAAATGACCAACATGCCCTCAAGAAGACATTCACGGACAGAGAACTTGTTCGAAAAATTCTTAGAAGTCTCACTCCGGCATGGCGATCAAAGGCCGACGCAATTCAAGAATCCATAGGCGTCTCAAATGTCACAATCGACGCATTAAGAGGTAACCTTAAGACTTATGAATCTACAATACTTAACCCTCTTGTTGATGATCAAAGGAGGCAAAGAATAGCGCTTAAGGCAAGCACAAGCCAACCTCAAGTTAATGAGGACGGAGACAACGAGTTTGGACTCGTTATCAAAAGATTTCAAAAGTTCATGCGAAAGGAGTATGAACGAAAGGGCAAAAAGCAAGGCGAGCATATAAAGTGCTATGAATGCGGTGAAACCGGACACATCAAATCAAATTGCCCAATCATCAAAAAGAAGAAGAAACCTTTTAAGAAGCAATGCGCATACATTTCTTGGGGAGGAGACTCCGGAGACGAGTCAAGCGAAGAAGAAGAAGACGAAGCCGCAAACCTTTGTCTTATGGCGCAAGAAGACAAGCAAGATGAGGTATGTCAAATCTCTTCTAAAAAGTTCTTTACTCTTGAAGAAATGCGAACTGCTTTTGATGAGCTATATACTGAATTTATTAAAGCTTCAAAAACTGTCAAGAGCATTAAAGAAAATGCTTCTCTAAAAGAAAAAGATTTTCAAAAACAGCTTTCTTTGAAAGAAAAGGAGTTAGAAAAACTGATTTTAGAAAATGAGAAGCTGAATGAGGAAAACAAGTTTTTCGGGAAAAGAAGCGCCGACAAGCCCGAAAGTTCTATTAAAAATTGCTCTTCTTGCATGCATCTCGAAAATGAGGTAGATAGACTTAAAGGTACCTTAGATAACTTTAATTCTTCCCACAAAAATTTGAATAAGGTCCTTGTTAATTTGAAATCAACCAAGCATGGCATAGGCTTTAAGAATGAGCCTAAAGAAAAGGTTGACGCCAAACCCCAACCACCTAAGGCTCAACCGAGGATTAATAAAACAAATGCTTATCGTAGAAATAGCAATCCTAGAACAAATATGCATGCTAGACCAAGTGTTGAACACTTTAGAAAACCTAGAAATGATGCATATTCTAGGCCAAACACTAGAAAGAGTTTTGAACCTCTTAGAACATCTAGACATGACCATTACTCTAGAAACGCTGCTCATTTTAGAACTAATAGTAGGAGAAATGGTCCTCATAAAATGTGCAATAGTCATAATGAAAATAGAGTAATTCATTTTCATCCATCAAGTTACTATGAACCTAGAAGGATGCATAACCCCAACGTGACTTGTCATTATTGTAGACGCATTGGTCATATTGCCCCTGCATGTTTTACACGACATAGACATATCACTCAATCGCATCATTATGATATGCCTAACCCTCAAGGACCCAAAATGGCATGGGTACCTAAAACGTATTAATTTGTTTTGTAGGTGTGTTTGAAGGGATCAAGTGTACAATGGTACCTTGATAGTGGATGCTCCAAACATATGACGGGAGACGAATCCAAATTCCTTCAACTAGAACACAAAGAAGGAGGAAGTGTGATTTTTGGGGATAACAATAAAGGAAAGATTATTGGCATCGGATCGGTTGGTAAGGATGAAAACTCCTCTATTAAGCATATATTACTTGTTAAAGGTTTAAAGCATAATCTCTTGAGCATAAGTCAATTATGTGACAAGGGAAATCTTGCCTTATTTGATTCGGATGAATGCTTAGTGTTTAGACGTAGTGACTTTAAAATTTTCCTTTGTGGTTTTAGAGTGGATAATATTTATATGGTTGATCTTGCTAATTCCTCACCCGAATATGTTGATTTTCTTATGAGCAAAGAGGATGATACTTGGCTATGGCATCGTAGAGTTGCTCATATAAACATGCATCTTTTGAACAAATTGATTTCACAAAACTTAGTTATTGGTCTTCCCAATTTGAAATTTGAAAATGACTCTATTTGTGATTCTGTTCAAAAAGGGAAGCAAACAAAAGCATCTTTCAAATCCAAAAACTTTGTTTCAACTTCTAGACCATTGCAATTGCTTCACATGGATTTATTTGGACCATCTCGCATTGAAAGTCTAGGAAGAAATCGTTATGCTTTTGTGATTGTTGATGATTACTCTAGATTTACTTGGACTTTATTTCTTGCCAATAAAAGTGATGCTTTTCAGAATTTTAAATATTTTCTTAAGCGTGTTCAAAACGAGAAGGAAACAACCGTCACTTCAATTAGAAGTGATCATGGGGGAGAGTTTGATCACAATCTCTTTGCGGACTTTTGTGACGAACTCGGTATCGAGCATACCTTTTCCGCTCCACGTACACCACAACAAAATGGGGTGGTGGAAAGGAAAAATAGGTGTCTCGAAGAGATGGCTAGAACCATGCTCGAAGAGGCTAAGACTCCCAAATATTTTTGGGCGGATGCCGTGAGTACCGCATGCTACATCTTAAATAGAGTAGTCATAAGGCCTATACTAGTGAAAACTCCCTATGAACTCTATAAGGGAAGGAAACCAAATATCTCCCATCTTAGAGTATTCGGTTGTAAATGTTCTATTCATAACAATGGCAAAGATCAATTGAGAAAATTTGATGCTAAGTCCGATGGGGGAATTTTCATTGGTTATTCTTCACGTAGCAAAGCATATAGGGTCTTTAATAATAGAACCGAAACTGTGGAGGAATCCCCTCATGTTGTATTTGCCGAAAATAATGCTCGCTTGGCGAGAAAGGATACCGGTTTTGATCTTGCAGGCATTTTAGATAGCTTGAAAGACAAAATACAAGAGGAAACGCCTAAAGAAAATCAAGACGAAATTTTGAAACAACCAACGGAGGAAGCACCACAATTGGAGAATGAAACGAAAATACCAAACGAGTGGAGGACAATTAAAGATCACCCTCTCGAACAGGTAATTGGCGACGTCGGAGAAAAGGTAAGTACCCGAAACTCCCTTAAGAACACCTTAGGACATACTGCTTTTGCGTCTCAAATTGAACCAACAACCATCTCCGAAGCAATTGGGGATGAATTTTGGACCTTGGCAATGCAAGAGGAGCTTAACCAATTCAAACGGAATGACGTTTGGGATTTGGTGCCAAGACCCGAAAATCATACCCTAATTGGTACAAAATGGGTTTTTCGAAACAAACTAGATGAAAATGGTGTAATCACTAGAAACAAAGCTAGGCTTGTAGCAAAAGGCTATAATCAAGAAGAGGGTATTGACTATGAAGAAACATATGCTCCCGTAGCTAGATTAGAAGCTATTCGTCTATTGCTCGCTTTTGCCTCTTCTATGAATTTCAATTTATATCAAATGGATGTGAAAAGTGCTTTTCTAAATGGTGTTATACAAGAAGAAGTTTATGTTGAACAACCCCCCGGTTTTGAAGATAATAAATCTCCCGATCATGTTTTCAAACTCAAAAAGGCTCTCTATGGTTTAAAACAAGCTCCCCGAGCTTGGTATGAAAGATTGAGTAATTTTCTATTGGAAAATTATTTCATTAGGGGGAAAGTTGACACCACCCTTTTTGTTAAGCATAAAAACAATGATATTTTATTAGTTCAAATATATGTGGATGATATCATATTTGGTGCTACTAACAATGTCTTATGCGAGGAATTTTCCGATTTAATGACAAGCGAATTTGAGATGTCTATGATGGGTGAGTTAACATTCTTTTTGGGATTACAAGTAAAGCAAATGAAAGAAGGTACGTTCATTTGCCAAGCCAAATATTGCAAAGAATTGCTGAAACGATTTGAAATTAACAATGCAAAAGCAATGGCGACTCCCATGAGCACATCCGATCATCTAGACAAAGATGAGAAAGGTAAGGAAGTCGACACTAAGAAGTATCGAGGTATGATCGGCTATCTTCTCTATCTTACTGCTAGTCGTCCGGACATCATGTTTAGCGTGTGCTTATGCGCCCGTTATCAATCGTGTCCGAAGGAGTCTCACCTTACTGCGGTAAAACGGATTTTGAAGTACCTTGTTGGTACTACAAATGTGGGTCTATGGTACCCCAAAGGTTCTTCATGCCAACTCGTTGGCTATTCCGACTCCGATTTTGCTGGATGCAAATTGGACCGCAAGAGCACTAGTGGCACTTGCCATTTGCTCGGTAGCTCTCTCGTTTCTTGGTTTAGCAAGAAACAAGTAAGTGTTGCGTCGTCCACAACCGAGGCTGAATATGTAGCCGCGGGGAGTTGTTGCGCTCAAATCCTATGGATGAAACAACAACTCTTGGACTATGGCCCAAGTCTTGATCATATCCCTCTTAGATGTGATAATACTAGTGCCATATGCTTGACGAAGAACCCCGTTCTTCATTCGCGAACAAAACACATTCAAATTAGACATCATTTTATATGAGATCACGTTCTCAAGGGCGATGTCGAAATCGAATTTGTTGAAACCAAAGACCAATTGGCCGACATCTTTACTAAGCCCTTAGAGAAAGAGTCCTTCTTCCGAATTCGTAGTGAACTCGGGATTCTTGACTCCACGTTGATCTAAGTCATGCATTGCATCTTTTTGTCATACATGATTTCTAACTTGAGCGTCGGAGACGTCTAACAAATTTTTGCAGGTATCGCCCTAAAGGTAGGGGGAATTATAAAGCATGACGCGCAATAATCAAGTCTTCTTCAGAAAAACCGGTTTCTGTCGTCTAATAATCGATTATCTCGTATCAATAATCGATTGTAATGCTATTACTTGAGTTATTGTGCTCTCTTTAAGTAATCACGTTTTTTTCTTTCCAATAAATAAACAAGTTTTATTTACATCTTTGGCAATCTTCTTATATTATTTTTGCTAATGGCAAAAGGGGGAAGATAACGGGTATGCACTCTCAATAGTTATAAGCTTAAATTGAGGGGGAATTCATATATTGAGGGGGAACTAATCCCATACTTATTGCATATCTTTACTTGTCTTGAATCGTCATTATAAATTGTTTAAGTTGCATATCCCGCTTAAAGTTTGCCATTATCAAAAAGGGGGAAATTGTTGGAAACACGTTCTCAAGGCCTTATACTAAAACGTGTGTTCTTATGTGTAGGTTTTGATGAATGACAAACAAGCGCAAATTGATATATGACGAAGTTCAAGTACAAGCGCACAATTGGTGGATAACGAGATTCAAGCACAAGACAAAGTTCTATAGTTTAAATGAGTCGTTCTTAATTGTGATCTTGATCCGACAACTTGACTCATGACATGGCTTCTCTCGTAAAACTATTTTTTACAAAATCATGCATATTTAATTTAATGCTAAATGATTTTAAATCATGCATATTTACTTCAGCCAAAATAATTTTTAAACATGCCTCTAAAAACTGGACTAAGATAATCGATTATGTACTTATGATAATCGATTATGTTAAGCCAAGACTGCATGACAATCGATGTGAACTAATGACAATCGATCGTGTTAAGGCAGTGAGCATCAGGTTTTTCAAACCTGCATGACAATCGATTGTGAACCTTATGACAATCGATTGTGATGAGGCAGTGTCCATCAAAGTTTTTCAAAACTCAGAATAATCGATTGTGAAGCTAATGACAATCGATTGTGATGAGGCAGTGTCGATCAGATTTTTCAAAGTCACAAAATAATCGATTGTGAACATATGACAATCGATTGTGTTGAGGCAGTGTCTTCCAGACTTTTTCAAAGTCACAAAATAATCGATTGTGAACTTATGACAATCGATTGTGTTGACGCAGTGACTTCCAGACTTTTTCAAAGTTATTAAATAATCGATTGTGAGTATATAACAATCGATTGTCACGAGGCAGTGTCTTAAATGATTTTCAAAATCTGATAAATAATTGATTGTTAACTTTGCACATTCGATTGTGAAGCTGACCGTTGTCGTAAAGTTTTCAAATACCGTCAGGTAATCGATTGTTGACTTTGTACAATCGATTGTTGATATTTAAATCTGAAAAAGATTTTTTGAACGTTGCTGAATAATCGATTGTTGATTTTGTACAATCGATTGTTGATATTAAAATCTGGAAAAGATTTTTTGAACGTTGCTGAATAATCGATTATTGATTAGGTATAATCGATTGTTTTACGTAAAATCTGGAAATGATTTTTTGAACGTTGCCAATAATCGATTGTTGATCTTGGACAATCGATTGTTAAGCGTAAAATCTGGGATTGATTTTTGGTACGATCGGCAAACAATCGATTGTGGCTTCCTGACAATCGATTGTCACAGAGTAAAATCAGCAACTCTTAATTGGCACACGGTAATGCCAAGTTTTTCAACTATAAATACAGCTTCATTTCAGTGTTTTAAACACAACAACACACAACAACTGATCATTCTATTGCTATAAGCTTGCATACTATTGTTTATCATTTTATATTCATTCCATAAAGCTTTTGAGAGCCAAAGTCTTGTCCAAAGTTGTTGTGATCTTGAGCTTACTTCTTTTACTCATATCTACTCATTAAGGGGTGTTTTGTTTGAGTGTTTAGTGTTTTGTACACTTGTAAGAGAATTGTGATTCTCTTGTTGTAAGGAACTTGTGTTTCCTTGGTTGAAGTCTTGGAGTGTTGTATCTCCGAGCAAAGGCGTTAAGGCTTGTGTCCTTAAGTTGTAAAGGTTTGTTGAGCACCCGTAAGCTTGAAAAGTTAGTGGAAAATCTCGAGAGAGTCTCTCGGGGACTGGACTAGCCACGTGTTGTGGTGAACCAGAATACATCGGTGCGTTCTTTCCTTTTTGTTTATTTAACGCACTTAATTATTTCCTGCAATTTTTTAATTTCCGCAAGTTTACGCTAAATTTTATTATAACGCTATTCACCCCCCCCCCCCTCTAGCGTTAAGCGTATTATCTAACAAAACATTCAGTTCAAAACAATTCAATCAATGATCAAATATCGATATGTACCTTAAGAGTTTTATCAACTTGACAAATAATCTGTATTATGGTTTTAAAATATATAACTTTAGATTACACATTCATCTTATGCTTTATTTGTAGCACATTAAATATAGTAATAAAAGAAATATAGTGAAGACTCTTTATGCTACTGCTAATTGTTAATACTTTGATATTAAAAGGAGAATAACTATGATAAAAGATTTTTTTTTTCATAATGACCGCACTGAAACTATTATATTGAATCATAGACTTAAATTTGTTTATTCTCATATCTATAAAAAAAAAACTAATATTTTTCGTATATTTCTTTTGTATGTCAAACCATGGGAAGCAAATATGGATATCTCACAAAGCAAACTTGGATCAACGTCCAATTGTAAAAGTATTTGTTTAATTGATTCATGTACCACACATACGATATTCAAAGAGAAGAAATATTTCTCTCATTTAAGTATGTGTAAGGTAGATGTTACTACAATTTCTAGTAGTAGTAAATTGATTGAAGGCTCCCGAAGAGCAACTATAACTCTGCCTAAAGGAACAATATTTATCATAGAGAATGCAATGTTCTCTTCCAAGTCCAAGAGGAACTTGTTGAGTTTTAAAAATATCCGTCAAAATGGATATCATATTAAGACAATAGATGAGAATAATCTTGAATACCTCATCATTACAAAGAATGTCTCTGGCCAAAAGAGGGTTATTGAGAAGTTCCCATCTTTACCTTGTGGCCTGTATTGGACAAAAATTAGTGCAATTGAGGCACATTCCACAGTAAACCAAAATGTTACTGATTCCAATACTTTTGTACTTTGGCATGATCGATTGGGACATCCTGGATCAATTATGATGAGACGGATTATAGAAAACTCATATGGGCATCCATTAAAGAATTTAAAGATTCTTTTAAATAATGAATTTTCTTGCACTTCTTGTTAACAAGGCAAGTTGATTATTAGACCATCACCAACAAAGGTTAGAACTGAGTCACCTACGTTTTTGGATCGTATACAAGGGGATATTTCTTGACCTATTCACCCACCTAGTGGGTCCTTTAGATATTTTATGGTCTTAATAGACGCATCCTCTAGATGGTCTCATGTGTGCCTATTGTCATCACGCAACCTTGCGTTTGCAAAATTAATGGCACAAATAATTCGATTACGATCACAATTTCCTGATAATCCAATTAAGTCTATTAGACTAGATAATGCTGCTGAGTTTTCATCCCAAGCATTTAATGATTATTGCTTATCAATTGGATAAAAGTGGAACATCCTGTAGCTCATGTTCACACTCAAAATGGTCTTGCAGAATCTTTAATTAAACGTCTGTAGTTGATTGCAAGACCATTACTCATGAAAACGAGGCTGCCCACTTCGGTTTGGGGTCACGCCATTTTGCATGCAGCAATGCTAGTTCGTCTCAGACCGACGAATTATCACAAATATTCCCCGTTGCAAAAAGTTTTGGGTCATGAACCTAATATATCCCATTTAAGAATTTTTGGATGCGCAGTATATGTGCCTGTAGCACCGCCATACCGCACCAAAATGGGTCCGCAAAGAAGGTTTGAAATATATGTTGGGTTTGAATCGCCCTCCATTATTCGCTACCTCGAAACATTGACAGGGGATTTGTTCACTGCACGATTTGCAGACTGTCGATTCGATGAGACACTTTTCCCAAAATTAGGGGGAGAAGTTGGTGAAACCAAACGGGAAATTATGTGAAAAAATCCATCACTATCTCATCTTGATCCACATACCTCTATTTGTGAAAAAGAGGTGCAAAATATTATCCATTTGCAAAGAATAGCAAATCAAATGCCTAACGCATTCACAGACTTGAAAAGGATAACAAAATCTCACATCCCCGCAGAGAATGTTCCAATCCGTATTGATGTCCCTATTGGACAATCTTCTAGTGTCATATCTAATGAGTCGAAAGCATGCCAAAAACGTGGCAGGCCATTAGGTTCCAAAGATCGAAATCCTAGAAAAAGGAAAGCAAATGATCAAAATGACACTACGAAAGAATCTCATGCGGAAATTCACGATTTAATAAATTCTGAGATTCATGAAGAATCCATTGAGCCCGAGACTCAGGAAAATAAGGAACTATCAATAAATCCAATCGATATTGAGACAAATTTTAATCGAGTGTTTGCATCTAGCATTATGCAAGAAAGTGAGGATCTTGAACCTCAATCTGTTGGAGAATGTCGACAAAGACTTGATTGGCCAAAATGGCAAGAAGCAATCCAATCAGAATTGAATTCACTTGCAAAACGTGAAGTTTTTGGGCCTATAGTTGTAACACCTAATGATGTTAAGCCTGTTGGCTATAGATGGGTCATTGTACGCAAGAGAAATGAGAAAAACAAGGTACAAAGATATAAGGCACGCCTTGTTGCACAAGGATTTTCTCAAAGGCCTGGTGTCGATTATGAAGAGACATATTCACCCGTAATGGATGCTATAACTTTCCATTATCTCATTAGTTTTGTTGTCCTTGAAAAGCTTGACATGCATTTAATGGATGTGGTTACTGCCTATCTTTATGGCTCACTTGATAATGAGATATACATGAAAATTCCCGATGGATTCAAAATGCCAAACACTCATAATTCAAAGTCCCGGGAAATGTTTTCAATCAAAGCAAAGATCTTTGTATGGTCTAAAGCAATCAGGACGAATGTGGTATAATCGTCTTAGTGAGTATTTACTAAAGGAAGGCTATATAAATGATGCCATTTGCCCATGTGTTTTTATAAAGAAAACAACATCGGAATTTATTGTACTTGCCGTATATGTCGATGACATAAACTTTATTGGAACTCCCATAGAACTCCAAAAGGCAATTGATTATTTAAAGAAGGAATTCGAGATGAAAGATCTCGGAAAGACAAAATTATGTCATGGTTTGCAAATTGAATATTTGGCAAACGGAATTTTTGTTCATCAATCTTCCTATATAGAAAAGGTATTGAAACGGTTTTACATGGATGGAACATATCCTTTAAGTACTCCAATGGTTGTTCGATCACTTGATGTGAATAAGGATCCATTCCGACCGCAAGAAAAGAATGAAGAGCTACTTGGTCCTGAAGTACCATATCTTAGTGCAATTGGCGCACTAATGTATCTTGCAAATACTACATGACCTGACATAACTTTTTCAGTTAATGTCTTAGCAAGATATAGCTCTGCTCCCACAAGGAGACATTCGAATGGAATCAAACATATATTGCGGTATCTAAAAGGGACTACCGATATGGGCTTATTTTATAGCAATAATTGCAGTCCTGATCTTGTTGGTTATGCTGATGCTGGATATTTAGCTGACCCACACAAGGCTCGATCTCAAACAGATTATGTGTTTATCTGTGGAGGCACTGCCATATCTTGGCGATCGACTAAGAAATCAATTGTGGCTACTTCATCTAATCATGCTGAGATAATCGCTATTCATGAAACAAGTCGAGAGTGTGTGTGGTTGAGGTCTATAATACATCATATTCGAGACAAATGTGGTTTGAAATGTGACAAACTACCCACGATTTTGTATGAAGACAATGCAGCATGCATAGCTCAGGGAGGATTCATAAAAGGAGATAGAACAAAGCATATTTCACCAAAGTTATTTTTAACACATGATCTTAAAAAGAATGGTGATATCAATGTGCAACAGATTCGTTCAAGTGATAATATGGCTGATTTGTTCACAAAATCTCTACCAGCGTCAACCTTCAAGAAGCTGGTACCCAAGATTGGAATGCGAAGGCTCAAGGATGTGAATTGATGCTCTTTTCAGGCGGAGTTAATGCGCGTTGCACTCTTTTTTCCTTACAAGATTTTGTCCCACTGGGTTTTCCTTGCAAGGTTTTTAACGAGGCAACAAAAATGTATTTTGTTAGATATGTGTACTCTTTTTCCTTTTCTAGAATTTTTTTTCCATTGGGTTTTATTTTAGTTAAGGTTTTAACGAGGCACATTATCTTTGGACATCCAAGGGGGAGTGTTATGAAATATTAGATTATGGTGGATGTCCATAACTCCTTTAACACCCACTACTTTTATCCATTATCTCCATAACTCCCACTACTCCAGTACTTATGGTTGTAACTTCCACACCTCCATGATCTCCCCCATGATCTTCCTCCATGATCTCAAAAGCTTAATGACATATTTATGGAATTCTTTTAGTATACCTCTATGTAGTACCATAAATAGAGGATGAGAAATTATTTTGTAATACACTTGGATACATAGAAGAAATATATTCTCTTCTCTATTTCTCTCTACTTTGTTGTCTATCTTTTTTGTTTATTACTTTGAGCTAAGTTTTGTAACAATGCATACTTTTTTGGTGTTTATATTCAATTATTTGTACGAGATTACAAAGCAAAACGTACTTTAAAGTATAAGTACAGAGAGTCTTTGAGTAATTATGATTGAGGAGAAAAGTGCTAAAAAATCACTGAAAAGGCACTCAAAAGATCTTCTAAGGGAGAAGCCTTCTTTAAGACTCTTGAACTCGAAAAGCTAAATATGCCTCATCTTATGACTCAAAATAAAATAAAAGTATGTATGTATATTTAAATAGGAAGTATAGCTTAACTGACATTTATATTTGTGTTACTTTGTCATTTTGGCTTTTTATACTTAGCATTTTACCAATTGGACACTTATACTTCTTCAAAACGTGTATAATAAATGTTTATAGTTGGCGCCAACAGTGTGTGTAATTCAATATCCTCCATACTAGCTGCCACGTCAAGAAAATTAAATCACGTAGGCTCCAGGTCATTTATTATGGCCACATACCAAAATAAAACGGGAAATAATTATCATCCCCCAAACCTAATTTTTCCCCTCACTTTAATGGAGGAAAATCAATGACTGAATAGAAAATTAAAATGGAGGAAAATTAATGGCGGAACAGAAATGAAAAATAGAGGAAAATCAATGGCGGAACAGAAATTGAAAATGTTGGCAAATCAATGGAGGAAAATCAATGGCGGAACAAGGGTTGTTATTTTCCTCCTCCGAATTTCAAAATTTAACGGAAAAGAGTTTGTAGGTTTGCACTTAAGAAAATAACCTTCCAATTGAGGCTCAGATCTATATTATTAAAGACAAGGCAAGAGATTGGAGTCACCGCCATGGTTGCAAATACCGGTTGCAAGTCATCACCGTCCGGATCACCCCACCAAGTAACTCCATCAAACCACATTTGTGGAGTAAAATGATCTTATAGGTGTCATCTGTTATGTTGAAAATACTCATACCCAAGCCATCTCTTCTTAATAATTCATGTATTGTTCATAAAACTCATCGGTAAAATAAACACAATTGAACTTAACTCCAAGAAATTGAGAAGCTTGAACTGACAGAGATGCTTTAGCACCAAAAAGGAGAGCCTTGTCAAGTAACGAAACGGGAAGGGGCTGTTGCTTGGGGGGCGGAGGGGGGAGGGGGTTAGAAGTGGGGAAGAAGAAGAAGAAACGTACATGATATCTCTTTTGCTTTTTTCTTTTCTTTTTTTATTTTTTATTTTTTCTTATTCTAATGATTTTTTTCTTGTTCTTTTAATTATTTCTGGTTAAAAATATAAATATTCACGCTCATTATCCGCGTGAATTATACTTACTTTGTCCAACTCAGTCATGATGTTGCCACATATGATCGATCAACGGTCAAAGGGGTTTAAAATATAGATTTTGAGCGAGTATAAGTGTCCAATTGGCAAAATGTTAAGTTTATGAACCGGAAGAATAAAGTAGCATAAATATAAATGTTATTTAGGCTATTCTACCATTTAAATATGTAGTTACCTGTCACACTCACCAAAAAAATAAAAGGAGACTTAACACAAATGAAGTATGTATTATAAAAAATTAATCTTTTAGCACTGGATGGACGTTAATATTATTTAGTAGAAAAAATAAAATCATCTTATAGGTCAATTGCAACAAGGTCTTTTCCCATGCTGATTCTGCCGAGCCAGTTTTTTAAAATGTGGTTTCACTTGATAGTAAATATTTTGTTTATATTGTAAAAGTAATGTGGCCCATTTACAAACAACTTAAAATCTCTTAAAACACCTATCACTAGAATGTGTCAAAACTCTCAGCAGGACCGTAAACTAGAAGTTCACCACAAAAGAGTAGTCCGTTGACATGACTTGAATTAATCCTTTTAATTTAACTAAAATAAATTCCGTACAAGCTTCGAAAGTAAAGAGCTTTTTATTTTTAAAAAGAATGAATTTTGAGTATTTGATCTTATAATACTAACTTTCCGAATTTCATCCATATAAGAAAGAAAACATTTTTTATTCACTCTTTCTACTTTTCCTATTTCATGGTTGGGACATAGCGATGGAAATTTTAGATGATGATCTGTGAATTTCTCCAATCTTACCCCCTACTCAGATACAAACAGCGTATTAATTAAGGCCCACACTGTTTACTGAAGCAGGTATACTAACAGGATACTATCATTAACTTCAATACAACTTCTTCAACCACTTTGTCTGATTTGTTAAGGAGATCAATAGGAATTAACCCTCAACACTTTTTTACTTATTGGAATATCACACGTGTCTGTTACTTTTATGTAGCTAAAGTTAGCTCACATTTTAAAAGGTTACCAACTGTTGGGGTAAAATTAAATTTGTATATAAAAAGTGACGTGTGATGATACGTATATTAGTTATAATGGTCAAAGTATTATAGCCAGCCACGAGGTATGGATAATAACAGATACAGAAAAAGAAACTTAAAGAGGCACGAGTTATTATTCAAATAACACGAGGCTCGTAACTATTCAAGTCATTTAAAGCTCCTGGATCAGAAGGAATGAAAGGAATAAATCTGATAACACAGAAGATGTCAAATTCAACATTAAATGTCAAATACGTTAGGGAATTTGTATTTAATGTAAATGATTGGTTAACGTTTCTTTTAATGTCATTTATTACTCATAATTACCTCATTAAGAAAAAGGCATTGTCCTAGAATCGACTATAAAAGGGAAAGTGATTAGCATCTGTAACACACGAAATACTATTGAGATATCACTGAAATACTAGCTTGTTTATTACTTTACTATTTCTCATGAAAATCTTTTCTTATTTTTGTCTCTTGATTATCAGTAAACCGAATTTCTCTTAATTTCTAGCTTTGACCAAAGACACAGTTTTTTGGTTAAACAAATTGGTTCCATTACCAGGAATCTGGTAATCTATTCTCTTTAAGCTACATTCTACTTGTTGATATCATCATGTCAAACAACAACGAAAACATTCAAGAAAATCAAACCCATCAATTGAATGGAGATCAACGAGATAATAATTCTCCATGAGGCTCTCCACGTAGATCTCCAGAAGGTACTCCTGCTGATCAGGAACAATCTAAACATTTTGATGGGGTTGAGGTTTTACAAAAGGTAATTGATGCACGGGTTGACAAAGCTTTATAAGCCCTAATCAGTCGATTGCTGCACCACCCACGCCAAATAACAACACAGTGGAAAATCCAAATTCTGGGCTGATTAGTTCTGGAAATGGAGCAACCCCCAGTGAATCACAGGAGGGAGAACCACGTAATTCAACTAATTCTTATTTGTAAAATTTAGTACTAACCTTGCAGAAATAGCTTAAGGAACAAAATGAGCGTATAGACCAAATCCCTGGAGTTCCGTCTGTAATCAAAGGAGTGGATATGGATAAATATTCATAGTAAACTTGGAAACCATGTGCTGCTCGGCTTCCAATCCCTAAAAAGTTAAAAATGCCTGACATCCCAAAGTACGACGGCACAACAGACCCACGTGATCATGTAACTGCATTCACAACAATCGTAAAAGGCAACGACTTGACCAAACAAGAAATTGAATCAGTACTGGTCAAGAAATTTGGAGAAACACTCACCAAGGGTGCATTAACGTGGTATTCTGTTTTACTTGAAAATTTTATAAATTCTTTTGTTGAGCTTGTATATTCTTTTATTAAAGCACACTTGGGGGCTCAACAGGTTGAGAAAAGAATAGAGGTTATCTTCAAAATCAATTAAGGGGACTCAGAGTTGCTAAGAGATTTTGTTGATAGATTTCAATGTGAAAGAATGACTTTTCCACGTGTACCATATAATTAGGCTGCAATAGCTTTTGCAAGCAACTTAAATGACATAAGTTTAGAAGTCACGAGAAGACTTATGGAAAGTCTTCGAGAGTTCCATGCAACCATGTGAATAATGTTTATAATATGTACACTATGAAGTTGCGAATTGAGGAAGATACTGTTCCTCGGTTTCATCATGAATAAAGGAGCAGTTCCAGGACGTCCGAAACCTAATAAGATTAGGTAAAAATAGGTATGATCCATATATGGGACCTGTAAGAAAAGACTCAAGGTCGAAGTAGGATAATCAACGATATGATCAAAGATCGAGGAATAAGGACTCTGGTTCTTCATCAAGGTTTAGAAACGATAAAAACACTCAAGAGTCTCGTGATGATGAAAGAAATTTAAAGGAAAGATTCGGTGGATATAATTTCAACGTAAGTACTTATGAGCTCGTGGCTGTTTTAAGAAGTATGGGAGATAAATTACGATGGGCAAATAAAATGCGGTCAAATGCAAACAAGCGCAATCCTAGCCATTGGTGCGAGTTCCACAATGATCACGGGCATAAAACGTCAGAATGTAGATTCTTGCAAAGTGAAGTGGATCATCTATTGAAACAAGGGTATATCACAGAGTTGTTTAGTGATAAAGGTAATAAAGCCTATATGAAAAATAGGCAAGAGCAACCAAAGCCCCCTTCACCTAAGAGAACAGTTAATGTAATAAGTGGGGGATAAGATAACATATACGGCTTCAAACAAGGTTTCTAACGTAATAATTACACGCGGGAAACGGGTACGACATATCTTAGAGGATGAAAGTATCACTTTCGATTATGGATATACAGAAGGAGTGTTAACTCCTCACAACGATGCACCGGTAATATCTTTACTTGTGCGTGATACTTATTAAAATGAGTTTTTATTGATCTAGGAAGTTCTGTAAATATTATCCTACTAAGGGTATTGCGTGAGATGCAAGATGAAGACAAAATGATACCAAAGGTGCATACTGTATCCGGGTTCGACAATTCAAGTGTAGTAACAAAATGAGAGGTAATTCTAACAGCTTTTACTGATGGTGTTGTTAAAGAAACTAAATTTCAGATGGTAGATATGAGGCTGGCCTACACTACAATCATGGGGAGACCATGGATCCATGACATGGATGTCGTCCTATCAACTCTACATCAAGTTATTAAATTCCTATCACCATGGGGAATTTGCCAAATTTGTGGGGATCAACAAAGAACCAGGAGTATAAATGATGTGACAGCTACGGGCACCATAAATGAAGTTCAAGCCTCAATTGAGCAAGAAGGAACAGATTTAGACTCGAGGCTTTACACGATTCAAGAACCAGAAGAGAATGAAAATATCAAAACAATAATTGACGAACTCAAATCTGTGATATTATTTGAGCAATGGCCTGAACGTAAGGTTTAACTTGGAGCCAATTTAAGCCCAGATATGCGAGGTATGTTAATTGAATTTTTAAAATCTAACGTGGACTGTTTTTCTTGGTCACATGCTGATATGACAGGGATACCACTTGATGTAATGACTCACAAGCTAAATGAAGACCCAACATTCACACCACTAAAGCAAAAGAAAAGAAAGCAGGGAGCTTTCAAAAATCAGGCGATTCAAGATGAAGTTCAAAAGCTATTAAAAATTGGGTCTATTCGTGAGGTAAAGTATCCTAATTGGTTAGCTAATATAGTTGTAGCCTAAGAAGAATGGTAAGTGGCGAGTTTTTGTGGAGTATATAGATCTTAACAAAGCTTGTACAAAAGATTTTTTTTCTCTACCATATATAGATCAACAAATTGATGCTATTGCAGCACATGAGCTACTAAGCTTTTTATATGCATATTCAGGTTACAACCAAATCAAAATGGATCCAAGTGATGATGAGAAAACATATTTTATCACATACATGGGGACTTACTACTACAAAGAATTGCCCATTGTTCTCAAAAATGCCGGAGAGACCTATCAAAGGTTAGTCACTAAAATATTCCAGGAACATCTAGGGAAGACCATGGAGGTATACATAGATGATATGCTCGTCAAAACTCAACATTCTCATGATCATATCTCTCTTTTATCTATGACATTTCAAATTCTGTGAAAATTTAATATGAAACTCAATCTAGAAAAATATGCATTTGGGGTCGCATCAGGTAAGTTTTCGGGTTTTCTTGTTTCTAATTGTGGCGTTATAGTAAACCCTTCACAGATCAAAGCAATGGAAGAAATCTTTGATGTGCTTACAAGTGAAAAAGAGGTCCAAAGACTAACAGGAGGAATTGTAGCTTTGGGGAGATTCATTTCCAAGTCTTCTGAAAAATATTTTAAAATTTTCTCCGCACTCAAAAAGCAAGATCAATTTGAATGGAACGAAGACTGTCAACAAGTACTTAGAAATTTGAAGGCTTATTTGTCAAGTCTACCGTTTTTTGAAAAATCAAAGGATGGGGAAAAGTTACTTGTCAATTTAGCCGTATCAGAAGTTGCGGTAAGTGCTGTTTTAGTTCGGGAGGACCAAGGTAAAAAATCCCCTATCTATTATGGTAGTAAATCTTTTTTAGATGCAGAAGCACGGTATCCACAATTAGAAAAGCTAGCACATGATTTAATCATGGCATCTAGAAAATTGAGACCTTATTTTAAATGTCATCCCATTCCTGTAGTAACTATCTTTCCATTACGAAGCATTTTGCACAAGCATGAATTATCAAGAAGGTTAGCAAAATGGGCTATTGAATTAAATGAGTGCGAGATCACTTATCAACCTAGGACTTCTATAAAATTTCAAGTATTAGCTTATTTCGTGGCTTATTTTAGTCAAGGGATGCAAATAGAAGCGGAAAAAGAATTACAAATCGTCAATGGTACAAACCCGAATACTTGGATTTTATTTACTAACGGTTCATCTAATGTAAAAGGTGCAGGTCTAGGGATAGTACTCATACCACCCACGAGTGAAATTATTAGACAGGCTATAAAATGTCATTCTATAACTAACAATGAAGCAGAGTATGAAGCTGTGATTGCAGGTTTAGAATTGGCACAAGAACTCGGCATAAACACAGATTATAATCAAGAGTGATTCTTAACTCGTGGTGAATAAAATGTTGGGGACTTATACAGCTAGGGAAATACGGATGCAAGAGTACTTAGAAAAATTACGAGAACTAATAAAGCAATTTCAAACTAGGAAGGTCATACAAATCCCAAGAGATGAAAATGTGGAGGAAGATGCTTTAGCCAATCTCGCATCTACAACAGACATGGAAAACGACACAAATGCTTCAGTCGTACATTTATTTCGTTCCGTTCTCAAACTGGATAAGAACGAGGTAAATTTTAATAATTTAACATGGGATTGGAGAAACGAAATTGTTGCCTTACTGCATTATGGGACCGTACCTTATGACAAAAGGAAAGCTCATGCACTTAGTAAAAAAACTGCTCATTACTGTTTATATCAAGGAAATCTTTATCGAAAAATATTTGGTGGACCTTTAGCAAGGTGTCTCGGACCTTCCCAAACGGAATACGTAATGATGGAAATACATGAAGGACATTGCGTGAACCATGCAGGAGGAAGGTCGTTGGTAAAAACGTTGATTAGGGCATATTATTATTGGTCTAAGATGGAAAAGGAAGCAAAATGTTTAGTACCTAATGTGACAAGTGTCAAAGGTACGACAATAATATGCGTAGACAAACTGAGCTATTACATCCAGTTATAGCCCCATGGCCCTTTATGCAATAAGGGATGGACATTGTGGGACCATTACCACAAGTAAAAGGTCAGTAATGTTTCTACTTGTACTCACTGACTATTTCAGTAAACGGGTAGAAGCAGGAGCATTTAAAAAGGTACGAGAAAAGGAAGTCAAGGACTTCATTTGGAGGAACATAATATGCCGCTTCAGAGTACGCAAGGAGATTGTGTGTGACAAAGGTCCGTAATTCATAGGAGCTCAAATCACAGAATTTTTTCGAACTTTGCAAATCGAAAGGATCATATCCACACTGTACCATCCAGTAGGTAATGGGCAAGCAGAATCCACGAACATGGTCATTATCAATAACTTGAAGAAGCAATTACATGATTCAAAATGCAACTGGCCTGAAATATTACCTGGGGTTTTATGGTCTTATCTTACAATGACAAAATAAAGCACAGGACTAACACCATTTTCAATAATTTATGGTGTTGAAGCCTTAATTCTAGTTGAAGTATGAGAACCAAGCACACGATTCATTCAAACAATGGAGGAACCAAATGATGAAGAGAGGCGGGTAAACCTTGATTTACTCGAGGGAAGAAGAGAAGCTGCATTAATAAGAATGACAGCACAAAGCAGGTCATTGAACGGTATTATAACAGGAAAGCACGTATCAAGTTCTTTAAAATTGGGGACTTTGTGCTAAAAAAGAAATAGGAGCATACGAGTTGGAGACAATGGATGGGAAAGTTCTACCCTGTCATTGGAACGTCGTCCACCTCAAGAGATATTACTTTCGAGAGAATACCTATGGTCAGGTATCGCCATGATAAAATTTATCTTTAAGTTGATTAAAATTTTAGTAACGATTTTAGATGCTAGGAAATGCTATCCCGTACCAAATGATTAGTCATGACCTGTACGGCAAAATGGAGTACTCAAAAATTCCCTGCCCAAGGTTGCCTGATGTTAATAAACGTCAATACAACACAAGAGGGGGGGGGGGTGATTTGTGTGATACCTAATTTTCGCGTTAGAAAAACCTGGTTCTTCTAAGTGTTCTATCTTCAACAATTTGTGGAATAATAAGAACAGAAAGTAAAGTGCACAGTTATTTTTACGTGTAAAACACCTGGCTCAAAAGGTGAAAAAACCATGACCTACTATTCAGTAGGATTTTCCAAAACTTCACTAAAATCAATGAGCCAAAATAGCATATACAGAGACTCTTTGTAAACCTAAGGATTAAACTCTAATCCCAGTGTGGTACACAGCCTCAGCTGCTACCACACTGTCAAGTTAACTCTAACTTGATGACACAAGGTACCTAATATAGTTTCTTCTAATAAAGCTCAAAGGTACAATTTGAAAACCTACTACAATTGAACTAAAACAAACAGATGTAACTGGTTCTTCTCTCTTAGTTCATATAGCTTCAGGCGTACACAATTGTATCTTGCATATGTAGCTCGCAAAATAGACTTGCTTTATTTGCTCTCAAATATGCTTTACTTCTGCTTGTGTGTGCTACCTATAAAAGAGAACCAATACAATAATATATTGAGTTAGTAGTTAAAGTTTGATACAACTCCACTTCTTATTCGTAGTCCATTTAAATCCTTAGCAAATACAAACTCTAACTCTTATCCTAACTTAGGATCAAGTTCTATTCACATAAGGAGATTGCCCTCCTTATCCCAATTGCAACCTTTTTTTATTACGTTGAGAAGATATTGATGTGTGATCTTTAGTGCATATCTTCCTCACGTGCTTCACATGTGCCCTGGTTAATTAAGACTGTGTAGTACCAGATTGACTAGGTCCTTCCATAGGTTCATTTGTCAATCTGCAAAACTCCAACTGAAACTTGGGCAAACAATTTCCCCCTTTTTGATAATGACAAACTCTGTGCTTATTGTGATAAAAAACCTGTGAACTCACCTGAAAATCAACAATTAAAAAATTCTAACTTATCTTCAAGGAGGTCAGATTTAGGTCATAAAAATCACTAGAATTTTATGCACGATATCTTCCCATTTTTGGCATCATCGAAAAGTTGCATTAATATAGTGAATCCTCGAAGTTAATTAATACATATGGCCACTGGGGCAACCGCAAGTGAATAGATGGTCAAGTTAATCAAAAATCATCTTGAAAATAACTATTTAGAACAAACTCAACATGAACAAGATAAGCTCCATTCATTGATTAAAGAGGTGTTTCTACAATGCAGTCCACAAAAAGAAAAGCAAAACATCCAACCATGAGCAAAAAACAGAATAAGAACATACAAGAACTTCCTAGACTGGAAACTGGAAATATTAAGGTTACTAAACTGGGCACTAAGTACAGGACACCTAAGGCTTGGAAGTGCTGGAGGATTGGGCTTGTAGAAATTTTAACATTTGCTGGAGCATGAATTCATTTATCTCCTTTTCTTTGGCGAGTTCATCTTTAAGCCCATTTCTTTCTCCTTCCAAATCAGCAGTTCTAGCATTTAGCCGAGCAATTTCAGTATCCTTTGTCCCAAATTTTTGAACCAAGGCTCTGACCTTGCTGTTCACATGAGTCTTGGAAGATGAACCAGGTTCAACAGGGCAGCATTGAGAAGATAGTCACAGGCTTGAAGAGTCTTGACACCAAAGTGCTCCTTGCTGGAGGCCATTTCCCAATTTTTCAAAGGAACATTTAAATGTTCAAGCACAGTTGTCAGGATAAAACCATAGGGAATGGCATGAGCCTTTGAACCAGTTATCGCCCTTTCAAGAAGCTTCACCATAAATACAGGCCAGTTGATCTGTTTCCCTTCATTCATACACTACATGAGCACCAGATCCATATAATTAGCTGTATGACCAGAAGACACTTGTTGACAAATACAAAAATCACTTTGTGCTCTGGCCTCATTTCACTCTTCTGGACTGCCCTGGCCTCAGGCACCTCTTCAGCTGTGTTGGTGTCACACAAATTCCTTGTTATTTGCAGCTCAGAAGGCAACCCATCCAAGCAAGGCCACCTCTGCCTGGTATAATCATCATATCCCTCACAAGGAATACCCAGAATATTTCCCAATTTTTCAGCATTGAATTTCACTTTGACACCCCTCACTGTACTGGTCATCTGACTATTCTTCACTTTTCCATTTGCCATGAACTTCACTAGTTCCTTCCTTGCCAGTTTTCCATCAATCTGAAGGACCATGTCCTTCCAGCCTTGTGCCTCCAGTGCTGTGACAAGCCTTATCATGTCTGGCTCCTTTAGTTCTTTCAACAATCTTCCCTTCAATATTTTTCTTTTCTCAATGTTTGCAAACCTATCATATTCTTCTTCAGACTCACTTTCATCTTCTTCTTCTTGTATGGCTGCTTTCACTTGTTTTCCCTTAGACGCTGATCTTGCTCTCTTGGCAAGAGAAGATTCAGTAGGAACGTGTTTTGAGGGCTTCTTTGAGGAAGTCCTAGTATCCTTTGGTTTTGCAAGTGGAACCTGCACAGTAGTATTTCTTTCTTGATAGACTAGCTCCATCTCCTCTTCATCATATTCAGCTGTAACTTCTAAACTTTCACATATTTTCCCTTTCCTCTTTTCTTTTCCTTTTCTCTTACTCTTTTCTAATGCTTTCTGTAACTCAGCTTCACTCTCCCTAACTAGTTGTCCTAACCCTAGGAGTAGACTTGGGTGTTGAAGGTTTGGATTTCATGGTTGGTTTGGACGCAACAGAGGTCCTTTGTTAGGAAGCATTGCGTTTCTTGGGATCATAACTAGCCCCAACCTTCTTCATCATCTCAAGTAGAGTTTTCTCTGCAGACAGATATGGTTCAACAGTTTTTTTACTCAAACCAACAAACCCTTCAGCAACCTCTCCAAACTCACTTCCCCCTGATTTTGAGGCCCTTTTTTCCCCACTCCCACATATAGCTAACACGTTCTTCCTCTTATTTTTTTCAATTTCACAAAATCACCCATAGCAACATCTTTAGCAGCCCCTATCAGAACATACTTATTTTCTACCCTTTCCCTTAAGTTATCAGAAACAGCATTTGGATTTACCTCTTTTGGGGTTTCTTGTTGAATGACATTATCAGAAGGCCCAGGTTCATCTCCTTCACTGGCAGAGATGTAATCGTCAGACTCAGAACTGGAATCAATTTCTTTTGATGGAGAATCTTTCTTTTGACTTGCCTTCAATCTTTCGTTTAGGGCTTTCCTTAAGGGACCAGTCGTAACAGCTTTTCTTGCTATCATTTTAATGCGACGGAATCTAGGCTTTGGGGTCTCACTAGGAGGTGTGGATGATGAAGTGGTGTTAGGTGATACTGGTGGTGGGGTTCTAGGATTATCATGGGGATTCTACATTTTTGGTGAAGAATTTCTGTAAGGATGAGAAACTTTTGGACAATTTTTGAGGGTTTGGAGAAGAGAATGGATGATCAGGGTTTTGAGATGACGGTTATGAATGATTACTGGGGTTTTTAAAGAGTGGTCATTATAGCTCTAGGAACAGAAACTTTTCAGGTGTCAGCAGAGGTCTAATTAGCTTATAGTTCTGGTCTCCCTAGTTATTAATTAGGATAAATTAGAATTGCTAAGTGTTAGGAGAGAGAGTTCAGTAACACTTAGGATTCTAACTTCAATGAAACTGGTTTAATTTTCCTCAACGGAAAGAACTTTAAGATGATAGGATTTTGTAGGACTTTTTCCCATGATTGGAGATTAAAATTTTCTATTTGTGCAAAGTATAGAAAGATACCTGATCTTTCTCATGAGCATGCATTGATGAACCAGGTTCTTCAAGGGAAACTTCTCTTGATTATGCCTCAAATGTGAGAATAGAGAATTTGTAAGAGATGAGTGAGTCACAAAAACATATATCACAGGAGTATACTATTTATTGTATGAGACTGAGTAGAAATTAGTCTAATATTCACAAGAATTAAGCACTCCTAAAAAAATCTTTTTTTTAAATTTTCTTTTCCTGTGCATCTGAACATGACCTCTTAGGTGATCTTAATCATCCCTAATTCCATCCTCTTCCTCTCAAAGTTTTCTCTACTTAGTTTCTTGGTGAAGATGTCAGCTATTTGTTTATCGGTGGTACAGAATTCTATGGAGATTAGCCCCTTTTCATAATTGTCCCTTAAGAAGTGGTGTCTAACATTTTTGTGCTTAGTCCTTTTATGATGAACATGGTTTTTTGCCATACTGATTGCACTATTATTATCACAAAATATAGGCATGCATTCCATTTCAATTCCAAAATTTGCCAATTGCTGCTTTATCCAAAGCAAGTGAGCACAGCATGAAGCAGCAGCAACAAACTCAGCTTCAGCAAATGAGCATAGCATGAAGCAGCAGCAACAAACTCAGCTTCAGTAGTAGAGAGGCCACTAAATACTGCTTTTTTGTAGCCCATGATACAAGACAAGATCCTAGGAAGAGTTCCATACCTGAAGTGCTCTTTCTATCCACTATATAACCTGCATAATCAGCACCAGCATATCAAATTAAGTGAAAATTGTTACCTTTAGGATACCATAAGCAAAGATCGGTTGTGCCTTTTAGGTATCTTAGTATTCTTTTGACTACAGTCAAGTGTGACTCCTTTGGAGTTGCCTGGAAACGAGCACAAAGTCCTACACTGAAAACAATGCCAGGCTTGCTGGCAGTAAGATACAAAAGTGAACCAATCATACCCCTGTACAACTTTTGATCAATTGATGAACTAGGTTCATCAGCATCTAACTTTGTGGCAGTTGCAATAGGAGTATCTATTTCTTTGGATTCTTCCATTTTAAATTTCTTGATTAGTTCTTTTGCGTACTTCTGCTGATGAAGCATGGTACCATTAGGAATTTGTTTGATTTGAAAACCTAAGAAGAAATTGAGTTCTCCCATAATACTTATTTCACATTCACTGCCCACTAGTTTTGCAAAGTACTTACTCAACCTCTTTATAGTAGCCCTAAAAATTATGTCATCTACATAAATTTGTACAACAAGAAGGTCTTTACCTTTTTCCCTTAAGAACAAGGTGCTATCAATTTTACCTCTTTTGTACCAATGCTCCAGAAGGAATTTTGACAATCTTTCATACCAAGCTCTTGGAGCTTGCTTGAGACCATAAAGAGCCTTATCCAGCTTGTACACATGGTCCGGACATTCTTTGCTTTCGAATCTAGTAGGTTGCTTCACAAACACTTCTTCTTTGAGATAGCAATTTAGGAAGGCACTTTTCACATCCATTTGATGAAGAGTGAATTCCATATGTGCTGCAAAGTCTATGAGAAGTCTAATTGCTTCAAGTCTAACAACTGGAGCAAAATTATAATGATAATTGATGCCTTCCTCTTGACTATAACCTTGAACCACCAACCTTGCCTTATTTCTTGTAATTGTTCCATCTTCATCCAGCTTGTTTCTGAAGACCCATTTTGTCCCAATGACTGACATGTCCTTAGGTCTTGAAACCAAGTGCCAGACTTGGCTTCTTTAAAATTGATTGAGTTCTTCTTGCATAGCATTGATCCAATCTGCATCTTATAGAGCTTCACTCACATTATTAGGTTCAATCAGGGACAAAAAGGCATCAAATACACACAGGTTCTACAGTTGTGATCTAGTCTTGACTCCAGATGTGGGATCATTGATTATGTTCTCAATGGGGTGAGAACTCAGGTACCTCTAAGATTTCCCCACCAGCTGGTTTTGTGCTAGCTTCTCCTTCATTATTATGTTGTAGAGGAACTGGTTCAGGTACATGATCCCTTAGTGAATTTTGTATAGTTTCTCTCAGATTTGTTCCCCATGTCAGGTTGCCCAGGGTGAAAGGACATGTTCCATCACCTGCTCCTTCCTTGGATGCCTCCGTGACTTGTTATGTAACTTCAATCAGTTGTCTCACCAGTCCAATGGCTTCATCTTCATGTTCCAGTCTCTCGAAAAGAGTATTAGATTCATCAAACACAACATATACACTTTCTTCAACACATAGAGTTCCTTTATTAAACACTTTATATGCTTTGCTATGTGAAGAATATCCCAAGAATACTCCGTCATCACTTCTGGGATTAAACTTGCCTAGGGAGTCTTTGCCATTACTGTGCACATAGAACTTGCAACCAAAATCCCTAAGATGGGATATGTTTGGTTTTCTCCCTTTAAGTAACTCATAGGGAGTTTTCTCTACAAGAGGTCTGGTCATACATCTACTAATTATATAGCAAGCAGTGTTTATAGCCTCTGCCTAAAAGCTATGAGGTATTTTACTTGAAAGTAACATGGTCCTTGCCATATCATCAAGGGTCCTATTCTTCCTTTCAACTACCCATTTATCCAGGAGTCCTAAGGGCAGAGAAATTATGATCTATTCCATTTTCATCACAACATTCAGCAAATTTTGCAGTTTCAAATTCAGTTCCATGATCAAACCTACTGGATGCAAGTTGATTTCCTAATTGTTTCTGGATATTTCTAACAAACGCTGTGAACATTTCACATACTTCATCTTTAGAAATTAGAAATAGCACCCAGGTACATCTAGAATAATCATCAACAAGCACCATAACATATCGTTTACCACCTCTGCTTATGGCTCTCATTGGACCACAGAGATCCATATGAAACAATTTCAACGTCTTGGACGAGCTTACCATTTTCTTAGGTTTGAAGGATGATCTTACCTGCTTCCCCCTTACACATGCCTTACAAACTTTGTCTTTCTTGAACTTGATATAAGGTAACCTTATCACCAAGTCCTTGGAAACTAATTTGTTTAATTGATTCAGACTTGAATGACCAAGTCTTTTGTGCCAAAGGAGGGGATCACTAATTAACACACTTAGAAAAGTGAGTTCATTTTCAGAAACAGATTTACAATGTAAATATTGTTAACTCTTTTTCCCTGAAAAACAATCTTGTCAGTAGTAAGGCTAATCACAAAATATTTTAAGGAAGTGAAAGCCATAAGATTACCTGTGTCACACAGTTGTGACACACTTATCAGGCTATATTTCAAGCCATCTATCAAATAGACATTCTCAATGGAATGAGAGTTTGTCTTTGCTACCTTTCTAACCCCAATGATCTCACCTTTCTTCCCATTTCCAAAGGATATATTTCCTCCTTTTAGGTTCTCAAGTGAAAGAAACTGGTCCTTGTTACCAGTCATATGTTTTGAGTAGCCACTATCCATGTACCATATTTGGCTACTTCCTTTCACTTGGACATGCAAGATGAAACCAGTGGTTAGTCTTAGGAACCCAAACTAGTTTGGGTCCCTTTGTATGGGCAAACGGACAAATTTAATTTTTCTTTGCCCAACCAGGGGGTTTGTGTTTTTCTTGAACGAAAGCTTTGTTCTTTTGACTGGTCTTTTCTTTTGCATTGCATTAATTTTTGTAATGGCCAGTATTACCACAATGTGTACAGATCTTATTCTCAGGAAGATTAAGGTACTTAATTTTGGGATCCCATTTTGGAGCTTGTGTCCCAAACCCAAGTCCTCTCTTGTTGCTGCTGTGATGCTCTTACAGCCGGGAGAGTGCATCAGAAGCCTTGCTCCATTTGCATGTTCTGTCTAGTTCATGATTCACCTTTCCTAGTCCTTCTTTAAGGACCTTGATTGATTCATCTTTCTTATACAGCTTATTTTTCATTTTTCCTAAATTTTCTTCTAGTGTGAGAAATGATTGATCAACCTTTTTCTTCCTTGTCCCTATTTTTAGTTTTAAGTTTTTTGCCTTGAGTTTTAGGACACTGTTTTCCATTTGAAGAACCTGGTTCTTCAACTCATTATTTAAGCTATTACTCTCATGAGTCCTAGATTCTAGCCTTTTGCATTTTTCTTCTGGTATTGCACAATCCCTAGACATAACATCTTTCGCACTGTTTATTATTTCAGACTCATCTATGAAGTCCATCAAGAGCTCAGCCAATTTTTCTTTAGACACGAATTTAATCTTTTCTTTAAGATGTAGAATACATACCTCATGTTCATCTTCTGATTCTCCAATGGCCATAAGAGCTTTCTCATCTTCACTTTCATTTTCTGAGTCTTCATTTGACGTATCTCCCTATACATCAACCATGTCTTTGGTAGTTCCTTTGTGTCTCCTTGGTTGAACCCGTTCCTTCTTCCTATTCCTTCTTTATGCCATTTCTTTCTTCTACTCAATCTCCCGTTGTGGGAAGTTTTTGATCATGTGATCTTTCTTTCCACATTTAAAGCAACCATCATTTGTCTGCTTCTCAGGAGCCCTAGGTTTGTTGAATGTTGATCCTCTTATAGAACCCTTTCCTCCCATAAGATTTTTCTTGAAGTCTCTGGTTATCATTACCATTTCATCATCTTCAAGTTCTGATCCTTTTGAGATTTTGAGGGCCAGGATTCTTTCTTTCTTTGGAGCATCCATCTTCATAGTTTTCCTTCTCAATTCATAACCAGTTAAATTTCCAATCAGTTCATCCAATTTAAGAGTAACAATATTTTTGGATTCCTGAATGGCAGTGATTTTGCTTTGTCTAGGAGATTGATGTGCCAGAGAATTTCGGCACATTTCAATACTATTTGCTTCGATTCTAGCTTTTTTTAATGCAATAATAACTGATACTCATGTAAATTTGTTGTTCTTACATCACAAAAGGAAGGGAAGACCAAGGATATGAAAATGGACGCAAAAAGAGAAGAAAAGAGCATGATATGGCACAAATGCCAATATGCCGTCTAGTCTGCGATCGCAGAACACACATGCGGACCGCAGACTTGTCTCTTACATCGCAGAGCATAACAAGGTCTAAATCTAAAAATCATGTCAAGAATACGTCAAAGATGTGATGCGGTTGCATAACTCAAATGTGGACTGCAGAATGGACCTGTGATGAAGGCCTGACACCAAGGGTTTTGGATATGCGGAGCAGATGCTCAAAATGCTGACCACAGACCTGTTCCGCGACAAGTCTGCGGTCGCAGGCATGACCTGGAAGGGCAAATTTGTCCATTTTCTTTCCCGAAATTGGTCCACCTGTATATTTTTCTTCAAGCAAATGCAGGGGGAGCAGTTGCATGAGGCATGTGATCATTTCAAATTGTACTTGGTGAGGTCTCCAAACCATTGGTTCCCAGATTCCATGTTGTTGGAAAATTTCTACATGGGTAACCAAGCCATTGCCAAGAATGCAGCTGACAGATGTTTCATGGATAAAACATTTGCTCGAGTGATGCAAATTCTGGACAAAATGGTAAAGCACAACCTAGCATGGTATTCCAAAGATGCTACCGGAGGAATTTCTTATGGATCTCCTTCCTTGAGCACTTTGACCAAGGAAAATTAGGAGAGGATCAAGTGATTGCCGGACTTGCTACAAATGTAAGTGTGCTTACCAAGATGTTGAAAGATAATCAGACAAAGAAGTTAATGCAATGGAGGATGTTCCTCCCAACTTTGAGGAAAATTTTGAGGAAGCAAACAACATCAGCAACCCTCATGGAGGGTAGCAAAGGCAACCATACCATGGTCCTAGGCAACAAAATCAATGGAGGCCAAACCCGCAAGGGCAAGGCAACCAACAATGGAGAAATGACCAAGGTAATTCTCAACAAGGAAATTGGAACAACAACTACAACTTCGCAAACTGTAGCTCCAACACATATGTTCCCCTGAAGGTAATTATGCACATTAAGGGTCGTCATGTGATTCGAAGTTAGAAAGCATGCTTGAGAGAGTATTGCAAAATCAAGAAAAGTCGGACGTATCCATAAGAAACATGACTGAGGTGGTTAGCTCTCATACCACATCTACCCAAAAATTAGAGATGCAAATGAGAGACTTTTCACGAGAGCAAAACCCAAAGCAAAAAGGGCAACTTCCGAGTGGCACTATTGCGAACCCGAAGAGTGGCGGAGGTAGTTCAACCTCTCACGTCATGGCGATAACAACTAGAAGTGGGAATGTTCTACAAGGTGACATTGAGAAAAAGGTTGTGAGGGAAGAAGCCGAACAAGAAGTTGAAGCCGAACAGAAAAAGGGTTGTTGAAGTTGAGAGGCTGCCGGAAAAAGAAAAAGTTCAAGAAGTGATCCAAGAAGAGGTGAAGGAAAAGGAAAAAGAGAAGGAGACATCAACAACTCCAGCTCCTATTCCTAGACCTCCTCCACCATTTCCTCAAAGACTTGTAAGAATGATTGAAGATAGCAAGCTTGCAAAGTTTTATGATATCCTTAAGCAATTGTTGGTGAACATTCCATTCTTGGAAGCTTTCCAAGAAATGCCGGGGTTTGCAAAATAATTGAAGGAATTGATCACCAAGAAGAGGACAAAAAAGAATGAGGTGGTGAACATGACCCACCGGGTTAGCTCTATCATTGGCAAGAGCCCTATCCAAAATAAAGAGGACCCGTGAGCATTTACCATTCCATGCACTATTAGAGAGCGAGACTTTGCTAGAGCCCTTGTGACAATAGGGATAGTATCAACTTGATGCCACTTGCCATCTACAAGCAAGCGGGATGAGGGATGCCAAGGCCAACAAGCATGAGGTTACAAATGGCCGGCCTATCCACTAAAGGACCGGTAGGCATTGTTGATGATGTGATTGTGAAAGTCGATGAATTTCAATTGCTCACCGACTTTGTGATTCTAGATTGTGTCATTGATAAAGATAACCCCATAATCTTGGGGAGACAATTCTTGGAAACCGGAACAGAACATATGGATTCGGAATGAAATGAGATCGAATTCTGGGTGAATGATGAAGAAGTTACCTTCAAAGCTAGCAACGGTATGAAGTTGCCCCATGAATATCAGAGCATCTCCGTGATTGAGGTGGTTGACGAGATTGAAGATGCCGTCGTAGTAAAAATGGAAGAATAATGCCTTGGTGAGGAATTAACGGCAATCTTAGTGAATTTTGATGGTGACGACATGGAGGGATACATGGAGTTTGTGAATGCATTGGAGTGTCTTGGATCCTACACTTATGCTCTGGCCAAGCTCTCTCTTGACTTGGAAAATAGAGCCACAACTCTTGCCAAACCATCCATCATTGAACCACCACAATTAGAGCTCAAGCCTCTCCCGGCGCATTCAAGGTATAAATTCTTTGGCCTTAATGACACCTTACCCGTAATCGTTTCATTTTGTTTGAATGATTTGCAGGTAGACAGGTTGATGGAGGTCTTGAGAGACCACATGAAGGCTATTAGATGGACAATCTCAGACATCCGTGGGATTCCCGCGGGGATTTGTGAACACAAAATCCAATTGGAGAGTGACACAAAGCCAAGCATTAAGCATCAAAGACGGTTTAACCCGTCAATGCAGGAGGTGGTGAAAAAGAAGATCATAAAGTGGTTAGATGCCAGAGTAATGTACCCCATTGCGGACAGTTCATGGGTGAGCCCAGTTTAGTGTGTGCCCAAAAAGGGGGGCATGACCGTGATACAAAATGAAAAAAATGAGCTCATCCCAACACGAACAGTGACCGGATGTCGAGTGTGCATGGAATGTCGAAAGCTAAATTGTGCAACATGCAAAAGACCATTTCCTTATGCCTTTTATTGATCAAATGCTTGATCGGCTAGCGGGAAGGTCATTCTATTGCTTTCTTGATAGGTATTCTGGATATAATCAAATCAACATCACGTTGGAGGATCAAGAAAATACAACATTCACTTGTCCATATGGCATGTTTGCTTTTAGCCGAATGCCATTTGGCTTGTGTAATGCGCTGGTTACTTTCCAACGATGTATGATGTCCATTATCTCGGACATGGTTGAAGATATTCTTGAGGTATTCATGGATGATTTCTCGGTAGTTGGGGACTCATTTGAGCATTGTCTTGGCAACCTCAAGCAAGTGCTTAAAAGATTCGAAGAGATAAATCTCATGCTAAATTGGGAGAAATATCACTTCATGGTTGACGAAGGCATTGTACTTGGGCACAAAATTTCAAAGAATGGTATTGGAGTGTACTGGGCGAAGATTGATATCAGCTAAAAGCTTCCTCCACCAACTACCGTGAAGGGTGTGAGAAGTTTTCTAGGGCACGCCGGGTTTTACCGGCGCTTCATGAAAGACTTCTGAAAAATCGCTAACCGCTTGTGCAAGCTTCTCGAGAAAGATGCTAAATTTGTATTTGATGAAAAGTGTCATAAGGCTTTTGAGGAGTTTAAACTCAAGATCACCACGACACCTATTATTGTCACTCTTGATTGGTCTATTCCTTTCGAGCTCATGTGTAACGCGACTGGTGTGGCTATTGGAGCAATGCTAGGTCAACGCCACAACAAAATTCTTCATCCAGTGTACTATGCCAGACAAGCTCTCAATGGAGCACAGGTAAACTACACAGTGACTGAGCAAGAGCTTCTTGCTATTGTATATGCTTTTGAGAAGTTACGGGCGTATTTGTTGGGATTAAAGGTGATAGTGTATAAGGATCTTGCGGCTCTTCGTTATCTCATGGCAAAGAAAGATGCAAAGACTCGATTGACACGATGGGTCTTGTTGTTAAAAGAGTTTGACTTTGAAGTCAAGGATCGCAAGGGATCGTAAAATCAAGTGGCGGATCATTTGTCAAGGCTTGAGGAAGCAGGGAGACCACAAGGTGATCTTGAAATGAATGATGCTTTTCCGGATGAGCAAATATCGGCATTGTCTAGAACCTTTGCTCATTGGTATGCCGATATTGCTAACTACTTGGTGAGTGACCTTATCCCCGATGATTTGGAATCATACCAAAAGAAAACGTTCTTGAGATATTGCCGGCAATACAATTGAGAGGAGCCATATTTGTTCCGTGTTTGTGCTGAAAATTTTGTAAGAAGAAGAAAAGATAATGCAAATTCTCAAGTCATGCCATGACTCGCCGGTTGGGGGTCTTCATGGAGGAAATCGAACTGTGGCAAAAGTTCTTGAATGTGGATATTATTGGCCTTCCATCTACCATGATGCCAATCAAATGGTCAAGGCTTGTGATTAATGTCAACGACAAGGTTCTATTTCAAAAGGCATGAAATGCCGATGCACTTCGTGATGGAGATAGAGATCTTTGATGTGTGGGGGATTGACTTCTTGTGCCCCTTTGTGAGTTCTTATGGGATGAAATATATGTTGGTGGCTGTGGACTACGTGTCCAAATGGGTTGAAGCCGTTGCCTTACCAAACAATGAGGCTAGGAGTGTCACCGCATTTTTGAAGAAGAACATATTCACTCGGTTTGGAACCCCTAGAGCCATTCTTAGTGATGGCAGATCACACTTCTGCAACAAAGCTTTTGTGGGGTACTTGTAAAGCATGGTATCAAGCACAAGGTAGACACACCTTATCATCCGCAGTCGAGTGGCCAAGTTGATTCTTCCAACCGGGAGATCAAAAATATTCTAGCAAAAACTGTGAACGCAAATAGGATCGACTGGTCAAGAAAGCTAGATGATGCATTGTGGGCACACTGTATGGCATACAAAACTCCAATTGGTACTTGTCCTTATTGGCTCATCTTTGGTAAAGCATGTCATTTACCCGTGGAATTAGAACACAAAGCCATGTGGGCTTTGAAGTAGTTATATTTTGAATGGGCTGAAAAGGCGAATTTGAGGTTGACGCAACTCAAAGAACTGGAACGGTTCCAGTTCCATGCTCATGAAAGTGCGGCTATGTACAAAGAGAGGATGAAGTTTGTCCACGACAAGAAGATCTTGAGGAGAGAGTTCAAGGCGGGTGATTTGGTCTTGCTCTTTAACTCGAGGCTTTCCAGTCAAGCTCAAATCCAAATGGTCCGGTCCCTTCAAAGCAGTAAATGTCTCACCGTATGGAGGGGTAGAACTAGAATAAACAGACGGGTCCCGGATATTCAAAGTGAATGGCCAATGCATCAAGCATTACTTGGGCATTAATGGTGAAAAGCATTTGGTGGAGTAGCTGCCTCTCAAAAATATCCCTTGCCCGACCACTGAGTCAAATTGAAGGAACATCAATCTCGTCGTGCTGTGACGTTCTATCAAGCGCTTCATGGGAGGCAACCCATGGGTGGTAACACCCTTTTTCTCTTTACATTTTTAATTTTTAATGTTTACCAAGTCTGTTGGAGTGCAGGGAGCTCAAAAGATCTCAACACTTGGTGAAACTGCTTGAAAAAGTGAAGGAAAAGGACAACCTGAAAAATGCGGTAGAAATGAGGTCGCATAATTCATCTGCAGTCCGCAGATCCACCGCATACATAATCAGAGAAGAGCCAAAATTGGCAGTTGGAAATGCAGTGGAAATGTTTATTCTGTTGTCTGCATGTTGAATCTGCGATCGCAGATTTGACCGCATTTGAGGCCTTCTAAAATCCTTCACACCCAGATTGCAGAACACACATGCGATCGCATATGTGCTCTCCGATGCGTTGGCCACCGCAGATAACACCACATAATAGCCAGGTATGTTTCACTTACACTCCATTTCAAAACAAAACAAAAACAAAAACCAAATAAAAGAGAAAACAGGAAAGCGACAGAAAATAAAGAAAAATGAAAAAATATCGAAAAAGAGGCAAGGAAATCCAATCAACACCAAGATAGGACAATCCCCACACTCACAAACCACTCTCTAATTGGCACTTTTGCACTGATCCTGTTATGTAAATCTCTTCCACTCTCTTTCATTCGAAGCTCGTATGCATAGGTTTGATATAAGTTAGTTTGTGTGATTGCTTGTTGCTAAAAATGGTCGCATTTGGCCTAAGCATGTTGGGGAAATGGGATTTAACAAAATAGGGTAGCCATTGTAGGAGACTAGGGTTTTTTGCTGAGAACGATGAGTTCTACGATCCGCATGTATGATATGCGGACCGCATTGTGGTCACAGACCTAATCCTACGTCACCTGGAGACGATGATGTTCTATGGTCATTATGCAATCACAAACTCATTATGTGGTCTGCAAAATGACCGGATCTTCGACTCCTTTATTTGTTGAGCAAAATGGTAAAAATGCGGTGGACAATGCGGTCGCAGAATTGATTGCGGTCCTTATATCTACCGCATATTGAAATAGAGAATTGGAAAAAATTGAATGTAAAATGATCATTCTGCGATGACTCAGCGGTCCGCATAGTAGTTTTGCGACAGTATAATGCATCGCAGATTGAAAATCTTGTTGGACATGCGTGTCTGCGGTGAGTCTGCGGTCCGTTGAGTGGTTATACTACCGCAGAATGAACCGCATTTTTTACTTTTCTTTGTGAATTCTCTAAATCTTCTCTCAAAGTATTGACGTGTTATTCCACCCTTGTGCAGATATGTCTCCCAGATAAAAGCGAATAACGACCAAGCCTCCCCAAGGAAAGAAACAAAAAGTTGAACATGCACAGCAACATACCTCCCAACTTGAGGAGGTGGAGCTTCGTCCAAAGGTAGACATACATGCTGAAGCCCGGAGATAGCAATGGGCCAAAGGTGGAGAATACCATCTCCGCTGGGGAGTTGAGTGGTCCAGGGACAAGTATAAAGTAGGGCTCCTCCGAAGGTTGCTTCTTCCTGAAAAGAAATTAAGTCTAAATGGGCTGAAGGAGAGATACCCTAACATCCTCTCTAACATCAAGCAGAGAAAATGGATCGCTTTCACTGAGCCTCTTGCTGAGTACAATGAATCAATGGAGCGTGAGTTCTATGCATGCTATGGAGCATCTAGAACCAATCACCATAAGTGTCAGAGGATGTATTTAAAGAAGGTAGAGGTTCGGGGCTTCACCATCAAGTGCAGTGCCAAGGCCATAAACAAACTACTTGTCCCGGAGTGGGAAGATGACATATTGACGGGGGAGTATGATGCCATGTTTGCAAATAAAGGGGGTGAACGTAGCTGGATTTCCTCCATCATTGCAAGTGGGACTCCAGCATGGATACAACCAGGACACAGGATGTACAAGGAAAGTTTCTCGTGGGAGGGACGATACTGGCTGGCATTCCTCGCCTCTAGATTGATCCATACGTAGAACGAAACAGAAATTGCAGTTGAGAAGGCTCTCCTGGTAGCATGCATGATGCAGGGCATCAAGATCGATGTGTGGTCCATCATATTTCAAGATATGGGTGAGCGGGCCATGCAAGATGCTACTTCTCTCCCATTCCCAGCACTGATCACAGCTCTATGCCAAGCGGATAATGTCCTAGTGGATGTCCAGAAGGAAAAAATGGGCAGGGAGGCAGGTGTTATTTATATAACCCGTCTTAGTGACGCAGTAGTGCTTCCCGTTTGGGTTGTTCAGGAGGACCTTCTTTCATCCCAACCTAGTGTCACTCCTCAAGAAGATGCTGCAGAGTCTTCTACTCCTCAGACTGCCCCTAGATCTACCACTGTTCAGACTCCATCTACTCCTCCGGCAGTCTCAAAGCTTGGTATATTGGCCAAACATGTAAACGCCAAAGTTGACCATCTTCTGAAGACTTTGCCTAATTTGATCAAGCAAGCCCTCACTCCCATGCAAGCGGTCGTGAAAGATATTCATCAAAAGCAATCAGCGTATGCGGAACGGCAAAAGGGAATTGATCCGTGGGTGGAGAAATTAGAAATAGGTGTGGTGAGTGGCCTGCTGGACCTCAAGAAGGAGGTTGCCTCTATGAAGGGCGAATTCTAAAAAATGTAATATTTGGAATTTGATCTTTCATCCCTCTTTCCCTAGGAAGGTGCTCATGGGACAAGCTCAGCTCCAGAATTGGGGCTTGATTTCACGAATTTGATGGTGGATCCTGTGGTTCCTACTCCTGGAGGCTCTCATACCGATGCTCCCACCGGCCATATTGATATTGATTTTGATGAGGAGACCGGTAGCTCAGACAAGTTGGAGGGTGACGGAGATGATGAGGAAGAAGATAGTTTGGTGTTCTCCAGTGATGAATCCCCTTAGCTTGTTGATAAGGGGAAGATGGTTGCTGTGGTTTCTACTCAGGATGATGAGGTAACAGATGCTACTGCTGACGAGGTGGAGAGGGCACTGATGAAGATTGCCCTAGAGAGATCTTTGATTGACAGAGGGGTCCTACCGCTCCTGTAGCATCCCCAGCTACAGCAGGTGCATCCAGTAGCTATAAGGTGCCAGCATATGATATTGTCCCTCCTGCCTCAGTGCTAGTTACACTGCCTGTTTCTTCTCCTACTTCAGAAGAGCCACAAGCGGAGGAAATCGCACTCCCGACATTAGAGGGTGATCCATCCAGCACTCAGCCAGCTACCGACTCCCATCGCACTTAGTGTGCCTCAGGGAGCTTCCCCTTAAACCCTACTCTTTACTTCTATGCATTGGGGACAATGCATCATTTATTGTTGGGAGTGGACAGGTAGCTTTATGTGATTTTTGTTGTGTATATAGTTCTGTATATAGCTGGAAACTCATGTATCTGTGATATATGACTTTGGTATATGAGTTATGTATGATTTTTGTTTTTTTATAAAAGTTGTTGAATTCATGTTCGTGTTTGTTAAATAACATTTTGTGAATCAATTCCCCGTGGTTTTTCTTTTTATGGTTCTTTTCTAAGGGTGTAACAGTATAATCAGGATCTTAGGTGTAAATCAGTGTGACCGGTTTGGTGTAATTGCCTAGTATCGAGCATGTGTATCTGTACATAGCAAATACCCTTCCTATAGTCATTCTTGTCAACTTTTCCCAATGATAGATAGATTGATGAATGCCTTAAGGGAATTTGTCTATAAGATCAATTTTGTGAATCTGAGGGTTGCTTTGTGACTCTATGGCAACCTAATGGTATACTTATATTTATGATGAAAGCTTTGAGTTGCAAAATGTTTACTCGGAAGCGTCAACTTATGTAAATGAAACGGTTCATGTACCATGTGTGTGTGAGTTCCCTGTTTGTATGTAATTCTCGTATTTACTTCGGTCATCTAGAACATTCCCGGTTAGTCTTTGGATGCTAATGATAGTATTGTTGGTTTCAGGAATGATAATTAGCATTCGTTGTGATTATGTGCAAAACCTCTTTAGCCTTTCAAGTCTACCCGTGCATAAAGGATACCACTAGCACCCAATTTGAGCCTTTTTAACCTTTCCTTGGCCAACTCATTACAAGCCTTTCCCGTTTTGAAAATCAATTTCCTCTCTCGAACCCGTCCCCCTCTGAACACTAAGAATGAGGCTAAAAGCCTAAGTTGGGGGTAAGGGAAAAGTGGAAGATCGTTATGTGAGTCTACGGCATCATATCTCAAAAGAGTTTGGGAAATTGTTCAAACTCCAAAAAAAATGATAAGCTAAAGCAAGAGAAGAAAAAGAAAAATAAAAGAAAAACTCTAATAATTCTTATGTTTGCAAAATTGGGAGTCTTGAACAATAATGAAAAGGCATGTAAGGTAGCTGTATACTGGAGACTAGACGAAAACAAAGATAGGGAGGTCTGAAAAGGAATGCAAAAGAATGGTAAGATGTGATTAGTGTTCAAGAGGGTGAAGTCACTTGTACCCAAATGTTAATCCAACCCATCCCTGAACCTACATTACAAGCCAAAAAGCCCTTACGAGACCTCCAACCGAACATTCTTGAATAAGCGGAGAGTTAATATAAGGGCAAGCCTATGATATGACATGTTGTAACACTTGAATTTCTTTCTGAGAGTGAGTGTGTTCGTAAATGATCCCTCTTTGTCTTATTTGTAAATATTGTGATTTTGGGACTTTCTTTCTGGTAAGCGTATATGAACTGTGGAATTGAATTGAAGTTGAGCTTTTTGAGTCAATTGAACGTGAACTCAACTGAGGGTAGCATCTAGTCACATTGTTGAGGCTCTGAATTCACAGGATTGATTAGTTTTCTTTGTACATACTTCTAATCTAGGAAGGGTTAAGCAATTGTAAATGCATGCTCGAAGAACTAGCAATGATTACCATCCTGAGTCACTATTGTTTCATATTTGTAAATAGATTAAGAATAGGCTGAGTATGTTTTGCTTTCTTGAGGACAAGCAAGAGTTTATGTTGGGGGTGTTGATGTGCCGAAGAAATTTGGCACATTTCAATACTAATTTCTTAGATTCTAGCTTGTTTAATGCAATTATAAATGATTCTCCTGTAGATTTGTTGTTCTTACAGCACAAGAGGAAAGGAAGACCAAGGATATAAAAATGGATGCAAAAACAGAAGAAAAGAGCATGATATTGCACAAATGCCAATATGCAGTCTAGTCTGCGGTCGTAGAACACACATGCGGACCTCAGACTCGTCTCTCACATCGCAGAGCATTATAGGGTCTAGAACTAAAAATCAGTTCAAGAATGCGGTGCAATATGCAATCGCAGAATCAACATGCGGACTGCAGATGCGCCGCAGAACAAAGAAGAAGAAACTCAAGGTCAAAGATGCGGTGCAAATATGCGGTCACATAACTCAAAAGCGGACCAGAGAATGGACCTGCAATGAAGGCCTGGCACCTAGGGTTTTGGATCTGTGGAGCGGCTGCTCAAAATTCGGACCGCAGACCTGTTCTGCGACAAGTCTGCGGTCGCAGACGTGACCCGAAGGTCAAATTGCGGACTGCAGACCTGTTCTGCGACAAGTCTACGGTCACAGACGTGACCTAAAAGGTCAAATTTGTCCAATTTCTGCCCCGAAGTTGGTCCATCTATAAATTGTTTTAAGAGACCTTTGTGGACTTATCTTGTGTTACCTTTTAGCTACACTCCAAGAAATTAATATTCCCTCTTTTTGTAAGCTTTTGGGTGAAGAATCATTTCTTTGTAAGCATTTATGACACATATTATTAGTTGGTTTTTGTGTTTTAGCATGTGTAGCTAGTTTTAAATACTAAGGTAGTGGATCCTAAATGGGTGTTATGTTAATGGGTGTTAAACATTGAATATATATATATAATGGTTGGTTGATATTTATTTACTTCTTATATTCATTCATTGTTGGTGGTTGCAAACATTTAAAAAAGCCATTATATTCTTGCTTTGCTTGGGAAAGTGGGTTAGAATTTGGTAAAAGTAAATATCAATGACTCAAGGCGTTAAACCTTGTTTGATAAAATCGCTTTGGAATAAGTGGGTTTTACTTGGCATTTATTGATGGTTCTTAATAGCAACTCTTTTATATTTCAGAAAATCATATAGAGGAAATACTACTTGTTCATTGGAGAATAGTGGGTAGTATCTTAGTCATCATTTGCATATCAAAAGGACCTTCCATTAGAAATATATCATATTAACACCGGTGAACATCACACTACATTAAAGGGGACACTACCTTGGTTGCTTTTATCCACTTGTTTACTCATTAATTGTTGAAATTAGTTGTTTCTCAAACTCAACAATCATACATACTCTTGTCACCACACACTATTCTCTCTTGTTACAATTAACCAAATTGAGATTGAACTCACGTTGAGCAACACACTGAAAAAGTAAGATTTTCACAGCTATTCCCTGTGGGATTCGACCCAACCTTGTTGGGTTATTATATTTGACATCGACCGCCTTACAGTATTAATTAAAGTGTAATTTGAGCATATCATAGATTGGAAAAACACTAGTTAGAATCTTCTCTACGTTGTCTTCTTCCAGATAGCCCTTCCAAGAGACTCAAGTTTGTTTGTCAATGTAGTGAACCTAATATTCTCATATTGAGAATATAGTAGAGTTCCTCTTGACCTCTTCACCTGAGGTGTTCCTTCATGAGCCACTTGTAAAGTTTCCTAAATCTCCTTGGCAGTTGTACAACCTTGAATCCTACTGTACTCATCAGGACCAAATCCATACACTAGCCATTTCTTAGCATTAGCATTTTTCTCCCACTTCCTCAAGTCTTCAGCAGTACAATCTGCTCTAGTCTTAGGCACATCCAATCCTTCAGCAGTCTTCTTGGTTGTAGCTAAAAGACCATCAGTGACGATGTCCCAAAGCTCATAGTCTTCATCCATGGTGTGGTCTCTCATTCTGTTTTTCCAGCAAGAGTAGTAGAGTCCATTGAAGAGTGGAGGTCTGGCAGTAGAATGTCCTTCCCAATTCCCAGGTGGTGCACTCATGTTGATCTTTTTCCTAAGGTGTTAACCTCATCAAGGATAACCCTCTATGATACAAATTGATTTTAAAAAACATCACTACCACACAAGAGGCGGGGTGATTTGTGTGGTATCTAATTTTCGCGTTTGAAGAATCTGGTTCTTCTAAGTGTTCTAATTACAGCAGTTTGCGGAATAATAAGAACTGAAAGTAAAGTGCACAGAGATTTTTACGTGGAAAACACCTGGCTCAAAAGGTGAAAAAAAAAACCACGACCTACTACTCAGTAGAATTTTCCCAAACTCCACTAAAATCAATGAGCCAAAACAGCATTTACAAATACTCTTTGTAAACTTAAGGATTAAACTCTAATCCCAGTGTGGCACACAGCCTCAGCTGCTGAGACACTATCAAGTTAACTCTGACTTGATGACTCAAGGTGCCTAATATAATTGCTTATAATAAAGCTGAAAGGTACAATTTGAAAACCTACTACAATTGAACTAAAACAAACAGATGGAACTAGTTCTTCTCTCTTAGTCCATGTAGCTTCAGGCGTAGACACTTGTATCTTGCATATATAGCTCGCAAAACATACTCGCTTTATTTGCTATCAAATATGCTTTACTTCTGCTTGTGTGTGTTACCTATAAAAGAGAAACAACAAAATAATATATTAAGTTAGTAGTTAGATTTTGATTACAACTCCACTACTCACTCATCTGTAGTCCATTTAAATCCTTAGCCAATACAAACTCTAACTCTTATCCTTACTTAGGATAAAGTTCTCTTCACATAAGGATACTGTCCTCCTTATCCAAAATGCAATCTTTTCGATTACGTTCAGAAGTTATTGATGCATGCTTTTTAGTGCATATCTTCCTCACGTGCTTCACATGTGCCCTGGTTAATTCAGACTGTGTAGTACAAGATGGACCAGGTCCTTCCATAGGTTCATTTGTCAATCTTCAAAACTCCAACTGAAACTTGGGCCAACATTACAATTATTCTGATGGAAAGTGAAATGAGTTAAGCAGCCTTCATCTATAATCACACCTCCCAGTCCCGTATGTTTTTTCGTTTCAGAAAAATTACCAAATTGAGAGAAACAAACAAGTGCTCGAGGCTTCATACTTCGTCGCTCAAACACTTAGGGGACTAAATATTATACAGAGATACATGTGGAAAAGCAAGGGTGCGAATATCGATAAAAATTGAGTAATATTTAAAGAAAAATTGAGTTATAAAGAGACAAGTGCCGAGCAAAAGTTATGAAGTTTTCAGCATTCATCAAAGTGTTCTTTCCCATCAAAATAAATGGAGATATAAGACACTCATCATAGTGTTCTTTCCCATTAAAGAAAATGGAGATCTAAATCATCATATGTGTTTATATCATGGAAACAACGAAGTCACCTCTCAAAACCTTCCTAGCATATAAAGATATGATCATGACTATGTATTGAAACAGGTTATAAGGAAAACCCTTGTATGATTAATTTTTTTATTTTACAATAATCTGTTACAAGAAAAACAGTTACCAGAAAGTTATAGATGTATTTCAAATACATGTAATGTATTATTTAAAAAACTTTTCAAGGTTCATGGATAAAAACGTATTGGATTTATTTCGAACAAAACATGTGTGTTTCTATTTCTTCCATTGTATTATAATACCATTTTGAAGTTGAGACGTCTTTTTCATTAAGTGTCGATATATATAAAAGGTCCCTCTTTTATTAACCTCGTGTTATTAAGTCATGAGAGTAATCGTAAAGCATTTGCAAATGATAAAAATGCTAAGTTATTCCCCAATACACTAAGAAATGAAAAGGCAAGAATAGAATATATGGAAGTACTAAAAAACTTCTCAATATAGTAAAAAAGACTTGGTAGAAACTTAGTCATCGAAATGTTTATACTAGTGCCCCATTATGATAACTGGGGACGTTTTTCAAAATATCTTAAAAACTAACTAAGGGACAAACCATCATTCATCAAAAAGAAATTAAAACAAGTAATGAGACATAAACTGGTCACTGAGAGGTTAGAGCATCACAAGTTACGACCTTAGCTTCAATTTCAGGAACAACCATAGGCATGGTATCAACTTCTAAAGACGCAGCAACATGTGCGGTGTTAGCTTGACTTGAAGTAATAGGTTTAACGGGGTGAACAAGAGTCATGGAAGCTTCAGCTTCTGCTGACTGAGTCATGGATGTTTCACCCTCTGGAGCTTGAGCTACAACATTTTCAACTTCAAGAGCTACGGCCACACATTCTTCGTTTGCAGGTTCTTCAGCCACGGGAGCCTCAATTGACAGAGAAGGGAAGTTAAGTGGTTGTTGAGTCTTTTCAATAGCTTCTAAAACTTTGGCCAATTATGAATCTAAATCAAAGTGTTCTTGGCTGGCCTCAGTTAAAGCATCACGACGAGAGTTCAGAAAAGCCCAACTCACCTCCGTATCCAACTTCTCTTCAAGAAGTTCATAATCCCTCTCCCATACGACAAGCTCATTCTTTAGCTCTTCATTTTCAGCTAAAGTGGAATCAACAGAAGCTTGCAGGCATGAGAACTCTCTAAAGCGTGTACCTTACCAGAAGAGATTCTTAAATCAACTTGATCTTGAGTCAAGCATTGTACCAACTCACTTGCATAATCTTCATTTTTTGCTCAGAAATGCCTTATGTTCTCTGATCTCTTCACTTGACTTTGACAGCTGCTCTGAGAAAGAACACTCAAGGCGCTCCAGGTTATCTCTACTTACCTGCAACTCTTCAATTGTTCCTTGAGCATTTTCAAACTGCTCCTTCCAATTAGCTGCTTCTAGCTGAGCTCCCTTAGCTATCCTCTCGCCCTCGAGAATAGACTTCTCAGACTCACGGGCTTTTTTTTCTAGAAGGGAAATTCTTCCCATCAATTCTGTGGCAATGAGGTTAACCTAGACAAATCATGAAATTTAGAATCTAGAGATAAAAAAAGTTGTAAGTAAATAAAGGAAAAATACCTTTAAAGTAGAATGAACTATGCCATTCATTAAGGTTAAGCAGTTGTGGATGTTCATCTTCTCCTTTTCAATGTCTCCAATCAAAGGTTTGAGCTAAAACATCTTCTCGGACAGATTTCCTTAGAAGACTGTTACTGGTAGAAACTTCGATTGTCACGCTCCTCATAGCCATACTTTTACTTGTGGCACCCTCTTCTCTATGTTAAACACTGGAAGGAGGAACTATAAAAGGAGGAGCAGTGGAAGAAGTGAAAATAGCGGGAGTCGAAGTTGAAGCAGTAGAAACAGGTAAGGGAGCAAGAACAGATAAAGTTGGCAAAGAAGCACTTGTAGGTAAGGGAGAAATATAAGGAACGGAGAAAGAGGAAAGAGGAGGTTCATCCAAGACCGGACCTAACTCACCACTTTTGAAACCACTAATGAAGAGACGTTGAATGGACTCATTAGTGTCCTTGGGGATGGTCTCGTCATCAGAAAGAAGGTGAAAAGGTTCGTTAAGAGAGGCATCGGCAGGAGAAATTGTAGCGTCATCTTCAAAAAAGATGCGTCTCCTAGCTATTGGCCTAGCTATCAAAGAGCTATAATCATCTTCATCTTCCTGAAAATTCTCTTGAACAACTTTCCTCTTCGACAGAGCTTAAGTTCTCTCCAAAGAGAGTGGAGTTTCAGAAAAGGCTTGAGTAGCGATAGCCACTTCAGTTGTCATTCCTCGAATAGCAAATCCCGATAAAAAGAAGGATAGAAGATTAAAAGTAGAGAAAAAAGAAATTAACATACTGCAAAGCATAAAAATGCATACCGTGAGTTATTACTTTCCAACCATAGTGATTGTAAATGGACTTCCAGGTTCTTGCCTCCATAGGCACGACTTTCGAAATTGAATCTACCCAACCACGAAAATTAGGAACGGGTACCACAACTCCCATGGTTGCTACAAAAAAAGCAAAAAAAAAAATGAAATAAGAGTGTTAATATTCATAAAAAGAGGTGCGGAAAAGAAGAAATGTCTACATGCAAGGTTCCAATTCTTAGGAAAAGGAATATTTGTTTCACCCACCAAACCAACTGTGTGTACCGCAACAAAACAAGTGTACCAGCCGTGATTTTTTGATCTTCAGGGCTTACCAAGACCCTTTTGCTCCTTGAAGCTGAGGTAAATACACCATTGCAAAATAACTTGGGGGAGTAAAGGTGAATAAGATGAGGGAAGGTAAAATCAACATATGCCTTAACAGACAAATGCCTCAAACAAGCCACTGCTCTCCAAACGAGTGGGCCAATTTTTCCTAAACAAACTTTGAAAAAAACGGCAAAAATCAAGTGTTACTGGGTCAGTAGCAGTAATAAATCCCAAAGTGAAGGGGTAAGTATAAACAAAAGAAAATCATGTCCTATAGGAAGATATTATTTGGATTGGATTAGGAATTACTAATTGAAGATCACTTATCCAACGGCAATCTCTTCGAACAATAGAGATCAAAGGTTCAGTAATCAGAGAGGGATAAATGTCAGCACGTTCTAAACTAACAATCTGTTTACGAAGAGATTCTCTATCATGATCAAAAGATAGATCATTAGGCACTATCTCCTCAACTAAGGTTCATGAAGAGGCTCTGAAGCTTCTTTTCCTTTTTGGAATAGGATTTATAGGTGAAAGAACTTCTAGTTCTAGAAACAATGCTAGAACTAGAAGAAGGTGGAGTGGAACTAGAGCTACCACCACGAACAGACCCTAGAATATGAAGTCTACCTCCTCTGCCACATCTGTGACTTACAGGGGCATTGGAAAAGCTATACAGAATAAAGAATCTTCTAGGGTTAGGGTTTGAAGACGACATGGTGGAAAAGGTCAAATTAAGGAAGAAGTGAATAGAGTTGAAGAACAAAGTACTTAGAAAAAACTTTATGAAGAAGAAGACAAGACAAAAATGGTTGAATTTATATATGAAACAACCGTCAAAAGCAAAGAAGTGTAATGATGGAAAGCCTAAAATAAAGGCAACTAGCTCTTCATGAATAGTAGAGTCGTAAAAGCCTTGGAAAAAGGCTGCAAAATAGCAGAACAAGTAAAAGGGTGACACGTGTACAGAAGCATTGAATGGAAAAGACAATTGAAGCATCAATGTTGTCATAACAATTCCCTTTTTTAATAAGATCAACTTCCCAAATATTTAATTGATAAATAAATAAAAAGTGGGGGGACCATCTGTATTGAGGAAAAACTGAATTTGTGCATAAAAGGTGACCTGTCACGTGTATTAGTCAAAATGGTCAAAGCATTATAACCAGCTACGAGGTACGGGCAATAACAAATACCGAAGAAGAAACTTAAAGAGGCACGAGTTTTTATTCAAATAACATGAGGCTCATAACTATTCTAAGTCATGTAAAGATAGAGGATCAGAAGGAACTGAAAGAATGAATATGATAACCCATGAGAGGCCAAATTCAACATTAAATGCCAAATACGTTAGGGAATTTGTATTTAATGTAAATGATTGAGTAACGTTTCTTTTAATGTCATTTATTACCCAGCTTCATTAAGACAAATGTATTACATATTCTCCTAGAATCGACTATAAAAGGGGAAGGACTTAGCATATGTAACACACGAAATACGATTGAGATATCACTGTAATACTAGCTTGTTTATTACTTTACTATTGCTCATAAAAATCTTTTTTTATTTCTGTCTCTTGATTATCAGTAACTCGAATTTGTCTTACTTTCTAACTTTGATCAAAGACTCAATTTTTTGGTTAAACACCAACAAAGTGATATTAATAACTCCTAACAAAACTATCCATATCGTTCAGTATATACTATTTTGTTCTTCAAGTTTTATGGGAAAACACTACTAGTACCATGTTATGCAAAACTGTAGTTCTTACAAAAGATCTACTTTACTTGGAAAATTATTCTGTTCTCTCTATCTGGGACCATTTCGAACGCTAACAACGGTTTACTTGTAGTACATAGTTTTCGAGTATTCTGTAGCAAAGCTGCCATGATAATGATGTCTGAATATTTCTCTCAGTTATTCTTGTGATTAAGTGAGAATTTGAAGTTTATAGATTTAGAATTTTAATTATTTAGAGTTATTAATTTTTAAATTAATAATTTATATGTGTTTAATAAATTTTTTAAGATAATTATAATCGTTGAACCAAATCTATTGGATTTGGCCGAACCGTAGACAACATGCTAGCTCCGCTCCTGCGACTATGCCTATAACGTATGAAAGGTCAACTACATCTTGACTAATCTATGTTGAAACATAAATATGTAGTTCATCATTCATATTGAATTGGCCATGAAATTGAGAAGCATATATATGTGATCAATGGTTATTATTATCAAAAATAATTATTCAATATACACAAAATTAAATTAACGATCTAGTAAGCGAATATCGTTATCCTAGAATTTTGGAACCCATAAAGTTAAACATTACTAACTCTACCACTGTTATATATTATGGTATTGTTATTTTAAGAATATTATTCTTTTTGGTTGTACTTAAATTTTATTATATCATATCGTTATGTAATGATGAAAAGTGTCATTTTATGGAACGATCGAGTCATGTCATTTTCTTTTATTTTTTTATCTTATCTTGCTCTGTTTTATTGTTAAATGTTCTTATTTTATCCTTTACCTTATATTATTATATAATAATATAACCTTATACATTGCTTTTTCTTTGTAATATTGCAAGTTTATTCATTATATTGTTGGTGCATGACTTTATGAAATGACGACAAACTATCCAAATATTTTATACATCAAAACAATACAGTTATATAGGGTAAAATATATATATATATATATATATATATTAAACGATCACATAAGAAAGTGACATGTGGAGGTGAAGACAGAAGGCAGTCAGATCTGGAGTCAGCGAGCTCGTCTGAGAGAATTATACTCATAAAGGAGAAATAAATATATGCCACCTGGTTGAATTTAATGAAGAATATTTTATAATATTAAGTATGCGATTTGTTGATAAGTGGGGATTTTGACTGCTTATTAGCACCTTTTAGCTTTTGTTTTAGTCTGAAAGTATCCAATTGTGTTCTGAAACAAATAAGAATGTACAAATTACAGGAATGCTAGAAGTTTGGTATCCCAGGATGAAATACGATGCAAAAAAGAGTGTTCCAAAGTACAAGGCAATAAATGGCACAGAAGCACAAATACGCGGTCCGAAAAATGAATTCTACGACCACTAAAGAATTTGTGGACCGCAGAATTCCATCTAAAGCCGCAAAACAATAAAAAAAGTCTAAGAAAATTTTCAGAAATGTGGGGACCACACATGAATTGTGCAACCGCAGAACTAGGCTAAGAGTCAAAGATCATAGAGTATGCAAAAAGATCAAGTCCAGGGGCCTTTGTGAATTATGGACCACACAAGAATTGTACGGCCGCATAAGATTGCCCCGCGGCCGCAGTAAAGAATTGTGCTTCCGCTGCAAGCTGCAGAAATTTATGGACCGCACATGGAATTTGGCTGCCTCAAAACCTCCAGAGGGGGGAGGGGGAGTGGATGATGATCAAGGAGATGAGGTTCTTCCCAAAGTTAAAGTAAATAGAAGAGGTCGACCGCCTCAACATAATGTTCCCGTCCCTCCCCCACCTCCACTAAAATCGGCTGTTGTCAAATGAGGGTTATGAAAGTTCTACAGTCATGCCCCGCATTACGGCGAGAAACTTCCAAATCACCAACATAATTCTTACACTACTTGAGCAACGAGGATTCTTCACTGGGACTCCGAGTCAAAATGCTTACAAGCATCTCAAAGGGTTCATCGATAATTGTTGGGGGAACAAGCAAACCAATATCTTCGAGGACGTGCTGCTGTTGACGCTATTTCCCTTTTCTCTTCGAGGAAAGGCATTGGATCGGTTAGAGAGATTGCCCAATCATTCCATCCATAAATGGGATGAGTTGGCGGAACAAATTCATTGCTAAGTTCTTCTCTCCGAGACATATGGCAACACTTCGGGATGAGATTCTTGCATTCAAGAAAGAGCCCCCTGAGTCATTGCACGTGATTTGGGAAAGATATCGTGCCATGGTAAAAGAGTGGCCGAATAATAATATGACCGAGGCCATGATCCAACAAAACTTCTATAGGAGGGGAAACACAACAACTCAATATGTGGTAAATTAACTCGCTGGTGGGAACTTGATAGAATCCTAGGAAGCTCAAATCTATTCAAATACAAGGTTGAAGCTTTGGAATCTCAAAGAGGAATTAATGTTCAAGAAGAGTCCAAATCAGGCCATTGTTGGACCAATTTGGCATCTATAATGTGTCCAAACTTGCAGCCCATGAAGTCCTACATCAAGCCACATTTTAATAGCATAAAAGGGACTTACTTGATGTCTAAAAAGGGTTAATAGGCATGCTAGCTGTTGAGTGCAAGTTGGTGCCAAGTTGCTTGCAAATTTCCTTCAAGATTTCCAAAATTTTCAAGATTCTGTACTAGATTTGTTTGAGACTTATTTCCATATATTATGGGACTATATTAGGTTATTTTTTCCTTTTCCTGATTTTTTGGAATTACTTTCGAAGAATGACTTGGTCTTTTGCTTCTTAGTATATTCCTTTTCCTAAGGTAGTTGGACTTGTTGTCCAAAGTAGTTTAGGAATTTATTTCCTTTTTTTCTTGGTAGAATTTCCTGATCTCTCCCTATATAAAGGAGTATCTTCTTTGCTTTAGATTATTCAGATTATCAATAAAAATTGTGAGATTTCTATTGCACTCTTGTGTGTGGCTACTCTTGGATTTATTCTTCAACCTTCAAGACTAAACTTAAGGTGGTAAGATTAAACTCTTTAGAAATCTTATATCACTCCTAGGTATTCAAGAAAGGTAGTAAGTTTATGCATATTGTTGCTCTTGTTATTCTAAAGGTCCGGGTTTCACAATCTATCTCTTGTTTTTAAGTCTCTACTAAAGATGATTAGTTCTTCTTTAGTTAATTGTTGTTGTTAGGATTAAACTTCAAGAACAGACTTCTTGAATTCAAGAAACTCTTTCCTGAATTCAATCTATCTTTAATTTTTTCATTTTTTCGTTTCTTTATTTTCTTCTAGCTTCCGCACGTTTCTTGATTTTTCTTGTTTTTCTTTTGTAATTCTGGAATTCACTATCGTGTTGTTATCAATTGCTATCAGAGTATATGCTAATCAATATTTCAATCTTGATAATCTTGGGAGGTTCTTGAAAAAAAATTTTAAAAAATGAAAATAAAAAAACACAAAAAAAACAGCCAAAAAAGTGTTATTGCTCATTACTATGTCAAAATTCAAGTGTTATTTGGTTTCCAAAACAAGAAATGAAATAAGAATAAGTTGGAAACACGTTCTCAATGCAATATACTAAAACGTGTGTTCTTTTGTGTAGGTTTTGATGAATGACAAACGAAGCGAAAATTGATATATGACGAAGTTCAAGAAACAAGCGCACAATTGATATACAACGAGATTCAAGCTCAAGACAAAGTTTTATAAGTTTAATTGAGTCATTCTTATTTGTGATCTTGATCCTACAACTTGACTCGTAACATGGCTTCTCTCATAAAACTATTTTCCAAAATCATGCATATTTAATTTAACGTCAAATGATTTTAAATCATGCATATTTACAGTAGTCAAAATAATTTTTAGACATGCCTTAAAAAATCTGGACTAAGATAATCGATTATGTACTTATGATAATCGATTGTTTTTAAGCCAAGACTGCATGACAATCGATTGTGAGTAAGACAGTGAGCATCAGGTTTTTCAAACCTGCATGACAATCGATTGTGACCAAATGACAATCGATTGTGATGAGGCAGTGTCTATCAAAGTTTTTCAAAACACAGAATAATCGATTGTGAAGCTAATGATAATCGATTGTGAAGAGACAGTGTCCTTCAGATTTTTCAAAGTCACAAAATAATCGATTGTGAACTTATGACAATAGATTGTGTTGAGGCAGTGACTTCCAGACATTTTCAAACTATTAAATAATCGATTGTGAGTATAAAACAATCAATTGTCAAGAGGCAGTGTCTATAATGATTTTCAAAAACTGATAAGTAATCGATTGTTGACTTTGTGCAATCGATTGTGAAGCTGACCGTTGTCGTAAAGTTTTCAAATACCGTCATGCAATCGATTATTGATTCTGTATAATCGATTGTTTTGATTAAAATCCGGAAAAGATTTTTTTTGAACGTTATTGGGTAATCGATTATTGATTTTGTATAATCGATTATTTTGATTAAAATCCGGAAAAGATTGATTTTGATTTTGTATAATCGGTTCATTTGTCAATCTTCACAACTCCAACTGAAACTTAGGCCAAGAATTTCCCCATTTTTGAAGACGACAAACTCAGTGCTTATTGTGATTAGGAAACCTGCGAACTCAGCTAAAAATCAACACTTAAAAATTTTGACTTATCATCAAGGAGATCAGATTTAGGTCATAAACATCACTAGAATTTTATGAACAACATCTTCCCCGTTTTGGCATCATCGAAAAGTTGCATTAATACAGTGAATCCTCGAAGTTAATTAATACTCATGTCCACTGGGGCAACAGCAAGTGCATAGTCAAGTTAATCAAAAATTAGCTTAAGAATAACTATTTAGAACAAATTCAACACGAAAAAGACAAGCTTCATTCATTAATTAATAAGGTGTTTCTATAGTGCAGTCCACAAAAAGAAAAATAAAACATCCAATCATGAGCAACAAAACAGAATAAGAACATACAAGAACTTCCTAAACTGGAAACTGGAAACTGGAAACTGAAGGGTTACTAGACTAGACACTAATGATAAAACACCTAAGGCTTGGAAATACTGGAGGGTTGGGCTTGTAGAAGATTTAACATTTACTGGAGCATACCTTTATTTTTCTCCTTTTCATTAGAAAGTTCAACTCTCAGCCCATTTCTTTCTCCCTCCAAATCAGCAATTATGGCATTGAGCCTTGCAATTTCAGCATCATTTGTCCAAACTTCTTGAACCAAGGCCCTGACCTTGCCGTTCACAAGAGTTTTCCCAGATGGACGAGGTTCAACAGGGGTAGCATTGAGCAGATAGTCACAGGCTTGAAGGGTCTTGACACCAAAGTGTTCCATGTCGGAGGCCATTTCCCACTTTTTCAGAGGAACATGTAGTCGTTCAAGCACAATAGTCAAGATAAAACCATAGGAAATGGCATGAGCCTTTGAACCATTTATCACCCGATCAAGTAGCTTCACCATAAAGACATACCAATTGATGTGCTTCCCTTCATTCATACACTGCATGAGCACTAAATCCATATAATTAGCTGTATTCCTTCTTTCCTGTCTGGGAAGAAGGCACTTGTTGACAAATTCAAAAAGTACTTTGTGCTCTGGCCTCATCTTACTTTTATGTGATGCCCTTTACTCAGGCACCTCTTCAGCTTTGCTGGTGTCACAGAAATTCCTTGTTATTTGCAGCTTAGAAGGCAACCCATCCAAGCAAGGCCACCTCTGCCTTATATAACCATCATATCCCGCACAAGGGATACCCAGAATCTTTCCCAAATTTTCAGCATTGAATTTCACTTTGACACCCCTCACTGTACTAGTCACCTGACCATTCTTCACTTTTCCATTGGCCATGAACTCCACTAGTTTCTTCCTTGCCAATTTTCCATCAATTTGAAGGACCACGTCCTTCCAGCCTTGTGCCTCCAGTGCTGTGACAAGCCTTATCATGCCTGGCTCCTCCAAGTCTTTCAGAAATCTTCCCTTCAATAATTTTCTTTTGTTAAAGTTTTCATACCTATCCTGTTCTTCTTCAGACTCACTTTCATCTCTTTCTTCTTCTTCAATAATGGGTACGTTCACTTGTTTTTCCTTAGAGGCTGATCTTGTTCTCTTGGCAAGAGAGGATTCAACAGGAACTAGTTTGGAGGGCTTTCTATTGGAAGTTCTAGGCTCCTTTGATTTTGCAAGTGGAACCTCCACAGTAGTGTTTCTTTCTTGATGGACCAGTTCCATCTCCTCTTACTCCTCCTCAGCTATAACTTCTGAACTTTCACCTATATTCTATTTCCCATTTTCTTTTCTTTTTCTCTTACTCTCCTCTAAGGCTTTCTGCAACTCAACTTCACTCTCCCTAACCTTGCTTCTTGTTTTGCTAACCCTAGGAGCATACTTGGGTGTTGAGGGTTTGGATTCCTTGATTGGTTTGGACGCAACAGGGGTACTTTGTGAGGAAGCTTGCATTTATTGGGATCATTACTAGCCCAAACCTTCTTCATTATCACAAATAGAATTTCCTCCGCAGATAGACAAGGTTCAACAAATTGTTTGCTCAAACAAACTAACCATTCATCAACCTCTCCAGACTCACACCCCCTGAATTCGAGGCCCCATCTTCCCAACTCCCACATATAGCTAGCACCTTCTTCTTCTTAATTTTGTTCAATTTAACAGAATCACCCACAACAACATCTTTTGCAGCCCCTACCAGAACATGCATATTTTCTACCCTTTCCCCTACATCATCATAAACAACACTTAGATTTACCTCTTTTGGGGTTTCTTTATGTGTTACATTTTCATAAGGACCAGGTTCATCTCCTTCAGTGGCAGAGATGTAATGATCAGACTCAGAACTGGAATCAATTTCTTTTGCTGGAGATTTTTTTGTTTTGACTTGCCTTCAATCTTTCGTTTAGAGCTTTCCTCAAGGGACCAGTCGCAACAGCTTTTCTTGCTATTATTTTTGTGCAACAGAATCTAGGCTTTCAGGATTCACTAGGAGGTGTGGATGATGAAGTGGTGTAAGGTGACATTGGTGATGGGGTTGCAGGATTATCTTGGGGATTCTACATTTCTGATGAAGAATTTCTGGAAGGCTTGAGAAAATTTTGGACCATTTTTTAGGGTTGGGAGAAGAGAGTGGATGATCAGGGTTTTTATATGACGGTTATGAATGATTATAGGGGTTCTTAAAGAGTGATCATTATAGCTCCAGGAACGGAAGCTTTTCAGGTGTCTGCAGAGGTCTAACCAGCTTATAGTTCCGGTCTCCCTAGTAATTTATTAGGATTCACTAGAATGGCTAAGGTTTAGGAGATAAAGTTCCGTACACTTAGAATTATAACTTCAACGAAACTTGTTCAATTAGCCTCAACGGATAGAACTTTTAGAAGATTGGGTTTTCTAGAACTCTTCTCATGATTGAAAACTAAAACTTTCTATTTGTGCAAAGTGTAGAAACATACCTGACCTTTTTCATTAGCATGCATTGATGATGAACCAGGTTCTTCAAAGGAAACTTCTCTTGATTATGCCTCAAATGTCAGAATATAGAATTTGTATGAGATGAGTGAGTCACATAAACACATCTCATAGGAGTGTACTAATTACAGTATGAGACTGAGTAGATATTAGTCTAATATTCACAAGAATTAAGAACTCTTAAGCAAAAAAAAAACATTTTTTTTTCAATTTTTTTTCATTATGCATTCTGACATGACCTCTTAAGTGATCTTAATCATCCCTAGTTCCAATCGGTTCCCCTCAAAGTTTTCCTTACTTAGTGCATTGGTGAAGATGTCAACTATTTGTTTATCAGCCGCAGAGAATTCTTTGGAGATTAGCCCCTTTTCATAGTTGTCCCTTAAGAATTGGTGTCAAACATCTATGTGCTTTGTCCTTTTTTGATGAACGGGGTTTTTGTCAGACTGATTTCAATAGTGTCATCACAAAATATATGTATACATCCAACTTCAATTCCAAAGTCTACAAATTGTTGCTTGATCCACAGAAACTGAGCACAACATGAAACATCAACAATATACTTAGCTTCAGCAGTAGAGAGGGCCACTGAATTCTGCTTTTTTGTAGCCTGTGATACAAGGCAAGATCCTAGGAAGTGTGCCATACCTTACGTGCTCTTCCTATCCACTATATAACCTGCATAGTCATCATCAGCATATCCAATTAAGTCAAATTGCTACCTTTGGGATACCACAAACACATATCAGTTGTGCCTTTTAGGTATCTTAATATTCTTTTGCCTGCAGTCAAGTGTCACTCCTTTGGATTTTCCTGGAAACGAGCACAAAGTTCTATAATGAAACAAATGTCAGGTCTACCGGCAGTAAGATACAAAACTGAACCAATCATAGCCCTGTACAACTTTTGATCAATTGATGAACCAGGTTCACCAGCATCTAACTTTGTGGCAGTTGCAATAGGATTATCTATTTCTTTGGATTCTTCCATTTTAAATTTCTTGATTATTTCTTTTTTGTACTTCTGCTGTTGAATCATGGTGCCGTTTGGACTTTGTTTGATTTGCAAACCTAAGAAGAAATTGAGTTCTCCCATCATACTCATTTCAAATTCAGTGCCCATTAGTTTTGCAAAGTCCTGACACAACCAGTCCGTAGTAGCTCCAAAAATAATGTCATCGACATAAATTTGTACAACAAGAAGATCTTTACCTTTTTCCCTTAGAAACAAGGTTTTATCAATTTTACTTATTTTGTACACATTCTCCAGAAGGAATTATGACAATCTTTCATACCAAGCTCTTGGAGCTTGCTTGAGACCATAGAGAGCTTTACCCAGCTTGTATACATGGTCAGGACTTCTTTTCTTTCAAATCCAGGAGGTTGCTTCACAAACACTTCTTCTTTGAGATAGCCATTTAGGAAGACACTGTTCACATCTATTTGATGAAGAGGTAAATTCCATATGTGCGACAAAGACTATGAGGAGTCTGATTGTTTCAAGTCTAGCAAAAGTCTCATCATAATCAATGCCTTCCTCTTCACTATAGCCTTGAACCACCAACATTGCCTTGTTTCTTGTAACTGTTATATCTTCATCCAGCCTGTTTCTGAAGACCCATTTTGTCCCAATGACTGAACTGTCCTTAGGTCTTGAACAAAGTGCCAGACTCGGCTTCTTTCAAATTGATTGAGTTCTTCTTGCATAGCATTGATCCATTCTGCATCTTGTAGAGCTTCACTTACATTCATAGGTTCAATCAGGGACAAAAAGGCATCAAATGGAAACATGTTATTTAGTTGTGATCTAGTCTTGACTCCAGATGTGGGGTCGTTGATTATGTTCTCAATGGGGTGAGAACTCAGGTACCTGGAAGATTTTCGCACCAACTGATTTCTGCTAGCTTTTCCTTCATTATTATGTTATAGAGGAACAGGTTCAGGTACAGGATCCTTCAAAGAATTTTGTACACTTTCTCTCAGATTGGTTCCCCCTATCAGGTTGCCCAGGGTGAAAGGACTTGTTCCATCACCTGCTCCTTCCTTGGATACCTCCTTGACTCGTGATGTAACTTATGTGAGTTGTCTCACCAGTCCAATGGTTTCATCTTCATGTTCCTGTCTCTCAAAAATAGTGTCAGATTCATCAAACAACATGTACACTTTCTTCAACACATAGAATTCTTTTGTTAATCACTTTATATGCTATCCTATGTGAAGAATATCCCAAGAATACTCCCTCATTACTTCTGGGATCAAACTTACTTAGGGAGTCTTTGCCATTATTGTGCACATAACACTTGCAACAAAAAGCCCTAAGATGGGATATGTTTGGTTATCTCCCTTTAAGTAACTCATAGGGAGTTTTCTCTACAAGAGGTCTGGTCATGCATTTATTAATTATATAACAAGCACTGTTTATAGCCTTTGCCCAAAAGATATGAGGTAATTTTCTGGAAAGTAACATGTTCCTTGCCATATCCTCAAGGGTCCTGCTTTTCCTTTCAACTACCCCATTTTGCCGAGGAGTCCTAGGGGCAGAGAAATTATGATCTTTTCCATTTTCATCACAACATTCAGCAAACTTTGCATTTTCAAATTCAGTTCCATGATTAGACCTAATGGATGCAAGTTGATTTCCTAATTATTTCTAGATTTTTCTAACAAAAGCTGTGAATATTTCAAATGCGTCATCTTTAGAAGTTAGAAACAGCACCCATGTAAATCAAGAATAATCATCAATAAGCACCATAACATATCTTTTACCATATCTTCTCATGGCTCTCATTGGACCAAAGAGATCCATATGAGCGAGTTCCAACGTCTTGGACGAGCTTACCATTTTCTTAGGTTTGAAGGATGACCTTACCTGCTTCCCCCTTGCACATACCTCACAAACTTTATCTTACTTGAACTTGATATTAGGTAACCCTATCACCAAATCCTTGGAGACTAATTTGCTTAATCGATTTAGACTAGCATGACGAAGACTTTTGTGTCAAAGGATGGAATCATTAGTGAGTTCATTTTCAGAAAGAGTCTGCAAATATACAATTAAAATTTTGTTAACTCTTCTTCCCTACAAAACAATCTTGTCAGTAGTAATGCTAATCATAAAATATTTTAAGGAAGTGAAAGCCACAGGGTTGCCTCTGTCACATAGTTGTGACACACTTATCAGGCTATATTTCGAGCCATCTATCAAATAGACATTCTCAATAGAATGAGAGTCTATCTTTCCTACCTTTCCAACCCTAATGGTCTCACATTTTTTTCCATTTTCAAAGGAGACATTCCCTCATTTTAGGTTCTCAAGTGAAAGAAACCGGTCTTGTTACTAGTCATGTGTTTTGAGAAGCCATTATCCATGTACCATATTTGTCTTCTTCCTTTCACTTGGACCTGCAAAATGAAATCAGGGGTTAGTCTTAGGAACCCAAACTACTTTGGGTCCCTTTTTTTATGGGCAAAAGGATGAATTAATTTTTTCTTTGTCCGACCAGGCAGTTTGTATTTTTCTAGAACAAAAGCTTTGTTCTTTTGACTTGACTTTTCTTTTGCATTTGCATTCATTTTTGTAATGACTAGTCTTACCACAATTTTTATTGATCTTATTCTCAGAAAGCATGAGGTACTTGTTTTTAGGATCCCATTTTGGAGCTTGTGTCCCAAACCCAAGTCCTCTCTTGTTGCTGTTGTGGTGCTCTTGTAGCCAGGAGAGTGCATTAGAAGCGTTGTTCCATTTGCATGTTCCGTCTAGTTCATGCTTCACCTTTCCTAGTTCTTCTTTAAGGTCCTTGATTAATTCATCTTTATTATACATTTCATCTTCCATTTTTCCTAAAAAATTTTCTACTGTGAGAAATGATTGATCAGCCTTTTTCTTTCCTGTCCTTATTTTCAGTTTAATGTTTTCAGACTTGAGTTCTAGGAGGTTGTTTTCCAGTTGAAGAATATTTAATCTATTACTATCATTAGCTCTAGACTCTAACCTTTTGCATTATTCTTCTAGTATTGCACAATCCCTAGAAAGAACATCTTTCTCACTATTTATTATTTTAGACTCATCTATGAAGTCCATCAAGAGCTCAACAATTTTTTCATTGGACATGAACTTAATATTTTATTTAAGATGTAAAATACTTTCCTCCTGTTCATCTTCTGATTCTCCAATGGCCATAAGAGCTTGCTCATCTTTAGCTTCATTTTCTGAGTCTTCATCTAACGTATCTCCCTATGCAGCAACAATTGCTTTGGTTGTTTCTTTGTTCCTTCTTGGTTGGACCCGTTCCTTCTTCCTGTTTCTTCTTTCTGCCCTTTGTTTCTTCCAATCAATCTCCCTTTGAGGGCAGTTTTTGATCATGCCATCTGTCTTTCCACAATTAAAGCAACCATCATTTCTCTGCTTCTCAGGAGACCTATGTTTGTTGAATGTTTATCCTCTTGAAGAACCCTTTCCTCTCATAAGATATTTATTGAAATATCTGATTATCATTGCCATTTCATCATCTTCAAGATCTGATCTTTCTGAGATTCTGAGAACTAGACTTCTTTCTTTTCTGGGAGCATCCATCTTCATGGTTTGCCTTCGCAATTCATAGGCAATCAGATTTTCAATCAGTTCATCGAATTTTAGAGTAGCAATATTTTTGGATTCCAGAATAGTAGTGACTTATCTTTCCTAGGAGATTGGCAAAACTCTAGTTAGAATCTTCTCCACTTTGTCTTGTTCCAGAATAACCCTTCCAAGAGACGCAAGTTCATTTCTCAGTATAGTGAATCTAGTATACATCTCTTGGATAGTTTAACCATCCTTCATTGTAAAATTCTCATATTGAGTATACAGTAGAGTTCCTCTTGACCTCTTCACCTGAGGTGTTCCTTCATGAGCCAGTTGTAAAGTGTCCCAAATCTCCTTGGTAGTTGTACAACCTTGAATCCTACTGTACTCATCAGGACCAAGTCCACACACTAACCATTTCTTAGCTTTAGCATTTTTCTCCCACTTCCTGAGGTCTTCAGCAGTACAATCCACAATAGTCTTAGGCACATAAAATCCTTCAGTAGTCTTCTTGGTTGTGGCTAAAGGACCATCTGTGATGATGTCCGAAAGCTCGTAGTCTTCACCTATGATATGGTCTCTCATTCTGTTTTCCACCTAGAGTAGTAGAGCCCATTGATGAGTGGAGGCCTTGTAGTAGAATGTCCTTCCCAATTCCCAGGTAGTGCACTTACGTTGATCTTTTCCTAAGGTGTTAACCTATTCAAGGATAACCCGCTTTGATACGAGTTGATGTTAATAAACGTCAATACCACAAAAGAGGGGGGGGTTGATTAGTGTGATACCTAATTTTTGCGTTAGAAGAACCTGGTTCTTCTAAGTGTTCTAACTACAACAGTTTGTGGAATAATAAAAACTGAAAGTAAAGTGCGCAAAGATTTTTATGTGGAAAACACCTGGCTCAAAAGGTGAAAAAACCACGACCTACTACTCATTAGGATTTTCCCAAACTCCACTAATAATCAATGAGCCAAAACAGCATATACGAAGACTCTTTGTAAACCTAAGGATTAAACTCTAATCCAAGGGTGGCACATAGCCTCAGCTGCTGCGACACTATCAAGTTAACTCTAACTTGATGACACAAGGTACCTAATACAATTGCTTTTAATAAAGCTGAAAGGTACAATTTTAAAACCTACTACAATTGAACTAAACAAATAAATGGAACTGGTTCTTCTCTCTTAGTTCATGTAGCTTCAGGCGTACACACTTGTATCTCGCATATATTGCTTTCAAAAGAGACTCGCTATGTTTGCTCTCAAATATGCTTTACTTCTTCTTGTATGTATTGCCTGTAAAATAGAACCAACACAATAATATGTTGAGTTAGTAGTTAGAGTTTGATTACAACTCCACTTCTTATCCGTAGTCCATTTAAGTCCTTAGCCAATACAAACTCTATGTCTTATCCTAACTTAGGATCAAGTTCTCTTCACATAAGGAGACTGTCCACCTTATCCCAAAAGCAACCTTTACGATGACGTGCAGAAGATATTTATGCGTGATATTTAGTGCATATCTTCCTCTCGTGCTTCACATGTGTCCTGGTTAATTCAGACTGTGTAGTACAAGATGGACCAGGTCCTTCTATAGGTTCATTTGTCAATCTTTAAAACTCCAACTAAAACTTTGGCAAACAAGTTGCCTAAAAATATTGCTAAGTTGAAGCGATTGCATACAAGAATACAAGGTGATGATGTTCTACTGGTAAATAAGTCCAAGTATGGTATGTATAATTGGTTTATTCGAATTCCTTGTCTTTCTAGGACAATTAAGGTATTTTTGGAGGTAATGAACTATACTCTAATTTTTTATGTTGATGACTTTATAATATTTATGCACGATGATGTTTTGATGCATATCAAGTCATTAACTGCAATATCTAAGTTCAAGTGCAAGAGTAATTTTCTTCCTTTTGAAATTGAGTTCGACACAGATGATTATGAATTCCAACATGGTAGAAATGGGCATGAAATTATTTTTGCTCCCTAGTATTTTGCTTTTCCTAAGGTAGTTGGACTTGTTGTCCAATGTAGTTTTGGACTTTATTTCCTTGTTTTTCTTGGTAGAATTTTGTGACCCCTCCCTATATAAAGGGGTATCTTTTTCGCTTTAGATTATTCAGATTATCAATAAAAATTGTGATATTTCTATTGCACTCTTGTGTGTGGCTACTCTTGGATTTATTCTTCAACCTTCTAGACTCAACATAAGGTGGTAAGATTAAATTCTTTTGAAATTTTTGATCACTCATAGGTATTCAAGAAGGGTGATAAGTTTATGCTTATTGTTGTTCTTGTTATTCTAAAGGGTGGGGTTTCACAATCTATCTCTTGTTTTGATGTCTCTACCAAAGGCGATTAGTTATTCCTTAGCTTGCTTTTTTTTGTTAGGATTCAACTTCAAGAATACGCTTCTTGATTTCAAGTAACTCTTCCCTGAATTCAATCTATATCTAATTTGTCCCTTTTTTTCATTTCTTTATTTTCTTTTAGCTTCCGCACGTTTCTTGATTTTTCTTGTTTTTCTTTAGTAATTCTTGAATTCCCTATCATGTTGATATCAGAAGTTCATGAGCATGCCTTATACCGAAGCTTGTTAAAATATTTGATAAGATGGTGGATACCTCATCGGTGTGGAAAAGTAGAGCCAATATTCCTCAAGGTGACCCAAATGTCATTCACCTAAACAAGGAACTACATAATCATAATAAAGCTATTGCCGAGTTGACAACTACAATGAATCAATTGGCCAAAGCTCAGCTCCAACAAGTTCAAGGGTCGAAACAAGTGAGTGCTATAGAAGGTGTAAATATGATGATGAATATGAGACAGAAAATGGTCAACAAATGCAAAGCACCTGGAACAATTCATGCAAGATGATACTGGGTATGACAAAGGTGATTCGGTCAATGAGAAAGAAGAAGAAGTGTATATGTCAACAACTATCAAGGACAAAGAAACAATACTCAATGACAAATCAACAACAATGGCGGTCACAAGAAAATCAAGGAATTTGGAACAACCAAGGCCATCAAGGCAATTGGAGTGGTGGTAACAATAATCCATGAAATTGGAATAATCAAGGTAACCAAGGCAATTGGGGAGGGAATAATCAAGGCACTTGGGGTGGAAAAAATCAAAGCAATTAGGGAGGCAACAACCAAGGAGTGTGGAATAACAACAACAACTGGGGGTCGGGTTTTCAAAGGCCCCAGATGTTCTAACAACCTAGTAATAGACGTCCCTATCCTTCTCAAGGTCCGAGCTCTTCTAACAATAAGATGGGACAAATCGAGAACATGTTTAGACTAATTATGGACATGAATTCCGGCTTTGATGCTCAACTAGCCTCTCATAACACTTCTATTTGTAATTTGGAAGTTCAATTAGGCCTAATCTCGTAAACTTTGAACATTCATCTTAAAAGGGAACTACCAAGTGTCACGAAGGTGAACCCAGGGTGGGAATAATACGGACATGTTATGGCCATGACTACGAGAAGTGAAAAAGGTGGAGATGCAACCACCTCAAATCAAAGAAGAATTGCGGATGATGTTGTTGTGGTTGAAGAAGATGAAATTCCAAGCAGTATGGTTCAAGCTAATGAAGAAGTAAGAATTGATATTGAAGAAAATACGGAGGAGATGTAAGAAGAAGTGAACCCACCCAGGGAACACGTAATTTACGATTAGGACCCGGTAGTGCCAAAGGCTAAGGAACAAATGGCAAGGCCTCCTCCTCCCACCCTCAAAGGCTTGCCAAACAAAATAGTGAGAACTAATTCAAAAAGTTTATTGACATGTTGAAGAGTTTATATATCAATGTACCTTTGGTGGAGGCTTTAGAGCACATATTGGGTTTCACAAAGTTTATGAAAGACTTGCTGACAAAGAAAATATCGATGAATTATGAGACCATCAAGATGACATATCAAGTGAGTGCCATTGTGCACTAATTGGCTCCGAAATTGGAAGATCTGGGACTTTCACAATTGCTTGTACAATTGGAGTGCCAACTTTTCCAAATCTTTATGTGATCTTTGGACGAGTATTTATTTGATGCCCTACTCGGTGTTCAAAACTTTGGGTATTGGGCAACGAAGACCCAAATCGATGAGGTTGAAAATGGTGGATCGTACTATGAAGAGGCCATGGGGTATATTTGATGATGTATTGGTTTGTGTTGAAAAATTCATCCTCTCAACGGACTTTCTGATTCTTGACTGTGAAGTGGACTATGAGGTTCCTATTATTTTTGGTAGACCTTTCCTTGCTAAGGGGAAAGTTCTTTTTGATGTGGAAGCCGGTGAACTCACTTTTCGAGTGGATAACAAAAAGGTGGTCTTCCATGTATCCAAATCTATGAGTTAACCTAATAGTAATGAAGTTTGTTCGATCATCGATTTGGTCGCCGATGTAATTATTAATGATGTTAGTGCCACAAAGAATGTTGAAGATAATTTGAGAGTCATATTTCTCAACCTTAACGATGATGAGGAGTGGTGAATTGCTATCCTACATGATTGATCAACTGATACATGATAATTTTATCCTTTTCCTTGTGGATTATAGAAGCCCCTTACTTACTCATCTCGCATATGCTGGCGATACCATCCTCTTCTCCTCTGCTGACTTGCTTTCCATTGCCATTCTGATGAACAAGTTGGAAAAATATGAAAAAATCTCAGCCTGAATAGTGAATAAAAGGAAGTATGCTTGGTATCTTGTAGTACTCCACCCTTTGTAATTGAGGACATCAAATCTATCACTAGTTTTTTCCATTCCCATTTTTCTTTTACTTATTTGGGGTGTCTTTTTATTGGGAAAAATATACATGCTATTTTGGAAATATAATGGCCAAAATAGAAAACAGAACTCAGGGATGGAAAGGGAAGATTATTTCCTTTGGGGGTAGAGTAGTCCTTATTAGGTCTATATTACATTATCTCTCTTTAGATATTATATTTATTGTGCATCCATCAAAAACTACCCTTGATCATATTGAAATATCTCTTGCTAGGTTTTTTTTTTTGGCAGATAAGAGATCAAGAGGATCTATCGTTGTTTTTCATGGTAAAATTTATGTTATCCTAAGATGGAGGGAGGGGGCAAGTATTAGGTCATTGCATTGCATGAATCTGCATTTCTTTTGCTGCTAAAGCATGCTGGAACTACAGGATTCAAAAAGCTCTTTCTTATCCTCTTCTTGGAAGTTAAATATTGAAAACTAATATCACCACTTGTTAGGAAAAAAATCTATTCTCAGCCACATTTGCAGAAGGATAATGGACATCAAGAAGGATTGGGAAGATCATATTTTATGGAAAGTAGGGAAAGGTAACCTCTCATTTTGGTGAGATAACTGGACTAACAAAGGTACTCTTGCTAAGCTAGTCAAATATGAAAACAAGTCCAACTAGACAAAATGTCTGATTTTGTCTCTCACAACTAATGGATGCTGGATAAACTTCAATATACCCTCCACTCTCATTTGGTATCTCATATTCAATCCATTATGATTTCACCATAAGAGAATGATCGGCCTATCTGGCTTGCTAATCCTTCTAGATCTTTCACTAGTAAAATAGCTTGGAAAATATTTAGATAATCAAGAGGTTCTTTCCTTACTTTTTCTAAGATCTGGCACTATAAATTACCATTCAATTTATCCTTCCACATACTGAGATTACTTAATGGTGAACTTGATACTAATAATTCTTTGACCAGATTTAATTTACATAGGCCATCAAGATGTTACTGTTGCACCATTGGCAATATTGAAACAACTAATCATTTATTCTGTGAGGGGAATGTTGCTATCAAAGTCTTAACATACATTGAAGATGCGCGTGACTTGTCTACTTGTTCTACTCGAGGCATCAGGGCCAAATTTATAAAATGGTGGCTAATTAAACCACAGAACAAAGTGCAAAAAAGATATTGCAACGCCTCCTTTCAGTTATCTGTTGGAATATCTAGAAATATAGATGTACTTATAAATATGAAAGTATTAGAGGCTCTATAGCCCGAGTCATTAATCAGATTACCACCATGATACATTTATTGCTATCTTTTGTCCCTCCATTTCCAATTATATTGCATATGGTAGACAGAATAAATCCCCAATAAAATATTTTAAATGTGAGATAGAAAAAAACTGCAACATGGGATATCAAATTACATACCGATGGGTGTATAAAAGGGAACCTTGGTAACTCAGGAAGTGGAGAGATCCTGGTGGATGGATCATCTTGGTCATATGATTATAGCATTCACTAGGTATCTTGATTGTTTTTCGAACAGCTCTGCAAAAGCTCTAGCAATCAAGACTAATTTTTGAGATGGTGGTTAAATCATGGTTTCAACAGGTAAACAATAGAGTAAAACTCTCTCCTTGTGACACAGATGATTAAAGGAGATATCACCACTTCTTGGCATATCAAGGATGAAATCTCAGAGGTTGAAGCTATGAACCTAGTTGGACATTTCCAATTTGTTCACACTTGTTGGTTTTACTGTGTTAAAATCAGGAAATCAGAAAAGTAAAGAAAATTAGTTTAATAAATAAAATAGTAAACAATAAGAAATATTCTGAGTCCACAATTTGCTTGTGCGTCCTTAAGGAATTTTAACCCCCTCACATGTTTCCAGGGTAATGGATTAAATTCTCCCAGGATGAGACAGAATAAACCTTCCTGTAATAGTGGTAATACAAACTGCATGATACCAACGAACTCAAAGAACGGAAAAAAATCACACTTGACATTTATGTTTATTTAAAAATAAGGTAAATATACAAGAGGGGAGAAATTTTCATATTTTCTCATGTCTTAATAATGAGGCAAGCCTCTAAATTTATAGACAGAGGAAGGGTGGGATGGAGAGGTACAATCCAAAAGGTGCCTTTTGAATTTTCCATTCATACCCTTTAAAGAAAAAATGCAACAATCCCCCACATGAATAGAAAATGGGCATATGTGAAAAATCATGCATGAAAATAAAGTGTGATTTGCATTTAAGGATTAATCGTATCTGGATAAATAGGTTTCCCTTTGAACTTTCTATAGTGAACTTATGTCGGATATACTCGGTCAATCGGTAGAATTGATATCTTTGAACCGTCGAGTTTCGGTGTATACCTAGACAACCATAAGTCACACAATCAACCATTAACCGTCTTTGGTTCTCATTGTTGTGTTCGTTTCAGGCACGAACACCACCTGGTCCATAAGTGCATAGAGAACTGGCCTTACATAATTCTCCTTAAAGCGACTTACACTTCATACTTACATAGGTAATTTCTAAACATGTGATAGACGAGACGAGGGTCGGTGTTAGTGAGAGGTTAGAGGTATGGAGACAGACTCTCGAGTCTAAAGGTTTCAAAATAAGCAGATCTAAGACAGAATACCTAGAGTGCAAGTTTGGCGCCGAGCCGAGCGAGGTAGGCAGGGACGTGATGATTGGTTCTCAGGCCATCGCCAAGAGGGACAGTGTCCGATATCTTGGGTCTGTGATTCAGGGGGATGGAGAGATTGACGGGGACGTCACCCATCGTATAGGAGCGGGGTGGTCAAAGTGGAGGCTTGCATCAGGGGTCCTGTGTGACAAGAAAATTTCACACAAACTCAAGGGGAAATTCTATAGAGCCGTGGTTGGACCTGCGATGTTGTATGGGGCGGAGTGCTGTCCCGTGAAGAACTCTCATGTTCAGAGAATGAAGGTTGCGGAGATGAGGATGCTTAGGTGGATGTGCGGGCACACCAGGCTAGATAAGATTAAGAATGAAGTTATTCAAGAGAAGGTAGGGGTGGCCCCGGTCGATGAGAAGATGCGAGAAGCGAGACTGAGGTGGTTCGGGCATGTACGGAGGAGGGGTCCCGATGCCCCGGTGAGGAGCTGCGAGCGGCTGGAGATTGTTGGCGGTCGGCGAGGCAGAGGGAGGCTTAAGAAGCATTGGGGAGAGGTGATTAGGCAGGACATGACTAGGATGCAGGTTTCCGAATACATGACCCGTGATAGGAGAGTCTGGAGGTCTAGAATCAGGGTTGTAGGTTAGGGGCTCCTAGAGTTCTTCGTACGCCTCATCCGGGGTTGGGTGTGGGTCAGCAGGGTTACTCATAGATGATTTGTGTTTTAGCTTATGTCCCCCCTATGGTTGTTAGTTATGGTAGTTACTGTATGATATTATTGCATGCGATTATATTTATGTTTCTTATGTTTAGATAATTATCTACGCTATTTCTGCGGGAGTTACTAATGCTCTATTGTTTTTCTTTTTTTTTTTTTTTGTCTTTGTTTTTGTTTTACTGCTGTTTTTTCTTTTATCCTATGCGCCGAAGGTCGATTGGAAACAGCCTCTATGCCCTTTCGGGTAGGGGTAAGGCTCGTCTACATATTACCCTCCCCAGACCCCACCTGGTGGAAGTATACTGGGTAGTTGTTGTTGTTGTTGTTATCATGTAGATACACTATTTTATATACCCTGTATCAAACTTAGAAACCATTAAAAATGTCTTAACATCTTATCCTTGTTACTGAACATTGTCTTCATCACGAGAATGGACTAAAATTTTATATTTGACAATGTTGAACCGGTCATGCATAATTTTATTTGCGCTCCTTGAACCTATATCTCGGGCCTCCTAAACTCTAGCTAGAGTTACCGCCATGATGACTTGTCGTCGTTCATACTCCAATTCCATTAGATGATTTCTCAACTCCCTCTCTTGTTAGGCCTTTTGTAAGCGGATCCGCCACATTATATTTTGATCTTATATAATCAATAGTGATAATTCTACTAGATAGTAGTTGTCTTACGGGTTTATATCTCAGTCGTATATGACGAGACTTTCCGTTATACATTAAGCTCCCAGCCCTTCCTATTATCTCTTGACTATCACAATGTATACATATAAGTGTTAAAAGTTTAGGCAAAAATAAAATATCTTCCAAGAAATTCCGGAGCCATTCAGCTTCTTCACCGGCCTTTCTAAGGCTATAAACTGAGCTTCCAATGTAGAGCAATCAATGCACATTTGTTTGGACGATTTCCAATACATCGCTTACCCACCGACTGTTTAGAAGCGGTTGAACCGGTGATCTAATTTTCTTACTATACCCCTCTATTCTTGCGGGATACCTAATGCATAATTTGGAGTTTAAAATACTTCAATACTCGTTTCATTGTTATGAAAGGTCATTGCAAACTTTCTTATATCATAGACTAGTACATCTTGACTTTCAATTGCATAGTAGTAATAGTATATTATAAAAATAGCTGGAATGATTAGCGTCAACTGTGACTATAACCTTTTAATATAGAACACATTTATCAATTATTCCGTCATTTTCAAGCATTTGTATGCAAATTATAACTCCTCCATTCATGAAATAAATCCAACTTGCAATGGATTTTGGTCATGTTTATCGGTCGGTTCACCTCATTATAGACCAACGTATTAGTATGTTTGTCTACAAACGGTCATGTCCATACAAAAATGTATAGACGTATCTTCTTATTAAAAATGAGAACCTTTAAAGTGACTTCATTTCATAAAATAACTAAATACTATGCATTTTCAATAAAGAAAATGATCTTTCGAGAAAGGTACGTGGCCAACTTCCAAATTAGTAATTTCATCAACTATTCTTCATTAAGACTGAACAACTAATGAATTTACCAATTATTATATTAATGGGGTCCAAAAATTATAACATTTAGACATTACGTCTAACATTGGCTTTTGTCATGCATAAGTTAAAAGCCCCAACATTTTAAACATTTCATCAACATATCATCTACATATAATCAAATAATGACTATATGATTTGATGTGTTCTTAATGTAAATGCATCTATTTACACTCATTAATTTTTGAAATTATTTGACAATATTATTTGGTCAAATCTCGCATGACATTGTTTGGGTGCTTGTCTTAGTCTGTAAAATGACTTAACACATCGGCACACCTTTTCTTTTTCAGGAATCACGTACCCTTCAGGTAGTTCCATATAAATTTCTTCCTCCAAATCTCTATTTAAGAAGGTTGTCTTTTACGTCCATCTGATCGATTTCAAGGCCATACACGTTGGCCAACGCTATTACCATAATTCTCGTTACGGGCGAGTATGTATTAAAATAATCAAGATCTTCTTGTTGTCTAAATCACTTGACAACTAATCTTATCTTATATTTGTCAATAGTACCATCAGCTTCCATTTCCCTTCTAAAAATTCACTTAGATCCCAAAGGTTTATTTCTTGGAGGAAGATCAACCAATTCCCAGATATGGATTATATCTCACTATTGACTACCTATTTCCAATATTATGCTTCAGAGTAAAACAACTAATTAAGTTCATTTTCCAACAAGAATATCAAAAAATCTGGTCCAACGGAAGTAGTTATCCTTTGACATTTACTACGTTTTGGATTCTTCTAATTCAACGTAGTTTCCTTTGCTTATTTCCGATGTCGATTAAATATTTCACTAGATGGCTCACATTCCTTTTTAATACGGATAGATACTCTAAAGGAATTCACCATTATCTGATTCAATTTCCGTATTAATATGAATGTCGGATTTCCTGATTTATGTGCCTTACTATTTGTTGCATATCTTATAAGAATAGAATAAACAATTTCCATTCCGATTTATTTCCTTTTTGGGTTTTAGAACTTGTACTGTACGGAAATAACCCCCACACTTGAAAATATTTCAAGTTGGGTTTTCTTCTATTCATTCATTTTTCATATGAATGGATTCCATTTTGCTATGGGGAACTTAATTGAGTATTCAGCTTCTCCCCATAAGATCTGGGGTAAACCAGAACTTACAACAAGGCATTTTATCATCTCCTTTAACGTTCTACTCATTCTATCTGCAATTCCATTAGATTGCGCTAATGAAGGGGCAGTCGTTTTGTGTATAATTTCATATTCCAAATATATTTCTTCAAACGCCGCCTCTATTGCTTTGTAGAGACAATCACATGAACTATTTTTTGTGTCACGACATAGCCAGAATTAATAAATGGTGAAGTTTTTAATCTTCAAACCAATCTGACACATTCAGAATTATTAAATGGTGAAGTTTTTAATCTTCAAACCGAATAATTTTGTGACAGAACCGAATTTAATAAACAATGATGTTTTTAATCTTCAAACCGAATAATAAATTTACTAAGATTTTAATCTCCAACATGAGTATAAAGTCACTTAGACTTTTAATTTCCTACAAATAAGTAGAAAGTCACAAAAACTATAATTTCAACGAACGAGTAAGAAATCACGCAAATTTTAATCTCGAAGCAGGAGTAGAAAATCACGAAGATTTCAGATAGAATTTAGAAGAAATGGAATACTTCCCTGTTAATGGAATGTGGGTGTAATTGTGATAAGTAAAGGATGACATTTGCGCCTTCGATTGAGTTTTGATTTGAAAATAAAATAGGGGGACTTCATGAGTTGTACATGATTAAAACAAATACGTAGGGTGAATCACATTGCGATGCTATGAAATACGATTATGGAGATAACTTCAAGTACTTGTCAATGCAACGTAAGCGCTAGTGCCAAGGTAGTACTTAAGAAGTTTCAAGTTATTAATGGTATATTATAGATCAATATTGAGGTGAATCATAATGGATGGACAAAGCCACTAAGTATGAGATGGGGTTAGGTCGTCATTCTTAAGATGAACAGTAATGAGTAATCATTAAACGACTTAGCCTTATGTATATAGTATAAGCAACGAAAGTAACCTAAAGTTTTATCGAAAACCTCAGTAACGATAAATCGAAGTAGGAGAGATGGTATACTAACCTACTTAGATGTAGTAAAGTCATATGAATCGATACTCGAGTCTATGAAATAAGATACATCAATATTCGTAAATTCAACGATATATCAAGCAAATAACTTTAGTATACTTATAGATTCCCAGAGGGACATCTCACCAAGCTCTGTATATGTTCACAAAATGAGGCTTAAATATTGCTAAAAACTAGAGGAAAAAGGTGGGAGGATCGCATGGGCGTACTTACAAGGTTAGAGTCGCACAGGCTCCATGAAAGAATGTAGCAATAGTTAAGAAATTGGAAGGATTCAGGCCACAAGTCGTGGCGTGAGAAAGAGGCCTAAAGGGGTTGGGGGGGGGGGGGGTTAGGGGGAATTCCCTAGACTTTGGATTTATTAAAAGAACAATTGTCTAAATGGCAAGGAGAGTGTTAAGGTATTGACAAGAGCAATACATTATGAAAATAATAAGGGCATCAGTCAACATTCGAGGACGAATGTTCCAAAGTGGGAAATAATGTTACGCCGCACAATATTATGTCGATATTACATCCCACAGTATTATATTCTGATGATGTTACATCCTGCATTATTATATATCGATGATGTTGCATCCTGCGGTATTATATTACGATGATATTACACCTTGCAGTATTACATTACGATGATGTTACGCTTCGCGGTATTAAATTATGACGATATTGCACACTGTAGTGTTGTACGTTAAATTTATTGTAAGGTAATTGAAATCAGCCTAAGTAAAAGACTATTAAGAGATTATAAAAATTATGCTATTTCACAAGTGATGAGTAAATTCGTTAAAATGAGAGAGGAATCAAGTCAAAGAAAATGAATTTTCTTCCAAATTTAGCATGTTGGGATAATATACGGGCCTAGCGTTAAAACCCAATATTAATAGACGAGTACCATATAAGTTACCATTTGACCATGATAGTATGATAGTATATATATATATATATATATATATATATATATATATATATATATATATATATATGGATAGATATATATAAATTAAAAATAAATAGAACTTTATTTAATTTGAGATAATTTTTAATTATGCAAGTAATTGATTAATTACTAAATACCAAAATATTACCTAATTAATTGAGAATATACTGGATAAACATTTAACAAGTATTAGATGGTAGCTCCTCCTTTAATTTCAAATGACTCATAGGTCATTACTAATAGGTGGCATGAAAATGGGAAAGGTGTCACACCTAAGGTGACACCAATCTTAGATTGGGGACCCACCTAAAATAAAGATAGAAATCTCCAAAACTAAGAATTCATTTACTACACTTCTTCCGAAAGAGTCCATAAAATTTTAGGAAAAATATGTTTCAAACTTAATAGTCCGGCAATATGTTCTTACATAGAAATCACGTTCAAACATTCTAATATGCAAATGCATATTATACAACATTTAAGCAGCGCCCAAGCTTTCAAATTAACGTGAGATTTTACAATATTAATGATGTACGATTAATCTCTCAAGAGAATCGACTCAGGTATATTAAGGTTATCCCTCATTTCATTTGGCATGATCCTTGTGATACAAAGAAACGAGCAAATGCACATTTTCACAAATGACTCTTTTCATAGAAGTATTAGAAATGCGTACGTTCTTGAATTTTCATATGTCCTATTATTTTATACTTCATTAATGAGTCTCAGAAAAATACACAAGTTAAAAAAGTTTACTTTATGATATTACTCAAAGACCTAATGGTCTTATGACATTCCAAAAGATTTTATTAACGTGCTTCTCATACATTGTATTCATGTACATTGACCTATGACCAGATGGTATTACATTCGTATATTATATGCATATGTGATATGGGAAAATGTTATCGCGTAATATACGCACTACCACCTGATCAACTGATATACGTTAATCCCACAGTGGCCGAGATGATATGATATCATATCCTCAGAGGCTGATGATGTCATGAAATATGTAACTATTCATGACATGATATTCATAGAATATGCATGACACTATAAGTATTTCATGATCTACAAAGTTTTTCAAACTTACAGGTGGTGTTATTTACTCTATATTTCTTCCATGTACTTATTTGTGTTACTTACATGCTCGGTACATTATTCTTACTGATGTCCCTTTTGCCTGGGGACACTGTGTTTCATGTTCGCAGGTTCCATGGATAGGTCAATAACTCTCCAAGTAGGGCATCAGTGGAAGATGTTGGTATGGTTAATTTGCTTTCGCGTTGCTTGTTTGGTTAGTATGATTTAGACGTGCACTGTTTGGTATGGCGGGACTCTGTCTCGACCTTTATGAAAATTGTATATTCTTAGAGGCTCATAGACATATGTCACATGCGTAAAAGATTGTATGGCCTTGTCGGCGTATGTTCAGTATACGAGTGGTTATTTTGGACTTATAGGCCCGTGTGTCTTATGAATAAATTAGTATCATATGTCGTATTCTACTTAACTCATAGCAGCCTTCCAACTCAGTTATCTATGATGGTATGACATAAAAAGATATTCTATGTTGATACTCGGTTGGGTAAGGCATTGTGTACCCATCGCGGCATATCGGTTTGGATCGTAACATGTAATATTATATCTTACCATGACCAAATTCATGTATGATTACGAGCACAAGAAGTGAAAACCCGTCCCATGGAATTTGCTTCATTCTCATTCCCTTAAGAGAGTGCGGTAACAATACATAATAAGTATGAAGGAAGACAAAATTACTACGGTGAATGTATGAATGGATGTGGACGTGGCAATAGACAAAATTATAATCGTCATCATTGTGCTAATGAGAACAACAAATATTCTCAAAATATCCTTTACTTTGTGAAAGTAATGTTTGTCATAGATTTGACATGAGATTTTGTAAAGCACATACTGATGCTAATGGTCCATTCATGATGTGAATATTATACATATAATTTATGAATACATATTCTTTCTTGGAAAAATATATGAATGTGCTAGTGATTGTGAATATACCGTATTTACCTCTAGATGGAGTTTTGAGATGAAATAACAATATGATTGTATGCAGTGAAATGTATGGGATCTATTTCCCGCCATTAAGGTACATTCGGAAAGTCATGTCAGCATCTCGAGGCTGTTGGATCACGATCGAGTTCCGTCCCTCAAGGATCATCCGCGACCCTACAGAGACTCTGAGGACAAGGAATCTGTCCGGGACCCAACAAAGGTTATGAAGATGGTGGGCTCCCGAGGCATGCGGCTAGAGTCAATAGGCACTTGTACTATGCCTAGCCGTCCCATCCGCATGTATTTACTTTCAATACACTTTGTACTATATGGTATTTGTACGCGGCAAAATCAGAGGACCTGATTTCTCTCTCTCAAGTCATTTTCGCAAGAACGCCTAGAGACCCCGAGGTCAGGAAGCCATGGTCGAGTTCTTGTCATCAGGGCTCGTCGAGGCCCAACTCAAAGAAGAGGAAGATCGAATACGAGACATAGGGGGAAGCTCCCAAGGCATACGACTAAGTCTGACAGGGCCATCCTATCCAGAGCGTATGCTAAGGCATCACTTCAAGCTATCCCATCTCTATACTATGTAAATAATCTCCACGTACTTGTAGCCGAGTTCCGCTACTATATAAAGGGCACTCACCCTACCTTATAGAGGACTGATGTTGCTCCATTTCTACACAAGTGCAATAATCTCTCTCTCTCTCTCTCTCTCTCTATCTCTTTCTTCTTTCTAACTTGTTCGTTCTCACTAGCCTGTAATTATCTTAATATCCATTGCTTTCTTACTAGTTCTTCATCGCCTTGATTAGTATTGCCCGTGAAGAGCCTTGTTTCATTATATCCTCAATTGTTATCCCATCCCTGATAGCTCGAGCTTGACCGCGACACCAACCCTGAGGTCCCCCATCGACCAGACCTATACACGGGCAGAAGGCCCTTCGGTTCGAATAGTATCTCACTTCATCTTGCATTTCATCATTAAATTCAACATTATTAGCATCAAGTGCTCTAACAATTAGCCCGAGAATAGATATGGTATTTTTAGAATCCTATTTACAAATTTAATTGCTATTACCATTTTCACGGTAAATAGTTTGGCGCCCACCGTGGGGCTAAAAATATTAGTGATTAATTTCTTGCTGGTTCCATTGCACAAATTCACACTATCTTTCACACATTTTTTGTACGAGTACCTCTTGATTTTAGGTTAAAATTTATTGTTCGGTAAGCAGAGTCGAGAACCGCTACCCCAAATATCACGATGAAAATAGTGAGGTTGTTTGAGCGGTTGGTACGGCACCGTGGAGCCCTAATAATGCATCTAGGCCAATACTGGAGGACGCAGATCCACGAGGAATGCAGTAGGTCGACGAGGCCTCACACACCGATAAGAGCATTCAGCATATCGAGCAATTTTAAGCCCAACAAAACCACGTCTAGGGAAACATAGGAAGTTAGCCTTCACATTATTTTTGAATTGTAGTAGGCACAACAGTTTGATATCATTGAGCTATAGAGCCATCTAGAGACTCCCAGTACAGTAGCGCCAAAAATAGCTCCCTGCCCCAAACTAGTACCCAAAAGATCAAGCAACAACGGTTCCATAATAGACCCCGCCATAGGAATGATGCTTGGGGATATATCCAAAAGGATGAAGTCAGGCTCCCGAAAAACGATGGAGGTACCATTCATGCGCACGGATGGGAGCAACACCACGAAATGCAACTTACCTCGCAACGGTTGGAAAATAGCTCGTGGGCAACATCCTTATAGAACCTTCAGTAGAACTAGATATGACGAGGCACGACCGGCAGAGGAACCCTACCCAACGGAGATTAATTTCATCCTTGCTATACCAAATATCGTGATCACCAAAAGCAAAACTAGGGGCATTGAACGACTCAGGCCTATTCGACCAAGACCCCTTCAAAAGAACCACAACCCGGCACGGGAACAGCAGGGCGCTCATGGCCATGGGGTCAAAAATAGCCACCGTCTTAGAAGGATGATAGCCGTGCTTCACAATGAAAATCACCGCCGTGTACCATCGAGCAGTCGGGCTCGAGTCCATCCCCGAATGAGGAAGGTAACCGGGAATGATGAAGAGAATAAGCCGGGATGTATTACCATGAAAGTGAAGGAGATGCGACACCCTCCAAGGACTGATAAAATGGAAACTGAAAATGCTCGTCGTAAGGGAAAAGTGGTCAAGGGAAATACCCTGAAAGACAACCTTACATCCGGGGAAAAGAACACCGAGACTCCGTCTCAGCATCACTGACACATTGGTAACCCTTTTCCTCATTTGATCTATTTCAAATAAAACATGTGATCATGAATTTAGGAGGTTTGATCACGTACAACAATGATGTCAGACCAAAGACAATTGAGCTTTCCCGACTAACAGATCAGACCACTCCGGCATCCTGAACCCCTGGCCACATGTACACTGCCTCATCACAATCGATTGTCATAAGGTTCACAATCGATTGTCATGCAGGTTTGAAAAACCTGATGCTCATTGCCTTAACACAATCGATTGTCATTAGTTCACAATCTATTGTCATGCAGTCTTGGCTTAACATAATCGATTATCATAAGTACATAATCGATTATCATAGTCCAAATTTTAGAGGCATGTTTAAAAATCATTTTGACTAAAGTAAATATGCATGATTTAAAATCATTTAGCATTAAATTAAATATGCATGATTTTGTAAAATAGTTTTACGAGAGAAGCCATGTCATGAGTCAAGTTGTCGGATATCAAAGTTTTTCAAAACACAGAATAATCGATTGTGAAGCTAATGACAATCGATTGTGAAGAGACAGTGTCCATCAGATTTTTCAAAGTCACAAAATAATCGATTGTGAACATATGACAATCGATTGTGTTGAAGCAGTGTCTTCCAGACTTTTTCAAAGTTATTAAATAATCGATTGTGAGTATATAACAATCGATTGTCAAGAGGCAGTGTCAAATGATTTTCAAAGTCTGAAAAATAATCGATTGTTAACATTGCACAATCGATTGTGAAGCTGACCATTGTCGTAAAGTTTTCAAATACCGTCAGGTAATCGATAGTTGATTTTGTACAATCGATTGTTGAAATTAAAATCAAGAAAAGATTTTATGAACGTTGCTGAATAATCGATTGTTGATTTTGTACAATCGATTGTTGAAATTAAAATCTGGAAAGGATTTTTTGAACGTTGCTGAATAATCGATTATTGATTTTGTATAATCGATTGTTTTACGTAAAATCTGGAAATGATTTTTTGAACATTGCTAATAATCGATTGTTGATCTTGGATAATCGATTGTTGATCTTGGATAATCGATTGTTACGCGTAAAATCTGGGATTGATTTCTGGAACGATTGGCAAACAATCGATTATGGCTTCTTGACAATCGATTGTCATTCAGTACAATTAGCAACTCTTAATTGGCAATTAGGCAACGGAAATGCCAAGTTTTTCAACTATAAATACAGCTTCATTTCAGTGTTTTAAACACAACAACACACAACAACTGATCATATAATTGCTATAAGCTTGCATGCTCTATTGCTTATCATTTTATTTTCATTACATAAGTTTTTGAGAGCCAAACTCTTGTCGAAAGTTGTTGTGATCTTGAGCTTACTTCTTTTACTCATATCTACTCATTAAGGAGTGTTTTGTTTGAGTGTTTAGTGTTTTGTACACTTGTAAGAGAATTGTGATTCTCTTGTTATAAGGAACTTGTGTTTCCTTGGTTGAAGTCTTGGAGTGTTGTATCTCCGAGCAAAGGTGTTAAGGCGTGTGTCCGTAAGTTGTATAGGTTTGTTGAGCACCCGTAAGCTTGACAAGTTAGTGGAAAGTCTCGAGAGAGTCTCTCGGGGACTGGACTAGCCACGTGTTGTGGTGAACCAGAATACATCGGTGCGTTCTTTCCTTTTGTTTATTTAACGCACTAATTTATTTCCTGCAAATTTTAATTTCCGCAAGTTTACTCTAAATTTTATTATAACGCTATTCACCCCCCCCCTCTAGCGTTAAGCATATTATCTAACAATTGGTATCAGAGCCCCACTCTCTGAAGACTTAACAGTTTGAGAGAACCGTCCATGGCTTCTACTCGTGACTCTTTTGCTGGAATTGATGAAGGACAATGCTCCACACGACCACCTCTATTCAACGGTACAAACTATACGTACTGGAAGAAGAGGATGAAAATCTTCGTTCAAGCAAACAACTTTCATCTCTGGAAGGTGATAACGAAGGGAAATCAAATTCCAACCAAAAAGGTTGAAACCGAATGGGTTCCCAAGTCCGAAGAAGAATATGACGCGGATGATATCCGAAAGGTGCAAAATAATGCTAAAGCAATTAATTTATTATATTGTGCTGTAAATGCTGACGATTACAGGAAAATATCGTGTTGCACAACGGCGAAGGAAATGTGGGACAAGCTGGAAATTACGTACGAAGGCACGGACCAGGTAAGGGAAGCCAAAATTGATTTCCTAACCCATGCTTATGAATTATTTCACATGAAGGAAGGTGAAAAGGTTGATGAAAAGTTTGAACGATTTTCAATAATCGTAAATGATCTACATGCTCTCAAGAAGACATTCACGGATAGAGAACTTGTTCGAAAAATTCTTAGAAGTCTCACTCCGGCATGGCGATCAAAGGCCAACGTGATTCAAGAGTCCATTGGCGTCTCAAATGTCACCATCGACGCATTAAGAGGTAATCTTAAGACTTATGAATCTACTATACTTAACCCTCTTGTTGATGATCAAAGGAGGCAAAGAATCGCTATTAAGGCAAGCACAAGCCAACCTCAAGTTGATGAGGACGGAGACAACGAGTTTGGACTCGTTATCAAAAGATTTCAAAAGTTCATGCGAAAGGAGTATGAACGAAAGGGCAAAAAGCAAGGCGAACAAATAAAGTGCTATGAATGCGGTGAAACCGGGCACATCAAATCAAATTGCCCAAACATCAAAAAGTAGAAGAAACCTTTTAGGAAGCAACATGCATACATTTCTTGGGGAGGAGACTCCGGAGATGAGTCAAGCGAAGAAGACGAAGACGAAGCCGCAAACCTTTGTCTTATGGCGCAAGAAGACAAGCAAGATGAGGTATGTCAAATCTCTTCCAAAAACTTCTTTACTCTTGAAGAAATGCAAACTGCTTTTGATGAGCTATATACTGAATTTATTAAGGCTTCAAAAACTGTCAAGAGCATTAAAGAAAATGCTTCTCTAAAAGAAAAAGATTTTCAAAAACAGCTTTCTTTGAAAGAAAAGGATTTAGAAAAACTGGTTTTAGAAAATGAGAAGCTGAAAGAGGAAAACAAGTTTTTCGGAAAAAGAAGCGCCGACAAGCCCGAAAGTTCTATTAAAAATTGTTCTTCTTGCATGCATATCAAAAATGAGGTAGATAGACTTAAAGGTACCTTAGATAAGTTTAATTCTTCCCACAAAAATTTGAATAAGGTCCTTGTTAATTTGAAATCAACCAAGCATGGCATAGGCTTTAAGAATGAGCCTAAAGAAAAGGTTGAAGCCAAACCCCAACCACCTGAGGCTCAACCTAGGATGAATAAAACAAATGCTTATCCTAGAAATAACAATCCTAGAACAAATATGCATGCTAGACCAAATGTTGAACATTTTAGAAGACCTAGAAATAACTTACCACCTAGAAATGACTACCCTAGAAATGATGCATATTCTAGGCCAAACACTAGAAGGAGTTTTGAACCTTTTAGAACATCTAGACATGACCATTACTCTAGAAATGCTGCTCATTTTAGAACTAATAGTAGGAGAAATGGTTCTCATGAAATGCGCAATAGTCATAATAAAAATAGAGTAAATCATTTTCGTCCATCAAGTTACTATGAACCTAGAAGGATGCATAACCCCAACGTGACTTGTCATTACTGTAGACGCATTGGTCATATTGCTCCTGCATGTTTTACACGACATAGACATATCACTCAATCGCATCATTATAATATGCCTAACCCTCAAGGACCCAAAATGGCATGGGTACCTAAAATGCATTAATTTGTTTTGTTGGTATGTTTGAAGGTACCAAGTGTACTATGGTACCTTGATAGTGGATGCTCTAAGCACATGACGGGAGACGAATCCAAATTCCTTCAACTAGAACACAAAGAAGGAGGAAGTGTGATTTTTGGGGATAACAATAAAGGAAAGATTATTGGCATCGGATCGGTCGGTAAGGATGAAAATTCCTCTATTAAGCATATATTACTTGTTAAAGGTTTAAAGCATAATCTCTTGAGCATAAGTCAATTATGTGACATGGGAAATCTTGCCTTATTTGATTCGGATGAATGCTTAGTATTTGGACGTAGCGATTTCAAAATTATCCTTCGTGGTTTTAGAGTGGATAATATTTATTTGGTTGATCTTGCTAATTCCTCACCCGAATATGTGGATTGCCTTATGAGCAAAGAGGATGATACTTGGCTATGGCATCGTAGAGTAGCACATATAAACATGCATCTTTTGAACAAATTGATTTCACAAAACTTAGTTATTGGTCTTCCCAATTTAAAATTTGAAAATGACTCTATTTGTGATTCTTGTCAAAACGGGAAGCAAACAAAAGCATCTTTCAAATCGAAAAACATTGTTTCAACTACTAGACCATTGCAATTGCTTCACATGGATTTATTTGGACCATCTCGCATTGAAAGTCTAGGAAGAAATCGTTATGCCTTTGTTATTGTTGATGATTATTCCAGATTTACTTGGACTTTATTTCTTGCCCATAAAAGTGATGCTTTTCAAAATTTTAAATATTTCCTTAAACGTGTTCAAAACGAAAAGGAAACAACCGTCACTTCAATTAGAAGTGATCATGGGGAAGAGTTTGATCACAATCTCTTTGCGGACTTTTGTGACGAACTCGGTATCGAGCATACCTTTTCCGCTCCACGAACACCACAACAAAATGGGGTGGTGGAAAGGAAAAATAGGTGTCTCGAAGAGATGGCTAGAACCATGCTCGAAGAGGCTAAGATTCCCAAACATTTTTGGGCGGATGCCGTGAGTACCGCATGCTACATCTTAAATAGAGTAGTCATAAGGCCAATACTCATGAAGAACCCTTATGAACTCTACAAGGGAAGGAAACCAAATATCTCCCATTTTAGAGTATTCGGTTGTAAAGTTTTTATTCATAACAATGGAAAAGATCAATTGGAAAAATTTGATGCTAAGTCCGATGAGGGAATTTTCATTGGTTACTCTTCACGTAGCAAAGCATATAGGATTTTTAATAAAAGAACCGAAACTGTGGAAGAATCCCCTCATGTTGTATTTTCCGAAAGTAATGCTCGCTTGGCGAGAAAGGATTCCGGTTTTGATCTTGCAGGTATTTTAGATAGCTTGAAAGACAAAATACAAGAGGAAACGCCTAAGGAAAATAAAGATGAAATCTTGGAACAACCAACGGAGGAAGGCCACAATTGGAGAATGAAACGAAAACGCCTAATGAGTGGAGGACAATCAAAGATCATCCACTCGAACAGGTAATTGGCGACGTCGGAGAAAAGGTAAGTACTCGAAACTCCCTTAAAAACACCTTAGGTCATACTGCTTTTATTTCTCAAATTGAACCAACAACCATCTCCGAAGCAATTGGGGATGAGTTTTGGACCTTGGCAATGCAAGAGGAGCTTAACCAATTCAAACGGAATGACGTTTGGGATTTTGTGCCAAGACCCGAAAATCATACCATAATTGGTACGAAATGGGTTTTTCGAAACAAACTAGAAGAAAATGGTGTAATCACTAGAAACAAAGCTAGGCTTGTAGCAAAAGACTATAATCAAGAAGAGGGTATTGACTATGAAGAAACATATGCTCCCGTAGCTAGATTAGAAGCTATTCGTCTATTACTCGCATTTGCCTCTTCTATGAATTTCAATTTATATCAAATGGATGTGAAAAGTGCTTTTCTAAATGGTGTTATTCAAGAAGAAGTTTATGTTTAACAACCCCCCGGTTTTGAAGATATTAAATCTCCCGATCACGTTTTCAACTCAAAAAGACTCTTTATGGTTTAAAACAAGCTCCCCGAGCTTGGTATGAAAGATTGAGTAAATTTCTATTGGAAAATGATTTCATTAGGGGGAAAGTTGACACCACCCTTTTTGTTAAGCATAAAAATAATGATATTTTATTAGTTCAAATATATGTGGGTGATATCATATTTGGTGCTACTAACAATGTCTTATGCAAGGAATTTTCCGATTTAATGACAAGCGAATTTGAGATGTCTATGATGGGTGAGTTAACATTCTTTTTGGGATTACAAGTAAAGCAAATGAAAGAAGGTACGTTCATTTGCCAAGCCAAATATTGCAAAGAATTGCTGAAACGATTTGAAATGAACAATGCAAAAGCAATGGCGACTCCCATGAGCACATCCGATCATCTTGGCAAAGATGAGAAAGGTAAGGAAGTCGACACTAAGAAGTATCGAGGTATGATTGGCTCTCTTCTTTATCTTACTGCTAGTCGTCCGGACATCATGTTTAGCGTGTGCTTATGCGCCCGTTATCAATCGTGTCCGAAGGAGTCTCACCTTACTACGGAAAACGGATTTTGAAGTACCTCATTGGTACTACAAATGTGGGTCTATGGTACCCCAAAGGTTCTTCATGCCAAATCGTTGGCTATTCCGACTCTGATTTTGCTGGATGCAAATTGGACCGCAAGAGCACTAGCGGCACTTGCCATTTGCTCGGTAGCTCTCTCGTTTCTTGGTTCAGCAAGAAACAAGTAAGTGTTGCGTTGTCCACAACCAAGGCTGAATATGTAGCCACGGGGAGTTGTTGCGCTCAAATCCTTTGGATGAAACAACAACTCTTGGACTATGGCCTAAGTCTTAATCATATCCCTCTTAGATGTGATAATACTAGTGCCATATGCTTGACAAAGAACCCCGTTCTTCATTCGCGAACAAAACACATTGAAATTAGACATCATTTTATATGAGATCACGTTCTCAAGGGCGATGTTGAAATAGAATTTGTTGAAACCAAAGATCAATTGGCCGACATCTTTACAAAGCCCTTAGAGAAAGAGTCCTTCTTCAGAATTCGTAGTGAACTCGGGATTCTTGACTCCACGTTGATCTAAGTCATGCATTGCATCTTTTTATTTTACATGATTTCTAACTTGAGCGTCGAAGACGTCTAACGAATTTTTGCAGGTATCGCCCTAAAGGTAGGGGGAATTATAAAACATGACGCGCAATAATCAAGTCTTCTTCAAAAAAATCAGTTTCTATCGTCTAATAATCGATTATCTCGTATCAATAATCGATTGTACTACTATTACTTGAGTTATTGTACTCTCTTTAAGTAATCACGTTTATATTCAATAAATAAACAAGTTTTTTAATCCTTGCCATCTTATTACATTTTTTTGCTAATGGCAAAAGGGGGAAGATAACGGGTATGCACTCTCAATTCTTATTAATTGAGGGGGAATTTATATATTGAGGGGGAACTAATTTTGCATACTTGTTGCATATATTTACTTGTCTTGAATCGTCATTATGAATTGTCTAATTTGCATATCCCGCTTAAAGTTTGCCATTATCAAAAAGGGGGAAATTGTTGGAAATACGTTCTCAAAGCATTATACTAAAACGTGTGTTCATATGTGTAGGTTTTGATGAATGACAAACAAGCGCAAATTGACATATGACGAAGCTCAAGTACAAGCGCACAATTGATATATATAATGAGATTCAAGCACAAGACCAAGTTTTATAGTTTTAGATGAGTCGTTCTTAATTGTGATCTTGATCCGACAACTTGACTCATGACATGGCTTCTCTCGTAAAACTATTTTACAAAATCATGCATATTTAAATTTAATGCTAAATGATTTTAAATCATGCATATTTACTTTAGTCAAAATGATTTTTAAACATGCCTCTAAAATCTGGACTAAGATAATCGGTTATGCACTTATGATAATCGATTATCTCAAGCCAAGACTGCATGACAATCGATTGTGAACTAATGACAATCGATTGTGTTAAGGCAGTGAGCATCAGGTTTTTCAAACCTACATGACAATCGATTGTGAACCTTATGAAAATCGATTGTGATGAGGCAGTGTACAAAGTTTTTCAAAACTCAGAATAATCGATTGTGAAGCTAATGACAATCGATTGTGAAGAGACAGTGTCCATCAGATTTTTCAAAGTCACAAAATAATCGATTGTGAACATATGACAATCGATTGTGTTGAGGCAGTGTCTTCCAGACTTTTTCAAAGTTATTAAATAATCGATTGTGAGTACATAACAATCGATTGTCAAGAGGCAGTGTCTAAAATGATTTTCAAAGTCTGATAAATAATCGATTGTTAACATTGCACAATCGATTGTGAAGCTGACCTTTGTCGTAAAGTTTTCAAATACCGTCAGGTAATCGATTGTTGATTTTGTACAATCGATTGTTGAAATTAAAATCTGGAAAAGATTTTTTGAACGTTGCTGAATAATCGATTGTTGATTTTGTACAATCGATTGTTGAAATTAAAATCTGGAAAGGATTTTTTGAACGTTGCTGAATAATCGATTATTGATTTTGTATAATCGATTGTTTTACGTAAAATCTGGAAATGATTTTTTGAACGTTGCTAATAATCGATTGTTGATCTTGGATAATCGATTGTTACGCGTAAAATCTGGGATTGATTTCTGGAACGATTGGCAAACAATCGATTGTGGCTTCTTGACAATCGATTGTCATTCAGTAAAATTAGCAACTCTTAATTGGCAATTAGGCAAAGGAAATGCCAAGTTTTTCAACTATAAATACAGCTTCATTTCAGTGTTTTAAACGCAACAACACACAACAACTGATCATATAATTGCTATAAGCTTGCATGATCTATTGCTTATCATTTTATATACATTACATAAGTTATTGAGAGCCAAACTCTTGTCGAAAGTTGTTGTGATCTTGAGCTTACTTCTTTTACTCATATCTACTCATTAAGGAGTGTTTTGATTGAGTGTTTAGTGTTTTGTACACTTGTAAGAGAATTGTGATTCTCTTGTTGTAAGGAACTTGTGTTTCCTTGGTTGAAGTCTTGGAGTGTTGTATCTCCGAGCAAAGGTGTTAAGGCGTGTGTCCTTAAGTTGTAAAGGTTTGTTGAGCACCCGTAAGCTTGACAAGTTAGTGGAAAATCTCGAGAGAGTCTCTCGGGGACTGGACTAACCACGTGTTGTGGTGAACCAGAATACATCGATGCGTTCTTTCCTTTTGTTTATTTAACGCACTAATTTATTTCCTGCAAATTTTAATTTCCGCAAGTTTACGCTAAATTTTATTATAACGCTATTAACCCCCCCCCCCTCTAGCGTTAAGCGTATTATCTAACATATGCAAGCCTGCGGGCAACATATTGAAAGGTCTCCACAACTAAAATAGCGTAACAGGCATTATCGCCGGATTGAAAATTCTTAAGGGTCATTTAAAGCCTGAATCACAATGTAACTCGGAGAATAGACCCCAAATAGTTAACCCGGAACATTCCTATGGACACGACTTAAATGCAACTGTCAACCCATCGAGTGAGCCATTGGCCTATGCACCTACAATGTCACTTTGACCCGAAGCATAAAAGGCCATTGTTCCCCTCCCATGAAGTTAGGAAAGAACTATAGGGTCAATTAAAGCTCGAATCTTAATGCGACTCAGATACTCGACCCAAAATAGTTGAAACAACCAAATGCCCAAGGGCAAGAACTAAAATTCATCATCGCTGGCCCAAACAAGCACAAAACTCGAGGGTAAATTAAGCTCGAGTCAGATCCCGACTCGCAGACTGAACCCGAATACAGTTAAAACATGCAAGCCTAATGGCAAATCAACGATCGAATCAACCCAATTGAAACTCCAAAGAGTAGAAATACAAAATATACAAGTGGCGGGGTTTCCCCTCTTATTGCGATATATTGATGATGAAGCCTAATCTCAGCCTGCGTCATACAATAAAAGCAATACATACATAACAAAAAAGGGAGGGAACGGTCATTCTTCTTTTTTCCGGTAGTTATAGCTCGGCGGTCTCCTCTTGACCAACATCAGCATCGGACAAGTGGAACTTGGCATCGTACTCCTCTCCTTCCGCTTTCTCGATCTCCCCCGAGAGTTGGCATGAATCTCCTCAAGGATCTCACTCCGAGATATGTACCTCACGTTCTCATAGGTATTGTTTGCATGATTAAGGGTCTTCTTTAGCTCGGATTTAGCAGCGGTAGTGCTTCTTGAATAAGATGCCATTTTCTATCCCACCCTGGTATTATTCACTACACTCTCGGCCCTGACATCCACCACCTTGGTTTTCAGCTTTGAAAGATCAGATGAGAGTCTCACGATCATTTTCGCCAGAGCAGAATCATTCTCATGGGCGACCTCAATTTGTTCCTCAAGAGCTGAACCCCAGCCTGAGCGGCCTATAAATGGGCATTCATATGCACCTGTAGCTTGATAAATTCACGTTTCGCTTTTCCAACCTCGCCCGGGAGTTGTTGCAGTTCATCCGTCTTATCTTTCATCTGAAATAGCAACACATCAAGACGAGACAAAAGGGGAATACAGGCCATCGCGAGATGCAAAATACATGCTTCTCTAAGAGGGCCTGCAAGGCCCGAATTCGGTATACCTCACACCGTATAGAGAAGAGCTTGATTTTCTTTTGCCGCATAAAGAAGTATGAGGTATTTGTCCCTATCTTGAGCATCCTACAATGGGGCTTCACAACGAAGCAATTCACTTTGGAGCCCGTCAAAAGCATGTAAAAGAAATCTAGGTAAACAAAAAGAAAAGAGAGGAGCATAGGGACAAAACATCTTTACAGCAGCCGAAACTCACCATAAGGCCAAAGCACTCATCCTCGCCGAAGGCCGAAGCAACGTCTAACAATGCACCAATCTTGAAAGGTTGCTAGTGGGCTGAATCGCTTCCCCTTAACCGCCACGAAGAAGGCCCTTACCACAAGCCTATCGGACCCTTGGGCATCTTTTTTTTTTCTGGTGTTCCTTGACCCTAAGGCTAATAATCTCTCCTTCTCCCTTGAGGGACTAGACCTCCCTTCAAAAGGACTCCCGGTACCTGTAGTAGGTAAACCAGATGAGCCAGCAAAATCTCGCTTCCGGTGCCTGTCGTAGGCCGATCAAGCTACTAGATTATGGGACCATGCAGGTAAATCAGGGACCTCGCTAGGAACCCAATGAATTGCTATAAACAAATAACAAAAAGGTATTGTTACGGTGCCAGCCCCATGCTGATAAGACAGTTCAGATGAAGTATTTACGTGTGAAGTTCAGTCTCTCGTAGAGTGAAAACAATTCTTCGGGGATAACATCGGTCATCTGGATTTGAATGAACTGATTCATCCATCCACTGTCTTCATCCTGCTCGCTGCCGATCACAAGAGCTCAGGTGGATCTAGGAGGAAGAGAAATTAGGCCTTGATAGCGCAATGGTCGATACAACCTCACGAGGTGGCTAAGGGTGAATGCTATCCCAGCCTTCTCAGAAAAATATCTCATCGACTGCAGTACTCTCCAAAGAAAGCGATGAACCTGCACCAACGTTGCTTGATATCTTCTAAAGAAATCAAGCACAACCCAATCCGGGGAACCTGACGCAAGAACATGAATATACACACTCAAGAACCCCTCAATATATGTCATGACACTCTCCTCTGGGGAAGGTGCTTGCAAAATTACGCCTTCCCCCATTGGCATTCTTTCCTAGATCATATCGAGGTTTTCCTCCATCATCGTTGAAATAATCCTTTACACATGCTCTTGATGGCCAGGAACATTAGGAGGCCTCCACGGTGTGACAACCTTCTTCGAGGCAGGGTGACCCGAATCTCGCTCTTCCGGGTGAGCAGCTGGTACAAACTAAAGGTGGAGCACAGGAGGGACTCCCCTCCATCAAAGGATCGACTTCACAGGCGGAGAAAATGACAATAGCAGAACAAGGGGAAGAAGATGAGGATCCAGCCAAAAACTATCTGAAGCATGGGAGCAGAAAGACTTACGCAAAGGGCCATGCACTGCGGAGGAGATAAGCTATTCAAAAATTGCAAAATCGCCGCCTGAAGGGAGGACGAGCAAATACATAGAGGCTAAGCGACAACTGCTCGTATGACCAAGAGGACAAATTAATACTGACCGCATTAACGTCAGCTTCTCCTTGGGGCGTGCACTGGCAGAATCATTCCAGACTCCCATATAACTCATAAAACGTAGGGACCTCAGGAGATCCCTAAAGTCATAAATATCGATTCGGGAGGAAGTATCGATTCAACTTTGGGATGTAGCTAGTCTCAGGATGCCTGTTATATCCCACAAAAAGCCTCAAAGGGCCGGTGCCGAAACACAAAAACAAAGAGGCAAAGAAAAGGGCTGACAGATAAAAGCTCCTTTAATACATTGCCAAATAGAAGAAACATCTTTAATATATTTATTTCCCGGGGGGTAGAGGGGACACATAAATAAAAACAAAAGGCATACAAAAAGGGCTCGGTGACTATTCCTCGCCCCTATCATATTCACTCTTATCAGGGGCAATCAAGAACTCCAGTCTTCCTTCCATCGCATGAGCCTCCCCTAGATCGACAAACTGCTCGAAGCCTCTGGCCTCGAGTTCTTCCAGGGTCTCCCTCTTCTCCTCTGCTTTAGCATGCAAGACAACTCAAATTAGTTTCTGCTCAGCTGCCATTGACATGTCACAAACTATTGTATGTGCCATGGTCGCATCCTCCTTATAAGTGGCAGCATCTCGTTCGGCCTCAGACTTAGACGCGGCCAAAGTAAAAATCTTCGTGTGAGTGTTCGTGAGAAGATCATGGGATGTCGCTAATTCCTTGACCACAATCTCATTTTCTCTTTCAACGTGGAGATCTCCGCTTTAAACTGACTAATCTGCGAGTTACTCTGCCTGACCTACTGAGAAGGGCAAATCAATGAATATATGAATCCAGAACATGTGTGAATACAGGGGAAAAAGATGGGTATGAGTGAGGCATAGTACCTGAGTAGCAAGAGCGGTCTTCTCCTAGAGCAACGCCTCCAAACCGTTCCGAAGTTCTCCAAACTCTTTATCTTCATGAGCAAAACGGGCCTCCGTGTCATGTAGCTTCAAAGCAGTGCTATTACACTACTTATCGTTGGAAGAATTTTCCATGTGGAGCAGAAGAATGACATGGTCTTACATCTCCTTACACTGCGGCATAATGGGAATGTTAAGATAGACGATGAATAATTTCAAAGAATGAAAAGAAATACGCAAGCGGAAACTATCACCTGCTGTATGGACTTTTCCGCCACTTTGAAAGAGCCACAAATATCGAGATCAGCCCTGTCGATTATGTCATAAAAAAAGTTGGCCATAATATCTCTCACTTTGGGAGGAGTCCTATTCCATGCCCCAAATTCGAGGGACATGACCGGTGCTGTACTGAGTATACCCAGTCAAGCTGACTTGGGTGCCTTTTCTATCCCACGTGTTACCCCGCATTTTTCAATATTTATCAACCATGTGAAACAACTAATTAAAATTGGAACACCTTGTTACAAAAGCATACATAACATATATAATCTTCTGTGTTGTTTACAACTTACAAAATACATATTTACATAAGTTCATAACACACATTGCCTGTCTTGAGAGCCTCTAAAGATGAAAGAGGAATACCACAATAATTACCAGTAACAAGGCTCTGGCTATACCTTTTACACATACCAAAAAAATCTCAAAAGACAAGAATAGAAACCGCATGAGCCACGCAGGACCCCAAAAGGAAAGGGGCTAACCAATTCGGCTGGCATGAAGTAATTAGGAGCTACGGTCGGTGGACTGGCATTCCTGCTATAGATCCACCTACAATCACAACATGAATGTAGCACCCCTGGCAAAAGAGACATCAGTACATTTGAATTGTACTGGTATATATGAACAAACTTGTTCCAAGTAAACTCAAACCACACATAAGTAGGAAATATGTCACGCCCCAAATCCGAGGGATGATCGGCACTCAACCGGGTATCCCTAGTCGAGTGGACATGGGTGCCTTTCCTCACCCACGAGTTACCCCACATTTTCATAACTTATTAACCAAATGGAAAAACTTTTTATGATTGAAATACCTTTTAACAAGCCATACATACATACATGATATAAACGTTGTATACAAATTACATTACCCAAAATACAAAGTACATAGTACATGGTTCGTGACCCACACTTCATGGCTACGGAGTCTCTAAGGATACAAGATGACAGTAGTATACTCGCCGGTAACAAGGCTCCGGCTATACCTTTTTATAAAAAACAAAATAAGACTCCAAAATTCAAGAACAAGGGTGGCATCAGTCACGTAGGGCCCGGAAGGAAAGGGGATCAACAATACAACTGACAGGGAAAGAGGAAGAGCTATGGACGATGGACTGAAGTACCTGCTGAAGATCCATCTATAATCATAACACGAATGTAGCGCCCCTAGCAAAAGGGACGTCAGTACATTTGAATTGTAATGGTATGTATGAACAAAGCTTGTCCCAAGTAAACTCAAGCCATGTGCAAGTAGCAGAAGAACACAACAATAAAAGCAACAACCAAACACATACAGAGGTACAATTAGTCAAATAAAGGGTCAATCAGTGCCCCACAAGTTACAAACTTTCCTACTGTCTCCTTGCAAAATTCCACGTCATTGATTTCACAATTTTGTTCAATGTATATATATATATATCAATAGTGAATTTGATCACTTTTTCCACTCTTATTAAATCGGCCACCCTTATCATACGAACCCATACCTTATTACAACGTGTTGCGGCGCGCAACCCGACCCTGCCGTACAGTTTCAATTAAGAACAAACATGACCAAACAACAAGTCACAAAATAAACAACAAGTACACCTCAAGATATCACCACACTAGTATTACAAGTGCTTCCACAACTATTAGTACCAATTCCATTGCTTTCAACATTTCACACTCATTTGAAGTTACCACAATTGGCCACCACATTTCAAGTACATTGTAATCACGCTTAAGCTTTTTTCACCATTTACGAATTCCTTCAATCACTTGTTATTCAACTTTTACCAAAAGGTGTATTCATAACCAAACAAGTCACAAGATGCTCACAAATAACAAACATAGATATCAACTACCAAAAAATTCACATATTAAGCAAGGTGATTTCACATGAATTATGGTTAGCCATACATAACTGGAGTCGAATTCCCTTTTTAATCTCCTGTTTTTAGTCACCGAGCTATCTAGCACAACCCTCTACTTCTATCCAATTTTCCCTTCACTAGATTCTAGGTTTGCGTTATTTGGATGAGGGTTTTCAGTTGTTAGTCAAAAATTAAAGCATAGGAACCCCTTCCCTTAACATAACTCAGAAAAACTGAGGAAACGGGTTAGGGACTTTACATGTAAGAGTGGGGATGAAGACAATAAACGTAAAATTTTTCGACGCGGATGGTTTTGGAGGATCAATTTGATGGAAATTCCTTTCTCTCTCAACAACTCTCTCTTCCCTCTCTCTTTTTATGTTCAGAAAATGAGTAAAAATGAGGGGTAGGGTGTTTTATTAGAAATGGGTTGGGCTTAAAATTTTTAGAAAATTGTTGTTCGCTACGGATCTGTGGTCAACTATGCGATCGCATAGTTGACATGCAGTTCGTAGATTGGACCGCATAATGGTTCTAAATTGCTGATCTCTCTTTTTAAGTATGCAGTGAGAATGCGGTCCACATACACATTCTACGATCGCAGATTGCACCGCAGAATTGACCTCCACAAATCCTCGAGAAATTGATGCGGCGACTATGCGGTCCGCATAATGGTTATGCGATCGCATAATGGACCGCATATTCAACATCCAATTTGGCTACTCTTTCACTCTGCGAACGATATGCGGTCCGCATATTGGCTATGTGATCGCATAATGGACCGCATTTTCAATATCCAATTTGGCTACTCTCTGGTTCACTCAGCGGTCGATATGCGGCCCACATACTTGATATGCGACCGCATTCCTGACCGCATAATGACATTATTCCGGAAAAAGTTTGACTCTTGATTTCTAAGTGCAAAATCAGCAGAAAAGGATTTCGACGCATCGGTGGACCCGACTCTATCAGTTGCTAGGACTTGAGCAATCATTTTCACAGGGTATTACATCCTCCCCCGCTTAAGATCATTCGTCCTCAAATGAGAACATCAAAATTCAAATGGTTTGAAAGCATGATATGCAAGTTACTAAGTTTTCACTAACCCTTTTATAATTTAGAAAATTTTTGCGAGAGTTTCCTATAACCGCCTGTCAGTGAGTCCCAAAACATATTTCCGAGCACCATTACACAATCTTGCTACCCCTATTACAATTATAAAATGCATGACCTTCACATTTATACGTATTTAACCTCTCGATACACTTTTAACCATTTTGGCACACCACATGTAATTAATTTAAGCATTACTAGTGTGCACTATGTAGGCCATTTACCTATTACAAGAGTATGATACAGTCAATCATTTCAATACAATTCCTCCAGGAAAAATTAATCATTATTTCCTTACATCACCTTACCATGGGCAAATTATATATCACGAAAAACATAAATTTTGGGCACAACTTGAAGAAATACATTGGTGAAGCATTTAGGAGCTTTTACAAAAAATAAGACACAATGCTAGTGTTTTTTAGGGATAAGGACTTATATGACCACTCCTAGGTTTATATGAACAAATGGGGGTATTTTAATTTCATCTCATCTTCCGCTTCCCACGTGGCCTCTTCAAGTTTTTGGTTTTGGCACCACACCTTGACCGAAGCGATTTCCTTATTTCACAACCTACGGACTTGTCTATCCAGAATAGCAACCAGAATCTCTTCATATGACAGCTCTTCCGTAACCTTGATGTCTTCAACTAGAAAGATTGTGGACGGATCCCCAACAACCTTCCTTAACATGGACATATGGAACACCGGGTGCACTAAGGACATTTCAGGAGGCAACTCCAACTTTTAAGCCACTTGTCCGATCCTTTGAATAATCTGATAAGGCCTGACATACCTAGGACTTAACTTTCCTTTCTTCCCAAACCGCATGACTCCATTCATGGGCGACACCCGCAAGAATAGCCAATCACATTCTTGAAACTTCAGTTCCCTTCGATGCACGTCTGCATAACATTTCTGGCGACTCTGAGCAGTCTTCATCCTTTCTTGGAATACTTTAAATTTTTCCATGGCCTGGTGCACAAGATCCGGCCCTATCAATTCTGCCTCACTAACTTCGAACTACCCGATCGGGGACCTATACCTCCTCCGGTACAATGCTTCAAATAGGGCCATTTGGATGCTTGAATGGAAGCTGTTGTTGTAAGGAAATTCTATAAGAGGCAAGTGATCATCCCAATTACCCTTAAAATCCAAGACACAAGCCGGCAACATATCTTCAGGCATCTGAATACTCCACTCTGTTTGACCATCAGTCTGCGGATGAAACGCCGTGCTGAGGTTCACATGAGTACCCAACCCTTGCAGAAATTTCTTCCAAAAGATAGTTATGAATTGAGCCCCTCGATCCAAAATAATAGAAAGTGAAGTACCATGAAGTCTCACTATTTCCTTGATATATAATCGAGCATATTATTCGGCAGTATCGATGGACTTGACTGGCAAGAAGTGAGCTGATTTGGTAAGTTGATCCATTATTACCCAAATTTAGTCGAACTTATGGTGAGTGCGAGGTAGTCTTTTCACGAAATCCATGTTGATCATCTCCAATTTCTACATTGGTATATCTATAAGCTGGGTTAGGCCACCAGGCCGTTTATGCTCGACTTTTACTTGCTGACAGTTCGGATATTTGGATACGAAGTCTTCCACATCCCTCTTCATACCGCCCCACCAATAAATTTCCTTAAGATCTTGATATATTTTTGTAGAACCGAATACCTTGAATGATGAGCTTCCGCCATTACCCTTTCTCAAAGATTATCTACATTCGAAACAGACAAACTATCTTTCATTGCAACACACCATCGTTATTGTCGAGAGAGAGTTCCAAAATCTTGCAGCTACGTTGTGCTACAAGCGGCGACTATGCTACGTTGTGCACGATAATCTCCTCCCATTCGGGTCGAGATACAAACCCCACGATTGGCCAACTGATAAAGATATCGAGCTAGGAACCTCCGATACAATTCTAGGTGAGCCAAACTACCAATGGTTTTCCGACTGAGGGCGTCGGCCACCACGTTCTCCTTCTTTGGAATGTACAATATGTTCATATCTTAATCCTTGAGTAATTCTAACCACCGCTACTGCCTCAAGTTTTACTCCTTCTACTTGAAACAATATTGGAGACTTTTGTGGTCCAAGAACACATCAACATGGACCAAATAAAGGTAATGCCTCCACATTTTAAGGCGAACACAACTGCTGCAAGCTCCAAATCATGTGTCGGGTAATTCTTCTCGTGATTCCTTAGCTGCCTTGAAGAATACGTTATAAACTTCCCATGTTGCATGAGCACACACCATATACAGACCCTGGAGGCATCACAATTCACCATAAACCCTTCCGTGCCTTCCGGCAAAGCCAAAACGTGTGCTAAGGTCAACCTTAAATTTAATTCCTAAAAACTTTTCTCACAAGCATAAGACGAATGGAACATGACTAATTTCTGTGTCAATTTATTTAATGGGGAGGCGAGGATAGAGAACCCCTCCACAAACCTCCAGTAATAACCTGCTTACCCCAAAAAGCTACGAATCTCCATCAGGGTTGTAGGTCTAGGCCAATCCTTTACTGCTGTAATTTTTTGATGGTCCACTTGAATCCCTTTTCCTGAAACAACATGTCCTAGAAAAGTGACAGACTCCAACAAAAATTCACATTTTGAGAATTTAGCATACAACTAGTGCTGATGTAGACTTTGAAAAACTGCCCTGAGCTGATCGGCATGATCTTCCCTGCTTCGCGAATAAATGATGTCGTCAATAAAAACAACCACAAAGGAGTCCAGAAATGGCTTAAAGACCCGATTCATAAGATCCATAAAAGCTGTTGGGGCATTGGTTAGCTCAAAAGACATGACCAAGAATTCGAAGTGAATGTATCGTGTCCTGAAGGCGGTTATAGGAATATCCTATTCTCTGATCATTAATTAGTGATACCCGGATCGCAAATTAATTTTGGAGAAGAACTTCACACCTTGCAATTGGTCGAACAAAGCATCTATCCCGGGTGAAGGGTATTTATTATTCTTGATGGTAACCTTGTTAAGCTTCCGACAGTCAGTACACATCTGAAGCGACCCATCCTTCTTCCTGATGAAAATAATTGGAGCACCCCATGGCGACACACTTGGTCTAATGAACCACTTTTCTAATAAAACCTTCAGCTACTCTTTTAACTCTCATAATTCAGCTTGCGCCATCCTATATGGTGAAATAGATATTGGCTGAGTATCTGGCAACACATCAATCCTGAAGTCAATCTCCCTATATGGAAAAATCCCTGTTAGCTCATCTCGAAATACCTCTTGAAATTCATTTACACCTTGAAGGAATCCGAGGGCAGGCACATCTGAATTGGTGTCCGCCACCTACACCAAATGATATATGTACCCCTTCCTAATCATCTTCAAAGCCATAAGGTAAGAAATAAACATTTCGTTTTGGCACAACACCATTCCCTCTGCACTAAATAACCGGCTCATTGGGAAACTGGAGTCTCATTAATCTTGTCCGACAATCAAGTTTAGCAAAGAACGAATAAAGCCAATCCATTCCCATAATCACATCAAAATCTACCATCCCAAGCTCAATTAGATTTGCCGTGGTAACACGACCAGACATCGTGACAACACAATTCCTATTAACTCGCGCAACTGAAATAGAATCACCAACCGGAGTTGATAGCAAGAACGACTCAAGAAATTGTTTGTGCTCAATCCCAAAACATGAAGCAATGAATGGAGTGAAATAGGACAAGGAATACACAAGGTCAATAAGAGCATAACAATCTATGGCTTGAACAGACAAGATACCCATAACCACATCTAGAGAAGACACGGCATTCTGGCGGCCACTCAAAGCATAGAACTGTCTCGGTCAACCTCTACCATGAGTCCCACCCCTATCTATACTACGCCCTGCTGCAGCTGGAGGACGCACAGATGATGTAGCAATTGAAGAACCGGATGGTGGGGCAAAACCCCTACCCATGCCCTGTTTGGGTGCACGACAATTTCGGTGAACATGACCTCTTACCCCTCCACTATAACACACAAGGATGTCCAAATAGCAAGTCCCTGTATGGAATCTCCCAGACTTGGGGCCTGTAGCTCCCCCTGCTGCTGGGGCATCACCCATGAATGACTGGACTGGTGGAACCTCCTGCTGTTAGAACCTGGTCTCGAAGAACTACCCTGCTGATGGCTGTGCATAGATGGCGGTGTGCTGGCTGAAGACTGAACATGTGACCAAGATGGCCCCTTCCCTGGATCTGACCTCCCTGAGTGACCCATTAACAGGGACCGGTTTCTATTCTCCTTATCAACCTATATCTTCAATTTCCTAGACGCAGTGTCTTGAGCGAAACCCACAATCTTCCCATAGTTCATATCTGAGTGCAAGATCGTTGTAGAAGCCTCATTCACCACCAATGGACTAAGTCCCTGAACATACCGTCTAACTCGAGCACTCATGGTTGACACCAACTGAGGATCATACTTGGATAATCTTACGAAATCCATATGGTACTCCCAAACACTCATGCTGCCCTACTTGAGAAACTCAAACTCTATGGCGCGGGCTGCCATTGTCTCGACAGGCAAGAAATGATCCATAAAAGCATCCACAAATTCATCCTATCTAGCCGGAGGGCTCCCTCCTCGCGGGTATCCTACCATATCCCGAACCACGAACGTGCCGCTCCCTTAAACCTGTAGGAAGCCAACTCAACTCATCACACGAAGGTTCTTGTACATCTCATAAGAAAATCTTGCGGATCGACCTCTAGGTCTGTGCTTGAAAACTACAGAGGAGCCAATCTCAAAAACTTGTGGACTCTGGAGCTTGCAGAATATCCCAGCCTTTTGGAGGAGATAGGGGCATCCTGAGATCTTTGGGCCTGAGTAGCTACTAAGTGGGTCAACATACAAATGGCTCCCCTAAGGTCCCCATCGGAAGCCTCGGCACCGGGAGCTAAAGCAATGCCAGGATTACAAATTTCGGCAGGAGGGATGGTGACGCTATCTGCCACTACAGGAGCAGGAGTGCTAGGATCCGGAAGGGACAGGCCAGGTAAATTAAAAGCCGGAGACTGACTCTCACCCATGGCGTCAGGTGCATGGCTTGCAATCAAACATGGGTTGGCATTGGCCTCAAGGGTGAGTCTGACCTTATTCTTAGGTGCCATCTCTTATTATTTCGGAACAAGGCACGAGTTAGACACAAACACTTTCACTTTTCAATTCACCGCACGAAAGTTAAAAAAAGAAAGAGTAGTTTCCCAAATGCTCGTGTAGCCCCCTACTTATATATGTGGTCGACAACACACCGATATGAAGGGCTCTACTAGGCACGGCTCCGAGGCACCCTAGGACTCCCTATTAAAACCTTAAGCTCTGATACCAAGTTTATCACACCCCAAATCCGTGGGACATGACCGACACTCAACCGGGTATCCCTAGTCGAGTGGACCTCAGTGCCTTTCCTGACCCATGAGTTACCCCACATTTTCATTACTTATTAACCAAATGGAAACAATTGTATATGATTGAAATACCTTTTAACAAGCCATACATACATACATGATATAAGAGTGGTTTAGAAATTACATTACCCAAAATACAAAGTACAAAATACATGGTTCATGACCCACACTTCATGTTTACAGAGCCTCTAAGGATACAAGATGACATCAGTATAATCTCCAGTAACAAGTCTCCGGCTATAACATTTTACAAAAATCAAAATAAAACTCCAAATACACGAAAAAGGGTGGCATGAGCCACTCAGGGCCCCGGAAGGAAAGAGGCTCACCAATACAACTAACAGGGAAGGAGGAAAAGATACGGACGGTGGACTGGAGTATCTGCTGAAGATCCACCTATAATCATAACATGAATGTAGCGCCCTCGGCAAATGGGACGTCAATACATTTGAATTGTATTGGTATGTATGAACAAAGCTTGTCCCAAGTAAACTCAAGCCATATGCAAGTAGCACAAGAACACAACAATAGAAGCAACAACCGCACACACATAGAGGTACAATTAGTCAAACAAAGAGGCAATAAGTGCCCCACATGTTACAAATTCTCCTGCTGTCTCCATTCACAATTCCACGTCATTGATTTCACAATTTCGTTCAATGTGTATATATATATCAGTAGTGATTTCGATTACTTTTTCCACAATTATTACCTCGGCCACCCTTATTACCTCAGTCACCCTTATCACACTAACCCACACCTAATTATACCGTGTTGCGGCGTATAACCGAAGCCGCTGTACAGTTTGAATTCACAACAAACACAACAAAGTAGCAAGTCACAGAATAAACAACAAGTACACCGCAAGACATCACCACAATAGTGTTACAAGTGTTTCCATAACTATTAGTACCAATTCCATTGCTTTCAACAGTTCGTACTCAATTCAAGTTACCACAATTGCCCACAACATTTCAGGTACATTGTTATCATACTTAAGCTTGTTTCACCATTTACGGATTCCTTCAATCACTTGATATTCAACTTTTACCACAAGGTGTATTCACAACCAAATCAGTCACAAGATGCTCACAAATAACCAACATAGATATCAACAACCAGACAATTCACATACAAGGCAAGGAGATTTCACAAGAATCAAGGTTAACCATACATACTTGGAGTCAAATTCCATTTTTAATCCCTATTTTCAGTCACCAAGCTATCTGGCACAACCCTCTACTTCCATCCAATTTTCCCTTCACTAGATTCTAGGTTTGAGTTACATGCATGATGGTTTTCAGTTGTTCGTTCAAAGCAAAGTATAGGACTCCCTTCCCTTAACATAACTCAGAAAAATTGGGGAAAAAGGTTAGGGACTTTACCTGTAAATGGAAATTCCTTTCTCTCTCAAGAAGTCTCTCTTCTCTCTCTCTTGTTTTGTTCAAAAAAAGAGTAAAAATGGGGGGTAGGGTGTTTTATTAGAAAAGAGTCGGGTTTAAAAGTATTAGAAAATTGTTGTTAGCGACGGATCTGCGGTCAACTATGCGATCACATAGTTGACATGTGGTCCGCAGATTGGACCGCATAATGGTCCCAAATTGCTGACCTCTCTGTTTAGGTATGCGGTGAGAATGCGGTCCGCGTACACATTCTACGATCGCAGATTGCACCGTAGAATTGACCTTCATAAATCCTCGAGAAATTTATGCAACGACTATGCAGTCCGCATATTGGTTATGCGATCGCATAATGGACCGCATTTTCAACATCCATTTTGGCTACTCTCTTATTCACTCTACGCTCGATATGTGGTCCGCATATTGGTTATGCAATCACATAATGGACCGCATTTTCAACATTCAATTTGGCTACTCTTTGATTCACTCTGCCATCGATATGAGGTCTGCATACCTTTTCTACGACCGCATTCCTTACCGCAGAATGACATTTTTCCAGAAAATATTTGACTCTCGATTTTTAAGGGTAAAATTAGAAGAAAAGGATTTTGACACATTGATGGAACCGACTATATGAGTTGCTAGGACTTGAGCATGCATTTTCACGGGGTCTTACAAAGCAGTAATGGATGCAGCAACCAAACACATGAAGGAACAATCATGCCAAACAAGTTTACAAACTCTCCTGTTTTCCCCTTCCTCAATTTCACTTCAATAGTTTCACAATTTGCTCGCATTTTGTTTTAATGGTGATTTCGATCACATTCCACCCTTATTACCTCGGCTACTCTTATCACCACAACCCACACCTTATTACTTCGTGTTACGGTGCGCAACCCGATCCCACCGTACAGTTTCAATCCACAAACAACACAAAAACAAATAATTCACAAAGGTCAACAACAATACTTCTCAAGAATTATAAACAACAATATTACAAGTGTTTCCATAACCATCAATACTCTTTCCATCATATTCAACAACCCATATACGTTTAACATCATATTGGTAATTGCCCACAACAAGCCATAGATATTGTTACCACAGTCATTTCAGTTGCACTAGTCACAATTTCCTTTAGTCATTTATTTCTCAACCATAACCACATAACACAATCACAAGAAATTCATATGTAATTTGCGTACATATCACATACCAAGCACACGTACATCAAACAAGACAATTTTACAAGGATAAAAGATAGCCATACATACCTAGAGCCGAGTTCCCTTTTTATGTTCTATTATCAACTCAGCAAGCAGTCTAGCAATGCCAATCTAATTAATAGGTTAACACATATTCCTTAGAAATGAAGTTCACAATTTACTACCAAGACTATTTACGTTACCAATTCTCCTTTTGCAATTCTCTAAAGCCACCCAATTACCCTTACTATATTTTAGGTTCTTAAAGACATGCATGCAAAATCCCATATTTGGTTTTCAAGAATCAATGCATGGGAATCCCCCTTTTAGTATAAATAGGAAATTTAATGGAAAGGAGTTGGGGATCTTACCTGCAAGAACAAAAGTGAAGACAATACTAGAAATTTCCCGGGCTTTGGTGACTTTGAAAAATCAATTCGATGATGTTGGACTTTCTCTCTCAAGGGCCTTCTCTTCCTCTCTTACTTTTCTCATAAAGTATATTAAAATGAGGGATTGGGGTGTTTCATTAAAAAGGGGTCGGGTTTAAATTTCAAAAAAATAGAAGCCCGAGCAGGATCTACGTTTGCACTATGCGATTGCAGAGTTGAAATGGAGTCCGCAGATTGGACCACCAAAGTGTCCCAATCTCTAAACATCTCTGCCTGGGTATGCGACGGGAATACGGTGCGCATTCCTGTTCTGCAATCGCATAATGCATTGCATAATTGACCTTCAAAAATCCTTGAGGGAATTATGCGACAACTTTGCGATCCGCATCATAATTATGCGATCGCATAATGGACCGCACTTGAAACATAAATTTACATAAACACTCTGATTACCTCCGCAGATAAAAATGCGGCCCGCATACGTGATCTACAGCCGCAATCATGACCGCAAAATGACACGTTTCTAGAAAACATTGACTCTATGAGTTGCTAGAATTTGAGCATATTTACACGGGGTCATATATCCTCCCCCACTTAAAATCATCGTACTCGAATGAGGATTTTCAAAATCAGATGGTTTGGAAACATGATATGCAAGCTCCTAAATTTTAACTAACTCCTATATTTTAGAAATTTTTTTCCAGAGTTTCTTTTGTAATTTGGACATGTCTGCCTGTCAGAGAGCCCCCGAAACATATTTCCACGCACCATTACACCAATTTTGTCACCCCCATATTGATACTCAACTCATCACTCTTACACATGTACATATTCAATCGCATAACCCACTTTTGCACATAGTTTTATTACTGTAATGAGTCCCATACAGTTTAACAACTATAATAATCTATATACATGAAAATTAATCATTGCCAATCTGTATTATCATAAACCCAGTTACTTATCACAAGAGTTTTTACAAAACTTTCATTTACCAAGAAGGGTTGCATATGGCTCAACAATCACAACACATAATGATTTGGGCACAACTTGGGGGATCACAATAGTAAAGCATCTGGGGGGGGGAGAGAAATGGGGTGTCTTTGAATGAAAAACAATACAAGTACTCTTAGGGACAAGAATTCACATGATCACTCCTGGACTTTTTCAAACAAATGGGGATATTTTCCTTTCATCTCATGTTCTGCTTCACAAGTGGCCTCCTCGACTTGTTGATTTCGCCACAACACTTTTACTGGAGAAATTTTCTTATTTTGCAATTTACAGATTTGTCTATCAAGAATAGCATGTCACGACCCAAACTTGAGGGCCATGACTAACACCTGACCAAACATGGATCATGGACAACATCCAATAAAATATGATGGCATGAACCTACAAAACATGGGATGGCCAGACAATAAAGAAACTATATATATATGGTGCGGGCTACTGCGCTATCATGAAAGGCTATACAACAAAAACCCGCCGACAAGGCATACCAAACTATACATGAGACGATACATGTCTATGAGTCTCTACAGGAACATAAGAGCTGCAACATAGCCGGAACATGGCCCCGACATACCCATAATGTGTATATGAAAAAAGGATACCAAGACCAATGCAAGTCCCGAGAAGGGATCTCGCCAATCACCGCTGAACTGGACAGCCTAATGTGGTGGGAAAGCTGCACCTGCCTATTTATCAGGACCTGCAACATGACATGCAGCGTCGACAAATAAAAGGGTGTCAGTACAAATAATGTACTGAGTATGTAAGGCAGGCCACCATAAATACGAATAGTAATGTAAGCATAGATAGAGAATATTCAACCTGTAACATTTGAGTACCTCTAAGGGCTACTGACATGAAATGCATGATACATATGTATAAACACATAAACTTTTAAAACATACGCCTCTGTGAGCATCATCATCATCATATTGTACCCGGCAGTAATAGGCTCGGTAAAAACGTACCCGGCCATTATAAGGATCGGTAGATAGTACCCGGCTACATGGAGCTCAGTAAAATCAAACTGATTAGTGGTTGTACAGTAGGTGCCGTACTGGGCCATCAATAGTGTGGCTCGGTAGAGTAAAATAGATACATATATATAATGCATGCTCCACTCGTGGAATTATGTTCTAAACCTTTAGGAGTAACGTAAGGTATAATTTGTGCACGTTATTAGGACTAACATATCACTATGAACCATATAAGAATCATGAAGTATAAACAACATTTATAACATAAGAATAAGAGAAGAAACATTAACATCAATCGTTCCATAAGAGGGGAAACAATGTAAGTAGTGCTTGCTTCTAAGAGTAAAGTGTCTTTTGAAGCTCACTCATTACATTATGTATAATCGGAGTCGTGCAAAAGAAGGAAAGGTATAGCCGCACATACCTTGTATATATTTCCCAAATCTCAATCTATGCAATTGTCACACTCCTTAGTCTACAATAAGAGAAACGATACTATCGTTATCATTTAAGCATCATAACCATTGTGTATCGATGACAACCTATTATACGATAAACGGACAGCACCTCCCCTATATATATGACTACACACCATTCAAAATAATCACCGAAAATCCCAAACAACACCAATAATAATCATATTTAGTATCCCAAAATAGTCCACCAACTGATAACATTACTACCAAGCCTTTCGATAGCTATTTCACAAGTTCTAGCTTCAATGGCTTAGCAAGAACTTGGATAATCTTAAATACATATAGATTAAGAGGCTCCTTAACTTTATAAAGAAAGAAAAAGTCCAATTTTACCTTAAATTTCCATGAAATATCCCTCGAATGCTGCCACAACAACAATAATGCGAAACTAGCGGTCAATTTGTATTTTTGGGCACTAGAATTACTTTAGGAGTCTTGAAATCACATAGGGTTGATATTAAGAACATGAGGGAGTATTTACATATCATAAACCCTCTAATACAACCTCCCATACGAGCTGGAACAACACAAAAAGGATCACTAACAAGAAGAATAAGAGACTTACTAGCGCCACAGAATTTCTGACACTTGATTTGTGTTGTTTGCCCTTTTTTGGGTCTTGAATCTTGAGGGAATTTGATAGGATGTTCCTAGGGTTATAAGGTCTTGAGGGAAGCTACATCTTTTGTCTCAAGTTGCGGACTTGTCCATCTAATATAGCCACAAGCACTTCTTCATATGATAGTTCCTCTGTAGCTTGTACATCTTTGTTAGCGACGACCCGAGAAGGGTCTCCTATACATTTCCTTAACATAGATACATGAAATACCAGATGGATAAATTCCAATTCGGATGGCAATTCTAACTAAAAAGCAACCTGTACGATTTGTCGAAGAATTTTATACGGCCTGATATACCTTGGACTTAGATTACCTTTCTTCCCAAAATGCATAAGATTTTTGCCTACTTTGTGCTGTCGTCAGTCGCTCCTGTATCACTTTCACCTTCTCAGTGGCTTGGTGAATCAAATGTGGCCCATATAATTCTTGTTCACCGACTTCAAACCATCAAACTGGTTATCTACATCTCCTCCCATATAGTGCCTCGAATGGGGCCATTGTAATACTAGAATGGTAGCTATTATTGTAGGAAAATTCTACGAGTGGAAGATGGTCATCCCAATTCCCCTTAAAATCAAGAACACATGCTCGTAGTATATCTTCCAGTGTCTGAATGATACGTTCAGCCTGTCTGCCAATATGCGGTTGAAATGCTATGCTAAGATTCACTTGTGTGCCTAAAAGCTTATAAAAAGACCTCCAAAAGTTAGCCGTATCTTGAGCTCCTCGATCTGATATAACAGATACTAGCACACCATGAAGCCTAACAATTTTCTTGATATACAACTTCACATAATCTTCAGCCGTGTAAGTTGTCTTAAGTGGCAGAAAATGGTCACATTTCTTAAGTTTATCAACTATCACTTAGATGGAGTCAAACTTATGACAAGTGTGAGGTAATTCAATAGCGAAGTCCATATTAATCACCTCCCATTTCAATATTGGAATCTCTATATCCTGAAGCAATCCAGCGCGTTTGAGATGTTCTATCTTTACTTTTTGACAATTGGGACACTGTGCTACAATTTCTGCAATAGGCTTCTTCATGTTATCTCGCCAATACTGCTCCTTGACATCATGATACATCTTTGTCGAGTTGAGATGAATGGAATATCGAGATTGATGAATCTGATTTATAATCTTCTCTCGCAACCCTGCCACATTAGGCACACATAATCGGCCCTGGTATCTTAGTGCCCCATCTACTCTGATCTCAAAATCAGTAATTTTACACTACTGAATGCTTGGCTACCAAAGATGATTCTGATGTATTCTGTACAGTAGCACCTCCGTCATCAGAGTCTAATAATCTGATTCTCATATTGGCTAGCTGATGAAGCTCTTTATTCAGCCCCCATCTACCTGTATAAATATGGACTAAGATTCCCATTGACTTACGACTGGGAGCGTCTGCCACAACATTGGCTTTCCCTGGATGATCCAATATCTCGATGTCATTGTCTTTAGGTAATTCAAGCCACCTACACTACCTCAAATTCAACTCTTTCTGCTTGATGATGTATATTAAACTCTTGTGATCTATGTATATGTAAACATGGACGTCGTATAAGTAGTGCCGCCATATCTTCAAAGCATATATTACTGCAATCAATTCTAAATCATGGGCTGGATAATTCATTTCATGCTTCTTTAATTGTCTTGATGCATAAGAAATCACCATCCCACGCTGCATAAATACGCACCCAAAACCTATACCTGCGGCATTACAATATACCACATAACCTTCTGTTCCTTCAGGGATAGTGAGCATTGTTGCGGATGTCAATCGATTCTTCAGCTCTTGATAACTACGTTCACAAGTATCATACGACTGGAACTTGGTAGCTTTCTGTGTTAACTTAGTCAATGGTGTTGATATAGAGGAAAACCCTTCTACAAATAACCTATAATATCCTGCTAAGCCAAGGAAGCTGCAGACTATTGATGGTGTTGTAGGTCTCAGCAAATTCTTTACTGCATCGATCTTCTGATTGTCAACACTAATACCCTAGTCATATATCACATGGCCAGGGAATGCTACTGAGTTCAGCCAAAATTCACATTTGGAGAGCTTAGCATATAACTTATGATCCTGAAGCGTCTAATACTATCCGTATGTTGCCCGCATGTTCTGCCTTCAAACGAGAATACACCAGAATTTCATCAATGAATACAATCACGAACACATCAAGATAGGTCCTGAATATAGTATTCATGGGATCAATAAAGGCTACTGGGCATTTGTTAGCCCTCACGACATCACCAAGAACTCAAAGTGCCTATATCTTGTCTGCAAGGCCGTTTTTGAAATATCATTCTCCTTAATCCTCACCTGATGATACCTTGAAAGTAAGTCAATCTTAAAGAAATCTTGGAAACCCTAGAGCTGGTCAAACAGTTTGTCAATTCTTGGAAGTGGATACTAGTTATTTATAGTAAACTTATTCAACTATCGATAGTCAATACACATCCGTAATGACCCATATTTCTTCCGCACGAATAGGACTGCCGCACCCCAAGGTGAAGTGCCAGGTCTAATGAAGCCCTTATTCAGCAGGTCCTTTAACTGCGCCTTCAACTTTTGCAACTATGACAGGGCCATTATGTATGGAGGGATAGATATAGATTGAGTGTTAGGCAACACATCAATGCTAAACTCAATCTCCCTTTCAGTAGGAAGGCCTGGAGTTCATCTGGAAATTCATTGACCACGAGGATTGATTGTAGAGTAGGCGGTTTTACCTCCGCATCCCTAACGCGAACGATATGATAAATGTAACCTTTTGAGATAATTTTCCTTGAATTAAGATAGGGAATAAACCTACCTTTAGGTATAGCAATGTTCCCCTTCTAGTCAATGACAGGTTCACCCGGATATTGAAATCTATCCATCTTTGTACGATAGTCAACATTTGCATAGCATGAGGCAAACCAGTCTATTCTAATTATCACATCAAAATCAACCATTTCTAACTCAAATAAATTTGCCGAGGTTTGACGACTATAAATCATAATAGTGCAACCTCTATATACCCTTCTAGCAATCACAGAATCTCCTATCGGAGTGGATACAGCAAGGGGTTTACTTATCAATTCAGGTTCAACGCAAAACCTTTTAGCCACAAAGGGTGTAACATATGATAATATAGATCCCGGATCAATCACCGTATATGCATCATTAGAAAACACATACAATATACCTGTAACAATATTTGCAGACGACTCGAGATCCTATCAACCTACTAGAGCATAAGTTTGATTTTGAGCACCACTCGAACTCGGTACTGCATCTCTAAACCTACCACGACCTGTCGACTGCTGAGAACCCCGTGCTGGTGGTCGGACTGATGAGGAAGAACCAAACATAGATCTAGTCGATTGATCCATGCCATCACCTCCTCTGCTAGGACAATCCCGCATCATATGGCCAGGCTGTCCGCACGAATAACATACATCAGAACCTCGGCGGCACAGTCCAAAGTGGGCCTTGCCGCACTGATCACAATGTGGTGTTGGGGGTCTCATCTGAGTAGTATCCCTGTGATGTTGTGAGCTAGCTGATCGCAAATTTTGACCTAGACTAGAATAGGATCGATCATGTCGAGGCCTCTGAAAATGTGGAGGAGCACTTGCTACAGTTGGCGCCGAACTCCTCGAAGTCTGGGTCCTGATACTGCCTCTGAAGTCATCAGAATACCTTGCAAATATCGCCCTCTTATATTGGCCCCTATCTTGCTCAATATCTTCCCTCTGCTGGCGCTTGGAATCCTTTGGGGCTTAGGCATAAGCCTGAATACAGGAAATATCCATGCCCTCTACCGATGAGGCTGTCGTGCAGTCATTTATTACATATAGTCTCAACTAGTTCACGAACAAATTCACTCTATCACTCATCTCAGCCACCATATGGGGAGCATACCTTGATAAAGAGTCAAACTTCATACTGTACTCTCGCACATTCATATTTCCTTGTCTAAGGTTCAAGAACTTATCAGCTCTAGCTCGTCATATCTCAACTGGCAAGCAGTGACGAAGAAAGGCCTCAGAAAATTCCTTCCACACTGCTGGAGGATCGTTCGGACCCCTGGATCTCTCCCACCTATAGTACCAGAGAACCGCTAAATCACGTAGCTGATAAGAAGCCAACCCTACTGCCTATGCATAACTAATATGCATAACATGTTGTGTACGATGAACCTGGTCAATAAAAGTCTACGCGTCTTACTTGGGTCATATCCGGTAAACACTGGATGGTCCAAATTAATAAAATTGTGAACTCTCATACTGACTGGTTTATCAACAGCACCTGTATTCTGTCTCTGAGCCTGAGCAACCACCAAGCTGGTTAATAATTGCAAAGTACTCTGCATATCCTAATCTGTAGTGCTAGATGAAAGAATAGGAGGCGCTGGGTGCCTCTTAGTATCCTCTGGAGGATACGGAGTAGATGAGGTATGAGACGACATCTCGCTCTAAGCCTAACTTTGGACTGCTCTGGCTTGGGGCACTTGACTGGTACCCTTTCCCGTAGTTGTATCAAGACATCTACTAAATATTTCCTTCCTAGTCGAAGGCATCTCTGAAAGAAAACAAGGTTAATATTAAAGACGAACACTTACGACTCAACTCTACGCACGATCTAGATTAAGGAAGAAGGTAACAACCCTAGATGTCATATAGCCTTCTGATAATAAATGTTGCGCGCTACACATCCATAATAGAGACTATACTAGAAACAGCACATACACAAACCCTAGGACAGACTTGCTCTGATTCCAAGTTTGTCACGACCCAAACCGGAGGGCCATGACTAGCACCTGACCATACTTGCCGATCACTAACGTACATTTTATCTAACCTTCTTTATTATCTTGTAAGGCTGAGGATCTCAATATAAATGGTAGACATGGATCATGGACAACCAGCAATAAATTATGATGTCATGAACCTACATAACATGGGATGACCAGACAATCAAGAAACTATATATATATGGTGCAAGCTACCGCGCTATCATGAAAGGATATACAACAAAAACCAGCCGGCAAGACATACCAAACTATACATGAGTCGACACCTATCTATGAGCCTCTACAGGAACATAAGTCCTGCAACATTGCCGGAACAGGGCCCCGACATACCTCAATGTCAATAACAATAATGCATTCCAAGACCAAGGCAAGTCCGGAGAAAGGATCTCGCCAATCACGTTGAACTGGACAATCTAGTGTGGGGGGAGAGCTACATCTGCCTATCTATCAGGACCTGCAGCACGACATGCAAAGTCCATAAATAAAAGGGCATCAGTACGAATAATGTACAGAGTATGTAAGGCAAGGAACCATAAATACAAACAGTAATGTAAGCATGGATAGAGAATATACAACCTATAACATTTGAGTACCTCTGAGGGCTACTGACATGAAGTGCATGATACATATGAATAAATACATAAACTTTTAAAACATACGCCTCTGTGGGCATCATCATCATCATATTGTACCCGGCCGTAATAGGATCGGTAAAAATGTACCTGGCCGTAATAGGCTCGGTAAAAACGTACCCTACCATCATAAGGCTCGGTAGATCGTACTCGGCCACGTGCAGCCCGGTAAAACCCAACTTATCTGTGGTTGCGTAGTAGGTGCCGTACCCGGCCGTCTATAGTGCGGTTCGGTAGAGTAAAATAGATACATATATATAATAAATGCTCGACTCATACAATTATGTTCTAAACCTTTAGGAGTTACGTAAGGTATCCTTTGTTCACGTTATTAGGACTAACGCTTCACTATGAACCTTATAATATTCAAGAAGTAGCAACAACATTGATAACATAAGAATAAAAGAAGCAACATTAACATCAACTGTTCCATAAGAGGGGAACAATGTAAGTACTGCTTGCTTCTAAAAGTAAAGTATCTTTGGAAGCTTACTCATTACATTATGTATAATCGGAGTCGTGCAAAAGAAGGAAAGGTATAGCCCCACATACCTTGTATATATGTACCAAATTTCAATCTATGCAATTGTCACACTCCTTAGTCTACAATAAGAGAAACGATACTATCGTTATCATTTAAGCATCATAACCATTGTTTATCGACCACAACCTATTTTATGATAAACGGACAACACCTCCCCTATATATATGAATTCACACAATTAAAAACAATAACCAAACAGCCCAAACAACATTAATAATAATCATATTGAGTCTCCCAAAACAGTCCACCAACTGATAACATTACTACCAAGCCTTTTGATATCTATTTCACTAGTTCTATCTTCAATGGCTTAGCCAAAACTTGGATAATCTTAAATACATATAGAGTTAGAGGCTACTTACCTTTATACAGAAAGATCAACTGCAATTTAACCTTAAATTTCCATGAAATATCCCTCCAATGCTGCCACAACAACAAGAAAGAGAAACTAGCGGTCAATTAGTATTTTTCAGCACTAGAATTACTTTATGAGGCTTGAAATAACCTAGGGTTGATATTAAGAACATGAGGGAGTATTTACAGAACATAAACCCTCTAAAATAACCTCCGAAACGAGCAGGAACAACACAAAAGGAGCAACAATAAGATGAATAAGAGACTTACTAGCGCCACGGAATTTCCGACACTTGATTTGTGTTGTTTGCCCTTTGTTTGGTCTTGAATCTTGAGGGAATCTTGAGAGGGTGTTCCTAGGATTCTATGGTCTGAATATAGTCAAATGAAATGTCTAAAAACGGATTGGAGGCATCATATATAGGCCCAAATGTCTTAAACCGCCTACTGGGCCCCATAGAGAGGTGTTTGGCGCAGTCTCGCGAAAACGCGAACTTCTCTCTACTCTGAGATCGTAGCGACAAACGGTTTAATGCATTGGAAACTAAACTCATAGGTATTAAATTTGGTATGTAGATAACTCCATAATTCTAAGTAAATTGGGAGAAAAATTTAGTAAAATTTTACCTAACATTTAAGTAAAATTATAAACCTACGTTGCGACAAATTTTGTCGACTTTTGTCTTATAACTCATTAGAATTCAAGACTTATAATACAGATATAATATGATTAAAATACCTTAAAACAATACCTATGGAGTGTACTAAGTACTTCTAGGTTTATTTGAAAATACGACTGACAACATATTTGATTCGTTTAACTTCTAGTACTTGTTATCCACCCATCTATGCCTTTGTATCATTTATGACAAATAGAATTAAATTCTTATCATCTTAAAGATAATCCTTTCTCGGACTTATTTTGACTTCCTTATGGCATGAGCTAACATACGTGAATATGGTTGTAGCGTAGCAACCAAAATTTCTTCATACGATAACTCTTCAGTAACCTTGATGTCTTCAACTGGCACGATGGTGGACGGATATCCAACCACTTTCTTTTACATAGACACGTGGAACATCGGGTACACTAGGGACATTTCAGGGGGCAACTCTAGCCATTAAGAAACTTGCGCGATCTTTTAAATTATCCGATAAGGCCCCACATATCTATGACTCAGCTTCCCTTTATTCCAAATCGCATGACTTCCTTCATAGGAGAAACCCTCAAGAATACCTAATCATCTACTTGGAACCCCAATTCTCATTGATGTACGTCCGTATAGGACTTTAGGAAACTCAGAGCTATCTTCATCCTTTCTCGAATGACTTTAACTTTTCCATAGCCTAGTGTACGAGATCTGGTCCTATCAATTATGCTTCACCTACTTCGAACCACCCAACCGAAGACCTACAGATCCACCCATACAATGCCTCAAATGGGGCCATCTAAAAGCTAGCATGACAGCAGTTATTGTAAGCAAATTCTACAAGGGGCAAGTGATTGTCCCAATTACCTTTAAAGTCCAAGAAAACGCCCACAACATATCTTCAAACATCTGAATTGTCTTCTCTGCTTGACCATCGGTCTGCGGATGGAAAGCCGTGTTGAGATTAACCTGAGTACCCAAATCTTGCTGAAATTCCTTCCAAAAATTGGCTGTGAAATGAGCCCCACGATCCGAAATAATAGAGAGCGGAGTACCATGAAGCCTCACTATTTCCTTGATATACAACCAAGCTTACATTTCTGCAGTATAGGTGGACTTGACTAGCAAGAAGAGAGCTGACTTGGTGAGTCGATACACTATCACCCAAATTGAGTCAAACTTCCATTGAGTGCGAGGTAATCTTTTCATGAAACCCATGTTAACCATCTCCTATTTCCACATTGGTATTTCCATAAGCTGGGTTAACCTACCGGGCCACTGATGCTCAGCCTTCACTTGCTGATAATTTGGAAATTTAGATACAAAGTCCGCCACACCCCTCTTCATATCGATCAACCAATAAATCTCTTTGAGATCATGATACATTTTTGTAGAACCTGGGTGCACATAATACATGCAATGATGAGCCTCCGCCATTACCCTCTCTTGAAGGTTACCTACATCTGGAACACATAGCCTACCTTGGCATCGAAACACATCATCATCAGTGCCGAGGTAAAATGCCAAAGTTTTGTGGTTCAGAACTACCTCCTTTATCTCTACAAGCGACGATTCTACTCAATTACGCACCATACTTTCTTCTTCATTTGGGGTCGAGATGCAAACCCTAAGACTGGCCAGCTGATAAATTGCCCGAGCTAGGAGCCTCTGACCTTTTCCCAAGTGAGCCAAACTACCCATGGATTTCCGACTAAAGGTGTTGGCCACCATGTTCGCCGTACCCAAATGGTACAAGAATTTAATATCATAATCATTTCTACCTTAAATTTAAATCCTTCTATTTGAACAAATATTGGAGACTCTTGTGTTCGAGAATACATCCACATGGACCCCATAAATATAAAGCCGCCATATTTTCAAGGCGAATACAACTCATGCAAGCTCCAAATCACGTGTCGGGTAATTCTTCACGTGATTCTTGAGTTGCCATGAAGAATATGCTATAATCGTCCCATGCTGCATCAACACACATCCTAAGCCGACCCTGGAAGCATCACAATAGACCACAAATGCTTCCGTGCCTTCCGGCAAATCCGATGTTGGTGCCGAGTCAACCTTGACTTCAATTCCTGAAAACTTTTCTCACAAGCATCAGACCATTGGAACTTAACTGCTTTCTACATCAACTTAGCCAATAGGGAGGCGAGGGTAGAGAACCCGTCCACGAACCTTCAATAGTACCCGGCTAAACCTAATAAGCTACGAACCTCCATCGGGGTCGTGGGTCTAGGCCAATCCTTCACCGCTGCAATCTTCTGAGGATACACCTGAATCCCCTCACTGGAAATAGCAAGACCAAGAAAAGTAACGGACTCCAACCAAAATTCACATTTTTAGAATTTAGCGTACTATTGGTGCTGATGAAGATTCTGCAAAACTACTCTGAGGTGATCGACATGATCCTCCCTACTTCGCAAATAAATGAGGATATCGTCAATGAAAACAATCACAAAGGAGTCTAGAAATGGCTTGAAGACCTGATTCATAAGACCTATGAAAGATGTCGAGCCATTAGTTAGCCCAAAAGACATGACCAAATATTTAAAGTGGCCATAGTGAGTTCTGAAAGTGGTCTTTGGAATATCCTACTCTGTGATCTTCAATTGGTGATACCCGGATCGTAAGTCAATCTTGGAGAAGAACTTTGCACCTTGCAGTTGGTCCAACAAATCATCTATCCAAGGTAAAGGATATTTATTCTTGATGGTGACTTTCTTAAGCTGCCTATAATCAATGCACATCCGAAACGACCCATCCTTGTCTCTGACAAACAGAACTGGAGCACCCCATGACGACACACTCGGTCGTATGAACCCTTTCTCAAACAAATCCTTAAGCTGCTCCATTAACTCTCTTAATTTTGTTGGCACCATTCTGTATGGTGGAATAGATTTGGCTGGGTATCTCGCAATACATCAATTCCGAAATCAATCTCCTTGTCTGGTGGAATCCCCGGGAGCTCATCTGGAAATACCTCAAGAAACGCATTCACTACTGGCATGAACTCGGGGACAAACATTTCTGATGTGGTGTCCGCCACCCTGCCCAAATGATAGATACAACCTTTTAATCATCTTCGAAAACTTAAGGTATGAAATAAACCTACACATCATAGAATACATGTAACAACATCTGGAGAAGCCTCGACACTCTGGAGACTACTCAAAGCATAGAATAGGCTAGGTCAGCCCCTACCACGAGCTCCACCCCTAACCGCACGATGCCATTCTAGTGCTGGAGGACGCACAGATGATGTAGCAAATGAAGATCCAAATGACTGGGCTGATCCCCTACCCATACCCTGACCGGGCGCACGACCGTCCCACTAGATGTGACCTCTCAACCAGCACCAATAACATACCGCATATCCAAATAGAAAGTCTCTGCATGGAACCTCCCACACTTGGGGCATGTAGCGGTCCCCTGCTGCTAGGACCTCTGTCCTGGGCGACAAGAGTAACAGAACCTCCTCTTGCCTGAACCTGGTCTCGAGTGATTGCTTTGCTGGTAGCTGTGCACAGATAGCGGTGCACTTATTGTGTACTGAACATATGACTGTGATGGCCCTGATAGACCTCTCCCCGTAACTGGTCTCCCTGAGTGACCCATTGATCGGGCCCTGCTGCTATTCTCCCTTTCTGCCCGTATATTTAACTTCTTAGCCTCTATGGCCTGAGTGAATCCTAATATATTTCCATAATTCATATCTGAGTCCAAGGTCGCTATAGCAGCCTTATTCACCAATAAAAGATTAAGACCCTGAACGAAGCACCACACTCAGGCATCCGTGGTCGACACTAGCAAAGGAGCATACTTGGACAATCTCACAAACACCATTTCGTACTCCCAAACACTCATACCTCCCGGGTTGAGAACCTTGAACTTAGTGGAACGGGCTACCATTGTATCGACACGAAGAAATGGTTCATAAAGGCATCCACAAACTCAACCGATCTAACTGGAGGTCTTCCGTCCTCACGGGAATCCTCCCACATCTCGAACCTCGAACGTGCTGCTCCTCTCAACCTATAAGGGGCCAAATAAGCCTCTTATGTCTCATTAGCCTTCATAACTCGGATGGTTTTGTACATCTCATCAAGGAAATCTTGCGGATCGGCCTCTAGGTCTATGCCTAAGAACTTTGTAGGGGCCAATCGCAGAAACTGGTGGACTCTGAAGCTAGTAGAATCTCTCTATCCGCTGGAGGACACAGGGGCATCATGAGATCTCTTGGCCTGGGCGTCAAAAAACTGGGTCAATATACGGATGGCTCCCCTAAGGTCCCCATCAGAAACCCCAGGGTTGAAAATTGGAACGGGGTCAGGATTTGGAATATCGGCAGGAGGGACGTTGGCACCCTCTGCCACAGCTAGAATAGGGATGTTTGGATCTGGAATAGAACTACATGGAAGATTCAAGGCCCGTGAGTCACTCTCACCCATGGCATCAGGTGCATGATTCATTGCCACATTTGGGGTGGCGGTTGTCCCAAGGCCGAGTCTAGCTTTCTTCTAGGTGCCATTTCTGATAATTTCGGAACAAATATGAGTTAGACGTAAATACTTCCAATTTCCACTTTACCGCACGATATGGTTTAACAAAGAAGAGGATAGTTTCATAAATGCCCGTGTAGCCCCCTACGTATAGATGTGATCAGCAACACACCGATATAAAGGGCTCTACTAGGAACGACTCCGAGACATCCTAGGACTTTTTTAGAACCTTAGGCTATGATACAAAGTTTGTTATGCCCCAAATTCGAGGGACGTGACCGGGGCTCGACCGAGTATCCCCATTCAAGCGGATCTGGGTGCCTCTTCTATCCCATGTGTTACCCCATATTTTTCATTATTATCAACAAAGTGAAACAAGTAATTGTAATTTGAACACCTTGTTACAAAAAGATACATAACATAGATAATCTTTAGTATGGTTTACAACTTACATCGCCCAACATACATAATACATATTTACATAAGTTCATAACCCACATTTCCTATCTACGGAGCCTCTAAAGAATAAAGAGGAATAGCACAATACTTGCTGGTAACAAGGCTCCAGCTATACCTTTTACAAATACTAAAGCAGGATCCCAAAAGACAAGAACAGAAGCGGCATGAGCCATGCGGGCCCTCGAAAGGAAACTGGCTCACCAATTTGGCTGGCAAAATGTAATGAGGAGCTACGGTCGGTGGACTTGAGTTCCTTCAATAGATCCACCTGCAATCATAATACGAATGTAGCGCCCCCAGCAAAAGGGACATCAATACATTTGAATAGTACTGGTATGTATGAACAAACTTGTCCCAAGTAAACCCAAACCACACATATGTAGGAAACAATAATGGATGCAGTAACAAAACACATAAGAAGGAACAATCAAGCCAAACTAGTTTACAAACTCTCATGTTTTGCCCTTCAACAATTTCACTTCAATAGTTTCACAATTTGCTCGTATTTTTTTTTCAATAGTAATTTCGATCACTTTCCACCCTTATTACCCCAGCCACCCTTATTATCTTGGCCACCCATATAACCACAATTCACACCTTATTACTTCATATTGCAGCGCGCAACACGATCCCACCGTATTTTCAATCTAAAAACAACACAACATCAACAAATAATTCACAAAGATCAACAACAATACTTCTCAAGAATTAACAACAACAATGTTACAAGTGTTTCCATAACCATCAGTACTCTTTCCATTATATTCAACAACCCATATACGTTTAACGTCACATTGGTAATTTCCCACAACAAGCCATAGATATTGTTACAACAGTTGTTCCAGTTACACTAGTCAAAATTTACTTTAGTCATTTATTCCATAACAAGAACCACATAACACAATCACAACGTACAAATCACAACAAATTCATAAGTAATTTATGTACATATCACCTACCAAGCACACGTACATCAAACAAGGAGATTTTACAAGGATCAAAGTTAGCCATACATACCTGGAGCCAAATTCCCTTTTTAACATCTATTCTCAACTAACCAAGCAGTCTAGCAAAGCCAATTTAATTTACAGGTTAACACATTTGTCGTATCAATGAAGTTCACAATTTACTACCTGAGCCTATTTAGGTTACCAATTCTCCTTTTGCAATTCTATACTGCTACCTCATTACTCTTAGTAGATTTGAGGTTTTTAAAGGCATACATGCACAATCCCATCTTTGGTTTTTAAGAATCAATGCACGGGAATCCCCCTTATTTTTTAAATATTAAATTTAACAGAAAAAAGTTGGAGATTTTACCTGCAAGAACAGAAGCAAACACAATACTTGAAATTTCCAGGGCTTTGGTGTCTTTAAAAAATCAATTTAATGAGGTTGGACTTTCTCTCTCAAGGACCCTCTATTCCCTCTCACTTATCATCTCTATTTGGGAATGCGACAGGAATGCGGTCCGCATTCGTGTACTACGGTCACATAATGAACAGCAGAACTTCCCTTCACAAATCCTTGAGCAAATTATGTTATGATTATGCGGTTCGCATCTTTATAATGCGATCACATAATCGACCGCACTTCTAATATCCATTTAGGCCAACTCTCTAATTAACTCCACAGCAGAAATGCGGCCCGCATACATGATCTGCGACCGCATTATGGACCCCAAAACGACATGTTTCTGGAAAACTTTGACTCTACATTTTTAAGTGCAAAATATTATTTTTGTGGAACTTGTCTCTATGAATTGCTAGGATTTGAGCACACATTTTCACGGGGTCTTAAATCCCGGCTGTGATGCTGATCATCCTTTTGGCATCCCTCAGCTCCCTTAGTGAAACCGAAAAGTTCGAAAAGAGGTCATTCGGTTGGCCGATTTCTCCAAATACTAACCCATGATCCTTTATGGACCCGAGATACAATCCCACAAGATCAACGCCAACGGTCTGTCATACCGCTTTTTCCTATGCCGAAAAGAGATGAGGGAGTTTTTTTTCATTTATGTGACAATCGAAATGAGATTATTTAATGAAAAATCAGAGTCACCACTTCGGATTATTTATGTTGTCCTAAGTCACCGGTTGAAACATCGAATCGAGGAAAGAATCACTCTATTTTACATTCCACGAACCAAAATTCCAGGTAAGGAATTCTGTTAACCCCGGAGAAGGTGTTAGGCATTCTCGAGTTCTGTGGTTCTAGCACAGTCACTCAACTCTTATTATTGGGCTAATTATATGATTTTAAAAATACTTTTTGAACCTATGTGCATTTTAACATTAAAAACAATTTTATTTATTTTAAGGAAAATTTTAACGTCATCTAATACATGTCTTTTGACCGCGCCACATGAAATTCACCAGGAATCTGAAACAAATATTATTCAACGTTGTTGGGATTTTGATTTGGGTTACATGAAATGCATGTTGATACCCAATTTTTCCCTAGGTATATTTTGTATTCGCAATACTTTAAAAAATAAAATATATGTGCATACATGGGCATGCCCAAGTGTTTTGGTATTTTTCTCAAATTTTATAGGATTTTAAAATCTAATTTACTGTCTATTTTAGCAGTGTAAAATCCAATAATTATTCCCAAAATTACAATTTTTGGTGAATAACTTATTTTATTCTCATATTTACACAAAAATATAATTACGGTAATTTTTGCTTATTTTTATAAATCTATTTGGTATTTTTAAAGCTAAATTGCTATAATTACAATTATAGCCTATTTTTCGATTAATAGTATTTATAAGTGCAAATTAGCTCCAGTATTTTTAATTTATAATTTTGTACTATTAATTTGCTCATTGCTTTTAATTTTCTTTTTAGAGTATTTTACTATTTTTGAAAATTAAATAGGGAAAGTGACTATTTAATATAAAGCCAAATTAGCTTTCAATTGTAGCCTAAAATTGAACCTAATTTCAATCCCCAATTCCCCAACCCAATTTAATTTTAACCCGCCCCTAACCAAATTAAAACCTACCGACCCACCTACCTATCTCATCCTGGCCGTTGATCTTAGAGATCAACGACCCACATTTTCCCTTACCTTTTTTTTAGCCTAATGACCTATCCTAATCCATCTCATTTCCACCATTAAGCCACCCTTGAAACCAAAACTCTCTCAAAATTCTCTCAAGGTTCTCCGAAACGCTAGCCGCCTCCCACCTTATTCCACCGGGCTTTCACCGTGATCCATGGCTTCTCAGTCCGTGGATGGCCTAATCACACCTGCATTCACCCATAAACCACGGTTGCTTGGAGGATCAAGGTCTGACCTCGATGCTACACTCTCAGATCTTCTCAGATCCATGTCTTTGAGGCCTCTACGGCCTTGTTCCGGCTCATCCAAACTGTTTCCAGCCTGATTCTACCTTATCTGACTTAGATTGGACTTTGCAAGCGTTTCTCGTTTAGGGTTCTTCTTAAACCATAATTATTCGAGGTTAGCTTTGATTATTTTATTACATATGTTGTATGTTCTCACTTTGCTTAAGTTTCTTAAACGTTTTCTCCGATTTTATTTCGAAAACTTTTTTTTTCGATTAAGGTTTCTTAAGAGGTTCTTAAAAATGTTTCTGACTCTTCTTCTTCTTCTTCTTCTTCTTTTCTTGCCGTGAATCGATCTATGCTATGTTCTTGTTTCTCTTTTCTGACTCACATGCTTTTTTCATGTGTTCTTATGTTTATTGTATTATGTGGTTTTTCTATTGTGCTCCGTTACTTTTTCTGCTGGTTTCATGTTCTCACATGTCTGTCTTGTGTTTTCCTTTACTGTAAGTTTGAATAGAGTTTTAATCCTTTTTTACCAAGCTTTGTCTGAAGTGTTTCCAAGAATGTTTCACCGATTGTTTCCTTAATATTACAGTACCTCTTTATCTGCTGAACTTGTTTAAGTTCCAAGCTTTTCTTAAAACTTGTTCCCTATACTTCAAATCATTTTCTACACTTTATTTGCCTTGTACCTGCTATTTGTTTGTACGTTTTCTCTTAAGCCTCTAAAAAGGCTCTCTGAGTCTATTTCAATAGCTTGCCTTCTCATCTTTGTGTCGAATTCGAGTTTAAAAACCCAATGATTTGGGGGGTTCTTTGGCAAGTTTGATCTTGTGTTTGAAAATGAATTCTACTTTGAAACCCTAATCTCTCAGACTCACTCCGAGTCTATGAACTGTCATTGAACTTTTTCTGCGTTACTGATTTTGAAACTTTTTTGCGAGTTTTTCCTAATTAGCATGACATCCCTCTTTTTTTATATGTCAATGTATTTTATATATGAGAACTTCTCTTTCAAAGGTTTTGCCAACTGTTAATTGATTCTGAATCCCTTTAATATTGCTTACTTGATTGTTACTGATTTCCCCAAAATTAAACTTTTCTTTACCTCTTGTTTGACTAGGTTCATTCAAACAAAGCTTTATTCTTTTACTGGCTTTTTTACTGATTCCCTTTCCTTGTTTTTCAGAAATCATGTACCGCTAGACTTTTACCTTAAATATATTTTATGTATTTACCCTTTATTATACTGCTTGAGAAAATATTCTAATTGACCCTTTCTGTAATTATATTTACCCGCTGGAAATCCGAGTCCCGTAAATAAAGGGAAATTTATTTTCAAGGTGATTTTCCTTGACCTTTTCTTTCTTAGTAGCAGCACTATAAAAAGGGTCTTCCCTTTTATACATCCAACGATCGTGATTCAGTGATTTTAGAATCACGAACTCTTTCGCACTCTTTACTCTCTTCCGAGATCTTTTGCATTGCTTGCTCGCAATTTGGCTTACGAAACATATGCTTTAAATTATTTCCCTGAAACTGGTATGTCCTACTTTAGATTCTAGCCTCAACTCCAATGTGTTCACTTACAAGCTCTTATGCCCATGTATACTTTACCGCTTTGTAGACGTTAACTTCTATGGTTGTATGCTTATGTTTTGCTATTTATTACGGTAATAAATCCCTATTCCACATACCCCTTTATGTGCTTGATCCATGGTTTAAGACATGGCACTAAAAAAGTTATGGACCATGGAATAAAACTGGATCCTTTGGATCCTAGGCTCTTTCAATTTCCCATATCCAATTCCCTTATGTGTGTTGAGTTAAGGGATACCCTGGAAGCATCTAAATTGCTGTCCAAAGATGAACTTGACCTTCAATATGTCCTAAATCTTTAATTTATTTGCTAACAGGATGGTCAGGGGTGTGCAAACATTCCAATTGCTGGGCATGACCACCAGCATGCCTTGGCATTCCCTAATTCCCCTCTATTGCACTTAAACTTATTCTTAGATTCAAAGTTCTATCCCCGGTCCTATGAGCCTTGCCTTGGGACCTTTGAGTTCCCTCTGAACTTGGACATTTGAGGGCTAGCTTTTCCACACTGCACCTCAACTCAATTATACAATGATATTTGGGGTGTAAGAATTACCTGGAGTTCTTGAAATTTCTTAGGACTTTGATACATCCTCAAAAAAGAGAAAGGCTTTAGAACCTGATATTTGGAAGTTAGGTTTATTACATATGTCAGACTAGGAGTCTGAATAGTCCCTCCTTGGTTGGAATTCTCTTTTCGGATGTATTTTGATTAATTTTGATCTATAATAATATTGTAATAACATTTGGGGTTAGCTAGTGAAAAAGAGTAGGGAATTATGCGTGTAAGGGGCATATATCATGACTATGTGAAAATAGTATTTTTTTATATTATGATAATTTAAGAAATTCTGCATTTCACCTAGAGACAATGCCTATAGGAATTATTGTTTCTAAAGTTCTGCATTTTTCATTGAAATTCTGCATGTCGCCTAGAGACCATGCCTATAACAATTATTCTTTCTAAAGTTCTGCATCTTATATAAATCACTGAAACTCTGCATTGTCATATAGTTACCATGCCCATATGATTTTCTGCATTCTCATATATATATATATATATATATATATATATATATATATATATATATATATATATATATATTACGTCTATTGGGTTTTTCTGCAATTTCATAATACACACCATGCATGTAAGTCTATTTCTGAAACTCTGCATTTTCTTATAGACACAATGTCTATAGGACTTTCTGCAATTTTGCGCATCCATCAATCATTAGGCAAATATGTCATAGGGTTCAAATAACTAACCAGTTGCATATAGATGATCTGCCTATACGGTTTCTACATAACAATAAGAGTATTTAAAAAATAGTGTTTTAAACTAGTGACACTTAGACAACATGCCTATTGGAGTTGTTAACTAACTTGAATCGCCAACTCGACGAAAATCAGTTGTATTATTGTCTAAACACCAGCAGAATTTATGCCTTCATAATTGACCATTCTTTTCTGCAAGCAGTTCACTTCTTCGTTTTTTTAAATTAATAGATATCGTGCCCATAGGTTCTGTTTAATACCTAGGCAAGCCTTAGGGTAAAATCTATAACTGCATCAGTCTTTGACAATTACAAATAGCAGGCAGGACTAATTCCGACTTCTTATCTCAAAAGATGTGATAAATTAGTCTGCTATGATGTTTAAGTTTAATTCAAACCTATTCAGTACCTGTATGACATGATAAACTTTGTTCATTTTCTGACATGAGGAGGTTTACTTGAGCTCTTTATTGTTATGTGTTTCCATAATTGTATTTTATGTTTTGTTTGTCGCCTTTGAATTTTAACCTTTTAAACTCTGAAAAGCCCAAAACTCCCCCTGTTAGGATTAGTAGTCCTAAGTGCCTCTGGGGATGATAGAATTGGGATGGGTAGTAGTATGCAATAAGCAACGATAGCATTATTAATTCGAGGGGGGGGTAGAATATTGATATGATGACTGGTGCGCTAATACCATGTGCGACCCCTCTTATGAGGAGTGATTGCTTGATATTGCATTGATGTGATCCATATTAATAATGAACCTAGGACCCCTCTCCCTTATTTTCTTTCATCTTTTTTTTTTAAACTCTTTAATAAAATTCTGCCCTCTCTACTTACTCTCACAAGTTTCAATTTATTTGCAATGTAATATGCAAGTCCTCATTTGAGCCTTAATTGCTTACGTGTTTATGAAGTCACAATTGTAATATGGACGGGAACCACACTTGTGGATCCTGAGGGGTGCCTAACACCTTCCCCTCAGGATAATGTCTAGCCCTTACCCTAATTTCTGGTTTCTAAACCAGAAAACACTCTTGAGTGTCGTAATGTACCTAATCATTAGGTGGCGACTCTTCTATTCTAAAACCCAATTCCCAAAAAGAAACGAGTTTTCCTCCAAAATATCACAAGCCCAATTTCGATTCTAGCAAAAGGGGGGCTCGACAACATAGCGACTATGCTGGGGATGTTCTTTTAGGCTTTTACAATTTCATGTTGATTGTGGCTTTATTTCTTCCTTATCGCTTTTACTTAATGTCTTTATCTCTTCTTCTTCTATGAAACTGACTTGTTTCATTGTTTATTTTTTATAACGCTTTCTTTTACTGCTTTACTTCAATACTATTATCATTATGAGCAATTATTGTAATAGTTATCTTATGAACGTGCAAATACGTGAAAATCTATTTTATTCTTATATTGCATCTTCAACATCATATTCCACTCGTGGTAAAAAAAAATACCGTAGCAAAGCATAAGATGAGTGGTTGCGCTCTTCCAATACAATAACCCCCTAAATTTGGCAAAGGAACATTTGCGGTAAAACCAGTCGATCAGCGGTGCAGTTGACGGTTCTGTTCCTTTCCTTCTTGAGTTGTCTGCTCAAGGGTACCAGTCTAATACCCCATATAAACCTCACTATGTTTAATTGTGCATACATCATGGTCAAACGCAGCCGAGTCTGTTATGTTTTCTGCATAATGACTCTTTAAGACAGCCTTGTCCAAAGTCCGCTAGGTTTCGTCGCAACCCAAACAGACACTACCATGTTTGTGCATTTATTAGGAGAACTAAATACCACTCATGCTAACTATTGTTTTATTTATAGTTGAGGTTTTTAGGGTAAGGGCCTAACACTTTGTTTTGTAGAAAATAAGGCACGAAGTCCCCAGATTCGACATGGTAACAAACATTCACCCAAGGTTGCTAAGCTGGTGGGAAGACCTCCACTCCAGTGATCAGACTCTCGTCCGTAAGTATTTAGCGACAGCGAACATCGGGAAATTCTAGAACCACATCAGAAGTTGTTTGAAGAGTGGAAAGATATGGCTGTCAGCGCCAACAAACGACCGAGGTATTTGGAACGGGGTCTAGTAGAGTTGGAAAAGAAGTTCATCCAAAGGATTGAAAACTGCCAAAATGCTGAGGGAAACAAAAGAGGGCACTTGGCTAGAGCGTATCTACTGCTAGGACAACGGGAGCTGGCGAAGCTGTTCGATGGAGCTAAAGATGCTGAGTCTGGGGAAGGTCCTTCTGGGACCAAACAGTTAGGAGTCTTTTCTTTTCGCTTTTAATGTAATAAGGCCAATGACCATTAGTGATATTTTACTTTCCATTATTTAGTGTCATTTTGGAATTCATTTAATTTTTATCAATAAAGTGAAGCATTAAGCATTTTAAGTTCTCTAAATTAACTTCTCGCTAGGCCTACCTCGGGCACAATTAAGCACCCAAATTAGGACACGATTTATATTCTTGCACAATGTGTTTAAATATTGCAACATTTTCTTCTCATTATCCTCACTAACTTGTTACCTTTTTATTTTTACTTTTATTCTTATTCCGGTGTCCAAAGGTTAGTACGTGCACTGTGGCATCATCATCCTACTCTACGAGATCATAGGGCCCTCCACCACCTCCTTCTCTGATTCTTATTAGAAACAAGAACAAGGAAAAAAGGGAAGACTTGAACAACCTCATAAAAAAGAATTTGGGTGAATGAGCAGCGGTACCTCAGGGTATCTTGGTCTCCAAAGAAAGTTCCGCCCAACTTCAGCAAAAGTTATTGACGTTTCGAGAAGAACTAGACCAAGTTAAGAACTTGGCAAACTTGTCATTTTCCTGTACCACTCACAATATAAACTTTCCTACTACTCAAAATCATGCACCTCCACACAATATCCCGAAACCACAAAAGCAACATGCTCAACGTTGCAACACATGTCACACTTCAAACAACGCTCTATTGCTCATCCCTGAACCACTAAACATAACAAATGATCATCCCCACAATACACCCGTCTTTGTGGATATCATGTCGTACTATATCACAAATGAGTCTGATGACAAAGACACTCTCATCAAGAACCTGGCAACAGAACTCAAGAAGCTGACTAGCCGAGTCCAGGGTGTTGAAGGAAACAAAGGTATTGAGGGGCTGAATTACGAGGACCAATGCATTCAGCCAGATGTAAAACTTTTTGAGGAGTACAAACCTCCCAAGTTCGAAATGTTCAATGGAACGTAAGGTTCCAGAATCCATTTGAGGATATACTACTATAAACTCGTAGGAGTCAAAAAGGTTGAGAAGATCCGCATGAAGCACTTTATGAGAACCCTCAAAGGGGATGCTCTACCTTGGTACATTAGCAAATACCCCAAAAAGAGGACAAGCTGGGTAGGTATGGCGTCCGATTTAATGGACCTGTTAAGATTCAATACGAAAAATATGCCAGACGTCTTATACATCCCAAATTTGAAGAAGAAACCTACAGAAACATTTCGTGAGTATGCTACTCGTTCGAGATCCGAGGTTGCTAAGGTCAATACGGCTTTATAAGAAGATCAGATGAACAGGTTTTCCGCCCAAGCTCAAGACCCACAATATTATGGAAGGTAGATGCTGATTGAGGGACAGAAATTTGCCGATATCATCAAGCTAGGAGAAAGAATCAAGGAAGGCATTAACAATGGTATAGTTAATAATTTTGAAGCATTACAAGATACCAACAAGGATGTAGAGTCTGGTGGAACATCCAAGAAAAGGCATGTGAGTGTCGTGATAGTCGCACAGAGAATAACGTCTCCAATAAAATACCAAACCTGCCAGTCACCTCCACTCACATATCAACCTATCCCATATTACCAAGCACACATACCCTCTTACCAAATTCCATTACCCGCTTACCAATCATGTCCACCCCCCACATATCAACCAACTTCACACCGATACTCTCAACCCACATCTGTCTACCAAGCTTATAATACTTAACCCTTTCACTACCAATCACCTACCACTCGCCAAAACTTTCATAGACCCAACTTCGACCGCAGACCTTCCAAACAATACACAACCATCACCGAACAAATTGACCAGCTGTATGAAAGGCTTAATGCTACTAGTTATGTCACCCCTATCCTTGCCATAACTCCAAAAAATCCTTCCCAATGGATCAACCCGAAGAAATCTTGTGCGTACAACTCAAACATGAATGGGCATACCATTGACGAGTGCCGTTCATTGAAAGATTAAATTCAAGCCCTAATCGACAATAAGATCATCGTAGCAAAGGATCCTGCTCCTAATGTTCGGAAAAACCCTCTGCCTGAACACAAGGGTAGAGGCGTTCACATGATCGAGATAGAGGACGATTGGGACCCCAAAGGGTCCATTGGATTGATTGCTAAAGTTGATGAGTGAAAGAAATCAACAGTCACACTTAACCCAATTGTTGTCCAGATCCAGCCTTATTGGGTGATAAACTTAACATGTCTAAGCACCTTCTTCTGCAAAGGCGCCCGGACCAATTGAGGTCGTGTTTGGAGTTCCAAAAGCACATGCGCCATTCGAAGTTGATGTGTTACCTCCAAGGGTACCTATTCTGATAGTCATGTCAGCCATAACACCGTTCTACTCAAATGCGATAACGTGGGATAACACAATGGAAGAAAGAAGGAAAGGAAAAACCAAATTTGGATAAACAATTTATGCACAGGGTATGTCTAGAACCGACATGGTTTACACTCCAGAACATCTAGCTGAGTCCAGTAAGCAAAGCTCAGCATGACCAACCGTCATCGAATTTCGAGGCCACCTACATGAGGGACATGAATACTATTTTCCATGACACGATACACAAGTATATCTTGGTATATATAGATGATGTCATCATCAAATCCAAGAGAGCCACTGACCACATAGAGGATCTGAGAAAATTCTTCATTAGACTAGGAATGTACAATCTGAATTGAATCCTGCCAAGTGTGCATCCTAGGTTCCTGCCAAAAATTATTTGGAGTTCATCGTGAGTTGTCGAGGAATAGAATTGGATCAACTAAAGGTTAAGGCCATTGAAGAATTTCCACCACCAAAGGACAAGAAGGAAGTAATGAGTTTCCTGGGGAGACTAAATTGTACCAGCCGGTTCATAGCTCTGTCAACTGTCATTTGTGAACCCATCTTTAAAATGTTGCAGAAGGACGCTGCTGCCAAATAGACTAATGATAAAGCCTTTGACAGAATCAAGGAATACCTATCAACACCGCCAGGTTTGGTTCTTCCCAAACCATGTAGACCTCCATTGCACTACCCTTCAATATTGGATGGAGCATTCAGTTGTGTTTTGGGATAACACAATGAAATAAGGATAAATGAGCATGCCAGCTACTATCTCATCAAGAAGTTCACCCCGTACGAGTCCCGATATTCTCTATTAGATTGAAAATGTTGTGCTCTAACTTGGGTAGCTCAGAAGTTGAGGCATTATTTCTATTCTTATTCCACTTATCTCATATCATGAATGGATCTGTTAAACTATATCTTCAAGATGCCCATGCCCACTGGCAAGCTCGCCAAGTGGCAAATCATGCTAAGTTAATTCAACATTGTTTACATGACTCAGAAGCTGATAAAAGGAAAAGCCTTGGCAGATCATCTCGCCGAGAATCCCGTGGACGGATGATAGGAGCCTCTAAAGACGTATTTTCTTGATGAAGAGGTATTTGTCATAGGAGAGGATATTGCAGAATCCTATGATGGTTGGAGAATGTTTTCCGATGGAGCAGCAAATTTGAAGGCAGCTGTCATAGGGGCAGTCCTGGTATCAGAAATTGGCCAACATTATCTTATATCTGCCAAACTCAGGTTCCCATGCACCAACAATATGGCTAAATATGAAGCAAGCATCTTAGGTCTCAAATTTGACATTGACATGAACATTCAGAAGTTGCTAGCGATCGAGGATTCAGACCTGCTCATACATCATGTTCGAGATGAATGGGCAACCAAGAACTCTGAGACACTTCCCTACCTGCATCATGTACAGGAGTTGAGAAAAAGGTTCACAAACATAGAATTGCAACATGTTCCAGGGGTCCAAAATGTGTTTGCTGATGCATTGGCTACCTTGTCATCTATGATTCAACATCCAGATAAGAATTTAATTGATCATATTCCGATAAAGATATATGATCAGCCAGCCTATTACGCTCTTGTAGAGGAAGAAGCAGATGGAAAATTGTGGTTTTATGACATCAAGGAGTATTTGACAATAGGAGAATATCCAGAAATTGTGAACGATACTCAAAAGCTCAAACTTCAGAGATTATCTAACAACTTCTTTCACAGCGGAGGAAACCTATGTAGGAGGACTCCCGATTTGGGATTGTGGAGATGTGTCGAAGCAAAAGAAGCATCCAGATTATTGGAAGAGATCCACACAAGGACTTGTAGTCTACATATGAATGGTTTTGTCTTAGCAAATAAAATACTCTAGGTAGGATATTATTGGATGACTATGGAATATGATAAAAGTACCTCAAAATGTCATCGCTGTTAGATACATGTGAATATGATAAAAGTACCTCAAAATGAGCTTACTGTAACAAGCTAGCCATGGTAGTTCACCGCTTGGAGGATGGATGTTATTGGACCAATCAAACGGGAAGATGTTCACTTTTGTGGCCATTGATTATTTCACCAAATGGGTAAGCAACATCGTATAAAGTTGTAACTAAGAAGGCTTTGCAAGATTTCATCCGCGAACGTATTATTTGTCGCTCTGGAATTTCAGAGTCAATCATTATTGGTAATGGTTCAATTCTCAACAGTGACTTGATGAGAGCAATGTGTGAAACATTCAAGATCAAACACAAGAAAGACCTCAGATGAATGGAGCTGTAGAAAAGGCCAACAAAAGTATCAAGAGACAATAAGGAAAATGTTAGAAAAAGCATAAGCAATGGCATGAGAAATTATAATTTCCTCTATTGGGATACCGCACCACAGTCTGCACATCAATCAAGGCAACTCTCTACATGCTTGTTTATAGAATAGATGCGTTCATTCCCGTCGGCGTGGTAATTTCCTCCTTGAGGATCATACAGGAAGCAGAACGAGTTCTTGGCTCTTATAGATGGTAAAAGAATGAATGAAGTTTGCCATGGTCAATTGTATCATAACAGAATGTCCAGATCTTTCAACAAAAGCGTCAAGCCGAGAAAGTTTACCCCCGGGCAACTAGTTTTAAAGAAAATATTCCCGCATCATATTGAAGCAAAAGGGAAATTCTCTCCCAATTGGCAAGGACCATACGTGGTTCATCGGGTTCTAATAGGAGGAGACCTCATACTTGCAGAAATGGAAGGAGAAGTCTGGCCAAAGCCACTTAATTAAGATGCAATAAAGCCATACTATGTGTATTCATTTATGACTTCTTTATGATGTAATCTGAACTATGCCTAACCTAATTCCTGTTTATGAGGGGATACGTAGGAAGCCCTACGGGTTCGGTCATTATTTAATACACTTTTGTTTTTTCCCCGCTATTGGAAACTGGGTCAACATTTTGAGGAGGACCCTCAAAATTCTGAAGTTGATCGTCGTCCATTCATCGTACGCAGCCGTCATAAATGCCAGCCTAGTAAACCGGGGAAGAATTTTGAGAAGGACCCTCAATATTCTGGAGTCAGAGAGCATGCAATATCTTGAACCACATCGCAGTCGTCGGTTCATCTAAAAAAGAATTTATTATTTTGAATTATGTATTTATGTTACATTTTGTATAACTATTTTGCTTTGTTTAGCAACGCTATCCCAATGATACATAGAGAAAAGAAGGACGAGCACAGTCCGCGAAAAAATGGACTAACCTTGCCCCTTTACAGAACTCAGGATTATTCTTTTTGTGTAGGTACCCGAGTCGCAAATCGATGTGCACATTTATACACTTATACTTTCAAGAATGCATCCCTCTGAATAGTCGTCTATTAACAATTTCTATCCGTACACGATATCCCCAGCAGCCACAATATCTCTATCAGCTAAGAGATTTTACCACCCTTTGTCCTTTTTACTTTTCTGCATTGCATAAGGCTACTATTTTTCCTTCTAGACTAAGCATTGCCTCCATCTGCATTTCCTGCATTACATAAGGCTACTCTTCTTCCTTCCGAGACTAAGCATTATCTCCATCTTCATTTACTGCATTGACTAAGGATACTTTTCAGCCTTCTGAAACTAAGCATTGTCTCCATCTGCATTTCCTGCATAGCATAAGGCTACTCTTTTACCTTCTGAGACTAAGCATTGTCTCCATCTGCATATTCCTGCATTTCATAAGGCTACTATTCTGTCTTCGGAGACTAAGCACTATCTCCATCTGTATATTCTTGCATTGCATAAGGCTACTATGATGCCTTGCGATACTAAGCTCTATCTCCATCCTACACGTCTGAAATATCGCTACATTTATCTTAAATTTTGCACCAGCTGAAATATCGCCAATTCTTATCCCGCATGGCTAAAATATCACCACCTTTCATTTACATCTTGCATTGGCTGAAAGATTGCCACCTTCTGCACCTCATGGGCTAAAAGATCGCCAAATTGTCTGTCATGGTTTGGAGGCACAATTTTCATAATTCGAAAACACCATGCCATGGCCCGAGGACCCCAGTTGTATCTTTGCATATCATTATTCAAATGCATCATAGTTCAGAGGCATCATGTAATAGCCTGCTCCTTTATTATACGCTCTTCATGGACAAGGACGCCATGGTCTGAGGACATCATCATAACCGTCCAAAGACAATATTCATGGTCCAACGGGAACTTGCATTACGTTTAATTTTATGCACAATATGTGTTTGTATTACTCACTTGCAGGTACACTGGCTAGCAACGACTATCTCAGCAGGAGCGATCCAGCTCCAGTTCTTGCAGCCTATTAGACTCCAACCATCTTTGTTAACCCAAACATTGCATTTGTTCTTTGATAAATCTCCATTGGCATATTTCGTCTATGGATACTGAACTACATATGGCCTAATTCTTGTAAAACCAGGGATATTTAGGCAGCTTAGGAGCCAAAGCTCGGTCAATGTTTTTTGCAAATCACCTCTTTAGGTCAAAATTAGCCATCCTATCTTTACCCGATAACTCTTTCATCCTTCCCGGGTGAAGAGGAGCAGTTTTTGATACCCAATTTTCCCTAGGTAGTTTTTATGCTCAAAATACTTTTAAAATAACATATATTTGCATACATAAGCAGCCCAAGTATGTTTCAGCGACTGTTTCATTGATATTACACTACCTCTTTATCTCCTGAACTTGTTTAAGTTCCAAGATTTTCTTAAAGCTTTTTCCCTATACTTCAAACCAGCTTCTACGTTCTATTTGCCTTGAACTTTCTATTTGTTTGTATGTTTTCTAATGAGACTCTGAAAAGGGTTTCTTAGTATGTTTCAATAGCTTGCCTTCTCATCTCTGTGTGGAATATGAGTTTAAAAATCCTAGGATTTAGGGGTTTCTTTGGCAAGTTTGATTTTGTGTTTGGAAAGAGTTTCTACTTTGAATCCATTCACTCTCAGTCTCATTCCGAGTCTTTGAACTGAATTTGAACTTTTTATGCGTTTGTGATTTTAAAACTTTCTTGCTAGTGTTTCCTAATTAGCGTTACATCCTTCTTACTTGACATGTATGAGTGTTTTATGTATGAGAACTTCTCTTTCAAAGGTTTTGCAGACTATGAATTGATTCTGAATCCCTTTAATTTTTCTTACTTGATGGTTACTGATTCCTCTAAATTAAACTTTCCTATTCCTATTTTCTGAATCGGTTCATTCGAACAAAGCTTTCAACTTTATTATTTTTCTGGTTATTTTTTTGATTCCCTTTCCTTGTTTTTCACAAATCAAGTACTACTAGACTTTTACCCATATTTTTATGTATTTACCATTTATTGTACTTCTTGGGAAAATATTTTGATTGACCCTTTCCTTAATTATCTTTACCCGCTGGAAGTCGGAGTCCCATAATTAAAGGGAAATTGATTTTCAAGGTTATTTTCATTATCATTTCTTACTTACTTGTTGCACGATAAAAAGGTCCTTCCCTTCTATATTTTCAAACATCGTGATTCACATCAATTCACAAACTCCTTTGCACTCTTTACTCTCTTCTTAGATATTTTGCATTGCTTGCTCGCAATTTGGCTTACAAAACTTTTGCTTTCAATTATTCCCTGAAACTGGTATGTCCTACTTTTGATTCTAGCATCAAATCCAATGTGTTTACTTACAAGATCTTATGCCTATGTGTACTTTATTGCTTCGAAGAGTTCAAGTTCTATGGTAGTATGTTTATGTCTTGCTATCTGTTACTGAAATAAATCCATATTCTCCATACGCCTTTATGTGCTTGAGATGTGGTTTATGATATGACAGTACACAAAGTTATTGTCCATTGATTAAAACTGGATCCTTTGAATCCTAGGATCTTTCCATTTCCCATACCCCATTCCCTTATGTGTGTTTAGTTAAGGTATAGCGTGGAAGCATCCAAATTGTTGTCCAGCGCTGAACCTGACCTTCGATAGGTCCTAACTCTTTAAATGTTTAGCTGACAAGTTGGTCAGGGGTGTGTCATCATTCCTATTAATTGGCATGACCACCAGCTTGCCTATGCATTCCCCAATTCCCCTCTATTGCACAAACACTTACTCCTAGATTCTTAGTTCTACCCCGTCCTATAAGTCTTTCCTTGGGACCTTTGAGTTCCCTTTGAACTTGGACATTTGAGGAATGGCTTTTACAAACTGTACATTAATTCAATTCTGCAATGATATTTGGGGTGTAAGCACTGCCTGGAGTTCTTGAAATTCCTTGGAACTTTGACACATCCCCAAATAAGAGAAAGGCTTTGGAACCAGATCTTTGGAAGTTGATTTATTACATATGCTAGACTAGTAACTCGAATTAGGCCCTCCTTGGTTGGAATTTTGATTTCGAATATATTTTTATTTATTTTAATTAATTTTGGTCTTTAACAATGTTGTAATAAAATTAGGGGTCAGCTAGTGGATAAAGGTGAGGAATTATGCATACAAGGGGTAGATATCATGACTGTAGGAAAATACTATTTCTGAGATTCTGATAATTTCTGGAATTCTGCATCTCACCTAGGGACCATGCCTATAGGAATTACTGTTTCCAAAGTTCTGTATTTTTCTCTAATTGCATCTCCCCTAGAGACCATGCCTATATGAATTATTGTTTCTAAAGTTCTACATCTTATAAAAATCACTGAATCTCTGCATTCTCAAATAGATACCATGTCCATAAGATTTTTATGCAATTTCATAATAGACACAATGCATGTAAGTCAATTTCTCAAACTCTGCATTTTTATATAGACATTATGCCTATAGGACTTTCTGCAATTTTTCACGTGCAGCTATCATTAGGCAAACTTTTTATAGGGTTCAAATAACTAACCAATTGAATATAGTATAGGATTTATGCATAAGGATAACAGTAATTAAAAAACAGTGTTTAAAATCAGTGACACTTAACTAGCATGCCTATAGGAGTTGTTAAATAACTTGTATCACCAACTCGACTGAAATCAGTAGCAGTAACATCTAAACACCAGTAGAATTTATGCCTTCGTATCTAACCATTCTTTTCTGCAGTTCACTTCTTTGTTTCTGAAATTAATAGATATCATGTCCATAGGTTCTGTTTAATACCTTGGCAAGCCTTAGGGAAAAATCTATAATTGTATCAGTCTTTGATAATTACAGCTAGCATGCAGGCCTAATTTCGACTTCTTATCTGAAAATATGTGTTAAATCAGTCTGCTTTAATGTTAAAGTTTAATTCAGACCTAATCAGTACCTCTAAGACATGGTAAACTATGTGCATTTTATGACTTGACGAGCTTTACTTGAGCTCTTTATTGTTATGTGTATCCATAAATGTATTATATGATTTATTTTTCGCCTTTGACTTTTAACCATTTAAACTCTAAAAAGCCCAAAACTCCCTCCCCCTTTGAGGATTAGTAGTCCCAAATGCCTTCGGGACATATAGGATTGGGATGGGTAGTAGAATGCATAAGCAACGATACCATTATGCGGTCTAATACCTTAGTGGCTGAGGGGGAAGGGTAGTATATTGATATGATGACCGGTGCCCTAATATCACGTACGACCCCACTTCTGAGGAGTGATTGTTGGATATTGCATTGATGTGATCCATATTAATCATAAACGTAGGACATCTCTCCCTTATTTACGTTCACCTCTTTTTGTAAAACTCTTTAATAAATTTCTAGCCTCTCTACTTACTCTCAAAAGTTTGAATTTATTTGCAATGTTATATGCAAGTCCTTATTTGAGCATTAATTGCTTACGTGTTAATAAAGTCACAATTGTAACATGGCCGGGAACAACACTTATGGATCCTGAGGGGTTCCTAAGACCTTCCCCTCGGGATATTGTCTAGCCCTTACCCAAATATCTTGTTTCTAAATCCAAAACCCTTTCGAGTGTCCTAATGCACTTAATCATTATGTGGCGACTCTTTAATTCGAAAACCCAATTCCCAAAAGGGAACGAGTTATCCTCCCAAATGTCACAATCCCGATTTTGAATCTAGAATAGGGGGGCGAGACAATGCACACCCGCGTTTAGGAAGGTACTTTTATTAAAATAACGTACCTAAATCAACTACACATTTGCTATATTGTGAAGGACATAAAATTGGATAAACGAAATGCCTTGATTTCTAAGGATAAATACTAATTAAGTCAGGGCCACGCAATTTAAGATTTCAGTTGGCAGGACATGCCCCAATTCCAGTTTTAAGGAGAATTTAATTTAATCTCGGAGGGCCATAAGCTATTGGTGTTCTCTAATGCGGCTCACCTCCCAATTATTTAATGAAGCTTAATTATCCAAACACTAATAGGCAAGGATTCTACAATGGTTCAAACTAACAAAATATGTTTTTTCTAAGAAAAAGAGGCTTATGGTTCGAAATTAATGTTTGGGACTAACATGAGGCACATTAGCCTACCAATATAAGGATATTCCAAGTGACAATTAGCACCAATCCATTCCAGGCCCAAGAGACAGCCCAAATTGAAATAGGCCCAGCTTCAGCAAACAATGGGATCCCTAGTTCGAGTCCATACATAGCACAGGTTGTCAAGTGTTTGCATTTGAATTAATAAATCATACTACTTTTACAAAATCAAAAAATTACTAATTGGAGTACACCTATTGTCACCTTTGTGCAGAAATTGCAATCCAAACACTAATTCACCTTTTGTTATCTATCATCTAATACCATTACAGTTCTTGCCAACATCATTCCATAATCTCAAAAACGGCAAACATTCAATAATTTAGACCCTGAGGAAGGGTTGCATACCATAACATAATATCAGAAAGATACTTGAAATAGTGCACTCATTTCAACTAAGCTATCGTACGACTGGAACTTTGCAAGTAAAAAACCTTTGCAAATATCTTTAGAAGTCTGTTTTATACACAACAAAAAACTGTAGCTCATAAAATCCACACAGCTTAACCAAGATTTGTTCAGTATTCCATACTAAGACTAAATTAAACCAAAAAACTTAAAAGACACATCAAACAAGAATTAGCAGATTACAAAATTAGCTATATCCTATTCAACAGTAAATATACTTAGTCAAGATCTTTCTAAACTAAGTAATACAAGTTGTGCATGAAATTGAAAGAGAAAGAGATGAAACTTCAATAACAACAGTCATCAAGTTTGTCATATCTCAGATTCAAGCTTCAAATTACATTCATGTATTGTCCATTGAGTTTGAAAAATACCTGGAAATGAAAGGAAGCAGGAGGGGAAGGATTAGAAATGGCAATAACAGAAATCATAAGCAAGAAACAACCAGTGAACAAATTTCGAACAAAAGATGATGTGCAATAGTCGAAAAACCAGTTTTAATCGAATAGAAAACCAAGAAAAATTCAAACCAAACTTCTTAAAAAACTCCAATTCAATTTCCATCCCCTGTAAATCAGAAATGGGAAATCTCAAGATTCACAGTAAAATTTCAATGGAACAGTGTTTTTCAACCAATTTCAAGTCGTTTTTAATTTATTTCTGAATTTTATGCCTTCGATCTCTGCCTTGAGGTAGAAGAAAAAGTTCCTTTATAGGCAAAGTAGTAGGGCATCAATAACTAAATCTGACTTGCACCTACACCCTTTTTATATTTTAATTTTAGCTTAGGCACCCCTAGTGCAAATCTCAGAATTTCAAAATAGTCCCAAACCCCATTTCCTAGAATTTTCCTATGGTTGTTATACTTAGATTCCTTAAGTTAATTTTCCATACTACCGCTCAGATCCCCTGAAAATTACTTTAGAAATCAAAACCAATGTGGGTCAAAGTTGACCCTAGGTTAGGTTAATTCAAAACTTAGCCCAAACCATGATCATGAAACCTAAAGGCACAAATCCCAGGCCCAAATGAAAACCAAATTATCTGAGAAGAAATGAACAAACAGAAGCAATTCGAACAATTTCAAACTACAATTAATGAACTAGAATTAACAAATAGAAACTAACCTAACTAATAGGCGAATTGTAGTTAGAGAAGAAGGTTATCTTAAAACTAACATGCATCACAAAACTACCCTTAAGAAACTAAAACAAAATGGAAAGGAGTCCAAAAGAAGAGACTGAAGTAGAAGATAGGAAAACAAACGTAGGAAAACTGTAGAACAAATAACAATTGAATATGGAAATACCTAGAGTGCCTCAAACCATAAAAGGTGGTGATATACCTTTAAATCCTCAGATTCTTGGCTCAATCTGAGACTAATCGTGTCTTTTATCATCCAAAACACACGAACAACATTAGAATGATTCTAAAACTTTGAAGAAACCCTGAATTGGAAAGTTTGGGATTTTCAAGGTCAAGCTCTGATTTAAGATTCGAGAAACCCCGGGATGGTTCGAGGGAAACATAGTGGAGATTTGGAATAAGGGTAATTAGGGTGTTCCAAAGTGTTTTTTGGGTTGCGTTTGGAGGTGGCGCTGCCAGCTGAGAAAGGAGGAACTTAGGGCGGCTATTAGGGTTCTTTGGTGGTGTCTTTGAGATGAGGGTGGTAAAGAGATGAGTGAGATATTGGGGGCTGGGGGGGAGGGGTAACATTTCTGTCACTTTTATATCAAACAACACGCACTTCCCAACCGTATGATCACCCCAAATTAACGTCCTAGATCGAGGGTCTTTAAAAAATGGTTGTTTAGTTAACTGGGGGGGACCAGTCTGGGTCAGGAAATGTGTTATGAGTTGAACTAGGGCGGGTTTAATCTTTGAGATTAGGAACTAAATAGATCCCAAAAAAATCTGATTTATAACCCTTTTGTTTTCTTTTCTTTTTATTTCCTATTTCTTTAAAATTCCTGTTTTCTTTTATTTTTCTCAAAATTAAATTAAAAATCTAAGTTGAACCCTAAAACAAAATTAACCTATTAAAAATATTAATTAAACCTAGATAATAATCATCAATATTAATTAAGATCCAAATTGAAGGGAAAACTACCAAAATTAAAAATTTAAAATTAAAAGGCAAAAGTAAGATATTTTTGTGATTTTTTCCATTTTATTAAACAACTCATTTATTATTTAATCCTAAAATCTAGAATTAAATCCTAAATACAAATACAAAGTATTTTAAAATTTTCATTAATCAAATAAACATGCACATATAATATACAAACAATAACAAGAAATGCCACAAAAATCCACAAAATTGCTAACGATGGAAAAAATTATTTTGTTTTTAATTTGTGGGAGTAATTCATATAGGGAAAAAATTACGTGATCACATTTTCCCCCTATTTGCTCGAAAACACGAAGAATTTTCGTGCAAAGATAAAGTGAGCATATACGAGCGATTTTTGCCCGTTTGAATACTCGGAAAGTTTTGGAAGCTGGGACTACCATTAAGCTCTGATTTCTCTATTGCTTCTGCTAGTGATATTGCTTACTTATCCCCTTATTACCCCATGAATTTCATTCCCGTGCTTTCCAAGTGGGAACCTGATTGCTGAACTTGAACTGTATTCATGTGCTCTCTAGGAGGGTGCGTGATTGCCAAAACATGAACTGTATACTCGTGCTCTCCAGGTAGGCACCTGATAGCCAAAACTTGAAATGTATTCCCGTGCTTTTTAGGTGGGCACGTGATTGCCAAAACTTGAACCGTATTCCTGTACTCTCTAGGTGGGCGCCAGATTGCCAAAACTTGTACTGTATTACCGTGCTTTCCAGGTGGGCGCGTGATTGCCAAAACATGAATTGTATTCCTGTGCTCTCGTTGTGGGCGCCTGATTTCCAAAACTTGAAATGTATTCTCGTGCTCTCCATGTGGGCGCCTAATTGCCAAAACATGAAATGTATTCCCGTGCTCTCCAGGTGGGCACCTGATTGCCAAAACTTGAACTGTATTCTCGCGCTCTCCAGGTTGGCGCCTAATTGCCAAAACTTGAACTATATTCCCCTGCTCTGAAGGTGAAGGCTTGATCGCCGAAACTTGAATTATATTCCCTTGCTTTTTAGGTGGGTGCCTGCTTGCTGAAACTTGAATTGTATTCCCGTGCCTTCCAAGAGGGCGCCTGATTGTCAAAACATGAACTATATTCCTATGCTCTCCAAGTGGGAGTTTGATTACAACACAATAGACAAAACAAAGAAATTTTTTTCCCAGTTTGGTAGTGGGCAACATTTGTGAATATTAACCGAATGATGTTATCAAATATCATTAAGAATTTGAAAGATATATTCCATTATCCCGGAGGGTCTTGAAAACTCCTAGTTAAATGACAATTTTAAAGCAAAGTTATATTTTTCTAAAGGCATGACTTCCGCTAAATATTGTTATCTAAAGGTTGTTAAAACTACATCCCATTATCCATGAGGGTCCTAAAACTTCTAATTGAATCCTATCTCAAACATGCAAACATTGAAGCCAACTTGTATTCCTTTGGGTACATTTATGCTATATTTTGCTACTCGTGATTATTTTGAATTTTAAACTAGGTCACATTTTCTAGGAGTCTCCTGAGACTTTACGGTCAAACACGTCTGATGCTTGATTTTCCCCTACGGAGGATTCCTCCGAAACAAACTAAATTTTATACATCTACTTCATTAAAAGAAAAATCTTGTCATTTTAAAATGTGATGGTTAGTTTGTGGCATTCTTGCTGAAGGTGTACTCTCCGCTGCCGTGTTTTGCTTTGCCTAGTCTTCTCGAACTGGACAAGAACTGCTTGACTTTCTGACTGACCTTCACCCACATGACCTTGGATGACCCGAGTGTTCTATACTCAAACTGTTGTGTTACATCTCTGACCCATCTATCTTAAACTCTACATCTCCCATAAAAGTACTAAACCATTCAACCGATGAATCTTTTGCTGGCCCTATATATCCGATTTTGCATCATCCTATCTTTAGCAATACCTTGACCTCAATGTTCTTTATGCAACTTTGGAATTTGGCAGTGGGCTTTGAAATCCTTTCTTATTGCTTAAATGGAACTGACATTGGAAACACATTAGAGAAATAAACCTAAAGAAATGAAATGCAATGCCTTTTGAAAGTTAAGGATAAGAAAAATCCAAAACTGGAAGACTGTTTGAAGGGGAAAAGGAGAAGAGACTCATCTGAGTGGAGGAGCTTCCACCAATGACCATGACATGCATTTCGGATTAATCGGCTCAATCTGTCCAACCAATCAGCTTTCAGTTGTCGTACTTTATGACCCGATATTTTCAAACCTAATTTCTTCACCAAAACCTTGTCCTTGTTTGGTATGCGGTCCGAAGGGTTTTCACCAACAAACCTCCCTCATTTGTTCATCTCTCAACTCATTTCGCCTTAAAGTGCCCGTGAATGTTTTCACCAATAAGACTCTCTCATTTTTTATTTATGTCATCTTTCATCACCTTACAGTACTCGTGAGGGTATTCACTAATAAGGCTCTCTCATTTTCATTTTATTTCTTAGATCAGAGTGTTGCCCCTAACATGAATCACCTCTACTTGCTCGACTTAGCATCTATTGAAAACTGATAGGAAGATCTTTCTTTGGACCGTAATGTGGTTATTTGGATAAAGTTAGAAAGAAAGGGTATCAAAAGGCTCAAAATAACTCAACTGGGTTAAAAATTACAACTTTCGGTATCAAATTTCCTACAACAAATACAACTTCTGACAAAGTTTCTTTGCTTGGGGACATTTGGATTTTTACTTTGTTGTTATGATTTTCTTTTTCCTCTTTTCTCTTTTGTTTCTTTCTTCTTCCTTTTTCTCTTTTTGTTGTTTTGTTGTTGTTCTTTTTCTTTTTTCTTTTTTTCTTTTTTTTCTCTTTTCTACTTTTTTCCCAACTTTCATGTTTCCTTTTCTCTCTTTTCCTTTACTTATCTTTCACGATTATGTTTCTGCTCTTTTCTACTGATTCCAAAAAAGGTGTACAAAAGAAAATAATTAAGGTTCAAAAGGGGGTAACAAAGGATAAAGTGTTTGGATAACAGAACAAACTGCCGTCGCCATTCCAATCTTTAAAATATGCCAAGTCCATCGAAATAAAATTTAACCATAGAAATCATATATAATATCTCTTAGCCGCATCAGAATTAATAACCATTTCTACACACTAGCCTTCTATATATGTTAAATAGAAAGCACCATTGGACAACACTATAGTTAAGATGAGTGGCCCCTGCCAATTTGGCGCAAAATTGCCTTTGGACTAAGCCTGACGTGGAAGGATACGTCTCAATACTTACTGACCCACTTTAAATTTCTATGGACGCACATTCTTATTATATGCTCTTGCCATTCTCTATTGATACAACTATCAATGACACACTTCTGCCAATCTTTTATCATCAATCAAACTCAATTGTTCCATGCAGGTTTTGACACACTCCTCATCATCAATTTCGTGTTCCGCAAAAATCTGAAGGGATAGTATTTTAACTTCTCAGGGTATCACTGCTTCAGTGCCATACACCAGCAAATAAGGAGTTGCCCCTACTGAAGTACGAACAATAGTGCGATAACCCAACAATGCAAAGGGCAACTTTTCATGCCATTGCTTGGAACCTTCCACCATTTTTCGAAGTATCTTCTTTTATGTTCTTGTTGGCTTCCCCGAATGCTCCATTTGCCTTGGGGCAGTATAAGGTGGAATTGTGATGCGTAATTTAGAACTGCTGACATACCTCCTTCATTATATGACTATTGAGATTAGGAAAATTATCTGTAATGATCACCTTTAGGACCCCGAACCGACAAATGATGTTTTTCTACACAAAATCAACAACTACTTTTTTGGTCATAGACTTGAAAATTTTAGCCTCAACCCACTTGGAGAAATAGTCGATGGCCAAAAAAATTAACCTATGCCCATTGGATGCTGCTGGCTCAATTGGTCTTATGACATCTATGCCCAAAAAAAATAAATGGCCATGGTGCAGACATCGTATGATATTCAGAGGGTGGAGAATGGATATCAATGCACTTGACATTGATGACCCCTGCGCACAAAATTGATACAACCTCACTCCATAGTGAGCCAATAATAACCTTCTTAGAGAATCTTCTTTTTTAACACGTACCCACTCTTATGCGGTCCACAGACTCCAGAATGCACATGATAGCTGTGGCCTATCAAGCATCTATGCATCTTAACAATCCAACATCTGGAGTCCTTTTTTACAAAACCCCTTCGCTGAAGAAACATCTGCTTGCCAACCGCCGAATTGTTCTCTTTTAATCATATGTGGCTTGTACTTGATAAACCCCTATCCTAATATGTTCCTTTATATCATGAAACCAAGTCTCACCATCAAGTTCTTTTTCCACCCAATTACACTAATCATACTAATATCGGAACTGAATGTGCAGATGGTCCACATGAGCCTTATCTGGATGATGTAACATCGACGCCAATGTAGCTAAAGCAACAGCTACCTCAATATGTATCCTTGGAATATGCCTGAACTCTAGTGATAGAACCATTGACAAAGATCATGCAAACATTGCCGCTATGGTATGAATTTTAAATCCCGCGTCTCCCATTACCCTTGAATCTGGTGCTCCAAAATGTTCGAGTCACCCAGGACCAAGGCTTCTTGGACACCCATGTCTTAGGCTAACCTCAAACCCAAAATGCATGCCTCCTACTCAGCCATGTTGTTAGTATAATAGAAATGAAGTTGAGCCGTAATGGGATAATTATGTCATGTTTCAGAAATATGTACAACACTTATCCTAATGCCTTTCATGTTAGCAGCTCCATCAAAGAAAATTTTCCAACCTGGTTCTTCAACTTGTTCCAACTCATCTATGTGCATTACCTCTTCATTAGGGAAGTATGTCTTCAAAGGCTCATATTCTTCATCCACTAGATTCTCGGCCAAATGGTCGGTCAATGCCTAAGCTTTTATCGCAGTCCGAGTCACATAAATAATGTCACATTCTACGAGCAAGATCTGCCACTTTGCGAGCCTCCCTGTAGGCATAGGCTTTTGAAAGATATACTTTAGGGGATCCAAACGAGAGATGAAGTAAGTAGTGTATGATTCCAAATAATGCTTCAATTTCTATGCCACCCAAGTTAGGGCGCAACATGTCCTCTCAAGGTTAGTGTATTTAACCTCGTAATATGTGAACTTATTGCTGAGATAATAGATGGCCTAGTCCTTCCTGCATGTGATGTTGTGCTGAGCCAACACACAACCAAACAAATTCTCCAAACCCGTCAAATAAAGAATCAAAAGTCTCTCTGGTTTTGGTGGCACCAACACAAGTGGGTTTGACAAGTACCCCTTTATCTTGTCAAATGTTTCTTGACACTCATCTGTCCACTTGACCGCAAAATCTTTCTTCAGAAACTTGAAAATAGGCTTACAGGTTGTCGTAAGCTGAGCAATAGACCTGCTAATATAGTTCAACCTCCCTAATAAACTCATCACCTTAGTCTTGTTCCTTGAAGATGGAAATTCTTGGATAGCTTGAATCATTGATGGGTCCAATTCAATACCTCGCCGGATGACTATTCCCAACAATTTTCCAAATGGCACACCGAATGTGCATTTTTGCAGATTAAGCATAAGATTGTACATGCGTAGCCTTTGGAAGAACATTGTCAAATCTCTAAAATTGTCAGATTTCTTTCTAGACTTTATGATCACATTGTACATACAAACCTCAATCTCCTTGTGTATCATGTCGTGGAATATGGTCGCTATTGCCGTCATATAGGTTGTCCCATTATTTTCTAACTGAAAGGCATGACCCTGTAGTAATATGTTCCCCATGGCATGATGAATGATGTCTTTTCTACATCTTCCTCATCCATTAGGATCTGATGATACCCCGCATAGCAATCCAGAAGAGACCTACTCTCATGTTTGGCACAATTATCAAACAAAATATGGATATTTGGTAGTGGCTAGTTATGCTTTGGACTTGCCTTATTGAGATTACGATAATCAGTGCACAGTCTGGTCTTGCCATCCTTCGTTGGCACAGGCACAACATTGTCTAACATATTAGGATAATGCGTGCCTCGAATGACCTTTTCCTCAAACTGCTTCGTGTCCTCTTCTTTAATCTTTACGCTAATATCAGTTTTAAACTTCCTTAACATCTGTTTGATGGGAGGAAATGCCGAGTCAATGGGCAATTTGTGAACTACCAAGTCCGTGCTTAGACATGGCATATCATCAAATAACCATGCGAAGATTTCTTTGTACTCAAATAACCGCTTTGATTATCTCTTTCCTCGTTTTCAGTTCATGATTGACATTTATCTTAGTTTGTATGATATTATTTGGGTCCCCTGAATTGACTTCTTTTGTATCACTCGGGTTAGGCTTGGGTTTTTCTTCTAAATGGCCTAATTCTTTACTAATCTCTTCAAGGGCCTTGTCCTCATCATATTCTGATTCATCATCTATTTCTCTAATTATTATTTCAGCATTGGATTGGCTTTTAATAATGGGCTGAAGATTCCTTATGCATGTCATGTCGTTAAAACTAGCATAAAAAGAACTGTACAAGGAAGAAAAAAACAAAAATAAAACAATTAGGAATGAAGGAAAATGGAAATTGCATTTCATTAAGTTAAAAGGATAATAAGGTTTATACATCCAAACGGACAAAACATAGAATCTAAATTACACCCGTGGAATAATCCAGATAAACTAAAAGAAAATCAAAGAAAACTACCAAAACTCCTTTCGGATAGGTAGATGAGTAGCTTCCCAATTCTTAATCTTTGCACTAGGCCCAACAAACTTCACATCCGCCTTGCTAGAACTCTCTGCAATTTCCACCATGATCATATCGTCGAAAAACTTCTCGAACCTTTCAATCAACTCTTTATCAGGACCAACCACATAACTGGGAACGGTTGTTACTACGTGCTTCCTGGCGCCAGGCTTGACAAATGACCGGAAAAGACGTGGGATGGGCATTGGGAGGATCCATGCCCTCTGTTTTAACTTTCTGGATCTTTTCACGTCTGCAGCTGCTGCCCTGAATCCCAAACAAAATGTATCCATGTTTTTTGGGAGAGACACCGGATGCACGATACCTTGCAAAGATGCACCAAAACCCTTGTCAGGTAGAAAATCATTTTTCAACATTTCAGCGGCTACCACGACCGGCAACCTTTGTAATCAGAGGGCACTTCCCTTGTGGGATTTTCTCGACCAACAGCGTATAAAAATCTTGATATGCACACGAACCCTTGTCATCATCAACCTTAATGAATGGTGCAGTGGCATCGCTGCGAGCGCACACATTATCCTCGCCGTGTACATTTATTTCTTGTCTATCCTACTAAAATTTGACCATCTGATGCAGGGTGAATGGGAATGCTTTGGCAGCATGAATCAAAGGTCGTCCAAGCAATAGATTGTAGGAAACAGCCACGTGCAGCGCCTAGAATTCCATAATGAATTCAATAGGGCCTATTTTCAGCTCAAGTACTATGTCACCGACTCAATCTTTCCCTCCACCATCAAATCCCCGAACGCAAATAATGTTCTTGTGAATTCATTCATCATCCACATTCAACTTGTTCAGTGTGGAGAGAGGTCAAATATTTGCGCTGGAATCATTTTCAGTCAATACCCAGTCAACCACATAATCTTCACAATTTATCATATGATAGAGGGCTATATTGTTTTCAGTACCCTCCACGGGCAACTCATCATCAAAAAAAGTGACTCTGTTTACCATTAATATTTTATTGGCTATATTTTCCAGATGGTTTCTTGAGATCTTGATAGGAACGCCGACCTCATTCAATATTTTCATCAAAGCCCGACGATGCTCGTCTGAAGGATCAATAATGACAACAGTGAAATCTGAGCAAGTGTCTTCCTCAACTGCTCCACAAATAGAATTGCACATTCATCTTTCTCAAAATCTCCTTTGCTTCTTCTTCAGTCACAGTTTTTTTTTCACCAGAACTGCGTTATCTTAGGAGGCTATAGCTTTATTCAATTCTTCCGTGGTGAAGCATCTCCCAGAACGAGTCACTCCATGAGTCTCATAAACTTTTTCTTTAACTTCTTCGCTTTGTATGTTACTGTCGCCCGTTCTTAATTCCTAGGGAGAACCCTTGCCGTGTACTATCAATAACTACCTGATCCAGAATCGCTACCCCTAGCACAACCACTTTTGCTTTTTCTTGTTTCACTGGAACATCACTTGAGGACCCCTTCTTGACTACCATAGATGGTTCAGTGTTTGTCCCGTTCAACTTGATCATTGACTTCTCCCTTGCTGACCTTTCAGCCAGCCTGATCTCACTGGACCGAATAATCATGACAGTCTGTGAAGTCTTCTTAGGATCCCTTACTTTATGCACCATCTCGATCATATTTGTCTCATGATGTGTTGGCAACAGATTCTAGTTAATAATGGGCGCCTCCGGAGCTTGGCCTTCAATTCAATTAGTATTAATGAGCTCTTGAATAGCTGTTTTCAATTGCCAGCATTTCTCCATGTCGTGCCCCGGAGCACCAAAACAATATTCACAACTTATAGAATGATCAACATTTCTCGAGGGAGATTTAGAAGTTTTGGCTCGATCGGCCTCCGCATATCCAATTGTCTCAGCTTGTGGAACAAACTAGTATAGGACTCTCCCAATAGAGTGAAGGTTTTCTTCTTCTGCAACCACTGGTTTTTAATAAATGATTGGGGTAAAAACCTGATCCAGAAGAGTTTCGGTAGGCCTGTGGGGGTGGATAGAAATTTTATGGAGCTGGATATGTTTTTTGTGGAGCTAGCACATGCAATTCTGCGTGGGCAGGCAGTTCAGTGAATGTTTGGGCGTGGTAGATACAAAAGTGGGGGTCTAGTGGTGGGTATTAATGTTGTAGTCTACATGGAGAGTGGGGGTAGGTTTTGTGGTGGGGACGAGGCTGATTTTAATGGTGAGGTGAGCCCCTGGGTTCGAAGCAAGCTCCCAAATTAATTGTTTCTACATCCTCTTTTTTACTTCTTTCCAATTATTCCACCAGTTCCACTATGAATGGCTTGGGTAGTTGCCTTAATAGCCGAATAGCTCATGATTCTGTTTGTCTTGAGCCCTTCTTCGCCCATATTTAACGATTCATTAAAGGACTTTTCTACAGTTGATACCAAATAACCGTAATAAGTAGGTTCTAAGGCTTGCTGAGAATAATCCACCATTTCACATTATTTCATTGGCGGGTCAACCCTTGCTGCCTGTTTTCTTCCTGTAAAACCATACTCCCTGAAGTTTTCATTGTGCTTTTTCTCAATCTTTGTCAAAGATAGGCGATCAAAGATAATCTTGAGATTGTACTAGAACTGACAAGCGAATGCCTGAGCTAGATCGTCCCATGTATACCATCTTTTGTTATCCTATATGGTGTAGCACTCCAGTGCTGAACCACTTAGACTTCGACTGAAATATGCCATAAACAACTCATCTTTACCACAAGCTCCCCTCATTTTTGTAAAAACAAACATCTCAAGTGCGACACTAGATCAGTGTGCCCATCATGCAAATCAAACTTGGGCATCTTAAGCCTTGCCGGCAGCTAAACATATGGAAATAGACATAGATCTTTTTAAGCCACGCTTTCCTGACCTCCTAACCCCTGCATGTCTCTGAATTATTGTACCAAGCTTTTAACTTTCCTGAACATCTCCTCCTATTCGGGATTTTTAGATGGTTTCTCAGCTTCCTAAGGGAGATCAAAACGAGGAGTGTAGGAATAGGGTTCTAGAGCTTTGAAAGTAGGCTTCGGTAGGGGGGTAAGTATTGGCTATCATGGGTTTAGAATAAAGGCTCATTGGAGGATCTGTGGAGTGTAGTGGGTGGGGGGTGCCACGAAGACAGGAGTAGCTTGTAGAGGAGGGTATGGAATTTGTTTGGGTAATTGATCTGGTCTAAGTTAAATCCTAATACCAAACTAACCTATCAAAAACACTAATTAAACCTAGATAATGTTTATTACTAATTATTATGATCCAAATAGAAGGGAAAACTACGCAAATTTAAAAATTAAAATTAAAAAGAAGAAGTAAATTATTTTTGTGATTTTTTCCATTTTATAAAACAACAAATTTTGTAATCTATTCTAAAATATATAGTTCAATTCTAAATGCAAATACAACATATTTTTTATTGTTTTAATTAATTAAATAAACATATACAGACAATATGCATTCAATAATAGAAAATACCACAAAAATACACAAAATTGCAAACAATGGAAAAAATTATTTTGTTTTGAAATTGTGGGAGTAATTTATATAGGGAAAAAATCATGTGCTCACACGCTCCTCCTAGCAGAAGATACACCGAACACGGCCATACGATTCGAAGCTACATCAGTGTCCTCTTCAAGGACCCTCGGCGTACCATTCCGGATTCAGTAGCCTCCTATAGGGGAGCCTTCCAATCTGTCGCACTGGACCTTGTTCTCATCCTCAATGGACTTCAATCATCATCCTCCCCTTCGATATCAGGAATCAACCCGGAGGTTAGAGCAGCAGTCCCATCAGGTCGCGCAAAAGCTACCCTACTCTTACTTTTCTTGTTCATGCCAGGCTCCAAGGCCTCTGCTTCACCGTCAGGGGGGTGGCCTCATCTGCATATTCTCGCCAAGGCCAACACAAGCACAATAACCACGATATGTTTTCACTAAGGGCTCGGATGGGAACACAAAATGCGAAGCATATGTGGTAAAATAATTTCTCTGTGATTCTATCTCTCTCTCTCACTCTCTCTTTCCTTTCTAACTTTTTTGTTCTCACTAGCCAGAAATAACCTTAACATCCATTTCTTTCTATCTATTTCTTCATCGTATTGCTTAGTGTTGGCCGTGAAGAGACTTGTTTAATTATATCCTCAACTGTTATCCCATCCTCAATAGCTCGAGCTCGACCCTGACGTCCACCCCAAGTTCCCCAACGACCAAACTTATACCTGTGTAGCAGGCCTTTCGGTTCGATTACTAACTCGTTTCAGCTTGCATTTCATCATTAAACTCCACATTATTAGCATCAGTTGCTCTAACAACTAGCTATGGAATAGATCACATATTTTTATCCCATTTACAAATTTAATTATTGTTACCATTTTCACGGTAAACAATGATTTCATTATTATAGCATAAATGGTCATTTATCACTTACCCATTGTGATTACGAAAAAATATTATGGCAATGTGACTATTACATCACAAATGTAATAGAAGCAACATATATTGCCTATAATGATCTTTACCATGACCAAAGTTGTATAGCTTTCTCCTAGAAAGCGATATTCACCATTTGGATGTTAATGAATATGTGATAACACAAAAATAACTATGACCTCTGGAAGAACCAGTTATATAATTTTGGAGTAATAAAATTGATAATCAATAAGGTGTGCCTTAGCAAGTCTCAAAGAAACTTATTGAGTTTCTAAAGTATTCGCGAAAGCGGTTGATTATATCGAGACTATACACAAATGAAAGATTTAATATCTTCTATTACTATTACTTGCTACGTGGAAATATGTATGTAACAACTTTATTCTCCAATTTGTACTACACAAATTAACGAACTCCACAATAAAATATAAGTTTATTGATATAAAAACCCACATCCTAATAAATTTAAAATTTATTGATATTTGCATACCTTATGGTGTAAAATTGAAGTTTACCAATATTGATACTTTATCCAGATGGCGTAACTAGTTTATCCATATCCATTTAAGTATAATGTACAAAATAAAAGTTAATTCACGCTGAATATTAAAGAACTCGAAAGTCTTTACGAATTCTCTTATGAAACATTCCCGTTGAACCGCTTCTTGCTTGGGTTGCTTTTGGGGCCAGAAGCCTTCTTCCTCCATGTATCATTTTGAGGAGCATCCTCAATAATGCTTGCTCTCATTATTGTTGAGTTTCCACAGACTTTCCTTTCAACAGCTTTGTTGTCCTCTTCGACTCTCAACCGAACTATGAGATAGTCAAGTGACATTTCGTTGTATTTGTATTTCAAGTAATTTTTGAAGTCCTTCTAGAAAAGAAGCAACTTCTCAATCATTGCTGCAACTTGGAATGCTTCATTAATGACGAGACCTTCAATGTGAACTCTGTTAGTAAAAATAATATAACTAATACTTTCAACATCAATATTTATTTGACATATACCTTAAGCAATGAGATCGTGAATAATCACATGCAATTCCTAGACGTGGTTAATAACAGACTTGCCATCTACCATTTTTTAGTACAAATTTTTTGTGCCAACGGATTTCTTCAATCCGGCATCTTAAATTTGTATTTCTATCAAGCACAATCCACATGTCTTTTGATGTCTCCACATTATTGTAGACGTTGTACAGATCGTCCTCTAGTCCGCTAAGATTGTAGTTCTTGCATGGAAAATGAAAATGCTTCCATGCCTCAGTCAAGGGAAAGCGTTCAATGTCTGTAGTTTCATCGCGCAGAATAGGAACATCTTCCTTAATGAACTTCTGTAGACATAAAATAACCAAGTAGAAGATCTGTTGTCACCGTTTGAAATCACTCCCGAGTTTTTTTTTAGGTTTTTCTGCCGGTGCTAATTGTTTGGCTTGTCGATGCATTGGCAGTCACCATCGGAGCAATCTAGTTCCCATTGCCATTTTTGTAATAGAATGAAACAAACAAATGTTAAAATCACGTAGATTTTAATATCCAATGTAGTAGAAAACCCAAAGGTTTTAGTCTCTATAACAGTAAGTATAACACAAATACTGAAAATAATTAAGTTCCTTAAGCTTGTTAGTAAACATTATTTGTAATATAATTCTGGAGAAGAAAAAACAACATATAAATAGAAATGTAAAAGAAATATAAGTTAATCCGAGCCTACTGAATTTATTATGTTTTCTTAAGGAAATTAATCCCCTCCTAGTACCCGAGGTTGTTGATTATTTTCTCCCAAGATAGAACGACTTATACACTAGCATAGGAGTACTTCAAACCCAGTGTTTCAGCAAACACAATGATCGGTAGAAAATCATACTTATTATTGCTTTCTTTATAGTTAAAACAATGCAGAAGAAAGGAGGAGAATTCAGAATTTCGTATGAAAATCTTAGAGAATGGACTGTTATTTATAGACCCAACTTGTTGAGTTCAAATGAAGAGGATCAGTTATGTAAATCGGCCATAATGTTAACATCTATTTATGCAAATTATAATGGGAATTAAAACGCAGAGGAAATTACTTTTCCATTACAAAGACGGGCGGCAGAGAAATTACTTTGCGCTAAATAAATCTACGGGCATAGGAGATAATTTGGATTTAATATTAATTTTCCATTACAAAAATAGATATTTAATAATATTACATTCATTATTACTATTAACAAATAAATTTGGTCCAAAAAGTCTTTCAATCAATTGACCAAATCCTCAGCCGAATCCGAGCCGAGCGACGATGACGGCGGCTCAAGGCTTGCCTTCTTCTTAACTCTTTAAGATCTAGAAGAAGAAAAATTGTATATATACCCATAAAAAGTCTTTCCTCCTCCAATATAGGACGATGTCCCTTTGTCAAGGAAGAAAGCTCAAATATTTTATTTTTGCTCCATTTCCCATTCACCCTCTTTTAAGCTAAATAAGCAAAATCAATTACGCTATTTTATTTGAAGACATTATATATCCAACAAGAATGATGATTTCAAGATGCAACATACTCATTTAACCTGATATAGCTAATTTGGTTTCTCTACCGACGATCTTTTGAAGAAGGTACACAAGATTGGGAAGCGAAGTCCTAAAGATGTGAATAGATGCTCACATCAAGGGGAGTTTTCCCTTGCAAGGTTTTGTCCTAGTAGGTTTTCCTTGTAAGGTTTTTAATGAGACAACTAAAAGGCATATTTCTAAACATATGTTATATTTTTTCTTCTAGAACTTTTTTCCACTGGGTTTTATTTTATTTACGGTTTTGTTGAGGCACATATTTGTTGAATAGATATTCAAGGGGGAAATTCTTTCACAACCCGGATTTCTAACCATCGGGAGTCGTGGTGGCGCCTACTATTGGAGCTAGGCAAGCGAAATGTTCAAAACATTTCACTGATGACATTTTAACAATATAAATAAACGAAGGCAATTAAAATAAGTGGAAGACGTTATGCTTGTATAACTAAAAGAAAATGAGGAAGTTGAAATATATTTCTACCCAGAGTCTTGTGTCACTAGCTCACGAACAAATAAAGAGTGCTACAAACAAGTCTCAATAGAAAACACATAATGTTTTTCTCAGTATAATGAAAACAAACTGAAAATATAAAAGGGACTATGGAATGCGAACGCCAGCTAGGATACCTCGTAAGTCCTTGGACTGAAGTCAGCTACGGACAAATACACTACTGCTGTGGTCCAAAAGCTGCTTAAGTATCGTGATCTATTCAAAAAGCACAAAAGTGTAGCATCAACAAAACCGAGAACTATGGGCCTCCACTAAGATCCACTCTCGAATACTATCAACATTGGGCACACAAACTCACCTATGAAATCTCAATATATCATCATCTCCCAAAGTTACTTTCTTGGCACCTCCACGCTGCAACGTGTCTCTTATGATACACAAACATGGATAGTCAAACTACCACTCATGAATACGATCCAATAACAAAGATCAAGCAACCGTGCATTCTAACACTCGACCAGGCTCAGAAATTTCCAACCTCAGAAATCGATTCGTTAAGGTCTGAACATCCAAAGCAAGCGGTCTTTGGCTGACCGAAAAATAGGCACGACTACCCATGCTAGCGGACTTCCTACTCAATGCATCGGCTACTACATTGACCTTCTCAGACTACACACGTAAATCGAGACAACTAAAAATTAGGTTTTCGAGGCCTTAGAAGCATGGAAAATGGAGAAATTCGATGATGACCCTTAGGTCGTCACATTCCCCACCTCTAAAAAAACTGTTTATCCTTGAACTGTTTAAAAGAAAGAAGTTCTTTAGTCGGGAAATAGGTGAGGATAACGGATCCGCATATCAGACTCGGAATCCCAGGTCGATGCGTTAGGAGGCTAACCTCTCCACTGAACACGCACTGAAGGAAAACTCTTCGACCTCAAGTGTCGAACCTGCTGGTCTAAAACAACTACCGGCTCCACTTTATAATAAAGATCCTTGTCCAATTGGACATTGCGGAAATCAAGCACATGGGCTGGAACGCTGTGATACCTCTGAAGCATGGATACATAAAAAACTGGATGCACGGCTGAAAAGCTAGGCGGAAAGGCAAGTTTATAAGCCACCTCTCCCACAAGATCAAGAATCTCAAATGGCCCAATGAACCTAGGGATAAGCTTGCCCTTCTTATCGAAATGAATCACGCCCTTCATAGGCGAAACTCCAAACAACACTCGCTCACTAACCATGAAAGCAATATCTCAAACATTATTGTCTGCATAACTCTTCTGCCAAGATTGTGCTGCCCGAAGTCTGTCTTGAATTATCTTGACCTTATCCAAGGCCTACTGAACTAGATTTGTACCCAATAACCGAGACTCTCCCAAGTAAAACCATACAACTAGAGATCGACATATCCTACCATACAACACCTCATACAGAGCCATCTGAATGCTGGACTGGTAGCTGTTGTTGTAGGCAAACTCGACTAAAGGCAAGAAATTGTCCCACGAGACTCCGAAATAATTGACATAGGATTGAAGAATATCCTCCAATATCTTAAGAATAAGTGTCCGAAACAGGAATAGATTGCGCTGACTTGGTCATCTTATCAAAAATGACCCATATAGCATCAAACTTCTTACAAGTCATCGGATGTCCAGTTACAAAATCCATAGTAATCCTCTCTTACTTCCACATTGGAAGCTCAATATTCTGAAATAAACCACCGGGCCTCTGATGCTTGTACTTAACCTGTTGACAGTTCAAACAACAAGCCACATATGTGACAATATCTTTCTTCACATTGCACCACAAATAGTGTTGCCTCAAATTTTGATACATCTTCGCGGTGCCAATATGAATCCCCAAATTGTATATTTAAACTCGTGGGGGTTATGGGTGAACGGGCATTGGTCCGAGCCTAGTGTTTGGACCATGTGGGCCCGAGGTCGAATATTGGTATTTTTGGAAGAATGCTAGGAACTTCATTTCTAGGTTATGGGGTTTTTTGTTTTTGTGTCCTTATTGATATTATTGAATTATTTATGCCTAGATACCATTGTTTCTGAGTCAGATTGTAGAGGAGAAGTGGTATTATAGAGTTGATCGCTATTCTTTGGACCGAGGTAAGTGTTTGATCTAACTTTGGCTTGAGTAAATAGGATAAGAGTGTTGTTAATTTGTAATTGTTAAATGATAGAGTTTAATGTAAGGACATGGTGATGAGTATCTATACACCGGTGTCTAGCATGACACTAGGTCATCGTTTGTATTTATTCTGATATTTTTGGGACTCTCCGATGCTAATTGATAAATTCTACATAATGTGAAAAGTTTGAGGATTAGTTATGAACTGTGAATTGTTTTGAGCGTTGGCTTAAACAATTAATATACTATTGAGTACGAAATGAAATAAATGGAAAGAGATATGATTAATCCATTGCCGGGATGGTTTGAGTATATTGATTATCTCCCTTGCCGGGATTTAGTAGTTTAATTGTGTTTTCCCTTGCCGAAACATTTCTTATTATTTTCTTATTTCCCTCGCCCATTTGGTTGTGATTGCTATTTGGATGAGGAAGAGTGATAATGCACCAAGGGTCATTTTGTACCGTGTTTGATCATATTTGCACGAAGGGTCATTCCGTGCCATGTTTGATTATAATTGCACGAAGGGTCATTCCGTGCAATGTTTTCATTATTTATGCACGAAGGGACTTTTTGTGCTCCGAAAAGACTGTAATTGCACAAAGGATCATTCCGTGCCATGAAATGAGAGTTAAATGAGGGAAAGCGCGAAGGGTGGTGCCGTGCATTTTATTTGATTGCTTTTGGTGAGATTGAGAGTAAAAGCACGAAGGTTGATGTTGTGTAACTGTTTATTTTCCTTCATTTGTTAGATATTGTTGTTGCAATGTTCCTCTCTTAAGGTGTTGACTTTGTATCCGGATTGTACTCCCCCCATACCATGTTTTCCTCCCGTTTTAACTGTTTAATTTTGGAACTTTTTCCTTTTATTGCATATACGTATATTGAACTGCACATCTTGATTTAGGCCATGCATTTACCAGCACATGGGGTCGGTTGTGCTGATGCTATACTTCTGTGCTCTTATACACAAATCACAGAAAGGCTTATGGACAACAGTAGGAGCTGACTTTAGTCCAGAGATTTCGAGGTAGCATTGCTGATATCCGCATGGCCTGGAGTCTCTTCTATCTTTTTTTTTGTTTGTTGCCTTATATCGAAACAAACACTCTTGTGTTTTATCCAGCCTTTGTATTTAGTGTTATATAGACGTTCGTGAGTAGTGACTCCAGTCTTGGGTAGAGTTATAATTGAATTTCCGCATTTGTTTTCAGTTCATTTAAACTTAAGAATTCCGCTTTATCTTCTTATGGTTGTTTTTACTAATTGGTCGAATATTGCTAAAAGAAGTAAAATAAGTTGGCTTGCCTAACTCCTGTTAGTAGGCGTCATCATGACTCCCTAGGGTGGAAAATCAGGATCGTGACAAGTGCTATAAATAGAGTTGTATTTAAGGTGAATGTCTATATTTTTGAGAAATTTTAAGAATTATTACTTGGTGATTAAATAAGTCTTTGCCTATAAATAGTGGGGTTCTATCATGGGCAAGGCCACCATTAGCAAAGGGTGGTCAACTGACCACCCTTCACTGAAAAATTACGAAAAATTATACTGTGTATATAAGTGAAATATTGATTTTCGATATATAAAACCTATATTGAACACCCTTTGTTGGAAATTTTTTATTTCTTTCAAATTTGAACACTCTTGTAAATATTCTGCCAATGCCACTGAATTCTGTTATATTATAATTCATCCCATGATCAATAAAAAATCTTTCTGTACTTTTTTTTTCAATACTCTTTTTCTTTTCTTTTATTGTTTTATATCAAAGACTTGATAGTATAAGTGAGTGCTATATATTAAGTACTTAATAATAAATACAAGATTATTGACCGACAACATCCATATCTTTGAACATCCTATTTTTATTTTGACATTTCAATCTCTGTTTTCTGTATAAATTATTCATGGACCAAACAGGAGAATAGCTTGTACGAACTACCATTTAAATAAACGTATGACTTTCCAATTTTTTCATCTTTTTGCTGCTTCAGTTTATGAGCAATGAGTATTAAAGTCCAACGTAAGGAAGAATTTATTTGAACAAACAAGTGGAAAAAGTAGGAAAGCAAAAAAGAATTAACACAACACTATCACATAGAAAAAAAAAAATTGTTATTGATCCAATGCAAATGCAATAATAACTTTGTTTCACACATTAGTTAGTTAATTCTTTTCCCGCTATAGTTGTTGCATCGATGCGATATTTGTATAGACAAATGATTTAAAAAATCGTGAGGTTGATACTGATTTAAAATGACGTGGCTGACTTGGCATCACAAAAGACTGAATTTTTTATCGAAAGACTTGGATTTTCTGTACGTCCATATTCCACCTCACTACTTTCCTTCAGAATTTAAGCGTGGTAGGATTCTGTTTGTCGTGAAATAATTATTGGTCATCTATTGGTAGCCGTACGAATGGAAAATGACAGCGGACTGCTGCTTCCCAAACATTGTCGGTCATACATCATAATTTGCGTTCTCGCGGGCACTATTAAAATATTATGTATCTAAAAAAAATTCGTTACTAATTCGATTGAGCAACAAATTAGTGACATATTATAAAAAAAATTATATTAATCACAATCAATTTAGCAACAGACCAGAAATAAAATCTGTAGCTAATAGTCATTTTTTAAACATTAAATAAAATATTTTTGTTTAGCTCAAAGTTCACATACATTTTATAAGCATAAATCAATTAAAATCAACGGAGGGTCTATCAAAGCATATCGTAGTAAACCAAAGGACCAAATGCATGAAATGTAAGGGACAACAGTTACTGGTTAAGGGGAAGAGGGTAGAGATCTTTTATTAATGATATCGATTTGGTCTGCCTCTCCATGGAGAGGTTGAGAGCGTTACAATGATGTATATTCTCTTCTTTTAGAAGTTGAGGCGAAGAAGAAGTAGCAGCCGCCCTTTTGGTGTTCGTTCTCTTTATATTTATAGCTGTGAATCTTGCCAGCTGGCGAGGGACGGTCGTGGCCGCGTCGAAGGGGCGTTCGTGAATCAATAGATAGGTCGTAGTCTCGTTAATTAGGTCGAGTAATCTCGGGATACTTTTGTCAGCGGATGATTATATCATTTATTATTCCGACAAGCTTAGGAGCCAGTTAGACACTCTAATTATCATGAATCTAGTTTTGATCCATACAAATAGTCCCTCCGCTTAGTGAGGTGGATCCGGCCGAGCTTGATGAGTGTACTTCGCCGAGTATATTTCAAGAAATTCGGAGGGGGAGATGGAACGCTGTTTTGGTCGTGACCTAGGATGGATGTGGTCATTTATACATTGGAGATTACATTATTGAAATCGATGGCCTTAGCCATTTTGTGTTGACGGTCTTGGCCGTAGTGGAGTCAATGGCCCAGGCCGTATTCGAATTTGATGACCCCAGTCGCACTTTGTCGAGAGCCCAACCTCTTTACATATGGGGGATGGCCGCAACTGTTTATACTTTGAAGATAGTCGTAGCCGTTTATATTTTTGAGATGGCCGTAGCCATTTATACATTGACGATGGCCGTAGCCGTTTAAACTTTGGAGATGTCCGTAGCCATTTAGACTTTGACGATGGCCGTAGCCGTTTATATTTTGGGGATGGCCGTAACCACTCTTCATGAACAATACTCGATTACAATGGAGCTGATTATCAAGTAAATTCATAATCGACAACCGTAGCGCATTTTTTTGGTTGGTTTTCATACGAGCGACTGGCCATGGCCGTTCGTATATCTGAAACGGCCGTGGCCTTTTATTTGTATGTACTCTTCTTCGAGCTAGAGGTCGTAGTCACCTTATTTTTGCGAGACCGCGATAACTGTTTGTTGCTTTGAGAGGGACGTAGCCGCCCTTACTAAGGGGGTGACCGTAACCATTTCGTATTCAAAATACGGCAGTGGTCGTTGTTGCTTCAGAGATGGATGTGATCAACATTACTTTCTGAGGAGGCCGTGGCAAAAATTACTTTGAAGATGGTCGTAGCCGCTATTGATCTAAAGTCAGCCGCAGCCGATTACATAAGTTTGGCGGGGACACGATCAGGCTTGTCGCGTATAGGGAAAGCCTCATATGCTTAGTGACGCATGGGGCGTGCTTTTGGTGTCTTAGGACCGTTACAACAATCTCGAGGGTGATATGCCAACTGACGGTTGAATGGCCGTTGCAAGGTCTTTGTCATAATGATGCTCGTTACTGTAGATCTGAACCGTTTTGCGGTTGGTCAGGCAGTTAATGGTGACCTTTGAGATCCGTGAAAGACATTTATGCTTTGTCAATAAACAAAGGGTTATCATTCAATTAATAATTTTTCAATATTTGCTTAAGCGAAACTTTGAGAGAGATAACTTTTTTTTATTCTCAAATTACTTCCTCTTCTTCTCCTTGTAACTTTATTCTCCACAGTTTATCGTCAGATCATCATCTCCCTTTACTTTTCCGGTGAACTCTGCTCAGTTTCTTTTAATATATTGACAATGGCGAGTAGTTCTCGTTCCGATATTGCTATAGCGGTGGATCCGGCGGCTGATGGTCCATCTACGGTTGTGAGAACCACCGATTCGGCGGGTATTGACAGGCTCCTGCCGGTGACCGACATTCTTTCTCTGCCCGATAGTCCAGCGACCGATTTCTTCGATTATGAAGGAAAGGACCAAATGGACAAATCCCCATTGATGGGGAGGGGGGGGGGGTTGGCATCGCCCAACTGTGGGATCAGTGTGACATTTCTCGCTTCATTGACATCGTCCTTGCTAGGAGCGGGGAGAGAGTGCACGTCGACCACCGAGGGTACTGCGTCTTTTATGCCTACCCTTTCAAGTTGGGATTCAGACTTCCTCCCCTAATGCTAGTGGTGGACTTTTTTCGCCACTACAGGGTTTGCCCTGCTCAGCCCGTCCCTTCCGGCTACAAGATATTTGTGACGTTGAGAAAATATGCGGAGTTGGCCTTGAGGGAGATTGCCCTTAGGCATGTACGAACTCTCTATGCTCCCAGAGAGCACGAGGTACCATGATTCAGTTGGTCCATCGTGGGGCGAACTGCTTTACTACGGAGCTTGATGATGAGGTTGACGCCCATCCTTATGAGCACTTTTTCTACATCAGGACCGAGCACCTGGTGGCTTGTGCTACCAACTTCCCAAATGGGTGGAACTATGCACGTAAGTTTCTTTTTCGTTGATCTCCATTTCTTTTGGTTATATTCCATTTTTCACATTCGTACATACTGACTTTTCTCTTCTTCCGTTACTGGAGGTGCACCGCCACAATTGCTTTTCAGCATCCGCGAGTGGGTCGAGGTTGTGTTTCGTGTCACAATGGGATTTCGCACGTGGGTATCTTTCTGGGTGGCCCATGGCCATAGGCCGGCTGCTGGTAAGAATCTGACTTGCTATCGTTCTTGTTTCATAGTACTCAGTTTCTTTTTCTATGACCATTCTTCCTTTGTCGACTAGGGTGACCGCGTCGCATGAGGGCTCCTCAGATCACTTTCTGGAGGACGGGGGTGACTGCTCGTTTGATTGCAATGCCGACACCTCGCCCAGTTACGAGAGCTACGTCGGTTGAATCCTCAGCGACTCACTCTCCAGCGCGGTCCGTGCACTGAGTTGAAGAATTTTCAGTGGCCATGCGTTCCAGGGTGGAGTTCCCGCCAAATGAAGATGTGGAAGAAGAGGAGAGGCCACTGGTTCGGCATAGGGTGGCGTTCACCCTGGGCCCTCCGGTGCTGATTAGCTTGGATTATCTGCCAGCGTAAACGGAAGGGAAGGCAACGGATCCAGCCCTAGAGAGCGAGCGTTTAGTGGGGGTTGCCCCGGTTTGCTTAGGCCAAGGTGATACAATCGCTTCGGTGATTCAAATTTCGGTTCGCATTGCTGAGACGGAAGGTAGTTCTCAGGAGGAGACTCTGTTACCCTTCAAGTAAAACTAACCTTTTTCGTGCTTAATTGCTTGTCGTTTTCCTTCGTCCATTCTTGATTCTACCTTTTCCAATATAGGACAGTAATATATGTAGGCATCAAATAATTACATTTCTCTTTCACTGTCTATTTCTCTCAATGAAAATCTAGGACTGGAATTTTTATGTGAGATAGACGAGAAAAGGACTGTTATGTGTATATTTGATTCTGTTAATAAAGGGAGAACTAGGTAGAAATTGAAGCTTGAATGTGATATAGTTCTCTTGTCATTTTCTGTGAATTGAATGGTCCATGAAAAATTGTGACGTTTCAGTGTCCTCGTAGGACAGCAACATATAACAACTATCTATATACACACATATTAATTTAAGTTGGCGTGAAAGACATAGGAATAAAATAAAACTGAACATTATTCTCCACCAGAGATTCAAGAATGTGTTATCTACAACATCAGCTCCTTTTTTATTGGTCCATTAGGCAACGCCTAGGGTTAATTTTTATAAATAATAGAGAACGAAAAATACAATAAATAGGAGAAATAAAATAAGGTGAATTACACCGGTAATGTTACCTATTTAACACATTCGGCATAGACCTTACCTTAGCTATCCTATTGAGGCAAATAAAGCCTTCTGGATTAGCAATCATGTAAAAAGAAAGAGCTGACAAGAATTAGGAATTGAACAATCATTACAGAGTTTATAACATGCTCTGTGATGATATTACATAGAATAATACTAATGTTATGGTAAAATAAGCAGATGAAGTGATCATAAAGATGACCTCTTCGATCAGTTGAAGATCAGCTCCTTTCTTTTTCAGATTATGACACTACTAAAATTTGGCCAGTTTGGCCGGCTACCGACCAACTTCGATCGGTTGATTTTTCTTTTTTTTTTTAAAAATTTTTTATTTTACGAAACAAATCGACTTCGGTCTTTTTTACGAAAAAAATATGGAAAATTATTTCAGCATCGCGCAAAATTTATTTTTAAGATACCGACCAAAATCTATCAGTTTTTCATATAAAATAAATTAAAATAAATATTTGTTCTAAAAAGCCTGCCGAAAATATTTTTAAGAAAACCAATGGAAATCGATCTGTTATTTTCACGCAAAAATAAAATTAAAGAAAGAAAGTCTTAAATCAAATTGTGCCAATGGTGTCGTGGTAGAATATTATCCTGCCATAGTGCTATCCCTACTTAGATACTCAAACGGTATATTTTATAAGTAATGAACTAAAAATACCGACCAACTACGGTTAGTTTTATTTTGGCAGATTTTCTCTTTATTGGGTCGTTTGCGAAAATTAATTGACTGACCGAAATCGGTCGGAAACTGAATTCTAAAACTGAAAAAACTAACCTACTTTCGACCGACTTTAATCCGTCGAAATTATGCTGGTCTGTATTGGGAAAAAACTAATTTTAAATTAAGATGACATGACATGACACGTGGATTGGTCAAATAGTCAAAGCGCAACAATTGAGTAAAAGACACAGGAGATAACATATACGGGAAGAGAAATTTAAATAGGCACAAGAAGAAGTTTAGACACGTGTCTTGTACCAATTCAAGTCATTTATTTCCAACTGATCAAAAGGTACTGAACATAAGGATTTGAAGACAGAAAGGAGTCCAAATTGAGTATTAAATACCTGATACCTTAGAGAATTGATATTTAATAGGAATGATTGTGTAACGACTTATTTAATGTCATTTATTACTTGTAATTGTATCGTTAAAGCTGAGATTTCATTCCTTTACCTAGGATCAACAATAAAAGGAAGAAGTCTTATCATTTGTAGAGACACGAAATATAATTAAAAGTATATTGAAAAATAAATTTGTTTACAACTTTATTCTTATTTTCTGAAAGCCTATTATTCCTTTTTGGTCTCTTGATTATCAGTAACTCGATTTTCTAATCCTAAATGCAAACTTTGACCAAAATATTATTTTTTTATTAAACAAGTTGGTTCCGTTACCGGAAAACTGATAATCCATTCTTTTTGAGGTTACATTCTGTTAAAATCATGTCAAACAACAACGATATCAACAATAAGGAAAATCAGATCTACCATGTGGAGGGGGATGAACTCAATAATGTTATGCCTCAAGCTTCTCCACGTGGATCTCGAGAACGAACTCGTAATTATATGTCTGAACATGTTGATGGATGAGTTGAAAAAAAAAATAAACTTCTGCAAAAAATAATCTATGCAGGAATTTACAAAGCTTTGGAAGCTTTAGTTAGTCGATTTCCTGTTGCGCCAGCAACGCCTACTAATAACTCATTGGAAAACCCCCGCTCCGATTTAGTTAATTCCTGTAATGGAGCAACCTCCAGTGACTCACAAGAAGGAGAACCAAGTAATTCAGATAACTCTCATGTTCAAAATTTGATACTAACCTTGCAAAAATAGCTCAAGGAGCAAAAGGAGCGTATCGAGCAAATCCCTGGAGTTGCGCCTATAAAAAAGGAGTAGACGTGGATAAATACTCACAATAATCTTGGAAACCAAGTGCTGCTCCCCTTCCAATTTTGAAAAATTTTCAAAATGCCTGACAACACAAAATATGATGGTACAACATGCCTACGTGACCACATAACTGCGTTTACAACAGGAGTGAAAGACAACAACTTGACCAAAAAAGAATTGAATCAGTATTGGTCAAAAAGTTTGGGGAGACGCTCACCAAGGGTGCATTAACTTGGTATTCTCTTTTACCTAAAAATTCTATAAATTCTTTTGCTGAACTTGTAAATTCTTTTATTAAAGCACACTCGGGAGCTCAAAAGGTCGAGAAAAGGATGGCAGATATCTTCAAAATCAAACAAGGGAACTCTGAGTTGCTCAGGGATTTTGTTGATGGATTCCAATGTGAAAGAATGACTTTGCCCCGTGTACCAGATAACTGGGTAGTGATAGCTTTTGCAAGTAATTTGAACGACAAAAGTTCAGAAGCCACGAGAAGGCTTAATGAAAGCCTTCGTGAAATTCCCGCAACCATGTGGAACGATTTTTATAACAGGTACAATACGAAGCTTGGAATTGAAAAGGATATCGTTCCTCAATATCATTATGATGAAGGAGCAGATCCAGGACATCAGAAGCTGAAAAAAGATCAGGTAAGAACGTGTATGATTCATATACTGGTCAAATTTGAGGGGATCATGTCAAATTTGAGGGGATCAACAAGCAGCTAGGAGTATCGCCATAACAGATACGAGTACCGTGAGCAAAGAGAAATAGCAATTACAAGAAATAGTTGGCGGTGTCAACAATCAAACTTCAACTGAACGAGAAAAATGTATTTAGACTCAAGATCGGATGTAATTGAAGAGCCTGAAGAAAATGAGAACATTAAAACAACAATAGAGGAGCTTGAGGCAGTGGTGCTATTTGAGAAATGGCATGAAAGAAATCTTTATGTAGGAGCCAATCTAAATCACGACATGCAAGGTATGTTAATTGATTTTTTAAAAGCTAACGTGGACTATTTTGCTTGGTCCCACGCTGATATGACAGGAATACCACCTGATGTGATGAATCACAAACTCAGCGAGGACCTATCTTTCACACCTATAAAGCAAAAGAAAAGAAAGCAATGTGCATTCAAAGAATCAGGTAATTCAAGATGAAGTCCAAAAACTATTAAATGTTGGATCAATCCGCAAAGTATCCTAATTGGTTAGCTAATACGCTGGTCGTACCTTAAAATAATCGTAAGTGACGTGTTTATGTGGATTATATGATCTAAACAAAGCTTGCCCAAAATGCTCTTTCCCTTTACAACATATAAATCAGTTAATTGATGCAACCGCAGGTCATGAACTTCTAAGCTTTTTAGATGCATATTCAGGATATAATCAAATTAAAATGGATCCTGATGATGAAGAAAAAATTTCTTTCATCACAGACAGGGGGACTTACAGTTATAAAGTAATACCCTTTGGTCTCAAAAATGCTGGAGCAACCTATCAAAGGTTAGCCTCAAAAATATTTCAAGAATATATAGGAAAAACTATGGAGGTATATCGACAATATGCTCGTCAAAACCCATTATTCTCACGATCATATTTTTCACTTATCTATTACATTTGAAATTTTACGAAAATTTAACATAAAACTCAACCCAGAAAAGTGTGAATTTGGAGTTGCTTCAGGTAAATTCTTGGTTTTTCTTGTTTCTAACCGTGGAATTGAAGTAAATCCTTCTCAGATTAAAGCAATAAAAGAAATACCTGATATTCATACCAATAATAAGGAGGTTCAAAGACTAACGGGAAGGATTGCCTCCTTGGGAAGATTTATTTCTAAATCTTCAGAGAAATGTTTTACGTTCTTTTCTTATCTCAAAAAGCAAGGCCATTTTGAGTGGAACGAAGATTGTCATCATGCCCTTAGGAGCTTGAAAGTTTACTTATCAAATCATCCACTGTTGGCAAAACCAAAGGAAGGTGAAACATTGCTTATCTACTTAGCGGTATCAGAAGTCGTGGTAAGTGTTGTTTAGGTACATGAAGATCAAGGTAAGCAATCCCCTATTTATTATGTAAGCAAATCTTTATTAGATGCCGAGACACGATATCCATAGCTGGAAAAGTTGGCACTAGCTTTGATCATGGAATCTATGAAATTAAGACCTTATTTTCAATTCAACCAATTGTCTTAGTTACTTATTTTCCATTGCGAAACATTTTGCATAAGCATGAATTATCAGGAAGATTAGCCAAATAGGATATAGAATTAAGTGAGTATGAAATCATTTATGAACCTAGGACTTCTATAAATCCCAAGTTCTCGCTGAATTCGTAGCGAGTTTTAGTTAAGGGATTCATTTAGAAGAAGAAAAAGAATTACAATTCTTTAATGGAATAAACCCAGGAATTTGGATTTTTTGTACTGATGGTTCATCTAACATAAAAAGGAGTGGGTGTAGGAATTGTTCTTAAACTACCTACAGGTGAAACCATTAGACACGCTATAAAATGTCACCCTGTAACTAACAATGAAGCAGAGTATGAAGCTGTGAATGAAGGTTTAGAGTTGCACTAGAACTTGGTATCACACAGATCATAATAAAAAATGATTCACATCTTGTAGTAAATCAAATACTGGGGGCTTATGTAGCCAGGGAAGCATGAATGCAAGAGTATCTTCAAAAGGTATGGGAACTGATAAGACAGTTCCAAACTTGGAAGGTAATGCAAATCCCAAGAGAGTAGAACACGGAGACAGATGCTTTAGCTAATCTTGCATTTGGAACGAACATAGCAAATGATGCAAATGCTTCAATCATACATTTATTCTATTCCATTTCAAACATGAAAAAATTGAGGTAAATTTTAATCACTTAAATAGGGATTAGAGAAATGAAGTAGTATCTTTTTTACAGCATGGAACCGTTCCTGAAGATAAAATAAAGGCTCATGCGCTTCAAAAGAAAGCTGCTCGTTATTGCCTATATCAAGGAAACCTTTATCGAAAAATATTTTGAGGACCATTAGCAAGGTGTCTCGGACCTTCTCAAACGGAGTATGTGATGAGAGTTACATGAGGAACATTGTGGAAATCACGCATGAGGTAGATCACTTTTAAAGACATTGATTCGAGCAGGGTACTATTGGCCTAAGATGGAAGAAAAAAGAAAATAATTGCGTTTCTAAATATGACAGATGTCAAAGATACAGTAACTATATGCATAGACCAACCGAATTATTACACCCTGTCGTATCTCTGTGGCGCTTCATGAAATGGGGGATGGACATTGTAGGTCCAATACAACAAGCAAAAGGTCAGGTAATGTTTCTGCTCATAGTAACTCATTATTTTACTAAATGGGTAGAAGAAGGGGCATCCAAACAGGTACGAGAGAAAGAAGTCAAAGATTTTTGTTTGGAGAAACATCATATGCCGCTTTGGCGTACCAAAGGAAATCGTATGTGATAATGGTCTACAATTCATAGGAGCACAAATAACGGAGTTCTTCCAAGGTTGTCAAATTAAAAGGATAACTTCAACACCATACCATCTCGTAGGCAAATGGACAATCAAAATCCACGAACAAAGTCATAATCAATAATTTAAAGAAAAGATTGCAAGACTCAAAAGGTAATTGGCCTAAGGTATTACCTGTGGTATTATGGGTGTATTGAACAACGGCAAAAACAAGCACGCTAGAAACACCATTTTCAATGGTTTATGGAGCAGAGGCCTAAATACTAGTGGAGATAGGGGAACCAAGCACAACTTACGTTGAAACAACGGAATACTCAAACAATGAAGAGTTAGGAGTGAATCTTGATTTGCTCGAAGGAAGAAGAGAAGTGGCACTAATAAGGATGCAACTAAAAAAAAATAATAGAACGATACTATAACAGGAATGAACATCTCAAGTTATTCAAAATTAAGGACTTTGTACTCAAAACAGTGTTCCAATCAATGAAAACTGCTAACTCTAGAAAGCTAAGTCCACGTGGGAAGGTCCCTATTGAATCCGTGACATTGCAGGAAAAGGAGCATACGAGTTGGAGATAATGGATGGCAAGGTCTTACCTTCACATTGGAATGCTTTCCATCTAAAGATATATTACTTCTAAGGGAATGGTCGAAGTTAGGTATCCCCATGTTAGATTTTTTTTCTTGAAGTGCTAAAATTTTACTAATGATTTTAGATGCTAGGCAAAAACCCTAACTCGTGCCAAATGATGAGTCACGACCTGCATGGCAAAATGGAATACTCTTAAATTCCAAACCTAGGGTTACATTAATCTGATTGAAGTACACACGAGTTAGACACTCTTAATCTATAATCGCACCTCCGAGTCCCGTATATTTTTCTGTTTCAGGAAAAGGATCAAATTGAGAGAAAAATACAAGTGCTCGAGGCTTTATTCTTCACCGCTCAAACACTTGGGGGACTACATATTATACACAGATGCATGTAGAAAAATAGATGCGAAGATCACAAGATACAAATTTAAAACAAAAGTTTATCAAAATTTTGGAGACAAGTGTTGAGAGGAAATTACGAAGTCATCAGCACTCAGCATAAAACATTCATTATAATGAGTCACTTCTTAAATCCTTCCTAAATATTTAAAGATAGGGCTATGACTAAGTATTCTAATGGGTTATGAAGAAAAACCTTGTCTATTTTATAAAATCTGTTACAAGAAAAAAGTTACGAGAAAATCATAGATATATTTTAACACATGTAATAGTCATTAATACTTGTCAAAATGGATGAATAAAAAATTATCAAAGTTGTTTCATACAAAAGATATCTATTCCTATTTATTTCATCGTATTATAACACCATTATGAAGTTGAGACGTCTTCTTCATGAAGTGTCTATAAAATAAAAGGGTCCTCTTTTATAAATCTCATGTTGGTATTCCATGGGAAGAACCATAAAGCATTTTCAAAGGATAAAAATGCAAAACTGTTCCATAAGTCCTGAGTAAGTAAATAGGCAAGAATAAGAATATAAAGAAGTACTCATAAACTTTCTTAACATAATAAACTAAGAAAAAGTTTAGTCATCAAAAGTGCTTTTTACAAATGCCCCATTATGGTAACTGGGGACTTCGTCAAAATATCCCTCAAAATATTTCGAAGGGATGACATCAACAATACTAAAAAAAAATAAAAACTTAACACATTTAATTGGTCACTGAAGGAGTTGGATGTTCAGAAGTTGTAACCTCACTTTCATAGACAAGAATAGGCATGGTAACAACTCATGAAGGAGCAGCAATATGTGCGGTTTCAACTGAGCTTGAAGTTATAGCATCAACAAGGGAAGCAATAGTCGTGGGAGCCTCAATTCCCACAGATTGTGTCGTAGAAGCTTCTCCCTCGGACACAGCTTCAACCACCTCAGTAACTGCTTCAGAGTTCAATAACTCATCCGTTCCAGGAGCTTCGAGAGTTAGGGAAGGGCTATCAATACTTCCAAGTGCAGGAGAATGAGTATTAACAGGTTGTTGGCTTTTCTCGATAATATTCATGACTTTGGCCAGTTTATATTGCAGGTCAATATTTTCTTGTGGAGCCTCCATCAAGCCAACACGACGAGAGCTTAGAAAAGCCCAAATAACTTCTATGATAAAAGTTTCTTCAAGAGCATTATACTTCTTCTCCAAAACCTTATTTTCTTTTTCCCACATAGTAATATCATCTTTTTCTATTTGGTGCTCAGCTAGGTGAGAATCCAACGAAACTTCAAGAGAGGCATGGGAACTTTCCAAGGCACGAATTTTCTCTGAATAAGTCCTCAAGTCATTTTGATCATGAGTCAGGTTTTCAACTAATTCTCTTGCATATTCTGTCTTCTTCTCCAAAAGTTCCTTAAGCTCTTTTACCTAATCATTGGAATTAGATAGAGATCATTCCAAAAGCTATTTATCCTTTTTAAGCTGGCCCCATGAAGCATTGGCCACTCCTAACTACGAAGATAAGCTACGATTTTGCTGCTCCAAATGAGCCCTGCTTTCCTGTAACTCTTTAATAGTCCCTTGGGCACTCTCAAATTGATCCTTCCAGTTTGCTGCCTGAAGTAAGGCATCCTCAGCTATTTTCCTAGATCATAGATAGCCTTTATGGACTCATGCTCCTTTTTATCTGAAGAAGAGAATCACCCCATCAGCTAAGTCCCAATAAGATTAGCCTACGGTTATAATACATAAAAGTCAGAACTTAGAAGGAAAAAGAAGCAAAGCATTCAAGTTCAAGAAAATTACCTCTAAAGTTGAATGAACTATGTCATTAATCAAGGTGTAACAACTGTGGCTCTGCATCTTGTTCTTCTCAATCTCTCCAATAAGAGGCTCGATCCATGTATCTGCTCCCTCAGATTTTCTTAAGAGGCTTTGATTGGCAGGGACTTCGAGTGTGGCACTCCACATAGTCATGACTCTATTACTAAAGCTTACTTCTATAGGAGGGGTAGATGAAGATGGAACAGAAGAGAGAGGGAGTAGTAGAAAAAGTAAGCACCGCATGAGTCGTAGGAATTGAAGCAAGAACGGAAGGAGGGGATGTAGAAAACCGAGGAACGGAAGTAGAAGTACTCAAAACTGGCGATGGAACAGAAGCAATCAATGGTGGTAATGAAACACTTATGGTTGGCAAAGGAATGGAGGAAGTAGGAACGAATGAAGAAAGAGGGGCTTCATCAAAAACATGTCCTAGCTCGCCACTCCAAAAGCGTTTAATAAAGGGCGCTGAGTTGGTTCATTCGTACCTTTTGGCACGGTTTCCTTGTTTGAAGGAATCAAAACAAGCTCAGTGGTTGAAGTTTGAGAAAGAATATCTTCAATTTAATCATCATTGATGACTCGTCTCCTAACCATTGGCCTGACTACTAACGAGGTACCTTCTTATTCCTCATTCTTTGAGCCTCCTCCTATAGCTTTTCTTTTTTTGAAGCAAGGCTCGAGCCTTGTCCAAGTCAAGTGCAGCATAGCCAGAAATGCGATTGGCCATAGCTACATCGGGTGCCATTCCTTTGGAACCAAATCCTGATCAAAAGAAGGATATACAATAAATATTAAGGAAAAGGTCTTGATGTGTTAAAATAATGTGTAAAAAGATGATACCATGTGTTTTAACTTTCAAGCCATGTATGACATAAATTGATTTCAAAGTTCTTTGCTCCTTAAGAGCAATCTTTTAAATTGAATCTACCCAACCACAAAAGATGGAAACAGGTTCCACATCTCCCATGGTTTCTATGAAAAACCAAAAAGAGATGAAGTAAGAAAAAGAATCGAAATTCTCAAAAAATAGGTACGGTCCAATAATAAAAAACTTACGTGCAAAATTCCAGTTTTCAGGGAAGGGAATATTCGTTTCACCAAGAAAGTCCACCATAGGTACAGCAGTGTAATGGGTATACCATCCACGATATTTGTCATCTTCTAGGCTTATCAAAACCTTCTTGCTCCTCGCAGTTAAGGTAAAAACCCCACGGCGTATTAAGTTATGATGATATAAGTGGATAAGGTAAGAAAATGTGAAGTTGACGTTGGCTTTGGTAGATAGAAATCATAAACAAGTCATTGCCCTGCACACTAGAGGACAAACTTGGGCCAAATAAATATTAATGAAATGGCAAAAATTGACAATGAGCGGGTCAATCGGAGGATTAAAACCCGATCCTAAAAGAAGAAATTCTTTGATTTGGGGCAGGAATAGATATTCCGAGACTATTTATCCAGTTACAAACTCTTCTAATGGTAGGGATTGTAAGTTCGGTCACTAAAGTAGGATAAGTATCGGCTTTTTCTAAACAAGCAACTTGCTTTTCAAAAGATTGTATATCACTTATAAAAGACAAAACACCGGGTACCAATTCATCCACTAAAGATTCTCGGGAAGAACCAAAGATTTCTTTGCCTTTAGAGGAAGAAGTGTTTGGAATAGAACTCCTAGAAGAGGAGCTAGAAGAGCCACCTCGAGTAGACTCTAACCCTGTTTGAAGTCTGCCACCTCTGCCTCTTCTATGTCTCACAGGGGCATTTGGAAATTTGTCTAAAATAGGAAATCTTTTGGGGTTAGGGTTTGGAGATGCCATTGTTGAACAAAGTTGGATCGAAATCGAGCAAAAGTAAGGAAGTGGGTGTTTTCTAAAGATTTGTGAAGAAGAAGACAAAGGAAGAAAATAGTAAGTATGTATACGATGGCAACCGTCAAACTTAGAAGTGTAATGATGGAAAGCCTACGATAAAGGAAACTTTCACTTCGTGAATAGTGGAGTGAAAGAGCCTTGAAAAGGGGTGCAAAATGGCAGAGTCAATCCAAAATTGACACATGGACAGAATATTAAGTGGAAAAGACAACCGAGACGTCAATACTGTCATACACATTAATTATGGCAAAAATTTCCTTTTTTATGAAGATCCACCTCCCAATTTAATTTATAAATAAATTTGAAGTGGGGGGACTATTTGCATTGGGAAAACTGAATTTAAATTAAATATAACGTGGCATGACAAGTGAATTTGTCAAATAGTCAACGCGTAATAATTTAGTAAAAGGCACGGGAGATGATAGAAGAGAAATTTAAATAGGCATGAGTGTGCCACTGGGAACGTGCCAAGTTGGCATCAGAGCTCTAGGTTCATAGGACTCATGTATCACAAGCCGGTTTGTTAGAGTCTCACGGATCGGTACGTAGACATTTGTACTTATCTACGAGAGGCTATGTAACTATTAGAAAATTTCCATATGATTTCCATGTCACGCGAGATTTGGATATCATAGCTGTAAACTTTTTTCTTCTATTCTCTCAAGGATAGTGAGGATATATTCTACCCGAGATGATCAGAAACGCGCGGGCCCAAGTGCAACCAATAGAGGCCTGGGCTGGGGTAGATGCTGAGGACGTGCACGTGGTGTAGCAAGAGCACCCGCGCGAGCTACCACCAAGGTACCACCAAATGTTCCAACAAGAGTCCGTACACATAATACACCTACTACTATTACTACTCCAACACTTCAGGAGGCTCTTGCGCAGTCTATGAGCCTGTACACCACTCTAGCTCAGGCAAGGTTGCTTCCGTTGCTGAAGATACATCTCAGGCCGGGGGAGGAGCATATATTATCACCGACCGCACTCCTCTGCAGTGAGTGCATATTGATCAGGTCCTGGATATTATTCATGTACAACCTATAGTTCCAGGTCAGCACGAGGACTGGGTAGCGACTTCATAGGATGAAGAGTTGAGGCTTGCGAGGTTCAAAAAGTATGATCCTCTTGTATTCAATGGTTTAGCATCAGCTGAAGCCTTAGGAGTTTTATAGGAGTGTTACTGTATCCTCCGTACTATGGGTATATCAAGATCGAGTGGGGTATCTTTCACTACCTTCCAACTTCAAGGAGCTGCCTGTGAGTGGTGGCGTACCTATGAGTTAGACAGGCCGGATGAGGCAGCTTCACTAACTTGGCTAAGTTTTCAGATATGTTACTGAGAGATTATGTTACTCAGAGGATTGGGGTTGTATGGCACGCAGAGTTTAAGCATTTGCGCCCGGGTACTCTGGCTGTCTCGGAGTATGCTATCTGTTGCCCCAGCCTTCGTTTCTACAATTCATCAGAGGGTTCATCAATTTAATAAAGGGCTCATTCCCACAATCAGGTCTAGTATGGCTCGTGAGTTGGAGATGGATATTTCTTATTAGCAGGTGGCGAGAATTTCTAGGAGGCTAGAGGGTATGCATGTTTCGGAGAGAGATGAGAGGGAGGCCAAAAGGTCTCGAGAGTCGAGCCATTATTCTAGTGCCCGTGCCCCAACTGCAGATTCTCATGGTAGGGGTTATATGAGTCGCCCTGTTCCTTCAGCTCTTCGAGCAGCCAGTGGTATTCCAACTCCTTCTAGACCTTATGAGCCTTATTATGGACCACAAGTATCTAGTGCGCCTCATGTGCGGGGTGCTTTAAGTGGTCAGTCCAGCAGACCTAGCCTGAGCCAGTCGCAGCCGCCACATACTCCCAGAGATTGCTTTGAGTGGTGATACCCTTCATATGGTGAGGGATTGCCCCAAACTTAGGAGGGGTGCAGCTCTACAAACTTCTCAACCGCAACCTGCCTAGCACAGTTCTCAGGCTAAAGTTATAGCTGTAGTTGCTACGCCACCTGATCAGCCAGCTAGAGGTGAAGGTCGGGGAGGTAAAGGTCGTCCTAGAGGGGGAGACCAGTGCAAATGCTATGCCCTTCTTTCCCGCACAAAGGCTGTTGCCTCCGATTTTGTCATCACAGGTATTGTCCTTGTTTGTCACAAAGATGCATTGATTCTACTCGATCCGGGCTCCAGTTGTTATTATGTGTTTTCTTATTTTTCTCTAGATTGGGTGTACCTCGAGGTTTTTTGAGTTCCACTGTTTATGTTTCTACTCCTGTAGGAGATTCTCTTATTGTGTACCGCGTTTATCTGTCGTATGTGGTTTCTATTAGCGGTTTTGATACCGGAGTCTATTTATTGTTGCTCAACATGGTTGACTTTGATATTATATTGGGCATTGAATTGTTGTCATCCCATTGTGCCTTTCTTGATTGTCACTCCAAAATTATAGTGCTAGCTTGTGACAACCTAGCCAGTCATCTCATGTGTTACAACTCAATTTCCCCCATTTCTACTTCTTTATGCTTTGCTAGTCGTGTTTTGTGGTATCGAGTTTGTCGGATCAATTCTGGAATGATTTTGATAAGATTTGAGAGACTTCGGCTCTTTTCAGAAAGTTTAAGTTTTAAAAGTCAAGTAGATGTTGACTGATGTGTTAGAGGGCTTGTATGAGAGTTGCGATGGTTTGTTTAGCTTTGAGTGGTGATATATAACATAGGAGTGTGATCAGAATGGATTTTGGAGGTCCGAAGTAGAATTAGGCTTCAATTGGCAAAATTGATAGTTTGGCGATTTCTAGTTGTTAGGTGAGATTTTGATATAATGGTCGGAATAGAATTTCAAGAGTTGCAGTAACTTTGTTGTGTCATTTGAGATGTGTGTGCAAAATATCAGGTCATTCGGACGTGGTTTGGTTGGGTGTTTGATCAAAAGTGTATTTCAGAAGATTTTAGAAACTTAGGCTTGAATATGACGTGTTTTGAGTAATTTGATGGTTTTTGAGGTGTTTTGATGATTTGAGCAAGTTTGAATAAGGTTTTAGAAGGCTGGGAGCTCTACATCATGTTCGCGAGAGGGCACTCACGATCGCGTAGCGGAGTTTGGGTGTGAAGGGTCCAAGACGAATTGTTCATCGCGTTCGCGTAAGAGAGTCCGTGTTTATGAAGCTTTTGGGGGAACATGCACCGCGTTCCCGTAGTCTATGTCACGATCGGGTAGGGTAATTTTGAGGAGTTGAATATTTTTTCTTCATGATCGCGAGTCACGTGCCAGGATCGCGATGAAGGAAAAGCAGGCCAGGGCAGAATGTTTTAACTCATTTCATCAGCGATTTTGGGGCTCATTTCTTCCATGGTTGGTCTTTGGATATCCTTTTGAATAGGATTGAAAAGGGATTCTACGGGAAATGATTGGAGATAATAATTGCGCACCTACAACTCAATTATATTGTGAAAATTATGGAAACTTAAGCTAAAAAAGGAAGAACTAGGTCTTAGGATTTAGTACATTTAAAAGGGGATTTGGAGGACCATTTGGGGTCGGATTTGAGAATTTTTAATTTGTATGAACTCGTGGGGAGATAAGGAACCCATTAATGCAAAACTTTTTGAGATTCGAGAAGTGGGCCCAAGGCTCGGATTTTGCTAATTACAGGATTTATGTTATTTTTGTTGAAACACGTTCTCAAGGCACTAAACTAAAACGTGTGTTCATATTTGTAAGTTTTGATAAATGACAAACGACGCGAAATTGACATATGACGAGGTCCAAGCACAAGCGCGCAATTGACACATAACGAGGTTCAAGCACAAGACGAACAAAGATCATGATCAAGCAAAGAAATAAAGTTATACATGAGTTGTTCTTTAATTGTGATCTTGATCCGACAATTAACTCAAGACTTGGCTTCTCTCGTAAAATCATTTTTATCAAATCATGCATATTTAATTTAAAGCAAAATGATTTTCAAACATTTTATTTTAGCTAAAATGATTTTTAAACATGCCTCTCAAATCTGGACAAAGATAATCGATTATGTACTTTATGATAATCGATTATGTTAAGACAATGTACACCAGATTTACAAAGCTGAACAATAATCGATTATGTACCTTATGATAATCGATTATGTTAAGGAAGTGTACATTAGATTTTTCAAAGCCACAAGATAATCGATTATGTACCTTATGATAATCGATTATGTTGAGGCAGTGTCGATCAGATTTTTCAAAGCTATAAAATAATCGATTATGCACATTATGATAATCGATTATGTTGAGGCAGTGTCAATCAAATTTTACAAGACTGTAAAGTAATCGATTATGTACTTTATGATAATCGATTATGTTAAGACAGTGTTGTCCGAAGTTTTCAAAATATAAAAGATAATCGATTATCCTTATAGCATAATCGATTATGCAAATGACCGTTGCCAAAGTATTTTTAAACTCTGAAAGATAATCGATTATACACAATCTGATAATCGATTATGCTAAGTAAAATGTGCATATGATTTTTTGAACGTTGTCAGGTAATCGATTATATACAATCTGATAATCGATTATGTTAAGTAAAATCTGAATATGATTTTTTGAACGTTGTCAGGTAATCGATTATACGATTTGGATAATCGATTATTCTGCTTAAAATCTGGGATTGATTTTTGAACGATTGGAAAATAATCGATTATGCAAATCAGATAATCGATTATCTTAGCACAATATCAGCAATTCTTGATTGGCAATTAGGCAACGGTTGTGGGGGTTTTGAACACTATAAATACAACTCAAAAATCAGTCTTCTAAGTACAACAACTGATCATATTCTTGCTAAAGCTTGCATACTCTCTTATTCATCATTTTCTATTCATTTAATAAGTTTTGAGAGCCAAACTCTTGACGAAAGTTGTTGTGTTCTTGAGCGTATTTATTTTACTCATATCTACTCTTAAAGAGAGTCTTGTCTTGAGTGCTAAGTGTTTGTATACACTTGAAGGGAAGTGTTAATCCCTTGTGGTTGTAAGAAGGAACGTTTTCATTCCTTCGGTTGAAGTCTTGAAGTGTGGTATCTTCGAGCAAAGGTTGTTAAGGCTTGTGTGACTCAAGTTCTCAGTTTGTAACGGTTTGTTAAGCACCCGTAAGCTTATAGAAGTTAGTGGAATCTCGAGAGAGTCTCTCGAGAACTGGACTAGCCACAGGTTGTGGTGAACCAGGATAATTTCGGTGCGTTCGTTCCTTATTATTTACTTACCGCACTTATTACAGTCCTGCAATTTTTAATTCCGCAAGTTTATATTTTTTTTATATTATAACGCTATTCACCCCCCCCCCCTAGCGTTAAGCATATATTCTAACAATTGGTATCAGAGCCCAACTCTCTGAAAGACTTAACCGTTTGAGAGAAATAATCCATGGCTTCTACTCGTGACATTAAATGCAGGAATAGGTGAAGGACAATGCTCCACCAGACCACCACTGTTCGACGACACAAACTATACGTACTGGAAGGAGAGGATGAGAATATTCCTCCAATCGAATAATTTTCATCTATGGAAGGTTATAACAAAGGGAGAACAAATTCCAACCAAAAAGGTTGAAAATGAATGGGTTCCAAAATCCGAAGATGAATACGATGCGGATGATATCCGAAAAGTGCAGAACAACGCTAGAGCCATCTACTTATTATATTATGCTGTAAATGCTGATGATTACAGAAAAATATCATGTTGCACAATGGCTAAGCAAATGTGGGATAAGCTGGAAATCACGTACGAAGGTACGGACCAGGTAAGAGAAGCTAAAATTGATTTTCTAACCCATGCACATGAACTGTTTCACATGAAGGAAAGCGAGAGGATCGATGACATGTTCGAACGATTTTCAAAAACCGCCAATGACCTACACGCTCTTAAGAAGACCTTCACGGATAAGGAACTTGTCCGAAAAATTCTCCGAAGTCTCACTCCGGAATGGTGCTCTAAGGCCGACGCGATTCAAGAGTCTATCGGCGTTTCAAATGTCACCATCGACAGACTAAGAGGTAATCTTAAAACCTATGAATCTACTATACTTAACCCTCCGTTTAATGATCAAAGGAAACAAAGAATCGCCCTCAAGGCAAGCACGGCTCAACCTCAAAATGATGAGGACTCAAACAACGGAGATAACGAGTTCGGACTCGTTATTAAGAGGTTTGAAAAGTTCATGCGAAAAGAGTATGAACGAAAAGGCAAACAACAAGGAGATCAAGTAAAGTGCTATGGATGCGGAGAAATCGGGCACATTAAATCAAATTGCCCTAATGTCAAAAAGGAGAAGAAACCCTTCAAGAAACAACGAGCATACATATCTTGGGAAGGTGACTCCGGAGACGAATCAAGTGACAATGAAGAAGACGAAGCCGCAAATCTATGTCGACAATCAAGAAGAGGTATGTCAAATTTCTTCAAAAAATTTCTTATCTCTTGAGGAAATGCAAAATGCTTTTGATGAATTGTATAGTGAATTCATTAGAGCTTCCGAAACTGTTAATAGACGTAAAGAAAAATTCTTCTTTGAAAGAAAAAGATTTTGAAAAACAACTCTCTTTGAAAGAAAAAGATTTGGAAAAATTGATTTTGGAAAATGAGAAGTTGAAAGAAGAAAACAAAATTTTCGGCAAGAGAAGCGCCGACAAACCCGAGAGTTCTAGTAAAAATTGTATTTCTTGCATGCATCTAAAAGATGAAGTAGAAAGACTTAGGGGCACCCTAGATAAGTTCAATTCTTCTCATAAAAATTTGAATGATGTTCTTGTCAATTTGAACTCGACCAAGCATGGCATAGGTTTCAAAAACGAGCCTAAAGAAAAAGTTGAAGCCATCCCCCAACAACCCAAGGCTCAACCTAGGATAAATAAAATAAAAATTAATCCTAGAAATAACCATCCTAGAATCAACATGCATCCTAGACCAAACACTAGAAGAAACTTTGAACATTTTAGAACGCCTAGAAATGGCCTTCAACAATCGCAACCTAGACATACTCGACCTAGAAACAATTATTCTAGAAACGCTGCATATCCTAGAACAAACAGTAGGAGAACTGATTTTCAAGGATTGCGCCATATTGTCAAAAATAGAGCAAACGATTTTCGTACCTCCAACTACTACCAACCTAGAAGAATGCATAATCCTAATGTCATTTGTCACCATTGTAGTCGAATAGGACATATTGCTCCTGCTTGTTTTACTAGACACAGACACTTAACTGCATGTCAAGCACAACAGCATTTTACACCTAACTCTCAAGGACCCAAAACAGCTTGGGTACCAAAAACTCATTGATTTGTCTTGTAGGTATGTTTGAAGGGATCAAGTGTACTTCGGTACCTTGATAGTGGATGCTCCAAACACATGACCGGAGACGCATCCAAGTTCCTTCAACTAGAACACAAGGAAGGAGGAAACGTTATTTTTGGAGATAACAACAAGGGAAAAATTATCGGCATTGGCTCGGTCGGTAAGAATGAATCTTCTTCCATTAGGCATATATTGCTAGTTAAAGGTCTAAAACATAATCTCTTGAGCATAAGTCAATTATGTGACAAGGGAAATCTTGTTTTGTTTGATTAAGAAGAATGCTTAGTTTTTGATCGTAGTGATTTTAGAATTATTCTTCGTGGTTTTAGAATTGATAACATCTATATGGTTGATCTTGAAAACTCTTCATCAGAGTATGTGAATTGTCTTATGAGTAAAGAAGACGATATGTGGTTATGGCATCGTAGAGTAGCTCATATCAACATGCATCTATTAAACAAATTGGTTTCACCAAATTTAGTTATTGGTCTTCCAAATTTGAAATTTGAAAACGACACTGTTTGTGTTTCTTGTCAAAAAGGGAAGCAAACAAAAGCATCTTTTAAATCTAAGAATATTGTTTCAACTACAAGACCCTTGGAACTTCTTCACATGGATCTCTTTGGACCATCTCGCATTGAAAGTCTTGGTAGAAATCGTTATGCTTTTGTCATTGTTGATGATTATTCTAGATTTACATGGACACTATTTCTTGCTCACAAAAGTGAGGCTTTTCAAAATTTTAAATGTTTTCTTAAACGTGTTCAAAATGAAAAGAACACAACCGTCACTTCCATAAGAAGTGATCACGGGGAGAGTTCGATCACAATCTCTTCACGGACTTTTGTGACGAACTCGGTATTGAGCACACCTTCTCTGCTCCACGTACACCAAAGCAAAATGCAGTGGTGGAACGAAAAAATAGGTGTCTCGAAGAGATGGCTAGAACCATGCTCGATGAGGCTAAGATTCCCAAACAATTTTGGGCGGATGCCGTGAGTACCGCATGCTACGTTTTAAACAGAGTAGTCATAAGGCCAATACTCATGAAAACTCCCTATGAACTCTACAAGGGAAGGAAACCTAATCTCTCCCATCTTAGAGTATTCGGTTGTAAATGCTTTATTCATATCAACGGAAAAGATAATTTGGGAAAATTTGATGCCAAATCGGATGAAGGAATTTTTCTTGGTTATTCATCACGTAGCAAAACATATAGAGTATTCAATAATAGAACCGAAACTGTTGAGGAATCCCCTCATATTGTGTTTTCCGAAAATAATGCTCGCTTGGCGAGAAATGATTCTGGTTTTGATCTAGCAGGTATCTTAAACACAATAAGTCCTCAAGACAAAGTACAAGAGGAAAACCCAAAGGAAATTCAAGATAAAATCTTGGAACAATCATCGGAGGAAGCGCCACCACTAGAGAAAGATACGAAACTGCCCAACCCGTGGAGGACAATCAAAGACCATCCTCTCGACAAGTGAAACAAATGAAAGAAGGAACTTTCATTTGTCAATCTAAATATTGCAAAGAGTTGCTAAAACGATTTGAAATGAGCAACGCCAAAGCAATGGCCACTCCAATGAGCATATCCGATCATCTTGACAAAGATGAGAAAGGTAAGGAAGTCGAGCCCAAGAAGTATCGAGGTATGATCGGATCCCTTCTTTATCTTACTGCTAGTAGACCGGACATAATGTTTGGCATATGTTTATGCGCTCGATATCAATCATGTCCGAAGGAGTCGCACCTAACTGCGGTTAAGCGGATAATGAAGTATCTTGTTGGTACTATAAATGTGGGACTATGGTATCCCAAAGGTTCTTCATGCCAACTTGTTGGCTATTCCGACTCCGATTTTGCGGGTTGTAAATTGGACCGCAAGAGCACTAGTGGCACTTGCCATTTGCTCGGTAGCTCTCTTGTCTCATGGTTTAGTAAGAAACAGGTAAGTGCTGCGTTGTCCACAACCGAGGCTGAATATGTAGCCGCGGGGAGTTGTTGTGCTCAAATCCTTTGGATGAAGCAGCAACTCTCGGACTATGGACTAAGTATCGATCATATCCCTCTTAGATGTGATAATACTAGCGCCATAAGCTTGACGAAGAACCCCGTTCTTCATTCAAGAACAAAACACATTGAAATTAGGCACCACTTTATAAGAGATCATGTTCTCAAAGGTGATGTCGAAATTGAGTTTTTTGAAACTAAATCTCAATTGGCTGACATTTTCACAAAGCCTTTAGAGAAAGAGTCATTTTTCCGAATTCGTAGTGAACTCGGGATTCTTGACTCCTCGTTGATCTAAGTCATGCATTGCATTTTTTTGTTTTTCATTACTAACTTGAGCGTCGGAGGCGCCTAATTCTGTTTTGCAGGCATCGCCCCAAAGACAGGGGGAATTATAAAGCAGTGGTGCAGAAAAATCGATCTCTTTTAAGAATAATCGATTTCTCTTAAGTACATAATCGATTATCAAGTATCAATAATCGATTATGTTGACATTATGCTGTCCCTTTTATAATTGCGATTTTTGGTTAATCAATTAACAAGTTATTTACTAATGTTTTTTTTGCTAATGTCAAAAGGGGGAAGAATAAGGGCTATGCACTTAATATTTATTGGCATAAATTGAGGGGGAATTCATATGTTGAGGGGGAACTAATTGCATATCTATATACTTGTCTTGGATCGTCATTATGAATTATCTAATATGCAAATCCCGATATTGGTTTGCCATTATCAAAAAGGGGGAAATTGTTGAAACACGTTCTCAAGGCACTAAACTAAAACGTGTGTTCATATTTGTAGGTTTTGATAAATGACAAACGATGCGAAATTGACATATGACGAGGTCCAAGCACAAGCGCGCAATTGACACATAACGATGTTCAAGCACAAGACGAACAAAGATCATGATCAAGCAAAGAAATAAAGTTATACATGAGTCGTTCTTCAATTGTGATCTTGATCCGATAATTAACTCAAGAATTGGCTTCTCTCGTAAAATCATTTTTATCAAATCATGCATATTTAATTTAAAGCAAAATGATTATCAAACATTTTATTTTAGCCAAAATGATTTTTAAACATGCCTCTCAAATCTGGACAAAGATAATCGATTATGTACTTTATGATAATCGATTATGTTAAGACAATGTACACCAGATTTATAAAGCTGAACCATAATCGATTATGTACCTTATGATAATCGATTAGGTTAAGGCAGTGTACATTAGCTTTTTCAAAGCCACAAGATAATCGATTATGTACCTTATGATAATCGATTATGTTGAGGCAGTGTCCATCAGATTTTTCAAAGCTATAAAATAATCGATTATGCACATTACGATAATCGATTATGTTGAGGCAGTGTCTATCAAATTTTACATGACTGTAAAATAATCGATTATGTACTTTATGATAATCGATTATGTTAAGACAGTGTTGTCCGAAGTTTTCAAAATATAAAAGATAATCGATTATCCTTATAGCATAATCGATTATACAAATGACCGTTGCCAAAGTATTTTTAAACTCTGAAAGATAATCGAATATACTCAATCTGATAATCGATTATGCTAAGTAAAATCTGCATGTGATTTTTTGAGCGTTGTCAGGTAATCGATTATACACAATCTGATAATCGATTATGTTAAGTAAAATCTAAATATGATTTTTTGAACGTTGTCAAGTAATCGATTATACGATTTGGATAATCGATTATTCTGCTTAAAATCTGGGATTGATTTTTGAACGATTGGAAAATAATCGATTATGCAAATCAGATAATTGATTATCTTAGCACAAAATCAGCAATTCTTGATTGGCAATTAGGCAACGGTTGTGGGGGTTTTGAACACTATAAATACAACTCAAAATCAGTCTTCTAAGTACAACAACTGATCATATTCTTGCTAAAGCTTGCATACTCTCATGTTCATCATTTTCTATTCATTTAATAAGTTTTTGAGAGCCAAACTCTTGATGAAAGTTGTTGTGTTCTTGAGCGTATTTATTTTACTCATATCTACTCTTAAGGGAAGTGTTAATCCCTTGTGGTTGTAAGAAGGAATATTTTCATTCCTTCGGTTGAAGTCTTGAAGTGTGGTATCTTCGAGCAAAGGTTGTTGAGGCTTGTGTGACTCAAGTTCTCAGTTTGTAACGGTTTGATAAGCACCCGTAAGCTTAACGAAGTTAGTGGAATCTCGAGAGAGTCTCTCGAGGACTGGACTAGCCACAGGTTGTGGTGAACCAGGATAATTTCGGTGCGTTCGTTCCATATTATTTACTTACCGCACTTATTTCAATCCTGCAATTTTTAATTCCGCAAGTTTATATTGTTTTATATTATAACGCTATTCACACCCCCCCTCTAGCGTTAAGCGTATATTCTAACAATTTTTTGTTTGTTTTTGTTTGGCCTTTGTTTCCTTAGCGTATTATGACGTATTCGGTCCGATTTTGGATAGATTTGACACTTGTAGAGACTGATTCAAGGGGAAAAGGTGTCGCGAGCTAGAGAGTTAGTTGGTTCAAGGTGAGTAATGATTATAAATGATGTCCTGAGGGATTAAAATCCTGGATTAGCACATCGTATTGCTATATTCAGGTTAGACAACGGCTTGATGGCGAGCATGGGGTCGTACACTATTGGGGATTGTGACTTTATCTTTCCCGATTGATGATTTTACCCCGTATTGACTTAAACTTATTTGTTATGATCATGACTTGACTTGAATGTCGTATTTGGGCTTCGGTCTAACTATTTGAACCCTTCGGGGTTTTTCATTATTATTTCCTCATTATTTCGATTTATTTTTTGAACTCAATCTAGATAGTTTCCAATATTTTACTATTCAGCCATTCTTACTTAGTTTTTAAGACATAAATAATATTTTAAATAATGTTTAGCTGAAACACTGTTTTACTATTGGTCGAGGGGCTTGTGATGATTTTATACTGTAAGGCTGAGGGCCTGAGATATATATGTACGCCATGAGGTGGCTTGATTGATATAAGGCCGAGGGCCTATATTTGATTCCTTAAGATGGCTTGTGATTCCGCTTGGGCCGTCAATGGCCCTTTCGTAGTCTATACACCCTCAGTAAATGCGGGTACCCTTTGTGATGTGATATTGAGCCTGAGAGGCTGGTACTATGCTGACTTGTTGCCCAAAAGGCGGTTATTGTTGATATTGTTCCTGATAGGCGAACTTCTATTTGTTACTTACCTGTCATTTACTTGTTTTTCTTGTCGAAAAAGGGATTTGTACTTGACTGTTCACTGTTTTACTACTTTAAGATATTTTACTACTCATTACAGAATGCCTTATGTATTTAGGTGTTTTCCTATTGTCATTCATTATTTATATTTGTTACTCACTGGGTCAGAGTACTCATATTACTCCCTGCACTATCTGTGCAAATTCAGGCGTTGTTTGTTCCACTCAAGAGTGCTGAATCCTCTAGTCCAGGCATTGTTTCGAAGACTATGAGCTAGTTGTTGGCGTCAAACGACCCATTGTCTCTATTATCCTGTTATTTCTATTTCCTTCAACCAATCGTATTAGTTATTGGATTTGGTAGACCTTTAATATGACTCATAGACGCTCATGAATTATGACACCCCGGTTAGGGCTGTGTTGGGCTAGTTTCCGTGCTTGTTACCTGTATTTTAGATATTTTATGTTATTAAACGATGTTTAGACTATTATTATGTTATTTAACTATTTAAAATGAGATTTGGTTCAATTGGCTGGCATTGTCTTCACGAGAGGCGCCATCACGATTGGGTTTCAGGTTACGGTCGTGAAAAGTTTGTATTAGAGCCTAGATTACATAGTTCTGACAAGTCATTAGTAGGTTTAGTAGATTCTTGCTGATCAGTACAGAGATATCCGTATTTATCCTCGACAAGCTTCAGAACCTTTAGGAAAAAACTTAATATTCTTGAAACTCTTGTCGTGCGAACTTGTTGGTCCTATTACTAATCTTTTGTTATGTTATTCTCTTATAGATGGTGAGTACATGAGCCACCGGACAGGGTGGACGACCACCAGTGCCACCAGTTAAGTCCACCAGAAGCCGTGGACGCGATCGTAGTCCTGGCAGAGGGAGAGCAGTGAGGGCAGCACCTGTATATCTACCAGCTGCCACAGCTTAGGATCAAGCTCCAGCTATAGATGCCCCAGCAGTACCAGTTCAGGTACCAGCTGTGCTTATCGTGATTGCGAGTCTTCAGGAGGTCTTGAAATAGATCATTTAAGTTTGCACTTGTATGGCTCAGGCAATTTCAGCCACCACAACCACAACTGCTTCACAGGCCGGGGTAGGCAATTAGATCCCCATTGCTCGCACACATGAGCAGGTAGTGCTATGACCTAAGACGTCGGGGGCACCTCCAGCCCAGTCGGTTTCACCAGGTTAGAATTTGTTGTGCCAGTTATGCCGGATGATGAGCAATGTTGACTAGATGTTTGGTACAGTTGAGCCTCAAATATTCAGCGGAGCAGAGGGCGAGGAGGCCTAGTGTTTCTCGGATAACTGCCAGCGGATGCTTTATATAACAAGGATTCTTCAGCCTAGTGGTGTGGCATTTACCTCCTTTCAGTTTTCTAGGAATGCCTTCACTTGATGGGAGGCGTATGAGATGTGTAGGCCTTTTGGTGCAGCGCCCCTTACTTGTCAGCAGTTCTTCATTCTCTTCCTGGAGAAGTATGTGTCGTAGTCCCGCATAGAGTAGATGCATAGAAAGTTTGAGTGGTTTCGATAGGGAAATATGATTGCGTTCTAGTATGAGTCGAGGTTTTATGAGTTTTCTTATCATGCCATTTGGTTGGTGCCGATAGATCGTGATAGGATCAGGAGATTTGTTGATGGTATTACTTATTATCGTTGTATTCTTATGACCCGAGAGAGGGTATCTAGAGCTACGTTTGAGGAGGTGGGTGAGATCACCCATGATATTGAGTCGGTTCACCGGCACGAACAAGAAGAGAGGGCGACTAAGAGGCCTTGAGGATCAGATAGTTATAGTGGTGTTCCTTAGAGGGGCCAGTTCATACATGGTAGAGCCTGTTCATTTAGAACTGCTCAGTCAACTCTTCTAGGGTATCGTGGGGCATCTTTAGGTCATGGCTATCTGGGGTGTCAGCATGGCCAGTCATCACTGAGTGCCGTCCTAGCTCAGAGTTCATCTCGTGCCATATTACCTCAGGGCTCTTAGACACCGAGTGCATATTCTAGTCATAGCGGTACGAGAGGTTCCCTTCAGTCCCATTCTCCAGCACCTGGGAGTTGTTATGAGTGTGGCGAGATAATCCACATGTGGAGGCAGTGTCCTTGTCGGGTTTTTTTTCATCCTAGTAGAGAGGCCATTCATCGGCTTCAGCGCCAGTCTCTTCATCACCACTCGCTCAGCTGGCTGGGAGTGGGGCTTAGTCAGCTAGGGGTCACCCTTGTGGGAGAGGTCGATCAAGTTGTGGCCACGCTCGTTTCTCTGCTATCCTAGGTAGGCCATATGCTATTTCTTCAGATACTGTCATTGCAGCTATTGTTTTAGTCTGCCACAGAGATGCCTCTTGATTGTTTGATCCCGTTTTCACATTTTTTATGTGTCCTAGTATTTTCTCATTATTTGGGTACGCCCCTAGAATTTATCGCTTTACCTGTTCATGTATCTACCCGGTGCGCGATACTGCTTTTGTAGACCATGTGTAACGATCATGTATGCTGACTATTGGGGTCTGATAACCCGAGTGGATATATTTCTAATGAGCATGGTTGATTTTTATATCATATAAGGCATGGAATGGTTATCTCCGTGTCATACTATTGGAATGTCATTCTAAGACAGTCACATTGGCTATGTCGGGGGTGCCACAAATGGAGTGGCGTGGTGTGACTGATTATGTTCCTATAAGAATAATCTTTTTCTTGAAGGCCCAACACATAGTTGGTAGGGATTACCTTTCATATCTAACGTTTATGGGAACCGAGATGCGGCATACCGTCTTCTAAAAAGGATAAATAGATCTTATAATGAATTCAATTCCCGATTTCCTTTTTAGAATTATGTAATTAAGGGACTCTTCTTTTTTAATATTTTATGATATTTTCAATCTTAGAGCATATATTAACTCACATTTCCTTTTCGATCGTTTCAATTGTAATTACAATTCATTTGATAACCCTTTTAGTCGATGAAATCGTAAAACTATACGATTCATCAGAAAAGGGCATAATAGTTACTTTTTTCTCTATAACAGGATTATTAGTTACTCGTTGGATTTCTTCTGGACATTTCCCACTAAGCGATTTATATGAATCATTAATTTTCCTTTCATGGAGTTTCTCCCTTATTCATTTAATTCCGTATTTCGAAAAAAATGTTTAGAGCTGAGACTCCTAGTATTGTTCTGTCATAGGTGTGAGGAATTTTCCGGATGTGTTTCCTGCATACCTACCGAGCATGCCACTGGACAAGGATATTAATCTTTGTATTGTTCTGGTGCCGGGCACTCAGCCCATTTCTATTCCGTCATATCATATGGCACTAGTGGAGTTAAAGGATCAGCTTCAAGAACTCCTAGATAAGGGGTTCATTCGGCCTAGTGTGTCACCTTGGGGTGCAACGATTTATTTTTTTGAAGAAGAAGGATTGCACAATGAGAATGTGCATTGATTATAGGCAATTGAACAAGGTAACAATTAATAACAAGTATCATTTTCCTTGCATTGATGATTTACGTGACTAGCTTCAAGGAGCAAGAGCGTTCTCCAAGATTGATCTCCGTTTGGGTTATCACCAGTTGAAGATAAGGGATTTAGATATTCGTAAGATGGTTTTTAGGGCCCGATATGGTCATTATGAGTTCTTGATGATATCTTTTGGGCTGAACAATGCCCCAACCGTGTTCATGCATTTTATTAACAACGCGTTCTGGCCTTATCTCGATTCATTTATCATTGTCTTCATTGGTGATATTCTGGTGTAATCGCATAGTCAGGAGAAGCACGTAGAGCATTTAAGAGTTATGTTGCAGAGATTGAGGGAGGAGAAGATTTATGAAAAATTCACCAAGTGTGAGTTTTGGCTCAGTTTAGTGGCTTTATGGGGGATCTGGTGTTCATTGATGGCATTCAAGTTAATCTGAAGAAGATAGAGGCGATTCAGAGCTGGCCTAGATCGTCCTTTGCCACAGAGATTCGCAGCTTTCTTGGTTTGGCAGGAAATTATCGCTAGTTAGTTTAGGGATTCTCATATATCGCATCACCCTTATCTAAGTTGACTCAGTAGGGTGCTCCATTTGTATGGTCGGATGAGTGTAAGGAGAGATTTTAAAAGCTCAAGACAACTTTGACCGTAACTCTACCGTTGGTTTTTCCATCAGCTTCAGGTTCATATACTGTGTATTGTGATGCTTAGAGAGTTGGGATTGGTTGGGTATTGATGTAGGAGTGTTGAGTTATTTCTTATGCTTCTGATTAGTTGAATCCCCATGAGAAGAACTACACTGTTCAGGATTTTTAGTTGGATGCCATAGTTCACACATTAAAGATTTAGAGGCATTACTTGTATGGCATATCTTGTGAGGTGTTCACTTATCATCGCAGTCTTCAACATTTGTTCAAGAAAAAGGATCTTAATTTGAGGCAGTGGAGATAGTTGGAGTTGCTTATGGATTAAATAACTATATCGTACCATCCGGGAAGGCCAATGTGGTGGCTGATGCTTTGAGCCGTAAGGCAGTGAGTTTGGCATTCCAGTTGGGGAGAGACCTCTTATTGTTGATGTTCAGACCATGGTTAATTGGTCTGTGAGGTTGGATATTTTGGAGCCCAGCCTGGTGTTGGCTTGTGTGGTTTCTCGGTCTTCCTTATTTGATCACATCAGAGAGCCAGTATGATGATCCGCATTTGCTTGTCCTTAGGGAAAACGTTCAGCGTGATGATGCCAGAGATGTGACCATCAGTGATGCTGGGGTGTCGAGGTTTCAAGCCGGATTTTTGTTCCCAATGTGGATGGGCTTAAAGAGTTGATTTTGGAGGAGGTCCATAGCTCGCAGTATTTCATTTATCCAGGTGCCGCGAAGAAGTATAAGCATTTTAGGCAACACTATTGGTGGAGAAGAATGAAGAAAGATATTGTGGGATTATGATCTCGTGTCTCATTTGTCAGCAGATAAAATATGAGCATCGAAGACCGGGTGGCTTGCTTCAGGAAATGCTTATTCCTAAGGGGAAGTGGGAGAGGTTCACTATTGTATTTGTTGTTGGACTTCCTCGGATAGTGAAGAAGTTCAATGCTATTTGACTGATTGTGGATCGGCTTAACAAGTCTGCACATTTCATTACTATGTGTACTACCTATTTTATAGAGCAGCTGGCACATATTTATATCCGGGAGATTGTTCGTTTTCATGGTGTTTGGGTTTCCATCATTTCAGATAGAGGTACTCAGTTTACTTTGCAGTTTTGGAGAGCCATGTAGAGAGAGTTGGGTACTCAGGTGGAGTTGAGCACATCTTTTCTTTCTCAGACGGACGGGTAGTCCGAGCGTACTATTTAGATATTGGAGGATATGTTGCGTGCTTGTGTCATTGATTTCAGAGGATCATGGGATGATTTTCTACCACTTGCAGAGTTTGCTTATAATAACAACTACCAGTCGAGTATTCACATGGCTCCATATGAGGCTTTGTATGAGAGGCGGTGTAGATCTCCAATTGGTTGGTTTGAGCCTGACGAGGCTACGTTATTGGGGTGAATTTGGTTCAGGATGCTTTAGAGAAGGTACAGGTGATTTAGGAGAGGCTTCGTAAAACGCAGTCGAGGAAAAAGAGTTATGCTGATAGGAAAGTTTGAGATGTGTCCTACATGGTTAGTGAGAAGGTTCTAATGAAGGTTTCACCCATGAAGGATTATATATGATTTGGGAAGAAAGGGAAATTGATTCCTCAGTTCATTGGGCCTTTTGAGGTGAATTGGAGGATTGGGGTGGTGGCTTAGAGTTTGCTTTGGCACCCATCTTGTCAAGTATGCATCCGATATTTCATGTTTCTATCCTTCAAAAGTATATTAGGATCAGTGTAATGTTTTGGATTTCAGTAGGGTTCATGTGGATGATGATTTTACCATTGATGTAAAGCCAATAACTATTTTGGGTCATCAGGTTTGGAAGTTGAGTTCAAAGGATATAGCTTCAAGTAAAGTGCGGTAGAGAGGTCGGCCGGTAATGGAGGCTTTCTAGGTTATTGAGCGGGAGCCTCGAAGCAGATATCCTCACCTATTTGAGGCATCAGGTATGTTTCTTGACTTTTTTGAAGACGAACATTTGATTAAGTTGGGGAGGATGTGACAATTCGGACAGTCGTCTCATGAGTTACCGCTCTGTTTTCCCCATCTCCACTTCCTTATGATTTGTTCTTTGTGTTATATGGTATTGGGTTGGTTGGATCGAGTCCGGAATGCTTCTGATAAGGTTTGAGACACTTAGTCTCTTTTAAGAAGGTTTAAGATGGAAAAGTCAATCGGATGTTGACTTATGTGTTAGAGGGCACATATGTGAGTTTCGATGGTTCAGTTAGGTTTCGGAGGTGATGTAGGACTTAGGAGTGTGATCTGAATGGGTTTTGGAGGTCCGGAGTAGGATTATGATTTAATTGGCGAAGTTGATAGTTTGGAGATTTCCGGTTGTTAGGTGATATTTTGATATAATGGTCGGAATGGAATTTCACGAGTTGTAGTAACTTTGTTGTGTCATTTAGGATGTGTGTGCAAAAATATTAGGTCATTCGGACGTGGTTTAGTTGGGTGTTTGATCAAAAGTTTATTTCAGAAGATTTTAGAAACTTAGGCTTGAATATGATGTGTGTTTGAGTAATTTGATGGTTTTTGAGGTGTTTTGATGATTTGAGCAAGTTTGAATAAGGTATTAGGATGTTTTGGTGCCTTTGGTTGAGGTCATGGGGGCCTAGTGACCATTTTGTGCCTTAAAAGATTGTAGATTTTGAGTTTCAAGTGTTGCAGAGACCTATCCCTTCGTGATCCATGGGGTGTATCGCGATCGCGTATAATGAATTAAGGAAGACTAGATTTTAAGCCTTTGCATTAGCGTGAGAGTCTTTGCATTCACTAAAGACTAGGGAGCTGTGCACCGCGTTCATGAGACGGCACCTACGATCGCATAGAGGAGTTGGGTCTGAGGGGTCCAAGGTGAATTATTCATCGCGTTCACGAAGGATTTGGTGGAAGGTGCATCGCGTTCGCGTAGGCTATGTTACGTTTGCATAGAGTAATTTTGAGGAGTTGAAGATTTCTTCTTCGCGATCACGATGGCGCTGCCGCGATCCCGATAAAGCAAAAACAGGTCTGGGCAGAATGTTTTTAATTCATTTCATCCGTGATTTTGGGGCTTATTTCCGCCAAAGTTGGTTTTTTAGAGAGATTGTTTAAGAAGACTGAAGAGAGATTCAAGGGGAATAATTGGAGGTAAGAATTTCAGACATAAAACTCGATTATATTGTTTAATCCACCTAGAAAATCATGGAAACTTAAGCTAAAAATGGAAGAACTAGGGCTTGGGATTTTAGACTTTTTATTAGGGATTTGGGGGACCATTTAGGGTCGGATTTGAGAACTTTTGATATGCATGAACTCGTGGGGAGATAAGAAACCTGTTGATGTGAAATTTTTTTCGTTTCGAGAAGTGGGCACGGGGCTTGGGTTTTGCTAATTTCGGAATTTTTGGTATTTTTCGATTGTATTTGCTTGTGCTTTGTTTCCTTAGAATATTTTGACGTATTCGTTCTGATTTTGATAGATTTGACGTGCGTGGAGGCCGATTCGAGGGGCAAAGGCGTTGTGAGCTAGATATTTAGCCGGTTCGAGGTGAGTAATGATTGTAATATCCCGAGGGTTTGAAACCCCAGATTTGCACATCGCAGCGCTATATTGAGGCGAGACACGCGCTTGATTACGAGTGTGGGGTCGTATACTACTGGGGATTGTGACTTGGTCCATCCCGATTGATGATTTTACCGCGTATTTGACTGAAATTTATTTGTTATCATCATGAATTGTGCTGGATACTATATTTGGGCTTTGTGCGAACTGTTTGAATCCTTCCGAGATTTTCATTACTATTTCCTCCCTGTTTTGACTTATTATTTGAACTCAGTCGTGATAATTTTCACGATTTTACTATTCAGCCATTATTTCTCTGTTCTTAAGACTTAAATAATATTTTAAATAATGTTTAGGCTATAAACACTAATTTTCTATTACACGAGGGGCTTGTGATGATTTTTGGACTGAGTAAGATTGAGGGCCTATATTGTGAGGAAAATTGATGCTGATTTGAGGCATAGGGATTAAGATATATATGTACGCCACAAGGTGGCTTAATTGATATGAGGCTAAGGGCCTAGATTGACGCCACAAGATTGCTTGTGATTGCGCTTGGACTGTATAGGGCCCCTCCCGAAGTCTGTACACCCCCAATGAGCGCGGGTACCCATTGTGATGTGAGATAGAGCCCAAGGGGCTGGTACTGTTCTGAGATATTACCCTCGGGGTAGATATAGTTGATATTGTGACCGAGGGGAAAACTTCTATTTGTTACTTACCTGTCATTTACTCTTTTTTCTTGTTGAAAAAGGGATTTTTACTTGACATTTCACTATTTTACAACTTTAAGAAATTTTACGCTCATTATAGATTTCCTAGTGTTTTTAAGTATTTTCTTACTTTCAGTCATTGTTTATATTTGTTACTCATTGGGTTCGAGTATTCTCATTTCTCCCTCCACCATATGCGCAGATTCAAGCGTTGTTGGTTCCGCTCCGGAGTGTCGATTACTCTAGTCCAAGCGGTGTTTCGGAGGCTACGAGGTAGCTGTTGGTGTTCACAACCCCGTGTCTCTGTTATCCTATTATTCTATTTCCTTAAACCAATTGTGTCAGTTATTTGATTGAGTAGACTTGTAATTTTGACTCATAGATTTTCATGACTTGTGACACCCCAGTTAGGGTTGTGTCGGGCTGGTTTCCGCATTTGTTACACATATTTTCTCTATTTTGTGTATTAAACCATGTTTAGACTATTATTATTCTATTTAACTATTAAAAAAATGAAATTTTGTTCAATTGGTTGCCCTTGTCTTCACGAGAGGCGCCGTCTCTACCGGTTTTGGGGTTAGGGTCGTGACATGTCTATGCCAGGTGTACCGCATGTTGAGTTATGGGGTTACTTAGATCACACTCCCAGTAGTGTTGTTTCTTTCATCAAATGGTTGAGAAGGGGTGTTACAAGTTTCAAGCTTATGAGACAGATGTCAGTATTGATACCCCTTAAATTGATTCACTCCCAGTAGTACGGATTTTTCTGATGTGTTTCTAGTTGACCATCAGGGAATGCTGCCCGAAAAATATATTTATTTTGGGATTGATATATTGTCGGGCACTCAGCCCATTTCGATTCTTCCGTATAGTATGGCTCCTCCCAAGTTTAAGAAGTTGAAGGATCAGTTACAAGAATTGCTTGATAAGGGCTTTTTAGACCTAGCGTATGACCTTGTGGTGCTCCTATCTTGTTTTTGAAGAAGATGGATGGTTCTATGCATTTGTGCATTGATTATAGCTAGTTGAACAAAGTTACAGTGAAGAACCGTTATCCCTTCCCTCGTATTGATGATTTGTTTGACCAGCTTCAAGGTGGACGAGTGTTTTCTAAGATTGACTTGAGCCCAGGTTACCATCAGTTGAAGATTCGGGAGCCACATATCTCGAAGATTGCTTTTAGGACTCATTCTGTCATAACTAGTTCCTTGTTATCTCATTTGGGCTGACCAATTCCCCAACAACCTTCATGCATTTGATGCACAGTGTGTTCCAGCCATATCTTGAGTTGTTCGTCATTGTCTTTATTGATTATACTCTGGTGTATTCCCGCAGTCAGGAAGATCATGAGCAACACCTCAGGACAGTGCTCGAGACTTCTTGAGAGAATATGCTAAGTTCTCAAAATGTGAGTTTTCATTGGATTCCATGGCATTCCTGGGCCACGTGGTTTCTTGTAAGGGGATAAAGGTGGATCAAAATAAAGTGTAGACAATGCGGAATTGCCCTTGACCATCATCAGCTAAAGAAATCCGCAATTTCTTGGCTTGGCGGGTTACTATTACTGTTTCATTGATGTGTTTTCATCGATTGCAGCCCCAATGACCAGGTTGACACAGAAGGGTGCTCCGTTCCAGTGGACAGAAGTGTGTGAGGCGATCTTTTAAAAGCTCAAGACAACTTTGACTACAACTCCAATTTTGATATTTCCTACAGTTTTGTGGTATTATACTGTCTATTTTTATGCCTCGAGGATTTTACTTGGAATGGTATAGATGTAGGACGGTAAGGTTATTGACTACGTGTCCAGATAGTCGAAGGTACATGAGAAGAATTATCTTGTCCATGATCTTGAGTTAGCTGCTATTGTTCACGCCATGAAGATCTTGCATCATTATTTGTATGGTATTCCTTGTGAGATTTAAGCTGATCACCGGAGTTGCAGTATCTGCTCAAGTAGAAAGATCTTAGTTTTTCCGTAGGAGGTGGTTAGAGCTCCTGAAGGACTATGAAATCACTAATTTGTATCATCCGGGCGAGCCCAATGTGGTGGCCGATACTTTGAGTCGCCGGATGGAGAGTTTGGGGAGTTTGTCTTATTTACCAGCATCGGAGAGACTCATGGTGATGGATTTAAGGCCTTAGGCAGCCAGTTTGTGAGATTGGATCTTTCATTGCTGAGTCGGGTTCTAGGTTGCATGGTTTCTCGGTCTTCATTATTTGATCGTATCAAGGAACGCCAGTTTGATGACCCGCATTGCTTGTCCTCAATAACAACGTTCAACATAGCGGTTCCAAAGATGTGACTATTAGCGATGATACGGTTTTGATGATGTAGGATCGGATTTGTGTACACAATGTTGATGGGTTTTGGGAGTTGATTCTAGAGTAAGCATATAGCTCGCGATATTCCATTCATCCGGGTGCCGCAAAGATCTACCAGGATTTGAGGTAGAGGCGGATGAAGAAAGATATAGTTAGGTTTGTAGGACGGTGCCTCATGCCAGCAGGTGAAGTATGAGTACCAAAAAATTGGTGGTTTACTTCAGCAGATAGAGATTCTACAGTTGAAGTTGGAGCAGATCACCATAGACTTTGTAGTTGGACTCCAACGGAGATCGAGGAAGTTCGATGCCATTTGAGTGATTTTGGATCTGCTAACAAAGTCAGCAAACTTCATTCTTCTATGTACCACCTATTCTTCGGAGCGTTTAGCGGAGATTTATATTCGGGACATTGTTCGTCCGCATGGTATTCAAGTTTCCAACATTTAGATAGAGGCATTCAGTTCATATCACGGTTCTAGAGGGACGTACAACATGATTTTGGTACTCGGGTGGAGTTGAGTACAACATTTCACCCTCAGACGGATGAACCTTCCAAGCGCACAATTCAGATTCCTGAGGATATGCTATGTGCCTGTGTGATTGAGTTTGGAGGATCTCGGGACTAGTTCGTGCGATTGGTAGAGTTCTCCTAGAACATCAGCTATCAGTCCAACATTCAGATGGCACAGTATGAGGCTTAATATGGTAGGCGGTGTAGATCCCCGGCAGGACAGTTTGTGCCAGGTGTGGCTAGATTATTGGGCAGTGACTTGGCTGAAGATGCTTTGGAGAAGCTTAAGGTGATTCAAGATAGACTCCGTAAAGCCTAGTCTAGACAGAAGAGTTACCAAGAGCAGAAGGTTTTTTATATTTCCTATATGTTGGAAGAGCGGGTTCTGCTTCGGGTATCTCCTATGAAGGAGGTTATGACTATCGGGAAGAAAGGGAAGTTGAGTTCGAGGTTTATTGGTCCATTTGAGATATTGCGGCGTGTTAGGGAGGTTGCTTATGAGCTTGCCTTACCTCCCAGCTTGGCAGGAGTTCTTCTAGAATTTCATGTTTCGATGCTCTAGAGGTATCACGGAGATCGGTCACACGCGATGGATTTCAGTTTAGTCTAGTTGGATAAGGATATAACTTATGTTGAGGAGCCAGTGGCGATATTCGAGAGGCAGGAAAGTCAAGGTCAACCGATCGAGAAAGCAACCTCGGAGATTGATCAGGATATGCGCAATCATTACCCTCATCTATTCACTACTTTAGGTATGTATCTATGCTCATTGAGGATGAGCGAGTGTTTAAGTCTAGGAGGATGTATCGACACGGCCGACCATTTTAAGAATTCATGCCCCGATCCCCTATTAACTGATTTTCCCGTGATTTGTTACGCTATTTTAATTCGCATGGATGTTTGATTTTTCGTTTTCAGAGTGTTTTTGAATACTTTGTCCCTAAATGAGAGGTTAAGCTTTAGAATTTTGACCATAGTCAAAGCAGTGTGAAGACAACCTTAGAATAGAATTTCATCTGTTCTGTTTGCTCCGTATGGTGATTTCGAGATTAGGTGCGTGTTTAGATTATGCTTTAGAGATCCGTATCTAATTTAGGCCTGTAATACAGAATGTTGAATTTTTGAAGTTTCCGCTTCGATAGTGAGATTTTTATTTAAAGGTCGGAATGGATTTCGTGTGTGCAAAATTTTTAGGTCATTCATACGAGGTTTGATCAACTTTATGATCGAAAGCGTAATTTGAGAATTTTTGAAATTCTTAGGCTTGAATCTGATATAAAATTGGTGTTTTGATGTGGTTTTGAGCGTTCTGAAGATTGGAAAAAGTTTGAATGATGTTTTAGGATTAGTTGTCATTTTAGGACACGGGGGCCTCGGGTGTGTTTCGGAGGCTTAATGGGTCATTTTAGAACTTGTTGGAATTGCAGAACTGCCAGTATCTAATTTCCTTAATCGCACGTAATGTAATTTCAGATGATGATTTAATTGTTCTTCGCGTTCATATGTTTTCGCTCGCGATCTCGTAGTAGAACTAGGAGCGCAGGTTAATATTACCATTTGCTCTACGCGTTCGCATTGCCCTGTCCATGAACGCGTATGCTTGCCTTTCCCTCTTCCATGTTCGCGTACTTCCTCATGCGATTGCAGAGCCCTGTTTAGGAGCCATCAAATTTTCCTCTACTCGATCGTGCCTGATTTTACACGATCACGATATACAACCATGTAGGCAGTATTTAGCATTTCAATAATGAGGGTATGGTCATAGTTATCAAAACTTAAGCTTGGGAGCATGATTTGAGCAAGGTATTGACGTATTTTCATAGGTATCGATTTGGTAATAATTTTTAACTCCTTTTTTTTTTCTTGTAACCCATTAATCTAAACATGAGTTCATCATTTAATTTTGGAATTTGGATGATAATTAGGGGAAAGTCCTTAGATTTAAATTTCAAGTTTTAATTTGGGAATCGATATTGGATTTGGAAAATTTTTGTATGGTTAGATTGGTGAGAGTATTAAGATTCCAAAAATATAAATTTTACCCGATTTCGAGACGTTGGCTAGGAGGGCATTTTTGTAATTTTATATTTTTTCGTGTATTTGCTTAGAATTATTTGTGGAATGAGTTACTTGAAGTAATATTTACATTATGCAATTGAACTGAATAGATTTGGGCGGTTTAAAGTCTAGTATTGGTGGCAAGAACGTGATTTCGGCTTGATTTTGAGCTGGTTCAAGGTAAGTGGCATGTCTAACCTTGTGTAGGTTACGTCCCCCTTAGGATTTGGTTTTATTTATATTTAAAATGCGTTGTACGTTAGGTGAGAGGTGCGTACTTCTGCTAATTGTTAAAAAATCTGATTTCCATTAAGTAATTATAATTATGTTTCTTTTCCTGTTTATACAACTGGCAGTTCAAGCATGTTGTTTGCTTAGGGAAGCATGTTAAGCTGACTTAATTGCCTTACTTGCTCTAACTGCCTTATTTGGATTATGTGCAACATGCTAGGCTACAAACTATTTACCTTGGTAAGGAATTTGAATTGAACATTGTATCCTTTTTGTTGTTGCGGCGTGTTTACTTTGGGACTACAGGAACGGTATCCCGGGAGATCCCCCATGCATGTTTACTTTGTGACAATAGATCGGTATTCTGAGAGATCCCCTTGAACTTTTATATTGAAATTACAGGACTGCACCCGGTAGATTCTCCCTGTACTGTGTATACATTGTGGACTACGGATCGGTGTCATGGGAGATCCCCGAACATTATGCGTTGGATTATGGGATGATATCCAGATAGATCAACTGGATATTTATATTAGGGACTACAAGACGGTATCGCGATAGATACTAAGTTGTTATCTCTGTGTTGAGTTGTTTCCTTTTCGATTATTTCATCACTATTATATTTTCTGTTGTTCTTTCCATCCTATGTTACTTTTTACTGTTTCACTTATTATACTGTCTTATGTTACATAATTATACCTTGTATTTAATTTAACCTCAGTATGGCCCTGACCTTCCTTGTCACTACTCGACCAAGGTTACGCTTGGCACTCACTAAGTACTGTTATGGTGTACTCAATGCCTTTTCTGTGCAGGTTTTTCATGTGCAGATCCAATGACGTCTGCACATGCTTACTCTCATTCAGGCAGGGAGAGGTTTGGAAATTTCTAGGTACATCTTCCACATCCGCAAATCGAAAAGTCTCATTCTTTACTCTATCTTGTAGATACAGCCCTTCTATCGCACTATTGATGTAGACATTTCTGGAGATTAGAGCACTTCGCTGTATTCCTTCTAGCTTGTGTTCTCGTGAGTTTCCGGGTTTTGGGAAAGTTTTGTAGAGGATTGAGTTATTGTGCGGTATATGCAGAGTGGCATTTTATATTTGGCTTTAATTTATTAAATTCTGGTTTGATTATGTTTCTGCAAATTCTCGAATGTTTTTACTCATTGTTAGGATTACGTAGTCGTATATGACCATGTGCCGTCATGACAATTCACGGAGGGCGAACTGCGGTCGTGACAAGTTGGTATCAGATCTCTAGGTTAATAGCAGTCAGGGATCACATGCCAGTTTATTAAAGTCTCGTTGATCGGCACGGAGACATCTGTACTTATCTACGCGAGGATATGTAACTGATAGGAAAAATTTGCACATCATTTGATTTCCTTGTCGTGCGATATCATGACATAACAATCCTAAAATTTTGTATTCTGTTTTCTCACAAAAGGTGAAACACGTGCTACTCGGGATTATCAGGCACCTACAGTCCCTACTGCAGTCGTTAGAGGCCGGGGCTGGGGTAGAGGGCGATAAAGCGCACGTGGTGCAATGAGAGGCCTTATGTGAGTTGTCACCGACGTACCACCAGCAGATGCAGCCGGAATCCAGGCACCTGACACGCCTAGTGCTACTACTACTCAAGCCCTTTAAGAGAATCTGGCACAGTTCATGAGCATGTATACCACTTTGGCTCAAGCAGGGTTGCTTCCCCTTGCTGCAGCCACATCCCACGCCGAGGGAGAACCACAAACTCCCGCTGCCCACATTCCTTGCCGCGAGTGCAAATTGAGCAGGTCCCTAAGATTATTCCTGTACCACATGCGGTGCCAATTCAGCGTGAGGGCATGGCAGCGGCTTCCGAGCTGGAGCAGTTGAGGTTGGAGAGGTTCAAGAGGTACATGCATCCGGAGATCAGTGTTCTATCATCAAAGGATGCTATGGGATTCATTCATGAGTGTCACTTCATTCTACGTACTTAGGGTACTTGTTGATCGAGCGGGCTTTCTTTCAGTATATTCCAGGTTTGAGGAGGCCTATAATTAGTGGCGCCCCTATGAGTTAGATAGTCCAGATGCAGCTACTTCACTGACTTGGGCTCAGTTTTCCGATTTGTTCCAGGGAGAGTATGTTCCTCAGAGCGTCACAGACACATGGCACGCATAGTTTGGGCATTTGTTCCAGGGTACAATGACTATTTCAGAGTATGTTGTCCATTACACCAATGTGGCTAGGAATTCACGATCCTTGGTTCCTAGTGTTCGCGAGAGGGCTCGTTAGTTTTTTAAGGGGCTTATTCCTCCCATTAGATCTAACATAGCTCGTGAGTTGGAGATGGATATTTCTTATCTACAGGTGGTGAGCATTTCTAGGAGGATTGAGGGTATGCATTCTAGGGAGAGAGAATAGGGAGGCTAATAGGTCTAAAGAGTCGGGCCATTTTTCAGGTGCATGTTCCCCAGCCTCTGGTCATCATGGTTGGGGTTGTAGGAGTCACCCTGTTAATTCAGCTCTTCCAGTAGCAAGCAGTGCTCCAGTTCCTCGTACTCCTCAGGAGTCTTATTATGCACCTCCGATTTCTATCCCCTATTCTGCACGGGGTGTTTTCAGAGGTCAGTCCAGTAGACCTGGCACGAGTCAGTCACAAGTACCACGTCCTCCTAGAGCTTGTTTCGAGTGTGGTGACACACACCATATGGTCTGGGATCTCTCCAGACTTGTGACGGTTGCACCATTACAGACTTCTCAGCTTAAGCGTTCCCCACAATTTTCTTCAGCTAAGATCACAGCCCAAGATACCACTCCATCTGCCCAGCACCCAGCTAGGGGTGGAGGTCGGGGAGGTAGAGGTAGCCCTAGAGGGGGACTCCAGGCTAGATAATATGCCATTCATGCCCGTACCAAGGTTGTTGCCTCCAATTCTGTCATCACAGGTATTATACTAGTTTGTCTTAGAGATGCATCGGTTCTATTCGATCCAGGCTCCACTTATTCTTTTGTGTATCCTTATTTGTCACCGCATTTGGGTGAACCCTGAGATTCTTTGAGTTTCCTTGTTTATGTTCTACCTCTATGAGAGATTCTCTTGTTGTGGAACGTTTTTACCAGCCGTCTTTAGTAACTATTCGTTGTTTTGAGACCAGAACCGGTTTTTTGCTACTTAACATGGTTGATTTTGATATTATTTTTGGAATGGAATGGTTGCTGCCCTATTATATTATTCTTGATTATCACGTCAAGACCATGATATTGGCTATGCCAGGTGTACTACATGTAGAGTGAAGTGGTTCTTTAGATCTCACCCCCAGTAGATTTATCTCCTTCCATAAAGCTAAGCATATGGTTAAGAAGCGGTGTGACACGCATTTAGCTTATGTTAAAAAGATGTTTGTATTGATACCCCTTCAGTTGATTCTGTCCGACTAGCATAGGATTTTCCTGCAATGTTTCCAGCTGAAGTTCCGAACATGCCGTCTGATAGAGATATGTATTTTGGCGTCGATCTATTGTAGGGCAACCAACCCATTTCTATTCCCCTATATCATATGGCTCCTCTTGAGTTGAAGGAATTCAAGGTTGAGTTATAGGAATTGCTTGATAAAGGTTTTATTCGACCTAGTGTTTCACCTTGGAGTTCTCCTATATTGTTTGTGCATAAAAATGATGGTTATATGCATATGTGTATCGATTACCGCCAGTTGAACAATGTTACAGTGAAGAACCGCTATCTTTTGCATCATACTGATGATTTGTTTTACCAGCTTTGGGGTACAGAGGTGTTTTCTAAGATTGACTTGCGCTCAGGTTTCCATCAGCTTAAGATTCGAGAGCTAGATCCCGATGACTGCCTTCACGAGGCTATGACCGAAATATCAAATAAACCTGTGCAGTTATATCACATACAGCATAAGATAAAAAAGAAATATACAATTACGGATTAGAGGGGGGACATGCTGTAGGGAAATACCATTTACCAACAGTAACTCAGGAGAAAAGAATAAAGAACGATCTAAAAATAAGGAATAAGAAAACTATATTTAACCAAAAACAACTTTTATCATTTATTGTCGCGGCACGCAACCCAATCCAAATCATAAATAAACTTTTGCAGCATGCAACCCGACATATTATTTATCACTATTGAGGCATGTAGACCGATCCAATTATAATATTGTTGCGGCGTGCAACCTAATCCAAATATAATATTGTTGCGGCTTGCAACACGATCCAAATATAATATTGTTGTGGTGCGAAACTCAGTCCAAATATAATATTATTGCAGCGTGTAACCCGATCCCAATATAGAATTCAACACCAATCACAAAAAAAAGACCCAGCAAGGGAACAATAAGGAAATAATACTATCCCGGCAATGAAATCGGCAATATAACTAAAAATGTCCCGGCAAGGGAGTCAGCTATAACCAAACTTGTTTCAACGTTGAACTTCACAAATGAAATGTCAACTAGTACCAAAGCTCAACCATAAGGTAATTCCATGACAGTAATAATATTTCTTACCCATCAAACAAAATCAAAAACTTAGGCATTCCTAGTGCTTATTAAGAACACAACGATTTCAATTTAAGACTCAAGGGCATGCTTGATACCAAATAACGCATAGCAAATAGGATACAACTCCTAATCCCTCAAGATAAGGTTAGACCAAACAATTACCACGACGCCACGAACATAATTCAAGTCTCAACAATCTCTTTACCTCTTGACTCCACCACCAACTCGCTCGTGTCTAGCCACAAGTAACTGAATTACATCAATAAGTACTAAATGAATCGATTCTAATGTATGAAAAATGAGATTACTAAAGTTTTTTCCCAAAAAGTTATAAACCTCCCCCGGGCCCACATGGTTAAAACCCATGGTGTGAACAAATACGTGAACACCCATTCGCTCACGAACCCAAGTATATAATTTGTTATGAAATCAGACCTCATATCCAGGTCGAAATCCCCAAAATTTGAAAAACATAGGTTTTACCCAAAATACCGAATTTTCCCTATAAAAATTATTGATTTTGAGCTGAAATCATGTTGAAAGATGTTAATTATTGAGGAAAATGAGTTAGAAATAACATACAATTGATTTAGAAGAGAAGTTGTCTTTGAAAAAATGCCCAAGACTGTTTCTGTTTTGAATGAGTGTGAAAAATTGTAAAAATGCATCTAATTTACGAATTTATAGGTTGTAGATATTGAAATTGCGATCCGAGAAAGTCTGCTACTCTCGCATTTGAACTAAATTTGTTACATTTGCAACTACTGGCTAATGCTGGAGGCATCACATTTGCGATGACTACCTCGTATTTGTGATGAGTACCTCGCATTTGCGAGGTAATGTTGGCCTGAGTTTTTCGCATTTGCAACATAAACCTCACATTTATGGGCCACGCTTCGCAAATGCGAAGACTGCAGGCGTACAATATACAAGCTAAAATCTGCAACATCCGAAGTCCAATTCTACTCTATGACCTATCCAAAACTCACCCGAGCCCTCGGGGCTCAAAAATAAGCAAGAACACCAACTTAAAAATATCATACAGACTCGCTCGTGCATTCAAATCACCAAAATAACACCAACAACTATAAATTTAGCATCAAAATATTAAATCACTTAAGAGCATCAAATATTCCAATGTTTGTTAAATAAGGTCTGATTCATGTCATCTCAAGTCCGTTTCTTATCAAATTTCACAAACTCAACTTAATACACATATAAGACCCGTACCGGGCTCTAGAACTAGATTACAGACCTGATACCATAAAATTTAAAACACATTTCATTTCCGAAACTGTTAAATATTCGAGAAAATAATTGTTCTTTAAGAATTCATTTCTCTGGCTTGGGACATTTGGATTTTGTTCTAGGCATACGCCAAAGTCCCCTATTTTCATACGGACCCTCCAAGACTTTCAAATCACGGGTGCGGATCTGTTTACCTAAAGTATTGACCAAAAATCAACTTATATTTTATTTAAAGACAAATTTTATCGTTTTTCACAGATTTTCACATAATGGCTTTCCGGCTAAGTTTCCAGAATTCACACGCAAGTTGAGGAGATATAGAAAGAAGTTTTTAAGGCCTCGGAACATAGAATTTATATCTAACACAAGTGATGACCTTTTGGGTCATCACAATTACAGACGTCAGTAGGCCTTGGCATCCCCATCTAGCTTTTATATTCTGTTTTCATTTACCTCAGAGATAGATTGAATATTTCTTTTCAAACAATTGTTTGTAGTACTCATAGATAGTCCATGAATATTGTGACATTATATTAGGGTAGAGACGTATTGTGTATTTTCGTACTCGTATTTGGCTAAGTTATCAGATTTTGTCTTCCGCATTTCTTTTGTTTTTGTTACTATTTGATTTTGGCAGACTGTTGAAAGATTGACAGTCCAAGGGAATTGATCTTTGGGAATAAATCTTTTATGATTCATTCCAAGAATAAATGCAGGGTTTCCATAGATTGTCCATGAGTGCCGGTGGTGACCCTCTTTTGAAGTGGTATTTGTCATAAATTCTCCTTAAATTGTTCCTTATTTCATGCGATTGATAGCCTTCCTTTTTCGACATATATCTTTAGTAATCACAGTAACCATAAATCTTGGCCCTTTCTTTATCATATCGATCATCCTACTTGTCATATTACTTGAATCTTGAACCTCCTTTACTTTCGTTGACAGATGTTTGCATTGATTCTTTTACTAATTGGTTTCTTGACTTTTTCCGTACATCATTGATAGATTTGCTCGTATTCTTCTTTTAATCTCTTGTGATCTTGCACCATAGTAATATGTTATTTTTCACTGTTGAAATCTACATCTAACAATCTTTCCCATTTTTATGAGTATAAAATAATATATAAAATCAGTTTACTTCCTTGTTATAGTTTCAAGTTATGTTGTTGTCCACTTCTTAGTTGGCTCCCCTTTGGTGAGCTCCCATCATGTTACAGTCAACTCCCCCTCAAAACGTGATGCTACTTGTCCAACACTATATGTTGATATTCATTTTTCTCTCATATATTTTGAATTTTGTATAAATACATTCAAAATATGGTACATGCATTTACAAACATGCACAAGTATTTTACAATTTTTAGGGCCCTAAATCCTTTTATTTCTTCATTTTTAATTAGAAAAATGTACAAAACTATTCCTTATATTACTTTTATGATGGTTTAATCATATAAGTTAATCATTTAGGTTCATATGAGTGTTCAATTATTCTTAATTCCTTTTTTATAATTATATTTGCATGTTCAAGACTGTAATTGCATGTTTTCCGAATAGAGCCCCTACATAGGTATAACTACATTTTCTATACAGAAATTGACTTCTTATATTTATAGAAAATTGAATAATTTTTTTAAATCACCTTCATGCTTGAAAACTATTTTTTATTATTGTATTAGTTATTTTAAAAAAAATTAAATAGTAAAATATTTAACAAATAGCCCTTTTATTTTTCGAACCAAGCCTATTAAGCCAGCTCAACGTCAACCCCCCAATCCAATTTATTAAACACATGCCCAATTTAAAATTACCCTAACCCAATTAAACCTACTTGAGCCAGTAACCCCATTTAATTGTGGTTGTTGATCATTTAGATCAATGATCCATGATTAAACTTGCCATATTAATTTCAAACAACTCTATAAATCCCGTCATTCTTTTCATTTTTGCCACCCTGAAACTGTATCTTCTCTGATTTTCTTTGAGACCAAACTCCAACGCTAATTGCTGGCACCCAAAACCAGTCCTAATAGCTTCTATTCCTACCCGTTCCATGGATTTCTATGGTTGTTTGAGACTTTAACATGCCCCTTACTTCCCTTGGTTTCTTAATTTTGTGGTTTCATGGATGGATCTCGAAGAGTTCTTGACCAGATCTTGTTCAAAACTCTCCAAGAGTATGTCTATGGTATGTGAGTGCTTTCTATCGATGTTTCATGGCTCAAATCTCTAATTCAAGATCAGATTCTCTTTACCCTTTCATTTTCTTCAAAAAACCTAATATTTGGACTTGAATATGTTCAGATCCTTGTAGATTTAGAGCGATTTTGAGTTCATCACTTATTTTCCTTAAGTTTCCCTTATTCATTTATTGATTAACCCATTTTAAAGAACTTTCTTATATTAGGGTTTTATTTTTCTCACTATTTGTTGGTCGAACCTTTGTGTTTAAATTAGTTTCGAGATTCCATGATCGTTCTTTATGATTCTCTCGATCTTCCTACTTGTCACGGCCCAAACCTAGGGAGGCGTGGGTGGCACCCTGTGTCGTCCAGGCCCGCGGAAGCCACTCTGTAACTCATTTGTTCCTTTAGTAAAAATTATGTGCCAACATTGCCACAACTCATAATGTACACTTGTAAGTGGAAAAACATTGTTTCAATAAGCTATCATTCTTAAAACATAAATACATATGAGCCGTTAACTCTTCTAACATACTGTACAAACAGATCTTTTGTCTACAAAGCCTCTAAGAATATTTTATATCAAATTGGACAGGGTACCGAGCTGCCCATAAGTTTGTAACAAATTTCTTATTCGATGACTTATAGATTCGGCTGCACTATGAATGAGGTGGAATCTGACCGATCCTTTGTTGAATGCCAATGTCATCTACTATGAAGGCTCGTCAACTGATTATCTATTCCTGCAAGCATGAACACAGCCTCCCTATAAAAGAATTCAGTACGAATAATGTATTGAGTATGTAAGGCAGAAGTCAAGCATAACCATAACTCAATATTAATAACTATATAAAATCATACTTTATCAAACTTTTTATAAAAAAATGCTCCATCCAAGATACCATATCAAACATATATAACATTGTCAACGTTGATAAACATTATAAGGGGTTTATGGTCACAGATTTTCTGTAGTAAAGTACGGGATGTAACATCCTTCCCCCCTTTAGAAATATTCATCCTCGAATACTAACTCTTTATGATTTTCAAACCTTTCACTACGGTGTCCTCTGTATACTAAACTAACTCCAACATCTATACAAGCTCTGGTCCATTCCAACCTTTTGTACTTGAGCATCTCATATATTCTTCACCTTTATCTTAGTTAGCTTTCAATCTCGCATAGTATCTTTTGTCGCTTCCATAACCCCCCTTCCACAAATGGAAATTACTCATTAAAGCTCAATTGTGATAGCACCTCTAGCGCATACAAAATTAGGTGAGAGATTTATAGTAACTTCTTACAACTCAACTCTATGGCACGATCTTAAAACAAATTAAGAGTAACATTTCCTAAATACCCTATAGCCTCTCGATTATAAATGTGGCGCACAACACACCCATAAGTGAGACTGTACTAGGAACAACTTTGTAAATTTCCAAGGACAGGAACTGCTCTGATACCACTTTGTCATGCCCCAAACCGGGGGAGGTTTGGCTAGCATCCGGTGCCATCCTGGACCGAGCAAACCACTCTGTAACTCATTCGTTCCTTTTTTAACTATGATGGGCCAACATTGCCAAAACTCGTAATGTAAAACTTTAAGTGGAAAAATATTTTATCAATAAACTATGATTCTCAAAGCATGAATACATATGGGCCGTTAAGGCCTCTGACATTCTGTACAAACTGAACCTTTGTCTACAAAGCCTCTAAGTATATTTGATATCAAATGGGATAGGGTACCATCCTACCCATAAGTTTGTTGCAAAATTTTGACACGATGAGTCAAAGATTCGGCTGCAATTCGAATGAGGTGGAGTCTTACCGATCCTTTGCTGAATGCCATTCTCGTATGCTCTGAGGGCTTGTCAACTGATTATCTATCACTCCAGGCATTAATGCAGCGTCCCCAATAAAAGGACGTCTGTACGAATAATGTACTGAGTATGTGAGGCAGACTCAAACATAACCATACGTAAATATTAATAGCTATATAAAATCATTTTTTTCAAAATTTTTATAAAAAAATTCCATTCAAGATACCGTATCAAACGTATATAACAATGTCAATCTTGTTAAACTTTACGAGTTTTTTATGGTCATAAATCCTCTGTAGAAAAGTACAGGATGTAACACTACTATGAATCAACCCTATCTATTTCTAAAACATTATAAAGTTTCCGCTTCTGTTTTTAAAAAGAAAACATTTTCTGAGATCCTTATTTTTTGTTTAATCTTTCTCATATGGTTATGTTTATGGTTCGGTTGCTTGGCTATTTGTTATGTATATTCACCGTTTTCGCTTTTTATTATTTGAATAACTGAGTGATTAACTAAATTATCTAGTTTCATTACTTATTTCTGCGCACTTACCTTAATCTAGAGATCTTTAATTAGTATTTCTTGACTCTTATGGGATTTACTCATCCTTGATTGGTGTCTAATTACCAATTATTGCATTATTCGTATGATTGATTGCTTGATTTATGGGGTCTAACCCTAATTGGCTATTAAACCCACTTCTTGCCTTATTTGAATTTTAATTGGAGTCATTTATGGGACTAACTCCCTGATTTTCTGTCCCTTTTCAAACTTGATTGAATATTTTATTATTTTGTTACCGTATTATGAAATGCTAATTTTCCTTGCCTTATTTACTTACATTATTCGACTCCTATATATACACTGTCATTCTGATTCTTCTTGACATGAATAATAGTTCACAAACACACTCACAAAAAAACTCTGCTCTCATCTCTCTCTACTACTTCTGTGCATTGTTTGTCTAGTCGGCTAAAAGCCAGGACTAGACTGTTGAATCCTGCTACTTTACTTATTTGCTTCTGCTTCTTTAACTAGTATGCTCTCACATTAGTATCATGCAAAGCTATATATGACTTGATCTGTGTATTCTCTATTCCTAGCATGTCCATTTTATGTTACTAAATCAGTAGGATCTTTATATCCGTCTGTTTATCTTCAACTAGACCTATGTGATTCATTCTCATTGTCCTTATTTAGTATACTTCCATTCAATTGGACTACATATTTCCTGCTATTTCAACATAACATATATGCTTCGTTATAATAACATTCCTACCTTTGTCTTATTTGAACATATGTATCTACTACAATAACATTTTTACTTCTATGTTGACTACAATACCATGTGTGTCCTGCATTCAGTTTTTTTATTCTTTCTTTAGTTAGACTTATGTGTTTCCAGACTCATGCTTATTTATTCTTCATTAGCATATTCCTTCTATCTTATGTTAACCTCTGAAGAATATAACTTCCAAGCCTTACTACCCCTCTGTATGTGATTGATTGCTCACCCAGTGATACTTAATTAACCATGTTCAAACTCTAAGTTACCTTGTTTGTACATACTATTTGACTATAGAAACCTTTGTTTGATTTAAAATGATTGAATGACTCTGTTTCCTCATTACTTCTTGAGAATCAAAAATTGTTCTCTTAAAACTATCTCCTGTTTTCAACTCCCAATCTTGTTCACCTAGGGTCTTGCCATTCTAGTGTAAGCATTGCTTAGGAGTCCTTGAGGCTCCTATGAACTTTGATACATTAGAGTTTGCTTTCCAAAACATACTCACAAAGGGTTACTTTGAGGGTTTCCTAGTGTAAGCATTGCCAGGGGTCACTGATGCCCTTGGGAACTTTGAGACACTAGGATACTACAGTATGCACTATAAAGTTATGGCATTTTTGGACTATTTGAAGGCCTCGATTGTCAGATTTATCTTTTGGGACTGTAATCAAGCTCCTTATAGTTGTAGAAATCCCACTTTTGTGATTCATTATTAGTGTTGGTCTATAATAATAACTCTTGTACAAATAGATATTGAGGATATTAGTAAAATGGGATGGATTTTTATATATTTTTTCTTGGAATCAAGTAGAAACCATGCTCATAGGACGATTATGATTGTCTACATGCATGAGAAATCATGCTCATAGGATCGTTGTGATCATCCACATTTATTAAAAACCATGCTCACAGAACCGTTTTGATTATTTGTTTGAGTTAGAATCCATGCTTATAATATTGTTATGTGCATTAGAAAACATGTTTGTAGTATCATAAGCTGTTTGTTCTAAATTTCCATTCTAAAAAAAATTTTGTATTCTCATACTTGCATTGAAAATCTTGTTCTTAGGATTGTGCCTTGACAATCATGTTCAGAAATATTCCTATAATAATAGATCATGTTTCTAGGATTGCACTTGCTTAAAACCATGCCTATAGTTTAAACGAATAAAAATCAGTTTTGTCACCTAGACTATAAGAAATAAAAAAGATCTAAACACTTTTACACCATGCTCGTATAAATAAAATGTACAACCAGTTCTGTAATGCACATCATCATTCTTCGGCCCCGAGATAGCATATAGTCAAATAGACAAAAATCTGTCTGCCAATTACTATTCAGAATTACAATCTTTATTATTTCTAGATAACATGTTACTGTTGATCCACGCCTAGGTAAGCCTATAGGTACTTAAGGTCTAATAAACTGTGAAATTATGATTTGCTTACTTGTGACTGCCTAGATTCGATAAGCTGTAAAATTAGCAGGCAAACGGATTCGGTCTTTAATGCTTTGACTTAACTCGATGCTGCATATTCTCTGCTTGTCATGCTCATCTAGATATCCTGTTTTAGGACCTTTTTGAAATATCTTAAATCTGTTGTTTGAGACGTGCAATTGCTTCCACTATTTGTGGAGATAAAATGTGAGCCTTTTAACTATTTTATTCTTTGTACAGTCCTATGTGTTTTGTTTGTCGCCTAGACGTTTTCTCATTTAATTACTATATGAGAGTCTACAACCACCTTAACTAGAAGTCCTAAACATCTCCGGGACTATATCAGTAAAGGGATGGGTAGTGCATCCATAAGATACATCTTAAGGTTGCTAGAACTCTTTAGGCTATGACCAAGGGGAGGGTAAATAATATGATGATCTGTGCAACCAATGCCATGTGTAACCTGTCTAGTTAAGGAAGGCATACTGGGAATTGTACAGACGTGATTCTATAGGCTAACAAAACCTAGGACTTGCCTTACCTTGTTTACATATGTCTGCGTAGACTACTTATTTGTAGAATGTCCTTTACTCATATTTGTGCTTGGAGTGGCAATTTTTCTAAATGACTAATTCACATAATTTAATTCAGTTAGGACCTACCGTTGTAGACCGTGAGGGGTACCTAACACATTCCCTTCAAGGTTATTTCGAGCCCTTACCTAATCTATGATAAAGCGAACTGGATTTACGAGTTACTTGAATTAGTTTCCATAACACACCTTAAATCAGTTAGGTGGCGACTCTTCTAATTCAAATATGCAATTCTCAAAAAGAAATTAGTTGTTCCCGATTAATATTGAAACCTGGACTCCACGAGGATAAAGGTGGCACGACAACATGGCGATTCTACTGGGTATATTTTAGGCTCTTACCATAACGAACTTGCTTTTGTGAATTAGTCTTATGCATGGTTTATCATGGGCAACCTCCCCCTTATTTGGATTGAATTGCTTATATTCAAGAACTTATGACTTTTTTTATTTCCTGAAACTGACTCATCTCTCTGTTTTATTTTTGTAACTGTCTTTCAATTATGACCGCATTTATAATTTTTACGTGCAAATATTTGACAATATTATATTTATTGTTGCATAAATCATGCTCAACATCATATTCCACTCGTGCGTAATCAATATTGTAACCACGATAGTTGAGTGTTTCCGCTCTTCTTATATATCACCTTTTATGTTCGTAAAGGAGTATTTGCGGTAAAACTAGTCGATCAGTGATGCGTTTGATGGTTCCGTGCCTTTCCCCCTCAAGTTATCTTTTAGAGGGTCCTAGTCTAGACCTCTATAGCAGCCTTACTCTGATCAATTGTGCATGCATCATGGTCAAACGTATCCTGGTTAATATATTGTCGACATCATAACCCACTAAGAAAAGCATCACCCAAAAGTCCATCGCGTTTTCCATAATCCCAAAGGATGCAACCACGACTATGTGCATTAATTTTAGAGAAATAAGTGCAAATATGCTAATCATTGTTCTATAAATAGACAAACCAGGAGGGGCAAGGGCCTAACCATCCTTTGCTTTGTAGAAAATGAGGCACGAAATTCCCTAGTTCAACATGGCCGGTAGCATACCTCCACGTCTACTAGATTGGATGAGGGATCTTCCTTAAAGCGAGAAAAATCATGTGAAAAGAGTCTTAGGAAATATACCCTATCTGTTGGATCTTCACCCAAACAAAATGATGATCAAGGATGCCACAATGTTTTGGGATAAAGAGAGCGTTGTGTTCCACTAGAGGATTCCTTAAGCTGATGGTGCTAATGAAAATGATGACTTAGAGTGCCTAAAAAATTCCTACATACCTTTCGACTTCCTCTATGAATGATACTCATAGTAGCTCTTACCGTATTTTTGATGATGAGTTTTCAATCACTTTCTTTGGTTGGATTCATCGTGGGGTGTTTGTGTTCAGTGTGTGTTTCTTGGGCATGCTGGTGTTCTCTATACAAAGGGACATAATCCATACGAGGCTGGCTGTGGTGGCCAAAACTTTGATGGACGGGATTGAGGGGTAGACATATACCATTGTCCCCGTGATCACTACAATTATGTAGCAGCCCTTGGAAGGCTGTCAAAAATGGTTCAAATTCATCCAGGGTTGTAATTTTCTACTGCAAGTTTGGATACTAGAACATCTCTAAAAGGGTTAATTTAGATAGGAATTTCCGCGATGTCCGTGGAATAGTGACATAGCTTTTCAAAATCCAAGAGAATGACTTGTATTCCAGACATGTTTGCCCAACATATGGGTGTCGTATGATGGGTGCAATGTTTCAACAAGCTAACTAAGGACTAGGTTAAATGGATGTTTGAGTGGTTCCCCACCAACAAGTTCATCATCATATCTGGGAAAGTTCAACAGTTGGCTTTGATTAGGTTAAGGGGCATATTCACTTATGCTTCCCTCAGGGTCATGAGACATACAGGTAGGAGACATGTCACACCACGAATCGCTAAAATGATTCACTTAAAGGCCGATTTCCAAGGTGACACCATAAAATATAAGAATGAAGCACAACACAAATGTAATTTGAAGATTATCGTGGAAAAGGATACCATCGATCCGGATCGATATCATGCGGGTCATACATACTTTTACCCCTCATGGTTGGATGATAACCTAGCACGAATATTTGAGCCAAAGTTTGGTCCAGGAAATAGGGTCATAGCCGAATTTACCAAAGCATAGATGAAGTATAACAAGCTACGCAAAAGAATTCGTGAGTCTAAAGCTGAGCATATGGAGCAACATAAGGTTTACATGGAAATGATCAACCAGTGGAAACATAGAGCGGTTAAATCGAGTGAAAGGCTGGAATATCTGGAGTACAATCTAATGGAATTTGAAGGGAAAATGAGAAAAAGAGTCATCGATTGCCAAAATACTGAGAGAAACGAAGGAGGACATTTGGCAAGGGCATTCTTACCGTTTAACCTGCGTGAACTTGGGGAATTATCGACAAGAGCATCCATTATGGAGAGGGTCCATCAGGGGCCTTGAAGATTAGGTTTACTTGATTTTTTTTTATAAATGTAATTAGGCCAAGAGACATTAGTGACAATATCTTATTTTGGATTGTTTTGGGGTAATTTATTTTTTAACATTAATGAAATGAGGCAATTGCTAGCTAAATTTCTCAAAATCTATATGTCGCTAGGCCTACCTCGAGCACAACAAGGCTCCCAAATTAGGACACGAATTTATATTCCCACAATATGTGTTTAAATACTACAAATATTTCAGAACCTTTACTGACTTGTTTACCTTTTGTTTTTATTATTCTTTATTATTCCCATACCCTAAGATTCGTTCACACATACTGGTATCGTCAGCATATCACACCAGATCTAAATGCCCTATACCTCCTCCTCGTCCAAGTAATACGAGAGGTAGATGGAACTTAAGTGGCGTTCAAAAGTAGAATGTTGAGAATGTGGAAAATTCAGACAGTTGGAGTACTCCGACACCCATTGACTTGGTTTTCCAGTTGGAACAAACGATACTGGAGTTACAGGGATAACTTGAGCAGGTCAACAACTTGGCAAACCTCTGTCTCTCCCGGAACGTCCCCGATATCAACCAACAAAATCTAAATAACCCAGCGCCTCCCCTATATATACAAAACTAGCATACACAAAACCCTCATGCACCATATCAATATACAACTCCACCTCAAAATCTCAATCCCTAATCGATACCAGCACCATCATAAACATATCTAGTACCCACAAGCCACCACCTATCACACTCCTCGGAACATGCCATAACCCGTCTCTGATCCTCAAAACTCAACCACTAATCACCTTTACACCCAAGTCCATGACACTTACTAAAACAACCCTATATAAGTGCAAATTGTACCTCACTATACTCAACCAATCTCCTATATACTAGAATCCGCTAAGAAGGGATTCCTCATCAAGAACGTGGCCGAGGAACTCAAGAAAATGACAAATCGAGTTAAGGGTATCGAAGGAGGCAAAGGGATAGAAGCTCTGAATTATGAGGTTCTATGCATACAACCGGATGTGGAACTACTAGAGGGTTACAAACCTCTCATGTTCAAATTGTTTGACAGAACCGGTGACCCAATGTTCATTTGAGAACTTATTGCGAAAAGCTTGTGGGGGTTGGAAAAATGAAAAGATCCAAACGAAGCTCTTTATAAAGGGCTTACCAGAGATGTCATGTCTTAGTCCATAATCCGGAACCCTAAGAAGTGGGCCAATTGGGTGAGTATGGCATCATTATTTATGGACTGGTTCAGGTTCAACATGGAGAATGCATCGGATGTCATCTACATCTAGAATTTAAAGAAGAAGCCAACTGAGCTTTTTTGCGAGTGTGCTACTCGATGAATTACGAAAGTAGCCAAGATAATGCCAGCACTAAAAGAAGAACAAATGAACAACTTCTTCGTTAGGGCATAAGATCGACAATATTAAGAGAGACTAATGGTCATGGAATCACAGGTACACCAATAACGTCAAACTTGGGGAAAAGATTCAAGAAAGTATCAAAAGCGGGATGGTGAAAAATTTTGAGGCACTACAGGCCACAAACAAAGCATTGCAATCAAGCCGCATATAAAAGAAGAAAGATTTGGGGAAAGTATTGGTGGCTCAAGGCTCAAAATCTCCACTAACATACCAAACACCTCCTCCCATAAACCAAATACCTCCACCACATACTGGCCATTATCTTCTATATATTCTCAACCCGCCACCACCTATTATACTTATAACTCCCAGGCAACCTACTATCATTCACCTCCAACTTGTCAAAATTACAAGAAACCCTGACCTAACTTTGATTGCAAACTACTCAGATAATACATCGCTTTTACTGAACCCATCAACCAGCTGTACAAAAGGTTGAAAGCCACTGGTTATGTAACTTTTATTCCTGATGTGGCATTGAAGAACTCATCTCAATGGTTCAACCCGAACAAAACGTATTCATATAATTGCAGTATGAGTGGGTACACCATAAACGAGTTCCAAATATTGAAAGATAAAATCCTGAAATTCATTAATAAGAAGCTCATACAAGCAAAAGAAGCTATGCTCAACGTCCGCAACAATCCTCTCACAGATCATACATGTGATGGGGAACATGTGATAGAAATAGATGAATAATGAGATCCTGATGTGTCAATCAAGCTTATTCGAGAAGGCAATACTTTTAAACCCGATGTCACAATCACTCCAATTGTGGTCCAGATGCAGTGGATTGTAGAGGTTAAGGTAACCACATCAGTTCCATTTGAGGTAGAGGTAGGTCTGTTTAAAGCCACAAATTCTCCATTCTAGGTGAAGTAGCCACACCTTTCAAAGTGACATTATTAGGATCACCTACTATTTAATTCCAAAGTCAAACCTTGGGATTGCATTGCTGAAGCTAGGTGAAATGGAAAGGCAAACATGAATGAATCTGATGATGCACATGAATGAACAGAACATGAAGGGTCTATACACCTTAACACTTGGGAGGATCGAGTAAAAAGGTTGGTACTAATCAACCTGCCACCGAAACTGGATTGGATGATATTTGGAGGAAAGTAGAGGCGAAGGAATATTCTGTCATTGATAATTTGAGCAATACCTACGTTCAGATATCCATCCTATCACAATTACAAAATTTATAGGCACACAAGAATGCTTTAATAAAGGTGTTGAATGAAGCTAACGTTCCCAACAATATCACAGACGGAGAAACACCCAACATTGTGGGGAAAGTGCTGGAAAGCCATAAAATCACCTTCCACGAGTATGAATTACTGGTTGAAGGGTTGAATCATTACTGTGAATTGCACATCACTGCAGTTTGAAGATAAATTTGTTGCCGGGGTCGTGATAGATAGGGGTTCAAACCTCAATATTTGCCCATTGTCTACTCTAAGAAATTTGACAAAGATTTTCATAAGATACGAGAAGGAAGTACGAACGTGAAAGGTCTCAAAGGGACATGATTAAGGAGATTAATCTTTGTCTGCAGATGGGGCCATCTTGGTTCAATGTTGAATTCCATGTGCTTGACATATCAGCTACATACAATATTCTAATTGGTTGACTTTGGATACTTTCTGCTGGCGATGTGGCTTCAAAATTTCACCAGGCCGTGATGGTCGAATGGAAACATTAGGAGGTGATCATTCATGCAAATGGGAGTAAACCTATTTACACCAGTCAAACCATCCCGATCGTCGGGAATAAAAGAAGGCTAGAAGGGGAAACTTATCACCACATCACATATGTCAATGTCGTTGAGAAAGAAAAATGGTACAGTAACAAAATGGAAAGCATACTAGCATGGTCAGGTATGAACCCCGTAAAGGGCTTGGGAAGAATTTCCAAGCCATTACTAACCGATAAAGCTGAAACGTCATGGTACAATCTTCAGGCTCGGATACCAGAATACATGGCAAGAGTATGATTATTTTTCTCCTCCATAGCGTGGACCTTATTACCCTCTCAAACAACCAGTGCTATATCTGGGACAAACCTTTCACCAGGCTGACGCAATATGGGGAACTACAGAAGAAGAAGCTCTAGTTGTGCTAAGCAATTTGTTCTTTGAAGACGAAGACATAGATTTCAGTGTGATAATTGAGGAGGATGAGGAAGAAGGGCTTGCAATTCAGACTGTAGGGAAATGAGTCGTATTCAGGAATTGGACAGCAAAACCATCCCGGGCCAGCAGAGTTCCTAGGTAGCATGGCAATTAGCTTGATTTGTTTCTATAGCCATGCTAGGCATTTAAGATGTTTTCAGTAATTTTGTTTTAAAAACTCAATTGTTTCAAAATAATTGCTCGATTCATCGAGCCGTACTTGTTTCAAATGATTTCCATTTATAATCAATGCACTGCTATTTATTATTAATTATTACCTTTCACATTTTTCTTTCTACAGTATTATAATTACTTTCTTGATGAACCGATGCCAATAAAATGTAATGAGACAACACAATATATGGATAGTGACACAGAAAAACCGATGCTTATGACATGTAATGAGACAACGCAATATAAGGATAGTGACACAGAAGAAGAGGATGAAATACCCGAGGATGTTGTCAAAGAGGTCTCGATAATATGCCTATGTCCAACCTGGATGAAATTGAAGCTATGAATTTAGGAGACACCAAAGTCGTCAAGGAGACTCGCATAGTCATTCAATTATCACCGACAGAGAAAGAGGAGTACATTTGTTTCTTGAAGGAATATGAGGACATCTTCTATTGGTCATGTGATGACAATGACCGGTCTAAGAACCACTGTGGTGGCTCACAAGCTGCCTACCAATCCACTATATCCGCCGATGAAGCAAAAACTCAAAAAACTCAAACAAGATATAAGCCTGAAAATCAAGGATGATGTTACTAAGCAGATCATGCGAAAGTCCACGGGAAATTTGAGTACCCACCCAAGTTAGCCAATATTGTACCAGTTCCGAAGAAAGATGGGAAAGTCAGAGTATGTGTTAACTATAATGATTTAAGTAGAGCAAGTCCCAAGAACGACTTCCCGATGCCAAATATACATATCCTGATTCACAATTGTGCCAATCATGAATTTCCATCCTTCGTATATTATTTCCCGATATCACTAGATCTGGATGGATGAAGAAGCCGTACGGAAAACAATTTTCATTACACCATGTGAGGTATACTGCTATAAGATGATGCCATTTGATGTAAAAAAATGTTGGGCTACATACATGAGAGCCATGAAAACCATCTTACATGATATGATACACTAAGAAATAGAGGTGTATGTTGACAACGTCATTATCAAATCCAAGAGGGTCGCATATCACATAGCAACCTTGAGAACTTGTTTGACATGCTAAAAAGGTACAACTTAAAACTGAACCCCCAAAATGCGCATTCAAGGTTCCCACATAAAACCTATTGGGATTCATTGTCAGCCACCGAGGGATCGAGCGGGACCCATCCATATTTAAAGCTATTCAAGATTTACTTCCACAAAAGAGAAAGAAGAAAATGACGAGCTTGCTAGGACATCTCAACTATTTCAGTCACTTCATAGCACATTCCACAGTTATATGTGAACCCATCTTCAAGATGTTGAGGAAAGATGTTGAAACAAGTTGGACTGAAAATTGTTAGAAGGCTTTTGATAAAATATAGGAGTATCTGTACACACCAACAGTCCTGGTCCCGCCAGAACCTACACAACCTTTGCTACTTTCTCTATATGTATTAAATGGAGCCTTTGAATGTGTTTTGGGACAACATGATTAGATAGGGAGAAAGGAGCAAGCCCTATACTACTTGATTAAGAAATTCACACCTTATGAAGCACATTATTCTCTGCTGGAGCTCACTTGATGTGCTTTGACTTGGAAGCTCAGAAATTGATGAATTACTTTTGTGCCTTATATCCAAGATGAACCCTTTAAAATATATATTTCAGAAGCCCATGCCAACTGGGAAGTTAGACAAGTGGCAGATACTGTTATGTGAGTTCAATATAGTCTATGTAACTCAGAAGGCGGTCAAAGGACAAGCATTGGTAGACCATCTTGCTAAAAATCTTGCGGGGGGAGAATATGAACCTTTGAAAATGTATTTTCCTGATCGAGAAGTATCATTCATATGAGATGACCTTACAAAAGCATAAACGGTTGGAGGATGTTCTTCAATGGAGCTACAAACTTTAAAGGAATGGCATTGGAGCGGCTTTGGTATTACAAACAGGTCAAAACTTCCCTGTATCTACGAGGCTTAGATTTTCATGCAGCAACGACATGGCCGAATATGAGGCTTGAATTATGGGGCTCAATGTGTCCATCAACATAAATATACATGAACTGGGTAATCTGTGATTTAGATTTTCTTGTACATCATGTTCATGGAGTATAGGCTACAAAGAATACAAAAATTATACCATACCCGCATCACATACAAGAATTGATTAATGATATAACATCCTGATTAGAATTTTATTGATCTTGTCCCGGTAAGAATCCATAACCAACCGGCTTATTGTGCTCATGTTAAAGAAGAAACTGATGGAAAGTCTTGGTTCCACGACATCAAAGAATATTTTACAAGAGGAGAATACTTGGAACATGCAAATGAAACTTAGAAACGCACGCTGTGGAGGCTATCCAATCACTTCTTCCAAATCGGAGGGACCGTATATAGAAGATCCCCGTTATCTAGGGTTGTTAAGTTGTGTTGATGCAAATGAAGCTTCTAGGTTGCTCAAACAAATAAATGCCAGAACTTGTGGACTGCATATGAATGGTATTATTCTAGCATAAAAAAATACTCAGAGACTGATATTTTTGGATGACCATTTAGATGGATATACAGAAATTCCACTAATGACAGATACGTACAAACATGACAAGGGTACCATCAAATGAGCTCAACGCAACAAGTGCACCTTGGCATTTTGTTGCTTGTTGAATGGATTTCATCGGTCCGATCGAGCCCACTGGTTCACGCGGGCACATGTTCATTTTAGTGGCCATTGACTACTTCACAAATTGTGTAGAAATTGCATACTAAAAAGTTGTATCCAAGAAAGTCATCGCAGACTTTGTGTGGGATCATGTTGTTTACCAATTCAGAGTTCATGAGTCCATTATAACCAATAATGCTACCAATCTCAACTGTAACTTGATGAAACACATGTACCAAAGCTTCAAATCAAGCACAAAAACCCTACAACATACAGACCTCGGATTAACAGAGTTGTGGAAGCTGCTAACAAGAATATTAAGAAGATATAAAGGAAAATGGCACAAGAAGCTACCCTTTGCCGTTTTGCAGTACCGCACTACAATCCACATGTCAACTGGAGCAGCTCCCTATTTATTGGTTTATAGAAAAGAAGCTGTCATTCTAGCCGAGGTAGTCGAACTCAGCAATGCATAATGGATAAGGAGTCATTATGAGCAACTAGCCCTTGTAGAAGGAAAAAGAATGGACGCAGTATGTGATGGCCAACTTTATTAGAGCTGAATGTTTAAGGCTTTCAACAGAAGTGATAAACCAAGACAATTTGCACCAGTCCAGTTGGTACTAAAGAAGATTTTCCTGCATCTAGATGAAGTCAAGGGGAAATTCTCTCCCAACTGGCAAGATCCTTACATGGTTCACAGGGTGCTAACCAGAAGAGAACTCATACTTGTACAAATAGAGGGAGAAGTCTTGCCAAAGCGAATCAATTCAGACACATCCAAGAGATACTATGTCTAGACTGTTTACATTTCCTTATTTGATGTAATTGAACTACGGTTGAAGCGATTCCCATTTAAAAGGAGACACGTAGTCATCCATGTAGGTTCAGTGTACCATAATAAAATTTTCATTTTTCCCAGAACCAGAAACTGGGGCTGAATTTTTAGGAGGACCCTCAAAATTCCGGAGCAATTCCAACCAACTCCAACATATGCCAGATTGTCAAAAATCGGTTGAAGGGGGGAACTTTTTAGAAGGATTGTCAAAATTCTGAAGAATGTTCAACAAGTTTCTTCACTTGCAAACGGGCGAAGAATCATTTAAATAAACAAGGGCAATCTAAAATTACTTGTTATTTCACTATGTTTTCAAAAATAACTATAGCTTCATCAATAAGGGCATATTCTTGAAAACTATACTTCCGTGATAGCCAGGTTCTACCTAGGGCAACCCAAACGAGGCCTCCAGAATAGAATGGATAAAAGCCAGCATACGGAGGTGGAAACCAACCTCCCCTTACAAAACATACAATTTTTCTTTGGATATTGGCATGGTGAACACAACAGAAGTATTCGCAAACATACACATATCAATCTCACTATCAATCAAGCTGTTAGACACAAATACATCTCAAGAAAAGAAACACTATACTCCTAATTGATAGATGTTCACTACATAAGGCTAATCATTGCCTTACCACTACATGAAACTAATCTATGTCTCCAATCTAGCCTATGGTGAAGCCTTGGCTCCATATCTGCATAAGGCTAAGTATAACCTTCCTTTTTCATAAGACTAAGCTCTGTCTTCGATCTAGCATGAGGCTAAGCCCCATGCATTGCCTTCCCTCTGCATGAGACGAAGCTCTGTCTCCATTGTAGCAAGAGGCTCAACCCTGCCACCATATCTGCATAAGGCTAAGCAGCGTCGTTGCTTTGCATGAGTCTAAGCTCTATCTCCAATCTAGAATGAGACTAAGCTCTACTTCCATATCTGCATAAGGCTAAGCATTGCCTTCTCTCTACATGAGGCTATTCCCTCCCTCCATATCTGCATAAGGATATGTATCATTATCCCTTTGCATGAGACTAAGCGGAAGGTCCCCCACACAAGTTTAGACAAGCCACTTATTTTGAACCAGGTCCAAAATCAAGTCCAAACCACATGTTTCCACGAGTATCCGACTCAAAATGGCCCAAATCCATTCAATTCAATAACATTTTGTAAATAACATCTCAAACACCTAGTTATACAAATTAACTCAAAACTAAGATGTAAAATTAGGTAAAATGACCAAAATTATTTCAGAATCCTAGTACTCTCACGAGTCTAACCGTGTAAGAAATCTCCCAAATCGAAGGTCAAAACCCACTCAAAACTCAATAATTCCTTCTATGAAATTTTATCAACTTCTCATTCAAAATACGAAACTATAAGAGGAATTGATGTTTAGGTTCGTGGGTCAAAGCAAATAGAATTTTAGAGTTTTTACCCAATAGTTTCCCCTGAAAATCTCTCGAAATCTCGCTCAAATCCGAGCTCTCAAGTTTGTATTTTTGTAAAAAATGTCTAAACCCTTAGTTTTAATTTTTTATAACTGCCCCGATAATTAATGTATCGCGAACACGGATGAAGTCACGCGTTCGCGAAAAAGGAAAAATGAAGGCTTGGACTTGAAAAGCTACGCAAACATGAGACATGGCATGCGAACAAAATGAAGAAAAATAGGCACAACCCCCATCATTAAATAACACTAGAGGAACGCGAGGGCTGACTGCGAGCACGAAAGAGGAAATGAAAGGACTTCGCGAACGCCGGCGAATTGAACACAAACGTGAATAAGAAATTCGTCCTCCTCCAATATTACTCTACGCGAATGCGTTAAGCAGGAAACAATCGCAATGAAGAAAAGGGGTCTGCAATAGCTGAAGAAATTCAGCATTTTTAAACAACCCTAAAATGCCCCGTTGAGAATCCGAAACACACCCGAGGCCCCCGAGGCCTCAACCAAACGTACTTACATACACCATAAAATCATTCAAATTTGTACAAGTCCTTAAACCACCTAAAACAATGTCAGAAACCCGAAATAATCAATGATTTAAGCCTAAGAACTTCAATTTCTCTCAAAATACGCTTTCGCTCAAAACCCTAATAAAACCACGTCCAAATGACCTAAAATTATAGTCACACCTCACAAATGAGATGACGGAACTACTGCAACTTCCATAATTCCATTGCGACCCTCGGATAAAAATTGCACTATCGGGCCAGAAACTTTAAAAATTCAAACTTCGGCATTTCAAGCATAAATTAGCTACGGACCTCCAAAACACATTTCGAACGAGCTCCCAACCACGAAATCAGATAAGGGAGCTAACATATCCATTGGATTTCCATTTTGAGGCAATCTTTACAATTTTCCAACTACGAGAAACATTCCAGCACCTAACCTCTCATTTAGCGACTAAGTGTCCCAAATCTCTTCAGAACTAAAAATCGAACATCCCGACAAATCAAATTAGTAGAAATAACCTAGGCAAAGATGTTTATAGGGAATCGGGGCGTACATTCTCAAAATGGCCGGCCGAGTCGTCACATCCTCCTACACATAAAAATCCGTTCGTCCTAGAACGAGCATTGAGACATACCTGAAGTAATGAGAAGATGAGGGTAACTACTACGCATATCCTTCTCAGTTTCCCATGTCGCCTCCTCAGCCGGCTGACCCCGCCAATGAACCTTTACTGATGCAATGTTCTTTGATCTTAACTTTCTAACCTGCCTATTAAATTTTTCCACTTACTCCTCAACAAAGGATAAATCTTTGTCCAACTGGACTGAACTGAAATCTAACATGTCTGATGGGTCACCGTGATACCTCCAGAGCATCGAAACATAAAATACTGGTTGAACTCCTACAAAGCTGAGAGGTAAGGCAAGTTCATAAGCAAACCTCCCCAACACGCCTCAATATCTCAAAACGGCCAATAAATCTCAGCCTCAACTTTCCTTACTTTACAAATGTCATAACACCCTACATAGGCGAAACCCAAAACACAAATCAATCTCTGACCATATATGAAACATCATGAACCTTCCAGTCTGCGTAGCTATTTTCTTTGGATTGGGCTATACAGAGTCTATCCTGTAGCACCTTAACCTTCTCCAAAGAATCCTGAACTAAATACACGCCCAGTAACCTAGCCTCACCCGGCTCAAACGAAAACACCAGAGATCTACATTGTCTACCATAAAAGCCTCATCTGTGCCATCTGAATGTAGAAATAATAACTGTAGTTGTGAGCAAACTCTGCCAATGGCAATAACTGATCCCAAGACCCTCCAAACTCAATCACACACACAGACCATATCTTCATTAATCTGAATAGTGTGCTCGGACTGTCAATTCGTCTGGGGGTGAAATGTTGCGGTCAACTACACCCGAGTACCCAACTCATGCTAGAAGGCCCTCTAAAACCGCGATATAAATTTAGTTTCCATGCAAACAAACGTTCTCCTTAATATAAATCTCTGCCAACTGCCCCGAAGAATAAGTAGTACAGATAGGAATAAAATTAGCGGACTTGGTCAGCCGATCTACAATCACCCACATGACATCAATCTTCATCAACGTCCATGGGAGTACAACTACAAAGTCCATTGTGATCTGCTCCCACTTCCACTCCGAATCTATATATGCTGATGCAAACCACATGGTCTGTGGTGCTCATACTTTACCTGTTGACAGTTGAGGCATCTAGCTACATATCAAACTATATATTTCTTCATCTGCCCTTACAACTACTGCTACCTCAAATCTTAAAACATTTTCGCGGCACCTGGATGGCTGAAATAATATGAACTATGGGCCTTTGCTAAAATCAGCTCTCGAAGCCCAACAACATAGGGCAAACATATCTGACCCTGGATCCACAATACATTGTCATCTCTAATAGTCACATCTCTGGCATCACCGTGCTGAACTGTAGCCTTAAGGAAACGTAAGTGAGGGTCATCATATTGCCACTCCATGATACAATCAAATAGAGAAGATCAAGAAACCATGCAAGCTAGGACCCGACTGGTCTCTGAAACATCCAATCTCACAAAATGACTGGCTAAGGCCTGAACATTCATCGCCATAAGTCTATTTGAAGGTGGTAAATATGCCAAACTCCCCAAGCTCTCCGCCTGACGACTCAAGGCATCAGCCTCCACATTGGCCTTGCCCGAGTGATACAGAATAGTAACATCATAATACTTCAGCAACTATAACCACCTTCTCTGGCGCAAACTTAGGTCCTTGTGCTTGAACAAGTGCTTCAAACTTCGATGGTCAGTAAAAATCTTGCAAGGCACACCGTGCAAATAATGATGCCACTTCTTCAAGGCGTGAACAATAGCATGGTAATTGCTCTCATGTATCCTCAACTATCTGGACAAGTAGGCAATCGCCCTACCATCCCACATCAATACAACTCCAAGGCCAACCCTCAAGGCATCATAATAAACTGCATAAGATCCCGAACCAGTAGGCAATATCAAAATTGGGGCTGTAGTAAAAGCTATCTTGAGATTTGAATGCTTGACTCACAATCCTTTGTCCATTGAAATGGAGCACCCTTCTAGGTCAATTTAGTCATATAGGCTAAAATCGATGAAAACCCCTCCACTAACTGACTATAGCAATCTTCCAAGCCATGGAAACTATGAATTTCTATAGATAAGGACAGCCTGGGCCAACTCTGCACGGCCTCTACCTTCTTTGGATCCACTTGAATTCCCTCACACGATACCAAGTGGCCAAAGAAGGCCACAGAATCCAACCAAAACTCACATTTTGAGAACTTTGCCTATAACTTCTTCTCTCTCAAGGTCTGAAGCACGGTCCTCAAGTGTTGTTCATGATATTCCCGACATCGAGAATACACCATAACATCATCAATAAAAATAATAACAAACAAGTCAAGATAGGACTGGAACACACCATGCATCAAATGTGAAAGTTGCTGGTGTTTTAGTCATCCCGAATGACATAACACAGAAATCGTTATGACCATATCGATCACAGAACGCAGTTTTCGGAATATCTGGCTCCCAAATCTTCAATTGTTAGTAACGTGAGCGCAGGTTAATCTTAGAAAACACATGTGTACACTCAAGCTGGTCAATCAAATCATCAATACGAGGCAAAGAATAATTGTTCTTCCACCTAGTATTAGTAGGAACGACATAATATCCAGCCTGGCCTCCCCCCAGGGTGACCTCTACCTCCCCCACCTCCACCCCTAGCTGGCTAGTCATACAGGGTAGCAGCTGGAGATGTGATCATAGCTTGAGAATCCTGCGGAGCACACGATGTTGTCGAGCTGTCAATGAAGATACACCCCTCCTATGTATGGGGTAGTCCCTTACCATGCGTGTATCACCACACTCGAAACAAGCTCATGGAGGTCGTGGTGGATGTGACTGCCTAGGGGCAGGGCTACTTGACTAACCTAAGAACGCGCAGGAGGCGTGCTAGAAATAGGATGTGCATAGTAAGTCTCCTGAAGCCTAAGAGGAGCTGGAGCACTGATTGCTGCTGGAAGAGCTGAATAAATAGGGTGAACCCTATAACCGCTGCCATGACGACCTACAGCTAGGGTACGGGCACCAGAGTAGTGGCCCGAATCTCGAGACCTCTTGACCTCCCTCTCCTCTCGCTCTCTGGCATGCATACCCTCAATCGTCCTAGCAATGGTTACCACATACTGGTAAGATATGTCCATCTCCAACTCTTGAGCCATGCAAGATGTGATAGGCGGGATAAGACCCTCATTGAATTAGGAAACCCTCTCGCGAGAGTAATAACCAAATCGGTGCATGCCTAGACAATATGGTGTAACATATAGCATTTTCTGAAATATCAAGCACCCTAGCCCAAATACTCAAACTTTGTGCACCATACTAAGGCTTTGAGCAACAAACTTTCTCGAGAACATATATGAGAACTGGGTCCTGGTGAGTGAAGAAGCCTCATTTGGACTATCTATCTCATTAGTGTACCACTAATTAGAGCCGGCTCCCCAACGCTGGAAGGTAGTAAAGGAAACCCTACTAGATCGCACAATACCCATATTGCGAAAAATGCGTTGGCACTTCTCTAGAAACTCTAAGGCATCATCTGATGCTAGTCCACTGAATATCGAAGGATCATACTTCTTGAACCTCTCAAGCCTCCGCTGCTCGTTCTCTGAAGTAGCTATCCCATCCATTAGCTAAACTAGCACAACATGCGGTACAGGAATGATATCTGGGACCTGCTCAAAATGCACCTGCTGCTTAGGAGTGCGGATAGTGCGAGTATGTGCTACTCCCTCGGCCTGGGATGTGGCTGCAACAATGGGAAACAACCGTGCATGAGCCAAGGTAGTGTACATACTCATGAACTTAGACAAAGTCTCTTGAAGGGCTGGCATGTCGGGTGCCTGAACTCTGGCTATATCTGGTAGTGGTACCTCGCTGGTAGCTCATGTAGCTGTTCTCGCTGTACCACGTGCGCATCCTCGGCCTCTACCTGGTCCCGGCCCCGGCCTCTGATATTTGCATGAGGGGGCGCGAAAGCCTGATCATCTCGAGTAACTCGTGTCCTTACCATCTGTGAGAGAATAGAAGACATAAGTTTAGAATTGTGATGTCAAAATATCACATGACAAGACAATCAAATGAAGCAAAAATTATCCTAACAGTTACAGAGCCCCTCGTAGATAAGTACAAACGTCTCCGTATCGATAAGCGATACTCTAATAAAACGTCCTGTGTTTCGTGACTCCTATGAACGTAGAGCTCTAATGCCAACTTTTCACGACCCCAGTTTTCTCTCCGTGATCATGTCATGACGGCACCCAGACCCTATGAATAGGTAAGCCTAACAATGCATATATAATATAACTTGCGAAAAAATATAATTAAAATTGAACAACTAGAAGAAAATTGTATATAAATGACGCTTGGCATATATAACTCAAGATTGCGGAAACCTACAATATCATCCCAAAACGTGAAACCTCACGGGAACACAAGCTAACAGAATGTAACACACTGATCGAACTCCTGAATGTCTAAAACAACAGTAAGAAAGGAAGGCTAACTGCTAAAAGATAAAATAAGTTAGAGACTCCTTAGTCTGCGGACGCGGCAGATGTACTTAGAGGTCTCTGATAGATCTCTCTGCCTCGAGGGTGATACGCCTGGGGGGAGGAACCTGGATCTGCACAAGAAAAACATGCGCAGAAGGGGCATGAGTGCACCACAATGGTACTCAGTAAGTGCCAAGCCTAACCTCGGTCGGGTAGGTACGAGGAATGTTAGGTCCCTACTGAAATTAAACATAATAATAAATTTGCAACAATATGAAATAAACAGTATAAATGAAGACAATTATGAAGTAAGACATGATATATAAGGCAATAAATAATACAAAGAGAATAAGGTAACACAGACTAAAGAAGCTTAAAACCAGTAACAACAATGAGGATCTCCTAGGATACTCCTATAGTCTATTTCATCAACTGTCCAACGGATCTCCGAGGATATCATCCTGTAGTCCAACTATCAATGCGCGAGTGTCTACCGAAATCCGATATGTAGTCCCAAAGTAAATATGTAGGGGGTTCTACCAGCAATATAACCCGTAGTTTCAAAGTATACAAACAAGGGCAGGGAGATACCGGAATCCCGCATCTGTAGACCTAATGTAAATACGCAGCAACAACAAGAAGGTATTTAGAAATGGGGTGAAAGAAAATACAAGGCAACAAGTAGTTTTGCCCTAACATGATTCACGTAATAGAATCAAAGAAAGTTAAGCAAATAGGAAATTTAGGTCAACCAAGCATGCTTTTCTAAACTATCACAAGCAGAAATTGCAATTAGAATAAAGCAGGTAAGAAAGAATCTCAATCTAAATATTTAATGTACAATTGGATTTTCAACAATTAGCTCCACTACACGCTAGTAACCTCATGCACAAGGCATTCATTTACAAAATATCATATCCTAAGGGGAAGGCCCCTCGTACAAGGTTAGACAAAAACTTACCTCGAACCAGCTCCAAAATCAACTCGAAACTATACGTTTTCCATGAGTATCCAACTCCAAATGGCCCAAATCTATTCAATTCAATTACATATCATAAATAACATCTTAAACAATTGATTCTACAATTTAATGCAAAGATATACATAAAATGACTAAAATTCCCCTTAGTCCAACATCTCGGAATCGGAGGAAATTAACATTTTTAGAAAACTAGTACTCTCACGAGTTCAACCATATAAAAAATCCAAATTGAAGGTAAAAAACACACTCGAAACTCAATAATTCGGTCTACGAAGTTTCATCAACTTTTCATTCAAAATACGAAATTAGAAGAGGAATTCATGTTTAGATTAGTGAGTTAGAAGAAAAAGGGAGTTTAAAATCGTTGCACCTTAAAATCCCTCAAAAACTCGTTCAAATACGAGCTCTCAAGCTTGAGTTTTGGTAAACAAAAATGGCGAAAACCTCGGTTTTGAATTTTTATAATTGCCTAGATAATTTATGCATCTCAAACGCGGAGGTAGTCACACGTTCGCGAAGAAGGAAAAATGAATGAAAAATGAAGGCTTGGACTTTAAAATCTACGCAAACGCGAGACATGGCATGCGAACTTGATGAAGAAAAATAGGCACAACCCTCAACGTTAAATAAGATCATGCGAACCCGAGGGGGGTTGCGAATGCTAAGGAGGAAATGCAAAGGCTTGGAGAATGCAAGGGATTGAACGCGAATTTGAAGAAGAAATAGATCCTCCTCCAAGATTACTCTACCGGAACGCGTGGAGGAGGACACAATCGTGAAGAAGAAAAGGGGTCTGCAATAGCCGAAGGAATTCTGCAATTTTGAACAACTCAAAAATGCCCTGTTAAGAATCCAATACACACCCGAGGCCACTGAGACCTCAACCAAACCTACAGACATACCCCATAATATTATTAATACTTATACCAATAATTAAAATAACTGAAACAATTTCGGAAACCAGATTTAATCAAGGATTTAAGCCTACGAACCTCAATTTCTCTCAAAAGTCCCTATTCGATAAAAAACCTAACCAAACCATGTCCGAATGACCCAAAGTTTTACACACTCATCCCAAATGATATTAAATAAACTACAGCAACTTCCAGAATTCTATTCCGACCCTCGGATAAAAATCTTAATATCGAACTGGAAACATCAAAAATTCAAAGTTCGGCATTTCAAGACTAAATTAGCTACGAACCCCCAAAACACATTCCGAACACGCTTTCAACCCCTAAATCACCTAACAAATATAACAAAACCATAAGATTTCCATTCCGAGGTTGTGTTGTAGTGTTTGACTACATACAACTTTCCAACACTTAGCTCTCATTAAGGGACTTAGTGTCCCAAGACTCTCCGGAACTCAAAACCAAACATCACGAAAAATTAAATTAGCAGAAAGAAACATGGGGAAAGCAGTTAATAGGGGATACATGTGTAAATTCTCAAGACGAACGGCCTGGTCATCACATTTACAATTTATTGCCCAGGACATCATAGTCTAAGGATGTAATACGCACCGTCCAAAGACAATCTTTTATGGTCCAAAGGGAAATTGCATCACGTTTAAATTCTCGCAGTAATCTATGTACTTGCATGCATCGTAGTTTAAGTTTTACAGGTAATCCAAGAGGTAACGGTTCTTCAGTTTCTGCTCGTACCATTTTGCACTTTGCCATTCATGACCTATTCCCATCAATCACTCACCTACTATGCGATATCCGGATAAATTCCATACAATCCCTTTATTACACTCCAGACCTATAATCATTACTCTATCCGACCTCACTCTTCACAAAAGAACTTTTTCATGAAACTAGCAACTATTAATACATCAACCCCATCGACTTCATTCACTGACCCGATTTCTACAAAATTAGGGATTTATAGGAAGCTCAAAGACCGTGGTTCGGCCTATATATTCCAAAAGCACTCATTCGGTCAAAATGGGTCATCATTTCTTTGTCCTAAATCCTTTTATTTCTTCTCTTTTAATTACATGAATGGTCAAAACTATTCATCATTTAGTTTCATATGAGTGTTCAAACCTTTTTAATTGCGTTTTTATAATTATATTGGGATGTTCAACACTATATTTGCATAGTTTATTAATATAGCTCCTACATTGGCATAACTACATTACCTATACAGAAATTGAATTTTTATATTTTTATCATATTGAATAATTATTTTAAATCACATTCTATCTTCAAAACCATTTTTATCATTTCACTAGATATTTTTAAAATTGTTTTAATTAGTAAAATAGGTATTTAACAAATAACCCTTTTATTTTTCAGATCTAGCCTATTAAACCAACCCAATTTCAATCCCTCAATCAAATTTATTAAAAGTAAATCCAATTTAAAATAACCCCAACAAAATTAAACCTACCTGACCTAGTAACTTCATTTAATTGTGGCCGCTGATATTTCAGATCAACGGTCCAGGATTAAACTTGCCAAATAAATCCCAAAAGACCCTCTAAGCCCCTTCATTCTTCTCATTTCCGCCGCCCTGAAACTCTCTCTTGTCTATTCTCTCTGAGACCACACTCCAACCCAAATCACCACCACCCAAAACAACCCTAATAGCGTCGATTCCTACCCGTTCCATGGATTTCTATAGCTATTGGAGACTTGAATAGGCCCCCCTACTTCTCTGGTTTCTCGATTTTGTGATTTCCTGGAAGGATCTTGAAGAGATCTAGTCCAGATATTGTTCAACACTCTCCAAGAGGTTTTCTATAGTCTGTGAGTGCTTTCTATCCATGTTTTATAGCTCAAATATCTTATCCAAGAGCAGATTCTCTTTACCCTTTCGTTTTTTTCAAGAAAGCTAATGTTTGGACTTGAATCTGTCCAAACCCTTGTAGATCTGCAGTGATTTTGAATTCGTTACTAATGTTTCCTTACAGTTCTCTTATTTCTTAACTAATTAACAAATTTTTTAACACTTTCTTATATTAGGATTTTACGTTTCTAATTATTTGTTGGTACCTCTGTTTTGCAAGTTGTTTCGAGTTTCCATTTGTTTGGTAACTTTACAATTTTCGTCTGTTATTGTTTGATTAATTGAGTGATTAACTAAATTATCTAGGGATTAGTTATTGATTTCTACTCACGTACCTTAATCCAAAGATCCCTTATTAGCATCTCTTGCTTATTATTGATTTGATTGACTCTTGATTAGTCTCTAGTTACCGGTGAATGCCTTATTCATGTGATTGATTATTTGTTTACGGGCTTTAACCATACTTGATTGTTAAACCCAATTATTTACTTATTTGAAACTGAATTCAAGTCATTTATGGGACTAATACCCTGATTTTCTGTCCCTTGTCAAGCTTGATTGATTATTTAATTTTTTCTGTACCTTATTCTGCAATGTTAATTTGTCTTTCCTTGTTTACTTGCATTATTGGACTCCTATATATACACTCTCATTTTAATTATTCTCGACACGAGCAATATTTCAGAAACAAACTCAAACAAAAACTCTGCTTTCATCTCTCTCTACTACTTGTGTGTATTGTTTGTCTAGTAAGCTGAAAGCGAGGACTAGAGTATTGAATCCTGCTACTTTACATTCTTCTTCTGCTTCTTTAACTGGTATGCTCTCACTTTACTATCATGCAAACCTCTGTATGACTTGACCTGTGCATTATCTATTCCCGCAATGTGCAATTTATTTTACTAAATCAGTAGGATCTCTATATCCGTCTGTTTATCTTCAACTAGACCTATGTGATTCATGTTCATTGTCGTTAGTTAGTATACTGCCATTCAATGGGATTACATGTTTCCTGCTATTTCGAATTAACATATATATTTCCTTATAATAACATGCCTACCTTTATCTTAGTTGAACCTTTGTGTCTATTGCAATGAACATGTTTACTTTTATGTTGAAAATATAGAATAAGCATAAAAAGGATCTCAACATTTATATACCATGCTCGTAGAGATAAAAATGTAAAATGAGTTCTATAATGCATGTGATCATTATTCACTACCTAGACAGCATATAGGTCCAATACATAAAAATCTATCTGCCAATTACTGCTTCAAAATCATGGTCTTTATTAATGTCTAGACAACGTTATTGTTGATCCATGCATAGGCAAGTCTATAGGTAATCAAGGTCTAATAAACTGTGAAACTATGTTTTGCTTACTTGTGACTGCCCAGACTGAACTGGTTTTTTAAACTCACTAGGAAAACTGAATGATCTTTAACGCTTTACCTTAACTCGATGTTGCATATTATCTGCTTGCCCTGCTTATCTATATATCTTATTCTATGACCTTTCTGAAATATCTGAAATCAGATGTTTGAGACGTGTAGTTGTTTTCTCTATTTGTTGAGGTAAAATGTGAGCTTTTATCTGTTCTATTGTTGGTCTAATCCTACGTGTTTTGCTTGTGTCCTAGAGTTTTTCTCCTTTAATTACTGCAGGAGAGTCTAGATCTACAATTACTAGAAGTCCTAAACACCTACGGGACTATATGAGTAAAGGGGCGGTTAGTGCACGCATAAGATTCATTTTAAGGGTGCTATAACTCTTTATGCTATGACCTAGGGGAGGGTAATTGGGTAGTAAATGATCTGATAATCTTTGAGCCAATGCATAGTGTAACCCTCTAGTTGAGGAAGGCTTGTCGGGCATTGTACAGATGTGATCCTATAGGCTAAAAAACCTAGGACGTCTGTCATCTTATTTACACATGTGTGCTTAACTGCTTAGCTGTCAAATTTCCTTCATCTTATATGTGTGCTTAGACTACTTATCTGTCATATTTACTATATATTATGTGCGTGCATAGACTTCTGTCAAATTTCCTTTATCTTATATGTGTTCTTAGAGTACCTATTTATTAAATGACTAACTCACATAATTGAGTTTGGTCGGGACCCACCATTGTGGACGCAAGGGATTCCTAACACCTTCCCCTCACAGTTATTTTGAGCCCTTACCCAATCTCTAGTAATGTAAATCGGCTTTACATGTCACTTCCATTAAGTTTCCTAATACACCTTAAATCCATTAGGTGGTGACTCTTCAAATTAAAATACTCAATTCCCTAAAAGAAATGTCTTCTTCCCGATGAATGTCGAAATCCGGACTCCTTAAGAAAAAAGGGGGTGTGACACTATAAACTTATATATTGCAGACTCCCCTTCAAAAAATTGTACTAATTTTCTTGCACTATTTACTCATCCCCCCTTTTAGCATCAACAAATAGGGAATATGCACACAGAAGAACAAATCAATTAAGACAAAAGAAAGCAAGCTAGGCAAACATAAGCAGTTATAGGCATGATGCAGAGTTAGTGAGAGTTCAATATAACAAATCAAAAAAAAAACATCCAATGACTTGTGAACCTGTCCAAAACAAAACAAAAAACATTTTCTGAAACATCCATAACTAAGTATGCAGTAAGTAAGAGCGAATGTTTCAAATTGACTCCTTCGAATGATCAAAGCTGACATCTGTTGAAATAGACACACCATCAATCCGATCATGCACCTCCTTGAAAGAGTTGACTACATTTTGTTTTAACTTGAAATCATGACCCTTATCGATGAAACATAGGATCATGTCTCCTTGTACATTACATGAATATCCCCAATAGTTGATTGAGTTGCAACAAGAGGGTCCTTGATGATGGTTAGCTTGTTTTCAACGACAATCAATTTTTTTCTACAAGGTTAGGATCAATTTGAACATTCTTGATTTCTCCCTCTTGTTTCTTCATGCAGTAATCTTAACAAACACTTATCCTATACTACAAAAGGCTCTTAAATTGTAAGATCTGGTGATACAGACAAATGGGTAATTTGAAATAGAGATGGTGTGGGCTTAAAAGAGATTAGTTATAAGCATAACATAAGTTAGACTAGTAGGGTCTCTAGTACTTTCAACCATAGTGTTTATAACCTACAAAACTAGCTTGATTTAAGCTTGGTTCCCAGACAATAGACAAGAAAAAGTGTCTCATTGAGAGAAAGTGAAGAATGAGCCAATGTGTGGGAGAAAGGTTGTTGGTACAATGTGGGCCATAACTCGGGTATCAAAGCTAACATCACTTATACCTAACTAGTTAAAAAGGGAATCAGAATGAGATTAGACTATGTAGAAATTGGCTTGATCAAGGGTAATTTCAAAATATATAAGCCAGGTATTTTTGAAAATCATGGAGAAACCAGAATAGTTATACTGAAAAATTAAGTCAAATAAGGCACAATCTAGAATAGTGTGTTTACAAAGAACTAAGGACTCCCATTTGTCAAGCTTGTTAGAATAAAAATTAGCATAAAAAATTCTCACAAGTGGTTCATAGACTTTAATAAGCGATAAAGAGATCAAATTTGACAAACCTTTAAATTTGAAAAGGTCATTTACCATACAATTGAAGTCTTTCATGTTGTTTAGATCAATTACTCTTACTTGGTAAACGGGCTTCTCTTTTAGGATAATGAAGGAGTCTCTATTAGGATTATCTTATAAATTTAGGTCTGACTCTAGAGAACTTGAGAGGTCTACCTTGGATTTCTTGTTTGTAAAACATTAAAGGGGCTTCTATCATAGGCCTTTTCCAAGAGCTTTTTCATTCATACAGTGAGTATGATTAGATGACTCTATCTGAGAGAAGGCAAACCTTCAAGAAGATCGAAGTTGTTTACTTGTTCTGTAGGATGAGAGGGTTTTCCCCCGGAACGGGTACTTTTTCTGGTGGAGGCAGGGTGATTCATTGAGTCATTTGTAGTTGAAGGATTTCTTAGAAGAGTTTCTGAGTGATAGGACCGATTGATTGAGAGGGTTAACATGATAAGATTTGATGGTTGAGTACATAAAAGAAAAATGCGATAGTGAAAGGACATGGTGATTGATTTTCTTTTTAGAGAGTTGTGACTAATGGAAATATAGAGAAAAACATAGGCGCTCAATTATTGATTTCATATACAAAAAAAACCTAGTCATACAGGAATAAAAAATAACACTTATGTCCTAATTTTTAAGATCAAGAAAAATAATGTCAAGTAGCTTTCTCAATGTGTAGAATCTATCCTCAAGCAACGGTTTTTGTAAATATGTCTGCTAGTTGATCAATAGTGCTAACAAATGATAATTCTATATGTCCCTTAAAAACATGATCTCTGATAAATGATGCTTAATATCTATATGCTTGGCCCTAGAATGATTCACAAGATTCTTTGAGAGGCATATAGCACGAGAATTGTCGTAAATTATTCGAATAGGTTTATTAATTTATAGTCACTCATTTGATGAGACACCCCAAGTAAATGTGCACAAAACTGTCCAATTGAAATATATTCTGCCTCAGTTATAGATAATGCAACTAAGCCTTTTTTTTGTTCCAGGATATTAATTCCTTTTCCCAATTCTTGACATGTTCCACTGGTAATTTTCTTGTCTCCTTTATCACCTGTAAGATCAGCATCTGAAAAACCTTTAAGTTTAAAATTGTTAGATCGTGGGTACCACGGTCCATAAGAAATTGATCTGATGAGATAGTGAATTATTTGCTATACTGATGTTAGGTTGTATTCATTAGGAGTTGACTAAAACTTGGAACATTTACACACATTGAACATAATATTTGGTCGACTAGCAGTTAGGTAAAATAACGAGCCAATCATCCAATGATATTTTGTTTCATCCATTGGATGCCCCTTCTCATCTTTATCAGAACTTATTGGTGGGCTCATTGGTGTACCAATTTCTTTAGGATAGCTCATGCCAAATGTTTTAATCAAATTCTTTGTTTATTTAGTTTGACGAATAAAAGTTCCCTCTTCAGATTTTTGAATTTCAGGTCGAAGGAAAATATGAGTTCTCCCATAATACTCATTTTGAACTCACTCTGCATGAGATTAGCAAATTCCCTTCAAAAGAAGGAGTTTGCACTTCTAAAAATAATATCGTCAACATAGACTTGGATAATGAGATTACCTCTAAACGATATTTGATAAATAATATAGTATCTTCTTTATGTCTTGTGATTTACGACCAACTAGGAATGAACTAAGCCTTGTATAGCAGACTTAAGGAGCTTATTTGAGTCTATACATGACTTTAGTCGACAAAAACATAAGGTAAGGAAATTGGGAGTTCTTAAAGACGAGAAGTTGTTTTACATATATCTCCTTACAAGAAAAATCCATTTAACAAAGCACTTTTAACATGCATTTTAAATTTTTAAAAACTTTTAAAGGATTGATATGAAAGAGGAATATGTATTGATTCTAACCATGCTACTGAAGCAAAGGTTTCATCATAGTCGATTTCCTCCTGCAGTGAATAACCTTGAGATATTAATCTGGCATTGTTTGTGACTTCTTTTCCATCCTCGTTAAACATTTTTTTTAAAACCCATCAACAACAATAGCATTTGTTGGCAAGGTAACAGTTCCAAAACTTGATTCTTATCGAATTGATCGAGTTCATCCTGCATAGATCTTACTCAGCTGGAGTCTTTTAAGGCTCTATCAACTTTCCTTGGCTCAATTTCATGGCCTTTAAGTGTCACGACCTCAAATATCGGTCGTGATGGCGCCTATCACATTACTAGGCAAGCCGACAAATCCATAACCACAACCCACTTAATATTAACATAAAGCCATTTTCTAGCACAAGTTTTAAATGCATAATTCCTTATAAGTATTATAATTAAAGAAATATGCGAAAAATTGAAATAGCAGGCACTACTCAACCCCAACAATTTGGTATCACGAGTCTAGACCCTCTAATACATAACTGAACATCTAATACACCAAGTCAAGAGAATGCGAAAATAAACCGGATAGGGAGGAGAAGACAGGGTTGCGGATGCCATGCAGCTACCTCATAATCTATGACGAACACTGAATCAGTAGAAAGCCCTCTGTCCTTCGGGCACCTAGATCTACATACAATATGCAATGAGTAATGTGAGTACGCCAACTCCGTAAGTAACTAAGTTTAATAAAGGCAAAAAGTAGTGACGAGTAGTTAATAACACATTACTAGAAATTGCAATAGGATTATAGCTCAACTCTACAGCATAAAACAAGTTTCGTCATAAGATCCACACATTCAGCTTAAAACTTGAAATAATATTCTTTATAGTATTTTCCAATAGAGGTTTAGTTTAAAAGAAGAGTGAAACCATAAAAACAGCATAACTAGGCCTCTCAGTCACTCGTAACTCAACCCTCATCACACGGTACTCAGTCTCATCACTCGACTCATTTATAACCTCAATATATATTTATCATAGTAAGTGTTATGGCGCGCAGACCCATCCGTATATTTAGAGTCGTCTACGTTAACTAGGGTTGTGCACACTCCGGAGGGGCTCCTATAACCCAAACGTCATATCGATGTGGCGTGCAGCCCCATCCATATATATATATATATATATATATATATATATATATATATATATATATATATATATATATTGTTGCGGTGTGCATCCTGATCCATATGAGTATTGATTCGGCGTGCAGCCCGATCCATACCTCATATATATAATTATCCTTAGTATTAGGTTCTCAACCTCTCCAGGTCATTAACCTCACAGCCTCTTGTGCATAACAATAGAATTTATTGAAACTCAGCCCACACAGCCCTCACAATATGAGTTGAATGATAAAATTAGTTTTAAATACTTGACAAGTAAGAACATCAGTGATTATATGCTTTAAACAAGCAAAGTGAGGAAAACAGTTAAAATACCTTTTATTATTTCTACAAATCGGCACAAGGCCCCAAACATGGCATACAACCCGTATTACAGTATAAATTTCTGAATCATAGAATAGTATAGATTTCCCAATCAATCACGTCGCTTAATAGTCGCTATGGGATGGACTAAATCACAATCCTTAATGGTGCACGCCCACACACTCGTCACCTATCATGTGCGTCACCGCATTTCTCAAATCAAGTCAAATATCGGGGATTGTTCCTTCAGTTTAAGATTTATAATGGTTACTTACGTCACACCAATGAAAATACTACTCTGCGATTCCTTAGCCTCTCGAATCTAGCTCCACTCGCGTTGAATCTATTCCAAATCTGAATCACGTGGTCAAAATATACAAAGGGAACGAAGCCCAAGCAAAAACATTTGAAAAATTACAAAAATCACTAAATTATCTAAACCCGAGCACGGTCCACTTTTAGAAACTCAAAAATTTTTACATCAATAGATTCCTCATCTCCCCACCAGTTCGTACATAAAAAGAACACCAAAATGGGGGTTCAAATGATCCCTTAAATCCTTTATTAAAAGCCTCTTAAACTTAAGCTGTTATTCTCCATTTTCAGCACCTTTAATTCCTTTAATTACATCTTTATATAATAAAATTCTACCATAGAAATGTGGTTTAAGTTGAAAATTCTTACCTCAATGAAGTCACTTTGATTTCTCTCTTCAAAATCGCCTGAACCTCCCAATTCCGGGTTTAGAAATGGTTAAACCTTTCAAAAATCGTGAAGAAAGAAAAATATATATTCTGCCATGTCCGTTTTGCATCTGCAGTCCCAGAACCGCTTCTGCGGTACAACATTTTCCATCATTCCTCACCTTCTACGGAAAGCATTTAAACACCAGAACCGCATATGCGGTCAAGCTTCTGCACCTGCAGTTTCACATATGAAGCCCATAAACGACATCTGTGGCTCCTGATGAATCCTTTCAAAACTGCTTCAGCGGCCCTTATCTCGTATATGAGGACCCGCACCTGCGGACCCCAATTCAAATGTGCGAAAACACCAGAAGCAGCAAATTTGTGCAATCACTCAAGTTTCAAACCTTCCCGTTAATCATCCGGAGGCCCCCAAGACCTCAACCGAAAGCACAAACATTACCCAATACATTATACAAACTTGATCCAATCATCAAAACACCACAAACAACATCAAATTACTCAAAACACATCGGATTCAAGCCTAAGTTTTTAAAATCTATCGAAATACGACTTTGATAAAAAACCCCAACCAAACCGCGTCCGGATGACCTGAAAATTTACTCACATGTCCTTATTGATACAACAAAGCTATTGCAGCTCTTGGAATTCCATTCCAACCCCTATATCAAAATCTCTCATATCAATCGAGTATTGCCAAAATATCAACTTCGCCAATTCATGCCCAATTCTACTTCGAACCTCAAAAACCCATCCCAATCATGCTCCTAAGTCACAAATCACCTCTCGAACCTACCCTAACCATCATAAATCATATCTGAGCCCTCTAACACATAAGTCATCATTCGATTGAATTTTCCAACTTAAGCCTTCTTAAAAGAGACTAAGTGTCTCAAACTTAACCAAACTCATTCTGGACTCGATCCGACCAATCCGATATGAGAAAACATAGAATGAAGCATAAAGAGGCATAAATGGGGAAATGAAGCGGTAACTCACGAGACGACTGGCCGGGTCGTCATATTAAGTAAGAACGGAACGACTCGCTTGCTTATTTTGCATTTTAGGACCCCGTTCACTTTATAAAACTTCTCACATTTTGATTAACTAATTTATGACTTGCAGGGATGGGTGGTTCGGAAGATAGAAGAGATTGAGCAAGAATATGTCCATTTGCTTCTTTAAGTTTTTCTACAAAGGCCAAGTTTTACTTTGGTCAACTTTCTTGGGAATGACCTGGATTCGTAATTTGGCGGTCCCGGATGGTCCGTGGGAAAACATGGAACCTGGCCATATGCCCGAAATAAATTCCAAGGTCCCTAGCCCGAGTAGTGAATTTTTCTGTGAAATTGTTAACTTGAAGTTTTAAATAATTAATAAACTAAATATTCATTGATTTCCTAGTTATGGGGCTTATATTTTTGTTTTGAGACTTGGTAAATGTCCAAAATGTCTATTAAGACTTACCCGTGAAATTTGGTGTCAATCCGAGTAGTTTAAGGGCGTTTTGACCCGTTACAAGGAAATTTAGAATTTGGAATTCAATAGATTGAATCATTTTGTTTAAGTACATGATTCCTAGCTTTAACATTATTTTGAGTTGTTCGTGGGTTCGAGTAGGTCCACCTCGTGATATGAGACTGTCATATCTTCGGGCAGGGCACATAGGTCTCGAGCGTCAAACGAGCGAGGCTCGAGTGAAGTTAGAACTTTGAAAAGGTTAGAAGTTTGCTACTATTTTCATAACCGCATCTATGGTTCATGGATCGCAGAAGAGAGACAGTAGATGCGGTCATTTGATCGCAGAAGCGGAAAGGGGCAAGCCTTTGGGAAATTGCAAAAGTGGCCCAGGGACTGCAGAATCAGTTTCGCCTATGCGGCTCCTACACCGTAGAAACAGTCCAGCTCCCAATTTCCCAAAGACACAAAAGCGGCCAACGACCCCAGAAGTGGAAAGTTCACCATAGAAACGGAAATAGAAACTCATATCAATTTTTATCACATTTCACTCAACACTTAGGCAATTTTGGGGCTTCCAAAGAGAGGGTTTCCACATATCATCACAAGCTTCGGATTGTTCAGTTTCGAATTAAGGACTTGGGCTTAATCTTGGAAAGTTGAAGTGCATTTTGGAGCGAGGTAAGTATCATTTCTAACCTTGTAAGAGGGAAATGTCTCCATATGAATAATAAATAATTAAATTATTTTATACGCACAGGATACGTACGTACCAGGTGACGAGAGTCCGTGCGTAGCATCTATATGACACTCCAGGTAGTGGATCCTAAAGCATTATTATATGTTGAATATTTTTAATTTGGTTAGGTGTTGAATTGCTTAGATCCTAATCAGTTGGAAGTATAATTCAAAAAGGATTCAACTTCATTTTTCTTAAATTATTCAAAGAGAATTGACTTGTACTTGGTATATAATGTATTTTTATGTGTACATGCGTTGCATGTATTATTTGCGAGTAGGTGATTCTTTATTTACATTTTTACTGAATTGGACGTGATTCGCAAGCGGAGTAATAGATGCATCTATAGTTCGAGCCTTTCGACCCTCCGCAGTGCACATTTACTTTTCTGTTGGGTCGGGCCGTAGTACCTCGGTGGTTATTTGAGGATGAGTTATCAAGCTTCTACTAGTGGTAAAACTTCAGAATTGCTTAAATATATTGATATTAATTAACACTCCCTATGGAAGGTTAAAGGAAGAATTTCTATTTCATACTTGGAAATTTTGTGACTTTAGTTATACTTGCTTTTTTTAAATGATTCTCATTATTTCTTGACCTTAGTAAATATCAAGTCGATCTCTCATCTCTACTTCTTCGAGATTAGGCGGGATGCTTACTGGGTACAGGTTGTTAATGTACTCATGCTATGCTTCTACACTTAAATGTACATAATTTGAGGCATGTGGATTTGTACACTTCTCTGTTGCGCATCAGTGAGCACCCTTGGGACTTCTATGGTGAGATGCATCTTTTTCATGCAGATCTGCAGTCGAAGAAGTCTTTAAAATTACATTTGGCTTCTGTCTATCCCGATTCAGACAGTAAGATAATATATTATTCTTTTGTGTATATTCTACTAGTCGCCCGTAGCTTGTGACACAAGGTTCTGGCACACACATCAGTAGATTTTTATATTTGGGTTGTATAATTATTTTGACACATTATTTAACTCTTTTAGCATAACCTTAAATCTGAAAAATTATTATACTTAAATATTGGTAACAGAATTAAAGTAAGAACTTAAATATATTTCCTCGTTGCCTGGCCTAACAATGTTGTCGCGCGCCATTATGACCTGTTTTGTAAAATGGGTCGTGACAACATGGTATCGGAGCACTCGGTTTGCGTAGGTCTCACATGTTTTGGGCAAACCAAATAGAGTCTTGTAGATCGGTGTGGACATGTCTGTATTTATCTTTGAGAGGCTATAGGTGTTAGGAAAGACTACTCTTTATTCATTTTCCATCGTTCAATGGTTAGTATATTAACTTTCCTCTTCTATTCTCTCACATATGGTAAGGACTCGTACCGCCGATATTCAAAACCCGAGAGGAGCTTCTCCCCTATTGGTACAGGCCGAGGGAGGGCACCATCCCATTGTAATGGACGAGGGCATCCCAGATACATTCCAGTTGCACCACCAGCAGATCGTGCGAGGGATCCAATCATTGAGGAGCAGGGCGAGGTGCCCTCCTATGAGCCTACCTTAGTTGATTTAATGACAACATAGGGATTTCAGGAGGTCATGGGCCGTATACTTCGATTCATGGATACTATGACTCAAGTTGGCTTATTTCTAGCAGTTTAGATACATCACAAGAAGGAGGGGGAGCACTGAATCCTGCTGCACATGATGTAGGTCATACAACCCTAGTTAATTAGACTCTCACTGCACTACCCGCGGATGGGGTGCTGCCAGTTTCTGCAGTGGAACCCCAGCCAAGGCCAGTGGTGGATGGTGATCCATAGATGTTACTAGACATATGGACTAGACATCACCCTACAGTCTTCTGGGGGGAACATCATGAGGATGCCTAGGACTTTATTGGTAGGTGTAGGGGCAGATTGTACAACATAAGGATATTAGAGTTGCATGGAGTCGACTTCACTACTTTTCAGCTTGAGGGCAGGGCTTGTAGATGGTGGCAGTCCTATGCACATAGCAGGCCAGCAGATTATCATCTCCTCACCTGAGGTCAGTTTACTCAATTATTCCTTTATCAGTACATTCCACCCTCTAAGAGGGAAGAGCCGCGTCAGCAGTTTGAGTATCTAGAGCAGGGTCAGATGTCAGTGACCGATTATAAGGCAAGGTTCTGGGAGCTGTCCCGTCATGCACTCATGATACTTCCCCAAAAGACAAAGAGAGTGCAGAGGTTTGTTGCGGTGTTTTACTCAACTATCCAATCTGGTATGGCTCGAGAGGTAGAGATGGGCACAGGGTTCCACCTAGTGATTCAGATCGCCCGCATGATTAAGGGATACCATAAGAGATGTAGAGAGCAGATGCAGTAGGACAAGAGGGCCAGATCCTCTTGAGAGTTCAGAGGGGCCCAAACTAAGGCTAGAGGCCAATTTGGGATAGGTTAGCCCAGCAAGCCTCCAAACTCAACACCACCACCCCCTACAAAAGGTGCTCCATCGAGGCCTTATTTCAATACGATGTCGGGGTGTTCTTACCGCCCACCAACAATTCAAGGTCCTTCTGGTGGGTATTTTGGTTATCAGAGTTCTTCCAGTGCTCACTTCACTGCCACACAAGAGAGTTTGTATCGCCCTTCGGCCATCTAAGGGTCCTCTAGTGGGTATTGAGTTCAGCAGGTTCATACTTCATGTCATCGGGCTATTGTGCCGAGAGGTTGTTATGAGAGTGGAGATCTAGGTTATTTAAACAGGGCTTGTCACAAACTTAGGGGCAAGGCGCTGCAGCAGGGTTAGTAGTCTATGGTTCTAGCACCAGCTGCCCAGCTATCTAGAGGTGGAGGGAAAACTAGCAGAGGTCATCCAAGTGGTAGAGGCCAGATGGGGAAAGGTCAACCAGCTACTAGTCAGTCAGGTGAAGTCTAGATCGTTGGTGCTCTTGCTAGATTCTATGCTCTCCCAACTATGCTAGATGCATTGGCATCAGATGTTGCCATCACATGCATTATTTTAGTTAACGGTAGGGATGCATCAGTATTACTTGATCCATGTTCTTCTCATTCATATGTATCAACTTTGTTTGCTTATTTCCTGGTTGTTTCTCATGAGCCTTTGGGTGTTCCTATTCATGTGGCCACTCCTGTAAGTGATTTTGTGGTTGTGGAGTGGATCTACCAGTCTTGTGTAATTACTTTTTGTGGTTACAAGACTAGAGCAGATCTTCTGTTTCTCGATATGATTGATTTTGAGGTCATCCTGAACATGGATTGGCTATCTCCAAATCACCCATCCTTAATTTCCATGCCAAGACTATTTCACTAGCGTTGCCAAGCTTGTTGAGAATGGAGTGGAAGGGTTCCACATTTGATACACTTAGCATGGTTATTTCTTTCCCGAAGGCTCAGCGCAGGGCTTAGGAAGGGTATTTGGCATATTTATCTTATATTCGAGACACCTTCGTAGAGTCCCCGATGATTGATTTAGTGCCAGTAGTCCGAGAGTTCTGCGATGTTTTTCCTTCCGATCTTCCCGGTATGCCTCCGGATCATGATAATTATTTTTGTATTGATTTGGCTCCACGCACTCAATCTATATCTATACCACCATATCGTATATCTCCTAGAGAGCCGAAGGAGTAGTTGGAGGATTTTGTAGCAAAAGGGTTTGTTAGGCCCAGCGAATCGTCTTGGGGCGCACCAGTCCTATTTGTGAAGAAGAATGATGGGACTATGTGGATGTGCATTGATTACCGCTAGTTGAACGAAGTCACGATCAAGAACAAGTATACACTGCCTTGTATTGATGATTTGTTTAACCAGCCCCAGAGGGCTAGGATGTTCTCTAAGATTTACTTGAGTTCAAGGTATCATCAGTAGAAGATTCAGGATTCAGATGTTCAAAAGACTACATTCAGGACTAGATATGGCCTCTATGAGTTCCTGGTGATGTCATTTGTCTTGACAAATGCTCTAAGGACATTAGCGGACTTGATGAATAAGGTGTTTAGGACTTATATTGATTCTTCTGTTATCGTCTTCATTTATGACATCTTGATATACTAACGTAGCCTGGGGGAGCACGAGCAACATTTGAGAGTGGTGCTTCAGACCTTGCGAGAGCAGAAGCTATATGCTAAGTTCTCCAAGTGTGAGTTTTTGCTAGAGTCGGTGGCATTCTTTGGGCATGTAGTGTTGGGAGAGGGTAATGAAGTGGATACTAAGAAGATTGAGGCAGTTCCAATTTGGGCACATCCTACTTTATTGACCGAGATCAACAGTTTCCTAGGATTAGCAAGGTACTACGGGCGATTTCTGCAGGGTTTTTGATCTATTGCATCACCTCTGACCAGATTGACAAAAAATGGTGCCCCATGCCTTTGGTCCAACAATTGTGAGGAGAGCTTCCAGAAGCTCAAGATGGCTTTGACTACGACACAAGTTCTTGTATTGCCTTCCAGTTTAGGGATATATACTGTATATAGGGATGATGCTCGCATTGTCTTGGGATGTGTATTGATGTAGAAGGAGTGTGTTATTGCCTATGCTTCACGCCACCTGAAGGTTCATGATAAGAATTACCATGTGCACGATGTATATTTTGCGGCGATTATTCATGCTCTTAACATATGGAGTCATTATTTGTATGGAGTGTCATGTGAGGTTTATATAAACCATCGCAGCTTCTAGAATTTGTTCAAGCAGAGGGATAGAAATTTGAGGCACTGCAGGTGGATTGAGTTACTAAAGGATTATGATATTACCATTCTTTATCATCCAGGATAGGATAATGTGGTCGCGGATGCGTTTAGCAGGAAGGCAAACAGTATGGGTAGCTTGGCCTTTATTCATGTCGAGATGAAACAATTAGCTTTGGACATCCATTATTTAGCTAATAGACTTGTGAAATTGGATATTTCACAGCCCAGCAAATTTCTAGCATGTGTGGTTGCTCAATCTTTGTTATCAGGGCAGATTAAGGCCCGACAGCTCGATGATCCATAAGTTGCGATTCTCAGAGAGACGGTACTTCGGGGAGGTGCCAAGGAGATTTCTATTTGCAAAAATGGTGTGTTATAGTTTCAGGGCCATTTGTGTTTTCCTAATGTTGATGGCTTAAGAGAGATGATTCTAGAGAAGGTCCACAGTTCGAGGCACTACATTCATCCGGATGCTACGAAGATATATCTATGATGACCCGGCCCTTCATTTTTGGAACCCGTTCCGCCGTTAACTGTTTCCCCTTAGTTCATTTCAACTGTTTTGGTTTTCCCGGATGTTCGGTGTTAATATTTGGAGTGTTATGGGACACTTAGTCCCTAAAGCATAAATGTTGGAAAGTGGTCCGTAATCAGAACAATGTGAAGACGACCTCGGAATGGAAATTTGATGGTTCCGTTAGCTCCGTTAGGTGATTTCGGGGTTGCGAGCATCATCATAATTTTTAAGTTTCCGGTCCGATAGTCAATTTCTGATTTGAGGGTTGAAATGGGATTCTGGAAGTTGCTGTAGCCCCGTCATGTCATTTTGGACATGCATGCAAAATCTCATGTTAATCGAACGAGTGTTGGTTAGTTTTTGGAACGAAAGCATGTTTTTTGGACAAACTTGAAGTTCTTAGGGTTGAATCTTTGATTTAATTGGGTTTTTGGCATTCTTTTATATCTTTTAATTGTTGGTTGAGGTTTGAATTAGGTATTAGGTGTTATTGGTGCTTTTTGTTGAAGTCTCGGGAGCGTAGGGATGATTTTGGAGGGTTGACGGGTGGAATTTCTAAAGTGTGCAGCAGTTGGTTTTTATTTCTTCTCGTATTTCCGCTTCTGCAGTACGGGAATCATAGAAGCGGTATCATTTCCGCATTAGTGGCACCGCAAAAGTGGTTATTTGTCGACAGGTGCAGACTCAGGTTCTTTAAGTGAAACCGCAGAAGAGATTGGCTCTTCCATAGAAGGGGGACTGCAGAAGCGGTCCCTGGGCCACAAAAACGGAATCAACTGTTCAGATATAGAAAATCTCATGGTTTCTTTAAAAAGTTGGAAAATAAAATTGGCAGGTTGGGAGAAGGCAATTTTTAGTGGGATTTGAAGAGAAGATCACTAGGTAACGTTGCTTTGACCCTTTCCATATATATTTCATCAATATCTATGTGAATCCGCCATTAAAATTAGAATTCAAGGTCTAAAATTGGGAAAAATGGGTGAAGCTTCTTATAACTAATTTTTTTATTTTAAGTGGGCATTTGACCTCCGATTTGGGAGATTTTTATAAAGTTAGACTCGTGAGAGTTCGAGGCTTCAGAAAATATGAAAATTATTCGATTCCGAACCATCGACCAGGGGGTATTTTGGTAATTTTACTTACTCTCCCGTCTTAGACCTAATATTAATAGTAGAATTTGTTACTCGCGATGTCATTTACATTATGAAAATAAATTGAATAGATTTTTGCCATTTGAGTCGGATACTCCTGGCAAGGGCATTGTTTCGTAGTTGATTTGTACCGGTTTGAGGTATGTGGATTGCCTAACATTGTGTGGGTGACCTCTCCCTCTAGGACTTCTTATTTGTAGATTTAAATGTCTTGTGCGTGACGTGATGAGCGTGCACTTGAGCTAGTTGTTTAAAACACACTTTACTTGTCTTATTTATACCATGTTTTCTCGCTTACTTGTCTGATATAAGTGCAAGGTTCATATGTGTTAGTTAGATGACATGATTAGTCAGAATTCACTACTTAAATTCCTATTTGTCTAGATTAGTCTACTTGAAGCATGATAGTCTAGTTTTATATAACTGTTGGTGTTTCATATATGAATTTCATGTACCCCCTTGGTTGTGGTTGCGCCTTTAAATTGGGACTACGGATGTGGTATTACGGTGGCTCCCCTTGTTTTTTTATTATTACCTAGGAAGATCAGGCACCCTCACCCCTCATGCAGCCGCTAGAAGCAGGGGCCAGGGCAGAGGCCGTGGACGCGCAGCAAGAGCACCTGCGCAAGCTGCCGCCGAGATACCGCCAGTAGATCCAATCGGGGCTCAGGCACCTGACACGCCCACAACCACCACTACTCTAACTGTTCATGAGGCATTGGTGCAATTTATTAGCCTATATACTACGCTGTCACAGGTAGGGTTGCTTTCCCTTTCGGCAGCCACATCCCAGGCTAGGGGAGCAGCCCAGACTCCCGCAGCCCGCACTCCTAGTAGAGAGAGCATATGGGGTAGGTTCCAGATATAATCCTTTCCTAGCCTGCAGTACCGGTTCAACGTGAGGATGGGGAACCTGCTTCTGAGGCTTAGCAGCAGAGACTGGAGAGGTTGAAGAAGTATGCCCCTCCGGTTTTTCGCGGATTAGCTACGGATGATGCTTTGGGGTTTTTGGAGGATTGTCACTGCATCTTATGAACTTTGGGTATTACTGCCTCGAGCAGGGTTGCTTTCGAAGCTTTCTAGATTTTGGGAGTCTCCTATTATTGGTGGCATACCTTTGAGTTAGACAGTCTAGACGAGGCTGCTTCCCTTACTTGGACTCAATTTTTGGATATTTTTTAGAGGGATTTTGTTCCATAGAGCCTCAAGGATGCCTGGTGCGTAAAGTTTGAGAATTTTATCTAGTACAATATGATTGTTTGTGAGTATGTCATCCGTTATACTAGGTTGGCCAAACATGCACGGGGCTTGGTTGCTACTATCCGGGAGAGGGTTTTCCAGTTTATTGAGGGTCTCATTCCATCTATCAGATGTAACATTGCTGGAGATATGGAGATGGACATTCCTTATCTGCATGTAGTGAGTATTGTTAGGCAGATCAAGGGTCTGCACACTGGAGAGCAAGATGAGAGAGAGGCCAAGAGGTCTCGAGAGTCGGTTCACTACTCTGGAAGGTGTAACCCACCAGCAGGGTGTCATGGTAGGGCCTATATGGTTTGCCCAGTTCATTCAGCTCTTCCTTCATCTAGCAGTACTCTAGCTCCTCCCAGATCCCACGAGCCTTACTATGCACCTCCGATTTCTAGCGCGCCTCCTGCACGGGGTGCCTCTAAATAATTGTCCAGTAGGGGTGGACGTAGTCAGCCACAACTACCGCACCCTCCCAGAGCTTGTTTTGAGTGCGATGACTCAAGCCAGATGGTTAGGGATTGCCCAGAATTAGGAGGGTTCTGCCTTCTCAGACTCCACATCCTCAGCTTGCTTCACAAGGTTCACATGCTATCGTTCTAGCTCCAGCTTCCACCCCACCTGCCCAGCCAGCCCGAGGCAGATATTGGGGGGATAGAGGTGACTCTCAAATGAGAGGACGAGTCAGATATTATGCTCTTCCATCTCGTGCCAAAGCTGTTGCCTCCGATTCAATTATCACAGGTATTATATTTGTTACTCGTAGATAGGCATCGAGTTTATTCTATCGAGTCTCTACCTATTCTTACTTTCTCTCTTATTTAGCTCATATTTTGGTATATCCACAGAGTCATTAAGCTCTCATATTTATGTCTCTACCCCCGTAGGAGGTTCTGTTGTTGTGGACCGCATTTATCTGCCATATTGGGTTACTATTCAGGGTTTTGAGTCCATGGCAGATCTTTTATTACTCAATATGTTTGATTTTTATATTATCTTGGGCATGGACTATTTGTTTCCACAGTATGCTACTCTTAATTGTCATGCTAAGACTGTGATGATGCCTATGCCAGGTATTCCGCGTATTGAGTGGAGTGGCACTTTTGATCACACTCTGAGTAGAGTTATATCTTTTCTTAAAGCTCACCGTATTGTTGAGAAGGGTGTTGCACCGCGTATTTAGCTTATGTGAGAGATGTCAGTGCTGATACCCCTTATGTTGATTCTGTCCCACTAGTACGAGATTATCCTGATGTGTTCCCAGCTTATCTTCCGGGCATGCCGCCTGATCAGGATATTGATTTTGGTATTGATTTGTTGTATGGCCCCGTAAATATTAGTGCTCAGAATTTAGCAGCTCATAGAGTAGTGTCTACCTGCATAGATCAGATTATTTTTACTGTTTTGAGCTTAAATATGTGAAATCAAAATTTTTTCACACAAATTGTCAAAATACGATCTAGAATTGGATCGCAGATCAGCAATGCGGACCGCATTTCTACCGCTGAGTGAATAAGAGAGCAACCAATTTTCCAAGTAGAAAATGCGGTCTAATCTGCGATCGCATAATCAAAATGTGAACTGCATAGTGATCGCGTATTGTCCCTGAATAAACTAGAAGGTCATTTCTGCGGTGCATTCTACGACAGCAGAACTCAAATACGGACCACATATTTACCGCATTCTGATCCGAGAGATTTTAAATTTGAGCCATTTCTACGGTCCATTCTGCGGACCGCATGTTAGTTCTGCGACCGCAAATTGCGTCGCAGATCTAGCTCGCCTGGTATTTTTCTAATATGTTAGACGCGACCCACATTTTATTAAAACACCTTCTCCCTCATTTCTAACACACTTCTGATCAAAATAAGAGAGCGGGAGAGAGGGTTCTTGAGAGAGAAAAAAAATCCTTTATCATCTAGTCTTTCAATATCATTGGGGCTTTGAAAATTCTTGATGAATTGTCTTCTCTATTGATTTCTCAGGTAAAAACCCTAACCATTTCCCGCAAATTTCGAAATTAAGCTTGGGAAGGGAACCCCATACACTTGCTTTGAAATTTCTTCATAAAACTTTCACGCATGTTTTCAAAACCCTAAAATCTTGTAAAAAGGGAATTGGGTAGCAACTATGAGTTTAAATTTCTAAAACCTAAGTGTTGCTCATGAACTAGATTGACTTCTTGATTACTTGGCGAATTGGACTAGAGGTTTAAAGGAAATAACCAACACTAGGTATATATGGATAACTGTGATCTTTGTGAAATTGCCCTTTGTTAGTTGTGAAATTGTTGATAGTTAATATTCATGAGGGAATCATTGTGAAGCTTTTTTGTTGTATAATTGTGTGGTAACACTTTGTGATGGATGTTCTGGAACTTGTAATTGGAAGAGTTTTCAAATGGATATAATGTGGAACAATGGAAATGGAAATAATGTGGAACAACGGAAATGGAAATAATGTTGAATAGTGGAAAAGGAAATAATGTAGAACAATGTGTGTGATTAGTTTTGAATAACTGTTGCGATAATCCAGGTTGTGTACCAATTTGATGAAAATGATGAAATCGTTGTGGATTTATTTTAACAATGTTCCATAGTTTATTTATTGTATTTGATGTTGTGCATTTTGTTGATGTGAATTGAAAACTGTTATGCGGGGTCGGGTTGTGCGCCACAACACGGTGAAATAAGGTATGTGTTGGGGTGATAAAGGTGGCCGAGGTAATAAGGGTGGAAGAGGAAATAAGGGTGGAAAATTGTGATCCAATATAACTATTGATACAAATATGAATCACTAAATGATAAATGTGGAATTGTGAAATGAGACAGCAGGACAGTTTGACTGTGGGCACTGATTACCCCTTTGTTTGAAGTATTGAAATATTTATTGTGAAATGTTTGGTTGTTGCTCCATGGTTGTACTTGTACTATTGTTGTCCAGTTCTATACTTGTATATGCAATTTGGCTTGAGTTTACTTGGGACAGAGTTTTTTCGTACATTTCAGTACAATTCAAATGTACTGACGTCCCTTTTTTTGGGGGCAGTCATTCGTGTTATGAATGTAGGTGGATCTGTGGCAGGCGCTCCAGTCAACCGTTCGTAGCTCCTCCTCCCTTCTCTATCGACGGTATTCGTGTTTGGTGAGCCCATTTCCTTCTGGGGCCTTCTGTGGTTCATGCCACCCATGTTGTTGTATTTTTGAATCTTGTGTCCTTTGAAAATGTATGGCCGAGACCTTGTCACCGGCAAGGGCTGTAATATATTTTTCTTAGAGGCTCCGTAGACAGTGGCATGTGGGTTAGGACTATGTATAGAGGTATATGTTTTGGGCGCTGTAAACTTGTATACCTCGTTCCCTGTTAATCATAATGTGTGTTTATAAAAGAGAAATCATATGTTCTTTCAATTGCAAATTTGGTATATTTTGGCTAAATATCATTGAATAATGTGGGGTAACGCGTAGCGAATAGGAAAGGCAACCAGGTCAACTCAACTAGGGATACCCGGTTGTGTGTCGGTCGTGCCTCTCAGATTTGGGGCGTGACATTTATTGTCGGGAAGCCAGCCCATTTCCATTCCTCCTTACCATGTGGCTCCTCCAAAGTTGAAGGAGTAGAAGGATCAGTTACAGGAATTTCTTGATAAGTGTTTTATTGGACCCAGTGTTTTCTCGTAGGATGCTTCTGTCTAGTTTGTGAGCAAAAAGGATGGTTTTATGTGCATGCGTATCGATTACCATCAGATTAACAAGCTTACAGTGAAGAACTAATTTCCTTTGACTCGTACCGATGATCTATTTGACCAGCTTCAAGGCGCACACGTGTTTTGCAAGATTGATATATGCTAAGGTTATCACCAGTTGAAGTTCGGGAGCCGGATATCCCAAAGACTGCTTTCACGACTCGATATGGTTATTATGAGTTCCTTGTTTTGTCATTTGGGCTGACCAATGCCCGAACAAGTTTTATGCATTTGATGCACGGTGTATTCAGGCCCTATCTTGACTAGTTCGTCATTGTTTTTATATATGCTATACTTGTATACTCCCGGAGTCAGGAAGATCATGGACAACACTCGAGGATAATGCTATAGGCCCTGAGAGAGAAGAAATTATATGCAAAGTTCTCAATATGTGAGTTTTGGTTGACTTCTATGGCATTCCTAGAGCATGCAGTATCGAGTGAGGGCATTCGGGTGGTTCTGAAGAATGTGGACATCGTGCGGATTTGGCGCAGGCTCTCCTCGGCTACAGAGTTCCACAGCTTCCCTGGCCTGGCTGGTGAATAGTGTCGTTTTATGGAGGGGTTCTCCTTGATTGCAACCCCTATGACTAGATTGACTTAGAAGGGTGCTACCTTTCAGTGGACAGATAAGTGTTGGCGAGCTTTTAGAAGCTCAAAACAGCCTTGACGTCATCCCTTATTCTGATATTGCCTACTGGTTTCGATTCCTTACAGTTTATTATGATGCCTCACGAGTCAGACTTGGAGCGGTGTTGATGTACGACGGTAGAATGATTACCTGGGCGTCTAGACAGCTGAAGATACATGAAAAGAACTACCCTGTCCATGACCTTGAGTTAGCTACTATTATTCATTCCTTGAGATCTGGCATCCTTATTTGTACTATGTGCCCTGTGAGATTTACATAGATCATCGGAGCTTACAACGCTTTTTCAAGTAAAAAGATCTGAACTTGCGCCAGAATAGATGGTTGGAGCTACTGAAAGATTATGATATTACTACTCTTTATCACCCGTGCAAGGCCAATGTGGTAACCGATGCCTTGAGTCGCCGGGCGGATAGTTTGGGTAGTTTGGCATATTTTCTAGCTTCATAAAGGCCCATGATGATGGATATCCAGGTCTTAGCTAGTCAGTTTTTGAGATTGGACCTTTCGTAGCCCAACTGGGTTCTAGCCTGTGTGGTTTATTGGTCTTCATTGTTCTATCGTATCAGGGAGCGGTAATATAATGACCTTAACTTGCTTGTCCTCAGGGACACAGTTTAGCATGGTGATGCTAGGGATGTGATTATTGGAGATTACGTCTTATTGAGGATACATGGTCGGAGATGCGTACCCGACATTGATGATATTCGAGAGTTGATACTGCCAGAGGCCCACAGCTCGCGGTACTCCATCCATCCGGGTACCGCAAAGATTGATCAGGATTTGAGGCAGCATTACTGGTGGAGGTGGATGAAGAAGGACATAGCAGAGTTTGTAGCTAGATGCCTCAACTTCCAGCAGGTGAAGGCTGAGCACCAGAGACCGGGAGGGTCACTCCAGTAGAAAGAGATTCATAAGTGGGAATGGGAGAAGATCACTATGGACTTTGTAGCTAGTCTCCATCTAACTGCAAAGAAATTTGATTCTATTTGGGTTGTTGTGGACCGGCTGACCAAATCAGCTCATTTCATTCTAGTGTGGACTACTTACTCATCGGAGCGGTTAGCGGGGATCTATATCAGAGAGATTTTCCGTCTTCATGGCATTCCAATTTCCGTCCAGCATGAGTTGAGTACCCAGGTGACTATGAGTACAGCTTTTTACCCTCAGACGGATGGATAGTTCGAGCGCACCATTCAGATTCTTGAGGATACGCTTCGTGCGTGCGTGATTGATTTTAGAGGGTCTAGGGATCAGTTATTGCCATTGGCTTAGTTTTCTTATAGCAACAGTTATCAGTCCAGCATTCAGATGGCACCGTATGAGGCCTTATAAAGTAGGAGATGCAGAACCCCGTGGGTTGGTTTGACCTGGGTAAGGCCAGGCTATTGGGCACTGATTTTGTGCAGGATGCGATAGAGAAGGTTAAGGTGATTCAGGACAAACTTCAAACGACCCAGTCCAGAAAAAAGAGTTACGCGGACCGAAAGGTTCGTGATGTTTCTTTATGGTTGGTGAGGGGTTCTGCTTTGGGTCTCTCCTGTAAAAGGCGTCATGATGTTTGGGAAAAAAGGGAAGTTGAGTCCGAGTTTTATTGCTCCTTTTGAGATATTGAGGCAAGTTGGGGAGGTTGCCTACGAGGTTTGTGTTACCATCTAGTTAGGCTGGGTTTATCCGGTATTTCATGTCTCGATGCTTCGGAGGTATCATGATGATCTGTCTCACGTGTTAGAGTTCACTTCAATCAAGTTGGACAAGGACGTGTCCTATATTGAGGGGCTAGTGGCAATATTGGACTGGCATGTCCAAAATCTCAGGTCAACCAATATAGCTTCAGTAAAGGTTCAGTGGTGGGGCTATCCGCTCAAGGAGGTGACTTGGGAGACCGAGCGGGATATGCGCATCCGATACTCTCATTTATTTGTTACTTCAGGCATATTCTCTATGCTCGTTTGAGGATGAACGAATGTTAAAGTGTAGGAGGATGTGACAACCCGACTGGTAGTTATTGGAATTTATGCATTGTTCCCTCATTAACTATTTTCCCTAAGTTCATTTCTGCTATTTTGGTTTGTCGGGATGTTCACTCTTAGGATTCGGAGTGTTTTGGGACACATTTCCCAAAATGAGAGCTTAAGTTTTAGAAAGAAGTCCGTAGTTAGAATAGTGTGAAGACGACTCTGGAACGGATATCTGATGGTTCTGTTAGCTCAGTTAAGTGATTTCGAGGTTGGGAGCATGTTCTGGATGTATTTTTGATCTTTGTAGCTCATTTAGGCAAGAAATGTCGAAAGTTAGAATTTGGAGGTTTTCGTTCTGATAGTGAATTTCTTATCCAAGGTATCGGAATGGGATTTCGAAAATATTTTTAGCACCTTCATGTCATTTCGGATGTGCGTGCAAAATTTTAGGTCAATCAGATTAGTGTTGGTTAGGTTTTTGATCGATAGCATGTTTTGGACGAACATAAAGTTCTTAGACTTCAACCTATGATTTAATCGGGTTTTCGGCGTTGTTTTATATGTTTAAATGATTGGTGCATGTTTGAATAAGGTATTAGGATTTATTGGTTCTTTGGTTGAGGTCTCTTGGGCCTCGGGATTATCTTGGATGGTTGACGGGTTGAATTTCTAAAGTGTGCAGTAGCTGGTTCTTCGCTCTTCTGGTTTTTCTGCTTCTGCGACTTGGAACCGTAGAAGCGGCGGCGCATAAGCGACATATTCATCGCAGAAGTGATTTTGGCAATTCCTCAGGAAACTACAAAAGCGGTACCATTTCTACATAAGCGGTACCACAAAAGCGGTTGTGTGTCCGCAAGAGTTGACTCAGGTCGTTTAAATGAAACTGTAGAAGCGGTTGGCTTTTCTGCAAAAGCGAGAATGTAGAAGCAGTCCCTGGACCACAAAAACGTAGTCGACTATTCATACATAGAAAATCCGAGGGTATATGTCAAAAGTTAAGAATTCAATTGAGAGCTCAGGAGAAGGCAATTTTTAGTGGGTTTTGAAGAGAAGATCATTGGGTAACGTTGCTTTGACCCTTTCTAGTTATATTTCATCAATATCTAGTTTAATCTGCCTTTAATATTCGAATTCAAGGTCAAAAATTGGAAAAAATAGGTGAAGCTTCTTAGACATAATTGTTTGATTTTGAGTGGGCGTTTGACCTCCGATTTGGGATATTTTTACATGGCTAGACTCGTGAGAGTTCGAGGGTTCTGAAAATGTGAAACTTTTAATTTTGAGTTGTTGCCCTGAGGGGCGTTTAGGTCATTATACTTATTTTCGCACCTTAGTGCTAATTTTAATAGTAGAATTTGTTACTTACAATGTTATTTACATTATGAAATTGAATTAAATAGATTTGGTCCCTTCGGAGTAGGATACTCGTGGAAAGGGCATTGTTTCATAGTTAATTTGTACCGGTTCGAGGTAAGTGGCTTGTCTAACCTTGTGTGGAGGACCTCTCCCCTTAGGAGTTCTTAATCGTTGATTTAAATGCCGTGTGCGTGAGGTGACAAGCTTGCACTTGAGATGATTGTCGAAAAATCACTTTATTTGAATTATTTAGACTATGTTTTCTCGCTTACTTTTCTGATATAAATGCAAGTTTCACATTTGTTAGTTAGAAGAGCATGATTAGTCAGAATTAGTTGCCTAATTGCCTATTTGTCTAAATAGTACTACTTGAAGCATGCTAAGCTAGTTTTATCTAATTGTTTGTGTTTCGTATATGAATTTCCTGTGCACCCTTGGTTGTGGTCGTGACCTTAAATTGGGACTACGGATGTCGGATTCCGATAGTTCACCTTGTTTGTTTAATTTTGGATTACGTGTTTGATTCCCAGTAGATCCCCCTGACCATTGAAATTTGGACCACGGGGCGGTATGTGGGAGATCCACTGAGACAGTTGAGAAAAGGACTACAGGACGGTATCCAGGGAGATCCTCATGGCACTCTGCCACTGAGTTGTATTCCACCTTGTAAATTCCTTTTTTCACTTAATTGTAGTTGACTTGTAGTTGCTGTCTTAAATTGTTGTTGTTTATACTAGCGTACCTTCTCATGTATTGTAACATTAAAGAATTATTATCATTATGTTATTCTCAGTAGGGTCCGACCTTCCTCATCAGTACCCAACCAAAGTTAGGCTTGGCACTTACTGAGTATTGCTATTGCGTACTCACGCCTCTTCTGCGCATGTTTTCATGTGCAAATTCAGGTACTTCTACGCATGCTCACTATCAGTAGCTATAAGGAGCGTTACAGAGACTTGAGGTATATCTGCTGCGTGCGTAGACCGAAGAGTCCCTCTCACTCTACCCTATAGTTAGCTAGATGTTGCTCTATTCTTCCTTGTTATAGACTTTCTAGATTATTAGAGCAGTGTTATGTAATACTCTTAGCCTGTGTTGCCCGTAAGATTCAAGGTTTTGGGAGTTGTTTTGACCTTATTGTTAAATACATATGTGCCAGGCGGCCATTTATACATTTCTCTCTATTTATTTAACATTTCGTTGTTATTTTTTTTAAAAAAGTTATTGAGTGCCACAATGTGTTAGGCTTACCTAGTCGTGAAGACTAGGTGCATTCATGACATGTTCATAATTGGTGAACTAGGGTCGTGACGGCATCATGCCTTGAGACATCATTACTGGTTTCTGACGATGAAGAATGAAAACACAGAGTATGTAGCTAGACGTTTGAATTTCTAGTAGGTCAAGTATGATCAGTAGAGGCCAGGTGGCATACTTCAGCAAATGCCCATTTTAGAATAGAAGTGGGAGTGCATCACCATGGATTTTGTGGTTGAGTTACCGTGGACTATGCTTGAGGTTGATTCACTATGGTTTATTGTAGATAGGTTGACCAAGTCGCCCCACTTCATTCCAGTGGTGACTACTAATATGGCAGAGAGATATGCTGAAATATATATTCGGAAGTTAGTTAGGTTGCACAGTGTCGGTGTCTATCATATCAGACAAAGGCCCTTAGTTCACTTCCTATATCTAGAGAGCTGTTTAGATTGAGTTAGGGAACCTTGTAGAGCATAGAACGGATTTCCATCCTCAGACCGATGGGTTGTCGAAGCGAACGATTTATATTTTAGAGGATATGCTTAGACCATATGTGATTGACTTTGGAGGATAGTGCGATAAGTTCTTGCCTTTAATGGAGTTTGCATACAAAAACAGCTATCAGTCCAGCGGAAAGATGGCCCCGTTACGAGGCTTTATATGGTTGTCGTTGTCGTTCCCCTATCGGATGGTTTGTTCCTAGTTAGGCTAATTTACTTGGTACAGATTTGGTATAGGATGCCTTGGATAAGGTAAAAATTATACAGGACAGGCTCCGCATGGCCCAGTCAAGGCAGAAAATTCATGCGGATCCAAAGGCGTGTGATAATATCATTTATGGTGGGTGAGAAGGTTCTCTTGAAAGTCTTGCCAATGGAGGGCATTATGAGGTTCGGGAAGAAGAGCACGCTAAGACCATGGTTTATTGGTCCCTTCAAGGTGTTAAGGGGAGTTGGGGAGGTTGCATATGAGCTTGCTTTACCTCCCAATTTACCAAGAGTTCACCCAATTGTTCATGTATTAATGCTTCAGAAGTATCATGCCGACCTATCACATGTGTTGGACTTCAGTACCATTCAGCTAGATGAGAGCTTGGGTTACTAGGAGGAGCCAGTTTTTTATAAATAGACAGTATTGACAGCTAGTCACAGAGGATTTCTATGATAAGGGTCCAGTGGATGGGCCAATCGGTTAAGGAGGCGATCTGGGAGTCTGAGGAGGACATGCGGAGCGGATATCCCCACTTATTCGGCATTTCAGTTACTTTTCTTTGTCCGTTCGAGGATGAACGTTTGTTTATTGAGGTGGAGAATGTAATGACCCGACAGGTCATTTAGCATTTTAGAACCCCATTCAATTAAATAAATCTTTTCGCACTTGCTTTAACTAATTTATGACTTGCGAGGACAGGTGGTTCGTAAGTTAGAAGAGTTTTAAGCAAGAATATGTCCATTTGGTTCATTAAGTTTTTCTGAAAATACCAAGTTTGACTTCAGTCAACTTTCTTGAGAAACAGACCCGAATTTGTGATTAGACGATCCCGGAGGGTCTGTGCGAAAATATTTGACCTGGGGGCATGTATACAATAGAGTTTCGAGGTCCCTAGACTGAGTATTAAAAATTTCTGTGAAATTGTTAACTTGACTTTTTAATGAATTAAATAAACTAAGTAATCAATGATTTCCTAGGTATCCGGCTCAGATTTTAGTTTTGAGACTAAGTACATGTCCAAAATATCGAATAAGACTTTCCCCTGAAATTTGGTGTCAATCCGAGTAGCTTAAGGGCTTTTGACCCGTTATAAAGAAATTAAGAACATGGAGTTCAATAAATTGATTCATTTTGTTTTAGGACGTGATTCCTAGATTTAGACTTGTCCGTATGTTTGGGCGTGGAACGGGAGCCCCGAGCATCAAATGATCAAGGCTCGAGCAAAGTTAGAACTTTGAAAAGCAAAATAGTTTGCTGCTTCTGTCATAGCCGCATCTGTGGTTCATGGATCACAGAATTGAAACGGGGCAGGCCATAGGGAAACTGCAGAAGCGGACCAGGGACCGCAGAAGCAGTTCTGCTTATGCGGCCGCCTGACCGCAAAAGCGCTCCAGCTCATTATTGCCCAAAGCCATAGAAGTAGCCAGCGTCCACAGAAGCAGAAATAGCTGGGGGCAGAAGCTCATTTCAATCGAACTCAACACCTTTTTTATCACATTTCACTCAGCGGGTTTTATTATATCATCACAAGTTTGGGATTGTTCAGCTTCGAAAACAGGACTTGGGCTCGTTCTTGGAAATTGGAAGTTCACTTTGGAGCGAGGTGATTCTCCTTTCTAATCGTTTTAGAGGGAAATGTCCTCATAGGTATAATAGTACAGGTGGTCTAGGACCCTAAAGCAAGTTATGTGTGGAGTATCTATAATCCTTGTTGGCTATTGAATTGCTTAGATCCCAACGAGATGGAAACTAAAATTCAAAAAGGATTCAACATCATTTTCTTATATTATTAACAGGGAATTGACTTGTACATGGAAGAACATGTAGTTTGATCTGTACTTGTGTTGCATGTATGATTTGCAAGCAGGGTGATTGTTTAGTTACATTTTTAGCACGTCGCACGTATGATTTGTGAATGGCGTAATAGATTCATCTATGGTTTAAGTCGTTCGACCTTCAGCAGTGCACATTACTTTTCTGTTTGATCGGGCCGTACATACCTCAGTGGTTATTTGCGCATGAGTTATCTACCTTCTACTTGTGGTTAATACTTCGGAATTGTCTAAATATTTAGATATGATTGAGCATTCCCTATAGAATGTTAGAGAAAGAATTTCTATTTCATGCATAGCAATTTTATGACTGGAGTTATACTTGCTTATTTTAAATGATTCTCATTATTTCTTCACCTTAGTAAGTATCAACTCGACCTCTCGTCTCTACTTCTTTGAGATTTGGCGGGATACATACTGGGTACATGTTCTTTATGTACTCATGCTACGCTTCTGTACTTAAATGTACAGGATTTGAGGCAGCTGGATCTGGACACTACTCTGGTGCGCATCAGTGAGCACCCTTGGGACTTCTACGGTGGGTTGCTTCTCTTTCATGCTGATCCAGCCGAGGAATTCTTTATTTGTACTTTTGGTTTGTGTCTATCCTGATTCTGACAGTAGGATAGTATATTATTCTTTAGTGTATATTCTATTAGTCGTTAGTAGCTTGTGACACCAGGTTCTTGAACACGCATTAGTTGACATGTATTTTTGGGTTGTATAATTATTTTGACACATTATTTGTTGCTTCTTGCATACACATAAATCTGAAAACTGTTATACTTAAATAATGGTAAAAGAAAGAAAGTGAGAACTTAAGTATATTTCCCCGTTGGCTGGCCTGATAACGGTGTCGGGCGCCATCATGACCTATTCTGGAAAATGGGTCGTGACACAGAACTCCACGGCGAAAACTTCAACATCAATTGGAATTAGGGGGAACATATGTGCGATTACTTGACATAGCCAATTTTATTATACTTAAATGTGAGATAATTCAAATATTTCACTTTTTCTTAGGAGCTCCTCTGGTTTTTATTCCATCGCTTCGATCCCCTATTTTAGGTTTTTTAGGTTATTCTGGTTTGCTTTTCCATTCATTCGGTCATGTAGTGCATGAGTAGTTGACTCTATTTGTGGTTCGGTATGGTTAATAATAGGTTCACTAGTCGACTTTGTGACTATATATATGCTATTGGTCCAATTTTCTTACTTGTTTAGTTGTGGTGCTTCTTGGCTTATATCGTCTTCGTCTGTAATGATTCCTTTCTCGCCCATAGTATTAGTGTCATCAAATGTAACATGCATTGATTCTCCTACAAATAAAGTATGTTTTTTGTAATTTCTTAAAGATTGCTGTTAATGGAGTAACCGAGAAAAATACCTTCATCACTCCTTGGATTAAATTTTCCAAGGTTATCCGTACCGTGATTATGGATAAAGAACCTATATCCAAACGGATGAAAGTAGCCTATATTTCACATTTGTCTTTTCAAAATTCATATGGAATTTTCATCATAGTCGATCTTAGGAGACATCTGTTGAGAATATGACATGTTTTACTTATTTCTTTTTCCCAAAATGATTTGTCACTGAATGATCTAGCCATCTCTTGTAGAGTTTGATTACTGTGCTCAACTACAATATTCTTTTGGGGTGATCTTTGGGCGGAGAACTTGTGAGTGAATCTTCGATCGATGTTTATTTCTTCAAAGGCTCTGCTTCCAAACTCTTCTCGATTGTCTCTTTGAATGGTTGTGATGAGATACCCCTTTTCTCATTTAATTCTTTTTGTAGAAAATATCAAAGTTTTTCAAAGCTTATCTTTATGATATAAGAAAATCGCCCCTGTAAAACGTGAGTAATCATTAACAATTACAAACGAATATCATTTACCTCTAATGCGAGCATATATAATGGGTCCAAACAAGTCTATATGAAGCAATTCTATTGTTTAAAAGAGCTTCTACTTTATTTACCAATTTGACACGCATCACATACATGATTTCTAGACAAATTGAGTTTGGGAAGGTGAATAACTAAATCATGCTTGCAGAGTTTTTCAATTAGATGCATGCTTTCATGACCAAGTTTTTATGCCAAAGCCAAGGAACATCATATATGGATGCAAAAAAAATATGACTATTAAGATTTTCCGTTCCATCAAGAATGTAAATACTTCCATACTTTACCTGGAAGAATAACATTACCTGACTCATTTTTAATGGCACGTCCGGTTTCATAAATTTGACTCCATACCGTGAATCACATAGTTGACTGATACCCAAGAGATTGTAGTTGAATCCATCTACAAATTATACTTCTATAATATCACAATTATTGTTGAATGGAACTATGCCAATACCAACTATCTTTCCTTTTGATCATCACCAAATTTGACATTTTCTCCATTTATTTTTGTGATTCCTTAAACAGATTTTTCTCACCCCTCATGTGACTGGAGCACGCACTGTCTGAGTATTATTTTTCTTTGCGACTCTTTCTATAGTGTTCCTAAAAACTTGAATTATTGCCTGGGTACGTTAGCTTGCTTAGGTCTTTGTCGGTTATTTCTACCGGAATCATAATTATTTTTGGATTTTCAAATCCATCATGAATTATTAGATTTACAAAATATATATGTGGAATATTTATGTCCATTCTTGTTATAGTAATGATACACATTGGTTGATCCAGTATTTGATCTACCACTTGTATTAGTACTTGTGGACTCGGTTCTGATAGGTCTTTTTCCCGTTGACTTATAAGTCACCTGGTTAAAATTGATAGAACTACAACAGGTTGATTTCCGCATGCCATTAAGTTTCATTTTAAATTCTAGAAGCACATCTCTTTCGATTTCCGAAGACTTCATGTTTAAGTTCATAGTACTTCTTTTTCCTATTGACCCTGTTTAATTCAGTTAACAATTTTTTATACTCCTTTAGGGTAAGGTCACGAATATCTTGCAATTCATTACTTCTATGACATTTATAGAGTCCTACCTCACCTGTTTCACCACGTGCCACGAAATAATTTTCAGTGTCTTCTTTGCATTCATCGTTTAATGCATCTTCATCAATCCAATAACAAGAGTAATTGTTCATATCATTTTCCAAAAAAGTCATGAAGAACAACTTTGCTATTGCTTCATGCTTTGATCTATCTTCATCTTTTGAGCTTCTGGCAGATTTATTTTAATTGAACCTTCTGAAGATATTACTTTTAACATCTGGGCATTGAGCTTAAACATAGCCATACCTTTCACATTCAAAACACTTTCTGTCATTTTTGTCTTGTTCATTCTATTTTCTGGTTCATCTAGATGACATCCTTCCCATTTTTGTGCTTTTGTATCTTCTAATAAATCCATTCATGTTTCTTGATACCATGTCAATTTACTCTTCAAGAGCTTCTGGATCGTCAGCAATATAATTTGCAAATCCTTCAGTTGTAATTTTGAAAGCTACTATTTTTTTCTTTTCTTCTTTACGTTTTTCTTGAGATTGATTTTCTCAAGTGTTATATGATCTCTTCGTAGTTCATTATATGAAAGTTTATCTAGATCTTGATATTTCAAGTGCAACTACTTTTTTCTGCCATGTGGTAGACTCTTCATATGATTTTTTGAACTTGATCACCACTTGAGTATGATTTACCAAATGCTTTCAGATTGCCAATGATTTTACTTAATCTTGCAAACATTTTCTCAGCGGATTTTCCTTCATTCATCTGGAAGAGTTCAAAATCATAAACCAACAAGTTTATCAGAGGATTTTTATATTTATAGGTTCCTTCATAGGTAACTTTTAGTTTGTCCCAAATTTATTTGGCGGTATCACAGAGGGAATTTTTCTCATATTTTTCTACACTTATAGCATTAAAAGGCAGGTTTCATACCTTATCATTAACTTAAACGACAACCGTTTGCTCATATGGCTTTATCTTCAGGATCATCGGGTGGTAGTGTTGTTGCTGGCATGGATAATTTTCCTTTTTGATAACATGGGATACTTTGACATCATAGAACTTTGTATAAATTTCCATGTGCACGTTCCAATGAGAGAAGTGATTTCCATTGAAATAGGGTGGCCTTTTGTCCTTTATTGAAAGAGTGCTCCAATTTTTACTTGGCTTGACATGATCTTTTCTCGCTAGTTGTTAAAAAAAAGATAAATGTGTGAGATATTCTCAGATATCAATTAAATGTACAAGATGGGATGAATTGTCGAGTTTTTATTTTTGTATCCTAAGTAGTTCACTAGTTTACCTCACCGGTGATTTTTCTTTCTTTATTCTCTCCCTAGTTACACAGTATATCTAGAGTGGACTATAACACATGTTTTGAGTCGAACAAAAAGAGTGATAGTAGTTCGATCAAAGTAAGTGATGCTCCCTTCACATACTGCATTAAGGGTGGCATGTGTGCCGGTCCAAGCCCGAGACCGCCGGACCATGTGGGGTTCTAGCCTAAACGGTCCTTAGCCGATTAGAACTGTGACTGTTTGGACACGGACCAAACTGATCCTTGGCGGGCCTTAATGGTCTTAATGGTAAGAAATATTTTCAATACAATCTGCCCGTTTGAGCATTTAAAATATAGTCGTTTGGATTAACAGAATAGTAGTTTGCTATTTACAAAATAGCCATATAACCCCTCCCCCTCCCCTTCCCCCCACCCCCACCCAATAAAAAACTTTATTTTAACCCTAAACGTTTGATAATTATACTTTTTCCCTATTTTTAATTATCAATACTCCCTAATTCTTTTATTTTTCTCACAAAATCATCAATCTCTCTCTAATTTTCTTGTATAATTGCTACTGTTGATTACTTTATTGTTACAATTTGTTAAAAAGTTATGAATTTTTGGTAAATTGAAGTCTTCAAAATTTCAGTGATAACCAATTTTCAACACGCTTTTCGTCAATTCGCTAAACTCATTCCAACTCATGATTTTTAAAATTATAGTTTTTTTATTTTATTTATTTCTATTATTTGATTAATTATGATGGCTTCCTTAAAATGCCTTTTGGTAAAAATAAGGGATATCCAAGAGTGGAGAATCTAGTGGCCAATCTATTCCTCTTCCACCGCCACCGGCTCCCCGACCCTAACCCCATATCCATCCTACACTTGCAATTGTTGATATCGGAAATAGTTTATTACAATATAATAAGAGCAAATTTTTCCATGATGTTGGGGCTCGTAAGCAATTAAACCATTAATTAATAAATGTTCGTTCTTCTAATCCAACAATGGATGAAAATGATGAGGAGGAAATAGATTTTGATGACATTCAACTGCATGACGATCTAACGACTAGTCTTGTTCCTGAAGTTAAATCAACTAGTGATAATCCAAATGATGTCCCGTCTGATACCCATGTTACTGCCCTTAGGTTTTCTAGAAAACGTACGAAACAAACAAGAACATCGAATTTTTTGCCATTTTTACTCAACTAATTCTACAAAGTAAGGATAAGTGTAAAATTTGTGTCAAAAGTTAGATTTTAAATATGGTGAAGGTCGGGGGGGGGGGGGGGGACTTTGGCTTTACACATATTGATACGCCCTCAAGATAAAGTCAATTATCTTCATATAAAAGCTTTGGCCGAGGGGACAAGTTTACCTCTTCCTAGTCGGGCTGACCCTAGTACCGGGTCAAATTGATTTCAACCAGGAATTAACACTGTTACCAGTGGTATTTTATATTTTGAACCAAAAAAATATCGGGAAGAATTGGCATAAATGGTTAATGTTATGTGCTTACCCAATAGTTTTCCTTTTGACCCTCATTTTGTGCGGTATATTAGAAATATTTTTGATCCTGCATATAAAGTTTTTTCTCGCAGAACTCTAAAGAGTGATATTTATAAGTGTAAACATGAATATGAATAGTATTTGCACTATTTATTTACTCATTCAAATTGTCTTATTACTATTACAACTTATATTGGTAGAAGTGGTAATGACTGTTATTACCTTACTGTTACCAGCCATTTGATTGATAAGGATTGAATAATGCAAAAGCGCATTATTTCTTATATAATAATTAATTCATGTCACACATGGCAGTTTATTGCTAGCACAATTATGGATATTTGTAGAAATTTTGCATTATTGATAACATAATGTCAGTTACAATGGATAATGCTACTAGTAACACAAATATTGTAGCCTTGCTTACCACTAAACTACGTCCTACATTTAGTAAAATTTGTCTTTCTTGATGTATTCGTCATATTTACCAATTAATTGTGAGTAATAGTATGAGAATCTTAAATTGTGAAATTGAAAAGATTAAAATGGCTCTTAAGTGGCTTTTTTATTCAAACTGTAGAAGTAGAATTAGAGAATATTTTAAAAGATGCGATGAATTTGGCTTAAGAGAAAGCAGGGTTCCTAACTAGATGAAATTACATGTATGAAAATTTAGCTGTTATATATAAATATAGAAACGTCATAAACTCAAAGTTTAATGCTCATGAAAGTGATGATGATGAGCACCTTACAAATGCATACTGGGCTAATGTTAAAAAACTTGTAGATTTTTTAGAAAAATTTCATATTGCTACAAATAAATTTTTTCGAAAATATTATACTACTATTTCTAACTATTTAGTTTATATTGCAGAGCGTGCGAATTTGTTTGCTCTTTTTTCAGGAGGTGGAAAAATTTATGAACTTGACTATTCATTCTATGTGAAAAAAGTATAAGAAATATTTTTTTCCTATTCCCCATATTTATGGTGTTATTGCCTTGTCAAAGCCTACTATGAAATTGGGAGGTCCACAATTTTGGTGTGAAACTTTTATATTGGTTAAGTACTTGAAGAAGAGGAATTTTCTAAACTTTCGGAAGCAATAGCATCAATTGAAATAAATGTTTGAACTATTTATAATACTTATCAAGTTGCATTAGATCAGGAAAGACTAAATGTTCAAACTCTTTCTCTTAATTCTCAATCATCTAAAAGAGATGCGGAAGTAAGAGTTCTTGGGCGGGGTTCATGGGTTCTCAAGGTTCTACTTCTAGTGATTAATCACAACTAAATGAGGTTGAAGTTTATTTGTCACGGTGAATTGAGGAAGTGAATCCTGACTTCTGCTTTAATATTTTTGAATGGTGGAAGGACACAGAAAAATATTATTCGGTTCTTTCAAGGATGGCCTGAGACATTTTAACTATTCAAGCTTCAATAGTGTCATCGGAGAGCGCTTTCAGTCAAGCAAGACTTTAGCTCAGTTATTATAGAGCATCTATGAGGGAGAACTTGAAAATTACTACTTTTTATATATTGGATCCGTTCCGAAAGAAGCTACTTTGGATTTGCAGAATCCAAACAAGAGATAGACAAAGCTTATGAAGAAATGCCAGCTGAACTTGCTGAGGATTCTACTTCACTCGGAAGCGGTGATTACCAAGGTTCTTTTCCGCCACCACCCACAAAAACTCCTCCGGACCTTAATAGATTTATGAAGTTTTTAAGAGATTCCATGTAACTTGGATGAACAAAAATTAATATATATTGTGTAACTTTTATTTTGGCACATCATGATTAGTGTTTTTTTTTCTTGTCAATGGTGGTATTAGCATCTTGTTGTGCTCATTCAATAGGGGGAGGAGGACAAAAAAATATATTTTCATGTTGTTTTAATGCTATAATAAAATTATAATGCATTGCTTTATATATCACTTTAAAATATCTTTTTGTTTAATTTCGAATTAAAAAATTTAGGTCACCGTTCTATAATATAATTTACAAGAAATTCCCTTACATATTTTTATTACAATCTTTTATCCTCTAACTTCTACAAAGTTTAAAAAACGTATCTGTTCAGCCCACTTAAACCCGCGACCAGTAGTTCGTGGCCTCGGTCTCAGGCTAGTTCATACAAAAGGACCACCATCACCGGGACAGCGAAGCCCGTTAAAATTGAGACCGACCCACTTAGGCCCGGGCTGGTCCAAATGCCACCCTTATACTCAATCTTATACTTGAGCTTTGGCTTGACGAATCGTTGGCAGGCTGTTGAAAAATTTGCAGTCCCAGTGAAATTGATCTTTGAAAGTGAATCTGTTATAATTCATTCCAAGAATAAGAAAAGAGTTTCTATAATTGGTCCATGATTGCCGGTCGTTTCCTTCTTCGAAGTAGAATTTGTCATAAATTCTCCTTAAGTTGTTCCTTCGTTTATGGGATTGATAGACTTCTTTTTTCGACACGTATCTTCAGCAATAAGGGCAACTGTAAATCTTGGTCCTTTCGTTATTGTATCAACAATCCTTGTTTTCATATTTGCTTCAATCTTGAATTTTCCTTACTTGTTTCCATTGAAAGATATTTGACTTGATTCTTTTACTACTTACTTTCTTGACGTTGTCCGTACATCATAGAGATATTTGCTCATAACCTTTATTTCATCTCTCATGATCTGTACCATAGTAATATATTATTTTTCATCATTGAAATCTATATCAAACAGTAAAAACATTGCGTCAATTGAAGAGGAAAGAGGAACATTTTAATGGTACTGAGGAATCAGAAGAAGAATAAACTTTAGCCAAGGAACAACTAGAAACTGGTACTTGAATTGTCATAATGACTTTATTAACAACTTTTATTTGGACATGAGTTAAACTTTATGCCAAATATTAAATGAAGTTACTGAAGAAAGAATGACTTGAGGTCGAATTATGTTTTTGTGGGAAGAGATATGCAATTGAAGCTTTTGCAAGTTATGCTCACGAGTGCCCTCCAGTAGTACCTTCCCCTTTACTGTCACAAAACAAAAAATGAGGGAAAAACTGAAAATCACATTTGGTAAGAAGGAAATGCCATCAGTGGCAGCTGTTGAGGAGGTGAGGCTGGTAGTGAGTGATAGAGAGGAAGCCATTAATGTGAGTCATGCTACTCTGATACCATAGAAGGGTTTGAACATAGGAAGAAAATTTTTGTATTATTTTACAGACGAAGAGATAGTCACGTATATATACAGTGCATTAAAATATGAGATAAGAAATAGATTAGTTTGAACTTGACTAAAATCTAGAAAGTCCTATCATTTTCAGCTGATTATATTTGTAATTTAAAATTATGTAACCGACTTAGTGTTATTTGAGGAATCAGCTTCCTCCTTAATAAGAATATCTAATTGTAGAAATTATTTGTGGATGTCAAGTTTACACAATGTTTGAATTTAAGAAGAGGATTGGGTGCTTAGAATAGTTTTAAAGCGACGTACAATGATGTAAGTTAATTAAGACTTTCTTCTGAAGGGATTTCTCTAAAAGCATATTTCGACTTAGTATGTGAGTTTTCTTTTTAATATGTATGTGCACTTGTGTGGGCAAGCAGGAAAAGATGTCGCTATGTGTCTTCGAGTTGTGTTACACATGAGGTGTTATTATATTTAATAAAAATATTTTTTCTCAAAACATTATTGGTAAATAACACTCGAGAAGTATATTACAGGTCTTATTAAAATTTATGTATTGATAGGGATATAAAATATTTGAGTGATAAAGATATATTTTCATGAAAAGTATTTTTTTAAGCTTGATATATGGGATAGCACTTGTTGTATCTTTAAAAAATTAATATTATATTGATAAAGGATTTAACATGAACAATATTATTTATTTGATTTTGTTCAAATGGTTTGAATTGACTATTAATTTTTTGCTATTTGCTTATGATTTTTTATTTTTTATATGTCAATTATTTTGGGAGTTACTATGGAGTCCATCAAGATTGGTTGAAATTTTTATTTACCATACAGCTATATATACCGATGTAAAGACACATTCCAAGGATAAACTGAGGTTTGTGAGATACAGTCCCCCATAAATGAGGACAAATGATCATTACTTAATGTAATAACGTTAAGTCGACTCGTATGACACTACAAGAAGTCGCCCGAACAAATAGGATCAGATACTTATTTCACGACCCGATATTCCCACCATTATGACCATGATGGCGACAAATGTTTCACTTGCTAGGAAAGCCAATGTTAGATGTAATTATTAACCAATTTTAACAAGTTCCAAATATGATGTAAATAAAGAATAACTGAAAATTATAAAACAAGGTAAATAAACTAGTGTCGCGAATATATGACCGTCTAAGATACTATAAATATTAGTCTAAAATAAACATAACTGTCTAAAGAAAATGAATAGCTTTAAAAAGTAGAAGGGGAATTCAGAGTTGTGGACGTCGTGCAATTATACCTCAAGTCTCCTCTGGGTAGCTGGATTCGGGAAATTCTAGTGTATGCTGTTGAGACCAATTTCAGTATCTCCATATGAATTGCAGAGTGTAGTATGAGTAAAATTGACCCCATGCACTCTGTAAGTGTCGAGCCTAACCTCGACAAAGTAGTGACGATGCTAAGGTGGGTCACATATATTAACTTGTAATAATAATAATAATAATAATAATAATAATAATAATAATAATAATAATAATAATAATAATAATAATAATAACAATAATAATATAAAATACATGAATGGAAGTAAATAAGGTAACTCACGTCAACGAAACTCAAAATCTACCGGCAGACAGTCCCGAATAACCAGTTATAGAATCATCTCAACAACCAAGACAATTTAACAATCACAACATATATAACATTCATCAACATATTCCAGCATGCAAATTGATCAAACAATATAAAGTTTAATCAAATTCGTTGCGACGCGCAACTCGGCACCTCCGTATAATCATCTAACAATATTATAGTCCATCGATATCCTGCCATTTTCAATTCATTTCTTTTCAATTTTTATTTTTACATGCAACATGCTCCCCAAGCAACGTCATTAAGATTTACAATAAATTATACATCAAGAGAACAAATGTACGTTCAATGGAGAATAACATGATAATAAAGAGGAGTGAACTACTCGGATGTCTCACCTTTACTAACTCAACGATATATAATTTTAACAATATGTACAAGTGAAACTATTTCAATAAAGGCAACAATTAATATGATATTATAAGGTAATAAGGCATAAGACAATTTAGATATATGAGAGAAAGAAATCGAGACCCGAGTTATAGACAATGTATACTGGTCTTGTGTTATGACTATCGGGGTTTGGAGACCTGAGTTGATTTATTATTATTGAGCATGGTGGACATTGATGTTATTTTGGGTATGGATTAGCTATCTCCGTGTCATGTTATTCAAGACTGTCATGCTAAGACAGCCACTTTGGCTATGCCATGTATACCGAGGATCGAGTAGCGTGGTGTGACTGATTATGTCCCTAGTAGAGTTATTTGTTTCCAAAAGGCCAAGCGTATGGTTGGAAGGGCTATCTGTCATATTTATCCTTTGCGCGGGATGTCGGAGCTGAGGCTCCTAGTATTAATTCGGTTCCAGTCTTGATGGACTTTCCCAATGTATTTCCTGCAACCTGTTGGTCATGCCACCAAATAAAAATATTTTTGGTATTGATCTGGTGTCGGGCACTCTGCCCATTTTCATTCTACCGTATCGTATGGCACCAGCGGAGTTGAAAGAATTGATGGATCAACTTCAAAAACTCCTAGATAAGGTGTTCATTTTGCCTAGTATGTCACAGTGGGGTGCACCGGTTCTGTTGTAAAGAAGAAGGATGACACAATGATAATTTGCATTGATTATAGGCAATTGAACAAAGTAACAGTGAAGAACAAGTATCCCCTACCAAGTATTGATGATATATTCAACGAGCTTCAAGGAGCGAGGGTATTCTCAAAGATTGATCTCCGTTCGGGTTATCACCAATTAAAGATTTACGGATTTGGATATTCTTAAGACTGTTCTCATAGATAGATATGATCACTATGAGTTTGTTATTATGTCTTTTGGGCTTACCAATGCCCCAGCAGTGATAAGGAATTTGATGAATAATGTATTTTGGCGTTATCTAGACTCGTTCGTTATCATATTAATTTATTATATTCTGGTGTACTCGCATAGTACGGAGGAGTATTCAGAACATTTGCGAATTGTATTGCGGAGGTTGAGGGAGGAGAAGCTATATGAAAAGTTCTAAAAGTGTGAGTTTTATCTCGGTTCAGTGGCTTTCTTGGGCATAAGGTGTCTAGAGAGGGCATTAAAAGTGATCTGAAGAAGATAGAGGCAGTGAAGAGTTGGCCTAGACCATCCGCATCCACAAAGATTCATAGTTTCCTCGATTTTGTGGGTTATTATCACCGGTTTGTTCATGGATTTTAATCTACTGCCTCGCCCTTGACAAAGCTGACTCAGAAGGGTGCTCCATGTGTATGGTCGAACGAGTGCGATGAGAGCGTTTATAAGAACAACAGCTTTGACCACAGCTCCAGTATTGGTTTTGCCATCAGCATCAGGTTCTTATATCGTCCGTTCTGATGCTTCGAGAGTCGGGATTGGCTGTGTATTAATGTAGGAGGGTAGAGTGATTGCTTATGCTTCTCGTCAGTTGAATCCCCATAAGAAGAACTACCCTGTTCATGACTTAGAGTTGGCTGCCATAGTTCATTCTTTGATGATTTGGAAGAACTACTTATATGGTGTATCTTGCAAGGTATTCACTCATCATCGCAGTTTTCACACCTCCCTTTTCACCAAACCCGTAAGGGCATAAAAGATTCTTTCCAATTAAAGGACAATCATAACGTGATTAATTATTTAATATTTAGAGTCTCCACTTGGGAAATTAATGGTGTCCCAAGTCATTGGTTGAATCCCGAACCGAGAAAAATATGACTTTGTTAACAATCTGCGAACAAGAATTCCGACTAAGGAATTTCGTTAACCCGGGAGAAGGTGTTAGGCATTCACGGGCTCCGTGGCTCAAGCTTAGTTGCTCGAACATCGAATTTAGCTTAGTGTCCTTTTTGATTACATGAAGAACCTATGTGCCAATTTTTAATTTTAACCGCTTTTATTCGATATGTATTTTTTAAAGAAAGTTGAACGTCGTTTAAAGTATGCCTTCAGATTGCGTCACATGAAATGAACCCACAATCCTAAACACACTTTATTCAACGTTTTGGGATTTGAGTTGGGTCACATGAAATGCACACCCGAGTTTTAGGAATGTAATTTTATTAAAATCGCGTTTGAAGTGTCTAATGTGTTATTATCTTTTGGAAAAGCCGTGAAATTTGCTAAACGGTCTGTCCCTAATTGCTAAGTATTTTATTAACCAATTATCGAGGTCCCCTCATTTTGTATTTTTATTCGACGAGGCTCCTCTCATTTTATTTTAATAGGCAAGCCTAAAAGCAACTATGATTTTTCTATTTTTGTTTTGTCTCTAAAAGACAAAAAAAACTAATATTTTTTATCATAATTCAGGCCTCAAGTTGAAGTCCGGGTTCAAACAAAAGGAAGAACCTTTTAATTTGAACCTGCTACCTAACTCAAAACCCAAACTTATGTTATTGCCTAAGTCTTAAAATAATTCTTTGAACTGAAGCCAAATCTCTAGCCCAACGGACCAGGCCGTAACATGGGCCCCATTTCTATTTCCAACTATTGAGTACCAATCAGCGATCGATTCCTCCCATACTAAAATGGAATTCCAATTGAAATTGCAAGCACAAGCATACCACATGTCGATCCTTCACAGCCACAGTCCAATTTTAAGTGCAATCTGAGCAAAAACTTGAGGCCCAAACGTAGGAGCAACTTCAAGCCTTTTATATTTCATAACTTATAATAGAGTAAAATGATTTTTACTTATTCAACTTGGTGAAGTACTAAACCATTCTGATTTCAGCTTAACACTCACACAATTTGTAACAACCCGACCGATCGTTTTGAGCTCCGACACATCATTCAGTGGTCTGAAGGTATGAGCAGATTCATTTCTTGTATATTGACCTGTACGCATGGTGGGAATTGAATGTCAGTAAGTTTAGAATGGATTTGGAAGGATAATTCTCATTTGGAAAGCTTAAGTTGATGAAATAAACTAGGATTGGAATTTTGAGTTAATGAAGTCGAAATTGGGATCTGAAGGTTCCGGGAGGTTTGTATGATTATTTTTGACTTAGGCGTTTGCCCAAATTGGGTTTTGGACAACTAGAGAGCGTTTTGGCACCAATTGTGCAAGTTAGCATTTTGGAAGAACTTTTCTAAGTTTGTCTTGAAGTGCATTTCAGCGTTATCAGTGTCTGTTTGGAATTTCGAGACTGGGAGTAGCTTTGTATGGTTATTCTAGAGTTGGGAGCGCAATTGAAAGTAAATTCGGACGGTAATTTTGAAATCATTTGGGTAAATATAGAAATTTGAAGATTTTTTAAAAAATTCGACCGGAAATGAAAAATTTAATATCGGGGTCAAAATGCAAATTTTATGGTTCGGATAGCTTCATTAGGTGATTTGGGACTTACGAGTGTGTCCAAAATATATTGGTGATGACCAGTGTAGAATTAAGCTTGTATTAACAAAGTTAGTATTTTTGCGAATTCCGACTGATAGGTGAGATTATGATCTGAGGGTTAGAATGGAATTTTCAGAGTTGTTGTTTCATTTTTATGTCATTTTGGACTTATGTGCAAAATTTGAAGTCCATCGGACGTGATTTGATATATTTCGGAATCGAAAATAGAAGTTAGAAACATCAAAGTTCATAAAGCTTTGGTTGGAGGTTGATTTGTGTTTTTGGCTTTGTTTGATGTGATTTGAGGCATCAAGCAAGTCCTTAATGTATTTTGGGACAAGTTGATATGATTGGTCCCCGGGGGCCTCTGACGTGTTTCGGGATGTGTTGCACTCTTGTTTGATGCTTTGACACTGTTTTTTTCCACGTAAATGGCTACCATATTAAGCAAATGAGCTACAAAATTGAGTTTTTATTGAACCATTAGATCTGTATCATAATTTTGGAGCCACACCAAAAAGAATCGTCAAATTTGGAGATCTTATGAGGGAGTTAAGCTAGTTTCCGTGTCGAAAAGAGTTGGTTGCTGTCAAAACCGCAAAAGCAGAAATTTTTCATAGATGCAAAATCGCAAAAGGAAAAAAAATTGTGCACATGCGGAATCGCAAAAACAAAAAAATTTCCGCAGATGCAGTACCACAAAACCAGAAATTGCTGGAAGCAGGGGGGTTTCTTTAAAAATCGAATTTGACTCATTTTTCACTTCATTTCTGCCATGGGAGCCGATTTTGGAGCAACTTTGGAGAGCTATTTTCATCATAAAGCATGAGGTAAGGGACCTCTACTAGTATTGAGTATATACGTCAATTATGTGTGGATTTTAGCATAAAAATGGGTAGAAATTTGAGGGTTAGAGGAAGACCAAGAAATATTTTCTTATTGGATTTTTATCACGTATTTGATGATGGAATTAGGAGTAAATTATATATTTGAGTTCCTAAGGTCATGGGTAACCTTTATCTTTGAAAATTTTTATATTAGGGGCATGTGGGCCTGACGGCATTTTTGTCACTTCACAAAGCAGTGTTGGGAAATTGTATAATTCGAATTGTTAGCAAGTATTTGCATATAATCTCATTAGTTTGCCGTTATTTGGCTAGTTTTGGAGAATTTTACGTTGGTTCAAGACTACGAAAGTATGTAGAATGATGGTTATGGATCTTCAAATCAATGTGAGTCTCCTTTCTAATCCTGTGGTGGGGAAATTACCTCATAGGTGAGTTTAATTGATTACGTGCTCCAAATTGTGGAGGCTACGTACGCACGAGGTGACGAGAGCCATGTGTAGCTACTATTATGCTATTGTCTAGGAAGTCTAGGACCTAAAAACATATTATACGTGGATTATTCGTGAACCCATTGATGGCTTGAAAAGCTTTAATCACATTAAATTAATAAATAGATTTCTAAAAGACTTAAGATATGTTTTTCTCAAATTATTGAAGAGAATTGGCCTTTCTTGGATATTTGTCCATGTTTACTTCTTAACTAATTATATATCTATGTGTGTTTATTTTTGGAACGGACTGAACGCCTTGGCAGATTAAATAAATGCATACCGCTCGACCCTCCGCTATGCACACTTTATATTTCTGTTAGAGCGGTCCATTGACCTCGATTTGATTTGCACATGTTTGTGTTGTTGTCTTGAACTCATTTGAGTTATTTTATGCCACGCTAGGTCTTGAAATCATTTACTAAATAATAACAAGAAAAATAAGGAAATTTTTCATGAAAAGATTATATGACTACTTGTTTTCCCATTTCTTTATTAGAATAATGTGTATCAAACAAATCCGTTGTTTAATATATTTATTGAGGATAAATATTCATTGGACTACTACTGAGTGTCCGGTTGACCATCTCGACTCTACCCTTCGAGATTAGGCGGGATACTAACTTGGTACATGTTTTTGTACTCAGACTACACTTGCTGTGCATCTTGTTGCACAAGTATATGTGACTCTAGTTGTCTACTAGGCATAGCAGCATGGATGATTTTTGGACTAGATGAGCTACATCATTCGGACGGCCGCAACTAGGGTAGTCCTTTCCAGTGTATTGTATTTACTTTCGTCCACTGTATTCCGGACGGATGTTGTATATTATTTATTTTATTAGTACATGTTCATGAACTTGTGACACCGGGTTCTGGGATGGTTTGAAGTATTGTATTAATTGCTTAACTTTAAAAATTGTATTTGAAAATTGTATTCTTTAGGATTTCTTAATAATGAAGGTAAAATCTTATATTTCAAAAGTGTTAAAACGAGGTTTTGATTATGTAATTTGGTTGGTTTACCTGACAGCAGTGTCCTACATCACCACGACCCTTAGAGAATTTTGGGTCGTGACAACATGGTATCATAGCTCTAGTTTCCCGTCGGTCTCACGAGTCATGAGAAAGTCTAGTAGAGTCTCGCGGATCGGTACAAAGACGTATATACTTATCCTCGGGAGGCTACAAGGATGTTAGGAGTATTTCCCTTCTTGATTTCCTTATCGTGCAATTTGATTCCTCTAAAGGCTTATGCTTTTCATTCCTTCAGAGTCAATCTTATGCAACGCCGAGCGCTTGTTGTAATTCAAGAATTAAGAACTTTGGTGGCACAACAGATGTGGTGCGGTATGTTTCTCCCGGTATAGTTGATTGGGCTGTTACAGCCGCTTGTGGAAGGATATCATATTGTTTTGCGTCGGTAGCTGTACGTTTGGGGAGCTTGAGGTTAGGCACAAGTTTTCATGATGCTTATGAATGAGTTTTTTGCGGTATTGATATAATGGCAGGATGTTTTCCTATGTGTGGAGGAAGTGAATGACTGAAGGGAGGTTTAACCTCTGCATGATCTAAAGATTTGGTGTTTTATTCCCGACAGGGGAAAGGCAATCGGGCAGCGAATGTTCAAGTGGGGTTTATATTTTAGTCCTTATGGAATTTGCGAAAATCGCCGGTGTTATGATCTTCTACAATTTGCCTTTGGGACGATCTTGTGGGTCAATAATTACGGAGCGACAGTCAAAGATTATGGGATGCATTGGTTCAGGTTGGAAAAAGTGCTCTTACTGTGATGGCTCGAGAAATATGATCTTCAGAAAGGTTTAAAGTTAGGAGCGACTTGTGGGTTCAAGTGCTGGGAAGATTGGTTTTTTTAAGGCATTAATTGAGCACCAAAGTAGGAGGAAGGACATGTTGGAAGTGTCATGCATTATTCAAAACTTCTAGAAGGCCAAGTACGATGAGCAACGTCGAGTAGTCGATCAAAGGGATGAGTACTGCCAAAGTGGGGGAGTGGCGGCTGTAGCATATGGGCTTTGTAGTAGGATGACTACACGCCTTGAGGAGAGGTTGGATTGATCGCAGAATTTCAGAGATTAGCTGTTGGGGGAAGATTTGATATAGCGGAAATGATCTACTTGAAATAAAGGAGGATACATCATAAACTTTGAATTGGAAGGATATTTTAGCATTTTTAATTGATGTAGACGAGCGGTGAATGGAGTGGTGCAGCTGGAGGGTGCGGTCGGACCTATGAGGGGTAATTGGATTAGAATCATGTTTATAAATAAATCCACTTTTTAATATATTTATTAAGGATAAATAGTCATTGCACTACTACTGAGTGTCAGGTTGATCATCTCGTCTATGTCCCTTCGGGATTAGGCGGGATACACACTGGGTACACGTTATTTTTGTACTCATACTACACTTGCTGTGCATCTTGATTCACAGGTATATGTTACTCTAGTGATCTACTAGGCATAGCAGCGCAGATGATTTTGGGACTAGATAAGCTGCATCATTCGAGACGGCCGCAACTAGGGTAGTCCTTGCTATTATATTGTATTCACTTTTGTCCACTATATTTCAGACGGGTGTTGTATATTATTTATTTTATCAGTAGATGCTCAAGGACTTGTGATTCCAGATTCTAGGATGGTTTGTAGTATTATATTGCTTAACTCGAAAAATTTTATTTGAAAATTGTATTCGTTAGAATTTCTAAATTATGAATGAAAAATCCTATATTTCAAAAGACTTAAAACGAGATTTTGATTAAGTAATTTGGTTGGCTTGCCTGACAGCAGTATTCGGCGCCACCACGACCCTTCGTGGATTTCGGCTCGTGACATTATTTCTGTTTATACTTTGATATCATTAAGTTAAATAAAAATATATATTGAAAATATTAAACCAAGGCACAACTTTCTGTACACAAGAGAATTGAAGGACTCAGAGTGATTGCCTGTTTTCAATTACCCTTTCACATTTGATAATCAAGCTTAACAGAAATGAAATTAAATTGGCTAAGACATGACGGATGATTCCAATTTAGATTACTAAAGTTCACTAACATACACTCTAAGCTAGCTGCAACCAATTCATGTGTTACATTCACCAAACTAACCAATTAACAATCGCTAAATATAGTTCACATTAACCTAATACTAGCAGTCCACATTATTAAAGCTTAGTCCATACCCAAATCCCCACCAATTCAATGAACTAACAATAATCAATTAATAAAAAACAACTCAAACTATTGAAAGACGATCATCAGACACCATCCAAAATGCAGAATTCCAGTAGCTATTTCATTTCAACCTCAAATTAGAGTTACATGGAATCGAACCAAAGAATGTGTATCTGGAAATGTGGAGTATAAAATGAAAGAGAAGTAAGAAGCAGCAGTAGAAAACAAAAACACAACACATAAAAGTATTAGAAACCCAAATAGATCACATAGATCTACTTAAATCAACACCAACATGCCCGAGAATAACCAGGAAAGTAGGACAACCAATAGGCTAAATCAAATCAGCTTCAAGTAACCCAAATATCTTTGAGAATGAACCAACACATGCTCAGCATCTTCAACACACCACAACATAATCAAAATATAGCTCAATCGGACCTAGGGCTTTCCGAAATCAGTGTATATCTCTGAAACCTGAACTTAGGAAAACTAGAATTCCAATGGAATAGTAACTACTTTTTTTTTGTTTTTCTATTAGATTTTTCTATTGTTTTTGATTTTTGGAGTTTGAATTTAAGTTTTTGGGTCTGAAAAAGTGAAGAGAGTGTTTGTGAGGGGTGATTCTTATGGTTGAAAAGATGACCCCTCAACAAAGCAAAATGCCTTCCTTTTATAGGCACCCAGAATGAGTTATCAGACACCAAAATTCCTTTTAAGCTAATAATTCCACTTTCAGTCCCTAAGCTTTTAACTTGAGACACAAGCAACTACCACTATCAAACTACCACTTCTCCTAGAAGCCTCTAGTAATTCCCTAGCACAGTCTCCAAATGAAATTCTCAAATTGACTTTTTATTAACTAATTATGCTAAGGATTGACAACTAAACTAGACATGGATATACTTAACTATATCAAAAAGTTATCTAACTAAAACAAACATTAATCACACAGAACATTACTCAATTATTAACCAATTCGGTCAACATCAGAAGTAAACCATTACCACCTATAGGTATAACAGAATTAAGAACAGAAATCAAGCTAAACAGAAAAATATTTAAAACACAACTGCCAAATTAAACTAATCAGAGCGAACAACTAGCAGGCGATAATTAAACTAAAAAAACCAAAGCCAATCAAACCCTCAGCATTAACTAATCATGCAAACTTATTATTATCGAAATCATTCTGACACTTTACTTGAATCTACATGCTAGCGAAAAAATAGTGATGGAGTAGTGATTGAAACAGAAAGGGAAATGAAGGGAACAAACTTACTAAACAAAGTCCGGCTAGTCTTCAAAGACAAATTTAAACAAGTCTAATGTGAATTGAATGCAATTGGTCTTGAATTCATCATGGGGAAGGTCCCAAGAACGTATGGTACAATTTTGGGGCTAATATAGGCGACTAGGGTTTTGATTAGTGAAACTTCAATCGAATATTTGATCAATTTTGGTGGGATTCGAGGCATGGGACTAGCGGTATTTAATAGAGGAGGTTGTGGTAGTTATACAATGTTAATTTGGTGCCATTTAGGATTTGTAGTGTCATGGCTGGAAAAAATTTCGACGAAGACTCGAAGGGCTGGGCTGGGTTATGAATGGAGTTGTTTACAGATTTTAGATAAGGGAGAGAAGAGGATCACGAGGTGTTAATTTGGGAGAATTTGGAGTGATTAGCGTTCTGTGCCGGCTGCTCGGCCGGTGGAGTTTCAGAGATGAGTACGAGGAAGATAACATGGTCATTACGGTTATACACACTCACTTAGACACTTATATTGAAATAACAAGAACCAACATGGGCCGCTGGATTGGAGGGAGTCAATGGCTGTGATTAACTGACGCCTAACAACGTCATTTCATCTAGGGGTGAACCGGGTTATGGATTGGGCAAATATTATTGAGGGTAACGTTTGGGCAGGGACCAAATTGGCCCAAATTTGGCCATTAAAACAAGGGATTTTTACCTATACATTCCATATACCAAACCTTATAACCACTCATGTTTAAGGTTTGGGTTTATTACATTTAAGTATACCACCTTTCAATTTATGTACCAAAATTATATTTAAGGTTAATAATCAACTCATTAATGTTTTGCTTGATTTGTGGAACAAAATCTTTTCAAACTAATTAATTAGAGGCTTGATTTTCAAACCATGCCCCTTCCCTGTCATCTTCTTCAGCACACCCATCGTCCTCCCCTTCGTCCAAACTCACCGTCAAGTCCAGCAGCGAACACCACCATCCATCATCGTTGGTGCTTCGTCGTCTTCTCCAGCCACCCTTGAACCAGTCGCTTCTTCAGTTAATTTCGGATTCTTGTTCCGAAAATAGAGTTTGGTTGAAGATGTATAGATCACACATGAAGATTGAGAAACAATCCCATTTTATTTTTATTAAGGATGGGAAGCTGCTTATCACTTCATAGTAGACTTCTGTTGTACATATAAAATATTTCTAGTTTCCTTCGTTTCACAATAAGAGTTATTGTATTATCATTTTTTGTATATAACACAAAAGTTAGACTTTATTTTGTAAAAATATACTTAATAGTTTCATGAAAACTCTCATTGAAGTATTTCTCGTAATATTACTACTTTTAAGGAATAATTTTTTTCCTGATTTTGAAAGTTTTAATTTTTTATTCAAAACAATTAGATTTTATTTTCCTAAAAGCATGCGATTGATGTTCAACTCAAATTTTAATTATATAACTACTAATATATTCATTATCTAGGAACGGATCATCATAGTTTGTATTCAGTTTTTTTTGGATAATTTAGAGCTCAATTCACGTTTGTCTTGGTTTAAAGTGTCGGTTGTAATCTTGTTTTGTTCATTCTATTTTTCAGATTATCAGTTCTTTGTTTAAAAGTGTTGTTTGTAATCTTGTCTTGTTCATTAGTCCTTCCTCACACTGGAAAATACCGCATTTTTGCTTGAAGAAGTTGTAAACTTGTCAAACAGTCTCAAAGCCCAAACATTATCATGCAATCACATATAAATTCAGAACTATGTTCGCGAACACTGTAAAACTAGATACCAAGCATCAAGAAGTTTGAGACTGGATCAAATGCAAGTTCATGAATGCCATGAACGTCGATGAGAAACGAGAATGTTGTAGATAAAGAAAAAACATTGTAGTTAATTTCAATGAAATTAATTGTCACACAGTGTGTATATAATCTGTTGAAGCTCTCTTCTACAATTCAAGATCAAAAAGAAAATAATAAGGTGTCAATAAGTTAACTATGTTAGCAACAATCAGTTAACTACAAATCAGCTACAAACAAACGGCATATAAACGTTAACTACATTTGACTACATTGTTAAAACTCTCTGGAAATACTTCATAACTACATTTAACTACAATTATCTACATTTTAAAACTTTCTGGAAATACTTCATAACTACATTTAACTACATTTAACTACAATTATCTACATTTTTAAAACTCTCTGAAAATACTTCATAACTACATTTAACTACAATTATCTACATTTTTAAAACTCTCTGGAAATACTTCATAACTACATTTAACTACATTTAACTACAATTGTCTCCATTTTTAAAACTCTCTGGAAACAACTTCAACATCTACTACTTTTTTTGTTTTTTTTCCCTGCACCAAACAAGAATATATTACCTTTAGTTTCTGGGATAATGTATTGTTATCTTCCAATTCTTTGTTGAATTTGTGCCCAATTGTAGACTGGGATATCTACATTTGACTACATTGTTAAAACTCTCTGGAAATACTTCATAACTACATTGCTAATTAATATTAAAAGATAAATTTTTTAAATCGTATGAAAATAATTAAAACTTACGTATTTGAAACTGAGGGACTACTAACTAAACATATCAAACTCTCAAAAGATTCTGCAAAGCCAACCAACGTTGACTAAATAACCAGATTACTTTGACACTATTACACACTTTCTCGTAGTTTTCGGTGCCATATTTTATTCTAAAGAAAATGCCAAACAGTATGTTACAAAAGGAGTGTGATATAGAAACTGAAGAAAAGATAAAGAAAGATTGATCATATAATAATTAAATAATAACACCAACACATAGGATTGTATCCTTCGCCCGACACCGCAAATATTACAATTAGCGCAAATTTAAGTTTGTTTTTCAGATTAGTTATAAGGTTATGGTTCCTTTAATATATTTGGAGCATTTAATATGTTACCTTACCTGATTTAGAATTTAAATGGTAGAAAATCAAACATTAATTATCAACCATAATGATAGGCGTTATTTTTGGTGTCAATTTATTAAGATTCTATTTTAGCCTTAATTGTCTAGTGTTAATTTAGGATGGAAAATCAGCAAATATCTTGTTTGGTACATATTATGTAACAAAACCATGAGATATGAGGGTAATTAACAAACAATGCACAATAATGATAGTAAGGTTTGGTATATGGGATGTATATGTAAAAATCCCTTAAAACAACCCTCTTTCTTTCTCCTTTTTTTTAATTAGTTTCCTTTTATTTCCTTTTTTTGTTTGTTTTTCCTTTTGTATTTTTGTGTCAATCTTTCTGATTTTATAAAAAATGCAAAAATTAAAATGAATCTACTTTATATCTGAAACGGAAAAGGGTCAGAACTTCCCTTAGCGTATTGATGCCAGTTTAAAAATGCCCTCCGTTAACCTATTTTGAAAAAAATGCCCCTACCGTTAAAATTCTGGCATATTTGTGCCCCTAACGTATTGACTCCAGTTTAAAAATTCCCCTACCGTTAACCTATTTTGAAAAAAAAATACCCCCACCGTTTTAAATATAAGTACAGTCAGTTGCTAGACTTAGGGGCACAAATATGTAACATTTTTAATGGTAGGGGCATTTTCTTCAAAATAGTTTAACAGAGGGCATTTTTAACCTGGAGTCAATACGTTAGGTGCTGTTCTTACCCTTTTCCCTATCTGAAATTAAGCTTAATTATTTCCTACAAAATTGATTAAATTCTATTCAAAAGTAAACTCAACAATTGACAATTAAAACTAGGAAAATAGACTATTTTTTTTACTTGTAGAATAATCTAATCACTAATTAATCCTAAAAAGTAAAATTAGATCCTAAATGCACATGCATATTTTGTATTTTTCGTATGAATAAAAAATGCACAAATAAAAATGCAAACAATTATAAAAAAATAACACAAATATTCACATTAATAGTAAAAATAAGGAAAAATCTCTTTTTTTGTTTGAATGTTTGGGAATAATTTATTTTAGGGAAAACCTCACGTGCTCACAGCCGCCCCTCATTGCCAGAAAACGCGAAGAGTTTTCGTGCAAAGACCGAGTGAGCGAAAACGAGCAAATTTGCCTGTTTTTTTTTTTTTTTTTTTTTTGCAATCTACCAGCTAGAGCCTAGGGCTAGTTTTCGATTAATAACAGAAAAGAAAATTAACAACAATTAGGAGAAATACTAATAAGACAATAGCGCCGGAGTTGTTACCCATATAACAAAAACCGGGCTAACCTTACCGTACTAATCCTATTGAGGCTTCAAAACGTCAGTACTAGCAAGCATGTAAGAAATAAGAACTTGAAAGGACCAAATAAGCTATGATCATCACAGAGTTTATGACAAACTTTGTGATGAGATAACATATGAGGATACTAAGACGGAAAAATATATATATGAGGAAGCCATGAAGGTGCTCTCCTTTCTCCAAATTTGTGAGGAATTCAAATTGTAATTTATTGTCTTCGTCCACAATTTTTCTCAAAATGTCTTCAAAATTCATGCTTTGTTCTTCGTTCGATCGGACTTTGTAAGAGTTGTTTGAGTGACCTGTTTTTGTTTTGTAGTTCTCATTAGGAGCCTCCTTATGTTTGCGTCTTCAAACACCCTGCCGTCCCAGCTTCTATCCCGACACTTTTTACTTGTTTTAGTGTGCATTGGTGACAAATCACCTTTTCTTGAAGCATCTTTTCGGCATTGCGTTAAGATGTTAGTGTGTTTGCTCCGAAGAGATTAGTGGAGCAGATGATAAATGCTGGTGCTGCCACACCTGTGAAAATGCCACTGAGTTGCTATCAGCAGAATGGCAGTTAATTGGTGTAATTTCATTCCTTTGCTACCGTTGTCTTGTGTGCAGAGGTTGTTTCATTGCATCCATTAGTTGCCTCTCCTCCAAAGTAGTGAATGATACTGTTGGTACAATCTGATTCTGTCCAAAAGTTTGCAGTGCTGTTTCATTTCCAACAGCTGATGTTTCACGCCAGAATTGGATTACTTGTACATTTTGTGTTGTTTCTATTTGGTCGATCTTTGTTGTTGCTGTATTTGAAGTACCTGTTGTTTCAGTATTTCTTAGAATAAAAACTGGAGCGTTATGGTTCAAGTTGTTGTTTGGATTTGTAGCAGATGGCAGATTTGCATTACAATTGATAGTTGCAGGTTTCCCTTGAAATTTTGTCTTGACTGGAGCCTCAATGTCCTCTCCTGTACTATCATATTCAACCTTTTGGTCTTCTTCTGCAGATGAAAAAACAGCAAGTCCTTCACCCTAGCCCTCGTCAGCTTCAAATTCTCATTGGTCTTTCCAGAGTTTCGATTTAATGACCATCTCCCTCACGTTACCTAGAATTAGTTGTTTGTTCTTTCCATTGGAGATTGAAGGTTCTCCATAATCTTTGATAATTTTCTCTACATGTGTACTGGATAAAGGAGTTGGTGGATGACTTTGATCATTGGCATGCTTTTGTGAATTTGGATCTTTAGCATGAGCTTTATTCAATGACTCTGTAATCGATGGGCTATTTGGATAATAACTCTCAACCATCTGTAAATTCATTCCAGTCACCTTTCCATCCTCATTACTGACATTTGCAAGTGCAACAAATTAGTTTGAGCTTGTAGGTAATGTTGGCCACTTTTCTGCGATCTGCTTATTTATTTTATTTTTCAGACTTACTTTCTGTTTGAGCTCGATGACCAATTGTTCCTTGCAGTATGTTTCCAGTTGCCCTTGTTTGTTGTGTATCATCAGAAGGCTGTAGATCAAACTCACTTTGAGACAAGGCAGTATTACAGACATTTGCAGCTGCTGTAATTATTGATATGGTCATATTGCCTTGTTGAACCATCTCAGGCTTGTGAGAGTTATCTTGTCGAAATGAGTTCTGCGCAATATCATCATCTGCACGACTTGCTGTTACTTGAATCATGGCATCATCACTCCCAGATATAGCTCGATCAGCAAGACTTTGCAAAGGAAGTGTAGAATCCATCTTTAGCAAACTAGAAACTGCAGCAGCTGCCTTATTATGCAATGTCCATTTGGTACTCTTGTTACCCTTTGTAACAGATGTTGCAAATTCCAATTCCATAACATCACAATTGATCATACACCTCTTCATTCTGCCCAGTAATTTTAATGCCATCCAATGCTAGAGTTGCCTTAACAGTAGTCGGTACATGTACCTCTTCTGTTGCTAGTTGCTGAACATTATACGAGTATTATTGTCCTTTGGATAGTTAAGGTGTATTGGGAGTGGTAGAATTAACTAATACTGATGCTTTATTTAATTCATTCTTGTTGTCCAGGTATTTTTGAAGCAGTAGGAAAATTTGTTATTGTGGACCTGTCAGCTGGTTGAATTGATAAAACTAGAGAATCTGTAACTGCTTTGAAAGTATCCGGATCCTCCAAATTTGTACCAGTTGCTTGATCAACCAGAATAGAGTTCTGCAACATGTGCTGCTGGTCGTCAAGATTTGTTCCTGCTTTTTGCATTGTTTGAATATTCCGTGTAACGATTTTTTGAAAGACTTTGACCGCACCCTATTTTTGAGGTTGCCTACTTATCCTAAGCTAAACAAAAATCGGGTCAGGGTAGTTCGAGAGTGTCTGGTAGCTCGGACTACCAGGAGATGCGATTTCACTGTGATTACTACTGCTACTGCTTGATGACCTCCCTTATTACACCATCTCAAAATAAAAGAAGCTAGACTTAGCTATGAACTTTGTATTACAAGATCCAATCTAAATTCTTCAAACTTGTTCTTGTACTTCCTTGTTGTCTTGTTGTCTTGTATTCTCTTGGTGAAATCCATTGTTGTTACTTCAATTGGTCGACTGAGATGTTGTTCCTTTTTTTCAAATTGCTGAACTTGAATAAACTTGAACTTGAATGTATTCCCCTACTATACGGGCGGGCTCCTAAGTTCACAAAAATAGACAGAACAAAGAGAACTTTCTACCCCAGTTTTGAAAACTGGGTGTTTGTTACCATATACAATACTTAAATGTTAAGGCTGAAATAAAACTTCAAAACATAAAATTTAAAGACTGGAATGTATTTCTCTGTTATATTGGCGGGCTCCCAACTTCACAAAAGTAGACAAAACAAAGAAAACATTCTTCCCCAGTTTGGAAAACTGGGTGTTTGTTACCATATACAAAACTTAAAATGTCAAGGCTGAAATGTAAATTCAGAACATAAAATTTATAGACTGGAATGTATTCCTCTATTATATTGGCAGGTTCCCGACTTCAAAACTTAAAATTTAAAGGTTGATATGTATACCTCTGTTATATGGGCGGGCTCCCAACTTCAAAACTTAAAATTTAATGACTGAAATGTAACGTCAAAACTTAAAATTTAATGGTCGGAATGTATTCCTCTGTTATATGGGCGGGCTCCAAACTTAAAAATTTGAAAATGTAAAGACTAAAATGTTTCAATATTTTAAATTTAAATACTAAATTTTATTCATCTGTTATATGGGTGGGCTCCCAATTCCAAAACTTAAAATTCAAAAGAATGAAATGTAACTTCAAAACTTAAAATTTAAACACTGGAATGTATTCCTCTGTTATATAGGCGGGCTCCCAACTTCAAAATATGAAAATATAAAGACTGAAATGTTTCAAAATTTAAAATTTAAAGACTGAAATGTATTGCTCTGTTATATGGGCGGGCTCCCAACTTCAAAACTTTAAAATGTAAAGACTGAAATGTTTTAAAACATAAAATTTAAAGACTGAAATATATTCCTTTGATATATGGGCGGGCTCCCAACTTCTACTTGAATTTTGTCCTAAACATGAAAACCTTGAGACTAACTTACATTTCCCTAGGTTATTCCTTATTATGTTGTATTTTAATCATACCACAATTGCGGTCAATCCTGATTATAGCTTGCTTTTCCCTCATGGAGAGTTTCCTCGAAATGACCGACTTTTCCTCCCCCTATTTAATCAAACAAATATTTTGTCAGTTTAAAATGTGGTTCGTCGAGGCCATTCTTGCTGAAAAATCCTTCCACTACATTGCTTTGTTTGTTCCGGCTTCCCTGATCTGGCCCTGAACAGCTTGACCTTCTCCTTATCTTTTAAATTCCACGAGTGTTGTGTACCCGTGCTATTGTTTCACACCTGTGATTCCCCCTTTCTTAACTTTTACATTTCCCAATCATTCCACCGATGAACATTCCGGTGATTCCCCATACTCCACTTTACATCATGTTGTTGTTGACATGATTTTACCACATTGTGCTTTACCATTTTTGGAAGCTGGTAGTGAGATTTGAGATCCTCTATATTCGCATTGATAAAATCTAACATTGAAACATATTATACAGATAAAACCCCCCAAAAGAAATGAAATGCAATGATTTACGAGTAAAGTATAAGAACAATCCAAAATCGGATGACTTCTAAAATGAAAAGGGAAAAAATATACCTGACCGGAACAACTGGTACCTATGTCATGACATGCATTTCAGACTAATCAACCCAATCTTTCCTATAAACAAGCTCTTGCTCGCCACAATTTGTTACCCATAATTTCCCCACTTGATTACTTTACCCAAACCTTAACCGTGTTCATCCCGCGGTTCCTTGAAATAGTTTTTCACCAGTAGACCTCTCTCATTTGTTCATTTACTAATTCACTTTCACCTCAAGGTGCCCATGAGGGTTTTCACAAATAAGACTCTCTCATTTATTTATTTTTCAGCTCCCATCGCCTTATGGTAGCTATAAAGGTTTTCACCAATAAGACTATCTAATTGTTATTTTGTTCTTCTTGCTTGAACCACAGTGTTGCCCCTGTCATGAATTACTTCTACCTGCTCAACTTGGAATTTTGCAACAACTGATCAGAAGGTCTTTAGTTGGGTCGTAATGTAGGCCTTTTGGATGGGTTGGAAAGAAGGGTATAAAAGGGTCAAAAATAACTTCAAAATTTGTTAAAATTACAACTTTTGGAATCGGATATCTAACAACCATCATAACTTCTGGCCCAGCTTCTTGCTTGGGGACTTTTGGATTTTATTTTGGTATGACTGAACCTTAGAGAGGCTGCCTATGTACCCTTTCGGGATCAAGTCAAAGGTAGTTCACGTCATAGAAACTACGTTATTTTTTTTTGTGATTTTTCCTTTCCTTTTGTTTTTCTTTTCTTCTTTCCTTTCTTTTCATTTTCTTTTTTTCTCTTTTCTTCTTTTCTTCTTTTCTCATTTCGTTTCTTTTTCTTTTCTTTTTTTTCTCCTTTGTTTTCCTTTTTCTTTTTCTTTTAATTTACTTATTTGCGGCTCTTGCACTTCTTAATTGTGTCGTCGATTTTGAAAGAGGGGTATGAAAGAAAATAAGTAGGCTCAAAGGGGATGACGAGGGATAAAAGTGTTTGGATAGCAGAACAAAATTCCTTCGCCGTTTCAATCTTTAAAATATGCCAATGTAAAACCAAGTACATTCAGAATAAAGAAATCATGCATAGTATCTCTTGACCGCATCGAAGTTGACGACCATTTCTACTCATTTTCCTTCTACATATGTCAAATATAGTGCACCATTAGACAACACTCTGGTTCCAATAGATGGTCCCTACCAATTTGGAGTGAACTATCCCTTTGCTTCTGCCCAATAAGGAAAAATACGTCTCAGCACTAACTGTCCGACTTCAAACTTCCTCAAACGTACTTTCTTGTTGTTTGCTCTTGCCATTATTTGGTGATACAACTGAACATGACACACTGATATGAAAGTCTTGTCATCAATCAAACTCAACTGCTCAAGGCGGATTTTCACCCATTCATCATCATCGATCTCAGACTCTGCAATGATTCGTAGAGACGGAATTTCCACCTTTGCGTGCATTAATGCGTCGGCGCCATACACCAATGAATAAGGAGTCCCCCGCACTGAAGAAAGAATAGTGGTGCGGTATCCCAACAATGCAAAAGGCACCTTTTCATGCCACTATCTTTAACCTTACACCATCTTCCGCAATATTTTTTATATATTCGTGTTAGCTTCTTCAACAACCCATTGGCCTTTAGGGTGGAAAGAAGTAGAGTGACGATGGGAAATCTTGACCTGCTCACATTTTTCCTTCGTCAAATAACTATTGAGGTTTACCCCATTGTCTGTAATGATCACATTTGGTATCCCAAGCCGACAGATAATGTTTGAATGCACAAAATCCACCGGATATTTCTTGGTTACAACTTTGAACGTTTTAGCCTCTACCCACTTTAGAAAATAGTCAATAGCTTCCAAAATGAGCATGTGCCAGTTTGACTCCACCGGTTCAAAATTGGCCCAATAACATCTATGCCCCATGCAACAAAAGATTGTGATGCAGACATCATATGTAGTTTTGATGGCAGAGAATGAATCAAGTCTCCAAGCACTTGGCACTAATGATATTTACTACGAAACTGCTACAATCTCACTCCATATTAAGTGAATAATAACCTTCACGTAGGATATTTCTTTCCAAAACTTATCTGCTCATATGCGGTCCACAGACTCCCGGATGTACCTATGTCATGATAGATGTGGCCTGCCTTACATCCATTCACCTCAATAGTCCGAGATCTGGGGCTCTTTTATTTAATACTCCTCCACTAAGGAAAAACCCACTTGCCAATCGCCTAATCGTTCTTTTCTGATTCTAGTGGCTTGTACTGGATAAATCCCAATCCTGATATATTCCATGTTTTCATGAAACCAAGGCTCACTGTCAAGTTCCTCTTCTAGCATATTTCAGTAAGCATGCTGATCGTGGACTTGAATCTGCAAGGGATCCGCATAGGCCTTATCTAGATTATGTAACATTGACATAAAAGTAGCCAAAGCATCGGCAACTTCATTATTAATCCTCGGGATGTCCTTGAGCTCTATTGACCAGAATCATTGACAAAGGTCATAAAAGCAATGTCGTTATGGTATAAGCTTCAAATCGCGTGTTTCCCATTCTCCTTGAATTTGGTGTACTAGTAGGTCCGAGTCACCCATGAACAATACTTCCCAGACACCCATATCTACAGCCAATGTCAACCCCAAAATACACTCCTTATATTCTACCATGTTGTTTGTGCAGTACAACCGAAGTTCATCCGTAACAGGGTAATGCTGACCTGTTTTAGAAATGAATACTGCACCTATTCCCACGCCTTTAATATTTGTTGTTCCATCAAAGAAAATTTTCCGTTTCGCCTTCTCACCTTGTTCAGCTTATCAATATGCATCAACTCTTAATTAAGGAAGTAAGTTTTCAATGGTTCATAATCATTATTAACTAGATTCTCAGCCGAATGATATGCTAGCGCATGTGGTTTCGTTGCAGTTCGTGTCATATAGATAATGTCAAACTCCGTAAGCAAGATCTTCCACTTTGAAAGTCTCCTTAAGGGCATAGTCTTTTTAAAAATATACTTTAATAGGTCCAAGCGAGATATGAGGTAAGTAGTATAGGACGACAAATAATGTTTCAACTTCTATGCCACCCTAGTTAAGGCACAACATGTCCTCTCAGGATCGGTATCCTTTACCTCGTAAGATGTGAACTTCTTGCTGAGATAACAGATAGCCTACTCGTTTCTACCAGTAACATCATGCTGCCCCAGTATGTAACCAAAAGAATTATCCAAAACCGTCAAATATAGAATCAACGGCCTCTCTGGCTTTAGCTGGACCGATGCAGGTGGATTCGACAAATACCGCTCACCTGACATTCATCCGTCCATTTGACCATGTAATATTTCTTTAACCTATTGAAAATGGGCTCACAAGTAGTTGTGAGCTGAGCAATGATCCTGCTAATATAATTCAGCCTTCCCAACAAACTCATCACCTCAGTTTTGTTTCTCGGAGGTGGCAATTCCTAAATGGACTTAATCTTCCATGAATTCATTTCCATACCCCGACGACTGATTATATATCCCAACATCTTTTCAGGTGGCACCCTGAAAGCAGATTTTGCAGGATTGAGCTTAAGATTGTACCTGCGAAGCCTTTGAAAGAACTTCCTCAGATCCTGGACATAGTGAGACTAATGTGTAGACATCACGATCTCGTCATCCACGTACACCTCTATTTCCTTGTGTGTCATATCATGGAATATTATTTTCATTACCCTCATATAAGTGGCCCCAAAATTTTTCAAACCAAACAGCATGACTCGATAACAGTACGTTCCCCAAGGCGTGATGAATGCCGTTTTTTCTACATATTTCTCGTCCATTAAAATCTGATGATAACCCGCATAACAATCCACAAAAGAACTAATCTCATGTTTGCCACAATTATCAATCAATATATTGATGTTCGATAGTGGGAAATTCCCTTTTGGACTCGCCTTGTTAAGATCCCGATAATTGACACACGCCCTGGTCTTGCCATCTTTCTTCGGCACATGCACAACATTAGCTAACCAGGTGGGATACCGTGTAACCCGAATAACCTTTTCATCAAACTTCTTGGTAATCTCTTATTTTATCTTTACACTTACATCCGTCTAGAACTTTCTTAGCTTATGCTTGATAGGAAGGAGAGCCGCATCACTGGGCAATTTGTGAATCACTAAATCGGTACTTACACCAGGCATATCATCATATGACCATGCAAAAATATCCTTGTACTCGAACAATGCTTTGATTATCTCTTCCTTAAGTAGTGGGTTCAGATGATCACTTATGCAAAAATATCTTTGTCTTTTAGGTTAGGTTTGGGTTTTTTTTCAAAGTGAATTAATTTTTTACTAATTTACTCATAGGCCTCATCATCATCACATTCCATTTCATCATCACACTAAATTTCTTATATTGTTATTTGTGAGTTAGATTGGCTTTTAAAACTGGGCTAAAGATTCCTCATGCATGTCATGTAATTGATACCAGCATAAAAAGAACTGTACAGAAAAGAAAAAAAAGGGAAACAAAGTTAGAAATAAAGAAAGAAGAAAAATTGCATTTCACTGAATATAAAGATAGGGGACGGAACATAGCAACTGGATGACAAACCCTGGTATAATCCAGGTGAAAAAAAAGAAAATAAAACCCACTACTATGACTCCCTCCGAATTGGAAGAGGCGTAGCTTCCCAATTGTTGACATTAGCCCGTGGTCTTATATACTATATATCTGCTTTGCTCGACCCTTCACCAGACTAAATCATGTTCACTTTAGTAAATACCCTCTAAAACCTCTTTTCCAAGTTCCCATGTGTACCAATCAATGGACCAGACACCTTTGCCAGTAGTTGTTTCCCAATACTTAGCCTGACGAAGGACCTGGACAAGAAAGGGATTGGTTTGGGAAGAACCCATACTCTTTTATTCATCTTGTTGGCCCGTCTCACATCCGCCGCCATTTTCTTGAACCCTAGTTCAAAGTTGTCTAGATTCTTGGGCAAAGAAACAGGTTGAACAATACCATGGAGATTAGACCCCAGTATTTTTCTTGGCACAAACCCATTACTCAAAATCTTTGAAACCATCATGACGGTTGCATCTGCTATTCTGGGGAGTGGGATACTTTTACCCTCCGGCACCTTGTCCACCTGGACTCTATCGATGAGCTGATAACCCACAGCCTCTTATCATTATCAATCTCTATGAAGGGCACGGTGGCATCACTTATAGTGCATATGTTGTCGTTCCCATGTACCACGACCTCTTTTATACCACTCAAACATGACAATTTAATGCAGTGTAAAAGGCTCCACTTTGGCAGCGTGGATCCATGGTCGCCCCAACAGCAAGTTATAGGACACTACCGTGTCTACAACTTTAAATGCTATGGTGAACTCGACCGGACCAATTGTCAATTCAACTTTGACATCCCCCACTGTGTCCTTACCACCACTGCAAACTCTCGAAGGCGGACACTATTCATATGCACTGAATCCATTATCAGTCAACACCCGATTGACTAACGACTCATCACACTTTACTGTCAAGTAGAGAGCTCTATTATGTTCTGTACCCTCTACGGGAAATTCATCGTCAGAGAATGTCACTTTATTCACTTCAAAGATTTTGTTCGCGATTTTCTCCGATTGATTCACCGAAATTTTATCGGGGACATGAGCTTCATTCAATATCTTCATAGAGCACGGTGATGTTCAACGGAGCAACTTTGGAACTTAGAACATAGCAGATTTTCTAATATAGATGTTGCAGAACTTTCTTCTCTGATTGTGGAGGGCCATTTTTCCTTCTATGCGATAGTAGGTACTTCAATGCGAACGCATAACTCTACCCTCTCCTTCTATGCGATTTCATTTATCCTTCTGCCTTCGCACTGAACAAGTATAGCCGGTGACTCAGAGGTCCACTTCTTCTATGCGATCGCAAGGATCCTTACACGATCGCATAGGTCTGTCGTATTCTACTCCACGATCCCAACCTGGTGACTGCGTTCGCATAGACCATTTTGCAGGCCTTCAATTTTTACTTTGCGTGATCGCATCCCCTCTTATGCGATCACACTGAAGAAAATGCCTGGGCAGTTGTAATGTTTAAAAAAACAAGGGTTCTTCCATTTCTATCAAACTCAAGCTAGCGAGCTTGCTTTTGGGAGGCAAATCTTGGATAACGATAACTTACTCCCTTATTTTTATTACACACTAATCTAATCTCGAATTCAAGATTTAATTTCGGATTTTTGAATGAAAATTGGGGTAAAATTCTTAGACCTACCTTTGATGATTTTAAGGGGTATTTGACCTCCGATTTGGGTTATTTTTATATGGTTAGACTCGTGAGAGTATGAGGTTTCTCAAAATGTAAAACATTTTTGATTCCGAGACCTTGGCCTGGGGGTATTTTGGTCATTTCACCCATTTTCGCGCCTTAGCTTTAATTTTAACAGTGTAATTAGTTACTTGCGATGTTATTTACAATATGTAATTGGTTTGAATAGATTTGGGCCACTCGGACTCGAATAGTCGTGTCAACAACATTGTTTCTTAGCGGTTTGTACAAATTTAAGGTAAGTGGCTTGCCTAACCTTGTGTGAGGGACCTCTCCCCTTAGGATATCTTTGTTATTGTTTAAACGCCTTGTGCGCGAGGTGAAGGGCGTATACTTTTTCTAGTCATTGGAAATTAACCTTACTTGGCTTATTTAGGCAGTGCTTTCTTCCATATTTAATAGTTAAAAATGAAACTTCGCTTGTTTTGATTTAGGGAAAGCATGTTAGTAAAATATTTGCTATATTTGACTAAATTGAAATATTTGTTTTCCTTGGTATGCGTGCTAGTGATTAATTTTCCCTTTTTGACTAAATTTCCATATTTTCCCTTCCTTCGAAGCATGTTAGATTCTCGACTTTACTTATCATTCGCATTTGGCTTCCTTTCCATCAAACATTGATCTGTTGTGGTGGATTTACTTTTGAGACAACAGGTTAAATTACTCTTGAGACTACAGGTTAATTTCCCGGGAGATCCTCTGTTATTGGTATGTTGGGCTATAGGTTCGATTCCCGTAAGATCCTCTGATATTGACATGATGGACAACAGGTTCAATTCCCGAGAGATCCACTGATATTGACATGATGGACTACACGTTTAATTCCTGAGAGATCCTCTAACATTGATAGGACTACGGGTTCGATTCTCGGGAGATCCTCTTATATTGATATGACGGACTGCGGGTACAATTCTCGGAGATCCTCTGTTATTGGTATAAAGAACTGCGGGTTCAATTCCCGGAGATCCTCTGTTATTGATATGATGGACTGCGGGTTCGATTCCTGGAAGATCCTCTTATATTGGTATGTAAGTGGACTGCAGGTTCAATTCCCGGAGCTCCATGTGGAAATCCTCACTTTGAATGATTTTTTCTTGGGTTCGTAGTTGGTACTTGTAGCCGTTAATGTTTTAATTACTATCTTGTTAGAAATTCCGGATTTACTTCATTATCTACTATTTATTTAGTCTTACAGTATTTCTTATGTTCGTCTCTGTCACAAACCGGATTTACCCACAATCTGGAGTCGTGATGGCGCCTAGTGTCGGAGCTAGGCAAGCCAACCCTTATAATCATTTTTCACAACTTAATCTAAAACAAGTTCAATAATAGAATAGTTAATTAAAACAGTTGGAAGTCTTTTAATAACAATAGTAAAAACAAGGTGTGGAACAACTAAATATGTCTCTACCCAATATCTGGTGTCACTACTTACGGACAACTAAAGACAACTAAACACAATAGTCTGAAAGAAATACATCATATGTCTGTTTGATAAAAATAAATAAAAGCTAGAAAGAAATGGATAAAAGATACTCGGGGCCCGCGAACGCCAGCGCACTACCTCAGAGTCTCTGGACTAAAGGATCACTCCTGATCTAACGCTGTGGTCCGTAGACTGGGTCCTGACCTATGCACAACATGGCATAGAAGCGTAGTATCAGCACAACCGACCCCATGTGCTGGTAAGTGACCGACCTAACACCGGCGAGATAGTGACGAGGCTTAACCGGACTTACCACCATCAACCTGTGCATATGTAGGTAAAGAAATAGAAAATAACAAAGTCTAAACAGATAATGGGAAAGGACAATAGTAATAATCGTGTTTTACGCTCATCCTCACCTAAACAAAGATCATCAAAAAAAAAAAGATCGGCGCGACGATGTGGACAACAGTAATAATCATCCTGACAAGGAAGAACTATGCAACAACCAGTCCCGACAAGGAAAATAATTGAACAACAAGTCCCAGCAAGGGAAAACAATTTAACAACAAGTCCCGGCAAGGGAGATCAGCTCAACAATACATCCCGGCAAGGGAGAAAAGTACCAAAATTTCATTCTTTAGTTCATTGCTTCTCAACTATCACTTTATAGTTCATTTAACAAGTAATTAGCACAATTGTTCACTCCTTCTGAATTTAATAGCAATTATGACTCACGGTCATGCTAGACTCTAGCGCATGGGTAGCCGTCACCATACCTATACACCAACTCCGCATAGCACATAGAAAATCTTACCTAATCCTATTCCCTCAAGACAAAGTTGGATCAAACACTTACCTCGAATCCGAAAATAACAATTCGAAGCTCAACACCCGTGTTTCCTCTAAAATTGGACCCCGAACCAACGGTATCTAACATAAATCGATTCAATATTATCAATAAGAATCAAATAACACAATCTGATGGCCTAGAAATGCATTTCCTAGCTTACCTTCAAAAAATCAATAATCCAACACCGGGCCCACGTGGTCCAAACTCGAGGCTCTGACCAAAACCCTACCCCCCATAACCCCACGAGTTCAAGTATATTATTAGATTTTAAATTCGACCTCAAACTGAGGTTGAAATACCCAAAATTCCATAAACACTAACTAAACTCAAAGACCTTAAATTCTACGTTGATTTCATGTTTTATTGCTAGGAATCTAATGATTTAATGAAGCAATAGTGAAGAAATAATGTTAGGATTACATACCCAAAGAGTGGTGATAATTTAGGAGCTTGAAGTTTGTCAATGGAGGGTGTAAGAGGTGAGTTCGTGTGAAAATTTGGGAATAAATCCTGTTACTGGTCAATTTTAGGCTTTTAAAATCGCGGGGCGAAAACGCCTTTCGCGATCGCAGGAATGGGCACGTGATCGCGGTGAAGGAAACTTGGGAGCTACGCGATCGCATGAAGTGCACTTTGACCGCGTAGAGGAAAAGTCACTGAGGGGAAAATTATTCTATGCGATTGCATGGACTAGCACACGAACGCGGAGAAGGGGAATATGGAAGCTACACGATCGCGTGAAGGAAGCTGTGATCGCGTAGTGGCACGGACTAAAACAGTGCGATTGCGTTGATGAAACTGCGATTGCGTAGAAGGATTTCCCTGGGCAAAATTGCAGCAAAATTTGCTAAGTTTTCAAGAACTAAAACACCGCCGAACCACCCCCGAAAACACTCTCCAGCCCTCGTGGCTCCCAACCAACCACACACACTAGCTCAATATCATCCTACGGACTTGCTCGAGCGATCAAATCACCAAAATAACATCAAAATCAAAGAATCAACCTTCAAAAAACATGATTTTCATTTCTAAGTTAAAAATTTAAAAATTTCCACTTTTAGTCCGAAACACATTGAACGACGTCCGTTTTCATTAAGACTTTACAGATAGCACATAAAAGCCATTTAATATTTGTGCAGGCGTCGGAACCAAAATACGAGCCCGATACCATCACTTTTGATCAAATTTGCATTTTCATTTTTCCTTAAGCATTCTAAAAACAATTCCATAGAAAAGCTCCGTACTTGGGCCTGTGACCACGGATTTTGATTCCAGGAATACGCTTGGGTCCCAAATTTCATTGCGGATCCTTCGAGACCGTCACATCACGTGTTCGAGTCTATTTACCCAAAATATTAACCAAATTCAACTATAGCAATATAACTATGAAAATTCATACTTATTTTTAACACAGAATTCAAATATTTTCACATAAAAATTTTCCGGCTTCGCGCCCGGACGGCGCACACAATTGGAGGCAACCAAATAAGAGGTTTTCAAGGCCTCATAAGTGCAAAGAAAGGGAGAATTACGGTGATGACCCCTTTGGGCCGTCACATCCTCCACCTCTAAAACAACCGTTCGTCCTCGAATAGACAAAAGAAGGAAGTACCTGAGTCAGGGAATAGATGGGGATAACAGCTCCGCATATCAGTCTCGGACTCCCAGGTTGATGCCTCAGGAGGCTGACCTCTCCACTGAACACGCACTGAAGGAAAACTCTGCGACCTCCACAATCGAACATGCCAGTCTAAAATAGCCACCGCCTTCTCCTCATATGATAGATCATGGTCCAATTGGATGGTGCTGAAATCATACATGTGGGTGGGATCACCCTGATACTTCCGAAGCATGGATACATGGAAAACCGGATGCACATCTGATAAGCTAGGCGGCAACGCAAGCCTATAAGCCACCTTTCCCACACGGCCAACAATCTCAAATGGGCCAATATACCTAGGGCTAAGCTTGCCATTCTTCCCAAACCTCATCACGCGATTCATAAGCGATACACTGAGAAGTACTCGCTGAACAACCATGAAAGAAACGTCCCTGACCTTACGATATGCAACAGTCTTCTGCTTGGACTAAGTTGACCGAAGTCTGTCCTGAATGATCTTGACCTTATCCAAGGCTTCCTGTACCAAATCTGTACCTAATAATCGAGCCTCTCCCGGCACAAACCATCCGATTGCGGACCGACACCGCCTACCATACAATGCCTCATATAGGGCCATCTGAATGCTAGAGTGCTAACTGTTGTTGTAGGCAAATTCCGCTAAAGGCAAGAACTGGTCCCACGAGCCTCCAAAATCAATAACGCAGGCTCAGAGCATATCCTCAAGAATCTGAATGGTCCTCTCGGACTAAACGTCCATCTGGGGGTGAAATGTTGTACTCAACTGGACCTGGGTTCCCAACTCATCCTGAACTCTTCTCCAAAAATGCAAGGTAAAATGCGGACCCTGATCCGAAATAATTGATATTGGAGCCCTATGAAGGCGAACGATCTCCCTGATATAAATCTCAGCATACCTCTTGGATGAATAGTTAGTGGCAACTGGGATGAAATGCGCTGACCTAGTTAGCCTATCAACAATAACCCGTATGGCATCAAACTTCTTCCGAGTAATCGAAAGGCCAGTAACAAAATCCATAGTGATCCTATCCCACCTCCACTCGGGAAGCTCAATCCTCTGAAATAACCCACTAGGCCTCTGATGCTCGCACTTAACGTGCTAAAACTTTAGACCACAACACACACATGCAACAATGTCATTCTTCATTCTATGCTACCAATAATGTTGTCTCAAATCCTGATACATGTTCGCAGCGCCCAGGTGAATTATGTTAGATAATACGCTTAACGCTAGAGGGGGGGGGTGAATAGCGTTATAATAAAAATTAGCGTAAACTTGCGGAATTTAAAATTTGCAGGAAATAAATAAGTGCGATAAGTAAATAAATTAGAACAAACGCACCGATGTATCCTGGTTCACCACAACCCGTGGCTAGTCCAGTCCCCGAGAGACTCTCTCGAGATTTCCACTAACTTGTTAAGCCTACGGGTGCTCAACAAACCGTTACAACTTGAGGACACAAGCCTCAACAACCTTTGCTCGGAGATACAACACTCCAAGATTTCAACCAAGGAAACACAAGTTCCTTCTTACAACACAAGGGACTAACACTTCCCTTCAAGTGTACAAAAACACTTAGCACTCAAACAAGACACTCCTTGAAGAGTAGATATGAGTAAAAAGAATACGCTCAAGATCGCAACAACTTTCGTCAAGAATTTGGCTCTCAAAAGCTTATGTAATGAATATAAAATGATATGCAATAAAGTATGCAAGCTTTAGCAATTGTATGATCAGTTGTTGTGTGTTGTTCTCCTTAAAAGACTGAATTGAAGCTGTATTTATAGTTGAAAAACTTTGTATTACCGTTGCCTAATTGCCAATTAAGAATTGCTGATTTTACTCAGTGACAATCGATTGTCAAATTACCACAATCGATTGTTTGCCAGTTCTTCCAAAAATCAATCCCAAATTTTACGCATAACAATCGAATATCTAAGATCAATAATCGATTACTGGCAACGTTCAAAAAATCATTTCCAGATTTTACGTAAAACAATCGATTGTCAGAAATCTACAATCGATTACTCAGCAACGTTCAAAAAATCCTTTCCAGATTTTAATTAACACAATCGATTATAAGAAATCAATAATCGATTACTCAGCAACGTTCAAAAAATCCTTTCCAGATTTTAATTAAAACAATCGATTATAAGAAATCAATAATCGATTACCTGACGGTATTTGAAAACATTTTGGCAACGGTCATTTATACAATCGATTATACTAGGTTAACAATCGATTATATATCAGTCTTGAAAAATCAATTTAGACACTGACTCTTGACAATCGATTGTTATAGGTTCACAATCGATTATTTAATAACTTTGAAAAAGTCTGGAAGACACTGCCTCAACACAATCAATTGTCATATGTTCACAATCGATTATTTTGTGACTTTGAAAAATCTGATGGACGCTGTCTCTTCACAATCAATTGTCATTAGCTTCACAATCGATTATTTTGAGCTTTGAAAAACTTTGATTTTTTGATGGACACTGCCTCATCACAATCGATTGTCATAAGGTTCACAATCGATTGCCATGCAGATTTGAAAAATCTGATGCTCACTGCCTTAACACAATCGATTGTCATAAGTTCACAATCGATTGTCAAGCAGCTGACTTAAACATAATCGATTATCATAAGTACGTAATCGATTATCTTAGTCCAGATTTTTGAGGCATGTTTAAAAATCATTTTGACTAAAGTAAATATGCATTATTTAAAATCATTTTGCTCTAAATTAAATATGCATGATTTGTTAAAAATATTTTTACGAGAGAAGCCAAGTCTTGAGTTTAAGTTGTCGGATCAAGATCACAATTAAATACCGACTCATATAAAACTTAATCTCGATCTTTGTCTTGTGCTTGAATCTCGTTATATATCAATTTTGCGCTTGTGCTTGGACCTCGTCATATGTCAATTTGCGCATAGTTTGTCATTCATCAAAACCTACAAATATGAACACACGTTTAGTATAATGCCTTGAGAACCTGTTTCCAACAAATTGAATATCGAGAACTGTGGGCCTCCGCTAAGATCGACTCTCCAATACCATTAACATTGGGCACACAAACTTTCCCTTGCAACCTCAATATGCCATCATCTCCCAAAGTCATCTCCTTGGCACTCCCCTCTGCATCGTGTCTCTCAGGACACACAAATGGGGGTCATCAAACTACCGCTCCCGGATACGCTCCATCAATGATGAGCGAGCAACCGTGCAAGCTCGCACCATGCTAGGATCAGGAATATCCAATCTCAAAAATTTATTGGCCAAGGCCTGAACATTCGAGGAAAGTGTTCTCTGGCTGACCGAAATATATGCAAGACTACCCATGCTAGCGGACTTTCTACTCAATGCATCGGCCACCACATTGGCCTTCCCTGGGTGGTATAAACTAGAAACAACATAATCTTGTAACAACTCCAACCACCTCCGTTGTCTCCCATTCAACTCTTTCTACTTGAACAAGTACTGAGGATCTTGTGATCCGTGTACGACTCACACGTCACACCATACAAATAATGCCTCCAGATCTTCAACGCACGAACAATGGCTGCCAACTCTAAGTTATTAATTGGATAATTCTTCTCGTGGATCTTCAACTGCATCGAAGCATATGCAATGACCTTGCCTTTCTGCATCAACACTGCGCCAAGTCCGATGCGGGAAGCATTACAATATATAGTATAAGGCCAAAATCCCGTGGGCAAGATCAATAATGGTGCCGTGGTCAGAGCTATCTTAAGCTTCTGAAAGCTCGCCTCGCACTCATCTAACATCCTGAACTGGGCACCCTTCTGAGGCAATCTAGTCATCGGGGCGGTGAGATAAAAAACTCTCCACAAAACGTCTCTAGTAACCAGCTAACCCCAAGAAGCTCCAAATATCTGTAGTTGAAGCTGGTCGAGGCCAGTTGTTGACTGTCTCTATCTTCTTCGGGTCCACCTGAACACCCTTCGCTGATATGACATGACCCAGGAATGCTACTAAACTCAACCAAAATTGGTACTTTAAGAATTTGGAGTACAACTGGCTATCCTTCAAAGTATGAAGAACCACTCTGAGGTGCTGCTCATGCTCCTCCTGGCTGCGAGAGTATACCAAGATATCGTCAATGAAAATAATCACAAATAAATCCAAGTATGGCCTTAACACTCGGTTCATCAACTCCTTGAATGTTGCCGGGGCATTGGTCAACCCAAACGACATGACCAAAAACTCATAATGCCCATACCTAGTACGAAAAGTTGTCATAGGGATATCAGATGCCCTAATCCTCAACTGATGGTAACAAGACCTGAAATCTATCTTCGAGAACACCTTAGCACCCTGAAGCTAGTCCAACAAATTTTCAATCCTCGGCAGTGGATACTTGTTCTTTATTGTTACCTTGTTCAAATGCTGGTAATCAATGCACATCCTTATCGACCCATTTTGTTGACAACCAACACTGGCGCACCCTAAGGTGATACACTAGGTCTAATAAAACCCTTATCAAGCAAGTCGTGAAGCTGCTCTTTCATCTCTGGCAAGCCATGGGATATGGCGGAATAGAAATAGGCTGAGTGCCAGGAGCCAAATTAATACAGAAGTCAATATCCCTGTCGAGCGGCATACCCGGTAGGTCTGAAGGAAAAACCTAGGGAACTCCCGAAAAATAGGAACAGAGTCGATAGATGAGACCTCTACGCTGGAGTCGCTATCATATACAAAATATGCTAAACACCCTTCTCGACCATACGTCGAGCCTTGACATATGAAATAACTCTATGGGTGGCATGACCTGGGGTCCCTCTCCACTCAAGTCGGGACAAGTCTGGCAATGCCAAATTCACGGTCTTGGCGTGACAATCAAAGATATCATGGTACGGGGACAACCAATCCATCCCCAATATAACATCAAAGTCCACCATGTCTAAAAGAAATAAATCAACACAGGTCTCAAGACCCTCAAATACCACAACACAAAAACGATGCACTCGGTCAACCACAATAGAGTCACTAACCAGTGTGGAAACATATACAGGAATAACCAGAGCCTCACTAGGCAAATAGGGTGCAAAATAGGATGACACATAAGAATAAGTAGATCCCGGATCAAATAATATTGAAGCACCCCTATCATAGACCAGTATAGTACCTGTAATCACAACATCATACGACTCGGCCTCCGGTCTGGCTGGCAATTCATAACAATGGGGCTGGCCCCAACCTCCCTGAACTACATCTCTGGGAAGATCTGTTGCGGGCTGACCCATACCTTTGTCTATCCGAGATCCACCTCTACGGTCTCTCCCTTTACCTCTATGATCCCTACCACCGCATCTAGCTGGCTGGGCAGCCTGTGGATCACCTGCTGCCTGAACCGTTGGGCGAGGACCCTGCTGTTGAGAACTACTCGAGGCTCGAGGGCAATACCTGACAATAGGGGCTTGGGCTGCTGCACTGAAGAAGAAGACGCACGTGTTCTCGCCATCTGCGAAAGAACAGAGTAGAAGGACAATCAATACTTGAGAAACAGAATTGCACGACTAAAATGTGAACAATGTGAAATTTTCCTAACTGAGTAGACTCTGGGGGATAAATACACACGTCTCCGTGCCGATTCCTCAAAATCTACCGAGCTTGTCCGTGAGTTTTGTGACCCAAGTAACCTAGTGCTCTAATACCAACTTGCCACGACTCGGATCTACCCAACATCGGGAGCCGTGATGGCGCCTACTGTCGGAGCTATTCAATCCAACCATTATAATCATTTTTCACAACTTAATCTAAAATAAGTTCAATACTAGAATAATTAATTAAAACAAGTGGAAGTCTTTTAATAATAGTAGTTAAAACAAGGTGCCGAACAACAAAGAAATATCTCTACCCAGTATCTGGTGTCACTGCTCATGGACGACTAAAGAGTACTAAACACAATAGTCTAAAAGAAATACATCATATGTCAGTTTGATACAAATAAAACAAACTAGAAAGAAATGGATTGAAGAGACTCGGGGCCCGCAAATGATAGCAGACTACCTCACAGCCTCTTGACTGAAGGATCACTCTTGATCTAAAGCTGCGGTACGTAGAGTTGGTCCTGACCTGTGCACAAAAACACATAAAAGTGTAGTGTCAGCACACCCGATCCCATGTACTGGTAAGTGCCCGGCCTAACCCCGGCGATGTATTGATGAGGCTAAACCAGACTTACCACAATCAACCTGTATAGATGTAGGTGCACAAACAGAAAATAACAAAGTCTAAACAGATAATGGGAAAGGGACATTCTGGGGGTATAGCAGTTCAATTATACAATTATCAACAACCAAGATAGGAAAATGGTATAAGGAACACCAGTAAGATAAGCCAATAAAGCAAACGTTGCACGACACCACCTATCGTGTTTTTACTCTCATCCTTACCCAATTAATAGAACCACTCCATCTTATGGAGAAAATCAATAGAACCACTCCATCTTGTGGAGGAAATCAATAAGCACCACTCCGTCTTGTGGAGGAAATCAATAGCACCACTCCATCTTGTGGAGGAAATCAATAAGTATCACTCCATCTTGTGGAGGAAATCTATAAGTACACGGCATCACCCATCGTGCTTTACGCTCATCCTCACCCAAACAAAGATCACAAAAAAAAAAAGATCGCCGCAAGGATATGGACAAAAGTAATAATCATCCCGACAAGGGAGAACTATGCAACAACCAGTCCCAGCAATGGAAACAATTGAACAACAAGTCCCACCAAGGGAAAAACATTTAACAATAAGTCCCGGCAAGGGAAATCAGCTCAACAATGCGTCCTGGCAAGGGAGAAAAGTCCCAAAATTTCTTTCTTTAGTCCATTGATTCTCAACTATCACTTTATAGTTCATTTAACAAGTAATTAGCACAATTGTTCACTCCTTCCTAATCTAATACCAATTATGACTCACGGTCATGCTAGACTCGGGCGCATAGGTAACTGTCAACATACATATACACCAATTCCACATAGCACATAACAAATATTACCTTATCCCATTCCCTCAAGCCAAATTTAGATCAAACACTTACCTCGAATCCGAAAATAACAACTCAAAGCTCAACAACCGCCTTTCATCTAGAATTCGACCCCGAACCAACGATATCTAACATAAACCGATTCAATATTATCAATAAGAATAAAAAACACAATCCCATGGCCTAGAAATGCACTTCCTAGCTTACTTTAAAAAGTACAATAATCCGACTGCGGCCCACGTTGTCCATACTCGAGGCTCGGACCAAAACCCAATCCCCCATAACCCCACAAATTCAAATGTATAATTACATTTTAAATTTGACCTCAAATTGAGGTTGAAATACCCAAAATTCCATAAACCCTAGCTAAACCCAAAACTCCTAAATTCTAATTTGATTTCAATTTTTATGGCTAGGAATCTAATGATTTGATGAAGGAATATTGAAGAAATAATGTTAGGATTACTTACCTAAAGAGTGGTGATGATTTAGGAGCTTGAAGTTCGTTAATGGAGGGTGTAGGAGGTGCGTTTGTGTGAAAATTTGGGAATAAATCCCGTCCGCTGGTCTGTTTAAGGCTTTTAAATCATTGGGCAAAAATGCTTTTCGCGATCGCAGGAATGGGGACGCGATTGCGGTGAAGGAAACTTGGGAGCTACGGGATCGCGTGAAGAGTACTGCGACCACGTAAAGGAAAAGTCACTTAGGAGTAAATTGTTCTACGCGATCACGTGGACTAGTACGCAAATGCGGAGAAGGGGAATCTGGAAGCTACGCGATCGTGTGAAGGAAGCTGCGATTGCATAGTGGCACGGACAAAAATGGTGCGATCTTGTGGATGAAGTCGCGATCGCGTAGAAGGATTTCTCTGAGCAAAATTGCAGCAAAATCTGCTATGTTTTCAAGAGCTAAAACACCCCGAACAACCCCCCAATTACACTCCTGAGCCCTCAGGGCTCCCAAACAACCACACACACAGACTTAATATCATCCTACAAACTTGCTCGAGCGATTAAATTGCCAAAATAACATCAAAATCGAAGAATCAACCTCCAAAACTCATGATTTTCATTTCTATGTTCAAAACTTTCAAATTTTCCACTTTTAGTCCGAAACACATCAAACGACGTTTGATTTCAACCAAACTTTACAGATAGCGCTTAAAGCCCATTTAAGACATGTACCGGGCGTCGGAACCAAAATATAAGCCTGATACCAGCACTTTTGATTAAAGTTTCACTTTCATTTTTCCTTAGCATTCTCAAAAATAATTTCACAGAAAAGCTCCGTACTTGGACCTAGGACCTCAAATTTCGATTCCGGGAATACGCCATAGTCCCAAATTTCATTACAGACCCTCTGGACTTTCACATTACGGGTCCGGGTCCGTTTACGCAAAACATTGACTAAAGTCAACTATAGCATCATTAGTATCAAAATTCATAGTTTTCTTTTGACACAGAATTCATAATATTTTCACATAATAATCTTGCGGCTTCGTGCCGGGACTGCGCACGCATATCGAGACAACTAAATAAGAGGTTTTCAAGGTCTCAAAAGTGCACACCTTTGGGTCGTCACAGTCTTAGTAGGGCCTCAACCTTCCTCGTCACTACTCCATCAAGGTTAGGTTTGGCACTTACTGAGTACCTCTTGTGTACTCATGCTACTCTTCTGCACACTTTAGTTGGGCAGACCAGGTACTTCTAGTCAGGCGCGCTATCAGTGATATTAGGAGCGACACTTGGAGATTCGAGGTATACATCTGTCACGTATGCAGAACCGATGAGTCTCTTTCTATTATGTCTTAAATAGTAGTTTCAGTCATGTACTCACACTCCTGGATGTTAGCGTTGTATGTTATATTTTTCTCCTAGCCTGTGTTGCCCGTGGGTTTCCGGGTTTGGGAGGTTTTACGTTATTGGTTCGAAGTGTATGTGCCAAGCGGCACCCTATACATTTTTATATTATTCCGTTTTATTTACCGTTTTCGTAAAGATTGTTGAACTTCCACGACGTGTCAGGCTTACCTAGTTGCGAATATTAGGTGCATTCGTGACAGGCTCACGATTGGTGAACTAGGGTCGTGGCAAAAAACCATGGAGGTTATATCGATGGCATGCTAGTAAAATCACAACATGCAGAGGATTACTTTTAACATATGTCAGTTACATTTTAGATTCTCCATAAATTCAATATGAAGTTAAACACCGATAAATGTGCGTTCGGCGTATCGTCATGTACGTTCTTGAGTTTCCTTGTTTCAAATCGTGGAATTGAAGTAAATCCCACACAAATTAAATCTATTGAAGAAATACTGGATATACTCACGAGTAAAAAAGAAGTGCAAAGGTTAACATATAGGACATCAGCGTCGGGAAGATTTATTTCTAAATCTTCAGAGAAAAGCTTTAGGATCTTTTTAGTTTTAAAAAAAGGTAAAAACAATTTGAATGGACTGAAGAATGTCAACAAGCACTCAAAAATTTTAAAACATACTTATCAAATCCACCTTTATGGCTAAACCGAAGGATGTGGAAATGCTGCTCATCTACCTCGTTGTTTCAGAAGCGGCGGTAAGTGATGTACTAGTTCGAGAAGACAAAGGTAAATAATCTCCGATTTATTATGTTAGCAATACTTTTTGGATGCTAAAAGTCGGTATCCTCATTTACAGCAATTTGCGTTAGCATCAATTATGGCATCAATAAAATTAAGGCCTCATTTTCAGTATGATTCTATTTTCGTAGTAACTACTTACCATTTATGTAATATACGACATAAGCAAGATTTATCGGGTAGGTTAGCTGAATTGGTTATAGAACTAAGTGAATATGACATCATATATCAACCTAGAACTATAATCAAATTACTTGTTTTAGCAAATTTTGTTGTAGAGTTCAGCGCAGGCATGGTTCCAGAAGCATAAAAAGAATTGCAGGTATTTAACGGGTCTAATCTAGGTATTTGGACCTTGTTTAACGATGGCTCTACAAATGTAAAAGGAGCTGGGTTAGGCATTGAACTAATCCTACATGCAGGAGAGACTATACGAAAAGCCATAAAATATCACCCTATTACTAATAACGAGGCAGACTATAAAGCTGTGATTGCAGGTTTAGAATTGGCAAGAAAGCTCGGAATAGAACAAGTCATAATCAAAAGTGACTCACAATATGTAGTCTATAAATGCTAGGGACTTATATAGCTAGAAAGGCGAGGATGAAACTTATTTGGAAAAGGCATTATATTTGATTAAGCAATTCTAAACTTGGAAAATCATGGAAATACCGAGAGACAAGAATGTCGAATCAGATATAATTAACTAATGAAGAGAATGCTTATATAGTTAATTTGTTTCATTCAGTACTCGACCAAGATAAATATGAGGTAAATTTAAAAAATTCAGCTTGGGATTGGAGAAACGAGATGGTCAATTTCTTACAGTATGGAATACTACTTGAAGATAAGAAAGAGGCGTAGGCACTTGGTCGAAAGGCTGCTCGTTATTGTTTGGATCGAGGCTATTCATATCGAAAAATATTCGGTGTCCCTCTAAAAGGCGTCTCGGACCTTCTCAAATAGAGTATATGATGAGAGAAGTACACGAAGGGCATTATGAAAATCATACTGGTGGAAGGTCCTTGATGAAAACTTTAATTAGAGAAGGTTGTTACTGGCCAAAAATTCAAGAAGAGGCAGAAACGTTTGTGGCCAAATGTGACAAGTGCCACAGATAAGGTAACATTATGTATCGACCAGCAGAGTTATTACATTTGATTGTTACACTATCTCCTTTTATAGAGTGGGGGATGGATATTGTGGAACCATTGCGACAAGCCAAAGGCAATGTACGATTTTTGCTAGTACTCACTAATTATTTTACTAAGTGGGTGGAAGCGGGTGCATTCAAAAAGGTACGAGAAAAAGAGGTTAGATATTTAATTTGGCGTAACACCATATGTTAGATTGGAGTTCCAAAAAAAAACTTCTGTAATAATGCTCAAAGTTCATAGGTGCGCAAATCACAGAATTTTTTTAATGTTGGCAAGTTGAAAGGATAGCTTCAACACCTTATAATCCTGTGGAGAATGTACAAGATGAATCAACGAATAATGTCCTTACTAATAGCTTGAAGAAAAGACAAGAGTATTCAAAAGGAAAATGGCTAGAAATGTTACCCGGAGTCCTGTAGCTTACAAAACGACACTGAAAACAAGTACGGGAAAGACACCATTTTAACTTGTGTATGGTGATGAAGCATTAATTCCAGTTGAAATAGGAGAGTCAATTACTAGGTACACCCAAGAAATCGAAGAGTCAAATGAGGATGAGATGTGGGTAAGTCTTGATCTTCTTGAAGAAAGGAGAGAAACAACTTTGATAAGGATGGCTGCGCCAAAACAAATTATTAAGCAATATTACATTCAGAAAGCTCTGCTTAGGTACTTCAAGATTGGGGACTCCGTACTCAAGAAATTTTTTCAATACACAAGAGCAGCCAATACAGGAGAGTTGAGTCCAAATTGGGAAGGACCTTACAAGGTTTGAGGCATCCCTGACAAATATGGATATGAATTAGAAACCATGGATGTCAAGGTTCTGCCCTCGATTTGGAATGATGTTCATCTAAAAAAGGTCTTACTCTAAGGAAAGAAATACCCGCGGTCATGTATCCGTCAATTACGCTTTTTATTTTGTGCAATTAAAATTATACTAACAATTTTAGATGATCGGAAAAAATATAACATGCACCAAATGATGATATTAGACTTGAAAGACACGTGAATGTAACATTATTCCCGGTCTAGGATTACAACTTTTCTGATGGAAATTTGAAGGGTTAAGCAGTCATCATCTAAATTATATTTTCGTTGGAGTCCCGTATGTTTTCCTTTTTTAGGTAAAGGACCACACGAAAGGAAATATCAAGTGCTCGATATTTCATATTTCAAAACTAGAACACTTGGGGGGCTATATATATAAATGAGAAAAAGTCAAGGAAGACTTGAAATAGACAAAATTCAAGTAAAGTTTAAAGTCTACCCAATAAATTGAAAGTTCTAATGAAAAATGCAAGCATGATTCAAACCTATGAATAATACACTCATGGATGTTAAATTTCAAAAATTTACGAATGTATAGGTCAAGGGAAAATATTTTATGACGGGTTACCAAGTTATATCCTTGAATTTTTCACTAATCTGTTATAAAGAAAACAGTTATTAAAAGGTTATGGATGATACTTAAATACGTGGAAAGTATTATTTAAAGTACGAATAATAAAAGAAATTCTTCAAGGTTAAAGAAACACGTGTATTCCTGTTTCTTTATTCGTATGTTTACACTATTATGACGTTGAGACATCTTCTTCATTAAGTGTTATATATAAAAGGGTCCTCTTTTATAATTCATGCTTGTTCAAGAAGTCATGAAATCAACAGAGAATTTTTAAATGAAAAAGTTAAAATAGCAAAGGGTAAAGGAAAAACCCAAATATGAAAGTTAAGTGAAAAATAAAGCCTCAAACTTATAAAGAAAAGGCTAGGGAAAACAACTAAGAGAGTAAAACAGAAACTCGAAATAAAGATTTTATTAAATTGGACAAAAAATTTTATAATATGTCATAATAGCATGGTAAAAACTAAGTATGAACTTAGTTAAAACCTAATTTTCTTTACCAAAATCCCCAAAACAGACTATCGGCAAAACCTTAAAAATGTCACCCCAAAATAAGACCAGGGGTAGACCACCAAGTATTCCACCAACCAAAAAAAAGACAAATAAGTCAACACTTCAAATATTCTTGAACTTTCACTGAGGAGTACAATCTGAACCAGTAATGGCATCATCAAGACTAGGATGGCCAACTTGAGCAGAAGGAGGTTGAACATTCCCTTAACCGGGAAAAACTTCATCACCCTCGGGAGTGTCAGCCATATGTGAAGAAAAACTCTAGCTTTGCTTGATTTTCTCAATTGTTTCTTTGATGTTTGTTATCTCAGCATCCAAGTTAAAATCTTCTTGGCTTGCCTCTATTAGAGTATCATGGCGTGCATTCAAAAAAATCCAACTTATTTCAACGGCAATCTAGTCCTCAAAGGATTCATAGTCTCTTTCTCAGTACTCAATCTCCTTCTTAAGTTCGTCCTTCTTCGTTAAGGAAGAATCATAAGAAGCATGTAGAGGGGCAAGTGAATTCTCCAAAAATCGAACTCTATCATAAGATATTCAGAGTTCCTCTTGAGCTTGGGTGAGTGTTTGAACAAGCTCATGTCACGACCCTAAACCTAGACCCGGTCGTGATGGAGCCTTTCCTGAAGAAAAGGCAATCCCACAAAATTAACAGATATAATAATTCATAATTAAGTCATTATTATTAATAAACCCAAAAAAGATTGAAATATATCAACTGCATAAACAAACACAGCCCCACATCATGGTGTCACCGGTTATGAGAATATAAACATGTGCCTAAGAGTCTGAAAGGGTTTATATAGTGTATTACAGAACTAGAAAAAGAAAGTAAGATAGGAGAGAGAAACAGTGGGCTGCAAACATTGCACCTACGTAGCGGACTCCGAATAACTAGCCGGGAACAAATCAACCCTCACTAGCAGGACACGAAGTTCCTGAATCCGCACACAGGGTGTAGGGAGTAATGTGAGTATGCCAACTCAGTGAGTAATAAAAATAAATGAAGGATGAGCGATAAGAAGTCACATAATACACAACAACATATTATAAAGAGGCAGTGTAAAACCAATACAAAGCAATAAAGCAGTGAAACCTTATAAAAACACCTTAGTTAATTATAAGCTTCTTTAAAACACCTTTTTAACAGTTAAACCAGTAAATGAAAAGCAGTGAGAAAATATAAACACATAAAATAAACCCCTCGAGCATAATATCAATAGGATCATCCCGTCGAAGAATAACATGGAACAACACCAGCCCCTCGGGCTATATTACATATCACGCTGCGTACCTGTACTCAGTGGGGTTGTAAAGTCTCCGGGAGGGCCCTTACAGTCCAAGGAAAATATCAAGCCATCTCGTGCCATAATTAGATATGCTATCAGCCTCATATCCAGCAACCTTGTGGCGTACAACTTAGGCCCTCGGCCTCATAATGTAATCAGTAAACATTGTTCCGACGAGAAGCCCTGTTGATGCCCTATTTTTCCAAAAAAAAAAAAATTTATACTCAAAAGTATTCTCAAAAATAGCATATATAAGCATCAACAAAGGTACTGGAATTTTTCCACATTTTTTAAGAATTTTTAAATTAATTTATGGCCTATTTTTGAACTATAAAATCAAATAATTATTTCCAATTTTTTTTTATTTTGGTGAATAATTTATTTTATTCTCTAATATACAAAAAATATAATTTACATAATTTTACAAATTCATTTGGTATTTCTAAACTAAAATTGCATGAAATTGCAATTTTAGCCTATTTCTCGATTTAATGGCTCTTTTAATCATCAAATCATTTCCAATATTTTGAAATTATTACTTATGCAATGTTTATTAACTCATCATTTTTATTTGATTTTTAAACAACAATCACTATTTTATAAAATTTAAAATTCGAGAAAATTAGCAATTTAAATTATAGCCTTCTTTATTTTAATTATAGCCCTAATTCCAATTTCCAATTATACTACCCAATTTTATAAATAACCCGACCCAGAGCAAATTAATCTAACCCGCCAGAAACCCCCTTTGGATCAAGACCGTTGATTATTTAAATCAACGGTCCACGCAGCCCATTACCTTAATTAAACCAAATACACCCCTAACCCTAAACATTTCACATAGACCATCGCCTATGTATCCCCCTTGTTCCTAAAACGCTCTCAAACCCCCTGAAACCCTAGCCCTCCTTCTACCAATTTGCGACCTCGTTTAACCAGAAAACATTGCTTCCCAAGTTTCATGCAACCTGTACTCACCCCTCACTCCCTTCTATTACCCCTTTGTTTAAAGATAAAAGTCATATCTCGAAGACCACCGGCTCAGAGGTCCTCCGTTGTCGACTCAAAATCAGTCCGTTCCAGGCATCTCGTTCTCCAGGATTTTCTCAGAAACCCTAGGTAGCCAAGGTTTTCTTCTTTATTTGTCTTTACCATCTACTTCAGATCTAAGTTATTTTCTAAGGCTTTAATGTTTTTTCCACTTTTTTTACCAATTTTATTTTCAAGCTATTTATCTTCCTAAAACTAGGGTTTCTCCGATTTTTCTTTCATTTAACTACTCTACTGTCATTTCTTAATTTTTGTTGTCACTTGTGAATGTTTTACCTACGATTCCATGTAATTTTTCCTTTACCTAGGGTTTTCTAGTGACTCTCCACGGTACTTTTGTTATTGTAAGTATTTGTGTCCTTTCCGAGTTTGTCTACCTAAGTATTTTTACCTTCTTATTTACATTTTTGAAATGTGAGGAAACCCTAGAATTTGGGGTTTTCGAGTTTGTGTATAATTGCCTGTTTCCTGTCTGATTCTTAAACCCTAACTGTTTGAGTCCTTTTCGTGCTTCACATTTCTTGCTAAGCTCTGCAAGAATTTTTAATCTGCTTCATACTTGTGTTCTTGTGCTCTTTGATTACATGATTATTCTAATAATTTCAGCCTTCCATGTTTGAATTTGTTCATCTCTTTATAGTCATATTTTCTCCTTTCAAATAACCCTAATTTTAGGGTTGATTTTCTATGAACTTATTTAATTTCCCATCTTGGACTTATTCTTAGACTGTATTCGAATAACAGTTTCCTTGATTCACAATGTGATTGATGATTCTATTTACCTTATTTATTTAAACCGTGTGTATTTAAAAAAAAACCTTATATGTATTTACCCTTTATTTTACAACTCATTCTTGATTTTCATCCCAAAAATAGAACCTTGTTTATTTACCTTAAGTCTGGTTCCTTAATTAAAGGGAATCATTTCCCTAGTTGATTGTGATTGATACTAAGTTATTATCTTGCCTTGATGGCTACTTATTTTCAAACTATAACCCCCCCTCACTTTAGCACAGGAACATTTTCACAAGTTCACACTCACAAAAACTCTCTCTTATATTCTCTTATTGTTCTCTGCTGCTTGTTCTGCTGCTCGAGTTTAGTCAGTTGAAAGCCAACGATAAACTATAAGGTCATATCTACACTATCTCCTTTACTATTGGAATTTGCAAACTGGTAGGTCCATGATTTAAATGCTATCTCCAAAACTATATGTTTGCTTATCCTTTTTCATTTGTCATGTTTACGTTCATTAGGTAATTAAATTTCAGCATGCACATCCCTATCCCATATCCCTATGTTTTGATTATGTATGCTTACATGAGTGCTTTTATGTATATCCCTTACCCCAAGTCCACATAGTTTAATTCTGTTTGCTACAAATGCTTTCATGTAATACCCCTTTCCTTTAATTCCCCTTTGCATGTGAGTATTGTTTTGGACTAGGGTGGCATTCCATTGCCACCCCTAGTTTAGAACCAGGTTTTTCTACACCTATACTAAAATCATTCCCATTCCCTTAACCTCTATTATGTGTTGAGCTTGACTCAGGTCCGATGGTGTCCAAATCACTATACAGACCTAAGTCTGACTTTTTTAAGTTTGCTCTTATTTGTTCAGGCCATGTAAAGGTTCAGGGGTGTGCCTGTCCCATTCATGGCTAGGTATGACCACCCTTTGCTTTGGTCTTCCTCTAATCCCTCACTCTTACACTTACTCTTACTTCTTTAAGTCATACCCCTTCTGGTAAGCCATGCTTAGGGACCCTCGAGCTCCCCTGAACTTGGATGCCTAAGGACTTGTAATTCATATTGCGCTACTCTAATCATTCTTTAGGGTGTAAGCATTGCCTGGCTTCCTAAAAGCACTTGGAAATTTGAAACACTCTAAGAGAAAGCCTTGGAATCTGTAGCCTGGATTATGTGAAATGCACGTATTGGACATTAAGGTTGCTTTGTTCTTCCTTTGGTCGGTTTTAGATTTGATGTATTTATTTCCTTAGTCTATTCTTTCCACTTTAGTAACAAGACTTGTAAAAGAATTTGGGGATATAGTGAAAAGGGTATGGTAGGGGTTTGTGTTGTTGCATAAATCAATGACTATAAATCATGTCTATAGTATTTCAATATTGCATTCCATATAAAAATCATGTGTATAGTATTTCAATATTGCATGCCATCTAGAAATCATGTCTATAGGATTTCAATATTGCATCTCATCTAGAAATCATGTGTATGAGATTTCAATATTGCATCCCATCTAGAAACCATGTCTATAGGATTTCAATATTGCATTTCACTTAGAAGCCATGCCTATAGGATTTTAACATTGCATCCAGAAATCATGCCTATAGGAACTACATAAAAAACGCTATGCAAACAGTAGGTCCCCTAATCGTTCTAAAAGCAGCAACAAATGAATGTGTAGATATCATGCTTATAAGGTTCAAACTCACCTAATTTGTTGAACACATTAAATAGAAATTGTCCAATGTTGTCTATTTTGAAATCTGGCCAAATCTGTCTTTTACACTATTTGGAATCTATAGAGTCTTTAAAATTCCAAATTCGAATCTTTCTGAAAAGGACCTTTTTTTGCCTTCTGCCTAAATTTACACTTCGATGATTTTTTGAAAACTTTTACTCAGACCATTTTACTTAAGCACTTCGGCTAGTTTTGTATGCCGTTTCCGAATTTTCTACAGACTTCAAATTCCTGTTTCTTAAACTTCTCTTTATAGATTTTTGTCTAGAATTAACGCTTTCTGAAATTACTGGTTTTAAACTACTTTAAGTTTCAACAAACCGGACCCGAGGGGCTCAAAGCAGATTTATTAGCTAACTTTATGTGTTAAACTAATCTTCATTATCAGATTTAAGCTTAAGACCAAATCAGTAATTGCAAGTCATGCTAAACTAATTGATGTACGGTTTAAGGGGCTTATGTGAAACCTTTGTACGTTCGTTTACTTCCCTTATGTGCTTTTTGTTTTGATTGATGCCTTAGCATTGTTACCTTTAAACTCCATATATGCCCTCATCCCTTTCCCCCCTTTCAGGATTAGAAGTCCAAATACCCCGGGACTAATAGGTCAGGATGGTTATTAGCATGCAATAAGTAAACGAGACTGAACACGCTTAAATACATTAACAGGGTGAAAGGGTAGAATATAGAGATGATGACAATGCACTAATATCATAAAGCGATCCTTCTTTGGGAACATGTGCGGGATATTGCATCGAATGATCCATATTATAGTTAAACCTAGGACCCCCTTCACTTTCTTTTTCTTTGTTTAAATGTTTTCTCTAAAATTCTCTTTCACTTGTGCTACGCTTCTTTCAAAATTGTCACCTTGCTCGTATTCTATATACGCAAACTTTGCTTATTTATTTCTATGCTTCTTAAACTCACATCTAATCAAGGTCGAGAACCACACTTGTCGATCTTGAGGGGTGCCTAACACCTTTTCCTCGAGATAATTTCAAGCCCTTACCCGAACTCTGGTTTTCTTGGAAAAATCTTTTTTTTTTCTTAACGTGTCCTAATGCACTATAATCATTAGGCGGAGACTTTTCAAACTCCATAGCCCAATTCCCAAAAGGGGATACGAGTTGTTTTTCCCATAATGTCGTAAACCGATTTTTCTTTTAGGGAAAAAGGGGGCGTCGACAGCATGGCGACTCTGCTGAGGATTTTCTTTAAGGCTTTTACCATTAATTGCTTTTGTGACATTATTTGCTTAATTAATCACATTTATTTCCTGTCTTTGATTATTTCATCACAACTACTAACTTGACTCTTCATGTCTTTTCTTTCCTTTAAATGCTTTCTTTACTTCTTTATTACTTCAATACTGTTTTAATTTCGAGCAATCATTGTAATCATTTATCTTATGAACGTGAAAATACATGTAATTTGTTTTGTTTTTGTATTTGCATATCTCAACATCATATTCCACTTGTACCAAAATAAATCCTATAGCACCACTTATAATGAGTGCTTGCGCCCTTCAAATATTATAAAGCCCCTAAATATGGCAAAAGCAGACTTGCGGTAAAACAAGTCGATCAACAGTGTGGTCGACGGTTCGACACCTTTCCCTCTTGAGTTCTCCGCTCAAGGGTACCTTGTCTAGCACTTCAAAAATAGAATCCTTACTCCATTAAACAGTTCAAGCATCATGTTCAACCCTAGCCGAGTCAGTTATGTTGTCCGCATAATGACTCATTAAGATAGCCTAAACCAGTGTACATCGGGTTTCCTGAAACCCAAATGGACACATTCATATTATGTGCCTTAATTTGGAGAACTAAATGCCTTTTGCTATTTATTGTTTAAACAGTCCAGTCTGGTGGGGTTAAGGGCCTAACACTTTGTTTTGTAGAAAAATGAGGCACGAGTCCCCAGATTCGGTATGGTATCCAACATCCACCCAAGGTTGCTGAGCTAGTGGGAAGATCTTCATAGCAGTAACCGAACCCTCGTTCGTAAGCACTTAGAGAATTTTCCCACACTTTTGGAAATCCAACCCAACAACAAAATCATTGAGGCTGCCACTTTGTTTTGGAATGGTAATCGATTAGTGTTCCGTTTCGGGGATTTGAAAATGACCCCTTTACTAGAAGAAATAGGGGGTGTAGCTAGCATCCCTTGAGAAATGCCGGGTTTCCTCTTGGGGGAGAATCGCAAAAGTTTAGATTTTCTTAAAATTATGGGACTTTAGAAAAATCCCGACCTTTCTTGCTTGAAGGACTTTTACATACCATTGACTTCATATACGAGAGATATGGCCACGGTAAGTCCTATCGCACCTACATGGACTTATTCGCTCTCACCTCTTTGGGGCATATTCACATAAGGGTATTTGTGTTCATGTTTTGCTTCTTGGGCATGGTAATTTTCCCTATGAACAAGGGTAGGGTCCACATCAGACTAGCCATGGTTACTAAGAGTTTGATAGAAGGGATCGACGGGCAGTCCTTTAGCATAGTACCTATGATCCTCGCTGAAATCTACCGAGCCTTGGGAAAGTGTCAACAATGGGCTCCACATTTCAAGGGTTGTAATTTGTTACTTCAACTATGGCAACTAGAACACCTTTATAAAGGCGACTACAGACAGGAAATCACACACAGGGATTGGGATGACCATATCGCTTTGCATCATCTGAAGCGAATGAGTTTCATGCCCAATATGTTCGCTCAGAGAGGACGAAAGTGGATGGGTAGAGTTGTTCCATAATATAAAGGAAGAAAAAATTCATGGGATGTTCGAGTGGTTCCCAATAGGGGAATTCATTTTCCGTTCTCGAGATGCACCATTCCTTATACTCATCAGCCTGAGGGGAATCCATCCTTACTTCCCCCCCCCCACCCCTCCGAATACCCAGGCAAGCTGGAAATAAACAAATTATACCCGTGGTAGAGAAAATGGGTCATTTTAACGCCGACTTTCAAAATGAAGATAACCCGCACAGGTGTCGCGCTCAAAATAAATGGCAGTGAAAGCTCGTCTTAGGGAATGATTCAATTGAACCGGACAGGTATCATGACGGGTGTGTGTCGCACTACACAGGTTGGTTGGAAGATCATTACATTTGTTGGGTCGTTCAGGATTCGTCCTCGGTCACAGGATTATTGATGAGAAAACTAAAGCGTAATTCAAATACAATCAAGTGCGCAAGAGGATGAAATAATGTGAAAATGAACATCGGGAAATACATGAAGCCCACGAGAAGCTAACCAACGAGTGGAAAGATATGGATGTCAATGCAAACAACCGTTGGGGGTATTGGGAGAAAGGTCTAATGGAGTTGGGAGGGAAGTTCTTAAAAGGGATTGAAGACTGCCAGAATGCTGAAGGAAGCGCGGGCAGAGATCTGGCTCAAGCCTACCTACTGTTAGGGATGCACGAGTTGATGCGGCTATGCGATAGAGGCAAGAATACCGAATCTCGGGAAGGTCCTTCTGGGACCAAGTAGTTAGGATTTTTATTCTTCTGCATGTAATAAGGCCGCTGGCCATTACTAACGTCTTTATCATTTAGATGTTTAGACTCGTTTTTTATTCATCAATAAAATAAGGAATTTAGCATTCTAAGTTCTCCAAATTTTATTTGTCGCTAGGCCTAGCTCGGCACAATGGGGCACCTAAATTGGGAAGTGATTTATATTCGCGCACAATGTGTTTAAATATTGCAATATTATTTATCATAATCCACACTAACTTTTTACCTTTTTTGTTTTTCTTTTATTTTTATTCCCCTCCCCAAAGGTTAGTTCGTGCATTCGGGAACCATCACCATACTCCACAAGATCAAAGGGTCCTCCACCTCATCCTCATCCTAGTCCTACTAGAAACAGGAACAAAGGCAAAATGGGAGATACAAGTGCTAGGAAAGAACTTGAAGAAGCTTCTCAGAATGCTTTAATCACCAAAGAAACTGTTGCTCATCTGGAGTATACTTTTTTGAGGTACCGAGAGGAATTGGACCAAGTTAAAAGCTGTCAAGCCTTAAAATCACTCTTTTTGCACCCGATGTTAGCACATAGAACCCCCCACTAGCACAAAACATCCTACAACCTCCAGTGCAACCCACTCATAACACTCCATTGCACCCTCTTCAACACACCATAAAAGACCATAACATTCCAATCTTTGTGGACACTATGACGCATTACAGTCAGCCTATAGCCATTGCAGTCGAGGCAGAAGACAAGAGTTCCCTCATTCAAAATTTGGCCGCTAAAATCAAGAAGTTCACTAGCCAGGTTCATGGGTTCGAAGCTCTCTAGAATCGCGAGGTAGACTCCTTACCCCGATCCGAAATGATAGGTACCGGCACCCCATGAAGGCAAACAATCTCCCGGATGTAGATCTCAACTAACCTCCAGGATGAATAAGTGACAACAACATGAACAAAATGCGGTGACTTTGTCAGCCTATCAACAATGATCCAAACTACATCGAATTTCTTTCGAGTCATCGGAAGTACAGTAACGAAATCCATGGTCATCATCTCCAACTTCCACTCGGGAAGCTCAATCCTCTGAAACAATCAAACAGGCCTCTGATGCTTATACTTATCCTGGTGACTGATCAAACATCGAGCCACATAACAACTATATCTTTCTTCGTCCTACGCCACTAATAATGCTGCTTCAGATCCTGATACATCTTCGCGGCGCTAAGGTGAATAGAATACCGGGAACTGTGGGCCTCCGCTAAGATCAACTCTCGAATCCCATCAATATTTGGGCACCGCAAACTTGCCCCTCCAATCTCAAAATAGCATCACCATCTAAGGTCACTTTCATGGCACCTCCTCATTGACCGTGTCTCTCAAGACATACAAATGGGGATCATCAAACCGCCGATCATGGTTAAGCACCAATAATGAAGAACGAGCGACCGTGCAAGCTAACACTCGACTAGGCTCAGAAATATCCAACCTCACAAATCGATTGGCCAAACCTTGTACATGCAGAGCAAGGGCCCTCTGACTAACCAGATTAAAAGAAAGACTGCCCATACTAGCTGACTTCCTACTCAAAGCATCGGCCAACATATTGGCCTTCCCTGGGTGGTATTAAATTGCGACATCATAATCTTTCAACAACTCCAACCACCTTCTCTGCCTCAAATTCTACTCCTTTTGCTTGAACAGGTTCTGAAGACTCTTGTGATCAGTGTACACCGCACACGTCAGTTGTACAGATAATGCCTCCAAATCTTCAATGCACGAACAATGGCTGCCAACTCTAAATAATGAACCGAATAATTCTTCTTGTTTATCTTCAACTTCCTTCAAGAAAGAGCAATGACCTTGTCATCCTGCATCAACACTACACCAAGCCCAATGCGAGAAGCATCACAATAGACTCTATAAGGCCCTGAACCTATGGGCAAAACCAATACCACTGTCATAGTCAGAGCATTCTTCAGCAAATGAAACCTCACCTCACACTCGTCCTACTATCTGAACTGGGCACCCTTCTGGGTCAATCGCTTATCGGGGCTGCAATAGCCTGCCAACCCCGTTCTCTGTAGCTAATGCTGGTTGAGGCCAGTTCTTGACTACCTCAATCTTCTCCAGGTCCACCTAAATACCCTATGCTAATAAAATGTGACCCATAAATGCAACTGATCTCAACCATAACTCACACTTAGCGAACTTAGAATATAACTAACTATCCTTTAGAGTCTGAAGAACTACTCTTAGGTGTTGCTCGTGCTCCTCCTGTCTACGGGAGTATATCTGAATATCATCAATAAAGACTATCACGAACAAGTACAATACGGTCTGAACACTCGGTTCAACACCAAAAATCAAAAAACAGGAAGTAATGGATCAATAAAAGAAGGGAAACATGTTGTCGGGAGATACCATTTTCAAACAAGTAATCTCAAATAAATAAAGAAACAATAAGGTCAGAATAGCAATAAGGATCAGAACTCACAAACTTGCACGGCATAACCCTTCAGCTTTTACTCTCGTCCACACCAAATCAATCATATCAATATTTATGTGCAGGGCATCATCCTTCGTACTTTTACTCTCTTTTCTCACAATATTGTCAATGCATATCAGTACGAAATGGTACATCGTACGGCACGAAATCACCCTTCGTGCTTTACACTCTTTCTTGACATAAACAAAGAATGCACGACATGAGGCGAGGGAATAGATACACAATAATAAAAATTCCGACAAGGGAAAACACAAGTAAACTCTTAAATCCCGGCAAGGGAATAACAACAATAACTTTCTCATCCCCGCAAAGGAGATAATCAATATACGAAAATAACCCAGCAAGGGTACAATTAATGATCTTTCCTCGTTCTTTCATTTCTACTCATCACTTTTATTACCACTTTAGCCAATGCTCCAAAGGGCACAATGATTCATATTCATTCTCATTTAAGATAATAACTTGAGAAAATGCTCGAACGAGTTCAATAATTCAAAAACTTCTCAATTTATCATATTACTTGAGCCAATGCTCCACTACGTTCAAGTTCATAGCCCTTTCCACAAATTTGCACAACCAATAGAATTTATCTCTAAGGCAAGAAATATACATCATGACTCAATTATTCACAATTCATCGACTCGCGGCCATGCTAGACACCAACGTATGGATACTCGTCACCATGCCTATATGTCGTACTTCACATAAAATAAGTAGCTAATAGGACTCAACTCCTAATCCTACAAGCTAAAGTTGGATCGGACACTTACCTCGATGCTTCAAAATCGACTAAAGCCTCAAGTATAGCTTTACCCCTCGATTCCATGACAAAACTGCTCATTCTAGTCACAAATTACTTAAATACATCAACAAATTCTAATTGAATCAATTTGAATGCATAAAAACAAATTTCCCAAAGTTTTACACAAAAAGTACAAAACACCCCCGGGCCCATGTAGTCAACAAAAACCCCGACTATCCATTCCCCCACGAATCCATATATATGAATAGTTTTGAAATCGAACGTCAAATTGAGGTCCAAATCCCCAACTTTAGGAAAACCTAAGTTCTACCAAAAACCCCCAATTTCACCAATGGAAATCTTAGATTTTATGTTGAAAACATGTTAAATGATGTTACTGATTGAAAGAAATGAGTAAAAACTAACTTACAATTTATTTGGAGAAGAACGATTCTTGCAAAATCGCCTATGTGTGTTTGAGTATGAGAAACTATGAAAAATGGGGTTGAAAATAGGTTTAAGTGTAAAATTGCATATCCCTGATATGGGAATGCGAATAGGGTTCGCATTTGCGAATGGGGGTTCGCATTTGCGAACCCATCAGAAATTCCCAGATTTCGCATTTGCAATCCTTATGTGACATTTGCGACCTTAGGCGGAAAAGGAAAGTCTTGCATTTGCGATCCCAGATGTTGCATTTGCGACTGGCCTACGCATTTGCGAATAAAGTGGCCGCATTTGCGAACAGAACTCCCCAGGGCCCATCTTTGCATTTGCGATGAACAGTACGCATTTGCGATGCTGGCTTCACAAATGCGAAGCCTGCAGATCAAGGACACAAGATTTTTCCAAAGTTCAAAAATGCATCTGTGGCCTATCCAAAACTCACCCGAGCCCTTTGGGCTCCAAACTAAATATTCACACTACCTCAAAAATATCCTACGGACATATTCGCGCAATCAAATACATCGTATTAAGCCTCAAAATTCATGATTTCTTCCAAATTTATTAAAACATCAAATTTTCCATTTTAAGTCTGAAACATGTCAAACGACGTCCGTTTTAAACCAAACATGATAGAAATTGCTTAATCCATATATAAGACTTGTACCAGACATCGGAACCAAACTACGAGCCCGATACCATTGTCTTGTAATCAAATTTCAATTCCAATTTCCTTAATGACTTCGAGAAAGTAATTTGATACAAAAATTCCTTTCTCGGGCTAGGGACCTTGGAATTTTATTCCGGGCATACGCCCATGTCTCATATTTTTCTACGAATCCTCCTGGTCGTCAAATTACGGGTCTGGGTCCGTTGACCTAAAATGTTGACCGAAGTCAAATTTGATCATTTAATATAAAATTTTATTATTTTTCTCACGTAATTCATATTTAAGCTTTTTGGCTACGCGTCCAAACTGTGCACGCAAATCGAAGCAATCCTAAATAAGGCTTTCAAATTTTTGGAGACAGAGAATGAGTAAGAAAACAGGTAATGACCCTTTGGGTTTTTTACAGTAAAAAAGGCGAACGACATTTCGCTAAGGTCCTTCATGCTTTTAATATATATACACACACACAGATATATATATATATATATATATATATATATATATATATATATATATATATATATATATATATAGGGTGCGCGCTTTGAGCGTGAACCATAATTTAGTTAAATATACAATTTTTAAAATTATTTAGCTATAATACTGAATATTGTATTTATAATTTAAAAAAATTATAGAACGGAAGAAAGTATCCTATGATTATAAATTAAAAGTTAGTAGTTTTTTTCTTTGGGTGTAATTGCCACCTTCATTATTCTACGAATATTTTTTTTGCTTTATTTTTTATTTCATATTAAAGGCGATGTGATAAATTACATGTAATTAAAATTTACTGTTTTAGTGCTAAAATTAGGTGAAGATTTATAGACAATTGAGCAATACAATCAGATTAACTAAATAAAGATACAATTTGTAGGTTAAAGTTGTAATGTAAAATTTTAACAAATAATTGTTTAAGATTTTGCAGTAAATTATGTATTTTTCACTCCAATTGCAAATCATGCAATAAACAAGTAAGAATACCTATTGTCATTGGAAAAGCCTATTTATGAAAAGGAAATTAAAACGTTCTGATAAGTGGTCATCATTGAAAATAATATATATTATATTACTTTTAATGTTTAAATATTAAGACTTCGTACATAAGGTAATATTTTGTGAATAATTACAATTGTGATGTTCCAAACGTCAATACCAAACAAAGGGGTGAAGCGGGGTGATTTGTGTGGTACCCAGTTCTTCTAGGTATTCTAACTACTATTGTTGTAGAATTAAAAGTACAGAAAATAAAAAACACTGAGATTTTTATGTGGAAAACACCTGGCTCAAAAGGTGCAAAAACAACGACCTACTACTTAGTAGGATTTTTCCGAGCATCCACCAAAATCAATGAGAGAAAATTGCATTTACAAAACTCTTGTAAACCTAAGTATTAACCCTAATCTCGATGTGGCACACATCCTCAATTGTTGCGATAGTTTCAATTTAACTCTAACTTAAATACTCAAAGTACCTAATACATTTGCTTATTTAAAAGTTGGAAAGGTACAATTTTAAACCACTTACTACAATTAAACTAGAATAAGAATAAAAACAATGGAACTGGTTTTCTATCTCATTCAAGTATCTTCAAGAGTGCACACTTAAATCTCACATAAATTGCTGGCAGAATTGCCTAGCGTTTTTTCTCTCAATTTAGTTTAACTTCTGCATATGTGCAATACCTATAAAGGAGAATAACTACAGTTATTTAATGAGTTAGTAATCAGAGTTTCATTGAGACTCAATTAGTGATCTTTCATCGAAGTTGAGTCCTTGAACAATACAAACTCCAACCCTATCCTTGATCCGGATTGTGTTCTCTTCTCCTAAGGAGACTTCTTCTCCTTATGCAATACGCAACATTTTCGATCATTTCAGAAGATATTGTTGTGTGATCCTTAAGACTTTTCTTCTTCACGTTCATCTCACATGTATAGGTTGATAAACACTATGTCTCACAAGATGGACCTGGTCCATCACTGAGTTCATTTTTCATTCTTCAAAACTTCATCTGAACTTGGGCCAACAAATTCTCCTTTTTTTATAATGACAAACTTTGTGCTTTTTCTTATCAGAGAACCTGTGGAACTCAGCTTAATTATGAACACTTTAACTTAAAAATTTTGACTTATCATTAAGGACCAAGTTTAATCAGGTTATAAATATCACTTTATTTGAGAATACAAAGTAAAGCACAATATCATTTCCCCTATTTGGTATCATCGAAAAGATACATATAATGTGAATCCGAGATTTTAATCATTACTCATGGACACTATGGCACTGCAAGTGAAAATATGGTTAAGTTAATCAATAATAAACTTGATATATATTAACTATTATGATCATAATATTCATAGAGAAGAGAAAAAGCAAAGTGTCATTGGTTAGGAAATGTTTCTACAAACCAGACCACAAAAAAAAAAGAAAAAACATCCAACCACGAGCAACAAAAACAAAGAAAAGTCCTGAATCTGGGTCACTAGGGATTCTAGACTGGCACAAAGACAGGAACTGGAAGACCTAACTCTTTGAGGAACTAAAGCGTTGGGATTGGGGAAGATTGAGCATAGTCTGAAGCATCCATTCACTCTTTTCCTTTTCCTTTGCTAGCTCAGCTTTAATGCCATTTCTCTCATTTTCCAGTTAAGCAACACGATCATGGAGCCTAGTAATTTCAGCATCTTTTGTTCTAGATTCTTGAACCAAGGCCCTAACCTTGCTATTCACAGGAGTCTTCTGAGATAAACCGGGTTCAAATGGGGCTACTGTGAGGAGATAGTCACAAGCCTGCACAGTTTTGATACCAAAATTCTCCTTGCTAGAAGCCATCTCCCATTTTTCTAAAGGAACATTCAGCCTATCCAGAGCAATCGTCAGTATAAACCTATGTGGAGTAGCATGAACCTTGGAGCCATTGATGACCCCATCCAACAGCTTGACATTTAAAGCAGGCCAGTTAATCTACATTCTTCTCATATGGCATTCCATAAGAACCAAGTCCATTTAATTGGCAGTATGCCTTCACTCTTGTCTCGGCAACAAGCATTTGTTCCCAAACTCAAATAGCACCTTGTGCTCCGGCTTATCTAACTCTTCTACACAAACCTTGCCTCAGGCACATCTTCAGCAAATTTAGTATCATAATAATTTTTGGTGATATGGATAGCAGTAGGAGGAGAATCTAGACGAGACAAGCTTTGCCTGGTATAGTCATAATAACCCTCACTAGGTATGTCCAGAATCTTAACCAATATAGGTGATCAAAATCCACCTTTACCCCCCTCACCAAGCTGGTGACTACCCCATTTTTCATAGCGGTATTGGCCATGAACTCAATCAGCTCCTTCCTAACCAGCCTCCCATCCATTTGAAAGACCATGTCCTTCCACTTTTGTTCATCCAGGGCATCCACCAATCTTATCATACCCGATTCCTCCAGGTCTTTCAACAACCTGCCTTTCAAAATCTTTCTCCTTCTAAAGATTGAAAATATACATTGTTCTCTCTCAAACTCATCCTCTTCTTCTTCTCCACTCCATTCTTCTTCTTCTTTTTCAGTAATTTTTACATGTTTCCCTTTCATTGTAGACCTGGTTCTTTTGCCTAAGGGGGGTTTAGCAGATACAGGTTCTGAAGATTTCTTTAAAGAAGTCTTCAATCTTTTTGGTTTGGGAATAGAAACCTCCACAGATGTGCCTCTTTCTTGATGGATCAGTTTCATATCCTTCTCTTCCTCTTCTGCAGCCTTAGAGCGTTCCACAACCTTTGATTTTCCCTTCTCCTTCTTCTTTTTCCTATTTTCTTCTAAAGCTTTCTACAACTCTGCCTCACTTTCTTTAACCCTACTTCTAGTAGCTCTTCCCTTTGGTAATGAAGGGATAGTAGACTTAAGAGATGACGCCTTGTATTTCTTAGTTGTCTTGGAATCAATTGGAGCCATTTGGAATGAAGCCTTGCGCTTTTTTAGATCACAGTTTGCCCAAACCTTCTTCAGGATGTCATCTAGGGTTTCTTCAACAGATGAAACAGGTTCATCTTGTAACTCACTCAAATGAACAAGACCTTCAGCAGCCTCCCCAGAGCCACTTCCCCTTACTTGTTGCCACTCTCATCTACACCTCGACAGATTGCAAGAACCTTTTCTTTCTTTTTCTTTCCCCTTCTACTAGACTCATCCCTCTTTTACATATTTCACAGAACATAACAACACAAACCTATTATCTACCTTTACTACCACATTAGAGAATACAAGACAAGTACTTACCTCACCAAGCGTTTCTTGATTTTTGTCAGTATCACAAGACCCATGTTCTTCTCCTTTGCTGACAGAGATAAATTCTTCAGAATCAGAATTTGAGTTAGATTCCTTAGCATGACTCTCTTTGTTTTGGCTTGCCCTCAATTTCTCATTTAGAGCTTTTCTCAGAGAACCTAGGTTTTGGGATTTCACTAGGGGGTGTAGATGAGGAAGTATTAGGAGATACTGGTGAGAGAGTGCCTGGATTATCTTGAGGGTTGGTCATGATGAAATATTTATGGAGAATTTTGGAAATTTTGGAGAGATTGAGGATGATCAGAATTTGGGAGAGATTAAGGATGGTTGTGGACTAAAAGGAGGATGTGGTGTGTATTTAAAGAAGGTTATGATTAAATGCAGCCACGATAGCTTTTTGCAGTAGTCAATGATAAGTCCAATAACATTAGAATTTCAGTCTCTATCACGACTCAATTCCCGAACCCGGTCGTGATGGAGCCTATCACGAAGACAAGGCTAGTCAATGGAACAAAAACACCTCTTTTAGCAATTACATAGCATAAATAAGTCTAAAACATAGATAACATACTCATAATGGTAGAATAAACATGATAAAATCGGGAAACCATCCCAACACAATCTGAAATCGGGGTGACGCAAGTCATGAGCTACTACAGAGTCTATTACAATTCTACAAAGTCTCGAACACAGTACAAGGTCTCAAGATATAATAAATAATAGAAGATAAGGGAGAAACGGGGCAGCGCACGTCAACAACTACTTCGTCACTCCTAATCAGCGCTCAGGAGCGAACTCTGCTATGCATGTATCTGCATACACATTGCAGGGAGTAATGTGAGTACTCTGACCCAGTGAGTAATAAGAATAAATAATGACTGAAAGAATGAAATGACATAAATGCATAAAGAAATGCTATCTCAAGCAGTAAAAACAACTAAGCAGTAAAACAGTGAAGTATCAAATAACACTCTTTTAAAGAGATTAAAGATAAATATTTTCATCAAGTGAGAAATAATCACAAACCAAGCCCTAGGGCTCAATATCAACCTCTCAGTATGATATCAATCTCGCGAGCTCAGTATCAGTCACTGAGTACAACATTAGACCCTCGGGCTCACTCTCATATTATATGGATACCCGCGCTCACAATAAGGGTGCCGACTCCAGAAGGTCCCCTTACAGTCCAAGCACTGCATAATCATAAGGCCTGAAAGACTTCTTATGTCAATGTAAGTCCTGAAAGCCTCCTCACATCACTCATAAGGCCTAAAAGCCTCCTCACATTACTCAACATATCCTTACATAGGGCCCTCAGCCTCAATCAGTCTAAAAATAATCATAAGCCCCCTGGGTATCAGAAAAACCATAGTGCTACACTTAACATCAGTCAAATATAATTTAAATCTCAAATTTGAGTAAAAATAGCTAAGTTCATGAAACATTGTTATTCAATTGGACTGAGTTCAAGCAATATTTCAAATAATGAGGAAACAGTGATGAAAGTTCACAAACGAATTCAAATAGTCGGCATTAAGCCCAAGTATGGAAATAAGACCAAGTCATAATGAAAACAACAAGTCTTAGTCAACTATGCGGCAAATTATCAACCACGATGGACCTAGACACAATTCCCAATAGTCGACCCCGCGCTCGTCATTGAACGCGTGTCTCACCTCAATATAGCAGTACGTTGTGCAATCCAGGATTTCAAACCCTCAGAGCATTATTTAAAATCATTACTGACCTCTTGCCGGTCAAACGTCTAGCTCGCTATGCCCATTCCTCTCGAATCGACCTACTCATGCGTCGAATCTGGCCAAAATCACAACAAATACATTATAATAGGCTAAAAGAACATAACCCAATCGAAAAGACTCGAAAATATCAAAATTCACGAAATTTTCAAAATCTGAGCCCTGGTCCCACTTCTCAAAAATTAGAAAATTTAACATCATCGGATTCCGCTCGCCACGAGTCTATTCATTCAAAAAACTCCCAAATCCGAGCCCGAATGGACCTTCAAATCCCAGTTTGAAAGACCAAATGTCAAAGCCCTAACTTTACCCTCTCTTGATGAATTTTCACAAATTTCAATATTAATTCTACTGTTAAATCATTTATTAAGGTCAAGGAACTCACCTCCAATCACACCTAGTCGAAATCCCCTTCAACTTCTGCCCAAAAGATCTCAAGGTTTCTCAAAAATGGAGGAAAAGAATTTAATCTCGCGGAACAAAAATGATTTTAAATCCCTTATCTTAACAGTCATTATCGCATCTAGGTTTACCTTTCACCATATTCGACTACCGCTTCTGCGGAACTCACTAGTATGCGCAGGACCGCTTCTACGGTCGAATCTCGCTTCTGCGGTGACTGCATATGCGGACCACCGTCCGCTTCTGCGGAAGCTGCCTTATGAACAAAAATAGAACCTATGACTCCCTTATCGAATCTCTGGAACCGCATATGCGGCCCCTTTTCTACAGATGCGGAAATACCAGATACTAGCAACTTCAGAAATGCAACAAGTCCAAAATTCACACCCTTGGCCATCCGAAATCACTCCGAGGCCCCCCAGAACCTCAACCAAAAGTGCCAACACATCCAACAACATCATTCAAACTTGCTCCAATCTTCAAAACACCACAAATAACATCAAAACCATCAAACTACATTGAATTCAAGCCCACGTTCTTATAAAAAATTTTGAGATATGCATTTGATAAAAAACCAGACCAAAACACCTCTGAATCATTTGAAAGTTTGCGCACACATCCTAAATCACCTAACAAAGCTACTGCAACTTTCAGAATTCCATTTTGACTCTTGAATCAAAATCTCAACTATCAACCGAAAATCACCAAAACACTAACTTCGCCTATTGAAGCCTAATTCTACACCGGACCTCCAAAATCATTTTCGATCACTCTCCTAAGTCATAAATAATACTCCAAAGCTAACTGAATCATCAAAAATTATATCCGAGCTCTCTAGCTCATAAGTCAACATTCTCTTGACTTTTTTCCCAAACAAGTCTTCCTTAATGAGACTGCGTGTCTCATTTCCTACCAAACCTAATATGAATTAACTCTAACACACAAATTACCGATAATGTAACATGAAGAAGAATAAAATGGGAGAAACGTGACAATAACTTATGAGATAACGGGCTGGGTTGTCACAGTCTCTTAGTGATTAATAGGCGACACTAGTTTTTAGGCAAAAATCTCATTTTCTTTAGAGTTCTAGGAGAATGAAACTGGTTCAATGCTCAACACATAGAATTTCTGGGTGCTTGGTGAAAATAAGACTTCTGCTCATGATTGGAAAATTAATCTTTCTAATTGTGCAAAGTATAGAAACATACCTGAACTTTCTGAATAGCATATACTGATGAACATGGTTCTCAAGTAGAACTTCTCTTGATCATGCCTCAAATGTCAGAATAGAAAAAACTTAATAAGAGATCAGTGAGTCAATATAAACACATTTCACAGGAGTATACTGATTAGAGTGTGAGATTGAGTAAGAATTAGTATATATATTTACACAAAGCCAGAACTTCTAACAAATCATTTTTTTAATTTTACTTTTTTCATTTTTGCATTCTGAACTGGACCTTTTAGGTGATCTTAGTCATCCCTCCAACCTGTTCCTCTAAACGTTTCTCTACTCGGTGCTTTAGTGAAGATGTCAGCTAATTGTTTCTTAGCACAGAATTCTACTGAAATCAATCTTTTCTCATAGTTATCTCTTAAAAGGTTGTGTCTAACATCAATGTGCTTTGTCATTTTATGATGACAAAGGTTCTTTGTCATACTTATAGAACTAGTGTTATCACAGAATATTGGTATACATCCCACTTCAAACCAAAATCTACCAGATGTTGTTTGATCGATAGCAATTGAGCACAACAAGAAGTAGAAGCAACATATTCAGCTTCAGCACTAGATAAGGCTATTGAATTTTGCTCTTTGGTAGCCCATGACACAAGACATGAACCAAGGAAGTGTACCATACATGAGGTGCTCTTCGTATCCACTAGGAAACCTGTATAATCAACATCAGTATATCCTACCAGATTGAAATTACTACCTTTGGGATACCAAATAGACAAATTAGTGGTGCCTTTTAGATATCTCAATATCCTATTGACAGCAGTCAAGTGAGACTCTTTTAGATTTGCCTGAAATTGAGCACAAAGTCCTACACTAAAAATAATGTCAGATATACTGTCAGTAAGATACAAGAGAGAACCAATCATACCCCAATACAACTTCTGGTCAATTTATGAACTAGGTTCATCACCATCTAATTTAGTGGTAGTTGCAATAGGTGTATTTATTTCGTTAGTGTCCTCCATTTTAAACTTTTTGATTAGTTCTTTTGTATGCTTTTGCTAAGGGATCATGGTTCCATTTGGACTTTGCTTGATCTGCAAGTCTAAGAAGAAGTTCAGTTCACCCATCATGCTCATTTCAAACTCACTCCCCATTAATTTTGCAAATTCCATACTCAACCTATCAGTAGTGGCCCCAAATATTATATGATCAACATATATTTGATCAAAACAAGGTACAAGGTACTGTAAATTGTACCTCTTTTGTATCCATGATCTAGTAGGAATTTTTATAGTCATTCATACCAAGCTAGTGGGGCCTGTTTGAGCACATATTGAGCTTTGTCTAGCTTGTACACATGCTCATGTCATTCTTTTCTTTCAAATCCTGGAAGTTGTTTCACAAACCCTTCTTCTTTAGGTAGCCATTCAAGAAAGCACTTTCGATATCCATCTGATACAGAGTGAATTACATGTCTGTTGCAAAGGATATGAGGAGTTTCATTGCCTTTAGTCTTGCAATTGGAGCAATAGTCTCATCATATTCAATGCCTTCCTCTCGGTTGCAGACTTGAACCACCAACCTTACATTATTTCTTGTAACTGTTTAATCTTCATTAAGTTTGTTCTTGAAAACCCATTATGTGCCAATGGATGATCTGTTCTTGGATCATCGAACTAGATGCCAGACTTGACTTCTTTCAAACTTTTTGAGTTCATCATGCATAGCATTGACCCAAACTGCATCCTGCAAAGCCTCAATAATATTTTTTGGTTCAATAAGAGGTCGAAAAGCATAATATGCATAGAAATTCTGTAGGTGAGATCTAGTTTTGACTCCAGATGTTGGATCAATAATGATGTCCTCAATGGCATGAGAACTTTGATACTTGTGGGATTTCACAACCAACTAGTTTTTACTAGATGTTTCTCCTTTGTTATGTTGTTGAGAAACATATTCAACAGGTTATTTTAGAGAGTTTGTTTCAATTCTCCCTAATTTGTTCCCCCTGCCAGATAGCCCTGAGTAGAAGGACCTAATCCATCACATGTTCCTTTTTTTATGCCACTTTGACTTGTGATGTGGATTCACTCAATTATTTTACTAGTCCAATGGATTCATCTTCATGTTCCTGTCTCTTGGAAAGAATGTTAGTTTCATCAACATGCACAATTTCTTCTACATAGAAAGTTCATTTATCGAACACTTTATATGACTTGCTATGTGAAGAATATCCCAAGAATACTCCCTTATAACTTCTGGCATCAAACTTACCTAGGGAGTCTATTCCATTATTGTGCACATAACACTTGGAACCAAATTCCCTAAGATAGGATATGTTTGGTTTTCTCCATTTAAGTAACTCATAGGGAGTTTTCTCAACAAGAGTTCTAGTCATGCATATATTGATTATGTATCATGCAGTGTTTACAGCCTCTACCCAAAAGCTGTGAGGTAATTTCTAGAAAGAAGCATGGTCCTTGCCATATCCTCAAGGGTCATGTTCTTTCTTTCAACTACTCTATTTTTCTGAGGAGTTCTAGGGGAAGAAAAGTTATGACTTACACCATTTTCATCACAGTATTTAGTTCCATGATCAAACCTAATGGATTCAAGTTGATTTTCTAATTGTTTCTGAGTTTTTCTAACAAAAGAAGTAAATATTTCAAATGCTTCATCTTTAGATAAGAGAAATAGTACCCATGTAAATCTAGAATAATCATCAACAAGTACCATTACATATTTCTTTCCAGCTCTACTCATGGTTCTCATTAGACCACAAAGATCCATATGAACCAGTTCCAACGTCTTTGTTGTACTTACCATTTTCTTGGATTTGAAGGATGACCTTAAATGCTTCCCCCTTGCACATGCCTCACAAACTTTATCTTCCTTGAACTTGATGTTAGGTAAACCTATAACCAAGTCCTTGGAGACTAATTTGTTTAGCTGATTTAGACTAGCATGGCCAAATCTTTTGTGCCACCGGAGGGGATCATTAACTAACACACTTAAGGAAGTGAGTTCCTTTTATGAAAGAGTTGAAAAATCTATATTGTAAATATTGTTAACTTTTTTCCCTACAAAATAGTCTTGTCAGTGGTAAGGGTAATCACAAAGCATTTGGTATAATTGAAAGCTACAAGGTTACCTCTGTTACACAGTTGTGACAAACTTATTAGGATATATTTCAAGCCATCTATCAAGTAGACATTCCCAATGGAATGAGAGTCTGTCTTACCAACCTTTCCAACTCTAATGATCTCACATTTCTTTTCATTACCAAAAGAGACACTACCTCATTTTAGGTCTTCAAGTGAAAGGAACTAGTCCTTGTTCCCATTTATATATTTTGAGCAGCCACTATCCACATGCCATATTTGGATCCTCCCTTTCACTTGGACCTTTTTCTCATCATTTGATTCCCCGATGGCCATAAGAGCTTACTCTTCTTCAGCTTCATCTTCTGAGTCTCATCTAAGGTTTCTCTCCAATCAGCAACCATATCCTTAGTTGAACCTTTGTTCCTTTTTGGTTGAACTTGTTCCTTCGTCCAGCCCTTTCTTTATCCACTCAATTTCCCATTGAGGACAATTCTTTAACATGTGATCAGTCTTACCAAATTTATAGAAACCCTCATTAGTCTATTTCTCAGGAGCTCTTGACTTGTTGAAGGTTGTACCTCTTGATGAACCATTTCCTCTCATCAGGTACATTTTGAAATCTCTAGTGATCATAAACATCTCATCATCTACCAGATCTCAACCTTCAACAATTCTGAGAGCTAGGCTTCTCTCCTTCTTAGGTATGTCCATCTTCATGATTTTCCTTCTTACTTCATAAGCAGTAAGATTTCCAATCAGTTTATCCAGTCTGAGAGTAGCCATATTCTTGGATTCCTTAATAGTAGTGATTTTGCTTTCCCAAGAAACTAGGATAACTCTTGTCAAGATTTTCATAACATTGTCTTTTTCAAGAATAATCCTTCCAAGAGACTAAAGTTTATTTGTCAGTATAGTGAACCTACTATACATCTCTTGGATAGTTTCTCCATCCTTCATAGTAAAAATTCTCATATTGACAATACAACAGTGTTCTTCTTCACTTGAAGTGTTACTTCATTAGACACTTGCAACGTATCCCATTTCTCCTTTGCAGTAGTACATCATTGGATCCTATGGTACTCATCTGGACCTAGTCCACCTACAAGCCATTTCTTGGCCTTAGAATTTTTCTCCCACTTCCTCAAGTTTTCAGCAATGCAGTCAGCCCTTGTCTTTGGCACATCCACCCCTTCCTAATTATTCTTTGTGGTTGCTAAAGGACCATTAGTGACTATGTCCCGGAGTTCATAGTCTTCTCTTATGATGTGATCCATCATCATGTTATTCCACCAAGAGTAGTACTTTCCATGAAATAGTAGAGGCCTGGTAGTGGACTGCCCTTCCTATTTCCCACGTGGAGCACTCATGTTGATCTTTTCCTAAGATGTCAGCCACTTCAAGGATAACCTGCCCTAACACCAATTGATGTTCCAAATACCAGTACTACACAAGAGGAGGGGTGATTTGCGTGGTACCCAATTTTTCGATCTAGAAGAACCTAGTTCTTCTAGGTGTTCTACCTATTACTGTTGCGAAATTAAAAGTACAGAAAATAAATAACATAGAGATTTTTACATGTAAACCATTTGCCTCAAAAGGTGAAAAATCACAACCTACTACTTAGCAGGATTTTCCCAAACATCTAGTAAAATCAATGAGCCAAAACAGCATTTATAAAACTCTTGTAAACCTAAGGATTAACTCTAATCCCAGTATGGTACACAACCTCAGCTGTTGCGATATTTTCAAGTTAACTCTAACTTGAATACTCAAAGTACCTAATACAATTGCTTTTATGAAATCTAGAAAGGTACGATTTTAAACGACCAACTACAATTGAACTAGAATAAGAATAAACATAGTGGAACTAGATCTTCTATCTCATTCAAGTAGATTTAGGAGTGCACACTTAAAGCTCACATAAATTGCTGGCAAAATTGCTTCGCTCTTTTACTCTCAATTTTGTTTAACTTCTGCATTTGTGTAATACATGTAAAAGAGAATAACTAGAATTTTTAATGAGTTAATAATCACAGTTTTATTGAGACTCAATTGTTGATCTTCCATCGATGTTGAGTCCTTGAACAATACAAACTCCAACCCTATCAATAATCTGGATTGTGTTATCTTCTCATAAGGAGAATTCTTCTTCTTATCCATTATGCAACCTTTTTAGTTCAGAAGATATTGTTGCTTGATCCTTAATACTTATCTTCTTCACTTGTATCTCACATAAATATGTTGATAAACATTGTGTCTCAGAAGATGTACCTGGCTCATCACTGAGTTCATTTGTCATTCTTCAAAACTTCATCTGAACTTAGGCCAACAAGTTGTTATATTCAACGGTAATTATAATTTACATATGGCCAAAAATACTATTATTATGATTTTTTTGTTGATTCAAATTGTTAATATTAGCTTATTATATGTTTTAAATAAATAAATAATTTGGTATGCAATGTTTTAGTTGAATTACATTGAATCATTCGTTAGTGAGATTTGATCAGCAATGTAAATTACATAGAACCTCAATTATACAATTATTATTATTATAATTAGATTTAATCATATTTTTCTTTTTCTCGTATTTGGACAACCAACTTTTCAAGGAAAGGATTTGTAATATATAAAATCTTGGTTGACTTAAAATTCTAAATATTAGGAGTTCCTACCTCGTTTAATACAGGCATATTTAATAACTAAAATATTCATTTATTTCAAGATCCTCAGTATTAGGAAAGAAAATTTTTATAATTTTTTCCAATGTAATATTTATTTTTATAGAGTAAAAAAGGCAAACGATATTTCACTAAGGGACTTCCTGTCTTTGCTGATCTTATTTTGTTGTAAATAAATTGTTTACATCTCAATATAACCAATAAAAAGTGTAGCGTAAATTTTTGTTCCATGTGAAAAAATTCACTTTAAGTTAATCTGATGGTTAAAAGTCTAATATAAAAATACATGAAATAATATATATTATTATTAAAATAAAATAATAATTACCTCTTTGTCAACTAATATCACAATTTTTAGGGTAACTTGATTTGTTTTATTGTTGAACTCTTTTACTATTCCACTCTCAAACACTAATACTCGTATTACCTAACATGAATCAGATACTCTTGGACTATTTATTGGGATATATTGGTGTACTTAAAATAAAGCATAAGAGTTTTAGATGTTACCAAAGTGACTAATTTAATTATTGGTTATTTTTATGATATAAGGAAGATTGTTAACCTGAACGGATGTAATCTTGAAATTTGAGTGATTCAAGCATGCCAATTACAAATAATACAAATCATTAATATTACATAGAATTAAAGCATATACTCTAATTTTTAATTCTATTTCAAATAATCAATAAGTATTTTTAATCTTACAACAAAGTAAAAACAATACTAATTTAAGTAATAAGATTTAAATCGAATGTCTAACTAATTTTCTGTGATGAATGAATTGCAATTGTTCAATAACCTATATTAAATTTGAAAATTACTTGAGATGTGAAATTAGCCACATCCAAAATATGAAAAAAAAATTAAATAATAAAATGTTATTAATGCAACAAGAAAGATAAATTGGTGATGCAGCAATAAAAACTGGTGCATGCAAACATGCTTGTAAAATACGGAGTAACAAAAAATATTGATATTAGTAAAAGAAACAAAACCTAGAATTGCGGCATTGAAATAGAACGAAGTTTGACAATTAATTTATAATATTATAGATTCTTTTATAAAAGTATTTCGATATACAATTTGACATATAAAATAAATTATATGCTCGTGAACAATCTAACAACAAAATTTCCTAGTGTACATGCATATTTACTTTCCTTATATGACAAATAAAGTCATTAGTGAGAGTTGAACAAAGTAGTAAAAGTTTAGGAAAAACGTTATTAACTATTCTAGTGTACAAAAAAATTACAAAATATTTACTACTCCAAAGAATAAAGAATTTAACCAAAGTAAAATATACATAATGTCTTAATGAGATAGAACTAATTAGCTAAAGTGTAAGAAATTATTTTTATTTACTTTTCTTGTGTAAAAAACGTGAAGAAAAATTTGATCATGTTAAGAATAGGATTCTAATTAGAGCGAATGTCTATCTTGTAGAGAGTTTTACTTTGAGGCTAAGTTATTTTTCCTCCTATAAATAGAGGGGTCTTACCCCATTGTAAACCACCCCAAAATTCAATAAGAATTTTCTCTCTCTTTCTCTGCAATATTGCTCTTGTTCTTTTATTGTTTCATAACACGTTATCAGCACGAAGCTCTACTATCTCAAGAATCTCTTTGAGAAAATTAAGGTATTTTTTCTCCTCCTAATTTTGTTTTAATTATGTCTGACATTATGAAAAGAAAGTTCGTTGCCCTTGAAATTTCGGGCAAGAACTACATCACATGGGTGTTGGATGCTGAAATCCATTTGGATGCAATAGGTCTTGGAGACGCCATTAAAGACAGAAGTAATGCATCCACCCAAGACTGTGCTAAGACCTTGATTTTCTTGCGCCATCACCTTGATGTTTTTTTGAAAAATGAATATCTCACAGTCAAAGATCCACTTATCTTGTGGAATGGCTTAAAGGAGAGATATGACAACTTAAAGTTTGTCACTCTGCCACAAGCACGATATGATTGGGCTCATCTGAGGCTCCAAGACTTTATGTCTGTTTCTGAATATAATTCTGCAATGTTTAGAATTACTTCTAACTTGAAACTCTGTGGAGATACTAAAACTGATTATGATATGCTTGAAAAAAACGTTTACAACGTTTCATGCCTCCAATATGGTTCTGCAACAACAGTACAGAGAGAAAGGTTTCAAAAACTACTCTGAGCGGATTTCTCTTCTCCTTGTGGCTGAGCGAAACAATGACCTGCTCATGAGAAATCACGAAAATCGACCCACTGGGTCTACACCATTGCCTGAAGTAGATAAGGTGTATTCACATTATGCTAAGCGTGGAAAAGGCTATGGCTTTAATCATGGTCGTGGTCGTGGTCAGTATCATGGCCGTGGACGTGGAGAAGGAAGAAATTTTCCTGGTGTTAGTCACCCTGGAAAGAGATATACCACCAAAAGCGGAAATGGAATTATGAGAATCCAAAAGCAAATAGTTCATATGTTATCGTTGCGGTGGAAAAAGGCACTGGGCAAAAATTTGCCGTGTACCAGGACATTTGGTTGAGCTTTATCAAGCATCTCTAAAGAGTAAAGGCCCTGAAACCAATTTTGTCTCTGACAATAATTTTGACACCACCCACTTGGATGTAGCAGACTTCTTTGAGCACCCTGAGGGGAAAATAGATCACTTGATCAGTGATGGATCCATGGTTAAAGAAGATTGAGCAGTTTGATATTTTTATTTTTACTTATTCGTAGTAGTTAATAAATAAACAATTATCTTAGTTTACATAAGTTATCTATTATTGTGATATGGTTCAAATTTATAACTTTAGATTACACATTCATCTTATGCTTTATTTGTAATTATTTTTCAGTAAGTTAATCGATTAACATAACAGATAATCGATTAACCAATATATTCTATCAAACTGGACCTTTTCCGCAAGGCATGTTAGTCGACTATCCGATTTAGTTAATCGACTAACCTAATGACCGTTACCCAAGTTAATAGATTATCACTTTAGTTAATCGATTAACCTTATGTCCGTTTCCTGTTCATCGACTAGTTTTTTTTTAAACGTTGAAACAGGTTAGTCGATTATCTATTTGGTTAATCAACTAACCTCAGCAGATTTTGAAAATATTGTTTAATTATTAAGCAACGGATACAAGTGCATTAAAAGGAGAATAACCTCAGCAGATTTTAAAAATATTGTCTAATATTTTTCGTATATTTCTTTTGTATGTCAAACCATGGGAAGCAAATATGGATATCTCACAAGAAAACTATGATCAACGTCCAATTGTAAAAATATTTGTTTAATTGATTCATGTACAACACATATGACATTCAAAGAGAAGAAATATTTCTCTCATTTAAGTATGTGTAAGGCAGATGTTACTACAATTTCTGGTAGTAGTAAATTGACTGAAGGCTCCGGAAGAGCAACTATAACTCTGCCTAAAGGAACCATATTTATCATAGAGAATGCAATGTTCTCTTCCAAGTCCAAGAGGAACTTGTTGAGTTTTAAAGATATCCGTCAAAATGGATATCATATTGAGACAATAGATGAGAATAATATTGAATACCTCATCATTACAAAGAATGTCTCTGGCCAAAAGAGGGTTATTGAGAAGTTCCCATCTTTATCTTGTGGCCTGTATTGGACAAAAATTAGTGCAATTGAGGCACATTCCACAGTAAACCAAAAGGTTACTGATTCCAATACTTTTGTACTTTGGCATGATCGATTGGGACACCCTGGATCAATTATGATGAGACGGATTATAGAAAACTCATATGGGCATACCATTAAAGAATTTAAAGATTCTTTTAAATAATGAATTTTCTTGCACTTCTTGTTATCAAGGCAAGTTAATTATTAGACCATCACCAACAAAGGTTGGAACTGAGTCACCTACGTTATTGGAACGTATACAAGGGGATATTTGTGGACCTATTCACCCACCTAGTGGGTCCTTTAGATATTTTATGGTCTTAATAGACGCCTCCTCTAGATGGTCTCATGTGTTCCTATTGTCATCACGCAACCTTGCGTTAGAAAAATTAATGGCACAAATAATTCGATTACGAACACAATTTCCTGATAATCCAATTAAGTCTATTAGACTAGATAATACTGCTGAGTTTTCATCCCAAGCATTTATTGGTTATTGCTTATCAATTGGGATAAAAGTGGAACATCCTGTAGCTCATGTTCACACTCAAAATGGTCTTGCAGAATCTTTAATTAAACGTCTACAGTTGATTGCAAGACCATTACTCATGAAAACGAGGCTGCCCACTTCGGTTTGGGGTCACGCCATTTTGCATTCAGCAATGCTAGTTCGTCTCAGACCGACGAATTATCACAAATATTCCCTGTTGCAATTAGTTTTGGGTCATGAACCTAATATATCCCATTTAAGAATTTTTGAATGCGCAGTATATGTGCCTGTAGCACTGCCATACCGCACCAAAATGGGTCCGCAAAGAAGGTTTGGAATATATGTTGGTTTTGAATCGCCCTCCATTATTCGCTACCTCGAAACATTGACAGGGGATTTGTTCACTGCACGATTTGCAGACTGTCAATTCGATGAGACACTTTTCCCAAAATTAGGGGGAGAAGTTGGTGAAACCAAACGGGAAATTTTGTGGAAAAATCCATCATTATCTCATCTTGATCCACATACCTCTATTTGTGAAAAAGAGGTGCAAAATATTATCCATTTGCAAAGAATAGCAAATAAAATGCATGACGCATTCACGGACTTGAAAAGGATAACAAAATCTCACATCCCCACAGAGAATGTTCCAATCCGTATTGATGTCCCTATTGGACAATCTTCTAGTGTCATATCTAATGAGTCGAAAGCACGCCTAAAACGTGGCAGGCCATTAGGTTCCAAAGATCGAAATCCTAGAAAAAGGAAAGAAAATGATCAAAATGACACTACGAAAGAATCTCATGAGGAAATTCACGATTTAATAAATTTTGAGATTCATGAAGAATCCATTGAGCCCGAGACTCAGGAAAATAAGGAACTATCAATAAATCCAATCGATATTGAGACAAATTTTAATCGAGTGGATATAGTGGTGGATTATGTCTTTGCGCATAATGTTGCATCTAGCATTATGCAAGAAAGTGAGGATCTTGAACCTCAATCTGTTGGAGAATGTCGACAAAGACTTGATTGGCCAAAATGGCAAGAAGCAATCCAATAAGAATTGAATTCACTTGCAAAACGTGAAGTTTTTTGGGACTATAGTTGAAACACCTAATGGTGTTAAGCCTGTTGGCTATAGATGGGTCTTTGTATGCAAGAGAAATGAGAAAAACAAGGTACAAAGATATAAGGCACGCCTTGTTGCACAAGGATTTTCTCAAAGGCCTGGTGTCGATTATGAAGAGACATTTCACCCGTAATGGATGCTATAACTTTCTGTTATCTCATTAGTTTTGCTGTCCTTGAAAAGCTTGACATGCATTTAATGGATGTGGTTACTGCCTATCCTTATGGCTCACTTGATAATGAGATATACATGAAAATTCCCGATGGATTCAAAATGCCAAACACTCATAATTCAAAGTCCCGGGAAATGTTTTCAATCAAATTGCAAAGATCTTTGTATGGTCTAAAGCAATCAGGACGAATGTGGTATAATCTTCTTAGTGAGTACTTATTAAAGGAAGGCTATATAAATGATGCCATTTGCCCATGTGTTTTTATAAAGAAAACAACATCGGAATTGTTGTACTTGCCGTATATGTCGATGACATAAACCTTATTGGAACTACCATAGAACTCCAAAAGGCAATTGATTATTTAAAGAAGGAATTCGAGATGAAAGATCTCGAAAAGACAAAATTATGTCTTGGTTTGCAAATTGAATATTTGGCAAACGGAATTTTTGTTCATCAATCTGCCTATATAGAAAAGGTATTGAAACGGTTTTACATGGATGGAGCATATCCTTTAAGTACTCTGATGGTTGTTCGATCACTTGATGTGAATAAGGATCCATTCCGACCGCAAGAAAAGAATGAAGAGCTACTTGGTCCTGAAGTACCATATCTTAATGCAATTGGCGCACTAATGTATCTTGCAAATACTACTAGGCCTGACATAACTTTTTCAGTTAATGTCTTAGCAAGATATAGCTCTGCTCCCACAAGGAGACATTGGAATGGAATCAAACATATATTGCGGTATCTAAAAGGGACTACCGATATGGGCTTATTTTATAGCAATAATTGCAGTCCTGATCTTGTTGGTTATGCTGATGCTGGATATTTATCTGACCCACACAAGACTCGATCTCAAACAGGTTATGTGTTTATCTATGGAGGCACTGCCATATCTTGGCGATCGACTAAGCAATCAATTGTGGCTACTTCATCTAATCATGCTGAGATAATCGCTATTCATGAAGCAAGTCGAGAGTGTGTGTGGTTGAGGTCTAGAATACATCATATTCAAGATAAATGTGGTTTGAAATGTGACAAACTACCCACGATTTTGTATGAAGACAATGCAGCATGTATAGCCCAATTGAAGGGAGGATTCATAAAAGGAGACAGAACAAAGCATATTTCACCAAAGTTATTTTTCACATATGATCTTCAAAAGAATGGTGATATCAATGTGCAACAGATTCGTTCAAGTGATAATATGGCTGATTTGTTCACAAAATCTCTACCAACGTCAACCTTCAAGAAGCTGGTACACAAGATTGGAATGGGAAGGCTCAAGGATGTGAATTGATGCTCTTTTCAGGGGGAGTTAATGCGCGTTGCACTCTTTTTCCCTTACAAGGTTTTGTCCCACTGGGTTTTCCTTGCAAGGTTTTTAACAAGGCAACCAATAGGCGCATTACTAAATATGTGTACTCTTTTTCCTTTTCTAGAATTTTTTTCCCATTGGATTTTATTTTAGTTATGGTTTTTAATGAGGAACATTGCTTATTGAGTAGACATTCAAGGGGGAGTGTTAAGAATAGAATTCTAATTAGAGTAAATGTCTATCTTGTAGAGAGTTTTACTTTGAGGCTAAGTTATTTTTCCTCCTATAAATAGAGGGGTCTTACCCCATTGTAAACCAACCCAAAATTCAATAAGAATTTTCTCTCTCTTTCTCTACGATATTGCTTTTGTTCTTTTATTGTTTTATAACACATCAAATAATTAATGCAAACAGAAGAAGTCATTTACAGTGGAGTCAAGGGAAGCGAAAGTTTAGGGAAGCGAAAGTTTAGGCGAAAGTTTAGGGAAGCGAAAGTTTATTAACTTTCCTTGTGAAAGAAACATGAAGAAAAATTATAACAAATAAGTAAGCAAAATTTCATAACAAATAATTCTGGCAAAAATTTAGCTAATAATATCATGAACATTCCAAATTATTTTAATTTTTATTAAATATTAATGAAATACTTAAATTACTGTATTGTCCAATGTGAACTCTATATTTTAAAGGATAAAAAAGACGAACGACATTTCGCTAAGGCCTTCGTGCTCTTAATATTATATAAATATAGATATAGATATTACTCTCAAAATAAAATTGAATTGTATATTGTTACCATAGATTGCACACTCAAATATATACAGTCGACAAATAATAAAGTGATAACTAAAGTATTGTTCATACAAGGATCTGTGATTAACTATTAACTAAGTTATACAAAAATAATTAATCGATTCGAGCAACTTTTTAAAGTGTAATTTTTAACTAAAACTAATCTAGTGTGACGACCCGACCCGTCATCTTTTGTATTTCAGCAACATTATCCCTATAATATGTTTCCCCATGTGTTGATATATGTGTTTGGTGAGTTTGAAGTGTGTTGGATTGAATTAGGTTAGAAATGAGACCAAAAGTCTCTTTAAGGAAAGCTTAAGTTGGAAAAAGTCAACCGAACGTTGACTTGTGAGTTAGAGGGTTCGGAATGGATTTTCGATGATTCGACTAGTTTTGCATATTGATTTGTGACTTGGGAGAGAAAACGGAATCGAATTTGGAGGTCTGGTGTAGAATTAGGATTGAATTGGCTAAGTTTGATTTTTTGCAAATTCCGGTTGATAGATGAGATTTTGATCCGGGAGAAAGAATGAAATTCTGAGAGTTGCAGTACGTTCGACAGGTGACTTTTGATATGTCTGAAAATTTTTAGGTCAATCGGACGTCCTTTCGTTGGGTTTTGGATCGAATGTGAATTTAGAAAAGTAATAGTTTTACTTAGGCTTGAATTTGAGGAATTTTGTGATTTTTGATATTAATGTTAGTATTTTTTTGGCCCATGAAAGTTTGAAAGAGGTAATTGGTCATGTCGGTAACTTTGGTTGAGGACCTGGGGGGCTTGGGGTGATTTCGGAGGTTCAAATGGATCTTTTTTAGCTTGTATGGAGGTGAGATTTTGCTATCGTGAGTGTTGCAGATGTTTGATCATCGCGTTCGCGTGAGGAGTAACGCGACTGCGTAAGATATTTTGAGAGAGCCTGGAATTTACCTTCGCGTTCGTGAAGGAGAGGCCGCGATCGCGTAGTAGTGGGTTCTTATTGATCGCGTTCGCGTGGACTGGTCACGCGTTCGCATACGCCAAGGGAGTGGGCCATCGCGTTCGCATTGTGAGGGTCGCGTTCACGTAAGGTAAATTCCAGGCATACGATTTTTGGGCATCGCGATCGCGTGCGTGGTAACTGCGATCATGAAGAGGAAAGTGCATCTTGGCAGACCTGTTTTAATAGAAATTTCATCCGCGAGTTATCTCATATTTCCTCTATTTTGGCCTTCATACGTCATTTTATTAAAGAATCAACCATTAGTTCTCTGAAATTGGGTGTAAAGGTTGATGAACTAGGGCTTGAAATTTCAAATTAAAACTAGGTATTTGGAGGAGCAATTGCATTCGATTTCATGAATTTTATATGTATAGACTCGTGGCGAGACGAAGATTCTAAAAATGTGAATTTCGTAATTTTTCGGAAAGTGGTCCCGGGCCTTGGGTTTTGCCAAATTTGTATTTTTGGGTGTATTTCAAGTTATTTCGATTGGGCTATATTCTATTGGCCTATTTTGACGTATTCATATTGGTTTTGACCAGATTTGACATACGCGTAGGTTGATTCTCGAGGGAAAGGCATTACAAGCTAGTTTGCGGCCGGCTTGAGGTGAGTAATTGGTGTAAATGATGAGCCGAGGGTTTGAAACCCTTGTATATCACATTGTGACGCTATTATGAGGCTTGACACGCACTCCATGGTTAGTGTGGGGTAGTATATGTTGAATATTGTGAGTCGGTCCAATCCGAGGGATAGATTGTACTATGTTTGTGAATGCTTGCATGCTATATTGATAACATTTGGGCTTGATGACATGTTTGGGGCCTTGTGCCGACTTGTGGAATCCCTCAAGGATCGTTATCTCAGAATTTTCATAATTTGCATATTATTTGAATTCAGTCTAGGTTTAAATAGTATTTTTGCAAACTCAGCCACATTTATACGTTTTCAGAACTCAAATGATTTTTAAATGATATTTCGGCTGACGAGCAAATATCTCGCTATTTTTGGAATGTATATTATTTTTAAATGGAAACGGTGGTAACAATGGACACAGTGTATTTTTAAATGGAAACAGTGGTAACTATGGATACCGTGTATTTTAAATGGAAAAGATGGTAACTATGGACACCGTGTATTTTAATTGGAAACTGTGGTAACTATGGACAACGTGTATTGTGATAGAAAAGTTGGTAACTAAGGACACCGTGTATTGTAATGGAAACAGTGGTAACTTTTGGAACTATATGATATGGCGCTTGGGCTATAGGAGCCCCTCCGGAGTCTGAAGCCCCACAGTGAGTGCGGGTACCCATATGGATCGCGTTGCATGTTCCGCAGTGTTCATGCATTGCATTGCATCTCATACATTTATTTACTGTTGCTTATTCTGTATATCTCTGTGACTGGTAATGTATGGAATTGCTAGATACCTTCATTTGTTTTTTATTTCGTGTTTTCTTATCTTCGTATTTTTTTACATGCTTATTACTCGCTGAATTGGTAGACTCACCCCATACTCCATGCACCTTGTGTGCAGATCCAGATGCGCCAGAGGTCTAGCGTTGCTGTTGTTGCTTGTCCAGTTGCCAGAGCATTTAGGTAGCTTCCAGCGTCCCATGGGACCGAGATCTTACCAATTATTTCTGTTATTCAGACACATGTATCTTTCCTTTCAAACTTTTATTCGGTAGTGTTAGAGGCTCTGTACTCGTGACACCAAGTCTTGGGAATTCTTGTTCAGTCGTGGTTTCCTATTCGTACAGTTATATTTTTAAGTTAATTGGAGTTTATTGTTAAAGTTGCCATATCTTCCCTTTATTGCTTCGTGTTTGGGCTGAATCGTTATTTTTGAGAAGGTGTTGGTTCGGCTTGCCCAGCCTTACGGCCGGGCGCCATCACGACCGGGTTTGGGTCGTGACATCTAGAGTAGTAAACTAATTAATATTTTTTTAAAAATAAGTCAACAATCTTAGAGATGAATTCAATGAGATAAAAGATTTCAAGGTTATGGTCAACAAGACTAATAATCCGTGAAGTTCTCCACTTAAGTTGACTAATTAATTTATTTGTTTTATTCAATAAAAGTGTCACGATCCTAGTTCACCAATCGTGAACATGTCATGATGGTGCCCAATCTTCCCGACTAGGTAAGCCTAACACATTGCGGAAATTTACCAACCTTTAGGAAAATAATAAACGGATACTGAATATCATCATAAAATGTATAGAGTGCCACCTGGCACATACACTTCAACTCGAATTACTGTAACAACCTCCAAGACCCGGACACCCACGGGAAACACAGGCTAAGGATAAGTAATAACATACGGCTCTAATACCCAGAAATATCTACAGCAACTGAAAACATGAAATGGAACTGCTAACTAAAAGGTAGAGTAGAAGGAGACTCCTCGGTTCTGCGGACGCGGTAGATGCATACCTCAAGTCTCCGCCTTTACAGCACACTCCAAGCCAGGAAAACTGAATGAGGGTACATGTATCTGCACAATAAAAGTGTGCAGAAGAGTAGTATGAGCTCACCACAGCGGTGCCCAGCAAGTATCAAGACTAACCTCGATGGAGTAGTGATGAGGGACAGTCAAGACACCTACCGGTCAATAAATAATATAATCATAGGGATAATAGAAACGATATATAGTTATGTAAAGACAGCATGAATAGCTAAAAGAGGTACAATCGTAATAAGACTAACGGACAATAAGTAACAACGAGGAATACACAAAAGATGATAATAAAAGGGACGGCAGATATTACAATCCAATTCCTTAAGTCACAACACAATAAGGGCAAATAAGTATCTAAGTCATTATTCTTCAATGATGTTTACATAAGGTCCTTCCAACTCTTTCCACAACTCTACCACAACTCTCTGAACAGCCACGACCCACGAAAATCCAGAATCTGAAGTGTAACACTTGGCATCTTGTGCTCCATTGATGACACGGTCATGTTGACAACTAACTAGTTAACTAGGGCCACTCTCACATATATAATGGGTAAACAGGGGCATATCCCTACCCCTAGCCAAATATGAAGGGACTCATCTCTAATAGGAGAGTCTAACTACGTGTAAGCTTGTGCAAATGTATCTAACAGGAATCCTACTAACTAGTAAGTATAAGGAATGGATCGACTAACACCCGACTTATTCACATCCGGATAGAATCAATGAAAATATCAGTTTAGAACACAATGAGTTTAATGGGGATCACGCGGGAATCGAACCCGTAGTCCATCATACCAATAACAAAGGATATCCCGAGAATTGAACCTGTAGTCCATCATACCAATAACAGAGAATCTCCTATTAATTGAACCCATAGTCCATCATACCAATAACAAAGGATCTCCCGCGAATTGAACTCGTAGTCCATCATACCAATAATAGGGGATCTCCCGGGAATTGAACCCCTAGTCCTTCATACCAATCATAAAAAAGGGAAAATGCCTCCACGGGCATTTACAGTTAACCACTAACAGCCCCTGACATAGCCCACCTTATTTTTCCACATGTGCAATCGATAACAAATATAGCAAGCACCGCCTTATTTCGCCACACATGCATCACAATATTCCCACCTTATTCCGCCACATGCGCAATCCACATATAAGCATATACCATACCCCGCCTTATTACGCCGCATGTGAAAAACCATCAATAGCCACAATAACACGGCATATACCTCGTGCAACTCTCCAACAAAAAACGCACGTAAGAGACCTCGTGCATCACAGTACCAACAGTCGCTCAATAAATGACAAACAATATACACACAGGAGCAAGGCAAGGGAAACAACAATGGAAACAATAACGTCCCGGCAAGGGAATCAACAATAGAACCAATAACGTCCCGGCAAGGGAATCAACAATACCTACTAAGTCCACAGAACACCAAGGAAAAAAAAGCACAATAACCTCAATGACAAACAAGACATAATAAGTGCATAATAACTACACCGATACCACAACAGTTGGATAGGTAATATAGTTGCACGAAGTTACAGATGGGTTTACAATCAGGGAGTAACCAACCGTAAGAAGTCAAGATGAATTAAATAATTACAATTTAAGAAAATAACACTAATCATAAGATATCTATCTTTTTTTCATTTAAGTCCAATTAATTTCATAAGATACAATATTTATGATTTCCACTTAAAGGCGAGTAGTTATGGCGAGTAATATGACAATAGAAGGGTAATTGTCTTCAGTTTAACATGTAAAGGTCCATGAAAAAGTAAAAATAAACCATGAAAGGCAAACAACTAACAAGTAACACACTTAGAGGTGAAACTAACAACAGGGAACTCAATCGTGTTAAGATCATCTTCATACTATGTGGTTTCAAGAGTCTAGTAGTCTAAAAGGTAATATTTACCCCAAATAAATTCGAGCACGCACTCGTCATCTCGTGTACAAGGGATACAAGCAACAGGTAAGACTCAAATCCTAGGGGAAGTCCCCCACACGAGGTTAGGCAAGATACTTACCTCAAAAACCGGGTAAAATCAACTAGCATCCGCATTCTTGCAACGAGTACTCGACTCCAAATGGCCCAAATCTTTTAAATGAAATCACACATTGTATATAATAACTAACTGATTCTATAATTTAATTCAAAGTTAAAGCGCGAAATTAGGTAAAATGGTCAAAATACCCCTCGGGTCAACGTCTCGGAACCTAATGAATTTAACCTTTTCAGAACCCTCGTACTATCACGAGTCCAACCATATAAAAATATCTCAAATCCAAGGTCAAAAACTCCCTCAAAACCGAACAATGTTTCATTCAAAAACTGAAATTAAAGGATGAAATTAAGAGGAGATTCATCGAAGTTGGTCTAAATCGAGTGAGAAACACTTACCCAAGTTTCCCAGGTGAAAATCCCTTCAAAAATCACCAAGAACCGAGCTCCTTAATTCAAAAATGTGAAATAATGGTGAAACCCTCGAAATTGGGATTTAAATCTGCCTGGCAGTTATTTGTTCATCGCAATAGCGGAACAAGGGTCACGTTCGCGTAGAGGAATTCGAGAAAGTCCAGAAATTGTACATTGTGAACGCAATGAAAGATTCGCGATCGCGTGGGTGTGTGTGTGTGAACGGGTAGAAGGGAAATATCGAGGCCTAGAAGTTGCTCTACGCGACACGTGAGAGCGTGTGGGAACGCGATGGGTTGATTGGCACAGGTGCGCGAACGCGAATGATTCTATGCGAACGCGAAGAGGAAATTTTTACGGGGGGTAAGGGTAAGCCATCGCGATCGCGAAGGACACATCGCAAGCGCGATGAAGGAATACTAGAAGCAGCAGCAGTTCAAAAATATAAGAAAAGGGTATGTAGCCCATCCGAAACACACCCGAGGCCCTCGAGACCCCGTCAATCACACACACAAGTTATATAACCTAATACGGACTCACTCGAAGCTTCTAATAACATAATATAACATCGAAAAGATGAATCGAACCAAGAATCAAGCTTGTGAACTTTCAAATCTTCAAATAGTAAAACTCATGCTGAAACATATCAATTCAACTCGGAATGACGCCAAACTTTGCAGACAAGTCCAAAATGACATGACTGAGGTGTTCCAACTCTCAGAATTTCATTCCGACTCTGATTGCCCAAAAGTCAAATGTGAGTCAAACTTTTCATTTTACAACTTCAACTTTCGCCGAAATGCCTTAATTTACTCTACGGACCTCTAAATATCAATTCGGACGAGCGCCTAAGTCCAAAATCATCGTATAAAGTTGTTGAGGTCATTCAGGACCCATTCCGGGGTCGTTTACACAAAAGTCCAGCTCTGGCCAAATTTTCACCGTTCTAACTTCCAAAATAAGGTTCTTTCTCTAGAATTGACTCTAAACCATCTGAAAACTGAAATCCACCATGCACGCAAGTCGATCGTCATGTTCCGAAGCTGTTCCCTACCTTACGTCGCTGAACGGAGCTAAATTTCTCAAAATGAGTGGTCGGATTGTTACATCCTCCCCCTCTTAGAACCAACGTCCGTCCTCAAACGTGCTAAGATTCATCTCGAAGTCCTCAAGTCACTGAGTGGACACTTCTAACATACACCTATGGGTGAACCCAGGTCACCCCTATCCATTTTGTCACGACGACACCACCTCAACTAAGATTTAACCCTTCTAGCAATACCATTAAGACTTCAAACCGGATTTCTCAACTTCCATCCGTTTCTAGAAGATCTGGTTCTAAGTCTATATTTGGTAACAGTCTCAACCAGCTAATACAACACAAGCCAACACATACAGGGTACATCTACAAAACACGACACACCACACATAGTCTCTCAATAATATTTCTGATATCAATAAATGCCTGAGATCAAATCTGCACTGGCCTTAAGCCTCATGTTCAATAGGAACTCTTTTCAAACCGCCCATAACACTGGCAAATGATACAATGACCATGAAACCACATGACGAAACACCCGATTAACCGAGTCTCAGCCAATACCAATAGGTACACACCCCACAAGATAAAACTCAAGTTGCATAGAACGAAAACGAATTAATATGGGAAAGGAAACACATAAGAGAACTAACTAAAAAAATTAAAGTAGCACAAAAGTCTTCTAAACACAAATCTACAAAACATCTAACAAAAACGAATGAAAGCATATAATGGACACACAAAGATCTTATACTGATATAACTCTCACCGCAGTACACAGCCCGGTCTCAACATATCAAATCACCTGATATCACGAGGGTCTCACCCTCAACACTGGATCACAAGTAGGGTACACATCAACCCATCTAGAGACTCTCACTAGATATTTTCTGTCTACCATTTAAAACATAGACTAGCTCCTACACCGATGGAGCATAAAAATCACAGCTCGTAACCACGAATGCTCGGATATCACATCAATCCTACTAGAACAGGAAACAGGAAAATACCACTAGCCTCATAAATCCCGACAATGGCTAAAACATGCGATAGACATGGCTACCACTCATAAAACCTCCCAACGGAATAATCACATAGACAGAGTGAAAATCACGAAACACTCCCATAAATGGAATCAATCAAGGAACTCAACCCGATAAGTAGAATTTTGATGAATTACGGATAGTTCCTTTTTATAACAAACTGAATCCGTACCTGAGTGACATTAGCTGGCGCACCAGCCTCAGACCTACTATGTAAAACACATCAACGAGTCGGGCCTCCTCCTCTTAGGCACCCTCTCCCTATCTGAATACCTTACTACGACACATCGGTCCGAAGTCTGGACAATCTCTCACCATGTGGCTAATATCTCCACACTCAAAGCACCCCCTCTGCTTAAGAGGTGGGAGAAACTGCGTGGTACGAGTCCTCCAAGATCCATGAATACCTGAGTCACTATGCAAAGCCTGAAGCACAAACTGAACTGGCTGGCCAGCAAAACCTCTACCATGACGCACCGTACCTCCAAAATAAGGACCAGTATATCTCACCGGCATACGAGGCATCCTCGCCTCCTCAGGCTCTCTCTCTTGATCTCGTCTGCTCTCTCTCTAAAGACCCTGCATGCCCTCTCTCCTGATCTCGTCTGCTCTCTCTCTCAAGACCCCGCATGCCCTCGCTCTCTCTAGCATGCATACCCTTTATCCTCCTAGCAATGTTCACCACTTGTTGATACGAAATATCCGTCTCTAACTCTCAGACCATACCGAACCTGATGTTGGGAATAAGCCCCTCAATGAACTGGCAAATCCTCTCGTGAACAATAGAAACCAAGGCTGAGGCATTTCTAGCAAACTGGTATAACGGACAACATACTCTGAGATGGTCATAGCACTCCGACGCAAATGCTCAAACTCCGCACGCCATGCATCCCTGATGCTCTGAGGAACAAACTCTCTCAAGAACATATCTGAAAACTGGGTCCAAGTTAGTGAAGCTTCCTCCCATGGGCTTTCTAACTCATAGGTGCGCCACCAATCACAGGCGGCCCCTCGAAGCTGAAAAGTAGTGAAGGAAACCCCGCTCGACTCAGAGATACCCATAGTACAGAGAATACGGCAACACTCATCAAGAAACCCCAAGGAATTGTCTGATGCTAATCCACTTAATACCGGAGGACCATACTTCTTGAACTTCTCTAGTCTTATCAGCTCCTGCTCGGAAGCTGCTGTTATGCCCTCGGGCTGAACTGGTGTTGCAGGCGGCACAGGAATAATCTGAGGAATCTGATCAACATGTGCTCGCTGCTCAGGCATGTAGGCGGAGGGAGACTGTGCTCCTCCCCCGGCTTGGGGTGTGGCTACAGCATGGGGAAGCAATCCAGCCTGAGCCAACGTAGTGTACATAATAATGAACTGTGCCAAAGTCTCTTGAAGAGCTGGAGTAGCAATAGTTGTAGGCGTGTTAGATGCCTGGACTACGGCTGGATTTGGTTATGGTATCTTGGTGGTTGCTCTCTCGCTGCACCACGTGCGCGTCCTCGAACTCTACCTCGACCCCGACCTCCGACCGCTGCAGCAGGGGGCACGGGTGCCTGATCACCTCGGATAGTACGTGTCCTCACCATCTGTAAGAGAGTAAGAAGCAAAAGTTTAGAATTGTGGTATTAAAAATTCTCGCACCACATGGAAGCCCATTGAAGTGAAGATGTTTCCTAAACTGTAACATAGCCTCTCCTAGATAAGTACAGACGTCTCCATACCGTTCAGCGAGACTCTAAGTAACCGACATATGTCCCGTGACTCCTATGAACCTAGAGATCTGATACCAACTTGTCATGACCCTAGTTCACCAATAGTGAACATGTCATGACGGCGCCCAATCTTCGGGACTAGGTAAGCCTAACACATTGCGGAAATTTACCAACCTTTACGAAAATAATAAACAGATAGTGAATATCATCATAAAATGTATAGAGTGCCACCTGGCACATACACTTCAACTCGAATTACTGTAACAACCTCCAAGACCCAAACACCCACGGGCAACACAGGATAAGGATAAGTAATAACATACGGCTCTATTACCAAGAAATATCTACAGCAACTGAAAACATGAAATGGAACTTCTAACGAAAAGGTATAGTAGAAGGAGACTCCTCGGTTCTGCAGACGCGACAGATGCAAGCCTCAAGTCTCCGCCTTTACAGCACCCTCCAAGCCTGGCAAAACTGCATGAGGGTACACGTACCTGCACAATAAAAGTGTGCAGAAGAGTAGTATGAGCACACCACAGCGGTGCCCAGCAAGTATCAAGACTAACCTCGATGGAGTAGTGATGAGGGACAGTCAAGACACCTACTGGTCAATAAATAATATAATCATAGGGATAATAGAAACGATATATAGTTATGTAAAGACAGCATGAATAGCTAAAAGAGGTATAATCGTAATAAGACTAACGGACAATAAGTAACAACGAGGAATACACAAAAGGTGATAATAAAAGGGACGGTAGACATTGCAATCCAAATCCTAAAGTCACAACACAATAAGGTCAAATAATCGCTAAGTCATTATTCTGCAATGATGTTTATATAAGGTCTTTCCAACTTTTTCCAGAATTCTACCACAACTCTCAGACCAGCCACAACTCATGAAAATCCATCATCTTAAGTCCAACACTTGGCATCTTCTACCCCATTGATGACACGGTCATGCTGACAACTAACTAGTCAACTAGGGTCACGCTCACATATATAATGGGTAAACGAGGGCATATCCCTACCCCTAGACAAATCAGAAGGGACTCATCTCTAATCGGACGGTCTAACTACGTGTAAGCTTGTGCAAATGTATCTAACAGGAATCCTACCAACAAGTAAGTATAAGGAATGGATCGACTAACACCCGCCTTATTCAAACCCTATTAGAATCAATGAAAATATCAGTTTAGAACACAATGAGTTTAATGGGGATCTCCCGGGAGTCGAACCTGTAGTCCATCATACCAATAACAAAGGATCTCCCGGGAATTCTACCCGTAGTCCATCATACCATTAACAGAGGATCTCTCGGGAATTGAACTCGTAGTCCATTATACCAATAACAGAGGATCTCTCGGGAAGTTAACCCATAGTCCTTCATACCAATCATAAACAAAAACAGGGAAAATGCCTCCGCGGGCCTTCACAGTTCATCACATTGAGACCCTGACATAGCCCACCTTATTTCGCCAAGTGTGCAACCGATAACAAATATAGCAAGCATCACCTTATTTTGCCACACGTGCATCACAATATTCCAACCTTATTCCGCCACATGCGCAATCCACAATTAAGCATGTAACATACCCTGCCTTATTATGCCGCATGTGCAAAAACATCAATGGCCACAATAACACAGCAAAGACCTCGTGCAACTCTCCAACAAAAAACGCACGGCAGAGACCTCGTGCATCACAGTACCAACAACCGCTCAATAAATGACAAACAATATCTATATACATGAGCAAGGGAAGGTATACAACAATGGAAACAATAACGTCCCGGCAAGGGAATCAACAACAGAACCAATAACGTCATGGCAAAGGAATCAATAATACCTACTAAGGCCACTGAACAAAAAGGAAAAAAAAAGAACAATAACCTCAACGACAAACAAGACATAACCAGTGCATACTAACTACACCGGTACCACAACAGTTGGACAGGTAATATAATTGCACGAAGTTACAGATGAGCTTACAATCAGGGAGTAATCAACTGTAAGAAGTCCACATGAATCAAATAATTACAATTTAACAAAATAACACTAATCATAAGATATCTATCTTCTTTTCATTTAAGTCTAATTAATTTCATGAGATACAATATTTACGATTCCCACTTAAAGGCGAGTAGTTAGGGCGGGTAATATGACTATAGAAGGGTAATTGTTTTCAGTTTAACATGTAAAGGTCCATGAAAAAGTAAGAATAAACCAAGAAGTGCAAACAACTAACAAGTAACACATTTAGAGGTGAAACTAACGACAAGCAACTCAATCGTATTAACATCATTTTCATAATCAGTGATTTCAAGAGTCTAGTAGCCTAAAAGGTATTATTTACAACAAATAAATCCCAGCACACACTCGTCACCTCGCGTATAATGAATACAAGCAACAGGTAAGACTCAAATCCTTCGGGAAATCCCCCACACGAGGTTAGGCAAGATACTTACCTCAAAAACCGGATAAAATCAACTAAAAATCGTGTTCTTGCCGCGAGTACTCGACTCCAAATGGACCAAATCTATTCAACTAAATCACACATTGTAAATAATAACTCAAGCAACTGATTCTATAATTTAATTCAAAGCTAATGAGCGAAATTATGTAAAATAACCAAAATGCCCCTCGGGCCAACGTCTCGGAACCTGATGAATTCAAAATTTTCAGAACTCTCGTACTCTCACAAGTCTAACCATATAAAAATATCTCAAAATGGAGGTCAAACACTCTCTCAAAATCCAATAATTCGTTCTATGAAGTTTTGCCCATTTTTCATTCAAAAACTGAATTTAAAAGATGAAATTAAGAGGAGATTCATGGAAGTTGGTCTAAATCGAGTGAGAAACACTTGCCCAAGTTAACCAGGTTAAACTCCCTTCAAAAATCACCAAGAACCGAGCTCCCTAAGTCAAAAATGTGAAACAATGGTGAAACCCTTGAAATTGGCATTTAAATCTGCCTGCCAATTATTCGTTCATCGCGATTGCGGAACAAGGGTCGCGATCACGTAGAGGAATTTCGAGAAAGTCCAGAAAATGTACATTGCGAACGCAATGAAAGGAACGCGAACGCGGAGGAGAGGTAGATAGAGATTCGCTATCTCGTGGGTGTGAGTGCGACCGCGTAGAAGGGAAATATCGAGGCCTAGAAGTTGCTCTACACGAACGTGTGAGAGCGTCCGCGAACGGGAAGGGCGGATTTGCACAGGTACGCGAACGTGAATGATTCTATGCGAACGCGAAGAGGAAATTTCCCGGGGGTCAGGGTAAGCAATCGCGATCGCGAAGGACACATCGCGAGCGCGACGAGGGAATACCAGAAGCAGCAGCAGCAGTTCAAAAATAGAAGGAAAGGGTCTGTAGCCCATCCGAAATACACCCGAGGCCCTAGAGATCCCGTCTAATCACACACACAAGTCAAATAACCTAACACAGACTCGCTCAAAGCTTCAAATCACATAATACAACATCGAAATGATGAATCAAACCAAGAATCAAGCTGATGAACTTTCAAATCTTCAAATAACAAAACTCATGCCTAAACTTATCAATTCAACTCGGAATGACGCCAAACTTTGCAGACAAGTCCAAAATGACATAACGGAGCTGTTCCAACTATTGGAATCGCATTCTGACTCCCATTGCCCAAAAGTCAACTATGAGTCAAACTTCTTCATTTTCCAACTTCAACTTTCGTCGAAATGCCTCAATTTACTCTACAGACCTATAAATCTGAATCCAAGCGTGCGCCTAAGTCCAAAATCACCATACGGAGCTCTTGAAGTCATCCATGGCCCATTTCGGGGTAGTTTACACAAAAGTCCAGTTCCAGCCAAAATTTCACTGGTCTAACTTCCCAAATAAGGTTATTTCTATATAATTGACTCTAAACCATCCGAAAACTGAACTCTACCATGCACGCAAGACGATATTCATGTTCCGAAGTTGTTCTAGACCATACGTGGCTGAACAGAGCTTACTTTCTTAAAACGACCGGTCGGTTCGTTAAAGAATGGGTTAATATTACTCATAATATTTTTTCAAGTACTACTCGCATATTCAAGCTAACTCGACGCTTATATTCATCTGGAATTAGAATTAACAAAGATGCATTAATAATTCCTATATGATAACCAAATGAGATGATTAGGTATATTCCTGTCCTAACTGTAATTCCATTCTTTAGGCTCAGTTTTGGAATCTTGCTCTACTCAATCTTCTATGCAATCTAGAATTTTTATATTCGAGTTCAATCCTAGATTAGTAGATAGTATCAATTGGTGATCAAGCAATCAAATAATTTAGCACATAAATAAATTAAGATAATAAAATAATAAAAATAATTCAAGTTTCAAACTATAACATTCATGTAACACAGACAACCCTAGAACTAATAAACTAGAAAATTAAAGAAAGCAATGAAAAGAAAAACTAGTTGCAAGTTTTCCCTAACAGTGGTTCCAACGTTAATCCCCTCAAAATTAGGATTATAATCCCTTTTATACATGTTAGGGGCCTGTAGGATGAAGCAGGATAATTCCCGGGTTGAGGGTCTTGTCTAGCGCATCGCGCTAGACTAGGCGCTGGCTGCGTTTCTACTTTTTCAAAATTTATTCCTTAATAGCAGCGCGTAGAGCACTAACTTGAGCGCTGGACTTGCACTTTGTCCAATTTTCTTCTTATTCCGCTTCAAGTCATACAAATTCATTTTATTTTGCTCCTGATTGATTTCTACACCTATACATACAAAAATTAAGCTCAACTAATCATAATACATAGGAAAATAAACTAGACTCAAGTAAAATGTGAGGCAATGTCTAGAGAGGGGATAAGATAGTTGCCTTTCGTATTGAATAAGTATTTTACTATAGTGTTAGAGTAGATGAATGTCAAAGCCCAAAATTCCTTCGAAAGAGTCTTGTGGAACCCAGTCGCTAAAACTAAGTAACCGTTACATATGCAGAATTGATAACAGATTCTACTAAACAGCTATTGAACATGAACCTGAAATTTCTAAATAAACCAATAATATTAGCATGATACAATATCCCAAAACCGCTTTTACAAGTCACAAGTCTTTCTAAGAATAACTAATAATAAAGAGTACATCATTGTCCGGAGAAATTGGAGACAATGGAAGTAAAATATAATATAAGGTGACTTCGGAGCCTTCAAAATTCCAGCAGGTGTACCTTGAAGTCTTGAGTCACACAAAACATGAATCTCAAAACCAACTCGTTTTAAAGTACCCGGTTCTGCATAAAAATGATAAGAAGCATAGCATGGTACAACACAGTGGTACCAAATAAGTATCTAACCTAACCTTAGTAGAGTAGTGTCAAGGACAGGTCAAGACACCTACCGGACATGTAAACCTTAGCAGGATTTGACATGAAGCTAACAAGGAAGGAATACCAATGTAATGCCAGTAGTAGAAAGAATTCAGATAACGAACAGTAGTAAAGATAAGGGGAACACGAATGACAATGAAAAGTAACCAAGTAATTAAGCAGCAACATAGTCGGCGTACGGATGTAGTATAAATGTGCTCAAGTAGGAAGCACGATATCAACTCAACCAATCAAATCATTTCTAATATACGATTTCAAGGAATCCCACTTCTTGTAATATTATATCATAAATTACAACTTCCAAACTCTAACACGCATGACACCTTGTGGCCACATTTTTCATGTCACTTCGAACAAAATCTGCCCGCTACCCGATATATAATCTCCATGGCAAAATCTAATTAGGAGGTTCAAGAGATTTTATTTCACAACCACAAATTAGACCTATGGCAACGGTTGAAATACCGTTGTCGTAGGCAGGAAAACCGTTAAAATAGATCTATTGCCACGGTTTTGGCTTCATTACATCATGTCGCATGCCTATAGATTTATAGCAACGGTTTCTTTCCACGGTTAAAAATTCGTTACAGTAGCCGTATCTATTGCAACGGTTTCCTTTGAATCTATTGCCACAGTTATTTTGGTCTAAGGCAACGGTTAAGAACTGTTGCAACATAATCTTTTGCTATAGCCCCTGAGGGTACTGCAACGGTTTTTTGATTCTATAGTGACGAATTCTTATTACATATTGTAACGGCTATTGGGAGCTATTGCAACGGCTATTCTTTTATATATTTGGTTATAAAAAAAATATTTATCTACATGATATAATATTATACACTGATATTTATTACAAACCACAAAAGGAAACTATTTATCAACCAAAATAATCCCAAGTTTTCAACTACTATTATCCATATATAAAATAAAAAATAATTACAACATTGTTTCACAATCAAGAGGTAGCATAGAATGAAATGGCTTAAAAATGATGGATTACTAGAAAATTTAATGAAATAACAATCTGTTAATACTCTTAAATAAGATTTTCATTGTTTTTGGCTACTCTCGGTTAATTTTTGTCACCTACAAAATATTGTAAATAAATAAATCAGCAAATAATTCACAAAAAAAAAAAATATTTTCAATGAATAGACTAATATCGCGACGCACCATAAGGTAGGATGTACATTAAGTGGGCACAACCAGTATTCAAATCTTGTCCATATTATTCTGAGTGATAAAGGAGATCTTTTCCATGGCACCATGTATTATTCGGAAATGATAGGCTACTATAGTTAGCAAGAGGAGCCAGAACAAAGATAAAATCAACAAGAACAAGGGAAATAAATTGCAACTAAACTTGAAAATGAGCAGTACACTTTGAAGCAAAAAATAGACCAAATAAACAAGAGAAAGAAAGAGCATTATATTTCAAAAATGGATTGAAGTTAATCAAGCTCACACTGATTCTACAATTGTTTGGTTAATGAACAGACCTAAAACTCCGTAAATTAAGCAAAATGAGGCCAATAGGAAAAACAGGTGAAGAATAAACATCTAAAACTAATTCTAATAGGCATTGGCTTTTCATTATTTATGATCACACGACAAAACGCATGTTTAAGACAAGAACTTTACAAACCAAATTTAACAAATCTACATATCATCTTGGCAGAGGACATAAATGTTTTATAGAATCGGTATACTAGGAAATAACGAATAGAAAGCATAAAAAGTTTCAATTATCGATGAATAATTTCTTAAATTCAAGACTAAGATAGATGAAAATGACCTATTAGCAAAATTAGTCTCGGTCAAATTTCTCCTAATTTATGTTTCTTCTGTACATATCCACCTGTCAGAAGAAGAAAAATCGAGATATCAATTGAAAGCACATATAGTCATTCCAACATAACGTCAACTCTTTCTAATGAAGCGAAAGTACTACAAACAGTTCTTGACTAATGTATTTAATTTTTAGCATGTCTGTTTTACGCACTTGAGAAGAGACTAATATTAATCTTTTGAGGGACAAACCATGTATATGAAAATACATAATAAACGATATTACAAGCACAAGTCACTCTATCTGAATCAACATATATGAGCCCTAGACAACCAAAGTAATAGATATATATTTGCAATATTTATATGCTTTACTCCTAACTTTAGAAAAACATAGGATTTCAAACTTAAATTCACAAGGAACCTGTTGAGTATCAAAGTTCAGACTTTAACAATGAAAATTTAGATAATTAATTATAGATACAACTATTTTGTACTGAAAACAGTGTGATAAATAGTTATCTAACTAACAATTCATCATAAGTGTGAACACGTCCAACTTTCTCTGCCATTGGCAGTCACTACAACAACAACAACAACAACAACCCAATAAAATCCCACAAGTGGGGTCCAGGGAGGGTAATATGTACGCAAAATATACCCCTACCCCGGGGGTCTAAGAGGTTGTTTCCAGGAGACCCTCGGCTCAAGACATCAACGAGAGACAATAAGTTAGTACTTTCAAACGAAGTAAATCTCTTAAGGATACATAAGTTACAATCAACCACTAGACACACGGTGTGATACTAGCTGAACTCTTTAAATTTCGCTCTAGATTTTCCATACATACTAGCTACAGTGCTATAACCAATAACTTCCTAGCCACAAATTAAACGCAATAAAAACATACAATTGTGCACAAAAAGGTTCAAAAATATGGTACACTATATTTTACTAGTTAAATGTAAATTCTTGTGAGATAGTCATCAATATTAAATTATAGAAAAGAAAAGAACAAATTAAACACTAAGATACAAAAAAACAAATGATCTTATATAACATTATAAATGGAAAACAAAAAAATAGCTTCCTAAGTATAATTTCTCGTGAAAAAATAAATAAATAGCAATGATAACACATGCAGGCATCAAAGTTCTAGAATCGCTAATTATAAGATCCTATTAGCTTCAAAGGTATCGGGTACAATAAATTTAGTACATCGATGATGTTAATAGTAAAACAGGTAAACTTATAGGTTGAAACTATACATGCAAACTATAAATTTATAGGCCAATTAACCAAATGTCAAGAAAACTACATTAAAAAAGTTCTTTTGAAATTAAGACTATACATGACATGAATCCTTAGAAATATAGCTCCAGCTTTGAAACAAGCAACACAACTACACTAGAGTAACAAGATGATATTAAGAGAATTTTAAACATTGAAAATTTATCACCAAGTTCATTTCCCCTTATGTCTAAGGGCACAAGATTTTCAAATGGATATCTTGATACTACTATTGTACCAACAATCTGCAAATTGCCACAGAGAATACGCAACTAAATTCAGTTCGACTCATCATGTACTACACTTTGGAGACAACACGACTAGTAAGCTTTAGTGTTGAAAGGAATTATAAATGTAAATATTTGATGCCTCAAGGTCCATCAACAATAATGACAATACAACTACTGAGTAGTATTAACTCCTGTCATAATATCAGGTTCTTCCCTTATCCTATACAGTTTCACTAACTAAATAGGACACATAATGAAATGACAGACACCATAAGTTTTAGAATACCTATCGCCTGAGAAGAATGAAAACCACACAATGGACTAAACCAAATATAGCTTAAGCGCGGCAATATTATCCAGGGACATTAATGGTGATTAAATCTTGCAACAAAGAAGAGGAATGTGATAACCCTACTTGCTACTGTTAGGCTGGCATTCTATCAAACATTGGAGGTACATGACATGCTCGATTAAGCTCAATTATAACCCCAACAAATGAGCAACTCACCTATTGCAATATCAAAATCAATCACATAACAAAGTATAGTTAAAACCTATTTACCCACATAATTACGCCCTCAAAATTTAATATCAAGCTAGAGATACGTTCACCCACTTAGATGAGAATTTTTAAATACTAGAATAAAAAGAAGAAGCAATGAGTTGGACTTATCTTTAATCTGATCCATAATATAGAAAATTAAGAAACTTCGACTATTTTTCCTCTCAATAACGAAGAAAGCTAATGTAGACCAGGCAAATAAAATTGGGCAAACAACATCATGTTACCGTGCTTGAGGGATAACATTGGATACCTTTAAATCAAAAAAAAACAAAAGCTTTGTCGTGAGAGGTTAGGTCGTCTGGAGGCGATTAATGAATGTTTTGCCAGAGTAATTTTTGGATTATCCTAAATTTATAAATAATAAAGAAGTTGAAAAACATACAGTGCTGGTTTCTCCCACAACTACCAGCGACAATTTTTAGCGAGGAACGGGATTGAAGAGATGGAAGAAACTCTGATTGAGTGTCCCCTTTTTGCTATTTTGTGGCGTCAACCTCTCGTATTTCTCTTTCTTCTTTCGAGTAGTATGAACGACCAAATCAAAACCCTAATTGAACTATTATATAAATCTCAATCGCGCCCAAATAGTATGAACTCCAAATTGGTTCTCATCTTTGATTTATCGAATTTAGTTATGGGTTGAGGTTTAATTCCATAAATAATCCTTCTTTTTGCCTTATAGGATCTGGGTATTCTTTGGGTTTATGTTTTTCGAGAGTTAATGCAAGGTTAGAAATCAACTTGTTTATTTTGCCTAACTTGGTTAAAATTTGATTAATTCTTAGAACATAAAAAAATATTAATAAGTAAAGGGAAAAAATACAATGTTAAAGAAGAGAGGTTTTGGCGGGTTACACCAAATTAAGATGGAAAATTATGAGAGAATTAATAACCGTTCCAATTGAATTCTTTTTCAAGATTCGTTGCAATACATATATATATATATATATTGGAACGGTTCAGAGAAATGTTGCAAAACCAGACACCAATAGGAACGATTCTCACTCAACTGCAACGGTTCTATAGTAAAAGTGTGCCGGTGTTATCCATTACTAGTTCTGTTTATATATCATAAAATAAAATTACAGTTTCAGAACCAAGTCAGAAATCAATGAGAAGAATAAGTTTATTTTAGAAATTATTTGGATGAAGAAACTAACATTTTCAAATAAAATACAACCACTACTAGAAAATAATTCTATTAGAACGTTTATTTAACTGTTACAATAGATAACTTATTGAACATTTTTAATCGTCCCAATAGGCAGTAACATCCCAGCGAGGGAAACAATATCATAAACAATAACAACCCGGCAAGGGAATCAACCATGTATCTCATCTCGTTTTCACAATCACTTCACAACATAAATCTTAACTTGAGCCAATGCTCAACAATGGTCAATTGCCAAAAATACTTCCGTAAGTCTTGTTCAACATTTATAATCATCATATTAGACATGGAAAATACATAACGGTTTTACAACAATCATAGTATAAGACTCATGGGCATGCTTGCCACCAACGTACAGATGCTCGCCACCACACCTATACGTCGTACTTCACACTTAAACATAGCAAATAAGACCACAACTTTTATTCTCTAAAGCTATGGTTAGACCAAACACGTACCTCAGTACCACGAACACAATCAAGCCTCAATTACCACTTTATATCTTGATTCCACTTCCAGATTGCTTTTTTCTAGTCATATTTACTAAATAACATTAATAAATTCTAAATAAACCAATTCTAACACATCAAATAGGTTTCCCAATGTATTTCCCAAAAAGTCAAATCCTTGTCCCGGGACCGCTAGGTCAAAACCTGAGGTTCAAACAGAAAATCGATCACCCACGAACTCAAGTATATAATTTATTTTTAAATTAGACCTCAAATCGATGTCCAAATTTCCAAAATTTAAAAATCCTAAGTTCTACCCAAAATCACCCAATTTTTCCATGAAAACACTTGATTTTAAAATGAAATCATGTAAAAAGATGTCATATATTGAAGAAAATAAGTTAGAAATTACTTACCAATGATTTGGAGAAGAATCATTCTTTAGAGAGTCACCCTAGAGAGTTTAAGGTTTGAAAGAATTTGAAAGTTTTGTGAAATCCCGTTAAAAATCTCATTTACCAGGTCTAAATGTCGCAATTACGAACAGGGGTCGTAATGGCAAATAAGGTTCGCAATTTTGAATCCCTTTGCAATCATGTCATCTTCGCAATTGAGAAGGAAAACTTTGCATTTGCGATGGGCAGGCTTTGCAATTCCCACCTAGTGCTCGCATTTGCGAGGTGGCCCTATCCAGACTTGGTTTGCATTTGTGACATTGGGGTCGTATTTCCCAAACCTGAGCACCTCGCACTTGCGAGGCCTAATCTCACAATTGCAAGATCAGAGGCATGTTATATAACTGCAATATACCAGAAAGTTTGTTAAGTCAAATTCACTCTGTGGCCTATCCAAAACTCACCGAGCCACCGGGTATCCAAACCAATCATGCACGCAAGTCTAAAAATATCATATAGACTTGATCATGCGATCAAATCATTAAAATAACATCAACAAGTACGAATTCAACCTCAAATTCATAAATCAATCAATACATTAAAAATTTTATTTTCTGAACTATAGGTCTGTTTTAGACCAAACCAATTCCGATTCTTACCAACCTTTACAAGTTCAACTTAATTATTATTTTAAACTTGTACCGGGCTTCGGGACCAAGATACATGCCCGACACCATCAAGAAATTATATCAATTCACTTCTAAAAGCCTTTATATTTTCCAGCAACAATTTTCTTTACAAAATTGTTTTCTCGGGCTTGGGACCTCTGGATTGAATTCTAGGCATACGCACAAGTCCCATATTTTACTACAGACCTTACGTGATCGCTCGGTCATGGGTTTGGATCCATTTATCAAGAATATTGATCAAAGTCAATATTAACCAATTTTAAAGGCCAAATTCATAAATTTTCTTATATTTAACATAAAAGCTTTTCGAAAGTGTGTCTGAACTGCACACACAAATCGAGGTAAGATAAATTGAGGTTTTCAGGCCTCGGGACATAGAAGTGAATTTAAAACGAGTAATGACCTTTTGGGTCATTAAATTCTCCACCTCTAAAACAATCATTCGTCCTTGAACGGACATAAAAAAAGTACCTGTACCGGAGAAAAGATGGGGATATCAACTCCACATATCAGACTCGAACTCCCAGGTAACTGCCTAATGAGGCTAAGCACTCCATTGAACACGAACCGAAGGAAAATTCTTCGATCTCAACTAACGAACTTGCTGGCTAAAATAGCTACCGGCTCCTCTTGATAGGACAAGTCCTTGTCCAACTGGACAGTGCTAACGTCTAACACATGGGATGGAGCCATGATACTTCTGAAGTATGGACACATAAGACACTGGATGCACATCTGATAAACTTGACGACGACGCAAGTTTGTAAGCCACATCTCCTACTCGATCAAGAATCTCAAAAAGACCGATGAATCTAGGGCTTAGCTTGCCATTATTTCCAAATCTTATCACCCCGATGGGTGATACTATTGTGGTGGACCATGTGTATTGGTCTGTCTTGTTACTATTGGGGGTCTGGAGACCCGAGTTGATTTATTGCTTATGAGTGTGGTAGTTTGATGTTATTCTGGGTATGAACTAGTTATCTTTGTGCCATGCTATTCTAGACTGTCATGCAAAGACAGTCACCTTGGCTATGCTTGGTGTTCCGAGGATCGAGTGGCGTGGTATGAAAGATTAAGTCCCTAGCAGGGTTATATCTTTCTTGAAAGCCCAGCACATGGTTGGGAAGGGTTGTTTCTCATAATTGGCCTTTGTGCGTGATCTTGGAGCTGAGGCTTCCAGAATAGATTTGGTTCCCATTATGAGGGACTTACCTGATGTTTTTCCTGCAGACCTGCCGGGTATACCCCCGGATAGGGACATTAATTTTGGTATTGACCTGGTGTCGGGCACCAAGCCCATTTCCATTCCATTATACCATATGGCACCAGTGAAGCTAAAAGAATTGGAAGATAAGCTTCAGGAACACCTAGAAAAGGGGTTTATTCTGCCTAGTGTGTCGCAGTGGGGTGCACCTATGTTATTTGTGAAGAAGAAAGATGGCACAATGAGGATGTGCATTCACTACAGGTAGTTGAGCAAAGTAACAGTAAATAACAAGTATCCCCTGCCTCGTATCGATGATTTTTCCGACCATCTCCAGGGATTGAGGGTATTTTCTAAGATTGATCTACGTTCTCGTTAGCACCAGTAGAAGATCATGGAGTCAGATATTCTTAAGACTGCCTTCAGGACTAGATATGGTCACTATGAGTTTCTGGTTATGTCTTTCGGGCTAACTAATGCCCCAGCAGAGTTAATGCATATGATGAACAGTGTATTTTGAACATATCTGGATTCCTTTGTTATTGTATCCATTGATGATATTCTAGTATACTCGCGTAGTTAGGAGGAGCACACAGAGCATTTGCGAGTGGTATTGTGTAGATTGAGGGAGGAGAAGTTGTATGCCAAGTTCTCCAAGTGTGAGTTCTGGCTTAGTTCCGTGGCCTTATTAGGACATATGGTGTCCAATGTTGGTATTCAGGTTGATCAATGGAAGATTGAGGTGGTTTAGAGTTGGCCTAGACCGTCCTCGGCCACACAGATTTGTAGTTTCCTCAGGTTGGCGGGTCATTATCGTCTGTTCTTTCAGGGTTTGTCATCTATTTCCATGTCCTTAGCCAAGTTGACGCAGAAGGGTGCTCTGTTTGTATGGTCGGATGAGTGCGAGGAGAGCTTTTAGAAGCTCAAGATAGCATTGACCACAGCTCCAGTATTGGTCTTGCCATCAGCTTCATGTTCTTACACCCTTTATTGTGATGTTTCGAGAGTCGGGATTGGATGTGTATTGACGCAGGAAGGTAGAGTAATTGCTTATGCTTCTCGGTAGTTGAAGCCCCATGAAAAGAACTACCCTATTCATGACATAGAGTTGGCTGCTATAGTTCATGCCTTGAAGATTTGGAGGCACTATTTGTGTGGAGTATCTTGTGAGGTGTTCACAAATCATCATAGTCTTCAGCACTTGTTCAAGCGGAAAGATCTTAATTTGAGGCATGGATTGAGTTGCTTAAAGACTATGATATTACCATTTTGTATCATCAGGGAAAGGCAAATGTAGTGGCCGATGCTTTGAGCCGAAAGGCAGCCAGTAAGGGGAGTTTGGCGCACATTTAAGTCAGGGAGAGACCCCTTGCAGTTGATGTTCACGTTTTGGCCAATTGGATGGTGCAGTTAGATATTTTGGAGCCTAGACGAGTGTTGGAAAGCATGGTTTCTCAGTCTTTCCTGTATGATCGCATCAGAGAGCACCATTATGATAATCTGCATCTGCTAGTCCTCAAGGACAGATTTCAGCATGGGGATGCAAAAGGTGTGACTATAGGTGATGATGGTATGTTGAGGATGCAGGGTTGGATTTGTGTGCCCAATGTAGATGGGCTTAGAGATTTGATTCTTGAGGAGGTCCACAGTTTGCGGTATTCCATCCATCCAGGTGCCTAGAAGATGTACCAGGATTTCAGACAGCATTACTGGTGGAGGAGAATGAAGAAGGACATTGTGGGATTTGTGGCTCGGTGTCTCAATTAGCAGCAAGTAAAATATGAGAATCAGAGACCAGGTGGTTTGCTTCAACAGATGGTTATTGCTGAGCGGAAATGGGAGAGAGTTACTATGGATTTCATGAGTGGTCTTCCTCGGACATTGAAGAAGTTCAATTCTATTTGGGTCATTGTGGATCGACTTACCTAGTCTGCACATTTCATACCAGTGTGTACTACATATTCTTCAAAGCGGCTGGCAGGGATCTTTATTCGTGAGATTGTTTGATTGCATGGTGTTCTAGGGTCTATTATATTACATAGAGGTACACAATTCACTTCTCAGTTTTGGAGGACTTTTCAGCACGAGTTGGGTACTCAGGTGGAGCTGAGTTTAGCATTTCATCCTCAGACAGACGGACAGTCCGAGCATACTATTCAGATATTGGAGGAAATGTTGCATGCCTGTGTGGTTGATTTTGGATGTTCTTGGGATGAGTTTCTGCCTCTTACATAGTTTTCTTACAACAACAGCTATCAGTTTAGCATTCGGATGGCAATGTGTGAGGCCTTATATAGGACACGATGTAGATCTCCGGTCGGTTGGTTTGATCTCGGAGAGGCAAGGTTGTTGGGGATAGATTTGGTCCAGGATGCCTTAAAGAAGGTGAAGGTGATCCATGAGAAACTTCGTACATCTCTGTCACATCAGAAGAGTTATGCGGACCGGAAGGTTCGGGATGTATATTACTCGGTGGGTGAGGAAGTCTTGCTGAAGGTTTTACCCATGAAGGGTGTGATGAGGTTTGGAAAGAATGGGAAGCAAAGTCCGCGGTTCATTGGAGTTTTTGATGTGCTAAAGAAGGTTGGGGATGTGACCTATATGCTTGCTTTTCCACCTAGTTTGCCAGGCGTTCATCCAGTTTTTAATTCATCTATGCTCCGGAAGTATGATGGGGACCCGTCTCATGTCTTGGACTTTAGCACAGTTTAGCTGGATTAGGATTTAACTTATGATCTGGAGCCAGTGGCTATTTTGGGTCGATAGGTTCGGAAATTAAGATCAAAAGATATAGCTTCAGTAAAGATGCAGTGGAGAGGTCGGCCCGTGGAGGAGACCACTTGGGAGACCGAGCAGGAGATGTGGAACAGATACCCGCACCTATTTGAGACTTCAGGTATCTCTTGACCCACTCAAGGACGAGCTTTTAGTTGGGGAGGATATGATAACCTGACTCATCGTCTCATGTATTTCCATCTCGTTTTTCCCGTTTTATGCTTCTACATATTTTGTTATATGTGTTCGGTGAGTTTGAAGTGATTCAAATAGAGTTTGGTAAAAAATGAGACAATTAGTCTCTTTAAGAAAGGTTTTGTTTGGAAAAGTCAACCGGATGTTGACTTGTGAGTTAGAGGGCTCGGAATGGATTTTCGATGAATCGGTTAGTCTAGAGGGCCTGATTGTATATCGCTTTCGCGGTCAGGCTCATGCATTCGTGTAGCTTGCCTGGTTGACCATCGCGTTCGCAAAAAAGAGATATGCTTTCGCTTAGAGTAAAATGGCCCAGTGGGATTTTTGGCCATCGCGAATGCGAGAAGTCATCGCGTCCGCGAAGAAGGATTTAACAGCTGGGCAGAAAGGTTTTAATAACATTTCATCCACGAACCAAGACTATTTTCCATCATTGTTGAGCAACCTTGGGAGATTTTGATAAGGAATTTAGAGGGTTTTGACTGGGAATCGATTGGAGGTAAGTCCGATGGCCTAGAAACGTCATCTAATATTGATTTGAACACCTAACTTCATGGAATTTGAGTAAACAGGGAAGAACTAGGGCTTGTGTTTTTAATGAGAAATTGTATTTTGAGAGAGAATTTGGACTCCGATTTTTATGAATTTTACATGTATAGACTAGTGGCAAGATAAGGAAACTTTTTGTTAAAAAATTCTGATTATCCTAAAGTGGGCTCGGGTTTTGCAAATTTTGTGGTTTTCGATATTTTTCGAGTCTTTTTGATTGGGTTATATTCCCTTAGCCTATTGTAATGTATTCATTGTGGTATTAGCCAGATTCGACGCGCGAGGAGGTCGATTCGAAAGGCTAGCTAGTTTTCGGCCGGCTAGAGGTGAGCTTAATGTAACTGTTGCTCTGAGGGTTTGAAACCCCAGACTTTCATATTGTAACACTATATTAAGGCGTGACATGCATTCCACAATGAGTGTGGGGTCATTCCTTGTAGGTGATTGAGACTTAGTCCACCCCGAGTGTTAATTTCTACTATATTGGCGATTGAAACGCACACTTTATCATTGTGAATTGGACTTATTGCCGTGTTTGGTGACTTGTGACGAATTGTGGAATCCATAGGGGATCCTTATGTGTTTTCCTCACTTGTGTGCATAACATAGATTCTCAGTCATTTTTTCAAATGTTAAAAATAATATAATAATTATGTTTTATACATGAACATTAAATGAATAAGGGTATGAGGGCTGAGATCCTCATAGTATGCCACGCCCGATTGGCTGTGAACTTATTTGACTAAGATGGGTCGGGGACCCAATAGTGAGGATGTTTCCTTGATATGGATCGGGTTGCACGCCGCAGCGATTATAGATATTGATATTTAGGTCGAGAGCCTGTTTTATTCCAATACCTTGCTATATTGCGCTTGCGCTGTAGGAGCCCCTCCGGAGTCTGTGCGTACCCCCAGTGAGCGACGTCGACGTTAAGTAAGTGGAGCGGGCTGCACGCCGCAACGAGTAGTAGTGTGTACTGTTATATGTGTTGCATTCTTTCATGCATTATTTCTTAGCTATATTATTTGTTGTATACTGTTTCCACTATTTTGGATATGGACCGCTAGATATGGAGTACTTTGTGTATTTTCTGTATTTTCTTACCTTCAGACTGTACTTATGTTTATTACTCTCTAGGTCAGAGTACTCACTTTACTCCCTGCACATTGTGTGCAGATCTAGGGCAGTCTCAGGCTGAGTAGATCCAGTTGATCCAGAGTATCTATTCCGGGAGTATTTGAGGTAGCTGCAGGGCATTCGTAGACGATGATTCTCCCCTCTATCCGTATCCTTTATTTCCGCATTTTATCAGTTTTGGACAGACTCTGTAGTAGGATTTTACTCTGTCATTAGAGGCTCGTGTTCGTGACACCGGGTCCTAGTTGGCTGTATTGGTATTTCATTATATTTTTCTGTATTTTTATTAGTATATCAAACTTTTGACTTAAATGGCTTTATTTTTATCTATTCAACTAACAGATTATTGTTATAAATGGTCGGGCTTGCTTAGTAGTGTGATGGGCGCCATCACGACTGGGTTAGGGTCGTGACACCAACTGGTTAGTTTGTCAAGGAGTAAGACCTAACATCAAGTATGTATAGTTTTTTTTTGTTGACAAAATATATCGAAATGCTCGTTTATACGAGCTGGTCACTAGGTATAGAAAAATTAGATTTGAAAGTAGCCTTCTGTATATGCAATCCAAGCTTTTTTACTTTTAGTAGTTACTGAAGATGGATGAGTGGTAAGGCTTGCAGTAGGGTCAAGTGTGACTGTGAAGGTAGCATCTTTACTGCTTCCTATAGCACCTTACATACAATGGAGCTTTATTAATCAACAACAAGTTCCTGGAAATGATGTTCTATCTGAGTTTACTATGGCGACAACAAATTAATATTGATTTTAAAATGATTAGGTTGGTTTTATGTATATCGTGTATAAGTGAATGATCTGTAATACCTCTAGTATAATATCACTTTACTAGAGGTATCCCTGATATTTCTTCAGTTCACCTTGTCTAACACTAGGTCCTTACTTTCTAGATTGATTGTGCTATTTAAGGATGAACTATATGACTTGAGTGATCAATTAAGCTTTGAGAATAATCGGTCATATATATCCGAATGACTTGTACTGAAGAACATGACTGATCCATAATAAAGATGATGAGAATTATCCTAATAACTTAGGTATGGGAGTTTAAATTATAGCATAATTGTGTAAATAATTTTTGTACCTATACATTGTAAATTAAAAAACTAGAGTTGTGATTTTCCTTTTGGCTACTGCATGAATCTGCTTAGTTATTTTGTAAGTTGTTATTTGATATTTCTATAGAGAATGTCTAATTAATATTGACAACCGAAAAAAGATGAAAAATTCCCACACTGCTGAAAAAAGAAGTTTTGCTTTAGTTCGCTCTAAGTTGGTGTGTAAGTAGCAAATCATGGCAAAAGACTTCTCAATTTTGGCTCTTGTTTAGTAATGGTAGATCACCAGGAATGGTAACTCAGTTTTATGTAACTAGGAAAATGATCATGAGACTTCGGATCCTTTGTCAGTAAAGGAAGTCTTTGTTGCTACAAGAAAAATGAAAGATGGGCGATTATACAAGTGCTCGGATGAAGATACAACTAGTAAAAGTGTGCGATTATATTTAACTAATTTTATATCGAGATCAATTATTTGTTTTTATTAGTTTAATTTTTATATACTTGTTCTATTTGTTTGAATTTATTTTGAAGGCTGAAATGGAGGAAATTAAAGCACAACAAAAAAAAATTAAAATGAGTCCGTAGATGCATTTGCATCTGTCTTGAGGCCTAAACATTCGGGACGTCTAAGATTGCATGGACGAGGGGTTACAAGAACTTCATTGAGAGGGAAAGTAGGATGCTTTGAATGGTCTTCAAATACTACAAATTATCTACAAAAAATAGAGGAGAAGATACAAAGAATACAGGAAAAATTTGAGAAACAAAAGGCAACTATCCGTCAAGAAGTTGTTGCATATGTCCTTGCAGGACATCAGTGTTCTAGAATTGATATTGATGCTAACATTATTCTAGCGGCATAATGTGATAATTCTCCATGAGAAGCTTTTTCTGCGGAACAGCCAACATTACAACCAATCCGTTGTCCATCTACTAATAGCATCAAAGAAGGCCAACTCATTTCAGGTATTAATATTACTTATTTAAAATTAAAAAGTAGTTATTTAATATTTCATGAAATAAAGTCCCAAAAGTTAATATAAAAATTAGGGTCTTGACCATAAGTGCATACAGATATGCGAATGTTGGTGGTCATCTGATGTTGGTTATGTGGTTGAATTTGTCAACTGTCTTGAACACAGTTGATTCATTGTTCTTCTGAATATCTATAAATCCTTAATGGGGAGTCTTATTTTTGGTTTTGCAGGGCCTTATGTCGTGATACCAAAACCATTGCCTCTTTGCTTTTCTCTTCTCTTTTATAAATACTGACTTTGTGAAGTCATTCCAGTTATATGTGATCTTAAAGTAATTGAGCGACTTTAATGATTTTCAATAGGACATGTTTAGAGAATATTGGTTAGGTGATTGCTACATAGATTTTGAGTTGTCTAGTAAATGTGGGACTGTTCTTTTACTAAGAAATAAACGAGTAAGAAAATTAAGAGGGAAAGCGAAAGTTGAGAGATTTTGCTTATTCCTAAGCCGTAGTATGCTTAGATGTTGGTTATAATGTTGTTTTTTGTAATAGCATATTCTGTTGTTGCTGTGGTTCAATAGCTGTGAGAAATAATATTGTTTAGGTGATGTTGTTTTGGTTCAGTAGCTGTCAGCCGTAGTAGGTTCTGCATAGTCGTATTTAGAAATGATGCTTTGAGAAGGTTGAAAAATTTTCCGATTGTCCTATTTACAAATGAAACTCTGCCAAAAAATGTAAAATTTTAGAGAGTTTAAAAATGTTCGTGCTATCAAATTGGTCTATTCAATTACTTTGTGATTCGGTTATTAGCGGTCATACTGTTAAGCATTCCTGATGTCATGCCAAGATTGACATTCATGCCCATTCTTTCTAGTAAAGGAATCTAAACATGTGGTTGCATTAATCCTAGAGAGTCAGTGGAGTCATCATCATTTTAGAAACTGAATTTGAAGCTGCTTTAAGTACTTTATGTAACGACGCAGCCGGTCATTTTAAGAATTAATGTCCCGATCCGCTATTAATTGCATTCCCCGTGCTTGTTTCTATAACGTGAATTGCTGGGAGGATTCATTTTGATTTTGGAGACTTTTGGAACACATAGTTCTAAAAGAGAGCTTACACTATAGAATTTGGACTGCAGTTGGGGCAGTATGAAGACGGCCTTGGAATGGGATCCATCGGTTTCGTTAGTTCCGTTAGGTGATTCCGGGTTTAGGGGCGTGTTTGGATTGTGTTTTAGAGGTTCGTAGCTTAATTAGGCTTGAAATGTTGAAAGTTAAATTTTTGAAGTTTTCGGTTCGAAAGTGAAATTTCTATACCGTGGTCGGAATGAAATTCCGGAAGTTGGAGTACCTCTATAGTATTGAATGTGATGTGTGTTCAAAATTTCTGGTCATACGGACGAGGTTTGATAGACCTTTCGATCGAAAGCATAATTCGAGAGTTTTTGAAGTTCTTAGGCTTGAATCTGATGTTAATTAGTTGATTTGTTATTGTTTGAGGTGTTTTGAAGATTTATATAAGTTTGGATAGTGGTATATGACTTGTTCTTGCTTTTGGTTGAGGTCTCGGGGGCCTCGGGGTTGTTTCGGATGGTTAACGGGGACGCTAGGTTGAGTTTGGCAGCTGAAGGTTTTTTCGATTGCTGTCATAACCGCACATGCAGCCGTGGGACCGCAGGTGCAGACTAGAAGAAGCAGAGATGGAGCCCAGATGTGACCACAAGTGAAGGCAGTAGAGACCGCAGAAGTAGGAGGTGTACCGCAACTGCGGCACTACCGATGCGAAATCTGGGTCGCATGTGCGGGGAAAAAGGCATTAGTGAAAACCGCAGAAACAATAACGCAGAATCGGAAATTAGGGCTGCAGATGCGGATTTGGTGGGCAGAAAATAAGAATTTTGAGAGTTTGAAATCAAAAGTTAAAAAACTTATTTTAAGCTGGGAAGAGGGAAATTTTGGGATTATTTAGAAGAAAAAATCAGTGGGTAATGATACCTAATCCCTTTTAGTTGTATTCCTATTATCTAATCTTAGTTTTGTCATTAAATTTCGGATTTGGAATGAAAAATTGGGGAAATTTTGGAGAAAGTTCTTAGATCTAAATTTCGAGTTTTGGTCGGAGATTTGATATTGGATTTGTATAATTTTTGTATGGTTAGACATGTGAGAGTATGAGGACTATGAAACTATAACTTTTACCCGATTCTGAGACGTGGGCCCGGAGGGCATTTTGGATATTATACATAATTTCGCGTATTAGCTTTGAATTTTTTTGTATAATCAGTTACTTGAAGTTATATTTACATTATGCAATTGAATTGAACAGATTTGGTCCATTTGGATACGGGTACTCGTGGAAAGAACGTGGTTTCGGGTTGATTTTAAGCAAGTTCGAGGTAAGTGGCTTGCCTAACCTTGTGTGGAGGAACTCCCCTTAGGATTTGGTATTGTTGATATATGAAATGCCTTATACGTGAGGTTCCAAGTGCGTACTTGTGCTAATTGTTGAAAAATCATGTTTTCATTAAGTAACTTTAATTGTGTTTCATTTCCATGCTTATAGTACTTGCAATTTATTAATGCTATTAGCCTAGGAAAGCATGTATAATTGATTTAATTGCTTTATTTGCTTAAAATGCCTTATTTGGGTTACGTGTAGCATGCTAGGTTTGAAATAATTGTTTTACTTTGGTACGAATTTGAATTGAATTGAGTATTCTTCGTGTTGTTACTGTGTTTACTTTGGGATTACGGATATGTATTCCGGGAGAGCCCTTGAACATACAATGACTTGGACTGTATTGCGGGTTAACGAGAGATCTCCAACACGTATATTGAGGATACTAGGAGATCCTTGGGATACCAAGAGATCCCCAGCATATATATTGAGAATAATAAGAGATCCTCTAGATACCGAGAGACCCCCAGCATACATATTGAGGGTAGTACGAAATCCTTGGGGTACCGAGAGATCCTCACCATATATATTGAGGATACTAAGAAGAACATGGGATACCAAGAGATCCCCAGCATATATATTGTGGATAATAGGATATCCTCGGGATACTGAGAGATCTCTAGTTGTCATCTCATCGTTGAGAGGTATTCTTTTTGTGATTATTTTGTCTCTGTTATAGTTGTTATTATTCTTATTATCATGTGTCACTCTTTACTGTTGACATTTAATTATATTATCGTATTATATATTGTCTTACCTTGTTTCTCCTCTAAACTCAGTAGGGCACTGACTTTCGTTGTCACTACCCGACCGAGGTTAGGCTTGTCACTTAGTAAGTATTGTTGTGGTGTAGGGCCCTATCTGCGCATGTTTTTCATCTGCATATCCAGGTACTTCCACTCAGACTTATTATCCTTTAGGCGAGGCACATTTGTAGAGACTTCGAGGTATATATGCCGCGTCCACAGACCGAGGAGTCCATTTCTATTCTCTGCACTAGTATAGCCCTTCTGTATTTCCTTGTTGATAGACACTTCTGGAGTTAAAGCTTTTTATGTATTTTTTAGCTTGTGTTCATGGGGCTCTTGATTATGGAAGTGTTAGGTTTTCATTATTTTATTGTTATGTGCTGCGGGACATCATAAATATTGTTTTATTTTGTTATCTCGACTTTTAAATATTTTATTTCCGCATTATTTCTTTTTCTCATTTGTTAGGCTTACCTAGTCGTAGACACTAGGTGTCATCACGATAGTTCACGGTGGGTGAACTAAGGTCATGAAAAGTTGATAGGAGAGCTCTAGGTTCGCAGGAGTCATGAATCAGAAGTCGGTTTAATAAAGTCCTGCGGAACGGTAAGAAGACGTTTAGGCTTATCCACGAAAGGCTATGTAACTGTTAGGAAAATTCCAATTCACTTGGTTTCCATGTCGTTCGAGATTTTTTATATAACAATTCTGAACTTCTATCTTCTATTCTCTCATAGATTGTGAGGACACGTGCTACCACAGATGATCAGGCACCTGTTCCCCCTTACTGGAATCGTCTGAGGCCGGGGCTGGGGTAAAGGCCGAGGACGCGCATATAGTGCAACTAGAGCACCCACACAAGCTGCCGCCGAGGAGCCACCAACAATTCCAGCCAGATCCGAGGCACCTTATATGCCTACTGCTACTACTACTCCAGCAGTTCAGGAGAATCTTGCGCAGTTCATGAGCATGTACACCACTCTGGCTCAGGCAGGATTGCTTACCCATGTTGCAGCTACATCTCAGGCCGGAGGAGCAGCACAGACTCCCCTCGCCCGCACTCCCGAGCAGCGAGTACGTGTTGATCAGGTTCCAAAGATTATTCCTATACAGCCTATAGTTATAGATCAGCCCGAGGGTAGGGTAGCGGCTATCGAGGATGAGCAACAAAGGCTTGACAGGTTCAAGAAGTATAAGCCTCATGTACTCAGTGGTCTAGCATCAGATGATGCTTTGGGATTTCTAGATCAGTGCCATTGTATTCTCCATACCATGGGTATATCAGGATCGAGCAGGGTTTCCTTCACTACTTTCCACTTTAGAGGAGTCGCCTATGAGTATTGGCGTACTTATGAGTTAGACAATCCGGATGAGGCAGCTTCCCTGACTTGGACTCAATTTTCAGATACGTTCCTGAGAATTTATGTTCCTCTGAGCCTCTAGGACACATGGCGCGTAGAGTTTGACCATTAGCGCTAGGGTGCTATGACTGTCTCAGAGTATGCTGTCTGTTACACTAGCTTGGCTAGACATGTACTAGCCTTGGTTTTTACTGTTTGCGAGAGGTTCACTTGTTTATTGAGGGGCTTATTTCCAGCATCAGGTCTAACGTGGCTCGCGAGTTGGAGATGGATATTTCTTATCATCAAGTGGTGAGCATTTCTAGGAGAGTGCAGGGTATGCATGCTAAGGAGAGAAAGGAGAGGGAGGCCAAGAGGTCTCGAGAGTCGGGCTATTATTATGGTGCATGTGCCTGAGCTACAGGTCGTCAAGGTAGGGGTTATATGAGTCACCCCGATCATTTAGCTCTTCCAGCAGCCAGTGGTATTCCATCTCCTCTTGGCCTCAGAAGCCTTATTATGCACCTCTAGTATCTAGTGCACCTCATGCGCTGGGTGATTTCAAAGGTAAGTCCAGTACACCTAGCCTGAGCCAGTCACAGTCTCCACATCCTCCCAAAGCTTGTTTTGAGTATGGTGACAGATGCAATGTGCGAAGGGATTGCCCTAGGCTTGTAAGAAGTTCACCTCCAGTGACTTCTTAGCCACAGCATGCCCCGCAGAGTTCTTAGGCTATAGTTACAGCTCTAGTTCCTACCCCACCTGCTCAGCCAGCTAAAGGTGGATATTGGGGAGGTAGAGGTCGCCCTAAGGGGGGAGGCCAGGCTAGATACTATGCACGTACCGAGGCTGTCGCCTCTGATTCTGTCATTATAAGTATGGTCATTGTTTGTCATAGAAATGCATCCGTTTTTTCAGTCTACGCTCTACTTATTCTTATGTGTCTTCTTATTTTGCCCCGCATTTGGGCGTATCTTGGGATTCTCTGAGTTCCCCGATTTATGTTTCTAATCTTGTGAGAGATTCTCTTGTTGTGGACTGCGTTTATCGGTCGTGTGGGGTTGCTCTTAATGGTTTTAAGACCAAAGCCGATTTGTTATTACTCTGCATGGTAAAATTTGATGTTATCCTGGGCATGGACTGGTTGCCCCCATTATGTTATTCTTAATTTTCATGCCAAAATAGTGACGCTGGCTATGCCAGGTGTACCACGAGTAGAGTGGAGGGATACCGTAGATCATACTTCCAATAGAGTTATTTCACTCCTTAAGATTCAGTTTATGGTTGAGAAAGGGTGTGACGTGTATCTAGCTTATGTGAGTAATATCAGTATTGATACCCCTAAAGTTTATTCAATCCCAGTAGTACGAGATTTTTCTGATATGTTTCCAGTTGATCTTTTGGGCATGCCACTCGATATATATATTAATTTTAGCATTGAGGCCCATGGCGATAGATGTTCAGGCCTTAGCCAGTCAGTTTGTGAGGTTGGATGTTTCGGAGCCTAGTTGGGTCCTTGCTTGTGTGGTTTCTCAGTCTTCCTTGTTTGATCGTATCTAGGAGTGCCAGTTTGATGACCCTCATGATGTTTTAAACGTGAATACCACACAAGAGGGGGGTGATTTGTATGGTACCCAATTTTTCTTAACTAAACTATAGAAGCACCTGGATCTTCTATGGGTTCCAACTACTATTGTTTGCAAAATAATAAGTAAAGAAAAATAAAGAACACGGAGATTTTTACGTGGAAAAAACCTAGCTCAAAAGGTGAAAAAACCACGACCTACTACTCTGTAGGATTTTCCCAAACTTCCACTAAAATCACTGAGCCAAAACAGCATTTACAAAACTCTTTTGAAATCTAAGGATTAACTCTAATCCCGTTGTGGCACACATCCCCAACTGTTGCGACAAGTTCAAGTTAACTCTAGCTTGAACACTCTGGGTACCTAATACAACTGCTTCTATAAAACATGAAAGGTACAATGAAAAATCACCTACTACAATTGAACATAATAAAAGATAGACACTTGGAACTGGTTCTTCTATCTAGTTCAAGTAACTTCAGGATTGCACACTCAAATCACACATAAATTGCTTCCAAAATCGCCTCATACTTTTGCTCTCAATTTATGTTTAACTTCTACTTATGTGCATTACCTGTAAATGAGAATAACACTGGTTTTTAATGGATTAGTAATTAGATATTGACTGGGATTCAAATGCTACTCTTATATTGTAGACGAGTTCAAGTTGATCTCAAACTCTAACACTATCTTCTTTCTAAACTATACTCTCTTCATGTAAGGAGTCTTTCTCTCATTATCCAATATGTAACCTTCCTTACCAGATTAAGAGATATCGCTTCTTCATAAGTTAGATTTATCTCCTTCATGTGCTTCTCACATGTACAAGTTGATCATGACTGTGTTTCACACGATGGACCTGGTCCATGTATAAGTTATTTTGTCAGTCTTCAAAACATCACCTGTTCTTGGGCCAATAAATTCCCCCTTTTTTATGATGACAAACTCTGTGCTTTTTACTTACTTGAATCATGTAAGAACTCATCTTAACGATTAATACAAATTTTAGAAGATTCACTTATCATCAAGCACCAGGTTAATTAGGTTATAAATGTCACTTGTTCAGAATATGTAAAGCACAATATCTCTTCCCTTTTCTAGCATTATCAAAAAGTTTCTTACAAAGTGTGAGTCCCAGATTTTAATAAGTACTCATGGTCACTAGGGCAACTGCAAGTGCAATCGTTGTTTAATCATCAGTAATCCAACATATATATTTAAACTATCAAGGAAGATTAACATTGAACAAGAGCAAAAACAGTAGATATCATTGATAGAAGATATGTTGTGACCATAATCAACAACCAAAAAGCAAAAAACATTGAAAACATGAGCAAAGAGAAAGAAAACTCCCTAATCAGGGTCACCAAAGGTACTAGACAGGTTCAGGAGATAAAGCCTAGAATTCCTAAAGTTTGGGGGTGCTAGAGGATTTGTTTTAGGCTTGGAGAAGATTTAGCATATTATGAAGAATTCCATCACTCTTCTCCCTTTCCTTAATGAGCTCAGTTTTGAGAGCATCCCTCTCAGATTCCACCTCTGCCACATGAGCTCGAGCCTATCTATCTCAGCATCCTTGGCTTCACTTTCCTGAATAAGAGCCCTAACTTTACTGTTGTTAGGAGCCTTCTTGGATGAACCATGTTCATTTGGGATGGCATTGACTAAATATTCACAAGAAAGCAGAGTATTAATGCCAAAGTAGTCCTTGATTGAGGCCATTTTCAATTTCTTCAGAGACACATTTCACCTATCTAGAACCGTAGTAAGAATAAAGCCATAAGGGGGTAGCATGAGACTTGGAGCCATTGATGACTCTGTCCAGTAGCTTGATGATGAATGTAGCCCAACTAATTTGCCTTCCACTTTCCAGGCACTCTATCAAATTTAAGTCCATATAATTTGCAATATGTCTTCTCTGCTGCCTGGGCAGTAGGAACTTGTTGACAAACTGAAAAATGACTTTATGATGTGGCCTCATTTAACTCTTCTGAACAGACTTAGCCTCATTGACATCTTCAGCATCACAAAACCTCGTGGTAATTTCAAGGTTAGTACAAATGGAGTCCAACCATGTCCAACTTTTCCTTATATAGTCATCAAACCCTTCAGAGGGTATGTCAAGTATCTCACCTAGCTTCTTTGCATCAAAGGTGACGTGAACTCCTTTCACTAGATGGCTGACTTTGCCATCCTTAACCTCTGCATTTGCCATGAACTCTATGATCTCATTCCTTGCTAGCCTTCCATCCATCTAAAGACCATGTTCTTCCAGCTCTGAGCAGCTAATGCATCATTCCTGGTTCAACCGGGCCTATGAGCAATTTACCTTTCAAAATTTTTCTTTTGCTAGATATGGCAAGCTTGTTTTGTTCACCATTAGACTGATCTTTGTTAGAATAAGTGCCCAACGCTAGAGGGGGGTGAATAGCTATTAACAAAAATCGCAGGAATAAAATCGAAGTAAATGGGGAAATAAAAAGAGTAAGGAGGGAGCACACCAAATTTATACTTGTTCACCACAACGTGTGGTTACGTCCAGTCTCCCGAGAGACTCTCTCGAGTTGCAACTAACTCCGTTAAGCTTAAAGGTGCTCAACAAACCAATACAACTTGAGAACTCGAGTCACACGAGCCTCATCAACGTTTTGCTCGGAGATACCGCACTCCAAGACTTCAACCGAAGGAATAAAACCTTCCTTCTTACAAAAACAAGGGATTAGACTTCCCTTCAAGTATATACAAACACTTAGCACTCAAGAAAAGGACTCTCTTATAGAGTAGATATGAGTAGACTTAAGAACGCTCAAGAACACAACAATTTCTTCAAGATTTTGGCTCTCAAATGCTATGAAATATGAATGAGTTGAATGCAATGAAAGTATATTAGATTGTTGAAGAATTGTTATTGAAATGAGAGATTTTGGGGTTTATTTATAGCCCTCAATGATCAAGTAACCGTTTCTCAATAGTTAGACAAGAATTTTGGATTAAAGGCAGAATAATCGATTATTTTAACTGCATAATCGAATATCTTACTTCAACGTTCAAAAAGCTAGTCGTTGGATGTCAATGGTAACCAGATAATCAATTATTCTCCAAAAGATAATCGATTATTCAACCTCTCTGTAGTTTCAAGTTCGGGCTGGAAACACAGAGTATCGATTATCAGAAAATGATAATCGATTATTTGGACCTTCTGTAAGTTGGGGTTTTGCTACATTGGCAAGATAATCGATTATTGGAACATGATAATCGATTATTTAATCTTGAAAACCAACCAAAAAATCAAAGTGTTCCAAATCAAAAACCAAGTGTTGGAAAAGCTTGTTTATGGTATAAAAAATGAAAACCAAGTCTCCAAGGTCATAAACATCGCGCCACTTTGTCAAAGACGTTTTTCACGTGTTTACACGACGACCATAAATCAAATGATTTGGAAAATGTTTAAATATGTCCAGAAGTGAAAACCAATGATGGTATTTCAAAAAACCATTCTGGCTAAAATCAAAAACCATGACAAAAATATTTATGATATGCATGATTTGATAAAATAATTTTAGAGAGAAGCCAAGACTTGAATCCATTGTCGGATCAAGATCACAATGCGAACAACTCAATAATGTCTTCAATTCTCTTGGTCTTGTTCTTGACACTTCTTTACTTGGACTCTTCCTTGGTCCGTTAGCCATAATTCTCGTCTTGTTTGTTCAATGATATTGATTTGGCATTTTTGAACTTTACATCCACGTCGGTTTGTCATTCATCAAAACCTACAAAAACGAACACGACTTTAGTTCAACGTCTTTGAAAGTGTGTTCCAACAGTTTCCCCCTTTTTGATAATGGCAAACCGAGATGGGGATATGCATATGTGTTTACTAAACGTTTTTGCGAAATACGTAATGAGTTCCCCCTCAATTTATGCATAGCCCTTTTCTTCCCCCTTTTGACATTAGCAAAAATCTAATTGATTAAGGGAATAAAGATGTAGTACATAATGGGAGCAATAAAAAATAATTCAAAACATAAACTAAAGAGAAAGAGAGTCTAGCTTGAGCTCTAAAAGCTTCTAGGTGCTGTCGTCATCTCCGTCACTCGCCGTTGCTGCATCATCATCATCATCAGCATAATCATCATCATCATCGATTTTTGGCACCTTGCCAACATCTTCCATACCCAATTCCCCGTATTGAGTGCCACTTGACTCTCCCGGAAACCCGGCGGTGGCTTGAGCATAGGGGTAGTGGACGAAGTCAAAGTACCCATGAAGCTCGTGACCCAAATTCTGCACGTTCCTCTCCGTGCAGGCGACGTTGCTGTGATCCGAGTGAGAGTAGTGGATAGGGCTGCAATTTGCTCCGTAATGGATTGGAGGTTGACAACCGAAGAGGCACGGGAGCTCCGTCTTGGTGGATGAGGCGCAGCCGTTTGTTCGCCACTAGCATGGAAGGAAGACTCTTGGATTTCCCAATGCTTGGTGCAGTTTTTCCTTGGCCCGACATCCGTTTTGATGTCTAAGTTCTCGAAGAGAGACATCACGGCAAGGGCGTAGGGGAGCGGCCTCTCATCCGCAATCGCATCATACATATGTGTCATCACAAGCTTGCACCAATTGATCCATGCGTTGTGAATGATGGCATGCATGAGCTTCGCATCCTCGTGCGAGAGGGTGGTGTGGTTGAACTTCCGTGGCTTGAGGATCCGGGTGATGAGATAGAAGATAAGGCGGTACTCCGGGTGCATCCGAGAGATGGTTGGACGACGATGTTCCGCACTCAGAGTGAACGCCCCAATTCCAATTTGTTGAAAAAGGGCTTGTTCATTGAAGAGCACTCCTTCCGCCCCGGAGTAGTGCACGATATCGTCACCGGCTCGTGGCAGCCCGGTGAGGATGCTCATGTTCTCCTCACTCAAAGAAATGTTGACTCCATTGACATAAGTGATGAGTTCACCATCCTCATCCTTCTTTAAATTGGAGTAGAAGGCCCCGGATGAGGTGCGGGTGAATATAGGTGGTCTGGAGGTAAATGAATTCGAGGAGTTGGCCTTGAACCAATATACGCCTCGTCGACAAAGGAACAGAATTGCTAAAGTAGCAAGCGGTTGAGCATCGGGGAGGAAGAATTTCTCGATTCTCAAACTTTTCCAAGTACCGAGCAAGGTCGGCCTCGCTTTCGAACCATAAAAACGATCCGTCCTTGTAGTTGTGGACCGGCGGTGGAGGAGGAGCAGACGTTGAGGCAGCGGCCCTTCCGGAACGGGCTTTTTTTGAGATTTTTCCTACCATTTGATGAAGAACAAGACAAAAACTTGCAAAGAATTATGAATTTATGAGGTAAATTTGAGAGGAGATGCTTGGGATGTGAAAATAATGAAGAGATATCACCTATTTATAGTTGAGAATGTTTGAAGATCAGTTGGTGATTCAAAAAATTGAAGTTAATGGCTTCAAACGGTCAATAAACGGTCAGAAAATTTAAATTTTTATCGATGATAATCGATTATTCTTGAAGGATAATCGATTATCTGTACTTTGCATTAAATTCCTGGAGTTGTAGAACAATGGGATAATCGATTATGTTGTTCTGGATAATCGATTATCCTGATTTTTGCACAAAATTTTTGCAGACGCAGAAGCATTGAATAATCGATTATGGTAGTCTGATAATCGATTATGTGCTTCTGAAATTCCAGAAAATTTCCAATGCAACTCAAAATGGATTGAATTTGTTCCTCCTGACTTTGTGGCCATTTTGAGACCTGCAAAAAAAAATAGACATCTCTGACGCTCAAGTTAGTGATAGTTCAAATAAAATATTTCACAAATGCACGCATTAGATCATCGTGGAATCAAGTATTCCGAGTTCACTACGAATACGGAAAAATAACTCTTTCTCTAAAGGTTTTGTGAAAATGTCGGCTAATTGATGTTTCGTTTCCACAAACTCAATCTCGACATCACCTTTGAGAACATGATCTCTAATGAAATGATGCCTAATTTCAATGTGTTTCATCCTTGAATGAAGAACTTGGTTCTTCGTCAAGTTTATGGCGCTAGTATTATCACTTCGAATAGGGATATGATCAATACTAAGGCCATAATCCAAGAGTTGTTGCTTCATCCAAAGGATTTGAGCACAACAACTCCCTGCGGCTACATATTCGGCCTCGGTGGTGGATAACGCAACACTTACTTGCTTCTTACTAAACCATGATACTAAGGACCTACCAAGTAAGTGTCATGTTCCACTCGTGCTTTTCCGGTCCAATTTGCAACCCGCAAAATCAGAGTCAGAATAGCCAATGAGTTGGCATGAAGAACCTTTAGGATACCAAAGTCCAACATTCATAGCGCCAACAAGGTATTTCATTATCCGTTTTACCGCAATTAAGTGTGATTCCTTCGGACAAGATTGATACCGAGTGCATAAACAAACGCTAAACATAATGTCCAGCCTACTTGCGGTAAGATAATGAAGGGATCCGATCATACCTCGATACTTCTTTACATCTACTTCCTTACCTTTTTCATCTTTGTCAAGGTGATCGGATGTGCTCATGCGAGTAGCCATTTCTTTGGCGTTGTTCATCTCAAAACGTTTGAGCAACTCCTTGCAATACTTTGATTGACAAATGAAAGTCCCTTCTTTCATTTGTTTCACTTGCAATCCCAAGAAGAAATTGAGCTCACCCATCATTGACATCTCGAACTCACTTGTCATCATTTTCGAAAATTCCTTGCACAAAAATTCGTTAGTTGCACCGAAAATAATGTCATCTACGTAAACTTGAACCAAGAGGATATCTTTGTTTTTACTCTTGATAAAGAGTGTTGAATCAACTTTCCCACTTTTGAACTCATTGTCAAAAAGAAATTTACTCAAACGTTCGTACCAAGCTCGGGGAGCTTGTTTAAGACCGTAGAGTGCTTTCTTGAGTTTGAAGACATGATCGGGGGATTCAAAGTCTTCGAAACTCGGGGGTTGTTCAACATACACTTCCTCTTGAATAAGCCCATTGAGGAAGGCACTCTTGACATCCATTTGGTATAATTTAAAATCCATAGATGAAGCAAAAGCAAGTAATAAACGAATAGCTTCTAACTGTGCTACCGGTGCATAAGTTTCTTCAAAATTAATGCCTTCTTCTTGATTGTAGCCTTTAGCTACGAGCCTAGCTTTGTTTCTAGTTATAATACCATTTTCATCAAGTTTGTTACGGAACACCCATTTCGTGCCAATTACGGTGTTATCATTTAGTCTTGGCACCAATTCCCAACCGTCATTACGTTTGAAATGGTTAAGCTCCTCTTGCATTGCCAAGGTCCAATGCTCGTCCTTAATTTCTTCGGAAATGGTTGTAGGTTCAATTTGTGATACAAAAGCCATGTGTCCTATGGTGTCCTTAAGAGAGTTTCGAGTACATACCCCTTGTTCGATGTCACCAATTACCTTATTGAGAGGATGATTTCTGGACGTCCTCCAAGCTCTAGGCATCATCGTCTCTTCCTCTTGTGGTTGTTTCTCTTTCAAAGGCTGTTCCATGAATTCGTCTTGGACATCCTTTGGGCTCTCTTTTTCCACATCGCCTTGAAGATTAATCTTCTCCAATGAATCTGCAAGATCATCACAAATATCCTTTCTCACCAAGCGAGTATCATTTTCGGAAAATACAACATGAGGGGACTCCTCAATAGTTAAGGTTCGTTTATTAAAGACTCTATAGGCCTTACTACGCAATGAATAACCGAGAAAGATGCCTTCGTCGGATTTTGCATCAAATTTCCCCAAGTTGTCCTTTCCGTTATTATGAACAAAACATTTACAACCAAAATCTCGAAGAAGGGAGAGGTTTGGTTTTCTTCCCTTGTAAAGTTCATATGGTGTTTTCATGAGTATCGGTCTTATGACGGCTCGGCTTAACACATAGCTTGCGGTACTCACGGCATCCGCCCAAAAATACTTAGGAATTTTTGCTTCATCGAGCATAGTTCTAGCCATCTCCTCGAGACATCTATTTTTACGTTCTACCACTCCATTTTGTTGTGGTGTACGTGGAGTGGAGAAGTTATGCTCAATGCCAAGTTCGTCACAAAAATCCGCAAAGAGATTTCGTTCGAACTCTCCACCGTGATCACTTCTTATGGATGTAATTGTTGTGCTCTTTTCATTTTGAACACGTTTAAGGAAACTTTTGAAAACTTGAAACGTCTCACTTTTGTAAGATAGAAATAATGTCCATGTGTACCAGGAGTAGTCATCAACAATGACAAAGGCAAAGTAGTTCCCACCAAAACTTTTTGTTCTTGATGGTCCAAAGAGATCCATGTGCAAGAGTTGTAAAGGCCTTGTTGTTGAGACAACATTTATCGATTTAAAAGAGGCCTTTACTTGCTTCCCTCTTTGACATGAATCACAAATGGTGTCCTTCTCAAACTTGAGTTTTGGGAGGCCAACTACTAAGTCTTGTGAAACTAATTATTTAAAATGTTCATGTTAACATGAGCTACTCTTCGATGCCATAGCCACATATCGTCATCTTTTCTTATGAGTCATTTAGCAAATTTTGATGAAGAGTTTTCAAGGTTAACCATATAGATATTATCAATTCTATCACCATGTAAAATAACCTTATTATCACTAAGGCGTCCAACCGTACATGATTTAGAATTGAAAAACACACGATTTTCCTTGTCACATAATTGACTTATGCTCAAGAGATTGTGCTTATGACCTTTAACTAATAAAACATTATCAATAGAGGAGGTTTCATCCTTACCAACCGAACCAATGCCGATTATTTTTCCTTCGCTATTGTCTCCAAAGACTACGTTTCCTCCTTTGGCGGGTCTTATTTGTAAAAATTTGGATGCATCTCCGGTCATGTGCTTGGAGCATCCGCTATCAAGGTACCAAAGTACACTTGATGCCTTCAAGCATACCTACATACCAAATCAATGAGATTTCGGTACCCAAGCCATTTTGGGTCCTTGGGTGTTAGGTGCAAAGTGGTAGTGTGATTGTTTAATCGTGAGATGCCTATGCCTAGTAAAGCAAACCGAATCTATATGACCTATCCTATTACAATAATGGCAAATGACATTCGGATTATGCATTCTCCTAGGTTGATAATAGCTTCTAGGTGGTCTAAATTTATTTATCCTATTTTGAGAAGCGTGGTTTTGATGCCCTTTTTGAAAACCGTTTCTAGGTGTTCTAAAGTGCTCAACATTTCTCTTAGTGTTTGTTCTAGGTTGTCTAGTGTTCCTAGAATTATCATTTCTAGGTTGTCTATTAATATTAATTTTGTCTTTCCTAGGTTGAGTCTTAGGTTGTTTAGGTTTTGGCTCAACTTTTTCATTCATATTAATATTATTTTCGAAACCTAGGCCATGTTTAGTAGATTTCAAATTGCCAAGTATATTATTGAGGTTTTTATGAGAAGTATTAAATTTGTTCAAAGTACCCTTAAGTTTTTCAACTTGGTCTTTGAGAGATTTGCAAGACTTGAAACTTTCGTTTGAGCCTTCGGGTTTGTCGGTGCTTCATTTGCCAAAAAAAATTATTTTTTTCTCTTAATTTTTCATTATCTTGGCTTAATTTTTCCAACTCCTTCTCCTATGAAGAGAGTTGTTTCTTTAAATACTTAATGGTTTTAGAAGTGCTAACAAATTCGCCAAATAATTCATCAAAGGCGTCTTGCATATCTTCATAAGTATAAGGATCTTTAGGAGAAGTTTCACATACCTCTTCTTGTGCTTCCTCATGTGCCATGAGACATAAGTTGGCGGTCTCATCTTCATCTTCGTCGCTTGACTCATCCCCGGAGTCGCCTCCCCAAGAGATGTAGGCTCTTTGTTTCTTGATGGTCTTCTTTTCCGTCTTTGTGTTTGGGCATTTAGGTTTGATGTGCCCAACTTCTCCACACCCATAGCATTTGGGTGGTCCTCCTTTCCTCTTTCCCTTCCGTCCATACTCTTTACGCATGAACTTGTGGAACTTTTTAATAACGAGTCCAAACTCGTTATCCTCATCGCTTGAATCCTCAATGACTTGAGGTTGTGATGTGGAGGCCTTGAGTGCAATGCTTATTTTCCTTTGATCTTCCAAAGGAGGGTTAAGAATGGTGGACTCATACGTCTTTAGATTCCCCCGGAGTCCGTCTATAGTGACGTTGGTGATGCCAATTGACACTTGAATGGCATCGGCTTTGGAACGCCACTCCGGGGTGAGCTCCGCAGGATTTTTCGTACAAGCTCCTTGTCCGTGTACGTCCTCTTGAGTGCGTGGAGGTCGTTGACAATTTTTGAAAATCGTTCAAACATTTCGTAAATTTTTTCGTTCTCCTTCATACGAAATAATTCATATTCATGGGTTAGAAAATCAATTTTAGCCTCTCGGACTTGGTCCATACCTTCGTAGGTGACCTCTAGCTTTTCCCACATTTGCTTGGCCGTGGTGCAACATGAAATCTTCCGATAATCATCGGGGTTTACTGCACAGTACAGCATGTTGATGGCCTTGGCATTGTTCTCCACCTTTTTGATGTCCTCCGCATCATATTCATTCTCCGTCTTTAGGACGACTTTATCCTCGACTTCCTTAGTGGGCAATTGTTTACCATTTTTGATGATTTGCCACAATAGAAAGTTGTTGGATTGGATAAAGATTCTCATCTGCTCCTTCCAATAGGTGTAATTTGTGCCATCGAAGAGTGGTGGCCTCGTGGTTGATTGTCCCTCACCAATTCCTGCATAAAGATTTCGAGTAGAAGCCATAGATCGTTTCTCTCAAACTGTTAAGTCTTTCAAAGAGTATGGCTTTGATACCAATTGTTAGAATAAGTGCCCAACGCTAGAGGGGGGTGAATAGCGTTTAACAAAAATCGCAGGAATAAAATCGAAGTAAATGCGGAAATAAAAAGAGTAAGGAGGGAGCACACCAAATTTATACTGGTTCACCACAACGTGTGGTTACATCCAGTCTCCCGAGAGACTCTCTCAAGTTGCAACTAACTCCGTTAAGCTTAAATGTGCTCAACAAACCGATACAACTTGAGAACTCAAGTCACACGAGCATCATCAACATTTTGCTCGGAGATACCGCACTCCAAGACTTCAACCGAAGGAATGAAAGCTTCCTTCTTACAACAACAAGGGATTAGACTTCCCTTCAAGTGTATACAAACACTTAGCACTCAAGAATAGGACTCTCTTATAGAGTAGATATGAGTAGACTTAAGAATGCTCAAGAACACAATAATTTCTTCAAGATTTTGGCTCTCAAAAGCTATGAAATATGAATGAGTTGAATGCAATGAAAGTATATTAGATTGTTGAAGAATTGTTATTGAAATGAGAGATCTTGGAGTTTATTTATAGCCCTCAATGATCAAGTAACCGTTGCTCAATAGTTAGACAAGAATTTTGGATTAAAGGCAGAATAATCGATTATCTTGACTGCATAATCGATTATTTTACTTCAACGTTCAAAAAACTAGTCGTTGGATGTCAACGGTAACCAGATAATCGATTATTCTCCAATGGATAATCGATTATTCAACCTCTCTGTAGTTTCAAGTTCGGGCTGGAAACACAGAGTAATCGATTATCAGAAAATGATAATCGATTATTTTGACCTTCTGTAAGTTGGGGTTTTGCTACATTAGCAAGATAATCGATTATTGGAACATGATAATCGATTATTTAATCTTGAAAACCAACCCAAAAATCAAAGTGTTCCAAATCAAAAACCAAGTGTTGGAAAAGCTTGTTTATGGTATAAAAAGTGAAAACCAAGACTTAATTCTTAAAAACCAACTCTCCAAGGTCTTAAACATCGCGCCACTTTGTCAAAGACGTTTTTCACGTGTTTACACGACGACCATAAATCAAATGATTTGGAAAATGTTTAAATATGTCCAGAAGTGAAAACCAATGATGATATTTCAAAAAACCATTTTGGCTAAAATCAAAAACCATGACAAAAATATTTATGATATGCATGATTTGATAAAATAATTTTAGAGAGAAGCCAAGACTTGAATCTATTGTCGGATCAAGATAACAATGCGAACAACTCAATAATGTCTTCAATACATCTCTTGGTCTTGTTCTTGACTCTTCTTTACTTGGACTCTTCCTTGGTCCGTTAGCCATAATTCTCGTCTTGTTTGTTCAATGATATCTTCGTATTCACGACGATTTGGCATTTGTCAACTTTACATCCACGTTGGTTTGTCATTCATCAAAACCTACAAAAACGAACACGACATTAGTTCAACGTCTTTGAAAGTGTGTTCCAACAATCTTCTTCTTCTTCAGCACTCCATTCCTCATCTTCAGATATTCTAACTTGTTTACGTTTTACTGCAGACCTTTTCCTCTTGGCTAATGAAGGTTCAGCAACCTCAGACATAAAGGAATACTTCTTGGAAGAAGTGTTGAGCTTTTTGTGATTGGGGATCTGAACCTCCATTGTTGTAACTTTCTCCTAATGGACCTCTGCCATCTCCCTAACTTCCACAGCTTCTGAGAACTCTGCAAGGTTCCCTTTACCTTTATCCATCCTTTTCTTCTTACTCTCATCCAGATCCTTTTATTGATCACTCTCACTCTATTTCACCCTGCTTCTTGTGTATTTTCCCTTTTGGAAAGGAAGTTTCATTAGTTGTTAGAGATGAAGCCTTTCTTTTCATGGAAGGTTTAGGAGCACTGGGGATTTTGGTGTAGGAGTTCTTTTTTTCTTTGAATCATAACTTGTCCCAAACCTTTTCAATAGGTCTGCTATGGTCTCTTCAATTGATGAACCATGTTCATATCCTTATGCGCTTAGATTAAGTAATTGTTCAACAGCTTCACCAGAATCACTTCCCCTTGACTTCTTACCACTCTCTTCAACATTATCTTATTCAACCCCACAAATAGCAGGTACAGATAAATCAGCAGTGGGTGAATGATCAACCACTATTTTCCCTTTTCCCCTTTTGTTATAACATTCACCCTCTCTCTCTCTCTCATTTATTTTTCATATTTCTTTTTACCTCCACTATGTCTTAACTCATGTAATTCCACATCCCTGATAAGCCAACCAAAACAAACTTATTTTCTAAATTCTCCGTCACAGAAGAACTTACCTTAGAAGGGGATGCTTGAACCTTTCCAGAGTCAAAACACCCAGGTCCTTCCCCCTCACTATCAGATTTGTACGACTCAGAATCTGAGTTAGAATCAGATTCTTGAGTCTGGCTTGCCTTTAATTGCTTATTCAATTTCTTTGAAAGAACCCCAGAAGCTACTATTTTTCAAGTAAGCATTTTTACCCCGCTCAGTCTGGGCTTGGGAGATATGCTAGGTGGAGAAGGGTAAATGAATTATAGGGAATGGGTGGTGGAAGCGTTTCAGGTTTGTCTTGTGGGTTTTTCATTATCGCTAGTTTCTTGAGATTTAGAGAAGAAAGCAATTGAAAGTGAAGAGGGGTTTTTGACGGTTTAGAAGTATGAAGATGGAAGGAGGTAATGATTGTATTTAAAGAAAAATACACATTTAATGTATGACGACAACTTTAGAAGTGGTCAATTAGAGGTCTACTCAACCTAAATTTTTTAGGTTTGAATGACAGTTTAACCTTCCCTAGATTTTAGGAATATTTTGTGGTTTAGAGTTCTAATGCTGACGGAACTGATTCAAAAACAAATGGATAGAATTTTCTAGGGAGTTATACAATTTTAAGACTTATTCTCATGATTTAAATATTTATATTTCTAATTGTTCATAGCATAGAAAACATACCTTAGCATTCAGATAAACCCATACTGATGAACCAAGTTTTTCATTTCGAATTCTCTTGATCATGCCTCAATTTACCATACGACAAAAATTTTAGAATAGATCAGTGAGTCATATTAAAACATGTCACAGGAGTATACTAATTACAGTATGAAGTTGAGTAAAAATTAATCTAGATATTTACACAAGTTCATATTTCCTAGCCAAAACGATATTTTTTTATTTTATTTTTTCATTGTTTCATATATTTTTTTCATTGTGCATTCTGAGTAGGTCCTAGTAGGTGATCTTAATCATCCCTACTTCCAATCTGCTCTTCTCAAAGTTTTCCCTACTTAGTGCTTCGGTAAATATGTCAGCAATTTATTTATCAGTAGCATAGAATTGTATGGCGATATTCCTTTCTTATAGTTATTTCTCAAGAAGTGGTGTCTAACATCTATGTTCTTAGTCCTCTTATGATGAACATGGTTCTTTGTAATACTTATAACACTAGTATTATCATAGAAGATAGGAATGCAACAAACTTCATGCCAAAATCTATCAACTTTTGTTTGATCCACAGCAATTGAGCACAACAAGAGGTAGAAGTAACATATTCAGCCTCAGCAGTGGATAAGGCCACTGAATTTTACTTTATAGTGGCCCGTGATACAAGACATGAACCAAAAAATGAGTCATACCTGAGGTTCTTTTCCTATCCACAACGAAACCTGTATAGTCAGCATCAGCATACCCTACTATATTGAAATTACTACATTTAGGGTGCCAAAGACACATATCAGTAGTGCCTTTCAAATACCTCAATATCCTCTTGACTGCAATCAAGTGAGATTTATTTGGATTAGCCTGAAAATGAGCACAAAGCCCTACACTGAAAACTATGTCAGATCTACTGGCAGTAAGATAAAAAAGTTAACAAATCATACCCCTATACAACTTTTGATCAACAGATGAACCAGGTTCATCTATGTCTAGTTTAGTGGCATTTGCTATGGGTGTGTCTATTTCCTTTGATTCATCCATTTTAAACTTTTTTAGAAACTCTTTCGCATATTTCTGTTGATGGATCGTGGTTTCATTTGGGTTTTGTTTGATCTATAAGCTTAAGAAAAAGTTAATCTCACCCCTCATACTCATGTCAAACTCAATCCCCATTAATTTGGTAAAATCCTTAATTAGTTTGTCGATGGTTGCCCCAAATATTATGTCATCAACATATATTTGTACCACAAGAAGATCCTTACCTTTTTACCTCAAGAATAGAGTACTATCAATTTTACCTCTTTTGTAGCCATGTTCAAGCATGAATTTGGATTCATACCATGCTCTAGATCCTACTTGAATCCATAGTGAGCCTTGTCTAATTTGTACACATGTTCAGGATATTCCTTGCTCTCAAACCCTGGAGGTTGTTTTACAAACACTTCTTTTTTTTGGTAGCCATTCAGGAAGGCACTTTTGACATCCATATGATAAAGAGTAAATTCCATGTGTGCTGGAAAGACTATGAGGAGTCTTAGTGCCTCCAGTCTTGCAACTAGAGCAAAGGTTTCATCATAATCTATACCCTCCTCTTGACTATAACTTTGGACCACCAGTCTTGCCTTGTTTATTGTAACTGTTCCATCTTCATCAAGCTTGCTTCTGAAGACCTATTTTGTGCCAATTACTTATATATCCTAAGGTCTTGGAACTAGATGCCAAACTTGACTAATCTCGAATTGATTGAGTTACTCTTGCATTGCACTTACCCAATCTGCATCCTACAAAGCCTCAACAATATTTTTAGGTTCAATAAAAGATAGCAAAGCATCAAATGCACACAGATTCTTTAATTGTGAACTAGTTTTAAATCCAAAGGTTGGATTAGTAACTATGTTCTCGATGGGATTAGAACTTTTATACTTGTGAGTTTTCACAACCAACTAATTTCTGCTTGATGTTTCTCTCATGTTTTACTGCTGAGGAACAGGGTCATGAACATGTTCCTTTATCGGATTGATTTCAGTTCCTCTTTGTTATGTTCCCCCTATCAGGCTGCCATGGATGGAAGAACATGTTCTATCATTTGTTCCTTTTTCGGTGCAACTTTAGCTTGAGCTAAGACTTCCCTCAAATATTCTACCAACCTAATATCTTCATCTTCATGTTCTTGTCTCTCATAAAGAATGTTAGTTTCATCAAAAAATACATGTACACTTTCTTCTACACACAAAGTTCTTTTATTGAACACTTTATAAGTTTTGCTATGCGAAGAACATACCAAGAATACTCCTTCGTGACTTCTGGGATCAAACTTACCCAGGGATTCCTTTCCATTATTGTGCACAAAGCACTTGCATCCAGATATCCTAATATGGGATATATTTGGTTTTCTCCAATTAAGTAACTCATAGGGAGTCTTCTCTATAAGATGTCTAGTCATGCATCTATTAATGATGTAACATGCAGTATTTATAGCCTCTGCCCAGAAGCTGTGAGGCAATTTACTAGAAAGAAATATAGTCCTAGCCATATTTTCAAGAGTCTTATTCTTTCTTTCAACTACTCCATTTTGTTGAGGAGTCCTGGGAGCAGAAAATTATGATTTATACCATGCTGATCACAAAATTTAGCAAACTTAGCATTTTCAAATTCAGTTCCATGATCAGACTTGATTGATGCAAGTAGATTACCTAGTTGTTTCTGAGTTCCTCTAATAAAGGCAGTAAACATGTCAAATGCTTCATCCTTAGATGTTAAGAACAGTACCTAGGTAAACCTAGAGTAATTATCAACAAGTTCCATCACTTATTTCTTACCATCTCTGCTCAAAGTTCTCATTGGACCATAGAGATCCCTATGAACCAGTTCCATCGTCTTGGTTGTGCTTACCATTTTCTTGATTTTAAAAGGATGATCTTACCTGCTTCCCCCTTGCACAAGCCTCACAAACTTTATCTTTCTTGAACTTGATGTTAGGTAACCCTATCACTAGGTCCTTGGAGACTAATTTGTTGAGTTTATTCAGACTTGCATGACCAAGTCTTTCGTGCCACAGGAGGGGATCATTGTCCAACACACTTAGGCAAGTGATTTCATTTTCTGAACGAGTGGATAAATCTACAATTAAAAATTCTTAGCACTTTTTCCCTTAAAATAAATCTTGTCAGTGGTAATATTAATCACAAAGAATTGGTATAGGTAAATGCTACAAGCTTACCTTTGTACAGTTGCGATACACTGATTAGGCTATATTTCAAGCCATCTATCTATATTTGGCTACTTCCCTTCACTTGGACCTGCAAAAAGAAATCAGGGGTTAGTCTTAGGAACCCAAACTAGTTTGGGTCCCTTTCTATAGGCAAAGGGATAAACTAAATTTCTTTTAGCCCACCTGGGCAGCCTATTTTTCTCTTAAACAAAGGTTTTATTCTTTTGACTGGCCTTTTCTTTTGTAATACATTCATTTTTGTAATGACCAGTCTTGCCATATTGTATGCCGATTTTGTTTTCAAGAAAAGTGATGTACTTGCTTTTGGGGTCCCACTTAATGTCTTGGGTCCCATAGCCAAGTCTTCTCTTGTTGCTACTGTGATGTTTTTGTAGCCGGAATAGTGCATCAGAAGTCTTGTTCCACTTGCAATTTCTGTATAGTTCATGTTTTACCTTCCCTAGGTCTTCTTTTAATACTCTTATCTACTGATATTTCTTGTTCAACTCAACCTTCATTTTTCGTAGGTTTTTTCTTCTAAGGTAAGATGTGCGTGATCATCTTTCTTCTTACTTGTTCCTAATTTTAGTTTTAAATTTTCAGACCTTAGTTCTAGGACACTGGTGTAGAGTTAAAGAACTAATTCTTGAACTCATCATTTTTATTGTCACTCTCATTAGCCCTAGATTCTAGATATTTGGATTTGGCTTTTACGATCACACACTCCCTAGACAAATTTTCCTTCTCATTGTTAATTATCTCAGACTCATATATGAAGTCTAGCACTAGATCAAATAAACTTTCTTTATACAGAAATTTAATTGTCTTTGAGATGAAGCACACATACCTCTTGTTCATCATCTTATTCTCCGATGGACATAGTGTTTGTTCATCTCCAGCTTCATCTTCGGAATCCTCATATAATGTTGCTCCCCAAGCAGCAGCCATAACCTTTATTGATCCTTTTTTTCCTTTTGGGTTGAACATGTTCCTTCGTTCATCCCTTTACTTCTTCCATTAAATTTCCCACTAAGACAGTTCTTGATCATGTGATCAGTCTTGCCACATTTGTAGCAAACCTTGTTGGTCTATTTTTCAGGATCCCTTGGTTTGTTGAAGGTTGTACCTCTTGAAGAACCATTTCCTCTCATTAGGTACTTTTCGAAATCCTTGTGATCATGGCTATTTCATCATCCTCCAGATTTGCACCTTCAGCTATTCTGAGGGTCATAATCCTTTCCTTCTTTGGTGAATCCATTTTAATAGTTTGCCTTCTCAGTTCACAGGCAGTGAGGTTTCCAATCAGTTCATCCAACTTGAGAGTAGCAATGTTATTTAATTTCTGAATAGTAGTGATTTTGCTTTCCCAAGTCACTAGCAAGACCCTTGTCAAGATTTTCTCAACCTTGTCTTCTTCAAGGATAATTCTCACAAGAGACTTAAGTTCATTTGTTAGTGTTGTGAACATTGTGTACATCTCCTAGATAGTTTCTCCTTCCTTCATAATGAAATTCTCATATTGAGAATATAGCAGTGTTCCTCTTGATCTCTTTTCTTGGGGAGTTCCTTCATGGGACGCTTGTAAAGTATCCCATATCTCCTTAGTAGTGGTACAACTTTGAATCATGTTGTACTCATCTGGACCCAGTCCATGCACAAGCCATTTCTTGGCCTTGGAATTCTTTTCCCATTACTTCAAGTCTTCAGCAGTGTAGTCAGCTCTTGTCTTTGGCACATCCACTCCTTCAACAATCTTCTTTGTAGTCTCCAGGGGACATCAGTGACTATGTCCCTAATTTCATAGTATTCTCCTATGATGTGATCTATCATCATGTTCTTCCACCAAGAATAGTACTGACAATTAAAGAGTGGAGTCCCAGTAGTGGATTGCCCTTCCCAATTTCTAGGTGGTACACTCATCTTGATCTTTTCCTAAGGTGTTAAACTCTTCAAGGATAAATTGCTCTGATACCAATTGATATTTTAAACGTCAATACCATACAAGAAGGGGTGATTTGTGTGGTACCCAAAACTGAACTATAGAATGACCTGGTTCCTCTTTGTGTTCCAACTACTAGTGTCTCCGGAATAATAAGTAAAGAAAATAAAGAACACGGAGATTTTTAAGTGGAAAACACCTGCCTCAAAAGGTGAAAACACCATGACCTACTACTCAATAGGATTGTCCCAAACTTCCACTAAAATCACTTAGCTAAAATAGCATTTACAAAACTCTTTGTAAACATAAGGATTAACTCTATTCCCATTGTGGCATACAGCCTCGACTATTGCGATAACTTCAAGTTAATTCTAATTTGAACACTTTAGGTACCTATCACAATAAATTCTATAAAATCTGAAAGGTACAATGTAAAATCACTTACTACACTTGAACTAGAATAAAATATAGACACTTGTAACTGGTTCTTCTATCTGGTTTAAGTAGCTTCGAAATTGCACACTCGAATCACACATAAATTGCTTGCAAAATTGGCTTGCTCTTTTGCTCTCAATTTAAGTTTAATTTCTGCTTATGCAAATTACCTGTAAAAGAGAACAAAATTGATATTAAATGGGTAAGTAATTAGAGATTGACTGGGATTCAAATACTACTCTTCTATTGTAAACAAGTTCAAATTGATCTCAAACTCTAACACTATCCTCTTCCTAAACTATGTTCTTTTCATGTAAGGAGTATTTCTCTCCTTATCCAGTATGAAACCTTTTTGGTCAGATCAGGAGATGTTGCTTCTTTATAATTTAGATTTATCTCTTTTTCACGTGCATCTCACATGTACAAGTTCATCATGACTGTGCATCACAAGATGGACCTAGTCCATGTTTGAGTTCTTTTGTCAGTCTCCAAAAATTCACTTGTTCTTGGGCCAACACCTCATTTTCTTGTCCTCAAGGACAAGCTTCTTCATGGAAATGCCAAAGATATGATTATTGGAGATGATGGGGTATTGAGGATGTCGGGTCGAGTATGTGAACCCAATGTTGATGGGCATCGGGAATTGATTCTGTAGGAGGCCCATAGTTTGCGATATTCCATTCATCTGGGTGCTACAAATATGTACCAGAATTTGAGGCAGCACTGTTGGTGGAGGCAGATGAAGAAAGATATAGTTGGATATGTAGCTCAGTTCCTCAATTATTAGCACGTGAAGTATGAGTTACAGATACCGGGTGGGTTGCTTCAGCAGATAGAGATTCCAGAGTGGAAGAGGGAGCGGATCACCATGGACTTTGTAGTTGTGCTCCCACGGAATTTGAGGAAGTTCGATGCCATTTGGGTGATTATGGATCAGCTGGCCAAGTCAGCACACTTCATTCTTGTGTGTTCTATCTATTCTTTGGAGTGGTTAGTAGAGATGTATATATGGGAGAATGTTCACTTGTATGGTATTCAAGTTTCCATCATTTCAGATAGAGGCAAATATATCACAACACGGTTCTCGAGGGTCGTATAGCATGATTTGGGTACTCGGGTGGAGTTGAGTACAACATCTCACCCTCAGACGCACAGACAATCCGAGCGCATTATTCGGATTCTTGAGGATATTCTCTATGCGTGTGTGATTGAGTTTAGAGGATCGTAGTATTAGTTATTTCCATTGGCAGAATTTGCCTACAACAACAGCTATCATTCCAGCATTCAGATGGCATTGTATGAGGCTTTATGTGGTAGGCAAAGTAGATCCTCGATGGGTTGGTTTAAGCCGGGTGATTCTAGATTATTGTCAACGACTTGGTTCAGGATGTTTTGGAACAAGTTAAGGTGGTTCAAGATAGACTCCGTATGGCCCAATCCAAACAAAAGTGTTACGCAGACCGGAAGGTTCGTGATGTTTTTGATATGGTGAAGAGCGGGTTCTACTTTGGATTTCGCCTATGAAGGGAGTTATGAGATTTGGGAAGAAAGGGAAGGTATTCCAAGGTTTATTACTCTTTTTGAGATATTGAGATGTGTTGGGGATGTTGCTTAAGAGCTTGCCTTACCTCCCAGCTTAGCAGTAGTTTATCCGGTATTTTATGTTTCGATGCTCTAGAGGCATCACAGTGATCTATCGCATGTTGGATTTTAGTTCAGTCCATTTGGATAAGGATCTATCTTATATTGAGGAACCAGTGCCGATATTTGATAGGCAGGTTCAAAAGATGAGGTTAAAGTACATTGCATCAGTGAAGGTTTAGTGGAGGGATAAGCCGGTCGAGGAAGCAACCTGGGAGACCAAGCAGGATATGCACAACCATTAGCCTCATCTTTTACCTACTTCAGGTATGTCTTTATGCTCATTCGAGGATGAATGAATGTTTAAGTGTAGGAGGATGGAACGACTCGGCCAGTAATTTTAAGAATTAACGCCCCAATATCCTATTAATTGTATTCCCCGTGTTTGTTTCTACTATTGTGAGTTGTTGGGAGGATTCATTTTGAGTTTCGGAGAGTTTTGCAACACATAATCCCTAAAAGAGAGCTTAAGCTTTAGAATTTAGACCATAGTTGGATCAGTGTCAAGACGACCTCGGAATGGGATTTTGTCAGTTTCTTCAGCTCCGTTGGGTGATTTCGGGCTTAGGGGTGTGTTCAGATTATGTTTTGGAGGTTTGTAGCTTAATTAGGCTTGAAATGTCAAAACTTGAATTTTAGAAGTTACTGGTTCGAAAGAGAGATTTTGATATCATAGTCGGAATGGAATTCCGGAAATTGTAGTAGCTTCATAGTGTGAATGTCACGTGTGTGAAAATTTTCAGATCATTCGGATGAAGTTTGATAGATTTTTCATCGAAATCGTAATTCGAGAGTTTTTGAAGTTCATATGCTTAAATCCAATCTTAATTGGTTGATTCAAAGTTATTTGAGGTGCTTTGAAGATTTGTATAAATTTGGATAGTGGTATATGACTTGTTCATACTTTTGGTTGAGGTCCCGGGGCCTCGGGGTGGCTTTGGATGGTTAACGTGGGACTTTGAGTTGCGCTTAGTGTCTGAAGTTTTTTGCCATTGCTGCAGTCCGCGGACATGGAGCCGCAGATGTGGCCACAAGTGAAGGCGGCAGAGACCGCAGAAGCGGGAGGTGTACCATACCTGTGGGACCGCAGATGCAGAATCTGTGTCGCAAGTGCGAAGAAGGAGGATTTAGTGAAAACAACAGAAGTGGCTCCCTTGACCACAAAAGTGGTAGCGTAGAATTGAAAATTCGGACTGCAGAAGCGGATTTGCTGGGCAGAAAATAAGAATTTTAAGGGTTTGAGATCAAAAGTTAGAAAAATTATTTGGAGCTCAGGAGAGGGAAATTTTGGGAGGATTTTGAAGAAGAAATCAATGGGTAACAATTCCTAATCCCTTTCTAGTTGTGATTCCTGTAATCTAATCTTTGTTTTGTCATTTAATTTCGAATTGTGAATGAATATTGAGGGGAAACTTTGAGAAAGTTATTAGACATAAATTTCTAGTTTTGATTGGGAAATTGACATTGGATTTGGATAATTTTTGTATGGTTAGACTCGTGAGAGTATGAGGATTCTATACATACAAATTTTATCTGATTCTGAGATGTAGGGCCGTAGTACATTTTGGTCATTTTACCTAATTTTGCGTATTAGCTAAAACTTTATTTTTAGAATCAATTACTTGAAGTTATATTTACGTTATGCAATTGAATTAAATAGATTAGGGCCATTTGGACTCGGATTCTCTTGGCAAGTATGTGGTTTCGGGTTGATTTTATGTCCGTTCGAGGTAAGTGGCTTGCCTAACCTTGTGTGGGGAACTCTCCTTAGGATTTGGTATTTTTTATATTTAAAATTCCTTTTATGTGAGGTGACGAGTGTGTACTTGTGCTAATTGTTAAAAAAACCTATTTTCATTAAGTAACTTTAATTGTATTTCCGTTTCCTGCATATACTACTAGCAATTTAAGCTTATTGTTAGCCTAGGGAAGCATGTCTCATTGATTTAATTGCTTTATTTGCTCAAACTGCTTTATTTGGATTATGTGCGGCATGTTAGGTTAGAAATACCATTTTTACCTTGGTACGAATTTGAATTAAATTGAATACTCTTTATGTTGCAGATATGTGTTTACTTTGGGACTACGGAATTGTATTCCGGGAGACACCCTACACATATATTGATTTGGATTGTAGTGCGAGATACCGAGAGATTCCAACACGTATACTGAGTTTTCTAAAAGATCCTCGGCATACCGAGAGATTCCCCATCATATATATTGAGGATACTAAGAGATCCTCGGGATACCAAGAGACACCCAGCATACATATTGAGGATACTATGAGATCCTTGGGATACCAAGAGATCACCAGCATAAATATTGACAATACTAAGAGATCCTCAGTATGGAACCAGATAAAAGACGAAGAATGATAGAAAAAAGTCATGGGGAACATATGGGAAACATGTTCAATTAAGGGCATAAAGTCAGGGGGAACATGTGGTCTCCTATTTTTCAATCTTGTTCTCTAAACTCTAACTCCTCATTTTCAATACTAAGTTTGTCATAATCAAAAAGGAGGAAATTGATAGGTTTTCAATATCTTTGCCTTGTTTTTTGATGATCTAAATAACTTAATGTCAAGAACCAGATAGGGAATCTGACTCACTTGGATTACACTGCATGTAACAGATTCTAGCCAAATGTGAACTTGCTACAGTTTCAGGAGGTAGGAACCCAGACAAGGACCTGATACTCTAGTGGGTTCCTCATGGAAGTACAAAGTCAATTAGACACAACTGGAAACAAAGATCATGTCATAATATATTGTTTCCAGCGCCCACTCATTCTCTGATCAACTAAAGTACAATGATTCAAGTTACTCAACTCAAGACAATTTGGGAAGTGTGCACAAGTACCAGATATGGAACATGATACCTTGGTGCTACCCTAATAGAAGTACAAATCAACTATACAGATGGAATGCAACTGCATAAAGTGACTGTTCGCAATTGTACAAAGAGAAACACAACAGGGACTGGTCCCTTATGGTTCTCTAACATAAGTACAAGTCAACTATACAGCTGGAACACAACTGAGTGAATGTTCGTAACTATACAAAGAGCAACACAACAGGGACCTGGTCCCTTAGGATTCTCTGACATAAGTACAAGTCAACTACAGCTAGAAAGCAATTGCAGAAAGTGATTGCCTGCAACAGTGCAGCAGATAATGAAGCAGTCACTTCCCATTGACATTGTACATCACTAAGGATGTCTTGTGTAATATAAACCTTATGCAAGGTATAAGATTCAGGTTTGCAAATACATAAAATGAAAATTCTCTCAAGTGCTCAAGAACCTCTCTTAAGAACAAAGCTGCTGCAACCTTATGGACCTGATCCGAGATTGATGATATCTTAAGTCCTTAGGGTTGTTGAGTCATTGTAATGTGTTCTTCTTTGTAACTCCTATCCGGCATTCTTAGAAGTGTTGATTAGGTTGAGTTATAAGCAAAAGCCTTTGTAACCGTAGTGTGAAAAAGTGATTTGTGGTGTAAACATCACAAGTTAGTCAAAGCCTTTGTAACTGTAGTGTGACACACTGGCTTGTGGGGGAAATACCACAAGTTAGTCAAATTCTTTGTAACTAGGATAGTTATAGAGTGGCTTGTGATGAGAGCATCACAAGTTAGTTAAAGTATTTGCAATAGGGTTATTGTAAAATGTCTTATAATAGGGAGATTGCATGTTAGTGAAGTTAAAAACCTACAGGTGCAGGTCGTAGTTTTTTTATCCCCTTGTGTGGGATTTTTTTACGTAAAAATCCTCTGCCTTATTTATATTAAGTGTTACTAGCATTCACAGTAGAACCCGATAAAGGACCAATTTGGTTCATCAGTATTTTCAGAGGAAACAAATAGAGAACCTGGTTCTCTATGCAATCTGGTGGACGATCAGTTTCTAACATACATATTGAGGATACTACGAGATCCTCTGGATACTGAGAAATCCCCAGTTCTTATCTCTGTGTTGAGCGGTATTCCATTTGTGATTATTTTGTCTCTATTATAGTTGTTGTTATTCTTATTATCATGTGTTACTTCTTACTGTTGACATTTAATTATATTGTCATATTCTATACTGTCTTACCTTTTTTTTCATCAAAACTCAGTAAGGCCCTGACTTTCCCCGTCACTATCCAACCGAGGTTAGGCTTGGCACTTACTTAGTACACCTTTCTACACGTATTATTCATGTGCAGATCCAGGTACTTCCACTCAGTCTTATCATCCTTGAGGCGAGGCGCTTTTGTAGAGACTTTGAGGTATATTTGCCACGTTTGCTGACCAAGGGGTCCCTTTCTATTCTATGTACTGGTATAACCCTTCTGTATTTCCTTGTTGATAGGCACAAGCTTTTTATGTTTATATTAGCTTGTGATTCATGGGGTTCCAGATTTTGAGGTGTTAGGTTGAGATTCTTGTACTGTTATATGTCAGGCGGCTTTTTAAACACTATTTCATTTTGTTATCTTGCTTTTTATTATTTTCTTTCCGCACTTGGTTGGCTTACCTGGTCGTAGAGACTAGGTGCCATCAGTTCACGGAGGGCGAACTGGGGTCGTAACACTTTATGACTCAATTATCCTAAAAAATATGTTTAATTATTTCTCATTGTCTTCTGTGGGTGCAGCGACTGCGGATGAAAGCAGCGACGAAGACCTTACTTTAGTGTTGTAGATCGTTATTAGACTTTCTATTATTATGTTTAAGGATATTTTAGTTTAGAACTTTTTGGATGCAAATTCATCTATTTTGACTTTTGAATTGTTGACCAAACAATGTATTCATATTTTATTTTTGTACATGGATAATGCTAGTTGGATATGGTGTAAACAATTTCATATAATAGGAAAATATTTCTCATTTTGCTTCCATAAATATCAAAAATTATAATTTGTTGCAATAGAGAATATAATTGTTCCAATAGACCTAGAAAATAATAAGAGCAGCCCTAATGACTTTTCCAATATATTATAATATCTGTTGCAATAGGGTACTAATAATTGCTCCAATATATCACAAAATTGTTGCAATATATCATGAAGCTATTGAAATAGACTTATTAAATCAATGGTATTACTATACCATGACGATTTATAACAGTCCCAATAGTAAAGAAAATCGTTCCTATAGATAGGACAATGGTAGCAGTCCAAACCATTACAATATCCCTATCTATGAAGACGGTTTTCAAACTGTTACAAATAACAATTCCAATAGACCTAATGCAGAATCCCGGAACGCATCCATATCTGTCCCAATAACTCTATAGGGACTGTTAGAGTATCTATTGCAACGGTTGCCATAGCTGTAATTTCTAGTGGTGAACATCGGATAAGCCAATGAATCTAATATAGATTTTATTAATTATAACATACTAATAATTTTGTAAAACATCAGACAGCGTAATGATATTAAGTTAAGAAATTAGTTAAAGTAAAATATAACAACTATTAGAAATGGCAAAGTACCAAATAATACAACGAGTTTTAACTTAAGTCACATAAGGTAAGAATGTTATTAATTTTTTATTTAAAATTATTATATTACTAAAAACTCAACATGATATGAGGTTATGAATCAGCATATTAAATTCATACTGAAAATCAATTAACCACAATAATAGTATTAGGAAAAGAATTCAGGAAATTATGGCAAGGAAATAAATCAATGACAACAACTCAATCCTCATAAACAAGTGAAAACCTGAAATAAAATTCTCAATGTTTCGTACAAAAGAGTCGAAGCCAATACAATACAACAGGGAATATAAATACATAAACGGGTTGCGGCACGCAACCTGATCCCACCGTACAATACTATTCACCCTTATTTCACCATGTGAATATATATAGAAATATATATATATATATATATATATATATATATATATATATATATATATATATATTCAATATCATTATTTACCCTTATTTTACCATATCAGTTTACCCCTATTTCTCCTGTTGTGGCACGCAACCCGATCCCACCGTATCGATATCACAATAATAAACAAAATATGTTGCGGCCCAAAACACAATCCCGCCACACAGTATCAATATCATAATTCACCCTTATTTCACCTATTGCGGCAACACCATCCAATAATTTAATCAACAACAAAAAATTACAAGAATTTCAATAATTGAGGGTATGAGTAGACGGCAATAAATGAACCATGTAAAAATCAAAGGAATACAACAAACTTTACAAAAATGGCAGGACAGGTAAGACACGATATAACTAAGTATGCAATCAAAATAATTATGACACGTAGCACATAAGCATAGAGTCATAGAAGAAATTCAACAATTCAGAGGTAACAAGACAACAAAGAAGCCAATAACTTCAACTAAGGCATATAAGGGCCAAATAATGAATAAGAGGTACACTAAGTGCTAATATCATGAAATAGAGGATGTAAGAGTAGACTAACAATGAGAAAATAATATGTTATGACAATTCAATTAAAGACATGGGAAGAGACTAAACACTTTGACAGGTCAATTACCATATATACACCGTTTATCCACTCGTCACCTTACGTACATGGCTTTCACATAACAAGATAGCATAATTAATGCAATTCCTAAGGGGTAATTTCTCCCACACTAGATTAAACAAGACCCTTACCTTAATTCGGCCAACTCAATACTAAATTTAGCCTTTCCTTTACCAATTTCACCTCCACTCGGTTCAATCTAACCAAAGATAACTTACATACATCAAACATTGCAAGAGAAAATAATTTCAATTAACAAAGCTATGATCTTTATACCATTTGTTAAAGAAATCAACAAAGGTCAATCCCGGGCTCGCCTGGTAAAAACTCGGGTCCAAGGGTAGGTCTTAACTACCCCTAACCCCACGAGTCCATATACGTATTTTGTTTCCTAATCAGCGTTAATTTTGACTCTCAGATTCCAAATTTTATTTTTTAAAACTTTAACAAAAATCCTCAAATTTTTTCCTTAGATTCTCATGAATTTGATATTAAATTTAATGTATAATCATAAAATAAAATTAAAAATTAATTAGTAGGTCTTACCTAATGGTTTGATGTGAAAATCCTTCCACAAAATTGCATCCCATCAAGGCTAGGGTTCAAAATATATCAAAATGAAGCTAAATCTCGGAATACTTAGCTATTTGCAGGTTGCAGATGTCGTTTTTACGATATGGAGTTCGCAAATGTGAATCCCACAAAAGCGGCCATTATTTCACAAAAACAAAGATTGAACAGTCCAGTCTCTATCACAAATACGATGAAAGAGATCGCAAAATGTGAGGATTGACCCTTCGCAAAAATGCCCCAAACGTTCGCAAAAGCAACCTCCCACAACCCATTTCACAGTCGTATTTGTGTGGCTGGCTTCGCACAGTCCCCAGCCTCTTCGCAAAAGCCATCCCAAGTCCGCAAAAACGATGGTCGCCAATGCGAGATCAGATATCAGTAGTTATGGACCTTCTTCTGAACACTTCAAAATGCATATGAATTTCATTCTGTCCCTCAGGGTTCTAACCAATCACCCACACCAATCCAAAAAGGTACACGGCCTCGATCATGCATCAAAATATAAAAATAACTTCTAGAACCATGAATCGGGTGCCAAAACGAATGGAAATCTCTATAAACTTCAAAAACTTCTAGAATCATAATCACACGTTCGAACCATATCAAATCAACTCCAAACAACGTTAAATTTTGCAAAAAATTCCGTTTGACGAAGCGGACCCATTTCAAGTTCTGAAACTAAAAATTCAAACCCGATAGCCTTAAAGTTAAGCCATGGTAAAACCTAGAAAAATTCTAAACCCTTAAATTTCCAACTTTTGCCAAATGGTGTTGAAACCCTCTAGAAGCATCCAAATGTAATTCCGGACATGCATCCAAGTCCAAAATCATAATATGGACCTATCGGAACCATTAAAATTCCGGTCCAAGATCAATTACTCAAAAGTCGAGCCTTGGTCAATTCTATCAACTTCAAACTTCTCAAATGTGAGTCACTCCTTAAAAAAGTTTTTGAACCTCTCAAAAACCCGAGCCGATAATGCACACACGTCATAAATACACTATGTGAAGCTACTTATGGCCTCAAACTGCCGAACCGGATGCAGTTGCTCAAACCCGACTAAAATCATTAAGATAAAACAACATTTACAAAACTCTTTGTAAACCTATGGATTAACTCTAATCCCATTGTGGCACACAGTCTCAACTGTTGCGACAACTTTAAGATAACTCTAACTTGAACACTTTAGGTACCTAATACAATTGCTTCTATAAAAGCTGAAAGGCACAATGTGAAATCGCCTACTACACTTGAACTAGAATAAAATATAGACACTTGTAACTGGTTCTTCTATCTAGTTCAAGTAGCTTCAGGATTGCACACTCGAATCACACATAAATTGCTTACAAAATCGCCTTGCTATTTTGCTCTCAATTTAAGGTTAACTTCTGCTTATGCACATTACCCGTAAAATAGAACAACATTGATATTTAAGGGGTTAGTAATTAGAGATTGACTGGGATTCAAATACTACTCTTCTATCGTAGACAAGTTCAAATTGATCTCAAACTCTAACACTATCATCTTCCTAAACTATGTTCTCTTCATGTAAGGAGTATTTCTCTCCTTATCCAATATGCAGCCTTTTTTATCAGATCAGGATATGTTGCTTCTTGATAAGTTAGAATTATCTCCTTTACGTGCATCTCACATGTACAAGTTCATCATGACTATGCTTCACAAGATGGACCTGGTCCATGTCTGAGTTCTTTTGTCAATCTTCAAAAATTCACTTGTTCTTGGGCCAACACCTCATTTTCTTGTCCTCAAGGACATGGTTCTTCATGGAAATGCCAAAGATATGATTATTGGTGATGACGGGGTATTGAGGATGCAGGATCGGGTATGTGTACCCAATGTTGATGGGCTTCAAGAGTTGATTCTAGAGGAGGCTCAAAGTTTGCGATATTCCATTCATCGGGGTGCCGCAAAGATGTACTAGAATTTGAGGATTTTTCATCACACGTCCGATCCATATCAAATCAACTCCAAACGACGTCAAATTTGGCAGGTCAAGCTCTGAAACTAAAAATCTAAACCCGATAGCCTTAATATTAAACCATGGTAAAACCTAGAAAAATTCTAAACCCTTAAATTGCCAACTTTTGGCAAATTGTGTTGTAACCCTCTAGAAACATCCAAATGTAATTCCGGACATGCAGCCAAAATCACCATCTGGACCTATCGGAACAATTAAAATTCCGATGCGAGGTCAATTACTTAAAAGTCAAGCCTTGGTCAATTCATTCAACTTCGATCTTCTTAAATGAGAGTCACTCCTTAAAAAAAATTTTGAACCTCCCAAAAACACAAGCTGATAATGCACATAAGTCATAATACATTATGTGAAGCTGCTTGTGGTCTCAAACTGCCAAACCAGACGCAGTTGCTCAAAACCGACCAATCGAGTCGTTAAAATGAAATACTTTCTAATAGCACTTTGATTCCTTAGTCATTGGTAAATTTTAATGTTGGTTCTAATAGTATATGATAAACACATATAACCTTCAATTAATTGATATGTGGGCTTTTGATTCCATTGCTTGTGTTCACAAATATATTAAATTATTAACTATTAAACTATTTGGTTATTATGTCTTACGTTAATTATATTTGTATTATTACTCCATATTTAAGAATAATTAGTTTAAAAATACTCTAAATGTAAGATATTTCGTACATAAAGAGACTAAAATTGCACATTTGAAATAATTAAACGTTAAATATACTTAATCAAATATCAGAAAGATAAAATTCAGAATTCATCAATATTTAGGGGACCAGAACTGCTTTGTATTATCCCTAACCTTTGTACTGCTTTTGTAATGGCCTCATATAGAAAAGCTTATTCGAATGAGTATCATCGATCACGTAATTCTAGGAAGATAAATACTCTCTCCATTCACTTTTAGTTACCTACTATTCTAAAAATTGATTTATAATTTTACTTATCCATTTTCACATATCAAGAGTAAAATAATTTTTTATTTTTATTTTTTCCTTAATATTAAATATTTATTCCAAATTATTTTTCAAATTTATTAAAACTATACACTAATTAATATGGGTGTCTGGTAAATTATATACTTTATTTATTATTTTTTAAGGGACGTGCAAGTCACTAATGGACAAATCAAAATGAACGAAGGGAGTATGTTTATGATGTCCAAGTATAATAAATATGATTCAATCACCTAAACTCCTCATTTCCGTACTTCCAATTTAATGGTCTAAGACTTTTAGCTTTGATGGCCATCCTCTTTGTTCCCATAGCTTAATTGTTACGTAGTATTTACTTTGTTTGCAAAATGCAAAGAAAAGAAGAAGCAATCATTTTAAAAAAAATCATATGTACATCAAAATTCCATATATTTTTCTACATGGAGTAATAAAACAGCATGATATGGCGGCTCATAGGCAGACTCTAGCCAGAGTATTATTATCCATCAATAAGTATGACAAGCACTCTCGAATTTTTTTTTAAAAATATGTATTTTTAGAAAGATATTGTATTGAATAATATTTTCTGGTAAAAAAGTATTTGCTAAAGAAAGGTAATATTGTTTAGGTGTTGGTGGGAGTGTAGTATTACGAAGTGAAGAGTTGAGATAATTATAAAAAGCGAAAAGGGTCAGAACTGCTCCTAACGTATTGACTCCAGGTTAAAAATGTTCTCCGTTAATCTATTTTGAAGAAAATACCCCTACCGTTAAAAATGTAGCATATTTGTGCCCCTAAGTCTAACACCTGACTGTACTTATATTTAAAATGGTAGGGGCATTTTTTTCAAAATAGGTTAACGGTAAGGGCATTTTTAAACTGGAGTCAATACGTTAGGGCACAAATATGCCACATTTTTAACGGTATGGGCATTTTCTTCAAAATAAATTAACGGATGACATTTTTAACCTGACGTTAATACGTTATGGACAGTTCTAATCCTTTTCCGTTGTAGAAAAGATAGTTTCTACCCGAAAGTGGGAGATTTTTGTGACAATGAATTCCAACCGGCTATTTGTATCATTTTGTTTCTCTCTCTTCTTTCCTAATTTGTCCTGTTGTGGGGTGGCTAGGAGAGGAATAGTTAGCATAGAGGGTAGGGTGGGCTCATCTCTTTATTCATATTTCCCTTTAATCTGTTGAAGAGTTTGCAGAGAGAAGTTATCAGTCTGACAAGAAGGCAACTTCTCAAGCTTAGAGCTAGCTACCCAAGATAGAGAGTCAGTTAGACACACATGTGAGTCTGTATTTTATCCATTTTCTTGTAGTACAACAAAGCTATCTCACTTCTTTCTCTGCCTTCCCTTTATTCTTCTTGATTTTACCCTTTATTTTTGTCAGCTGTAAGCACAATTTTGATATCCCATTTATCCACTTAAGCAAATCCACCATCTCTTTATTTTATATATCAAAATCAAAAGCCATCATTATCCCATCTTTTGGGAGTTTGAATTAATATTTAACTCTATGCTGTGAGTCAAAAATGTTCTTTCATCTTTATAATTCTTCGCGGATTTATTATAAGCTTCTTCTCTCTTACTTTCTTTCAGGTACCTTCCATCAGTACAAGTTAGCGCAGGTGTCCCAAGTCAAGAAAAACAAAAAAAGACTTTAATTTCCTGATTGATTGTGAATTTAAAATTATTCTTCCTGCAATCTGCTTCTATGTACTATCAAGGAACCTCGGATAATATTCATCAAGCCGCTGATGGTAATATTCAGACACTTTATCTGATGAACCCTAACTATATTCATCAAGGGTACAGTATTGACACACAACAACAACAACAACAACAACACCATCAGCAACAAATTATACGCCACGCGCCGCTGCAGGCACAGCAGCACTTTATCGGCGTCCCTCTTCCGGCAGTTAGTTTGCACGATCAGAATCATGCCCAGCTTATCCACCGTCTGTGGAACCAAAGTGGTGGTGGTGGTGGAAATGGAAGTCATCACCAATCCCAGATTATACCGTCATCCACGGTGGTTTCCGCCACCTCCTGTGGCGGCAGAACCACGGACTTGGCCTCTCAGTTGGGGTTCCAGAGGCCAATGAACATGTCGCCGACACAACAACAACAAGGTGGTCTATCGCTAAGCCTTTCTCCTCAACAACAAATTAGTTTCAATAACATTTCAGCTCAGAATCAAGTTGGATCAAATATTAATAGAGGATTAGATGGAATTTCCAGCATGGTTTTAGGTTCTAAGTACCTGAAAGCTGCACAAGAGCTTCTGGATGAAGTTGTTAATGTTGGAAAATGTATCAAAGGAAGTGAATTGGAGAAGGGGGAATTAATGAATAAAGAATCAATATTGCCTTTGGCTGGTGATGGGAACACTAGTAATAGTGGAGGTGAAAGTAGCAGCAAGCAGAAAAATGGAGTTGCTGAACTTACAACTGCTCAAAGACAAGAATTTCAAATGAAGAAAGCCAAGCTTGTTACCATGCTTGAAGAGGTACATACTCCAATTCATGTATTCACAATTTTATCTACTACACTTCTTATTTTTCATTATCCTGCTGAATTCTAATCTCATAAAATTGTCAAACTTTAGCTTCCTTGACGTGGAGTTTTCTTCAACCAAATGATCCAAAACTGTAAAAACAATTTATATCCACTCTTCTATGTATTATTTACCTTTTTCTCAGAGAAATTAAATGGGAATTCATATTTGATACTGTAATTGGTAGACCAAAACGTACCTTGCTTTAAAATTTAGACACCAATCACACGTTTCTTCTCTCTTGTTATCTAAGCTGACAATGTGTGGCTCTAAATTTTCTTCTGCGGGTCCAACTAAAGCTACAGTTAGTGGTACAGTATGAAAACCTAAAGACTGTTTTCCCCAAGGGGAAAAGCAATAACTCATATTCACTAATTATTTCTTACTTGGAATCTTTCAACGGAGAGCTCTTCAACTTTATTTTATTTTTTTATTTTTTATTTTTGGGAACGACCAAGGCTGAATTTAGTGGATTGTGGTAACAGTACAAGGTCACTCTGCCACTTATAATATCCGAAAGCTCTTTAATTTCTTATTAAAGTAGTAACTAGAATTATGTGGTCAATTTTTATGGTTGTCTCAAAAGGTCTTCTCTGTCTTTACTACTTGCAAACATCAAATAATTTCGTGTTATAAAACGACATATTGCTAATGACCTTTTTGTTTTGGTTGGTTTAGGTGGAGCAAAGATACAGACAGTACCATCACCAAATGCAAATAATTGTATCATCATTGGAGCAAGTAGCAGGAATTGGATCCGCAAAATCATACACACAACTGGCTTTGCATGCAATTTCGAAGCAATTCCGATGCTTAAAAGATGCTATTGTTGGACAAATAAAGGCCATGAGCAAGAGTTTGGGTGAAGAAGATCAAAGCTTAGGAGGGAAAATTGAAGGGTCACGATTTAAATTTGTAGACCATCATCTTAGGCAACAACGTGCACTTCAACAGATAGGAATGATGCAACCAAATGCTTGGAGACCCCAAAGAGGTTTACCTGAAAGAGCTGTCTCTGTCCTTCGTGCTTGGCTTTTCGAGCATTTTCTTCATCCGTAAGTAATATACTCACATCTATGCACTAACGATGTGAATAATATATACTCTCAAATAGAAAATTGCTTCTAATTACCAGCTTTTTCCTAATACTTCTAAAGCCAAAGACGGATTAATTAGGATGTCTGATCATGTATTCTTCAGACTAATTGAATATATTACTCTTAGGTCGAACTACGTGTGCATATATAAATATAAATTAAAATGCCTACGTACAAAAATCACACTTATTCTAAAGTGCATCAGGTTCCGTCTTTAACTAGTTGTAAACATAAATCTTCTTATAAAAGAAATTATCTTTCTCTAATATAAAAGTTTTTTTTAATTACCAAGTTCTGGTAACTTATTAATATCCTTGTTGTAATTTTTGTTTTTAACAACGAAAATTGTTTTTTTTCCCCGGGTTTTTGTATTGCAGTTATCCCAAGGATTCCGACAAAATCATTCTTGCGAAGCAAACCGGGCTAACAAGGAGCCAGGTTCTTGGACATGCATTTTACTTTTATTAATTCTTGATTAATTAGTTCTTTTTCTTATTTATAAAAAAAAACCCTGATAAATGAATTGCAGGTCTCCAACTGGTTCATAAATGCTCGAGTTCGACTATGGAAGCCAATGGTGGAAGAAATGTACTTGGAAGAGGTGAAGAATAATCAAGAACAAAATAGCTCATCAGAAGAAAACAAAAACAAAAATGAATCCAACAAAGAGAAAATGGTCTCAAAATCAAGTGCTCCACAAGAAAATGGTGCTCCAACAGAAATTGCAACCTCAACTATTACAACTCCTCCTACTGCATGTGGCTCATCATTTCAAGCAGTACAAGCTCACAACTTTTCCTTTCTTGGTTCATTAAACATGGAAAATTGTACTACTGCTAAAAAGCCAAGAAATCATGACATGCATAATAATTCTCCAAGTAGTATTCTTTCATCGGTAGAAATGGACGAAACCAAAGCTAGAGATCATCAATCAAACAAAGGGTTCAATCCTTTAATGGATGCAGCAGCAGTTTATGCAATGGGAGAATTTGGAAGGTTTAATCCGCATGAACAAATGGCAGCAACAAATTTTCATGGAAATAATGGTGTCTCTCTTACTTTAGGGCTTCCTCCTAATTCTGAAAACCTGAGCCAACAGAGTTACCAAAATACTATTGAGTTCAATAGAATGAGCTATGAAAACATTGATTTTCAGAATAAGCGGTTCCCTTCTCAACTATTACCAGATTTCGTTGCAGGTAATCTTGGAACATGAAAAGCACACAATTTCTAGTATATAGGAAATATTCTTCTAGTACTTTTTTTATATTGGAAAAAAAGAGATTGGTGCTTTAGTGTATACATAGAGTCTGCTTAATTAGTATACATAGGTCATACTTCCAATTGTCAGAGAAGAGATATACAACGAGTAGTTTTCTTGGGGGGAGGGGGGTTGAAATAGCTTGCTTGGAGTAATATTTAAGGTTAATATGGTAAATAGTATATAGTTTGTTGTAAAGTTGAGATATTATATTGTTCCTCCCAATTTGCATATAATTTGATACTATATATGTTTTGCACGTAGCAGCCTTTAACCTCTATTTCTATGGTTTGCAATTGCAATTTTATTTTATTTTTGCTTTAAGTTTTGATAAGTTATGCGTTCTCTGTTTTGATAATTTGACAAACTTTATAAGAGAAACGGATAAGGAACCTGATACAATTAGTTCTCTTCCGTTCATAGTAACCAATCAGATGTCCGGTTCATTTCTCAACGAAATCAGATAAGGGAACAGCGGAGGGAACATATATGGATCAGCCCCCCTGGTCATCGTATAGCCAACTCTACAACTTTAGACATTCTCAAGACTTTAAGATTACAATGTTCTAGTTTGGGATCCAGTTTGGGATATGGCTCAACTCTTCAGAGTTGAAGGAATATATGAGGAAACAAGTCCCTACCAGTTCCCGAGGTGACTGTAGGCAGTCAACTCTCCAGCTGGAAAGTGTTGCCTGCACACGGTACAATGCAGAAACATTGCAGCAGTCACTTTTCTGCAGAAAATATTTTACCTATCATGCTTGCATTATTATATGTGAGGTCACACATTTATTATTAACTACAAGGGAGATAAAACACAATCATTTGAATAATTGCAAAATCAAAAGAAAATACTCTCTAAGTGCTAGCCACAACCTCTCTCAAGAATAAAGCTATTGCAACCTCAAGGACCAGATCCAAAAATTGAAGATATCGTAAGTCCTTAGGTTTGTTGAGTCTTTGTTATTTATTTTTCATTTGTAACTCCTACTTAGCTTAGTTAGAAGCATTGTGTAGGAAACCCTTTGTGTATCATAAACCCTTGTGTCTGTGTCTTGGCTAGAGTTAGTCTAGTTGTCAAGTCTTTGTGATAGAGTTATTACAAAGTGGTTGTAGTTACAAGTTAGTTAGTTATTAAGTCTTTTCTAGTAGAGTTATTACAAAGTGGCTTGTAATAGTGTAGTTACAAGTTAGTGAGTGATTAAGAGGCTAATTCCTAGGTTACAATAGGTTGTAATCTAAAGATTGCTCGGTAGTGAAGTTGAAATCCTACAAGGGTAAGTCGTGGTTTTTAATCCCGTTGAGCTGGGAGTTTTCCACGAATAATTCCTCCATGTTCTTTATTTATAGCAATAAGAGAACCTGATTCCCTATACTATTTGGTTTTAGCGTCTGTTGCCTACAGTGGGAACTGATAGAGAACCCGGTTCTCTATACAGTTTGGTGGACGCTTAGTTTCTATCAATTGGTATCAGAGCAGGTTCTTTCTAAAATATTAACACCTAGGAAGGATCTGTTTAGCGGCTCCACCAAACTTCGAAAAAAGTCAATCAACCGATAAACCACCAAAATTTCTGAAAATGGTTCGTAGAAATGGAGGCTTTCCTAAGAAGGGAAGCTAGAGCATAAACAGTAAAGTATACGATCATTGTCACAAGTGAAGAAAGCCAGGACATTTCATCAAAGATTGTCATCTCCACAATCAAAATGCTGACAAGATGGTTAAGAGGAACCCGATCCTCGCCAGAAAGTTTAAGAGAAGAGAGTGCGATGATAATATTATAAAGCAAGATCTGGATGCCTAGGGAGATTCCTCTAGTTAATATGAGGGTGATGATGAACAGGCAGACACCTCCATAATGTTCGTTGAAAGCAAAGCTACAAAATATGATTCCATATTTGCATTGATAGCAAACTTTGAAGGTAATGGAGATGACGACGATAATGATGAGGTAAACCTTATCGATGTTCAAAGAAATTTAAAATCATATTCTCGAAATAAGCATATATTTGGCAAATATTTTAATTGATTCTTATTATAGTCTCATTAATCATAAAAATGCACTAACCACGGAACTAGGAGAAATAGAATACGAGAGAGATGATCTAGTGGTAGTTGCGGTTGATCTAAGAGACCATTGAGAGTTTAAAAAGGGAAAAAGATATCTTGACTGAGCTAATTGCAAACATAGAGCATGAGAAAGATGACCTATTAGTGGTAATTGTAGACCTAAAGAAAAGAGCTAAGGAAATAAGAAGCCAAAAATAGGCCTGTGAATACTCAAAAAGGAAAGGAAATTGCAAGTAAGGCACACCTTAAGCTTGAAAATTAGTTAAAATTAGTGAAATCTAATTTGTGTGCCGGGCTTTAGAAAAACAAAAAACTTCAGAAAAACTAGGTAGAGTGAAGAGTGATCTTGAAAAATCACTTAAGTGGACTTGGTCCACTAATGCTATCATTGCATTGCACAAAAATAATGGGGGAAACAGGTAGGGAATTAGGTTCCAAAGGGAAAATACTTCCCACCACCCTCATAGAAAGTACGTTACTATACCTCATAATTGGCTTTGCACTCATTGTGGAAATACTAGGCATTTAAAGAAAATGTAAGGCTAGAATTCAGTCTCAACAGAAAAATAATGTTTTTGCTGAAAAAGTAGTTGCTGCGTGGTCCTTCACATAAAGAACGTATAATGTCTGCATGGACCAAAAGAGCCCCCATTCACCCCTTTCTCATTACAAGGGACCCAAACTTGTTTGAGTTCCTAAGTCTAACCCTTGATTTTCTTGTGCAAAGAATAGTGAAAGGAAGCAGTCAACAGTGGTACATAGATAGCAGTTGCTCGAAGCACATGACTAGAAGTACACATGATTTTCTTTCAATGAAGGCCCTATAGGGAGGGACTGTATCCTTAGAAAATGGCAAGAATGAATACATTCTGGGAGTTTGAAGTATCGAGACATCTCTTTCCCACTCTATTGAAAATGTGTACTACACGAAGAGGTTAAAGTATATCTTGTTGAGCATTTCCCAAATCTGTGACAAGGGGCTCTTAGCTGTCTGAGTGTTGTTGATGATAATGCTGAGTTATGGAATAGAAGGTTGGGTCATGCAAGTTTTATGTTGTTTAAAAAATTGGTCAAGAAGGACCTGGTTCGTGGTCTTCCCAAGTCAAGCTTCAAGGATCACATGGTGTGTGATGCATGTTTAAAAGGAAAGCAAGTCAGATCATCTAATAAAACCAAAAATGAAGTTAGCATCTCAAGGCCACTTGATCTCCTCCATATGGATCTATAAGGGTGCCAAGTAGAGGAGGAAAGAGGTACATATTTTCGTAATTTAGGATGACTATTCAAGATTTACATGTACCCCGTTCGTCATAACTAAAGATGAGACTTCAGCCGAAATAAAGGAACCTGGTCCCTCAAACACAATATCTGAAGCAAGAAATAGAGTTGTGAATGTTGTACATGGAACTCCAGCTGTTGAGGTGAGGATCAAGTCACATGGATCAAATCCAAAAGAACATGGATCCTCTCTTAATAAGATTTAGGTGTACAACTAGAAGAACAAGAGCACACACTCTCTACAAAACATAATCACTTCTCTTGATTCAGGAATTTAAACCAGATCAAAACCCAAGAAGTTCACTTGCCTTCTCAACCTTTTTCTCTCAAATAGAGCCCAAGAATATCAAGGAAGAATTGGAAGATGCAAAATGGATTACAGCTATGCAAGAATAGCTCTGTCAATATGAGAGGAACAGTGTGTGTAATCTGATTCCACAACCTGCTGACAAAAATATTATAAGAACCAGATCTGTGTTAATGATATCATCATTGGAGCAACAGTTGACTCTATGTGTGAAGAGTTTGCAAAACTCATAGGAAGTGAGTTAGAAATGTGTATGATGAAGGAACTGAATTTCTTCTTAGATTTACTAGTGAAGAAAACTCCCAAAGGGACAATTATAAGACAATAGAAGTACATCTAGAAGCTGTTGAAGAGATTTGACATGGAGACATCAAAAATCATTGACACTCCCATCACCAGAGCTTCTTGTCTAGACAAGGATGAACCCGGTTCCCCTATAAATCAAACCATGTATGAGGTATTATAGGGTGACTTCTGAAGCAGACCAAATATTATTATTAGTATGGGTCTGTGTGTCGATTTCAATCCAATCTAAAGAAATCTCATCTTAAAGCTTCCAAGAGAATCCTAAAATATCTCAAACGGATGCAAGACCTTGTTCTCTACTATCCCTCAGGAGATAACCTTTAGTTAATAGGATATGTTGATTCTGATTATGTTGATGTTGGATAGATAAAGCACATCTGGAATGGTACATTTTCTGGGTCATGCTTGATCTCATGGGGTACAAAGAAACAAACGATGTGGCTCTTTCTACTGCTGAAGCTGAAAAAGTGATTGTTGCTTCTTGTTGTGCTCAACTACTACACTTCAAGAAATATCTTGAAGACTTCCATATATTTATAGTTTGAACCATGTACAACATAAGAGGACAAAATGCATAAACGTGCGCATCACTTTTTGAGGGATAATGTTGAAAAGGTTCTTATTTGTATGAAGTTCTAGAAGGAGGAGGACTAGGTAGTAGAAATCTTCACCGAGGAGCTGAGCAGTGAAACTTTGAAAGAAATATTCTGGAGTTGGGGTTGATCAAGCTTAACACAGGAACCTGGTCCCTCGATGATTGGCTATGTTAAGAAAGAAAGGTACAATGCCAAAAAGTATTTTTCGGCGGCAATACTTATATTCCATGTTAAACTGTTGAAGTGTAATGTCATTAATTTACTCCCATCTCTCTCAAAATTTTAGAAGTCCAAAATGTTAAACCTTTTCTAAACTAACCAGTTGCCCAAAAAAAAAACCATTGCCTTCTCTCACACCCAACCGAAACCGATTCTTTTCTTCAATACCAAAATCAACTTGTCTATAAAAGAATCCTTCTCCCCAAATATGTCAGAAGTGAACCCAACTATGTCACATTCCAAAATCCTAACTCAATCTAAATCAAACCCCCAAGAATTATTTTGTTGATTTTGATGAGAGTTTAACTAATAGAGAACTAGGTAGATTTAAACTTCTAGAGCGTGAGGCTGAAATTGTTATTGGGTTTGTAGAAGCCTTGAAGGATGGACGAATTGGTGATTGTGCCGAAAAAATGGGAACTAAATGAGGGACCCAATACCTAAGATCCTTCTTAGGATGTTAGTTCTGAGGATGATCTTCTTCTCTTAGGTTCTATGCTTAAACGACCTCTGATCTAATAAACAAGATTAAGAAAAGTAAGTTTATTGATGATGAAGTGGTGTAACCTATTGATGTGGTGATTGTGGAAGAGATAATGAAGTGGAAAAATCTCCATTTGTGAGAAAGAATTAAAAAAAAAGTGTAGACTCAAACACATAAGTTCAAAGTCTGTCTTTTTCTGAAAAAAGTATGTTTCATGTCATTGCCGATCTTTTACTTTTAATTATTTCAGCAACTCGATGGACACCACCATCGGTTGAAGTATTGGACCAGTGGTTTTATTAGATTATGTATATTACCACGACTGAGACCTGCCAGTGGAAAGAACTGGCCTCCAAATACGAGTGGAAGGCCAAAAATCATGGCAAGTTAACTCGTGAACCTGATTTTGTCACCATCTCATTTTTGTGCATAAGAAAATTGGTTAACCTCTTTTTTCATTGAATTAAGGTCTCCCATGTGGCTCTGTTTCCATCCCTAAGGAGGATTGGCTGATCCTGTGGAGGCTACAAGGTTGCTGAAGGAGGCTTTCACCCAAATTGGCACTATCAGATCTGCTTCCGTGAAAGTGCTTCCTCTTGTAGTCCCCGTCCAGAGAACACGAAACTAAAAAGGTAGTGTTCTTCCTTGGCAAGGGCAAGAATAAAAAGGTAAATAAAGTCGTGCTTGCGCCAGCCTTAGTCACTTTGATGAATGATGATAATGAGGAAGCTAGTGATGAAGGAGCTTCCCCACAAAGGATACAATGACCTTCATTAGCTCAATTGAATGCTCCATCTGAAGAGCTTATAACCCCAACTGGGGACGATGCACAAGCACTCTAGGGAGAGTTTGGATTGGTGGAGAATACCAATTCTCCCTTTCTAGTACTAGATATGTCTCCCGGTACTATGAGGCTGAGTACTGGGCCTCTTCCGTTCTTGATTGATGAGCGGCCAACAACAAGCATTGTCTGGCGCAACTTCTTCTCAACGCCCAACACCATCAGCTTCACCTCTTTTTATAGTAGCCATACCTTCATCAACGGCAATTGCTACATCAACCCCACTGGCGCCCGACACCCGAGAGAAGGATGTCCCATCCTTCCCAATCCCAGACCATGGAAATTTTGGGAACAACTATTCGCTCTATTTTGCAGATACCTAAAGGAGGAGCAGTGTCTCCCTCTCGCTATCTACTGAGTGCCATTTGTTGTCCTGGCCGGTTGACTTGCTAATTACCTGAAGCCGCTAGTTTTAGAGAAAGAAAAGAAAAAATACACTTCCTTTCATGAGTGTGTGATAAATATTGCCATGCACAACGTAGCAGTAGTATGGTACTTATTCTTTTTACTATCTATTTTCTTTTGACTTGCTATGACAGGATCTCTAACTTGGGTTTTCCTTCGTAGGCCGACTTCTGTGATTCTGAGGGCCTTCAGAAGTTGATCCTTGATAAAGAAAAGCTTATGTCTAAGAGGGATCAATTGTTGGTCGAGGGGGATAAAGTTGCTGCTTGCCTCCTAATAATGGAAGCCTAAGCTGCTAAAGCGAGTGAGTTAGAGGCTCGGTTGCAGCAGAGTGAGCTGAAAATGATGGCCCTGAGCCAAGAAAGGTCCTAGTTAAATATACAGTTTCAAGAAGCCAAGGCTAAATGGTCTAAGGTCCAAAATGCTATTCTTGCTTCTGCCGAGCGCGAGGCTGCCTCATCTGAATGGGTAAATAACTTGGAGGCAACCTTGAATTCCAAGAACGCAAAGGCTATTACTATCGAGGAAAAGTGTGCCCAGATAGAGGATAAGTATGAAAGGATCATGGAAAATAATAAGGTTCATATAGACACTATTTGTGACCTTGATCTTAGACTTATCGTTGTTAGATCCGAGTGGGATGGACTTCCGAGCGAGGTTGATCGGCTTAAATCAGAACCCCAACACTGAGCGGATTCCCTCATAATTGAAAAAAACACATTCTATGTACCAGCATGAGGAGAAAAACCTTGGAAGAGGCCAAAGCGAGTGTCATTGATATTGATGCCAAAATTGCCAAGGTACGAGAGCTGGAGTCAACCACTCGAAGATGCCTCCCGACTCAGCCTAATGCAACTGACTCTTTTGGTTTCAGTTTCGAGTTCTCGAGAACCAGGAGGAACTTAAGGAATGATGAAAAAGCCAAGATCCAGAGCCGATGGAAGATATACCTACTTCTCCTTGGGGCGCATATGATCCTCACCTCCCATCCCCCTCCCAAGCTCTGGGGCGATATAGCTTAGTTTTATTTTGCTTTCATTTCCTTTATTGTTTTGTTTTCATATTTTTGTACTTGTTTTGTGTGGCACGTTTGATAAATAAAAGTTCTTTTCCTATAAGCACGGCCCAAAGTTTACTTTTTTACCTCGAATTATGCAACGATTTGGGTGCAATTTTTCCCGCTAGCACTAGGGTTTCGGGCATAAATTCTTCAGGAACCAACTCTTTACTGTGAGGATTTCATAAGAAGGGGCCTATTATGTTTACATTACTCTAAAAGAGAACGTCTTATGTTCATTTCAGCACTAGGATTTAAAGTACTTGATTAACATTCAAATGATAAAACTAATTCATCGTTTGGATAGAAACGAGATAAAAATAAAAGGACTTTGTTTTCTTCCTTCCATCTTCAAAAGTACATAAGCAACGTTTTGTTGAAAAAGAAATTGTCATTACTTGTGGCTAATTTGTACAAGTTGTTTCTATGAGGCTGGTTGTGCAGTCCTCGATTCTAATGAGATATGTTTGTTCTTGAATTTTTTAGTCCCGGTTTTTGTGGCAATCGGGTTGTCATATTCTCATGTCATTCCCCCTAGTGTTCGAATGTGAAGAATGGGAATTGGAACACTTGAAGTCTTGCTACTTTGAGAATTCCACTAGTGAATAGTTGGATAATCTTTGGTCCGGTAGAAAGATTCGTTTCCCATTTGGAACTTTGCTACCAAGCCAAAGATTATCTAACCACCCCCACTGGCTTGTATGGAAGGAGTACCCGTCAATGGTTGAATAGCCTTCGATCCAATAGCAAGCTTCAATTCCCGTTAAAAACTTTTCTATCAAGCCAAAGACAACCTAACTATCTCGCAGTGGCTTGTCTCCTTTATGCCTTGTTATTTAAAGGCCTTATTTCCGCCGATGGCATTTCTTTCGTAGTATCCTTTCTGTTTCATTCTTTTTTGCCGATGGAATTTATCAATTATTTGTAAATCATGTGCTCTCACCACAATCAAATAGTACACACACTCAAATATGTATTTAATTATATTTTAAGGACTTCCAAATTTAAAGAATTTACTCACCCTCACAAAGAAATTCATGTGCATCTCGAGGTCATACCATAGGCTTGTCTGTGTGTATGTATCTACTAATCTATGATTTTAAAGTCTAGGATCAATTAGGTCATTCTATGTTATAATGTAGGCTAAGTGATGGGCTAGATAATTTGGGTATAGTGACAAACCTTATAAGCACTTTAATACACTACACTTGACTTTCAAATATGCACTCCTTATGACCAATTGAAGTAATGCCACGAAACTGTATACAATTTAGCACTTCTTCTATAAGCACAATTAGGTATTCACTAGCCCCGATAAGAGGAATAGGCGTATATTTTCTATTTTTTTTATTTTTTTCTTTTTTCAACACTCTCCAAATTTTGGTTGTTGGGCTAATGATCTTTCAAAACATACGTGCACCTTTTGGCCTTTCTATAGTTCCACTCAAAAGCTACCCAACTCTCACCTTACTCTTCTAGTGACTTATATGCTTTCGGAGATACGATTTAAAAAGATCATATTAAGAATATAAAGGGAATCAGATTGTACTGTGGGTGCCAAAGAAAATAGGCTCAAATGGTTTATCTAAGGATAATTCATTTTTTAATTTATTGTGGCATACTAGCTCAATGGACGATCAAAGAAATGCTTACATCATCTCATAAACTCACAAAGCTTACTTGTTTCGCTTTGACTAATGCACTGGGCAAGTTCTAGACTAACACATGATCGCAATTAATGTAATCAAGACCTCACATAACACAATACACATGACTCACTCCGGATGGCTTAGACCCAACTCTTAAGTTAAACAACTAAGCACAGTCATCATATTAATTTAACACATGGAATTAATCACAACAGTCAACAAAAGGAACTTAAGCATCAAAAGAAAGTCACATATATTCTCAAGGCATGTGGGCACATTGAACATGAAGAAGATAATCATCTCAAATATGTAGCTATAAGTCACGACATAAAAAATGTCAAAAATCTTAGATACTCAAGTTCTTCTCTTTCCATTATCATTTCTAAAAAAGAAAAGGAAAATATTATGTATTTTTATTCAGACTTTAATCCCTCAAGAAAACTGTCAAAAAAAACCATCATCGAAAAAAGTCCAAATTTTTTGAAAATTCTACCTAAAAATAAATTACTACCCGGTTTAAAGAGTCATCCCATAGGAACGAACTGTGACCATAAGAAACATCAAGAGAGATTATTTTCACCTAATTATTTTTTAATTATTGTTAGCATACATAATATAGCACAAGAAATTACTTAGACATTCTTCTCTCACCCTATACTTAGGACTCATTTGTTTCCACTTAATCATTCATATCTCAAATATTAAGTGCATTTATTTTTAAAGTCTGAATTTTAATTATTCAGATCTTGATCATTAAGTGTGCTTTTTTTTTTCTTCATAACCACTTAATGAGTTTGAATAGAGCGGTACGATAAAGACATATAACAGAGACTTAATTTTATTAAGTTGGTATCGTCTATATTCATTATTAAATGCTACTATCGCCGACAATTATCAACTATCACTATGCCACCCACCACCACCATACTCAACCACCACTATCACCTTCAATCATAGCTACCATCATCATCGATTGTCACTACCCACCATCCCCACAACTCCCGCCACTATCATTCTCAACTACAACTAATACTCATCCACCTCAACTACCACAACTAACCACCCCATCACCATAAACAACCAGCCTGCATTGCCCATCATTATAAACATTAAACTATCACCACCTACTAGCACATTCCTCAATCGCAACTACCACCACCACCTGCCATTATTAACTATCACCACCAACACTACTATCCTCAATCATAATCTCCACCACTACTAATCACCACTAGCTACAACCTTGAACCACCACCATTAACTAAAAATTACCACCAACCATCGCCTCTAGTCGGCATTTACAAGTATTACTGTTACTCATCACCACGAGCAACTATTATATTTTAAAAAATTATATATTTTATTGATAGAATATTAGATTAAGAAGTATTTTATTTGAACTTTATGTTTATTAATTTTCAAATAAAATAAATTTTATACATTTAGATGTTCAAATAAAATAGTCTTAATCTTTTAGTATTCATATGTTAATGCACTTTTTAATATTTATATGCATATTAAGATTTAGATGTATTAATTTTAATACACATTATGATATTCAGATATATATTTAGATTCAGACGTCTTAATCTTAAAAAATGCAAATGAGGCCTTAAAATTGTGCATTTTCCCCAATGCACAATATAAATAATAAGAGGGTAAAAGAAACTACCTAGTAGGACAAAGGCCGAAACACTAGCAGCTCATGAGGTACTCAGACTTCTCCCCGGTATTTTCCTTTGTGTGAGAACCCCAAACTTAGTTCTAAACATCTGGCTTGTTATTGAATCCTTCCAATAGCTTTGCTTCCTATGCTCCTAAAAAATCAAAAAGGATACTCCAAAACTAACACAAAACATAATTTTAAAAAACTAAATATAAATGAAAGTAGTAAAATTGTGTTGCCTCCCGACAAGCACCTGATTTAATGTTGCGGCATGACGTGAACCACTTTCTTCCTCCACGTCAAGCGTATGAATTGGATCCCTAATTTTGATTCAAGCTTGCGATTATTCTACTAGGGTGGTAAAAATTCTTGCGAGCCAAAAATAAAATAAATTATCATACATTTTTTGGCGCTCGACCAAGGAGTGTCACCTTGACTAGACGACCTTGAAAATTTTAAAATATAAGGCTTATCTACCTCTTCCCTTCACTTCTTTTTATGGTCATACATATCAATTCTCATTTTACCATCCGAACATAATATAGAGAAGTTCTTGGAATGAGGCTTGACACGCTCAAATAACTAAACTTCAAGATTTTCAGCCTCTTCGACACAAATTATACTGGAGTCAACTAAATTTATATCATCAATGTCATTGAATGGCTCTAGTATTATTTATTCAACATTAAATCATCAAATTCTAGCTGATTAAAGTGTTGGTGTTCTATTCTGGACCTCTCCATTGGCACCTCAATTTTTTTCTCTAATGCACACTACTCCTGGCTACTATCCATAATATTAACTTGTCGAGTATTATAAGCTTCAACTAGTTTACTCACTTGAGCCTCCAAGTTGTGAATAATTGCCTTTTGCCTTTGCATATGCAGTTGTGTCTCATTATCATTTCCCACAAGGTACCTTAGCATATCCATGATCTCTTTCAGGTCATCATCCCCGTGTTATTTGTTCCTATTAGCTTCACAAGAAAAAGTAGAACCATCATAGCAAGGATTTGGAGGAGGACAAGAAATCTAAGCACAATTATGAAAGTGATCATTTTGACTACCACATACATCACACAAACTCCACAAATAAGATTGAGTTGGTGCACATAACTCACTTACAAGAATATTTTTATAATTTCGCCACGGGTGGTTCCCTTCAAAATATGTATAAGGATCAACAATAAAATAACCAATACCTAAACTCTTATGATTCGAAGATGTCATATTCCTCAAATTAACAAGTAAAATAAAATAATTTTTTTAAATAAAGAAAAAAATAAAAAAAAAAGTTCAAACCTGAACCCTAGCAATGTATACAACTATAACTACACTGTTAGTTACCCTGATGGTGAAAATGTTTTATCATGCCTAACTCTAGTCTTAAAAAGGACAAGCAGTTGATGCAAATATTATCCAGTCTAAGAGTCCGAAGTCGAATCCTACAGAGAACTAAGGCTTAGCTACAACTGTTCAATGTCATTAAGAAGACAAGCTCGAACAATTCTTAAGTTATAAATATAAAGATTCTTATGTCTAACTAATTAACTAACAAATTAAAGTAGCAAATTAACAGCTAAAGATACTAAGGTTGGAGAGTAAATTAAAGAGGTCATGAATTATGATTTCCCCAATTGTCGGAATCATTCCCACTACATCTTCTACAAAATTCGCCTATTTATTCTCTACATATTGTGTATTTGACTTATCATAATTCTCTCTCGAGCAACTACAGTAATGTACTAGCCATATTCTCTCGAAACATGCTAGCTCGCACTTTTTTACCGCTCATTATAATGACGTGAAAGATTCATTATCTCTAATCCCACTTTAAACCCGTTGAGTTGAACTTTCATATACGTTAGGAGTGATGTAGCTCAACAACCACATAAATATGTACTCTTTTTCAAGTAATACATAATAAATAAGCATCGTTAATTGAGAGCTCTTCAATTAACTAAGTAAGCACGTAGTTGAACAAATAGAAAAATTCGAAGACTCAATTATATAATGTATGTTCCATCAAAAACCTAGACAACTGAATTAGCTACTCATAAAATTATGTAAAACTACAATACTAAAATTTATACCCAACAATAGAAATAGGAAGAAGAAAGTGAAAAACTTGTAGAAAAATTTTCCGCATTGCTCCTTGTATATTCTATCCACCTTAGGTCGAATCCTCCCTTCAAAAATGAGTCTAAGAACTATTTATATGTGATAGGGTTTGCATGGGGCAAAATAATAAAAGTGCACTTTGGAACAACCTTCAGGCTTGCTCGTTCACTCTCTTGTGCGCATACGATAGTGAACAAGCGAAGTTCTTATCTTTTTCTTTCTTCTTCCTGGTCTCTCGTGCATTTCCATGACTTTTTGTCTTAATCCATTGTTTTGTTCAAGCTCCCCTTAGCTAGCTTGTTCACTCTCTTGTGTGCACATGAGAGTGAACGAGCAAAGTTCTTCTTTTGTCTCTTAGTCCCGAATCAATTTCTTTTGCTCATATTTCGTGCAACTTGCTCCCATACATAAGAATGCACGTAATGAGCATAATGCACTATAAAAACTCATGTAACCTCCTGCATTCACACAAGTTCTGAGATGAAAGTATACCTAAAAATATACATTTTTTACCATATATCAATGACATAAGCCAGCTAGAAGAATCAACTGAGAACAAAGTTAAGAGAACCAACCTTCCGAGCTCTACTCCGCTACCACAAATATAACAAGTTATACACAACTCGACGGTACCTCCGCTCTCCAATTGAACAAAATGGAAAGCCCCCGAGATGAGTAAAAGAAAAGAGAATTAAAAAGTAAGGTTTTGGTTAGTGATATGATATATATATATATATATATATATATATATATATATATATATATATCCCTGCTATGTTTTGACGATCTAAAAAACTCACTGTTAAGAACCAGATATGGAACCTATTACACATCCTCAAGAACTTAAAGATACACAGGTCTCCAGTTGGGGACACAATTCATCTCTTTAGAGTCAAAGGAACAACAGATGGAGTAGATAGATACCAGTTCCTGAGGAAATTGTAGAAGTCAACTTCCTCAACTGTAAAGTTGTTGCGTACACATGCTACAATATAGAAATAGTGTAGCAGTCAACTTTATGAGGAATGCCCTTTACCTCATTTGCTTACATCATTCTAAGTGAAATCACAAATGCATTATTAACATCAAGGAAGGTAAAACAAATTACTTGAATACTTAGAGAATTTACTCAAGCACTCTCAATGTGATTGATCATCAAGCAAACAATTCTCAAGTGCATCAAGAACAACACTACTATGGACCAATTCCCTATATCAAGTTATTGTTGTCCTTAGTTGAGTTGTAACTTTGTAAAATTTCTTTACTTGTCATTCCTACTTAGCTTAGTTACAAACATTGCATAAGAAACTCTTTGTAAATCATAAACCCTTGTGTTTGTGTCTTGGCTAGAGTTAGTCGAGTTGTAAAGTCTTTGAAATAGAGTTATTACAAAGTGGCTTGTATAGAGTGTTACAAGTTAGTGATGGATTAAGAGGTTGATTCCTATGTTACATAGTTCGTAATCTAAAAGTTTCTCAGTAGTGAAGTTAAATCGTACAAGTTAATCCCGTTTAGCTGGGAATTCTCCACGTAAAATTCCTCTGTGTCATTTACTTACGATAGTGTGTGTGCTATCTATATAGTTTGGTGGACCTTAAATTCTATCAATTATTATCACAGCTGATTATTTTTATCAGGTTAACACCTAGAAAAGATCCTCATGGTTGCTCCATCAAACTTCGAAAAAGGCCAGTCCTTTTACAGACCCAATATTATGGATAGTGGAAGACTAGGATGCATGACTTCATCATGGATGAAGATTTTGAGCTATGGATGTCATCTATGATGGACCATTTGTTCCTAAAAAGACTGTTGGCTACCCTGTTGTATTCATTCCCAAAACGAGGAAGGAATTCAATGATGTTGATCTAAAGGCCATAGAAAAGAATTTTTGTGCAAAGAAAATTCTTGTTTGTGGCATTGGTCCCGGTGATATAACAGGATATCGACATGCCAATCAGCAAAAGAAATCTGGGAAGCTCTTCAGACAGCTCATGAAGGAACAACACACGTCAAGCAATCAAATATTGACATGCTTACAACTAAATATGAGCTTTTCAGGATGAAAGATGATGAATCCATCCAAGACATGCACACTCGTTTCACCTCTATCATCAATCACTCTCTTGGAGAAATCATTCCAAGTAATAGACTTGTGAGGAAAATACTGAGTGTCCTGTCAGCTCCTGAGAAAGCAAAGTGAACATTATCACAGAGGCAAAAGACTTGCAAAAGCTAACTATTGATGAGCTTGTCGATAATCTGAAAACATATGAAATGAAGATGAAGAAGAGGACAATAAAATAAGAGAGCCCAAAAGGGAGAAGAACCTGATCCTTAAGATAGACAACAATGATTTGAGTGGTGAGGATGGTGATATGGCTTACTTGAGAAGAAGATTCCAGAAAATGGTTCGTAGGAATGGAGGCATTCCAAAAAGGGGCAGTTGTAGCAATCCAAAAAGTTATGACCTCTGTCATAAATGTGGCAAGCCAAGACACTTCATCAAGGATTGCCCTCTCCTAAAGAAAGATCAGTACAAAAATAACTTTGACAAAGTAGCCAAGAGGAATTCGGTTCCTAATAAACACTTCAAGATAAAAAATATCACTGACAACACTGTGAAAAAAGCTCTTACTGTATGGAGAGACTCCTCCAGCGAATCTAAAGGAGAAAATGATCACGGTGATAGTTCAATTATGGCAATAGAAAGTGAAGCAATTGAGTATAACTCAATCTTTTCTTTGATGGATTAGTCTGATGATGAGGTAAATTTTCTAGATGTTCAGAGAAATCTGAAATCTTATTCTCTTAAATAAGTCATGTATTTGGCAAATGTGTTAATTGATGCTTATCATAGTCTTATAAATGATAAAGATGCTTTAACTGTGGAATTAAGAGAAGCATAACAGTCTAGAGATAATCTATTAGTCGTAACCGTTGATTTAAAGGAAATAATTGAGAACGTGAAGAAAAAGAAGGAAGCCTTAGATGAAAACATTGCAAATATAGAACATGAGAGGGATGATCCAATGGTTGTTGTGGTAGATCTAAAAGACACCATTGAGTATGTTAGAAATGAATAATAAGTCTTATCTGAGGGAGTTGCTAACATCGAGTATGAGAGAGATAACCTATTAATGGGGGTATTGGACTTAAAGGAAACAATCGAGGAACTTAAAATGGTTAATAGGCTTGTGAACAGTCAAAAGGGAAAGGAGTTTGCAAGTGAGGCACATCTTAAGCTTGAAAATGAGTTTGAATCAGTAAAATCTAGTCTATGTGCTGAGCTTGAGAAAAACAAAAAACTTCAGGAAGAATTAGGAAGAGTTACGAGTGATCTTGAAAAATCACTCCAGCAGACCCCATCCGCTGATGCTATCATCACCATGTTCACAAAAAATGGGGGAAACAGGTAGGGAATTGCGTTTCAATGGGAAAAGACTCCCTATAAACCTCATAACAAGAACATAACTATGCCTGACATTTAGTTATGCACTCAATATGGTAACACCGTGCACTTTAAGGAAGTCTATAGGCCAGATTCTGATATCAATAGAAAAATAAAATCTTTGCTAAAAACTAACTACTGCTAGGGAACCTGGTCCTTCACATAAAAAACATAGAATGCCTGATTGGATCAAAAGAGTCCTAATTCGCCTCTTTCCTCATTACAATGGACCCAAACGCATTTGGGTTTCTAAATCTTACTCCTGATTTTCTTGTGCATGAAACACTGAATGGGAGCAGCCTACAATGGTACATGGATATCGATTGCTCAAAGCATATGACTGTATGTAAAAATGATTTTCTTTCATTTAAGGCCCTTCAATGAGGGAGTGTATCCTTTACAAATAGTAATAAAGGACACATTCTGTGAGTTGGAAGGGAAGTCTCTCTCTCACTCAATCGAAAATGTATACTACATGAACGAGTTGAATTACAACTTGCTAAATATTTTCCATATATGTGACAAGGGAAACAAGGTGGAATTTGTGTCAAAAATATGTACAGCCACAAACCTAGTGATTGGTGAGGTGGTGCTACTGAAAAAAAAACAAATATGTCTATGTTGCTGATTTTGAATCTCTATAGAGTGGTGATCTCAATTGTCTAAGTATTGTTGATGATGATGCTGAACTATGGCACAGAAGGTTGGGTCATGCAAGCTTCACATTGCTAAACAAATTGGTCAGGAAGGACCTGATTCATGGTCTGCCCAATTCAAGATTCAAGGATTACAAAGTGTGTGATACATTGTAAAAGGAAAGCAAGTCAGATCCTCATTCAAGCCCAAAAAAAATGCCCGTCCTCAAGGCCACTTCTTCACATGGATCTATGTGGATCTATAAAGGTTCCAAGCTGAGGAGGAAAGAAATACATCTTCGTTATAGTTGACGACTACTCCAAATTCACTTGGACTTTGTTTCTCAGAACCAATGATGAAACCTTTGAAGTGTTCGTAGCTTTTGTCAAAAATATCCAAGTGAAGATGGGTAATAAGGTAGCATGCATCAGGTCTCGTCATGGAACAGAGTTTGACAATGCTAAATTTGATGAGTTCTCTACTGAAAGGTTGTCAAAATTCCTTTAGAAATTGGCTTTACAAGAGGGAAAATTGACAATACTCTTTTTTTCTAAAGAAACGAGGGAGGAACCTGTTCATTTTGCAAGTATATGTTAATGATGTCATTGTTGGAGCCACAGGTGACTCTCTTTCTGAAGAATTTTCAAAATTCATGGGGAGTGAGTTCGAGATGAGTATTATGGGAGAATTAAATTTCTTCCTTAGACTTCAAGTGAAGCGATCTCAAAAGGGAACATTGATAAGTCACAGAAGTACATCAAGGAGCTGCTAAAAAGGTTTGACATAGAAGCATCAAAAGTTACTGACGCTCTTATTGCCATAGCTACACGTCTAGACATGGATGAATCTGGTTCCCATATACATGAGACCATGCATAGAGGGATCATAGGTCACTCTTGTATCTCACTACAAGTAGAACATACATTGTATTCAGTGTGGGTCTCTATTTAAGGTTTCAATCTAATCCAATAGAATCTCACCTGAAGGCCACCAAGAGAATATTAAGATATCTCTAAGGAACGCATGACATGGTTCTCTACTATCCCTCCGGAGATAACTTTGATCTTTATGGGTATACTGATGCTGATTATGCAGAATATCTGGTGAACAGGAAAAGCATGTCTGAAATGGCACATTTTCTGGGCTCTTGTATAATCTCATAGGATACAAGGAAGCAAAAATAAGTAGCACTCTCAATTGCAGAAGCGAAATATGTATTAGTTGCTTCTTGTTGTGCTCAATTACGGTGGACCAAGAAGTAGTTGGAAGACTTTGGAGTGTTCTCTAACTGTGTGCCCCTCATGTGTGACAATACAAGTGCACTGAAAAAATCAACTCCAACATAAGAGAACCAAGCACATTGATGTCCATCATCACTTCCTCAGAGACAATGTTGAAAAGGGGCTCATCTGCATGAAATATCAGCAGCATAGAAGATCAGATTGCTAATATATTCACCAAGGCCTTAAAGAGAGAGCATTTTGAAATAAATTTTCTGGCATTGGTTTGATAAAACCTAACTGAGAAGCCGGTACCTTGATGATTAGACAAGAAAGAAATGCCAAGGTAAAATTAGCTAAAAGTATTTTTCTGGAAAATTCCAACTCATCTCTATACCATTACAGGTAGACAGGCATGATGATTACCAAGAAAATACGCAGTTAATGCATTGTACGCTGGTAAAAAGGGCAAAGCTTACAGGTGCAAGATTAGTCAGGGAACCTGGTTCTCCTGACACAGGTTAGTAGTTTCTTTATTCTCCCATGCACAATTTGAACGATTAAAATAAGTGCCACATCATTAGTGTGTCAATTTCTTTTCTTTACATCTTTTGAACCCAAACGTCTCACCCGTTGGTAATCGACCCAACTCCCAAACCACCGTTTTTTCTTAACTGGTCCCTCATCCATCTTAAATACATCTATCTCTATCGCAACTCTTCACATCAAATTTCAACACCTTCCTTCTTTTTTCTCTCTTCAAGCTACCAATCCCTCCTCTTCAACTCACCATTTCTCCCCATTGCTAAAAATCACAAAATCTCGAGTGTTCCAAGCAACCCCCCCCCCCCCATTGTCCTCACCAATTAAAACACTATTGTTAGACTCCTTACTCCACACTACTACTAGCCAAAACCCTAGGGTAGAGTCACCCCACACTCAGTTTCCTCTCCTACCCAATTGAGTTATGGTTCTCATTGAGCCATAAAATCTCAACTTCTAAAAGGTTTGTGGCTACGAGTTCTCCTCTTGCTTCGCCGGAAAAGCTGGTGAAAAAGGTATAGTTGATGATGAGGAAAATCAGGAATCTCCAGTTTTCGTATGGACAAAGGCTCAAATGTAGACAAAACTATTGATTCTTAGGGTGCTAACTTAACAAAGATAGTTGGTAATCTTAATTCCACCGGTAATACTCCTTATTCTCATGCTTTTTCCATGGATTTACAAGAGAAAGAAGTAATAAAAAAACATGCTATCCGTAGCCGGTGAATGGGTTATAATTGAAAGAGGTGAGGATGGGTTTGAGCCATATGGGGGAAGAGTCTAAAACCTTGGTAGAAGGTAGGGAGCTTGTGCATGTTGAACCATCGCCACAAAACAATGCTACTAGAAACCTACTGGAGGACATGATCCCTCTTTGGATGATCCAACTCAGGGGTCCTCTCAATAACCTCAGGTAAGTACTGACCCTACTACCTCCCCTCATTTCTATATTGAACCTTGGTGTTTGGTTGTGCCATAGATGAGATCTGTGTCCGAAAAAACAAAATGGGCATAGCGAAGAGGATTATAATGATTTGCTGATTGCTAGCATGACTAGGCATAGACCATTTGTTACTCAAGATTCAACTCCTAAACTACCTAATACAAGGTTCCAAAAGGAGGAGGCTCTTGAGTCTGCTCTTAAGAATAGTCAAGATAATTCAAGGAGAAGGAAATTGATGAAATATGGGAAGTACGTGAGTGAAAAGACAGTGCCTGTTGTAACTATGGATGAAGAAGAAGAAGAAGAAGAGGTACTTGGTTCTTTGACTAGAAAGCGCTCACAAAAGCATGGTCTGCCCAAGCCTTAAAGGAGATCTTCTGTGAATGCTGAAAGTCTGAACAAGTTTGATGATGTTGTCTCTAATGAAAAGTTGGTGGAAGAGTCTGGTGGCAAGGTGATGGAAGAATTGGGTCAAATTTCTGTGAAGTCTGATGAAAAAAAAAGAATATATGCAAGTATTTTAAAAGAAAAGCTAATACTGATGAGGAACCTGGTTCCTCCAAGAAGGCAAAAGTTAATGATCCCTAGAGTGCTGGGAAAGAGAAACTGAGGAATCAAAAAGTGCTATGGGGCCGCACATTTGCCGCTGACATTTTGGATGAGGCTAGAATATGACAATTGGTTGAAATTTGTGAGTTTTTACAGTGCACACATTTTTTCATAATTGATGCTCCAAAAGTGTATAAGGAGGAAGTACAGAGTTTCTATGCCGACTTCTTCAAAGTAGTGGATGATCACATCCGTGTACTGGTGAATGGAGTTTATATGGTAATGGACTCTACTTTGTTGGGATCTATTCTAGGTGCACCTGCTGAAGGGTTGTCTACTATTCAAGGCACTTATTCTTCAAACTTCAGAAATGTTATCTTGAATGATAGAGCAGTTCAACAAGGGAAACGGGTACAGAAGAAGGTCCTACTTCCAGTGTACCAATTCTTATTTGAGATAGTGAATAAGGTCTTGTTCCCTCGTGCTGAGAGAAGGTCTATTACTTCCCATGCATACCTTGTTCTCAAGGAAGCACTAGACAACTACTAGCACCAACTTGCTTGAGATCATGATAGAACACATGTAGAAATGGCAGAGTTCAAAGATGGTAATCATGGGCTGCCTTTGGGTTCCTTCTCTCCAAGGTCTTTGAGTACTTCAAGGTTCCACTGGGAGAAGCTAAAGCGAGCACTAAGACTGTGTTTGGCATGAAGTAAAATATTTTTCGGAAAATATTTTCTAATTTTTTCATGTTTGGTTGGATTAAATATTTTGAAAAATATTTTCATTATGAACCCATTTTTCTCCAATTAGTGAAAAATATTTTCCTTATTAGGAGAAGGAAAAATATGTTCAAAACTACTTCTCAACCTTCCATATCCTCACCAACCCAACTCACCCCCTCTCTCCAAAAAAGGGTTTTTTTTGAATTTCAAATTTTTGTTTACAATCCACTCTACTATCCCTCCACTACGCCCACCCCACTTCACCACTAGTGGCATACGCAAGATTTTCTAGAAGCGATGTCACATTTTAAAAAAGTAAGCAAATGACCATTTTGACCACTGCGATATAATTGACAATTTAAATTTCTTTGAGGAAAATCATGAATTCGAAATTGGAAAATGACCATTTTGAAAATATAATCTTCTTATTGCACAATGATTGTTTGGATAATTTTTTCGGGATTGCTCGTAATCTTTTACCAGTACTGGGAATTTAAATCAACAGTTTTACAATTGTGATGTTCTTCCGATTTGTTGACCCTTTATTCAAAATTAAATAATTCTTGAGATGTTAAACTTAATTTTGAAATTTTGGAAGATATTTTACAATTCTCTCTCCATTAAAATTTAAGCGGAACTCCAAAATAGTCTTTTAGAGCTCAACTCATAGAGTAAAACATCTTTAAGAATTTCTAACCAAAGAGTAAAAGGAAGAAGGAACGAAAAAGTAGCATAATAACTTACAACGAAAGAACTAATATGAATTGGTTAGCGCATTTTTTGAATATATATAACTTCATTGAGGTTCGACCTCTCAACCTGCCACGACGAGTTTAGGGGTCTGACCAACTGACCAAGGAAAGTTTGACGTCATGTGGTGTCACTTATTAATATATTTATTTATATGTCGTTGTCCAGGTTATATTATATACATATTTAACAAAATAATTCGACGAAGCGGTGTCACGTGATACCGCTTGGCCTTTGGTGCATCTGCCCATATTCACCGTCACCCTCACCCCCATCCCCTCCCGTAAAAAAGATATTTTTATATCTTTTATTTTTTGCAATTTCAAATTTATATTTTTTTCGTTTTTCGGCAACACCCACCCCCATCATCTGCCCCCCACCCATCCACCCACCCCGCACAAAAAATTACTTTTTCTTGTAATTTCAAATTTATGTTGTTGAAAGTATACGTCTTTTAAATTATAACGATTACGAGTTCGAAATTCTGCGGCTTAGAAAGTTTAACGGTTCGAAAGTTTATGAAATTTATGGGTTTGGAAGTTTGTTGGTTTGAAAGTTTATGGCGTCATGTTTATTATATCTAAATTACTCTTCAGAATGCATTTTTCTTAATTTGCGTACCAAACACTAGAAAATAAATAATATTACTACTTGTTTTTCAAGAAAATATTTTCTTGAAAAATACTTTCCGTTGTACCAAACACATCCTAAGAAGCGAACTTTCTATAAGTTCACTCTCGAAGAATGTGAGTGCATTGATAGTGTTGGAGGAGTTGGAAGCACTTCTACAATTTATCAGTTGATCAACACTTAGAACAGTGCCACTACTGAGATAAGGCAGTTGAAAGCAAGGAATACTATTCTTGAGAGTCACTTGAGTCAGCTTTAGGAGGCACCTGGTTCCAGTAGCTCTCAAAGCGAGGAGGTTGCCCATCTGACCAAGGAGAATGCTGAGCTCAAGAAACAGGTGGAGGACCTAAAAGAGAAACTGATCAATGAGCAAATGTCGGCGAATGCTCGAATGGATTTAGTCCTCCAAACTTTGTCTCTTCCTATAAGCCCCATCTTTCCAGTGCTCCCTAAACAGTGTCCCCTCCAATGTACAGTTTTATGTGTTCGTTTCTAATAATTTTTCTGATGATGTTTTGTGGTTGGTACTTATTTTTTTTTTGTTTTAAATTGTGGATGGTTGGTGGCAACATTGAAACTTTTCCTGTAGTAAAATCCAAATCATTTAATGGAAGCTTTTCCCTTTTTGATGTATATGCCTTATTTTTATGCTCTGTTTTTAGTCACTTTGTGTGCACACAAGTGTCATGAGTTAAACTCATGCTAGACTTCATTTTGCTTAAAGCCTGTTGCTATTTTTTTTATGATGCTAAAAAGGGGAAACATAATTCAGGGGGAACAAGATGGGAAACAGTTTCAGGGGGAATACAAGAAGTGGCAATGTCATTCTGGTTCTTAGGGAAAACTTGAATTATAAGTTTGTCTTCGTCAAAAAAAGAAAAACTAATAGGTTATACATGTATCCCTATTATGTTTTGATGATCTAACAAACTTACTGTTAAGAACCAGGTAAGAAACGTAATACACACCCTCAAGAACATAAAGATCAATAAGTCTTCAGTTGGGGACACAGTTCAACTCTTCAGAGTCAAGTAAACAAAAAAATAAACAGATAGATACCAGTTCCCGAGGAAACTGCACAAGTCAACTTCCCCGGCTGTAAAGTTATTGCCGCACATGCTATAGTACAGAAACAGTGTAGCACTCTATTTTATGGGGAATTCCCTTTACCTAACTTGATTACATCATTCTGAGTGATGTCACAAATGCACTATTAGCATCAAGGAAGGTAAAACAAATTACTTGAATACTTAGAAAATTTACTCAAGCACTCTCACTATGATTGATCATCCAGCAAATAATTCTCAAATGCATCAAGAACAAAGAACAACACTGCTACCGACTAGTTCCCCATATCAAGATATAATATGTCCTTAGTTGAGTTATAACTTGGTAAAAGTTCTTTGCTTGTAATTCCTACTTAGATTAGTTAGAAGCATTGCGTAGAAAACATTTTGTAAATCTTAAACCTTGTGTTCGTGTCTTGGCTAGAGTTAATCGAGTTGTAAAGTCTTTATAATAGAGTTATTATAAAGTGGCTGTAATAGAGTGTTACAAGGTATTGAGGGATTAAGAGGTTGATTCCTAGGTTACATAGGTTGTACTCTAAAAGTTGCTCAGTAGTGAAGTTGAAATCCTACAAGGGTACGTCGTGGCTTTTAATCCCGTTGAGCTGCAAATTTTTCACGTATAATTCCTCTGTGTCATTTACTTAGTGCAATGTGCATGCGTTATGTGAAAACTAATAGAGAACCTAGTTCTCTATATAAGTTTGGTAAACCCTTAAATTCAATCAGTATGACTCACGTCCCTACCAGCTACCGGAGCACCCCAAGCCTTAACCATTCAAGCATGTAAAACACACCACATGAACATCACGTACGAAATACATACGGAGTATATAAATAGGTCAGGAACTCTAATACTTTATTGAACGTTTTCTAATTAACAAATTAAATAAAAGTGAGACCGGACGTCAAACTCTCATTTCTAGCTTTACTAAGAAAATGTGAATGGCATACATATTATTTTCATCCACACTAAGATCCAATTAGTACTTCTTTCTAGGCCAAATACATACAGAGCCACCAAAGTTGGCATCAAATTTTACTTTAACACTCTATCTGGGACTTGTTCCGATGAAACACTTTAATATAACTCAATCTGTACCTATCAACCCCTCATGACTAACAGATACAAAAGATATAATGGGTAGAGTTCACGCGACTAACATGGCAAAACTAACAAATGAAAAAGTGTCATGTCTTTTTAGGTAAAGAAAACCTTTTAAACAAAATAAGTAAATAAAACATCAAAAGAATAAAAAAAAGCAAATGAATAAAACTATATTATCTGCTGTTGCCATAGCCCCTCTCCCCACACACTATTTTCAGGCAAATTCACTGAATCTTCTTGCGCTGAAACAAAATAGCTGCTGAAAAGTACATCTATAGCTATGGAAAACACAAGGTTGCTCGATGGCGGAGTGTGTTAGGTGAGAGGAATGGTGATGTTGCCGAGACAGTGATGGAGGGAATTGAGGCTGACGACCAAAATGGTATTTTCTAATCATCCTTTCCTGTTAACTCCGGTAGTGACTAATTCCTTTTTCTTGAGAAAGATGCCGGAAATCCATGGGCATTTCAGGTCTCTTTTACAGAAGTAGACTATTACAATCTTTTTCATATTTTGTCATTAAATGTTTTGTCATTTTCTATATATTTCAATACTTCTTTAAATATTTTTCAAGAATTTTACATATTCATAGTGTTTTCCGCCTGCATAAATTACAAATTTTGCACATAATAATAACCAGCAAAGGCAACATTGAGAAGAAATATCCACAGATGAAGATTGAAGGGGAAAACGATTTCCTATGTAGTTGTTAATAGAGGCGACGACTGTAAAAATATTGAAGGCAGAAAACTAAAAGTGTTCAGCCGCTGCATTTTTTACAGTAAGGTAGAGGGGCCGGGTAGGGGAGAAAGGAGAGAAAAAAATTTAAAACAAAATTTTGGATTCTCTCGCTCCTAAAAGAAGTTTTGGTACACGCACTGTGCCACATAAATTGTATGTGTCTAACACACAGAGTTTAGGTATAGTTCAAGTGTTTGATGGAAAACAATGTTAGTTGAAGTGTCTAAGTAAAAATCAGTGCCAAATTTAAGGGACTGGCTATGTATTTGACCTTCTTTCTAGTACTATGTATGTACCATCTATCGATATAATATGCTAGCAAAAACTAAACAATCTCTTTGTCTAGAATATCTCTTTCAAAAGTCTTTGCCCCAAATGTGTTGTCAGTTATATATTCTTGTCTAATAGACCGACCTAGGACAAGAACATGCTCGCCTGTGGGATGGAATTTTTTTCTTTTGGGATCTTACACAAATTGTCAGCCCAATTTACTGATTGGCCAATATATCTTATATACAAGTAAATAATAGGGCTAGCAAGAAAAAGATTTTATTTTAGTTTGATCAGTCGTCACATATGAAATAATAGACGGTATAAATTTAACAACTCTTTTTCTACCGGATTCATGCAGGAAAGGATTTTGATAGATTCTACACTCCCTAGGTTTATGGTGCCTTCCAATGACAATGACGGTTCTCATCTAGGAGAGTTCACAGTGATGAGCTCAGTTATAAAAGGAGAGGTTGATCAAGCGTTTGGGGGGGGGGGGGGGAGGGAGGGGAGATTGCAATGGGTTGATATTAGTCGTTATAAACCTTCCATCTTTCTCCAAAGGTCCTCTTCCTTTTTAGGGGGTTGAATGTGGAGGATGTTCTTATTTTATTGGAAGGGTTTGAATTAGCTCATCCCGATCATTTACAATCTTCCGGAGTGCTTGGTAAATCTAGGATTCAAAGTCATTGAGTTCTGCTATTCGTATATGTACGTTCTTTTTTACACGCACAAATGTACTTAGTTCAAATTAATCTCAATTAATTCTTGACCCATTTGTTTAGTCTAAATCCGCCACTATACCAACTATGTCCATTTACAAGTAGCTTGTTATAAATATTGACAAATTCATGAAATATTACTAATATTAACCAAATATTACCTATATATATATATATATATATATATATATATATATATATATATATATATATATATATATATATATATATATATATATATATATATATATATATATATATAGAGAGAGAGAGAGAGAGAGAGAGAGAGAGAGAGAGAGAGAGAGAGAGAGAGAGCTACATCATTCGTGAAATTTTCTTTCCGTCTTTCATCTAATGTTGTTGATCACACTTAAAAATATGGAAGGAGATCTTTGCGTGTGATTCTTGGAGAGAAAGAATCTTATTTATTTAGGTTTTTAATTTTTATATATGTTTGGCTAGTTTTGATAAGTCTTGATAAATGGCTAGAGGTTGGTAAGTTAGGATTTATTTGGAATATTTATGTAAAATTTCCTAAAAATATACACTCATTATACAGCATTATATACATATTATTCATGAATAGTACATATATTTTATATTTATCAACTATTTTAATTTAACCAATTGTGTAAGAAGCTATTTAGGTCGATTTTCTATTTTTTTCCTGTTGGAACGAGTTTAATATAGGGAGAAGTGCACGATTAACCACTAATAATATATGTATTTACTTTTAAGTTACTGTTTAAAATGACTTTAGTCTTTAGCCACTGCTTTCATTAAGTTCAGGACATCGTGACTATATGTCCTCAACTTTTGAACTTAAATTCAGGACTGCATGTCCATAATTTTTGAAGTTAACTTGAAGTCTTCAGGACTATATGTCCTGAATTTGGAACTCTAAGTTCAGGACTTCAGAACTACATGTTCTTAACTTTTGAACTTAAATTCAAGACTACATGTCCATAACTTTTGAACTTAACTTGAGGTCTTCAGGACTATATGTCCTGAACTTGGAACTCTAAGTTCAGAACTTCAAAACTACATGTTCTTAACTTTTGAACTTAACTTTAGGACTACGTATCTTTAACTTATTTACTTATGCTGAGGAAAGCCATCATCTAGTATTGATTATTTTATATGTATTAATTTTACTAAACAATGAATTGTGCTTCCTCCTGCTCCTTCAGAAACGTCACATTTTAAAGAAAATGAAGGTGTTGGTTTCTTGATTGATCCTAATCATTTCGACTATCTTGTGTTGCGATTTATTGCTTTGGGTGATTTCAAGTTTAGTATCTAGATGTTTTCGTTTGAGCAACCAAAGTGGGATAACTTTTGAGGTAATTAATGAAATGAATGTATTTATGTATTTTTGTTTAGAAAAGAGTGACACTGTCTTTCATATTAATTTTAATATACTAATAACTACTTTTGCTCAGCATTAAAAATATTTAATAAAATATAAATATTACTTTAAAAAATCGCTATACCGCACCATTTCTACTTTAATGGGTCCGGCCCATTTAATATTATTACTAATTGTTTACAAATTCTCCCCTAAAGAAAAAGTTATTTTCAATTAGGTACATGAATTAGAAAGGGCATATATAAAGGGTAAAGGTACAAATTCTTCCCTATGCAATTTCTCGGTGCTCCATCCTCTGAAATCTTAGTGTAAAAACTCAATTCAGCATTCCGGATTCTGGGAATGGACAGCACGGCAAACTGGTCGGAGAAGGTGGAGGATCTCGTCGATGGCGGAGAAATCAATGAAGCCATTTCTTTGCTAGAAAAAATGGTTTCAAAGCTAGAATTGGAGTCCCAAACTTCTCCATCAGATTCTCAACTTGTTAAACAGTTATCTACTGCTCTACTGGATTTGTCCAAACTCTATTATACTAAAGGCTTATCTTTACAAGCTGACCAGACGCGCTCAAGGGCATTTGTCATTAAACAGCAGCAAGATTCTATTAAAGAAAATAGGTCAGAATCCCAAAGATTTTCTTGTCCTTTTCTTTCTTTTGGTTGCGAAAGAAAGGGGAAACTTTGCATTTCTTGAGTTTAAATGACATATGTATCGGACATTCTTGAGCTTCATTTTCGGGTTTTGGTTTTCCAGGGATGTAAAGGCAAACAACGAGTCAACTGGTGATGGAACTTCGGAAGGTGGGCTTTCACAAAACGAGGCTTTTGCATTTGATTAGTGGTCCTCTTTATTTGGCCTTTGTCTAGATTCTTGATATGTTATTTGCTAAACTTTAAGGGTCGTTTGGTAGGGTGCGTAAAAATAATGCTGAATAGAGTGTAGTAATGCTGGTATTAGTTATGCTTGCATTAGTTACGCTACATATTTCTTATCCATTGTTTGATTTGATGTATTAAAGTATTGCAACAATTTCTAATAGAATTGCTTGTCTACAAAAATGCCCTCAAAACCAGTCCATCGCTCTAACTTTTTAAATGAGACATATTTTGAGAAATGTTTTTATATGAAAAAGTTAAAAAGAATTATTTGATTTGTCTACATGTATTGTAATATAGAACTAAATATTTATTTATAAAAGAAGGAATATGTTAAGTATTTATTTATTTATTTATTAGAGCTATAATTTTATTTCTCACTACTTGGATTATTTTAAACTTGCATTTAATATAATAACTAGCATATTTTAATCAAACATAAATTTTGAAGGACAATTTTATCTTTAACTAAGCTAATGCATGCATTAAAACCCATTGCATTGCTAATACCATGATTTTCTATGCATTAGTTATGCATAGGATAATACCAAATAGGATGTATTAGTAATGCTTGCATAACTAATGCATAGGTTCAAAATGTCTACCAAACATGGTATTATTAATACACAAAGCTAATGCATACAATATTTTATCTAAGGCATCCTACCAAACGACCCCTAAGTGTTCGATTAACTTCAAATGTGCTAAAAGGGGAATAGTGATTGCGTTCTTAACAAATATCCAAACTGCTATTCATATCAGTTACAATGGCCAACTTTTAATTATCCCAAATTTTTCCAAGTAAAACATTTTCCACGAAAAAATATTTTCGAATTTATCTCCTTCTTTCTGCATTTGTTGTTCTCGGACGTATAAGCATTGCCTCATTTTTCAGGTGGTAAAGAGGATCACCTCGGCTTGCACATTGATACCTCACAGAATGATGATGCGCCTGATGATGGTACATACGCTACCCTCTAAATTAGAGGCTCTTAAATGTCTGCATTGAACTTAGGCTATTGTTTTTGAAATGAGACCATTTGGAATTGGATATATGAATATCTTATTAAAAAAAGAAAGAAAAGAATTGGTTGTATGAATTCTCTCATGGTGTTGCATTTTAGTATTTTGATTTCCGCTTATCCACCAAAAGGATACAACTTCTAAGACAGTAGAGAGTCTCAGTTAAGTGCTCAGTTATGGATATGATACCTATCAAAAACAATATATTGTTTGTTGACTAGAGAACTATGTGGATTTCCTATATTGTTCTTTTCCCCCATGTTAATATGAAGAACGTGTCACATTAAGCTTTGCATACATTTGAAATGTTCGTTTCGCTTGTGAACTTTGTGAGCCACCAGTGAATGGGTTCAGTGTCAATTGGTATAGGAAGTTGGCTTTTTGCCCTTCCTTATTGCCCGTTACTGGCTCCTAGCTAGTGTATACTGAATTTTGAAGAAATAATCTTCTGGTGAATACAGATTGGGAAGCTATTGCTGATCGTGCTCCAGATGAATTGCTTTCCCCACAGTACTTGCCAGAAGTCTCAAAGATTTCTTTGCAAGATTCAAAAGTTCAGGGCGTCATCTCTCAGGGCCCCAAGCGACGTGGAAGGGGTACATTTGCCTATCAGAAACAAAGTCTCTATAGTGATCAGCAGTCTGATGGGCCTGCTGTTGATGACTTTGAAGATGAAACTGTTTCCCATGCTTCAGAAGGGAGCTCTGATGCAAAAAAATGTATGGTTGCGTTCTTTTTAAGCAATGCATCATTTGGACATCAGCTGTTATTCATGTCATTGTTTTGGTTATCAATACATTGCCTTTTCATTTGAGAAAAGATTTGGCTATCAGCATATGCCTAGTCAACTCAATTTTTTTGGTTACACCATATGCTAGATTTGTATGTGTTTCACAATGTCACGTTAAGCAATCCAATGTGTTACTATTCTCCGTCACAGTAAGTATTAAAGATGTAAAAACATTTTCTCATTATTGTTTGATATTTTCCTTAACAGGAAAGAGGAAAAGGGATTTTATGAGAATTTTGCTCTATTTTTATTTTTCTGAATGCAGTAATTCCTAATAGTAGGAAAATAAATGGAGCAAGCGTAAATTTCTGAATATAGTCAGTGGCGTTACACAACAGTGGAACATATGAATTATTGCTGTGTCCTAGGTTTAAATGTGCACAGTCGCCTATCTGTATTGTAACTTTTGTTAATGGTGACATGGAGATATTATTTCTTAAAGGGCTAGAGTATCATTCAATATTGACGGAAGACCAAAATATTTTATCAGAAAACAGAGGCAAATGCATTGAGTTTACTCCTACTGATTTTCCAGAATAGACTTGCTTGGATTCTCCCAAATGACACTTCAGGAGATTTTGGCACATAAGTCCCATTCACTAGATTACTTATTAAGTTTCTGCAAATTCTATTAGGTGAATCCTGTTTATACTTTTGTGCGTTGACTTGTATTATGCATATTAGGAAACCAGCTCTGTTTGACTGAATATACTTTATTGCTTTCTTTTCTGATTTCTGCGGCGTGTATCTACTTGTCATTTGGTACTGAAGCATGTTTTATGTTAACTTGTGATGTCGACTTGATTTTGCTGTTCCCAACCAAGTACTTCAAATTCTGTAAGCACGAGTTTGTTTGTTTTGACATATGGTGATGTAACGAGTTGAATTGGCCTTTCTCGCCTACTAATGCCGATAAAGCATGTGTAAAAAATACAATGATGCGTATAAGATTAGTTTATTGTGTCTCATGTGAATGATAGACCTTGGTGGAAATTAAGAATCTTCGCTAGGTCTTAGATTCAAATGTTGAGCACTTAATATTAGAACTGTTCCCTTCTTATAATGATAGGATGAGAGCACATGACAACAACAACAACAACTACTATGCCTCAGACCCAAACAAAGTTGGAGCTGGCGATAAGAATCCTCACTTCTTTCTTCAGCTCAACTCATATCATCATCATGCTAAAATAAAATAATAGTAGTGGAATGAGTCCACGTGAAGTCAGATATTATGCTCACGGTTTCTGCTGAAATAATCTCCATCTTGTGCATGAGAACATTCTCATTTTGAGTTACTCCTCCTCCCCTCTGTGGCTGACTTTCCTCTGTCACTTCTTTTATGTATTTTTGCTTTTGTATATTTCAGTAGACTATGGAACACGCCACATCTTGGTTCTGGCTGATTTTTCACCAAGCACTAAAACAAATGACCTCGAGAAACTGTTGGAGAAATTTAAAGACGATGTTGCAATTCGCTGGGTCAACGATACAGTTGCACTTGCAGTTTTCAGAACACCATCCCTTGGTAATTTTGTTCATTCTTTTTGTCTGTGTTTGAAATTAAAATTGCTTCCCGCCAAAGGCATAGCTTTTATTGACCCTCTGTGCTTTCTTGATGTTTAATTTATGTATTGGTGTCTTGGTTCTATTACAAAGGGAACCCTTATCCTATTTTATTTGATTGTTAACTGCAAAGTTGAGAGTTAATATGTCTGAGTTTCTCTTCCAAATGAATTCAACTAAATCATCAGTCCTTTACACTATCAATGACTAGGAAATTATTTTGCTTTTCTCATAGAAAAATGTATCAGATGAAATTGGAGGTCAGATTTTATATTTCTAAAGTATGGTATATGAGAGCCCTTTGGTCTAGACTGAAAATGGGAAGGGCCAAAGGGGATGGACATCACTGTCAATAAAAATCTTATAGTCTATAGTACAGACGGAGTTTCGTTCTTGTAATGATTATAAAAAGAAGGGGTTAACTTAAATACGGAGCAAATAAATTTCAAAAGAAGCAAAAATTTATGGTTAGTCAAAATTTGATTGAACATAAATGTCACTAATGGAAAAAGAGAAGCTAATATTTAGATTTTTAGATAAGAAAGTTAAAGGAAAGGTTTTCCAGCTAATCAAATGTTTCTGTCTACCTCTTTTGAAATAGGAGATGAGCTCAAAGTCCTTTATAAACTTTGAGGCTTATCTAGTAAATGAAACACCATTTCATTTCAAAATCTTAAAAGAAGCAGTAAAAATGGTATGTTTTGTTTCTTTATCTTCTTTCCTGAAAAATGTTTTTGAAATGAAACCCAGATTATGGACCCTCCTTCCCGTCCCTTCTTTAAAGGTAAAACTCTTTAAAGGAGAAGTGTGAACAGGGAAAGGAGTAATTACTTCCTCTTCTAAAATACTTCGAATGGATATGCTTTGAATAGATTGATATGCTCTTCAATGTTTTGTAAGCTAAAAAGATATTTTTTGTTGTCGATTCATCAAAGAAATTCCCTACCTAGAGTTTTTCCTGTTTTAGGTATGTTGACTTAGCTTATAGCTGACGGGAGACAATACAAAAAGGAAGCCCTGTCATTGTTGTGACACATTTCCTACTAAGATTACCTTCTAACACAAAGGAAACTACTTATTATTTTACTTCTACGACAGCGTGGACCTTTTTCTTCAAGGAAAAAGTAAAATAGCTAACGTTAAAAACCTTACACCACACATAGGCTTGTTTTTTTATTTTGTATAAAATTAATGCAATAACACAAATTTGTCCAGCAGCTTTGAGGTATGGTTGGAACCCCTGCATCCATAAATACATCTTTAAAATCTCTGCCCCAATCAAAAGAACTAGTTTCCTTCTTAAACTTGATCCCCACATCAAAACATACTTGGCACTTCATTTTGCCAAACTTCTTGATGCTTGGATAGCCAAGGTTTTGGTAGTTTTGTGGTCTACTATAATGCACGTGACATCACATTAAGCGCTGTGGCTTTGATACTTTTCTTATTTTATTTATTGGAAATATAAGTTGATAGAAGCATTGTGTTCTCCTACGATTGGATTTCTTTTTAATTTCCAAGCCTGTGTACAATCTACTGTAAATACACAGTTATGACGAAGTTTGCTGAACATTGTATATTAAGTTTATTTAAGTTTGTCTCATACAGCTCTGATAAGGCCATACAGTTCTGATAAGGCGAGAAGAGATTATGTTTAGTGGCTCCAGGGAGATCTCTCTAGAGAAAATGTTCCAAATACCCCACGTACCCCATCTATTTAAAATATAAAAACAAGCATTAAACGAGCACTTATATTGCAGAGTTCTATTTTCCATTTCCTTAAGAATTTCTTTGCAGCAGGGAAAATATTGGATTTGAGAAGTATAGTTACTAAGAATAATTAAAAAGGAGAAAGATGAATTTCCATTGAATCATGGGTACTATGCAAACTTAATTTGATAGTTCGAGGGTAATCGACTGAGATGTACAAGTTGATGGTACTCGTTAGAGATACTTAGAAGAATCTACTGAAAATCCAAGTTGAACAAGGAGGTGGAAAAATATTTAACGTGTGGACACAAAATTTCACATAAATGTTCCTGCTTAGAGAACAATATTATTTATCATGGTCATATTTAATGCTTGTAACCATAATTCAGCTACTCTTATCTTGTGATGCAGCATTACAGGCCAGCAACTCGATACAATGTCCATTTACAGTGAGAGTACTGTGTGAGGAGGATGAACTTTTGAGCTCAATTCCGCCAAGAGGTAACCTTGCCTCCTCTCCTCTAATTTGCTTCAGCATCAATTCAGATCAATGATCTAAAAAATAAAATCCTTAGCAGGCAGAAAATAGGTGAAATTGTGGCAACAGAGTGAGATGCAATTTGAAATTTTTTATTGCAGATTTCAGTCTTCTTTCATGAAATTTATAAGACAGTGGGAAAAAATGAATACAAATATCGTGGTGATTGAATGTTTATAAAATCTCATATTTATGTTTCATATGCTTGTATTTAACATATACTACATATGGGCAGTGGCGGAGCTACAGTGAAGCAAGGGGTGTCGACACCCCTTTTCCAGAGAATTATACTATTTCGCTAGACAGATTTTTTTCGTTTTTGTGTATATATCTATACTCCCCTTGACTTTTCGATGTATCTAATTATTTATATTTTGACACTCCTTGATGAGAATTCTGGTTCCGCCACTGCATATGAGTACGTGTATGTACACACACCCGTATACGTATTTGTGTGTCACCGTATATATAGAATAACATCTTTGATGTATTGAAGAGGACCAAAAAGGGTGAAATTGTAGCTCCAGAAATCTCACTCCATCATTATGCAATTCTTTTAGTCAATTAGGAGCAGAAACTTGACCTTGTATTTAGGTGTGATATGCTTGTAATATCAGATGGAGAAGCACTACCAGTGTGTTATGTGATAGAATTTAACTACCAAACCAAAGTGAAATGTACGTTCTATGGAACAGTTATAAGACCGGCATATATGGTATTGAATTTTGGGCCGCTAAAGTTCAAAATATTCTCAAGATGAATGATTTAGAAATGCGGATGCTAAGATGGATGTGCAATCGTATAAGATTAGAGAAGATTAAAAATGATAACATCCACTAGAAGGTGCAAGTAGCAAACATTGATGATATTACGTGAGATGATGTCCTGCGTCGACCAGGTCCATATGTGTGAAATTGTGGTGAGTGAAGGTGTTAAAAGGGGACAATGTAGGCCTAAAATATGGAAGGAAGTTGACTTGAGAGATAGGGCACAATGAAAAAAAATCCTTATACGTGATATCTACTAGTTGGGAATAGGTTTTAGTCTTGTTAGTACATTGACTTACATGCCTGTAACAATATAGAGAACTTATTATTATTATTATTATTATTATTATTGCTATTATTTAGATATATTTACTGAACATGCTTTGTTCTCATCTGCCAAAGTTTTCTTATGCCTTTTTCTATCCCTGCTTATCCAGTTATTACTGGAAAATTTTGTTGTAAGATGCTTTCTGGTTCATTTATGGTACTCACTAAATGTATTTTTTAGATCTGGAGCCCCCTCGTAGAAGACCCCCGACGTCAGCTAGAACCGCCCAGAGATTGATTGCTCAAAGTATGGGTATAAAGTTGCCTTCTACAGACTTTGGATCCAGAGAATATAGGAGACAGGAGGAAGACAGGAAGAACCGGATCGTTTCAAGACAAAATATGAGGAATGATGCTTGGGGTGATGATGCCAACTAAGGATTCATTTGTTCAAGCTCTCTAAAAATTACATGTTTTTCTTCAATATGCATTAACCAGTGTTAAAGATCTGAAATTCCCAAGCATTAACCAGCCTTACTTTTGAGCTTTGCATATCTTCACCAGTTTTGAACAGATGAATAATATCTGAGGAATTCTTGATATTGACCCGTCGGTTAAAAAAGTAGGTACTCTTACTCATCATTGTATAGCTACAGAAATGAGCCAAACCTTATTCAGTTGTCAGTTTTCTGATGTATATCTCTGATGTCAAAATTGTATCATTTGTTTTGGCTGGCAATCTCATTGGAAGCTTTGACTTATCCATTGTTGGTGTTATTTAGTAGAGTCAAAATGAAAGTGATGTGCCGATTGGGGCAAAACATTGGCATGGGATGTTCTTAAGTTCAAGAAGTGTCATATTTTGACCAGAGCTAAATGGAGAATGAATGAATGACGCTGGGTCGGTGCCTGCTGGGGGTCTTTTCTGTGAGAGTCTGCACAACTCATTATCATTTGTTGCATATTTTATGGCCTGTATTAAGTCAAATCCTAGATGGCACTCAATAGTGTGGCGTAGTGCTGAAAGTGTCAATACAAAATTATGAGAGAACAAAGTTCAAATTTTAGCAGAGAAAGAAAAATATCAAGTGTCTAATACTTTTGTTGGTAGGAAGCACTAGGTCTTTTCTGAAACAAGTTGGTTTAAACATCGCAATTATACAAATAGTTGGTTGGATTCACTATTTACTTTGATCATACACTAGTTATATACATGTTATGTATGGATCATACATCTGCCAACTGTTTTTAATTTAAATGGTTGGGTGGACTAATTCTGTAATTATCATCTATCAAACTCAACATGCAAGTTAGTGAACTGTCTTTTTCTTTTCAGCTACTGATTTAGCTTATTGAATGATATTACTAACTTGATTATATGAAATAAAATGATTGATTATCTGTCAGAGATATAATTTCTCCACACAAATGATCTAATAAGAGGAACTAAATATTTACAAACGTGTTATCAGTATATATAAATTAAGTTATAATATTTATAAATGTAGAGTGGAATGATTTCCCCTAGAAGCTTTCCACATCCATAAAACAGATAATCTGAACATAGTTAAAGCATCAGCTAGTTGTCATTTCTCCCCACTGTCATAAGAACTGAAAATAATGGAGCAAATAGGCTCTCTTATAAAAGAAGTAATATGAATTAAAACATTAGACAACGTGATGTATTAGGTGTTTTTCCTTTGTTCATGCACTCTTTATTAAACATGTCAAAATTTGTTCCAATTCTACTTTCAGATATGTGTAATTACATTAATAATAGTGTTATTTTCCCTTTCTAGGAAGTTAATATCGCTGAATATTACTCTATCCATTCGCTTTTACTTGTCTAATATAAACAGAATTTTCACTTTTATATGTCACTTATAGCATATCAAGAGAGGATAATTTTCCACCCCTGTTATACTCACAATATTAATTACTTATTTCAAATCATTTTTTCAATTCCATTAAAAATAATATGCATCAATAAATTTGGGTATCATGGTAAATTATGTACTTCATTTATTATTTTTAAGTAACGTGCAAAATCAATATATAGTAGATAAGTAAAAGTGAACGGGAGAGTAGTATTATTTCATTTGTATCAATATTTCAATTAAAAACTGAAAATGTTCTAATAAGTCTACTCCAACTTATATTGTTGCATTGTACTTCTTATTTTAATATTAGTATTTGAGACGTCACAAGGGTTTTAACATACTCACAATTATGAATAATACGTTTCAAGAGCACTTTAACAATTCAATTCGAAAACATGATGCATTTATTACCAAAAAAATAACTGTATTGTTTTTCATAAAGCACTATACTATTATAGTTTAGAGTCTAGTAACTGTAGTTTACATATTTATTTGTTATTCGTAGTTACTGTTCAATTGTTACCAATTTATATTACTTGTATTTAAACACACAATGAATATAACATTTGTCAATTGTATTCGTGTCCACAACAAATTCAATATGTATCAACTGTATTCGTTAACTCAATTATATTCGTTCGGTAACGAATAAAACACGTATCAGCTGTATTGATTCCGCAACGAATACAATCAACGCGAAGTACAAATGTATACAAAGGGTACAACCTTTATTGTTTGTATGCAAGGTATATACAAAGGATATAACATGTATCGACTGTATTTGTTGCGCCCAAGGCGAAATATAGCAAGCAAGCAATAATAACCCAGTACAATCCCACTTGGGGTCTGGGGAAGGTAGTGTGTACGTAGACCTTACCCCTACCCTTGAGTAGAGAGGCCGTTTCCAAATAGACACCCGACATCCTTCCCTCCAAGAACTTCCAAACTTGCTCCTTGGGAGACTCGAACTCACAACCTCTCGGTTGGAAGTAGGGTTGAGAGGTGAACTTAAGACCTCCGCTTACTAAGTGGGCACTCTAACCAATTAAGCTGCGAGAACTTGTTGTTCTGCCGTTTAAGTTCACAATAAATGATCTCTTACTTCATGGATTTCCTATAAAATTTAAATCTAGAAATGAATGATAAATTTGTTGAAAGTATAATTAAGAATAATAAATTAAATACAGTGTATATGTATGATGTGTCGCGTAACTTTCCCAAAAATAAACAATATAAACAAATTTGGAGATTTTGCATTTATCTAATCGTGGAGATATTGGCTTCAAGACTAGGTTCTTGATATCGTTTTTGATTGGTTTTTCAGCTAATCAGAATACAAACACTTTAAGAAAAAGCTAAATTAATGAATTTCTATTTACTATTAAAGGGAAAGGAAAATATTTTCATAATTTTTAAGTTCTCTTTGAAGTATTGTTAATGAAAAAAAACTAGAGGGGAATAAGTTGAGATGCCAGAGAAGTTTAACCCTTAATTAATCAAAATATGAAAATGTATAAAAGAGGTTACACGACCGCCAGAAATTCTTGAATTCATTATTCATCCAAAGGAGGAATAAATTTAAAAGGAAAAAAAGAAAACGAGAGAGTTAAAATTAATCCTTTCAATTTGTACAAAATATAAAAGATTCTATTGTAACGAAGTTATGTGAAATAGTAAAAATGCTCCATACATTGAATCAATTTTTTGCACATTGGACAATTTGATAAGATGACGAATATTAAGGACGAGTAATAATGTTTCACATATTTCAATCGACCAAACTTTAGATCGGTCAATTGGTTGGTTGTTTGAGTCTCAAATTTAAGAGAATTATGAAATATAGGACAAAATAACTTATTGGGTTTAATTTGGAAATAGTTTACTTATAAATAATAATAGATTTTTTAACACAAATATAAAGTACGAGTGGAAGCTATATATTAGTTTCTAGCTAAACTTATAGATTCCTTCGTCCTGTAATGTTGATATAATATTCGAACTAATAGGATACGCAAAAGAAGACTAGAGTATTGATTAGTATATGTTAGTTTATATTTGAAAAGAAGCATTGTAAAAAAGCAAATATAAAGTTCCTACATACACAAACGTACATATTATCATCTATAAACAACAAATAGCGTAGCCGAAACTTGTTTTGCCTCGTATGGAAAACTTGAAGGACTATCCAATGTACCAAATTCCCAGTTTTCACATTAAATTAATTAGTTTAAGAGAATTAGGAAAGAAGCCGTATGTAGTGCATGAAACTAGAAGTTATGCCGTCTAAGAGAAAAAGTATTTTTGTCCGGCGCAGTGCATACATGCAGTATATAAATTCTTAATTTAGAATTCAATAACTTAAAATAATTTTAATCCCGAACTCATAAGGTTCAAATCCTAGCTCCGCCTCTAATTATCATAACAAGATTTGTAATTGGTTTGAGTTATAATTGTAGCTATTGGTTGAAGGGTTTTACCTTCGAGCCCAAATTAATTTTTAATTTGTATTATTTTCTTATTATTGATGTAATTTACATATATTAGTTTTTGTAAAGAAAATATTGTTTGTACATATATAATCTTTGTTCTTTTGTGATGTGAAGGGTTGTGGAATGACTGTATCTAAAGAATTTCTCCTTGTGATTACTACGTCTTTCTACTTGTCGCTTAGCCCCACTTTGCCACTATGGTTTGTCTAGAATGTGGAAATTGCAAAATGTTAGAAAGTCGGCCAAAAGTGTTTTCTATGGAGTAGTAGTATATGTTTCAATTGTTCCTCGTGCATTGACCGACTCCTTCTAGTCCAGGCTTTGACCAAAAAATGACAATAAAGTAAAAGCAACAATAATTAAATACTAAGTAGTAGCTAGTACGTCTATCTAGAAATTAATTATTTTCTGGTACACCTTCCTTTGCTTTGTCCATTCAAACAATTCATGCATATAGTAGCCGCTTTCTTTTACCCCCTCTCATAAGAAAGAAAGAAAAAAAAAACACTATTTATCTCCTTGTATTATATATAGTTAGATTCTTCTTATTGATTTCCAAGTAAAAAAAAATGGAAGAAGTAGAGATACCCCAATACTTCTTGTGTCCTATATCTCTCCAAATAATGAAAGATCCTGTGACTACAATCACTGGAATTATATACGATCGTCAAAGTATTGAACAATGGTTATTGATGGAAGACGAAAATACAGCTACATGTCCAATGACAAAACAATCTTTGCCTAGAGACATCGAGTTGTTGATACCAAACTATATGCTGGGGCGATTGATCCGATCCTGGACCATTGGCAATGCTGAGAAGGGGATTGAGCAAATTCCATCGCCTAAATATCCTAAGAATAAATCACATGTAATCAGGCTAATTTGCAAGATGAACAATCGCCAGACTTATGTAGAAGCATTAAGGAAAATGGATAACATGGCCAGTGAGGAGGAAAATAAGAAATGTTTGAATGAAGCTGATGCAATTAAGGCTATGGTTTGTTTCATATTGAGGAGTTTTAAGGAAGGGAAATTAATTGTGGGACTTGAAGAAGCTTTGAGGATTTTCCATCTTGTTTGGAGCCCAACGTATGAAAACAAGCAACTTGTCAAGGAAAATCATGATCTAATTGAAGCTATTTTATGGATTTTGAAGAGTGAAATGATCAATAACAACAACAACAATCAAGTTGTAATAATCAAGACTGATGCAATTATGGTCCTGAAAAATGTGATCTCAGTATCGAGTTCAAATCTATTATCGAGTCTAACGCCTGAATTTTTCTAAGAAATGTTGAATATTTTGCGCAAAAACAGCAAAACAAAGGTGTCTCAACAAGCTACAAAAGCAGCTTTACATATGTTAATAGATGCATGTGCAAGAGGAAGAAACAGGCTAAAAATGATAGAATTGGGGGCTATTTTGGAGCTAATTGAACTCGAATTAAGCAACAATGAGGAAAGGGTAACTGAATTAGTATTCTGTCTTTTGTTATATTTGTGTAGCTTGGCTGATGAGAGAGCAGAATTAGTGAAACATGCAGCTGGAATTGCAGTGATTTCTCAAAGGATACTAAGGACATCTCCAGCTACAGATGATAGTGCAATTTAGATTCTTGGATTGATTTCTAAATTTTCAGTTGCAAAACAAGTGCTAATAGAGATGTTAAGTGTTGGCGCTGTGTCAAAACTTTGCATGCTAATTCAAGCAGACGGTGAAGCATATTTAAAGAAAAAAGCTATGGAAATCTTAAGGGCACATTCTAATGTTTGGAGCAATTCTCCTTGTGTACAAATTTATCTCCTCACAAGATATCCCGAACAATAGATAGAGCTTTAGAATACTGCTATTTGCATCACACCTCCTTTTGGGGGCGGCCCTTTTCAGAACGTGAGATGTTTCGTGTACCCGACTACCAATAGTAAATAATAATATTCACCTCTAAAATTTCAATTCTTTTTGTATGATATATGTATAAATTGTAGCAACAACATTATATCCTTTTTATTCTGCAAAAGACATACATTGAAAACCCATACAAAAGTTATGAAGAAATTAAACTGTTTACTTGCCTCTTTAGTCGTATAACTGCAACAACCAGATAGATGTAGAGGAAAACAATGGTATATATTTGAAAAAGTTTACCTCATACATTATATTTGTCCTTTTATTTTTAATAAATTCTTTTGGGATGGAGATGAATCGAGTATAAAAGAGGAAAAGAAGGATCTGATGAGAGTTATCCATTACATCTTGACAATATTGTTTGACTCAAAAGTTATTGATTTACTTTGTAAGCTTAAAAACAATCAAAAATAAACGAGGGTAAATCGTAATAAAATATAATATGACCTATAGTTGAAAATAACGATGTTGGTATAGCAGATCTGAAAGATAAGAAGATGATATAAACTTGAGAGAAAAGTAATAGTTATAGAGATAGAGAGAGAAGAGGAGTTGTATTTTTCGAGAATAATAATCATGCCCTTTTACAGTGTGAAGGTCTCCTTTCTATAATAGGTGACATTCCTCGAAAAATTAAAAAAAGTACAAAAGTCGGTAGCGTCTTCTTAGTGAAGACGCTGCATATTAAACGATGTCGCCTTTGTCCCTACGTCCAAGTCATACCCTTGCTTTAGTCGACGTACGCACAAAGGCGTACCCATCAACATAGAGACGTCTAGGATCAAATTTGACCCTATAGAGTTAGTCCCTCCTTTCGTTGGAGGCGCATTCGATAGGCGTCTCCAAAGGACGGAACTACAAACCTCATCTTTCGAGAATTTGACCATATACTTGGGCGGCAACAGGAACAATGTGAAATGCGTAACGTTGTTGAGCCGTTGACGTGTGGGTTCCTTTCGGGATGATGTCACCGCCCGCATGTGTCATTATTATACTTATTCCCGAGGCGGCTCAAGAGGTGATGTGATGTTTTGGTTTCCCGCGCCCGTTTTGAGTCATTCCTTTTCGATTTCTGCGCAACTTAAACCTATAAATAGGGAAAACGTTCAATCTGATTCATCTTTCGAACCCTTGAAAAATATTTTGCGACTTCCCTTATTTGTCTTTCTCTCTTATAACTGCTATTTCGTGTGAGACTCTTCCACTTCTTTGAAGACGTATTTCTCATCATTAATACCTTATTTCTTATACTAAACATCATGGTAATGCGTCATCAAGGTAGTAAAAAGACCAAGGACACCGCCCCATCTAGGGTTCCGCCTTCCCCTTGCGACGAAGAGGAAGAGGTATAAAAGACCCTCGTTTCCCTTAGGGTGGATAACGAGCTTCCTAAATAAATGCACATTCGAAGGTATTTTTAGACGAAAAGCCCAGCTCTTTCGTGGGAGCATAGTGAATTATAATTACCCCATTTGGACAATCTCCGAGCGGCGCATAACGTTCCGGGCCATGTGGAAATGGCTCCGGCTGGAACGGATTATGGCAATGTGCATAGGCCTGGATACTGCACTTTTTACAAGTATCCATTTTTGATCGATTATAGTCTCCCAATTTACCCTTTAGTGGAGGAGATCTACAACTGTTTCAACATATGTCCAGCTCAACTCACTCCTTACACTTTAAAGGTATGTAGGATTCTGACCATATACGAGGCAAGGCCATAGTGCGACGTCTCAGTTCACCATCTTTTACAGTTATTCAGCACTGGTTACCTGAGGGGTACCATGCTGCAACTGAAGAGTCGTGGTATGAAGGGCTTGGTAGTTAAGGGTGACGACAAGACCAATCGTCGATTTTGGTGCCGGTACTTTTATATCAGAACGGAGCACCTAATGGGTTCCCCGAAAGGTGGAACTCAGAATCTAAGTATCTTTGTGTGTGGAATTCCTGATTGTATATTGTTTTGACCGTGCGGCCATTGTGACTTCTTCTTTTTTTTTTCTAGCGAGGGCTTCTCCACCCCAGCCCATAAACGACATTAAATCATGGGTGGAGAAGTGGGCATTGATGCTGAGAGGGTGGGCCCTCAGGCCGCTCCTGGAGGTGAAAATAGGTTAATGAGGGATCCAGCCCGCATGGAGATGATGACGGGTAGGTCTATCCATCAAATCTCTATCCCGGGAGGGTATAATTTGCTAGAGAGCAACGATCAGGCCGCAACGGATATGACCCTGTTATGTGCGGATGCTGAGCATGAAATGCTGAAAGGTGGTAATGACAGGGATCTGTCTCGAAGGGTCGATGGCGCAGCCTTGCACGTAGCTTTCAATTTTTCTTTATCGGCCGTGAGGGCGACTTTGATATATACTAACTTGTCTTTCCTCTTTTTCCTTTGCTTTTTATACTCTCATTTTGGAGGTGGAGAGGAGGAGGCGTGCGCAAAAGAAGGCGACCACCTTTAACAAAATGGCGAAGAAGTACAAACGGTGTCGTGCCAAGCATCGGCATTGGCGGATATGCTCAAACAATACCCAGAGTTTCAGGTGTTCCGTGGGGGCCTTAAACAATTAGAGGATCAACTAAAACGGAGGGTGGCTGAGCAGGAGGAGGTAGATGAGAAGTTGATGGTCGCTTTGGCTCGGAACATTGAGCTAGAGACTCTTCTTCAATCGAAGGAAGAGGAGTTGGAGATTAGCCACGGGGTAGCGGCGGAGGCTGCTCAATTGTAGACCAGAGTCGCTGCCTTGACCTCCGAACTCAATGCTAGGTAGGCTGAGATTGAGTCCTCAAGCAAACCGCTCCACCAATATCTGAATATGATGCGCATCATGAGGCGCATGAGATATGGTTATATGCCGAAGCCAGATTATGTTAGAATATACTCTTAACGCTAGAGGGGGGTGAATAGCGTTGTAATAAAAAACAGCGTAAACTTGCGGAATTTAAAAATTGCAGGAATGAAATAAGTGCAATAAGTAAATAATAAGGAACGAACGCACCGATGTTATCCTGGTTCACCACAACCTGTGGCTAGTCCAGTCCCCGAGAGACTCTCTCGAGATTTCCACTAACTTCGTTAAGCTTACGGGTGCTTAACAAACCGTTACAAACTGAGAACTTGAGTCACACAAGCCTCAACAACCTTTGCTCGAAGATACCACACTTCAAGACTTCAACCAAAGGAATCACAACGTTCCTTCTTACAATACAAGGGATTAACACTTCCCTTCAAGTGTATAAAAACACTTTGCACTCAAAACAAGACTCTCCTCAAGAGTAGATATGAGTAATATAAATATGCTCAAGAACGCAACAACTTTCGTCAAGAATTTGGCTCTCAAAAACTTATGTAATGAATAGAAAATGATGAATAAGAGAGTATGCAAGCTTTAGCAATAATATGATCAGTTGTTGTACTTAAAAGACTGATTTTAAGATGTATTTATAGTGTTGAAAACATGCACAACCGTTGCCTAATTGCCAATTAAGAATTGCTGATTTTGTGCTAAAACAATCGATTGTCTAAGTTGCATAATCGATTGTTTTCCAATCGTCCAAAAATCATTCCCAGATTTTACGCATAATAATCGATTATCTAAATCGTATAATCGATTATCTGGCAACGTTCAAAAAATCTTTTTCAGATTTTACTTAAAACAATCGATTATCAAAATCATATAATCGATTACTTGGCAACGTTCAAAAAATCTTTTTCAGATTTTACTTAAAACAATCGATTATCAAAATCATATAATCGATTACTTGGCAACGTTCAAAAATCATATTCAGATTTTACTTAGGATAATCGATTATCAGAATCATACAATCGATTACCAGACAGAGTTTGAAAATATTTTGGCAACGGTCATTTACATAATCGATTATGCTATATTTATAATCAATTATATTACAGTCTTGAAAAATCGAATAGACACTGCCTCAACACAATCGATTGTCATAAGGTGCACAATCGATTATTTTGTAGCTTTGAAAAATCTGATGGACACTGCCTCAACACAATCGATTATCATAAGGTACACAATCGATTGTCTTGCAGCTTTGAAAAATCTGATGGACACTGCCTCAACACTATCGATTATCATAAGGTACACAATCGATTGTCTTGCAGCTGCCTTAATATAATCGATTATCATAAGTACATAAACGATTATCTTTGTCCAGATTTTAGAGGCATGTTTAAAAATCATTTTGGTTAAAATAAATATGCATGATTTAAAATCATTTTGATTTAAATTAAATATGCATGGTTTGATAAAAATGATTTTACGAGAGAAGCCAAGTCTTGAGTCAATTGTCGGATCAAGATCACAATTAAAGAACGACTCATGTATTACTTTATTTCTTTGCTTAATTTTGATCTTTGTTTGTCTTGTGCTTGAATCTCGTTATGTATCAATTGCGCGCTTGTGCCTGGACCTCGTCATATGTCAATTGCGCATCGTATGTAATTTATCAAAACCTACAAATATGAACACACATTTAGTTTAGTGCCTTGTGAGAACGTGTTTCAACAGATTAGGCTCGAGGAGTACTTATCTGCAGGTCAAGCCACTGAGGTAGAGGTTCAGGAACAATGACGTGTAGCCCGTGTTGCCTGTGAAACTTGTGGGTATAGCTCTGACTCCCTAGATCGGGCGGGCTATAACTCTTAAGACGTCAACTGCCTAGAATCCGGCTCTTGGATTTTTTGCAGCTTACCAACCTGGGGGCGGTGACGGACAAGATTTCGGCCAGGCAGGGGACAATGAGTAGAACGGGGGTCATGCAGGAGATGACGGGCGAAGCGGTGAAGCCCCTTAGGACTTGTATATATTTTGTGTTTTGCTGTATTTTGGAATGTAATGGGTACCTTTTGTAAGGTCGAGTGTACATGAACTTTTTGGATGATAATGAAAGTCTTTTTTTTGGATGATAACGATATTCATACTCTAGCTGCCATTCTTTTACTTTTGTATCTTTTATTGGGTACCTCGTCTCCGAAGAGCGGGTGGCCGCTTTATTTGTCATGGTCGAACTTGTTTGATGATCGGAAATAAGGGCCTTGACTAAAAATAGTGTCGACGGCCTTATCAATGTCGTATGGATAGCCATAGCCACGTAGGATCGATGGCCATAACCACATAGCGTCGATGGCCTCAGCCATCTATATGACTTCGACTGTCGTCGAATCACTTGCTTGCCTTAGTTGAACTAATTGATGATTGACAGTGATGCCCGGCCTTAGCCATATAGCATTGATGGCCGTAGCCACATAGTGTCGATGGCCTTAGCCATATGTGTGACTTTGAGTGTCATCAAATCACTTGCTTGCCGTAGTACTGGGTTGACGATTGACGGCGATAGTCTTAGCCATATCGCATTGATGGCCGCAGCCACGTAGTGTTGATGGCCTTGTCCATATGTGCGACTTCGACTGTCGTTGAATCACTTGCTTGTCGTAGTCAAACTGGGTCAACGATTGACAGCGACGACCTTAGCCATATCATGTTGATGGCCGTAGCCACGTAGTGTCGATGGCCTTTGCCATATGTGTGACTTTGACTGTCGTTGAATCACTTGCTTGCCGTAGTCGAACTGGGTCGGCAATTAACTGCGAAGGCCTTAGCCACGTGTTTATGGCCGTAGCCATGTAGTGTCGATGACCTTGTCCATATGTGTGACTTCAACTCTCGTCGAATCACTTGCTTGCTGTATTCGAACTGGGTCGACGATTGACGGTGAATGGCTTAGCCATATCGCGTTGATGGTCGTAGCCACGTAGTGTCGATGGCCTTGGCCATATGTGTGACTTCGACTGTCGTCGAATCAAATGCTTGCCCTAGTCGAGATGGGTCGACGATTGACGGCGATGGCCTTAGCCAAATCGTATTGATGGCCGTAGCCACGTAGTGTCGATAGCCTTAGCCGTTTTCACATTGGAGATGGCCTTAGACTTTTATTCACTGGGGAGTGTCTTAGCCATTTGCACATCGGATATGGCCTTGGCCATTTATTCACTGGAGATGTCCTTAGCCGTTTACACATTGGAGATGGCCTTAGCCGTATATTCACTGGAGATGGCCTTATCCGTTTACACATTGGAGATGGCCTTAGCCGTTTATTCACTGTAGATGCCCTTAGTTGTTTACACATTGGAGATGGCCTTAGCCGTTTACACAGTGGAGATCATGTAGTCCATTCCCTTTATCGTGCCAGTCTAGAAAGTGGGTGGAGTGGCTGGTATGATAGATTCGTTCCGCAAATATCTCCAGGTGTCCCTCCGTCGCCTCGTTAAAAACCTCCCTGAGAAAATCCAATTGGGATAAAAATCGGGTAAGGGAAAAAGAGTACGGCTCGGGGCGCCTTTTAGAAATGGAAATACTTGAGGTGGACGATGTTCCAATTGTTTTGGAGCATTTTTTCCTTCCATTGTTTCTAATTAGAATGCTCCTTTATTTGTTGCTGCTATGATTTAGTAGGGTCCGTCCTAGTTGAAGCCCAATATTCCTTTGCTTGGGTCTTTTGATGCCAATGTGTTGGATTTGAGGACGTAGTCTCCCACTTGGAGTGGTCTTATTTTGGCTCTCTTGTTGTTTCAGAGCCACCATTCTTATGTGGGCCATTTCTCTTCTTTCATCAGCCTCATCGAGGCCTTGAAGTCTGTTTATGTCGTTCTCTGCTCTGCTGGTATGTGAATACCTCAGTCTTGGCTCGCTAACTTCGACTGGTATGACCGCATTGGTCCTGTAGACCAGTGAATACGGTGTTTCTCCTTTGATGGATTTGGGTGTGGTTTGGTGCGCCCACAAAACTTTTGGTAGTAGCTCGGGCCATAGCCCTTTGGCTTTCTCAAGTTTCTTTTTCAGTATGTTCAGTATTGGTTTGTTAGAAGACTCTGCTTGGCCGATGGCGGCGGGATGATACGGTGTGGAGAGTATTCGCTTAATATGCCATTTGTCGGAGAACTCTATGTATTCTGGCCGATGAACTTTCGTCCGTTGCCGCAGCTGATTTCTTTAGGAATGCCAAATCGGTAGAAGATATTCTTCCATATGAAGGCGATAACTTCCTGTTCACGTATTTGGGCATACGCACCTACTTCTACCTATTTGGAGAAATAGTCAGTTAAAACTAGCAGAAATCGTACCTTTCCTCGTCCCGCTGGTAGGGGGCCGACTATGAACATTCCCCATTTAATGAAAGGCCATGGGGAAGTGACTGAGTGGAGGATTTCTCCTGGTTGGTGTATTATGGGGGCATACTTTTGGCATTGTTCGCATCAGCAAACGTATTCTGCTGCCTCTTTTTTCATAGTGGGCCGGCAAAAGTCGGCCCGTATTATGCAATGCACGAGGGCGTGGTTACTTGTATAGGCACCACAGTGACCCCCGTGTACCTCTTTGAGTACTGGTCTTGTTTGGTGCGGCCCAAGGCACTTGGCCAAGGGTCCGCAAAACGTCATTTTGTAGAGCTCGCGATTTATCAGGAAATATCGGGCGGCCTGTATGCGGAGTTTCATTGTTTATTTTTTGTCGACTGGGAGTGTCCAATCCTACAAATAGGATACAAAATGGTTGCGCCAGTTCCAATTCAAATTTAAAAAGCGTATCTCAGTGTGATCAATGGCTGAATGGTGGTGGGTAACCATGCTTTCTTTGTTGAAATTTGTAGTGGCTGCAGCCAGTTTTGCTAAATCGTCTGCTTCATTCGTGCCCTAGGAATTTTTTCGAAGCAGCACTCGTCGAACTCAGAAATTAATTTGTGAATTTCTGACTAGTATTTTTGCAATCTATGCTCCTTGATTTGGTAAGTCCCAGTGACCCGGTTCACTACGAGTTGGCAGTCGTAGTGGAGAACGAGTTACCAAGCCCTATATTTGATGGCCAACTTTATACCTACAATAACAGCCTCGTACTCGGCCTCGTTGTTAGTCATTTCGGGACATCATATAGTAAATTATTTTGCCCTTAGGGACCTTGAGAATAAGTCCCAGTCCCGATCCAGAAGCATTAACGGCACGGTCAGTGCATAGAGTCCATAGGTCAGTGTTGGAGGGGGAACGATGTGCCTCCAGTTCCGCCTCTGGCAGTATGTCTGCACTTAAATTGGCTACAAAGTCGGCATGTACTTGCGACTTGATGGAGTTTCTTGGGTGATATGAAATGTCATGCTCGCTGAGCTCTATGGCCCATCTGGTGAGCCTGCCTGATAGTTCAGGCTTATGTAGGACGCGTCTTAGGGGGAAGGTCGTTACTACTTTTATGGGATGGAACTGAAAGTAGGGTGAGAGCTTCCGTGAAGCCATGCCAGAGATAATTTTTTCAAGGTGTGGATACCGTGTTTCGGCATCCACTAAGGTTTTTCTAATATTGTAAATAAGAGATTGCGTACCTTCATTTTCGCGAACCAAGACTGCACTAACAACAACCTCGGATACAGCCAGATACACCAGCAAGGGCTCGCCTGGATTTGCTTTGGCTAGCAGTGGTGGCGAAAATAGGTACGTTTTCAATTTTCCCAAGGCTTCGATGCATTCCTCGTCCCATTGTAACCCATTGTCTTTTTTTAACTCATTTAAAAATTTATGGCACCTGTTTGAGTATCGTGAGATGAACCTGTATAGGGCGCTATTCGCCCCGTCAGCTTTTGTATTTGTTTTTTGCTGTTCAAAATCTTAGGTATTACGTCTATCGCCTTGATCTGATCCGAGTTGACCTTGATGCCTCATTGTGATAAGAAATCCTACGAATTTTCTCGAGGCCACGCCAAAGGCACATTTCTTGGGGTTTATCTTCATCCGGTACCTTCTCAATATCTCGAAGGCTTCTTTCAGATGGTCGATGTGGTCCTTTTCCCTTGTCGACTTCACCAGCATATCATCGATATAGACTTCCATGGTCTTACCGAGATGCTCTTTGAACACTTAAGTAACCAGCCCTTGGTACATAGCTTCTGTATTTTTAGCCCGAAGGGCATTACCTTGTAGCAATATGTTCCTTGGTGGGTGATGAAAGTCGTTTTCTCCTGGTCCTCATCGGCCATCATGATTTGATTGTAGCCGGAATCGGCATCTATGAAGCTGAATATTTCATGTCATGCGGTAGCGTCGATCAATTGGTCGACATGGGGCAGTGGGAATGAATCCTTTGGGCATGCCTTGTTCATATCGGTGAAATCCACACACATTCTCCACCTCCCATTTTTCTTTTTACCATGATGACATTGAAGACCCACTGGGGGTACTTCGATTCATGGAATCGTTGTCCAGTAACTTGTCTACGTACTCACTGACCACTTCATTGATAGCAGCGTTGAACTTCCTTCGCATCTGTCACACGGGCGGGTGTATTGGATCGACATTCAGCTTGTGGGTAGAGATGTCTCGCGGAATTCCCGGCATATCTGAATGGGAAAAAGCAAATAAATCTGCATGTTTAGTTAGGAATTCATGATACTTACTTGGGTTGATGAGGTCGTGCCCGATATATACTTTCTTTGTAAGGTCGGTGTCATCCAATTGGAATGGGTCGAGATCTTCGACCGTTGCTCTACAGGCCTCCGGAACGTCAGGGTCTCTAATAGCGTCCGATGTTGGATTGACCTTAGTCCTTGACACGACTGATTTCTATGCTTCTGCACTCTCCCCCTTTAGCTGTTTGGTGTGGGCGCAATCTTGAGCTATCTTGTAGTATTCCTGTGCGGTGCGTGGCTCGCCTCGAATGCTGAATACTCCCCATGGGGTAGGGAATTTGATCACTTGGTAAAAGCTCAAAGGGATCGCTCGCATGACATGTATTCATGGGCTTCCTATGAAGGCATTGTACTGCATTTCCTGGTTCCTCCTTCTAAAACTGGCAGCGGTATTTCTATGGATGTTTGCTCCACTGCATTGTTAAAATCAGTTAGTGTTATGCAATGCGGTATTATCTTATCCTCGAGTCCCATTTGTACAAGGACCCTCGTATGGATAATACAGGCGGCGCTTCCGTTGTCAACCATGATTCTTTTAACATCCATATCGGCGATACGTAAAGTGATAACTAAAGCATCGTAATGAGGGAAAGACAAATCGTTGGCATCATACTTATCGAAGGTGATACTATCTTCGAAGTCGTTATACCGTTCATGGGCGATGGTCCGCTTTAGCTTGTGTGTGGTGGTGAGCTTGACGTGATTTATTGCCAAGTCGTCGCCGCTTCCGACGATCATGTTTATCGTGCGTGCTGAGGAAGGCGTCTCAGGTGACCCGTGGGGTTGTTCCTGTCCGCGTACAAAGTTGGTTTTCCTTTTATCACTGAGTAATTCCCTTAGGTATCCCTCGTTCAGCATTCTGACCACCTCTTGCCGTAGGCCTATCCAGTCTTCGGTTTTGTGTCCCCGTTCCTGATGGAACTCACACAGGACATTTGATTTCCTTGTGGTAGGGTCTGATTTCATCTTCTGTGGCCACTGTACTTTGGTTCCTAGCTTTTCTAGTGCGTACACTATTTCTTAAGGAGACACACAAAAGTTACAGACGGATAATAAAGGAGGCGTACATCTTTCGTTTCGGAGTTGGGCGACGTGTTCATGTAGTCCGTATGCCTTGGTGGTGGCGGATGGGAGAATCTGATGTAAGGCTGGTGTTGATCTTTGTTGAAATGTGGGAGTTGTTCTCGTCGTCCCTCATTGCGTCGATCCCTCCTTGTTTCCGAGTATATCGTCGTTAGCCGTTGGGTCGGCCCATTAAGATCGTCCTAGTCCGCTCGTACCTCAGCACAATAGGCGTTGTAGATTTCCTTCTATGTGGTAGGGGGATATTTCATAAGGCGGCCTAGCAGTTTTTAGTTGCCCTCGAACCGTCCCATTTACGCCCATTCTAGAAAGCGGCGACTGCCATACCTTCCGATACGTTTTGGCAGACTTATCCTTACCATGTTAAACCTGCAGGAAGTCCGTGATTCCCTCTCCTGTGGTTTGCCTGACGTCGAAGACGTCGTTGACCTTGCTTTACCTTTCTTTGTGCCTGTATGGGCGGTGACGAACTTATTCGCCTTTTCCTCGAACGTTGATATTGCCCTAGCTGGTAGCTGAGAGTACCACGTTAGGGCTCCTCCTGTCAAAGTCTAACCAAACTTCTTCAGCAGCACCGATGGTACCTGTTCTTTTGATAGGTCGTTGCCCTTCACGGTAGTAACATGATGGACCAAATGGTCCTCGGGATCTGTGGTTCTGTCGTATACCCTCAAGTAGGGTGGCATTTTTAAAGTTTTCGGGATAGAGTGCAGGTAGCTTCTTCGGTATAAGGTTGTTCAACGAACCTTCCCATGTCGGGTTTTGGTAGCAACTTAGGAGCACTTTTACCGGGGATCTTGTCTACCTTTTCCTGGTGTTCCTTCATTTGGTCGCGGAGTGCCTTGTTTTCATTTTCCATTTCTTCAATTTTCTTAAGGATGGTTGTGAGTGTGCCATCGTTGGTTTGTATATCGATGAGTCCATTATTTGTTTGCACAACCTCGAGTTCACCTATGGCAGCGGCGATGGCTACCGTTGGTATACACTTGACGTTACATTGCAGTGACTTCTCAACCAAGCTACTTAAGGTACTTGTTAGCCATTCTTCCAGTAGCCTTTTGACCTCCGAGGGTGCTTCCTTAGCAGCAGCTGTTGAAGCTACTTTTTCATGCAAGATTGTTAAATCTTCGGATGGGGAAGGCGATATCTCTGCACCTGTGTGGAGCTAGGGGTTGCATTCAAGATTCTTCGTCATCGGTCTCGTTGAGAGGACCCAAGAGATTGGCTGTAACACCCGCTATTATTTTCATTCTTGTGTTATTTTCAGCCATATTTTATTTTTGTGTGGTGTAGAGAATGATTGTAGGTTGTTCTCTAGGTGCAAACTATGATTTTGAGTCTCGAAATCCCCATAGGCGGCGCCAAATTGTTTGGCTCCAAAGTTATTGATATATTTTGTAAGCTTAAAAACAATAAAAAATAAACGAAGGTAAATCGTAATCAAATATAATATGACCTAGAGATAAAAAGAACGATTTTGTTATAGCAGATCTGAAAGATAAAAAGATGTTATGAAATAGAAAGAAAAGTAATCGTTAGAGATAGAGATAGAAAAAGAGAAGAGGAGTTGTATTATTCGAGAATAATAATCATGCCCTTTTACAGTGTGAATGTCTCCTTTATATAATAGTAAACCTTCCTCTAAATAATAAAAAAAGTACAAATGTAGGTAGCGTCTTCTTAGTGAAGACGCTGTGTATTAAACGACGTCGCATTTGTCCCCACGTCCAAGTCATACCCTTGTTTTAGTCGACGTACGCTCAAAGGCGTATCCATTAGCATTGAGACGTCTAGGATCAAAGTTGACCCTATACAATTCCTGAAAACTCGAAAATTTCTAAAAACTCAAATATTTGTTACTATTGCCACAAGGCTGTTAAAATATCATGGTATAGCCAGTTTTCACAGTGGTCAATCAAAATAGCCAGCGTTTACCAAGTCAATAAAAAATAGCCACTATTTTGCTGCAACGGGGACTGGTCCAGTATAATATACGGGAGTTCTGGTGCATTTGTGTACGAACTCCAGCATATTATGCTGGACCGGTATACTTTGCTATCTCTTATAAAATTTGCGGGAGTCTGGAGCACCAGTTCTCCAAACTTAAGTATATTATACTGGACATTTATACTTGCTGGAACTCCTGTAAAATTTGCGGGAGTTCCAGTATAGTTATCCTTGAACTCTCGTAAAATTTGCGGGAGTTCAAGCATACTTATGCTGGAACTTCCGTAAAATTTACGGACGTATTTTTCGGATTTTGAACAATGTTTTCGCTCAGATTTATCTTTACATAAAAAGTGACTAAATTTCGATAACTTTTGAAACTTCACTTTTTAACGACCAATAGCAAATCTGGCTATTTTTAAATTTCTCCCCACAAGACATGCTGATAATTTTTAACACATTTAATGATGATTTCAGTATTACCCGGATCTGTTTTTTCCTTTTTCAAGTTTTTCAGTGTTAGCCAGTAAGTATAGCTGCATCATGACGTTGAAATAGCTGATCTAAAACGATCAAGACTTTTTCTTTCATTTTTCTTTTATTTTGGGGGAGGTTGGAAGAAAAGACTTGCAGAAAAAGGACAAATTATTTCTTAGCAAATTGACAGTACTGTACTTCACTGCTACGTTAAAATTCATTTTTTTTCCTAACAACTGAACATTCTGTTATGAAATAATATAAAAGACAAGAACAATAACTCAAGAACAAGAGCAAATAGAGAGAAGAGTAGAGAGAGTTCTTCTTATTGATACTTAGAGAATGTTATGTGTTATTTACAATGGTAGAGAGCACCTCTATTTATAGGGAGGAGGATGACTTAGCTACCAAGAATAGAACTCTAGAATCTCTCTAATTAAAGACATTCACCTTAAATAGAAGTGTATTTATAACACTCCCCCTTGAATGTCTATTCAATGATGTGCCTCGTTAAAACCTTAAAACAAAACCCAATGGGAAAAATTAAAGTAAGGAAAAAGAGTACACATGTTTGAATATGCGCCTATTGGTTGCCTCGTTAAAAACCTCGCAAGGAAAACCCGGTGGGACAAAACCTTGTAAGGGAAAAAGAGTGCAACGCGCCTTAACTCCCCCTGATAAGAACATCAATTTATGTCCTTAAGTCTTCGCATCCCGATCTTGTGAACTAGCTTCTTGAAGGTTGACTTTGGTAGAGATTTTGTGAACAAATCAGCCATATTGTCGCTTGAACGAATCTGTTGAACATTGATATCACCATTCTTTTGAAGATCATGTGTGAAGAATAACTTTGGTGAAACATGCTTCGTTCTATCTCCTTTTATGAATCCTCCCTTCAATTGAGCTATACATGCTGCATTGTCTTCATACAAAGTTGTGGGTAGTTTATCACACTTCAAACCACATTTGTCTTGGATATGATGTATTATAGACCTCAACCACACACACTCCCGACTTGCTTCATGAATAGCAATTATCTCGGCATGATTAGATGAAGTAGCCACAATTGATTGCTTAGTCGATCGCCAAGATATGGCGGTTTCTCCACGGGTAAACACATAACCCGTTTGAGATCGAGCCTTGTGTGGGTCGGACAAATATCCAGCATCAGCATAACCAACAAGATCCGGGCTGCAATTCTTGCCATAAAATAAGCCCATATCGGTAGTTCCCTTTAGGTACCGCAATATGTGTTTGATCCCATTCCAATGTCTCCTCGTAGGAGCCGAGCTAAATCTTGCTAAGACATTAACTGAAAAGGATATGTCAGGTCTTGTAGTATTTGCAAGATACATTAGTGCGCCAATTGCGCTAAGATATGGTACTTCAGGACCAAGTAGCTCTTCATTCCTTTCTTGTGGTCGGAATGGATCTTTGTTCACATCAAGTGATCGAACAACCATCGGTGTACTTAAAGGATGTGCTTCATCCATGTAAAACCGTTTCAGTACCTTTTCTGTATAGGTAGATTGATGAACAAAAATTCCGTTTGCTAAATATTCAATTTGCAAACCAAGACATAATTTAGTCTTTCCGAGATCTTTCATCTCGAATTCATCCTTTAGATAATCAATTGCCTTTTGGAGTTCTTTAGGGGTTCCAATAAGGTTTATGTCATCAACATATACGGCAAGTACAACAAATTCCGATGTTGTTTTCTTTATAAAAACACACGGGCAAATGGCGTCATTTATATAGCCTTCTTTTAACAAGTACTCACTAAGACGATTATACCACATTCGTCCAGATTGCTTTAGACCATACAAGGATCTTTGCAATTTAATTGAGAACATTTCCCGAGATTTTGAATTGTGCGCGTTTGGCACCTTGAGTCCATCAGGAATTTTCATGTATATCTCATTATCAAGTGAGCCATAAAGATAGGCAGTAACCACATCCATTAAGTGCATATCAAGCTTTTCATGGACAGCAAAACTTATGAGATAACGAAAGGTTATCGCATCCATTACAGGCGAATATGTCTCTTCATAATCGACACCAGGCCTTTGAGAAAAACCTTGTGCAACAAGGCGTGCTTTATATCTTTGTACCTCGTTTTTCTCATTTCTCTTGCGTACAAAGACCCATTTATAGCCGACAGGCTTAACATCATTAGGTGTTTCAACTATAGGGCCAAAAACTTCACGTTTTGCCAGCGAATTCAATTCTGATTGAATTGCTTCTTGCCACTTTGGCCAATCCTGTTTTTTTTCGACATTCTTCAACAGATTGAGGTTCGAGATTCTCACATTCTTGCATAATGCTAGATGCTACATTATAAGCAAAGGCATTATCCACCACAATATCCACTCGATTAATATTTGCCTCAATATTAATTGGATTTAGGGATAGTTCCGTATTTTCCAGAGTCTCGGGCTCAATGGATTCTTCATGAGTCTCAGAATTTGTTAAATCATGAGATTCTTTCGTGGTGTCATTTTGATCGTTCTTTTTCCTCTTTCTAGGATTTCGATCTTTGGAACCTAATGGTCTGCCACGCTTCAGGCGTGCATTCGACTCATTGGATATGACACTAGATGATTGTCCAACAGGGACATCAATACGGATTGGAACATTTTCCGCGGGAATGTGGGATTTCGTTATCCTTTTCAAGTCCGTAAATGCGTCAGGCATTTGATTTGCTATTCTTTGCAAATGGATAATCTTTTGTACCTCTCTTTCACAAATAGAGGTATGTGGATCAAGATGAGATAATGATGCATTTTTCCACAAAATTTCCCGTTTGGTTTCACCAACTTCTCCCCCTAATTTTGGGAAAAGTGACTCATCAAATCGACAGTCTGCAAATCGTGCAGTAAACAAGTCGCCTGTCAATGTTTCGAGGTAGCGAATGATGGAGGGCGATTCAAACCCAACATATATTCCTAACCTTCTTTGCGGACCCATTTTGGTGCGGGATGGCGGTGCAATAGGCACATATACTGCGCATCCAAAAATTCTTAAATGGGATATATTGGGTTCATGACCCAAAACCAATTGCAACGGGGAATACTTGTGGTAATTCGTCGGTCTGAGACGAATTAGCATTGCTGCATGTAAGATGGCGTGACCCCATACCGAAGTGGGCAGCCTCGTTCTCATAAGTAATGGCCTTGCAATCAACTGCAGGCGTTTGATTAACGATTCTGCAAGACCGTTTTGAGTGTGAACATGAGCTACAGAATGTTCAACTTTTATCCCGATTGATAAGTAATAATCATTAAATGCTTGGGATGTAAACTCAGCAGCATTATCCAGTCTAATGGACTTGATTGGATTATCTGGAAATTGTGCTCGTAGTCGAATTATTTGTGCCATCAATTTCGCAAACGCAAGGTTGCGTGATGACAACAGGCACACATGAGACCATCTACAGGATGCGTCTATCAAGACCATGAAATACCTAAACGACCCACTAGGTGGGTGAATAGGTCCACAAATGTCCCCTTGTATACGTTCCAGAAACGTGGGTGACTCAGTCCCAACCTTTGTTGGTGATGGCCTGATAATCAACATGCCTTGATAACACGAAGTGCAAGGATATTCATTATTCGAAAGAATTTTGAAATTCTTTAACGGATGCCCATATGAGCTTTCTATAATCCGTCTCATCATGACCGATCCTGGATGTCCCAATCGATCATGCCAAAGTACAAAGGTATTGGAATCAGTAACCCTTTGGTTTACTGTTGAATGTGCCTCAATTGCACTAATTCTTGTCCAATACAGGCCACAAGATAAAGACGAGAATTTCTCAATAACCCTCTTTTGGCCGGAGACATTCTTTGTGATGACGAGATATTCAAGATTATCTTCATCCATTGTCTCAATATGATAGCCATTCCGGCGTACATCTTTAAAACTCAACAAGTTTCTCTTAGACTTGGAGGAGAACATTGCATTCTCTATGATTAACGTCGTGCCCTTGGGCAGAGTTACAATTGCTCTTCCGGAGCCTTCAATCAATTTACTACTTCCAGAGATTGTAGTAACGTTTGCCTTACACATATTTAGTTGAGAGAAATACTTCCTTTCTTTGAGTATTGTATGTGTAGTACATGAATCAACTAGGCAAATACTTTTACAGTTGGATGTTGATCCAAGTTCGCTTTGTGAGATATCCATATTTGCTATCCCATAGTTTGACATACAAAAGAGATACAAGAACATAAGAATAAACAAGTTCAATTCTTTTGTGTCACATAATATTTTCAAAATCTGCTGCTAACAGTTGACTAACAAAATCAGATATGTTATCCATTACTTTGCAGTTTGAAAATTTCAGTTTAAACGTTTTCTTCAAACAATCGATTGTTACTTACGAACAATCGATTGTTGGACATTGACAATCGATTGTTATGCATAGACAATCGATTGTTGGCTATTTTGAAAAATTCCAGAGCACACTGTTTTAAGACAATCGATTGTTATGCATAGACAATCGATTGTTGGCTATATTGAAAATTTCCAGAACACACTGTTTCAAGACAATCGATTGTTATGCATAGACAATCGATTGTTGGCTATTTTGAAAAATTCCAGACCTCACTGTCTCAAGACAATCGATTGTTAAACATAGACAATCGATTGTGGATGATTTTTGAAAAATTCCAGATTACACTGTCTTAATGACAATCGATTGTTAGACAAAGACAATCGATTGTGGATGATTTTTTTGAAAAATTCCAGATTACACTGTCTTAATGACAATCGATTGTTAGACAAAGACAATCGATTGTGGATGATTTTTGAAAAATTCCAGATTACACTGTCTTAATGACAATCGATTGTTAGTCAACGACAATCGGTTGTTGATCAATTGTTTTTCAACTTTAATGCGAAAATAGTAGATAATCGACTAGTTTTTCAGGCTAGTCGATTACCCCTACTGGAAAATAAAAATTTTATTGATATTTGAGCATATTGAAGATATTCTAAAGAACTACTTCTAACATTGTATCATGAACTAACTAATACGAGCTAATACTAATGACTATTAGTTTATTCACTAACTAATACAAATAAGTAGAACAAAATCAAATAACTCCATCTTCTTTCATCACGGATCCATCGCCGATTAGGTGGTCTATTTTCCCCTCGGGTTGCTCAAAGAAGTCTGCCACATCCAGGTGGGTGATGTCCTCATTGTCGTCATAGACAAAATTTGTTTCAGGACCTTTTCTCTTTCGAGATGCTTGATAAAGGTCAACCAAGTGTCTTGGTATACGGCAAGTCTTTGACCAGTGCCATTTCCCACCGCAACGATAACATATCGTTTCTGAACTATTTGCCTTAGGATCTTCATGACCCCGTTTCTGCTTTCGGCGGTTATCTCTCCTTGGGGGTTGACGGACTTCTTTGGAATTTCTTCCTTGTCTACGTCCCTGGCTATGACCCCGTTCGATTTTCATGATTTCTCATGAGCAGGTCATTATTTCGCTCAGCCACTAGTAGAAGAGAAATCAGTTCAGAGTACTTTGTAAAGCCTTTCTCTCTGTACTGTTGTTGCAGTACTATATTGGAGGCATGAAACGTTGTAAACGTTTTCTCAAGCATATCATAATCGGAGATATTATCCCCGCATAGCTTCAATTTAGAAGTAATTCATAACATAGCAGAATTATATTCAGAAACGGACTTAAAGTCCTGGAGCCTCAGATGAGCCCAATCATATCGTGCTTGTGGCAGAGTGACCAACTTCAGGTTGTCATATCTCTCCTTTAAGCCGTTCCACAAGACGAGTGGATCCTTGACGGTGAGATATTCAATCTTCAAACCTTCATCAAGGTGGTGGCGCAAGAAAATCAAGGCCTTCGCACATTCTTGGGTGGATGCTTTTTCTCTATCTTTGATGGTGTCTCCGAGACCCATAGCATCTAAGTGGATTTCAGCATCCAACACCCATGTCATATAGTTCTTGCCCGAAATTTCAAGGGCAACGAACTTTCTTTTCGTAATGTCAGACATAATCGAAAATTAAATTAGGAAGAGGGAAATACCTTAGATTTCTCGAGAATGGTTCTTGAGACGGTAGAGTCTCGTGCTGATAACGTGTTATGAAATAATATAAAAGACAAGAACAATAACTCAAGAACAAGAGCAAATAGAGAGAAGAGTAGAGAGAGTTCTTCTTATTGATACTTAGAGAATGTTATGAGTTATTTACAATGGTAGAGAGCACCTCTATTTATAGGGAGGAGGATGACTTAGCTACCAAGAATAGAACTCTAGAATCTCTCTAATTAAAGACATTCACCTTAAATAGAAGTGTATTTATAACACATTCTATATTTAAAATAATTATTACTATATTTTTGTAAGTTCTCAAAGCATTTAAGTTATTATTTTATTCTGATGCTCCTATTACATGGAGTACAAATTATAACAAAACTTTGCACCACATAATCTTTATAATATTTCAACAGCTTTATCTCAGTTTTCTATATATCAGTGTCAGAAAATTGTTAATTAAAAATATAATATCATTTTATTTATTAACATAAAACAAATGTTAAACTTTAATATTAATATATAAATTATATACAACAGATTAACTACGCTGTTAACGATTCAATGAAATTATATTGACGAAATAATTGAATCTGTTTGAACAGAACTACGATCTCGACGAACAAGCTGAAAAGAAAAGCTCATCCAATTAACAAATCAAAGACTTTTTCTTTTTTGGGGTTAAATATCCAAAGACTTACCTCAAAGAGAAAACAACAAATCAAATAACAGCAAAGCCGTCTTGGCAGATCAACTCTTTCACTTCATATTACCTTCTTTTTTCATCCTCGTTCATTTTTCCTCTCTGAAACAAGACTCAATATAACAAGTAATTTGCTACCCAAGAAGGGAATTTTTTTTAACATGAACATGCACCATTTTGCAGGCCATAGTTCTGGCCTAAACACATTATTCTACCTAGTCATTTTCCTTATTCTCTTTAATGCATCCACCACTTATAACATATCTAATTCTAGCAATGATCATTTGGGGGTCCCTAATATCGAATATACTAACCGTAGAAGCCTCTTATCCTAAAATGGTGACATTCTTGCCATCAATCCATCACTTAATTTTGAGAATTTTAGGTTAAAGAATGCATACATTGCATTACAAGCTTGGAAAGAAGCCATTCTCTCTGATCCTCACAATATAACCGCGAATTGGATAGGATCTAATGTGTGTAACTACACTGGAGTTTTCCGTTGGCCATCTCTTGATGAACCCTCTGAACTTACAGTTGCTGGTATCGATATCAACCATGGCGATAGAGCTGGTACTCTTCCATATGAATTAGGACTGTTATATGATATTGCATTGTTTCATATAAACTCAAATAGGTTTTGTGGTACTATCCCTGAGAGTTTCCTGAATTTGAAGCTCCTTTTTGAGTTAACAACAACAACAACAACCACCCAGTATAATCCCACGTAGTGGGGTCTGGGGAGGATAGTGTGTACGCAGACCTTATCCCTACCCTTGGATAGAGAGGCTGTTTCCAAATAGACCCCCAGCATCCTTCCCTCCAAGAACTTCCCACCTTGCTCTTGGGGAGACTCGAACTCACAACCTCTCGGTTGGAAGTGGGGGTTGCTTACCATCAGATCAACCTATCTTGTCCTTTTTGAGTTAGATGTTAGTAATAATCGGTTCGTTGGCAGGTTCCCTGATGTGGTTGTCCAATTGCCTAACTTGATGTTTCTTGATTTGAGGTTCAATGAGTTTGAAGGTGAGTTACCAAGGCAAGTTTTGATGCTTTGTTTATTAACAATAACAGATTTTCTTGTGAGTTGCCTGATAACTTTAGGGATTTGCCTGTTTCTGTCATGGTTTTGGCAAACAACAATTTTCAAGGATGTATACCTGTTAGTTTGGGCAAAATGGCTAAAACATTGAATGAATTGCTTCTTATAAATAACAAGTTCCATTCATGTTTGCCTAATGAGATTGGAATGCTGAAGAACTTGACAGTGTTGGATTTGAGTTATAATCAAATTGTTGGTACTTTACCTGAGAGTATTGGAAATCTGGAGAGTCTGGAGCAATTGAATTTGGGTCATAAATATGTTGTCTGGGAAGATATCAGACAACATATATATGTAGACTTCCAAATATGAACAAGTTTGTCTATGACAACAACTACTTTTCAGAAGAGAGTAATGATTTTCAGCCGTACTTCTACATGTTCAAACTAGCAAACTTCGAACAAGTCAACTATAGCCTCCATGGGAAGCTTCCTTATTCACACGGGCAGCCCACAATGGTTGAACAAACCAATCATAGCCTCTATGGGAAACTTCCTTATTCATACGGGCAGCCCACAATGGTTGACAAGCCAACCATACCCTCCATGGGAAGCTTCCTTATTCACACGGGAATTTCCACAAAAAACCCTCACAATTTTTTCTATAAATAGAGATGCTTGCCTTCATTGTAAATCATCACAAAAATTAGAGTGTTCATCACCAAGAAGAGTGAGAACAAGAGTGATCCTAGAGATTGATCCTCGTTTGTGAGTTTTTTGAGAGTTTTTTTATGAGTTTTGTAAATACTCGTGTAATCTATTCTTGTTAGTAATAGAGGTTGTTTTTCTCTCAAATTTGTGTTTACCAACGCCCAATCGATCCACATACCCCAATAAGTGGTATCAGAGCGCCATGTTAGAGGCGTTGGTCAAGTTTTTAGGTGACGGGCCAAATTTGAGTTTTCGGAGCTTTGCCCGAAATCCAATTTTGACGGCACCATTGGATTCGTCTCGTCGAACGGAGTCCAATGCACCAAATTGCGACCTAATCGGAGTTCAAACGAGCCCAAAAATCGCGGTCAAAGTTTGGTCAACTTTACCGGAGGTTCGCCGGGAACTCGCCGGAGAAGACGACCGGTCAACTGTAGCGAACCAGTCAACTCCCTAAAATTGTAGATTGGTCCCTCAACTTTCAAAAATTATAGTTTTGCCCCTATAGTGGAATCTCAGCCATGAAGTGTCAATTCCACTATTTTCGACCGTTCCGGACGCAACGGTGAATTCCGTATTTAAAGATTCAACCCCGATCGTGTTAATAATTATTTTGTAAGATGATAATGTCCACAGAAGAGTCAACATCATCTTTCGGAGCCATGATTACGCTTACTGCACAAATTACACGCTATGGAGACCTCGGATGGAAGATCTCCTAAGCTGTAAAGATTTGTTTGATCCCATAGAATTGATGGGTAAAAATCCTGATCCCGCCAAGGAGTTACAGTGGAAGAAATCAAATCAAAAAACTATTGGTCAAATCCATCAATGGATTGATCATAGTGTCTTCCACGATGTTACACAAGAAACAGACGCATATACCCTATGGAAGAAGTTGGAAGACATGTACCAGGCCAAGACCGCTCGGAATAAGGCCCTATTGATGAGGCGCTTAGTCAACAGGAAGCTAAAGAATGAAACTTCAGTTGCCGAGCATACCAGTGAGTTCCAAAACCTGGTCAACTAGTTGTCGTCTGTAGATATGCCACTTAGCGATGAAGTTCAGGCGCTGTTACTACTCAGTTCCCTTCCCGATAGTTGGAAAACGCTGGTCGTATCACTTAGCAACTCAGCCCCTAATGACAAACTTACCATGTCAATGGTCAAGGATGCCCTATTCAGTGAAGAGGCAAGGAGAAAGGAGATGGGCAGAGATCAGACCCATGCCTTTGTCACAGAGAACTGGGGGAGGCAACAAAAGAGTAGCAAAAGCAAATGGAGAGGCAGAAGCAAGAGCACGGGCAGGTCCACTGATGGTAGAAAACCAACATATAAGTGCTATCAATATGGAATAGAGGGACATATGAAGAAGAACTGCTACAAATGGAAAGAGGAGCAAGGCCAGAGCAGTTCGCAACCGAAGAACAAGGGTGGAGAAACGTTAGTTACTATCTTTGGTGATGTAGCTTATTGTTCAACTCAAGATTAGACATGCCTTCATGTCTCACGAGAAGACACGGAATGGGTGGTAGATACTGCAGCATCCTGCCACGTGACTCCATACAAGGAATACTTCACAACACACAAAGCCGGTGACTTTGGAGCTGTGAAAATGGGAAATTCCAGTTCCGCTGAGATTGTCGTAATTGGTGATGTCGAGATAAAGACAAGTTCCGGGAGCACAATCACTTTGAAGGATGTCCGCCATGTGCCAGATCTTCGGCTAAATCTATTGTCAGGAATAGCTCTTGACAAACATGGCTATAATAGTCACTTCAGTAAAGGCACATGGAAGTTAACAAGAGGCGCTATGATAGTCGCTCGATGACATATTTGTGGCACTCTATACAAGACTCATGTGAAGATATGCACAGACAGCCTCAACGTTGCAGAAAAGGAGGCTTCTCAAGATTTATGGCACCAGAGACTCGGCCACATGAGTGAGAAAGGGTTGTCTACCCTAATAAAAAAAGGAGTTCATCAATGTGCACAAGGATGCTGTACTAAATCCTTGCAATCATTGTCTGTTTGGTAAGCATCATAGAGTCTCGTTTAATTCCTCTTCAACGAGAAGATCAGAGTTACTCAGTCTGGTACACTCTGATGTTTGCGGTCCCTAGAGGTTGAATCACTCGGCGGCAATCGATACTTTCTAACATCCATTGATGATGCTTCGAAAGGTGTAGGTGTATTTCTTACGGACGAATAACAAGGTGTTCGATTACTTCAAACTGTTCCATGTCATGTTAGAATGTGAGACAGGAAAGAAGTTGAAGTGTCTTCGATCCGACAATGGAGGTGAATACTCTTCCAGGCAGTTCAATGCCTATTGCTTATCATATGGCATTCGACATGAGAAGATGGTCCCACGCACCCCTACGGTGTAGCTGAAAGAATGAACCGAACATTCATGGAACGTGTTCGGAGCATGCTCAGTATGGCTAAGCTGCCAAAGCCATTCTGGGGAGAAGCAGTCAGAGCCGCATGTTACTTGATCAACCGATCTCCATCAGTATCATTGAATTTTGAAGTTCCGAAGAAACTTTGGTATGGAAAGGATCCATCACATTTTCACTTGAGAATGTTTGGATGTTTGGCGTACGCACACGTATCCAAGGAGCTCAGGCAGAAGCTAGATGCAAGAACTTCTCCATACATATTCATAGGCTATGGAGATGAAGAATTTGGATATAGATTATGGGATCAAAAGGAGGAAAAGGTGATCAGAAGTAGGGATGTAGTGTTCCATGAAAACCAGACAATAGAAGATATTGAAAGGCCCACAATATCTCAGAAGCCAAATGTTGCTCCTCAGGTGCCAGAGGCAACAACAAAACCATTCATGAGAAATGAAGATACAGTGCCAGAAGATATTCCAGAAGTAGAAGACAATGAGGAAGAAGACAGTGTTGAGCAGGGGGAGACACAACCCGCTCTACCAGATGTTCCAGAACCATCACAAGACTCAGATGATGGTGGATCTCCTCATATTCCAGAAGTTCGTAGATCTGAACGAGGTCGGATTCCATTGAGAAGATATCCAGAATCCGAATATCTTCTACTTACTGAAGATGGAGAACCAGAGAGTTTCCATGAAGCATTATCTCATAAGGACAAAGAATAGTGGCTGCTCTCAATGCAGGACGAAATGGAATCTCTGCAGAAAAACCAGACTTATGAGATCATAGAACTTCCAAAAGGAAAGAAGGCACTGAAAAATAAATGGGTGTTAAAGCTGAAGAAAGATGGCAGTGGAAAAGTGGTGAAATACAAAGCACGGTTGATAGTCAAAGGATTCCAGCAGAAGAAGGGAATCGACTTTGATGAGATTTTTTCACCCGTAGTCAAGATGAATTCAATCAGAGCCATACTTGGATTGGTCGCAAGTATGAACTTGGAGCTTGAACAGATGGATGTGAAGATAGTGTTTCTTCATAGAGATTTAAAAGAAGAAATCTATATGCAGCAGCCCGAAGGTTTTGAGGTTTTAGGAGATAACCTCGTGTGCAAGCTGAAGAAGAGTTTGTACGATTTGAAGCAGGCACCAAGATAGTGGTACAAGAAGTTTGACTCGTGCATGGTGAGTCAAGGGTATAAGAAAACTGCCACAGATGAATTTGTTTACATTCAGAAATTTTCAGACGGGAATTTCGTTGCTCTTCTACTATATGTAGATGATATTCTGATCATGGGGAAAAATGCAACGAAGATCAACCAGCTGAAGAAGGAACTCTCTAAGTGTTTTGACATGAAAGACTTAGGACCGGCTCAATAAATATTGGGAATGCAGATCACCGGAGACAGGAAGAACCGGAGGTTATGGCTATCTCAGGAGAAGTATATTGAACGAGTACTTGCACGGTTCAATATGAACAATGCCAAACCAGTTAGCATTCCATTAGCCAAAAATTTAAAGCTGAGCAAGAGTTCCTGTCCCTCATCCAAGGAAGAGATTGGGGAGATGCCGTCAGCACCATATTCTTCAGTAGTTGGAAGTTTGATGTATGCTATGGTGTGTACGAGGCCCGATATTGCTCACGCAGTGGGAACGGTGAGTCGTTTTCTCTCCAACCCTGGGAAAGAGCATTGGGAGGCAGTAAAGTGGATTCTTAGGTATCTTAAGGGTACAATGAAATTATGTCTTTGTTATGGGGGATCTGATCCAATCTTGGGAGGCTATACAGATGCAGATATGGCCGGAGATCTTGATAGTAGAAAATCAACTTCAGGATTCATTTACACTTTTGCAGGGGGAGTTGTTTCATGACAGTCTAGGCTACAGAAGTGTTGCTTTATCCACAACAGAAGCAGAATACATTGCTGCCGCTGAAGTTGGAAAAGAGATGTTGTGGCTAAAGCGTTATCTCCAAGAGTTTGGAATCAAACAAAAGGAGTACAAGGTACATTATGACAGTCAGAGTGCTTTGGATTTGACCAAGAACTCCATGTACCATTCCCGTACAAAACATATTGATATTCGCTATCATTGGATACGTGATGTGATGGATCGACAATTGTTGAGACTAGTAAAGATCCATACGAAGGAAAATCCAGCTGATATGTTAACAAAGGTAGTGACTCGAGAAAAGCTAGAGTTATGCTGAGACATAGCCGGGATTTTTATTTTAGATACGACTGGAGGGGGAGAATTGATGATTTCCATCCGTACTTCAAGATGTTCAAACTAGCAAACTTTGAATAATCCAACCATAGCCTCCACGGGAAGCTTCCTTATTCACACGGGCAGCCCACAATGGTTGAACAAGCCAACCATAGCCTCCATGGGAAGCTTCCTTATTCACACGGGCAGCCCATAATGGTTGAACAAGCCAACCATAGCCTCCATGGGAAGCTTCTTTATTCACACGGGAATTTCCACAAAAAACCCTCACCATTTTTGCTATAAATAGAGGTCCTTGCCTTCATTGTAAACATCGCAAAAATTAGAGTGTTCATCACCAAGAAGAGTGAGAACAAGAGTGATCCTAGAGAGTGATCCTCGTTTGTGAGCTTTTTGAGAGTTTTTTAAGAGTTTTGTAAATACTCGTGTAATCTATTCTTGTGAGTAATAGAGGTTATTTTTCTCTCAAATTTGTGTTTACCAACGCCCAATCAATCCACATACCCCAACAGAGAGTCCAGCTTGTCTAAATCTGAATGCATTTGCTGATCAACAGAACTGTCTTAGAGGAAGGCCAATACAAAGACCTTCTTTGGATTGTCAGAGATTTTTGCCTAAAAACGTTGATTGTAACACTTTCAAATGTGCATTACCACCTCCATTACCTACCACTCCACCAACCAATTGTTGTTCTTGTTCACCTCTACCCCAACCATCACTGCCCGCACCATCTCCTCTCTCATCACCGCTACTGCCATCACCATCTCCACCGCTACCGCCACCTACTGAGATGTCATCATCTCCACCACTACCTTTATCACCTCCAATTTCTTCTCCCCCACCTCCAACATTGACACCTCCAACTCCTTGCAATGCTAGTCCACTGCCACCTCCACCAAGCTCTACACCACCTCCTACATTCTCTCCACCTCCACCACCACCTTCTCCACCCCCACCAACTCAAAATCTCTTCTTCGCTTCCACCACCAAACATTCCACCACCACCACCTTCACCTCCACCATGTGCAGAACAGGCAATACCACCAAGTCAAGATATGTCTCCTCCTTCACCTTGAAGTGTATATGATCACAGGTTTCATGGTTATTACCTCATCTTCCTCATAGAATGGAAGTTCAAATCATACTTCATTACAGGCACATCTGCACTTCAGTTTTGTTAGAGAACCATGCAGAAGGAGCTGTGAATTGAGCCTCATTTATTTGTAGGACTACTGTAGGAAGAGATTTTAGATGAAACCATTATTCAAGTTATCTAACTTGTCTCCAAAATTATTAATAAAACGCCGAACATGTTGCATGAATTGTTAGTACAAACTAGTTTTTCTCCTGAAACAACATTGTAGTTGATCACGAGAAGGGGACTAGCTCCATTTTTTCCAAAAAGAATTCAAGAACATCTCTGAGGTTACACCTAATTTATTTCAACGTTTTTACTATTCACTTAGTTTTGCTCTTTCATAATCAATGTGTTCTATATGTGCAATTCATTTAGAGGAATAATCAAATGAAAATATCTCTAATTGCGTGACAACAGTGTTGTTGTTGTTGTTGTATCATTAATGATGTTAAATACCAAACATTTCTTACCTGCATAGCATTATCTTCTAACATATTTCCTCCATCCTTTCTGAAGTTGAAGTCTTAAAAAAATTTTCGAACTAAAACAGACCAGCTAGCACCATGAGTTCAAATGGTTGACTCCTCTTCACATATCTTTTGCCTAGTGTAGCCGCATAGGTATAAAACAAATATTCTCAAGTGCCATATATTATAGTTCATAATCAAGTGATCAATAGCAAAAGTCGTGAATCGAAAAGAGTACTCCAAATAGGAGACAAACTTCACATCAACAATTAAATACTTTGAAGTGCGTCATTTCATCTGTATGATTAGTATTGCTGATAGGATACTGTACATATGCTTGAGTTTTACACTGTTTTTGTGGAGGTAAAACATCTTCTTCTAATCAGCAACTAGATTAACTGAAACACCAATAATCAAAACGAATAATTTATATAAAATTTTAGATATTACATACCTTTAGACCTTAAAGTGCAAGGTAGTTAAACTCAGTAGCGGATGCAAAATATGAGATACGGGTTTATAGGAACCAGAAGCTTTTGTTTATACTTTGTATATTTATTAAAAATACATTAAATATCTGTAGATATTTGTCACAACCCAAAATTCACTAAGGTTCGTGGTGGCGCCGGACACTGCTGTCAGGCAAGCCCACCAAATTACTTCATCAAAATCTCGTTTTTAACACTTTTGAAATCTAGGATTTTCCTTTCAGTTTAGAAGTTTTAAAAAATATAGGGTGTGTTTGGTATAACGGAAAATGTTTTATGCGGAAAATATTTTCAAAGAAAATATTTTCTTAGAAAACAAGTAGTAATCTTATTCATTTTCCGATATTTTGGTACACAAGTTAAAGAAAATAACTTCTCAAGAATATTCATCAATAATTTAGATATAATAAACATGAAGCCATAAACTTTCAAACCAACAACCTTCGAGACCAACAAATTTCATATACTTTCGAACCGCTAAACTTTCAAAACTGCGGAAGTTCGAACCCGTAACCTTCCAAACACATAAACCTCCGAACTCATAATTTTGGAACTTATAAAATATTGAGCCTTTAAACCGATAAATAACAAAATTAAAATTAAAAAATATATTTAATTTTTTTTTTAGGGGGAAGGGGGTAGTGTAGGGGCGGGGGGATGAGGGTGGGGGACAAGGTTGGGGAGGAAGTAACACAGAAAAAGATAGAAATTTAAATTACAAATAAAAAAGTATTGTTTTTGCCGGGGGGTGGGGGGTCAGGTGGGGGTGGGTGGTGCAGAAAAATGAAAAAGTAAAAATTTGAAATTGGAAAAAAAAATTTGAGGAATTTTTTTGGTGGGGTGGGGGGATGGATGAGTCGTAGGGTGGGTGGTAACGGAAAACTAAAATTTGGGAAAAAAAATTTTTTGAAGGGGGTGGGGTGGGAAAGGAAGAGAAGGAGCTTTGAAAAATGTTTTCTCTTCTTTTATTAAGGAAAATATTTCCCTCCAATTGGAGGAAAATGAATTGATAAGGAAAATGTTTTCCAAAATATTTAAGACAATCAAACATGGTAAATTGGAAATATTTTCCGGAAAATATTTTCGTTCATACCAAACACACCCGTAGTCTCAAATAAAATTTAAATGTTAAGCAGTTAATACAATACTTCAAACAATCCTAGAACCCCATGTTACAAGTGCTTGAGCATCTACTGATAAGAGAATAAACTACAACATCCGTCTGGAATATAGTGAACAAGAAGTAAATACAGTTAAAGGGACTGCTCTAGCTGCGGCCGTCTCGAATGATGCAGCTCACCTAGTCTTAGAATCATCCATGTTGCCATGCTCAGTAGGTACCTGTGCAACAAAAATGCACAACAAATGTAGTTTGAGTACGAAAACAACGTGTACCCAATGAGTATCCCGCCTAATATCGAAGAAGTAGAGACAAGATGACCAACTTTGACATTTACTAATGGTCCAATAATAATATACTAAAATGTGAGGAAGTCATGGATTTATATAGCATGCTCTAGTTCGCAAAGCTATGAAATAGGTTACAAATAACAAAAGATTTTCAGGATTTCTTTCCATTAATCTTCAGCAATTTATGTCAGATCAAAAGGCAATATCAACATCAGGTATTTCAAGTAAGCAATAAAAACATGCGCATATCATGCCGAGGCGACAACCCGATCCAACAGAAATATAAACTGTGCACTGCCGAGGGTCGAACGGCCCGAACCAATAGATGAATCTATTTCCAATGCTCGCGAATCAACCATGCGACGCGGTCAACGTAAAGTAAACAAATACTTTGCTCGCGAATCATCCATGTGACGCAGGTACACACAGGAATGCATGCTCAAACAATCAATTAAGAATTATTGGGGAATATCCTATCAAAATAAAAACCAAATTCCTTTTTGAAATTCATTTACTAGTAAATTTGATTTTAACAATTAAAATATCAATAAGATTGCAAATATCCCAAGTATAGCATGCTTTTGGGTCCAAGACTACCCGGGCAATAGCGTAATAGTAGCTACGCAAGGACTCTCGTTACCTCGTGCGTATGTAGCCCACACAAAAGGAGCATATAACCAATTAACTCACCTAAGGGGACAATTCCCTCTCATAAGGTTCGAAAGGAGACTCACCTTGCTCCGAAGACCCATGACATGCATTCTATGTCGAAACACGTTCTCAAGGCACTATACTAAAACGTGTGTTCATATTTGTAGGTTTTGATGAATGACAAACTATGCGCAATTGACATATGACGAGGTCCAGGCACAAGCGCGCAATTGATATATAACGAGATTCAAGCACAAGACCAAGATCAAGCAAAGATATAAAGTTATACATGAGTCGTTCTTTAATTGTGATCTTGATCCGATAACTTGACTCAAGACTTGGCTTCTCTCGTAAAAATATTTTTATCAAATCATGCATATTTAATTTAAAGCAAAATAATTTTAAATCATGCATATTTACTTTAGTCAAAATGATTTTTAAACATGCCTTTAAAATCTGGACTAAGATAATCGATTATGTACTTATGATAATCGGTTATGTTAAGTCAGCTGCATGACAATCGATTGTGAACTTATGACAATCGATTGTGTTAAGGCAGTGGGCATCAGATTTTTCAAATCAGCATGACAATCGATTGTGAACCTTATGACAATCGATTGTGTTGAGGCAGTGTACATCAAAGTTTTTCAAAGCTACAAAATAATCGATTGTGAACTTATGACAATCGATTGTGTTGAGGCAGTGTACATCAAAGTTTTTCAAAGCCACAAAATAATCGATTGTGAACTTATGAAAATCGATTGTGTTGAGGCAGTGTCTATCAGACATTTTCAAAGTCATAAAATAATCGATTGTGTACCTTTGACAATTGAGTGCATTGAGGCAGTGTCTAATTGATTTTTCAAAGACAGATATATAATCGATTGTTCTCATAGCATAATCAATTGTGTAATTGATCGTTGCCAAAATGTTTTCAAACACCGTCAGGTAATCGATTATAGATTTCTAATAATCGATTGTTTTAAATAAAATCTGAAAAAGATTTTTTGAACGTTGCCAAGTAATCGATTGTAGATTTCTGACAATCGATTGTTTTAAGTAAAATCCGGAAATGATTTTTTGAACGTTGCCAAGTAATCGATTGTAGATTTCTGACAATCGATTGTTTTAAGTAAAATCTGGAAATGATTTTTTGAACGTTGCCAGTAATCGATTATTGATCTTAGATAATCGATTGTTAAGCGTAAAATCTGGGAATGATTTTTGGAACGATTGGCAAACAATCGATTGTGGCATTTCGACAATCGATTGTCACTGAGTAAAATCAGCAATTCTTAATTGGCAATTAGGCAACGGTAATGCATGGTTTTGCAACTATAAATACAGCTTCGAATCAGTCTTCTATATACAACAACTGATCATATTATTGCTATAGCTTGCATACTCTATTGTTCATCTCTTTCTATTCATTACATAAGTTTTGAGAGTCAAAATTCTTGACGAAAGTTGTTGCGTTCTTGAGCGTATCTGTTTACTCATATCTACTCTATTAAGAGAGTCTTGTTTAAGTGAGTGCTAAGTGTTATATACACTTGAAGGGAAGTGTTAGTCCCTTGTATTGTAAGAAGGAACTTGTGTTTCCTTTGGTTGAAGTCTTGGAGTGTTGTATCTTCGAGCAAAGGTTGTTGAGGCTTGTGTCCTCAGTTTGTAAAGGTTTGTTGAGCACCCGTAAGCTTAACAGTGTTAGTGGAAATCTCGAGAGAGTCTCTGGGGGACTGGACTAGCCACGGGTTGTGGTGAACCAGGATACATCGGTGCGTTCGTTCTTATTTATTTACTTATCGCACTTATTTCTTTCCTGCAATTTTTAAATTCCGCAAGTTTACGCTAATTTTTATTATAACGCTATTCACCCCCCCCTCTAGCGTTAAGCATATTTTCTAACAATTGGTATCAGAGCCCAACTCTCTGAAGACTTAACCGTTTGAGAGAAACAATCCATGGCTTCTACTCGTGATTCTTTTGCAGGATTAGGTGAAGGACAATGCTCCACCCGACCACCACTATTCGACGGTACAAACTATACGTATTGGAAGGAGAGGATGAGAATATTTGTTCAATCAAATAGTTTTCATCTTTGGAAGGTTATAATGAAGGGAGAACAAATTCCAACCAAAAAGATTGAAAATAAAGATGTTCCAAAGTCCGAAGATGAATACGATGCGGATGATATCCGAAAGGTGCAAAACAACGCTAAAGCCATTAATTTATTATATTGTGCTGTAAATGCTGATGATTACAGGAAAGTATCATGTTGCACAACGGCGAAGCAAATGTGGGACAAGCTGGAAATTACGTACGAAGGTACGGACCAGGTAAGGGAAGCTAAAGTTGATTTCCTAACCCATGCATATGAATTGCTTCATATGAAGGAAGGCAAAAAGGTCGATGAGATGTTCGAACAATTTTCAAAAATCGTTAATGATTTACATGCTCTTAAGAAGACCTTCACGGATAAGAACTTGTCCGAAAAATTCTCCGAAGTCTCACTCCGGCATGGCGATCCAAGGCCGACGCGATTCAAGAATCTATTGGCGTTTCAAATGTCACCATCGACGGATTAAGAGGTAATCTTAAAACTTATGAATCTACTATGCTTAACCCTCTTGTTGATGATCAAAGGAAACAAAAGATCGCTCTCAAGGCAAGCACAAGCCAACCTCAAAATGATGAGGACGGAGACAACGAGTTCGGACTCGTTATTAAGATATTTCAAAAGTTCATGCGAAAAGAGTATGAACGAAAGGGCAAAAAGCAAGGAGATCAAATAAAGTGCTATGAGTGCGGAGAAACCGGGCACATTAAATCAATTTGTCCAAATGCCAAAAAGGAGAAGAAACCCTTCAAGAAACAACGAGCATACATATCTTGGGGAGGCGACTCCGGTGACGAGTCGAGTGAGGAAGAAGAAGACGAAGCCGCAAATCTTTGTCTCATGGCTCACGAAAACAATGAAGAAGAGGTATGTCAAATTTCTTCCAAAAATTTCTATTCTCTTGAGGAAATGCAAAATGCTTTTCATGAGTTGTATAGTGAATTTATTAAAGCTTCCAAAACTGTTAAAAGCATAAAAGAAAATGCTTCTTTAAAAGAAAAAGATTTTGAAAAACAACTCTCTTTGAAAGAAAAGGTTTTAAAAAAACTGATTTTGGAAAATGAGAAGTTGAAAGAAGAAAACAAATTTTTCGGCAAGAGAAGCGCCGACAAACCCGAGAGCTCTAGTAAAAATTGTACTTCTTGCATGCATCTCAAAAATGAGGTAGAAAGACTTAAGGGCACCCTAGATAAGTTTAATTCATAAAAATTTGAATGAAGTCCTTGTTAATTTGAAGTCGACCAAGCATGGCATAGGTTATAAAAATGAGCCTAAAGAAAAGGTTGAAGCCAACCCCCAACAACCTAAGGCTCAACCTAGGATTAATAAAACAAACGCTCATCCTAGATATAACAAACCTAGAAATGGCTTTCAACAATCGCAACCTAGAAATAATCATTCTAGAAATAATGCATACTCTAGGCCAAACACTAGAAGAAATTTTGAACCTTGTAGAACACATAGAAATGGCTTTCAACCTAGAAAAAACTATCCTAGAAATGGTGTATATCCTAGAACAAATAGTAGGAGAAATGATTTTCATGAATTGCGTAATAGTCATATTGTCAAGAATAGAGTAAATGAATTTCGTCCGTCCAATTACAATCAACCTAGACGAATGCATAATCCTAATGTTGTTTGTCATTATTGTAGACGAATTGGACATATTGCTCCTGCTTGTTTTACACGACATAGACATAACACTCAATCACATCACTATGATTTGCCTAACCCCCAAGGACCCAAAATGGCATGGGTACCTAAAACTCATTAATCTGTTTTGTAGGTGTGTTTGAAGGGGTCGAGTGTACTTTTGGTACCTTGATAGTGGATGCTCCAAGCACATGACTGGAGACGAATCCAAGTTCCTTCAACTAGAACACAAGGAAGGAGGAAGCGTTATTTTTGGTGATAATAATAAAGGAAAAATTATCGGTATTGGATCGGCCAGTAAGGATGACTCCTCTTCCATTAAGCATATATTGTTTGTTAAGGGTCTAAAACATAATCTCTTGAGCATAAGTCAATTATGTGACAAGGGAAATCTTGTTTTATTTGATTCAAATGAATGCTTAGTTTTTTGCCGTAGCGATTTTAAAATTATTCTTCGTGGATTTAGAATGGGTAATATCTATATGGTTGATCTCGAAAATTCTTCATCTGAATATGTAGATTGTCTTATGAGCAAAGAAGATGATACGTGGTTATGGCACCGTAGAGTAGCTCACATCAACATGCATCTTTTGAACAAATTGGTTTCACAAAATTTAGTTATTGGTCTTCCAAACTTGAATTTTGAAAAAGACTCTATTTGTGATTCTTGTCAAAAAGGGAAGCAAACAAAAGCATCTTTTAAATCGAAAAATATTGTTTCAACTACTAGACCTTTGCAATTACTTCACATGGACTTATTTGGACCATCTCGCATTGAAAGTCTTGGTAGAAATCGTTATGCTTTTGTTATTGTTGATAATTATTCTAGATTTACATGGACTCTATTTCTTGCTCATAAAAGTGAAGCTTTTCATAATTTCAAATATTTTCTTAAACGTGTTCAAAACAAAAAGGACACAACCGTCACTTCAATAAGAAGTGATCATGGGGGAGAGTTTGATCACAATCTCTTTGCGGACTTTTGTGACGAACTCGGTATCGAGCACACCTTTTGCGCTCCACGAACACCACAACAAAATGGGGTGGTGGAAAGGAAAAATAGGTGTCTCGAAGAGATGGCTAGAACCATGCTCGATGAGGCTAAGATTCCCACACATTTTTGGGCGGATGCCGTGAGTACCGCATGCTACGTTTTGAATAGAGTAGTCATAAGGCCAATACTCATGAAAATCCCTTATGAACTCTACAAGGGAAGGAAACCAAATATCTCCCATTTTAGAGTATTCGGTTGTAAATGCTTTATTCATAACAATGGAAAAGATCAATTGGGAAAATTTGATGCCAAATCCGATGAAGGAATTTTTATTGGTTATTCCTCACGTAGCAAAGCATATAGAGTATTCAATAATAGAACCGGAACTATGGAGGAATCCCCTCATATTGTGTTTTCCGAAAATAATGCTCGCTTGGCGAGAAAGGATTCTGGTTTTGATCTTGCAGGTATTTTAAACTCACTAAGTCCTCAAGAAAAAGTAGAAAAGGAAACTCCAAAGGAAACTCAAGATGAAATCTTGGATCAATTATCGGAGGAAGCGCCACAATTGGAGAAAGAAACGAAAATGCCTAACGAATGGAGGACAATCAAAGATCACCCTCTCGAACAGGTAATTGGCGACGTTGGAGAAAAGGTAAGTACCCGAAACTCTCTTAAGAACACCTTAGGACATACTGCTTTTGTTTCTCAAATGGAACCCACAACCATCTCCGATGCAATTGGGGATGAATTTTGGATGTTGGCAATGCAAGAGGAGCTTAACCAATTCAAACGGAATGACGTTTGGGATTTGGTGCCAAGACCCGAAAATCATACCATAATTGGTACGAAACGGGTTTTTTCGAAACAAATTAGATGAAAACGGTGTAATCACTAGAAACAAAGCTAGGCTTGTAGCAAAAGGCTACAATCAAGAAGAGGGTATTGACTATGAAGAAACATATGCTCCCGTAGCAAGGTTAGAAGCTATTCGTTTATTACTTGCCTTTGCATCTTCTATGAATTTCAATTTGTATCAAATGGATGTAAAAAGTGCTTTTCTAAATGGTGTTATTCAAGAAGAAGTTTATGTTGAACAACCCCCGGGTTTTGAAGATTTTAAATCTCCAAATCATATTTTCAAACTTAAAAAGGCTCTTTATGGTCTTAAACAAGCTCCCCGAGCTTGGTATGAAAGATTGAGTAAATTTCTTTTGGAAAATGATTTCATTAGGGGGAAAATTGACACCACTCTTTTTGTTAAGCATAAAAACAATGATATTTTATTAGTTCAAATCTATGTGGATGATATTTTCTTTGGTGCTACTAACAATGTTTTGTGCAAGGAATTTTCCGATTTAATGACAAGCGAATTTGAGATGTCTATGATGGGTGAGGTAACGTTCTTTTTAGGGCTGCAAGTAAAGCAAATGAAAGAAGGAACTTTCATTTGTCAAGCTAAATATTGCAAAGAATTGCTGAAACGATTTGAAATGACCAACGCAAAAGCAATGGCCACTCCCATGAGCACATCCGATCATCTAGACAAAGATGAGAAAGGTAAGGAAGTCGACACCAAAAAGTATCGAGGTATGATTGGATCTCTCCTTTATCTTACTGCTAGTAGACCGGACATCATGTTTAGCGTGCGCTTATGCGCTCGTTATCAATCATGTCCGAAGGAGTCTCACCTAACTGCGGTGAAACGGATATTGAAGTATCTTGTTGGTACTGTAAATGTGGGTCTATGGTGCCCCAAAGGTTCTTCATGCCAACTTGTTGGCTATTCCGATTCCGATCTTTCTGGATGCAAATTGGACCGCAAGAGCACTAGTGGCACTTGCCATTTGCTCGGTAGCTCTCTCGTTTCTTGGTTTAGCAAGAAACAAGTAAGTGTTGCGTTGTCCACAACCGAGGCTGAATATGTAGCCGCGGGGAGTTGTTGCGCTCAAATCCTTTGGATGAAACAACAACTCTTGGACTATGGCCTAAGTCTTGATCATATCCCTCTTAGATGTGATAATACTAGCGCCATATGCTTGATGAAGAACCCCGTTCTTCATTCAAGAACAAAACACATTGAAATTAGGCATCATTTTATAAGAGATCACGTTCTCAAAGGGGATGTCGAAATTGAATTTGTTGAAACCAAAGATCAATTGGCCGACATCTTTACAAAACCCTTAGAGAAAGAGTCCTTCTTCCGAATTCGTAGTGAACTCGGGATTCTTGACTCCACGTTGATCTAAGTCATGCATTGCATTTTCCCTTTCACATGATTTCTAACTTGAGCGTCGGAGACGTCTAACGAATTTTTGCAGGTATCGCCCTAAAGGCAGGGGGAATTATAAAGATTGATGCAGAATAATCAATTTATCCTATGGATAATCGATTTCTCTTTAATATATAATCGATTATCTAGTATCAATAATCGATTATGTTGATATTATTTGCTTTATTATGTCTTTTACTTTTTTCCGTTTTTGCTAATGTCAAAAGGGGGAAGAATAAGGGATATGCACTAATCTTTAATTGGCATAAATTGAGGGGGAATTCATATGTTGAGGGGGAACTAATTGCCCATCTAGAGACTTGTTGCATATTGTTGCATATCTTTACTTGTCTTGAATCGTCATTATGAATCTCTAATATGCATATCCCGATTAAAGTTTGCCATTATCAAAAAGGGGGAAATTGTTGAAACGCGTTCTCGAGGCACTACACTAAAACGTGTGTTCATATTTGTAGGTTTTGATGAATGACAAACTCTGCGCAATTGACATATGACGAGGTCCAGGCACAAGCGCGCAATTGATATATAACGAGATTCAAGCACAAGACCAAGATCAAGCAAAGATATAAAGTTATACATGAGTCGTTCTTTAATTGTGATCTTGATCCGATAACTTGACTCAAGACTTGGCTTCTCTCGTAAAAACATTTTTATCAAATAATGCATATTTAATTTAAAGAAAAATGATTTTAAATCATGCATATTTACTTTAGTCAAAATGATTTTTAAACATGCCTCTAAAATCTGGACTAAGATAATCGATTATGTACTTATGATAATCGATTATGTTAAGTCAGCTGCATGACAATCGATTTGTGAACTTATGACAATCGATTGTGTTAAGGCAGTGGGCATCAGATTTTTCAAATCTGCATGACAATCGATTGTGAACCTTATGACAATCAATTGTGTTGAGGCAGTGTACATCAAAGTTTTTCAAAGCTACAAAATAATCGATTGTGAACTTATGACAATCGATTGTGTTGAGGCAGTGTACATCAAAGTTTTTCAAAGCCACAAAATAATCGATTGTGAACTTATGACAATCGATTGTGTTGAGGCAGTGTCTATCAGACATTTTCAAAGTCATAAAATAATCGATTGTATACCTTTGACAATCGAGTGCATTGAGGCAGTGTCTAATTGATTTTTCAAAGACAGATATATAATCGATTGTTCTCATAGCATAATCGATTGTGTAATTGACCGTTGCCAAAATCTTTTCAAACACCGTCAGGTAATCGATTATAGATTTCTAATAATCGATTGTTTTAAATAAAATCTAAAAAAGAGTTTTTGAACATTGCCAAGTAATCAATTGTAGATTTCTGACAATCGATTGTTTTAAGTAAAATTCGGAAATGATTTTTTGAACGTTGCCAAGTAATCGATTGTAGATTTCCGACAATCGATTGTTTTAAGTAAAATCTGGAAATAATTTTTTGAACGTTGCCAGTAATCGATTATTGATCTTAGATAATCGATTGTTAAGCGTAAAATCTGGGAATGATTTTTGGAACGATTGGCAAACAATCGATTGTGGCATTTTGACAATCGATTGTCACTGAGTAAAATCAGCAATTCTTAATTGGCAATTAGGCAACGGTAATGCATGGTTTTGCAACTATAAATACAACTTCAAATCAGTCTTCTATATACAACAACTGATCATATTATTGCTATAGCTTGCATACTCTATTGTTCATCACTTTCTATTCATTACATAAGTTTTGAGAGCCAAAATTCTTGACGAAAGTTATTGCGTTCTTGGGCGTATCTGTTTACTCATATCTACTCTATTAAGAGAGTCTTGTTTAAGTGAGTGCTAAGTGTTTTATACACTTGAAGGGAAGTGTTAGTCCCTTGTATTGTAAGAAGGAACTTGTGTTTCCTTTGGTTGAAGTCTTGGAGTGTTGTATCTTCGAGCAAAGGTTGTTGAGGCTTGTGTCCTCAGTTTGTAAAGGTTTGTTGAGCACCCGTAAGCTTAACAGTGTTAGTGGAAATCTCGAGAGAGTCTCTCGGGGACTGGACTAGCCACGGGTTGTGGTGAACCAGGATACATCGGTGCGTTCGTTCTTATTTATTTACTTATCGTACTTATTTCTTTCCTGCAATTTTTAAATTCCGCAAGTTTACGCTAATTTTTATTATAACGCTATTCATCCCCCCCTCCAGCGTTAAGCGTATTTTCTAACATTCTATTCTTTCGAAGGCTTGAACCGACGCACAATGCTCAAATACCAGCCAATGGTTATACAAATCTATTAATATATGCTAAGGTACTCATTATAATCCAATTTTTAATAATTTCTAACCTCTATTGGAAAGTTGACAAAAATACCCTCAGGCCCACGTGTCCGGAATCCGAATTTTTCAAAGATAAAGTTTACCCATGACCTTAGTAACTCACATATACAATTTCACTAAATTCCATCACCGAAATCGTGGTTAAATTCCAAGAATAATAATTTTGTAGGTCTTCCCCCAAACCCTCAAGTTTTTCTACAATTTTCATACTCAAATTCATTCCGAATTGATATATTCAGCTCAAAATAGGTGGAGATGACTTACCTTATCATTGATGATGGAAACCCTCTCTTGAAGCTCCCCAAAAATCACCCAAGCCATGAAAAATATGAGAGAAATGGCCAAATATCCGACTTTTAAAACAACCATTCTGCCCCAGCTATTTCCGCTTCTGCGGAATTATTTTCGCTTATGCAACTCCGCTTTTGCTGCCAATCGTCGCTTATGCTGTCCTGGGCTCCAGCCCCCTTTTTCGCTTCTGCGATACCATTTCCGCAGATGCGGTCTCGCATCTGCAAAACCTTGACCACATCTGCGATCCACAAGCCTTCATCCAAAACAACATCTGCGGCTCACTCCTCGATTGTACGGGCCACTTCTGCGGTCTCATTTCTGCAGAAGCGGAAATACCAGCAACAAACAAACCTTAGCCTTCCAAAAATCCATTTTTTGATCCATTAGCCACCCAGAATCCACCCGAGGCCCCCGGGACCTCAACCAAATCTACCAACCAATCCCAAAACACATTACGAACTTGCTCGAGGCTTCAAATCATATCAAATAATGCTAAAATTATGAATTATACCCCGATTCATGCTTTATGAACTTTGAACTTTCCAACTTCTGCTTCCAATATTTAAACCTATCAAATTCTTTCCGATTGTCCTCGAATTTTGCACACAAGTCTTATTTGACATTACGGATCTCCTCCAGTTTACTAAATCGTATTCCGACCCCGATATCAAAAAGTCCCCTTCCGGTCAAACTTTTCAAATAACTTCAAATTTGTATCTTTAGCCAAATGGCACTAAAATGACTCACGAGCCTCCAAATTCACTTCCGATCACGCTCCCAACTCCAGAATCACCATACAGAGCTACTCTCTATCTCAGAATTCTAAACAGACATTGATAACACTAAAATGCATTTCAAACCAAACTTATGAAATTTCTTCCAAAATGCCAACTTTCACAATATGCGCCAAAACGCTCCCTAGACATCCAAAACCCGATCCGGACATATGCCCAAGCCCGAAATCATCATACGAACCTGCTGGAATCTTCATATATTGATTAGGAGGTCATTTACTCAAAATTCCAATCTTAGCCATTTTCTCCAACTTAAGGTTTCTAAAATGAGAATTTTCATTTAAGTTAAACTTCGATCTTCCTGAATTTCACTTCCGACACAACGCACAAGTCAATATAATTAAAATGAAGTTTCTCATGGCTTCAAATCACTGAACGATGAGCTAGAGCTAAAAAAACCGGTTGGGTCGTTACATTCTCTCCCACTTATACATACTTTCATCCTCGAATGTGCCAAAAACTACATTGGAGTAGTCTGAAATCACCGTTTAGCACCTCATGCAACTTCCCGTGCTACCACAACTAGTTTAGCACATTAGCTCGATAAATTCTAAAGATATTCCCTTTTATTAAAACTAATAAGCTTTGGAGCCCAATTCCAACATCCAGAATTCTATGCCAGGCCTGTTTCTAACATACGATCACTATATCAATCACTTCACGTTGTACTCAAACATGACTGCATAACTTTGCTGGATTCTTACTTTCAACACTTAATCCACAGGACCACAATAATATTTTCTGATCCACTTAGCCGAAATTCAACGAATCAAATGCTCCCATTGCACCTCATGAAACATGCAAGTCTTACTCTAACTCTTACAATACCGCCACGACGGATGAGATGTGCCGAAATTCATAATCAACTGTCGAGTCAACCAATCATTGAGTCTATACTTTTGACAAGAAACATTACCACATTCTGAACTAAATAATAATCTTTGCTCCTTAATATACTTCATTTAATCAGATTGCACTGATCCTAAGTTCAATAATCTCATCTCACCCAGTACGAACTACTTAGGCAATAATCCATCCTGAATATGATCAAAAGTACCATATGATGACACAATGTGCCAATAGGCTACCAATTAAGATGCGATACAAAGGAAAATGAACTATGAAAAGGAAGTTCAATTACCCCGCTCACGACTCATACATATGACGCGGGCAACATACTGAACAGACACCCGGCTCGCGAATCATACATACGACACGAGATCACAACTAATACGAGCTTCCCTCGAAAAATGGGATCGCATAAAGGCAAATATGGGAACTGTACTGAATATTACACTATTGCGGCATGCAACCCGATCCAAATAACATACCCATGGCGGCGTTCAACCACATCGAAATATAGAACTTACATATGGAGATGTACGTCGAGCTGAATCACTAATTACAACAAAATATCGAATATCGGTCATAAACACACTAAGTGCATAATACCATTCCCCGAGAAGGTATATAATGCTATAATCCACAAACTCGGGCACAACTGAGGTGCGATACAAGATCTGAATCTCAAGAGCCATTCTGCTCATATAACATCATCGCCACGCGAAACTGCAACACATAAAAATTTACCAAGCCGTCTCACAACTCATATGGCACAATACATCATTACCTGGAATAGCTGATGACAAAATAAATTGTTCCTTAATAAAGAAAACACTTGCTGAAACGAACACAACTGGCCTAATATAAAGCCATGTTCACAAGTAAATCAATCCACTGATCACAAGCCAATTTCTGATTGCACCAACTTGGCTCATAACCTTTCAAGGGTCCATAGTAACCTACTTTTTCTCATAAAACATAAGAACAATGATCATTATCGGAGCAACCTCCTAAGTTCGTAACCCAATAAATAAAGTTCCCTCCAGGCATAAATTCTCAAACTGATGATATTACCACAATCCTCATACTTGGTTTAGGTCCTTAGTCAATCAAGAGACTACATGTCACACTTATAAAGTCTTCCCGTGGGACACGCTCCCACAATCTTTCAAAATTAATAACGGGTCCGCCTATCTTATCCATCAGCCGCACTAGCACCAAAAAGCGATCTAGAATCCTTAACCAGGATGCAAATCCTCTTTCACAACACATCGATCGCGGGGCGGACTGGCTCGTGACATCCTTACTAGCACAACACTGCAACCTCTATCCTCATTCGGAATTTCCATGCTACTCACTGCACCCAACGTGCCAAGATAGGACACAATTTTCATCGTAACTCCGAAACCATTAATATTTTAACACTTCATCATATAATAACTTTGCACTTAACTCACTTTAGGAGAATCATAGCAACACATAGATAAATTCCCATAATCGTAGAATATGCAAATCTCCAAGTAGTGGTCCAAGCCACCATAGCCTTTCTGGAATCTACTTCCACTTAACAAGCCATAATAGAAGAACGCTTCTGAATAACATCAATTACGGCGGCCGACAAGCCTCACACGTATCGCCACAAATCAGAAGCATAACTTGATCGCGCTGAATGAACTGATCTCCGACCGAATATGCCAATTCAACTATGGCTAATCAATCTACCTCATTCCAATTTATCCTTGATTGCCTTGGGAATAATATTACTCCATTCAACACATAACATATTCCATCTACACTCACCCCGAGTGACCTTAAGTCACGAGACCATGCTGTCCCCATGAACTATTTCATATCTCTCAAATGCTACACCACAAGTCAAAATATCATAGAACATTCTGGGCACCTTCTCATAATCTGTTATAAATCTTGATCCTCAACTGTACTCATAGGCTTGAAATCATTGGGCACCACACTTTATCCCTTGGGATCTACTATAACCGTTGTTGAGAGCCACCCGCTCTGACTTGATCTCGAATATAATCAACTTCATGAATCTTCTAACACATTAATACCCTCTCAAGGAAGCACCTCGCAGAATCACTCCCCTTTAAACCCGCTCTTACACATTGCATAAATCCTGAATCCTTCCCCTAACTCTGAACATGAGCCAGTAAGGCCGACCATAGCATGCATTCAACTATTCATCTACTCAAATTACCACTTATGGTCTATTCCTGTATCTGAAGCAACCCATCGATATGTAGATAAATGAAAACCTCGCAAGTAGTTAACGTGCAACCAATCATAGGTGGTGGGACTCTCCCACTTAGCTTAAAGCCATTATTTCACAACTATGAAATTCACCAGGATTCTTTATTTCTTTTTTGACATAACCAAGCGCAACCAACCGCCAAAATTCTTGGAATCACTTGATAAACACCCCCTTTTGAAATTCCGATTCATCAACCCCATTCACACGATCGATCTCTTCATTGTATGACAAATAGAATTCTCCGCAGAAGCCTCGCCAACCATGCGACCACTAACCTGCTCATAGGAAATAACCCTCCCGTGGAAATCACTTCCCGACGTCTTCCAATACCGCTGCACAGGATACAATCACCATGACATCAACAACCAAATCCTGAGTACAAGCTCACTCTCTAGCTGCACCAGGCCGTTCACTCCTCGTGGACATCAATTAAATGTGCGGCAACACCTTTCCAAATTCAGAGTTATGCTGCATCCTTCTTCATTTCAAGCAGCTCCTTACCGTTATACCAAATCTCCTGCCGCATAATGGCCCATACTTCAGTTTTCATCCTCAGACTTCAATTGCCAGTCGCTAAAATCCAGATCATTCCTAACTCTCCTTAGGCGCGTAGTCATGCTACTACCAAGCCCATATGCAACATCCATCACTCTCCCACTTTGGGAAAATCGCTTCTTCAATAAACTACTTAACCTTTACTTTATATACCCAGCCTTCTAGGAAATTTTGATACCGCCTGACACTTCCCACATGTCATTCCTCCAACTTTGCTGCTCATTTATTGCCTTAAATGAACTCTATCTTCATGACAATTGAACCCACAATATCTGCTAACTTTTAAACCTTTCCCAAGGTCATTTTTTTTGAACCATCAACATTAGAAATTCTGATTTTATCCTAAACCACCACACCATGCAATATCTGACAGTTTTACCTCCAATACTATTTCACAATATCCTGCCATAAAGACGAATTGTAGCAGATTATAACACCAACAAACTTAGTACGTTTAGTCAGGACCACAACACCCTCTCATTAAAGAAAGCTCCACCATGCTTGCAAATACCAAGCCTCATTACTTCCACCATCTCACACCTGCCCATACTTAGTCCGACTGCCTTTCTCATGCCGGGAATAAAATATTGAATCCCTTTATTACACACTGAGTAAACCTCCATTCATTTCATTCACCGCCCCGACACATGGGCAAACATCCTACCGTCACAATAACATTGCAGAATAATCACTCATAAGCACCATGGTAACATCTGCCTAGCCTCATGGCTCTTAGAAGTTCCGCTACTAAGCTGAAATAATAGAACATTGTTCCATAAGGCGACTATAATAGTCCAATCAACTATACCGGGAGAATCATCCCGCACCACATTTGTATTGCCATCACAATCCTTCAAAATTTGATTTATAACAACCGCTCGCGTAATATTGAGTAGGAAGAAATCAAAAGGCATAAGCCTCAGAGGAATTGAACCGCACGATAAGGAAATCAAGAAGGGAAGTACTCCTAACAGCCCTTTAGCCTCCCGAGGATAAGTACAGACATCTCCGTACCGATCCGTGAGACTCTACAAAACTTGCTCATGACTCGTGAGACCGACGGGAACCTAGTGCTCTAATACCATATTGTCACGACCCAAAATCCACTAAGGGTCGTGGTGGAGTCGGACACTGAAATTTTAAAGAATATAGTCTCAAATCAAATTAATATGTTAAGTAGTTAATGCAATACTTCAAACATCCCAGAACCCAGTGCCACAAGTGCATGAGCATCTACTGATAAGAGAATAAAGTACAACATCTATTTGGAATACAGTGGACAGGAATTAAATACAGTACACTGGAAGGGACTGCTCTAGCTGAGGCTGTCTTGAATGATGCAGCTCACGTAGTCCTAGAATCATCCGTGCCGCCATGTCTAGTAGGCTACTGGAGTTACATATACCCGTGCCATAAAAATGCATAGCAAGTGTAGTATGAGTACGAAAACAACATGTACCCAATGAGTATCCCGCCTAATCTCGAAAACATAGAGACGAGATGCCCAACTTTGACTTTTACTAATGGTCCAAAAATAATATACTAAAATGTGAAGAAGTCATGGATTTATATAGCATGATCTAGTTCACAATAAACACCTTTAACAAATGACAAAGGATTTTCAGGATTTTTTCCATTTATCTTCAGCAATTTATGTCAGGCCAAAAGACAATATAAACATCAAGTATTTCAAGTAAGCAATATAAACATGCACATATCATGCCGAGGTGATGGCCCGATCCAACAGAAGTAAAAAATGTGCACTACCGAGGGTCGAAAGGACTTAACCAATAGATGCATCTAATTCCCCGCTCACGAATCATCCATGCAACGCGGTCAACGTAAAGTAAACAAATACCCTGCTCGGGAATCATTCAATAGACGCAGGTACACACAGGAATACATACTCAAACAGTCAACTAAGAATTATCGGGGAACATCTTCTCAAATAAGAACCAAATCCTCTTTTAACAATTTAAGAAAATGAAATCTAATCCTTTTTGAAATTCATTTGCTAGTTCAATTTGATTTTAACAATTCAAATGTCAATAAGATTCCAAATATCCCAAGTATGGCATGTTTTTGGGTCCTAGACTACCCGAATAATAGCATAATAGTTGCTACGTACGGACACTCATCACCTCGTGCATACGTAGCCCCAACAAATCGGAGTACATAACCAATAAACTCACCTAAGGAGAAAATTCCCTCTCACAAGGTTTGAAAGGAGACTCACCTTGCTCCGTAGACCCATGACCGGTCATTCTACATTCTTTCGAAGGCCTGAACCGATGCACAAGGCTCCAAAACTAGCCAATGGTTATATAAATCCATTAATATATGCTAAGGTAATCATTATAATCTAATTTATAATAATCTCTAACCTCAATTAGAAAGTTGACAAAAATGTCCCGAGGCCCACGTGTCCGGAATCCAAAAATCTTTGAAGGTAAAGTTTACCCATGATCTTAGGAACTCAAATATATAATTTTCACTAAATTCCATCCCCGAAATCATGGTTAAATACCAAGAATAATTATTTTCTAGGTCTTCCCTCAAACCTCCAAATTTTTCTACAATTTACATACTCAAATGCATACCAAATTGATATATTGAACTCAAAATAGGTGGGGATGACTTAATTTAGCTCCCCAAAAATCGCCTAAGCCATGAAAAATATGAGAGAAATGGACAAATATCTTATTTTTAAAACAACCATTGTGCCCCGGCTATTTCCGCTTATGCGGTTACCAATTTGCGGTCAAACATCACTTCTGTGGTCCTGAGCTCCAGTCCTTCTTTTCCCTTCTGCGATACCCTTTCCGCAGATGCTGTCCTGCTTCTTTGGAATAAACTTCATCCAAATCTGCTTCTGCGGACCGCTTTTGTGGTCTCATTTTTGCAAAAGCGTAAATACCAGCAACCAGCAAATCTCAGCCTTCCACAAAATCCATTTTTTGATTTGTTAACTATCCAGAATCTACCCAGGCCCACGCAAATCAACCAAACCTACCAACCAATCCTAAAACACATTACGAACTTGCTCGAGGCCTCAGATCATATCAAACAATGCTAAAATCATGAATTACACCCCGATTCAAGCTTTATGAACTTTGAACTTTCCAACTTCTACTTTCGATGTTTAAACCTATCAAATCTTGTCTGATTGTCCTCAAATTTTGCACACAGGTTATATTTGACATTACGAACTTACTCCAGCTTCAGATTTTGACCCCGATATCAAAAAGTACACTTCCGGTCAAACTTTTCAAAAACCTTCCAATTTCAATCTTTAGCCAGATGGTTCCAAAATGACCCACAGACCTCCGAATTCACTTCCGATCGCGCTCCCAACTCCAGAATTACCATATAGAGCTACTCACAGTCTCGAAATTCCAAACAGACTTTGATAACACCGAAATGTACTTCAAACCAAACTTATGAAATTTCTTCCAAAATGCCAACTTCCACAATAGGCGCCAAAACGCTCCCTGGTCATCCAAAAGACCAAAACCTGATCCAGGCATACGCCCAAGTCCGAAATCATCATACAAACCTGCTGGAACCTTCAGCTCTTGATTACAAAGTAGTTTACTCAATATTCCAATCTTAACCATTTTCTCTAATTTAAGGTTTCTGAAATGAGAATTTTCATTTAAATTTAACTCCGATCTTCTTGAATTTCACTTCCGATGATACGCACAAGTCAATATACTTGAAATGAAGCTACTCATGTTCTCAGACTGCTAAATGATACACTAAAGCTCAAAACTACCGGTCGAGTCGTTAGAATATCTCAGTGGGAATCCATCTGTTGTTGTATATTAACTTGAGGCTATGGTAAGAATCCATAATCTTCAAATTCTAAACCGCCGCTACTCAAAAAATCCAGGAACTTTGCTTGGTTGAAGTCTTCATATCACCGTATACCCTGCCAATGTTCGTGTCATCATGTGTGTAATATTACTATTGATGTAGATGTTTCCAATTTTGTTGATCCACAAACGTTAAAGGAAACACATCTACCCATAACTAAAAGAGTTCTTTAGCATTTATTTTTTTACTAGTTTTTGTGTGCGCTTAGAATTTTTTAAAACATAAAAAATAATGCCCAAATAATATAGTCGAGTTATTAAAAATAATATTAGAAGAAGCAAACGATTCCCTTAAGACAAAACATATTAGAAGGCATCATTTAAATATTTTGTGATACAACCATCCTTGTTCTTTAATTGTCTAGTTTTGTAAGAATTAACCTTAGGATATAGAGGTGCAAGAGTGTTGACTAGAACAAGAGGCTCATATTCCACTCAATTTGAGTGGATGTCCTTTCACTAAGTATTTCTATCAGTAACTTGTTGAATTTTTTCTTTTCAACCATTTTTCAATCCAAAATTTCTTACATGCTTCATTTGTAGCCTTGCCTATCAATACCCACACTATTTGATCTTGTTCTCTTGTTGACCTAAAAGTTAAATTGGGCATGCAGTTCCCTACATTCAGACTGTTCAACCTTAGCTTGTGCATATGAGTACTTGACGCATTGATTTAAAAAGTACTTCAATAGATCTGCAAATGAGTATGTATCTAAGATGCGAAACTCCAATTAATTTTCAAATGAATATCTAACAACTTTTGGTTTTGCTTAAGATGCTGAACTCTAGTACATATGTCGCATTGTATGCAATGATTTGAATCCATGAATATTAAAAATATTGCGATAAAAATAATCTGTACAACTTTCTGAATATCTAAATAAAATTACCTCTAGAACAAAGACGACAACAAGCTGTCAAATTCATAATATATTATTAGACAGGACATGACCAGTATGCAGGTTACCGAGAACATGACACTTGATAGGGGAGTCTGGAGGTCTAGAATCAGGATTGTAGGCTAGGGGCTTCTAGAGTCCGTCGTTCGCATCTCTCGGGGTTGGGTGTGGGATATCTAGGGTTTCCCATAGGGGATTAGTGTTTTAGCTTATGTCTCCTTATGAGTGTTAGTATGGTAGTTACGGCTTGTTATTATTGCATTAATGCATGTGACTGTATTTATGTTGCTTATGCCTTCATACGTATTTACTTTATTTCTGCGGGAGTACCTATGCTTTATTATTTTGTTTTGTTTTGCTTGTGTTTCTAATTTCCCCTTTGTTTTCGTAATGCAGCTTTTCCTCCCACATCCTATACGCCGGGGGTCGTTTGGAAGCAGCCTCTCTGCCCTTTCGGGCAGGGGTAAGGCTCGTCTACCTATTACCCTCCCCAGACCCCACCTGGTGGGACTACCTGGGTAGTTGTTGTTGTTGTTGTTGCTATATGATTAGCCGAGAAGAAAAAATAAAAGAATATTACAGTTTCATGAATACACAAGTTTAGAAAAAAACTTATAACCTGATTTGATTCTTGCAGAGTAGATTTGCATGTTGTTTTCTTGAGCTTAGGGACTATCGAAAATAGCCTCTCTGTGTATGTTGATTGTTATAGAGTAGATTTATATGTTGCAAGAGATAAACAAATAAACTTAAATCAAAATTTCCAAAGTTCTTACAGGAAATGAAATACTTCAATCGATTAAAGATCTGCATATACAAGCAAATCTTATTATATAATTACCAAACCATATAAAATACAACTCTTAGATGCAGAAGAATTCCAAGAAAGAAGCTAAGATATGCGCTCACAAGGAAACATTCTCAATCTTTTCAATGGTACAATCATCAACTACTCTTCATTAGTTTTATATGAGCACGAGGAGTTTGATGCTTCCACTGCCTAGGTATTCTTATGCGATTCTTTTAATATTGGTTACTCTTAAAATTCAAACTAAATGTCTCGTAAATAATGAAGAGAAACTGAAAAGCCTATAACTTACTTGGATGAAACAAACAAAAGAATATTAAAAGTCATTCTCTCATCCATGCATAGGTATCATATCAAACTTTTTTTTTTCTAATATGACACATTTAATTTCTAGTGTATAGTTCAAGGAAGTCAGTTTCATTGAAATTATGCATGCATAGATATATAAAATTTTATGTAGAAATTAAATCTATCATAGGAGTATATAGTGTTTGACTAAGGGTAAAATAGACATTCAAATTTTGAAGGACATTTTAGTAAATTAACTTCACCTATAAGTGTTCATGCTTATAATATAGTATGATAATTAACATATAGCAAGAGTAGGGGTTTTTATGGTTCGGTTAGGATCGATTTTCACTAAAAAGAAACCAAACCAAGTAAATCGGTTTTTCAAATATTAGAACTAAACAAAACCAATTGTCATGGCCCGAATTTCCCACCACGGGAGTCGTGATGGCGCCTACTATCGGACCTAGCCAAGCCAACCCTTTTAAATATTTCACAAGCTTTAATATAAATAGTATAATAAACTGAAATAAATAATCATATATACACGGAAGACTTTTAACGGAAACAATAGTAAGGTGCGGAAGTTTATAACAAGTCTCTACCCAGTATCTAGTGTCACCATTCACGGACTACTAAAGGAATACGAAAAACATCAGTCTGAAAGAAAATACACAAGAGTCTGTCTCGATACAAGTAAACAAAGTGAAATGAAATAGAAGAGACTCAGGGCCCGCGCACGCCAGTGAACTACCTAGGAGTCTATGGACTGAAGGCACGCTCCCAAGCTACTGCTGCGGTCCGTAAGCTGTCTCCTGACATGTGCACAAAAGGTACAGAAGTGTAGCATCAGTACAACCGACCCCATGTGCTGGTAAGTGCCTGACCTAACCCCAGCGAAGTAGTGACGAGGCAATACTGGACCTACCACAATCAACTTGTGCAATATGATATACAAGTACGGGAAAGAAACAATAACAAAATGATACAAGTATAGCTGGGAGGGGACATGCAATCGGGGAGTACTAGATAAAAATAAAACATCAGAAACAACAGTAAATCTATTCCGGGTTTCATGATATACGTATTTACTGTGGACGACATGCCACACAATCCCATAATGAATATTCTAAGTGGACGGTGCGCCACACGATCCCATATTGTATAATCTAAGTGGATGGTGCGCCACATGATCCCATGGTGTAGTATATGAGTTGATGGCGCGCCACACGATCCAATTTTTTCCGTGTACAAAGTCACGGCGTCTCAGACCAATAACAATTATCAATATAAGTTGTGGTCGGCGTGCCACACGATCCCATATTATAATTCATAAGTAGTCGGCGTGCTACACAATCCCATATTATAATTGATTATCTCTAATAATCTTTCCAAGGGAGGTCCCATTAGGGATAACAATAATATAACAGTTAAACCCAGCAAGGGTACAACTAATAGCCCAAACATCCCGGCAAGGGAGAATTCAATAGTAACAGTCTACTCGTTCCGGCAAGGGAAACATTGCTTCACAAATCTTTTAATTCATTTCATTCTTACCCCCACTTTACATGGAAATTATCAATTTAACAAGAAAGTCGTGTCATATATTTTGAATTAAAAGCATTTACGACTCACGGTCATGCTAGACACCGGTGTATAGATACTCATCACCATTCCTATACACCGTACTCACTCATTTAGAAAATAGCAATCAAACACTCTAACCCTATTCCCTCAAGCCAAAGTTAGATCAAACACTTACCTCGAAAGCTCCAAACTCAACTCACGCCTCTAGGATAGCTTTACCCCACGAATTCGCCACAATACCGGTCAAATCTAATCACAATTTACTCAAATGTATCAACAAATGCTAGTTAAATCAATTTGAATGCACAAGAATGAATTTTTCAAAGTTTTGCCCAAAAATTCCCAAAACGCCCCCGGGCCCACGTGGTCAAAACCTGAGGTTCGAAGCGAAACCGGGTTACTCATCCCCAACGAGTTCATATATATATATATATATATATATATATATATATTGAAATCGGACCTCAAATTGAGGTTCAAATCACCAATTTTGAGAAAACCTAGGTTCTACCCAAAATCCCCATTTTTGCCCATGGAAAACCTTGATTTTGAGATGAAAACATGATAAAAGATGTTAAAGATTTAAGAAATTGAGTAAAAGTTGACTTATAAATGATATGGAGAAGAGAGAATCCGTGCAAAATCGCCAATGGGTGTTTGGGTTTTGAAAATATGAAGAATGAGGTTTAAAAATCGTCTAAGTATGAAATTCGCAGGTGCAAGTATGGGAATTGTGAAATTGCGAAACCAGCAGACTAGGGATTTGCTCGGATCTTGTTCACATTTGCGAGCGAAGGTAGGAAGGGGACATCGCATTTGCGAAGGGAGGGTATCCAATTGCGAACTCTGGGCTTTAGGATGGGGATCGCATTTGCGATGAATGTCTTCGCATTTGCAAAAACTAGGCCAATATGCACAAATCGCATTTGCGATTTTTTCTTCGCTTTTGCGAAGTCTACTGCATCAGGGGGAATCTTCGCAATTGCTAAGCCTGCAGGTCAGGCATACCAAAAATTTTCCAACATGCAAAAATGAATTCGCGGCCTATCCAAAACTCACCCGAGTCCGGGGCTCCAACCCAATCATGCACACAACCCCCAAAACATCCTACGGACTTACTCGTGCGATCAAATCGCCAAAATAACATCATTTACATAGAATCAAACCTCAAAACACATGATTTCTTCCAATTTTCCATAAAACTCTTATTTCTCATTCTTAAGTCTGAAACACATCAAATGACGTCCGTTTTTAACCAAACTTTACAGGTAGCACTTAACGCTCATTTAAGACCTATACCAGATGTTGAAGCCAAAATATGAGCTCGATACCATCACTTTCTAACTCATTTTCAGTTTAATTTCTCACATCAATTTTAGATAAACAATTTCTTTCAGAAATTCCTTACTCAGGCCTGGTACCTCGGATTTTAATTCCAGGAATACGTCTGGGTCCCATATTTTCCTACGGACCTTCCGGGACTGTCACATTATGGGTCCGTGTCAGTTTACCCAAAATATTGACCAAAGTCATCTATATTAATATTATTATCAAAATTCATAGTTTTTAACACAAAATTCATATATTTCTACATAAAAAACTTTCCGGCTTTGCGCCCGGACTGCACACGCAAATCGAGGCAACCAAATAAGAGGCTTTCAAGGCCTTGGAAGCACGGTAAAAGAAAGAATTATGGTGATGACCCTTTGGGTCGTTACATCCTCCAAATCTAAAATAACCGTAAGTCCTCAAACAGGCAAAAGAAAGAAGTACCTAAGTCGGGGAATAGATGAGGATAACGGCTTCACATATCAGACTCGGACTCACAGGTCGATTCCTCAAGAGGCTGACCTCTCCACTGAACACACATTGAAGGAAACCTCCTAGACCTCAACTGTCGAACCCGCCGGTCTAAAATTGCCACCGGCTCCTCCTTATATGACAGATCCTTGTCCAATTGGAAAATACTAAAATCTAAAATGCTGGCGGGATCACCGTGATACTTCCGATGCATGGATACATGAAAAAGCGGATGCACGGCTGACAAGCTAGGCGGCAAGGCAAGTCTATGAGCCACCTTCCCCATGCGATCAAGAATCTCAAATGGGCCAATAAACCTAGGGCTAAGCTTGCCCTTCTTCCCGAATCTCATCACACCCTTCATAGGCGATACCCCGAGCAATACTCGCTCACCAACCATGAAAGCAACATCCCTGACCTTACGATCTGCATAACTCTTCTTCCTAGACTGAGCGGACCGAAGACTGTCCTGAATGATCTTGACCGTATCCAAGGCCTCCTGTACTAGATCTATACCCAATAGTCGAGCCTCTCCCAGCTCAAACCATCTAACTGGGGAACGACACCGCCTACCATACAACTCCTCATACGGAGCCATCTGAATGCTGGACCGGTAGCTGTTGTTGTAGGCAAACTCTGCTAAAGGCCAGAACTTGTCCCACAAGCCTCCAAAATCAATAACGCAGGCTCGGATCATATCCTCAAGGATTTGAATAGTCCTCTCGGAATGATCGTCTGTCTAGGGGTGAAATGATGTACTCAACTGTACCTGGGTGCCCAACTCATGCTGTACCGCTCTTCATAAATGCGAGGTAAACTGAGGACCTTGGTCGGAAATAATAGATATGGGCACCCATGAAGGTGAACGATCTGTCTGATATAAATCTCAGCATATCTCTCGGATGAGTAGGTAGTGGCAACTGGAATAAAATGCGCTGACTTGGTCAGCGTATCTACAACAACCCATAGCATCAAACTTCTTCCGAGTCATCGGAAGGCCAGTAACAAAATCCATGGTGATTCTCTCCCACTTTCACTCGGGAAGCTCAATCATCTCAAATAACCCACCGGTCCTCTGATGCTCATACTTAACCTGCTAAAAATTCAGACAACGAGCCACATATGCGACAATGTCTTTCTTCATCCTGCGCCACCAATAATGTTGTCTCAAACCTTGATACATCTTTGCGGTGCTCGGGTGAATAGAATACCGAGAGCTGTGGGCCTCCGCTAAGATCGAATCTCGAATACCATAAACATTAAGCGCACACACTCGCCCCTGCAATCTCAATAAACCATCATCTCCCAGGTTCAGGCACCTCCTCTCTACACCGTATCCCTCAGGACACGCAAATGGGTGTCATCAAACCGTCATTCTCAAATGCGTTCCATCAACGACGAACAAGCAACCATGCAAGCTAACACCGTTCTAGGCTCAGAAATATCCAATCTCACAAATATATTGGCCAAGGCCTGAACATCCAAGGCAAGCGGTCTCTGGCTGCACGGAATATAGGCAAGACTACCCATGCTGGCGGACTTCCTACTCAATGCATCGGCCACCATATTGGCCTTCCCCGAGTGGTATAAGATAGAGATATCATAGTCTTTCAGCAACTCCAACCACCTCAACTGTCTCAAATTCAACTCCTTCTGTTTGAACAAGTATTGAAAGCTCGTGTGGTCCGTCTACACCTTACACATCACACCATAAAAATAATGCCTCCAGATCTTCAAGGCGTGAACAATGGCTGCCAGCTCTAGGTCATGAACTAGATAATTCATCTCATAGATTTTAAACTGTCTCAAAGCATATTCTATGACCTTGACATTCTGCATCAATACTTATAAGGCCCAGATCCCGTGGGAAAAACCAATGCCGGTGCCGTAGTCAGAGCTATCTTGAGCATCTGGAAGCTCGCCTCACACTAATCTGACCACATGAACTGGGCACCCTTCTGGGTTAATCTAGTCATCGGGGCTGCGATGGATGAAAACCCCTCCACGAAATGTCTGTAGTAACCAGCTAAACCCAAGAAGCTCTAAATCTCTGTAGCTGAAGCTGGTCAAGGCCAGCTCTCAGCTACCTCTATCTTCTTCGGCTCCACCTGAGTACCCTCTACTGATACGACATGACCCAAGAATGCGACTGAACTCAACCAAAACTCACACTTTCAGAACTTGGCGTACAACTGACTATCCTTCAGAGTTTTAAGAACCACTCTGTGGTGCTGCTCGTGCTCCTCCTGACTGTGGAAGTACATCAAAATGTCGTCAATGAATACAATCGCAAACAAATCCAAGTAGGGCCTGAGCACTCGGTTCATCAACTCCATGAATGTTGTCGGGGCATTGGTCAATCCAAATGACATGACCAAGAACTCTTAATGCCCACACCGAGTGCGAAATACTGTATTAAGAACATCCGATGCCCTAATCCTCAACTGATGATAACCATACCTAAAATCTATCTTCGAGAACACCTTAGCACCCTGAAGCTGGTCGAACAAATCGTCAATCCTCGACAGTGGATACTTGTTCTTTATCGTCACCTTGTTCAATTGCTGATAATCAATGCACATCCTCATCGAACCATCCTTTTTCTTCACAAACAACACTGGTGCACCCCAAGGTGGTACAGTGGGTCTAATGAATCCCTTATCAATCAAGTCCTAAAGTTGCTCCTTCAACTCTTTCAACTCTGGAGGGGCCATGCGATACGGCGGGATTGAAGTAGGCTGAGTGCCCGGATCCAGATCATTACAGAAATCAATATCCCTGTTGAGCGGCATACCCGGCAGGTCTGAAGGGAAAACCTTAGGGAACTCCCAAACAATTGGAACAGAGCTATTAGATGGAATCTCTAAGCTGGAGTCACGAGCGTACGCCGGATATGCTAGACACCCCTTCTCGACCATACGTCGAGCCTTGACATTATGAAATAACACTGCGGGTGGCATGACCTGAGGTCCCTCTCCACTCAAGTCAAGGAAAATCTGGCAAGTCCAAGCTCACGGTCTTGGCGTGGCAATCCAAAATAGCATGATACGGGGACAACCAATCCATCCACAATATAACGTCGAAGTCCACCATATCTAAGAGCAATAAGCCGACACGGGTCTCAAAACCCTCAAGTACCACCACACAAGAATGATGCACTCGGTCGACCACTATAGAATCACCAACTGGTGTGGACACGTATACAGGAATGCCGAAAACCTCACTAGGCATGATCAATTAGGGTGCAAAATAAGATGAAACTTAAGAATACATAGATCCCGGGTCAAATAACACAGAAGCATTCCTATAAAAGACTAGAATAATACCTGTAATTATGGCATTTGATGACTTGGCCTCAGGCCTGGTCAGTAAAGCATAACAACGGGGCTGACCCCCACCTCCCTGAATTGTGTCTCTGGGATGAGCTGTTGTGGGATGACCCCTGTCTCTGGCGGTTTCAGCGCCTCTACCCCAGCCTCTAGCTGGCTGGGCGGCTTGGGGATCACCTGCTGCCTGAATCATAGGACGAGGGCCCTGCTGTTGTGAACTGCTGAAGCTCGAGGGCGATACTTGGCAGTGTGCCTCAGGTCGCTGCAAGTGAAGCAAGCCCTATGCTGCTGAGAATATCGAAGCGCTGGTACGCTAATAGGAGCTGATGGTGAGCTGAAGAGCTGCTGATCAGAATACTATGGCTGAGAACTGCGACCACCTAGAGTACCATGAGAAACCTGGAGGGCTGACTGAAAGGGCCTCGGGGAATGGCCTCTATCATGTGAATCCCTACCTCCAGATGAGGTACCACTGAATCTACCAGAACGTCGAGGCCTCTTATATGACCCTTGACCACCTCCTCGAGCGAGTGCCATCTCTACTCGGCGGGCCGCATTGACCACCTCCTAAAAGGTAATATCACTACCAACTCCAATGGCCATCTGAACACGAATCGGCTGAATCAATCCGTCAATGAATCTCCAGACCCCCCCCTCTCTCTGTAGGGAGTATCACAACTGCATGGCATGCCAAATCAATAAATCTAATCTCACACTGTGTAACTGTCATGGAGCCTTGATGGAGGCACTCAAACTATCTAAGAAGTGCCTCCCGCTGATTGACGGGGAGAAAATTTTCCAAGAATAGCTGTGCAAACTGATCCCATGTCAAAGATGGAGACCGTGCTAGTCTAGATAGGCAATAGTCTTTCCACCAAGTCTTGGTGGATCCAGCAAGCCCGAAGGTGCAAAAATCGACCCCATTGGTCTCCACTATAGCCATAGTTCTGAGTATCTCATGATAACTAAATAAAAATTCCTGGGGATCGTTCGATGAAGTGCTGCTGAAGGTGGTGATGAAAAGCATGGAGAACAGATCAGGTCTCCACAAAGCATCCAAAGACATGGTCGCTCCATATCCGACCTGAGCTATAATACATGCCTGAGCTGTCACTACGGGCTGAACCACTAGAACCTGAGTACGGGGAGCTACCTGCTCTGGAGTGTGCGTAGCAGGAGTCTGAACCCTCCTCCAGCCTCAGAAGTGGTTGGTGCGACTGGCAGCAAACTCCCTCTGGTGACACTGTCCATAAAGCCTGCAGAGCACCCTGGAGATCCGAGGAAAACATAACCTCTCCTAGGACCTGAGCTGGTCCCACTGGAACTATTGGAGGCTGGAACCTCCTCATCAAAGTCAATATAAGGCTCCATCTCTGGAATTGCTGCCTGGGGCTGAGCTCTGCCCCTACCACGGCCTCTAAAATGGCCTCAGCCCCTGCCCCTCGTGGGAGCTGCTGCTTGAAGCTCGTGCTGCTGAGTGGTAGAAGAAGATGCACGTGTTCTTGTCATCTACGAAAGAACATAGTAGAACGACAATCAATATTTTAAGAACAAAATCGCACGACAAGAATGAAAAAAAGGAAAAGTTTCCTAACTGTGTAGCCTCTGGGGGTTAAATACAGACGTCTCCATACCGATCCCTCAGACTCTACCGAGCTTGACCGTGAGTTGTGAGACCTAAGTAACCTAGTGCTCTGATACCAACTTGTCACGACCCGAATTTCCCACCACCGGGGTCGTGATGATGCTTACTATTGGAGCTAGGAAAGCCAACCCTTTAAATATGTCACAAGTTTTAATCTAAGCAGTATAATAAACTGAAATAAATAATTATATATACGCGGAAGACTTTTAACGCAAACAATTGTAAGGTGCGGAAGCTTATAACAAGTCTCTACCCAGTATCTGGTGTCGCCACTCACGGACTACAAAAGGAATACTAAAAACATCATTCTTAAAGAAAATACACAAGAGTCTGTGTCGATACAATTAAATAACCTGAAATGAAATAGAAGAGACGCAGGGCCCGCGCATGCCAGTGAACTACCTAGGAGTCTATGGACTGAAGGCACGCTCCTTAGCTACTGCTGTGGTCCGTAAGCTGTCTCCTGACCTGTGCACAAAAGGCACAGAAATATAGCATCAGCACAAGTGACCCCACGTGCTGATAAGTCCCTAGCCTAACCCCAGCGAAGTAGTGGCGAAGTTAGACATGACCAACCAAAATCAGCTTGTGCAATATGATATACAAGTACGAGAAAGAAACAATAACAAAATGATAAAAGTAAAGCTGGGTAGGGACATGCTATCGGGGAGTACTAGATAAAAATAGAACATTAGAAACAATAGTAAGTCTATTCCGGGTTTCATGATACACGTATCTACAGTGGACGGCGAGCCACACGATCCCATATTGTATAGTCCAAGTGGACGGCACGCCACACGATCCCATATTGTATAGTCCAAGTGGACGGCACGCCACACGATCCCATATTGTATAATCTAAGTAAACAGCGTGCCACACGATTCTATGGTGTAGTATATAAGTGGATGGCACGCCACAAAATCCTATTTTCTCCGTGTACAATGTCACCGGCATCTCAGGCCAATAATAATTATCAATATAAGTTGTGTAGGCGTGCCACATGATCCCATATTATAATTTATATGTGGTCAGCGTGCCAAACGATCCCATATTATAATTAATTATCTCTAATAATCTTTCCAAGGGAGGTCCTATTAGGGAAGAACAATAATATAACAGTTAAACCCAGCAATGGTACAACTAACAACCCAAACATCCCGGCAATGGAGAATTCAATAGTAACAGTCTACTCGTCCTTGAAAGGGAATTATTGCTTCACAACTCTTATAATTCATTTCATTCTTACCCAACACTTTACATAGAAATTATCAATTTAACAAGACAGTCGTGCCATATCTTTCAAATTAAAAGCATTTACTACTCACGGTCATGCTAGACACCAGTGTATAGATACTCGTCACTGTGCCTATACACCGTACTCGATCATTTAGCAAATAGCAATCAAACACTCTAATCATATTCCCTTAAGCCAAAGTTACATCAAACACTTACCTCGAAAGATCCAAACTCAATTCCCGCCTCTAGGATAGCTTTACCCCTAGTATTCACCATAAACCAGGTCGAATCTCATCACAATTTACTCGAATGCATCAACAAATGCTAGTTAAATCAATTTGAATGCATAAGAATGAATTACTCAATGGTTTGCCCAAAAATTCCCAAAATGCCCCAGGCCCACGTGGTCAAAACCCTAGGTTCGAACCAAAACCGGGATACCCATCCCCCCACGAGTTCATATATATATATATATATATATATATTATTTTGAAATCGAACCTCAAATTGAGCTCCAAATCCCGAATTTTGAGAAAACCTAGGTTCTACACCAAATCCCCATTTCGGCCCATGGAAAACCTTGATTTTGAGATGAAAACATGATATAAGATGTTAAAAATTTAAGAAATTGAGTAAAAGTCGACTTACAAATGATTTGGAGAAGAGAGAGTTCGTGAAAAATTGCCAATGGGTGTTTGGGTTTTGAAAATATGAAGAATAAAGTTTAAAAATCGTCTAAGTATGAAATTTGCAGGTACACGTATGGGAATTGCAAAACTGGGTTTGCAATTGCGACCCCAATAGACTTGGCAATTGTGAGGATCTTGTTCGCATGTGCAAACTAAGGCAGAAAGGGCGGACATAGAATTTGCGAAGGGGGAGTTCGCAATTGCGAACTCTGGGCTTTAGGATGGGGATCGCATTTGCGATGAACGTCTTCGCATTTGCGAAGACTGGGACAATATGCAGACATCACATTTGCGATGTTTTCTTCACTTTTACGAAGTCTGCTGCATAATTTGGAATGTCGCAATTGCGTGGCTAGCTTCGCAATTAGGAAGCCTGTAGGTCAGGCATACCAGAAATTTTCCAACATGCAAAAATGAACTCGCGGCCTATCCAAAACTCACCCGAGCCCTCGGGGCGCCAGCCTAAACATGCACACAACCCCAAAAATATCCTACAGACTTAGTCGTGCGATCAAATCGCCAAAATAACATCATTTACATAGAATCAAACCTCAAAACACATGATTTCATTAAAATTTCCATAAAACTATTATTTCTCATTCTCAAGTTCGAAACACGTCAAATGAGGTCCGTTTTCAACGGAACTTTACAGATAGCGCTTAACACTCATATAAGACTTGTACCGGGTGTCATAACCAAAATACGAGCCCGATACCATCGCTTTCTAACTCATTTTCATTTCAATTTCTCACATCAATTTCAGATAAATAATTTCTTTGAAAAATTCCGTACTCGGTCCTATGACCGTGGATTTTGATTCCGGGAATACGCACGGGTCCCATATTTTCATACGGACTTTCTGGGACCATCATCACGATTCTGGGTCCGTTTACCCAAAATATTGACCAAAGTCAACTATATCAATATTATTAATAAAATTCATAGTTTTAACACAAAATTCATATATTTCCGCATCAAAAACTTTCCGGATTCGCACTCGGATTGTGCACATAAATCGAGGCAAAAAAATTAGAGGCTTTCAAGGCATCAGAAGTACGGTGATGACCCTTTGGATCGTCACACCAATTAAGTCAATTTTTCTCGATTTGGTTTATGTAATATATCAAATCAATTGTCGTTTAAAAATTCTATTATTTGCCAAAATATATTGATGATACATGAATGAAATAGTGATGATAATTTAAGGACTCAATTAAAAATATGTTATTTTTAACACGAAATGAATTCTTACACTAAATAAAAGAAAACTACCAATCAAACTAGAATGAAAAGGCAAACAACTATATTAAAAGTGCAAACAATTAACATTTACCATCAATTTTTAAAACTTTGTATAACTATATATATATAGGTAAAATAATAAATGTGAAATAGAAATAGCTACTTCTATAGTCTGTTTGGTTCGATTTTTTTCTGATTCAAATCAAAACTAAATCAAATTTGATGGATTTTTAAAATTCAAAACCGAAACCAAACCAAACCAAACCAAATCAAAAAGTATCGGTATTTTTGTCAGTTTGGTTTGATTTTCTGTTTGATTCGATTTTCCAAATTTTTATGAACACCCCTAAGCAAGAGTATGTACAATTCTCTGGCATCACTGCATTTTAATAAGAGGTTTCAATATTTTTTGGCCCAATTGATATCCCTTTATCACATGAGAGTTTATCTAACTTGAATGACTAGGAACTGGTGTTCGCCTTCAATAATCCTCCCTAAAGTATAAAGTTGATGCAAAAGATGAGCACTATTTGGTTGCTAGAAAAGTGAAAAATATGAGTTAAAACTCTATTAAAAGTCTTGAAGCTCGCTCAAACTTGCGTTTGAAAATTTAGAGCTCCCGAAAGTAGAATTTATTTCGAGAAGGTGTTATTGAAACAGTTTAGGTACATCTTTAGGAGATTGAATTCTCAATTTTGGGATGTTTTACTGGAGATTTGAGGTGGTTTGAATTGAATTTGAGCTAAATATGAAGTAGATGATGGATATGAAAGAAGAAAAAGTTAGGATCGAAATAACCATGTGTCAAACAGAAGCTAGTAAAACAAAACTTGAATGATGATAAAGACAACAACAAAAATATACCAAAAGAGATACAAACATTTAATATGCTTCGTTCAATTGACCTGCATTCATAAGTGAAGATTAGCAATCGACTACATAAAAGTGAGTAGAAATATTGAGAGAAAAATCTCACAAATATCCAAACACAAGTGACAGACTAACATTTGTCCCAAAATTCTCCCCCTAATAAGACTGTCATGAACAATCTGCATGCCAAGAATCTGCTTTGCTGGTCTTAAGTCTTTCATACCAAAAGACCTATTCAACTCTTGCTTCAATTTTTGAATATTGCAAGAAATATGACCAACAACAAGCATGTCATCAACATAAAGCAATAAATTCATAAAATCATCATCAGAGAATTTTCGCATAAAAATATAATGGTACAAAGAAGTCTTCTTGAAGCTCTGATGACCTATTAAAGAATCAAACTTCGTGTACCACTGTGTGGGAGCTTGTTTCAAACCATACAAGTTCTTTTTCAACTTGCAAACGTTATTCTATTTTTTTTATAATGACCTGGCCAGTCGTTTTGAATATTGTAGCCATATTCCCTCATCTATTTCTTATTCTATGTTTGTTTGTTATTATGTAACTGGTCGGGGTGGTTTGTTTGGTTTCGTGGGTATATTAAAATGAACTGGGACACTTGGTCCCACGGTTGGAAGCCTAGGTTGAAAGAGTTCACCGGGTGTTGACTTATGCATAAATGATATTGGAATGAAGTTTTGATGGTTCTGATAGCTCTGTATGATACTTTTGGACCTAAGAGTGTGTCTAGATATTGATTTAAAGGTCTGTACGTGATTTTGGCTTGAATTGATATGAGTTGAAAAAGTTGAAGTTTGGAGAGTTGAGAAGTTTGACAGAGAGTTGATGTTGTAATTACCGAAATTAAACTTTTCTTCCATAAGTTGGAATAGGTCCATTGTGTCATCTTTGACTCGTGTGCACAATTTGAGGTCAATCAGAGTTGATTTGATAGGTTTTGGCATCGATTATAGAAGTTGGAAATTCATTAGTTTCATTAGGCTTGAATTAGGGTGTGAATCATGCTGTTGAGGTTGTTTGATGTGATTTGAGGCTTCAACTAAGTTTGTATCATATTTTAGACTTGTTGTTAGGTTTGGATGAGGTATTGTGGGCCTTAGGTGAGTAGATTGAAAATGGATTGAAATTTGGAGTTAAAGGATTACTGAAGCTACTGTTATTCTGGTATCATTGCACTGCGGTGGGTTTGTCCGTAGGTGAGAGGGAGTCCCCGCAAAAGTGAAGGGGGTTTTGTTAGTAGGGACCGCATGCGCGATATGTTATCCTCATAAGCGGATGCGTAGGGGCGTTAAGGACATCACAAGAGCAGATATTTATGGGCTGGAGGAGGACCACAGGCATGGTCGGTGTGTAGAAGCGTGATCACATATGTGCTTTGTCGTCGGTAAAAGGGGATTCCCAGTGGCTTAGCGAAAGCACACCTGCGATGGAAATTCAGAAGGTGCGGCGCCGCAGATTTGGCTGAAGGATCGTAGGTGTGAGATCGCTGGGCAGAAAATGGTGAGTTTGAGGATTTAATTTCATTCTTCATCTTTTGACTTAGAGAGCTCGGTTTGTGGCAATTTTTAGAGAGATTTTTAAGTGAATTTGTAAAACCTCATAGATCAAATTTTAGGAATTTAAAAGGCGATTTAAGGTTGGATTTGAATAACTTTAGTATGGTTAGACTTCTTATTGAATAGGTGTTCGGATTTTATAAGTTTGGTCTGATTTCGAAATGCAGGATTAAGGTCAACTCTTTTAGTTCTAAGGGATGAATCCCTAAAATATGTGCTATGTGGTTGGTATTAAGGTGATACACATGCTAGGTAACGGGCGTGTGATCTAACTCGATTATTTTCGTGATTCTATGTAATAGTCAACCCTTATTGTTATCCATGTAATCCCTATGTGTTAGAGTAATTGAGTTGCAATCTATGTTAGAAATTATGTTTAGGGTATATGCATATTTTTTTAGGACTCGCTGAGGGCATTTCTGTTATTGAATTATTTGCTTAAATTGCTATGTTATACTCAGTGACATTCATATTTTGCATATCATATCTTAGTCTTTGTTGTCGTTTATTGTTACATCATATTATCATTGTTTGGGTTGATTGGCATGAGATTTGTAAGCCTGAGAGACTAGAGAGATTGATGACTGGGTTGAGGCCTAAGGGCCGGATTATGAGTGATATTGATTGGATCGAGATGCACGCCGCATAGGTTTTTATTGGTTTATGATGGGATTGGCATGCACGTCGTAGCAGGTAATATTAATTCATGATAGGATCGGATTACAAACTGCATCAGGTTTTATTAGCGCTTGGCTGGATCTGCCCCTCCGAGGTCTGACATACCAATAGTGAATGCAGGTACCGTACACTGTTGAGTGATTGAGTATGATAAGTGAGAGTTGTGACAATCAAAGTGATTACTCTGAGAGTTTGAGTACATAAGTTATCACTTTGATGCATTACACGTGACATGCACATTTAACATGTAGATATAGTAATGTAACATTCCTCACATCAGTCATACTTGGCATATTTTATTAGTGTTGAGCTTAAATTTCTAAACTTGCAAGCATGTTTACATTTTTGTACTGTGTACAAACAAATTATGAGATTTCTTTGAGTTATTACTGTCATTTTGTAGTCATATTTGTACTGTTATTATCTTAATTTGGACTGTACCTTTCTGAGATCGTCACTGCTCTTAGCCCAGGTTAGTCATGTTACTAATTAAGTACATTAAATCAATTGTATTGGTGGCTAACGGGCCGGGTTGACTCGGAACCGGACCGGCCCAGACTAGTTAAAACCTGAACCGGACATGCCCAGTTCATAAGGGGATAGGTGGGGGGGGTATAAAGGGGTTTGTATCGTTTACAATTTCTAATGGTTAACCGGACCTGGTAAACCCGGTCCGGATGACAATACACGTACCCGGTTTGACCGGCCCGGAATAACGGCTATAATTTTTTTTGTTTTTTTAATTTTTGGCATGTGTGGGTCCTATTAACCGTTGGCAATGGTAAGAAATTGAACTGATCCGTTAGCCAACGGATAAATTCAAAAAATAGCCATTTTTAAAAATATTTTTAACCCTTTTTGATTTTACAAAAATATCGTTCTCTAAAACTATAAATACCCCCCTATTTTCTTCATTTCTCACTCAAATCTCATTTCTCTATTTCAATTTCTCTCATTCTCTTATTCTCCAATTCAATACTTCAAGTATTCAATTCATCCTTTCATCTTCTAATTTTATATCTTTTCTTGAATTTAATTTATCGTGTTTTATTCATTCAGGTTTTGAAGTTTATACATTTGGACTTCAAGTTGAAATACTTTCTTGACGTTTGATCGTGGTAACATCGGAATTGCGTAATCAAGTGCTCAATTTATTGTCCAATTCGGTGCACTCCCTCCAACTCTTTCTCTTATTTAATATTTTAATTGCATATTTATTTTGTGCTTATACTTTCATTTTTACAATATGTTTAATGCTACTAAAAGAGCATGTAGAAAAGTTACTAGTAGGGAAAATAAAAAAAGAGGTAGTTCTCCAGCATCTGGTAGTAATAGTACCCCAATTTCTATTGTTCCCGAAACATCGCCTAATGATAATATAGATTATGAACAATTACAAGAAGATAATTGAGTAGAAGATACTGAATTAGGAATGGAAGATGAGATACCAGCTACACCTACTAGTGCTGGAGTTGGTAGTGTTGGAGTTGCTACAAGGGGTGGTGGTTGTGGAAAAAGTAGTAGACCGCTTGTGGCTCCGACTACTAATCGTAGAAAAAGAAATAAGGTTTGGAAATTTTTAAAATAATTGAAGGTACTGATAGAGTTAGATGCAAACTTTGTAAAGATAATTTTAAATATTTGATTGGAGGAAATTTAGGGGTAACTAGAACGCTTAGTATACATATGAGAATTTCACATCCCATAGAATGGGGCTCTGATAGTGATGAAAATCGAGAAACTATTAACCCTACTACTGGAGGATTAATTAAATATGATAAAATGGACGATCCTGAGGAGTTAGCAAAAATGAATACTTTAGGTTGTCTACCTTTTTCTTTTGCTACTTTGTCATATCTTATTATATATATATATATATATATATATATATATATATATATATATATATATATATATATATATATATATATATATATTCAAAGGATTTACAATGCTTTATTTAAAGGTATCCCGAGAAGTACTTGTAGAGTGATATCTTTAGACTTCATGGACAATATCAAACAGATTTACGTTGTTTATTTTGCCACCTTCCTTGTAGAGTTTGTCTAACTTTTGATATTGGCCATGCTGTTAATAGAAATGATTATTTGACAATTACATGACATTGGATAGATGATAGTACTTGTATGAAAAAAGTATTATTGCTTTTAAATATGATGAAGATCAGAGTCATACTTCTGTGTTTATAAGTATTACTATATTTGAAGTTGCTGAATTTTATAATCTAAACACAAATGTATTTTGTATGTCTTTTTTTTTTTGGACGGCAACCGGCGGCATTTGTAGGTTTTTTTGGCAATCCACTAGGCAAGCGCCTAGGGATCGAATTTAATAATATTTCAAAAAAAAAATTACAACAATTAGGAAAAGTAAAATAAGGGGTAGCACCGGTGTTGTTATCCATATAACAACCAGGGTAAACCTTATCCTATTAATCCTATTGAGGCAAATAAAAGCCTCACCTACTAGCAAGCATGTAAAAAGGAAGAACTAGCAAGAACTAAGAATGTCTTGATCATCACAGAGTTTATAACGTACGATGTAATGATATTACAAATTATAAGACTAATGAGATGGTAAAATAAAGTGATGAAGAAACCACCATGGTGGTCTCTTTTCTCTATATTTGTGAATACTTCCATTTGTAGATTGTTGTCTTCCTCCAAAAATATTTCCAAAAATACTTCAAAATTCATGGTTTTTTGATCAAGCGATTGGACTTTATAGATATTGTTTGATTGAGCTGTTTTTGTTTTGCATTTCTCATTGGGGGTCTCCATATAATTGCGTCTTCAATCACCATGTCGTCCCAACTTCTATTCCTTGCACGCGACTTGTTACTTCTTTCACTATGCATTGGTTACAAATCACCATTTTTTAAAGCGTCGGCCCGACATTTCTTTATGATATCCTCTTCCTCCCCTTGTGTATGTCTTTTGACAATGATTCTAGCAATAATGCCGAAATTTCAATATTAAAAATGTATTTGAAACCACTAGTTGTTAAACTTGGCCTTGATTTATTTTCAAATGAGATTACTCATGTTAGAAGAACAGTTGGTGTTATTCAAAGAAATAACAGACTATCTAGAATAAAAGAATTTAAGAATATGTGTGTCCAGTATAACCATAAACCTAGATTCATGCCAGACGAAATTGTTACTCGATGGAATTATACATATATATTTTTAAAATATTGCTACAAAATAGATTCCTTATAACTGAAGTTGTTAATGCGCATTGTACTGATCCAAGGCGTATGTAAACAAGTGATACTTGGGAGGTCATTAATGGCATTGTTAAATTTTTACATAAATTTTATACAGCTACTGTTGAGCTTTCTGGAGCATATTACCCAAATGTTACTATAGCTTTAGTACATATATCTAAGATTTCTTTTCTACTATCTGATATAAGAAGAAAGAAAAATATAAGGATGTTGTTGAAAAAATGCAAGCAAAAGTAAAAAAATATTTCTTTCCAATTCTTCCGATTTATTTAAATGGTGCAGTTTTAAATCCTTCTATTAAAATGTCTGATTGTTACCAATTAATGAATGCTTTATATACTTATATGGAGATCGGAGAAACTGAAATCCCAACTTTATATGTCTCTATGAACAAGCTAAATGAATATTTAAAATAATTATATAATTATTATGCAAATGAATGTGATGATGATGCTCGTGATGTAGGCAATATTAATCCCACTATGCAATGTAGCACTTCTGCTATTGTGGGTGATGAAGAAGGTCGTGATAGTTTTAATATTTTTTCTAAATTTTCTAACACTCAAACCAGTAGTAGGAACATTGATGAATTTTTATTCTACTTGCAGAAGAAAAAAGAACCTCGCACAAAGGAATTTTCACATTTGGCATGGTGACATGAAAATGAAAAGAAATTTCCTGTTCTTTTCGCTATGGCTCAGGACGTGCTGAACGTGCCAATTCTACTGTTGCATCGGAGAGTGCATTTAGCCAAACAAGACAACAACTTGGAGACACCTGCCACTCAGTGGGAAGCAATAATTTGGAAGTTTTAGTATATTTCAGAGATTGAATTATAACGGAACAAAGAAATCAAAGAAAGGAAGATGTTGATAGCCCAGAAGACGAGGAACATGGAGATATATTAACAAATGAAAACCCATTCGAATTTAACACTTTAGAAGAAGGTCAATCGGTTAATATTGGTAATGATGAACTTATTAAGGAGATGCAAAACATTTGAATTTACTACTTTTCTTGTTGAAAACAAATGTAAACCTTTCTGTAAGTATGAAACTTTAAATTAAGATATAAAAGTAGCACTTGCAATAGGTGCATTTTTTACCATCTTACTTGCATTCTTTATGTTAGTACTTTGTATTAATATAAGTCACAATATTTATAATGAACCCGACCTGGCCCAGCCCCCTCAACCCGTAACCCGTACGGTTTAATTTTTATCCGTATGAATCCGAACCCGTAAAATCCGTTAATGTACAACCCGAAACCGGCCCGGCCGGGAACCCCTAGGGGCCCAAAAAAAGTTGAAATCGCCTATCCTGGTCTGATAGGCCCGTTTAACACCTTTAATAAATTGTACTCATACTACACTCTACGCTTTGTGTGCAGATCTAGGTACATCTGGACCCTGTGGTTGCTAGACTTGGAGCATTATCTGCTTGGGGACTTTTGAGGTAGCTGCTTGACGTCCACAGACCTCGACACTCCTTCTTTTCAGTTTATTTAGCATTATTCTATCTTTCTAGACATTTGTATAAAAGTTTTTGACTTTATATACATTTAATAGCTCATGTACTCGTGATACCTGAATTTTTAAAATTTTGTATTTGAGATGCAGTTATCCTTATCAGTTATTATGCGATTTTCACTGTTAAACTTACTTCATCGTACTTTTAATTTGAAATGCATGGTTATTTGTAATTGTCGGCTTGCATATTACTATGATAGGCGCCATCACGACATATTGAGATTTAGGTAGTGACATCTTGATTTCAAATCTTTTGACTGCTCCATAAATATATATATTAATATATATATATATATATATATATATATATATATATATATATATATATATATATATATATATATATATATATATATATATATATATATATATATATATATATATATATATATATATAGCAACTTTAACATCCAATTGCTCAATCTCCAAATCTAGACTTACACTTGAGCATAGAACTATATGAATGAATGACATCTTCACAACTAGAGAGAATATCTCACTAAAATCAACTCCATTTTTTATGACTAAATCCCTTTGAAACCAATCTAACCTTGTACCGTGGAATTGGGTTTCCATCGTCATGTTTTACCCTGAAACACAACGTATTTTTCAAAGCTTTTCTATCTTTAGTTAGCTTAAGCAAATCAAAGGTATGATTATTATATAAAGATTTCATTTAATCTTCCATAACATCAAATCCACTTCTCTTTTTCTTTGCTATCCATGGCCTCTTCAAAATTGTTATGTTCTCCGGCATTAGTCAAGAGTACATACTCAGTAGGAGGATAACAAGATGAAGGTATTTTCTCTCTAGTAGATCGTCTCAGAGAACTCTCTAGAGCAGCAATAGTAGTTGGTTCTTGGCCAAACACATCACCTTGCAGTGGAGCATCAACAACATCATGTTGGTTATTATAAACATGATCACCACCTTCCTTATCAACTTGATTATCATCAGTTTGAATATTTTCTTTAGGTGAAATAGTTAGAGGAACTGGACAACTAAGCTCTCATTGCTGTGAATCAACCTTCTCACCCTTGTCAAAATCTTTTACTATCTGATTTTCAAATAACACAATTTCACGGCTTCTAAAAGGTTTTCTCAATTGGATCACAGAAATGACAACCAAATTCATCTTGATCATAATCAATAAAGATACATTGCACAGTTTTAACATCCAGCTTTGACCTCTCATCCTTAGGAATATGCACAATACCAAAGCAAAATCTGTCAAGTACATTACCATCCAAAGAAACAACGGGAGACAAATTGATAACATAAGGATTATTAAGTGTTTATGCCTAAAAGGAGTTTGGAAACTTAGCATCTGAAAGCAAACATCTAACCCTCTCCACTAAAGTTTTGTTCATCCTCTCTACTAAACTATTTAATGGAGTCTTTGGAGGAGTTTTCTAATCTCGAATACCCTACAATCAGAAAAAACTATCAAAAGGACCAATATACTAACCACTATTGTTTGAGCGGATATATTTGTAACGACATGGGAGGTCATTTCGAGATTTGTAGCCCGATTCCCCCATCTTCCGATCCTTTTGTGTTCTACCATTATTATATAACTTATCGGGTTAGTTGGTTCGGTTCCAGAGATATTTAAAAGTGAACTGAGACACTTAGTCTCATAATTGAAAGCTAAAGTCTGAATAGTTGGCCGAATGTTGACTTATGTGTAAATGACCTCGGATTTGAATTTTGATACTTCATTTAGCTCCTTTGGGTAATTTTAGACTTAGGAGTGTCCGGATTGCAACATGAAGATCCGTAGTAGAATTAGGCTTAAAATGGAGAAGGTTGAAATTTTGGAAATTTTAACCAGGGGTGAAACTTTTGATATCGAAGTCGGATTGAATTTTCAAAAGTTGGAGTAGGTTTATGGTATCATTATTGACTTGTGTGCAAAATTTGAGATTAATAGGACGTAATTTGATATGTTTTGGTGTCGTTTGTAGAATTTGAAAATTTCACAGTTCATTAGGCTTGAATTGGGGTGCGATTCGTGTTTTGCAGTTATTTGAGGTGTTTTAAAAAGCCCAACTAAGTTCATACGAGGTGTTAAGACTTGTTGGTATGTTTGGTTGATTTCTCAAAGGCTCGAGTTGATTTTGGACGATTTTTGGAATGAGGTTTAAAGTTGAAGAGTTGCAACTGCTAGTTTAATTCCACCTGTGGAGTGGGAACCGCAAATGCAAGCAAAAAGACAAAGGTTCGCAATTTTCTTCATTTTAAAACATTTTGAGCTTGGTCTAAGGTGATTTCGGAGAGGGTCTTCGAGAGGATTCTTGACGTATGTCCCTTGTGCTTGTTTTTGGTCAATAATCTTGAATCCTCATTGATTTTCCCACCTAGTTTGTGTGTGTGGTTTAGGTGTAATTTAAGGGTTTAAGGCTAGGGATTTGGAAATTTAGTTTGGGGGATTTAGATGATCATTAGGTGTTAGATTTTGATAAAAATTGTATGCTTAGACTCGTGGTTAGATGGGCTTTCGGACTTTGTTTATTTTTGTCGGATTTTAAAAGGTGGACCCAAGGGCCGTCTTGGAGCAAATTTTACATTTTTGAGTTTAGATTATTGTGCTACTTGTGGCTAGATTTGGAATGTTTGGAGGCTGATTTGAGAGGCAGATGCGTGTTGGAGCAGAGTTTTGCTCGGATTGAGGTAAGTAACACTTCTAAATTTGGTTCAAACCCTAAATTATGTGTTATGTGATTGGTATTGAGGTGACGCACAAGCCAAGTGATGGGCGTGGGGCCTACACCATTATTATTGACCTGACATGTTCCATGGCACTGTATAGTGGTTATACTTATTGATACATGTGTTATCATCATGTGATAAAGTAATTGAGTCATAAATCATACTAGAGATCATGGTTAGGTTGTATGCTGGTACTGTTAGGACCTGTAGTAGGCAAATTCTTGATGCTGTCTTACTAATTTCGTTGATATTCTGTACTCAGTCATACCCATTCATTTCACATCATTTCTCAATTAATTTTGTTATTTATTGATTCATCATATCATTGTTTTTGGTCTAGTTTCATGACATTGTGAGCTCGTGAGAGAGACTGGAGAGATAGATGATTTAGTGAGGCCGAGAGCCTGATTACAAGTGACATTTATGGATTCGTGTTTTAGGCCACAACGTTTATACTTATATATGATAGCCCTTGGGCTTAAAGAGCCCCTCCGGAGTCAGCACACACAGTGAGTGCGGTTGGTATTATTGAGAGATGGATATTCCACGGACATGGATCTTGTTTGAAGCATTACATAACTAGAGATGGATCTTCTCCACGGGCTAGATTGGCCCTACTCGGTACTAGGTGACCCATGGTTAGTGATGTATATATTCTAGGATGGATATTTCCTGGGACATATGGACCATATACAATTATCGAGTGATTGAGAATTTGAGAGTGTGAGCATATGAGGTTGTTGATACCTATGAATTATACATGTTTTATACCTCTTCTTACCAGAGCTTTGTGCATAAATTTCTCTAGACTAGTCCTAAATTGCATACAAGTTGCGCTTGATTGTAGGTTTGAGTGACTAGATGATATATGTCACAAATCGGCTCAAAAGAGGAGCGAAACCTACCAAGCGTCAAAGGATAATTGAAAGTGGGAAAAATGTAACCTGCGCGAGCTGCAATGTTCTAATGTGCGGCCGCGAAGGAGAGTTCTACAAGCTGCCAAGTCAAGCCTGACCTATGCGGTCCGCCCTGCTTTGCCACGCGGCCGCGTAGGAAAGTTGAGAGAGTCGCCAAAAGTGAAGAAGCTCCTCACAGACCGCATCCATTTCCCCACGGTACGCACCGATGAGAGATTAGAGGCTCAGGAATTCAAGGCACAGTCCCACAAAGCTGCACACCAAAGGAGTACTGTCCGCGTTGGTGAAAGTTCACAGAGTCAACAATTGGACAAGTTCTACAGTACGACCAAGCATCATTTTTATGCCGTCCGCATAATTCAACCTGTGCGGCTGCACACCATTTCCACGCGGTCCGCTTGAGTCAACATATGCGGATGCGTGGCATTTCTATGCGGTCCGCATCTACAAGTCCTGAAGTACAGATTTGAAGACCTTATTCCCTATGCGGCTGCATTCCATTTCTATGCGGTCCGCACCAGATCCTCAGGGTATTTTTGTTCGGTTTTTCCCGTATAGTATAAATAGAACACATTACTTTTTTAGGTCAAGTTTGGCAATCTGTTTTAGCAACTGAACACGAGACACTTTGTATTAGCCTACTTTAGGAAATTTTCTTTTGTAATTAACATGGATTTAAGTAGATTAAGCTTGTAGTTAATGATTATCTTAATTTCTTCTAGTATTTCTTCTATTTCTACTTCTTCCATGTCTAGTTAAACCTATTATCCATGGTTCTGGCTCATGGGTGTTTTTGCTTAATGCTTGGATGATGTTGGGAGTTTGGTATTTGGGTTGATTGTACGAGTTTCACTTAGATTTGGTGGTTGCAAACACTAAGTCTAGCTTAGTGGATCTTGACTCTTCTTGAGAAAGAGAGTCTATGGCCTCACAATTAACCCAACAAGGATTTGGGATGGACCTATGAGAAAGGTAGTCCCAAGTAACGAGTTAAACCTCGAGAGAGTAATTACCCCACTTGAACATTAAAGTTGCTGGGTAAAATTAGCCTACCCAATTGGTCTCGAGAGAGTCAATTGGGCAAAATCACCCTCTCTACAGAGAGGTATGAGAGTGAGTACTAAAGTGTAACGGTTATCCATAATTCCTTTAATTATCATCCTTGTGTTAGAATTCTATACCCGTTAATTAGCCATATATGTGAGCGTCATGACCCTCGTGCTTTTCTCTTATTGCATCCAACTAGCATCATTGCATAGCATAATTTAGTTTACGTTACTAGTTGATAAATTTAGTTGTTAAACGAAAGAAAAAACCAAAAATAATAGAAGATTAAATAGAAGCTCAAACGCATTTCTAGGCTTAGGAAATACTGTAACTCTAATTTGAAGCTCTTTGTGGAAAAATTGACCCCGATACCACTATTGTGTTTTAAGTAGTGCGCCCACTCTTTCTTAGGATTGAGTCCCCACTGATCAGCTGTCAGCATGGTGCATCACATATAGCATGTGCATTACCATGTAGAAGTAGAAGAGTTATAATCTTCATAACATTCAGATTTGATCTATTTTACTATTTTGCGTTATCAGTTGAACTTGGAAGCATGCATACGTTTCTACATTGTTATTTCTGCCTTGAACTGTGCTGGTCAAGTTCATCACTAACTTTCAGTCCAAAGGGTGCATATGTTACTTATTAAGTTGGCTGTACTCATGTTACACCATGCACCTCGTGTGTAGAACTAGATGCTTCCGGTCACGACGATTACTGATTGATGAGTCGGGATTTTTGGAGACTATCAAGGTAATTGCATGGTATTTACAGGCCTTGAATCTTTTTCATTATTTTATTTGTATTTCAATTCTTATTCCTTAGACTTTTTATTAGACTATAATGCGGTTTAGATGCTCATGCACTCGCTGACACCCCGATTTTGGGATAGATTGCATTGTGTCATCACGACGGTTGGTTTTGGGTTGTGGCAAGTTTGTATTAGAGCGTAGGTTATATAGGCCTCACAAGTCATAAGCAGGCTTAGTAGATTCTTGCGGATTGGTACAGAGACGTCTTTACTTATCGAGAGGCTGCCAAACTCCTAGGAAACTTCACATTCTTGAATTCTTGTCGTGCAATTCTATTGATTCTTGCAACTGAACTTCCGTATTTTGTTCTCTCACAGATGGTGAGGACAAGCACAACTAGGTAGGATGGACAACCACCATTACATTCATGTAGGTCCGCGAGAGGCCGAGGTCATGGTAGAGGCTGGGATAGGGGCAGAGGTGCAACTCATACAACAGCTTGGGCGGCACTTACAGACCCACCAATTTCCCCAATCCTAGAGCAAGTCCCAGTTGCGTAGCTAGTGGGGCCAGCTCAGGAACCAGTTGTGCCTGTTGTGATTACATGCCATCAGGAGGCCGTAGATCAGATTTTGACCGTGTGCAGTAGTCTTGATCAGACGGCCTCTGTTCCAATCATAGAAGCCACTTCTTAGGCTGGGGAGGTGTTCAAATTCCCATCGCCCGTACACCAGAGCAGGTGATGTTAGGACTCCAAACACAAGGGAACCCACCAGCCCATCCTGTTGCAGCTGCTCAGGCCCATGAAGTTCCTGCTATAACTGAGGATTAGCAAAAGTGACTAGAGAGGTTTGGGAGACTCCAACCTCTATTTTTAGCGGGACAGAGTCGGAGGTCTCATGGCTTTTTGGAAAAGTGTCAGTGGACTCTTCGTATGGCCGATAGTCTAAGAACCAGTGGGTTTGCATTCACTAATTTTCAGTTTTCTAGGGATTCCTTTAGTTGGTGGGAGGCTCATGAGAGGCGCAGAGTAGTCGGTGAAGCACCACTTATATGGAAGGATTTCTAAGTTCTCTTCTTGGAGAAGTTCGTACCGCAGTCTCGTAGTGAGGAGTTGCATAGATAGTTTGAGCACTTATGTCAGGAAGATATTTTTGTGACATAGTATGAGATGATATTTTCTAAGTTGGCTCGTCACGTAGTTTGGTTGGTTCCCTCTGATAGGGAGAGGATTAGGAGGTTCACTTCTGACATTACATATCATCTACAATTCTTATGACTCGAGAGGGGGTATCTGGTGCTACTTTTGATGAGATAGTCAATATTGCTTTGTTGATTGAGATGGACCGTTGTCAGGAGTGAGTAGAGAGTGAGGCTAAGACGCCTCATGGACCGGGTGGTTTCAGTAGTGTTCCTTCTAAGGTTAGCTCCACCACGGTAGGGGTCATCCTTATAGGCATGCTCAGACGTCTCGTCCAGTTCATCGTAGTGCATCATTCAGCCATGGTTCATATAGTACTCATCAGGGCTAGTCATCTCTTGGTGCCCTTCCAACTTAAAGTTCATCTCATGCACCTTCAGTTTAGGGTTCGTTGGCACCGAGTTCTTCCAGATAGAATTCTGGTGCTCAAGACTCCCTTTAGTTCCCATCTCCTTTCGCAAGGTAGGGTTGTTGAGTGTAGAGATATGGGTCATATCAAAAGGAATTGTCCACGCCTTTTAGGAGGTCAGCCTACCACTTCAGTACCAGCTACATCACCCCCCCCCCCCCACGTAGAAAGCTTAGGGTGGAGCACAATCAGCTAGGGTCACCCTAGAGAGGGAGGTCGATCATGTGGTGGTTAGGGCCCGATTCTATGTTATTCCTTTCAAACCAGATGCTATTGCTTCATATGCAGTGATCAGAGGTATTGTCTCAGTTTTCCACATGAATGCCTCTATTTTATTTGACCCCGGATCCACTTATTTATATGTCTCATCATATTTTGCACATTTTATAGATATGCCCCATGATTCCTTAGTTTCATCTATTCATGTCTCTATGCTTGTGGGCGATACTATTATTGTGGAATGTGTGTAGTGGTCATGTGTAGTAACTATTGGGAGTTTGGAAACGAGATTTTATATCTTGCTACTTAGTATGGTCGATTTTGACGTGATCTTAGGTATGGGTTGGTTGTCTCCATATCATGTTATTTTGGATTATCAAGCCAAGACCATGTTGTTGGCGATGCCGAGGTTGCCGAGGATTGAGTGGAGAGGTTCGCTAGACTATATTCCCAGTAGAGTGATTTCATAGTTGAAGGCCCAGCGGATGGTTGGGAAACATTTTTATATTTTTTGGCCTTTGTGAGGCATGTTAATGCTTATAATCAAACTATTTATTATATTCCAGTGGTGCGGAGTTTTTGAACGTGTTTTCTATGTACCTGCCAGGCACATCATCCAACATGGATATTAACTTTGGTGTTGACTTGGTACCGGACACTCATCCTATTTCTATTCTACCATACTGCATGGCACTGGCTGAGTTGAAGGACTTGGAGGAGTAGCTTCAGAAACCTCCTTTATAAGGGGTTTATTAGGCCAAGTGTGTCTCATTGGGGTGCACCAGTACTGTTTGTAAAGAAGAAAGGTTTGTAGCTTGAGCATGTGCATTGATTATAGGCAATCGAACAAAGTCACAATCAAGAACAAATATTCTTTGCCGCATATTGATGATCTGTTTGCCCAGCTTCAGGGAGAGAGTGTTCTCTAGAATTGATTTTAGGTCTAGGTATCACCAGTTGAAGATTCGAAACTCAGATATTCTAAAAACTGCTTCCAGGACTCGTTATGATCATTATAAGTTCCTTGTGATGTCTTTCGGACTGGCCAATGCCCCAACATTCATGCATCTGATGAACATTGTGTTTCAACCTTATCTTGACTCGTTTGTTTTTGTTCATTGATGATATCTTGGTGTACTCTCGTAGCTAGAAGGAGAATGCCCAGCATTTGAGGATCGTGTTGCAGCACTTGAGGGAGGAGAAGCTTTATGCTATGTTCTCCAAGTGTGAGTTTTGGCTCATCTCATTGGCATTCTTGGGGCACGTGGTGTCCAATGAAGGTATCAAGTGGATATAAAGAATATTGAGGCATTGCAAAGTTGTCCAAGACCGTCCTCAACTATGGAGATCCGGAGCTTTCTCGGCTCGGCCGGTTATTCTCATTCTTTTGTAGAGGGTTTCCCGTCTATTACATCACCCTTGACCAAATTGACCTAAAAAGGTGCTCCTTTCAAGTGGTCGGATGAGTGCAAGTAGAGCTTTTAGAAGCTCAAGATTGCCTTGACCACAAGTTCAGTTCTAGTTCTACCATCAGCTTCAGGTTCTTACATAATATATTGTGATGCTTCTCAGATCAATATTGGGTGTGTCTAGATGCAGGATTGTAGAGTGATTGCTTATTATTCGCATCAGTTAAAGGCTTATGAAAAGAACTACTATGTTCGTGATTTGGAGTTAGCTTCCATCGTTCATGCATTGAAGATTTGGAGGCACTATGTATACATTGCGTCTTGTGAAGTGTTTATGGATCATCGGAGCCTCCAGCACTTGTTCAAACAGAAGGATCTAAATTTGAGGCAGCGAACATGGTTGGAGCTGTTAAAGGACTATGATATTACCACTCTGTATCACCTCGAGAAGTCCAATGTGATGGTTGATTCCTTGAGTAGAAAGGCGGTAGGTATGGGTAGTCTTGCATTCATTCCCATTGGTGAGAGACCTCTTGCACTTGATATTCAGGCCTTGGTCAACAAGTTTATGATATAAGATGTTTCAGAGTGTAATCAGGTTCTAGCATGTTTGGTTTCTCGGTCTTCCTTATTTGATCTCATTAGAGAGCGACAATATGACGATCCTCATTTGCTTGTCCTCAAGGACATGTTCAGCACGATGATGCCAGATATGTGACTATCGAGGATGAAAGGGTGTTGAGCATGCTGGGCCGGATTTGTGTGCCCAATGTAGATGGTGTACGTGAGGTTATTCTTGATGAGGCCCACAGTTCCTGGTATTTGATCGGCGCAGACTCAATCCTAAGAAAGTGGGCGCGACTACTAATAACCCAATAGTTTATCAGGGTCAATAATTCCAGAGGGAGCTTCAGATTGGAGTTGATGTATTTGCTAGCCTAGAAATGCTTTTTTGTCTTCTAATTGATCTTCTTATCATTTTGGGTTTTCTTTTGTTATCAACAATTTACCAACTACTATTGTAAGCTTAAATTATGCTAAGTTATGAAACTAGCTGTATGCTATAAGAGAAAGGCACTAGGGTCATGACACTCACCTAAGTGGCTAATTAACGTGTATAAAATTCTAACATAAGGATGATAATTATGGGGAATATGGATAATTGTTGCACTTTAGTACTCACTCTCACACCTCTCGGTAGAGAGAGTGATTTTTCCCAATTGACTCTCTCGAGACCAATTGGGTAAGCTAATTTGCCCAAGCAACTTAAGGTTCAAGTAGGGTGATTACTTTCTCGAGGTTTAACCCGTTACTTGGGACCACCATTCTCATGGGTCCATCCTAAATCCTTGTTGGCTTGAATGTGAGGTCATAGACTCTCTTTCTCAAGAAGATTCAAGACCCACTAAGCTTGACTTAGTGTTTGCAACCACCAAATCTAAGCGAAAACATACAAACAGCCCAAATACCAAACACCTAATATCATCCAAGCATCAATCAAGAACACCCATTAATTACCCACACTAGGGTTGAGCCACAACCCTAGCTAATGCGTTTAGCTAGACATGGAAGAAATAGAACTAGCAGAAATACTAGAAGAAATTAACATAATCATTAACTACAAGATTAATCAACTTGAATCCACGCTAATTACAAGAGAAAATTGCCCAAAGAAGGCTACTATCGAGAGTCACGAGCTCAGCTGGTACGGAGAATGATAAAACTTGATCTAAAAAAGTAAAGTGTTCTATTTATACTACACAGAAAAAACCGGACAAAAATGCCCCTGAGGGTCTGTTGCGCACTGCATAGAAATGTCATGCGGCCGCATATGGCTTGTGGTCTTCAGAAGTGGCTTCTGGACTTGAGGATGCAGACCGCGTAGGAATGACAAGAGGCTCCATAGGTCATGTTATGCGGACCACGAGGAAATGGCATGCGGCCGAACAACTATAGTGATGCGGACCACTTGGAAATGGCATGCGGCCGCAGAGGAGGTTTTCCCAACTTGCTGGTTCTCTGAACTTCTCCCACGGGGACCGTACTATTTTGGTGTGCGGCCGTGTAGGCCTTTTTTCCTTGAGTTTCTGAACATCTAACCACTTGTCACTTCGGACCGCATGGAAATGGATGCGGTCCGCATGGGATTTCCTCTATTTTGGTCACTCTCTGAACTTCCTGCGCGGCCACATGGCAAAACAAGGTGGTATGCACAGATCAACCTTGACTTGGCCTTTTGCAAAACCATTCTGTGCGGTTGCACATCATAACAGTGCGGTCCGCAGAGATGGCCTTCTTCCCACTCTGAGTTATCTTTTGGCGCTTGGCAGGTTTCACTCCTCTTTTGAGCCGATTTGTGATATATATTATCTTATCGCTCAAACCTGCAATCAAAAGCACTTTGTAAGCAATTTAAGACTAATTTGAAGCAGTTTATGCACAAAGCTCAGGTAAGAAGGGGTATAAAACATGTATAATTCAAAGATATCAACTCCCCCAAACTTAAACCTTTGCTTGTCCTCAAGCAAATAAAAATGAGACCTATCCCTTAATAAAAAACACCCAGTAATTCCTGTTCTTCCTAAGATTACCTCAACGAGCCTCAGTTTGGACTAACAATTTCCCTCAATGAATATGTATCATTAACACATTTAAAACTTTGAACACTTGTGGATCAAGTGCGACACAAGAGCATCAAGGGTTGACACAACTCATCAAGCAACCTTCTCAAATACTTCGGTCATTGTGGAACCTAGACTCACGTATCCTCGACTTTCCCTAAGTGGACCTCACCTTTTAGAATAATTGCATGCAAATCGAGGTGAATGAACTCTCTCATCTCTCACAAAAAAACGCCCTAAGACCAGCATTAAACACCATATTCTTGCCCTTCATGTAAGTATCCACAAATGTAGGCTTCTCTCAACTCAAGATCTCATAGAGTTTTTTGGAGAGTCATTGTGAAGGCTTTTGGGTAAATGTGGGATATGATGTTATTCTAATGGTTTCAATCTTCCCTTTGGAACTTTATTTGATTCATTTTGGCACACTTTCTTGGCTCAACTGAATAATTCACTTCTTTCGGGGCTAAAGGGATGCAATATCGCTCTTTCTTTTGCAATTCAACACCTTTCTCCTTTTTGTATACTTTTCTACTCTTTTTTCACTTTTGTTGTCCTTTTGATTCCCTTTTTGATTGTTATTCTCTTTTTGTCTTTCTTTTTGTATCCTTTTCATTGCCTTCCTTTTCTTTTACTTTTCCACATTGATATCTTTCTTGTTTCTCTCCCCCAACCTGTCATTTTCCATAACTCAAGGGAAGATTTGGGTGCCAAGAAAAGGTCAAATTGAGAACGGGTATAGGCTTGTAATTTGGTTCATGAAAGAATAAGGTTCGAGGCTCAAAAGTGGTGAACTAGGGATCATTTGATTGGTAGGTCATGAAATTGTTCAATTTTGCACTTTTACATCAAGGATAGCCTAAGATCATTTCTCAAGTCAAGTTCCACCTATTATTTCACCTCAACAAACATTCGGGGAAAGTTCTAGGCCATCGACATGGTACTTGGGCCCAACACATTGAATTCTCAACACACACGTTCAAGGCTTGCCAAAAAATGGAGTAGAGGGCCCACAACGACCTTAGATATGATTCAAGTGCACAACGGCCCAACATGACCATATGATGATTGTTTGGTCAACACAAGAGTCTCAAGGTCATGACTTTCACCATCCTAAACACAACTTAATGTCTTTGACCATAGATTAAAGGAAAATGTGCTAGGCCCAAGTGAAGCTTTGCTTAAGGTACCCTTAACAACAAAAACTTGGAAATCAAAAGAAAAATCAAAAACTAACTCAACCCTTAAGAAAGTTGTCACACTATTTATCATTGGGAAGAGCCACCCGGCTTTCACAACATTCTACCCTTGGAAAGAACCGTGGCATTAAGAAAATAAAGGACTTATTGCCAACGCCAAAACAAAACCAAAAAGAGGCTACAAACCTAACTTTGTAACTAAAATGAAAAATTTTAACGAAAATAACGAAAATAGAAAGAAATCTCAAATGAAACCCAAATGAATATGTACATAGGGGAAGTAGAATATACAGCTAAGGGAGTTCAGAATCAAATGTTATATACAAATCAACTAGAATTACAAATGTACTAAAAGTAATGAATATATACAATCATCCAAATATTAACAAAAAGTTGGGCCACACCCACACGAATAAGATCTAGCATTGTCCCCAATGCTAACTACCAAATAAATCATCAAAATAAAGCAAAGGATATAGAAGTGGCTCCTCAAGCCTCATCAGCTGCTCTGTGCTGGTCAATGGCTCCCGTGTTCTCTGTAATGGCCGGGACCTCAGACCGGTCCTTAGCCTGTTGCTGTGGTGCTATGAGGACATCCGGTGCCTGCTTCTAAACTGGCTCAACTACTGCTAGGGCTGGAGGAGGCTCAATATCTGTAGTGCTGGACTGCCCTCCTGAACTGGAGCCACTGCTATCACTACTCCATCAATCCTGGGGAGCTTTCTCTTCTTCCTCGACCTCTTCTCCTCTTTTGGCTGTACATCCGATGGCTCCACAGACGCCTCAGCAAACAATAAGTCAAGTGGTAGCTGATCCGCTACAACCTTTTCTACCTGTACCTGCAACTTTTCCACCGTCTCCTTGGAGGTCTTCGTCTTTGGCAACTTCATGTGCTCCTTAGCCAAATCTTTGAGAGCTTTGCTATGCTCCCCAACTACCTTTGCCAAATTTTCCTACTCCACTATCATCTTTTCCTTGTTGGCCAGGATATTCTTCAAGGTCTCATCAATGGAGGAAGGCACCTCAATAGTCAAAGGGGCTCTCTCTGCCTGAACTACAGCGGTCAGTGTGAACAACTTGGATGTCGCAGCCGACATCCAGGTGTTCAAACTAGCAAGTGTGTGCGTGAGCAGGTTGGTAGTGAATCTGTGAGTCTTTTGACACCGGGATCACTTGGTCATCTGTCATAGTAGGAGGAGCTGTGGATGGGCCTGAAGGAATTGTCTAAGTATTGGGTTGCTCAACGGCAGCATGCTCTTCGGACTGGCCAGCTGCGGATGAAGTAGAGGCATGACTCTTCTTAGATCCCTTAGGGTTGTCCGGACCCTGTTGATCATACCAAGAATACGGGCTCACCGGATGCACCATGATGTCATATTTCTTCCTTTTCATTTTCATCTCCCGGAAGTATAGCGTCAATGTGTTGGGGAAGGGGTAGTTAGTCTTTGTCTCATTCCCCATATGGGAGATCACCCGAGACATGATGTTGTCGAAATTTAATGGAAAACCCGCCATGATAGAGGCAACAAGAACAGCCGATCAACAGGAATAGAGTGATCATGTGTGGTCGGGTCTAGTCGATTGCACACAAAGGTCAACCACCCTTTGGCTTCAAAATTGAGGGTGTTTATGTATATTTTCTCCTGTGCCTTCAACCACACAAGAACTGTACCTGGAGTAGCTAGAATCTCGGTTAACCTCTGGAAAACTTCTTCTTTCATTGCAAACTTATCTAATACTGAGACTCTTCTTCTTCCCCAAACCCCAGAAAGTCATTCAAGGATTGTACGTCAAAAACTACCCTCTTGTCACTTACCATTGTCGCTTTTGTATCTCGAACCACATGGTGAATATTTCTATAAAATTCTTTAACCATGTGTTCGTCTGCATTGTCAACCATTTCCTTAAAGAACCCCCAACCCTATCTCATGCAGAATTGAGCTTGTATGTGAGAGTTGTGAGGGAGTAAGTCGTCATCAATGAAACGCCGCTCCAAAATAAGATTTCTCTTTGTCCACCACTCGTTATACCAGTGGAAAGCCACCTCACTAATAAATATGTCCTCCCAAGCCTCCGTCTTCCTCGTTCTGTCAATCCCCACTACTTCAGGCTCTCCCCCATTAGCATACCCCGCACTCTCCCCTAATAATGAAGCTTTGGGAGAGGTCGAGTATTGGCTTCCCTCTTCGTCATCGGTCCCAAACTCATCAGACGAGCTCGAGACTATATTAACTGGATTCTTTGAAGTGTCCATGGATGGATCCTCTGGAGAAGAGGCCTCAGGTACGGGAACCTCTATTGACATATGGTTGGGAAGGGTTGTTATTCACTCCTAGTTGAATGAGTAGTCTCCTTATCGGCTGACCGAATGATCTTTGTCTTCTTCTTCAGTGTCTTCTTATCTTTCGGAGTGAGTTTCACTATTCTTCATACAGTTTTCCCTGGGAAGCACCACCCCTACCGGGTTGTTTGTTCGAGCCCCAACGCTGTATTAGTTTACCACCCCATTTCTGCACCATTGTCTTCAAAACACAGATGTGTGAGGTTGTTAGTAGAAACACAGAATGAGAAACAGACAGTTATAACATCAAATCACAATTGTAGGATTTAGGTTGCAGACAGGGGTCACAAGGACCGCACAAAAAGTCACGCGGTCCGCACATGCCAAATTGTTTCACAGTCAGTTCTCAGGAAGTACCTATGCGGACCGTAGTGTTTTGGATTGCGGTCGCATAGGATGGACGCGGACCGCCCAGAAATGGACGCGGTCCGCACAGGTTGAGCATAAAAATTTCACCTTCTCTGAACTTTGGCCATGTGGTCCGCACTGATTTGGACTGCGGCCGCACATATATGGTGACACGGACTGCACAAAAGTGAATGCGGTCTGCATAGATCAAACTTCAAAAATTCACCCTGTCTGAACTTCTGGGCACGCGGTCCGCATTGATTTGGATCGTGGCCATGTCAAACCCATGCGGATCGTAAAGATGTGGTCACGCGGACGCAATTAGAGGGTGTTAACATTGTCTATCACAAACACACACGGACCGCACAACAAAGTTGTGCGGCCGCATAGGGAAAATTAACTGGCAGGCTACATATGTTCATTTTAGTTCAAAATTCAACATTAAAGAGCATAAGTGTACCTACTGTGTTATTATCAGAAGATTAATAAATCCACTTTTCAACAAAATTACCCAAATACTAATCTAATCAGTCTATTAGGAAGAGGAAAGAAACTAAGAAGTTACACTAGTGGTATTTAAAGAAAGTAACAAAAATTTAACTATGAATTTAATTAGATGATGAAATGTCACCAGTTAATTGATGAGAGTGATGATCAGTGCACAATCTTGAGCGTATAAATAGTAGAAGTAAAGGTTCTGGTGAAAGATTTACGAAAGGAGTAAAAGGAGGCCCTAGGTCTCTATTTATAGACAACCGTGGGGCCCAGTTCTCACCTACATGCGTGGCCGCACAGAAATGACACGCGGTCCGTTCAAGATTTTTGCCCTTCAGGTCATGCACACAGCACACGCGGACCGCACGGATTTGTCATGCGGCCGCGTGAGAAGCTTCGGAGATTTGATGAATTTGGCCATTCCCATGCGGGCCGCACTGTTATGGATCGTGGCCGCGTGGGAATTTTATCAGAGAATTTGCCATTTCTGAGTCTTCCTATGTCGACTGCACAAAAATGCTATGCGGCCGCGTAGGGTCTTCTGAGTTTACACCTTCAATTACTGAAGCCCAGGCGGACCGCACTACTTTGTGGTGGGGCCGCGTGGGCGTTGTTCAGAGGCTGTTCATTTCTTACATTCTACCCTGCACTAGTTCAATAATATCCTTGCAACACTTCACAAACTATCAGCTTAAAAATCCTATTCTACAACAGAAAAATAAAGAAAAACAGAAGACGTGGGTTGCCTCCCAAGAAGCGCCTGATTTAATGTCGCGGCACGACACATGTTTCCATCATAGTCACTTCTAATGAATTAGCGCCACCACGTGGCTATCATCAAACTTTCCCAAATAATGTTTGACTCGATGCCCATTGACCCAGAATACCTCACCATTCTTGTTTTTGAGATCAATGGCACCGAAAAGAGTAACACCAACCACTTCAAAAGGACCACTCAACTTGGACAAAGCTTTCCCAGAAACAACCTTAACCGGGAATTGAAGAGAAGAACCATATCACCAACTTTGAATTCTTTCCCCCGTGCATACTTTTCATGGAGATACTTCATCTTATCCTTGTACAAGGACGAGCTGGGGTATGCATTAAACCGGAACTCATCAAGCTCATACAATTGTTCAACCAGAAGATTGGGCGCAACATCCCACTCTAAAGTCAACATATTCAAAGCCCACATCGCCTTGTGCTCTTATTCCACCGGAAGATGACATGCTTTCCGTAAAACCAACTGATATGGCGACATGCTAATCGGAGTCTTGAATGCTGTACAGTAAGCCCAAATAGCATCATCCAATTTCTTGGACCAATCGGTCCTATTTGCATTGACTGTCTTGGACAAAATACTCTTGATTTCCCGGTTTGATACTTCAACTTGGCCACTTGCTTGAGGATGATAGGGAGTGGTCACTTTGTGGCTTACCCCATACTTGGTAAGCAAATAATCGGAAGCGTTGTTGCAAAAATGAGAGCCAGTTTCACTAATTATGGCACGGGGTGTGCCAAACCTAATGAAAATGCTTTTCTTCAAGAAAGCCACTACACTACGAGCTTCATTGTTGGTTAAGGTGATGGCCTTAACCCATTTAGACATGTAATCCACAGCTACCAAAATGTAAGTGTTGCCACAAGAACTCAGGAGTGGTCCCATAAAATCGATCCCCCAAACATAAAAAATGTCTACCTCAAGAATTGTGTTAAGGGGCATCTCATCTTTTTTTGAAATCCCTCCGGCATGTTGACACTCATCACATCGTTTCACAAAATCACCGGCATCCTTGAACAATGAAGGCTAATAGAACCCACAACTCAACACTTTAGAGCCGTCCTCGCCCCACCATGATGGCCACCATAGGGCGAAGAGTGACAAGCTTCCACAATACTCAATTGCTCTTCTTCATTGACACGCCGGTGAATCACACCATTGGTGCAATTTTGAAAAGGTATGGCTCATCCCAATAGAAGTCCAAAGAATCCCTCTTGAGCTTCTTCCTTTTATTAGAAGAGAGCTCATACGGGACCACATCAGTAACCAAATAATTAGCAATGTCGGCAAAGCATGGCATGTCAAGCATAAAAACTGAGAGGAGTTGTTTGTCCAGAAAAGAATCATCTGTCTCAAGGCCATCCGAGGGCCTCCCTTCCTCGTCTAATCTAGACAAGTAGTCCGCCACTTGGTTCTCACTTCCTTTTCTATCAACGATCTCCAAATCAAATTCTTGTAGAAGAAGCACCCATATTATCAATCTTTCTTTTGAGTCCTTCTTAGTCATCAAGTACCTAAGGGCGGCATGATCGGTATGGATAATTACTTTGGCTTCCATAAGGTACGGGCGAAACTTCTCTATGGAAAATACAACGGAAAGCAATTCCTTCTCGGTGACTGTGTAATTTCTTTGCGCCTCATTCATCATCTAGCTAGCATAATACACCAGGTGGAATAACTTTTTGATTTTCTGGCCCAAGACCGCCCCCACCGCAACATCACTAGCGTCACACATGAGCTCAAAGGGTAAGCTACAATTTGGGTGCGATTATGATGGGTGTAGTCGTCAACTTTTGTTTAGAAGCTCGAAGTCCTCCATAAACTTGTCACCAAACACATGTTTTGTATCCTTTTTCAACAACTTACACAACGGGTTCACTACCTTAGAAAAGTCCTTAATGAATCTCCGGTAGAAACCCGCATGTCCTAGAAAACTCCTCACCCCTTTGAAAGAGTCAGGGAGAGGAAGCCTTAAGATCACCTCGATTTTTGCTTTGTCGACCTCGATCCCCCTTTTTGAAATTTTATGACCCAACAAAATTCCTTCTTCCACCATAAAGTGGTTTCTCCCAATTGAGCACCAAATTTGTTTCTTCACAATGGGCCAACCCACAATCAAGATTTCGCAAACATTCACCAAATAAGTCCTCGACCACACTAAAATCGTCCATGAAGACCTCCAATATGTCCTCCACCATACCGGTGAAGATTGCCATCATACATCTTTGAATGGCCGCTGGAGCATTGCATAGTCCAAATGGCATACGCTAGAATGCGAATGTGCCATACGGACATGTGAAGGTTGTCTTTTCTTGGTCCTCTGGGGCAATAAGAATCTGGTTATAGCCGGAATACCCATCTAGAAAACAATAGAATGCCCGGCCCGCCCGACGGTCAAGAATCTGATCCAAGAATGGCAAGGGAAAATGGACTTTTCTTGTAACCTTGTTTAGTTTTCGGTAGTCCATGCATCCCCTCCAACCTGTCAAAGTACAAGTCGGAATCAGATCATTATTATCGTTGGTCACTACCATCATTCCTCCCTTCTTTGGCACACACTAAACCGGAGAGGTCCACGAACTATCAGAAATTGGATATATCACACCGGCGTCAAGCCCACTTGATGATTTCCTTCTTAACCACGTCTTGCATGGCCTCATTGAGTCTCATTTGATGTTCAAGAGATGGTCTCGCATCCTCCTCCAATATTATCTTGTGCATGCAAAACGCAGTGCTAATTCCCGAAATATCCGCCAAGGTCTATCCAATTGCCCGCTTGCGCTTTTAAAGAACCGCCAAACTGGCATCCACCTGCACGTTAGTCAAGCAAGAAGAAAGAATAACCGGAAAAGTGAAATTAGGACCAAGAAAATCATACCTGAGGTGAGGAGGAAGTGGTTTCAAATCCAACACCGGTGGCTCCTCAATGGATGGTTTGGTAGGTGGAGTTTTGCAATTTTCAAGATCAAGAGATAGCTTCCTTGGCTCATAGGAATATGAGCACATGCCATTAAGTGAATTCACACACTCCACCATTTCCGGAATATCATCAACCTCCATATTCAAGATCACGGCATCGAGTGGGTCCTCAACATTTTCCATTTCGCTTGTGTCATCCACTATCACCGCCGTGACAATGTCAACAATGAACACACTTCGGTGCTACTTTGTTGGAGCATAGACTTGCATACATGGAAAACCACGTTTTCATCACCAACCTGGAAAGTCAATTCTCCTACCTCTACATCAATCAAGGCCTTACCCGTAGCTAGGAAAGGCCTTCCAAGAATAATAGGAATCTTGAAATCTACCTCGCAATCCAAGATCACGAAGTCCGCTAGCAATATGAACTTGTCAACACGAACGAGGACATCATCAATAATTCCCAAGGGACGCTTCGTAGATCAATTTACCATTTGAATCCTCATGGAAATTGGGCGAGGTTTCCGATCCCCAATGTTTTGAATATCGAATAAGGAATGAGATTGATACTTGCTCCTAAGTCATACAGGGCCTTCGCAAAATCTGCGCTTCCAATAGTGCACGGTATTGTGAATGCACCGGGATCCTCTAGCTTTGGAGCCATGGAGTGTACAATGGAACTCACTTGATGCGTCATCTTGATAGTTTCACACTCCATAGATCTCTTCTTAGTAACCAAGTCCTTCATAAACTTTGCATATCCGGGAATTTGTTCAAGTGCCTCCACCAAATGCACATTGATGGTCAAGTTCTTCATCATGTCAATAAACTTTTTAAATTGATTGTCACCCGTTTGCTTGGCCAATCTTTGAGGATATGGCGGAGGAGGCCTAGGTAAAGGTGCCTTGGCTTTTGGCACCGTAGGTTTCGGCATGTCAATGACGTGTTCCCTAGTTCACGACCTCTTGGGTCTCCTCCTCACCCTCATCAATATCTATTCTCACTTAGTTCCTCACGATTGGTTCAACAATATCTTCAACCTCTAATGAGACATTATCTTCCCACAACTCATCATCATCGACCGTAACTTGACTTTCTTGCACATCACCCCCTCTCCCGCTACGCGTTTTCACCACCATGACATGGTTATTGTGCCCATCCTTGGGGTTCACCACCTTATCACTTGGTAGTGCACCCTTCGGGCGAGTGTTGAGAGATTGTGATATCTGTCCAAGTTGCAACCATAAGTTCCGGATCGAAGTGTTGTGGGAGGCTAATTGGGCATCCGAATCGTGATTCTTCTTCATCACTGGTTCGAACATGATCTCAATTCTACCCATATATTGACCCGAAGAACTCAACCCTTGAGATTGGAACGGTGGTGGATTGTTCGGTTGTTGGAACATAGGGGGCCTTTGAAAGCCTTGACCCCGATTGCCTTGATTACCTCCTCGATTATTGTTCCACCCACCATTGTTGTTGTTGTTCCAATTATTGTTGTTTCAACCTTGATTACCCCAATTATTGTTCCAATTTCCACCATTTTGTTGGTTCCCCCAAGTCCTTTGGAGCGACATTGTTTATTCCCTTGATTTCCTCTATTACCTTGGTAGTTATTTACATATTGGACCTCTTTACTTTGGTCATCATAACATTCATTCAAATAACCACCATTCCCATCATCAAAGTTGTCAAAATTTTCCGGAGGTTGTTGTTGCCCTCTTTGCCTTCTTTCCATCATACTCACTCCCTATATGGCATTGACTTGGCGTGGATTTTGAAATTGTTGAAGTTGCACCTAAGCCAATTGGTTCATTGTTGTTGTGAGTTCGGCGATGGCTTGCCCGTGATCATGCAACTCCTTATGCAAGTTTAAAACATTGGGATCACCTTGAGGAGCATTAGCCTAACTTTGCCATGCCGAAGAAGTATCGGCCATTTCATCAAGAACATCACAAGCTTCCTTCTATGGAAGCTTCATAAAATTACCACTGGCCAACTTATTAACAATGCAGTGGTTTGTTGTGTTTATACCCCGATAGAACATCTGTTGGATCATCACATCATTCATATCGTTGTTGGGGAACTCTTTCACCATTGTCTGAAATATCTCCCATAACTCATGTAAAGGCTCCATCGGCTCTTGCTTGAAATCTAGGATCTCATCTCTAAGAGCCGCCATATGACTAGGCGAGAAGAACTTCGCATTGAATTTATCTGCCAATTCATCCCAAGTAGTGATAGAATGATTTGTCAATCTCTCCAACCAATCCAATGCCTTCCCCCGAAGTGACAAAGGGAAAAGCCTTAGCCTCAGTGCATCTTCCGAAACATTCATCTGCTTGCTCACCCAACAAGTATCGACAAACCCTTTCAAATGATTGTAGGCGTTTTGGTCCGAAGCGCCTGTGAAACACCCTCGTTGTTCGAACAAAGTGAGCATGACATTGGTGATTTGGAAGTCCCCCCCCCCCCCGGATTTGGGGAGGAACTATTGCACTTGAGTACCTTTGATTGGGTATATATCTTGAAGCAACTCTTGGTAGAGGTGGAGAAGGGTCTAGTATGTTGTCATTAGCATTAGTATTAGCATTTCTCCCTTGTTCTTGGGGTAAAATCTCATCTTGTGCCACATCTTCCACCTCTCCACTCCAACATTAATAGGATCATTCGCATTTAATGTCATTTGCAGCTGAGTGAAATGAACAAACAAAATGAGTAAAAAGAAGGAAAAAGAAACAAAAACAAAACTAGCTTACAAATAGTCAAACACCGTAAAGCTCACCGGCAACAGCTCCAAAAAGTGATCGGTGTGGACTCAATCCCAAGAAAGAGTGAGCGTGACTACTAGTAACCCAATAGTGTATCGGGGTCGATAATTCCATGGAGAGCTTCAGATTGGAGTTGATGTATTTGCTAGCCTAGAAATGCGTTTTTAGCTTCTAATTGATCTTCTTATCATTTTTGTTTTTCTTTGAATATCAACAAAATTTTCCAACTACTATTGTAAGCTAAAATTATGCTAAGTTATGAAACTAGTTTTATGCAATAAGAGAAAGGCAGTAGGATCATGACACTTATCTAGGTGGCTAATTAACGGATATAAAATTCTAACACAATGATGATAATTATGGGGAATATGGATAATTGTTGCTCTTTCGTACTCACTCTCACACCTCTCGGTAGAGAGAGTGATTTTCCCCAATTGACTCTCTCGAGACCAATTGGGCAAGCTAATTTGCCCAAGCAACTTAAGGTTCAAGTATGGTGATTAATCTCTTGAGGTTTAACCCGTTACTTGGGACTACCATTCTCATGGGTCCATCCCAAATCCTTGTTGGATTGAATGTGAGGTCATAGACTCTCTTTCTGAAGAAGAGTCAAGACCCACTAAGCTTGACTTAGTGTTTGCAACCATCAAATCTAAGTGAAAACATACAAACAACCCAAGTACCAAACACCCAATTTCATCCAAGCATTAATCAAGAACACCCATTAATTACCCACACTAGGGTTGAGCCACAACCCTAGCTAATGGGTTTAGCTACACATGGAAGAAATAGAACTAGAATAAATTAACATAATCATTAACTACAAGATTAATCTACTTGAATCCATACTAATTACAAGAGAAAATTGCCCAAAGAAGGCTAAGATCGAGAGTCACGAGCTCAGCTGCTACATAGAATGTAAAAACTTGACCTAAAAAAGTAAAGTGTTCTATTTATACTACACAGGAAAAATCGAACAAAAATGCCCTTGAGGGTCTGTTGCGGACCGCATAGAAATGTTATGCGGCCGCATAGGACTTGTGAACTTCAGATCTGGCTTATAGACTTGAGGATGCGGACCGCGTAGGAATGACACACGGCCGTATAGGTCATGTTATGCGGACCACATGGAAATGGCATGCACAGACTTGAGGATGCGCACCGCGTGGAAATAGCATGCGGCTGCACAAGAGGTTTTCCCAACTTGCTGGTTCTCTAAACTTCTCCCACGTGGACCACACTATTTTTGTGTGCAGCTGCGTGGGACTGTTGCCTTGAGTTTCTGAACAAATAAACTCTTGTCAGTGCGGACCGCGTGGGATTTCCTCTGGTTTAGTCACTCTCCGAACTATCCTGCTCGGCCGCGTGGCAAAACAGGGTGGTCCGCGCATGTCAACCTTGACTTGGCCTCCTGCAAAACTATTTTGTGCGGCCGCACATCAGAACATTGCGGTCCGCACAAGTGGCCTTCTTCCCACTTTTAGTTATCTTTTGGCGCTTGGCAGGTTTCACTCCTCTTTTGAGCCGATTTGTGATATATATCATCTTGTTGCTCAAGCCTGCAATCAAACGCACTTTGTAAGCAATTTAAGACTAATTTGAAGCAGTTTATGCACAAAACTCAGGTAAGAAGGGTTATAAAACATGCATAATTCAAAGATATCGGTATTTCATTCATCCGGGTGCCGTGAAGATGTAACAGGACCTTAGGGAGCACTATTGGTAGAGGATAATGAAGAAGGAAATAGTTGGGTTTGTAGCTCAGTGTCTTATCTCTCAGACGATTAAATATAATCATCAAAGATCGAGTGGATTGCTTCAGAGGATAAAGATTCTAGAGTGAAAATGGGAGCGAATCACCATGGATTTCGTAGTTGGGCTCCTACGGACTTTGAGGAAATTTGATGATATTTGGGTGACTGTGGATCAGATGACCAAGTCCACGCACTTTATTCTCATTGGTACTACTTTTTATCCAGATCGGTTGGCTGAGATTTATATCTTACGATAATGTTCACCTTTACGGTGTACCAATGTCCATCATTTCAGATTAAGGCACGAAGTTTACATCACAGTTTTGGAGAGCCGTGCAGCGAACTTTCGGCACCCAGGTTGAGTTGAGTACAACATTTCACCCTTAGAAAGACGGACAGTTCGAGCACACTTTTCAGATATTGGGGGACATGGTACGTGCTTGTGTCATTTATTTCGGGGATTCATGGGACCTGTATCTATCGCTCGTAGAGTCTTCCTATACCAATAATTATTAGTCAAGCATTCAGATAGCCCCATATTAGGCTTTATATGGGAAGTGATGTAGATCTCTGGTGGGTTGGTTTGAGCCGAGTGAGGCTAGGCTATTGGATACTGACCTTGTTCAGGATGCTTTGGACAAGGTTAAACTGATCAAGGAACAGCTTCGCATGGTGCAGTCTAGACAGAAGAGTTATCCCGACAGGAAGGTGTGTGATGTGTCTTACATGGTTGGGGAGAAGGTTTTGCTGAAGGTCGCACCCATGAAGGGTGTTATGAGGTTCGGGAAGAAGGGTAAGTTTATCACTCGATTTATTGGGCCTCTTGAGGTACTTTAGAAGATTGGGGAGGTGGCGTACAAGCTTGCCTTGCCGCCTAGTTTGTCGAGTGTGCATCCAATATTTCATATTTTTATGCTCCGAAAGTATATTGGTGATCCGTCACATGTTTTGAATTTCAGCACGGTTCAGTTGGATAGTGATTTGACTTATGATGTGGAGCTGTTGGCCATTTTGGATATACATGTTTGAAAGTTGAGGTCAAACGATATAGCTTTAGTGAAGGTATAGTGGATAGGTTAGTCCGTTGAGAACGCTACGTGGGAGACTGAACTGGAGATATAGGTCAGATATTCACACCTATATGAGACTCCAGGATGTTTCTAGACCCATTCGAGAATAAATGTTTGTTTAAGTGGGGGAAGATGTAACGACCCGACCGATCGTTTCGAGAGTAATAGTCCCATTCATATATTTAGTGCTTTTTTATGCTCTATAGTTGCTATATGACTTATTGGGTTAGTTGGTTCGGGTCTGGGGGGTTTTAGAGTGAATTGAGACACTTAGTCTCATAATTCAATGCTTAAATTGGAAAAGCTAATCGGGTGTTGGCTTATGAGTAAATAACCTCGATTATGAATTTCAATGGTTCTGTTAGCATTGTTTGGTGATTTTGAACTAAGAAAAGCGTGTCCGAATTATGATTTGGAGTTTTGGAGTAGAATTAAGATTGAAATGGTGAAAGTGGAAATTTTGGAAACTGTGACCGGGGGTGGACTTTTAGATATCGGGGTCGGATTGGATTTTCAAGAGTTGGAGTAGTTCATGGTGTCATTCTTAACTTGTGTGCAAAATTTGAAGTCAGTCAGACGTGATTTGATAGGTTTCGATATCGTTTGTAGAATTTGGAAATTTCAAAGGTCATTTGGCTTGAATTGGGGTGCGATTCATGTTTTGATGTTGTTTGAGGTGATTTGAAGGCCTGACTATGTTCATATTAGATTTTAAGACTTGTTGGTATGTTTGGTTGAGGTCCCGAGGGCCTCGAGTTGATTTCGTATGATTTTCAAAATTAGGTTTGACGTTTAAGAGTTGCTGAAGATTTGCAACTGCAGGTATAGTCGCACCTGCGAAATGGGAACCATAGATGCGAGCTCACAGATGGAGAAGGTGATCGCGGAAGCGGTCAAGGAGGAAGCTGGCAGAGGTCACAGGTGTGAGGTCCTTTCCGCATATGCATGTGCGTAAATGCGCGTATTCGAACGCAGAAGCGCATGGGCGCTTGGTGATGCAGCTTCGCAGAAGCGAACGACCCTGCGCAACAGCGTGTCCGCAAAAGCAAACTGGGGTGCAGAAAAGTGAAAGGCTGCATATGCGGTTAAGCGAACCATAGATGCGATTTTGATGGGAAGGATTAAAAACACAAGGGTTCGATATTTTCTTCATTTTCAAATGTTTGAAATTAGTCTAAGGTAATTTTGGAGATGGTTTACAAGGGGATTCTTGAGGTAATTCTCTTATGCTCATTTTTTATCAGTAATCTTGTATCCCCATAGATTTTCTCACCTAGTTTGTGTGTTTTTTAGGTTGAATTTAGGGGTTTGAGGCTAGGAATTTAGAGAGTTGATTTGGAGGATTTGGATAATGAATGGGTATTGGATTTTGATAAAATTGTATTGTTGGACTCTTGGTTGCATGGGCTTTAGGATTTTATAATTTTTTTCGTATTTCGAGATGTGGGCCCGGGGGTCAGCCTTGAGCCAATTTTGGATGTTTGAGTTGTAGCTTCGTAATTTCTTGTAGAATTGATTTCTTTAGCCTGTGCTGATATTATTTTACTACTTGTGGCTAGATACGAGATGTTTGGAGGCTGATTTGAGAGGCAAAGACGTGCGGGAGTACAATATTTCTCTTATTGACGTAAGTGTTGATACCCAATTTTTTCCTATATATTTGTTGCACCCAAAATGCTTTCAAAATACTATATGTATGCATATATAAGCATGCCTAGGAATTTTGGTATTATTCCTTAATTTGTTAAGATTTTTAAAATCAATTTAATGACTATTTTGACAATATAAAGACCAAAATTATTTCCAAATTATTATTTTTAGTGCACAATATGTTACATTCTCATATTTATAACAAGACATAATTTATGTAATTTTGTGCACATTTGTTACAAATTTATTTGGATTTTTAAATCTAATTGCACAAAATTGCAATTGTGGCCTATTTTGCAATTTGCTATGTTTTATATCTATAAAATTATTTCTAATATTTTCAGATTAATATTTATATGTTTTTAAGTAGTTCTATGCTTTCAATTTTGATTTTTGAACTATTTTAGCTATTTTATAAAATTAATTTGGAAAAAGAGGCTATTTAAATTATAGCCAGATTTTATTTAAAACATGGCCCAAATTCAACCCCCATCTCAGCCTAATTTTTAATCCAATTAAGTGACCCAATATCAATTAAACTACCCGACCCATCCCAAACTTGATCAAACGAGATCAACGGCCCAGATTAAATTTCTTAAATTAAAACCTAAATCCCTAACCCCTCACCCTCATTCTGTAACGCCTGTCTCTCTCTATAAACCCTCATCCCTGAAATTCTCTCTAGAACCTTCAATCCTCTCTATTCTCTGATGGCTTCCACTACCGTTCCGGCCACCTTGACCCTCACTCCTCTCGACCACCACTCACCATGGTACTATATCTCGTTATTTCTCTCTCAAACTCGAATCCCAGAAGCATCCTCCAAGGAAGACGGTTGATTGAAGCTCGCCTAAGTCTTTGTCGGCCTCTCCCCGGTGGTTTTTACACGATGATACTCTATATTGTGTTAGTGATAAGTTTCACGACCAGGTTCTGCCTTTCTTTAACTCATCTGCAAACCCAAATTTTTCTACTTAAAATCTCTTTAATTTTTTCTCTTTTAAAATGATTTTCAGTTCGATTCTTTGTTTTCTACTCTAATTTTCACTCAATCTCTGATTATCTTAAGGTTCTCCTCTTTTCAAAGTTAGGGTTTCTGACCCTTTTGTCAAAATCGCTTCTTCTACTTTTCTCGAGTATTATGAGTTTTTTTGTTTGTCTGTGTTACGAGCGTTTGATTTCCTTGTTATTCGAGTTCCATGCTTTAATTTTCTTGCTAAGGTTTCGACCCTTTGTTTACCTGCTTAAGGTTCTCAGAGTTCCATGTCTATTACACTTTATAGGCCTAACTGTTCATTATTTGTGCAATATTGTGTTGATTTTGAATATCTCCATGAATCTCTGATTTGTATATAATTTTCCTTAGATGTTATTACTGATTTCCTTTGAATTATTTTCTTATTTGGGCATGCTTTCCTTACTTAGAAACAATTATCTATGAGTTTTAGGTCTTGTCCAAGATTCTTTCACCAATTGGTAAAACTAGCTTATATTTTCCTTACCATATTTGTACATGAACATCCTTCAGTATATTTTTCCTAACTTAAGCTACTATGTATCTTAGCCTTATTGTATATTACATGCTTGCTACTCTTACTATGGTAAATGTAGTTAATTGATTCCTATCCTTTTGAAATCAATGCTTCTTACCGTTTGTCTTTGACTCCTTAGTTAAAGGGGAGTCCTAATACTAATTGGATTCTTGATTGATACTATTCCCTTAATTAAAGATTGAAGCTTGTTTATGTACTCGTTTTCCAGTACTATAAGTACTCCTCCCCATTCTCATTCAAAAAACCAACACACACTGCATATCTCACAATTTAAAACTCTCTACATTCTCTCTTTCTCTGCTATTTCTATACTCTCTCAATCTCTTATTTGAATACTCAATCGGCCGAAAAGCCAAGATTGAGTAAACTTGGGTTGTTTACTTCTACACTACTGGATTCTATTGCATTGCTTACTTGGGTTTGCATGTTGCTCTCTTTGCTGCACACTGCCATTCTCACACTGTGCTGGACACTGCTATTCTCTCTGCTGCTCACACTCTCTGCTAACTTTGCTCTCTCTGTGCACTCTTGCTCATTGCTCTTTGTGTTCTATTTGTATGCAACTGGTATGTTATCTATTGAGTATACAACCCCCCAAAACAATATGCCTCTGTTACTCCTGCACTTCATCTTGTTCGTTGTGTGCTTTTATCTGTGGTTCTAATGTTCTTATTGTCACTAGTATGCTCTTACTAGCATGTTGCCTTTACGCCTCCCTATCTCAATGAATGTTTACTTTTCCTTCTGAATTACTACCATGTGTCCAGGGCTTCTTGGCTACTTGATTATCCTAAAACCTATTCCTGAGGTTAGGTGTATTGGGGTTTGGTGCAGTAAGAACTGAACCCCTATTGTTCTATAACTGTGTCTGATTACCTACCTCCACTATTTTTTCATGTGTGTGAGTAGGTCCCCGTACTTTTCCGTTCCCTTCCCCTTTTACCCTGTTTGTGTGATGCTCTATTTTAAACTGGTTAGTACCAATGATTTCAAAAGAACTTCTTTCAACTCTTTCTTAAACTATTTTCTCAAACTGTCTCTCAAATCTTTCTGTTGTTCTTAAATTGACTCTTAACTATTTTAAACTCTCTCAATCCTATCACAACTTCATTACTCTTAGAACACTAGGTTCTGCCCCCTTAGTGTAAGCATTGCCTTGGGAGCCCTTGAGCGCCCATTGAACTTTGATGCACAAGGCTGGCACTGCAACACTTGCACTTGTCTAATAATGATACTTTGGGTTCTTGGTATTGGTTAGGGGTTCAAACGAACCCTTAGGGAACTTTGCCGCACCCAAGCCTTGGTAATGGCTGTGAAACTCGAAAGAAGTGAGCTTGGAGATGTTTGGCCTGGCTAGAGGCTCTCTATAGAATAACTTCTTATTTTTCTTTTATCACTGTTGCAATTTATGTATCCGAGCTGTAATAATTTGTAATAATATTGGGGTATATAGTGAATATGGGGAGCTATGCATGTTCAGCTAAGGGGAACGGGTAGAAAACATGCCTATAGGCCTTTACTTATTTACTTGTGCAATAGTTACCATACTTTAGGACATACATCCTCACATACATAAATCATGTTCTTAGGCTTTTCACTTTCAGTTTGTTATTCGGAATATTCTCATAACCATGACTAAATAATAATCAACAAGTCATTAACCTCAAGTCATTAACCTCACATTTAGATATCATGTTCATAGGACCTTTTGTGCATTAGATACCATGCCTTTAGGACTTTTATCTGCAGTTGTTTAAGTACTTCATTAACCTGGGCAAAAACTGGTTAACAACTCTCTTTAAAACTGGAAGTAAATGTGCATGCTCACCATCATCTAATAATGCCTAAGCAAGCCTTTGGCTGGACAAAATGGGCTAATCACCTCTAAGTCATGTTCGAACTAATCCGCCTCTGCCTGAACTCGTTTGTTTCTGAATCTGTCTAGTTTTTTATAAACGTTTGCCCTATTTTTATACTTATGCAAGTGATTTCTACTTTGTCCAGAACCGAACTACTATTTTCAAACCATATATGCAAATGTTTCTACTGTGTTTTCTCGTCCAACACTGGGCTACTATTTTTCAAGCTATCTGAATATTGTAATTTTCAAATGTTCAAAACCTGACATGTTTTTCTTTATACTTACGCAATCTCAAAATAAACCATATTTGCTCTTCTATTCTGCTTGTCCGAAAACTGTGTTCTACAAATATTTTTTAATACATCTGTAGATTTTTCTAAAACTGCCACTGCCTCTTTGAAGTTCTGAATGCTTTCCCTTGTGTTACTTTTCTACAAAACCTCCAAACTTCTGTTTTAACTAATACTCTAGTTTTTCGAAAGATTCTTCCTTCCTTAGACCTTAAATGTGTTCGAGTTGTGCTAATTATGTGCTCGTCTATTCGGGGATATTTGAGCCGTTTACATGGTTATATGATTCCCTTTATGTGCAAGTCCTATTTTTTCTTGCATGTCGTCTAGCATTTAAACCTTTGAACCTAAGGGTTTAGCTTAGTTCCTACTTTATAGGAATAGTAATCCTAAATGCCCTCTAGGATCTATAGCATGGGACAGGTAACAACACGCAATTATTATTCGTGACCAATCCACACGCTTAAATAACCTCTACGGGGTGGGAAGGGTAGAACATGGAGATGATGATGATGATGCGATAATATCATAAAGCGACCCCTCTTTGGGAATATATGCGGGATACTGTATGGAATGATCCATATTATAGTCAAACCTACAACCACTTTCTCTTTTGCTTGATTTATTCCAACATTTTTCTAAAGTAATGCTCTTCTCCTTTCTGCTTTTATTTAAATTATGCCTTTCGCTTTTCAAAATTCTCAAGTTGTTTGAATTCTTTATATGCGAACCTTACTTGTTTATTTGCCTTGTTTCCCATTAAAGTCACAATTAGCACGGCCGGGAACTACGCTAGTGGATCTTGAGGGGTGCCTAACACCTTCCCCTCGAGATAATTTCAAGCCCTTAACCGGACTCTGGTTTTCCTTCAAAAATACTCTCTTCTTCTTAAAAGTGTCCTAATGCACTATAATCATTAGGTGACAACTCTTTAACATCCAATACCGAATTCCAAAATGGGAATAAGAGTTGTTTTGTCCATAATGTTGTAAACCCTATTTCGTTTCTTTGTAGTAGTCGGAAAAGGGGGCGTCCACAGCATGGCACCTCTGCTGGAGATTTCTTTAAGGCTTTTACCATTACACGCTTTGTGATTTTGTTGCTTTCTTTACTGCCTTTATTTAGCGCTTTAAATATTTCTTCATAGTTATTAACTTGATTCTTCGTATTTTTCTTTTTCTTTAACTGTTTTACTGCTTTAACTTCATTTCAATTCCGTCTTAAATTTCGAGCATCCATTATAATCATTATCTTATAAACGTGAAAATACGTGTATTTATTTCATTGTTGTAATTGCATCTTTCAACATCATGTTCCACTTCTGCCAAACAAATCATATAGCAATGCTTATAACGAGTGGTTGCACTCTTCCAATATTATGAACCCCCTAAATGTGGAAAAGACATATTTGCGGTAAAACCACTCGATCAACGATATAGCCGACGGTTCCGTGCCTTTCCCTCCAGAGTTGTCCGCTCAAGGGTACCATGTCTAGAACTTCAAAAGTAGAAACCTTATTCTTATATACTATTCATGCATCATGGTCAAACTTAGCCGAGTCAGTTATCTCATCCGCATAATGACTCATTAATATAGCCTAAACCAAAGGTCAATCAGGTTTCCTTGAAACCCAAACACGCGTCTTCACGTTATGTGTATTTATTTGGAGAACTAAGCACCTTACTACTAATTATCAATTTAAATAGTCGAGTCTGGTGGGGTTAAGGGCCTTACACTCTATTTTGCATGAAATGAGGCACGAGGTCCACATATACGGTATGGTATCAAACATTCGCCCAAAGTTACTAAGCTGGTAGGAGGATCTGCATCGTAGTGATTGGGTTCTTGTCCGCAAGCACTTAGGGAATCTTACTTCACTCTTGGAAGTTAGGCTCGATAACAAGATTGTGGAAGCCGCTACTCTGTCTTAGGATAGTGAACGGTCTATCTTCCACTTTGGGGATATCGAAATGATGTCGTTGTTGGAAGAAATTGGGGGTCTAGCCGGAATTCCTTGGGATAGCTCGAGGCTGCTTATGCCATAAAACCGTAAAGGTAGAGGGTTACTGAAAATGATGGGGCTCAAGAAGAATCTTAATCTAACCAGTCTGAAGGACTCCTACTTATCCTTCAACTTCATGTATGAAAGGTTCGGACATAGCAAATCCCACTGCACTCACATGGATGAGTTCGCCCTCGCCTTTTTGGGGCACATACATAGGAGAGCCTTTGTATTCCTGTTCTGTTTCTTGGGCACCTGGTTCGATGTTGAGATCCAGCATTGGAGAAATCATTTTGTGCATGCAGATGGCGCCCACCTGGTTCGATGTTGAGTTCCAAGTCATTGGCGTACCAGCATCCTACAACTTATTGCTAGGGCGACCTTGGATTCGCTCTGCTGGGGTTGTGGCATCAACATTTCATCAAGCTGTGAAATTTGTGTGGAATCATCAAGAAGTAATCATTCATGGTGATGGTAGCAACCCCATATACAGTCGCCAGACTATCCCGATGATCGGAGGAAGAAGAAGAATAGGTAGAGAAACATACCATCACATCGAACGAGTCAATTCCATAGACAAGGATAAGTGGTGGGATAGCAAAATCGATATCATTGTGAATTGGAGCGGACACGAGGCCGGAAAAGGGAAGCATGGGACCACCTTTGGTCTGGGTAATGAATACACTTGGGAGGAGTTCCGGCATTGGTCTCCTCCATGACACAGTCTCTACTATCCATTGGAGCACCCATTACCTCATTTAGAGCAGACCTTTCAGCCCGCCGATGTCATATCGGAGGAAGATAAGATGCTGGCAGCCATGAAGAACCTGTTTCTGGAGGATGATATGGATTGATGTGTTACCTTCGAGGAGGAAGAGGAGGACGGCCCTTCCATTCAAGATGTGAACCGAGGGGAGTGCCTCATCAATTGGTCAATCAGGACCACAAGTGCCCATAGAGCCTTGTGGTAGCAAGGCTAAATGACACATATGCATCGCACTTTACTTTAGTTGATTTTTACTTTTCAACATTGTCATTACTTTAGAAAAAGAGCTCCGATGTTTAAGACAGTTATGAATTTAATTAAAGCATTTTCCAAGTTTATCTTTTCGCTCTCATTTATTTTCTCTGCAATTTACTTTATCTTACACAGCATTACTATTACGTATCTTGATGATGAACCCACGATTGTAACTTGCAACAAACAGACATAGATTCAGAAGAGGATGAAATAGCAGAAGAGGTTGTTAAAGAGGTCAAAAATTTTGAGAATAGACCTAAGTCCAATCTAGACGAAACTGAGGTCATTAATCTGGGAGATGCAGAAAATATCAAGGAAACACGAATCAGTGTACACTTGTCACCTTAAAAAAGGAGAAAACACAGAATTTTTGAAAGAGTATGAGGACATATTCGCCTGGTCGTATGATGATATGATCGGCCCCATCACATCCATTGTGGCTCACAAGTTGGAGATCCGACATGCTCACCGGTCAAGCATAAACTCAGAAAATTCAAGCCATACATGAGTCTTAAAATCAAAGAAGAAGTCACAAAGCATGTCAAAGCCAGGGTTCTCAGAGTAGTGGAGTATCCAACATGGTTAGCCAATGTTGTGCCGGTGCCAAAGAAGGACGGGAAGGTTAAAATCTATGTCGACTACCGATACCTCAATCGGGTCAGTCCTAAAGGTGACTTTCCTTTTCCAAATATACAAATACTGATCGACAACTGCGCCAAACATGAGATGCAGTCGTTCGTCGACAGTTTTGCCGGGTACCATCAGATATAGATGGATGAGGAGGATGTAGAGAAAACGACATTCATCACGCCGTGGGGAAAGTATAATTACGGAATGATGCCTTTCGGTTTGAAGAATGACGGTGCTACTTACATGAGGGCCATGACCACAATGTTTCATGATATGATACACAATGAGATCGAGGTATATATGGACGACGTCATCATTAAATCCAGAAAAGCTGCAGATCATATGGAAGATTTGAGGAAATTCTTTAACAGATTAAGGAGGTATAACTTGAAACTCAATCCCGCCAAGTGCGCATTCGGGGTTCCTGCTGGAAAGTTATTGGGTTTCATTATAAGTCGTCGGGGAATAGAGCTGGATCCCTCGAAGGTCAAATCTATCCAGGAGTTGCCACCACCAAAGAACAAGAAGGATGTGATGAGTTTCCTAGGGAGACACAATTATATCAGTCGATTCATCGCTATGTCCACTGTCATTTATGAACCCATCATTGGGATGTTAAAGAAAGACACCGCCACTAAATGGACCAATGAATGCCAAAAGGCTTTGACAGGATCAAGGAATACTTGTCTACGCCTCCAGTCTTGGTACCACCTGAGCCCAGGAGAGCTTTATTGCTTTATCTCGTTGTTTTGGATGGGCCATTCGGTTGAATTTTAGGGCAACATGATGAAGCGGGGAGAAAGGATCAAGCTATCTACTACCTCAACAAGAAATTTACCCCGTACGAGGCTCGACATTCCTTATTAGAGCACAATTGTTTTGCTTTAACCTGGGTAGCTCAGAAATTAACGCATTATTTCTGCGCTTATGCCACTCATCTCATATCTAGGATGGATCCTTTGAAGTATATTTTCCAAAAGCCCATGCCCACTGGCAAGCTCGCCAAGTTGCAAATTTTATTAAGTGAATTCGATATTGTCTATGTCACCCAGAAGGTAAATAAAGGACAGCCTTTGGCAGATCATCTGGCCTAAAATCCTGTATGAGGGGAATACGAACCAATAAAAAGGTATTTTCCCGACGATGAGGTCGCCATCATAGGAGAAGATATTGCAGAATGCTTTGATGGTTGGAGAATATTTTTCGACGGGGCTGCAAACTTCAAAGGAGTGGGTATCGGAGCGTTTTTGGTATCAGAAACTGGTCATCATTACCCGGTCGGCCAAGCTCAGATTCTCCTGTACCAACAATATGGCCGAGTACGAAGCCTGCATCATGGGCTTAAACTGGACATTGACATGAACATTCACAAAATACAAGTGATCGGAGATTCGGCCTTACTCATACATCAGGTCAGAGAAGAATGGGCAACAAAACATTCCAAGATACTCCCCTATCTACACGATGTGCAGGAGATGAGGAAAAGATTCAGAAAGATGGAGTTCCAACATGTTCCCAGAACACAGAACGAGTTCGCCGATACTTTATCCACTTTATAATCCATGATCCAACATCCGGATATAAATTTTATTGATCCTCTTCCTATCAAGTTTCATGACCAGCCAGCTTATTATGCTCACGTCGAGGAAGAAGCCGACGCGAAACCTTGGTTCCACGATATCAGGAAATACTTGACAATGGGAAGGTACCCAGAGCTTGCCAATGTTACTCAGAAACGAACACTTCAGAGATTGTCCAACAATTACTTTCACAGCGGAAGAATCCTGTATAGGAGGACTCCTGATTTGGGAGTACTAAGGTGTGTCGAGGAAAAAGAAGCGATCAGACTATTGGAGGAAATACATGCCGAAATTTGTGGACCGCACATGAACGATTTTGTTCTAGTAAAGGAGATACTCCGAGCAGGGTAATTTTGGATGACTATGGAGACGGAATGCATTCAATACGTCTTAAAAATGCTAGTGATGTCAAGTACATGCATATATGATAAAAGTTCGCCCAAATGAGCTTACTGCAACAAGCTCACCATTGTCGTTCGCCGCTTCGGGAATGGACATCATTGGACCAATTGATCCAGCCTCGTCAAATGGGCACAGGTTCATCCTAGTGGCAATCAATTACTTTACCAAATGGGTCGAAGCATCATCATACAAGGAAGTCACTACGAAGGTAGTCACAGATTTCGTCAGAGATCGTATGGTTTATCGGTTTGGGGTTCCAGAGTTAATCATCACCAATAATGGCTCCAACCTCAACAACGACCTAATAAAAGCAATGTGTGAAACATTCAAAATCATACATAAGAACTTTACGGCTTACAGACCTCAGATGAACAGAGCTATAGAAGCAGCCAATAAGAACATCAAGAAGATACTAAGGAAATTGATTGAAAATCACAAGCACTGGCATGAGAAATTCTCTTTCGCTTTATTGGATTACCGCTCCACGGTTCGCACATCAATCGAGGCCACTCCTTACATGCTAGTTTATGGAACAGAGGTGGTCATTCCCGATGAGGTAGAAATCTCATCCTTAAGGGCCATGCAAGAAGCTGAATTAGATGATGCGGAATGCATCAAAAGTCGCTACAAGCAGTTAGCCCTCATCAACGGAAAGAGGATGAACGATGTCTGTCACGGTCAATTATATCATAACAAAATGTCCAGAGCCTTCAACAAGAGAGTTCGGCCAAGGAATTTTACACCTGGGCAGCTGATGTTGAAGAAGATATTTCCACATTAAGATGAGGCCAAAGGGAAGTTCTCTCCCAACTGGTAGGGTCCGTACATGGTTCATCGGGTTCTAACTAGAGGAGCCCTCATTCTCGCAGAAATGGACGGAGAAGTCTAGCCGAAGCCTATCAACTCAGACGCAGTGAAAAGATACTACATTTGATCATTACGCTTTTCCTGATGTAATTTGAACTACGCCTGACCTGATTCCCATTTAAGAGGGAATACATAGGCAGCCCTATAGGTTCGGTCACATTTGTAATAAAATCCCATTTTCCCCCGCATTTGGAATTGGGGCAGAATTTTGAGGAGGACTCTCAAAATTCCGAAGTCAATTTACCAAGCATTCGCATCAGCAACGACCTAGTAAACTAGGGCATAATTTTTGGGAAGACCCTCAAAATTCTGAGGATTTCGGTTTTAGTCATTCAGCACCGCCTCAACAGCGCTAGCCCAGTAAACTGGGACAGAATTTCGATTAGGACCCTCAAAATTCTAGAGCAAGCAAGGTTGTCATGTCTTAAGCCACGTAACAGTTGTTGGTTCATCATAAAACAAAAACTATCTTTTTCTTACTTATATATATATATATATATATATATATATATATATATATATATATATATATATATATATATATATATAAATTTGCATCATATTTTTCAAATTTTGCATAAAATCATTCGGATCAATATCGTTCAGCAGCCCTACCCCAAAATAGACAAAGGCGTCACGAGCCGAGAGATACGAACAAACCTCTAACTTTACAGAAAGTCATAATTTTTCTTTAGATGCAGGAATTCAGGATAACAATTTGCAATACATGTCCCTTATAGGACCAAAACTCCCGAAACAACTACTTACTTCGCAAAAAGTTTACTATCCACATCCAACATTTCCCCAGCAGTCATGATATTGCAATCATCTACCAGCTAAGAAAATCATTACTATCTCCTGCTTTACGTTTTCGCATTGCATAAGGCTATTCTCTCCCTTTCGAGACTAGGCTCTGTCTCCATCCTAAATTGCATAAGGCTATCTTCTGCCTTTCGAGACTAAGCTTTATCTCCATCTGCATTTTGGCATAAGGGTTATTATTTTCCTTTTGAGACTAAGCTCTGTCTCCATCTTGAATTTTGCATAAGGCTATTCTCTGACTTTTGAGGTTAGACTCTACCTCCATCTTGCATAAGGCTATTCTATGCCTTTCGAGACTAAGCTCTGTCTCCATCCTGCATTGCATAAGGCTATTCTCTGCCTTCCGAGGTTAAGCTCTACCTCTATCCTGCATAAGGCTATTCGCTGCCTTTCCAGACTAAGCTCTAATCCATCCTGCATTGCATAAGGCTATTCTCTGCCTTCTGAGGTTAAGCTCCACCCCCATCCTGCATAAGGCCATTCGCTGCCTTTCAAGAATAAGTTTTGTCTCCTTCCAAGGTTAAGCTCTACCTACTTTATTTTGCATTTGGCTGATAAAATTGCCACCCTATTTCATTCAGCTGAAATATCGCCACCCTGCATTTTAAATTCTTGCTCGGCTGAAACATCGCCACCCTTGCATTCATTCAGCTGAAATATAGCCACCCTATCATGGGATGAAATATCGCCAATTTATTCAAAGGCGTCATAGTTCGAAGGCACCATCTGCATAGCCCGAGAACACCATTTCATGCCTTGCGAATCTTTAATTTTATGCTTTTCATAGCCCAGGACGTCATAGTCTGAGGACGTCATTCTAATCGTTCGAAGACAACATTCGTGGTCCAATAGGAACTTGCATAATTTTTAAATTATGCAATATATATGCACATCTACTCGTTGCAGGTACACCGGCTGGCTCACGGCCGTCGCAGCAGGAGCGATCCCGCTCCAGTTCTCCGCAGCATGTCCAATCTCTAAACTGATGTCGCATCTTATAACCCGTTGCGTCTGTCTTTTCTGAACCTCCATCTACATATTCCGCCAATGGTTCCATAACTACATATGGCCTGATTCCAGTAAAACCAGGGATATGTAGGCAGCTCAGAAACCGGTCGTCTTATCTTTACCCAATAACTCTTTCATCCTCCTCGGGTAAAGAGGGGCAGTTGTTGATACCTAATTTTTTCTCTATATATTTCTTGCTCCCAATATTCTTTTAAAATAGTATATATATGCATATATAAGCATGCTTAGGAATTCTGGTGTTTTTCCTAAATTTTTAAAGATTTTTCAAATCAATTTAATGACTATTTTTACAATATAAAGGCCAAAATAATTTCCAAATTATTAATTTTAGTGCACAATGTGTTTCATTCTCATATTTACAATAAGAAATAATATATCTATTTTTGTGCACATTTTTTACAAATTTATTTGGATTTTTAAAAGCTAATTGGAAAAAATTACAATTGTGGCCTATTTTGCAATTTGCTACATTTTATAGCTAGAAAATCATTTCTAATATTTTTAGAATAATATTTATATGTTATTTAAGTAGTTCTATTCTTTTAATTTTTTTTTAAACTATTTTAGCTATTTTATAAAATTAATATGTAAAAATATGCTATTTAAATTATAGCTAGATTTTATTTATAACATGACCCAAATCCAACCCCCCGGGTCAGCCTAATTTTTAACCCAATTCCCATTAAACTACCCGACCTAGCCCAGACATGATCTGAGCCATTGATCAAATGAGATCAACGGCGCAGATTAAATTTCCAAAATAAAATTCTAAATCTCTAACCCCTCACCCTCATTCTGTAACGCCCGTCTCTCTCTATAAACCCTCGTCTCTGAAGTTCTCTCTAGAACCTTCGATCCTCTCTCTTCTCCGATGGCTTCCACTGCCGTTCCGGCCACCTCCACCCTCACTTCTCTCGACCACCACTCACCATGGTACTATATCTCATTAATTCTCTCTAAAACTCGAAGCCTTGAAGCTTCCATAATGGAAGACGGTCGATTGAAACTCGCCTGAATCTTTGCCTGCCCCTCCCCGGTGGGTTTCACACGATGATGCTCTATATTGGGTTAGTGATGAGTTTCACGACCAGGTTCCGCCTTTCTTTAACTCGTCTGCAAACCCTAATTATTCTACTCAAACACTCTTTAAGTTTTGCGCTATTAAAATGATTTTCAGTTCGATTCTTTGTTTTCTACTCTAATTTTCACTCAATATCAGATTATCTTAAGGTTCTCCTCTTTTTCAAAGTTAGGGTTTCTGACCCTTTTGTCAAAATCGCTTCTTCTACTTTTTTGGAGTATCATTTATCTGTTTCTGTTTGTCTGTGTTACGAGCGTTTGATTTTCTTGTTAATTTGAGTTACATGCTTTAATTTTCTGGATAGGGTTTCTACCCTTTGTTTACCTGCTTAGGGTTCTCAGAATTCCATGTCTGTTACGCTTTATAGGCCTAAGTGTTCATTATTTGTGAAATATTGTTTTGATTTTGAATATCGTTGTGAATCTCTGATTAGTATATAATTTTCCTTAGATGTTCTTGCTGATTTCCTTTTAATTATTTCCTTATTTGGGCATGCTTTCATTACTTAAAGCAATTCTCTCTGATTTTTAGGTCTTGTCCGAGAGTTTTTGACCAATTAGTAAAACTAGCTTATATTTTCCTTACCATATTTGTGCATGAACAGCCTTTAATATATTTTGCCTAACTTAAGCTACTATATATCTCACCCTTATTGTATATTACATGCTTGCTACTCTTACTAGGGTAAATGTAGTTAATTGATTCCTTTCCTTTTGAAATCAATGCTTGTTATTGTTTATCTTTAACTCCTTAGTTAAAGGGGAGTACTAATACTAATTAGATTCTTGATTGATACTAGTCCCTTAATTAAAGATTGCTACTTGTTTATGTACTCGTTTTCCAGTACAATAAATACTCATCACCATTCTCTTTAAAAAACAACACACACTGCATATCTCTCAAAATTTAAAACTCTCTGAAAATTCTCTCTTTCTCTGCTATTTCTATACTCTCTCATCCTTGCCCTTATTTCTTGTGATTGTTGTTTGGGGGATGAAAAGTTTTAAAGCACGAAGGGTGATGCTGTGTATGATTTTGTGAGGAAGAGTCTAAAACACGAAGGGTGATGTCGTACCGCACGATGTACAATTCCATGCCGATTATATTGATTTTATGGTGAGGATGAGAGTAAAAGCATGAAGGGTGATGTCGTGCAATATATATTTATTCTTATGGTGAGGACCAGAGTAATAGCACGAAGGGTGATGTCGTGCACTTGTCCTTAATTTTTTCCTAATTCTAATTGAGTTATGTTGTCCTTTACATTTATTTACTGATTTTCTGTTATTACTTGATTTTATTTCGATGTTATAGATTTCCTTACCCTGTTTGCCTTGTGTGTGTTGCTTGGGTGAGGAAGAATGTAACGACGACCCAAAGGGTCATCACCTGCTTTTTCCCTTTTTCCGTGCTTCCGAGGCCTTGGAAACCTCATTTTAGTTGCCTCCATTTGCAAGCGCAGTCACGCTTATATGTTAAATTCTGTGAAAGACTGCTAAAATTTGGTATTAAAATTATTAAAGTTAACTTTGGTTAGTATTTTGGATGAATGGACCCGGACCCATAATTTGATGGTTTCGTAGGTTCCACATGAAAATATGGGACTCATGCGTATGCCCGGAATCGAAATCCGAGGCCCCGAGCCCGAAAAATAAATTTTTAACCGAAATTATTTTTCTAAACTTTTTAAGGAAATTTCAAATGAAAATGGATTAGAACGTGTTGATATCGGGCCCATATTTTAGTTCCGGTGCCTAGTACAAGTCTTATATGTGATTTAAGACATTTCTGTGAAATTTGATTGAAATCGGACGTCATTTGACGTGTTTCAGACCTAAATATCTAAAATTTCAAAGTTTATGAAGTTTCATGGAAAATAATGATTTTGAGATTTGATTCCTCGTTTTTTATGTTATTTTGGCGATTTGATCACTCAGTTAAGTTTGTAGGATGTTGTTGAGTTATAGTGTGTGTGTTTGGTTAGGAGCCCCGATGGCTAGGGAGTGTTTCGGAAGTGTTTCGGGGTGGTTTTCGCCTGAGTGAAATTGCAGAAAATCTTCAACAGGTGCAGAGTGATTTTCTTCTTCGCGTTCGAAAGCTTTAGCTTCATCCTTCATCGTGTTCGCATCACCTCTTCGTGTTCGCATAGAGTTATTGAACTCTGAGGGCCCAATCCTCTTTCCTTCTTCACGTTCGCATGGCTGGACCACGTTTGCATAGAGTCCCAGCCTTACCTCTTCGTGTTCGCTTACAGGTCAACACATTTGCGTAGGCCAATTATTTGGACCCTAGTACTTTCCTCTTTGCATTCGCAATCCTTCTCTTTTAAACACGATGCTTGCCAGCTTCTCTTCTTCACAAACGCGACCCTCATGTCGCGAACGCGTAGGGTAAAATTCTGACCGACGATTTTTAGTTTTGAAAACAGAAGCATTTCGGGCCAACTTCAAAATCCCATAACTCTCTCTTCTCCACACCTCTTGGGGCGATTATTGAAGCGATTCTTCACCAAAACTCTGTGGATTAGTAATCTTTTACTTGTTTCCTTCTATTTCCTTCAACATTTATTGAAATCCTAGGCCTAAATCATGTAGTTTAGGGTGAAAATTGGGGGAATTTGGTAGAATTAGGGCTTTTCAATTTTTCTTGATTTAGACCTCGTTTTAGGGTCGAATTTAAAAATAAATTATATATTGGGGCTCGTGGGCAATGGGTGACATGAATTTGGTTCGAACCCCATGTTTCGACCAAGCAGGCCCGGGGTCAATTTTTGGAATTTTGGGAAGAAAGCTTAGAAATCTATATTTAGGCACTGGGTTTGATTTGTTTAGCTTATACTGATACTGTAAAGTCGTTATTTCGTAGATTTGATTAAGTTGGAGCTGAATTCGAGAGGGAAAGCGGTCGTTGTGGGTTGATTTAGCTGTAGAAGTTGAGGTAAGTGCTGGTCTAACTTTGGCTTGAGGGAATATGAGTAGAATCTTATTTGCTAATTGCTAACTGTCGAGTACGATGTATAGGCATGGTGACGAGTATCTATACACTAGTGTCTAGCATGACCGTGAGTCCTTATATTGTGCTTGTTCGGATTTTGTTGTGATTCTTCCACGCTTAATTGATGACTTCTATATAATGTAAAGAGTACGAGAAAGAAATTATGAGTATTAAACTCCGTAGAGCATTGGCTCGAGTTGTGGTACGAATTGTGAAGGTATACGATATGAATTGATTCTTTGGAGCGATGGCTCGAATGATAAAGTGAATCATAAAGTGGGAAGTGAAAAAAAGAGAAAGAGTTATTGGGTATTCCCTTGCCGGGACATTTTATTGGTTTTGTTGATATTTCTTCCTTGACGGGATATTGAGTTCTTTGATATTGCTTCCTTGCCGGGATTTCTTTTACTAATTGTTACTCCCCTTACCCCTTATTTGCGACTGTTTTCTGGGTGAGGATTAGTAATATTTATATACATATGGATCGGGTTGTGTGCCGCAACAATAATAAATGAATATATATATATATATATATATATATATATATATATATATATATGGATCGGGTTGCACGCCGCAATAATGATAAATTTTGGACAAGGTTGCACGCCGCAACAGGATTATTTTTGTATTGTTGTAGACATTGAGTGTCCTTTCCTATTTTATTAAGTTTTTGTTAGATTTTATATGATCCCCGTTCCCTTTTTAAACTGCTTATTTCCTGTTTACTGTTTCGCCATATATTATATAACTGCACAGGTTTATCTGGTACTCTGGCCTAGCCTCGTCATTACTTCACCGAGGTTAGGCTAGGCAATTACCAGCACATGGGGTCGATTGTGCTGATGCTACACTCTGTGATGGAGTAGCGTACAGGCAGCAGTAGTAGATCGGGAGCAGACCTTTAGTCCAGAGAAAAAAAAGTAGCCTTACTGACGTACGCAGGCCCGGAGTCTCCTCTATCTTTATTTCAGTTTGTTATCCTTGTACCGAAACAAATAGATTTATGTTTCATTCATACCTTGTATTTAGCATTTTTTGGACGTTCATGAGTTTGTGACTCCAGTTCTTGGACAGAGAATTTTATTGGATATTCCGCATTTCATTCAGTTATTTACGTTAAGGACTTCCACTTAATTTTAAAAGCTTTGTTGTTTATAATATTGTTGATGTTTGCTAAGAGAGGTAACTGAAAACTAGCTTGCCTAGCTCTTAACAGTAGGCGCCATCACGATTCCCGAGGGCGGGTAATCCGATTCGTGACAAATTGGTATCAGAGCTCTAGGTTACATGGGTCTCACAACTCACGGACAACTTGGTAGAGTCTGAGGGATCAGTACGGAGACGACTGTATTTATCCCCAGAAGCTACAGAGTTAGGAAAAACTTCACGTTTCTTCTTTCTTGTCGTGTGTTTCTGTTTCTCAAATACTGATTGTCTTTCTACTCTGTTCTTTCGTAGATGGCGAGAACACATGATTTCTTTTCTACCGCTCAACAACCTGAGCCCCCATCAGCAGCTCCCACAAGGGGCAGAGGGCAAGGCTGAGGCTGTGCTAGAAGTCGAGGCAGGGGCAGAGCTCAGCCCCGAGCAGCAGCTCCAGAGGCGAAGCCTCAGATTAATTATGACGAGGAGGTTCCAGCTCCAGCAGCTTTGGTGGGCCCAGCTCAGGTCCCAAAGGGGTTCATAGCTACCCCAGTTCTTCAGGACTCTTTGGTCAGATTGGTAGGCCTTATGGAGAGCGTCACTCAAGCGGGTTTGCTTCTAGTAGCACCAGCCACTTTTCACGCTAGAGGAGGAGTTCAAACTCCTGCTACACGTACTACGGAGCAGGTAGCTCCTCAGGTTTCGGTCCCAGTGGCGCAGCCAGTTGTGACAGTTCAGCCGGGTATAGCGGCTAAGACCGGCGATGGTGCTGCTATGTCCTCCGATGCTCTGTGGAGATTGGATCGATTCACCAAGCTCTTAAATACCACATACAGCGGCACTTCTTCAGAGCTGCCATGAGGTCCTTTCGACTATGGGTATTATGGAGACTAATGGGGTCGACTTTGCCACCTTTCATCTATCTGGATCCGCCAAGACTTGGTGGAGGGACTATTGTTTAGCCAGACCAGCAGGGTCGACATCATTGACTTGGGACCAGTTTGCAGAGTTATTTTTGGTGAAGTTTCTCCCAATCATTCAGAGGGATGCTCTTCGCAGGCAGTTCGAGCACCTCCAATAGGGCTCTATGATAGTAAATCAGTACTAGACTCGGTTCACTGATTTAACTCTCCATGCTCTTGTTATACTCCCCACCAAGAGAGAGAGAGAGAGAGGGAGAGAGAGAGAGAGATAGAGAGAGAGAGAGAGAAGGGGTGTGGAGGTTTATTGATGGTTTGATTCAGCCGATCCGTCTCCAGATGGCCATGGGAGCCGGGAGCAAGATTAATTTTTAGATGGCGACCAATGCGGCTCGTAGAGTTGAGATGACTTTATCAGAGGGAGGCGGTCATGGGTCTGATAAGAGGCCCCGTCATGCAGGTAGATTCAGTGTAACTCGTCTGAAGGTAGGGATTCTTATGGTAGAGGCCATCCTCAAAGGCCCTTTTAGTCAGCTCTCCAGGTCTCTCATGGTACTTCCGGTGGTCGTCGTTCACAATCGCATTATTCTGATTAGCAGTCTTACAGTGCGCCACCATCTCCCATCAGTGCACCACCTCTTCATAGCTTCTAAGGTGATCATTCAGGTCGACAAGGTCAGTCCCAGGTTTCTCAGCTATAGTATTCGGATAGGTGTTATGAGTGTGGTGAGTATGGTCACATCTGGAGGGCTTGCCCAATGTTGAGGGGTGCTCATTCGCAGCAGCAGGGTTCTCGTCCTATGATTTAGGCACCCGGTATTCTACAGCCCGCCCAACCAGCTAGAGGTGGAGGCAGAAGTGCTCGAGGTCGAGGCAGAGGTCATAGAGGTGGAGGCCAACCAGCAGCTAACCGTCCTAGAGAGGCAGTTCAGGGAGGTGGGGCCAACTCAGTGTTATGCTCTTCCAGCCAAGCCAGAGGTTGAGTCTTCATGTACAGTTATTACAGGTACTATTCTGGTTTGTGATAAAGATGTTTTAGTTCTATTTGACCTTGGGTCTACGTAATCGTATGTGTCATCCTATTTCGCACTATACCTGGTTATGCCTAGTGTTGCTTTATGTATTCTTGTTTATGTATCTACACTGGGGGTGATTCTATAGTGGTCGACCGAGTTCATCGATCCTGTGTTGTAGTGTTTGGGATTCTTGAGGCCCGTGTTGATTTGTTGCTCTTAGACGTGGGAGATTTTGACGTTATATTAGGGATGGATTGGTTTCCCTGTATCATGCAATCTTGGATTGCCATGCCAAGACTGTAACCTTGGCTTACCAGATTTGCCCCGTTTGGAGTCACTACAACAAAAAGGGGCTTTAGCGGCAATAGAAAAGGCCATTAGAGGCAATAACAATTGTCGTTATATCCTTTACCAGCCATTGGTCTTTAGCTGCTCAACCGGGGTCGGCAAAGCTTCTAGCGGGTATTCTCACAATAGCTGGTAAAATGTATGATTTATAGCAGCTAAAAATCATTAGCTTTAGCGGCAGTAGGTTGCGGCAATTATGATGGCTACTAAATCCATTTCTAGAAATGCTTAGATTGCTTTAAAATTAAATTAAATTGCCTCTAAAATTATATACTTTAACGATTATTATAATGGTTGTTAATTCATGTGAAAAGTGATTGAGTTTGAACTACGTTTATTTTATTATCCATAAATCCAGTTAAATTATCAAGAAATAATAACCCTTTTAGCAGCAGATGAAAGGTACAATTTAACAACATTTTAATTGTCATTAATACTATCTTTGAATTGGCAAATACTATAAAATAATTCACAAAGGACATAATATTTCATTAAATCTAGATTAAAAAGTACTAATCCATATTTAATAATATATCAATGACCTAAAAGATAAAATTACATTGTTTGAATTAAATAACTAATATCATTACAACTAATCATATTGAATGCCTGCAATAACAAAATAATAGATACATAAGTCCATAATAAATATTCGTATATTGAAATCTTCCAAATGCAAAAAGTTTGGACATTGTTAATATATGGCCTGAAATAATAATAAATGTATGTTAAAAGATAAAATCAAGTGAAAAAATAGTAATTCTATATGTAAATATATTCTGAAGCTGCCAATAATCCCAACAAATGTGAAAACATTGAAAAAAATCATTTAACAAAGCTCACAATTACTCAATATTTCACTCATTATGTCCTAATCAGTTAAGTGAAAAAACAAATAAAAGAGAACAGTCATTTAACAAAATTCACTAATTCGCGGAATTGTACTACTCAGGCCAGCGGGGTATCGAAAACAGTCTCTTAATCTCATCGGAATAGAGATAAAGTCAGCATACACACTATTTTCCCCAGACTTTACTTTGTGAGATTTTACTGGGACGTTTAGTTATTATTGTTGTAGGCCAGAAAAGTTGAATCCTCTAGTTAGTCTAGAAATTTCTCCAGAAAGCAACCTTTTTAATTCTCCTTTTCAATGACACATATAGGACCATTGACATATTAGACAACTTAATTTTGTTACGTTATAGATCAACTTAGCATAAGTTTAATCATGTAAATAAGCTGATCAGAAGCAATTGAAAAAAGCTAGCAGTATAATAGCAGATAAGCATTTTTTAAAAATAACAGAGAAAATTATTTGACAACACAAATTGAGATACAAACCAAACACTAAGATACGACCAAGTTTGATACCCCATGCTGTAACAAAACAAATTATTCTAGATAATCAAATTATCCAATATTTCCCTCAGTCAATTTCAGAGAGAATGTAGTCATGCCTAGAATAGAACAAGAGTTGTAATTTCCCGAATATTATTATGTTGAGCATGACAATAGTAACTACTATTCCCGAATGTAGAAGTTTATTTTAAGAATAAGCAGTAAAGACAAATAAGGGTATTTACTTGAAAGAAATATGGCAAACACATAACATTCTTTTATCACGTAATAACAACAATAACACCAACAACAACCCAGTATAATCTCACTTAATGGGATATGGGGAGGGTAGTGTGTACGCAAATCTTACCCCTACCCTTGGGTAGAGAGGCTGTTTCCAAATAGACCCCCGGCATCCTTCCCTCCAAGAACTTCTCACCTTGCTTTTGGGGAGACTTGAACTCACAACCTCTCGATTGGAAGTGGGGGTTATTTACGATCTGAGCAACCCCTCTTATCGTAATACAAATAAAATATATTCCAGCCCTTTACATAGAGACAAACCTATAACACAAGATAAAAAGTTGAGCCAAATAGATAGTCAATCTCAGATATAAAGTTCCTATACAGATAGGAAGCATCTAAGAATTAGTACTAAATTTGATCAGCTTTGGCTTTTACGATTCATCTAAGAATTAGTACTAAATTTGATCAGCTTTGGCTTCTATTTGATCTGCACTATCATTGAGGGCAAAAAAATTAATCAAACATTCGTTAAAGAAATTGAAAAAAGGTACCATTTTCAAGAACAAACAAGGGAGAAAAGAATTCAATTTCCTAGGGGTGGTTGCTCTCTTAGGCAGCAATTAAAAGTCTATGATGTCCAAACATCTAACACAAGGGTGGTAGTGTATTTAAAATCATAGTCGCTTGACAATTTCAACAGTCAAACTTTTCCAACCACATCATGTCTCTAAAATGTATGTTCTTTGCTAACTTGTGTATAATTAGACTAGAACAACAACAACAACAACCCAGTATAATTCTACTTATTGGGGTCTGGGGAGGGTAGTATATACGCAGACCTTACCCCTACCCTGGGGTAGAGAGGCTCTTTTCAAATAGACCCCCGGCATCCTTCCCTCCAAGAACTTCACACCTTGCTCTTGGGGAGATTCGAACTCACAACCTCTCGGTTGGAAGTGGGGGTTGCTTACCATCAGAGCAACCCCTCTATCCTATAATTAGAGTAGAACCAGAATCAAATTAGCCTTGAAAATTATGTAAAAATAAGGAATTATTTACTTTGTAGACGACTTACTTTTTCAATAAAAAGAATATTTTTTTAGGTTGTGCAACTTTCAAGTCTTCCTCTTCACTTAAGAAATATTATAAAAGAAAAATAAACTACCACAATAAAGAGATTAAGGGGAAAAAATATTATTCTCATGTGATAAAAAAACCAAGGAGCGGATATTAGAAATTTGAGCGCTTACCTTTAGAATTATTGCTCACATGAATATGTTGTTGTCTCATTGACAAAGAGCGAGAAGAGTTCATTGTTGTGGGAAAAAATGATCGACAAAGTTGCTTATTACTCTATAAAATAGAAGCCAAAAGCTTTTTAAGATGATAAATTATAAGAAAATAGCAACAACAACAACAAAAATCCAGTATAATCCTATTTAGTGGGGTCTGGGGAGGATAGTATGTATGCAGACCTTACCCCTACCCTTGGGTAGAGAGGCTGTTTCCAAATAGACCCCGGCATCCTTCCCTCCAAGAACTTCCCACCTTGCTCTTGGGGAGACTCGAACTCACAACCTCTCGATTGGAAGTGGGGGTTGCTTACCATCAGAGCAGCCCCTCTTGTCTAGTTACAAGAAAATAGCATGAAGTGATTAAATATACTGTAGCCGCAAACCGCTTTTATAAAAGAAGGTATTGTAGCTGCAAAAATAAACCTGCATTGTGAATTTCAATTCCATTAGAGATCCTGACATCACTACCTGATTTTGGGTGATATAGTATTTATGTTATTTACCAGGTCATAGTAACTAGGGAAGTTTTAAGAGCATTAATAAAGATGTTCTAATTAGAAACAAGTGGAATGGAATATGTTCCAGGCTCTGCTGAGCAAAGTCTCATGAAAAAACTTTAACATATGAATAAAAAATTTTATTTCTGATTGCCTCACGGTAATAGTTTTTCAATTCTGCCTTAAAATCTCATTAGGTGATCAAGGGGGCTATTCGAGTGATCCACAAACGACGAAAATCTTTCGTTTTCTTATACGTGTTCGTACTAGACCTTGTGACTAAATGGTTTCAAATTTTTGTTGTTTAGAAAATCTATATTTAGGTTGTCTTGCAAATAAAAATTAGATAATCTTAACTTACCGTATAACCTTAAAATTCACTAGAATATTATTTCAAAAGTTTCATCTCTAAATTACCTTTTTAGTTTGATTTCTTCTTTCTAATTAACCAAAAAAAATCATTTGAAACACCCTTCATAACTCCAAATTCATCTCCATTCTCTACATTTTGGGACCCATCAAGCCTCAACAATTAGACTTTTCAAAAACTAAATTTTCTAGAAAAACAAATATCACATTAATTAGCACATTACAATTACATTTTTCTATAGAAACCCAACCATGTCACCGCCTCCGTCACCCACTACACTAAGATTAGGTCTTAGATTATTAATCTAGAAACTTTTTCACATCTCATCAAGCATGAACTCGTGTAAATTGCATTCCAATTTCCCTCTCCAAGTTTCTTTACATTCTCCATCAATCTTATCTAATCAAACCCATAATATAAAAGGCAATATATCAAGAGAGAGATAGCATGTGTGACTGCGACTAAGAGAGTGAGAGAGATGAGTTGGGTTACCGTGGGATGGTGGTCGGCGATGATCAGAGAAAGATGCGATTGACAGCGGCGTGGCAAAGAGAGATAAACCTTTTTGCTTATTTCTTCTTTAATTAAACTATTTAGTTTACATGGAAACTATTTGAAGATTATTGTGAAAAAATGGAAGGGAAAGATAAAATAATAGAAATTGTGTTCAATTATTGAAGGCTTGACGCATCGTCGAGAAGGGGTGTTTAGCTTATCTGACATATGTTCGCGACTCCAGTGGTTCCTTCTATCGATTTTGTTCCCATTGTTCGGGAGTTCCCTGAGGTTTTCCCTTTCGACCTGCCAGGTATGCCGCCCGACAGGGATATCAACTTTTGTATTGATCTGGCTTCGGGCACTCAGCTCATTTCCATTCCGCTGTATCGCATGGCCTCGCCAGAGATGAAGGAGTTAAAGGATCAGTTGCAAGATTTGCTTAAGAAAGGTTTCATTAGACCAGTATATCGCCTTGGGGTGCGCCGGTGTTACTTGTGAAGAAAAAGGATGGTTCGATGAGGATGTGCATTGATTACCGGCAATTGAACAAAGTTACGATAAAGAACAAGTATCCACTGCCGAGGATTGACGATTTGTTCGACCAGTTTCAGGCTGCAAAGGTGTTTTAAAAGATATACTTGAGATCTGGCTACCATCAGTTGAGGGTTAGGGAATCTGATGTCCCTAAGACAATATTCTGCACTCAGTATGGGCATTATGAGTTCTTAGTCATGTCATTTGGGTTAATTAATGCCCCAGTAGCGTCTATGGAGTTGATGAACCGAGTGTTCAGGCCTTATTTGGACTTGTTTGTGATAGTCTTTATTGATGATATTCTGATATACTCCCGCAGTCAGGAGGAGCACGAGCAGCACCTCACAGTGGTTCTTCAGACTCTGAAGGATAGCCAGTTATATGCTAAGTTCTTGAAGTGTGAGTTCTGGTTGAGTTCGGTTACATTTTTGGGTTACGTTGTTTCAGCATAGGGTATTCAAGTAGACGCGAAGAAGATTGAGGCAGCCAAGAACTAACCTCGACCAGCTTCAACTACATAATTCGGAGTTTCTTGGGGTTAGCAAGCTACTATCGTCAGTTCGTGGAGGGGTTCTTGTCTATTGTATCCCCGATGACCATGTTAACCCAGAAGGGTGCCTGGTTCAGATAGTCAGACGAGTGTGAGGCGAGCTTTTAGAAGCTCAAGACAGCTCTGACTATGGGACCGGTATTGGTTTTGCCCGCAGGTTCAGGGCCTTATGCAGTCTATTGTGATGCTTTCCGTATTGATCTTGGTGCAGTATTGATGCAGGATGGCAGAGTCATTGCATATGCTTCGAGGCAGCTGAAGATCTACGAGAAGAGATATCCATGTTGGAAACACGTTCTCAAGGCATTATACTAAACGTGTGTTCATATTTGTAGGTTTTGATGAATGACAAACTATGCGCAAATTGACACATGACGAGGTCCAAGCACAAAGCGCAAAATTGATATATAACGAGATTCAAGCACAAGACAAAGATTGAGATTAAGTTTTATATGAGTCGGTATTTAATTGTGATCTTGATCCGACAACTTAAACTCAAGACTTGGCTTCTCTCGTAAAAATATATTTAACAAATCATGCATATTTAATTTAGAGCAAAATGATTTTAAATAATGCATATTTACTTTAGTCAAAATGATTTTTAAACATGCCTCTAAAATCTGGACTAAGATAATCGATTATGTACTTATGATAATCGATTATGTTTAAGTCAGCTGCTTGACAATCGATTGTGAACTTATGACAATCGATTGTGTTAAGGCAGTGAGCATCAGATTTTTCAAATCTGCATGACAATCGATTGTGAACCTTATGACAATCGATTGTGATGAGGCAGTGTCCATCAAAGTTTTTCAAAGCTTAAAATAATCGATTGTGAAGCTAATGACAATCGATTGTGAAGAGACAGTATCCATCAGATTTTTCAAAGTCACAAAATAATCGATTGTGAACTTATGACAATCGATTGTGTTGAGGCAGTGTCTTCCAGACTTTTTCAAAGTTATTAAATAATCGATTGTGAACCTATAACAATCGATTGTCAAGAGGCAGTGTCTAAATTGATTTTTCAAGACTGATATATAATCGATTGTTAACTTAATATAATCGATTGTATAACTTACCGTTGCCAAAATATTTTCAAATACCGTCAGGTAATCGATTATTGATTTCTTATAATCGATTGTTGTAATTCAAATCTGGAAAGGATTTTTTGAACGTTGCTGAGTAATCGATTATTGATTTCTTATAATCGATTGTTTTAATTAAAATCTGGAAAGGATTTTTTGAACGTTGCTGAGTAATCGATTGTAGATTTCTGACAATCGATTGTTTTACGTAAAATCTGGAAATGATTTTTTGAACGTTGCCAGTAATCGATTATTGATCTTAGATAATCGATTGTTATGCGTAAAATATGGGATTGATTTTTGGAAGAACTGGCAAACAATCGATTGTGGTAATTTGACAATCGATTGTCACAGAGTAAAATCAACAATTCTTAATTGGCAATTAGGCAACGGTATTACAAGGTTTTGCAACTATAAATACAGCTTCAAATCAGTCTTTTAAGAACAACAACACACAACAACTGACCATACAATTGCTAAAGCTTGCATACTTTATTGCTTATCATTTTATATTCATTACATAAGCTTTTGAGAGCCAAATTCTTGTCGAAAGTTGTTGCGATCTTGAGCGTATTCTTTTTACTCATATCTACTCTTTAAGGAGTGTCTTGTTTGAGTGCTAAGTGTTTTTGTACACTTGAAGGGAAGTGTTAGTCCCTTGTGTTGTAAGAAGGAACTTGTGTTTCCTTGGTTGAAGTCTTGGAGTGTTGTATCTCCGAGCAAAGGTTGTTGAGGCTTGTGTCCTCAAGTTGTAACGGTTAGTTGAGCACCCGTAAGCTTAACAAGTTAGTGGAAATCTCGAGAGAGTCTCTCGGGGACTGGACTAGCCACGGGTTGTGGTGAACCAGGATACATCGGTGCGTTTGTTCTAATTTATTTACTTATCGCACTTATTTATTTCCTGCAATTTTTAAATTCCGCAAGTTTACGCTAATTTTTATTATAACGCTATTCACCCTCCCCCCTAGCGTTAAGCGTATTATCTAACAATTGGTATCAGAGCCCAACTCTCTGAAGACTTAACCGTTTGAGAGAAACATCCATGGCTTCTACTCGTGATTCTTTTGCAGGAATAGGTGAAGGACAATGCTCCACCCGACCACCGTTATTCGATGGTACAAAATATACATTCTGGAAGGAAAGGATGAGAATATTTGTACAATCAAATAGTTTTCATCTTTGGAAGGTAATAATGAATGGAGAACAAATTCCAACCAAGAAGGTTGAAAATGAATGGGTCCCAAAGTCCGAAGATGAATACGATGCGGATGATATCCGAAAGGTGCAAAATAATGCTAAAGCTATTAATTTATTATATTGTGCTGTAAATGCTGATGATTACAGGAAGATATCTTGTTGCACAACGGCGAAGCAAATGTGGGACAAGCTGGAAATTACGTACGAAGGTACGGACCAGGTAAGGGAAGCCAAAATTGATTTCCTAACCCATGCATATGAATTGTTTCACATGAAGGAAGGCGAAAAGGTCGATGAGATGTTTGAACGATTTTCAAAAATCGTAAATGATTTACATGCTCTTAAGAAGACCTTCACGGATAAGGAACTTGTCCGAAAAATTCTCCGAAGTCTCACTCCGGAATGGCGATCCAAGGCCGACGCGATTCAAGAATCCATTGGCATTTCAAATGTCACCATCGACGCATTAAGAGGTAATCTTAAAACTTATGAATCTACTATACTTAACCCTCTTGTTGATGATCAAAGGAAGCAAAGAATCGCTCTCAAGGCAAGCACAAGCCAACCTCAAAATGATGAGGACGGAGACAACGAGTTCGGATCGTTATCAAGAGATTTCAAAAGTTCATGCGAAAAGAGTATGAACGAAAGGGCAAAAAGCAAGGAGATCAAATAAAGTGCTATGAGTGCGGAGAAACCGGGCACATTAAATCAAATTGCCCAAATGCTAAAAAGAGAAGAAACCCTTCAAAAAGCAACGAGCATACATATCTTGGGGAGGCGACTCCGGTGACGAGTCAAGTGAGGAAGAAGAAGACGAAGCCGCAAATCTTTGTCTTATGGCACAAGAAGACAACAAAGAAGAGGTATGTCAAATTTCTTCCAAAAATTTCTTTTCCCTTGAAGAAATGCAAAATGCTTTTGATGAGTTGTATAGCGAATTCATTAAAGCTTCAAAAACTGCTAAGAGTATAAAAGAAAATGCCTATTTAAAAGAAAAAGATTTTCAAAAACAACTCTCTTTTAAAGAAAAGGAATTGGAAAAACTGATTTTAGAAAATGAGAAGTTGAAAGAGGAAAACAAATTTTTTGGCAAGAGAAGCGCCGACAAGCCCGAGAGTTCTAGAAATTGTACCTCTTGCATGCATCTCAAAAATGAAGTAGAAAGGCTTAAGGGCACCTTAGATAAGTTTAACTCTTCTCATAAAAATTTGAATGAAGTGCTTGTTAATTTGAAGTCGACCAAGCATGGCATAGGTTTTAGAAACGAGCCTAAAGAGAAAGTTGAAGCCAACCCCCAACCACCTAAGGCTCAACCTAGGATAAATAAAACAAATGTTCATCCTAGATACAACAAACCTAGAAATGGTTTTCATCAATCCCAACCTAGAAATAATCATGCTAGAAATAATGCACATTCTAGGCCAAACACTAGAAGGAATTTTGAACCTTTTAGAACACCTAGAAATGACTTCCAACCTAGAAACAACTATTCTAGAAATGATGTATATCCTAGAACAAATGGTAGGAGAAATGATTTTCATGATTTGCGCAATAGCTATATTGTCAAGAATAGAGTAAATGAATTTCGTCCGTCCAATTACTATCAACCTAGAAGGATGCATAATCCTAACGTGACTTGTCATTATTGTAGACGAATTGGACATAGCTCCTGCTTGTTTTACACGACATAGACATAACACTCAATAACATCACTATGATTTGCCTAACCCCCAAGGACCCAAAATGGCATGGGTACCTAAAACTCATTAATCTGTTTTGTAGGTATGTTTGAAGGGATCAAGTGTACTATGGTACCTTGATAGTGGATGCTCCAAGCACATGACGGGAGACGAATCCAAATTCCTTCAACTAGAACACAAGGAAGGGGGAAGTGTTATTTTTGGTGATAACAACAAAGGAAAGATTATCGGCATCGGATCGGTCGGTAAGGATGAAATTTCTTCCATTAAGCATATATTACTTGTGAAAGGTTTAAAACATAATCTCTTGAGCATAAGTCAATTATGTGACAAGGAAAATCTTGTTTTATTTGATTCGGATGAATGCTTAGTTTTTAGACGTAGCGATTTTAAAATTATCCTTCGTGGTTTTAGAATGGATAACATTTATATGGTTGATCTTGCAAATTCTTCACCCGAATATGTGAATTGTTTAATGAGCAAAGAGGATGATTCTTGGTTATGGCATCGTAGAGTAGCTCACATCAACATGCATCTTTTGAACAAATTGGTTTCACAAATTTAGTTGTTGGTCTTCCAAATTTGAAGTTTGAAAATGACTCTATTTGTGACTCTTGTCAAAAAGGAAAGCAAACAAAAGTATCCTTTAAATCGAAAAATATTGTTTCAACTACTAGACCATTGCAATTGCTTCACATGGATTTGTTTGGACCATCTCGCATTGAAAGTCTTGGTAGAAATCGTTATGCTTTTGTTATTGTTGATGATTATTCCAGATTTACTTGGACTTTATTTCTTGCCCATAAAAGTGATGCTTTTCAGAATTTTAAATATTTTCTTAAACGTGTTCAAAACGAAAAGGAAACAACCGTCACTTCAATTAGAAGTGATCATGGGGGAGAGTTTGATCACAATCTCTTTGCAGACTTTTGTGACGAACTCGGTATCGATCATACCTTTTCCGCTCCACGAACACCACAACAAAATGGGGTGGTGGAAAGGAAAAATGGGTGTCTCGAAGAGATGGCTAGAACCATGCTCGAAGAGGCTAAGATTCCCAAACATTTTTGGGCGGATGCCGTGAGTACCGCATGCTACGTTTTAAATAGAGTAGTCATAAGGCCGATACTCATGAAAACCCCTTATGAACTCTACAAGGGAAGGAAACCAAATATCTCCCATTTTAAAGTATTCGGTTGTAAATGTTTTATTCATAACAATGGAAAAGATCAATTGGGAAAATTTGATGCCAAATCCGATGAAGGAATTTTTATTGGGTATTCTTCACGTAGCAAAGCATATAGGGTATTTAATAATAGAACCCAAACTGTGGAGGAATCCCCCCATATTGTGTTTTCCGAAAATAATGCTCGCTTGGCGAGAAAGGATTCTTGTTCTGACCTTGCAGGTATTTTAAATAGTTTAAAAGACAAAGTACAAGAGGAAACTCCTAAGGAAATTCAAGATGAAATCTTGGAACAATCAACGGAGGAAACGCCACAATTGGAGAAAGGAACGAAAATGCCTAACGAGTGGAGGACAATCAAAGATCACCCTCTCGAACAGGTAATTGGCGACGTCGGAGAAAAGGTAAGTACCCGAAACTCTCTTAAGAACACCTTAGGACACACTTCTTAAGAGATCACGTTCTCATTGCATTATTTCGTTACAAATTACTAACTTGAGCGTCGGAGACGTCTAATTCTCTTTTGCAGGTATCGCCCTAAAGGCAGGGGGAATTATAAAGAAATGGCATAGAACAATCGATTGTTACAGCAAATAATCGATTATTTTACTGTGCGGACAATCGATTAGCAAGTATCACTAATCGATTATTTATGTTTGACGCTTATTATGCATTTGTGTTTAATAATCGATTTTTTAACTGTATATCAGTACTGCTTTCCTAAAACAATCGATTGTTTCATAAATATAATCGATTATTTTCCGAGTCAGAAAATCTCCGTGCTCACTGTATCACACCAATCGATTATCATAATTCAACAATCGATTATTTCTGTCAGTAATTCAAATATTTGTTACTGTTTGGGCCCTGCAATCGATTTTGTGTCAGTTCCGAGTTCAAGTCAAAATCTGCTCAACAATCGATTATTTCGTTTCAACAATCGATTGTCCAACGGTCAGTACAATTTATTTTTACCGTTTCTGACTGTTTTGGCTCATAAATTTCTGCAGATTTTCATCATAAATGAAATGACATTCTTCCCATTATAAATACGCATCATAAGTCTTCAATTTTATTCACTCAAGCATCAATCTTTGCTCCCAAACCTTCAAAAATCTTCCAAGTTTCTTACAAAGTTCATTACTACTTTTTGAAAATGTCGGGCAGACACTCTAAACGTTCCCGTTCAGGTAGACAAGGTGCATCTTCTTCTGCTCCTCCACCTCCAAATTTTCCTTACCAAGATGGGTCTATTTTACAATTCAATACTGAAACCGAGCTTACTAGATTTTTGACAAAATTCGAAAAGCGTGACATTCTTCCTCCTCGCTTTTCAACAAGCAAGTATCTTGAATCATATGCCCCCGCTGCAAACATGCTTAAGGAATGTCAACTTCTTGACTTCTTATATCTTACCTATCCTTATATTAATCCTCCATTGATTCAAGCGTTTTACTCAAACCTTCATGAGGATGACGATGGTGAGCTTGTGTCAAATATTAATGGTGTTCAAATTCTTTTGTCCAATGAAAACTTGCATTCCATTGCCCATCTTCCTCGAAATGGCGAAAACATTACTCGCTACATTAGAGAGGCCGGCGCCTTATTTGATGAGAAAACTCTCCTAAACCAAATAGGACTTGGAGCTTATGATCCTAATCTATCTACTCGACGTCCTACCATTACGGGAATGCTCCCCGAATATCGTTTGATTTTCTATTTCATCACCCGAGTCCTCAAGCCTCGGAAGCATAGTCATACCACTCTTTCCCAAGAGGACGCTAAGCTCATGCATGCCATTATAACCGGAGCTCACATCAATTGGTGTAAGTTCGTCAAAATTCACATGCGTGATGCCATCGGAGATGATAGACCTCTTCCCTATGCCCTCCTTATTATGAATTTTCTTGAAGCTTCCGGGTTCACCACTTCCATTGGTCCTCTCAAAAAGAGCACCAAGAAGTGGGAAATTTCCGAATCCTCCTTTCCCCATGACGGCGATCATGTAGCTCCTGCTCCTCCTCCAACTCGTCGATCGCGTCAGCCTCAAGAACCTACTCTTCAATCCATTTCCGACCAAATTGCTTCATTGACCACCTCTGTCGGTCAATTGACACATGAGATCCATGGATATTTTGACCATGTTCATTATCCATATGCCGGTCTTGTTCCCTATGAAGCAGTGCCGGATGATGAGGCGGGAAATGATGATAAATAATTTCTTTATTTATTTTATTGTTCTATGTTTTTATTGTTCCCGTTATGTAACCGTTTTTTTAATAAATAAACAAGTTTTTTTAATTATTCTATATTTTTTTGCTAATGGCAAAAGGGGGAAGATAACGGGTATGCACTCTCAATACTTATCGGCATAAATTGACGTTGTCTTGAATCGTCATTATGAATTGCCTAATATGCATATCCCGCTTAAAGTTTGCCATTATCAAAAAGGGGGAAATTGTTGGAAACACGTTCTCAAGGCATTATACTAAACGTGTGTTCATATTTGTAGGTTTTGATGAATGACAAACTATGCGCAAATTGACACATGACGAGGTCCAAGCACAAAGCGCAAAATTGATATATAACGAGATTCAAGCAAAAGACAAAGATCGAGATTAAGTTTTATATGAGTCGGTATTTAATTGTGATCTTGATCCGACAACTTAAACTCAAGACTTGGCTTCTCTCGTAAAAATATATTTAACAAATCATGCATATTTAATCTAGAGCAAAATGATTTTAAATAATGCATATTTACATTAGTCAAAATGATTTTTAAACATGCCTCTAAAATCTGGACTAAGATAATAGATTATGTACTTATGATAATCGATTATGTTTAAGTCAGCTGCTTGACAATCGATTGTGAACTTATGACAATCGATTGTGTTAAGGCAGTGAGCATCAGATTTTTCAAATCTGCATGACAATCGATTGTGAACCTTATGACAATCGATTGTGATGAGGCAGTGTCCATCAAAGTTTTTCAAAGCTCAAAATAATCGATTGTGAAGCAAATGACAATCGATTGTGAAGAGACAGTGTCCATCAGATTTTTCAAAGTCACAAAATAATCGATTGTGAACTTATGACAATCGATTGTGTTGAGGCAGTGTCTTCCAGACTTGTTCAAAGTTATTAAATAATCGATTGTGAACCTATAACATTCGATTGTCAAGAGGCAGTGTCTAAATTAATTTTTCAAGACTGATATATAATCGATTGTTAACTTAATATAATCGATTGTATAACTGACCGTTGCCAAAATGTTTTCAAATACCGTCAGGTAATCGATTATTGATTTCTTATAATCGATTGTTTTAATTAAAATCTGGAAAGGATTTTTTGAACGTTGCTGAGTAATCGATTATTGATTTCTTATAATCGATTGTTTTAATTGAAATTTGGAAAGGATTTTTTGAACGTTGCTGAATAATCGATTGTAGATTTCTGACAATCGATTGTTTTACGTAAAATCTGGAAATAATTTTTTGAACGTTGCCAGTAATCGATTATTGATCTTAGATAATCGATTGTTATGCGTAAAATATGGGATTGGTTTTTGGAAGAACTGGCAAACAATCGATTGTGGTAATTTGACAATCGATTGTCACAGAGTAAAATCAACAATTCTTAATTGGCAATTAGGCAACGGTAATACAAGGTTTTGCAACTATAAATACAGCTTCAAATCAGTCTTTTAAGAACAACAACACACAACAACTGATCATACAATTGCTAAAGCTTGCATACTTTATTGCTTATCATTTTATATTCATTACATAAGCTTTTGAGAGCCAAATTCTTGTCGAAAGTTGTTGCGATCTTGAGCGTATTCTTTTTACTCATATCTACCCTTTAAGGAGTGTCTTGTTTGAGTGCTAAGTGTTTTTGTACACTTGAAGGGAAGTGTTAGTCCCTTGTGTTGTAAGAAGGAACTTGTGTTTCCTTGGTTGAAGTCTTGGAGTGTTGTATCTCCGAGCAAAGGTTGTTGAGGCTTGTGTCCTCAAGTTGTAACGGTTAGTTGAGCACCCGTAAGCTTAACAAGTTAGTGGAAATCTCGAGAGAGTCTCTTGGGGACTGGACTAGCCACGGGTTGTGGTGAACCAGGATACATCGGTGCGTTTGTTCTAATTTATTTACTTATCGCACTTATTTATTTCCTGCAATTTTTAAATTCCGCAAGTTTACGCTAATTTTTATTATAACGCTATTCACCCCCCCCTCTAGCGTTAAGCGTATTATCTAACAATCCAGTTCATGATCTAGAGTTGGCAGCCATCATTCATGCATTGAAGATTTGGAGGCATTATCTATATGGTGTGACATGTGAGGTGTACACTGATCACAAAAGTCTTCAGTACTTGTTCAAGCAAAATGAGTTGAATTTGAGGCAGAAAATGTGGCTGGAGTTGTTGAAAGATTATGATGTTACTATCTTGTATCACCCAGGAAAGGCCAATGTGGTGGCCGACGCTTTGAATAGGAAGTTCGCTAGCATAGGTAGTCTTGCGATATTCCGGTCAGCCAGAGATTGTTTGCTTTAGATGTTCAGGCCTTGGCCAATCGATTGGTGAGATTGGATATTTTTGAGCCTAGAAAAGTGTTATCTTACACTATCGCCCATTCTTCTCTATTAGAGCGCATCCATGATCAGCAGTTTGATGACCCCCATTTGTGTGTCCTGAGAGACACCGTGCAGCATGGAGGTGACAAGAAGGTGACCTTAGATGATGATGGTGTCTTGAGGTTGTAGCGGTGAATTTGTGCGCCCAATGTTGTTGGGATTCGAGAGTTGATCTTAGCGGAGGCCCATAGTTCCATGTATTCTATTCATCCGAGCGCCGCGAGATGTATCAGGATCTGAGGCAGCAGTATTGGTGGCATAGAATGAAGAAAGATACAGTTGCATATGTGATTCGATGTTTGAACTGTCAGCAGGTTAAGTATGAGCATCAGAGGCCTCGTAGACTGTTTCATAGGTTTGAGATTCCCGAGTGGAAGTGGGAGAGGATTACCATGGATTTTGTTATTGGACTCCCGTTGAACCGCAAGAAATTTGATGCGATTTGCGCCATTGTTGATAGGTTGACAAACTTAGTGCAATTTGTTCCTATTGCAGCCACTTATTCATCCAAGAGTTTAGTTGAGATCAACATCAGAGAGATTGTTCGGCTTCATGGGGTGCCGGTATCTATCATTTCGAACCTGGGTACGCAGTTTACCTTGCACTTCTGGAGAGCATTTGAGCAAGAGTTAGGCACCCAGGTTGAGTTGAGAACATCATTTCATCCTCAGACGGACAGACAGTCCAAGCGGACTATTCAGATACTGGAGGATATGCTCCGAGCTTGTGTTATATACTTTGGAGGTTCGTGGGATCAGTTATTGCCTTTAGTGGAGTTTGCCTACAACAACAGCTACCAGTCCAACATTTATATGGATCCATCTAAGGCGTTGTATGGTAGGCGAATTTAGTCTCCAGTTGGATAGTTCGAGCCGGAAGAGGCTCGATTATGGGTACAAATTTAGTTTAAGAGGCTTTGGATAAGGTCTGGATTATTCAGGATATGCTTCGTACAGCTCAGTCCAGGCAGAAGAGTTATGTAGACCGCAAGGTTCGAGATGTGGCTTTTATGGTTGGTGAGCGGGTATTACTCCGAGTGCCGCCTATGAAGGGCATGATGAGATTCGAAAAGAAGGGCAAGTTTAGGCCTAGGTTCATTGGTCCATTTAAGATTCTCGATCGTATGGGAGAGGTGGCTTATAGACTTGCCTTGCCGCCTAGCTTGTCAGCATGCATCAAGTGTTTCATGTGTCTATGCTCCGGAAGTATCACGGCGATCCATCCCACGTGTTAGATTTCAGCACGGTCCAGTTGGACAAGGATCTGTCGTATGAGGAGGAGCCGGTGGCTAATCTAGACTGGCAGGTTCGACAGTTGAGGTCGAAGAGTTTTCCTGCAGTGCGTGTTCAGTAGAGAGGTCAACCTCCTGAGGCATCAACCTGGGAGTCCGAGTATGTTATGCAGAGCCTATATACTCATTTATTTCCCGACTCAGGTACTTCTTTCTTTTGTCTGTTCGAGGACAAACGGTTATTTTAGAGGTGGAGAATGTGACGATCCAAAGGGTCATCACCTGCTTTCTCCCTTTTTCCGTGCTTTTGAGGCCTCGAAAACCTCAGTTTTGGTTGCCTCAATTTGCATGCACAGTCTGGGCGCATAGCTGGAAAGCTTATATGTTAGGTTATGTGAAAAATTTCTGAAATTTGGTATTAAATGACTAAAGTTGACTTTGGTCAACATGTTGGGTGAACGGATCCGGACCCTTGATTTGACAGTCCCGAAGGGTCCATAGGAAAATATGAGTTTCGGGTGTATGCCCGAAATCAAAATTCGAGGTCTCAAGTCTGAGAAATGAACTTTTAAAAGAAATTATTTTTCTAAACTTTTTAAGGAAATATGAAATGAAAATGGACTAGAGCGTATTGGTATCGAGCTCGTATTTTGGTTTCGGCACCCGGTACAGGTCTTATATGTGATTTAAAACGTTTCTCTAAAATTTGGTTGAAATCAAACATCATTTGACGTGTTTCGGCCCTAAATCTCTAAAAATTGCAAGTTTATGAAGTTTGATGGAAAATAATGATTTTGAGGTTTGATTCCTCGTTTTTATGTTATTTTGGCGATTTCATCATATGTTTAAGTTCGTAGGATGTCATTGAGTTAGTGTGTGTTCTTGGTTAGGAGCCCCGAGGGCTCGGGAGTGTTTCGGAGATGTTTCGGTGTTGTTTTGGCCATAGGGAAATTGCAGAGAATCTGCAACAGGTGCACAATGATTTTCTTCTTCGCGTTCTCAAAGCTTCAGCTTCATCCTTCAACGCGTTCGCATCACCTCTTTGCGTTCGTATAGAGTTATTGAACTCTGAGGGCACAACCCTCTTTCTTCTTCGTGTTCGCGATGGCTGGACCGCGTTCGCTAGAGTCCTAGCCTTACCTCAACGCGTTCGCGTACAGGTCAACACGTTTGCGTAGGCCAATTCGTTGGACCACAGTACTTTCCTCTTCGCGTTCGCAATCCACCTCTCGTAAATGCGATGCTTGCCGGCTTCTTTTCTTTGTGAACGCGACCCTCATGTCGCGAACACGTAGGGTAAAATTATGCCCAACAACTTTAAGTTTTAAAAATAGAATCATTTCGGGCCAACTTCAAAATTCCATAACTCTCTCTTCTCCTCACCTCTTGGGGCGATTCTTGAAGCGATTCTTTACGAAAACTCCTTGGGTTAGTAATCGTTTACTTGTTTCCTTCCATTTCCTTCAACACATATTGAAATCCTAGGGCTTTTCAATTTTTCTTGATTTAGACCTCGCTTTGGGGAGAATTTGAAAACAAATGTATATTCGGGCTCGTGGGGGAATGTGCGACATGAATTTGGTCTGAACCCCATGTTTCGACCAAGCGGGCCCGGGGTCGATATTTGAAATTTTCGGAAGAAAGCTTTGAAATCTATATTTAGGCATTGGGTTTGATTTGTTTAGCTTATATTGATACTGTAAACTTGTTATTTCATAGATTTGATTGAGTTGGATCCGAATTCGAGAGGGAAAGCGGTCATTGTGGATTGGTTTAGCCGTGGAAGTTGAGGAAAGTGTTTGATCTAACTTTGGCTTGAGGGAATAGGAGTAGAGTCTTATTTTCTAATTGCTAACTGTCGAGTATGGTGTATAGGCATGGTGACAAGTATCTATACACTGGTGTCTAGCATGACCGTGAGTCCTTTTATTGTGCTTGTTCGGATTTTGTTGTGATTCTTCCATGCTTAATTGATGACTTCTATACAATGTAAAGAGTATGAGAAAGAAATTATGAGTATTAAACTCCGTGGAGCATTGGCTCGAGTTGTGGTATGAATTGTGAAGGTTTATGATATGAATTGATTCTTTGAAGCGATGGCTCGAATGATAAATTGAATCATAAAGTGGGAAGGTAAAAAGAAAGAGAAAGAGTTATTGGATATTCCCTTGCTGAGACGTTTTATTGGTTTTGCTGATTTTTCTCCCTTGCCGGGATATTGAGTTCTTTGATATTGCTCCCTTGTCGGGATTTCTTTTACTAATTGTTACTCCCCTTACCCCTTATTTGCGACTGTTGTCTGGGTGAGGATTAATAATATTTATATATATTATATATATGGATCGGGTTGCACCCCGCAACAATACTAGATGATATGGATCGGGTTTCATGCCGCAACAATATATATATACATATCGGGTTGTACGCTGCAACAATGATAAATTGTGGACCGGGTTGCACGCCGCAACAGGATTGTTTTTGTATCATTATAGACATTGAGTGTCCTTTCATATTTTATTAAGTTGTTGTTAAATTTGATATGATCCCTCGAGCATGTTCCTCCTCCCCTTTTAAACTGCTTATTCCCTGTTTAGTGTTCCGCCATATATTTTATAACTGCACAGGTTTATCTGGTAATCGTGTCTAGCCTCGTCACTACTTCGCCGAGGTTAGGCTACGCACTTACCAGCACATGGGTCAGTTGTGTTGATGCTACACTCTATGCTCTTTTGCACATATCCCGAAGTTGGAGTAGCGTATAGGCAGCAGTAGTAGATCGGGAGCAGACCTTCCGTCTAGAGACAACGAGGTAGCCTTGCTGACGTCCGCAGGCCCAGAGTCTCCTCTACCTTTATTTCAGTTTGTTATCCTTGTACCAAAACAAACAGATTTATGTTTCATTCAGACCTTATATTTAGCATTCTCTAGACGTTCGTGTGTTTGTGACTCTATTTCTTGGGTAGAGAATCATATTGGATATTCTGCATTTCATTGAGTTATTTACGTTAAAGACTACATCTTAATTTTAAATTCTTTGTTGTTTATAATATTGTTGATGTCTTCTAAGAGAGGTAATTGAAAAATGGCTTGCCTAATTCTTAACAGTAGGCACCATCATGACTTCCGAGTATGGGAAATCCAGATCGTGACAAGTGTAAAGCACGAATGGTGATGCCGTGTATTATTTTGCTGAGAGAGTGTTAAAGCACGAAGGGTGATGCCGTGTATTATTTTGGTGAGAGAGTGTTAAAGCACGAAGGGTGATGCCGTGCACTTTCTGTTTGTTGTGTTTGCTTGTTATCAACAATTCAAGTGCATTAACTATTTAGATCACTTTACTGTTGTGATCCTTTGTGTTGGAATCCTTAGTGTTTACAATATCTCGCCTTATTATTTATATATATATTCGATATTTCAAATTTCAACAATTGTTACATTTTTAACTCAATTGATTTCTCAGCTAATTTTTTCTTATACCGTTTGAGGTTGTACTTTACTTAAAAAGAAATTTCTTCTATGTTTTTAATTTATTGATTTCTCATATTAAAGGTAATAATTCTTCGATATTGTACGTTAATTGAAATGGGTATTTTCTTTATCAAATATGATTTCTAAAAATAACTTCATCTTTTCTTGTTGATTTCCTATTTGGGTTGGGAGTTGTACTCTACGTTATGTTAAGTGAATGGGGCTCCTTGAACATTCTTAATTGTATTGGATCATGGAACCTATGAACTGAGTAACATAAGGATATTGTTGTGCAATATGAGAGAGAAATATATGGGCACGAGGTGCCGTAAAAATATAAAAGTGGGTTGAGACCTATATTATTTATGATTATGAAATGAGGTGTCACAAGGTGACCTTTACTCGAAAGAATTATATTCGAAAGAAACTTACTTAGAAGGTACTTATTAGAAGGAAATATATTCGAAATATAGTTATTGAAGAGTATATTATCTTCTAGATTATTACTTGACGGAATTATAGGCGAAAGATTTATATTTGAAGGACTCGATTAATTGATTGCACTTGTATTTATTATTTGTTGAGAAGTATTGGTGTTCTTATTTCCTGTTATTTATATCACCGGTTGATCATTGTTATCTGCTTACTATTATTTTGTACGCTATATTGTACATGTTTATTTGGTAGTCTGGTCCTAGCCTCGTCACTACTTCGCCGAGGTTAGGCTAGGCACTTACCAGCACATGGGGTCGATTGTGCTGATACTACACTTATGTGTATTTTTATGTACAGATATAGGTATTTGATCGTTAGTAGCTATATAGATCATTGCAGTGGAGACTCAAGGTAAACATGTTATAGTACGTTTGCAAGGCTCGGAGTCACCTTCAATTGTACTTATTCCATATGTTCCTTTTGTTTCGGAACAGTGATGTATCTAATTTGTATAACTATTCTTAGAAAGTCTTATGACTAGTACTACTGATTTTGGGAATTGTAATATGTTCGGAGTAATTTAATTTAAAGTTAATAAATATCAATGTTATTTTAATTAATGTTAGGCTTACCTAGTTTAGAGACTAGGTGCCATCACGACTTCTTTGGAGGTATTTTCGGGTCGTGACAATCTTCAACCAACTTAAGTAATCATCACAAATATAAGCAGATCATCGGTGCTAAATTTATAAGGAAAGCAAAATTGATAATATGGGATGAAGCACTTATGACTAAGTATCAAACGATTGAAATAATAGCCCGGAGTCCTAGATATATATTGAATATTAATGAACTATTCGGTAAAAAATTAATAGTTTGAAAGGTGATTTTTGTTAAGTATTATGAATAGTTCCAAAATCGACAAAAGCATAGACTGTAAAAGCCAGCTTGCCAAAGTTATACTTCTGGCCTCATACGAAAAATATTCAACTTACAAGAAATATATAGTAAGAACAGAACCAATATTCAATGTCTTCTTGTTTCGTGTCGAAAACGAAGAAGAGCATCCAATAAAAGATGACTCTGTTATTCCTAAAAACTTGATTATCAATCCCAATGGTAATTGTACTGCATTTAATAAGAAAAAGATTTTTATCATTAGATTAAAATGCAATATGTGCAAAACACATGATAGAATTAAAAAGACATATTAGCTAGCGCAAATGAATATGTTGATCAACTAAATAAAAGGTTAATTGCCAAATTTTATTGTAAAAATAAAATATTTTTCAGTTTTTGACTCAGTAGAAAATGATACCAATAATTACTATCAAGAATAATACTTAAATGCTTTAATATCAAATGACCTTCTACCATACATGTTTGTTGTCAAGTTTCTTATTTATTATGTATGTTAATATCACCATATATATCATAGACTAAGTTAAAATTGATTTTTCGTTGTATATAGGTTAACATTGAAAAAAATATGACTGTCATGCTGCTGAAAAACTTAAATATGCCAAATAGCTTATGCAATAGTACACAGATGGTATATAGAAGTTTTGATAATAACGTCATACATGCAAAAATTATGATATTGGTTAATGTGTTTCTAAGTATATTCTTATCTCTGAATTAAACTTTAGTCTTCTGAACCTAAGGAATATCCTTTTAAATTTGTGTGAAAATAATTTTTAGTATGTTTATATTTTGCAAATATAATAAATAAAGTAAAAGGCAAACATTTTAAATATTGGACTATATTTACCACAATATATTTTTCTACATGAACAATTGTATGTTGTACTTTCAAGAGGGATATCAAGATCGACAACAAGAGTTTTGGTTAAGGCAGAGCAACAAACGTATTAAGAGGAAACATACACATAAAAAATATTATTTAGAAAAAAATGTTCGTTAAGATACCATCACATTAAATATTTTTAAACTATAATATATAATTATCTTCTAACAAGACAAAATTGATCATTTGTGTAAGTTCTTACGATGTCGTTTTATTTTAAATTCATGTATTATGCTAATGTAATTATATTTTTCGGCATTTCGATGATTGTTGTATTATTATACATAAAATTTATTTCATTAATAAAATTTTATTCTTCCCTTATATAAATAAATATTTAAATCACCACTGCCACGACCCAAAATTCACTAAGGGTCGTCATGGTGCCAGACACTGCTGTCAGGCAAGCCAACCAGATTACTTAATCAAATCTCATTTTAACACTTTTGGAAATACATGGTTTTTCTTCCATATCTAGAAATTTTTGAAAAATATAGTTTCAAATCACGTTTAAGAGTTACGCAATTAATACAATATTCCAAACCATCCTAGAACCCGGAGTCACAAGTGCATGGGCATCTATTGATAAGAGGAATAAAAATACAATATTCGTCCTGAATACAATGGACGAAAAGTAAATACAGTGCTGGAAAGGGAATACCCTAGCTGCGGCCGTCTCGAATGATGCAGCTTACCTAGTCTCTACGCATGTCATGCCGCTAAGCCGCTAAGACACGGGCCACACAATAAACCCGTACAATAAAATGCACATCAAGTGTAGTGTGAGTACAAAAACAACGTGTACCCAATAAGTGTCCCGCTTAATCCCGAGGGGTAGAGACGAAATGGTTAACTTTGACACTCACTAGCAGTCCAATGACTATTTATCCATAACAAATATATAAAACAGTGGATTTATTTTATAAACATGTTTCTAATCCAGATAGAGGGAACAAGTAAACACATTATTCTTTCATGGAAAATTTCCTTAGACTTCTTGTTATTATTAACAGTATAAATCTCGAACCATAGTGTGGCATAAAACGACTCAAATGAGTCCAGACAGCAATACAAGCATGCGCAAATCATACCGTGGCGACGACCCGATCCAACAGAAATAAATGTGCACTTGCCAAGGGTCGACGGCGTGCTTATAGATGCATCTATTAATCTGCCGAGGCGTACGACCCGTTCCAAAATAAACATACCCAGACAGACAATCGGTCAAACAGTCAACATGGGGCAAATATCCAAGAAATGTCAATTCTCTTTAATAATTTGAGAAAACAAAGCTTAAGTCTTTCTTTTTGAAATCCATTTATAAATTTAATATGATTTAAGCAATTCAAGCCATCAATGCGTTAACAATTAATCCAAGTATAACATGTTTTTGGATCCTAGACTACCCGGACAATAGCATAATAGTATATTCGCACGGACTCTTGTCACCTCGTGCATACGTAGCCCCCACAAATAGGAGCACATAATCAATTTAACTCACTTGTGGGTAATTCCCCCTCACAAGATTAGAAAGGAGACTCACCTCGCTCCAAACCGCACTCCAAATGCCAAGAACAAGCTCAAGACCTCAAAGCGAAGCCGAAAGCGTACAAACTAGATAAACAATGTAGGAAGTAGTAAATAAGGGCTTACAAGGTTGAATTCCAACTAATTAAATGATTTCCCAACCTTTACCGCAAGTTTTCTAAATTCTGACCCCGGGCGCACGTGCCTGGATCCTGAGACCTTTTGAAGGAAAATGCTCTCTATGACCTAAGGATTACTAATATGTAAATTTTAGTTCATTACCTATCTAATTAGGTGTTAAATCATAATTTTATCAAAACCCTAGGTCTAGCTCTAACCATTGATTTTATTTGATTATCAGGGTGTGTTTGGTACGAAGGAAAATATTTTTCAATTTTCCCATATTTGGTTTGCTTAAATATTTTGGAAAACATTTTCCTTGTCAATTTATTTTCCTTCGATTGGAGGAAAATATTTTCCTCATCAAGAGAAAGGAAAACATTTTCAAACCTCCTTCTCAACCTTCCTCACCCTCACTAACCCACCCCACCCACTCTCCAAAAAAGGTTTTTTTTAAATTTTAGTTTTTCCGATACTACCCACCCTACTACCCCTCCACCCCCACCCCCCGCAAAAAAAATATTTTTTTTTACCATAATTTTTTTTTTATAATTTTAAATTTTTATTTTTTTATTTTCTACACCACCCCAACCCCCCCCCCCCCCCGGAATATTTTTTTACTTTTTTTGTAATTTAATTTTCTATACTTTTTTGGTTTTACTGCCCCCAGCCACGCCCCGCCCCAACCCCCCTTCCCCCTAGAAAAAAAATTAAAATATATTTTTCAGTTTTAATTTTATTATTTATCGATTTTTAAATGTTCAAAATTTTACAAGTTACATAATTATGAGTTCAGAGGTTTATGTGTTTAAAAGTTTACGGGTTTAGAAATTATAAGTTTACGGGTTCGAAATTTTGAGGTTTTGAATGCTTAGTGGTTCGAAAGTTTATGAAATTTATGGATCGAGAAGGTTGCTACTTTTAAAGTTTAGGGCTTCATATTTACTATATCTAAATTATTTATGAATACTCTTGAGAATTTATTTTCCTTAATTTGCATTCCAAACACCGAAAAATGAATAAGATTACTACTTGTTTTTCAAGAAAATATTTTCTGTTATACCAAACACACCCTTAGTGTTAAATCTATCTAATGTTCATGTATTTAAGCTAAGAACGAGTGGGGATTATGAACCTTTTGATGTTTAAGGAAACTCTCTCTTTGGAACCTCCAAATTAGCCCAAGGGTGGAAGAAATGGGAGATAAATGAGCTTGGGTTCGTATTTAATGAACCCTTACTGCCCCAGCATTTTTTGCATATGCGGACAATTTATCGCATATGCGGTGTCCGCTTCTGCGGAAAATAAAACCGCTTTTGCGGTTTGGAAGCATTGTGGACCGCACGCTTATGCGGTTGAATTCTCGCACATGCGGGACCGCAGAAGCGGTCCCAGAGCCGCTTCTGCGGTCACTTCCCCTTCTTGGCCTTCCGCTTCTGCGACCAGGTGGCCGCATATGCGGTCACCGCTTATGCAGTCAAAGAGCCGGAGAAGCAGTTTTGACAGAAGCAGCAAACTTGCTTCTTTCAAAAATCCGACTTCGCTCAAACCTCGACCATTTAACGCTCGGGGCTCCCGTGCCCCGCCCGAATATACCGACAAGTCTAAAATCACGAGGCGGACCTGCTCGAACCATCGTAACACTCAAAACAATGCTAAATATAAGAATCGAACCCCAAAATCAATTGGTTCAACTTAATAAACTTCAAGTTCTTTATTTCCTATCAACGGGTCGAAACACCCTTAAACTATTCGGATTGACACCAAACTTTACAGGTAGGTCTTATATGATATTTTGACTTGTACCAAGTTTCAGAACCAGAATCCGAACCCGATACTTGGGTTTTTAATGGATAGTTAGATTCTTTAATTCTTTAAAACTTTGATTCAACAATTTTGCATAAAAATTCCGTACTCGGGCTAGGGACCTCGAAATTTGATTCCGAGCATATGCCCAGGTCCCATATTTTTCCATAGACCTTTCGGGACCGTCAAATCACAAATCTAGATCCGTTTCCCAAGAAAGTTGACTGAAATCAAATTTGGCCTTTTAAGAAAACCTTAAGGAAATAATTGGTTTTATTTTCGCTCAAAACTCTCCTAACTTCGGAACTAATCGCCCCCGCAAATCGTAATTTAGCTAAAGAAATCATGGGAAGTTTTATTTAAGAGAACGTGGCTCTAAATAGTAAAACGACCAGTCATATCGTTACAATCACGTGCCATTACTAGCGTGCAACGTACGTTTATAGTGTCTTGGTATTAATAATTTTAAATGAGAAGAGTAAAACTGTCAAACATACATCCAAAAGTTGCAACCTACCAAAAAATAAAAAAATAAAAGCGATATTTTGAGAATTATGATATTATTTGTTTATGTTATACTAGAATAATTACATATCCAGAGTATGATTGCATTAGCCATGACTAAATAATGTTGTATTCTGAGCCGGACCCTGGCCTAAATGGGCTTAATAGGCCGGGCTTAATGGGAATGGGCTTAGCGGGCTGGGCTCTGGTGGTCCCAGGCTTCGTGGGCTCAATGGGTGAGAACAACCCATGACGGGACTAAGCCCATATGGTCCTGGGCGCGAGCCTAGCGGGCTTTTTTTAATTTTTTGTTTTGTTTAAGACAATATCTTGTAAACCATATCATGTCAATATAAAATAGTCGAAATCTAATTATTGCTTGACGAAAAAGTTATATATATATATATATATATATATATATATATAGTATACTATTATAGAATGTTATGTATATATTTCATTGTATATTTTTTTGTAGTATATATTATTTGTTATGTATATATATTCCCTTATATATTTTCTTGTAGTATATATTGTATATTATGTATATATTCCCTTATATATTTTCTTGTAGTATAAATTGTATGTTATGGATATATATAATATAGCTTATATATTTTCTTGTAGTATATATTATGTGCCGTTCTCTTATTTGCCGGTGCAGTTGCTAAATCCACCCAATTCCCCGTTTGAAGGAGTTGAAAATACTGTCATACAACTTAGTGGAATCTTCTTGTTTTTTTGAGTAAGGTAACAATATATTCATCAGCACCAAGTTGGTACTGATATCCAAAAAAAGAATGTACAAATTACCGAGGGCCTTGTATCTTACAAAGTATCTAAGAAATCCACAAGTGATTTTGCATCCTCTATATAGTTTTCTTTACACCAGAATTGAAAAGACAAAAAACAATTCAGCTTAATTCTTTGTATGGAACTAATTTTATCCTGAAAACAATATGATTCCTTATAAAATACGAGCCGAGCGTTAATACTCCATATTTATGGACTAATGCCACTATATGACCATGATAGTAAGGTGTACAAGGTATGTTAAAAGCGAGTAGTATTTTAAAATGTTGAGATAATTCTTAATTATGCGAGTAATTGGTTCATTACCGGGTAACAAGACATTACCTAATTAATTGGGGATATATTGGATAAGAATTGCATCCACCAACGTGGCTGCACATCAAAGCCAACAAAGTCACAAAAATGTGACTCTTAAAGTCCACGTATAGGTGGCACATTTAGAATAATAGTTGGCCACTTATCCACAAAGTGGGGGGCCCACAAATCTCCAAGACAAAGAGATTAATAGACACAATTCAAAGAAAAATGGGCTTATGGAGGGGGTTGCCGTGAAAAAAAATGTGAAGAAAGGAAATTCCTTGGACGAGACAACTTAATAAGTTTAGTGTCCTGGGACGAGACAAGGATGCAAAAGTCAATCCATATGACTAAATATATTCATGTCGAGAGTATGACTGCTTTCATGCGATGGAAACAGTGAGGATAAAGTACGAAGATAGATATGGCATGATCATTTATGAGTATCTTTCACTTTTTTATAAGGATCAAACGTACATCTCATACATGCAACAATTAACAAGGTGATTGTTATCTTACTAGTGGTCACTGCAAAGAGGTGCAATCGCTGTTATGTGTTGTCGCAAGTGACGTGTGTTAGAGGGATTGTCAAGAGAATCGGCTGAGGTATGTTAAGGCTATCCCTTCTTTCTTTTGGCATGATCCATACGATACAAACGAAAAGAGCAAATGCACAGTTTCCATAAATGGCTCTATTCATAGAAATACTAGAAATGCTTATGTTCTTGATTCCTCATGTGTCATATTATTCTATCATGTGTTCATGGGTCTCAAAATACGTAAGTTGAAAAAAATTTACTTCATGATATTACTCAAAGGCATAATTGTCTTATGACATTCGAAGAGATTTTATTGACGTACTTATTACCCATGATCAGATGGCGTTATGTACGTGTATATATGTATATATATGTATATGAGATATGGGAAAATGTTACGGCATTATATACGCACCACCACCTGATCAGCTGGTATACGTTGATGATTTGCGCACCGTGGCCGAGATGATATGATGGGTTGTCCTCAGAGTCTTGATGATGTTATGAACGCATATACCCATGCATGGTATAACATTTATACGCATATGCACGACATTATAATATTAAATGATTCACAGAGTTATTCAGATATACATGTTGAGTCGTTTACTCCATGTTTGTCTCATGTCTACTAGTTACTGATTTTCATTCCAGACATACTCGGTACATTGTTTGTACTGACGTCCCTTTTGCCGGGGGGCGCTGCGTTTCATGCTTGAGGTCCTGATAGACAGGTCGAGAGTCCTCCAAGTAGGCTATCAGCTCAGTGGAAGGTGTTGGTGCGCTTTATTTGCTTTGAAGTTACTTCTTTGGTCAGTATGATTAGTGACGGGACCCTATCTCGGCCTTTATGATATTATGTATTCTTAGAGGCTTGTAGATAGATGTCATGTATACGGATACTTGTATGGCCTTGTCGGCCTATGTTTCGAGTATATACAGAATTATGCCGGGCTTATAGGCCCGTACTTCATATGTATAATCTTGCATTTCCTCATCCTTTACTCCGGTTCTTTTACATATGATAGAATGATATGAAAGATATGTTACGTTGGTACTCGGTTGAGTAAGGTACCGGGTACCCATCGCGGCCCATCGGTTTGGGTCGTGACAATCCTCAACATTCCTGGTACCATGAAAAATCTCTAGAACCTTCAGCATTTCAGCCACCCTACTGATTTTCCACTGATCTAGGAGCCTTCTGAAAGAAAAATTCCAATCCTGTAAGTTCGATGCACCTGCTCTTGTAGATTGAGGTGTAGTTGTTAAAGCAAAATATGTCTGAGAAAAAATCTTTCGAATGACCATGCCCTAACCAGTATCACTCCAAAGTGATATTCTTCTTCCATTATCAACTGTGAATCCAATGTTTAAAGCATACTCCCAAAGCTTCCTAACTGCCTTCCATATGCTTGTTCCATAGGAAGAGCTGACTGGAGGGGTGACCCATTGCCCTTGCTGCCCATATTTGTGGCTGATCACTCTCTTCCATATGGCACATTCTTCTGTGTTACATCTCCATAGCCATTTCCACAATCAACTTTTATTATGCAGCCTGAAATTTCTGACCCCCAAACCTCCTTTCTTACTGGACATGAGATTTCCATCTAACTAGATGAAAACATCTAGTCTCCTTGCAACCTTGCCACAAGAAATTCCTTCTGAGAGAATCCAATCTTTTTTCCACCTTAGTAGGCAGGAAAAAAACCCCACTTTGTGGGACTATACTGGGTAGTTGTTGTTGTTGTTGTTAGTAGGCAGGAAAAAAAGAGACATAATATAAGTTGGCAAAGCATCCAAAATGTGTTAATCAATATGATCCTGCCTCCCAAAGATATATATTGTGCCTTCCATTTTGCTAGTCTCTTCTCACATTTATCAATCAGACCGTTCCATATTTCCATACCCTTGTTTTTTGCGCCCAGGGCCAAACCCAAATATACAGTTGGAAGCTTCCCAATGTGACAACCCAATGTCCATAGCCTTAGTGGAATCTTCTTATTTTTTCATTTTTTAACATATTGGAGTGCACGTGATTTTGATGATTGATGCTCTTGGCAGAGAATTTGTTATTTGCATCTCGTGTGCAGGAAAAATAAATAAATTATTGACTTTATAAATCACACTCAAAAAATCTGATGTTTTCGGAAGTGGTGGTGGTTATTATTGGGCTTTAGCCTTGTTCAGAAAACCATACTGTTTGGACTATTTTAGTAAAGACATACGACATTGGCGTCAAAGAAGAGAAATTTGCTGAATTATTGGTATCAGCGTTTCCGTGGATAAGTCCTTATTTTTGAAGAGGTATATATCATGGAAATGTTACCCTGGTATGATTTTAGGAAATTAAAACTTGAAATTCCACAAACTATTGCTACCATTTGATAGTTGAGTGGCTCAATTATGCACCTCGCTTGCATGTCATTGGTTTCAAATCAATTTCACTTGCTGACGTGAGTTGTCATCTCTCTAGAATAGCATATTTTCTTGCACCTACTTTTCTGTTTTTATACATGATGAGCGGAGCTCCTTTTCTGAGGTTTTAATAGTGAAGTTACGAATTCTCGATATCATAAGAAAACAAGTTTATTCCTTCTAGTGATGTTTCGTTATAAGTTTTCCGCTGACCTAGAAGAAAATAAAGAATTCAGCGAAACAAAGAAGATATGCCGTGGCTTGTCTTCTAGGGAAGTTTAGTTGAGGAATAGGATAACCATATGCCAATTCCAGGTTCAAATCCGCAACTACACTTAGTGTGAGCCCATCTGCTGTAGTCATTATTGGCAGGTCTTTGTTACGTGTGCTTATATTGCAGGTTGTCTTGGCTGATTAGTTTAGGTGCATTCTCGATGGCCAGGACACGCCAATTTTGAAACATAAACATGCCAAAGGCTCAAGCAGTGGGATGTACATCTTTTTTCTTATCTGAAGATGGTTATTTGATGAACAGTTGTAACAGTTTGAGCATATGTTGGTTTCTTATTTTTTCAAAACTTCTACATTTTGTTTGAGCAAAGTCTTTTAGACTGTACTGTTTGTTGAACTGAAGCTGTCGGAGTGCATTTTACACATTTGCATCTTCGTCTATTTCTGAATTTGTTTGTGTATTCTCACTAGTTTCCTCTGGTGATGTCCAACTGAAGATATATTCTTGTGAATCTAATCTGGTCCAAGCGTCCAGTAAAGTAATGAAATCCTAATCTGCCCTTGTTACTTGGCTAGGTACGCAACTGCAAGTGCGCGATCTGATGGTCTTCTTCTGCTTTGTGGAGGGAGGGATGCCAATAGTGTGGTGAGAGAAGCATGCTTTCTGATGCAATAAGAAAAAATGATGGATTTTATACTGATTGACTTGTTCCCTTGGAATAGCATTTTTACTTGCACTTAGAAGTTAGAAGGATATCTCGCTAGAAAGATTTGTTCTCTTTCTAGAACAAACCATGCTCTATTTGTCTCAGCCCTATCTCCTTCTCTGACTCCTCTTCTATTTCCATTTCCTCACATAGAGTCATTCTCTTATTTTATTATGTGAATCACCTCTTCTATAAAGTTTTACTGCTAGAGGAGGGAGTCTTTTATTCATTTACTTGACTTTTCTGCAGCCTCATATGTGAGATAAACTACCTCATCGGCCAAGTGCATGCAAACTGCTTTTCTTATTATAGGTTGCGTTGAGAGTCGAATTGAAAAAATTGCTTAGACAAGGTCACCTTTGTTTACTTAATTATATCTGTAACGATTTTATGCGAACATCCTCTGTTTCTCTGCCCCAAATTTTGCTCATCTGTTTGGAGGTGCTTCCCTTTTCCCATTTCATGTACATACTTAGTGGTTAATTGCTTTAATGGATAAAACTTGAGTGGAGCTCTTTATCTTTCCCATTTTTGTTGAATATACTCCTTTATTATTTCTATGAAGAACGATATGTTTCTTATTCCCTCACTTTTTTGTCATGTCCTCCCTCCTTCCTTTCTGGCTTTGCCTCACGTGTCATGATTGCATTCTGCCGATCTCTCTAATCTCTAGCCAGCTCCTTCTTGATCCCTACATTGGTTGTACTCCATTGTGTTGCCACCTTTCTCTCCCTGATAAACCCATCTGCCCAACCTCTGCGGGGAAACTGTTGTCCAAGTGCCAGCCTTCCTCTCCCCCTCCCCTTCTCTGGTACCTAACACAGTCCTCATTCCCATGATCCCTGCAACCTTCTGCTCGGTGATACCCCATTAATCTGCAGCCCCTCTGTTTTGCCGCTTTGGCTTTATGTGTGGTAGAACCTAGCCTTACATTTTGGGGAAAAGTTCATTGCCAAAAATATGACCCCCACCCAAGAACCTAGTGAAAGAAGAAGAAGATTTGATCTATTCACAATTGGCTGTATGTGCAGTAAAATCTTAAGAACATAATAAAAAGAAATTGTCAGGGTACAAAGCTTTGTTTCCCACAATACCTGCTCAACTAAATTTTTGATTGTGTTATAACCTTTAATGTTGCGGAAGATGCGACTTTTCTCATACTTTGAGATATCCATTGGTGGATTTGTTTATTGAAGAGAAAGCTGATTTTCATCTAGAACATTGTTTCTGTTTTATTAGTTGTAAGTATTTTTTTTGATTCGGTTGTCTCTTTTTGGTTACAAAAGGCATATGAGTGCAAAGCTAGTTAAGAAAGGGGAGAGAGGACCAAAAAGAGGTTATGTGGCCCATAAAATAAGGGGAAGTGTGCTATTAACTAGAGGCGTGTAAAGTCCTACCATAGTCCCTAAATGCTTTGCCAACAACTTATAATCGAAATCTCATATCATTTTGACCTTTAGTTTTATTTGTTTTCAGTGTTTGGAAAAGCGTGCGCTTCGTCGCTTAAAGCGCGAAGCGACGCGATGCGATGGAGTGTCGATTTTCTGTGCCTAAGGCGATGCGAACTGGAGAAGCGCACACCTGAGAGAACAAATCGACGAGGCGACGAGGCGACAGAAGCGACGAGTCGATCGCTTTTCTTGGGTCTGAGATTAAAAAAAACAATTGGTCTCAGAAATACCTAATTTGGTCAAAAACAGAGCTGGACCGGTCTCTCTTCTTCTTCTTCGGTCGCCGGAAACTAGGGTTCCAGGTATTTTCTTCCCCTTTCATCTTGTTTTTTTCTTTTTCTTTCTTCTTCTTCAGACCAGTCGACCATCGATCTTCTTCTTCTTCTTCATTTTTTTTCTTCTTCTTTCTCTCTCTCTCTGTTTCAGACCACGTCGACCTCGAAGGCTCGACTGGCAGTCAACTTTTTCCTCTTCTTTTTTCCTTTTCGATTATGTAGCATATATATAATTGTATATTTAATTATTGTATCTTAATTAAAATTATTGTATCTTAATTTAGCATTTATTGTTTTATTTCATCATATAAATTATAAAATTATTATTATATTTTCAGCATATATATATATATATAATTATTGTATTTCAATTATTATTTTATTTCAACATATAAAATTATTATTATATTTTCAGCATATATATATATTTAATTATTATATAAATTTTATTTATTATTTTATATATATATATATATATATATATATATATATATATATATATATATATTGTATTATTTTTAGTTGATGTCATTTTTTAAATGTATATTTCAGTTTATAACTTTATATCATTAATTATTATATATATTATATGTATTTTCAGTTTATTGATTATTTAATGTCTCAAAGTTCTATTAATTTAGTAGCTTTGATTTTGCTTGTCCTATAAATTGTGGATGGTTTGTGGATGATTTGATGGTACCTAGTACCTACTTTTAAGTATTTAAATTAATGTTTTTGATTATTTATAATTTTACATTATGTTTTTTAAGGATTGCGCTTCACTTCAAAAAAGTGTGCGCTTCTTTGCGCTTTGCACTTTGAAGCGAGGCAAGCCCTTGTCGCTTTTTTGCGCTCTCCAAAACACTGTTTGTTTTTCAGTAGGTTATGATGTTTGCCTCCTCAAACTGCATTTCTAAAGACATTTCCTCTAACTTACGTAATGCAAAGCCTTTTTTTTCCGCTATAAAATTAAGGACATAAGAGTGAAAAGAGAGATTTCCATGATTTGTGTTTTCTGTAGTTTCTGTTGAGTGTTGTAATTTGATGTGATATCTTGTTAACATATCCTGTCTGTTAGATTCTTCCAAGTTCAAACTATTGTTTCTGTACTCTTTCCCTAACAACAACAACAACAACAACCATCCAGTATAATCCCACTTAGTGGGGTCCGGGGAGGGTAGTGTGTACGCAGACCTTACCCCTACCCTTAGGTAGAGAGGCTGTTTCCAAATAGACCCCCAGCATCCTTCCCTCCAAGAACTTCCCACCTTGCTCTTGGGGAGACTCGAACTCACAACCTCTTGGTTGGAAGTGGGAGTTACTTCAGAAACCTGTGTTTTCAACTTCCACCATGTGATGGGTTTAGTTGGATACCTAAAAGGTTATGGGGATTATAGTGCAATCATGCAGCGCAGAATTTTTTTGTACCGACTATATGAGTACGTATATGGGGTTGCATAAGTGTCCAGTGAAGTGTCTGGTTTTTGATATTCTTAGTGTATTCTTTTGAGCCATAAAGTATCCACACCTATACTACACCTGTTCGACACGGGTTCGTCAAAACAGATGTGAAGATCAATTTAACTAACATATATGACGAACTCAAGAGTTCTGTTTTTCGTTTGCTCGTTCATCTTCTTTTGGTGTAATTTGATTATTGGATGATGCCCTGAGCTATTAAATTGTTACTTCCTCGTATGCTCTTGCACTCGTAACCTTTCCCACTGCTTTGTTGAACCACAGCCACTGGCCAGCGCATATGGACTTGCCAAGCATAGAGATGGGCGCTGGGAATGGGCCATTGCTCCTGGTGTGTCACCGTCCTCTAGATATCAACATGCTGCTGTACGTCTTTATTTCTTTCCTTTTATTAACTGCATACTTTCACATGGATACGGTATTTATCAATTACGTTCTGATATTATAGGTTTTTGTTAATGCTCGGCTCCATGTATCTGGAGGGGCACTTGGTGGTGGGCGCATGGGGGAGGATTCATCTAGTATAGCAGGTACTTTTTGCTTTTGGTCAATACATAGCGGATATAACACTTTTTGCACTGTTATGTTCATCCCTCACTATCATGGTTCTTTATCCCCGTGGCAGTTCTTGATACTGCCGCAGGAGTGTGGTGTGACACGAAGATGTTGTCACTAGTCCTAGAACTGGCAGATACAGTGCAGATGCAGCTGGGGGAGATGCTGCAGTTGAATTGACCAGACGTTGTAGACATGCGGCTGCTGCTGTTGGTGACTTGATATTTATTTATGGTGGTCTGCGTGGTGGTAAGACTATAAGATAGACATCAATCAATGTTCTTATATTTGCTTTCAAGTTTGATTTCAGATGACAATCATTCTTACTTTTTCTTGGAATAGTAAAGTAACTAGCTGGCCAGAACTGTGGAAAAAAGAAATTGTGAAGCAACTAAAAGTATCTTCTTTCTTCGACTCCAGGGGTGGTGCAGGATGTGCTATGGTTTAGGCATTCATAAGTGGTCTTCACTAACTAAATCCCATTCTCTAGTGTGCATATAGCCTGTTAGATTAAAGGTTTTCATGACACACACTCGTACTGGTTCCTGTGTCTTTCATCGATGTAACGCTTATCCTGCCACTGGTGCATAGCAAGTTATCTGACTCAGTAATTTGATATCAGTTACAACAACAACAACACAACCCAGTATAATCCCACTTAGTGGGGTCTGGGGAAGGTATTGTGTACGCAGACCTTACCCCTACCCTTGGGTAGAGAGGCTGTTTCCAAATAGACCCCCGGCATCCTTCAACTTCCCACCTTGCTCTTGGGGAGACTCGAACTCACAACCTCTCGGTTGGAAGTGGGGGTTGCTTACCATCAGAGCAACCCCTCTTGTCTAATTTGATATCAGTTATCACTGAAAAATAAACTTACATTGTCACTGTTCTAGTAATGTACCTTTCTTGGCCTTTTGGCTAAGATGAAGTGCGGAATTAATAGAGGGCATATTTCCAGTCGGGTGTAAAAGGATTTCAATCAAGAGTTTTAGAACTGGCCCACTTTAGCTGTAATGATGTGATACTCATACTAATAAGTCATGTTTTTGCACCTAGATGAACAACTATCCATGTTCAAAACATTTAGTAACTGCAGTGAGGCCAGACAAGGTTGAGGGACTTGTGTCTTAGGTCATAGGTTCGAGCCTTGTGCCCAGCGAACTAACTCTGGTATTTAAGTTGAGAAGGTTCCCGAGTTCTGGACACTTCGGTTGGCCTGGAGGTTTGGCTCAGAACGGATTTTTCGGTCATAAAAAAAGAGAGAGGGTTGCTCAAGTGGAAAGCATCCTCCACTTCCAACATTTACGGTGTGGGTTCGAGTCACCATGTTACTCTGTCAGATCTGAAAATCATACTTAGCCTCAAATGTATCTGTTGCATGTTTCCAACTGTAAGGAAAATAAGTAGTGTAATGAAAATACCTTGGGAGAAGTTATTCAGATCACTTCCTGGTTTTGTAACAAGTTTAGTGCTGCTGTGTTTTATCGCAGGGGTATTGCTAGACGACTTGCTTGTTGCCGAAGACTTGGCCGCTGCTGAAACAACTAGTGCAGCTTCACTTGCAGCTGCTGGGAGGATAGCAGGAAGGTATGGCTTTGGTGATGAAAGAACAAGGCAAACAGACCCTGAGGTAATTAATGATGGCTCAGTTGTACTGGGAACTCCCGTTGCTCCCCCTGTAAATGGTGATATGTATTCTGATAGAAGCACTGAAAATGCAACGCTTCAAGGATCTCGGTGAGTTTGCAGCTGCATAGTAACAGCATCATCTGCTATCTGTTTTATGTTAATTGTATGATTAGTTTCTGAATATCTATCTTGTGGTTTGTTTTGCAGGAGACTCATCAAAGGTGTTGAATATCTAGTGGAGGCTTCTGCCGCAGAAGCTGAGGCTATTACTGCTACCCTAGCAGCTGCAAAAGCTCGACAACAAGGTAATGGAGAAGTTGAACTTCCAGACAGGGATCGTGGAGCAGAGGCAACGCCAAGTGGAAAACAGGCGCCTACTTTGATCAAGCCAGATTCTATCTTATCAAATAATTCTGTCCCAGCTGGAGTCCGGCTACATCACCGTGCTGTCAGTGTTCAAATCCTTAATCCTATGTTAGTCTTAGTGCTCATAAGGTTGACTAATGATATGCCTTAATGCATTGAAGGTGGTTGTAGCTGCAGAGACTGGTGGAGCTCTTGGTGGCATGGTATACGACAGCTTTCGATTGATCAGTTTGAAAACGAAGGCAGGTGAGTCAGTTATGTAACCCCAGAAAATGCAACAGCAGCGAGAAAACTATTGGATCGTCAAATGTCCATCAACAGTGTTCCCAAAAAGGTAAAATGATTTGTCTCTAGGCGCATCGCCTGATTACATGCCACTAATGTGGCTTACCATTATTCGTCTGATGTGTTATTCAGGCAAGTAAAAAGGGTAAACTGCTTGCAGTTAGTGCATAACTTTTGCTAAATAATTTGCTGTGTTGATTAGATCCATATTTGGCTCGTCTCTTTTTCTTTGGGTATAGTTGCTTGAAGGACCATGTGTAACATCAAAAATGGCCTGGTTGGTAGCACAAAAGTAACCCCCCCTTCCAAAAACAAACACACACATACATACACAGAGCATAGCTCTATAGCAGGAGGAAGATAGGTGTTCTGGTGACTGTTGTAATACACAAATTTTGAGGAAAGGCTGTTTTATCATTAATTTATTAGTTTTTTCCCCCTGGACAAATGGAGCTACCAAATAGAGGTCAGAGTTGAAAATAAAAATGCATATGGTGGAATGCATCATGTTGTTCTTTAAAGCAAAATCTGAACTAATGTCAGACTGCTCATATCTTACTCCTGTCATTTTAATTTCTTAAAGAATGTAACTGGATTTTGCCTCTAGTGAAAAGCAGTGTTCTACCAATTCCCTGCCTCAAGTTAACAATTAATTTAGTGTCTAGTAGGATTGGATTTTGAAAATGTGTAGATCATAATGTACGCGTCTTATTTGAGTTGGAGAGCAGAAAAATGTAGAGTACTGTCTTGAAGATATCACCTGATAAGTTACTTTTCTTTCATCTTTCAAGACCATCAAACCTCTTTGCTTCAAAAGAATTGGAACACATCAAAATTGTACCTTCCAGACTTAATAATAGAAGGATCAGGCAGAAATATGCTAGGTTAGCTAGGTGGTCTTTAACCATATCCTTTCCATCGAAGAATGTGAGACCGCTCACCATTGCTAATCGTATTGTCAGCTCTTTTTGTTGATTGAAGGTTTCATTTTTTTTTCTTTAGATCTCCCAGCCAACAACCTAACCCTAGGTTTGCGATGACCTTGGTTGCATCTGAATTCCTATTTCATGTTTCATTTGGGATGGAAAGAAAAAGATTTGCTGACCCTTTTGGAACAGTTCAAGAATGGGCGCAACTATTAGAGCCAGAATTCATCCAGGTTCTATGAATCATGAAGTGACGAAAGAAGAAAAATCCTAAAGGAAGTTTTAGAAGCAGCAAAGTGAATTTTTGTTCTTCATCTAGGAAATTTGGCTCCAAACATAGAAGTGAGTAGAACTCTAGGTCTCTAAGAAGTTGAATGAAGAACTGGAGAGTAAAAGTGTGTAATAGTAAAAAGAGGGAGAATAATTTTTTTATTTCCTTGTTTGTGTCTTGTGGCCTTGTAGGGTAGGTCAGAGTTTTTTCTATGGCTGTGGTTTGGGGGGGGGGGGGGGGGGAAAACAATTGGACTGTCTGGTTTGATTCAATCAGGGTAACTAGTCCATAACCATTCTGAAAGAAAATGTAACTGCCATATCTTTATAACTTAAGCTGTTATACTATAAAGACAAATAACTGCATTTTGTTAGTTATATCATTTATTTTCCTTACTGTCTCAGGTGATTGCCCATCTTTTGAAGCCTCGCGGCTGGAAGCCGCCTGTTCGGCGGCAATTTTTCTTGGACTGCAATGAGATGGTTGATCTTTGTGACAGTGCCGAAAGGATATTTGCGAGTGAACCTAGCGTTTTACAGCTTAGGGCCCCTATTAAGATATTTGGTGACCTGCATGGGCAATTTGGGGATCTTATGCGTCTTTTCGATGAGTATGGTTCCCCATCGACTGCTGGGGATATATCGTAAGTGGCTTGACTCGATCTAGCTTATACCTGTTTTATTTTCTGTCCAAGTCGTTTGACAGCATAAATTCCTTGGATTGCAGTATTTTTTCGATTTACCCTCTTTTTATTTTGGATATTTTGATTGAAAACTGCGGGCGTCACAGTTTGCTTGTTATAACTGTCCGGTGTCTCGGTACGGCTATCAGAATTCGGATATTGATTTTATGGCAAATGGTCATATTTACCGCTCTGCTTTTGAGAGTTGTTCATATCTACCCTCCGTTTGAGTATTCGACTGTGTATAGCTCTACCGTTACACATTTGAACACAAATATCACTCAGCCGTTAAAGAGACCCGGACCCATCATCAAAATCAACAAGTGGAGGGCCAGTACACATTTTAAAACACCCAGTTCATTTGCCCAAACCCATTATTTGATCCAGCCGAAAATCTTTTTTAATTTGTAATGTTTACAAGGTCCGAATTATCCCCAATTGTTCAAATTAGGATTAATAACTCTTCCTCATCTTGGCTGTGTTTGTCTGCCATATGCTAGGCTTTTGTGCTGTTGAACCATTTGATTGTAAAATCCTGTTGTCTTCAATTAAAGGGAATAGATGAGAAACCTCTTCGTAAAAGTTATGTAGCATAACCAAATATCCCATGTAGCAGATTATGTAGCCTATATACCAAAACTTATATTCTAAGCGGCGCTTTACTTGGTCCAGGTGAGGCTGTCACAATATTCTCTTGGTGTCTATTTGCTGTCTCATGTCATTCTGACTCCTGCAGACTCGTACCATTTTTTGAATTGATCTATCACTTAGATCAGTTTGATGTGTCAAGATTTATTCTTCTAGTTTGATACTAGTTTTGGTAAGTGAATACCAGGTATATTGACTACCTCTTCTTAGGAGATTATGTTGACAGGGGCCAGCACAGTTTGGAAACAATAACTCTTCTTCTTGCTTTAAAGGTACCTCTTGTGTCTAATTCTTCTTGCTTTAGATGTACTCTTATATCTGGATGTTTGTATGCTTTCAACTTCTTAGTTACTCTGTGATTTTGATGATCATAACTTGATGCTTTAGGTTGAGTATCCCCTCAATGTACATCTAATTCGTGGGAACCATGAAGCTGCAGATATTAATGCGCTTTTCGGCTTTCGAATTGAGTGCATCGAACTGATGGTATGTTATGATTTACTGGGCGAAGCTTGTCCTTCCTGTCAAGCTAGATACTGATGTCCATTTATGCAACAGGGTGAGCAAGATGGAATTTGGGCATGGCATCGATTTAATAGATTGTTCAACTGGCTTCCTCTGGCAGCATTAATCGAGAAAAAGATAATCTGTATGCATGGTGGTATTGGAAGGTCAATTAATCATGTTGAACAAATAGAAAATATCCAGCGTCCTATCACTATGGATGCTGGCTCAATTGTTCTTATGGATTTATTGTGGTTAGTCTCTCTCTCTTCTCTTGTGCTGCCTTCATTGACTTCAAATACTCATTTTTTCACACCAGTGTGTGTTTCTAGGTCTGACCCAACAGAAAATGATAGCGTTGAAGGATTAAGACCAAATGCAAGAGGTCCAGGATTGGTCACTTTTGGGGTGAGTAATTTTCTTCCCATATCAATTTCAGGGAGTTAATTTTCAGCTGATCTTTTTTTGGGGTAGTGGAAATTTTTGTTTTCTTTCACCTATTGTCTCTTAGTTTGGAAAGCTGCAACTTTCTTATTAGTTTTACTGAAGTTACTTATGAGGGTCCATTGCAGAAAGATATGATATTTCAAACATAAAAATTAAGATTGCTCCATCTGCCCTCTTTTCCACTTTGACATTCTATGGGCTGTCATTTTCTTCAGTTTGCTTTGTGCAAAAATGCAGCCTCTTCCATCTTTGTAACTTGGATGTTTTTAATTTCTATGTCCAAGCTCTTTTCATTCAAGACAATTGAACTCATATGTCCTTGAAGTCACTTATCTGTTTGCTGAACTGGAGTTTTGGTACTTCAGTTTATGTGGTGCTTGAATATTAGATATCACTGGTATCCTGTCTCAGGGGTCTGTAGTTTGATGATTTCTCTAGCATTTCGTTTCGCACTAATGTAAACACTTGCATACATGCAGCCTGATCGTGTGATGGAATTCTGCAACAACAATGATCTTCAACTGATAGTCCGAGCGCATGAATGTGTGATGGATGGATTTGAACGATTTACTCAGGGACATTTAATTACACTTTTCTCAGCCACTAATTATTGTGGTATGATGTTACAAAATTTGGATGTTTGGAGGTTTTCTACTTTATATATATGATTTTATCTTCGGAAAAGGGTCTGATATATCCCTCTACTATGGTAAATTGTTCAAAATTGTCCCTCGTTATACTATTGGGCCATAAAAGTCCCTGCCGTCTTCTGCCCTTAGTTAGACGGAGGTGTCACGTGGCATCCATTCGTGCAACCACATGGCACATATGAGACGATGCCACGTGGCACATCCGTCTAACTAAGGGCAGATTTATTAGGATAGTAAGACAACAGGGACTTTTATGGCTCAATAGTATAACGGAAGACAATTTTGAACAATTTACCATAGTAGAGGGACAGATCAGGCCCTTTTCCGTTTTATCTTTATGCAAAATATAATATTCTTTTTTTCCCCTTTCTACAGGTACTGCTAATAATGCTGGTGCTATCTTGGTATTGGGTAGAGATCTTGTTGTGGTTCCAAAACTTATTCACCCGCCGCCGCCAGCAACATCTCCTGAAACTTCACCTGAGCGGCATATAGAGGACACTTGGATGCAGGTTTGTTATTTCCAGATCTTCTTCAATCCGCATATTCTTTGCTTTGACGTGTATCTAATCACTCTTACAACTGTTGGGATAGGAGCTAAATGCTAACAGACCACCTACACGAACTAGAGGACGTCCTCAAGTTGCCAACGATCAAGGTTCTCTCGCTTGGATCTAGAATATAGTTCGATTATTTTGCTATACTTCCAGGCTCATGCTTACATGTAGGATTTCCAGTGATATGTACATAACACGACACCATTCAGAGAGTTCCACGGAGATACTTATCCTCTTGGGAAGTTGGAAGGCTTCAGGCACCTTGGGGATTCTTCCACATAAAAGATGCTTTCAGAGGATCAGATTTAGATATTGGAAGTTGCAGGCGCATGGATACATCATGATGCAGAGCAGTTCGGGGTTTCTGATAGTTGCCCTTTGTACATTGAGCCACAAGCAGGCAGAAGGATTTTATCATGATGCAGAGCCAGTTCCTGGTGGGTTTTTATTGTATGTTAGTTCTTTTTAAAAGCCAGTTCCGGGTGGGTAGTGCTGGGTTTTTATTGTATTTTGTTCCTTGTTAATCCTACATTTTTTTCCCTCGTTTAGGGTGTATCATTTTTGTCTACAGTAGAAGAGGAATCGAGCCGTACCCCACATATGATTGCTGAGATTTATAATCCTGAAGATAGCTGTCGTAATTCATGTATCATACAGGTGGTTGCTTTGTATAATTGTATTGCTGCCTTGTAAAATGTTACTTCCACGTGGACAAGAAAAAGATACGAATAGCTGCTCATGTACTATTTATGCTTTTTATTTTCATCTTCCCTGTAAGAAATTTAGAAACTCAGTTGACAGCATGTGACTCAAAACAAAGTAAATTCTTTTTGAGCAAATCAATTAAAGATGAAGAGATAAATCTCAATTGAGGATAATCTCAAGAAAAATTGATAGAAAAAGAGAAGGTAGATCACAAGGTTTTTTTTGTTCGCCAATAATAATGTTTCCAAAACTCCCACTCCTATTACAAGGTTATTGTTCTTTCTTTATATTAAGAGAAAAACTCTTCTAAACTATACAAGAAGAAATACAAGAATATTCGAAGGAATATTCCTAATGTCCCTTAATGGTTATACACTATTACAGTCTACAAGAGTCGTCCAGTCTTTGATCTGTTTCTGGGTCGTCTTCGTAGAGTGTCACTTTAAGGAGGCCTCGTCAATTGTCGTACTCGTCGTCGATCGTAATCGTCCAAATTTGGACCCATACAAGTCCCTTTGCTTGTTGGGGTTGCATCTGGGTGTGCCCTCGATGCGCGGACACCATACGTTCTTATGGAGAAATTTGAGTCGTTGTGATGTTACGAAATGGCCAATGGGGAAAGGTAAGTATGCAAAGCAAGATAGCGGTAATATACTTTACCGGGAAATGATGTCATCTTCATGTATGTCATCATCACACATGTTTTCGAGGCAGGAGTTGATGGCTTTGACGCTTTAATTCTATCGCTGCTTTGTGATCTTTCGCTTCGATTCTGGCGCCACCCAACCTTATAAATAGGTGAAGGGTTTGTTTTTCCAAAAGTTTTTTGCCATTCTTTTCTTGATATCCTCCTTCATTCTTTCGAGTTTTCTTTCACACCTTCCTGCTTCTTCTTACGTTCTTTATTAGAAGCTTTTTCCTCCTCCTTTCTATGTTGATATCCCTTTTGACGGTATTATGCCAAGGTCTCGTCGTTCTCATGAATAGGTTACTGAGGCCATCCCATTACCCACGGCTAGGGGTGTACATAGGTCGGGTTGGTTCGGATTTTACAATTACCAAACCAGACCAATTATGTCGGGTTATTAAATCTAAAAACCAAACCAAACCAATAAAACTCGGGGTTTTCACTTTCGATTTTCCTAGGGTTTTCGGGTTATTCTGGTTTCTTTGGGTATTTTTCCCGGTAAAATCTTCGTAGAACAAAATATATAAATTGTGATCAAAATATTTCTTTAGTCCTAGTAAGATACAAATATATAAAGTATTTTCCAAGAAAATAATACAAAATATGAGATATGTCATGACATTATCCTAAAATATTCAACAATAAATTATGTAATATAAATATTGCTATTGTAAAAGTGATAATAAAAATAAAAATAATCTAAAAGTACTAAGTCATGCTAAAATAAGTAGACTAATAAGGGAGTGTTAATTATATGACTAAACACTAAAGCAAAAATAAAAGTAGGTTATGCATTTTTATCTAAATAATTGCAAAATAAAAAAGTTGATATTCAATACATTCTCGTTCGTAGTATCGGATTAAATGTCTTTTGTTAACATTAATATTGATTTGGTTTTGGTTTGGGCTTTTTAGCACTATTTAATTTAGTATTGTTAATGACTATAAAACTTATTGGAACATTCAAAAGTTCTAAGTCTAACCTTGAAATAATACCTCAAAAGATAAAATTATGAAATCTTTTAAGAATTATTTATAAATTACATCAGAAAAATTATATTTATATATTAAATATATCTAAAAATTTATATATACAATGTCGGGTTGGTTTGGTTTCAGTTTGACTTTCTTTAGTTAAAACTAAACCAAATCAATTATGATCGATTTTTTTCTAACACCAAACTAAATCAAACCAAACCATAGTCGGATATTTTTCGGTTTGACTCGGATTATCGGGTTGGTACAGTTCGTTGGTTTACATTTTACACCCCTACGCACGGCACCCCTTTCTGGCGGTGAAGTAGAGGATGGTGACAACCTTCCTATGGTGGAGGAGCTACTGCCGATGCATCCCTTGTCTCGAAGTGACTTCCTCAAGGACCCCCCTACTCCGGCCCCCGTATTCTCTAAGACGGAGCAAATTCATATCGATGCTCTTCGTGTGAAGTATGACATTCCTACTTATGTAGAGATGGTTTCGACGGGGAGAGACTATGTAGAGGTTCATAGACCCACCGGGTACTGTGATTTCTATGAGTACCCTTTCATGATTGGTTATACTGTTCCTCTTTCCCCCTAAGTGGAATTTTGTAGATTTTACCAAGTTTGTCCGCAGCAACTTTCGCCGTATACGCTCAAGATACTTCTGCTGCTGACCAAGTATGCAGAATTAGCAGAGTGTAACGTTACCACTAACCATCTTTTGCATCTGTTCACGCCCGTCTTTCACTGAGGTACCATGGTGCACTTGAGGCTCCGTGGTACGAAGGGACTGTAGGTCGGAACTGATGACCGGGGAAGTCGCAAGTTTTGGCAGAAATATTTCTTTGTCAAAACCGAACATGTCGTTTCTGATGCCTCCAGGTTCCCGGAGCGATGGAATGAGGCTCGTAAGTTTCGCCACTCGTTTTACTCTCCTTTCCTCTTCATTCATTATAAAGTTTGTTCGCTTCCCATTTGCCGCTATGGGACGTCCACCTCGCTCTATTGCGGATATCAGGGATTGGGTAGCCCTTCTGTTGCCTCACGCAGCAGAAACTCGAGATTGGCCCGCCTTCATGAAGGGATACGACCCTACAGTCCCCTCTGATAAATTTCTTCCTTACTATTTCGTTGATCGTGCGACCTCATTTAATGATACGACCCTCTGTGATGACAGGTCGAAGAGCTTCCAGGCGAAGGACACGAGTCCCTGCATTTCGGCAAGCCGCTGCCACGGCAGACACGCAGTTTGTTTTGAGAGAGTCTGTTCGAGAGGGTCGCCCTCAACATATTCAATTAGAAGGTCCGTCTCGAGTCGTGGTCGTGAGGGAGGAGGCTTCTTCGGTGCCAGCATCACATCCTTTGGACGAATCCTCTAACGGAGACTAGCCGAGGTCAAGAAAAAAGAGGAGGCTGGAACTGGGGAAGGGCGTGGCCGTTGACGCTGATTGAAGCAGGGCGTTGCAGAAAGCCTCTGTGCCTGTATATATGGCTGACGCTATTTTATCTGGGAGATCTCTCCAAGTGGAAGGAGTTTACCCAGGAGCTGGCTCAGTGCACTCTACTGAGGGTGGTACGTCATTCAACGTCGGAGGACGTCGTGTTGAGTGTGACGACTCAGGTTTGAATGTCGACCCCGAGGATGTCAATGAGTTCGTAGGTCGCCATATCCATGTGGAGGTTATAACGGACGGGTCTAGTCGTCATATAGTCATCGCGGGGGACTATAACCTACTACTGAACAACGAGAAAGTTGCGTTGCTCCTCTATGTGCCGCTCCTGAAAACGAGATGCTTAGGGCGATGAGCAACGTGGAGTTGCTTCAGAAGGTCGCCAGCATGGCCCTACAGGTAGGTGCCTTTTATTCCCTTTTCGTCGTTGGGTTTGTGTGGTGATCGTTGTACTGCATTTTTTTTCTAACTTCTCCCCTTTTTTTGCTAGACCATCGTCATGGAGATTGAGAGAGAGCGTCGGTAGAGGAGAAGGAGGGGCCTTTATGAGAAGATGTGTCTAAACATAACCAGTATCGCGCTAAGCATCGGGCGATGGACGACATTTATCATCAGGACCCTGAGTTTCAGTTGTTTCGCCGAGGCGCTCAAACAGCGGAGGACCAATTAGAGCGTAAGATCGAAGAGTTGATGGAGCAGGATGAGGAGCTCATGAAAACTCTCGCTCGTAATAGTGAACTCGAGGCTTCCCTCAAGGTGAAGGACGACGAGCTTGAGTGGAGTAGGGGGTGATGGCCGAAAATGCTGACTTGCAGGCAAAGGTGGCCAATTTGACCACTGAGTTGAATGCGAAGGCGGTGGAGGTGGAGGGGCTTTAGGGCGAGCTGAGCGTTGGTACTGATAAGGTGGCAGCAACTATTTATGGGACCGTATCTCTGGAGAATGCCCTCCGTGTTTGCAAGTCGGAGCTGGCTGAAGATAAGGAGGCCTCTAGTCGTATGGTTGCAGGGCTTGAGGGACGTGTCAAAGAACTAGAGGCAGAGCTGGCTTCATTAAATGGACAAGCGGCCTCGCAGAGGGTGGAGGATGCAAGTCGACGTTCTCAGCCTTCTACGTCTCCTACCTCAGCCGATCCGGTTGTGCCTCGTCGTTTATATGAGGTGTGAGTCCACACTAACGTTCGGCTTGATGTGTACAAGGCTTTTCACGTTGAGGGAAGGGAAACTGAGGCAGACCGTTAGGCCATGCACATCGAAGCTCGTGCGGCTTGCGGTTACGACCCCCTTGCACCTGACGGAGATGACATCAATTCTGATAATGCGAACCGTCTTTCTTCGGACTCGGGGCACGAAGATTCTTACCCCGCTAGGGATAATGTGTAGACTTTTCTTGTACTTACTTTTGTTTTGGGATTTTTGTAGAGGGCGTACTTGAGCCCGTTTGTAAAGACTGTACATAACATTTTGATGCAATGTAAAATATATTTTGTCGATTTGCTCTTCTTTGAAATGTTTATGATATCTGGGGTAACTGTCGATGGCCTTGGCCATTGGGATGTTGCTTCGGATTGTCGTCGAAGTAGTATCCATCGTAGTTCGAGAAAGGTTGAACTCATGTTTTTCTCGATAGCCTTGGCCATTGGGATGTTGCTTCGAACTGTCATCGAAGTAGTATCCCGTCGCAGCTCGAGCGAGGTCGAACTCATGTTTTTGTCGATGGCTTTGGCCCTTGGGATGTTGATTAGAACAGCCATTGAAGTAGGATCCTGTCATAGTTTGAATGAGGTCGAACTCATATTTTTGTCGATGGCCTTGGCCATTGGGATGTTGCTTCGAACTGTCGTCGAAGTAGGATCTCGTCGTAGTTCGAATGAGGTTGAATTCATGTTTTTGTCGATGGCCTTGTTCATTGGGATGTTTCTTCGAACTGTCGTCGAATTAGGATCCCTTCGTAGTTCGAATGAGGTCGAACTCATGTTTTTGTCGATGGCCTTGGCCATAACTTGGAGATTTGATCGTGTTCCCGTAGGAAGACGTGTTGAATTTATTCATGCAATGGATGATTGTATACTTGTAAGGGTCACATATCGACTAATGGAGATTTGATTCTGTACATACAATGGAGATGATTATCTATATCCAGTCCCTTCATTATTTTGCCCCGAAGACCATGTCGACGGGTCAGAGTAATGAACAACACTTCGATCCTCGAGGCGCCTCGCTTGCTGCCTTATTAAAAACCTCCCTAGGAAAACCCAATTGGGATAAAACTCAGGTGAGGGAAAAAGAGTACGACTTAGGTGACGCATTCTTTTAGAAGTTGAAGTACTGGAATGCTCCTTTGTTTGCTGTGGCTGTGATTTGATACAATTTTCCCAATTTGTTTCTAATTTTCCTCATTAGGCTCTTTCGATGCTTGTGTTTTAGCCTTGAGGACGTAATCTCCGACTTTGAGCGATCGCACCTTGGACCTATAGTTGTAGTTCCTTTCCACTTGCTACTTCTAGGCTACCATTCTTATGTGGGCCATATCTCTTTCTTCGACTTACTCTAGATCTTGTAGCCTATTTTCGTCATTGCTTGGTCCGCTCTCGTTAGAGTATCTCAAATTGGGATCTTCGACCTCGACGGGTATAACTGTGTCAGTACCGTAGACAAGTGAATATGGTGTCTCACTTGTGCTGGTTTTTGGCGTAGTGCGGTATGCCCATCATACTTCCTGTATTAGTTCAGGCCATAGCCCTTTTGCATCCTCAAGATTATTTTTCAATATATTCAGTATTACTTTATTGGAGGATTTGGCTTGACCATTGGTGGCAGGGTGATATGGCGTGGAGAGTATTCGTTTGATGTGCCATTTCTCAAAGAAGCCAGTCGTTCTCTTTTCGACGAACTGTGGTCCGTTGTCGCAGCTGATTTTATTGGAGATGCCAAAACAATATATTACGTTTTTCCATATGAACGCGACGAACTCTTGCTCACGTATTTGAGTATATGCACCTACTTACACCCATTTAGAAAAGTAATCAGTTACAACCGGTGCGAATGAGGCATCAGACATAGTCTGCAACTTCTTTTCATGGTGGACCAGTAATATTCGGCGTGAATGAGGCATCAGACGAGGGTGCGGTTTCCCGTGTAGGCACAACAATGCCCTTCGTGCACTTTTTCTAGTACTCGTGTTGTTTGATTTGGCCCAAGGCATTTAGCTAGGGGCGCGCTGAACGTGCTTTTGTAGAGATCACCGTTTACCAGGCTGTATCGGGCTGACTGTACTCGGATTTTTTGGCTTCTTTTTTATCTTGTGGGTCCATCCTGCAAATATGTTACGAGGAGATTATGGCAGTCCCAAGTTAGGTTTACGGACTGTACCTAACGTGGTCTATTGCGGAATGGAGAAGGGTGACCACATTTTCCCTATTGATATTTTTGGTGGCCGTAGCTAGTATGGCGAGGCCATCTGCTTCGATATTCTACGTCCTGGGTATCTGGTCGAGGCGACATTCATCGAATTCTAGCAGTAGTTTGTGAATTTTTGACTGGTACTTCTGTGGTCTTTGTTCTTTGATTTGGAAAGTCCCAATGACCTGGTTCACCACGAGTTGATAGTCGTAATAGAGGATGAGCCGTCAGGCACCGTATTTGAGGGCTAACTATAAACATGCAATCACGGCCTCATACTCGGCCTCGTTGTTACTCATCTCGGGGCACCATATGGACTAGCGAATTACTTCGCCTATTGGGACTTCGAGGACAAGTCCCAGTCCCGATACCGAGGCATTAGAGTCTCCATCAGTGTAAAGGACCCAGAGGTCGGTATGCGTGGAAGCGTGAAGCGCTTCTTGTTCTACTTCAGACAATATTTCTGCACTAAAATCAACGACAAAGTCGGCGAGTACCTGTGACTTAATGACAGTTTGGGGTTGGTATATTATGTCGTGCTTGCTTAATTCTATGGCCCATTTGACCAGTCTACACGGTATCTCAGGTTTGTGTAGGATACCTCTGAGTGGGAATGTTGTCACTACCTTTATGGGGTGACATTGAAGATACGATCTGAGCTTCGTGAAGCTACGACTAATCCCAAGGCTAGTTTTTCAAGGTGAGGGTACCTCTTTGGCATCGATTAGGGTCTTGCTCAAATAGTAAATCGGAGATTGCATACCTTCTTTTTTACAGACCAAGACTGCGCTTACCGCAATTTTGGAGACTGCTAGATACATATGTAGAGATTCTCCCGGTTCTGTTTTGATGAGTAGTGGTGGCAAGGATAGATATGCTTTCAGCTTTCTTAGGGCGTCGACACATTCTTATTTCCATTCCAATCCGTGGTCTATCCTTAGCACGTTGAAGAATTTGTTATATCTATCCGAGGATCGTGAGATGAACCTCGACAGGGTGGCTACTCGTCCAGTCAATTTGTACACCTGCTTTTTGCTGGTCAGTATCTTCGGTATTGTGTTGATGGCCCCGCTCTAATCCGGGGTGACCTAGATACCTCTCTGTGACACTAGGAAACCAAGAATCTTTCCTGAAGTTATGCCGAAGGCACATTTCTTGAGATTCAATTTCATTATGTATTGCCTTAATATCTCGAAGAACTCCTTTAGATAGCCGCAGAATCGTTTAGGGTGTATAATTTTTGTCTACGGTAGAAGAGGACTCGAGTCCGCCCCCACATATGATTGCCGAGATTTATAATCCTGAAGATAGCTGTCGTAATTCATGTATCATAGAGGTGGTTGCTTTGTGTAATTGTATTGCTGCCTTGTAAAATGTTACTTCCACGTGGACAAGAAAAAGATACAAATAGCTGCTCATCTACAATTTATGCTTTTTATTTTCATCTTCCCTGTAAGAAATTTCCAAACTCAGTTGACAGCATGTGACTCAAAACAAAGTAAATTCTTTTTGAGCAAATCAATTAAAGATGAAGAGATAAATCTCAATTGAGGATAATAATCTCAAGAAAGATTGATAGAAAAAGAGAAGGTAGATCACAAGGTTTTTTTTGTTCGCCAATAATAATGTTTCCAAAAGTCCCACTCCTATTACAAGGTTATTGTTCTCTCTTTATATTAAGAGAAAAACTCTTCTAAACTATACAAAAAGAAATACAAGAATATTCGAAGGAATATTCCTAATGTCTCTTAATGGTTATACACTATTACAGTCTACAAGAGTCGTCCAGTCTTTGATCTGTTTCGGGGTCGTCTTCTTAGAGCGTCACTTTAAGGAGGACTCGTCAATTGTCGTACTCGTCGTCGGTCGTAATCGTCCAAATTTGGACCCATACATTTAGTCCCTTTGCTTGTTGGGGTTGCATCTGGGTGTGCCCTCGATGAGCGGACACCATACGTTCTTATGGAGAAATTTGAGTCGTTGTGATGTTACGAAATGACCAATGGGGAAAGGTAAGTATGCAAAGCAAGATAGCGGTAATATACTTTACCGGGAAATGATGTCATCTTCATGTATGTCATCATCACACATGTTTTCGAGGCAGGAGTTGATGGCTTTGACGCTTTAATTCTACCGCTGCTTTGTGATCTTTCGCTTCGATTCTGGTGCCACCCAACCTTATAAATTGGTGAAGGGTTTGTTTTTCCAAAAGTTTTTTGCCATTCTTTTCTTGATATCCTCCTTCATTCTTTCGAGTTTTCCTTCACACCTTCCTGCTTCTTCTTACGTTCTTTATTAGAAGCTTTTTCCTCCTCCTTTCTATGTTGATATCCCTTTTGACGGTATTATGCCAAGGTCTCGTCGTTCTCGTGAATGGGCTACTGAGGCCATCCCATTATCCACGGCTAGGGGTGTACATAGGTCGGGTTGGTTCGGATTTTACAATTACCAAACCAGACCAATTGTGTCGGGTTATTAAATCTAAAAATCAAACTAAACCAATAAAACTCGGGGTTTTCACTTTCGATTTTCCTCGGGTTTTCGGGTTATTCTGGTTTCTTTGGGTATTTTTCCCGGTAAAATTTTCGCAGAACAAAATATATAAATTGTGATCAAAATATTTCTTTAGTCCTAGTAAGATACAAATATATAAAGTATTTTCCTAGAAAATAATATAAAATATGAGATATGTCATGACATTATCCTAAAATATTCAACAATAAATTATGTAATATAAATATTGCTATTGTAAAAGAGATAATAAAAATAAATATAATCTAAAAGTACTGAGTCATGCTAAAATAAGTAGACTAATAAGGGAGTGTTAATTACATGACTAAACACTAAAGCAAAAATAAAAGTAGGTTATGCATTTTTATCTAAATAATTGCAAAATAAAAAGTAGATATTCAATACATTCTCGTTTGTAGTATCGGATTAAATATCTTTTGTTAACATTAATATTGATTTGGTTTTGGTTTGGGCTTTTTAGCATTATTTAATTTGGTAATGTTAATGACTATAAAACTTATTGGAACATTCAAAAGTTCTAAGTCTAACCTTGAAATAATACCTCAAAAGATAACATTATGAAATATTTTAAGAATTATTTATAAATTACATCAGAATAATTATACTTATATATTAAATATATCTAAAAATTTATATATATACAATGTCGGGTTGGTTTGGTTTCAGTTTGACTTTCTTTAGTTAAAACAAAACCAAATCAATTATGATCGATTTTTTTCTAACACCAAACCAAATAAAACCAAACCATAGTCGGATATTTTTCCGGTTTGACTCGAATTATCGGGTTGGTACGGTTCGTCGGTTTACATTGTACACCCCTACCCACGGCACCCCTTTCTGGCGGTGAAGTAGAGGATGGTGACAACCTTCCTATGGTGGAGGAGCTACTGCCGATGCATCCTTTGTCTCGAAGTGACTTCCTCAAGGACCCCCTACTCTGGCCCCCGTGTGCTCTAAGACGGAGCAAATTCATATCGATGCTCTTCGTGTGAAGTATGACATTCCTGCTTATGTAGAGATGGTTTCGACAGGGAGAGACTACGTAGAGGTTCATAGACCCACCGGGTACTGTGATTTCTATGAGTACCCTTTCATGATTGGTTATACTCTTCCTCTTTCCCCCTAAGCGGAATTCTGTAGATTTTACCAAGTTTGTCCGCGGCAACTTTCGCCGTATACGCTCAAGGTACTTCTGCTGCTGACCAAGTATGCAGAATTAGCAGAGTGTAACGTTACCACTAACCATCTTTTGCATCTGTTCACGCCCGTCTTTCACTGAGGTACCATGGTGCACTTGAGGCTCCGTGGTACGAAGGGACTGTAGGTCGGAACTGATGACCGGGGAAGTCGCAAGTTTTGGCAGAAATATTTCTTTGTCAAAACCGAACATGTCGTTTCTGATGCCTCCAGGTTCCCGGAGCGATGGAATGAGGCTCGTAAGTTTCGCCACTCGTTTTACTCTCCTTTCCTCTTCATTCATTATAAAGTTTGTTCGCTTCCCATTTGCCGCTATGGGACGTCCACCTCGCTCTATTGCGGATATCAGGGATTGGGTAGCCCTTCTGTTGCCTCACGCAGCAGAAACTCGAGATTGGCCCGCCTTCATGAAGGGATACGACCCTACAGTCCCCTCTGATAAATTTCTTCCTTACTATTTCGTTGATCGTGCGACCTCATTTAATGATACGACCCTCTGTGATGACAGGTCGAAGAGCTTCCAGGCGAAGGACACGAGTCCCTGCATTTCGGCAAGCCGCTGCCACGGCAGACACGCAGTTTGTTTTGAGAGAGTCTGTTCGAGAGGGTCGCCCTCAACATATTCAATTAGAAGGTCCGTCTCGAGTCGTGGTCGTGAGGGAGGAGGCTTCTTCGGTGCCAGCATCACATCCTTTGGACGAATCCTCTAACGGAGACTAGCCGAGGTCAAGATTAATGTGGAGGCTGGAACTGGGGAAGGGCGTGGCCGTTGACGCTGATTGAAGCAGGGCGTTGCAGAAAGCCTCTGTGCCTGTATATATGGCTGACGCTATTTTATCTGGGAGATCTCTCCAAGTGGAAGGAGTTTACCCAGGAGCTGGCTCAGTGCACTCTACTGAGGGTGGTACGTCATTCAACGTCGGAGGACGTCGTGTTGAGTGTGACGACTCAGGTTTGAATGTCGACCCCGAGGATGTCAATGAGTTCGTAGGTCGCCATATCCATGTGGAGGTTATAACGGACGGGTCTAGTCGTCATATAGTCATCGCGGGGGACTATAACCTACTACTGAACAACGAGAAAGTTGCGTTGCTCCTCTATGTGCCGCTCCTGAAAACGAGATGCTTAGGGCGATGAGCAACGTGGAGTTGCTTCAGAAGGTCGCCAGCATGGCCCTACAGGTAGGTGCCTTTTATTCCCTTTTCGTCGTTGGGTTTGTGTGGTGATCGTTGTACTGCATTTTTTTTCTAACTTCTCCCCTTTTTTTGCTAGACCATCGTCATGGAGATTGAGAGAGAGCGTCGGTAGAGGAGAAGGAGGGGCCTTTATGAGAAGATGTGTCTAAACATAACCAGTATCGCGCTAAGCATCGGGCGATGGACGACATTTATCATCAGGACCCTGAGTTTCAGTTGTTTCGCCGAGGCGCTCAAACAGCGGAGGACCAATTAGAGCGTAAGATCGAAGAGTTGATGGAGCAGGATGAGGAGCTCATGAAAACTCTCGCTCGTAATAGTGAACTCGAGGCTTCCCTCAAGGTGAAGGACGACGAGCTTGAGTGGAGTAGGGGGTGATGGCCGAAAATGCTGACTTGCAGGCAAAGGTGGCCAATTTGACCACTGAGTTGAATGCGAAGGCGGTGGAGGTGGAGGGGCTTTAGGGCGAGCTGAGCGTTGGTACTGATAAGGTGGCAGCAACTATTTATGGGACCGTATCTCTGGAGAATGCCCTCCGTGTTTGCAAGTCGGAGCTGGCTGAAGATAAGGAGGCCTCTAGTCGTATGGTTGCAGGGCTTGAGGGACGTGTCAAAGAACTAGAGGCAGAGCTGGCTTCATTAAATGGACAAGCGGCCTCGCAGAGGGTGGAGGATGCAAGTCGACGTTCTCAGCCTTCTACGTCTCCTACCTCAGCCGATCCGGTTGTGCCTCGTCGTTTATATGAGGTGTGAGTCCACACTAACGTTCGGCTTGATGTGTACAAGGCTTTTCACGTTGAGGGAAGGGAAACTGAGGCAGACCGTTAGGCCATGCACATCGAAGCTCGTGCGGCTTGCGGTTACGACCCCCTTGCACCTGACGGAGATGACATCAATTCTGATAATGCGAACCGTCTTTCTTCGGACTCGTGGCACGAAGATTCTTACCCCGCTAGGGATAATGTGTAGACTTTTCTTGTACTTACTTTTGTTTTGGGATTTTTGTAGAGGGCGTACTTGAGCCCGTTTGTAAAGACTGTACATAACATTTTGATGCAATGTAAAGTATATTTTGTTGATTTGCTATTCTTTGCAATGTTTATGATATCTGGGTAACTGTCGATGGCCTTGGCCGTTGGGATGTTGCTTCGGATTGTCGTTGAAGTAGTATCAGTCGTAGTTCGAGAAAGGTTGAACTCATGTTTTTCTCGATAGCCTTGGCCATTGGGATGTTGCTTCGAACTGTCATCTAAGTAGTATCCCGTCGCAGCTCGAGCGAGGTAGAACTCATGTTTTTGTCGATGGCTTTGGCCCTTGGGATGTTGATTAGAACAGTCATTGAAGTAGGATCCCGTCATAGTTTTAATGAGGTCGAACTCATATTTTTGTCGATGGCCTTGGCCATTGGGATGTTGCTTCGAACTGTCGTCGAAGTAGGATCTCGTCGTAGTTCGAATGAGGTTGAACTCATGTTTTTGTCGATGACCTTGGTCATTGGGATGTTTCTTCGAACTGTCGTCGAATTAGGATCCCTTCGTAGTTCGAATGAGGTCGAACTCATGTTTTTGTCGATGGCCTTGGCCATAACTTGGAGACTTGATCCATTTCCCGTAGGAAGACGTGTTGAATTTATTCATGCAATGGATGCTTGTATACTTGTAAGGGTCACATATCGACTAATGGAGATTTGATTCTGTACATACAATGGAGATGATTATCTATATCCAGTCCCTTCATTATTTTGCCCCGAAGACCATGTCGACGGGTCTGAGTAATGAACAACACTTCGATCCTCGAGGCGCCTCGCTTGCTGCCTTATTAATAACCTCCCTAGGAAAACCCAATTGGGATAAAACTTAGGTGAGGGAAAAAGAGTACGACTTAGGTGACGCATTCTTTTAGAAGTTGAAGTACTGGAATGCTCCTTTGTTTACTGTGGCTGTGATTTGATACAATTTTCCCAATTTGTTTCTAATTTTCCCTCATTAGGCTCTTTCGATGCTTGTGTTTTAGCCTTGAGGACGTAATCTCCGACTTTGAGCGATCGCACCTTGGACCTATTGTTGTAGTTCCTTTCCACTTGCTACTTCTAGGCTACCATTCTTATGTGGGCCATATCTCTTTCTTCGACTTACTCTAGATCTTGTAGCCTATTTTCGTCATTGCGTGGTCCGCTCTCGTTAGAGTATCTCAAATTGGGATCTTCGACCTCGACGGGTATAACTGCGTCAGTACCGAAGACAAGTGAATATGGTGTCTCACTTGTGCTGGTTTTTTGCGTAGTGCGGTATGCCCATCATACTTCCTGTATTAGTTCAGGCCATAGCCCTTTTGCATCCTCAAGATTATGTTTCAATATATTCAGTATTACTTTATTGGAGGATTTGGCTTGACCATTGGTGGCAGGGTGATTTGGCGTGGAGAGTATTCGTTTGATGTGCCATTTCTCAAAGAATTCAGTCGTTCTCTTTTCGACGAACTGAGGTCCGTTGTCGCAGCTGATTTTTTTGGAGATGCCAAAACGACATATTACGTTTTTCCATATGAACGGGACGAACTCTTGCTCACGTATTTGAGTGTATGCACCTACTTACACCCATTTAGAAAAGTAATCAGTTACAACCGGTGCGAATGAGGCATCAGACATAGTCTGCAACTTCTTTTCATGGTGGACCATTAATATTCGGCGTGAATGAGGCATCAGACGAGGGTGCGGTTTCCCGTGTAGGCACAACAATGCCCTTCGTGTACTTTTTCTAGTACTCGTGTTGTTTGATTTGGCCCAATGCATTTAGCTAGGGGCGCGCTGAACGTGCTTTTGTAGAGATCACCGTTTACGAGGCTGTATCGGGCTGACTGTACTCGGAATTTTTGGCTTCTTTTTTATCTTGTGGGTCCATCCTGCAAATATGCTACGAGGAGATTATGCCAGTCACAAGTTAGGTTTACGGACTGTACCTCGACGTGGTCTATTGCGGAATGGAGAAGGGTGACCACATTTTCCCTATTGATATTTTTGGTGGCTGTAGCTAGTATGGCGAGGCCATCTGCTTTGATATTCTACGTCCTGGGTATCTGGTCGAGGCGACATTCATCGAATTCTAGCAGTAGTTTGTGAATTTCTGACTGGTACTTCTGTGGTCTTTGTTCTTTGATTTGGAAAGTCCCAATGACCTGGTTCACCACGAGTTGATAGTCGTAATAGAGGCCGAGCTGTCAGGCACCGTATTTGAGGGCTAACTTTAAACATGCAATCACGGCCTCATACTCGGCCTTGTTGTTAGTCATCTTGTGGCACCATATGGACTAGCGAATTACTTCGCCAATAGGGACTTCGAGGACAAGTCCCAGTCCCGATACCAAGGCATTAGAGTCTCCATCAGTGTAAAGGACCGAGAAGTCGGTACGCGTGGAAGCGTGAAGCGCTTCTTGTTCTACTTCAGACAATATTTCTGCACAAAAATCAACGACAAAGTTGGCGAGTACCTGTGACTTAATGACAGTTTGGGCTTGGTATATTATGTCGTGCTTGCTTAATTCTATGGCCCATTTGACCAGTCTACACGATATCTCAGGTTTGTGTAGGATACCTCTGAGTGGGAATGTTGTCACTACCTTTATGGGGTGACATTGAAGATACGGTCTGAGCTTCGTGAAGCTACGACTAATCCCAAGGCTAGTTTTTCAAGGTGAGGGTACCTCATTTTGGCATCGATTAGGGTCTTGCTAAAATAGTAAATCGGAGATTGCATACCTTCGTTTTTACAGACCAAGACTGCGCTTACCGCAATTTTGGAGACTGCTAGATACATAAGTTGACATTCTCCCGGTTTAATTTTGATGAGAAGTGGTGGCAAGGATAGATATGCTTTCAGCTTTCTTAGGGCGTCGACACATTCTTAATTCCATTCCAATCCGTGGTCTTTCCTTAGCACGTTGAAGAATTTGTTATATCTATCCGAGGACCGTGAAATGAACCTCGACAGGGTGGCTACTCGTCCAGTCAGTTTGTACACCTGTTTTTTGCTGGTCAGTATCTTCGGTATTGTGTTGATGGCCCCGATCTAATCCGGGGTGACCTAGATACCTCTCTGTGACACTAGGAAACCAAGAATCTTTCCTGAAGTTATGCCGAAGGCACATTTCTCGGGATTCAATTTCATTCTTTATTGCCTTAATATCTCGAAGAACTCCTTTAGATAACCGCAGACTCGTTTATGGTGTATCATTTTTGTCTACGGTAGACGAGGACTCGAGTCCGCCCCCACATATGATTGCCGAGATTTATAATCCTGAAGATAGCTATCGTAATTCATGTATCATAGAGGTAGTTGCTTTGTGTAATTGTATTGCTGCCTTGTAAAATGTTACTTCCACGTGGACAAGAAAAAGATACAAATAGCTGCTCATCTACCATTTATGCTTTTTATTTTCATCTTCCCTGTAAGAAATTTCGAAACTCAGTTGACAGCATGTGACTCAAAACAAAGTAAATTCTTTTTGAGCAAATCAATTAAAGATGAAGAGATAAATCTCAATTGAGGATAATAATCTCAAGAAAGATTGATAGAAAAAGAGAAGGTAGATCACAAGGTTTTTTTGTTCGCCAATAATAATGTTTCCAAAACTCCCACTCATATTGCAAGGTTATTGTTCTCTCTTTATATTAAGAGAAAAACTCTTTTAAACTATACAAGAAGAAATACAAGAATATTCGAAGGAATATTCCTAATGTCCCTTAATGGTTATACACTATTATAGTCTACAAGAGTCGTCCAGTCTTTGATCTGTTTCGGGGTCGTCTTATTAGAGCGTCACTTTAAGAAGGCCTCATCAATTGTCGTACTCGTCGTTGGTCGTAATCGTCCAAATTTGGACCCATACATTTAGTCCCTTTGCTTGTTGGGGTTGCTTCTGGGTGTTCCCTCGATGAGCGGACACCATATGTTCATATGGAGAAATTTGAGTCGTTGTGATGTTACGAAATGGCCAATGGGGAAAGGTAAGTATGCAAAGCAAGATAGCAGTAACATACTTTACCGGGAAATGATGTCATCTTCATGTATGTCATCATCACACATGTTTTCGAGGCAGGAGTTGATGGCTTTGACGCTTTAATTCTACCGCTGCTTTGTGATCTTTCGCTTCGATTCTGGCGCCACCCAACCTTATAAATAGGTGAAGGGTTTGTTTTTCCAAAAGTTTTTGGCCATTCTTTTCTTGATATCCTCCTTCATTCTTTCGTGTTTTCTTTCACACCTTCCTGCTTCTTCTTACATTCTTTATTAGAAGCTTTTTCCTCCTCCTTTCTATGTTGATATCCCTTTTGACGGTATTATGCCAAGGTTTCGTAGTTCTCGTGAATGGGTTACTGAGGCCATTCCATTACCCACGGCTAGGGGTGTACGTAGGTCGGGTTGGTTCGAATTTTACAATTACCAAACCAGACCAATTGTGTCGGGTTATTAAATCTAAAAACCAAACCAAACCAATAAAACTCGGGGTTTTCTCTTTCGATTTTCCTAGGGTTTTCGGGTTATTCTGGTTTCTTTGGGTATTTATCCCGGTAAAATTTTCGCAGAACAAAATATATGTATTGTGATCAAAATATTTCTTTAGTCCTAGTAAGATATAAATATATAAAGTATTTTCCAAGAAAATAATATAAAATATGAGATATGTCATGACATTATCCTAAAATATTCAACAATAAATTATGTAATATAAATATTGCTATTGTAAAAGTGATAATAAAAATAAACATAATCTAAAAGTACTAAGTCATGCTAAAATAAGTAGACTAATAAGGGAGTGTTAATTACATGACTAAACACTAAAGCAAAAATAAAAGTAGGTTATGCATTTTTATCTAAATAATTGGAAAATAAAAAGTAGATATTCAATACATTCTCGTTCGTAGTATCGGATTAAATGTCTTTTGTTAACATTAATATTGATTTGGTTTTGGTTTGGGCTTTTTAGCACTATTTAATGTAGTAATGTTAATGACTATAAAACTTATTGGAACATTCAAAAGTTCTAAGTCTAACATTGAAATAATACCTCAAAAGATAAAATTATGAAATATTTTAAGAATTATTTATAAATTACATCAGAATAATTATATTAATATATTAAATATATCTAAAAATTTATATATACAATGTCGGGTTGGTTTGGTTTCAGTTTGACTTTATTTAGTTAAAACTAAACCAAATCAATTATGATCGATTTTTTTCTAACACCAAACCAAATAAAACCAAACCATAGTCGGATATTTTTCCGGTTTGACTCGGATTATCGGGTTGGTACGGTTCATCGGTTTACATTGTACACCCCTACCCACGGCACCCCTTTCTGGCGGTGAAGTAGAGGATGGTGACAACCTTCCTATGGTGGAGGAGCTACTGCCGATGCATCCCTTGTCTCGAGGTGACTTCCTCAAGGACCTCCCTACTCCGGCTCCCGTATTCTCTAAGACGGAGCAAATTCATATCGATGCTCTTCGTGTGAAGTATGATATTCCTGCTACCATTCTTATGTGGGCCATATCTCTTTCTTCGACTTACTCTAGATCTTGTAGACTATTTTCGTCATTGCTTGGTCCGCTCTCGTTAGAGTATCTCAAATTGGGATCTTCGACCTCGACGGGTATAACTGTGTCAGTACCGTAGACAAGTGAATATGGTGTCTCACTTGTGCTGGTTTTTGGCGTAGTGCGGTATGCCCATCATACTTCCTGTATTAGTTCAGGCCATAGCCCTTTTGCATCCTCAAGATTATTTTTCAATATATTCAGTGTTACTTTATTTGAGGATTTGGCTTGACCAATGGTGGCAGGGTGATATGGCGTGGAGAGTATTCGTTTGATGTGCCATTTCTCAAAGAAGCCAGTCGTTCTCTTTTCGACAAACTGTGGTCCGTTGTCGCAGCTGATTTTTTTGGAGATGCCAAAACGACATATTACGTTTTTCCATATGAACGCGACGAACTCTTGTTCACGTATTTGAGTATATGCACCTACTTACACCCATTTAGAAAAGTAATCAGTTACAACCGGTGCGAATGAGGCATCAGACATAGTCTGCAACTTCTTTTCATGTTGGACCAGTAATATTCGGCGTGAATGAGGCATCAGACGAGGGTGCGGTTTCTCGTGTAGGCACAACAATGCCCTTCGTGTACTTTTTCTAGTACTCGTGTTGTTTGATTTGGCCTAAGGCATTTAGCTAGGGGCGCGCCGAACGTGCTTTTGTAGAGATCACCATTTACGAGGCTGTATCGGGCTGACTGTACTCGGATTTTTTGACTTCTTTTTTATCTTGTGGGTCCATCCTGCAAATATGCTACGAGGAGATTATGCCAGTCCCAAGTTAGGTTTACGGACTGTACCTCGACGTGGTCTATTGCGGAATGGAGAAGGGTGACCACATTTTGCCTATTGATTTTTTTGGTGGCCGTAGCTAGTATGGCGAGGCCATCTGCTTCGATATTCTACGTCCTGGGTATCTGGTCGAGGCGACATTCATCGAATTCTAGCAGTAGTTTGTAAATTTCTGACTGGTACTTCTGTGGTCTTTGTTCTTTGACTTGGAAAGTCCCAATGACCTGGTTCAGCACGAGTTGATAGTCGTAATAGAGGACGAGCCATCAGGCACCGTATTTGAGGGCTAACTTTAAACATGCAATCACGGCCTCATACTCGGCCTCGTTGTTAGTCATCTAGGGGCACCATATGGACTAGCGAATTACTTCGCCTATAGGGACTTCGAGGACAAGTCCCAGTCCCGATACCGAGGCATTAGAGTCTCCATCAGTGTAAAGGACCCAGAGGTCGGTATGCGTGGAAGCGTGAAGCGCTTCTTGTTCTACTTCAGACAATATTTCTGCACTAAAATCAACGACAAAGTCGGCGAGTACCTGTGACTTAATGACAGTTTGGGGTTGGTATATTATGTCGTGCTTGCTTAATTCTATGGCCCATTTGACCAGTCTACACGATATCTCAGGTTTGTGTAGGATACCTCTGAGTGGGAATGTTGTCACTACCTTTATGGGGTGACATTGAAGATACGGTCTGAGCTTCGTGAAGCTACGACTAATCCCAAGGCTAGTTTTTCAAGGTGAGGGTACCTCATTTTGGCATCGATTAGGGTCTTGCTAAAATAGTAAATCGGAGATTGCATACCTTCTTTTTTACAGACCAAGACTGCGCTTACCGCAATTTTGGAGACTGCTAGATACATAAGTAGACATTCTCCCAGTTCTGTTTTGATGAGTAGTGGTGGCAAGGATAGATATGCTTTCAGCTTTCTTAGGGCGCCGACACATTCTTAATTCCATTCCAATCCGTGGTCTTTCCTTAGCACGTTGAAGAACTTGTTATATCTATCCGAGGACCGTGAAATGAACCTCGACAGGGTGGCTACTCGTCCAGTCAGTTTGTACACCTGCTTTTTGCTGGTCAGTATCTTCGGTATTGTGTTGATGGCCCCGATCTAATCCGGGGTGACCTAGATACCTCTCTGTGACACTAGGAAACCAAGAATCTTTCCTGAAGTTATGCCGAAGGCACATTTCTCGGGATTCAATTTCATTCTGTATTGCCTTAATATCTCGAAGAACTCCTTTAGATAGCCGCAGACTCGTTTAGGGTGTATCATTTTTGTCTACGGTAGAAGAGGACTCGAGTCCGCCCCCACATATGATTGCCGAGATTTATAATCCTGAAGATAGCTGTCGTAATTCATGTATCATAGAGGTGGTTGCTTTGTGTAATTGTATTGCTGCCTTGTAAAATGTTACTTCCACGTGGGCAAGAAAAAGATACGAATAGCTGCTCTACTATTTATGCTTTTTATTTTCATCTTCCCTGTAAGAAATTTAGAAACTCAGTTGACCGCATGTAACTCAAAATAAAGTAAATTCTTTTTGAGCAACCAACCAATAGCTAAAATACCACATTCCACCAGTCATATTGATTTGATTCGCTTACTATTCGCGACAAATTTCGTGTACGGAAATTAATAACTGCAATCACGAAACAAATGTAAAGAAAAATACTATTTTTAATCAAACTTGTGAGTACAACTCTGTGTATCCCCTGATTCTTGTCTCTAATTTGATCCTTTCACTCTTCGAAGGTGAGCGAAGTACTTCGAGGGATTATATGGAAGGAACCTCTGCTAAGAATGGAATGCATTGATTTGGGGCACTTCTTCTCCTTATTTAGCTTTCAATTAAAGATGAAGAGATAAATCTCAATTGAGGATAATAATCTCAAGAAAGATTGATAGAAAAAGAGAAGGTTGATCATATCGTTTCTTTCTGTTCGCCAATAGTAATCTTTCCAAAATTTCCACTCCCTATTACAAGGTTATTGTCCTCTATTTATACTAAGAGAAAAACTCTTCTAAGCTATACAAGACAAAATACAAGAAATATTTGAAGGAATATTCCTGATGTCCCCTAATGGATATACATTACTACAAGGATCGTTGAGTCTCTGGTCTGTTTCAGGGTCATCTTCTTTCGAGCGTCACTTTAAGGAGGCCTCGTCAATCATTGTACTCGTCGTCAATCGTTGTACTCGTCGTCAATCGTGGTCAGTCAAATTTGGACCCATACACAGCATACGCTCCTTGTTTATTGCATGCAGCGCATTTAGATGTTTAGTATTCTCTCAATGCATCAAAAGAGGCAGCAAATTGGATTGAGATTTCGCCATTGACTACGTTTTTGGGTTTCTTCAAATACATTTTACTTTTATCAGTAGAATGTTAGTCTATTCTTTCATTTACAGCTTTACAAACTATCGTCAGGAACAGTACCTTGTTGAGTTGTGGAGATTATGTTGTAATGGATTATTTGAATAAGGTGTAGTACACCTTCACTTTTGATTTGGGGGTTGACATCTTGAGGTGTATAGGTGACCTTTTTAGAGTAAACAAGAATTTGATTGAATTTAACTTTTAACAAATTTTCTCTTTCTTAATCTTCTTCCATATCTCAAGCGCCAATTTCTCCCATATATTCTTGCAAACTTCAGCATGTTTGACTACTGATGAAAGATTAGCACAAAATATAGAGAGATGTAATGTAGGGGAAAGAAAATATGGCTTCTTCAGTATATGTACATTACCTTAATAAATGTATATTAGTTTTAGGTTTTGCATACGCAGTCATTTACGCAACTGGAGCTAGAGAATATTGAAAATACATAAGATGTAATTATTCAAGTCTTTCTGTGTAACCAACAAAACGTAATTTTAGTCAAAGCTAGAATTTAAAAGAATATGGGTTACTGATAATCAAAAGAATGTTTAAAAAGAAGTAATTTAGTTAGCAAGAGAGTAATCAAGAGAAAAACAAGTAAACTTAAAGTATATTCCACTGATGTTTCGTATCCTTACAATTGATCAATCTCCCTTTTATAGATATCTTGGAGATATGCATTTTACCCAAATCATAATGAGGCTATTATGAGTAATTAAAGACATTGAATGCTACGTTACATAATCATTACATTCATTGCAAATTCTCTAACGTATTCAGTATTTAATGCCCATTAAATACCGTATCTTCACTCTTTTCTATTGTTGGATTCATTCCTTCTGATTCTCGGATATAAGTGACATAAATAGGCACAGACGATAAGTGGTTTGGAAAACTTCCCGTGCCTCTTCCTCTGCCTTTGCTCGTTTCTATTGCAACTCGTGCCTCTTTGCTAATATTGTTACTCTTTGACCATTTGACCAATCCGCGTATCTTGAATTCGCGCAAAATGAAAATGTGTAAGATAAATGTTATATTTTATCTTTTGAATACTGAGTTTTAACAAGCATATCATTTATATATACCTCCATAGTCTTACCTAAATGCTCTTGAAATATTTTGGTAACTAACCTCTAATGCGTTGCATCAGCATTCTTTAGATCGAAGGGCATTACTTTATAACAGTAAGTCTCTCTATCTGTTATCAGTGAAGTTTTTTCTTCATCTCCCGGATCCATTTTAATCTGGGGGTGAAGACATCAATGGTATATCATATCCTATAGCTAACAAAATTTCCAAATTGACAATTACCCAAGGGAAAAAGGTGCGACATGTTTTTGAGGAAGAAAATATTATATTCAATGATGCTGATGCAGATGGTGTATTAACCCCTCATAATGATGCACTGGTAATATCTTTAATTCTATATGATACTAATGTGAAACGAGTTTTGATTGATCCAGGTAGTGAACATTATTTTACTAAGAGTATTACGTGAGATGCAAGCTGAAGATAAAGTAATACCAAAGGCGCATACTCTATCTAGATTTGATAATTCTAGCGTCCTCATGAAAGGAGATGTAACACTCACCACATTCACTGAAGGAGTCGTCAAAGATACAAAGTTCGAGGTAGTAGACATGGAGATAACTTACAACATGATTTTTGGGAGACCGTGGATCCACGAAATGGATGTTGTTCTTTCAACCTTCAAGTTATTAAATTTCCATTGCCATGGGGAATTTGTCAAATTCGTGGAGATCAACATACATCCAGGGCTATCAACTCCGGTGCAGATACCAGCACGGGAAGTGAAGGTAAATAGCAATCACAGAAGGCAGTTGAGGATACCACAACAAAAACCTCAACTTAACAAAAACAAACAAATGTAGATTCAAAGCTTGACACCATTCAAGACCCATAATAAAATAAAAATATCAAAACAACAATAGAGGAATTAGAGCCTAACGTGTTATTTGCTCAATGGCCTGATAAGAAAGTTTACTTTGGGGCCAATCTTAGCCAAGATATGAGAGGTAAGTTAATTGAATTTTTGAAAACTAATGTAGACTGGTTTGCTTGGTTCCATTCTGACATGACAGGGATACCACCGGAGGTGATGGCTCATAAACTAAATGATGATCCATCAAACCCTCTTGTCAAGCAAAAGAAAAGAAAGCAAGGAACTTTCAAGAATCATGTGATTCAAGAAGAAGTTCAAAAGTTGCTAAAAATTGGTTCCATTCGTGAGGTAAAGTATCCTAATTGGTTAGCTAACACTGTTGTAGTTCCAAAGAAGAACGGTAAGTGCCAGGTTTGTGTAGATTACACGGATCTTAATAAAGCCTGCCCTAAATATTCTTTTCCACTACCACACATAGATCAATTGATTGATGCAACTGCAGATCATGAACTATTAAGTTTTTTAGATGCATATTCAGGTTATAATCACTTATAATGTTGACATTTATTTTGGTGGAAGGTAGTTTTGGAGGCTCTTATCTTTTCTTCATGTAATCTTGCTTGCCTTTGTCACTGAACAACTCAGTAAGATATCCTTGTTTTAATAAGTGATCAACTTCACTCTGTAAAAATCTGCAATCTGCTATATTATGTACGTGGTCATTATGAAACTCCCACCAATGATGAGGATTGTGCCTATTTAGATTCGATCTCATTTCCTTTGGCTATCGAACCTTATTCCCCATGCTTCTCAAAATAGCTACGAGCTCGGAGGTGCTGACGTTGAAGTTGTAACCATCGAATCTCGCTTTTAAATTTCTATCATCGTGTCGTGACTCATAGTTGTTTCGCTCGTTCATGAATCTTGATAAAGAACCTGATTCTCTATTTCTTGATCTGCGATCTTACCTTTAATTATCCTGCTTTGACCGTGATTCCTTTCCCGCAGGTCCCATGTAAGGCTCGTACCTATTTTTACCGGATCTTTTTTCGGTTTGTGAACATCTCGAACTTACCTTTTCTTCTTTTTAAAATCGTGGAGTAGTATTGTCACGCCCCAAATTCAAGGGACATGACCGGCGCTCGAACGGATATCCCCAGTCAAGTGGACCCGGGTGATTTTCTATCCCACGAGTTATCCCAAATTTTCAGTACCTATTAACCAAGTGAAATAGCTATTTATAAGTGAAACACTCTTACAAAACATACATAACATACATAGACCTTAGCGCGGTTTACAACTTACATCGCCCAACTTACAAAATACATATTTACATAAGTTCATAATCCACATTTTCCTGTCTACGGAGCCTCTAAAGATGAAAGAAAAAAGGGACGATACAATACTTGCCAATAAGAAGGCCCCGGCTATACCTTATACAAACATCAAAACAAGATTCCAAAATAGAAGTGGCATGAGCCACATAGGGCCCCGAAAGGAAAGGGCTCACCGAATAAGCTGACGGGAAGTGATGAGGAGCTATGGTCGGTGGGCTAGAGTATTTGCTATGGATCCACCTACAATCATAGCAGAATGTAGCGCCCCCTACAAAAAGGACGTCAGTACATTTGAATTGTACTGTATGTATGAACAAACTTTTCCCCAAGTAAACTCAAACCATACACAAGTAGGTAACAGTAATAGAAACAATAATAAAATGCACAAGAAAAGAAACAATCTAGCCAAACAAGTTTTCAATCTCTCCTGTTTTCCTCCTTCCACAATTCCACATCAATGATTTCACAATTTGCTTAAAGGTTTATTTCAATACTGATTTCGATCACTTTTCCACCCTTATTACCTCGGTCACCCTTATCACCACAACCCACACCTTATAACTTTGTGTTGTTGCGCAACCCGATCTCGCCTTACAGTTACAATTCACAAACAACATAACAATAACAACAATTCATAGAGAACAATAACGACACGTCTCAAGAGGTAACAACAACAATTCACAAAGAATTTCCATAACCATCAATACCATTGTCCATCATTTTCAACATTTCATATTCAATTTAAGTTACCACAATAATTATCCACAACGAGCCAAATATGTTATTACCAAAGTTGTTCCAATTGCATCATTTACGATTTCGTTCCATCATTTGTTTCTCAGCTCTTACCACATAACACTTTCACAATCACGCATTTAGTTTATTGCCAATTACTTGCACCATTATGTCGGGAGAATTAACCATAAACACTCAAATCAAACCAATTACGAAAAAATGTCACAAATAGTCCACATAGATCTCACATACCAAATAGTCGCACACCAAACAAAGTGACTTTACAAAGGTCAAAGTTAGTCGTACATACCTCAAAGAGTTTTTCCTTAAGTTACTACAACGTTCCGGAAATTCTAGAAACTTTAATCTATTTTGAGACATAGCAAAATTGAGCAAAAATTAAAAAGATATTCATAACTCTAGCTAATTTGAGCATTTTATCAAATATTAGATGAGCATCTTGATATCAAATCCCCTTTTCAAGATTTCCTTCATTCCCTAACCCAATCTTACTAATTTATATTCAACAATACTCCTATAAATTTAAGTTGTACATGCATGTATACAAAATACTAATACCCCCAAGAATCATATCTCAACGACCCATATTATACCCCAAACTCGAAACTGTAACCTAGGGTATAAAATCTTACCTCTTGGATGAAGAACTTGTGATTGCGTTCTTTGATTCTTGAAGATTGATGTAAGATTTGGATGATTTAAATATTGGGATCCCCATTCTCTCTATAAAGTGATCTCACCTCTTTCTAAAATCAGTAAGAAATGATCCCAAAATGAACCCCAAAGCCTATATATTAAAATGGTGTCTGGTTATAAAAATTAGAAAATTAACCTCTGATGCCAGATCTGCGATAGCAAAATGGACCGCATAACGCGAATGCTAGCCGCATAATGCACCGCAAAATCGGCATCCAAAACTGGGCTACACTGGTCCAATTTGCGACCGCAGATCAAAAATGCAAACCGCATAATGGACATTGAGATCACAGATCTGACATGACACATGATCACATTTTTCCAGCCTTTGGTAATTTGATCTTATTTTTGTGTAGGAATGTAAAAATGATGAATGGTTTGAAGCATTGAAAACTAGACTCGAAGACCTTTAATTTGATATGTTATTCATCATATAAAACCTTATACATATTTAGATATTATTGTTCAAAGTATAGACTAGTGCGAACTCATTTGAAATCTTAGCCTATTGCAAAATTTTCCAATTTGACTTGGACTTAGGCCCTTCCTTGGACCCAAATTACATACCACAAGACTTGTACACTTATTTACCAAGTCCAATTTATGTCCACCATATTAATAACATATAAAAATATTATAATAAGCCTACATGACTCTATGAAATCCTGCCCTTTCGGGTAGGGGTAAGGCTTGTCTACATATTACCCTCCCCAGACCCCACCCGGTGGGAGTATACTGGGTAGTTGTTGTTGTTGTTGTACATGACTCTACGAAATCCTAAATTACTTAGCAAAATTATTCGGGGCCTTACAAGTATCTTCCTCAATCCTCAGTTTCGTGTTATATCTGTTATAAACATCATTCCACGTTGTAGCTAGGATTTCCCGAAGGCTTTCTTTGAGTCTCCTCGTCGCTTTCGAGTTTTTTTCATTCAAATGGCTTGTGAAGGCTACATCTACTCAGTTGTTAGGTACACACGTAAATGTCATTCTTTCACATTGGAATCTGTCCACAAATTCTCTAAGTAATTTTGAGTCCCCTTGCTTGATTTTGAAAGTATCCTTAATTAGTTTTTGTACTTTTTGAGCTCTTGAGTGTGCTTTGATGAAAGAATATGCAAGCTCATCAAAAGAATTTATAGAATTTTTGGGTAAAAGAGAATACCATGTTAGCACTCCTTTAATGAGTGTTTTACCAAATGTTTTGACAAATAGTGATTCAATCTCCTGCTTAGTCAAGTGGTTGCCTTTTACACCCATTGTGAATGCAGCCACATGGTATCGTGGGTCTGTTGTTCCTTCATATTTTGGAATATCAGGCATTTTGAACTTTTTTGGAATTGGGAGAGGAGTAGCACTTGGCTTCCAATGTTGCGAATATCCATTCATATCCCCCTTTGATTATGGGCGGCACCCCGGGTATCTGCTTTATGCGCTCACTTTACTCATTGAGCTCTTTCTGCAAGGTTAGTACTAACTTTTGTAAAACCGAATTAACTACATTACCTGGTACTCTCTCATATGATTCACTGGGAGTTCCACCGCTGCCCGAGTTAACAACCCCAGAATGAGGGTTTTCCAAAGTGTTATTATTTGGAGTATGTGTGGGTGTTGCAATAGGTAATTGGTTAACAAGTGCCTCAACAGCTTTGTTGACCTGAGCAGCAAATAATTTCTGCAATGCTTCATCGACAGCTTCAGTATTTTCAAATTGAGCATGATTATTTATTTGAGACCCATCAGGAGTACCCTCCCGAGATTGTCGCGGAGAGCCTCGTGGAGTAGGAACCAAAGTGTTAATATTCTGTAGATCTCCCTAATTCTGTTGGTTTTGCTGGTTTCCTTGAGTATTGTCATTGTTGTTTGAAATAGTTGATGCAACAAGGAAAGTTAAGCGAAGAAAAAATATATTATCATAGTCCCGGTAACGGAACCGATTTGTTTAACCAAAAAAAAAGTAATTTTAGTCAAGGATAGAATTTAGAAGAACATGGGTTAATGATAATAAAAAGAATATTTAAAAAGAAGTAATTTAGGTAGCAAGAGAGTAATCAAGAGAAAAGCAAGTAATTTAAAGTATATTCAAATGATGTTTCGTGTCCTTACAATTGATCAGATACCCCCCTTTTATAGATATCTTGGAGATATGCATTTTGCCCAAATCATAATGAGGCTATTATGAGTAATTATAGACATTGAATGCTACGTTACATAATCATTACATTAAATATAAATTCTCTAACGTATTCAGCATTTAATGCATATTAAATGTCGTATCTGCACTCTTTCATATTGTCAGATTCATTCCTTATGATTCTATGATATAAGTGACTTAAATAGGTACGTGCGCTAAGTTGTTTGGATAACTGCCCGTGCCTCTTCCTCTGCTTTTGCTCGTTTTTATTGCAACTCATGCCTCTAGGCTAATATTGTAATTCTTTGACCATTTGACCATTCCACGCATTTTGACACGTCACCTTTATATATATATATATATATATATATATATATATATATATATATATATATATATATATATATATATATAATTTTTTCCAATATACTTTCCATTTCATTCTCTAAGAGGTGAATTTCCCTTGCTCTCTCTCTCTCTCTCTCTCTCTCTCTCTCTCTCTCTCTCTCTCTCTCTCTCTCTCTCTCTCTCTCTCTCTTTCTGTCTCTCTCTCTTGATCCAGCAACCGCTACAGTTCTTGAACGACAATTGCCTACATAACCCCTCTCCTGCTTTTAAAGGAATTGAAGAATTCATTACTCAGATGATCACTGAACTTTGCAAAATGATGGAACAAAGTCACTTAACTTTATTTTGTAATAGGAAAATCACTCAACTTTCCCTAATGCACACAGATAGTCCCTCAACCGAAAATATTAAATTTTCTGGTGAAAAAAGATGACATGTCAATCTGTATGGAATTTTTTATTATTTGACCAAGTAACACCCAAATAAAACATTAAATCTTTGCCCATACGCCCAAATGACCCGACTCGACCCGCTGAATAAAAACCCACCCACTTAATAAAGTAAACACCAAAGACTAACCAAACCCTCTGGCCATTACTCACGCTACTTTCTTCTTCTCCATGGTTTTACTATAGACCAAAATTGAGCTTTTCAACATAGAATTGGAAGGTGCGTAAACTTCTATAGTAATTTTGCACAAATTTAGTAACTTTAAAAGTTAAAACAAATTACTTGGAGGGGGTGTAATCGGCTTGGAAACTGCTCTCATTGAGCAACTACTTTTAATGTAAAATTGCACACGTTATCAAATTGGAGAACGAATGTTGCATAAATAAGAAACACCACTTGACAAAAAGATATTGCTTACAAAGCAACACATGGAGACAAACTAGTGAGTTAAGGTCATAAGACCACAAGTTCAAACAAAAATAACACATAATAAACTGTGTCACATTAGTAGTTTGCACAAAAACAAAAAGAAAACTTGATAGTTCACTTCCGAGACTTCTTTAAGACTTTGCAAACATAGTCCTTCATGACTCTTTTCTTGAAAATCCTGCCTCTTTTCAAAACATCTTCAGTACTTTGCACAATTACAGAGAGAAGGCGACTTGTTTATCATTTATAAGGTCAACAACTTCAACTTGTACATCATTAGCAACTTTAACTTCTATAGTATTCACATCCCCATCACCTTCAACAACTTTAAATTGTTCGTTATTTGCTCCATGTGATTGTTGACTAGGTGCCTAACAAAAATATTAAAAAATAAGAAGCTAATATAAGAAGCTAAAAAATATAAAAATATTACTGAGTTATGGTGGATTGATTTGTTAAATTGACCATCAATTGAGAATTATCTCAAATGTCAGGATAATATAAATTTGAATATTCGCATGTATCTTCATTTTCAATTTGTTGGCTTGCTTCTGGCACAATAGTATTGACGTACTTATGGTGACCATTTGCATTGTGTCCATCTTCCTTGCATATAGAACACTTCATACGAACAAGACCTTTTCTTGATAGTCTTTTTGGAGCCACTTCTTCACCTCTTTTCTCTGCCCGTCTTTCAGCTTGCCTTTGTGCTTCAGCTTGTTTCTTTTTCTCCAACTCTTCAGCTTCCTTTTTTCTTGCTTTAGGTTTTCTCCCTCTCTTCTTTTTCACTACCTTAGGTGGGAGCACATCACCACCATTCACTACTTCTGGCCAATGGTCTTCGGGGTTCGTTGGATTAATAAAATTTGAATACACTTTTTTGAAAGTTGAAACGTTGTAGTATGCATGCACATAATCTTCAAGCCTCTCATTATTTTCATGAATACTAACCAAAGCATGAGGACAAGGAAATCCTGTTATATCTCATCTCCTACATGTACAACTTATTCTTTTCATATCCACAATATATGGCCCTCCTGTACCATCAACCGATACCTGTGGTCCACCAGAAAAATCTGGACTAAATCGTACTGCCTCAAGGCTTATTTTGTTCAGCCTTTTTTCAAATTTTGGACAGATAAGGCCTTTGTACTTGTCAATCCATTCCTTCTTCTTGTACAACCTCTTCATAAGTTTATTCTTTATCATTTTCAGCATAGTTATAATTGCTTTATCCCTTGAATCAGGTATGTAACTGCAACATAAAATCATGTAGTTATATTATTATTTATTTCCTTAATTAGAAGAATAAATAAAATTATTAAATGAAGTACTTATTGAAGCTTTCACAAAGGTTGTTCAAGAGCATGTCACATCTGGTATTTGTCCGGAATAAAGCTCTAGTCCAAGTCTGAAATGATCTTTCAGGATGATCAAAGCATTTTATAGCCTCTAAATCCTCTTGTTCAAATTGTTCCATGCATCTCTTGATTATCAGATCATTGCTTGCCCTTGCTGCATTCCATACTAAGTCCTTTAATACCTTGCCTTTATGTTTTTGTCTAAAGTTCTTATATATATGTGTCTGACACAATTTCTATATTCTGCATTTGGAAATAAGTCCTTAACAGCTCCAATAAGTCCCTGAAATAATATTTTAAACAATTAAATACAAATAGTAAGAACATAAAATAAAGAGATACATTTTATTAGAACAATACATTAGATGTCTCACCTTTTGCCTATCAGACATGAAAGCAACATGGTGACGGTTATTTATCTCTAAATCTAGTCCAAGATTGGATAAAAACCAACTCCAAGTCTCCTTGCTTTCATATACAACAATAACAACATATGCAACAGGAAAGATGCAATCGTTGGGATCAATTGGAACTGCAACTAACAGTCCATATGTCCCCTTAAGCTAACAACCATCAAGGCTTATTAATGGCCTACACCCAGACATAAAAGCTTGATTCAGAGGTTCCAGACACACATAAAACCCCATGAATTTATCTTCATCTCTCTAAATAACAACATTAGACCCAGGATTTGTATTCAACAAATCAGCCCTATACCTTAAGAGTTTGCCATATTGTGCACTCTCATCTCCATAAACCCATATTAGAGCTTGCTCTTCAGCTTTGAATGCCTTCGTTCTATGTATTATGTACCTATAATTATTCTGCACTGCTGCAAGCAGTCCTTTAATGTCCCAACCTGGATCAGCTCTAAAATATTTAAATATTTTCTTGCAAACCGTTGAGGCGTCATATGAAAATTTTCAAATACCTTACCACCCGTACGAGTTAAATTCAAAGCTTTAATCTGAATTGTAGGGCCAATATTACTTACCGGACTTGCCATAACTCTAAAGGGACACCATTCCTGCTTGCATCGCCAAACACATCTTTTTGAGTGGTTTGAAATGTAATTCTCTCCTATTCTTAATCCCCCAGTTCATACAAGCCTTCTTAAACTGTTTAAAAGACCCATACTTCATTCCTAGCTCTAATATAGGGCTGTCCATTTTTTGGTTATACTCCTCATATGCGACCTCTACCTCATTGTCTTTATCAGTATCTCTCTCTAGCAATTCATCAGATTCAACATAATCTGAATCACCATTTTCATTTATTTCTGGAATTAGGATGCCAACAGATAGTCCAACTCTATTATTTCCATCATTGGTCTTTTTTTTTGTCTTCCTTTTGCCTTCTTAAAATAATTCTCAATAGTAATATCATGATAATCGTCATCATCTTCCTCTAGGTTATAGTTTGGATCATCAAAATCTGGATTATCTAACCGATTTTTATCCTCACTTTCTTCATTACCATCGGCAACGTTATCCTTCCTCTTAGCCACGGTATTACTCAAAACACTATTTTTCTGAAATACCTCATCTAGAATTTCCAACCACTCATACATAATATACAAAATAAAGAGTTCAAAAATAGTTCAACCATCGACAAATAATTATTACTCTAAAACACTTGCATGTTAAAACCCGAAACTATAATAAATCCTAATTCCAAAAGAATCAGAAACCCATATATATAATAAACCCTAAACCCCACATGTATAAAAATTTATAACAACTAAAGTATTAGAAAACCACTAACCATGTTGTTCTTCGATAAAAACAGATACCATATTTAAAAAATTATCATATAAAGATAAAAAAAATATTTATTAAGAGTATCCATTTTCTCTCATGTGTTGTGCAATACCCTCGGCATAGTGATTTGAATCCACATTAAACTATGGTTGTGGGGAAGAGATGGATTCCTTCTTTTGAGATTTTTTATAATTTCTACTTGATGCACCTTCCAATTCCATGTTGAAAAACTCAATTTTATACTATAGTGAAACCATAGTGAGAGAAAGAGAGAGTAGCATGAAATGATCAGAGCGTTTGGTTAATCCTTTGTGTTTATTTTATTAAGTGGGTGGGTTTTTATGCGGGTCGGGTCGTTTGGGTGTATGGGCAGAGTTTTAATATTTTATTTGGGTGTTATTTGGTCAAATAATAAAAAATTTCATGTAGACTGCCATGTCATCTTTTTCCACAGAAAAATTTAATATTTCCGGGTGAGTGACTATATGTGTGCATTAGGAAAAGTTGAGTGATAATCTGTTACAAACTAAAGTTAAGTGACTTTGTTCCATCATTTTGCAAAGTTCAATGATCATGTCAGAACCCCTATGTAGTTCTTGGTCCTTTTTTAAGATCTTCTAACAGTAACTTTTTTAAGATCTTCTAACAGTAATAGGTGCTTTTGTGGCTCTTCACTCCAGCCCTGAAGTAATCTGTGAGCTTATTTTAACGTGGATTCTCTCTCTCTCTCCATCTAGATTCCACATTAGGAAGTCTGATGATCGAATAAGGTAACCAGTGCATAACAGAATACCAAGAGCTGTCATATTCCCGAGCAGGTCCACACTTGAATGCAAATAATAATAATTAGTTTCTCAAAGGATACATGCTTACACAAGCGTGAAGCTTACCCTCAAAAAGTCAGTTCCTAAGCTTGGATGAGATTCACATAGCTGTGAGAGGAATAAAAAACTATCAAGTACATGTGTTAACCACGTTTAACTGGTCTTATTTGTTGGGATCTTTCGTCTTTAGCTTTGGAGGCCGAACCTATCCTTTCTTAACCTGCAGAAAAGCATGATGAAACTTGTTCAATCATTTTTACCTCAATTATAAAATGCTTGTTACCCACACCCTGTTCCTTACCATTGCAATAAGTGATGTTGCCCAAGATCATCACTCAAATTCAAAGTGGTTTTCTTAAAGGAAGAGCCATAACTAAAAACATGCTCTTAGTATAAGAGCTCATCAATGATGTTGCCAAACCTAAGAAAGGAGCTAATGTAGTGATTAAACTGAATATGTTAAAGCCTATGACGACGTCTCTTGGCCTTTCTTATGTTTTATGCTGCGGAAACTGGGATTTGCAGAAGAATGGATTGAACTAAATATAGATTCATTTCTAAGAGATGGCTTCTTCAAATAAGGAAGAGGTTCACCGTAACAACAACAAGATAATAACAGAACCGAAACAAAAACATCATCAGATAGTAATAAAAATCTAATAAGTAATAAGGAAATAACCTTCTACCTTAATTTTCACTATCCACATTTTCCCATCAAGAGTCATGTTCTCAATAACTACGTGAATTTGTATTAATTGAGACTTAAAAGTAAATATCGCACATTAGGAGGAGAATTAAAAAAGGGCGAAATGGCTTCCTGGCCACTCAAACTTGCAGCCGATTTTAAAGTCGATTCATGAACTTTAAACATTCCCATTTGAACACCCGAACTCATAATTTTAACTAATAAACACATTTGACCATGCCCACGTGACATCAATTTTCCTAATTAGCCAGTTGCGTGATGAGCACGACGTACAAGAGCGTGAAAGCCCTTTTCTCAACGCCTAACAGTCCAAAATGAGTTGTATATGCATAGAAATCTGTACCAACTAACAAAGCCTCGGTGCATAGTGCATTTTTTGCCCACTGCCTCAGTTTTTCACTGTATCATTAACTAAGAAATCTTGTTTTTCGTTATATTTCCACAAATTTTTCGTTATACTAGAAAGCTGGTTGCAATTTGGCGTGGTCTCAAGTTCATTCTCGTGTCTAGGGTTTCAAATTCAATCTTTTATCCTGGTCTCGACGAATTATAATGGTCAAGATTTCTCTGGCCATTGGATGTGATTCTCCTTCCACCCTTGGGATCAAAGTCAATGATGTGCATGTTCTGCAATTGCTGGAGGATGTTGCGAGCAACTGAACCACTGCTCTTGCAGAAATGACGTGGGCGACTTCCATTCCTCTGGTTACCACCATAAATTCTTCGGAATCCACCAACTCCTACTCCTCCTCTCAGATAGATCTTGAGGTGAGCGGCGTAAGCTTTCATGAGCTCCTGAGGTGAAACATCCTTCACATTTCTCGCTGGCTCCATTTTTTGGCTCTGCTGCTACTACGCGGCGCCTGTGCGTCTCTCTCCTGCGAGTTGCAGCAAGGATTTGTTGCTTACTTGATATGTTATTAATTAATAGAGCTTCTTATAGCCTCTTTGTTTAATCTCCTAATTAATATAGAAGAAAAAGAGAATGAAGAAAAAGAGAAAGGAGACGAAAGAATATTAAAGAAAGGAAGGAAGGAGGGTGAACGAAGAAGAAGGGATGGTTGGGTATAGGGCATCTTTTTCTTTTCTTTTCTTATGTTTTTGCATTTGTAACTTTGTTTTATGATTTTATATTTAAAAATAGGACCCATAAATAATACATGACACGCTATAAATATCGTAGCATAATTTGTGGTATATGTCACCGCAATTGATATACACGCTCTTATTAATGTGTTTACTAGTACTTATTTTGTCAGATTTGAGTGTTCAAATAAAAAAATTTAAAGTTTATATATAAACTTTAAAATCGATTGCAAATTTGAGTGGGCCGAAAATATTTCGCCTAAAAAACAAAAAACCTGCTATCGTCCTTTACGTCGACTGACGGCAAAAAAAAGTGTCCCTATTCTACGCACCACCTAATCCCCTCGCAACATTCAACCAATTTCACCGTTCATCCGCTCCATAATCTCTCTCTCTTCTCAATCTTCACTTCCACTCTTCTTCTATCCCTCAAACCCTAATATCAAACCTCACTTCTTCTCTTCAATGGAATTCACACTCTAAGTTTTGTCCATCGCTCCTTTTTCCCAACAATGTTGAATTTATACATCCTTATCCCATCTCTTACACTTCTCATCTCTATCCCAATTATCTTTCTCTTAGCCCCAACTATCCTCCCTCCCCACCAACTGCCCATTTCTCCCTCCGACGAACTCGACGATATTTCCCTTTTTCATAAAGCCATCGCCGCCGATTCCACTTTCCTAAAAAAGCCCTCTCATAAACGCCCCTCCAACAAATTCCGTCTAGGTTCCGCCTCCATCCGCCGCCCCAAAATCGCCTTTATGTTCCTAACAAATTCCGATTTACACTTCGAATCCTTATGGCACAAATTCTTCAATGCTTCCGATCCGCATCTGTATAATATTTACATTCACGCTGACCCTGCAGTGAAAATCACACCTCCAACGGGTGTTTTTACTGACAGATTTATACATTCGAAGAGAACTCAACGCTCATCGCCGACGCTCATTTCCGCCACGCGCCGCCTTCTTGCTCACGCGCTACTCGATGACCCAGATAATGCTTATTTTGCTCTTGTCTCTCAGCATTGTATCCCTTTACACTCTTTTAATTACTTTTACAATTTTCTATTAGATACCAGAAAATTATCCCAAAAAATGGAGTTCCCAAGTTATATAGAGATTCTTAATGAATCTACTTCGCTATTGGATAGATATAATGCTAGAGGGGAAAATGTGATGGAGCCAGAAGTGAGTTTTGATGAATTCCGCGTCGGGTCACAGTTTTTTGTGATTACAAGAAAGCATTCTTTAATGGTGATAAAGGATGTTAAATTATGGAGGAAATTCAAGAAGACTTGTGTAAATATTGAATCTTGTTATCCGGAGGAGCATTATTTTCCTACTTTGTTGTCAATGGAGGATCCAAATGGGTGTACGAAGTATACATTGACTCGGGTGAATTGGACCGACTCGGTTGATGGGCATCCACATACTTATCATCCGGTTGAAGTTTCGCCCGAGCTGATTTATAAGCTCAGGGAGTCGAATTTGACATATTCCTATATGTTTGCCAGGAAGTTCTCGCCCGATTGCTTGAAACCCTTGATTGAAATGTCGGATTCTGTGATTTTTAAGGACTGAATTTGTGTTCTTCATCGTAAGTTTCTTTGTTCTTTTTTGGGATTTTTTAATTGAGTTTTGCTGAGTTCATTAGGTAGATTTGGTGATTTGAGATGGAGGCTTTTTAGTGTTATAGAAAGTACTAGTAATATTACTAGAGTTAGCTTAACATACTCGAAGTTTTGACAATCTGGCTGGTGAATTCTCTTCGAGGTGGTTATTCTTTTTCTTTTATGGTGATGGGACATTCTTAGAATGTAACTAGGTTAGATGTTTTGACTAACTGAGCATATATAGGTGAATTGGAGCCGTTGGGATGTGAAGAAGGTAGTTGTGTTTTCTCGAATTTTATGTACACTTCTTCCAAAACTAGTTTAACAGTCCTAATGTTGTCTAGAAAATACTACAATACTTGGTAACTTTCAACTTCAATTGTAACCATTTCAGTCAATCCAACTCTTCTAGATATTAGTAAAAGTAAAAGTCTTGAAAATGGTACTCTTTCTTTGTTTGTGGCATACTCACCTTTACCTTCTAAGTCTTGAATTTACAACCAAAAGAAAGAGTACCCAGTTGAATGGTTTTATTAGATTTTGACTGTTTAAGACGCAAGTTGAAGTCTTCTTTTGTCTCTTTTGGACGGCGGAAAATCTCCCAAGAGACAAAGGAAGAACAAGAAGGAAATTTTATCTCATGTAAAGAAGATAGTAGTTAAATTCACCCTTGCTTCATAAAAAAAGAAGAAGATAGTAGTTAAATGATGGCATCTGTAGTTTATATGTGGATATGAATTGGGAAAATCAGACATCTCTTGTCTCAATCATCATTATTAAAAAAATTCTGGTCAATTTTCTTGTAAGAGGGTTTGTGTTTTGGTATAAAAGCTAAAACCTACGTGTTTATGAAGCTAAGTATATGATAAATTCTTCGGTAATATGGTTTTTGGTGAGTTCGGATCTGATGTTATATGAACTGAACCATGTTCTGGTTTGTTTATTTTTGTTTACAGCTGATGATGAGAGGAGAAATCTGATGCAAATTGTGATGTAAAGATAAAGGATGCATCTTGGAGTACCACGTGGGAATGAGGTCTTGAAGGGTTTGTCAGAAAGAATGCCCTCAGCCTCAAGTAACCCAAAAGGACTCCAACTCAAAGCTTTGAAAGAGCTTTCAAAGAAAGCAAATAATAGTCAAAATGTACTCTTGAGGTGTAATTTGGTAAAGTTCTTTTTTCTGTTAGGTATATGGTTTCCCACTGCCCGACTAAAATTTACTGAGATGGTCCCTATCAAGAGATCTTTTATTCCCTGGTAAAATTTCTTGTTGTAGCTCGTGGGATTTGAGGGACCCCGTGTGTGGTGTGTTCCTCTTGTACATAGATGCAAAAAATATTTGGATGAATTATGTGAGGATGATAGGAGGGTTGTTTGTGAATGTTGAATTATGGATTTAGCCATAAGCAAATCAAGAAAGGGCTAAATCTAAGTTGCTTTCCACTTCTTGTGAGAATGAGCATTGTGTCATACTTCCAGTTTCCCCCTATTTTCGCCTCTTTTTCCTCCTCACTCTCAGCATTTTATTTACTTTTCTTGTAGGTTATTCCAATATAGGAAAGATTTCTTTTTCTACTTCGTAATTTATGGCTATACTTGCCCTATTGTGATAGTAACACATACTAGCAGCAATAACAGCCATGTAGTGTCACTTCACAAATATCAAATAGGGTAATCACTGAAGTAGATCCATCCCATTTGTAATCAATTATATTTTAGTGACCGCGGTATATACCTAAAATCAAGAAACTTAAACAAGTTTGCTTGATTATGATGCTAATTTGCAACAACAGAACTTCCCCAGTATCCTTTTTTTTCCCTCGACAATGAAGCTTCCAATATTCAAGTTTAACTTCAAGCATATTTTTTCTTCATTTCAATGAAATTATGTCTTAACACCAATTAAAATTAGATGACATTTTGGGTTGCTTTTGTTGCAGTTCTACTGGGATGTGTCGGTCTAAATCAGGGTAAAATGGCTTTACCTAGGTTCCATTTAGTTGAGTCCGAAACCGAAATGATGATAAAGTCGATTCAAAATTTATTTTTAATGTTAAAAGAAAAGTTATTTTTATACATATTTTGCAGTAAAATATTACGAATTAGGTTAACGGATTTTTTTCCATTAACATAATTCGTAGTAAAATATTGCGAATTAATAAAAATTATTTTTCTAAATGTAATTCGCAATAATTTATAGCGAATTACGTTGTCTCATTAAAGGCCGGGCCCAGACCATTTTTAAATATGTATTTCGCAGCAAATTACTGCGAAATGCATATTTAAAAATAGCCTGGTCGTCTTTCTTGATCAATATCTCCACCATTTTTAATACCTTTTTCCCTTGTTCTGGTCCCCCCCCCCCCCACGTCGTTTATTAAAAAAAATTCGGCCCCACCAGTCCCATGAAGAACAAGGAGTAGAGGGACACACACAAAAGAAGGTTTCGATTCCGTGTTTCGGGTGCAAAATTTTGAATTCAAAAATATTCAAAAAATTTACATCGAGGTATTTCAATTTACTTTATGGCGAAACTCGTATATTTATGCATATTAGTATTGTTTAGTATGTTTACATGTGAATTTATGTTTTGTTTGTGTTCTCTAATATACCCAGATTGATATATTTGATGCCCGAATTTATGTATTATATTTGATTTATATACTTGAAAGCATGTTATTTTTTGTGATAAATATAGAGCCTTGTAATGTAGTAAAATATAGTGACTTTTAATGTAGTAAAATATAGCCTTTTAGCCAAATATAATATAGCCTTTTAGCGTAGTAAAAATGTAGAGCTTTTTAGAGCCTTATACCATAGTAAAATATAGAGCCTTGTAGCGTTGTAATGAAAACTCGGTGCTAGGGGACCTAAAAAATAAAGCCTTGAACCCACACATAATTATTCTCTCCAATTTAAAAATTTATAATAATGTAAGAAAATTCTAAAAATATTGAAATTAAGAATTATAATAATTAACGATAACTCAGTACTGCCGGGCCTAAAAACTAAAGTCTGGAACTCATACATAACTATTTTTTCCAATATTAATCATAATTAATTATTTAATTTATTAAATTAACACAACCAATTAATTCTGTAGAACAATTTTATTTTAATTACGTTTCAAGAACAATTTTAGTTATACAGTACATCATAACCACAAATATTGACAACCTAAAACAAAAACAAACAGTAGAACTAACGAAATAACTTGATAAAGGAAACATGAAGATTCACTAACGAAATCACTTAACATGTCATTCTTTAGGAACGACCGCATAGTATTCTCTCCTTCATCAAAAACAGCTTCTTTTCGATCTTCTTTTTCTCTTTTCCCACTTCCTCGATTTTCACCTGCAAGTCTTCATTTTCTTGCTTGGATTGTCACTCTCTCTGCCACAGCCCTGTACACATTCCATGAATATAGTACAACTTGTCTCTATAGTATTCCTGGTCACATGGATTATCAACCCATACCTTAAAGTTGCATATAGGTACGTCAGGATGCCTATAAAACTTGTTCAAACAACCTCAATAGCTTCGGCCAGCTTCTTCCCAATCACTATACATCATGGTCTTAGCTCCACATTTGCACTTCGGGGGACGAAGGGGGCGTTGAGACATTTCTTGCAAGTAACTTTTGGTATATTGAAAAGCTTGATGATAAGTTGTTGTTAAGTGGTAAAAATAACTAGGCGCTTTTTATTTACAGGGAATAAGTTGCAACAATACGTAGTATTATACTACGAATTACATGCACATTTTCAGGAAAAAAAATAGCTTTTTTCGTATGGGCTTGACCTTTTCAAAATGACATGACAACTCAACAATACGTAGTATTATACTACGAATTACATGCACATTTTTGGGGAAAAAATAGCTTTTTTCACATGGGTTTGAACCTTTTCAAAATTACATGAATACTCAACAATACGTAGTATTATACTACGAATTACATGCTTATTTTTCGGGGAAAAAACAGCTTCAAATTTTAAGACTAGTGTTCTTTGAAAACAATAATAAGGTGATTAGTAGAACAATATTTTTATTTAAACGGGTTAACATAAACACAAACACTACAAACATAAAGATCCAAACAGTAGAACTAGTACAAACACTAAACAAGGCAAACACAAAGAGCATACTACTATGCTTATCACGTAAAAGCCACTGCTTAATCAATATCCGGTTCCTACAATTTTCTCCAACCACTCGAGTTGGTCTTCCAGCCTTTTTTTCTCTTCTTCTACCTCATTGAATTTGGCTTTCAACTCCTCCATTTGTTGGTTGGTTTGGCGTTCTTATGTAGCTTGCCTAGTATACATACAATGAAGTTTATAAATTTCTTCTTTGTAGTACTTGATTCTACACTCTTCATCAAACCATACATCAAATGCACATGTGGATTGTCTGGTTGCTCGTCAAGTTTGTTCGTACAACCCCAGTAGCGGTGTTCACCTTTTGGCCACCATTTGTACAAACTGCATTTTTCTCCGCAGTAGCACCTTGGGACGTAAACGAGTTGTTCAGATATTTTTTAAAGAGAAATTTTGGTTATTGTTAGGCGAAGAAAATAAATTGCGTGCAACCGTTATTTATAGTCAATATTTCATACAATACGCAGTATATACTGAAAATAACTTTAAAATAGCCTTTAAGAATAGTAAAATATTGAGCCTTCTACCGTAGTAAAAATCAAGCCTGGAACCCGTACATAAATATTCTCTCTATTATTAATCATAATTTTTATATTAATTATAATTAATTATTTTATTTATTAAACTAACACAACCAATTAATTTTGTTTAAATTGTAGTAGACGTCATGGCCTTTCCTCCGCCTGCGCATCCCGGACCTGTAGAGGATCAACTATTAGTGTCGTGCTTGTCTGGTTGCTCGTCAAGCTTGTTCATACAACCCCAGTAGCAGCATCCACCATTTGTCCACGATTTGAACAAACTGTATTTTTCTCCGCAGTAGCACCTTGGGACGTAAACAAGTTGTTCAGATATTTCGTAAAGAGAAATTTTGCTTATTGTTAAGTGCAAAAAATAAGTAGCGTGCAACCGTTATTTATAGTCAAGATTTCATACAATACGTAGTATTATAATGTGATTTACGTATTCAGTTATTCTGAAAAAATTGCTTTTTTCATATGCGGTTTTCAGCTTTTGCATAACGATATGGCAACTCAATAATACGTAGTATTTCATTGCGAATTACATACTTAGCTTTTCACATGCCTTTCCAACACAAAAAAGTTTAATATTGGAATTTTCTTTTATTTCGTATAAATTTAAACTTACGCAACTACAAACATGAATTTAAAAAAAAATCAAAATGAAATACTAGGGGTTTCCTTAAAAGTTGCGTAAGTTAGATGAACTTGCACCAGGATTACCACCGCCTCGCATACTAGCTGAAGGACATTTACAACGGTCGTATCCTGTTTGCGAGCATATGCCATATTTACGCGCATAAACTGTGTCACCAACATCCATTTGGTTTCATATGCGCGTTCTCTTTTTCACTTGCAGCTTGCGCAAATAGTCCTTGTTACATACCATCTTAAAAGGTTCCTGCAGCCAATAATGCTCAGCACCTAATGGCTGCAACTTTCCACTATATGTGTCTACATATACAACAACATTGTATTTCCTATCAATATACTTTGTTGCCCTATATCCAACTTGCTGAAAGCACTTCAATGCATGTGCGCACGGTATGTGGTAGATGGTCCATTTCCCACACGAACACAACCTTCTATTTTCATTCACAGTATGTAGATTATTCCCACAGTGTCCGCTAATAGCTGTCTGAACTTCAAAAATACCCCGCTCATGATCGTACTGAAGAAATGAATGCCATTGTGCTCGCCTCCTGGAACTTTCAAATCTTCTCATGGGTATTGGCATAAATTCGATACACCGGTCCATCAATGCTGAGGCAGCTGCATGCCTTTCAACAAACCTCTCTGCGCTCTATTTGAATGTCATGCGGACCATGGTAGTGACAATCAGTCCATGGCCAGATTTCAGCAAGCCGTTGAATGACTCTGACACGTTTGTAGTCAGGGATCCCCATCGTCTGCTGCCATCAGCATGCAATGTCCACATGTGAAGCTCATGCCCCATCAACCAAGTATATGCTCTTGGTCCTATCTGCCGAATCGCTTCCATGCACCTAGTGAATTTGCGTTGCTGGTGCTCAGTTGCAGCCATCCAAATTAAGTCATGCAAGGTCTTGTCAGGAAATTTCTTCTGAAAATTGGCCTTCAGGTGCCACACACAATAACATTGGTATGCATATGGTTCCTTCCATTCAGGCAAGTGACGCACATAACTTAAAATACCACCATGCCGATCATATATTAGACAAATACCTGAACGTTGTTTGATAACGTGCTGCTTCAAGTGGTTCAAAAAAAGCATCCAGGTTTCTTCGCATTCGTTAGCACATATGGCAAAGGCTAATGAAAATATTTTCCCGTTGGCATCTACAACAACTGTAATCAAAAGCTTAATATCATACTTTCTATAGACAAGAGTACCGTCAATGGAAATAACAATACGACAATGCACAAAATCATCAATTGCCGGTTTAAATAACCAGAACACATAGTTGAAAATATATTCGGGTCTGTCCGGACTGCACTCACGCCTCCATTCAACAAAAGTTTCGGGGTCAAAGTGTTGCAATGCGGCCATGTACCTGGACAGATTTGAAAAAGACTTATCCCAGTCGCCATAAATAAGTTCAAAGACACGTTTGCGACCGAGATATGACTTTCTTTTCGTTATAGTACAACCATACTCCTGATGGACGGCTGTAATAAACTCTTTAATCTTGTACTTAATGAACACTTCCAATTAAGGAATCAAGACAGGAGAAATCAAGTCGACATCCAAGTTGAAGTGATTCTCATTGTATGTGTCCATTTTACATTTGTGCTCGCTAATAAATTTACCCACTTTTTACAAACCTGATTTCTTCTTGGTGGCACACAACATCCAGTGATAACCCATAAAATACCTACGGCATACAGCCTTCCATTTCTCCGTAGTTGACTCATGTACCATCATCTCACGACACTCTTTCATGCTCGTTCTTCCATTTGGAGATCTTTAGATTCGTAAGATCATAATATAGTCCCTTTACTTTCTATTATATTATTCAAGCGCTAGCGCCCTACAACTAGTATATTATAGCAGAGCAGCCAGCTTCAAAGCTTACATGATTCTAAAAAGAAGTATTATTATAAAAGAGAAAGTTAGGGGGCTGACAAGCTCTTGCTTTCTGCTTGCTGTCTACTTCGCGAGCCTTTACTGTCCTGTTCTATAGTTTCCCCTGTTTCTTCCATCCACGAGGTTGTAAAAAGAGATAAAGGGGCGGCTATCTAGCGGGAGTCGTTTAGGTTGTATGCCACAAGGTCCCTATGGACAAGGGGACAAGTGAATCATCGCTTTTGGGCGCAAGTAGCCCTCTACCATCGATCCCATTGCATTCCGTCGTCCCGCATTGTACTGTGCCGTATCAGACCAGATAGATCTATTGAGTGAGAGAAAGGGAGAAAACTCTAATTAGACATTCTATTTATATTGATAGGGGTCCCCATTCATTCCTAGATTCCCGTCACTACGGACTGATTGTCCCTACCTAACTACATGGTAGTGGTCTAGGGAGCGCAATTTCTAGAGCACGGGAGAAATAAGAGTAATGATTTCAGCAAGAGCAGCCAGACGGACTACTAGAGTGAGTCTAGTGACTACTAGAGTAGAGTTAAGTCAAAAGGTATGGTATAACAGCCTTTCCGAGCGAGCCTCTGGGATCTCCTGTAAACCCCCATGATATGGTAAAGGAGGATATTAGGGGAAGCAGTGAGTGGAGATTCCCCTGCAGAGAGCCGGATGAGGGGAGACCCTCACGTCCGGTTCGAGCCCTAATTAGGCAAGATTTATCAGGGAAATACATGCCCTTAGCCAGAACAGATGGCTTGGAATCATCCCACATTTGTGACCAAAATTCATCAGCATCCTGTGAGGGCATCCACGTTTGGCATTCTTGGAAAATTATCAAGGTAGGGGATATTCCGCTCATGAAATGATATATGGGACTCGTACACTATAGGTCGCGCGGGAGGTGGAGGAACATGCTCCCTTGCCGGTTCAGGTTCAACATTCACTTCCTACTCCTCCTCATCACCAAACTCAAAAGGGAAGGGTGTGTTATCCCAAGACTCATCAACATTATTGTTGTAGTCACTATCATCTTCCTGACTCTTCGCGTATGCCAAATCAGGAGTAAATACGTCGTTTATGGGAAACTGTCTGAAGTTAGGAGCTTCAAGAAGCTGGTTTTCACTGCACAAAAAGAATAAAAAGATAAGTTACCTAATACTCCGGAAAAATACTTTAGATATAGCTATATCACTTTACTTACAAGTCGTAGTTGCTGATGACTCCCGGATGGACAACCTTGGTCCAATACTCCAAAACTACGCATATTCCAACTAAGGGTCGACTCATAACTCGTAAAATTCATATCCGGATGGTACCCCCTATGAAAAATATGACCGTTAATACAAATCCAATTCAAATGTAAAATAAACAGCGCTAAAGCGTAGCAAAATTTAAGTTTACCAGGCCGCTTGTTGATTATATAAAGTCGATAAATTATTTCGTTGCTGCTCATTCGCCAGTGGTGACAAGTTTAAATCAAGGCAAGCTCTTTCTTCACCAATCTTTCTGGCAAAAAATGCTCCAGAATAACCACCCGATGACTGCGGGTTATCCCTGCTATGCACGCCCTTTTCCACCTTGACGTACATTTTCAATAATTTTATTACAATAAATTCCCTGTATTCCTCCGGAATCCGTAAAAAATCTCTAAGAGTATCATCATCCTCGATGTTAAACTCCGAATAATAAGCAAACCCCTACGGAGTCACTGAACACGAAAATCTACCGGTTACTTTGAAGTTAACAGAACGCCTCCTCTCACTCATTTTTTTACGTAACAACGATACTAACGTATCGTACTCCATATTAAGCGGCAATTTAACGTGACACTATAGAGGTGAGCTGTACCTCACAAAGTTATTCTCCAGCACAACCTCACCACCCCAATATAGAGAAACCCTTATTTTTTGCACTTCAGACATTGTAAAAAAGATTGATAAGAAGAAGAGAGAAGTTTATTGAATAAATGTTCATGAAAATAAAATGCCTATAAATAAGGCAAGTCCGAGCTCGGGGCATAGAATTTTTTAAAGGGCGCAATAAAATATTGCGTTTTATATTTTGGAATTATTGTTATTGTGTCAGTTAAAATAATTAGGTGGGGCCAAACATAAAGAGTTAATTTGCAGTAAATTACAGCGAATTAGCAATTCGCAGTAATTTACTACGAATTGCCTCTTTATTTTTGGCCTGGCACAATGCTTAATTAAAATTATAATTTAAACGTAATTCACAGTAATTTACTGCGAATTATATTTTTTAAAAATCATTTTTATGATTTTGCAGTAATATACTGGAAAGTACTTTAACGATAAAAATTTTGTTAACCTAATTCGCAGTAATTTACTGCGAAATACCTATATATATAACTTTTTTTAACATCAGAAATGAATTTTGAGTCTATTTTATCACCATTCCGATTTCGGACTGGGGTTTAGTTGCTCTAGGCGTATGATGCCATCCTTGTACGTTGACTTTATGAGCGATAGAACAGTCACTCAGTTTCAGTGAAAGTGTGTTTTTTTGTTAAATGTCCGAGGGCATCTCCAAACTTTCCCCTATCCCCCATAATGGAAAAAAATAGGAATTTTTTGCTCCAACCCACCTCCAAATTTTTAATAGTAATGGGGATGAATAGTGTTCCCTCAAATAAGGGGGTTCACTATTCATCTCCTCCATTACTATTCACCTATTTTAATATTATTTTAATTATTTAATCTTTTACTTTAACTCTTTATATATTCTAATTATGTTTATGTAATATTTTTATAATATTAATTTTATATCTTAACTTTGGTGTATAATTTTGATAAACTAATTTTCGTGCATTTATTATTTTTATGTAAAATTATTAGTTAATTTTGTTATATATATAATTATCTCAAAAACATAAATGGTGCAAATTTAAAATATTAGATGTTGTTAATATTGAAAGGTGCGAATATAAAATATTATTTGACTCTAAAATTAAAAAGTGAAAAATAAAAATACATAAAAATAGAAACTACAGTAAATAGCATATTAACTTAGTAAGGACCTATGTCGTTTCAAGAATTTTTAGGTCGACATAAAAAAATTAAGGACAAATATGCTCATTTTGCACTTCGTAATGTATTAGTAGATCATTTATGGGAGAATACTAGAGGTTGAAGTACAATATTTATGTAGTATTTCGAATGAATTTTATCGTTATGTAATTTGTATTTAATTAATTTTGTATCGCAAAGATTTTACTTTTATTTGAATTATTAATTAATCTATAATAATTTCTTATCAATTATGTTATTTAAAATTTTATGGAATTATTTTAATTATGAAAATTGTAAATTAATAAAATAAAAGATGGAATTTGTTTAATGAAAATTAAAAAATGAAATTGAAATGAAAGATAGTAATAAAATATTGAAAAAAGAGAAGAACATAAAAAAATTTGGGAGATAAAATCGAGAAATGATTGGAGTAAGTTATCTCAAAATAGGAATTTCCCCATTATAGGGGCAAGGTTGGGGATAGCCTGATATGCATAATATTTTCCAGTTGATGTAAAGTTACTAGTGAGACTTACTGCAATTGTTAATCCGCACCATCTCCAAAGCATTCCTTTGTGTTGGCAATATTACGAGAGCAACTAGAATGATGAGGTGGATACACAGTTATAGGTCTTGACTTTTAATAATATAGCTCCTAGCTACATGGTACACATATGTAGAGTAAGTTTAAGAGTATCAAAATTTGTGATTTCCATTTGCTTTTGACACAGAAATTAGCAGCAGATTATAGGAGTAGGAGTTATTTTAGGAGCAAAAGGCGAAGGCAGTGTTGGTGGCATAAAAGCACTGAATGAGTCTAATGACCAATGAATCAAGAAGTGCTTTACACCAACAGCAAAATTCATTGAAATGCACCAACAAAATACATCGAAATGCACCAGCAAATTACATCGTAACACCAGAAAAAACAGATTACTAGTATTTACAAAGTAAATCTATAGTTGCAAGATCTTCTCTTCAAAGCAGTCCAGCAGCAGATTAAACATCTATGGGGCAAAATGCGAAAGTTAGCAGCCCTTTCTGAAAATTCTGTTAGATTTAAGATTTCGCACTAAATGCGTCACCTTTTCACTTAAAGGACTATATCTGTAGGGAGTATATCAAGGACCAAAATAAAGCAGTGTCACTTTCAACTAAGAGGTTATGAGTTCGAGTCTCCCCAAGAGCAAGGTAGTAAGTTTTTGGATGGAACGATGCCCGGGGGTTTATTTGGAAATAATGTCTTTACTCCATGGTAGGGATAAGGTTTGCGTACACACTACCCTCTTCAGACACTAATAAGTGAGATTATACTGAATTGTTGTTGTTGCATTTCAGAAAGAAAACAATTTCTGCAGTTGCTCTTGTCCTTTGTCCTATTGAGAGAATTGCAAAATCTCATCACGGACAAGAACCATTAAAAAACTGCTGAGACCTGCAAGTTAAAGCACCAGTGCTTGACAACAACAGCCATCGTCTAACAATGGTGATAATTAAAAAGAAGAAGCAGCTTACCTGGTCCACTTCTGCGAGTGCAAGAATATATATCTGGCAACCCTCGTTCTTTCTTTCTTGTTTACTCTTTTCTTCTACATTTTTCCGATAAATTACTTTTCTGTGGCCTATCTCTCTTCCCTGCCACGTCGCACAAAGTTTTCATAGACTTTATGAGTATAAATCAATTAAAATAAATGAAGGGTCAATCATAGCAGATCGTAATACATCAAAAGATTAAATAAAAAATATAAGAGACGGGTGTTCTTTATCAGGGAGACAAATATAAAGATCTTTTATTGATAATATTGGTTACAATGCTTTTTCTCTTTTTTCGAAGAGTAGTGGTAAAGAAGAAGAAGAAGAAGAATCCCCCTTTTAGGGTTATTTCTCTTAGTATTTATAGTCGTGTACCCTGCCAGCTGGCATTGTACGACCGTGGTTATGTCGAGGGGGGAACGCCCGTCAATAATGAACAGGTCGTGACCTCATTAAATAGAGTGATCTTCGAGTGCTTATTCTTAATGAATACTTACGCCATTTGTTAGCCCAAATATGCTTAAGAGCCAATTAATCTTATTAATTATCGCGAGTCAAGTTTTGACCCATACAGTTAGTCCCTCCGCTTATTGAGCTCGAGATTCGGTCGGATTCGATGAGTGGACTTGTCCAGGCGTAGTTCTGGTCGAGGCCAATAATGGCTTGAGCCGTTTTTACGTGGGAGATCATGTCGTTAAAGTGGATGGCCTTAGCCTTTTTCTGTTGACGACCTCGACCATGCGAGTGAGTTCGGCCGTAGTCGAATCATTTGCATGTACGTTGAGGGTGGCCGTATTATTCGTTGGGGACGGCCATAGCCTTAATGCTTTGGGCGGCCTTAGTCGTTTACCTACTGGAGATGGACGTAGCATTAACGTTCCGGACGGCCTTAGCCGTTTTACTTGTTAGAGATGGCCGTAGCCTTAACGTTGTGGACGACCTTAGCCATTTTACTTGCTGGAGATGGTCGTAACCTAAACGTTGCGGACGGCCTTATTACTTGCTGGAGATGGCCGTAACCTTATATGTATAAGTGGGGAGGTTATTGCCCCATTTAGGCCGGGGCGACATATTCATACTGACGACCTTCGGCCTTGTAAGGTGTTAACCTTACCTAAGGTGGCCGATACGCATGTCGTGTGGCCGAAAAGAGTACGGATGTGCCTAGCACACAACTTAGCGGCGTCCGAAGCTCGCAGGCGTATGGAACTTCTTTTCGGTGACCCCAGGTCGTTGTAACCTTTCCGAAGGTAAAGCGTAAGTTTACGAGTAAAAAGCCGTTTTGGGGTGCTCATCATAATGACTCACGCTTCTGTGGGACCGAACCGTTTTGCGGTTGGCCATGCAGTTAATGATAGTTATTGGAATTCGTAAAATCCACTGGAGTTGCCTATAAATGAGGGGTTGTGTCATTCATTTCTCAAGTTTCCATTTATTGTCTAAGCGAGGTCTCTGAAGAAGCTTCATGCTTATCAGTTCACCTTCTCTCTTGTTCGTTGTTGTTCTTCGTTCGACCTCAACTTCGTTTTCTTTTCTGTGAATCTCGTTCTATTCCTGTTTATCTGTCAAAAAATGGCAAGCTGTTCTCGTGCTACCCTTGCTCCGGTGACTATTCCGGCGACTGAAGGATCGTCTACCACTGCGAGAACCGGTGAATCGGCAGAAATCGGGAGGGGGGGTTTCATTGGTGGCCGGTATTCTATCCTTGCACGGAGACCCGGCAACTGATTTTACTGCAGATGAGGGGGAGGATCACGTGGATGAAGCCCCACTGATGGGGGAAGTGGGTATCGGCCAGCTGCAGGCGCAATGGTGTATTCCCCGCTTTGCCGATATATACCTTGCCAGGCGTGTTGAGAGGGTCCATACCGACCATAAGGGGTATTGCGTTTTCTACGATTATCCTTTTAGGTTGGGGTTCAGGATCCCCTTTCTAATGTTGGTGGTAGACTTTTGCAATCATTACAGAGTATGTCCTAGCCAACTCGTTCATTCCTTTTACAAGCTCTTCGCCATGCTCATGAAATATGCTGAGCTGGCACAGAGAGAGATCACGTTGCGGCACGTGTTGACCCCCTACGCTCCTCAGAGGGTCCGTGGTACAATGATTCGGGTTGTCCCTCGTAGGGTGAGGGGCTTGACCGCAGAGTTAGATGATGCGGTCGAGCCTTATGCTTATGAAAAATTCTTCTACATCAGGACTGAACATCTAGTGGTGTGTGCCACTCGATTCCCAGAGACGTGGAATCATGCACGTAAGTCTTTCTCTTCGTTCGTTTCTTCATTCCGCTTTTTTTTTTAGAAGTTCTAACCTTGCCTTTTGTTCGTAGCTGAACAACTGCCGCTGGCTCCACTGCCCGAGATTCGTGAATGGGTCGAAGCCGTACTCCCCCACACAGCGGGGATTCACACGTGGTCGTCTTTCTAGGAGAGGCACGGTAACAAGCCTGCTTCAGGTGAGGATTCTGGCTTTATTCTGTGATTTTTTTATTCTTGTTTGATTCTTCTTAACTTTTGTTTCTCCTCTAATTACGGAGGGCACGCCGCTTGAGGGCGCCTCAATTAGTTTTTCGCAGGCCGGGAGCGATTGCAAGACTTGTAACATTACCGTCACCTCCTTCAGTGCCGAGGGTGGCTTCTGCTGAATCCTCGACGGCCCATTCCGCAACACGATCTGCTCCTCGGGTCGAGGATCCTTTGGGGATCGTACGCCTTAGGGAGGAGTTGGCTCCGAGCGAGGATGAGGAGGAAGATGAGAGGCCATTGGTCAGGCGCAAGGTTGCATTTACAGCGACTCTGGTGGTGATAAACTTGGACTCTCCGCCAACGGACGTGGAGGAGAGTCCAGCGGCGGTTCCTGCCCTCGAGGGCTAGCATTCAGTGGGGGTTTCCCCAGTTGGCTTAGTCCAAGGTGACACTACCGCTTCGGCAGTTCAATTATCAGTTCCGGTTGCTGAGAGGGGAGGTAGTTCCTCAGCAACCGCATTGGTTGGAGAATCAGGCGCCATTGTGTTGGCAGGGATGGGAGCCTCGACTTTCCGTGCGGAGGGCAGAGGGAGGAGCGCTGCGGACGAGGGGTCGGAATGTGTGTCCGACCTGGGTCCTGATGAAGCCCGCATGCTTCAGGACAGTCACACCCGCACAACAGTGCGTGCTGAAAGGCGGCTCCGTTACGGTGAGATTCCAATGGAGCAGAATTTGCTGCTTCAAGAGGAGAATCTGCTGCCGTTGTTAGAGGTACTATGCTCAGAGGCAGAGAGTACGTCGCCGAGGGGAATTTCACACGTCTGGTTGATGGGCGAGGTGGCCGCGCAGAGTTTGAAGGTATGTGTAGTTAACTTTTAGTTTATCTTTCTTTTTTCTTTGCTTTACTTTGTCTGTTTTTCTGTTCTGATTATTGCCTCGTTCTTGTAGCTCTTTTTGTTGGAGATGGAGAGCGTCCATTAAGCCAACGTCCGTTTTGGGATTTTCTCGCAGGTACTGGAACAATACCATCATTACCGGATCCGGTGCCGCGAGATGCGCGAGCGTATGAGGAATGACCACAGGAACCCGGACCTTGTGTAAGAGCTGGCAGTGCGGGAGCTTCAAGTGCAGCAGGCCCTTGGTAGGGTCAACATTCTTGAAGAGCAGCTTCGTCGTAAAGACGAGGAGATGGAGGCTGAGAGGCGGGCTGCTGCTGAGAAGGTACGCCAAGATCAGGTCAGGGCGGCAGATTCCCTTGAAGCTTTAAACAAGCAAGTGGCCGCTTTGGGGACCGAGGCTGCTGCCTTGAGGCTGCAGGTTAGTGATGCCGTATTGAGGGTCGAGACGTTGGAGACGGCGGACCGTGCCCGTGAACGGGAATGGTAACTGGTGAGGTCCGCTGCGGCCTTTCGAGATGGAGCTTTAGAAGAGCGTATTGGTGTTTATGAATGGGATGCCCAGGTTACGGCGGACCAGATTACGGCCTTAGAGGCCGAGATTCAGCATTTGAGGGATAAAGCTGCCTCTTTCGGTCTGGATCGCGACTTGTGGCCGTTTGCCGAGGCTCAGCTCTATGTGTACAAGAGACTATGGGAGGCCGGCATTATGTCTGAAACCTCTTATGAAGAAGCCCATCAAAAGGCTCGTGAGGCCCGTGTCGATTGTGGCTTTGACCCGTCCACTCCAGGAGCTGACGATGGTGCCAAGGGCGCTGGTGGTGCTGATGGTGGCACGGGTAGCGCCGAATGAAAAAGTTTTATTGTGTTGGTTTTATTTTGTTTTTCTAGTTGTTGTTGCCATTTGGTTATCTTTTTTATACATTTACCGGCCTTGGCCGGGTGTAAGCGGGGATGACCCATTGTGATTGAAGATGTAAATATATGCGATTTTATTTTCCTCTGTCATGTTTGGTGTTTGTTTTGTATCTTTCCATGTATTTAACCGTAATGGTGGCGATGTCCTTGACCATGATAATGTTGGCTCTGGCGCCTTAGACCGTTGTCGAGTCACTTGCTAGGCGTAGTCATAGACTAGGTTTTCTATGAAGTGATAGCGGCATTGAACACGATTGAGCGCTTTTTGTTTATTGTTTCTCTATTACTTGGTATAACCAAGTTGCGGCCGTTATTTGGCGGTAGTGGAACTTAGCCTCAGTCCCAATTCGGGCGTGGTCTAATTACTAGCCGCGATGGTAAGAGACGCGGCCCTGTATTTCGACCGGGGCTAAACTTTACGCTGCCCAAATTTAAAATCGACCGGGGCTAAACTTTACGCCTCAGTCCCAATCCGTTTCTTCTTAGTTTTGAGGATGAAGGCATTCGGCTTCGATGTTTAGACGAGATTGGGTTTGTGATGGTGAAGGCATATGGCCTGAGTCCCAGTTCGACATGTAGTTGAACTTTTCGGTGAGGACATGTAGCCCGACTTGTTGTTCAACGTAGTTTAATTTTGTAATTCTTTTGTTGGCGAAGGCACATAGCCTAAGTCCCAGTTCAACTTATAGTTGAACTTTCCGGCGAAGGCAGGTAGCCTGATTTGTTGTTCAATCGTAGTTGAACGTTGCAATTTTTGTTGGCGAAGGGGCGTAGCCTGAGTTGTTTTTCAACTGTAGTTGAACGTTGCAATTTTTGTTGGAGAAGGTGCATAGCCTGAGTCTCAGCTCAACTTATAGTTGAACTTTCTAGCAAAGGCACGTAGCGTGAGTAGTTGTTCAACTGTAGTTGAACGTTGCAATTTTTGTTGGCGAAGGCGCGTAGCCTAGCGAAGGCACGTAACATGGGTCCTAGTTCAACTAATAGTTGAATTTTATGGCGAAGGCACGTAGCCTGAGTTGTTGTTCAACCGTAGTTGATAGTTGCAATTTTTGTTGGCGAAGGCGCGTAGCCTGAGTCCCAGTTCAACTTATAGTTGAACTTTTCAGCGAAGGCGCGTAGCCTGAGTTGTTGTTCAACCGTAGTTGAACTTTGCAATTTTTGTTGGCGAAGGCGAGTAGCCTGAGTCCCAGTTCAACTTATAGTTGAACTTTCTGGCGAAGGCGCATAGCCTAAGTCCTAGTTCAACTTATAGTTGAATTTTCTGGCAAAGGCATGTAGCCTGAGTTGTTGTTCAACCGTAGTTGAACGTTGCAATTTTCGTTAGCGAAGGCGCGTAGCCTGAGTCCCAGTTGAACTTATAGTTGAACTTTCTAGAGAAGGTGCGTAGCTTGAGCCCTAGTTAAACTTATAGTTGAAATTTCTGGCGAAGGCACGTAGCCTGAGTTGTTGTTCAACCGTAGTTGAACGTTGCAATTTTTGTTGGCGAAGGCGCGTAGCCTGAGTCCCAGTTCAACTTATAGTTGAACTTTCAAGCGAAAGCACGTAGCCTGAGTTGTTGTTCAACCGTAGTTGAACATTGCAATTTTTGTTGACGAATGCGCGTAGCCTAAGTCCCATTTCAACTAATAGTTGAACTTTCTAGTGAAGGCGTGTAGCCTGAGTCCTAGTTCAACTTATAGTTGAATTTTCTGGCGAAGGCACGTAGCCTGAGTTGTTGTTCAACCGTAGTTGAACGTTTCAATTTTTGTTGGCGTAGACACGTAGCCTGAGTCCGAGTTCAACTTATCTTTGCTTTCTCACCCGACCTTTTTTCTTTGGGGAGGGTTAAGTTTTCGTTTGAGATCCTGTCTTATTTGTACGTAGCCTTCTTGGATAGTTTGCTGAGGCCATTTTGTTATGGACCCTGGTTTTGTGCCACTTTCCGGCATGGTCTCGTGTTAAAGGGACGGAAGTCTCTCGCCTGTTTTCTCCCCGTAGGGAGGGGGTATCTGCTTCTTCTTCTTCTTTCGTTTTCTTGAGAATAGGGGGAGGAAGTCACGCTTCGTGCTCTTACTAGAGCTTTCGAGTTCCCCTCGCTCGCTGTGCTACTTTTGCTCATTCAAGCTGGGTTGTTTTGTCCTTTTGGGTGTTTACTTCCTTTTTGGTCTGAGGATGAACTACGTGATTCTGCTATGAAATCCCCACAGACGGTGCCAAATTGTTTAGCTCAAAGTTCTCATACACTTATAAATATAAATCAATTGAAATAAGTAGAGGGCCAATCATAGTAGATCATAATACATCAAAAGACTGAATAAAAAATATAAGAGCCGAGTGTTCTTTATCAGGGAGAAAAATGTAAAGATCTTTTATTGATAATACTGGTTCGGTCTGCCTCTCCATGGAGAGGTTTAGAGCCTTATAATGGTTTTTCTCTTCTTTCGAAGAGTAGTGGTGAAGAAGAAGAAGAAGAAGAAGAAGAAGAAGAAGAAGAATCCCCCATTTTAGGGTTCTTTCTCTTAGTATTTATAGCTTTGTACCCTGCCAGCTGGCGTTGGACGACCGTGGTTATGTCGGGAGGGGGGGGGGGGAGGGAACGCCCACCAATAATGAAAAGGTCATGACCTCATTAAGTAGAGTGATCTTCGAGTGATTATTCTTAACGAATACTTACGTCATTTGTTAGCCCAAATATGCTTAAGAACCAATTAATCTTATTCATTATCGCGAGTCAAGTTTTGGCCCATACATTTTCATTGACTTGTTATTGCTCAATTTGTTCCATAAACCTTTCATCTTCCTGCATGTGAGCCTGAATATTGACCAGTAACTCGGTTTTCACTGCTGGACGATGCTGATTAATTATCTTTGCTTTCTGTTCGCTCTAATGGATTTTCTACTTCCATTGCCTCCGGTTCTTCTCTAATACTTAACCTCCCTTCTGCCGCCAAATCATGTACCTCAATCTGAACTTCTTTCGATGCATGGCCTATTCCTTCCCTTCCTCTGCTCTTGTTTACCCTCCCTTCTACGTGGCCTAAGCCTTTTCTTTATTGGTTCCTTCTTGTGCTTCCTCTTTCTTCCATTTTTCTTTGGCCTAGGACTAGTGTCAGAACTTGAGATAGAGCAAGAGCTCCAGCTAGAACTAAGGCTAAAAGTGGAGAAAGAATCAGAACTAGTGCAAACACTAGGGCTAGAATAGGGAATAATAATATCGGCAACTGCATCATGAAGGACCGCAGGGAATTGCTACAGTTTCACCATTTTCAGTGTTTCCTCAGATGGTGCCTGAGTATACATACTAACACGAGCCCATGGCAAGTCACCCCACTCTCTCAAAATATACTCTGATATTGTCTTTTCATAAGAACCACCTTCTTCATTCAACTTCTCAATTGCTCTCTGAATCATCTGTAAAAGAAACCGAGAACCTTAATAGGTGTTAAGCCTGTTATAAAAACTCTTCAAGTTGCACTTGCAAGGAACAATACTGTGTCTTACAGTTCCATTGTATAAGTACAAATTATTAGAAAAGAATGATTAGGTATATTCATATTTATATGCTCATAACCAAGTATAATAAAATTTGAAATTTTTAAAAAGCTATACACTGCTCCCTTTGAACGGTAGATGTTTTCTCAAATCAACTTCTCTCCTCTTTACTAATTGAGGCAATCGGAGGATCAATATGTCATGCCCCAAACCTGGGCCTGGACGTAACACGACACTCGGTGCCTGACTATATCTGACCGAGCTAACTAACTGGCTAGCTGAATCAACATGTGATATCATAACATACTAACACATGCTGATATACTTAAATGTCTGAACGATAAACATCAAAGTGCGGAAACAGTTCTGAAATATATTTGTTGCCATTAGCTTAATATGAAAAGCCTGCAACTCTGTCTAGATATTACTCTAGTCTATGAAGCCTCTATTAAAGTACTGAAAACACTGTCTATCTGTAAACACTAAAAGAATGTAAAGTAATGATAATGCCCCGAAAGAACTAGGGATTACCAAATAGCTAGTACTAGAATCATAGCACTCTGAATTATCAACCTATAAGTCATTACCTGGATAGCGAGATGCAAGCCCCGGGCAAAAGGGACGTCAGTACATTTGAATTGCACTGGTATGTAAAGCAACTGAAAGAAAGAATTATAAATGTTTAAACTGAAACTGAGCTGATAACTGAGAATTGATAATTGATAACTGAAATGATAACTATTGAAACCTAAACTAATATGATAACTGATAACTAAGATAATAACTAATAACTAATAACTGATAGCTGATAGCTGGTAACTGAAATGATAATTGATAACTGAAACTGAACAGAGGAAGTAAGAATATGAATACTCTCTCTTCTGAATGATGAATAACCTGTTTATCTGAATATGATATGGCCTCGCTACCAATATGTGCTCAAGCTATTGCCTCAGGCCCAAGTATATGTATACATAACTACAACCTCATGCCCAAAAATGCATAAAGCATAAACTACGACCTCAGGTCCAAACATGCATAAAGCATAAACTACAAACTCAGACCCTCAGGACCAAGTATGCATAAAGCATATAAACTACGGCCTCAGTACCAAATACAGGTGTTCAACATTCAAGAACTAAGAATTAAACTGTAATACATGATACTGAAATACTAAATCATACTGAGTTACATGATACTAGATTACTAGATCACACTGAGTTACATAATACTGGAATACTAAATAAGACTAGACTGAGACATGTATTCTTGAACTGATTATGAACACTGAAACTTCAACTATTTATGGCATACTGAGTAATCTATACTAAGACTCGGGGGCATCAAACCCAAGTCTATATTGAATACGCACTGAGCTCACAACGTTCAGAATGAGAATTATGAATGAGTATTGCAGATAGAATTCTACAAATATTCAAGTAACTAGGCTTAACTATATTTTTTTTAGGCAATTAGTGACGTCGTAAAAGAAACATAGTGTAGGGAGAATCATTAAAATTTCCAAACATAGAGAGTTAGCATCACATACCTCAATTTCACCCCTTAGTGATACTACAATGATCCACAGTACTAAGAACCTTCAATATACAATAGCAACATCCAATGGAACCCAATATTAGTAGCAATTCCATAACTTAATCCATTTAGGCATATTATCAAATACCTTATAGGCATAAATATCTATATCTCATCGTCATATAATTAGTTCATCTAACTACCACTATTCATCAACAATTTTTTCCACCATCATGATTAACCAATTTATAACTTCCAACATCACATGTATGACAATCTATCTACACCAAACTAATAAAATTCCATCAAATATTCATCTTTCAAACTCTAGTATAGTTATGTAATTAAATTGGGAACTTACGGCTTCCAATCACCACAACAAGAGTTTTATTACTTATTCATACTCATATCTGTTAATAAATTCTTACATGTAAGTCTAGGGGTGTAGGATTACCTTTTTGGAAGAAATATTGTAAATCCCTCCTTTGAGTTCTTATAAGATCTATGAGTTTTATGAGTAGCTTTCATCAATACTAGTGTAAAAATGATGGAATTTCACACCAAGTTAATGGAGATTGCTTACCTAGAACATGGTAGGAGTTGGTGCTCTTGAGAGGGTGAAGGAAGACCCTAATGTTCGGCCAAGATAAATGGGTAAAAATAAACTCCGAATTGAGTATACAGTGTTTCGGGTGCCACAGGTGGCGCTGGGCGCTGCCTGTGGCGCAGTTTCTAGTATCTCAAAAATTCCTGCCTAGGATGTTTGCGATGGAAGAGACACAAAAATGGTCATAACTTTCTGTATGAACCTCCAAATGACGAACGATTTGATGTGTTAGAAACTAGACTCAAAGAGCATTTATTTGATAGGTTGTTCATCACATAACTACTTATATATATGTGGATGTGGTCATCCAAACAGATATCTTGTGCGTACTCATTTGGAATTTATAATCCATCATGTAATTTCCAATTTGGCTTAGACTTAAGCCTCTCCTTGGACCCCAAATCACTTGTAGTATGGCTCGTATACTTATTATCATAACCAATTGATAATCATCACATGAATACTCATTTAATGCATTCACAACTGATTTAAATTTATGGGGTGTTACACAATATCTCTAGCAAAAGCAGAACTACCATAAAGTGAAACACTATTAGAACCAAGAAAATGCTCTTCTAAAGGTTGGCCTTCGATCACAAGCAAAAATTTGGAAAATCTTGAGAAATTATAGTGTTCCTCCATTGCTAACATTGTTTAGACAAATAATACAATGCACATACACCACATGCAGAGGACTTTGTAACTATTATTATAGCATATCATTATTTTTTCTCCTAGGACAACTTTAGCTAACAGTTCAGAGGATTTTCAGCAAAACATTATAAATCATGCACAATGTTAAGAGTAATTGAGCAAATGCTCTGGCACCAAATGTCAGAAAATATTATTCTTTCTATGCCGGCCTTTTTGTTTTAAATTCTTGGGCTGCTTCTTTCTTCCTCTTTTCTTCTTCAGTTGGATGTCTAGGACCAATTATGCAGGAATGTAATTCATCAAGAAATGAACATCAAGCATGAAATTACTATTTGAGCCGAAGATTTTCAGTCTAGATATGATTAACTATTCCTGAAATCAATGTCACGGGTTCGAAACTCGACAAAGATAAAAGCCTGGTATTTAATTGGAGTATTGGGCCTAACATACTTGGAGCTTAGAATCAGAGATTTCTCGATTATACAAAAAAGAACAGTAAATATATATGTCAATTTAAAATATCTGTGAAATAATATTCAATTCCCCCAGACGTGCAACTACCTATGAGATAAAGAACTTATATTTTAAAGGCCCAATATATATACACCACATTGAACTTGGCTGCATTTTTTATTTTGATACTCTATCTCAACCTTGTTCCATTTTGGCCCTTCAACTCTATTTCTTATGTTTCATTTTAGGAAAAATGCAAAATTACTCCCTGACCTATATCCGAAATTTCAACTGCACAAATTTTCTTTGCGGGAATCTTATTACTCCCCTAAACTTATTTTAAATATAATTATTGACACCCTTAACGCTGACGTGGCACATTGCGTGTATTTCACTCTCCCATAGGAGAGTGAGAAGAAAGAAAAAACGATTTTCAGATTATTTTTTATTATTTTTTACCATTTTTTCCTTTTCCTTTTCCTTTTTTTCTTTTACTTTTTTTTATTTCTTCTCTATTCCGGTGGATATTCATTCACCGACGACTTTGTCTAATTATTTTCTTTTATTTTTTTCTTTTCACACACAAATTAAACTCTCAAAAAGTTCTATTTATTAGCAAAGTAAAATACATTTATATTTGGGGAAAAAAATTCATCATCGGAAAACCTTCCCACGCCGGAAAAAAAATAATGTATTGAAATTTTAACTAATTTTTTTTCTCAACTTATATTCGTTTTTATTTCTTTTGCTCTTCCTCCCGTACATAAATTACACATTCAAGAAATTATATATATACCAAAATACACTTAGATCTAGATAAAAATCTATCGTCGGAAAAATAAAATTTGGCAAAAAAATAGTATTTGTGAAATTTTGACGGCCGCTATTTTATGCCACCGGTGACCAAAACAAAATGAAAGAGAATGAAATAACAAAAAAAGAGAATAATAAGAAATAAGAAAAAAGTATAAGAAAAAGAAGAATGAATAAAAAAAGTACTAAAAAGCATGATGGGGCGCGTGTAGCTCACCACTTGCCAAGAGTTTGGTTGTCAGCGTTAAAAGTACAAACAATTGCATTTAAAATAAGTTTAGAGGGATAATAAAATTTCCGCAAAAAAAAAGTGTGTAGTTGAAATTTCAGGTATACGTCAGGGGGTAATTATGCATTTTTCCCTTCATTTTAACACGAAAGTTGCCTAGTCACATAATTAGAATTTATTCACTTGGTAGGCGCGTGAGGCAAATTGTTTTGGCAAAATTCCAACAGTAATAAAATAATTGTTGGCCCCATTTTTAATCCTCCAACTTCCTTCACCCATATTTCATCTTCATTATTTCCTTTCCAATTTAATGTTGCTCCATTTTCGTTTTCAAAGTTCCAAAATTTTTATTTGCCAATTTCATACATGGCCATCTAAAAACTTCAAACATTTGCAATTTTATTTTTCGTTTATTTATTCTAATTATTTTTTTGTGTTGGTTTATTTCATACCAACCGAAGTCGGTCATTATTAGAAAAACAATTGATTGAAATAATCGACTGATTGGTTTCGGTTGGTTTTTGAATTTTAATTTATTTTATATGAAATCCGACCGATTTTGGTCGGTTTCTTAAGAAATAAATTTTGTGGGACACTAAAATAATTTTCCATATTTTTGCGCAAAAAACCCAACCGAAGTTGGTCGATTTTGCAAAAAAATTACATTATAAGCTTTTTTGAAATAAATTTTATATGTTGTGATATCTTGAAATACCCACAAATTTTATAAACTTTCGAACCGCTAAACTTTTGAAACCGCGAACTTTCGCACCCGTAAACTTTATAATTTTTAAATCCGTAAACTTTTAAATATATAAATCTCCGAACTCATAAATATAAAACTTGTAAAATTTCGAACCTGTAAACCAAAAGATGAAAAAACTAAAACTTAATATATATATATATATTCCGCCGGGGAAGAGTAGGGGGAGGGGTGCATCGACAGGAGAGGGGTGCAAAAAACAAAAAATTAAAATTACAAAAAAAATAATTTTTTCCCGGAGAGAGGGGGTAGAAGCTGAGTGTTTGGATTAAACCTAGCTGACAAGGATAAAAAATAGGTGTCCAAATCTAATTGGATGGTTGTTACACATTAGAAGCAAATATGTATACACTTTGCAGTTTTACATCAGATAAAAGTTTATGTGATAAAATGACACAAAAGAAATAGGGTTGAATGGCCAAAGAGATAGTGTTCGAAAATAAAAATGATTTCAAGTTCAATGGGTTGTTTATGTATTTATCCTTGCCATAGACAATGCTACTCAAAGTATAGAGCATAAAAAGAGCAGAATACACTTTTTAGATTTCTTTTTAAGAATGGGAAATAAACAAATACTCTGAAAACAACAACAGTTATTACTATCCAGTGTATTGCCACAAGTAGAGTTTGGGGAGGGTAGGATGTACGCGACCTTACACCTACCCTAAGCGGGCGGAGAGGTTATTTTTGATACTTGACAAGAGATTTAGAAAACTGAGACTAAGATAGCAAAATAAAAGATGAAAGAAGCGCTTATAACAAGCAATACAATCTGACAAAATAAAATGTAGTAGCAAACTTCGAAGAATGTCCTACCATACTAGAAAACTAGTATTTTTCGTCAAAAAATTTCCGATCGAAATCGATCGGAAATTAAAGTATTTGGTCGCAAAAGTCAACTAAAATTTATCTGAAAGCAAAAAAATAAATATTTCCGACCGATTTCGGTCGAAAAATAATCAAATATTTTGTCATACTTTTATATAATGTACAAAACTAATTATTTATTAAAAATCCACATTTCGACCGAAATCGGTCGCAAAATTGGTAAAATATTTGTTCATACTTGTATACAAAAATAAGTATTAATTAAAAAACTCCTATTTCCGACCGAAAATCTTTTCTTTTCCCCCGAAATTCATAATTCATATCGAAATCGGTCGAAAATTATGAATTTACATTTATTTTAGAAAATAAATTAATAATTTATAACTAGTTATTTAATTAAATAAAATTATTAATTTTACACTTGTCGATCGTATTCGGTTGAAATTTGAAAATTAAAATAAAAAATAGTTAGGGACTCATTTCGGTCAGAAATTAAAGTTTGACAGTTAGCCATTGCTTCGAAATTTCCGACCGATTTTGATCGGTACACGTTTGCAACTATTATTTTCCGATCAACTAAAATCAGTTTGATCGGAATTCGGTCGTTAATTATTAATTTCTTAACCGATTTTGATCGGAAATAGTAGACGGAATTGCATTGTTTTTTAGTAGTGAAATTATATACAAAAGAGAAGACGCTGAGAACATGGCTCAGTCCAGAAATCAGAATAGAGTATCAATAAATTTTCATAAACATGAATAAAGAATTATTAATGTAGAGTGTGAGTTACCCAATAGTAAGCAGGGTGATCGGGAGGATGAAAATGACGGAAGAACTTATGAAGTTTCTTGTATGGGGTCAAAGTTGGCCCTCAAAGTCCCAATGATTAATGGCAAAAGCAATGTTGTTTAGAGCTTAACTTCTTTATTAAGTGGAAGCCACCAACTTTTGTACTTTTTTAATTATTTCGAGGGAGGTCTCCTATTATATAAAAGAGACCTCCACACTGTAACAGGCATCATCATTATTATTCTCGAATAATACAACTTCCCTCTCTTTCTTTGTTTCCAACTATTGCTTCTCTCTTAAGCTAAGTTTATTTTCTTTATCTTTGAGATCTAGAACTACAATATCCTCTATCTAATCTCTAGGCCGAATTATATTTGATTGCGATTTACCCTTATTTATCTTTTGATTGTTTTCTAATGCTTACAAAGCACATCAATAACTTTTGAGCTAAACAATTTGGCGTCGTCTGTGGGGATTTCGAGAATCAAAACCATAGTTTTCACCTAGAGAAAAATCGACAACTATTCTCTACACCACACAAAAAAATGGCTGAAAACAACACAAGAATGAAAGCGATAGCAGATGTTACAACCAACCTCATCGGTTCTCTCAACGAAGCCGGTGAAGAGGGTGTTTCGATTGCAGCCCCTATCACCACAACAAGTGGGGAAATCACTCCTCCACATGAAGATCTAACGATCTTGCGGGAAAAGGGTGCTTCTACATCTACAACCAAAGAAGTACCCTCAGAGGTCAAAAAGCTACTGGAAGAGTGGATAATAGGCACCCTAAGTGGCTTGATCGAAAAGTCACCACAACGTAACACCGGGTGTGCACCAACAGTAGATTTTACCACTGCCATGGTTGAACCTGAAATGGCATGAGAAAATGATATGCCAGTCGAGGTACATGCCAACGATGGCACAATCACTGCCATTCTTAAGAAGATGGAGCAGATGAAAAATGAAAATCGGTCGCTTCGTGACCAGATGAAGAAACACCAGGAGAGGATAGATAAAATCCCCGGTGCACCCAAGTTGCTTCCAAAGCGCGACATGGGAAGGTTTGTTGAACAACCCTGCACTGAGGAGGCTGCCCCGTACTCCATTCCGAAAACCTTCAAAATGCCGCCCTACCTAAGAATATACGATGGAACCACAGATCTCGAGGATCATCTGATCCACTACGTCACAGCTATAAAGGGAAACGACCTGTCAAAAAAATAGGTACCGTCAGTGCTGCTGAAAAGGTTCAGTGAAAGACTAACTGGAGGAACCCTGACTTGGTACTCCCAATTACCGGCTAAACTCACTTCTACGTTCGAAGAAATGGCGGACAAGTTCATTACCGCCCATGCAGGAGCAAAGAAGGCAGAAGCAAGGGTTAACAATATCTTCGCCGTCCGTCAAACTACAAGAAAAGGACTCAGGGACTTCCTAACCAGGTTTAACAGGGTAAGGATGAGCTAACCCAACGTATCGGAAGGCATGTGGTGGCCGCTTTCCAGAACGGACTAAGCAGAGATGGTTAAAGGGCGACCTGGAAGCTACTAAGCCGTCTCATGAAGTACCCCTACCACATGGGAAGAAATCCACAACACCTACTATGTCGAGGTAAGAGCAGATGAAGACGACCTCAACAGGCCACCCCAACGGCTAACGAAAATACATCCACAAATCAGAAAGGATCGACGCATCGAGGGACGGCGAGAACAAATCCTGCGTCTCAACAAAGAAAGGCACCAGCCCTACGTCAGATCCTCTCACCCACCGCCACCCAGACACATAGATGAACTACAGAAACATGTCGCTCCATTCCGAAATGAAAGAGGTATGCCTCCTTTATTATCCGCCCATAACTTTTGCGTTTCTCCATCAGAGATAGTGTACGCACTAGAGAGGCTGGCCAGCAAAATGAAATGGCTGACGAAGATGAAATCAGACCCACCACAATTAAATCAAATGTCCTGTGTGAGTTCCATCCGGAACGAGGGCATAAAACTGAGTATTGCATCGGCCTACGGTAAGAAGTGGTCAGAATGCTCAATTAGGGGTACCTAATGGAGCTACTCAGCGACAAAGGGAAAACGAACTTTGCACGCGGATATGAGCAACCCCATGGGTCGCCGAAGCCGCCCTCCCCAACACGTACGATTAACATGATCATCGGAGGCGGTGACAACTCGGTAATCAACCACGTCAAACTCACCACCACGCACAAACTGAAGCGAACTGTCACCCACAAACTGTATGACAACTTTGAAGATAGTATCAACTTCCCTCACTATGATGATTTAGTTATTACTTTACGTATCGCAGATACAGATGTTTAAAAAATCATGATTAATGAGGAAAGCGACGCCTGTATTATCCACCTGACGGTCCTCATACAAATGGGACTCGAGGACAAGATAATACCGCGTTGTATAATACTAACTGGTTTCAATAATGCAGTGGAACGGACCTCTGGAGAAATATCCCTACCCGATTAGAAGGAGGAGTCATGCTGGAAACCACTTTCCAAGTAATGAACCTGGAAACAACATACAACGGCATCATAGGACCCCCATGGATACATGTCATACGATCATTTCCGTCAAGCTTTTACCAAATGATCAAATTCCCTACCCCATGGGGAATATTCAGCATCTGAGGCGAGCCGCACACCGAAAGGAAATGCTATAAAATAGCTCAAAATTGCGCCCACACCAAGCAACTTAAGGGGGCGAGTTCAGAGGCATAACAATCAGCTATATCGGGGACTAAGGTCGACCCGATAAGGGACGCCATTAAAGATCCTGATACCGTAGAGTCCTGCAAAGCTACCGTCGAATATCTCAACCCATTCCAATTGGACTACGCCGACCTCTCAAAGAAAGCCTACATCGGGCTCGGACTCACTGATCCAAGTAAGTATCATGAGTTTTTAACTAACCATGCAAACCTGATTGCTTTTTTCCATTCATACATGCCAGGGATCCGGCGAGACATCGCCACTCACAAGCTAAAAGTTGACCCCTTACACCCGCCCGTGCGACAAATGATGAGGAAAGCCAACACCGCTATCAACTAAGCGGTCAGTGAGGAACTAGACAAACTACTAGCCAACGGCTCTATCAGGGAATCAACATATCCCCAATGGGTCGCCAATGTTGTTATGGTGAAAAAGAAAAACGGGAAGTGGAGAATGTGCGTGGACTTCAATGACCTAAACAAGGCGTGCCCAAAGGATTCATTCTCACCGTCCCACATCGATCAACTAATCGACGCCACCACAAGACACGAGCTGTTAAGCTTCCTAGAAGCTTATTCCGATTACATCAGATCATGATGGTCGAAGAGGACCAGGAAAAAACAACTTTTATCACCCACCAAGGGACATACTACTACAAGGTAATGCCTTTCGGACTCAAAAATGCATGAGCTACGTGCCAGAGACTGGTAACCAAAATGTTCAAAGAACAACTCAGTAAGACCATGAAAGTCTACATTGATGACATGTTGGTAAAATCAGTAAAAACGGGGACCACATCGAACACCTGAAGGAAGCCTTAGAAATATTGAGGAGATACATAATGAAGTTGAACCCTAAAAAGTGCATCTTCAGCGTGGCCTCAGCGAAGCTCTTAGGGTTCCTCGTATCACAACGAGGCATCGAGGTCAATCCAGACCAGATCAAGGCAATAGACGCCATACCTGAGGTGTTGAACAACAAAAAACAAGTACAAAAGCTAACAGGGCAGATAACCGCTCTATCGAGATTCATCTCGCGATCCTCCGACAGGTGCCATAAATGTTTCAATGTGCTGAAAAAGACCAAGGGTTATAGTGGAATGTGGAGTGTGTCGAAGCCATGAGAAGGCTAAAAGTCTACCTATACTCACCACCCATACTAGTGAAAGCGAGCCCAGACGAACGCCTGTTAGTGTATCTGGTCGTGTCCGAGGTTGTCGTCAGTGTAGTCCTGGTCCGCGAAAACAAAGGTACACAATCTCCTATTTATTACATTAGCAAAATATTAGTGGATGCCAAAACACGGTATCCACACCTTGAGAGGATAGCTCTGGAATTAGTCGTAGCTTCACGGAAGCTTTGACCTTATTTTCAATGCCACCCCATAAAAGTGGTAACGACCTTCCCATAAGAAGCATCCTACACAAGCCTGAATTACCAAAGCAGCTCGCTAGATGCGCCATTGAGCTCAGTGAGCACGAAATCTCATACCACCCAAGAACCGCCATCAAGTCGCAAGTACTTGCCGATTTTATAGCGAATTTCAACACAGAAATTCTGCCAGGGGCGGAACAAGAGGCACAACATGTTTCCTCTAACACCGACCTATGGACTCTTTATACTGACGGTGCCGCCAGTGCATTGGGATCGGGATAGGGACTCGTTTTGGAGGTTCCCACGGGCGAAACAATTTGCCAGTCCATACGATGCCCCGAAATGACTAACAATGAGTCTGAGTACTAGGCCGTAATTGCAAGTATGAAACTAGCCATCAAGTATGAGGCTCGAGAAATCATCCTCCATTTCCACTCCCAACGTGTGGTAAATCAGGTCGCCTGGACTTACCAAATAAAAGAATAAAGGCTGCAGAAATACCAGTCAAAAATCGATAGGCTGATGGCCGAGTTTGAAAAGTGCCGCCTCGAGCAAATCCTGAGGGCACAAAACGTTGAAGCAGATAGTCTAGAAAAACTTGCCACGGCCACTAAAAATTTGCACAAGGAAATCATGGCCACCCTCCTCCATTCAGCCATCAACCATACGGAGGTATGCTCTCTAAATCTGACTTGGGAATGTCGTAACCAATTTGTATCCTACCTACACGAAGGAAAGCTGCCACTCAAGAAAAAAGAGGCAAAGAAACTCCGCGTACAAGCTGCCCGGTATTGCTTGATAAATAATGTCCTCTACAAAAGGACGTTCGGCGGACCCCTGGCCAAGCGTCTAGGACTGCACAAAATGAGGTCGGTGCTCAAAGAAGTGCATGAGGGTCATTGCGGAGCCCATACAGGTAATCGCGCCCTCATGTGATGCCTCATACAGGCTGGCTATTACTTGCCTACCTTGAAGAATGAAGCAGCGGAATACGTTCTCTGGTGCGAACAGTGCCAACAATATGTACCCACGATATACCAACCAGGAGAACCTCTCTACTCTGTCACATCCCCATGGCCCATCATTAAATGGGAAATGGACATAGTCGGGCCCCTCCCCGCAGGACAAGGAAATGTATGGTTTCTACTAGTTTTAACTGACTATTTCTCCAAGTGGGTGGAAGCAGGTGCGTACGCCCAAATACACGAATAGGAGGTTATTGCCTTTATATGGAAAAATATCATATGCTGCTTCGGCATCCCCAAGGAAATCAGTTTCGACAACGGATGGCAATTCGTCGGTCAAAAAATGATAGAATTCTTCGAAAAATGGCATATCAAGTGAATACTCTAAATTCCATACCATCTCGCCGCCAATGGCCAGGCGGAATCTCCAACAAGAAATTACTAAATATACTAAAAAAGAAACTTGAGGAAGCCAAAGGGCTATGGCTCAAGCTACTACCAGAAGTATTATGGGCCCATCGGACCACACCCAAATCCAGCACATGGAAAACACTGTACTTACTGGTCTACGGAACCGATGCGGTCATACCTGTTGAAGTCGGTGAACCAAGCTTGAGGTACTCACACACCAGCGGAATAGAAACTGACATGAACATGCTCCATGACCTCGACGAAGCTGAGGAAAGGAGAGAAATGGCCCACATTAAAATGGTGGCCCAAAAACAATAGGTCGAAAGATACTACAACAAGAGGGCCAAGATAAAACCACTCAAAGTGGGAGACTATGTCCTCAAATCCAAGACATTGGCGTCCAAAGACTCAAGCGAAGGAAAATTGGGCACTAATTGGGATGGACCCTACAAAATCAGTTGGAAAGAAAGGAAGGGTAAACACTATAAAATAATTGGAATGTCGCCCACCTCATATATTTCCATATCTGAAAGGCGTCTCCCGAGTCGTACTCTTTTTCCCTTACCCGAGTTTTGTCCCAATTAGGTTTTCTCGGGGAGGTTTTTAACGAGGTGGCTGAGGGGATACCGGGAGATATTTGCGGAACAAGTTTATAATATAAAACTCTCCATACACTCTCCAGGCCGACATGATAAAGTGATTGGACTATAAAGATCTCCAATGTATAAACGGCTACAACCATCTCCAATGTATGAACGGCTATGGCCATCTCCAATATATAAACGGCTACGACCATCTCCAATGTATGAACGACTACGGATATCTCCAACGTATAAACGGCTACGACCATCTCCAATGTATGAACGGCTATGTCCATCTCTAATGCATAAATGTCTACGGACGTCTCTAGTGTATAAATGGCTACGTCCATCTTCAATACGCAAATGGCTAAGGCCATCGCCGCCCACAATCGACCTAGTTCGACTACGGCAAGAAAATGATTCGATGACAGTCGAAATCAACCATATGGACAAGGCCATCAACGAGTCATGGCCAAAGGTATTCAACTTAACTCTGGCCAAGGCCGTCGACTTTATCATGGCTAAGGCCATCGCCACCCACGTACGACCTAGTTCAACTACGACAAGCAAATGATTCGACGACAGTCGAAATCAACCATATGGCCAAGGCCACCAACGAGTCATGACCAAAAGTCATCAATTTAACTCAGACCAAGGCCATCGGCTTCATCATGGCTAAGGCCATCGCCGCCCACAGTCGACCTAGTTTTACTACGACAAGCAAATGATTTGACGACAATCGAAATCAACCATATGGCCAAGGCCATCAACGAGTCATGACCAAGGTCATCAACTTAACGCAGGCCAAGGCCATCGATTTCATCATGGCTAAGGCCATCGCTGCCACAGTCGACCTAGTTCGACTACGGCAAGAAAATGATTCGACGACAGTCAAAATCAACCATATGGCCATGGCCATCAACGATTCATGACCAAAGATCATCAACATAACTATGGCCAAGGCCATCGAATTCATCATGGATAAGGACATCGCCGCCCATAATCGACCTAGTTCAACTATGACAAGCAAATGATTTGACGACAGTGAAATCAACCATATGGCCAAGGACATCAACAAGTTATGACCGAAAGTCATTAACTTAACTCTGGCCAAGGCCATCGACTTCATCACAACTAAGGCCTAGTTTGATTGTGACATTAAGCACGTGAACGTGAAGCAAAAACACAATAAACTCCCAACAAGTAAATGAGAGTCCGCTCTACAGAGACGAGACACAAAAAAGAAAACAAGAAAACAAAGGAAAAAGTAGCAAAAAATTATACTCCATTATCTCCAAAAAATATACTTGTACATCCGACCCTGAAAAGGGCCCTGGTTACATACAAGAAATATACATATTGTTAGAAACACGTTCTCAGTGCAATATACTAAACGTGTACTCTTTTGTAGGTTTTGATGAATGACAAACGAAGCAAAAATTGATATATGACGGAATTCAAGTACAAGCGCACAATGGTTGCGAATAAGATTGAAGTTCAAGAGATAGCCTTTAATTGTTATTGAGTTGTTCTAAAATTGTAATCTCGATCCTATAACTTGACTCATAGTATGGCATCTCTCATAAAACTATTTTCCAAAATCATGCATATTTAATTTTGTGTCAAAAAGATTTTCAAACATGCATATTTACATTAGACAAAATGTTTTCTAAACATGCCTCAAAAATCTGGGCTAAAATAATCGATTATGTACTTATGATAATCGATTGCTTCTAAGTCCAGACTGCATGACAATCGATTATGAATTAATGGTAATCGATTGTGAGTAAGACAGTGAACATCAGGTTTTTCCAAATCTGCATGATAATCGATTGTGAACAAATGACAATCGATTGTTGTTGAGGTAACGTTTTTCAATACTCAAAATAATCGATTATGAACTAATGGTGATCGATTGTGTTGAGTTGATGTCTTCCAGTGATTTTAAATTTAATTAAGTAATCGATTATGTCTTTAGATAATCGATTATCACTGAGACAGTAAGTTTCATGATTTTCAGAAAATAACAAGTAATCGATTATGTCTTTAGATAATCGATTATCACTGAGACAGTGAGTTTCATGATTTTCAGAAAATAACAAGTAATCGATTGTTGCAAAGGACAATCGATTGTTGAAGCTGACCGTTGTCAAATGATTTTCAAATACCATAAGGTAATCGATTATAGATTTTATATAATCGATGTTTTGCTTAAAATCTGGAAATGATTTTTAGAACGTTGCTGAAGTAATCGATTATAGATTTTATATATTCGATGTTTTGCTTAGAATCCGGAAATGATTTTTAGAACGTTGCTAAAGTAATCGATTATGAACTTAGTGTAATCGATTATCTGATTTTGAATATTGCCAGTAATCGATTATAGATTATGTATAATCGATTGTGAAGCGTTAAATCTGGGATTGATTTTTAAACTGACTGGCAGATAATCGATTATGAGGTCTTAATAATCGATTATCACTGAGTAATTTCAGCAACTCTTAATTGGCAATTAGGCAACGGTAATGCCAAGTTTTTCAACTATAAATACAGCTTCACTTCAGTGTTTTAACAACAACAACATACACAAACTGATCATTACATTGCTATAAGCTTTCATTCAATTGTTCTTCATTTTTTACTCATTTCATAAAGCTTTTGAGAGCCATATTATTGCTTAAAGTTGTTGTGATCTTGAACATTTTCTTTTACTCATATCTACTCAATAAGGAGTACTCTAGTTAAGTGAGTGTCCAAGTATTTGATATACTTGTAAGAGAATTGCGATTCTCTTGTTTCAAGGAACTTGCGTTTCCTTGGGTGAAGTCTTTGAGATTGCGATCTCCGAGCAACTGTTTGAGGCTTGTGTCCTCAAGTGTGTAACGGTTTGTTGAGCACCCGTAAGCTTAACAAGATAGTGAAAAATCTCGAGAGAGTCTCTCGGGGACTGGACTAACCACGTTGGTGGCCAACCAGTATACATCTTTGTGTAAGTTTATTTTTCTGCACTTATTTTACTTTCTGCAAAGTTTAAATTCCGCAAGAAAACGCTAAATTTTATTAATACGCTATTCACCCCCCCCTCTAGCGTAAAGCGTAATTTCTAACAATTGGTATCAGAGCCCAACTCTCTGAAAACTTAACCGTTTGAGAGAACCATCCATGGCTTCTACTCTTGACTCTTTTGCAGGAATTGAAGAAGGACAATGCTCTACACGACCTCCTCTATTCAACGGCACAAACTACTCATACTGGAAGGAGAGGATGCAAATCTTTGTGCAATCAAATAGCTTTCATTTGTGGAAAGTATTCACCAATGGAAACCAAATTCCAACCAAGAAGGTGGAAGACGAATGGGTTCCAAAGACCGAAGAGGAATATACCGCGGAGGATATTCGTAAGGTTCAAAATAATGCCAAAGCTATAAATTTATTATATTGTGCTGTTAATGCTAACGACTACAAGAAGATATCATGTTGCAAAATAGCAAAAGAAATGTGGGATAAGCTTGAAGTGACATACGAAGGAACCGACCAGGTACGAGAAGCTAAAATTGATTTCTTAACTCACTCTTATGAACTATTCCACATGAAGGAAGGAGAAAAAGTAGACGAAATGTTTGAGCGATTCTCAATGATCGTGAATGATCTACACGCCCTCAAAAAGACGTTTACGGATAGAGAACTTGTCCGGAAGATCCTCAGAAGTCTCACTCCGGCATGGCGATCAAAGGCCGATGCAATCCAAGAATCCACTGGCATCACAAATGTCACAATCGACGCATTAAGAGGTAATCTCAAAACCTATGAATCAACTATACTTAACCCGGTTGTTGATGATCAAAGAAGGCAAAGGATTGCTCTAAAGGCTAGCCAACCACAAATTGATGAGGAAGGTGACAACGAGTTTGGACTCGTTATCAAAAGGTTTCAAAAATTCATGCGCAAAGAGTATGAACGCAAGAACAAAAAGCAAGGCGATCAACTAAAATGCTATGAATGCGGAGAAACCGGGCACATAAAATCAAATTGCCCTAAAAAGGAGAAGAAACCCTTCAAAAAGCAACGTGCATACATCTCTTGGGGAGGAGATTCCGGAGATGAAGCAAGCGAAGAAGAAGACGATGAAGCAGCAAATTTACGTCTCATGGCTCAAGAAGACGGCAAAGACGAGGTAAGTCAAATCTCTTCTCAAAATTTCTTTACTCTTGATGAAATGAGAAATGCTTTTGATGAACTATATGCTGAATTTATCAAAGCTTCAAAAACTGTCAAAAGTGTTAAAGAAAGCGCTTCTCTAAAAGAAAAAGATTTTCAAACACAGCTTTCATTAAAAGAAAAAGAATTAGAAAAACTGATTTTCGAAAATGAGAAGCTAAAAGAGGAAAACAAGTTTTATGGAAAAAGAAGTGCTGATAAACCTGAAGGTTCTACTAGAAACTGTTCTTCTTGTGTGCTTCTTAAGAATGAAGTAGCTAGACTTAAAGGCACATTAGATAAGTTTAATTCTTCGCATAAAAACTTGAATGATGTGCTTGTTAATCTAAAATCAACTAAACATGGAATAGGATTCAAGAATGAAGAAAAGGTTGGTGCTAAACCACAACAACCTAGAGCTCAACCTAGGACTAATAACCAAAATGCTTATCCTAGAAGTAGAAATCCTAGAAATAACTTGCATGTTAGACCAAATAGTGAAAATGCTAGAAGACCTAGAAATGATGCATATTTTAGGCCAAACCTTGAACATTTTAGAAGACCAAGAAATGACCCTCCACCTAGAAATAGATATTCTAGAAATGATGCATATTTTAGACAAACTTATGAACATCCTAGAGCTCATAATAGGAGGAACAATGGTGTTCAAAGTAGAGTAAGCAACCTTCATTCATCTAGTTACTATGTACCTAGAAAAATGCATAATCCCAATGTGACTTGTCATTATTGTAGACGTATTGGTCATATTGCTCCCGCTTGCTTTACTCGTCATAGACATATAAATCAATTGCATCATTATAACATGCCTAACCCTCAAGGACCCAAGATGGCATGGGTACCTAAAGAACATTAATTTGTTTTGTAGGTGTGCTTGAAGGGATCAAGTGTACTATGGTACCTTGATAGTGGATGCTCCAAACACATGACGGGAGATGAATCCAAATTCCTTCAACTAGAGCACAAAGAAGGAGGAAGTGTCATATTTGGTGATAACAATAAAGGAAAAATCATCGGCATTGGTTCGGTCGGTAAGGACAAAAACTCCTGTATTAAACATATACTGCTTGTGAAAGGTTTGAAGCATAATCTCTTGAGCATAACCCAATTATGTGACAAGGGAAATCTTGCTCTATTTGATTCGGATGAATGTCTTGTATTTAGACGTAGTGATTGCAAGATCATACTTCGTGGTTTTAGAATTGATAATATCTATATGGTTGATCTTGCAAACTCCTCACCCGAATATGTTGATTGTTTAATAAGCAAAGAGGATAACTCTTGGCTATGGCATCGTAGAGTAGCACACATGAACATGCATCTTTTGAACAAGCTTCTTTCTCAAAACTTAGTAGTTGGTCTTCCCAGGTTAAAGTTTGAAAATGATTCTATTTGCGATTCTTGTCAAAAAGGGAAGCAAACCAAAGCATCTTTTAAATCCAAAAATATTGTTTCAACGTCTAGACCTTTGCAATTACTTCACATGGATTTATTTGGTCCCTCTCGTATTGAAAGTCTTGGTAAAAATAAATATGTTTTTGTAATTGTTGATGACTTTTCTAGATTTACTTGGACTCTATTTCTTGCAAATAAAAGTGATTCTTTTCAAAATTTCAAGTATTTCCTTAAGCGTGTTCAAAACGAAAAGGAATCGACCGTCACTTCGATTAGAAGTGATCATGGGGGAGAGTTCGATCACAATCTCTTTGCGGATTTTTGTGACGAACTCGGAATCGAACACACCTTTTCCGCTCCACGGACACCACAACAAAATGGGGTGGTGGAAAGGAAAAATAGGTGTCTCGAAGAGATGGCAAGAACCATGCTCGACGAAGCTAAGATTCCCAAATATTTTTGGGCGGACGCCGTGAGTACCGCTTGCTATGTTTTAAATAGAGTGGCAATTCGGCCGATACTCATGAAAACCCCATATGAACTTTATAAGGGTAGAAAACCCAACATTTCTCATCTACGTGTTTTTGGTTGTAAATGTTTTGTTCATAATAATGGCAAGGACCAATTGAGTAAGTTTGATGCTAAATCGGATGAAGGTATTTTCATTGGTTATTCCTCACGTAGCAAAGCATATAGGGTCTTTAACAAAAGAACCCAAATTGTGGAGGAATCCCCTCATGTTGTGTTTTCCGAAGATAATACTCGCTTGGCGAGAAAGGAATCCGGTTTTGATCTTGCAGGTATCTTGGATAGCTTGAAAGATAAAATCCAAGAAGAACCTTCAAAGGAAAAAAAAATGAAATTGAGGAACAACCAACAGAAGAAGCGCCACAAGTAGAAAAAGGAATAAATACGCCTAACGAGTGGAGAACTATCAAGGATCATCCTCTCGAACAGGTAATTGGCGATGTTGGAGAAAAGGTAAGTACCCGAAACTCCCTCAAAAACGCTTTAGAACTTACTGCTTTTGTTTCTCAAATTGAACCTAAAACCATCTCCGAAGCAATTGGGGATGAATTTTGGACCTTAGCAATGCTAGAGGAGCTTAACCAATTCGAACGCAATAACGTTTGGGATTTGGTGCCAAGACCCGAAGGTCATTCTATAATTGGTACGAAATGGGTTTTTCGCAATAAACTAGATGAAAATGGTATAATCACTAGAAACAAAGCTAGGCTTGTGGCAAAATGCTATAGTCAAGTAGAAGGTATTGATTATGAGGAAACCTATGCTCCCGTAGCTAGATTAGAAGCTATTCGTCTATTACTTGCTTTCGCCTCTTCAATGAATTTTATTCTATATCAAATGGATGTGAAAAGTGCTTTTCTAAATGGTTTTATTGAAGAAGAAGTTTATGTCAAACAACCCCCCGGCTTTGAAGATTTTAAAAATCCCGATCATGTTTTCAAACTCAAAAAGGCTCTTTATGGTTTAAAACAAGCTCCTCGAGCTTGGTATGAAAGGTTGAGTAAATTTCTTTTGGAAAATGATTTCATTAGGGGAAAAGTTGACACAACCCTCTTTGTCAAGCATAAAAACAATGATATTTTATTAGTTCAAATATATGTAGACGATATTATATTTGGTGCTACTAACAATGTTTTATGCAAGGAATTTTCCGATCTAATGACTAGTGAATTTGAAATGTCTATGATGGGCGAGTTAACATTCTTTTTGGGGTTACAAGTGAAACAAATGAAAGAAGGTACTTTCATATGCCAAGCCAAATATTGCAAAGAACTACTAAAACGCTTTGAGATGAACAATGCAAAAGAAATGGCTACTCCCATGAGCACATCCGATCATCTAGACAAAGATGAAAAGGGTAAGGAAGTCGACACTAAAAAGTATCGAGGTATGATTGGCTCTCTTCTTTATCTTACCGCTAGTCGTCCGGACATCATGTTTAGCGTGTGTTTATGTGCTCGCTATCAGTCATGTCCGAAGGAGTCTCACCTTACTGCGGTAAAACGGATATTAAGGTATCTCATTGGTACTACAAATGTGGGTCTATGGTACCCCAAAGGCTCTTCATGCCAACTTATTGGATATTCCGATTCCGATTTTGCTGGATGCAAATTGGACCGCAAGAGCACAAGTGGCACTTTCCATTTGCTCGGTAGCTCTCTTGTCTCTTGGTTTAGTAAGAAACAAGTAAGTGTTGCGTTGTCCACCACCGAGGCTGAATATGTAGCCGCGGGGAGTTGCTGTGCTCAAATCCTATGGATGAAACAACAACTCTTGGACTATGGCCTAAGTCTTGATCACATTCCTCTTAGATGTGATAACACTAGCGCCATATGCTTGACGAAGAACCCCGTTCTTCATTCGCGAACAAAACACATCGAAATCAGACATCATTTTATTAGAGATCATGTACTCAAAGGCGATGTCGAAATTGAATTTGTTGAAACCAAAAGCCAATTGGCAGACATCTTTACCAAGCCTTTAGAGAAAGAGTCCTTCTTCCGAATTCGCAGTGAACTCGGGATCCTTGACTCCACTTTGATCTAAGTCATGCATTGCATTTTCTTTCCTACATGATTTCTAACTTGAGCGTCGGAGGCGTCTAACTTTTCTTTGCAGGTATCACACTAGAGCTAAGAGCAATTCTTAAGTAAACCGCGAATCTGCAGCAATGTCCCTATAAAAATCGATTATCCCGTATCAATAATCGACTACCCTCTTTTTTTCAATAAATAAACCTTGTTTATTTCATCCTTTTGCATCTTTCCTTACTATTTTTTGCTAATGGCAAAAGGGGGAAGAAAACGGGATATCGGGTATGCACCACCTCTTAATTCATTGATTGCTTATAAGCTAAAATTGAGGGGGAACTCTTAAATGAGGGGGAACAAGAACAAAATTGCATAATTGTTACTTGTCTTGAATTGTCAATATCTTTTGCCTAAATTGCATATCCCGCTTAATGTTTGCCATTATCAAAAAGGGGGAAATTGTTAGAAACACGTTCTCAATGCAATATACTAAACGTGTACTCTTTTGTAGGTTTTGATGAATGACAAACGAAGCAAAAATTGATATATGACGGAATTCAAGTACAAGCGCACAACGGTTGCGAATAAGATTGAAGTTCAAGAGATAGCCTTTAATTGTTATTGAGTTGTTCTAAAATTGTAATCTCGATCCTATAACTTGACTCATAGTATGGCATCTCTCATAAAACTATTTTCCAAAATCATGCATATTTAATTCTGTGTCAAAAAGATTTTCAAACATGCATATTTACATTAGACAAAATATTTTCTAAACATGCCTAAAAAATCTTGGCTAAAATAATCGATTATGTACTTATGATAATCGATTGCTTCTAAGTCCAGACTGCATGACAATCGATTATGAATTAATGGTAATAGATTGTGAGTAAGACAGTGAACATCAGGTTTTTCCAAATCTGCATGATAATCGATTGTGAACAAATGACAATCGATTGTTGTTGAGGTAACGTTTTTCAATACTCAAAATAATCGATTATGAACTAATGGTGGTCGATTGTGTTGAGTTGATGTCTTCCAGTGATTTTAAATTTAATTAAGTAATCGATTATGTCTTTAGATAATCGATTATCACTGAGACAGTAAGTTTCATGATTTTCAGAAAATAACAAGTAATCGATTATGTCTTTAGATAATCGATTATCACTGAGACAGTGAGTTTCATGATTTTCAGAAAATAACAAGTAATCGATTGTTGCAAAGGACAATCGATTGTTGAAGCTGACCGTTGTCAAATGATTTTCAAATACCATAAGGTAATCGATTATAGATTTTATATAATCGATGTTTTGCTTAAAATCTGGAAATGATTTTTAGAACGTTGCTGAAGAATCGATTATAGATTTTATATAATCGATGTTTTGCTTAAAATCCGGAAATAATTTTTAGAACGTTGCTAAAGTAATCGATTATGAACTTAGTGTAATCGATTATCTGATTTTGAATATTGCCAGTAGTCGATTATAGATTATGTATAATCGATTGTGAAGCGTTAAATCTGGGATTGATTTTTAAACTGACTGGCAGATAATCGATTATGAGGTCTTAATAATCGATTATCACTGAGTAATTTCAGCAACTCTTAATTGGCAATTAGGCAACGGTAATGCCAAGTTTTTCAACTATAAATACAGCTTCACTTCAGTGTTTTAACAACAACAACATACACAAACTGATCATTACATTGCTATAAGCTTTCATTCAATTGTTCTTCATTTTTTACTCATTTCATAAAGCTTTTGAGAGCCATATTATTGCTTAAAGTTGTTGTGATCTTGAACATATTCTTTTACTCATATCTACTCAATAAGGAGTATTCTAGTTAAGTGAGTGTCCAAGTATTTGATATACTTGTAAGAGAATTGCGATTCTCTTGTTTCAAGGAACTTGCGTTTCCTTGGGTGAAGTCTTTGAGATTGCGATCTCCGAGCAACTGTTTGAGGCTTGTGTCCTCAAGTGTGTAACGGTTTGTTGAGCACCCGTAAGCTTAACAAGATAGTGAAAAATCTCGAGAGAGTCTCTCGGGGACTGGACTAACCACGTTGGTGGCCAACCAGTATACATCTTTGTGTAAGTTTATTTTTCTGCACTTATTTTACTTCCTGCAAAGTTTAAATTCCGCAAGAAAACGCTAAATTTTATTAATACGTTATTCACCCCCCCTCTAGCGTAAAGCGTAATTTCTAACACATATATACACAAGTCCTAAGAGCCTTAGCTGCTTCGTCAGCCATGCTCTATTTGACGTCCTAGGGTAAGCCCTAGAAATCCAAGGGACGGACTCTAGACGATTGACGTCTTCAGAGTTACAGCCTGTCCTATGGGGGAATAAGAGCTATAACATAAAGTGGTATGGGCGGCGCGAGCTAAGCACTTCTTCTCCTCAACCTCCACCTCAGTGGCTAGACCAGCAGAGAAAAATTCCTTGAGCACGACTAGTCTAGCCTCGGCATACACCCACATTTCGTGCGTCTCATGATGCGCGTCCTCTTTGAGCTTTGATAAGGCATCCCTTTCAAGGGTCTCAACTTTAGCCGCCTTGGCATCGAGCTCAGCAGTCAAAGCAACGACTCTGGCCTACTACTAAGCCGCCTCCGCCGCTACCCTACGACTTATCTCCAGTTCCTCCTCTTTTGACTGAAGGTGAGTCTTCAGCTCGATGTTTTGAGCCAAAGCTGCCACCAGCTGCTCATCATTTTCCTCCAGCTTAGCCACCCTCCTCTTCAACAGAGCTTCTGATTCTTCAACACCCTCAAGGAACATCCGAAACTGAGGGTCCTGCTTGAGTACATATGCCAATGCCTGATGCTTGGCACAACACTTTTTGTCCTTCTTCACCATTTTATTGAAGGTGGTTGCCTTCTTTTGATCATGACACCTCCTGTCCACCTCCAAGATAAGGGTCTGAAAAGAATAGTGTAAATAACAGTCAGTACGTACCAAAGTTGCCTTTACGACTCATAAAAGAAAAACTTAAAGCTATCTGCAAAGCTGCACCGGCGACCCTCCTCGACAAATCCCTGTTACTAAAGCTTTTCATCTTTTCATGCTCCGTAGCCGCAAATAACAAGGTCATGTTCGATGTGGCTTGCTCATTGTCGCCTAACAAGTTATACCCTCCAGGGATAACAACTCGGCGAGTAGACCTGCCGCCCTTTTCTCCACGCGGGCCGAATCCCCCGTTGCTTCTCCAAGAGCGGCCTCAGAGCCCGTCCTCTCAATTTCTACGCCCTCTCCCCCAATTGCAGAGGACAATCCGCCTTATGGGGCATGATGTGAGCCGACAACGGCGGTTGTTCTCTGAGGGGCCAATCTCTCTAAATGAATGGCCTCGACCATAAAAACCGGCCTTGGATCTCGGCGGGGCTCACTAGGCCTCATGTTCTCAGTCGCAATTCCCTTGCCGGTAATCAGTCGCAACCTCTTCTCTCCAGCGGCTCTTCGCCTTCAGAAGGCACCTCTGCTAGAGCGGCCTCAGGCACCATCACAGGCACGAACTCAGGTACCATAACTAGAACAGCTTCAGGCGCCGACTCAGATGTCGCCACTGGCGCAGCCTCTGCTGAGAAGCCACAGGAGAGTTATCACTGTTCGAGCCGCATGATATCGCCTCGTTATCTCAATCGACCTCCACCCTAGACGGGTCAGCGACGGTCTTCTTCTTCTTTTTAGAAGCACTCCGACATGATGGTACGAGTACGTTAGATAACAAAAACTAAAGGAAACTTCAATCCAAATCCAAAGTTTATTATTACCTGCTGGACCATACAGTTTTCGAAACTCACGCCAGGTCTGGCACTCCTCCGCATACGGTATCAATCTCTCCACCCATGACCTGATGTCGCCGATAGTTCGAGGCGAGCGAGCCTCCACTATAAAAGAAAAACAAAGAAATCACAATGGCTGAGCCGCCTGGGCAAAAATCATCACGAAATCACAAACAGGGATACTTGCATTCCGAGTCCCACGCCTCCGGGAACCCTTCAGGGTTAGACACCAGGTGCTCTGTCCTGATGTAGATGTAACTTATCCAAAAGCCGTGATTGGCTTTATCATCGGACTGCACTATGAAACTCTTTGTACCATGGCACTTCAAATGGTGCATGGTACCTCCCAAGTAGCTTGCGTTAAAAATCTGCAGAAGATGGTGAACCGAAACCACGCTTCCGGCTTTGGCCGCACACAAGGTGAGAATTCTACATACCTTCAAAGTATAAGGCGTGAGCTGAGCCAGGCATGCTATGAAGAAGCGGCAGAGCTCCTCTATTAAAGGGTTAAGCGGGAAGCTGTATCTAATTCGAAGTAGGTATTCGTAGAACGTGCAGAATCCAGGCCTATGCTCATTAGCATAGTCCATCCAAGTCGGGGCCATTTCGACATGGCCCGAAATGTTGTACGTCACCCTAAGGGCGTCTAAGTGGGACTGCAGTAATTCGTTGACCTCCCAAGGAAGAAGTGGGAACTTCGTGATGAAATCACTTCGAGCACTCATATTACTCTGGAAGTGCATTGTCCGCTGAGAGAGAGACAAGGACCTTCTCTACTTCTTCGTCTTCACCACCGGAAGAAGGTGGAACCCTAGATGGGGCAGTGCCCTTGCTTTTCTTACTATTTTGGCATTTCACCATATGAACTGGTTTTTAAATACTGATAATGAGAAATACAACCACAACGAAACAGGAAAGAACTCACACAAGATTCTGAGTGCAAGAAAGAGAGACAGAAAAGGGAATAAGAAAGTATCCTCAAAGGTTCGAAAGATGAATCGGTTTGAATCTTTCTCCTATTTATAGGATGAAGTTACGCGAAAATCAAAAAGGTATGATCAGAGCGGGCACAGAAAACCAGAACGTCACATCACCAGCTGAACTATCTCGGGAACAAAAGTACTAATGATGCATGCAGCTAATGACGTCATTCCTAAAAGAGACCATACGTCAACGGTTCAATTGCGTCATGTATTTTGGTCTCATTTGCGCTAAAGACCGAGGATGTGACCCAATTCTTTTAGGACGAGACTTATGAATCCGTCCATCGAAGACGTCCATCGAGCACGTCTCCAACGAACAGAGGGACTAATTGTATGGGGTCCAATTTGGCCCTCAACGTCCCCATATTTAATGGGTACGCCCAATAAGCGGATGCCGACCCAAGTAAGGGCGCGGCCTGGACATGATGGCAAAAGCGACGTCGTTTAGAGCTTATCTTTTTTACTAAGTGGAAGCTACCAACTTTTGTACTTTTTTTATTATTTCGATAGAGGTCTCCTATATAAAGTAGACCTCTATACCGCAACAGACATCATCATTATTATTCTCGATTAATACAAATTCTCCCTCTATCTTTATCTCTTTCTTTGTCTCTAACTATTGCTTCTCTCTTAAGTTAAGTTTATTTTTTTTATTTTTGAGATCTAGAAAGACAATATCCTCTATCTGATATCTAGGTCGAATTATATTTGATTACGATTTATCCTTATTTATCTTTTGATTGTTTTCTAAAGCTTACAAAGCATATCACTAACTTTTGAGCTAAACATTTCTGTTCAATGAGTGATCTTTGAGTAAAAGAGAGTGATTTGGCCGGAACAAAGGCAACAACAAATTTCAAGACCAAAGCTTTGAAATTTTCCATTGCATGCATATACTTCTTCTGATCGCCATTGTGGCTGGCTCTGGCTGAGGAGGATGGTAGTTCTTGAGTTTTTTGCGGTGGCGTTTCAGCTGCAGACGGTGAACTTAGATGGTCCATTTGGTTTTGCAGCCAAAAAAAATGACATAGCACATAACTGATCAGTATATTGGAGTGTAGGGTACCAATTACCAAGCTCCCAAGAATGTCCCCGTATTTATTTCTACACGTGTCTCTGTAAAATAAAGACGCGTGGGCACTCTTATCAGGTTATATAACTTAAAATTAATTAAGCCAAAAAGATGCACTTATCATGAATTGTCGTTCGTTCAATGTACTCCCCTCTTTATTTTTTGCATCAACTTATGTCTATATCAATGGATTCAATAACCGAGTTCAAATTTAAATATCCTTTGCTAGTGAGTTGTACAAGAATATTATAAGTTTAATTTTTTTTATCAATAATAAATAATATTTTTTTTATTTACTGTATAATTTTTCGACGAAAGATATTCAGTTGAATATCTGAGCTATATATAGCTTCACATGTTTCTATATATCATAGTCAAGTTAAAAATCGAGTAAGAACGTACATCCAACAATTATGATTAAATGAAAATAATATTGTGTCCATATATCATGCATTTATTCTCCTAAATATAAGAAAATTTCGTATACAGCATAGACAATATGGGTGGGCCGTGAAAAAGGAGAGCAAAAGCACATGTAAGAAGAAAAACGAAAAGGTAAGAATTCAACAAATGTGAACTTATATGAAATGCACGAAGTCTTACTAGCCAATTGCCCTTTTTATGTTTTCATTTTCCCTTTATTTTTCTGTCCTGACTCTTTCTCCGGAAAGAAGTGACTCTTACATCACCATCGAGATAAATTAGATAATGTTAGGTTAAATTTTATGGGTGATCATTCAGTTTGTGTTTATTATTCAAATATTATTTTTTTGTTACGTAAAAGTTATTTAATTTTGTATTCATTAATCAAAAGTTACTTCTTTATTTTGGTACATAAAAATTATTTTACTATACTCTAGCTATCATAATAGTCGCTTTGATCAAATTTTATAATATTTCCACCCGAAAAGTCTATTATGTCTTTGACATTATAGATTCTCTTATTTATGTAATATCTTCTATATTATATATTATATATTATATAATATACATTTACCTGAGTATTTTACTTATAATTAAAATAATTTAATATAATTTTATTTATTATTTTTATAATATATTCGAACATTAATATTTCCTTAACGTTAATTTGCAAGATATATAGATAGAATTATTAAATTTATCAGTAACATTACTATGAATGAATCTAAAGTTAACGTTCTTAACCATGGCTGATGAAATATCTTTAATGAAAATAAAAATTAAAACTCAATGGTTTATCAGCCAAACCATATTAGTTAATCCAATAAATAAGAGACCTACATTTAGCACACTGGCGCATCATATTAACACTTTTAAATATGTTCATGCTTAAATATGATAAAACAAATTGAGTTCTATGGGAAAACTAAATGTATGAATGTTACACCCCATATTTTCGTACGTGAGAGTACGTCGTAAGTCAATTGATATATGCTTAGAAATGAGATCATTTTTAAAAGTACATAAACTAAGTTAATCATGTTGCTATGGAGGTAACAAATATTTAAGATCATAAATAAAAGTACCAAGAGGGTTGGAAGGCTTAAAAGCTAAATGAATTGAAGAAAATAAGTTTCGTCGAAAGTCGAAAACTTGGAAATGATATAATATTATGCTATGAGTTATGTTATTCTTATGATAATCGTGCGTCATGTTTTGAAGCCAAGCGAGTTATGGAACAAACGTTGGCAAATGACATCACAAGTTATATTCATAAATATGCTGAAAATTAGGTCAAATATAGCTGAGCTTTTCTCCCAATATACTTAGTATTACTGGATGATCCACCTATCAAATTGAAGATCTACGAGTCTAGTTTCTAAGTCATTAATCCATTTATAAATACTACATCGGAGTATAGAGATATTCACATTTTTATGAGACTTTACAGGAAGCCCTATGGGACCCACTTGGTCGGTAGACGAACTTCACTTGTTTTTATCTCGTTTTTGGGATGACCTTTCCTCATTTTTCTACCTTCTTCCATACATAAACTCTCCAAAACCTCCCATATATTTCCCCTCAGGCTCCAAACAAATTCCAAAAGAATACACCATAATCCAATATCAAAGTAAGCAAAGGGTGAAGAATAACCCCTCTATTATGTTGTGATGTGAATAAAGATGATGTTGAGCTAATTTAAGCTTAGGGTTCGAATTTTATCTACTTCCTAAGCTATTTTTAACATTTTTTTGATAGTTTTTAAGGTTAATTACATATTGATTTTGGTGTTGAAGTGAAAGATTACGAGATAGCACTTGAAAGAGGAAGAGTTGTTGTTATCTTTTGATACATATACATATATGTGTATATATACATATACATATATGTGTGTATATAACTTGATTATGATATGTTTTCTGTTATAAATGTCCATATGTTTATCAAGTGAAAGTGAAGAAAGAAACATATGAAACTTGAGATTGGAAGAACAGATTTGCTTAAGTTGCTTCTATGGTGTTGTATTGCCATTTAGCACTATTGTAATCTAAATATGACTTGAATTTTGACTTGAAGCTACTGTAGAAGGTAAATATATTATATTCTTGCATTTACTTAATGTTATTTTAATGTTGATTAAGTTAAATTGATGAACTATATATGAACTACTGATAAAGTTGTTAATTGATGATATTTAGATTAGTGGTTTTTTGTTATGAATATACGGTATAAGGATAGAATTATTGATGAGTAAATTCACTATCATGCTAATGAAACTATTAAGTTAAAGTGAGAAGTCTATAAGGGGTGATATGGAGTATACGGGTTTCAAGCGGAGCTTGCCGCTCGTCGTGAAGCAGTTATGACTTGTTGCTGTTAGACGGTATCATGTCATTGATAATTATATGTTTCTAGATTTTTATGGTTGTTGTTGCTATATGGTATTGGAGGAGGCCCTTGTTACTGGGAGATGCTGCCGAATTTACTTAAATGAGCTACTAGCTTAAGTTATGGACTTAGCCTTTACTCAACACTAATTTTCAATTTCTTTATGTTATGGTAGATTGAGTTGAGTTGAGTTGTTTGAAATCAATTAAGGACTCAATGGGGTTAAGATATGTTAAGACTAAACCTTCGCTTCATTTTGGCATAATCTCGTAACTGTATGTGTTTGATAACGAGACATAAATAGGAGTTCGTATTTCTAAATTTATGTACATTATCCTAGTCTCATACGTTATAATATTCTCCCTTATCGGAACTTTATATTTAGTTAATTATTGTCTTCTTCTAGTCAAGATCGCAGAGATAGAGAGAGAGAGAGAGAGTGTGTGTGTGTATATATATATATTATATATACATATATATATATATATACACACACATATATACATACATATATACGTGTGTGTTTGTGTGCGCATATGTGTGTGTAGTATTTTCACTACCATCGAGGTATAATCGGTGGGCAGACTCCTATTGGGAAATCTCATATCAGATGGTAAGTTATATACCGAGTCTACTGTGGCCGAGCACTTATGAGTGAGCCTAGAATGGTGTCACGACCCCGGTTCACCCTCTGTGAACCATCGTGACGACACCTAATCTCTAAGACTAGGTAAGCCTAACTTGTGGAAGACAAACCAAAGTGCAAAATTAAACAATTTAAAATAGAAATCTCAGTATACACAATATTTAACTCTCAAAACCAATACATATGCTCAATATCCGAAACCCATGAATCACAATCTAAGAGATGCATAAGAAGCTCTAACTCCAGAAATGTCTAATAAAAGGGGAACATTGAAGGGCTATACTATTACAGAAGGATAGAAAGGGACTCCTCGGTGTGCGGACACGACAGATATATCTCGAAGTCTCTATGGAAGCGCCTCGCCTCAAGGCAAATAAGACAGAGTAAAAGTACCTTGATATTCACATGAAAAATATGCACAGAAAGGGCATGAGTACACCACAACGGTAGTCAGTATGTGCCAAGCCTAAATTCGGTCAGGTAGTGACGAGGAAGGTTAGGGCCCTACTGAAATAAAATAAAAATATAAGGTATGTCAGCATAAGATTAGCAGTATAGTTGAAAGCTAACAATATGAATTTAATACATGAAAAACAAGGAATTCAATAACTGAAACAGAGGCAAAACAACCACAAGAAAATAACCGGGGATCTCTTAGTATCCTTAATATATGCCGGGGATCTCTTGGTATCCCGAGGATATCTTGGTATCCTGAATGTATGTAGGGATCTCTTGGTATCCCGAGGATTTTTCGATATCCTCAATATATGATACGGATCTCTTGGTATCCCGCGGATCTCTTGGTATCCTCAATATATACTAGGGATCTCTTGGTATCCCGAGAATCACTTGGTATCCTTAATATACGTGCTGGGGATCTCTCGCTATCCCGCACTTCAGCTCAATTCATAAATGCGCACAGGAGATCTCCCAAGATGTCGTCCCGTAGCCCCAAAGAAAAACACACAACAATGGCACAAGGAATATTCAAACTATCTCAACTCCATAACAACGTAGCACAGACAATTCTAACCTAGCATACTTCAGGTAATACAAATAAGACAGTTAAAACAAATAAAGCAATTAAGTCAATTAGCCATGTTTCTCTAACTAACCGCATGTTTAAAAGTGCAAGTAGAATAAATAAAAAGGGAAAGCACAATTAAAGTTACTTAATAAAAATAGAATTTTTCATAATTATCAGAAGTACGCACTCGTCAACGCACATATAAGGCATTTCAATTATCACAATACCAATTCTAAGGGAAAATTCCCCCCCCCCCCCCACAAGGTTAGGCAAGACAATTACCTCGAACCGGCTCAATAATCGATTCAAAATCATGCTCTTGCCACGAGTACTCGACTCCAAATAGCCCAAATTTATTCAATTCATTTGCATAATATAAATAACACTTCAAGTAACTGATTCTACAAAGAAATTGTGATGACCCAAATGGTCATCACATTAATTCTCCTTTTCTTTGTGCTTCCGAGGCCTTAAAAACCTCTTATTTGATTGCCTCAATTTGTGTGCACATTTCGGACGCAAAATGGGTAACTTTTTATGTGGAAATATATGAATTTTGTGTTAAAAACTAATTTTGATAATAATATTGATATAGTTGACTTTGGTCAACATTTTGGGTAAACGGACTCGGACCCATGATGTGTGCTCCCTAAGGGTCCGTAGAAAATATGGAACACGGGCGTATTCCTAGAATCGAAATCCGAGTTCCCAGGCTCGAGTACGGAATTTTTAAAAGAAATTGTTTATCTGAATTTTATATGAGAAATTGAAATGAAAAAGAGTTAGAAAGTGATGGTATCGGGCTCGTATATTGGTTCTGATGTCCGGTACAAGTCTTAAATGAGTACAAAGTGCTATCTGTAAATTTTGGTTGAAAACGGACGTCATTTGACGTGTTTCGAACTTGAAAATGAGAAATAAGAGTTTTATGGAAAATTGGTAGAAATCATGTGTTTTGAGGTTTGATTCTATGTAAATGATACTATTTTGGCGATTTGATCGCACGAGTAAGTCTGTAGGATGTTTTTGGGGTTGTGTGCATGTTTGGGTTAGAGCCACGAGGGCTCGGGTGACTTTTGGATAGGCCGCGAGTTCATTTTTGGCATGTTTGAAAGCTGTTGGTATGCCTGACCTACAATGTTCGCAAATGCGAAGTCCCCCTTTATAGCCTAGAGTTCGCTTTTGCGAACAAATATTCCCATTTGCGAAACTCCCCTTTGTAGCCTAGAGTTCGCAAATGTGAACTCTGCAAAACCCTTCATAGTTTGCAATTGCGAACTAAAATCTCGTATTTCCCAAGCCTGCTGAGTTTGCAATTGCGAACAAATCTTCACAATTGCGATACATGCACATGTGCATCTCTATACTTAGACGATTTTTAAATCACATTCTTCATATTTTCAAAACCCAGACTTCCATTGGCGATTTTCTCTCAACTATTTCTTCCAATTGTATGTCAACTTTTACTCAATTTCTTCAATCTGTAACATCTTTTATCATGATTTCATCTTCGAATCAAAGCTTTCAATGAGTAAAAATGGGGATTTGGGATAGAACCTAGGTTTTCTTAAATTTGGGGATTTGGACCTCAATTTGGGGTCGGATTTAAAACAAATCATAAATATGAACTCGTGGGGGAATAGGTAACCCAATTTTGGTTCGAACCTCAGGTTTTGACCACGTGGGCCCGGGGACATTTTGGGAATTTTTGGTAAAACTTTAGGAAATTCATTTTTATGCATTCAAATTGATTAACTAGCATTTGTTGATACATTTGAGTAACTTGTGACTAGATTCGAGCGGTGTTGTTGCAAATTCGAGGGGTAAAGCTATCCTAGAGGCGTGAGTTGAGTTTGGAGCTTTCGAGGTAAGTGTTCGTTCTAGCTTTGGCTTGAGGGAATATGATTAGGATATTACTTGCTACCTGCTAAGTGTGAAGAGGTGTATAGGCATGGTGACGGTTTCCTATGCACCCGAGTCTAGCATGACTGTGGGTGTTAATTGCCTTTATTTCGAATAATATAATACGGTTTCTTGTTGGAATTGTTTTAGTTCACATGATATGAACGGTTGAGGATAAATAGTGATTTGTAAAATTATGGAGCATTGGCTCGACTTAGAACTTGTTGGCGGCTAAGTGTTTACAAGCGAGAGTATTGTGATCATTCCCTTGCTGGGATTTATGTATTACTTGGATTCTCCCTTGCCGGGATATATGAGCAGTTAGTTGTACCCTTGCCGAGACTCATCTGTTGTTGCGTCCCCCTTGCTGGGGTTTTTATTACGGTTTCGTTTATACCTTCTCCCTATTATTTGTACTATTGTTTGGGTGAGGATAAGCGATAATGCATGATGGGTGATGCCGTGTAGCTATTTATTTACTTATTATTATTTCTTGGGTGAAGTTGGGTGATAAAGCATGATGGGTGATGCTGTGTAACCATTGATTTACTTATTATTATTGCTTGGGTGAGGGTGAGCGATAAAGCAGGATGGGTGATGTCGTGTAACCATTGATTTACTTATTATTATTGCTTGGGTGAGGCTGAGCGATAAAGCACGATGGGTGATGCCGTGTAACCATTGATTTACTCCATATTATGGACTGGGTGAGAAAGAGTGATACAGCACGATGGGTGATGCCGTGTAATCGTTGATTTACTTTATACTATTGATTGGGTGAGGAAGAGTGATAGAGTATGATAGTGATACCGTACACTTTAATTGGCTATCTTGGTGAGGACGAGAGTAAACGCACGATCGGCGGTGCCGTGCAACTGTCTGTTATTCTGCTTCTATGGATTTTTGCTGTTGTACAGTTTTATTCTTTTCGAACTGTTGACTTTATATATGAACTGCTTCCCCCCCCCCCCCCCCACAGCATGCTCCCTTCCCTCTTAATTGTTTAAATTCATGTACCCTCTTCTTTTGCCCTTGTATGTTGAAATTCATAGGTTTATATGGTAGTCTTGTCTAGCCTCGTCACTACTTCGCCGGGGTTAGGACAGGCACTTACAGCACATGGGGTAGGTTGTGCTGATTCTACACACTGCGCTCTTTTTGCACAGATACAAGATTCGGTCAGCAGTAGCAGCAGCGGTGCAGGTGTTAGCATTCTGAGCCGGGAGACACCGAGGTAGCTTGAAGGCATCTGCAGGCCCGACGTCCTCTCTATCCTTCATTCTATTGTCCAATTGTGTTCGGAATAAACAATTATATGTATTTCTTTTCAGATTGATGTTTTTAGTACTCCTTAGTAGTACATGAGTGATGACACCAGATACTGGGTAGAGACTTGTTACAAACTTCCGCACTTTATTATTGTCTTCGTTAAAAGTCTTCCGCATACTTTTAATTATTTGTTTCAGTTATTATACTATTTATATTAAGCTTGTGAAATGTTTAAAAAGGGTTGGATGGCCTAGCTTCGATAGTAGAAACCCAAAGTTCGCATTTGCGAACAAATATTTGCATTTGCGAAACTCCCCTTTGTCGCCTAGAGTTCGCAAATGCGAACTCTGCAGAACCCTTTATACTTCACAATTGCGAACTAAAATATCGCATTTCCCAAGCCTGTTGAATTCGCAATTGCGAACAAATCTTCACAATTGCGATACCTGCACCTGTGCATCTCTGTACTTAGACGATTTTAAATCTCATTCTTCATATTTTCAAAATCCAAACTTCCATTGGCGATTTTCACTCAACTATTTCTTCCCATTGTATGTCCCCTTATCTCAATTTCTTCAGTCTTTAACATCTTTTATCATGATTTCATCTTAGAATCAAAGCTTTCAATGGGTAAAAATGGGGATTTAGGGTAGAACCTAGGTTTTCTTAAATTTGGGTGGATTTGGACCTCAATTTGGGGTCCGATTTCAAAACAAGTCATAGATATGAACTCGTGGGGGAATAGGTAACCAGATTTTGGTTCACACCTCGGGTTTTGACAACGTGGGCCCAGGGGCATTTTGGGAATTTTTTGGGTAAAACTTTGGGAAATTCATTTTTATGCATTCAAATTGATCTAAGTATCATTTGTTGATACATTTGAGTAACTTATGACTAGATTCAAGCGGTGTTGTTGCAAATTCGAGGGGTAAAGCTATCCTAGAAGAGTGAGTTGAGTTTGGAGCTTTCGAGTTAAGTATTTGTTCTAACTTTGTCTTGAGGAATATGATTAAGATATTATTTTCTACGTGCTAAGTGTGGAGTGGTGTATAGGCATGGTAACTGTTGGAAACACGTTCTCAATGCGATATACTAAACGTGTATTCTTTTGTAGGTTTTGATGAATGACAAACAAAGCACAAATTGATATATGACGGAGTTCAAGTACAAGAGCACAAATGTTGAGATTGAAGCTCAAGACGTTGTTTTTAATTGTTATTATTGAGTTATTCTTAAATGTGATCTTGATCCTATAACTTGACTCCATAACATGGCTTCTCTCATAAAACTATTTTCCAAAATCATGCATACTTATTTCTGTATCAAATGATTTCAAATGATGCATATTTACATTAGACAAAATGTTTTCTAAACATACCTCAGAAATCTGGGCTAAGAATAATCGATTATGTACTTATGATAATCGATTGTTTATAAGCCAAGACTGCATGACAATCGATTATGAACTAATGATAATCGATTGTGAATAAGACAGTTAACATCAGGTTTTTCCAAATCTGCAAGATAATCGATTGTGAACTAATGACAATCGATTATTGATGAGGTAAAGTTTTCCAATACTCAGAATAATCGATTATGAACTAATGGTAATCGATTATGTTGAGTTGATGTCTCCCAGTGATTTTAAAATTACTTAAGTAATCGATTAGCAACTAATAGTAATCGATTATGTTGAGTTAACTGGGTTTAACAATCGATTGTCTATGACCAACAATCGATTGTCAAAGTTTATACTTAGTCGCAAAATCTTTGGCTTGAAACAGTGTGATTTGAGATTTTCAGAAAATGACAAGTAATCGATTGTTGCAAGGGACAATCGATTGTTGAAGCTGACCGTTGTCAAATGATTTTCAAATACCTCAAAGTAATCGATTATTGGTTTTCTGTAATCGATGTTTTGCTCAAAATCCGGAAATAATTTTTAAAACGTTAATGAGGTAATCGATTATTGATTTGCTATAATCGATGTTTTTGATTAAAATCTGTAAATGATTTTTGGAACGTTGCTGAAGTAATCGATTATGGATTTGGTGTAATCGATTATCTGAATTTGAATTTTGCCAGTAATCGATTATGGATTGTAAGTAATCGATTATTAAGCGTAAAATCTGGGATTGATTTTTGATCTGACTGGCAGATAATCGATTGTTTGGTCTTGACAATCGATTGTCACTGAGTAAATTCAGCAATTCTTAATTGGCAATTAGACAACGGTAAAACCAAGTTTTGCACCTATAATACAGCTTCAACTCAGTGTTTTAAACACAACAACATACACTAACTGATCATTACATTGCTTTAAGCTTTCATTCAATTGTTCATCATTTTCTACTCATTTCATAAAGCTTTTGAGAGTCATATTATTGTTCAAAGTTGTTGTGATCTTGAGCGTATTATTTTACTCATATCTACTCATCAAGGAGTACCTTTGTTAAGTGAGTGTTCAAGTATTTCAAATACTTGTAAGAGAATTTTGATTCTCTTGTGTTGAGGAACTTGTGCTTCCTCTGTTGAAGTCTTTGGGATTGTATCCCCGAGCAAGTGAAGTCTTTGGGATTGTATCCCCGAGCAAGTGAAGTCTTTGGGATTGTATCCCCGAGCAAGTGAAGTCTTTGAGGTGAGGAACCTCCGAGCAAGTGAAGTCTTTGAGATTGTATCTCCGAGCAACTGTAAAGGTTTGTTAAGCACCCGTAAGCTTAACAAGTTAGTAGAAAATCTCGAGAGAGTCTCTCGGGGACTGGACTAACCACTGTTGTGGCCAACCAGGATATATCCTTGTGTAAGTTATTTTTATTGCACTTATTTACTTCCTGTAAAATTTAAATTCCGCAAGAAAACGCTAAATTTCATTAAAACGCTATTCACCCCCCTCTAGCGTTAAGCGTAGTTTCTAACAATTGGTATCAGAGCCCAACTCTCTGAAAAACTTAACAGTTTGAGAGAACCATCCATGGCTTCTACTCGTGACTTTTTTGCAGGAATAGGTGAAGGTGAATGCAACACGTCGCCTCCAAAATTGGGTGAAAACAACTACTCAGTTTGGAAAGATCGAATGAGAGTTTTTACGATAGCAAACGACCTCTATCTATGGCAAATCATCAAGCATGGAAATCAAATGACGACAAAAGTTGGGAAAGCCAAGGTAAGTGAATACAACACTAATGCGATAAATATGTTGTATAAATCCTTGAACCAGGAAATCTGGCGAAAAATCTCCCACTACAAAACTGCTAAGGAAATGTGGGATAAGCTTGAAGAAATTCATGAAAGAACATCTCAAGTGGAAAAATGCTCAAATGATGAATCAAATATCAGGTGCCTGATGGCCGACGACAAAGAAAAAGAGGTGTGCTTGAAGGGATCAAGTGTACTATGGTACCTTGATAGTGGATGCTCCAAACATATGACGGGAGATGAATCCAAATTCCTTCAACTAGAGCACAAAGAAGGAGGAAACGTCATTTTCGGCGACAACAATGAAGGAAAAATAATCGGCATCGGATCGGTTGGTAAGGACGAAAACTCCTCTATTAAACATATATTGCTTGTGAAAGGGTTGAAGCATAATCTCTTGAGCATAAGCCAATTATGTGACAAGGGAAATCTTGCTCTATTTGATTCGGATGAATGTCTTGTGTTTAGACGTAGTGACTTCAAGATCATACTTCGTGGTTTTAGAATTGATAATATATATATGGTTGATCTTTCAAACTCCTCTCCCGATTATGTTGATTGCTTAATGAGCAAAGAGGATAATACTTGGTTGTGGCATCGTAGATTAGCACACATGAACATGCATCTTTTAAATAAATTGCTTTCTCAAAACTTAGTAGTTGGTCTTCCCAATTTAAACTTTGAAAATGATTCTATGTGTGATTCTTGTCAAAAAGGGAAGCAAACCAAAGCATCTTTTAAATCCAAAAATATTGTTTCAACTTCTAGACCTTTACAATTACTTCATATGGATTTACTTGGACCTTCTCGTATTGAAAGTCTAGGTAGAAATAAATATGCTTTTGTAATTGTTGATGACTTTTCTAGATTTACATGGACGCTATTTCTTGCAAATAAAAGCGATGCTTTTCAAAATTTCAAGTATTTTCTTAAACGTGTTCAAAACGAAAAGGAATCTACCGTCACTTCAATTAGAAGTGATCATGGGGGAGAGTTTGATCACAATCTCTTTGCGGATTTTTGTGACGAACTCGGAATCGAGCATACCTTTTCCGCTCCACGTACACCACAACAAAATGGGGTGGTGGAAAGGAAAAATAGGTGTCTCGAAGAGATGGCAAGAACCATGCTCGACGAAGCTAAGATTCCCAAACACTTTTGGGCGGACGCCGTGAGTACCGCTTGCTATGTTTTAAATAGAGTAGCAATTCGGCCGATACTCTTGAAAACCCCATATGAGCTGTATAAGGGTAGAAAACCCAATATTTCCCACTTACGTGTTTTTGGTTGTAAATGTTTTGTTCATAATAACGGCAAAGACCAATTAGGTAAATTTGATGCAAAATCGGATGAAGCTATTTTCATTGGTTATTCCTCACGTAGTAAAGCATATAGGGTCTTTAACAAAAGAACCCAAATTGTGGAGGAATCCCCACATGTTGTGTTTTCCGAAGATAATGCTCGCTTGGCGAGAAAGGATTGTGGTTTTGATCTTGCAGATATCTTGAGTAATTTGAAAAACAAAATACATGAAGAACCGCCAAAGGAAAACAATGATGAAATTATAGAACAATCAACGGAAGAATCTCCACAATTGGAAAGTGAAACAAAAGAACAAAAGGAATGGAGGACGATCAAAGATCACCCTCTTGATCAAGTAATCGGCGATGTTGGAGGAAAGGTAAGTACTCGAAACTCCCTTAAAAACACCTTAGAACTTACTGCTTTTGTTTCTCAAATTGAACCCAAAACCATCTCTGAAGCAATTGGGGATGAATTTTGGACCTTGGCAATGCAAGAGGAGCTTAACCAATTCGAACGAAATGACGTTTGGGATTTGGTGCCAAGACCCGAAGATCATACCATAGTTGGTACGAAATGGGTTTTTCGCAACAAACTAGATGAAAATGGTATAATCACTAGAAACAAAGCTAGGCTTGTGGCTCAAGGCTACAATCAAGAAGAAGGTATTGATTATGAGGAGACTTATGCTCTAGTAGCTAGATTAGAAGCTATTCGCTTATTGCTTGCTTTCGCTTCCTCTATGAATTTTGTCTTATATCAAATGGATGTGAAAAGTGCGTTTTTAAATGGTTTTATTGAAGAAGAAGTTTATGTCAAACAACCCCCTGGTTTTGAAAACTTTAAATATCCCGATCATGTTTTCAAACTCAAAAAGGCTCTCTATGGTTTAAAACAAGCTCCCCGAGCTTGGTATGATAGGTTGAGTAAATTTCTTTTGAAAAATGATTTCATTAGGGGAAAAGTTGACACAACTCTCTTTGTCAAACACAAAAACAATGATATTTTATTAGTTCAAATATATGTAGATGACATTATATTTGGTGCCACTAACAATGCTTTACGCAAGGAATTTTCCAATCTATGACTAGCGAATTTGAGATGTCTATGATGGGCGAATTAACCTTCTTTTTGGGACTACAAGTAAAACAAATGAAGGAAGGTACATTCATTTGCCAAGCCAAATATTGCAAAGAATTGCTTAAACGCTTTGATATGAACAATGCAAAAGAAATGGCAACTCCCATGAGCACATCCGATCATCTACACACAGATGAAAAAGGTAAGGAAGTCGACACCAAAAAGTATCGAGGTATGATTGGCTCTCTACTTTATCTTACTGCTAGTCGTCCGGACATCATGTTTAGCGTGTGCTTATGCGCTCGTTATCAATCATGTCCGAAGGAGTCTCACCTTTCGGCGGTAAAACGAATTTTACGGTATCTTGTTGGTACCTCAAATGTGGGTCTATGGTACCCCAAAGGCTCTTCATGCCAACTCATTGGCTATTCCGATTCTGATTTTGCTGGATGCAAATTGGACCGCAAGAGCACTAGTGGCACTTGCCATTTGCTCGGTAGCTCTCTCGTTTCTTGGTTTAGCAAGAAACAAGTAAGTGTTGCGTTGTCCACAACCGAGGCTGAATATGTAGCCGCGGGGAGTTGTTGAGCTCAAATCCTATGGATGAAACAACAACTCTTGGACTATGGCCTAAGACTTGATCACATTCCTCTTAGATGTGATAACACTAGTGCCATATGCTTGACGAAGAACCCCGTTCTTCATTCGCGAACAAAACACATTGAAGTTAGACATCATTTTATTAGAGATCACGTTCTCAAAGGCGATGTCGAAATTGAATTTGTTGAAACTAAAAGCCAATTGGCAGACATCTTTACAAAGCCTTTGGATAAAGAGTCCTTCTTCCGAATTCGCAATGAACTCGGGATCCTTGACTCCACATTGATCTAAGTCATGCATTGCATTTCTTCTCCTACACATTTCTAACTTGAGCGTCGGAGGCGTCTAACTTCTTTTTGCAGGTATCGCCCTACAGAAAAAGAAAATTTTATTTGGGCAAACCGCAAATCATCGGACATATAATCGATTATCCCGTATCAATAATCGAATGTCACCTTTCTAATTTCCAATAAATAAACTTTGTTTTATTTCGTCTTTGTGCATCCTTCCTTATTTTTTTGCTAATGGCAAAAGGGGGAAGATAATGGAATAACGGGTATGCACCACCTCTAAATTGCTTAATTGCTTATAAGCTTAAATTGAGGGGGGATTCTTAAATTGAGGGGGAACAAGAACAAATATGCATACTTGTTACTTGTCTTGAATCGTCAATATTATTTGTCAAAATTGCATATCCCGCTTAATGTTTGTCATTATCAAAAAGGGGGAAATTGTTGGAAACACGTTCTCAATGCGATATACTAAACGTGTATTCTTTTGTAGGTTTTGATGAATGACAAACAAAGCACAAATTGATATATGACGGAGTTCAAGTACAAGAGCACAAATGTTGAGATTGAAGCTCAAGACGTTGTTTTTAATTGTTATTATTGAGTTATTCTTAAATGTGATCTTGATCCTATAACTTGACTCCATAACATGGCTTCTCTCATAAAACTATTTTCCAAAATCATGCATACTTATTTCTGTATCAAATGATTTCAAATGATGCATATTTACATTAGACAAAATGTTTTCTAAACATACCTCAGAAATCTGGGCTAAGAATAATCGATTATGTACTTATGATAATCGATTGTTTATAAGCCAAGACTGCATGACAATCGATTATGAACTAATGATAATCGATTGTGAATAAGACAGTTAACATCAGGTTTTTCCAAATCTGCAAGATAATCGATTGTGAACTAATGACAATCGATTATTGATGAGGTAAAGTTTTCCAATACTCAGAATAATCGATTATGAACTAATGGTAATCGATTATGTTGAGTTGATGTCTCCCAGTGATTTTAAAATTACTTAAGTAATCGATTAGCAACTAATAGTAATCGATTATGTTGAGTTAACTGGGTTTAACAATCGATTGTCTATGACCAACAATCGATTGTCAAAGTTTATACTTAGTCGCAAAATCTTTGGCTTGAAACAGTGTGATTTGAGATTTTCAGAAAATGACAAGTAATCGATTGTTGCAAGGGACAATCGATTGTTGAAGCTGGCCGTTGTCAAATGATTTTCAAATACCTCAAAGTAATCGATTATTGGTTTTCTGTAATCGATGTTTTGCTCAAAATCCGGAAATAATTTTTAAAACGTTAATGAGGTAATCGATTATTGATTTGCTATAATCGATGTTTTTGATTAAAATCTGTAAATGATTTTTGGAACGTTGCTGAAGTAATCGATTATGGATTTGGTGTAATCGATTATCTGAATTTGAATTTTGCCAGTAATCGATTATGGATTGTAAGTAATCGATTATTAAGCGTAAAATCTGGGATTGATTTTTGATCTGACTGGCAGATAATCGATTGTTTGGTCTTGACAATCGATTGTCACTGAGTAAATTCAGCAATTCTTAATTGGCAATTAGACAACGGTAAAACCAAGTTTTGCACCTATAATACAGCTTCAACTCAGTGTTTTAAACACAACAACATACACTAACTGATCATTACATTGCTTTAAGCTTTCATTCAATTGTTCATCATTTTCTACTCATTTCATAAAGCTTTTGAGAGCCATATTATTGTTCAAAGTTGTTGTGATCTTGAGCGTATTATTTTACTCATATCTACTCATCAAGGAGTACCTTTGTTAAGTGAGTGTTCAAGTATTTCAAATACTTGTAAGAGAATTTTGATTCTCTTGTGTTGAGGAACTTGTGCTTCCTCTGTTGAAGTCTTTGGGATTGTATCCCCGAGCAAGTGAAGTCTTTGGGATTGTATCCCCGAGCAAGTGAAGTCTTTGGGATTGTATCCCCGAGCAAGTGAAGTCTTTGAGGTGAGGAACCTCCGAGCAAGTGAAGTCTTTGAGATTGTATCTCCGAGCAACTGTAAAGGTTTGTTAAGCACCCGTAAGCTTAACAAGTTAGTAGAAAATCTCGAGAGAGTCTCTCGGGGACTGGACTAACCACTGTTGTGGCCAACCAGGATATATCCTTGTGTAAGTTATTTTTATTGCACTTATTTACTTCCTGTAAAATTTAAATTCCGCAAGAAAACGCTAAATTTCATTAAAACGCTATTCACCCCCCCCCCCTCTAGCGTTAAGCGTAGTTTCTAACAACGGTTTCCTATGCACCCGAGTCTAGCATGACCGTGGGTGTTAATTGCCTTTATTTTGAATAATATGATACGGTTTCTTCCTGGAATTGTCTTAGTTCACATGATATGAACGGTTGAGGATAAATAGTGATTTGTAAAATTATGGAGCATTGGCTCGACTTAGAACTTGTTGGCGGCTAAGTGTTTACAAGCGAGAGTGTTGTGATCATTCCCTTGCTGGGATTTATGTATTACTTGGATTCTCCCTTGCCGGGATATATGAGCAGTTAGTTGTACCCTTGCCGAGACTCATCTGTTGTTGCGTCCCCCTTGCTGGGGTTTTTATTACGGTTTCGTTTATCCCTTCGCCCTATTATTTGTGACTATTGTTTGGGTGAGGATGAGCGATAACGCACGATGGGTGATGCCGTGTAACCATTGATTTACTTATTATTATTGTTTGGGTGAGGCTGAGCGATAAAGTACGATAGGTGATGTTGTCTAACCATTGATTTACTTATTATTTTTGCTTGGGTGAGGCTGAGTGATAAAGCACGATGGGAGATACCGTGTAACCACTGATTTACTCCATATTATGGACTGGGTGAGAAAGAGTGATACATCATGATAGGTGATGACGTGTAACCGTGGATTTAGTTTATGCTTGGGTGGGGAAGAGTGATAAAGTACGATTGTGATCCCGTACACTGTAATTGATTATCTTGGTGAGGACGAGAGTAAAAGCACGATGGGGAGTGCCATGCAACTGTTGGTTATTCTGCCTCTATGGATTGTTGTTGTTGTACAGTTTTATTCTTTTCTAACTGTTGACTTTATATCTGAACTGCTTCCCCCTCCCCCCCCCCCCACAGCATGCTCCCCTCCCTCTTAATTGTTTAAATTCCTGTATCCTCTTCTATTGCCCATATATGTTGAAATGCATAGGTTTAAATGGTAGTCATGTCTAGCCTCGTCACTACTTCGTTGGGGTTAGGCCAGGCACTTACATGCACATGGGGTCGGTTGTGCTGATTCTACACTCTGCGCTCATTTTGCATAGATACAAGATTCGGTTAGTAGTAGCAGCAGCGGTGCAGGTGTTAGCATTCTGAGCCGGGAGAGACCGAGGTATCTTGCAGGCATCCGCAGGCCCGGCGTCCTCTCTATCCTTACTTCATTCTATTGTCCCATTGTGTTCGGAACAACCAATTATATGTATTTCTTTTCAGACTGATGTTTTTAGTACTCCTTAATAGTTCGTGAGTGATGACACCAGATACTGGGTAGATACTAGTTACAAACATCCGCACTTTATTATTGTCTTCGTTAAAAGTCTTCCGCATATTTTTAATTATTTGTTTCAGTTATTATACTATTTAGATTAAGCTTGTGAAATGTTTAAAAAGGTTTGGCTGGCCTAGCTCCGATAGTAAAAACTTTAAGCTAATACGCAAAATTAGGTAAAATGACCAAAACGATCCTCGGGCCCACATCTCAAAAATTTACCTTTTCAGAATCTTCACGCTCTCACGAGTTCATGCATACCAAAATTATCCAAATCCAAGGTCAATTTCCCAACCAAAGTCAAATATTAGGTCTAAGAACTTTCTTCCAACTTTTCCTCAATTTTCGTCTCAAATCCAAAATTACACAATAAAAATAACTATAGATTGATGGAATATAGTTAGAAAGGGTTAAAGAATCATTACCCAATGGTCTACTCTTTAGTTTCCTCTCAAAATCGCTCTCTCCCAAGCTCCAAATCAAACTTCCAACTTTTGAAACTAAACCCCCAAATTTTCAAATTTCTACCCAGCTATTTCTGTATCTGCGATCCCACATTTGTGTAACAATGGTCACACCTGCGACTTTCCACTTAAAGCTCAATTTTCGCATCTGAGGCTACGCAAATGCGGGGCTGCTTCTGCGGTGAAGACCCCGCTTCTGCGGTCCCTGCTATCTTTCCTCCTTTTCTGCTTTTGCGACCACTGGGCCACTTCTGCGGTGCCGCACCTACGGGACCCAAGGTGCGGTTATGATTGAATCAACAGCTGAAGTTGCAACCTCCAACTCCAAAATCTATCCGACAACCATCCAAAATCACCCCGAGGCCCCCGAGGCCTCTACCAAACCTATCAACATATCCTATAACTTCATTCAAACTTGTTCCAACCAATGGAACGCTCAAAAAAACATCAAAATACCTATTTTCTATCGGATTCAAGCCTAAGAAATTAAAAAATAAATGTGCTTTCAATCAAAAAGTTTATCAAACCTCGTCTGAATGACCTGAAATTTTACACACACGTCACATTAAACACTACGAGTTGCTCCAACTTTCGAAATTCTAGTCCGGCCCTCGGATCAAAATCTCACTATCGAACCAGAAACTTCAAATTTTCAACTTTTGGTATTTCAAGCCTAAATTAGCTACGGACCTCCAAAACATAATCAGAACATGACCTTAAGCCTGAATTCACCCAATGGAGCTAACATAACCATGAGACTTCTATTCCGATCCGTGTTCATGCTGTTCCGACTACGGTCAAATTCTAACACTTAAGCTCTCATTTAGGGACTAAGTGTCCCAAAACTCTCCGAAACTTAAAATCAAACATCCCGGCAAATCAAAATAGCAGAAATAAACTCCGGGAAAGCAGTTAATAAGGGATCGGGGCATTAATTCTTAAGATGGCTGATCGGATCGTCACAAATGGTCGAGATATAAAGATTAGTATTATATAATCAGTTCAGTTTCAGCTTACAGTTATTTTGTTACCTTACATACTCGGTACATTATTTTATACTAACGTCCCTTTTGTTGGGTACGCTGCATTTTATGCTTGCATGTCCTGATAGATAGCTGGATAGACCTTTCCACTAAACAAGAGTCAAACGTCAGCTTGGTTGGTAAGCTTCACTACCTCAGAGTTACCAGGTCTAGACCTTGGAGTCCATTTTATATATATATAGGTTTGATGGATAGATCGAGGCCCTGTCCCGACCATGATATAGTTCAGTTATCTCTAGAGGCTTGTAGACGAATCCTATATATTCTGTATGTTAGTATTGTGCCTTGCTAGCCTGTTGTTGACGACCACAACACACCTCTATAGGAGATATGATACGTTCGTATGCTATAGTAATTACCCAACTATGAGTCCGGATCGAATCCACTGGGAGTTATGAGGGGTGTTAGGAGTATATATTTTATGTACGCAAACAGATTATCTAGATTGCACTTCTGCAATAGATTTTTATTTTCTACTTCTATTGTTACTAAAATGAATGCAAGCAAAAGAGAATATACTATAAATAAATTTCTTTGAGGTTTTTCCAAATGGATTAAAAGACTAAGGTTATGACTATATCTTAGGTGTTTGCCTAATGGGATAAAGACATTTGTACTTATTTTATTTATTGGGATCTATTATACCTCTCAACTCTACGTTACCCACTTATTACATCTCGCACAGGGAGTGATTTTTCTAATTTGGCTTTCTCGAGTCCAAGTGGATATCAAACAAAATGTAGTTGATATTAGCTCAAGTTGGGTTCTTACTATCTCTAGTTTGAACCCTTTAATTAGGCTAATCAGTCTCTCAATTAAGCCCATTCCCCATTAATTTTAAAATTGAAGCATGAACTAAGCTGAATAATCATCATCTAATCATAAACAAGCATAAAACTTACCTATAAGGTATATACACTATGTTTGGGTCACAAACCTAGTAAAAATCTTGCTACTCATAATGGTTATTGAAGAAAACAAAGAAGAAAACCTAATAAAACTCATAATGGAAGATTAAAATGATGAAATATAATGTTAAAATGCTCAAATAAGCTAAAACTTCCTAAAATAGCAAAGAGAATGGCAACAACAACTTCAAATGGTCAAACTTGACCTAATTTTGTAAAACTCATCTATTTATATAGGGATGAAAATCTCGAACAAAAATTTCCCTCGGGAGGTTCTGCGGCCGCACAATTCCATGTGCGGTCCACAGATTTCTTCAGCTGGTAGAAAATGGAGTTCTACGGCCGCACATTTCTAAACTGCGGCTGCGAGGCAATCTTCTGCAGCCACACAATTCTTGCGTGGTCTGCAATTCACAAAGGCTCCTGCATTTGGTCTTTTTGCTTACTTTTTGATCTTTGACTCTTTGCCCAGCTCTACTACCGGGTAATTCATTTGCGGTCCACATATTGCTAAAAGTTCTACTTGATGTTCCTTCTTGGTTTGTGGCCGCAAACGAAATTCTGTTGTCTGAAATTTTTTCTAGGGCTGCATAATTCCTTATGCGGACCACACCTTTGTGCTTATGGGCCCTTTATTGCCTTGTACTTCGAAACACTCCTTTTTTAGTTTAATTTCATCTTGGAAGACCAAACTTCCAGCATTCCTACAATTTGCACAATTTCATTAGTTTCGGGAATACAATTCAATACTATTAGGCTAAAACAAAAGCTAAATATTTAAGCAGTCAAAATTCCTACTTATCACATATGTACATGTTTAGTTTGGTATTACTGGTTGTAGAAGTTCATAGCATCCTCGTCGGTTTACGCAGTTATGTATATGAGCTTTTGGATATGTTTACCCCTCATATGAGAGAGACATTATTTTCAAATGATTCAGAATATGTCCTCATCGACCTAAGTTAAGGGTTACCCCTCCAGAGTTTACAGTTACAGAGTGGTATGCTCGGGCCGAGTATGGTATTAGGTGTCGGCCATGCTTCTTCAAGTTTGGGGCGTGACAAACTTGGTATCAAAGAAATTCTATGCTCGGGAGTCTATAAGTCGTATCTAGTAGAGCCTTGTTTATAGATTTGTTGTTCACCACATTATATAAACAGGAAGCTACAATGCATTTAGGGGTTTGTTACCCTTCTTTCAAATCCAAATCGTGTTATAGAGCTGAGTCATAAGAGTTCGAGCCAAAACTTATGTTTGCTAATGATATAGAGATGCTTTCAATTATAAAAATTACAGCTAACCAGAGGGATAATACAACAGTAGGTAAGGGCATTAGTAGAGAGAGAATTCTTGATGATGTGGCCCTGTTTGAGGCCCTATTAGATCGTGCATACCAAATGGTGCACTCTAGAATAGTACAATCAGGTATGAATACTAGGAAATTTAGAAAATATCAGAAGATATGTAGCGGAATCCTAGAAGCAATAAACATTAACCTTAGTATGACTCCCGCCCCTAGTAAAAAGAAAATATTAGGCACCTTGAAGAGCCAGTGAGATGGAGCATAGGGGACAAAAAAGTGAAAGGATATTTTGTTGAAGTTTTCAGAATAAGGCAATAGACAGAGATATAAAGAACAAGAAGAGAGTAAATGAAGCATTACTAGTAAGATATGGTAAATGGGTGATAATGGTAAATCATAATATGACAGGATGATCTATAGTCAAGTAAATGGAAAGACAGGAGGTGACAAGACTTGAGACTATAAAGTGTATATTCCATAAAACAATATCCTTATTTTGAGAAATGAGTTGGTGACTCCAACATGATTACTAGAAGGCTAAGTTAGACCACCCGAGTAATAGAAATTAGTATGGCCTAGTAAACAAGAAAAAAATCGAACATGATTTACGGACCGATAGATTTGATAATAGTCGGCATCGTAAGATTTTAGAGATGGCGTTTCGGCAATGATAGAATGGACAACGGAAGAATAACATTTTAAAGGTCATTCAGGAAGATGCTTCCCAAAAGCAAGTACTATGAGCATAGCTAAGCTTAAAGAACCAAGTGTGCCAGTTACACTAGGTGTCACTCTCGCGCGTAAGAAATTCAGTTATACCTGATTGAGAAGGGTTGCCGCAAGGCGAGTAAGTGTCTGTAAAGATATGAAAAGACACCGAAGATAAAGAGATAAAATATTTAAAGGTAAATCTTTATAGCATTAAATGTTGGTACTCCCCTAAAGGGCGGAAGATAGGGTGATATGGTATTACATCGAAGTTAAGAGGTTGAGGTAACTATGGAATAGTAAGGGAATACTTTGGTAAAAAGGCGAAAGGAATGAGATTGCATGTATTCAGATCCTACTGATATGTTATGACCCCAAAATATTATGCAAGCACAATGCCGAGGAGAGACAGTAAGGGTTCCCGACCAGGATATTACTGATAAATAAGTGTGAATGGACGGTTGATAAATTAATAGCCAGTGCGAAATGTAAGCTAAGACAAAAGACATAACCCAAGAGAGGTTACGCAGAATATTGATATGAGCATGGACTGACGAGTAATTAGTAGTTGATTCAGGAAGAGCCTAGTTATGTCTAGACAAGAGGTCTCAGATAAATCAACAGATCATGCAAGATAAACGTAGTGAAACCCAGCGCAAGAAATTCAATCTCACAGATATGACATCTTAATCCTTGAAAAATATTCAGATAGGAGTTGGGGTAGTTAAAGGTAATGTATAAGTATTACAAAAATAAAATAGAGTTCCACTGGGGAGATAGTCAAAATTTTAGTTCTGAAGTAACCCTACGAGCACATGGGCGTGGAGGTAAGTAACTAAGGATAATTATAGGTGAGTAAGAACATAAAAATTTCTGTTGGGTATACGATATAATAAGGTCGCAGCTTTATAAGATTCGGAGGGTCTTCCCTACATACTACAACAAAAGACTAGATAAGGAAATAAGGAAGAAGGCTTCAACATAAGCATAGTGACCTAAAGAAGAAATGATCTTCGAATAATAGTCTCACTACAACATTGTATTCACTCCATAATGAAGTGGCACCTATCGTGACCAATAAATGGGAAGTAAAATCGAATGTAACATTTGAGGTCATATGAGTTGCATGATATTCCAATTTATGTGGGTACTAAGATAAGCTAGGCATTCATGTAACAAGTGGCAGAACGACAATGAAAAGTAATTGTTTACGTTAAAAGACAACTGAGAAGGTACGAAAGGAATTATTACATCTATGACCCAGAGTTAGTTACATTATGACCACACTTAATATTTCAAAGTATTATTCATGCAGCATATATGTTGACATTCTTACAATTATAGGAGACTCTAGTATAAGTTAAAAGAAAGAATTGAGTCCATGTCACAGACAAAGGCTTGAATTGGTAGAAGATTATATCATGGATGTTCCATAGCGTCCATGAAAGGCTAAAGTAATAACTAATACCCTGAGCAGCATATACGAAGATATCATAAGCCTATATAAAGGCTAAGAGAGAAGCTTAAGCCTATATAAAGGCTAAGAGAGAAGCTTAAGCCTATATAAAGGCTGAGAGAGAAGAGGAAACTAAAGAGTTACATCAGCTAAGTAAATCAGGAGTATAATTATTAGACCTAGATAATCATATAAATCATGATTAAGAACATTGCATAATCACTCTTAATATCAAAGATACAAGAGAGATATTACAACAACAATATTCTATAGCATCTATATGATAAATCCAGTTAGAAGAGTACCAACCTCATAAGATATTAGTATGAGGCTCCCATCGGATTATGTATGCACCGAAGGTACAAGTATTATAGTACATCTTCAAGTTATGGATGTGAATCCTACCTATGTGGAAGGTAGTTATAATAGAGATAGATATACGATGCAAGATTTAATGGCAAGTAAGGTAAAAGTGAAGAAGGTACGAGATACTCAAGTGCAGAAGGTCGTGAATAGTCTATACTTTAGGTAGAGTGCTAGAAGCGTTATGATTCAGTATCCAGTTGCATATCTTCCACTCTATGGTTTCTAGGTGCCGAGAGGTCTAGTTAAAAGAGTAAAGAAGAGTTAGAGATAACGTGATGTCTCGCTTGAGGTTCCATAATAATATAAGGAAATATATGGTACTAGCAAGTTTAAGGAAAGTTGCGAGTACAATAAATAGATACGTGTAGGTCGTAAGCTAAATTATGGTAGAGAAACAAGGTCTTAGGTAGACATGAATAAGGATAAGAAAAGGTGAGTGAGAAGGTGACGAGAATAGGTAAGGCCTCAAGATTAAGCCCATCAAAACAAGAGAGTTGATGGTTCCCATAAGTTATAGAAAGATATGTATAACCTGAATGAACTCAGAGGTGTTTAAGACTAGGAGCATTTAGAAGATATAGAATGTCGCCCTGGTACTAAATAAGGGGGTAATTGATAAGTGGATGATAGTTAGGACTTTGATTGAGTATTTATTCAAAGAGAAGGGATTTCATGAATTGCATGGGATTAGAATACCCTCTTAAGATGAATCATGTTGGGATGTTATGAAATACGATTATTACAACAATAACAGGAACAACCATCCAGTATAATCCCACAAGTGGGGTATAAGAAGGGTAGAATGTACGCAGCCCTACCCCTACCCTGGAAGGGAAGAGAGACTGTTTCTGAAAGACCTTCAGCTAAAGAAGGTGAGAGAAGCACTGATAGTAAGTAATAACAAGACAAATAATTAGAAAACTAAATTGAAGATACCAGCAGAGAATATAAAGGGGTACCGACAACAAGTAATAGCAAGATATAATATTTAGAAAACTAATTCCAAGGCAGCAAACGAGAATGTGAATGAAGTACTCTGAGGTGTTTAATACTAGGAGGATTTTGAAGAGATAGAATGATGCCCTGGTAATAAATAAGGGTGTAATTATGACAAATGATAAGTGGATGACAGTCAGGCCTTCGATTGAGTATTGATTCAAAGAGAAGGGATTTCATGAATTTCATGGGATTAGAATACCCTTTTAAGATGAATTATGTTGGGATGCTATGAAATACGATTATTACAACAACAAGGCCGACCTCTCATATCTTCTAATTGAGGCATATGCGCTTCTCCTCTTAACATGCACGAACCATCTCAACCTTGCCTCACGCATCTTTGCCTCCACAGGGGCCACTTCCACCTTGTCCCGAATAACTTCATTCTTAATTCTATCTAACCTAGTATACCCACACATCCATCTCAACATCTTCATGTTCGATGCTTTCATCTGTTGGACATGGGAGTTTTTGACTGGCCAAAACTCTGCCCATACAACATAGTCGGTTATTGAAGTATAGTATTATCCATAGGTGAATTAGGCAAATAACTCTAGAAGTTCCCCGATGAGATGTGAGCCATAATGATCATGTATTACGTAAGAGGTTTCAAGTTATCAGTGGTAGATTACAGATCAACATGAAGGTTAATCAATAATAGTTGGATAAAAGTTACAAAGTATGCGATGAGATTAGGTTGTCATTCTTAAGATGAACAGTAAGGAAGCATTAATAGACTTAGATTTATACATATAGGATAAGCAACGAGAGAGTAACCGAGGATTGGGTAGAAAACCTCGACAATAACAAATTGAAGTATGTGTTGTGGTATATTACGACCTACCTAGATGCAGTAAATCCATAAGGATAGATAACCGAGGCTATAAAACAAAATATAACAATAGTCATAAGTTCGACAAAGCACCAAGGAAAGGACTTCAGTACACTTATGATGCCTAGAGGGACAAGTTGCAGTAAAAATTCACAATAAAGCCTAGAGATTGGCTAAAAAATAGGAGTAAATAGGAGAGAAGAGTTGCATAGGTGTCCATACAAGGACAAAGTCATACAAGCTGCATGAGAGAATGTATCAACAATTACGAGATTGGAAGAATTCCGACCACATGTCGTGGTGTGAGAAAGAGACCTAAAGTGGGAATGACCAAGCATTTTCACTTATTCATAGAACAGTTGCCTAAAGGGCAAGGACAATATTAAGGTATTAATAAAAGCTATAAATTATGCGACTGATAAGCGCATCAATAAACATTCGAGAACAAATGTTCTAGGGGGGATGATGTTACACCCCATGTTTTCGTATGTGAGATTACATCCTAAGTCCATTAATGTAAGCTTAGAAATGAGATCATCTTTGAAAGTACATGAAGTAAGTTAATCATGTTAACATGGAGGTTAAAAAAATTTATGATCATGAATAATAAGTACCAAGAGGGTTAGAATGTTTCGAATCTAAACAAATTGAAGAAAATAAGTTTCATTGAAAGTCGGCAACTTGGGAATAATATAATTATGTGTTATGTTTTGAAGTCGAGTTATGGAATAAAAGTTGGTAAAGGTCATCACAAGTTACATTTATAAATATGCTGAAAATTAGGTCAAATGTATCTGAGCTTTTACCCCATTATACTATATTTATTGGATGATCCACATATCAATTTGAAGATTTATGAGTCTAGGTTACAACTCATTAGATAGTTTGTCGATACGACATCGAAATAAAGAGATATTCATGTTTTTGCAAGACTGCACAGGAAGCCTCTATGGTACCCACTTGGTTGGTGGCCGATCTTCACTCGTTTTTATCTCATTTTTGGGATAAGCTTTGCTAAATTTTTACCTCCTTACATACTCACACTCTCCAAACCCTCCGAACTAGTTTCTCCGAGGCTCCAAACAAATTTTAAAAAATACACCATAATCCAACATCAAAGTTAGCCAAAGGTGAAGAATAACCCCTCTATGATGTTGTGATGTGAATAAGGATGATGGTGAGATAAGTTAAGTTTAGGGTTAGAATATTATCTACTGCCTATGGTATGTTTAACATTCTTTTGATAGTTTTTAAGTTCAATTACATGTTGGTTGTGGTTCTGGAGTGAAAGATTACAATATAGCACTTGAAAGAGGAAGAGATGTTGTTATCTTTTATTGGGTTGCTTAAAGGCTATATATATGTTGTTATGGCTAAAAATTGGAGGAAATAACTTGATTATGATATGTTTTTGTTTTTAGGCATATCAATATGTTTTTATCGAGTGATGTGATGAAAGAAACATATGAAACTTGACATTTAAAGTGATGATTCGCTTAAGTTGCTTCGATGGTGTTGTATTGCCATTGAGGGCTGCAGTAAGCGAAATATAACTTGGATTTAGACTTGAAGCTACTATAGGAGGTAAGTACATTGTGTTCTTACATTTGCTTAATGTTATCTTGATATTTATTAAGTTAATTGGATGGACTAGACATGAACTAGTGAACAAAGTTACTAATTAATGATACTTGGAGTTGTGGATTGTTTTCTTTATTATGAATATATGGTATAAGACTGAAATTATTAATGAATGACTTTATTATCATATTAATAATATTGTTAAGTTAAAGTGAAAAGTTTATAAGGGGTTGATGGGTTTGCAATGACTTTACCTTATGTTTTGATAATTTAACAAACGTATTGTCAAAAACCAGATATGGAACCTGACACACTTGGTACACATTACAAATGAATGAATTCCAGCTAGGACTCAAGCAAATGTGAACTGTTGCTAGCATAGAAAATAGAGAAACAAGACAAGGACATGATCCCTTGTGTTTCCCTGACAGCAGTACGAAAGTCAATTGTGCACAGCTGAAAAGTGACTGCCACAGAAACAGTGCAGCAGTTTTGCAGTCACTTGCCCTTTGACCTACCAAGTGCTTACATCATTCAAGTGATGTAATTGAAGGTGTATTAACAAGAGCATTGTCACACCTCCTTTTTAGGCACCCCGCGAGGGGGTAGAGGAGTTCTTCCAATTAAAGGACAATCGAAACGAGATTTTGTTTATTTAATTCAGAGTCGCCACTTGGGAGATTTATGGTGTCCCAAGTCATTGATTGAATCCCGAATTGATGAAAAGATTGAATCTATTTAACAGTCCGCAAATGAGAAACCCATATAAGGAATTTTGGTAACCCGGGAGAAGGTGTTAGGCATTTCCAAGTTCCGTGGTTCTAGCACGGTCGCTCAATTGTTATATTCGGCTTTTTTTAATCTGATTTTTAAACATGTTGTAACTTATTTAAATTAAAGCGAAAAGTGAAATTTAAAGCTAAAGTTTAAAGAAAAGTCAAAAACAAAAGTGAAAACAAAAGTTAAAGCAAAAATTAAAAGTTAAAGCAAAAAGCAAAAAGTTAAAGCAAAAATTAAAGTTAAAGCAAAAGTTAAAGTTAAAGCAAATGTTAAATTTAAAGCAAAAGTTAAAGTTAAAGCAAAAATGGTAAGTTCCGTGGTTCTAGCACGGTCGTTCAACTGTTGTATTCGGCTTAAATTATCCGATTTTTACATTTATGAAATTATACGCAATTAACACTTTTACCACTTTTATTATTATTATTATTATTATTATTATTATTATTATTATTATTATTATTATTATTATTATTATTATTATTATTATTATTATTTTAACAAATAATTGAAACGTCGCGAAAACGTATTTCCAACCACGTCACAACCAGTATACACGTGGTCGTCGATATATTTCGACTCCGTTGAGATTTTGATTTGGATCACATAAATGTGCACCCGGTTTTAGGGAGATAACATTATTAAATACGCGCCTAAATAGTCTAACGCGTTATTATTTGGGAAGACCGTGAAATTTGCTAAACGACATGTCCCGCGGTCTAAGTATTTTTAATAGGACCCCACAATTTATGCATTTTGTTTGGCGAGGCTTATCTCACATATTATTTAACTAGAAAAGACAAAAATAAAACATTTTCACCCATTTTACCAAGAATTAAAACACGGTGTCAACTACTAATTGATGTACTAAATCAGATTCAACGGTTTTAAAATTTCCCATGAAGCACACGTGACACAAACATGCGTTGAACTTCAACAAATTTCAACCAACATTCACATGGTCCATTACTGCTAATCCCTTTATAATTCAAACTAACTTTTGCAATTTCCTTGATTAACAAGAAGGTGAGGCAACAAACAGGAAACCAATCGAGTGAACATGATTTCTACAATAAAATATTTAGAACTTTAACTCTCCAAGCAAACATGATAAAGAAGATAACAACATGGAACTAAGATGGAGTAACAAACATGAAACCAACTAAGTGAAAATGATTTCTATAACAAAATATTTAACAACCTAACAGATTATAGAATTTTAATAACAACAAAATAGCATCTAGAGAGATAACGACACCATAGGAAGAGAAAGATACGAAACTGACCTTCAATAGAACTTGATTTTTAAAACTCGGTCTATTTTGAAGCTTTCACATAGTAAGGTCACGATAGAACCTCGGCAAGCAAACGAACTGACTGAATCTCGCCGGAGTAACTCGAATCATGCCGACGAACTCGAAACAGAAACACTCAGACTCGATTGAACCCTGACCAAAACCAAAAGAACACCTCGAGCGGTAACACCTCCATCGAACTCAAACAGCTAAAACGGATCTATGTTCGTCGTCAAACATGACGTGACGATGACCATTTTTTGGGGTGGTTTGGTGCTGCGTTTCAGCGAGGTTTTGGGTGGTTGTTGCTGCGTTTCAGCGAGGATTTGGGTGGTTGTTGCTGGCGGTTGAACGGCTGTAGTGGCTGGTTCGTTGGGGTCGTTTTGCATGGGTGGTGACGGGTTGGAGTGGTCGATGGAAGGGGTCGTTTGGTCGATGGAAATGGGTGACGAGGGGTGTGTTTGGAGGTGGTGATCTGGTCGTTTGGCGTGGCTGGAGGTTGAACGTAAAGGCCTTGTTTTTTTTCAGTAGGGTTTCCTTTTTGTTTTAAAAAATAAAGAAGATGATAGTCTACCTTTTCTCCAGCTCCTCTCCCTTCTGCAGTGTACTGTGTGTATTGTTTTCTTTTTAAAAAGATCTCCAAATCTGACCAAAATTCCTTTTCACGATGTCTTAAGGGTATTGTGTACCCCATTATCGTGTGTTGTGTGTGTCCCCCACTTATGGCTAGGTCTAAAAATTGGGCCTATAAATGAATAGTTTGAACCCAAATATTATTCTGACCGGGATCAAGAATAAGAACACGATATTATTTAATTAATCCTACGGAAGGAAAATAACTATCAAAATAAGATTAACAATTAAAACAAAGAAATTTTTGTATTTTTAAGATTAAAATAACTACAAAATATTAATAAAATTATTTTTTTCTTTTTCGTTTTTATATAAAGATAAAGTATAAAGTACTACTTTTGTACTTTTTTAAAGATTAAAATGACTATAAAACATTAATGAAACTATTTATTTTTGTATTTTTGAAATTATATAAAAATAAAAATAAGGTACTATTTTTTGTATTTTTTTCAGGTTTATGAGAAATACATAAACTAAAATTTATATATCTCTTTTTCTTTTTCTTTTTTTTTCCTTTTGCGGCGAAATAAAGTATAATAGTCAAATTAGCTAAAATAGCTATATTAGATCTAAACTAAATATTGTACGCTAAAAATAAGAAAAATCTTGTGGAGGGTGAAAAATCACATATCTACAAGCATTATAACAAAGCATCACTTAAACACTTGAGAATTCGCTTCAAGGATTCAAGTCTTCTGCAACAGTGAACTTAATTCTCAAGAGCTTGAAGAACAAAGTTAAACGCTACTACGTACCAGTTCCTAGATCCAGTATTTTGGTGCCCTTAGTTGAGTTGTAACTTTGTGATTGTTCTTATTGTAATTCCTAAGCCGCTTAGCTAGAAGCATCGCTTAGGAACCCATTTATAAAACCATAAACTTTGTGAGTTTGTGTTGTAACTAGAGTTAGTCATAAGTTAAAGTCTTTGTAACTAGTGAGTGACAAAGTGACTAGTGGTAAGCGTATCACAAGTTAATTGAGTTGAAGTATTTGTAGTAGAGTCATTACAAAGTGGGTTGTAATAGTGTGTTTATAAGTTAGTAAAGTTGAAAGCCTACAAGTGTAGGTCGTGATTTTTATCCCCTTTAATTGGGATTTTTCCGCGTAAAAATTTCGTGTCTCATTACTTAATATTTCATTAGCATTCTGAATGAAAACTTATAGAGGACCAGGTGCTCTATAATTTTGTGGACTCATATAAACTAATAATTGGTATCACAGTGGGTTCCTTCTATCAGGCTAACACCTAGGAAGGATCTGTATGGTTGCTCCACCAAATTTTGAAGAAGGTCATTCTACGTACAGACCATCCAGGTTTAATGGGCAATACTGTGGGTGGTGGAAGACAAGGATGCATGATTTTATCATGGCTGAAGATTGTGAGTTATGGGATGTCATATGCGATGGTCCTTAACAAAGGCACTTGCAGAACTTCTATTTTTAATGGCAAAAACCAGAAATGAATACACCGACGCAGACATGTCGTGGAGAAAATTTTTCGTGCTAAGAAGATTTTGGTATGTGGAATAAGACTTGATTAATACAATAGAATTTCTGCTTGTGAGACTACAAAGGAGATATGGGAAGCTCTTCAAACAGCACATAAGGGAACCACTCAAGTAAATCAATCTATAATTGATATGCTCACTATCGAGTATGAACTCTTTAGGATGAATGATGATGAATCTATTCAAGATATGCACACAAGATTCACCTCCATCATAAATGAGTTACACTTACTTGTTCACTTAGTAAAACCATTCCTAGGAACAAGATGGTGAGGGAAATTCTCAGTATCCTGCCCAGTTCTTGGGAAGGAAAGGTAAATGCTATTGCTGAAGCAATTGACCTATAGGAACTTACCATAGATGAGCCAGTTGGAAATCTGAAGATCTACGAGATGAAGAGGAAGATATATAGTGAAAGAAGAGAACCAAATAAAGAAAATAACCTGGCACTCAAAGCTGATAGCAATGACTCGAGTGAGGAAGACAGTTACATGTCTTACTTAACCAAAAGGTTTAAGAAGATGGTCAGAAGAAATGTAGGAATATTGAAAATGGGCAGCTCCAGCAAACCAAAGAACTATGATCTCTGACACAAATGTGGAAATCCAGGGTACTTCATCAATGATTGTCCTCTCCTGAAGCAAGAACATTCCAAGTACAACCGTAAGAAAGCAGCCAAGAGGAACCTGATTCCTGATAAGCACTTTAAAAGGAAGAGACCTGCTGACAATGTGATGAAACAAGCTCTTGCAGCAGCATAGGGATACTCCTCTAGTGAGTCTGAAGTTTAAAGTGATACAAGTTTATAGCTCCATGATGGCAGTTGAAAGTGAGGAAAATGAATATGATTTAATATTTGCCTTGATGGCCCAATCAGATGATGATGAAGACGATGATAACAGTAGGGTAAATTTCAGGAATGTTTAGAGAAATCTGAAATCCTGCTCTCCAAAGAAACTTATGTCTTTAGCTACTATATTGATTTCCTATCATAGTCTTGTGGAGGATAATAATCCCTTGACCTTAGAGCTAGGAGAAGCTGAACAAACTAGAGATGATCTAGTAGTGTATGTAGTTGATATGAAGGAAACCATTTGTGAGCTGGAGAAAGAAAAACTTGTTTTAACCAAAAAAAATTCTAACATAGAACATGAAAGAGATGACTTAGTGGTTGTAGTTGTTGACCATAAGGAAACCATTAAAAACTTCAGAAAAGAAAGAAAAGTCTTAAAGAAGAGAGTGACTGAGATTGAGGAAGAGAGAGATGATCTCTTGGAAGTGATTGCAAGGGAAACAATATAGGGAATAAGGACCGCGTCAAAAACTGGAAAAGGAATGTAACCAGTGAGGAACACATTACGCTTGAAAACGAGTTGAAGGATGTGAGAACTTGTATGCTTGTTGAATTTGAGAAAAACAAGCATCTCCAGACTAATCTGGAAAGAGTAAAAATGATCTTGAAAAGTTCCTAAAGTGGACCTGATCCTCAGAAGCTATCAGTGCCATGTACGTTAATAATGGTAGAAACAGGCAGGGAATATGGTTCAAAAGGGAGAAAACCCCTTACAACCCCCATATCAAGTATGCTATTGTACCAGATAACTGGCTGTGTACCCATTGTGGGAACAATGGGCATTTCAAGGAACATTTCCAAGCTAGAGCGTTTGCTGAAAATGTAACTCTAAACAAGGACCAGGTTCCACCCACAAAAAATGCATATTACTTGCATGGACTAAGAGAGCTCTCACTAATCCTCTTGCCTACTACAAGGGACCCAAACTTGTTTGGGTTCCTAAAACTAACTCTTGATCTCCTTGTACAGGCAATAGTGAAAGGAAGCAGTCAACAATGCTTCATGGATAGAGGATGTTCAAAGCACATGAATGGGAACACCATGAACTTTCGTTCACTAAAAGCCCAAGGAGGGAGTGTATCCTTTGGCAATTGAAAAAGGGGGTACATTCTTGGAGTTGGAAAAGTCGGGAAATCACTCACTCACTCTATTGACAATGTGTACTATGGCAATGGTTTTAGTATAGTCTCTTGAATGTCTCTCAGATCTGCAATAAAGGAAACAATGTAGAGTTCTTGTCCAAAATATGTACAATTACTAATCTGGTAACTGGTGAAGGGGTACTTGTGGCCAAGAGATATAAAAACTTCTATGTTGCTGATTTTGAGTCCATACAAAGTGGTGATCTAAGTAGACTGAAAGCTATTAATAATGATGTTGAACTCTAGCACAAAAGATCGGGGCAAGCAAGCTTCTCTCTTCTGAAAAAATTAATTCAGAAGGACCTGGTCCATGGTCTGCCCATGTCAAAGTTCAAAGTATAGAAAGTATGTGATGCATGTGCTAGAGGAATGCATATGAAGTCCTATTTTAAATCTAAAAAGGATGTAAGCACTTCAAATCCACTCGATCTTCTACATATGGATTTATGTGGCCCTATGAGAGCAAGTAGGGGAGGGAAAAAGATACATTTTTGTGATAGCGGATGACTACTCTAAATTCATATGGACTTTGTTTATTAGAAATGAAGATGAAACCTTTGAGGTGTTTGTGGCTTTTGTGAAGAAAATCCAGGTGAATATGGAGTCTAGAGTCACATGTATTAGATCATATCATGGAACAGAATTTGACAATGCCAAATTTGATGAGTTTTGCAATGAAAATGGCATTACTCACAACCTTTCAGCTCCAAGAACCCCCCAGCAAAATAGAGTAGTGAAAAGGAAGAATAGAACTCTTGAAGAAATGGCAAGAACATGTTGATCGACATTGGGATCGCAAAGAACTTCTGGGCTAAAGCTGTCAACACTGCCTTCTACTTTGTGAACATGTGCAGATCAGATCTCTCCTGAACAAAACCCCATATGAGTTGCCAAATGGAAGGAAACTCAAGATGACTCACCTAAGAAAATTTGGGTGCAAATGATATGTTCTCAACAATTGAAAGGATCAACTTGGTAAATTTGATGCCAAAAGTGATAAAGGAATCTTTCTGGGGTATTCTTCTCAAAGCAAAGCTTACAAGATATACAATAAGCGGACTCAATATGTTGAGGAAAGTGTTCATGTTATCTTTGATGAGTCCTATCCTTCTTGTGAGAAAAGTGCTAAAGATGATCAAGATGGAGAGCCCTTGCTGGTTCCCGGTGAAGTTATTGATATGACAAATGGAAAGGCAGATATGATAAGCCAAGTGAAGGAGCTGAGTAAAGACAATGTTGTCTCTTCTTCAATGGAACAAGGTACCATTGAAGCTGAAGAGAGTGTGGTTAATGTAGTACAGGGTACTCCACTAGTACTTGAGAGAAGAACACGAGAGAACCAGTTAGATATACCTAGGTCATCTACAAATGAACCACAAATTCCCACCTGGAAACACAAAAGTGCTCATTCTCTTGACAATATAATTACACGTCTAGATTCTGGAGTACAAACCGGGTCAAAAGCAAAATTCCACTTGCCTTCTCAGCCTTTTTCTCCCAAATAGAACCCAAAAATATCAAGGAAGCCCTAAAAGATGCAGACTGGATTATAGCCATGCAAGATGAGTTACATCAGTTTGAACAAAACAATGTCTGGCACCTGGTACCTAGACCCTAAGATCGAAACATTGTAGGAACCAGGTGGGTATTCAGGAATAAGCTTGATGAACTTGGAAACACTACAAGGAAATGTCCAGGCTAGTGGTTCAAGGCTACATTCAGGAGGAAGGGATTGATTATGATGAAATGTTTGCTCCGGTTTCTCTCATGAAGGCTATTAGAATCCTAATCGCTTTTGCATCTCATATGGAATTCACCTTATTCCAAATGGATGTCAAAAGTGCATTTCTGAGTGGACTCCTCAAGGAAGAAGTTTATGTGAAGCAACCTCTAGGGTTTGAATGCCATGAACACCCTGAATATGTGTTTAAACTAGACAAAGCATTGTATGGTTTGAAGAAGACTCCTCGAGCTTGGTATGAGAGGTTGTCAAAATTCCTCTTAGAAAATGGTTTTAGAAGAGGAAAAATTGACAACAACTTATTTCTAAAAAAACGGGGAAGGAACCTACTCATTGTTCAGGTCTATATTGATGATATCATTTTTGGGGAAACCACTAGTTCTTTGTGTGAAGAGTTTTCAAAACTCATGGGAAGCGAGTTTGAGATGATTATGATGGGGGAGCTAAATTTCTTCTTGGGTCTTCAAGTGAAGTAGTCCACAAAGGGCATATTCATTTGTCATTAAGGAGTTCTTGAAGAGGTTTGATAAGGAAGCATCAAAAGTGATAGACATTTCCATTGCAATGGCTACTCGACAGGACATGGATGAAACTGGATCTCCTACGAATCAAACTATGTATAGAGGCATTATTGGGTCTCTTCTCTATTTCAGTACTAACAGATCTGATAGTCTTCAGTGTGGGGCTATGTGGAAGGTTTTAATCTAATACGATGAAATCTCATTTGAAGGTTTCACGACCCTAGTTCAGTAATAGTGAACATGTCATGACGACACCTAGTCGCCAAGACTAGGTAAGCCTAATATTTGCGAAATAAAATAATTGCAGAAGATAGAGAAAACCAAATTAAATATCTAGAAGGAAATTGTACTGAATGTCGCTCGGCATATACGACTCAATATCACAAATCTAAAACAAATCACAAAACCCGGAAACTCACGGGCAACATAGGCTATAGAAGTGTATAGTAAAAACTCCAAACTCCAGAATATCTAACAACCAGAAGAAAAGAAAAACTAAGTACTAAAGATAGAGTAAAGAGGGAGACTTGTTGGTCTGCGGACGCGGCAGATCTACCTTGAAGTCTCTGTAGTCCTCCTGCCTCATCGATAGTGCGTCTAAGTAAATGTACCTAGATCTGCACATAAAAAAACATGCGGAGAAGAGGCGTGAGTACACCACACCGGTACTCAGCAAGTGTCAAGCCTAACCTTGGTCGGGTAGTGACAAGGAAGGTCAAGGCCCTACTAAGATAAACGTAATAATAATAATGTGCAGTATGAAAACAGGTAAAAATAATGGAAACAGCATTGAAATAAGACAGAATCTACAAGTCAACAAAAAATAACCAATATAAAGGATAAACACGGAAGAGTACAGCTTAATATCCTATTTGAGGGCAAATAGAACCGAAATATCCTATTCGAGGGCGATAGAACCAGTATATCCTATTTGAGGGCGGATAGAACCAAGTATATCCTATTTGAAGGTGAATAGAACCAAATATATAATATTGAGGGCGGACAGACCCAAAATATCCTATTTGAGGGCGAACATACCCAAAATATCCTATTCGAGGGCGGACGAACCAAGTACATCCTATTTGACGGTGGACGAACCTAAAATATCCTATTCAAGGGCGGATGAACCCAAAATATCCTATTCGAAGGTGGACAAACCTAAAATATCCTATTCGAGGGCGGATGAACCCAATATATACTATTCGAGGGCGGATGAACCCAATATATCATATTCTAGGGCAGATGAACCAAAAATATCCTATTCGAGGGTGGACAGACCCAAAATATCCTATCCAAGAGCGGATAAACCCAAAATATCCTATCCGATGGCGGACGAAAAAAGTATATCATATTTTAATGTGGACAACCAAAAATATCCTATTCGAGGGAGGATGAACCCAAAATATCCTATTCGAGGGCGGATGAACCCAATATATCCTATTCGAGGGCGGATGAACCCAATATATCCTATTCGAGGGCGGATGAACCCATGATATCCTATTCGAGGGCAGATGAACCCATAATATCCTATTCGAGGGCGGATGAACCCATAATATCCTATTCGATGGCAGATGAACCCAAAATATCCTATTCGAGGGCAGATGACCCAAAGTATCTTATTCGAGGGAGGATGAACCCAAAGTATCCTATTCCAGGGCGGATGAACCCAAAATATCCTATTCGAGGGCGGATAGACCCAAAATATCCAATTCGAGGGCGGATAGACCCATCATATCATATTCGAGGGCGGATGAACCCAAAATATCCTATTCGAGGGCGGATGAACCCAAAATATCCTATTCGAGGGCGGACAAACCCATAATATCCTATTCGAAGGCGGATAGACCCATAATATCCTATTCGAGGGCGGATAGACCCATATTATCCAATTTGAGGGCGAATGAACCCAAAATATCCTATTCGAGGGCATATAGACCCATAATATCCTATTCGAGGGAGCATGAACCCAAAATATCCTATTCGAGAGCGCACAGACCCATAATATCCTATTCGAGGGCGGATGAACCCATCATATCCTATTCGAGGGCGTATAGACCCATAATATATTATTTGAGGGCGGACAGACCCAAAATATCCTATTCGAGGGTGGATTAACCCAAAATATCCTATTTGAGGTGGTATAGACCCATAATATCCTATTCGAGGTCGGATGAACCAAAAATATCCTATTCGAGGGCGGACAGACCCATAATATCCTATTCGAGGGCAGATGAACCCATAATGGACAAACCAAAAATATCCTATTCGAGGACGGATGAACCCAAAATATACTATTCGAGGGCGGATAGACCCAAAATATCCTATTCGAGGGCGGATAGACCCATCATATCCTATTCAAGGGCGGATGAACCCAAAATATCATATTCGAGGGCGGACGAACCCATAATATCCTATTCGAGGGCGGATAGACCCATAATATCCTATTCGAGGGCGGATGAACCCAAAATATCCTATTCGAGGGCAGATAGACCCATAATATCCTATTCGGGGGTGGATGAACCCAAAATATCGTATTCGAGGGCGGACAGATCCATAATATCCTATTCGAGGGCGGATGAACCCATTATATCCTATTCGAGGGCGGATAGACCCATAATATCCTATTCGAGGGCGGATAGACCCATAATATCCTATTCGAGGGCAGATAGACCCATCTTAAAAACTTAAAATTTAAAGAGTGAAATGTATACCTCTATAATACGGGTGGGCTCTCGACTTCAAAACTTGAAATTATCTTACCTCCGATTGTTTTTCTTAAAATTGTGTTGTCTTGCTATCCCTTGAAACTTGAATCCATTTCCTGTGGCATGTCTTTCTGCCATTAAAAACACTTTCTTTCCCTCTTTCAAATCAATGAAAATTCCGTTAGTTTAAAGCGCGGTGGTTGGTTGTAGTACTCCTGTTGGGCATGGTCTTTCCCTTTCTCCTTTCCTTGCTTTGTGTTACATCATGCTATCAAAATTTGATGGGGATGATATTATTTGCTAAAGATGACATTGCTGGAGAATTACTTTTCTTCCCCTCCTTTTCTACTTCCTTCAAAAAAAATTATTTTCTCTCAACACCGCTGGGGATAAAAGTGTTATCATCTGGGGATAACGTTGTTGAGGATAACGCTGCTGGGGGGAATTTTATTCTTTCAAAATCGATGCTTCATTCTGTCCGCTGGGGATACAACTTCCTTCGTTAAAACTTGTTATTTCGGGGATAACACTGGATCAAAGACCATTTTCCTTAAGGCTTGTCTTATCTTCATTCTTTCCCAAATGGATACTTGATTTCCAAAAAAAGTTTCAAAATGAAAGGAAAATTTTCTGCCCTAGTTTGATGATCTTCCTTATGGCACGCATTTCCACCATCAATGTCGTTTTCTTTTACCTGTTTCAAATCAAAGAATTCCTGACTCGTACTACTTGGATGTACTAGTCAGATCTCTTATTGCATAATTGGACAGCTGATGGCAGATTTTGAAGTCATTTCTCACTTTTCCTGACTAAGCAGACTCTACTGGGGAAATTTCTTATGAAAGGAGAAAGATAAAAGGGGACAGAATAAAAGACAAAGGGAAGGGATGACTATCTAACAAGAGAAACTATAAATAAAACCATATCAAACGCGGATGCCGACTCTAATGATCATGACACGCACATGTGGCATATCCTCTGCCGTCAATCGTCTTTCAAGATCTTCATTTGATGATTCCCCATCCGATTCTCAATCTAATTCGACTTGTAATGCCTGAAGGGTTTTCACTATCAAGCCTCTCTCATTTTGGTTTTTCTCTCAGCTTACATTGCCTTATGGTTCCCGTGATGGTTTTCACCAATAAGACTCTCTGATTTGTATTACTTTCCAGCTGGGGATTGGGGTGTTACCGATAAGACTCTCTTTTCTATTTCTTTTTTGTAGGGGACCATAGTCTTTTTTGCTAGGGATCATAGTCTTCTCTGCATTGGGATTAGAGTCTTTTCTGCTGGACATCAGAGTGTTATGTTCTGATAAGACTCTCTCATTTGTCTGACTTGGCATCTTTTGAAGACTAATCAAAAGGTCTTTCTTTGGACCGTAATGTGGGATTTTGGATAGGGCTAGAAAGAAAGGGTATTAAAAGGCTCAAAGCAAATTAACCTTGGGTTCAAAATTACAACCTTCAGAACAAGATTTCTTTAAAACAAACCACAACTTCCGCCCCAGTTTCTTGCTTGGGGATTTTTTCGATTTTTTGTTACACTATGACCGAGCCATAAGGCGCCTACGTATCCTCTTTGAGGAATCAGGTCGAACGTAGTTCACAATTCCTTTATTTTCTTCTGAATTTCTTTTGTTTTTGTTATCATTTTTTTTCTTTTTTTTCTTTTCTCTTTTGTTGTTTTTGTTGCTTTCTTTTCTTTTCTTTTCTTTTTTCTTTTTTTTTCTTCCACGTTTGTGTTTCTAACCTTTGCTACTGATTTCGAATGAGGGGTATGAAAGAAAATAAATAAGGCTCAAAAGGGGTAACGAATGATAAAGTGTTTAGGTAGTAGAACAAAATGCCTTCGTCATTCCAGTTTTCAAAACATGGCAAGTGCAAACAACACAATTAAACAAAGATTTGTAGCCTCTTCTGATGGTGTTGGACTTGACAATTATATTTACACATTCGCTTTTTCATCTGTTAAATACCAAGCGCCATTTGGGCAACACTTCATTTTCATTAACGCGACTGACCCTCATATCAATTTGGCTAGCTTGCCTTTACGGTTCCTTTATGTTGTACTTGCCTCAGTTTCATATGACTCGGGCTCCGAATAATCTCAAACTGTTCTTATTTCCTTTAAATGTTCCGATCACCTCCCAATGATTTTATGATTAACTAATAAGATTAGTCCCAAATTGCGTGCACATGTCATGTCACTAGAATCAGCGTTTGAACAAAAACAAAACAAAAGGGTAAAAATAACTAAATAAAGAAGATGACTGGAGGTAACAAATGACAGGAATTTATATTAGACAAACAGTGAAACAGTTCGAGTAAAAAACAAGCAAAACAAACTGGAGTACAACCCTTAGAATGAAACTGAAACAAAATAGACAATACTAAACAAACCACCATGACTAAACAAACTAGACAAGATGAAAGGACGAGAGGGTTCGGGTCACAAGAAAATATCCGGATTACAACCCTGAAGATAACACAGACAACAGAAATGACAACAACCTAAGCCACCAAAACTCGTCTCTGGCTGACCAAAAGATGGAGTATATTTCCAATAACCAAACACGGCATTTTTCCACTGAGTTCTGCATCAACAATACTAGGAACTTCACAAATCTTCGTAACATCTTTCTTAACAAATCGCTTTTGGGTTCCTTCTGTCGCCCGTTCTCAAGATCAACCTTTGTTAGCACAAAAAGCTTAGCAGCATGTGGGCCTTTGTATCAGCATCAGGAGGAGTTGCCATTTCAAAACCACAAACCAACCACCTTAATTTTCCTTGCGATTCAAAACAAAACAGGTTAGAATGGTCTCTGTCGGTCCTCATATTAGCAACATCTTTTTCTTATTTCTTATTTCTTTTTTCTTTTTTATCTTTTTTTTTAGTTGTGGTCAAATCTTATGGAGATTGCCTACGTATCATGACGCCGCATGAATCAGGCCAAGCGTAATTCTTGCAAATAAAAGGTAAACAACAATAATGTTATGAAATAATATAAAAGACAAGAACAATATAGAGAGAATAGGGAGAGGAGTATTCTTATTGATACTTTGGGATGATTTACAATGGAATAGAAGACCTATATTTATAGGGAGGTGGTGACTTAGCCACCAAGTAGTAAACCCTAGAATCTCTCTAAATATAGACATTCACCTTAAATAGAGTTCTATGTATAACACTCCCCGTTGAATGTCTATTCAACAATGTGTCTCGTTAAAACCTTAAAACCAAAACCCAATGGGAAAAATTAAAGAGAAGGAAAAAGAGTACACATGTTTGAATATGCGCCTATTGGTTGCCTTGTTAAAAACCTCGCAAGGAAACCCCAGTGGGACAAAACCTTGTAAGGGAAAAAGAGTGCAACGCGAGTTAACTCCCCCTGATAAGAACATCAATTTATATCCTTGAGCATTTGCATTCCAATCTTGTGCATCATCTTCAAAACGATCTTTGGTAGATGTTTGATAAATAAATCAATCATATTGACTTGAATAAATATTCCGCACCTTGAAATCATCATTCTTGATAGATATGAACATCTTCATATAATGTCGTGGAATGACTCTTCAATATCTCCATAGATGTATTCTCGATGCCATCATGCTTATAGTTATGGCAAGATACATATGTACACAAATTGTACTTAGGATGTGGTACTTCAGGACCAAGAATTGCATATGCTTTGACTTTTATACTCTCAAGTATTTGAACTACATGTCCAAATCTACATGTCTTTCACATGGAACCAAGTATTTGTCTATACGCTTTAAACGTATCAAAGACTTTGTCCTTCTGGGACGTAATATGAGTATTTGTAGTGAGAATATAGTTACTTTCTTTGGGTCAGCAAATGCGTATAACATGCTTTGCAATATGTTGCAATTGAATTATCCCTTTTATGAACTTCAGGTTCATATCATGATATTCGGGGATTTACATATACAAATGATAATTCTTCCCATGTAACCTTTTCTCAAGTGTTTATCATGTCTCCCCCTCATGTTAGTAAAGCTAACTTGTTTCCTCAATTTTGGGAAATCTTCTTTGTGTATTATTATGTCAATATACACAGCACATTAATAATAAGATGAAATTATTTAGTTCCTGACCCTGAACCACTTATGAGGGGAGAATATACTCTCGTATACAACTTATATCAAACTGATATATATAACTTTGTTCTCATAAGAAACAGTTTAGCTATTAAGTGGAAGCACTCAATAATTATCTTGCTAAACCAACTTTGATATAAACCAATTTATCAAGATGAACTATCTTGAGCAGAGAATCTGGAAATTATGCTCGAAGTTAGATTACTGAGCAATTTACCTCGCAAGCACCGGCCAGGCTGCGGGTTAATAACAATTGCGCATGTAACCATTTCATAGATGCATCATATGTGGTATACATGGCAGGTGAATGGGCCCATATTCACCTTTGATATTTCCAGAATTTATGGGCTTCAACCCGAACTCTTTAGTTGGTCAGTTCATTAATGAGAACAAGTGATACAAGAGAATTCGTAAAGAACTTTCTAGTTCTTTAATATTCACCTATGTGAATTTGCACATACTTAAAATGAGATGGCTAACACGAATGCCAACTGAATAAATTATCAATATTGGTAAACTTCAAATTTACACCATGACATGTGCACTTATCAATAAACTTCAGGTTTATTATGACATGGGTTTTATACCAATAGATATCTACTTTATTGTGGCATTCTTTCGTTTGTGTAGTACAAACTGGAGAACAAAGCGGGTAGCTTTTCATATACAAATTACCCCGCTACAAGTTGTAGTAATAGGAGATATCAAATCCTTCCTTTATTTATAGTCTCAATATAATCAATCGCTTTCGCGTGTACTTTGGAAACTGAATAAGTTTCTTTGAGACTTACTACAGCACAATACTCAATTGTGTTTCTCCAACATAGTAATAATTGGCTCTTCTAGAGCTCTCAATTAATTTTGTACTACCACAGATTCATCAACATCCATGTGGTGAATATCTTTCTTAAAGAGAAAGTTATACCATTATGGTCATGTCAAACTTATATGCAAGATATGTTTCTTGCATTATCGTTGTCCTTTAATAGTCATATTTCCAAAATACTTTGGCGTACAATAGGTACGTGACCAACGATCATTCATGCCATATATCATCTCAAACCTCCTTCTAGGGGTGAGTGTGGTATCATCTCAAACCTCCTTCTAGGGGTGAGTGTGGTATATTTAATACCAATTTCATGTTCATATTCTTCCAATAATGAATATGTATTCGTGAATCAGATGTTGTCACATTCACTTCGGGGATATGTGATTTTGTTATCCTTTTCAAATCTATAAATGCGTCAGGCATTTGATTTGCTATTCTTTGCAAATGGATAATCTTTTGTGCCTCTTTCACAAATAGAGGTATGTGGATCAAGATGAGATAATGATGCATTTTTCCACAAAATTTCCCGTTTGGTTTCACCAACTTCTCCCCCTAATTTTGGGAAAAGTGTCTCATCAAATTGACAGTCTGCAAATCGTGCAGTGAACAAATCTCCTGTCAATGTTTCGAGGTAGCGAATAATGGAGGGCGATTCAACCTCAACATATATTCCTAACCTTCTTTGCAGACTCATTTTGGTGCGGGATGGCGGTGCTACAGGCACATATACTGCGTATCCAAAGATTCTTAAATGGGATATATTGGGTCCATGACCCAAAACCAATTGCAACGGGGAATATTTGTGTCAATTCGTCAGTCAGAGACGAACTAGCATTGCTGTATGCAAAATGGCGTGTCCCCAAACCGAAGTGGGCAGCCGACGAACTAGTATTGTTGCATGCAAAATGGCGTGACCCCAAACCAAAGTGGGCAGCCGACGAACTAGCATTGCTGCATGCAAAATGGCGTGACCCCAAACCGAAGTGGGCAGCCAACGAACTAGTATTGCTGCATGCAAAAATGGCGTGAACCCAAACTGAAATGGGCAGCCTCGTTTTCATGAAGAATTCAAGATTATTCTCATCTATTGTCTCAGTATGATATCCATTTTGAATGATATCTTTAAAACTCCACAATTTCCTTTTAGACTTGGAGGAGAACATTGTGATTGATATCATTAAAACTCAACATGTTCCTCTTTAGACTTGGAGGAGAACATTGCATTCTCTATGATAAACATCGTGCCTTTGGGCAGAGTTACAGTTGCTCTTCAGGAGCCTTCAATCAATTTAATTCCCATGGTTTGACATACAAAAGAAATACACGCACATAAGAATAAACAAGTTCAATTCGTTTGTGTCACATAGTATTTTCAAAATCTGCTGATGTCAGTTGACTAAATTAATCAGATAGTCGATTATATGTTTTCCCTAATCGATTACTATGCAGTTTGAAAATTTCAGTTTAAGCATTTTCTTAAAACAATCGATTGTTAAACACACACAATCGATTGTTGAACATTGACAATCGATTGTTAAACACACACAATCGATTATTTGCTATTTTGAAAAACTTCAGATCACACTGTCTTAAGACAATCGATTGTTAACATAGACAATCGATTGTTGGCTTATTTCGAAAAATTCCAGAGCACACTGTCTTAAGACAATCGATTGTTAAATATAGACAATCGATTGTTGGCTATTTTGAAAAATTCCAGATCTGTTTTAAGACAATCAATTGTTAAACATAGACAATCGATTATTGACTATTTTTGAAAAATTCCAGATCACACTGTTTCAATACAATCGATTGTTAAACATAGACAATCGATTGTTGACTGTTTCTGAAAAATTCCAGATCACACTGTTTTAAAGACAATCGATTGTTGATCATTGACAATCGATTGTTTTGCAGTTTTTATGCGAAATATGAGATAACCGACTAGTTTTTCAGGTTAGTCGATTACCTCTACTGGAAAGTAAAAATATTATTGATATTTGAGCATATTGATACATTCTAAAGAACTAATACTAACATTATATCATTAACTAACTAATACGAGCTAATACTAATGGCTATTAGTTTATTCATTAACTAATACAAACAAGTAAAATAAAATCAAACAGCTCCATCTTCTTTCATCACGGATCCATCACCGATTAGGTGGTCTATCTTCCCCTCGGGTTGCTCAAAGAAGTCTGCCACATCCAAGTGGGTGATGTCAAAGTTGTCGTCAGAGACAAAATTCGTTTCAGGGCGTTTACTCTTTCGAGATGCTTGATAAAGGTCAACCAAATGTCATGGTATACGGCAAGCCTTTGACCAGTGCCCGTTTCCACCGCAACGATGATATATAGTTTATAAACTATTTGCTTTTGGATTCTTATCGTATCGTGCTTGTGGCAGAGTGACCAACTTCAGGTTGTCATATCTCTTCTTTAAGCCATTCCACAAGATGGGTGGATCTTTGACTGTGATATATTCAATTTTCAAACCTTCATCAAGGTGATGGCGCAAGAAAATCAAGGCCTTAGCATAGTTTTAGGTGGATACATTATTTCTGTCTTTAATGGCGTCTCCAAGACCCATAGCATCTAAGTGGATTTCAGCATCCAAGTCCCATGTCATATAGTTCTTGCCCGACATTTCAAGGGCAACGAACTTTCTTTTCATAATGTCAGACATAAAACAAATTTACATCAAGAGCGTGTTCATACTTACGGGCTCTATTACAATTATCACCTTCACTTCAGGGAATGGATCATAATCATGTGCTTTACACAATCTCATGTCAAATATTACTTTCATAAAGTGAAAGATTATTTTGAGAATCTTTCTCATTATCACAATAATGACGACTATAATTTCGTCTATTGCCACGTCCACATCCATTGATACCTTTTCGGTAATAATTTTGTCTTCTTTCCGACTTATCACATACTGCTACCACATTCTCTAAAGGGAATGGAGCAAATTCAATGGGACGGATTTTTAATTCTTTGCCCACAATCATATATGAATTTAATCATGGCAGGACATAGAGATTTTACCACTTCACGTTGTTATAATTTCTTACAAACTCCATTAGAGTTATAATCAAACTTTGTTGTCTTTGTTTGTATATAAAATCAAATCGTAGAATTTCAAGAATTTGAAAAAGGGAAAGTAAATTACTTACCTTTAAGGTATACCAATAAATGTTGTGATACCAAATATACCTCTTCTATTTTTTTTTTCGTATAGAAAATCGATGGAATCGCCAACACAGAAATTCTTACTGGCAGACCAAGATTTGTAGTCAAAGTGATCAATGTCTGTCCATTCAGTAGAGTCACCAACCTTGTATACCTTACCCTTTGTTACACCACAAAATACCAGAACCATCAAAATCGACAGTATGGTTTTCTTCGGCAGAGTCATAGTTTGGGATTTTGGTTCCGGCAGAACCTCACGTGAAATACTACACAAACAAAAGTTAAGACAATCGAAAATTTCAATTGGTTAGAGACTCGTGCTGATAACGTGTTATGAAATAATATAAAAGACAAGAACAATATAGAGAGAATAGGGAGAGGAGTATTCTTATTGATACTTTGGGATGATTTACAATGGAATAGAAGACCTATATTTATAGGGAGGTGGTGACTTAGCCACCAAGTAGTAAACCCTAGAATCTCTCTAAATATAGACATTCACCTTAAATAGAGTTCTATTTATAACAAATAAAATTTTTTTTTTGGAGTTTTCAATTTTCATGATAAAACAAACTGAATTTCAAAGGTTTAAAGATGACCTACAAACTCGAAAATCAAACATGCTGCATGCTTCAATCAAAAGAATTATAAACTCAAAACAAACGGACAGATTCCTTTCCCTATATGTCAATTTTAACCAAATGACTATTTTCTGCAAATGTGGCCCCTTCTCAATTTCCCATGAATTTTGAGGCCAGAATGGATTATTTTACAAACTTGTCCATTCTTTTACGAAAATAGCCTTTTGACAACTGAAAGATACTTTAAGGCTATCTTGGCAAGAACGATTCAATACACGGCCGAAGCTAGGTCGACTTATTTTGACCAAAATTCAAACGAAATTCACTTGCCCACTGACTCTTTTATTAAAATTAAAATAAAGTCCAGGTTTTACAAAGACGGCCTTTCAGCACTTCGAGGACGAAGATTTTAAGGCTATATGGGTCAACTTGCCAAAATCTAAAAAAAATGACCCAAAGGTGGCGGTTAATGCAAAGTCGGCCTTCTGGCGTCCCATTCGGGAACATTCGGCTATTTTTAACAAAAACAATATCACCTGACTTATTTATGACTATTTTCTTGTTTTTCAAGATAGAAAACACGATATTTGCAAACACGGCCTTTCAGCGTCTCGGGGACGAAGATTCTAAGGAAGTGCGGGTCAATCGATCACAAATCTAAAAATATAACTAAAGGTGGCCGCTTATGCAAAGTCAGCCTTCCGGCTTCCTTTTCTGGAACATTCGGCTATATTTGACAAAAGCGGCATCACCCAACTTACTTACGCTAAAAATTAAAATTTTGACTTTTTTTGTTGCTATTTTTACAAAAGGGGAGGTTGGATAACACCTGAATTATTTATGATAAAATTTAAAATTTGATTTTTTAAACTATTTTAGCAAAAGGGGACCCGATGAGGGTTGCCTTCGTATCTCACACCCTATGAGAATCAAACCGGTGTAGTTCGCCAACGAAAATAAGCTATCTTTGAAAACAAAACTTTTTCTTTTTTTTTTCAAATAAATCAAACTAAAAAACAATTCTCCTTTTTTACATTTTTTATTTCAAAATTTCGGTAGTGTTTCGACATTACTTGGGCATTGGTTTTTTTCTAAAAATAAGTAGTTATCTCTCTACACTACTATTTTTCTCTTTTCAATATTCCCAATTTTCAGAAGTCGGTCAACATACTAGTCTGAAGCAAATAAATGCGTAAAAAAAACGGGATGCAGCATGATGGTCTTTTTACTTCAGGTTGCTTGTCCTAGACGGACCCAACGCGTGTGTTGAGTCTCCTTAGTCAAATGCACATGATGCAGATAAGCGTTCCTACTAGGGATCCGGTATGAGATTTTGTTATACTAGATTTAAAACCTGGGTGTTTGTTCTAGACCTGGCTTACTCGAGCGGACAACTCGAGCCGAGGATGGGAGCTGTGTCCCGGTAACAAAAGGGCCATCCGGTTTTGCGACTCCTCCGAATCCTCGTTCTATTTGGGATAAAAACATTAACATAAAGAAGTCACGACCAGCGTGCACTCCTCAGGAGAGAGAAGAGAGGGGTTTCAGCGCAGTTTATATATACATTTCAAATAATATCAAAGCGATAAAAAATATCATTTTTGCAAATTTAAGCTCAATCACATATTAAAATCAGATAATAAATAAAGCCAAACACGACAATTTATTATAAGCTCAAATTTCTAACCTTGAACCAGTGGTTCTGGGTTAATTATCCACAGCAGAGTCGCTAGAGCTGTCACACCTCCTTTTTACGCACCCCGCTAGGGGCAGAGGAGTTTTTTCAATTAAAGGACAATCGAAATGGGATTTTATTTATTTAATTCAGAGCCGGTACTTGGGAGATTTATGGAATACCAAGTCACCGATTGAATACCGAATCGAGGAAAAGATTGACTCTGTTTAACAGTCTGTGAACCAGAAATCCGGATAAGGAATTCTGTTAACCCGGGAGAAGATGTTAGGCATTCCTGAGTTCCGTGGTTCTAGCACGGTCGCTCAACTATTATATTCGACTTTTTTAATCTGATTTTTAAACATGTTGTAACTTATTTAAACTAAAGCGAAAAGCGAAAGTTAAAGCTAAAGTTTAAAGAAAAAGCAAAAGCAAAAGTTAAAGCAAAAAGTAAAAGTTAAAGCAAAAAATAAAAAGTTAAAACAAAAGTTAAAGCAAAAATGGTGAGTTCCATAGTTTTAACACGGTCGCTCAACTGTTGTATTCGGTTTAAATTATCCGATTTTTACACTTATGAAATTATACGCAATTAACTCTGTTACCGCTTTTATTATTATTATTATTATTATTATTATTATTATTATTATTATTATTATTATTATTATTATTATTATTATTATTATTTTAAAAAAATTGCAACGTCGCGAAAACGTATTTCTAACCACGTCACAACCAGTGTACACGTAGTCGTCGACACATTTCGACTCTGTTGAGATTTGGATTTGGGTCACATAAATGTGCACCCGAGTTTAGGGAGATAACATTATTAAATACGCGCCTAAATAGTCTAACGCGTTATTATTTTGGGAAGATCGTGAAATTCGCTAAACAACATGTCTTGCAGTCTAAGTATTTTTAATATATACATTTATGAGGGTCCCGCAATTTATGCATTTTGTTTGGCGAGGCTTATCTCACATATTATTTAACTAGAAAAGACAAAAATAAAACATTTTCACCCATTTTACCAAGAATCAAAACACGGTGTCAACTACTAATTGATGTACTAAATCAGATTCAACGGTTTTAAAATTTCCCATGAAGCACACGTGACACAAACATGCGTTGAACTTCAACAAATTTCAACCAACATTCACATGGTCCATTACTGCTAATCCCTTTATAATTCAAACTAACTTTTGCAATTTCCTTGATTAACAAGAAGGTGAGGCAACAAACAGGAAACCAATCGAGTGAACATGATTTCTACAATAAAATATTTAGAACTTTAACTCTCCAAGCAAACATGATAAAGAAGATAACAACATGGAACTAAGATGGAGTAACAAACATGAAACCAACTAAGTGAAAATGATTTCTATAACAAAATATTTAACAACCTAACAGATTATAGAATTTTAATAACAACAAAATAGCATCTAGAGAGATAACGACACCATAGGAAGAGAAAGATACGAAACTGACCTTCAATAGAACTTGATTTTTAAAACTCGGTCTATTTTGAAGCTTTCACATAGTAAGGTCACGATAGAACCTCGGCAAGCAAACGAACTGACTGAATCTCGCCGGAGTAACTCGAATCATGCCGACGAACTCGAAACAGAAACACTCAGACTCGATTGAACCCTGACCAAAACCAAAAGAACACCTCGAGCGGTAACACCTCCATCGAACTCAAACAGCTAAAACGGATCTATGTTCGTCGTCAAACATGACGTGACGATGACCATTTTTTGGGGTGGTTTGGTGCTGCGTTTCAGCGAGGTTTTGGGTGGTTGTTGCTGCGTTTCAGCGAGGATTTGGGTGGTTGTTGCTGGCGGTTGAACGGCTGTAGTGGCTGGTTCGTTGGGGTCGTTTTGCATGGGTGGTGACGGGTTGGAGTGGTCGATGGAAGGGGTCGTTTGGTCGATGGAAATGGGTGACGAGGGGTGTGTTTGGAGGTGGTGATCTGGTCGTTTGGCGTGGCTGGAGGTTGAACGTAAAGGCCTTGTTTTTTTTCAGTAGGGTTTCCTTTTTGTTTTAAAAAATAAAGAAGATGATAGTCTACCTTTTCTCCAGCTCCTCTCCCTTCTGCAGTGTACTGTGTGTATTGTTTTCTTTTTAAAAAGATCTCCAAATCTGACCAAAATTCCTTTTCACGATGTCTTAAGGGTATTGTGTACCCCATTATCGTGTGTTGTGTGTGTCCCCCACTTATGGCTAGGTCTAAAAATTAGGCCTATAAATGAATAGTTTGAACCCAAATATTATTCTGACCGGGATCAAGAATAAGAACACGATATTATTTAATTAATCCTACGGAAGGAAAATAACTATCAAAATAAGATTAACAATTAAAACAAAGAAATTTTTGTATTTTTAAGATTAAAATAACTACAAAATATTAATAAAATTATTTTTTTCTTTTTTGTTTTTATATAAAGATAAAGTATAAAGTACTACTTTTGTACTTTTTTAAAGATTAAAATGACTATAAAACATTAATGAAACTATTTATTTTTGTATTTTTGAAATTATATAAAAATAAAAATAAGGTACTATTTTTTGTATTTTTTTCAGGTTTATGAGAAATACATAAACTAAAATTTATATATCTCTTTTTCTTTTTCTTTTTTTTTCCTTTTGCGGCGAAATAAAGTATAATAGTCAAATTAGCTAAAATAGCTATATTAGATCTAAACTAAATATTGTACGCTAAAAATAAGAAAAATCTTGTGGAGGGTGAAAAATCACATATCTACAAGCATTATAACAAAGCATCACTTAAACACTTGAGAATTCGCTTCAAGGATTCAAGTCTTCTGCAACAGTGAACTTAATTCTCAAGAGCTTGAAGAACAAAGTTAAACGCTACTACGTACCAGTTCCTAGATCCAGTATTTTGGTGCCCTTAGTTGAGTTGTAACTTTGTGATTGTTCTTATTGTAATTCCTAAGCCGCTTAGCTAGAAGCATCGCTTAGGAACCCATTTATAAAACCATAAACTTTGTGAGTTTGTGTTGTAACTAGAGTTAGTCATAAGTTAAAGTCTTTGTAACTAGTGAGTGACAAAGTGACTAGTGGTAAGCGTATCACAAGTTAATTGAGTTGAAGTATTTGTAGTAGAGTCATTACAAAGTGGGTTGTAATAGTGTGTTTATAAGTTAGTAAAGTTGAAAGCCTACAAGTGTAGGTCGTGATTTTTATCCCCTTTAATTGGGATTTTTCCGCGTAAAAATTTCGTGTCTCATTACTTAATATTTCATTAGCATTCTGAATGAAAACTTATAGAGGACCAGGTGCTCTATAATTTTGTGGACTCATATAAACTAATAATTGGTATCACAGTGGGTTCCTTCTATCAGGCTAACACCTAGGAAGGATCTGTATGGTTGCTCCACCAAATTTTGAAGAAGGTCATTCTACGTACAGACCATCCAGGTTTAATGGGCAATACTGTGGGTGGTGGAAGACAAGGATGCATGATTTTATCATGGCTGAAGATTGTGAGTTATGGGATGTCATATGCGATGGTCCTTAACAAAGGCACTTGCAGAACTTCTATTTTTAATGGCAAAAACCAGAAATGAATACACCGACGCAGACATGTCGTGGAGAAAATTTTTCGTGCTAAGAAGATTTTGGTATGTGGAATAAGACTTGATTAATACAATAGAATTTCTGCTTGTGAGACTACAAAGGAGATATGGGAAGCTCTTCAAACAGCACATAAGGGAACCACTCAAGTAAATCAATCTATAATTGATATGCTCACTATCGAGTATGAACTCTTTAGGATGAATGATGATGAATCTATTCAAGATATGCACACAAGATTCACCTCCATCATAAATGAGTTACACTTACTTGTTCACTTAGTAAAACCATTCCTAGGAACAAGATGGTGAGGGAAATTCTCAGTATCCTGCCCAGTTCTTGGGAAGGAAAGGTAAATGCTATTGCTGAAGCAATTGACCTATAGGAACTTACCATAGATGAGCCAGTTGGAAATCTGAAGATCTACGAGATGAAGAGGAAGATATATAGTGAAAGAAGAGAACCAAATAAAGAAAATAACCTGGCACTCAAAGCTGATAGCAATGACTCGAGTGAGGAAGACAGTTACATGTCTTACTTAACCAAAAGGTTTAAGAAGATGGTCAGAAGAAATGTAGGAATATTGAAAATGGGCAGCTCCAGCAAACCAAAGAACTATGATCTCTGACACAAATGTGGAAATCCAGGGTACTTCATCAATGATTGTCCTCTCCTGAAGCAAGAACATTCCAAGTACAACCGTAAGAAAGCAGCCAAGAGGAACCTGATTCCTGATAAGCACTTTAAAAGGAAGAGACCTGCTGACAATGTGATGAAACAAGCTCTTGCAGCAGCATAGGGATACTCCTCTAGTGAGTCTGAAGTTTAAAATGATACAAGTTTATAGCTCCATGATGGCAGTTGAAAGTGAGGAAAATGAATATGATTTAATATTTGCCTTGATGGCCCAATCAGATGATGATGAAGACGATGATAACAGTAGGGTAAATTTCAGGAATGTTTAGAGAAATCTGAAATCCTGCTCTCCAAAGAAACTTATGTCTTTAGCTACTATATTGATTTCCTATCATAGTCTTGTGGAGGATAATAATCCCTTGACCTTAGAGCTAGGAGAAGCTGAACAAACTAGAGATGATCTAGTAGTGTATGTAGTTGATATGAAGGAAACCATTTGTGAGCTGGAGAAAGAAAAACTTGTTTTAACCAAAAAAAATTCTAACATAGAACATGAAAGAGATGACTTAGTGGTTGTAGTTGTTGACCATAAGGAAACCATTAAAAACTTCAGAAAAGAAAGAAAAGTCTTAAAGAAGAGAGTGACTGAGATTGAGGAAGAGAGAGATGATCTCTTGGAAGTGATTGCAAGGGAAACAATATAGGGAATAAGGACCGCGTCAAAAACTGGAAAAGGAATGTAACCAGTGAGGAACACATTACGCTTGAAAACGAGTTGAAGGATGTGAGAACTTGTATGCTTGTTGAATTTGAGAAAAACAAGCATCTCCAGACTAATCTGGAAAGAGTAAAAATGATCTTGAAAAGTTCCTAAAGTGGACCTGATCCTCAGAAGCTATCAGTGCCATGTACGTTAATAATGGTAGAAACAGGCAGGGAATATGGTTCAAAAGGGAGAAAACCCCTTACAACCCCCATATCAAGTATGCTATTGTACCAGATAACTGGCTGTGTACCCATTGTGGGAACAATGGGCATTTCAAGGAACATTTCCAAGCTAGAGCGTTTGCTGAAAATGTAACTCTAAACAAGGACCAGGTTCCACCCACAAAAAATGCATATTACTTGCATGGACTAAGAGAGCTCTCACTAATCCTCTTGCCTACTACAAGGGACCCAAACTTGTTTGGGTTCCTAAAACTAACTCTTGATCTCCTTGTACAGGCAATAGTGAAAGGAAGCAGTCAACAATGCTTCATGGATAGAGGATGTTCAAAGCACATGAATGGGAACACCATGAACTTTCGTTCACTAAAAGCCCAAGGAGGGAGTGTATCCTTTGGCAATTGAAAAAGGGGGTACATTCTTGGAGTTGGAAAAGTCGGGAAATCACTCACTCACTCTATTGACAATGTGTACTATGGCAATGGTTTTAGTATAGTCTCTTGAATGTCTCTCAGATCTGCAATAAAGGAAACAATGTAGAGTTCTTGTCCAAAATATGTACAATTACTAATCTGGTAACTGGTGAAGGGGTACTTGTGGCCAAGAGATATAAAAACTTCTATGTTGCTGATTTTGAGTCCATACAAAGTGGTGATCTAAGTAGACTGAAAGCTATTAATAATGATGTTGAACTCTAGCACAAAAGATCGGGGCAAGCAAGCTTCTCTCTTCTGAAAAAATTAATTCAGAAGGACCTGGTCCATGGTCTGCCCATGTCAAAGTTCAAAGTATAGAAAGTATGTGATGCATGTGCTAGAGGAATGCATGTGAAGTCCTATTTTAAATCTAAAAAGGATGTAAGCACTTCAAATCCACTCGATCTTCTACATATGGATTTATGTGGCCCTATGAGAGCAAGTAGGGGAGGGAAAAAGATACATTTTTGTGATAGCGGATGACTACTCTAAATTCATATGGACTTTGTTTATTAGAAATGAAGATGAAACCTTTGAGGTGTTTGTGGCTTTTGTGAAGAAAATCCAGGTGAATATGGAGTCTAGAGTCACATGTATTAGATCATATCATGGAACAGAATTTGACAATGCCAAATTTGATGAGTTTTGCAATGAAAATGGCATTACTCACAACCTTTCAGCTCCAAGAACCCCCCAGCAAAATAGAGTAGTGAAAAGGAAGAATAGAACTCTTGAAGAAATGGCAAGAACATGTTGATCGACATTGGGATCGCAAAGAACTTCTGGGCTAAAGCTGTCAACACTGCCTTCTACTTTGTGAACATGTGCAGATCAGATCTCTCCTGAACAAAACCCCATATGAGTTGCCAAATGGAAGGAAACTCAAGATGACTCACCTAAGAAAATTTGGGTGCAAATGATATGTTCTCAACAATTGAAAGGATCAACTTGGTAAATTTGATGCCAAAAGTGATAAAGGAATCTTTCTGGGGTATTCTTCTCAAAGCAAAGCTTACAAGATATACAATAAGCGGACTCAATATGTTGAGGAAAGTGTTCATGTTATCTTTGATGAGTCCTATCCTTCTTGTGAGAAAAGTGCTAAAGATGATCAAGATGGAGAGCCCTTGCTGGTTCCCGGTGAAGTTATTGATATGACAAATGGAAAGGCAGATATGATAAGCCAAGTGAAGGAGCTGAGTAAAGACAATGTTGTCTCTTCTTCAATGGAACAAGGTACCATTGAAGCTGAAGAGAGTGTGGTTAATGTAGTACAGGGTACTCCACTAGTACTTGAGAGAAGAACACGAGAGAACCAGTTAGATATACCTAGGTCATCTACAAATGAACCACAAATTCCCACCTGGAAACACAAAAGTGCTCATTCTCTTGACAATATAATTACACGTCTAGATTCTGGAGTACAAACCGGGTCAAAAGCAAAATTCCACTTGCCTTCTCATCCTTTTTCTCCCAAATAGAACCCAAAAATATCAAGGAAGCCCTAAAAGATGCAGACTGGATTATAGCCATGCAAGATGAGTTACATCAGTTTGAACAAAACAATGTCTGGCACCTGGTACCTAGACCCTAAGATCGAAACATTGTAGGAACCAGGTGGGTATTCAGGAATAAGCTTGATGAACTTGGAAACACTACAAGGAAATGTCCAGGCTAGTGGTTCAAGGCTACATTCAGGAGGAAGGGATTGATTATGATGAAATGTTTGCTCCGGTTTCTCTCATGAAGGCTATTAGAATCCTAATCGCTTTTGCATCTCATATGGAATTCACCTTATTCCAAATGGATGTCAAAAGTGCATTTCTGAGTGGACTCCTCAAGGAAGAAGTTTATGTGAAGCAACCTCTAGGGTTTGAATGCCATGAACACCCTGAATATGTGTTTAAACTAGACAAAGCATTGTATGGTTTGAAGAAGACTCCTCGAGCTTGGTATGAAAGGTTGTCAAAATTCCTCTTAGAAAATGGTTTTAGAAGAGGAAAAATTGACAACAACTTATTTCTAAAAAAACGGGGAAGGAACCTACTCATTGTTCAGGTCTATATTGATGATATCATTTTTGGGGAAACCACTAGTTCTTTGTGTGAAGAGTTTTCAAAACTCATGGGAAGCGAGTTTGAGATGATTATGATGGGGGAGCTAAATTTCTTCTTGGGTCTTCAAGTGAAGTAGTCCACAAAGGGCATATTCATTTGTCATTAAGGAGTTCTTGAAGAGGTTTGATAAGGAAGCATCAAAAGTGATAGACATTTCCATTGCAATGGCTACTCGACAGGACATGGATGAAACTGGATCTCCTACGAATCAAACTATGTATAGAGGCATTATTGGGTCTCTTCTCTATTTCAGTACTAACAGATCTGATAGTCTTCAGTGTGGGGCTATGTGGAAGGTTTTAATCTAATACGATGAAATCTCATTTGAAGGTTTCACGACCCTAGTTCAGTAATAGTGAACATGTCATGACGACACCTAGTCGCCAAGACTAGGTAAGCCTAATATTTGCGAAATAAAATAATTGCGGAAGATAGAGAAAACCAAATTAAATATCTAGAAGGAAATTGTACTGAATGTCGCTCGGCATATACGACTCAATATCACAAATCTAAAACAAATCACAAAACCCGGAAACTCACGGGCAACATAGGCTATAGAAGTGTATAGTAAAAACTCCAAACTCCAGAATATCTAACAACCAGAGGAAAAGAAAAACTAAGTACTAAAGATAGAGTAAAGAGGGAGACTTGTTGGTCTGCGGACGCGGCAGATCTACCTTGAAGTCTCTGTAGTCCTCCTGCCTCATCGATAGTGCGTCTAAGTAAATGTACCTAGATCTGCACATAAAAAAACATGCGGAGAAGAGGCGTGAGTACACCACACCGGTACTCAGCAAGTGTCAAGCCTAACCTTGGTCGGGTAGTGACAAGGAAGGTCAGGGCCCTACTAAGATAAACATAATAATAATAATGTGCAGTATGAAAACAGGTAAAAATAATGGAAACAGCATTGAAATAAGACAGAATCTACAAGTCAACAAAAAATAACCAATATAAAGGATAAACACGGAAGAGTACAGCTTAATATTAATGATGCCATGAGGATCTCCCAGGATACCGTCCTGTAGTCCTTTCTCAATTGTCCAGTGGATCTCCCCGGATACCGTCCCGCTGTCTATCATATAAGCATGTCTGAAGGATCTTGTAGGATACCGTCTCGCAGTCCAACTATCAATGTGTGGGGTGAATCTACCGGGAATCTAACACGTACTCCCAAAATGTGTAGGGGGATCTATCGGTAATCGAACCCACATTTCCAAAGTAAACAAACAAGAGGGGCGCTACCGGAATCCCACATTTGTAGCCCTAAATATATATATACGCAATCACAACCAGAAAATAATCGGAAACGGAATTAAAAACCAAGGCAAAAAGGAATCTAGCCTAATATGCTTCACATAATGCAACAAGGCAAATTAAGCCATTAAACCAATTAAGTCAGCTAGCATGCTTTTCTAGGCTATCACAAGCTATATGGCAAGTAACAAAAGCAAGTAAGAACGGAATAGCAACTAGATCATTTGAAAAAAAATAGGTGTTCATTAATTAGCACAAGTATGCGCTCATCACCTCACGTACAAGGCACTCAATCATCAAATAATAAGTCCTAACGGGAGAAGGTCCCCCACACAAAGTTAGACAAGCAACTTACCTCAAACCGGCTCAAAATAAACTAGGAACCATGCCTTTGCCATGAGTATCTGATTCTAAATGGCCCAAATCTATTCAATTCAATTACATATTATAAATAATATTGCAAACAACTGATTCCACTATTAAATTTAAAGCTAGGGCGCAAAAATAGGTAAAATGACCAAAAATTCCCCTTAGGCCAACGTCTCAAAATCGAACAAAATTTCACCTTTTCAAAACCCACGTACTCTCACGAGTCTAACCATATAAAAATCTCACAAATCGCAGGTCAAATGCTCACTCAAAACTCAATATTTAGCCAATGAAGTTTTACCCAAATTATCCAAGTTTTGATCCTAAATTCGAATTTTAATGATGGATTTAACCACAAAATGATGAAATATAACTATGAGGGATCAAGGAAACGTTGCCCAATAATCTTCTCTTCAAAACCCACTCAAAATCGCCATTTTCCGAGCTCTCAATTGGTTTTTCTAACTTTGAAACTCAAACCTTGAATTCTCTTATTTCAGAACAGTTGTTTCCGCTTCTGCGGTCAGGGGACCGCTTCTTCGGTCCCGCATCTACGAACCAAGTGCCACTTCTGTGACTTCCACATAAGAGGGCCATTTCCGCTTTTGCGGATCCTTATATCGCAGAAGCGATTCCGCTTCTGCGGTTCCTGCCAATATGCCCAACTTCACTTCTGCGGTGCCCTACGCCGCTTCTGCGATTTCCAAGACACAAAAGCAAAAATACCAGAAGACAGAAGTCTTCAGCTGCTGCACACTTTAGAACTTCTTTGTTTACCACCCGAAATCATCCCGAGGCCCCCGAGACCTCAACCAAAAGCACCAATACCACCTAATACCTTATTCAAACTTGTACCAATCCTTAAAAATCCTAAAACAACACCAGAAACTCGATTAAACCAATGTTTCATGCCTAAAAACTTCAAATTCTTCCAAATACGCTTTCGATAAAAACCCTAACCAAAACACGTCCGAATGACCTGAAATTTTGCACACACATCTCAAATAACTTGACGGAGTTACTACAGCTTCCGGAATTCCATTCCGACCCTCGGATCAAATATTCACTATTGGACCGGAAACTTCTAAAATACAAACTTCAGCATTTCAAGCCTAAATGAGCTACGGACTTCTAAAATACATTCCGGACACGCTCTCAACCCCGAAATCACTTCATGGAGCTAACGGAACTATCGGTTTTCCATTCCGAGGTCATCTTCACATTGTTCCGACTATGGACCACTTTCCAATACTTAAGCTCTTATTTCTGGACTAAGTGTCCCAAAACGCTCTGAATCCTAATCCCGAACGTCCCGACAAACTAAAATAGCAGGAATAAACTTAGAGGAAGCAGTAAATGGCAGATCGCGGCATAAATTCCAAAAATGACCCACCGAGTCGTTACATCCTCCTTTACTTAAATATTCATTCATCCTCGAACGAGCATAAAGAACATACCTGAAGTAGTGAAAAGATGAGGGTGTCGGCTACGCATATACCGCTAGGTCTCCCAAGTCGCCTCCTCGGTCGACTGACCCTACCACTGAACCTTTACTGAAGCGATGTTCTTTGACCTCAACTTTTTGATCTGCCTGTCCAATATAGCCACTGGCTCCTCAACATAAGATAAATCTTTGTCCAATTGGAATGAGTTAAAATGCAGCACGTGCAACGGGTCATTGTGATATCTCCGGAGTATAGAGACATGAAATATCGGATGAACTCCTGCCAGGCTGGGAGGTAAGGCAAGCTCATAAGCCAACTCCTCAACTTGCCTCAAAATCTTCAGCCAATAAACCTCGGGCTCAACTTCGCTTTCCTTCCAAACCTCTTGACGCCCTTCATAGGCGAAACACGAAGCAGAACCCGCTCACCAACCATAAAGGAAATTGTAGAAAATCATTCTATCTATGATATGTGCACTTTGGTTGTATTAGCATGATTTTCAGGTATAGGTTTTGATGAATGACAAACAATGAAGTCAAGTGTCAAACAACGATATTATATGACAAACAATCAAGATTGAATGCCGAGAAGAATATTGATGACGGAATTGCATAGTCAAGCCAAAGACAAGCTTAAATGTTCAAGACCGAAGACCCAAGGCGTAGGTCGTTAGGTAGAACCAATGTAAGAGCAACGTTTAAGTTATCTCGTCTTTTGGCTCAACATTAGGTCATCATAAATATGCATTAAATCATTTTATTAAATCATATTTATCATAAACATATTTTAAATACTTCAAACAAAATGTTGTTAAAGTTCTCATTTTAACCAAAATGGTTTTTGAAGTAAGTATTCAAATCTGGAGTAGAATAATCGATTATACAATCTGCATAATCGATTATGCTGTAGACCGTTGCCAGTGTTTGAACACTGGAACAGAATAATCGATTATGCAAAATCAAGTAATCGATTATTCAGTAGAAAATCAGCTTCTGATTTTCGGAACGTTGGAAGAATAATCGATTATGCAGAATCAAGTAATCGATTATTCAGCAGAAAATCAGCTTCTGATTTTCGGAACGTTGGAAGAATAATCGATTATACAAATCCAATAATCGATTATCCTTGCACAAAATCAGCATAATTGATTGCCAATTAAGCAACGGACATAACACTTCTTTCACCTATAAAAAGAGGTCTTTTGAGCTGATTTAAAAAAAAAACAACACCTCCTAATATTGATATACATATTGACATTATTTGAGCATCATTTTAGAGCTTTTGTTGAGCCATTTGAGAGACAACTTTGAGTTGTTCATAGAGATAAATTTGTATCTCTTTATCTACTCTTTTGAGAGAGTTCTTGTTGTAAAAGAGAAAGGTGTTTGAGAAGAACATATCTTCTCATTGATTGTCGGGTTCGCTAAGTACCTTAAGTCTTAGTGTGTGAAGTCTTGTGGTGCGGTATCCACGAGCAAGGTTGAAGTCTTGAGGTGCGGTATCCTCGAGCAAGTTGAAGTCTTGTAGAGTGTACATCTACGAGCAAGTGTAACGGTTTGTTAGGCACCCGAAAGCTTAACGGAGTTAGTGGAATCTCGAGAGAGTCTCTCTGGGACTGGACTAACCACAAGTTCTGGTGAACCAGGATAAATTCGGTGTGTTCTTTCCTTGCTATTTTAATTACCGAATTTATTTTATTCCTGCAATTTTAATTCCGCAATATTTATCAATATTCTTGTGCCGCACTATTCACCCCCCCTCTAGTGACGGGCATAAATCCTAACAGAAATGCCACGAACCTTCCGGTCCACGTAACTCTTCAATCTGGACTGGGTTGTACAGAGTCTGTCCTAAATCACCTTAACCTTCTCTACCGCATCCTTGACCAAATCAGTGCCCAATAGCCTGGCCTCACCCAGCTCAAACCAACCCATCAGGGATCTGCATCTCCTACCATATAAATCCTCATACGGCGTCATTTGAATGCTGGAATGACAACTATTATTGTAGGAAAACTCCGCCAGTGGCAAGAACTGATCCCAAGACACTACAAACTCAATCACATATGCATAGAGCATATCCTCGAGAATCTGAATGGTGCGTCGGACTGTCAATCCATCTAGGGGTGAAATGTTGTGCTCGTCATCACCTGAGTACCCAACTCCTACTGAACGGCTCTCCAGAACTGCAACATAAACTGAGTACCTCTGTCCAAAATAATAGAAACTGGAATTCCATGCAGACGAACAATCTCCCTGATATAAATCTCTGCCAATTGCTCCAATGAATAAGTAGTACACACAGGAATGAAGTGAGGGGACTTGGTCAGCCGATCCACAATCACCCAAATAGCATTAAACTTCCTCGCAGTCCGAGGGAGCCCAACTACAAAATCCATGGTGATCCTCTCCCATTTCCACTCCAGAATCTCCATATACTGAAGTAACCCTCCCGGTGTGTGGTGCTCAGCCTTCACCTGCTGATAGTTGAGGCATCTAGCTATGAAACCCTCTATGTCCTTCTTCATCCGCCTCCATGAATAGTGTTGTCTCAAGTCCTGATACATCTTCGCCACATCCGGGTGGATGGAGTACCGCGAACTATGAGCCTCTACCAATATCAACTTTTGAATATCATCAACATTGGGTACACAGATCCGACCATGTATCCTCAATACCCCCTCATCTCCAATAGTCACATCCCTAGCATCGCCATGCTCAACCATGACCCTGAGGACAAACAAATTAGGGTCATCATACTGTCGTTTCCTGATACGATCGAACAATGAAGACTGAGAAACCAGACACGCTAGAACCCGACCGGGATCAAAAACATCAATCTCACGAACTGACTAGCTAAGGCCTAAACATCCATCACCATAGGTCTCTCTGAAGCTGGTAAATATGCCAAACTCCCTAAACTCTCCACCTGGAGACTCAAGGCATCAGCTACCACATTGGCCTTGCCCCGGGTGATAAAGAATGATAATATCATAATCCTTCAGTAACTCCAACCATCTCCTCTGGCGCAAATTCAGAACCTTTTTATTGAACAAGTGTTGTAAACTCCGATGATCCGTGTAAATCTCACAGGGCACGCCGTACAAATAATGACGCCAAATCTTCAAGGCATGAACAATAGCATCTAACTCAAGGTCATGGACAGGGTAGTTATTCTCATGTATCTTCAGTTGTCTGGACGCGTAGGCAATCACCCTACCGTCATGCATCAGTACTGCAATAAGTCCAACCGGTGAGGCATCATAATAAACAGTATAAGACCTCAAACTAGTAGGCAATATTAGAATAGGGGCTAAAGTCAAAGCTATCTTGAGCTTCTGAAAGCTCGCCTCACACTCATCTGTCCACCAAATAGAGCACCCTTATAGGTCAATCTAGTCATAGGGGCTGCAATTGATGAAAAACCATCCATAAAACGATGGTAATAACTCGCCAAGAAAAGAAAACTGCAAATCTTTATGGCTGAGGAGGGCCTGGGCCAACTCGGCACGGCCTTCACCTTCTTCGGATCCACCCGAATGCCCTTAGCCGATACCACGTGGCCTAGGAATGCCACAAAACTCAGCCAAAACTCACATTTTGTGAACTTTGCATATAATTTCTTCTTTCTCAGGGTCTGAAGCACTATCTTCAGGTGCTGATCATGATTTTACCGGCTAAGGGAGTATACATGAATATCATCTATGAAAATAATGATGAACGAGTCGAGATAGGGCCTGAATACACTGTGCATCAAATGCATAAAATTTGTTGGGGCACTGCTCAGCCCAAATGACATAACAAGGAACTCGTAATGACCATACCAAGTTCTGAAAGAACTTTTCAGGATATTCGACTCCCGAATCTTAGACTGGTGATAACCTGAGTGCAAATCAATCCTAGAAAACACATGTGCGCCCTGAAACTGGTCAAATAGATCATCAATACGAGGCAAAGGATAACGGTTCTTCACTTTAACCTTGTTCAACTAATGATAATCGATACACATGCGCATAGAACCATCCTTTTACTTCACTAACAAGAAAAAGCACTCTACGGTGAAACACTGGGACGAATAAAACCCTTATCAAGCAATTCCTGTAACTGATCCTTTAACACCTTCAATTCGGGAGGAGCCATACGATATGGAGGAATGAAAATGGGCTGAGTGCCCGGCAAAATCAATACCAAAATCAATGTCTCTATCAGGTGGCATACCCGGAAGATTAGCCGGAAACACATCGAGAAAATCCTGTACCACTAGGACAGAATCAACACAAGGGGTATCAGCACTGACATCTCTCACATAAGCTAAATACGCGGCGCACCCCTTCTCAACCGTACGCTGAGCTTTAAGAAAAGAGATAACTCTACTGGGAGTGTGATCAAAAGTACCACTTCACTCAATACATGAAATACTTGACATAGCCAGTGTCACGGTCTTGGCGTGACAATCAAGAATATCATGATGGGGCGATAACTAGTCCATGCCCAAAATAATATCAAATTCAACCATACCGAATAACAAAAAATACGCTCTGGTCTCAAAACCACGAATAGTAACCAAACATGACCGATAAATTCGGTTCACAACAAAAGAATCTCCCACACGAGTAGAAACATAAATAGGAGAACTCAATAAATCTCGTACTATACCCAAATGCGGAGCAAAATAAGAAAACACATAAGAGTAGGTAGAGCCTGGATCGAAAACCGATGCCTCTCTGTGACTAACCAATATAATACCTGTAATGACTGAATCAGAGGCAACAACCTTGGTGCGAGCAGGAATAGCATAATATCTGGCTCGTCCCCTCTCTCTAGGGTGAATTCTATCTCCCCGACCTTCGCCCCTGGCTGGATGGGCAGATGGGGTGGAGGGTGGAGCTGTGATCATTGCTTGAGAACTCTGAGAAGCACGTTGTGGCTGTGTAGACTGTAAATATGCACCCCTACCAAGTCAAGGACAGTCCCTAACCATATGACGTCTATCGCCACACTCGAAACAAGCTCTAGGTTGACGTGGTGGCTGTGACTGGCTCGGTCCAAGTCTGCAGGATTGACCTTTAGAAGCACCTCACGCAGGAGGCACACTAGAAACTGGAGGTGCATAGTAAGGCTCCTGAGGTACAGGCGGAGCTGGAGCACTGCTGGCTATTGGAAGAGCTCAATAAACGGGGCGACCCACTAAACCCCTACCGTGTCGACCTGCCGGTGGAGTACGGGCACCAGAGTAGTGGCCCGACTCTTGAGACCTCGTAGCCTCTCTCTCCTCTCGCTCCCTAGCGAGCATACCCTCGATCCCCCTAGCAATTATCTCTACCTGCTGATAAGGAATATCCATCTCCAAATCTCGAGCCATGCTAGATCTGATGGGTGGAATAAGGCCCTCGATGAACCGACAAACCATCTCACGCACAGTGGCAAGCAAAGCTGGTGCATGCCTAGCCAACCTAGTGTACAGACGGCATACTCTAAAATTGTCATAGTACCCTGAAGCAAGTGCTCAAAATCTGTACGCCATGCGTCCCTGAGGCTCTGGGAACAAACTCTCTCAGAAATATAATCGAAAACTGGGTCCAAGTCAGTGAAGCAGCCTCGCCCGGACTGTCTATCTCATAAGTGCGCCACTAATCATAGGCGGCTCCCTGAAGATGAATGGCAGTAAAGGAAACCCTGATGGACTCCACTATACACCCATAGTGCGAAGAATATGATGACCCTCCTCTAGAAATCCCAAGGCATCCTCCGATGCTAAACAGCTGAACACAGGAGGCTTATATTTTTTTTAAACCTCTCAAGCCTCAACTGCTCATCCTCTGATACAGTTGACCCATCCTCGGGCTGAACTAGCGCTGCAGGCGGTACAGGAATAATCTCTGGGATCTGCTCCATATGCACTCTTTGCTCAGGAGTACAGGTTGTGGGAATCTGGGCCCCTCCCCCAGCCTGAGATGTGGTTGTAGCGAGGGGAAGAAACCCCGCCTGAGCCAATGTGGTGTACATAGACATGAACTGAGCTAAAGTCTCCTACAAGGCTGGAGTAGTAGTGGCAGTAGGCGTGCCAGGTGCCTGAACTCTGGCTAGATCTGCTGGCATTACCTCAGCGGTAGCTCGCATAGGTGTTCAGGTTGTGCCACGTGCGTGTCCACAGCCTCTGCCCCGACCCCCGGCCTCTGACAGCTGCAGTAGGGGGCGCTGGTGCCTGATCATCCCAAGTAGCGCATGTCCTCGCCATCTGTGAGAGAATAGAAGACAGAGGTATTAGAATTGATGTCAAAATATAGCATGACAAGGAATTTAATGAAGTGAAGATTTTTCCTAAACAGTTACATAGCCTCTCGTACATAAATACAGACGTCTTCGTACCGATCAGCGAGACAATAGTAAACCGGCTTGTGTTCCGTGACTCTTATGAACCTAAAGCTCGGATACCAACTTGTCACGACCCTAGTTCACCAACCATGAACATGTCATGATGGCACCTAGTCCCCACGACTAGGTAAGCCTCACATTTGCGGAAATAAAATAATTGTGGAAGATAGAGAAAACCAAATTAAAATAATTTCAGAAGATAGAGAAAACCAAATTATATAGAGAAAACTCAATATCACAAATCTAAAACAAATCCCAAAACCCAGAAACTCACGGGCGACACAGGCTACAAAAGTATATAGTAAAGGCTCCAAACTCCAGAATATCTAACAACTGGAAGAAAAGAAAGACTAAGTACTAAAGATAGAGTAAAGAGGGAGACTAGTCGATCTGCGAACACATCAGATCTACCTCGAAGTCTACGTAATCCTCCTTCCTCACCGATAGTGCGCCTGAGTAGAGGTACCTAGATCTGCACAGGAAAAACATGTGCAGAAGTGGCGTGAGTACACCACAACGGTACTTAGTAAGTGCCAAGCCTAACCTCGGTCGGGTAGTGACGAGGCAGGGCAGGGCCCTACTGAGATCAACATAATAATAATAATAATAATAATAATAATAATAATAATAATAATAATAATAATAATAATAATAATAATAAGAATAAGAATAATAATGTGCAGTATGAAAATAGGTAAAAATAATGGAAACAACAGTGAAAGAAGACAAAATCTACGAGTCAACAACAAATAACCGAAATAAGGGATAAATATGGAAAAGTACAGCTCAATATCTATTATGCCATGAGGATCTCACAGGATACCGTCCTTCAGTCCTCTCTCAACTATCTAGTGGATCTCCCGGGATACCGTCCCATAGTCCATCATATATGTACGTCTGAAGGATCTTCCGAGATACCGTCTCGTAGTCCAACTATCAATGTACAGGGGGGATCTATCGAAAACCTAACTCGTAGTCCCAAAGTATATGTGCAGGGGAATCAAACAGTAATCGAACCCACAATCCCAAAGTAAACAAACAAGGAGGGCTACCAAAATCCCACATCCGTAGTCCTAAGTATATATACGCAACCACAACTAGAAAAAAATCGAAAACAGAATTAAACACCAAGGCAACAGGAAATCTAGCCTAACATGCTGTGAACACAAATGATCGAGTTGATATTCCATTCTTACTTGCTTTTGTTACTTGCCATATAGTTTGTGATAGCCTAGAAAAGCATGCTAGCTGACTTAGTTGGTTTAATTGCTTAATTTGCCTTGTTGCATTATGTGAAGCTAATGCAACAAGGCAAATTAAGCAATTAAACCAACTAAGTCAGCTAGCACGCTTTTCTAGGCTATCACAAACTATATGGCAAGTAACAAAAGCAAGTAAGAATGGAATATCAACTCGATCATTTGTGTTCAACAATTAGCACAAGTATGCACTCGTCATCTTACGTACAAGGCACTCAATTATCAAATAACAAGTTCTAAGGGAGAAGGTCCCCCACACAAAGTTAGACAAGCCACTTACCTCGAACCAGCTCAAAATAAACTAGGAAAAACTCCTTTGCCACGAGTATCCGACTCCAAATGGCCAAATCTATTCAATTCAATTACATATCGTAAATAATATTGCAAAAACCTAATTCCACTATTAAATTTAAAGCTAGGGCGCGAAAATAAGTAAATGACTACAACACCCCTTAGGCCAACGTCTCGGAATCGAATAATATTTACATTTTTAGAACCCTTGTACTCTCACGAGTCTAACTATATAAAAATCTCCCACACCGCAGGTCAAATTCTCACTCAAAACTCAATAGTTTAGCCAATTAAGTTTTACCCAAATTTATCCTATTTTTTTTATCCTAAATTCAAATTTTAATAATGGATTTAACCACAAAATGATGAAATATAGCTAGGAGGGATCAAGGAGACTTTGCCCAATAATCTTCTCTTCAAAACCCACTCAAAATTGCCTTTACCTAAGCTCACAATTGATTTTTCTAACTTTGAAACTCAACCTTCGAATTCTCTTATTTTAGAACAGTTGTTTCCGCTTCTGTGGTCCCTCATCTGTGGACCAAGTGCTGGTTCTGCGGCTTCCACTTAAGAGGGACATTTCCGCTACTGCGGATCCTTACATTGTAGAAGCGATTTTTCTTTTGCGAAATCCTTACCACTTCTGTGGTTCCTGCCCATATGCCCAATTTCGCTTCTGCAGTGCTTTAAGCCACTTCTACGGCTCCGCCTCTGCGGTTCCCAAGCAACAGAAGAAAAAAATACCAGAAGACAGAAGTCATAAGCTATTGCACACATTAGAATTTCTATGTTAACCACCCGAATTTATCCCGAGGCCCTCGGGACCTCAACCAAAAGCACCAATACCACCTAATACCTTACTCAAACTTGTACCAATCCTTAATACACCTAAAACAACACCGGAAACTTTATTAAACCAATGATTCAAGCCTAAGAACTTAAAATTTCATCCAAATACGCTTTCGATCAAAAACATAACCAAAACACGTATGAATGATCTAAAATTTTGCACACACATCTCAGATGACATGACAAAGCTACTAAAGCTTTCGGAATTCCATTCCGACTCTCGAATCAAAAACTCACTATCGGAATGGAAACTTCAAAAATACAAACCTCGGCATTTCAAGCCTAAATGAGCTACGGACTTCCAAAATACATTTCGAACACGCTCCCAACCCCAAAATCACCTATCGAAACCATCGTTTTTCCATTCCGAGGTCGCCTTCACACTGTTCTAACTACGGACCCCTTTCCAAGACTTAAACTCTCATTTAGGGACTAAGTGTCCCAAAACACTCCGAATCCTAATCCCGAACGTCCCGGCAAACTAAAATAGCAGGAATAATCTTAGAGGAAGCAGTAAATGGGGGATTGGGACGTAAGTTTCAAAAATGACCGACCTGGTCGTTACAGAAGGCTGCCAAAATTATTTTGAGATATCTTAAGGGAACATGGGACCTGGTCCTGTATCACCCCTCATGTGACAGTTATAATCTCATTGGGTATGCTGATAATGACTATGCAGGTTATCTTGAAGACAGGAAAAACACTTCTGGAATGGCTCATTTAATAGGATCATGTCTCATCTCTTGGGGCACAAGGAAGCAAAACACAGTGGCTCTTTCAACAACTAAAAAAGAAAATGTAGCTGTAGCATCCTGTTGTGCTCAACTCCTATAGATTAAGCAGCAACTAGAGGATTTTGGTGTATTTACTGAGTGTGTGCCTCTTCTATGTGATAATAACATTGCATTAAACATGGCCAAGAATCCAGTTCAACACAAAAGAACCAAGCACATTGATGTGAGACATCCTTTTTCTGAGGGACAACGTGGAGAAAGGGTTGATCTGTATGAAGTTCTGCAATACAAAAGACCAAATTGTAGATATCTTCACCAAAGCATTGATTAGATAACATTTTGAAAGAAACAAGGTGAAGGTTGGGCTATTAAAGCCTAATTGAGAACCTGATTTCGCATCAGTTGGATATGAAAATCATCTTCAGGTAAAATTAGCTAAAGTATTTTCTGGCCAAGTCAAACTCACTTCAATACCATTGCAGGTAAACACGCATGATGATTATAGAAGTTGTAAATGTACTCTATGGGTAATAAAAAGAGATTGAAATTTTCAATGACAGGTGGCTCTTATACCAAAGGTTAGTAGTTCTGTGCATTCTTTAATACACGTCTTGAAAAGGTACAAAAATATCAACTGCCATATCATTCACCTTTTCAGACCCTGTTGTCATGCCCTTTAACTTCCAACCATCCCATCTCCCTATGAAACGTTGCATCTCTCTAAGCACAACCGCGATTTTAGAACCGGTTCCTATCTCTCTCTTCAAAATTATCTCTCTTATTAAAACCCCTCTCCTTTTTTCACAAACCACGGTCCTCCATTAGAACTTCTCAAAAGAACTTCCGCTCTATCTCTTCAATGGGTGACACAAACTCTGAAATCCCTACCTCAGTCATCTCTAATATTGAAAAGCCCATTGATTCCTCCGTCACCAATGAGTCTTCTATAACCACTCTTGTTCTTATCTGTGAAATCATTCCTAACCTTGATTCTCCATCTCCCTCCAGTTCTAAGTCGACTATCCCAGAACCCCTAAAATTGTTGATCTTTCTTCTATATCTTCTTAGTTTCCCATTGATCAAGGAAAACATGGAGAATAGGGTAAAAGTTCTGAGGTCACAGAGGCTTCCGCCATTGTTGCATAAGATTATGTGGTGGCTATGGAGCCTATTGAGGAAAATATCGTGACCTTATTTATGGTATCTGCTGATGGAGTCTTACATGAGATAATTTATAGTTCTTACATGTATGAAAGGAATGAGACATAGGTTATGAGGGGAGAAGGAGCCATGGTGGCTTTTGAAGGCTCTGCACTAGCAGAAAATACTGGACCTCACGTGAGGAACCTGACCCCTCTTCGGAGGAAACAAGTAAGGGTTCTCACGCTCAGGCCAATTCTGCTCCTGCATTTGCTATTGAGCCCTTGGATGACATGTACTTATGTACGACATGACATTCATATGTATATGCATGACACTATAAGTATTTTATGATTTACAAAGTTTTCCATACTTACAGGTTGAGTTATTTACACTATATTTCTTTCATTCCTATTATGTACTTATTTATGTGCCTTACATACTCGGTACATTATTTGTACTGACATCCCTTTTTCCCGGAAAGCTGCGTTTCATTCCCGCAGGTCCCAATAGACAGGTCGAGAGCCCTCCAAATAGGCTATTAGCTCCGCGAAAAATGTTGGTGCACTCCATTTACTTCGGAGTTGTTTGTTTGGTTAGTATGATTTAGATGTATATTGTTTGGTATAGCGGGACTCTATCCCGAACTTTATGAAAATTATGTATTCTTAGAGGTTTGTAGATAGATGTCATGTACGTAAAAGATTGTATGGCCTTGTCGGTCCATGTTCAGTACACGAGTGGCTATTTTGGTCTTATAGGCCCGTACTTCATATGTATAAGTTTTTATGTCCTCATGCTTTACTCCGATTCATTTACCTATTATAGAATGATATGAAAGATACATTACGTTGGTACTCAATTGAGTAAGGTACCGGGTGCCCGTCGTAGTCCATAGGTTTCGGTCGTGACAAAAGTTATATTAGAGCAACTTTATCCTAGAGAGTCTACAAACCGTGTCTAGTAGAGTCTTATTTATGAATGTGTCGTGCACCACACTTATAAGCAGGAGGTTATAGGGAATTTAGGATTGTCACTCTTTCTTCCTACTCTAGATCGTGTGATAGAGCTCAGTTGTAAGAACTCAATTTCCTAAACTCTATCTTACTTATAGTACAACGATACTTTACATCTAGAAAGACGGTTGGTAAGAGGTATTGTTGTGGAAGAGTTAAGTCAGAGGAACTCAATTTTTGCATTGTTCTTATAATGGATATATATGAGGTATTCAGCAAATTATGTGTATACTAAGATGTGTAAGCTTCTTGATAAGGGTACCTAAGGCAACAATGCCTATCCACTCTTATGTTAAAAAGAATAAGGAAGGAGACACAAGTTTCAGCAAGTAGAAGGAGCAAGGCGAAGAAGAGTACGAGTACCCAGTTAATGAAGATTATTAGTATTACAGTTTTGGCAGAAAGATCTAAGCATTGTGATTTACCCTCAACAGTAATAGAGATATATATAATTGGCCATACCCATCTCAGTATAGCATATTGGCGACTAACATGTGTATATTAAGAAGAGGAAGGGATATCACCATCCAAGTGGAGTTAGAGTGGCCCAAAATAGTGAATGGATTATTTGCTTTAGTTGACATTTCCGAAGGATATTGCAAATGCGCTAATAGATATCCTTGTGAGACACCTAGATGGTGCACCCTAAGATAGTAAAGCTAGATATGAGCACCGGAAGCCTTGAAGGAATAAATATTACCTTAAGTGTAGCTTCCGTCCCTAGTAAAGAAAGAATGTTAGGCAACTCGAAGAGCCAAGGGATGGAGCAAGGGGATCCAAAAGCAAAATAATGTTTTGTTCGAGTTTTCAGGGTAAAGCAGTAGAGATAGATCATTAGCAAGAGATAAGAAAAGAGTTAATGAAGCATTATTAGTAAGATGTGATGCATTGATGACCATGGTAGGTCAAAAAAATGATGACAGTATTACAGAGTCTACAGTCAAGTGAAGGAAAAGACAAAAGATGACAGGCCTTGAGACAATAAAAGAATATAGGCCATCAAATCATATCCTCATTTTGAGAAATAAGTTCTCATCTCTAACGTCATTAACAAAAGGAAAAGTTAGACTACAAAGTAATAGAAATCAGTATGGACTGGTGAATAAGATAAATTAAACATGAATTAGGAACTGAGTGATTTTATGATAGTCAGCATCATGAGAATTTCATATCATATTCCGGCAATAATAGAATGGATAGTAGAAGAAGATCCATGATGAATTTAGAGAATGGTCATTCAGGGAGACGCTTCCCTAAAACAAGCAATATGAGTAAAGCTAAGCTTAAGGGATTGTATATTCTACTTACACTAAGTGTAACTATTGCGAGTGAGGAATTTTGTTATCCTTGGTACAGAAGGATTACTGCAAGGCGAGTAAGGGTCATGGATGATGTGAAAGGACACCAAAGATAAAGAGGAAACATATCAATAGGCGGGTCGTCATTGCTTAAAGTCTTAGTAATTCCCTAAAGGGAGAAATATGGAATGATAAAGGAAGAATGCGATAAAAATAAAAAGGGATAAGATTGCACTTATCCAAGTGTTACAGATATGCTATGATTCTAGAATGTTATGTAAGCACAACATCAAAAAAAAGGAAGTAAAGGTTCCTGCTCAAGATGTTATTGATAGATAAGGAGCCAGTACATGAGATAAGTTAAGACAAGGAAATAACCCAAGAAAGATTACATGGAACATGGATATAGGAATGGGCCGACGAGTAGTTAGTAGTTGATTCAAGAAGAACCTAGTCATGACTAGACAAGAAGTTATAGACAAATCAGTAGATCATGCAAGATAAATATAGTATATTTCAACATGGAGAATTCAGCCTCGTAGTAATGTCATTATAATACTTGAGATATATTTAAATAGGATTCGGGGTAGTTAAAGGTACCGTATGAGGGTTACCGAGATAAAAGAGAGTGCCACTGGGAAGACAGTAAAAATGTTAGTTTAGAAGCAACCCCACAAGAATAAGGGCATAAAGATAAGTAACTATAGATAAGTATAGGCTAGGAGAATATACAATGTAATAAGCTCAAAACTTTACAAGAGTTAGAGGATCCTCCCTAAGTACTACAATTAAAGACTATGATGAGGAAATAAGGAAGAAGCCTTCAACCTAAGCACAATGACCTAAAAAGGAAATGGTCTTATAACAACAGTCCTACAACAACATTGTGTGCACTCCATAAGAAAGTATCACCTATCGTGGCTAATAAACGGGAAGAATAAAAGAATCAGAGGATGATATTCAAGATCATATGGGTTGTATGGAATTCCAATATGTGTGGGAACTAAGATAAGATAAGTATGCATGCAACAAAGGGGCATAAATACCAGGAAAAGTAATAGCTTACGCTGAAAGAGAGCTAAGATGGAATGAAAGAAATAATTCGATCAATGATCCAGAGTTGATTACGTTATGAATGCACTTAAAGGTTCGGAGTTTTATACGTGCAGCATATACAGCCGTAGAAGATTCTGGTATATGTTAAAGGAAGTAATTGAGCCCAAGTAATAAACGAAGGATTAAGTTGCTAAAGGATTGTATCATGCATATTCCTTATCGCCCATGAAAGGCTAACAAGAATAACTAATACCATGAGCCACGGATCGGGAGATAACTTAAGTCGACGTAAAGGCCGGCAAGAAGAAGGAGGAAACTAAAGAGTTACATCAACAAAGTAAATCAAGAGTTTGACTATTGGACCCATAAAATTGTAAATCTCCTGATTGAGAACATTACAGGATTACCTTTTAGGTATCAGAGGTACACGAGAGATAGCATAGTAGCTGTATTCTATAATATCTCTATGATAAAGCTAGTAAAAAAAGTAACAACCTCATAAGAAGTCACTTCGAAGCTCCTACCGGATTGTAGTATTATAATAGAGCTTCAAGCTGTGGTGTGAATCATACCTATGTGGAGGGGAGGTTATGAAGGAGAAAGAAAATATGACGCGAGATTTAAAGTAAGTAAGGTAAAGATGAATAACATACAAGATACTCAAATGCAAAAGGTTGTGAATAGTCCTTACTTCGGATAGAAGGCTAGAAGCACGAGGATTCAATAATCGGGAATGATAGCGGCATCGTCAGTGGCATGTATTCCAGCCTATGGTTTCTAAGTACCGAGAGGTCTAGCTAAGAGAGCAGAGAAGAGTTAGAGACGATATGATGTCTCGCTTGACGTTCTAGAATACCATAAGAAAATCTATGGTGCAAGCAAGTTGAAAGAAGGTTGCGAGTAGTATAAATAGATATGTATAGGTCGCAAGCTGAAGTATGGTAGAGTGACAAAGTTTTAAGAAGGCATAAGTAAGGATAAGGAAAGGCAAATGAAAAAGGGACGAGAATAGATAAGTCCTCGGGATTATGTCCATGAAACCAAGAGAACTAATGGTTTAACTAAGTCATAGAAACATTAGTATAGCCTGAATGAACTCAAAGGAGTCTAAGTCTAATAGAATTTAAAAGAAATGGAATGTTGCCTTGTTAATGCAATGAGGGTGTAATTGTGATAAGTAAAGAATAACATTTGGGCCTTTGATTGAGTAATGATTTGAAAACAAAAATAGAAAGAAAAAAAGAGAGGGGTATTTCATGAGTTGCACAGGATTAAAATACCCACGTAGGGTGAAAGCACATTGGGATGCTATGAAATACGATTATGTAAATCACTTCCAATATTTGTCGATGCAACATAAGCCCTAGTGACAAGGTATTACGTAAGAATTTTCAAGTTATCAATGGTATATTGTAGATCAATATTGAGGCGAATTATAATGGATGAACAAAATTCACAAAGTATGAGCTGAGATTAGGTTGTCATTCTTAAGATGAAAAGTAATGAGGAAGCATTAAAGGAATTAGCCTTATGCATATAGGATAAGCAACGAAAACAACCTGGAGTTTGATCATGGACCTCAGTAATGACAAATCAAAGTAAGAGAGATGGTATACTAACCTACTTAGATGCAATAAAGTCATACGAATGGATAATCGAGTCTATGAAATAAGATATGGCAATATTTGTAAATTCAACAAAATATCGAGCAAAGAACTTTAGTATACTTATGGATGCCCAGAGGGACATCTCACCAAGATCTGTATATGTTCACATAGTGAGGCCTAAAGATTGGCTAAAAGTAGGAGGAAAAAGGAAAGAGGATCGTATAAAGTACTAACAAGGTTAGAGTCATACAGGCTGCATGAAAGAAGGTATCAACAGTTACGAGATTGGAAGGATTCAGGCCACAAGTCGTGGTGTGAGAAAGAGACCTAAAGGGGGGAATGGCCTGGCCTTTGGATTTATTCATAGAATAACTGCCCAAATGGAAAAGAGAGTATTAAGGTATTCACAAGAGCTATAAGTTATGAAAATGATAAGAGCATCAATCAACATTCGAGGACGAATGTTCCAAAGAGTGGAAGGATTTTATGCCCCGCAAGATTATACCGATATTACGTCTCGCAATTCTATATTATGATAATATTACATCCTGCAGTATTATAGTACGATGATGTTACATCAATTATATTACGATGATGTTACGCCTTACAGTATTATATTACGATGATGTTACACTTTGTAGTATTAAATTACGACGATGTTGCACCTTGTAGTGTTGTATATTAATTTTGTCGTAAGGTAATTGACATTAGCCCAAGAAAAAGATTATTCGGAGTTTATAAAGATTAGGTTATTTCAAAAATGAGGAGTAAATTCGTAAAGATGAGAGGGGAAGCAAGTCAAAGAAAATGAATATTTGTCCAAGTTTAGCATGTTGGGATAATATACAAATCGAGCGTTAATACCCGATATTTATGGATTAGTGCCATACAAAGTACTACATGACCATGATAGTAAGGTGCATAAGGTGTGTTAAAAGTGAATAGTGTACCAACAATAACAATTCAGTGAGATCCCACATGTGAGGTCTGGGGAGGGTAGTGTGTACGCAGACCTTACCCCTACTCCGAGAGAAGCTGTTTTCTGTATACCCTCGACTCAAGAAAGAAAGAGACCAATGTATCAGTAGCTGCAAAGGAATCTTAACATATAACACTAGCCACGCAATAACCAGAAAATAGAAAGAAAAGTATTAGCACTAATCATCAACCAAGGCATAATACATAATACTAGATACGTAAGGGAATAATAAGTACATACAGGGCCTCTTAATTATGTGGATAATTAGGAAATTATTGATTAATGGGGGATTATAACTAACCAAGATGTTGGTGGTTGATTGGTTGAGGATGGATAAGCTAAAAGGTGGCAGCCATAAAGGTCTTCAATAAATGACGCATTAGTCACATGCCAAGGTGGCTTATTTAGGTAAATCATGGGACTTAGTCATCAAAGATGTGGGGGCCACACCCACTTAGTAAAGACATTTCAAAGAATTACGAAAGGGATGTTTGATCAAAAACTCAAGGTTACTGCTGCAGAAGCTCACAACTTTAAGAAATCTCATAAGACTTCTCCAACTCAAAGTAACGTGAGGGATTTCATAAGACTTCTATAATTCATATAATGATCCAACGTTAGTAATGTGAATCCAACGAGATTCCAACAAAATTCCTTAGCTCCTTAGCTACATGATATTTTCCAATTTTAAGGAAGTATAGTGGAATCTTTCTCAAGAAAATAAGGCTATCCCTTCTTTCGTTTGGCATGATCTATACGATACAAACGAAACGAGCAAATGCACAGGTTTCATAAATGGTTCTATTCATAGAAGTATTAGAAGTGCTTATGTTCTTGATTCCCCATATGTCATATTACTCTATCATCTATTAATAGGTCTCAAAAATATGTATTTGATAAAGTTTATCCGAAAGACATATTTAGTTTTATGACATTCCGAGAAAATCTTATTAATGTATTTCTTATGCATTTCATGCATTTATACATGTGCATTGACCCATGACTCAGACGACGTTATATATATATATATATATATGGAAGGTTACATTGCTATATACGCACCACCACCTGATCAGCTAGTATACGATGGTGAATTTGCAGTGGCCGAGATGATATGATGGGATGGCCTCAGAGGCTGATGATGTTATGAAACATGTACCTATGCACGACATGACATTCATATGTATATGCATGACACTATAAGTATTTCATGATTTACAAAGTTTTTCATTCTTACAGGTTGATTTATTTACTCTATATTTCTTCCATGTCTGCTATATACTTATTTATCTGCATTACATACTCGATACATTATTCGTACTGACATCCCTTTTGCATGAGGACGCTGCGTTTCATGCCCAGAGGTCCCGATAGACAGGTCGAGAACTTTCCAAGTAGGCTATCAGATTAGCAGAAGATGTTGCGTGCTCCATTTGCTTTGGAGTTGCTTGTTTAGTTAGTATGATTTAGACTCATATTGTTTGGTATAGCGGGACTCTATCCTGACCTTTATGAAATTATGTATTTTTAGAGTCTTGTAGACATATGTCATGTACGTAAAAGATTGTTGGCCCATGTTCAGTACACGAGTGGTTATTTTGGTCTTATAGGCTCATACTTCATATGTATAAGTTTGTATTCCCTCATGCTTTACTCCTGTTTGTTTACCTATTATAGAATGATATAAAAGATACGTTACATTGGTACTCGGTCGAGACCAGGTGCTTGTAGCAGCCCATCGGTTTGGGTCGTGACATGTCCTCTCCTGAGTCCTTTACTAAGCGACCTACTACTAGTTTGCAAGAAAAGGTAGTCTACGACTCTGCCCTTCAAAAGAGCAGAAAAAGCAGTAAGTAGAAAATGAGGAGACTAGTGAAAGACAATGTAATAGTGTATGAGGAGGTTTTCCTTGGGGTGGAGGTTGAGGAGGAAACAACAGAGGAACCTAGTTCCCTAGTGAGAAGGTCCCGGAAGAAGAAGCAATCTACTTCCGTAGAGAATGTTACAAACCCCAGTTCAAAGTTAAAGGATGTTGTGAGTGAGACCTCAGTTAGTAATGAGGATATGTTAGTCAAGTGATCAAGTCTAAGGGAAAAGCAAAATCAAGTGGTTTGAAGTTTGGCAAGAGAAAGCTGGAATCTATTAAGGAACACGTTTTTATGAAGAGGATGAGAAGTGAAACCAGTTCTGCTTCAGAAAGATTAAGGCACCAAAAGGTTATGTTGGGTCATACTTTTTACCCAACAATTTCAGAATTGGTTGGTATGAGGCAAGTCCTGGCAATGGTTGAGTTTCAACGATGGGGGCATCTGTTCCTAATGGATGCACCCAAAGTGTATGAGGATGAGGTTCAAAGCTTTTATGTCGGCCTCTTTCCCGTTGATACTGACCATATCTGTGACTTAGTGGATGAGGTGGACATTATGTTTGACGTGAGTCTACTTGGGGATATTCTAAAAGTCCCTATGGTTGGTGTGTCTAGTGTAAAAGATGCGTGTGCGTATAATTTCCAAAATGCTGTGGTAAAGGATAATGCGAACCAAAAAGGGGACCAGATTTACAAGAATGCATTACTCTTCATTTATTAGTTGCTCTTCGAGTTGGTGAATAAAGTTATATTGCCTCGTGTTGAGAGGAGGTCTATGACTTCTAAGTCTGACATGTTTCTAATGGAGCAACTAGATGGCATTAATCCTGTCAACATGCCTACTATCATGATCGAACACATGCAAAAAGTAGCACCTTCAAGGATGGCAATCATGGTCTTCCATATGGGTTTCTACTTACGCAAGTGTAAGTTTTTCCCGCTGGGGCAAGGCAAGGTAGGAACCAAGAAGCAGACCTTCTCAGAAACAATGTTGGAAAATGTGAGTGCATCAAGAAGAATGGGGGGTTTTGCAGTACATCAATAGTCTCACAGCTCATTAATGCTCAAATAGTGAAACTGAGGAAATCGAAGGTTGAAGGCTAGGAATGCTACCCTGGAAGGTCACGAGGCACAATGGGATCCGGAGTCAAATAAGGAAGTGCTCGTTTGACAAAAGAAAATGTTGATCTCAAGGCACAAGTGGAGAACCCGAAAGCAGAATTGATCAATGAGAAAAAGTCGGCCAGCGCCCGAATTGACCTAGTTCTACAAACTCTTACTGCAGCTTCCAAGCCCTCTATCCCTAGTGCCCCTTAAGCAACACCTTTAGTGACCAGTTTCTGGATTGTCTCTTTTGTTATCTCAATGCTTGTATTCTCTGTTTCTCTTCTGTATCATGTTGTATTCACATATGTGGCATGAGTTAGCTAGGCTATACTTCTTTATGTTGTTTGCCTGCTTGTGTATTTTTAATGATGCCAAAAGGGGGGAGTATAACTGAAAACGAGGATCTGATTAAGGGGGAAACATAAAGTCAGGGCGAACTTGTGAAGTTCCTGTTACTTCATCTGGTTATTTTTGCTGTAAATAATTGTTATCGATGTCTAAGTTTGTCATCATCAAAAAAGGGGGAATTGATGAATTTTCTAACAAACTTACTGTCAAGGACCATTTAAGGAACCTAACATACTTGGTACACATTAAAAATGAATGAATTCCAGCCAGGACTCCAGCTAATGTGAACTGCTGCAAGAATAGAAAATAGAAAAACACTATAAGTACATGATCCCTTATGTTTACCTGACAGCAGTACGAAAGTCAACTATGCACAGCTGGAAAGTGACTGGCAGAAACAGTGCACTAAATGCATCAGTTTTGTAGTCACTTGCCCTTTGACCTACCAAGTACTTACATCATTTAAGTGATGCCATCAAAGGTGTATTAATAAGAGAATTATAACAAAACAGCACTTGAACACTTGAGAATTCACTTCAAGCATTCAAGTATTTTGCAACAGTGAACTTAATTCTCAAAAAACTTGAAGAACAAAGTTAAATGATACTATGGACCAGTTCCTAAATCTAGTATTTTTTTTGTCCTTAGTTGAGTTGTAACTTTACGATTGTTCTTATAGTAATTCACAAATTGATTATTTAGAAGCGTTGCTTAGGAACCGCTTTGTAAAATCATAAACTTTCTGAGTCTGATTTGTGACTAGAGTTAGTCATAAGTTAAAGTCTTTGTAACTAGTAAATGAAAAAGCGGCTTGTGGTAAGTGTATCACAAGTTAGTTGAGTTGTAATATTTTTAATAGATTCATTATAAAGTGGTTTGTAATAGTGTGTTTACAAGTTAGTGAAGTTGAAAGCCCACAAGTGTAGGTCGTGGTTTATGTCCCCTTGAGTTGGGATTTTTCCACGTACTGTTTGTGTCTCATTACTTACTGTTTTATTAGTATTCTCTGTGAATACTCATGGAGTACCAGGTACTCTATAGTTTGGTGGACTCATATAAACCAACAGGGGTGATATGGAGTATACGGGTTCCAATCGGAGCTTGACGCTTGTCATGAAGTAGTTGTGACTTATTGTTATTATATGGTGTCTTGTTATTGATACTTATATGTTGTCTGATTTTTTTGTTGTTATTTTTGTTACATGGTATTGGAGGAGGCCCTTGTTATAGGGGAGATGATACTGAATTTACATAAACGAGCTACTAGCTTAAGTTACAGAGCTTAGCCTTTATTCAGCACTAATTTTGGATCTCTTGATGCTATGGTAGATTGAGTTGAATTATTTCTAATGTTGCTTGGAAGCTATCAAAGACTCAACGGGGTTAAGGTATGTTAAGACTAAACCTTTCCTTTATTTTGGTATGATCCCGTAACTGCATGTATTTGATAATGATACATAAAAAGAAGTTCGTATTCCTGAATTTATGTACATTATCCTAGTCTCATAAGTTATCATATTTCCCCTTATCGGAACTGTATATTTAGATAAATATTATATTCTTCTAGTCAAAAGAGCATAGGGTGTGTGTATATCTATATATACACACACAGAGAGAGTCTTATAGTATTTTCACAACCATCGAGCTATAATCGGTGGGCAAGCCCCGATTGGGCAACCTCCGATCAGATGGTAAGTTATATACCGAGCCTACTGTGGCGAACGCCTATAAGCGAGCCTACTACAGAAAAGCAGTTACACATACCAATCATTATAGGGCCAGACAACTATTTTACTTGCTATATTGAGAGAGTTGAGTCAGTATCAATAGGTAAGCATATCTTCAGATTATTTTTGACTGCCAGTTACTTCCAACTATTATATTATCAGTTGAGTTTCACCTTGCAGTTATTTTGTTGCCTTACATACTCGTTACATTATTTTGCAGCGACATCCCTTTTATTGAGGACGCTGCATTTCATGCCTGCATGTCCTGATAGACACCTGGATAGACCTTTCTGATAGACAAGAGTCAAACATCAGCTTGGTTGGTGACTCCGAGAGGCTCCTAGACGAGTCTTGTGTATTTTGTATGCTAGTATTGTGTCCATGCCAGCCCTATGTAAATGTTCAATTTGGTATTGCTGGTTGTAGACATTCATAGCGGCCACGTCGGCCTGCACAATTATGTATATGAGCCTTTTGGTTTGTTTACCCCTCAGATGAGAGAGACATTACTTTTAGATGACTCAGAATATGGCCCCACCGGCCTAAGTTGAGGGTTACCCCCCAAAGTTCATAGTTACAGAGTGGTAAGCTCGGGCCAAGTATGGCATCGAGTGCCGGCTACGCCTCTTCAGGTTTGGGACGTGACAATGGATATATTATAAAATAATATAAAGTTATTTTAAATATATGTAAGATACCTAGGTAAAAATATAGGAATATTACGTAAAAGAGAGGATTTATAATGTTAAGGGTATAATAAACTTTGTAATTAAGAGTATTGTAAAATCAGGCCAAGGTGACTTTTGTGATAACTAGAGAAAAAATATTTTTTATGTAATAAAAATAACAAAAACTCTTTTGGGTAATGAACAAAAAGTTGAATGACTTTTACGTACAAAACAAAGGTGACTTTTAAGTAATGAGGACAAAGCTAAATGATCACCCATGAAATTTACCTGATAACGTCGATGTCAAGTACTCTTGTTGCACATTGACATATTTCTGGTGTCTCCCTCCCTCTCACTATTGTATTTTTTGTTTTTTTATTGGAATAATATGTAACTAGCTCGTCTTGTCCCCATTTTCATCTAGATACTTAAAAGCGGGGATCTTATGACCTATGAAACTATTCTAAAGTAGAACTAGTATATCTTTATGTAACGATCAGACCAGTCGTCTTGAGTTCTGGCGCTTTATTCAGCAGTTTGAGGCCATGAGCAACTTCATCTCAAGTGTATTGACTTGTGTGTATGGTCAGAATTAAAATTCAGGAAGTTTGGAGTCAAATCTGAATGAAAATTCTCATTTTGAAAGCTTAAAGTTGAAGAAATAAACTAGGATTGGAATTTTGAGTAAATGACCCCGGAATTAGGATCCGAAGGTTCCAGCAGGTTCGTACGATAACTTCGGACTTGGGTGTATGCCCGGATCAGGTATTGGATAACCCGGGAGCATTTTGGCGACTATTATGGAAGATAGCATTTTAGAAGAAATTGCATCAGTTTGGCTTAAAATGCATTTCAGTATTATTAGTGTCCATTTGGGATTCTGAGACTGGGAGTAGCTCCGTATGGTGATTCTGGATTTGGGAGCGCGATCGGAAGTGACTTCGGAGGTTCGTAGGTCATTTTGATGTCATTTGGCTAAATATAGAAATTTGAAGGTTTTTGAGAAAATTCGGGAAGTGGATTTTTTATATCGGGGTCAGAACGCGATTCTAAAACTTGGTCATGTCAAATGTGACTTGTGTACAAAATTTGAAGTCATTCCGGAATGATTTTGGTAAGGTTTGAGACACTTAGTCTCTTTTAAGGAAGCTTAAGTTGGAAAAGTCAATCGGATATTGACTTATATGTTAGAGGGCTCAAAATGCGAAATTTATGGTTCGGATAGCTTCATTAGGTGATTTGGGACTTAGGAGTGTGTCCGGAATATTTTTATGATGACCGGTGTAGAATTTAGCTTGAACTGGCAAAGTTAGTATTTTGGCGAATTCTGGTTGGTAAGTGAGATTTTGATCCGAGGGTCGAAATGGAATTCCGAGAGTTTCTGTAGCTTCGTTATATCATTTTGGACTCGTCTGCAAAATTTGAGGTCATTCGGACTAGTTTTGACGTGTTTCGACATCGGATGTGAAATTTAAAAGAATTCTTGGATTTAAGGCTCAAATCATTTATTTTGATGTTATTTTGGCGATTTGATCGCTCGAGCAAGTTCATGTGATGTTTTAGAGTCAGTGTGCATATTTGGTTTGGAGCCCCGAGGGCTTGGAAGTGTTTCGGAGCTGTCTCGGAGTAATTCCGTACTTAGAAAAATATGCAGAAATTGCTGAAAAATTCTGCTGTGAACAGTACTCGTGAACAATATCCGCGCACAGTGTCCGTGAACAGTGCCGGGCAGAATGTTAAGTACGATTTGGAGCTCGGATAAGGCGATTTTTCAAGGGATTTTTGGAGAGAACAATGGGGTAAGTGTTCTTAACTCAATTTTGGTTGTATAACTAGAAATCTATTGCAAGTTTTGGTGTTTAATTTGAAATTTTTTTTAAAAGGTAGAAAACCCTCTTGGATAGAAATGGTGATTTGAGGGTCAAATAAACTCCGATTTTTGTGAATTTGGTATGTATATACTCGTGGCGAGATAAGGGTCCTATTGATGTAAAAATTTCTTAATTTTGAGACGTGGACCCGGGGCTCGGGTTTTAGTAATTTCGGGAATTGTGCCCGAATTTGATTGTTTTCGATTGGGTATTGTTTCCTTATCATATTGTAATATATTCGATGTGGTTTTGGATAGATTCGACGCGCGTGGAGGCCGATTTGAGGAGGAAAGGCGTCGCGGGCTAGAGATTTCGCCGTCTAGAGGTGAGTAATGATTTTAAATCATGCACTAAGGGTTTGAAACCCCAGATTGCACAACATACTGCTATGTTGAGATGATACACGCGTTGTATGACGAATGCAGGGTTATTTACTATTGGGGATTGTGATGTGGTCCATCCCGATTGATATCTTACCGTGTATTTAATAAAAATGTACTGTTTTATACCATGATTTGGGCTTATTGCCATATTTGGGCTTCGGGCCAAATATTTGAAATATTTTGTGAATTACATCACCATTTTCCTCACCAATTAAAATATTATTTGAACTCAGTCTAATTGAATTATATTATTTTGTGAACTCAGCTATATTTATACTCAACTGGAGTTTTGATGATATTTATAATATTGATGAGCTGAGCACCATTGTTTTACTGATGCCCAAGAGGCTTATGATTATTTTCTGGACTCATTGAGGCCAAGGGCCATCTGTGAGGATATGTTGAGTGATGTGAGGAGGCTTTCAGGCCTCGAGTATTATGTGAGGAGGCTTCCAGGCCTCGAGTGTTATGTGAGAAGGCTTTCAGGCCTCGTGTATGATGTGTGAAGGCTTTCAGGCCTATTGATATTGTGTTTGGGCTGTAGGAGCCCCTCCAGAGTCTGTACACACCCCCAGTGAGCGCAGGGTACCCAGGTGAGTTAGGAGTGGGCCCGAGTGGCTGATGTTTGTGTTTGGTGAGTTCGGAGTGAGCCCGAGGGGTTGATGTTGTGTGTTGGTGAGTTAGGAGTGAGCCCGTGAGGCTAATACTGTACTGAGAGTTTGATATTGAGCCTGAGGGGCAAGCTTTTGATTATTCCCTACTTGTTGAAGTTGTTGTTTCACTGTTTTAAAAAGAGAATTACCTGATACTTTATGGTCTTATTGTATAATTGATTTTACTTCTTGAGATAGCGCTATATTGTGCCTTTATGAGATTTCATGCTTTCAGTCATTATGTATTTTTATTACTGACTGAGTTGGAGTACTCATTTTACTCCATGCACCTCGTGTGCAGATGCAGGTATTGATCACCCGGTAGCGAGATATTAGCTGATTGAAGGTATTTCTATTGTAGCCGAGCAAGGTGACCGCCAGCGTTCGCGGCACCATATCTCTTCCTTTGATTCTAAATTTTCAATATGTATATTACTGGTTTTATAGTAGTGTTCAGATTCCTTAGATGTTCGTGACTTGTGACACCCCGATCGAGATATGTTGGGCTGTAAACACTGGTTATTGTTGTATTAAGTTGTATTTATTTATTCATTTATGTTTAAAAATTGTTAAAGTGACAAATTGAGTTAGTTGGCTGGCCTTGTCTTCACGAAAGACGCTATCACGATCGAATTTGGAATTTTGGGTCGTGACACTTTCTAACATGACAAAATAAGTATATACACTTAATTAAAGAGCGTGAAGACATTAAATCGCATTTTGGATAAAAATAACGCAAAGAAAGGCTAGCGCCTGATTGTTGTGCACTTAAATTTGGATTTGATCTCTTACGGTGAATAACTAGAAAGTGATGCCCGTGCTATGCACGGGAAATCAGTCACAAAATTGCAGGGAATCTATTATATTCAAAATTTTGAACTTGTTTTTTCTAAAATGGATACACTGGTCAGTTATACAAAAGTAGTTGATATCAACAAAAAGTATCTTCAATCAAAGTGCAATACCAAACTATAAACAAAATAAAAGAAATCAAATCTAGCACAATTGGTGACAACTTGCAACCAAAAAAGAACCTAAAGAAAAAGATGCTGAATGATCTATTAGGAACATTCTATTTTTACAACCTATCATTCAAATTCAACTGATATCATAATCTTTGGAATCACCAGCATGCCAAGGGGAACCACTAACAATTTTTTGGTTTAAATATCCTCGCTTCATCTTAGTTTGAAGAAATGCCACAAGGTTGACCAATGGGATGAGAACAAACAGATACAGGCCAAAAAGACCAGGGCTGACACAAATGCCAACTACAGCTGCAAGTTTGGATCGTCATTGTACATATTTGATTCCCAAGGCCCACACATCACCATTTAATGTTCCTGAAATCATAAAGAAGGGCTCTCACCAAGGTTCACCAGCTAACTAATCTCAACCTAAAATGTCAACAAGTCAACTTCAATCCTCAGTGCTTAACTATAGGTATGCTTCACGGAGTGTGAAATTTTTTGTTCTTAATAAGACCCAACATGTCAGCATAATGAGAAAATACAACAAAATATGAAGATTAAGTACCGTTTCACGTGGATCAAACGACATTTTCAACTGATTTTGTAGGAAAAGAAAAAAGATTAACAGGAAGGACGTAGGACGTGCTCTACTTTAGTACCAAACAAAAATCAATATTATTAGAAAGAATATAAAGATATTTATCAATAATACATAGCAAATTTTGTCATCCTCAGGGGGAAAACAAAAATAAAAAGCTTTTGGAACTGGGAATTCTTGCTAATAATAATCTTGAGAATCCATTAAAGTCATTGTCAGTACCTTTCGTTCTTGAAGATTGGGGAGTCGGCAATATTGTTATACTGTCACTTTAGTTTTCAATATCGCCAGGCAGTATTTCTGCGACACCTTCTTATCAGCTATATTAAGGGGGATTTCGCAGCTTCATGGGTATCATATTTTCTGTAAAAAAATAAAATAAGATCAACAAATATCTGATTATTTAACTAAAAAGAAGACAGTCTTAGAGGTTAATCGGAAGATGTTTTGATTAATGCCATAAAACAATGTCCTTTATCTTGATATTCTCAAATATGATACACGATGAGTTTATATTTTTGCCCGAAGTGCATAGCGACAAAAGTATAATTATCTTCGTCAAGTGTAATAAGACCAAGTAAAAATAAAGCATCAGCCTTAAGGTCCTGCATAAAAAACCAGCAAACTTTTTTTTATGGCATAGATCTTAATAGCTATGTATTCCCTTTCTTTAAGTTGTTTCTCTGCCACATAAAAAAATAGAACTGACTAATCTTATGTTAAAGAGTGCAAAAACTCAACGCCACTCTTCTTGAGCATTTTGGATTTGAAACATAGTTTAAACTAAAAAATAAATAAATCAATGTAACAGTTGTATATGGGTCAAAACCTGACGTCATGATAATGAATGAGATTGACACATTTATTAAAGTCTACTTATGGCTAATAAATGGTATGGCAATTTATTCACAAGATGATCGGATAGTTATCCAATTTGACAACTAAGGCCACGGCCTGGCCGTCCTCACGAGGGCGTCCCTTCTATGTGGTCCCAACTCCTTGGCGCCAGTTGGCACATCTCCTAACTAGAAATACTAAGAGAGAGAACCCTAAAAGGGGGACTGCTTCTTCTTCTTCTTCACATCTGCTTAAAAAAAGAGGAGTGAATACATTATTTTTAAGGCTCTGAACCTCTCCATGGAGAGGTAGACCAAACCAATATCATTAATAAAAGATCTTCATCCTCATCCCTTTAATCTATAACTGGTGTCTCTTATATATTATTCCTTTAGTCTTTGGATTTATTACGATCTACTATGATTGACCCTCCGTTTATTTTGATTGTTTTATGCTTCTACAGTAAAAGAAAACTTTGAGCAAAACAAATTGGCGCCGTCTGTGGGGATTTCATAGCAAAAATGTCTACAACGAACAGAGTGAAGGTCAGCACGAGAAGACATGCTAAGAAAGAGAACAACCAAAGTTTTTTGCACATACTTTTATACTTGGGGCGGCCATCTCGCCCATCAGTCTGACGTCCAAAATGCCCCTCACAGACGTGCTCTCCACTTCCGAGCACAGGACCCCGAACATCATCATTAGGTTCTCCTCCTCGAGCAACAGGTTCAGGCTGTTAAAAAACTCCAAATAACGATAATCCCCCTCGGCCTGCACGGCCGAGCGGGTATAGCCCTCCTGAGCAAGACGGATGTCCTCGGGATCCATATCGGACTCCAAATCATCCCCCTCTCCTGAAACCCCTTCCTCCTGCCGCCCTGGAAGTTGAGGCTTCCGCCGCCCGAGACGTCGAGGCACCCATGTTCGCCTTTTGGGGTTGAGTTAGGCCCAAGGTCCATTCTTTTCATGGTATCAGAGCCAGGCCCATCCCAATTATTGTTACCGATGTTGGTCCCCCATTTATGTTGTCCACGCTCCAGAGATCTGGGCGTGATGGGGGGTGTTGAGTTGTCCCACATCGGAGGAATTTGAGGTCCTTGGTCTCCTTATATGGCTTGGGCAATCCTCACCTCATAAGCTAGCTTTTGGGGTTGTGTTAGGCCTAAGGTCCATTCTTTTCAATGACGCCGACGCCTGACGCCTCCACCAAAACGGCTGCCGAGGAACCACCTTCCCTCGCAGCAACAGGAACAAAAACTTGAGCCGCCGAAGCAACTGTATCACCTTGGCCTAAGCCAACTGGGGCAACCCCCACAAAGCGCTCACCTTCTGGTGCGAGGTCCGCTGCGCCCCCCCACCTGCGCCGACGGTAGAGAATCTAAACTGATCACCACCGGGAGGGCCGGGGTGAAAGCCACCCTGCGCCGAGCCAACGCCTTCTCATCTTCTTATTTATCTCCCTTCGGCGATTGCTCCGCCCGGGAACGTACGACCCATGGAGACTCCACAACTTGGGGCACGGGCTGTACCGGAGAGTGTGCAGTTGAAGACTCCACCGAAGTCGCCCTCAGAACCGGACGAGGCGTCGGCATTGTGACCATTCGGGCAGTCGCCCCCGGCCTGCGGAAAGCAAGCTGAGGAGACCTCCTGCGCCGTGGTCGTTCTAATCAACCAAAGAAAAAGGGTTAGATCAGAGGAACTAAGGGTCACGAAGAAAAAGCAATAATCAACAAATCAGATTCTTACTAGCAGCCGGCCTGCAGCCATGGGCCTCCCAAAAAGAGGCCCACGTGCGAATCCACGTTGTAACAAGGAGCACAACCTCAACCCACTCGCGGATGCTTGAAATTGGCGTCGGTGGCGCACCTCCCGGTACGACACAAAAAGAAGATCGTTACGTACAAACATAAAGTAGAACTCTCAGCCCAAAAGAAATCAAGGCTAGCATAATAGAAACTTACGTGCATGGGTCCACTCCACAGGGAAGTCAGTGGCACATGCCAGCAGGTGCTCAGTCCTGACGTAAAAGAAATACTCGAAGGGACGAGTAGCGACCTCATCATCGAGCTCCGCAGTCAAGCCGTCGGTCCCACGAGGAACCAACCGGATCATAGTGCCACGTACCCTCTGAGGGGCGTACAGAGTCAACACGTGCCCAAGTGTAACTTCCCTCCGTGCCAACTCCGCATATTTAATCAGCATTGCCAATAATTTGTAACAGGAAGGGACGAGCTGATCAGGGCATACCCTGTAATAGCGGTAAAGATCCACCACCAACAAGGGGAGAGGAAGCCTAAATCCCAGCCTGAAAGGGTAGGCGTAGAAGACGTTGTACCCTCGGTAGTCGACATGCACGCTGTCGCCGCTCCTGGCCAAGATGATGTTCGGCAAAGCGAGGAATCTCACATTGCTCCCTCAGTTGAGCTAAGCCAACCTCCCCCATCAATGGAGCCTCGTCTACTTGATCTTCTCCCTCAGGGTTGGTAAAGCCGGTCGCCGGACTGTCGTGAAGGGAAAGAATGTCGGTCACCGATCAACGGTCGGCGAATCAGTGGCTCCCATAGCATAAAATAATTTAAATAATAGAATAACAACAATATAAGGAATATAAGAAATACGAAAAAGAGAAAAGTAAACTAATATATAGAAAAAAAAAGGATGAAAAGGAATAAAAAAACAGAATAAAGGATGAAAAGGAAGAAAAAATAGAATAATAATAAGAAAATGAAACTCAATAATTTAATAATTGTTATGAAATAGAAGATTCTTACACTTCTATTTAAGGTGAATGTCTTTAATGTATTTAATTAGAGAGATTTTAGAGTTCTATTAGTGGTAGCTAAATCTTCCTCTCCCCTATAAATAGAGGTGCCCCCTACCATTGTAAATCATCCCTTGAGACCCCTCTCAACTCAATAAGAAGAACTCTCTCTACTCTTCTCTCTATTGCTATTGTTCTTGCTCTATTGTTCTTGTCTTTTGCTTTAGTTTATAACACGTTATCAGCACGAGACTCTACCGTCTCAAGTATCATTCTCGAAAATCCAAGGTATTTTCCCTCTTCCTAATTTAATTTTCGAGTATGTCTGACATTATGAAAAGAAAGTTCGTTGCCCTTGAAATTTCGGGCAAGAACTATATGACATGGGTGTTGGATGCTGAAATCCACCTAGATGCTATGGGTCTCGGAGACACCCTCAAAGATAAAGAAAAAGCATCCACCCAAGATTGTGCGAAGGCCTTGATTTTCTTGCGCCACCACCTTGACGAAGGTTTGAAGATTGAATATCTCACCGTCAAGGATCCACTCGTTTTGTGGAACAGCTTAAAGGAGAGATATGACAACCTGAAGTTGGTCACTCTGCCACAAGCACGATATGATTGGGCCCATCTGAGGCTACAGGACTTTAAGTCCGTTTCTGAATATAATTCTGCTATGTTCAGAATTACTTCTAAACTGAAGCTATGTGGAGATAACATCTCCGATTACGATATGCTTGAGAAAACGTTTACAACGTTTCATGCCTCCAATATGGTACTGCAGCAACAGTACCGAGAGAAAGGCTTTACGAAGTATTCTGAACTGATTTCTCTCTTACTAGTGGCTGAGCGAAATAATGACCTGCTCATGAGAAATCACGAAAATAGACCAACTGGGTCTACACCACTGCCTGAAGCAGATATGGTGCACTCGCATTATGCCAAACATAAAAGGGACCATGATCACGGTCATAAACGGGGTCAAAGCCAAGGACGTGGACAAGGAAGAAATTCCAAAGAAGTCCGTCACCCCCCAAAGAAAGATAACCACCGAAAGCAGAAACGGGATCCCGAAGATCCTAAGGCAAATAGTTCAGAAACTATATGTTATCGTTGCGGTGGGAAAGGGCACTGGTCAAAGATTTGCCGTATACCAAGACACTTGGTTGACCTTTATCAAGCATCTCGAAAGAGAAAAGGCCCTGAAACAAACTTTGTCTATGACGACAATGAGGACATCACCCACCTGGATGTGGCAGACTTCTTTGAGCAACCCGAGGGGAAAATAGACCACCTAATCGGCGATGGGACCATGATGAAAGAAGATGGAGTTATTTGATTTTGTTCTACTTATTTGTATTAGTTAGTGAATAATCTAATAGTCATTAGTATTAGCTCGTATTAGCTAGTTCATGATGCAATGTTAGCAGTAGTTCTTTAGAATATCTTCAATATGCTCAAATATCAATAAAACTTTTATTTTCCAGTGGGGGTAATCGACTAGCCTGAAAAACTAGTCGATTATCAACTATTTTTGCATTAAAGTTGAAAAACAATTGATCAACAATCGATTGTCTTTGGCTAACAATCGATTGTCTTGAAACTGTTCTGGAATTTTTCAAAAATAGCCAACAATCGATTGTCTTTGTCTAACAATCGATTGTCTTGAAACAGTGAGGTCTGGAATTTTTCAAAAATCACCCACAATCGATTGTCTATATCTAACAATCGATTGTCGTTAGGCAGTGTAATCTGGAATTTTTCAAAAATCATCCACAATCGATTGTCTGTGTATAACAATCGATTGTCTATGTTCCAACAATCGATTGTATTGGTTTAATAATCGATTGTCTTATGAAAAACGCTGAAATTTTCAAACTGCAAAGTAATGGATTATGGACAACATATCTGATTTTGTTAGTCAACTGTTAGTAGCAGATTTTGAAAATATTATGTGACACAAAAGAATTGAACTTGTTTATTCTTATGTTCGTGTATTTCTTTTGTATGTCATACCATGGAAAGTAAATTGATTGAAAGGCTCCGGAAGAGCAAATGTAACTCTGCCCAAAGGCATGACGTTTATCTTAGAGAATGCAATATTCTCCTCCAAGTCTAAGAAGAAACTTGTTGAGTTTTAAAGATGTACGCCGGAATGGCTACAATATTGAGACAATGGATGAAGATAATCTTGAATATCTCGTCCTCACTTTAAAGAATGTCTCCGGCCAAAAGAGGGTTATTGAGAAATTCCCGTCTTTATCTTGTGGCCTGTATTGGACAAGAATTAGTGCAATTAAGGCACATTCAACAGTAAATCTAAAGAATACTGAGTCCAATACATTTGTACTTTGGCATGATCGACTGGGTCACCCAGGATCAACCATGATGAGACGGATTATAGAAAGCTCATATGGGCATCCGTTAAAGAATTTCAAAATTCTTTCAAGTAATGAATATCCTTGCACTACGTGTTATCAAGGCAAGCTGATTATCAGACCATCCCCAATAAAGGTTGGGACTGAGTCACCCCAGTTTCTGGAACGTATACAAGGGGACATTTGTGGACCTATTCACCCACCTAGTGGGTAGTTTAGGTATTTCATGGTCTTGATAGACGCATCCTGTAGATGGTCTAATGTGTGCTTGTTGCCATCACGCAACCTTGCGTTTGCAAACTTAATGGATAATAGATGAGAATAATCTTGAATTCTTCATGAAAACGAGGCTGCCCATTTCGGTTTGGGTTCACGCCATTTTGCATGCAACAATACTAGTTTGTCGGCTGCCCACTTCGGTTTGGGGTCATGCCATTTTGCATGAAGCAATGCTAGTTCGTCGGCTGCCCACTTCGGTTTGGGGTCACGCCATGTTGCATGCAGCAATGCTAGTTCGTCTCTGACTGACGAATTGACACAAATATTCCCCATTGCAATTGGTTTTGGGTCATGAACCCAATATATCCCATTTAAGAAGCTTTGGATGCGCAGTATATGTGCCTGTAGCACCGCCATCCCGCACCAAAATGGGTTTGCAAAGGAGGTTAGGAATATATGTTGAGTTTGACGCGTCCTCCATTATTCGCTACCTCGAAACATTGACAGGAGATTTGTTCACTGCACTATTTGCAGACTGTCAATTTGATGAGACACTTTTCCCAAAATTAGGGGGAGAAGTCGGTGAAACCAAACAGGAAATTTTGTGGAAAAATGTATCATTATCTCATCTTGATCCACATACCTCTATTTGAAAGAAAGAGGTACAAAAGACTATCCATTTGCAAAGAATAGCAAATCAAATGCCTGACGCATTTACGAACTTGAAGAGGATAACGAAATCCCACATTCACGCGGAAAATGTTCCGATCCGTATTGAAGTCCCTATTGGACAAATATCTAGTGTCATATCCAATGAGTCAAATGCACGCCAGAAGTGTGGCAGACCATTAGGTTCCAAAGATCGAAATCCTAGAAAGAGGAAAAAGAACGATCTAAATGACACTATGAAAGAATCACATGAGGACGCTCATGATTTGATTAATTCCGAGATTCACGAAGAATCTATTGAGCCTGAGACTCTTGAAAATACGGAATGCAAGAATGTGAGGATCTCGAACCTCAGTCTGTGGTAGTACAAAATTAATTGAGAGCTCTCGAAGAGCCAATTATTACTATGTTGGAGAAACACAATTGAGTATTGTGCTGTAGTAAGTCTCAAAGAAACTTATCCAGTTTCCAAAAGTACACGCGAAGGCGATTGATGATATTGAGACTATAAATAAAGGAAGGCTTTGATTCTCCTATTACTACAACTTGTAGCGGGGTAATTTGTATATGAAAAGCTACCCGCTTTGTTCTCCAGTTTGTACTACACAAACGAAAGAATGCCACAATAAAGTGGATATCTATTGGTATAAAACCCATGTCATAATAAACCCGAAGTTTATTGATAAGTGCACATGTCATGGTGTAAATTTGAAGTTTACCAATATTGATAATTTAGTCAGTTGACATTCGTGTTAGCCATCTCATTTGAAGTATGATGTGCAAATTCACATAGGTGAATATCAAAGAACTAGAAGTTCTTGTTCTCAGTAATGAACTGACCAACTAAAGAGTTCGGGTTGAAGCCCCTTGATTCTGGAAATATCAAAGGTGAATATGGGCCCATTCACCTGCCATGTATACCACATATGATGCATCTATGATATGGTTACATACGCCATTGTTATTAACCCGCAGCCTGGCAGTGCTTGCGAGGTAAATCGCTCAGTAATCTAACTTCGAGCATAGTTTCCAGATTCTCTACTCAAGACAGTTCATCTTGATAAGTTGGTTTGTATCAAAGTTGGTTTAGCAAGATAATTATTGAGTGCTTCCACTTAATAGCTAAACTGTTCCTTATGAGAACGAAGTTGTATATATCAGTTTGATATAAGTGGTATACGAGAGTATATTCTCCCCTCACAAGTGGTTCAAGGTCAGGAACCAAATAATTTCATCTTATTACTAAGGTGCTGTGTATATTGACATAATGCACAAAGACGATTTCCCAAAGTTGAGGAAACATGTTAGCTTTACTAACATGAGGGGGAGACATGATAAACGTTTGAGAAAGTGTTACATGGGATGAATTTTCATTTGTATATGTATATCCCCGAATATCATGATATGAACCTGTAGTTCATAAAAAGGAAATGCAATTGCAACATATTGCAAAGCATGCTATACGCATTTGCTGACTCAAAGAAAGTAACTAAATGGAAGAGATACAATTCAAGAAGAATTGATTCCATATGAAAGACATGTAGTTTTGAACCTATAGTTCATATGCTTGAAAGTATAAAGGCAAAGGTATGTATAGTCAGTTTTCGATATCTTATTTGTTCAGTATCACTAATGAAAGCTTGATATGCAGCTAAAGTTTATTATGTGACTTACATGACTTAACTTGAAAGATTTAAGTTGCTTGAAGCATATGCAATCCTTGGTCCTGAAGTACCACATCCTTAGTACAATTTGTGTACATATGTATCTTGCCATAACTATAAGCATGATGGCATTGAGAATGCATCTATGGAGATATTGAAGTGTTATTCCACGACATCATATGAAGATGTTCATATCTATCAAGAATGATGATTTCCAGGTGCGGAATATTTATTCAAGTCAATATGGTTGATTTATTCATCAAGCATCTACCAAAGATCGTTTTGAAGATGATGCACAAGATTGGAATGCAAATGCTCAAGGATATAAATTGATGTACTCATTAGAGGGAGTCAATGCGCGTTGCACTCTTTTTCCCTTACAAGGTTTTGTCCCACTGGGTTTTCCTTGCAAGGTTTTTAACGAGGCAACCAATAGGCGCATATTCAAACATGTGTACTCTTTTTCCTTACTTTAATTTTTCCCATTGGGTTTTGGTTTTAAGGTTTTATGAGGCACATCATTGAATAGACATTCAAGGGGGAGTGTTATGAAATAGAAGATTCTTACACTTCTATTTAAGGTGAATGTCTTTAATGTATTTAATTAGAGAGATTTTAGAGTTCTATTAGTGGTAGCTAAATCTTCCTCTCCCCTATAAATAGAGGTGCCCCCTACCATTGTAAATCATCCCTTGAGACCCCTCTCAACTCAATAAGAAGAACTCTCTCTACTCTTCTCTCTATTGCTATTGTTCTTGCTCTATTGTTCTTGTCTTTTGCTTTAGTTTATAACAATAATGACTCTTTAAGTCTTAACCAATCATGAATACTATCTTTAGCCAAAACCAGCTCTCATCCCATGTGTATTTGTAGGTTGAATTACTTTCAATCGTCGCCACACGCGCTGATCCTGCGCGTCTCATTAGATCCTTCTTTTTCACCCAATCAACGAGGGAACCCCTCCCGTTGAAATCGGAACCGGTTATCACCGTAAAGCAGCTGTACGACATGCTGTAATATCTTATACGATATTCATACACACAGTGTAAATCTCGCTTCAGAACTTGTACCTTGAAAGGTAAAAATAAAGTCCGCTATAGTCAGATTTCTTCATAGCCATTAGACAGCTGAGAGAGACAGTGATACTTTATGTGCAGAGAAATACGTATGAATCTATAGATACAGATAGATATATCTAAATGTGCGCCTATGCACACATTTAAATATTTGCAGAGAGAGAGAGAGGACGAATGATCGAGGATTGGGCAGAGAAGAGAGAGTTTTAGAGAGAGAAACTGTTCGGGTTGGTATTCGTCGACCGCCTTTAAAGCTTCTTTAGAAAAGAAGAGAGAGAAGAAAAACCTAGAAACTCGTAAAAATTGGATGTGTTTGAATCAGAGGATTTGAAATTGTGATTTTCGACATTTAGGGTTTGAATTGGATTGGAAATGTTGATCCGTAATGCGCATGGTTTAGAATTGGAGCTCCGATAAGCTTAAGAATCTAGGGTTTTGAGGTGGGGGATATGGACGTGGATTCAGCGATGTCATCGGAACCCGATCACGATCAGAATAATGGCCCGTCGTCGGAGCAGCTAAACGGCCAGTCATCTGCTGGAGGATCTCCGCCGGAGACTCCTCAGGATCAGCAGCATCCGGCAACTTCTCAGCAGCAGCAGGGCAGTACTCCGGTGACGGGGCCGAGGTGTGCTCCGACGTACTCGGTGGTGCACGCTGTTCTAGAGAAGGAGGAGGATGGTCCAGGGCCGAGGTGTGGGCATACCTTAACGGCTATACCGGCGGTTGGAGAGGAGGGTAGCCCCAATTACATTGGTCCCAGGCTTATTCTCTTTGGTGGTGCAACTGCGCTTGAAGGGAATTCTGCTGCTTCAGGGACTCCTTCTTCTGCTGGAAGTGCTGGAATTCGTATGTTTCCTTGAAAACCTCTGAATACAATGTTTATGCATAAAAAACAGAATTTAATGTTTGTAGAATAATCAATTGATAGAAGAGATCTTAATCGCAGGTTTAGCAGGTGCTACAGCTGATGTACACGGCTATGATGTTTTGACAAATAAATGGTCTAGGTAAGTGGCTATTGGTGTCACTGATAAGCTACTCTCTATTTGTGGTACTGAGAATGGATAAAGTATGTCTCTACTTCTTAATGATCACAGGATGACTCCTATAGGTGAGCCACCAACGCCAAGGGCTGCTCATGTTGCTACAGCTGTTGGAACCATGGTTGTTATTCAGGTTGGTTTAAACTTATAGTATTTTGTCCGAGTCGTGCATGATCATCTACTTCAGCTAATTATGATGCTCTATATTATACATCCTAGGGTGGAATTGGTCCAGCTGGTTTGTCAGCTGAGGATCTTCATGTTCTGGACCTTACACAACAACGCCCACGATGGCACAGGTTAGCATTTAGCAGTTCAAGGAATGACTTAGTTTCAATGAACGTGGTGTATCTGGTGAAGTGTGAAATATGGAAATGCTGATCAACTACTGAAATAATTCTGATCTTTTCAGGGTTGTGGTTCAAGGACCTGGTCCAGGGCCACGTTATGGCCATGTCATGGCTTTGGTTGGGCAAAGATATCTCATGGCTATTGGTGGAAATGATGGTCAGTCCCGTGAAAAGGACCTCCCCATTTTTTAAGCATATAAAGTTTAAGAAATAAAAAGTTGATCCTTTATTTCAGGAAAACGGCCTCTAGCGGATGTTTGGGCTTTGGACACAGCTGCCAAGCCATATGAATGGCGCAAATTAGAACCTGAGGGTGAAGGTCCACCTCCTTGCATGTAAATTTCATGATCTCTTTCTTGAAGATGTGTATTTTAGTTCCTCATTGTACATGACTTTCATATTCTCTTGTTACTTTTGACTGTATTCAATTTGCTTTTTTGAATATTTCATGGTGAAGAACCTGAAGATTTATTTGTATATATCAATCGAAGAAGTAGCATGTGATAAACAGTGGTAGTCTTCAGTGACTGTTTGGTTATGATTTATTCCTTAGAAGAATACTTGACAAGGGAGGGATGGCCAACAGGTAACTCTCCCTCCAACCACAAGGTTGGAGTTTCAAGTCACCAAGGGATCAAAGTGGGAAAGGGTTATTGTTGGGCTCCTTTTCCGGGGTTTGGTTGTGGGGTTATCCATATAAGAAAATGCACCTGATCTTTTGTACTCTATTCATAAAAGAAAACACCTCATGGCCATTTCTTGAGATATCTACATCGTGATGATTTTGTTATGTATACCCGAGTTCCAAATCCAATACTCCAGCTTATTCTTTTTTTTTTCTTAAGGGAGGGGCGTCTTCATTTCTTTGGCTTATAAAAGTATGTGTTGACTTATTAGAATTATGATGGATATTGACATCTAAAAAGCTGGCCAGTTTCCGAGTTTGCCAATAATTTAAGGAAATGAAATTGCATCATAGTTCGTTGGTGTTGCTTGCGTATAAAGTATGCAGGAAGTGAACCATCTTCTGTTGCACTTTTGGGATAGAGTTATTAGCTTAAATCCTTTTCATTTTCAACACTATGTGAACGCTACCTGAAACAGTTGCAAAGTCTTCGACTGGTTGGAGGATAAAGAAGCTGGATACATGAAATAAAGAGCTGTAGAAGGTCACTCCGCATTTTCTTTTCTTGTTAATTTGAAAGAAAGAAATGCGATACTTAAGTTTTTAGAAAATCCTTTGAGGAGAGGTAGCAGCTCCCTTTTGTTTTTTATATGCTTTTGGTGTTAAAAAGATATTCCATATTGTATTTGATATAAACCATACTTATCAAATACTGGAGGAAAAGAAACAACAGATGTTTGAAGATACTAGCAGCTCATTCAAGTAGTTAAAATGAATTGGATTTTAAATCTTTGGTTTTGGTGTAAAGAGTCTTCTGTAGTAGATGTTGAATCTGTTTCGCAATTTTTGGAAGCCTTGTAAAATACACAAGGAGCTGTAGCTTGTAAATATTGTTGCCAGTACAAATGAATACAATGTTATAGTTCTCCGGAAAAAAAAGAATTACTTTATGTGCGACATTATATTGGGAAATTGCTTAGATCGTTTGACTTTTAAAAAGAAGTATTAAGCTTGTTATAGTTGCAAGTTCAATATGAGAGAAGATCACTTGGGATGGTTTGGTCATGTCCTGCATCGACTTCTAGATGCATGTTGAAGAAAGTTGTTTCAAAGACGTAGACTCTCTTGTAATTTATGCAGACTTCGAGAAAAACAGGTCATAATGAAAGAAAATAATCCATTTATGTGATACCAGTTTGTTAGGATTGAGGCTTAGTCATATTGGTAAGCTCACTTTAGGTTCAATAAAATTTGGAGTATTTTATTAGTGTCAGAAGTTTGTTACTTTTTTTTTAAACTTAGAGCCTTCTAGTGTTAGATATCATATTTTTTTAAATATTGAATAGAACGAGTCGAAGTGAAGCGATTCAGATAGTGATAATTCATGTAGCCGGCTTAACTAGCTTCATTTTGAGACTGAGTTGTTATATTTGTTAATTATTCCAATTGATAATTTACTCAAAAATATTTCCATGAGATTTAAATGTAGCTTTTAACACAGCACGTGATGTGTAGATTAGGCACATGTCACGGGTTCAAGATTTGGCGCGGACACAAGCCTGGTATTTAAGTGGAGAATGTTAGGGGGCATTATCTATCTAATCTCAAATTGTGTGTCACTAGCCCTCGGGAATTTCTCGGCTGTAAAACAAGAGTTTTCAATTTCGTTTTACTAGTGTGTAATGCAAACTTCTTTCCCATACCTATTAATGTTGACATGAGATAGCTATGTGTGGAATTTATTTGCTACACTCAGAAGAATCAAAAGGTGTTACTACGTATTGTAAATAAAGCACATGGACTATTTAATAAAGACTTGTGAGGAAAATGACATTCCTTTTCTAGTGTTGTCTTTAGAGTAGAGCAAATAGTTATATGTTTAAGAAATAGTTCCTTCAAATCAAGATTTAAGTTGAAAGGTTTTTTTACATTTTAAGTCGCATGCTTTTTACCGTATCCTTGATCCTCTGTCAACGTTTTGTTCACTTCCTTGTATTTGAAGCTTTCGAACGTTTGACACGTCAAAATATAAATTTACTTCCAACACTTGAAAAGTTTGATATAATAGACCATTAGAGATATGATGGTAGTTCAAATGGACGAGTCGGATAAAGAGATCACTCATGTGGACAATATGGTAAGAAGAGAACCAGCGGACGTTTCGAAGGAGTTGAAAATACTGTCACACAACTTAGCAAAATCTTCTTGTTTTTATTTTTCATTTTTTAACAGATTGGAGAGTGCGTGATTTTGATGGTTGATTCTCTGCCATGAGAATCAACAGTCAAAATCACGCACTCTCCAATCTGTTAAAAAATGAAAAATAAAAACAAGAAGATTTTGCTAAGTTGTGTGACAAGAGGGGTTGCTCTGATGGTAAGCAACCCCCACTTCCAACCGAGAGGTTGTGAGTTCGAGTCTCCCCAAGAGCAAGGTGGGAAGTTCTTGGAGGGAAGGATGCCGGGGTCTATTTGGAAACAGCTTCTCTACCCCAGGATAGGGGTAAGGTCTGCGTACACACTACCCTCCCCAGACCCCACTAAGTGGGATTATACTGGGTTGTTGTTGTTGTATCCTCTTGGCAGAGAATTTGTTATTTGCATAATTTTTTTTGTGAAGCTAGTGGAGAGCATTGACAAGGAGAAGGGGACGAATCAGGAGTGTTATAAGAAGACAAAGAAAGAGGCGAAGTTAGCGATTACGGTGGCTAAGACTATTGGGTTTGGACTTATGTATGAGGAACTTGGGAGCAAAAGCGGGGACAAGAATCTGTATATGTTGGCTAAGGTGAGGGAGAGGAATGCTCGTGACAGACCAATTGAAGTGCATCAAAGACGAGGACAACAAAGTATTAATGGAAGAGGCAGATATCAAACGAAGATGTCAGATGTACTTTCATGAACTGTTGAATGTGGAGGGGGTTAGCGTGAATTTGGGTATTGTAGGCGTATTAAGGCTGAAGAGGTTGAGGGGGCGATGCATAAGATAAGTAGGGGTGGAGCGACTAAGCCAAACGAAATCCGGATGGAATTTTAGAAGAAAGCAAGCGGGCATGCTTGGATTGGCTTACTAAGTTGTTTAATGTCATTTTTAGGATAAAAATGATGCCAGAAGAATGGAGGTGAAGTATGACGATTCTGTTGTATAAAAACAAGGATAATATTCAAAATTGCAACAATTATAGGGGTATCAAGCTTTTGAATCACACTACTAAAGTTTGGGAGAGGGTGGTGTAAGTCAGGGTGAGGAATGTGTCTATTTTCGAGAACCATTTCGAATTCATTCCAGGATGATCGACTCCGGAAGCTATCCATCTGGTGAGGATATAGGTGGAGCAATATAGGTAGAGTAAGAAAGACTTGCATATTGTGTTCATTGACCTAGAAAATGCGTACGATAAAGTCTCGAGGGAGGTTCTGTGGAGATGTTTGGAGGCTAGCGATGTTCTGGTAGTGTACACTAGGGTGATTAAGGACTTGTACGATGGTGCTAAGACTCGGGTGAAGGCTGTGGGAGGTGACTCAGAACACTTCTCAGTTGTTATGGGGTTGCACCAACGATCGCCTCTTAGCCTAATTTATTTGCCTTGGCGATGGATGTGTTGATCGCCTCTTCGTTACGTGTGCTTATATTGCAGGTTGTTTGGCTGACTAGTTTAGGTGCATGCTCGATGGCCCGGACACACCAATTTTGAAACATAAACATGACATACAAAGACTCAAGCAGTGGAATGTACAGTCTTTTCTTATATGAAGATGGTTATTTGACGAACAGTTGTTACAGTTTGAGCATATGTTGGTCTCTTTATTTTTTCAGAACTTCTACATTTTGTGGAGCAAAGTCTTGTTAGACTGTACTGTTTGTTGAACTGAAGCTGTCGGAGTGCATTTTACACATTTCCATCTTCATTAATTTCTGAAGTTTCTTTGTGTACTCTCATTTGTTTCCTCTGGTGATGTCCAACTGAAGATAAATTCTTGTGAATCTAAGCTGGTCCAATTGTCCAGTAAAGTAATGAAATCCTAATCTGCTCTTATTACTTGGCTAGGTACGCAACTGCAAGTGCGCGATCTGATGGTCTTCTTCTGCTTTGTGGAGGGAGGGATGCCAATAGTGTGGTGAGTGAAGCATGCTTTCTGATGCAATAAGAAAAGATGGAGTTTATACTGATTTACTTGTTCCCTTGGTTTTTATCATTAGCATTCTTACTTGCACTTAGAAGTTTGAAGGATATCTCGCTAGAAAGATTGTTCTCTTCTAGAACAGATGATGCTTTCTTTGTCTCGCCCTATCTCCTTCTCTGACTCCTCTTCTATTTCCATTTCCTCACATAGAGTCATTCTCTTATTTTATTATGTGAATCACCTCTTCTATAAAGTTTTACTGCTAGAGGAGGGAGTCTTTTATTCATTTACTTGTCTTTTCTGCAGCCTCATATGTGAGATAAACTACCTCATCAACCAAGTGCATGCAAACTTCGTTTCTAATGATTTGTTACATTGAGTGTCGAATTTGAAAAAAATGCTTAAGACAAGGACACCTTTGTTTACCTAATTATGCCTTTAACCATTTTATGTGAACATCCTCTTATACTCTGCCCCAAAGTGATTTAAGCCATCTGTTTGGAGGTGCTTCACTTTTCCCATTTCATGTACCTAATTAGTGGTTAATCACTTTAATGGATAAACTTTGGTGGAGCTCTTTATCTTTCCCTTTTTTGTTAAATATACTCCTTTATTATTTCTATGGAGAATGGTGCGTTTCTTATTACCTCACTTTTTTGTCATGTCCTCTCACCTTTCTAGCTTTGCCTCACGTCTCATGATTGCACTATGCAGATCTCTTTAATCTCTAGCCTTCTTGATCCCTACCTTGGTTGTACTCCATTGTGTTGCCACCTTGCTCTCCCTGATCTACCCATCTGCCCAACCTCTGCTGAGAAACCGTTTTCCCAGTGCCAGCCTTCCCCTCCCCCTTCCCTTCTCTTGTACCTAACACAATCCTTATTCCATGATCCCTGCAACCTTCTGCTTGGTGATACCCTATTAGTCTGCAGCCCCTCTACTTTGCCGCTTTGACTTATGCGTGGTAGAACCTAGCCTTACATTTGGGGAAAAGTTCATTGCCAAAAAAATTATCCCCACCCAAGAACCTTGTGAAAGGAAAAGAAGAAGATTTGATCTGTTCACAATTGGCTGTATGTGCAGTAAAATCTTAAGGACATAGTAAAAAGAAATTGTCAGAGTACAAAACTTTGTTTCCTAGAATGCCTGCTCAACTAAATGTTTGATTTTGTCATAACCTTTAATATTGTGGAAGATGTCACTTCTTCTCATTCTTTAGAAATATCCATTGGTGGATTTGTTTATTGAAGAGAAAGCTGATTTTCATCTAGAGCATTCTGTTTTATTGGTTGTGTACTTTTGTTGTCTCTTTCTGGTTTATAAAAGGCATATGAGTGCAAAGCTAGTTAAGGAAGGGGAGAGAGGACCAAAAAGAGGGTTATATTGTCCATAAGGGGGAGTTTGCTAGTAACTAGAGGGGCGTAAAGTCCTTCCTTAGTCCCTAGATGCTTTGCCAACTAACTTATGATCGAAATCTCATATCATTTTGACCTTTTGTTTTGGTTGTTTTTCGGTAGGTTGTGCGTTTGCCGCCTCAAACTACATTTCTAAAGACATTTCCTCAAACTTAAGCTTAATATTGCAAAGCCTTTTTTTTTTTTTTGCTATAAATTAAGGACATAAGAGTGAAAAGAGAGATTTCTATGATTTGTATTTTCTGAAGTTTGTGTTGAGCATTGTAATTTGATGTGGTATCTTGTTAACATAACATCTTTTGGATGCTTCCAACTATTGTTTGTGAACTTTTTCGCTAACTCACTTAAAAATAGCATACTTAGCAACTATCTTTTCCGGATTTCTATGCCCAAGAAACTGTCAGTGAATGATGATGCTGTGTTGAGCCTCATCCACTTAAAAATAGCAATAGCAATTTGAGTGGCGGAGCGGATTAGTGATTTGAGATTAATGAATAATGGATGTCTGGGGCTTGAGGTTAAGGAAGTATATGCAGCATGGTTCGATGGTACTTAAGAAAACTGTGTTTTCAACTTCTACCATGTAATCGATTTAGTTGGATATTTAAAAGTTTATGGGGATTATAGTGCAATGATGCAGTGTTTGGTTTTTGGTATTCTTAGTGTATTCTTTAGAACCAAAAGTATCCAACCTATACTACACCTGTTTGACATGGGTTCGTCAAAACAGATTTGAAGATCCATGTAACATAAGTGATGAACTCAAGAGTTCTGTTTTTTGTTTTCTCTTTCATCTTCTTTTGGTATAATTGTTAATTGGATGGGCCCCTGAGCTTTCAAATTGTTACTTCCTCGTATGCTCTTGCGCTCATTGGTTGATTGTACTTGTACTTACTTTTCCCACTGCTTTGTTCATCCACAGCCACTGGCCAGCGCATATGGACTTGCCAAGCATAGAGATGGGCGCTGGGAATGGGCCATTGCTCCTGGTGTGTCACCGTCCTCTAGATATCAACATGCTGCTGTACGTGTTTATTTCATTCCTTTTATTAACTGCATACTTTCACATGGATACGGTATTTATCAATTACGTTCTGATATTATAGGTTTTTGTTAATGCTCGGCTCCATGTATCTGGAGGGGCACTTGGTGGTGGGCGCATGGTGGAGGATTCATCTAGTATAGCAGGTACTGTTTGCTTTTGGTCAATACATAGTGGAGATAAACACTTTTTGCAACTGTTATGTTCATCCCTCACTATCATGGTTCTTTACCCCCGTGGCAGTTCTTGATACTGCCGCAGGAGTGTGGTGTGACACGAAGACTGTTGTCACTAGTCCTAGAACTGGCAGATACAGTGCAGATGCAGCTGGGGGAGATGCTGCAGTTGAATTGACCAGACGTTGTAGACATGCGGCTGCTGCTGTTGGTGACTTGATATTTATTTATGGTGGTCTGCGTGGTGGTAAGACTATAAGATAGACATCAATCAATGCTCTTATATTTGCTTCCAAGTTTGATTTCAGATGGCAATCATTCTTACTTTTTCTTGGAATAGTAAAGTAACTAGCTGGCCAGAACTGTGAAAAAGGAAATTGTAAAGTAACTAAAAGTATCTTCTTTCTTCGGCTTCAGGGCTGGTTCAGGATGTTCTATGGTTTAGGCATTCATAGCTAAATCCCGTTCTTTAGTGTGCATATAGCCTGTTAGAATAAAGGTTTTCATGACGCACACTCATGCTGGTTCCTGTGTCTTTCATCGGTGTAACGCTTGTCCTGCCACTGATGCATAACAAATTATCTGACTCAGTAATTAGATATCACTGAAAAATAAACTCACATTGTCACTTTTCAAGTACTGTATTATTATTATTATTATACCTTTCTTGGCCTTTTGGCTAAGATCAAGTGCTGAATTAATAGAGGACATATTTCCAGTCGGGTGTAAAAGGATTTCATTCAAGAGTTTTAGCACTGGTCCACTTTAGCTGTAATGATGTGGTGCAAACTCATACTGATAAGTCATGTTTGCACGTAGATGAAAACTTTTTCCGTTCAAAAAATTTTAGTAACTGCACTGAGGCCAGACAAGAGAGGGTAGCTCGATTGGCAATGGTTGAGGGACTTGTGTCTTAGGTCATAGGTTCGAGCCTTGCGCCAAGCGAACTAACTCTGGTATTTAAGTGGAGAGGGTAGCTCGATTGGAAAGGTTGAGGGACTTGCGTCTTAGGTCATAGGTTCGAGCCTTGCGCCAAGCAAACTAACTCTGGTATTTAAGTGGAGAAGGTTAGAGGGGCATGCCAATCATCCCCGAGTCTTGAAGGCTGCAGTTAGGCTAGAGGGTCGGCTCAAAATGGATTTTTCGGTCATAAAAGAAGAGAGGTTGCTCAAGTGGAAAGCACCCTCCACTTCCAACATTTACAGTTGTGGGTTTGAGTCACCATGTTACTCTGTCAGATGTGAAAATCATACTTAGTATCAAATATATCTGTTGCCGTGTTGCACGTTTCCAACTGTAAGAAAAAAGAAGTGTAATGAAAATGCCTTGGGAGAAGTTATTCAGATCACTTCCTGGTTCCTGCAACAAGTTTAGTCCTGCTGTGTTTTGTCTCAGGGGTATTGCTAGATGACTTGCTTGTTGCCGAAGACTTGGCCGCTGCTGAAACAACTAGTGCAGCTTCACATGCAGCTGCTGCAGCTGCTGGGAGTATAGCAGGAAGGTATGGGTTTGGTGATGAAAGAAGAAGGCAAACAGAACCTGAGGTAGTTAATGATGGCTCAGTTTTACTGGGAACTCCTGTTGCGCCCCCTATAAATGGTGATATGTATTCTGATATAAGCACTGAAAATGCGACGCTTCAAGGATCTCGGTGAGTTTGCAGTTGCATAGGAACAACAGCATCTTCTATCTGTTTTATGTTAATTGTATGAATGTTTCTAAAGATCTATCTTGTTGGTTTGTTTTGCAGGAGACTCATCAAAGGTGTTGAATATCTAGTGGAGGCTTCTGCCGCAGAAGCTGAGGCTATTACTGCCACCCTAGCAGCTGCAAAAGCTCGACAACAAGGTAATGGAGAAGTTGAACTTCCAGATAGGGATCGTGGAGCAGAGGCAACGCCAAGTGGAAAACAGGCGCCTTCTTTGATCAAGCCCGATTCTGTCCCAGCTGGAGTCCGGCTACATCACCGTGCTGTCAGTGTTCAAATCCTTAATGCTATGTTAGTTTTGGTGCTCATAAGGTTGACTAATGATGTGCCTTAATGCATTGAAGGTGGTTGTAGCTGCAGAGACTGGTGGAGCTCTTGGTGGCATGGTACGACAGCTTTCGATTGATCAGTTCGAAAATGAAGGCAGGCGAGTCAGTTATGGAACCCCAGAAAATGCAACAGCAGCAAGAAAACTATTGGATCGTCAAATGTCCATCAACAGTGTTCCCAAAAAGGTAAATGATTTGTCTCTTAGACGCATAGCCTGATCACATGCCACAATGTGGTGTACCATTATTCGGCTGATGTGTTATTCATGCAAGTAAAAAGGGTAGACCGCTTGCAGTTAGTGCATAACTTTTTGTACATAAGTTGCTGTGTTGTTCAGATCCAGTATATTGGCTCTTGCCTCTTTTTCTTTGGGTGTAGTTGTCTGAAGGACCATGTGTAACAACTAACAGCTAGATATCGAAATGGCCCATTTGGTAGCACAAAAATAAACAACCCCCCCCCCCCCCCCCCCCCCCCCCCCCCAAAAAAAAAAACACACACACACACACACAGAGCATAGCTCTATAGCAGGAGGAAGAGGTGACTGTCGTAATGCACAAATTCGGAGGAATGGCTGTCTTTGTCATTTATTTATTAGCTTTTTTCCCTGGAGAAATGCAGCTACCAAATAGAGGTCAGAGTTAAATGAAAATGCATATGGTGGAAGGGTTTATGTGGTTCTTCAAAGCAAAATCTGAAACTAATGTCAGACTGCTCATGTCTTACTCTTACTCCTATCATTTTAATTCTTCTTAAAGAATTTAACTGTATTTTGCCTATAGTGAAAAGCTATGTTCTACCAATTCCCTGCCTCAAGTTAACAATTACTTTAATGTCTAGTAGGTTTGGATTTTGAAAATATGATAGTTCATATTGTACGTGTCTTATATTCGAGTCGAAGAGCGGAAAAAAGGAGAGGAGTGTTTTGAAAATACCACAGTTACTTTTCTTTCATATTTCAAGACCGTCAAACGCAAACCTTCAACAGTATTGAAACACGTCAAAATTGTATCTGTGAGAAAGCACGGGAGAAAAATATAACTGATATTAAACCTGATATTATGAGCCCTATATATACACACATAACCTATCCTACTCCTAATAAACATTGGATTAGGCTACTCCTAATACACATTGGATTAAGGTTCTACTATAGTTAGAGTTCTACTATATAGTTAGACCTGCATGGGCCACCACTATTACATATTCTAACACTCTCCCTCAAGCTGGTGCATATAAATCATATGTACCGAGCTTGTTACATATATAGTTAACATCGACCCGGGTTTCTAGACCCGAAAGCATCGAGTCCCAAAGACATCGTTGAAAACTTGCTGAAATAGATGAAGGAAATACTGTTTTTGCCGGAAAATCACTATAGATGCCGGAAAAACTTCAAAGTGGTCGGAATTGAAAAGTAAAAATATGGGTAGGCTCGGAATTTGAGGGCAACCCAACTGCCCTAAAGGACCTTCGTCAAAATCTCACCGGAACAGTGCTCACACGCCGGCGCGTGGGGCGCGTGAGTTGTATCTACCTTGATAAATCTGGCGCGTGAAGGGCAGTTTTCCGATGGGATTTGCTGGGGTTTGGTCGGATCTCTCTTAGGAACCTTGTGGTGCTGTTGGTTTTTGCACAACACTGATAATTAGTGACTTTGACGCAATTAGTCACTTCGGTCACCGGAAAATTGCACGGTGACTGAGTTATTTCTTCCCGGATGTCGTTGGAATGACGCACAACGATAGTTATCTCACCAAAGCTCTGATACCATGTGAGAAAGCACGGGAGAAAAATATAACTGATATTAAACCTGATACAATGAGCCCTACATAACCTATCCTACTCCTAATACAGGGTTATATTTTAACAGTATAGTAGAACAGTACCTTCCAGACTTAATATAGTAGAGTAATAGAGGGTTATATTCTAACAGTACCTTCCAGACTTAATAATAGAAAGATCGGGCAAAAATATGCTAGGTTAGCTAGGTCTTTAACCATATGCTTTTCATAGAATGTGAGACCGCTCGCCATCACTAATCGTATTGTCAGCTCTTTTCCTTGATTGAAGGTTTCATTTTTTCATTATATCTCCCAGCCACCAACCTGACCCTAGGTTTGCTATGACCTTGATTGCATCTAAATTCCTATTTAATGTTCCATTTGGGCTGGAAAGAAAAAGATTTGCTGATCGCTAAGTGAGGATGCTTCCTTCAGCATGAGCTGACCCTTTCAGAACAGGTTAGAATGAGCGCAACTATTAGATCCAGAATTCATCCAGGTTCGATTAATCATGAAGTGAGGAAAGAAAATCCAAAAGAAATTTTTAGAAGCAGCAAATTGAAACATTTGTTGCTTCATCTTGGGAATTTGGTTCCAACCATAGAAGTGAGTAGAACTCTAGGTCTCTAAGAAGGTGAATGAAGAACTGGAGAGTAAAAGTGTGTAACAGTACTTTGAAGGGAAGAAAGAGAGGGAGAATAATATTTTTGTTTCCTTGTTTGTGTCTTGTGGCCTTGTAGGGTGAGTTCAGAGGTTTTTTTTCCCCGGGGTGGGGGTGGGGGTGGGTGGTTGCGATACAGTTGGACTGCATTGATTCAATCAGGGTAACCGGTCCATTCTGAATCTCAAGCAGAGACTTACCCGTTCTGTGCTAAATGTAACTGCCATTATCTTTATTACTTAAGCTGTTATTTTCGTATGAAGACAAATAACTGCATTTTGTTAGTTATTTCATTTCTTTTCCTTACTGTTTCAGGTGATTGCCCATCTTTTGAAGCCTCGTGGCTGGAAGCCGCCTGTTCGGCGGCAATTTTTCTTGGACTGCTACGAGATGGTTGATCTTTGTGACAGTGCCGAAAGGATATTTGCGAGTGAACCTAGTGTTTTACAGCTTAGGGCTCCTATTAAGATATTTGGTGACTTGCATGGGCAATTTGGGGATCTTATGCGTCTTTTCGATGAGTATGGTTCCCCATCGACTGCTGGGGATATATCGTAAGTGCCTTGACTCAATCTTGCTTCTGCCTTTTTTATTTCCTGTCCAAGCCTTTTGACAGCATAAATTCCTTGGATTGCAGTATATTTTTTATTTACCCTCTTTTTTTTTTGAAAGGATATTTTGATTGAAAATTGCGGGGGTCGCAGTTTGCTTCTTGTTGTAACTGTCTGGTGTCTCGATACGGCTATCAGTATTCTAATATTGATTTTATGGTAAACGGTCATATTTACCCCTCTGCTTTTGAGAGTTTTTCATGTCTACCCTCCATTTGAATATTCGACTTTGTATAGCCCTTCCGTTACACATTTGGACACAAATACCAATCAGCCGTTAAGGGACCCAGACCCATCATTAAAATCAACAAGTGGAGGGCCAATACACTTTTTAAAACACCCGGTTCGTTTGCCCAAATCCATTATCCGACCCATCTGTAAATCTGTTTTAATTCATATTGTTACAAGGTCCGAATTATCCCCAATTGCTCAAATTAGGAATTATAATTGTACTTTCTCATCTTGGCTGTGTTTCTCCTCCATATACTGTGCTTTTGTGCAATGGAACCATTTGATTGTAAAATCCTGTTGTTGTCTTCAATTAAAGGGAAAAGATGAGAACAATAAACCTCTTGGTAAAAATTATGTAGCATAACCAAATATCCCATGTAGAAGATTATGTAGCCTTTATAGATCAAAACTTATATTCTAAGTGACTTACTTGGTCTCAGGTGAGGCTGTCAGAATACTCTCTTGGTGTCTATTTGCTGTCTCTCATGTCCTTCTGACTCCTGCAGACTTGTACCATTTTTTGGATTGATCTATCAGTTAGATCAGTTTGATGTGTCAAGATTTATTCTTTTAGTTTGCTACTAACTTTGGTAAGTGAATACCAGGTATATTGACTACCTCTTCTTAGGAGATTATGTTGACAGGGGCCAGCACAGTTTGGAAACGATAACTCTTCTTCTTGCTTTAAAGGTACCTCTTGTGTGCAATTCTTGTTGCTTTAGAGGAGGTACCTATTATATCTGGATGTTTGCTATGCATTCAACTTCTTAGTTACTCTGTGATTTTGATGATCATAAATTGATGCTTTAGGTTGAGTATCCCCTCAATGTACATCTAATTCGTGGGAACCATGAAGCTGCAGATATTAATGCGCTTTTCGGCTTTCGAATTGAGTGCATCGAACGGATGGTATGTTATGATTTACTGGGTGAAGCTTGTCGTTGCTGTCCAAGCTGGATACTGATGTCCATTTATGCAACAGGGTGAGCGAGATGGAATTTGGGCATGGCATCGATTTAATAGATTGTTCAACTGGCTTCCTCTGGCAGCACTAATCGAGAAAAAGATAATCTGTATGCATGGTGGTATTGGAAGGTCAATTAATCATGTTGAACAAATAGAAAATATTCAGCGTCCTATCACTATGGATGCTGGTTCAATTGTTCTTATGGATTTATTGTGGTTAGTCTCTGTCTTCTCGTGTGCTTCCTTCATTGACTTTAATTACTCATATTTTCTCACATCAGTGTGTTTCTAGGTCTGACCCAACAGAAAATGATAGCGTTGAAGGATTAAGACCAAATGCAAGAGGTCCAGGGTTGGTCACTTTTGGGGTGAGTAATTGTCATTCCGTATCAATTTCAGGGAGTTTCATTTTTTCTTGATATCTTGTTTCGGGGTAGTGGAATTTTTTGTTTTCTTCCACCTAGTGTCTCTTATTTTTGGGAAGCTGCAACATTCTTATCAGTTTACTGTAGATACTTAAAAGGGCCCAGGGCAGAAAGATATGATATTTCAAACATAAAGTTAAGATTGCTCCATCTGCCCTCCTTTTCCACTTTGACGTTCTATGGGCTGTCATTTTCTTGAGTTTGTTTTGTGCAATTGCAGTCCTTCCATCTTTCTAACTTGGACGTTTTTAACTTCTATGTCCAAGCTCTTTTCATTCAGACAGCAACAACAACAACGACCCAGTGAAATCCCACTAGTGGCAGTGGGGTCTGGGAAGGGTAGTGGTACGCAAACCTTACCCCTACCCGAGGGGTAGAGAGGCTGTTTCCGAAGGACTCTCAGCTCAAAAAGACAAAAAGAAGGCAAAAAGAAGCAATCTATCAGTACGATCAATAGAAACCATAGAACAAAGAACAATATCACCAAAACCAGAAAATAAGTGAAAAGCAAAATAATAACCACCGGATAAAACACATCACTAAGAGGAACGAAAGAGTAGTGTGAACTCAACATTAACCACTAACAGTCAAAGACCAAGTCCTAACAGACTAGCTTCACTCTGCGGCGCCGTAGAGATATTCCCAACTACTTCCTAACCGACAACCTTAATGCTCGATCTCCACAACTTCCTGTCTAGGGCCATGTCCTCGGTAATTTGAAGCCTCACTATGTCCTGCCTGATCACCTCTTCCCAATACTTCTTAGGCCGCCCTCTCTCTCTCTTCGTGCCCACCAAAGCCAGCAACTCACACCTCCTCAGAGGCGCATCTGGGCTTCTCCTCTAACGTGCCCGAACCATCTGAGCTTTGCTTCTTGCAGCTTGTCATCCATGGGGACGACACCCATCTTCTCCCTAATAACTTCATTCCTAATCTTATTCATCTTGGTGTACCTGCACATCCACCTCAGCATCCTCATTTCAGCTACTTTCATCTTTTGGATATGTGAGTTCTTAACTGGCCAGCACTCAGCCCATACAACATGGCAGGTCTAACTACCGCTCTATAAAATTTACCTTTGAGAATTTGAGGCACTTTCTTGTCACACAGCACTCCAGACGTTAACCTCCCCTTCATCCACCCAACCCCTATGCGGTGTGTGACATCCTCGCCGATCTCCCCATCCCCTGAATAATCGGTTCAAGGTACTTGAAACTCTCCTTTTCGGGGATGACTTGTGAATCAAGCCTCACATCCAATCTCGCTTCCGTCGGCTCAGCTTAACTTGCACTCTAGGTACTCCGTCTTTGTCCTGCTCAACTTGAAACCCTTAGGCTCAAGGGTCTGTCTCCAAACCTCCAGCCTCTCGTTGACGCCGCATCGCGTCTCATCAATCAGCACTATGCCATCAGCAAATAACATACACCATAGCACCTCCCCTTGAATGTAGTGTGTTTGTATATCCATTACCAGGGCAAAAAGCAATGGGCTAAGCGCAAACCCTTGATGTTAACAACCGGAAAATGCTCCGAGTCGCCTCTCACTATCCTAACCGAGTCTTAACTCCATCATACATGTCCTTGATGTTAACAACCGGAAAATGCTCTGAGTCGCCTCTCACTGTCCTAACCCGAGTCTTAACTCCATCATACATGTCCTTAATCACTCTAATGTAAGCAACCGACACACCTTTTGCCTCCAGGCACTTCCATAGAACTTCTCTGAGAACCTTGTCATAGGCTTTCTGCAGATCAATAAATACCATGTGCAAATCATTCTTCCTTTCCCTGAATTGTTCCACCATCCTCCGAATATGGTGGATAACTTCCGTGATAGAACGCCTTGGCATGAACCTGAACTGATTATCTGAAATAGATACCGTCCTCACCCTCACTTCTACCACCCTCTCCCAAACTTTCCTGGTATGACTCAGTAATTTAATACCCCTATAACTGTTACAACTCTGGATATCACCTTTGTTGTTGTACAACGAAACCACCGTACTCCACCTCCACTCCTCCGGCGTCCTCTTCGATGTGAAAATAATATTAAACAACCCAGTCAGCCACTCTAAGCCTGCTCTACCTACACACACCTCCAAAATTCTACCGGAATTTCGTCTCATTCGGTAGCTCTGTCCCTGCTCATTCAAGAAAATTGAACTCATAAGTCCTTGAAGTCACTTACTGTGTTTTCTGAACTGGAGTTTGGTACTTCAATTTATGTGGTGCTTGAATATGAGATATCACTGCCTGTCTCTGGGGTGTTTGGTGTGATGTAGTTTCTCTAGCATTTCCTGTCGCACTAATGTAAGCACTTGCATATGCAGCCTGATCGTGTGATGGAATTCTGCAACAACAATGATCTTCAACTGATAGTCCGGGCGCATGAATGTGTGATGGATGGATTTGAACGATTTGCTCAGGGACATTTAATTACACTTTTTTCAGCCACTAATTACTGTGGTATGATATTACAAATTTTGGATGTTTGAGATTTTCTACTTTATATGTATGATTTATCTTTATACAAAATATTTGAGTTCTTTTCTTTTTTCCTTTCTACAGGTACTGCTAATAATGCTGGTGCTATCTTGGTACTGGGTAGAGATCTTGTCGTGGTTCCAAAACTTATTCACCCGCTGCCGCCAGCAACATCTCCTGAAACTTCACCTGAGCGGCATATAGAGGAAACTTGGATGCAGGTTTGTTATTTCCAGATCCTCTTTGACCCACATTCTCTGCTTTGATTGGTGTCTAATCAGTCTTACAATTGTTGGGATAGGAGCTAAATGCTAACAGACCTCCTACACCAACTAGAGGACGTCCTCAAGTTGCCAATGATCGAGGTTCTCTTGCTTGGATTTTGATTATAGTTCGATTATTTTGCTATGCTTCCAGGCTCATGCTAACATGTAGGATTTCCAGTGATTTGTACATAGCACAACACCAAAAGTTGAATGCTTGAGGCAAATTGGGGATTCTTCCACAGAAAAGATGCTTTCAGAGGATCAGATTTGGATATTGGAGGTTGCGGGCGCATGGTCTATTCATCATGATGCAGAGCAGTTCGGGCTTTCCAATAGTTGCCCTTTGTACATTGAGCCAGAAGCAGGTAGAAGAATTTTTTCATGATGCAAAGACAGTTCCGGGTTGGGTTTTTTATTGTATTTTATTCCTTGTTAAGAGCCAGTGCTTGGTTTTTATTGTATTCCTACATAATTTTTTCCTCATTTAGGGTGTATCATTTTTTTTCTACGGTAGAAAAGGCTTGAGTTTCCCATTGCTGAGTATATAATCCTGAAGATCGCTGTCGTAATTAATGTACCATAGAGGTGGTTGCTTTGTGTAATTGTATTGCTCCCTTGTAAAATGTTGCTTCCACTGGGAACAAGAAAAAGATGCAAAACAATAGCTTGTCATCTACTATTTATCCTGTTTATTTTAGTTTTCCCTTGATGAAAATAAAAGCTCAGTTAACAGCATATACTCCTCGTTTATTGCATACAGCGCCTTGTATAGATGTTCAGTATTCTCTCAATGCATCAAAAGAGGCAGCGAGTTGCAATGAGCTTTCGACATTGACTACGTGGTTGGATTTCTTCGAAAACAATGTACTTTTATCAGTAAAATGTTGGACTATTCTACATTCTACAGCTTGACATTATCTTGTTGAATATCTTTTTATCTTGTTGTTGCTCTGATGGTAAGCAACCTCCACTTTCAACCGAGAGTTTGTGAGTTCGAGTCTCCCCAAGAGCAAGGTGAGAAGTTATTGGAGGGAAGGATGCCGGGAGTCTATTTGGAAACAGCCTCTCTACCCAAGGATAGCGATGAGGTCTGTGTACACACTGCCCTCCCCAGACCCTACTAAGTGGATTATACTGGGTTGTTGTTGTTGTTGTTCCAGTTACTGAGAACAGATGCAGTGTTATTGGGCATTATCCAGTTATACCAGCCAAATTGAGATAGAAATGCCAAAGTGGAGTAGTAACAGGACAATGAATAAAGAGACGGGAAATTTATTCCCCATCTTTGCCTTCAAAGACTGCACCTAACATATAGCTGGATTCCTCTCTTAAGAAGGTTATCCTGAGTTAGGACAGCTTCCCTTGCTACTAGCCATGTGAAGCATTGGACTTTTGTAGGCACCATGACCCTCCAAATTTGTTTTCATGGCCATCCTTGCGCCGGATTAGGAGTATTGTTAATGAAATGATAAGCAAATTTCACTGAAAAGGAATCTGATTTGTGACCCTTCCAAATTAAAGCATCTTCCTCTTTTATGAGACCTTGAAAAGCTTCTAAGGTCTCACAGAAATCTGCCACACTTTGCAACTCCCAGCCATTTAAGTTCCTTCGGAAAACAATGTTCCACCCATGTGTGGATTTTTCTTCTGCTACTGAAATTCTTGAATTCACGGCAATGTTATACAATTCTGGAAATTTGTTTTTTATAGGAGTGCCCAAACCATTTGTCACACCAGAAGAGTACTCTTCTTCCATTTCCAACCTTGACACTAAAGTGGTCAGGAAGGAAGCCCCATTGCCCCCTGATTGTTTTCCATACCCCCACTCCATGAGGGGAAAGATACTAGTTTGTTGCACCAAGGTCCTCCATGGCCATACTTCTCTTGTATCACCCTTCTCCATAAAGTTGTTTCCTCCAGATTATACTATACCTCCATAATCATTTTGCAAGGAGACCGTTATTCTGTGCCTTTAGATTTCTGATGCCTAGACCACCTGCCTGCATAGAACACAAAAGACCATTTGACTAAATGAATAGTCTTTTTCTTATTGTTTCCTTGCTAGATGAAATTCCTTCTTAGGGAGTCGATCTTTTTTCGCACCTTAGATGGAATTGGGAAGAGGGACATCACAAAGGAAGGCAGTGAATCTGAGACACTATTTGCCAGAGTCACTCTGCCTCCAAGTGACAAATATTGACTCTTCCATCAGGATAGTCTTTTTTCACTCCTTTAAATGATCCCCTGCCATATTTCTTGCGACTTGAGGGTTTTTATTTAGAAACTAGAGATTTGGCTAAGGGCTGGAAATTATCTCGAGGGGAAGGTGTTAGGCACCCCTTAAGATCCACTAGTGTGGTCGCAGCCATGTTATAATTGTGACATTACAAGTAAACAATTAAGGCTCAAATAAGGTGAGTTCTCACATAAGTTTTGCAAGTATATTGAAATTTTGAAAAAAATAAAGAAGGTAGAAATTTTGAGGAAATGATTTTAGACAAGTTTGAAAATAAACATAAACAAGTAAAGAAAAGGGGGCCCTAGGTTTGTGAATAATATGGATCACACCAATGCAATATCCAGCAATCACTCCTCAGAAGAGGGGTCACACATGATATTAGCGCACCGGTCATCATATCCATATTCTACCCTTCCCACCCTGTTAAGGTATTAAAGGGCGAAATGATGTCGTTACTTATTGCATGCTATTAACCGTCCCTATCTTATCAGTCCTGGATGTATTTGGGACTACTAATCCTGAAAGGGGAGGGAGATTTGGGATTTTCGGAGTTTAAAAGGTTAAAAGTCTAAGGCGACAAACAAAAGCAGATAAGACAATTATGGGAACACAAAACAGTTAAAGGCTCAAATAAACCTCCTCAAATCAGAAAAAGACATAAAGTTTAGCATGTCTTACATGTACTGAATAGGCCTGAATTAAACTTAAGTATTAAGGTAGGCTGATTTATCACATATTTTCAGATAAAAAGTCTGAATCGGGCATGCCTGCTAGTTGTAATTATCAAAGACTGATGCAGTTATAGATTTTACCCTAAGTCTTGCTTAGGTGTTAAACAGAATCTATAGGCATGATATCTAATAATTCAGAAGCAAAGAAGTAAGCTAATTGCAGAAAAGAATGGTCAGTTACAAAGGCATAAGTTCTGCAGGTGTTTAGACATTACTACTACTCATTTTAGATGAGTTGGCGATTCAAGTTTAATTAACAACTCCTATAGGCATGCTTTCTAGGTGTTACAAATTTTAAACACTACCATTGCTTATGCAGAAATCCTATAGGCAAGTTGTCTATATGCATTTGGTTAGTTATTTAAATCCTATAATAGGTTTGCCTAATGACTGATGCATATGCAAAAATGTAGAAGTCCTATAGGCATATTATGTATATGATATACATATTTTTTAGAAGCAACTTATTGGCATGGTATCTATTGTAAAATTGCAGAAAATCCTTTAGACATAGTATCTATATTAAAATGCAGAAAATCCTATAGACATGGTATATATATAAAAATGCAGAAAATCCTATCGATATGGTATCTATATGAAAATGCAGAAAATCCTATAGACATGGTATCTGTATGAAAATGTGGAGTTCCTATGACATGGTATCTCCATGGAAATGTAGATTTTCAGTGATTTATAAAATGCAGAACTTTAGAAATAGTAATCCCTATAAGCATGATCTTTAGATGAGATGCAAAATTTCAGAAATTATCAGAATTTCAGAGATAGTAATTCCTTATAGGCATGATTTCTACTCCTTTTGCTTGCATGATTGATTTACTAACACCCCAGCGGTTCATTAAAGATTATTACAAATCAGAACTAATCAAGAAAAAGTATAACTACATCCGAAATAAAAAATTCCAACTAATGATACCGTAACTCAGAGTCTTAGTCCGACATGTGTAATAAACTAACTTCCAAAGATCAGATTTCCAAGGCCTTCTCTTATTTGGGATGTGTCAAAGTTCAAAGAAGTTTCAAGAACTCCAAGCAATACTTACACCCCAAATATTATTGCAGAATTTGAATTATAGTGCAGTGTGGAAAAGCCAGCCCTCAAATGTCCAAGTTCAGAGGGAGCTCAAGGTCCTAAGGCAAGGCTCATAGGAGGGGAGAAGAACTTAGAGTCTAAGAGTAATTGTAAGCGCAATAGAGGGGATTTAGGGAATGCCAAGGTAGGCTGGTGGTCATGCCCAGCAATGGGGATTCTGGCACACCCCTGAACAGCCTGTCAGCTTAAAAATTAGAGATTAGGACCTATTAAAGGTCAGGTTTAGCCCTGGACAACAATTTGGATGCTGCCAGGCTATACCTTAACTCAACACACATAAGGGAATAGGGTATGGGAAATCGAAAGAGACTAGGATCCAAAGGATCCAGTTTAATCCATGGACAATAACTTGTATATTGCTATGTCTTAAACCACAACTCAAGAACATAAAGGGGTATGTGGAATAGGGATTCATTGCAGTAACAGACTGCAAGACATAAGCATACTGACTAAGAAGTTGAACTCTACAAAGCAGTAAAATAGCCAGGGACATAAAAGTTTGTAAGTAAACACATTGGGGTTGATGCTAGAATCAAAGTTAGGACATACCAGTTTCAGAAAAATAAATAAAAGCACAAGTTTTGTACGCCAATTTGCGAGCAAGCAATGGAAAAAATCTCATATGAGTAGAGAATTCGAAGAGCTCGTAACTGAGAATATGCAATTCGAAAATCAGTAAGTGGTGATGGTTGAAAGTATAGAAGGGGCAGGCCATTTTATAGTGCAACAAGCAAGTAAGAAAAGGTAAGGCAATACCCTTGGAATCAATTTCCCTTTAATTAAGGGACTCTGATTTCAAACGAGTAAGGGCAATTAAGGAAATGGTCAATCAGAATATTTTCCCAGGCAGTACAATAAAAGGGGTAAATACATAAATGATATTTAAGGTAAAAGTCCAGTGGTACTTGATTTGTGAAAAATAAGGAAAGGGAATCAATCAAAAAACCTGTAAAAATCAAAGTTGAAAGCCTTGCTCGAATGAACCAAGTCAGAAAGAGAGGCACGGTGTCACGACCCTACTTCACCATTTGTGAACATGTCATGAAGACACCTGCTCACTATGACAAGGTAAGCCTGACAGTGCAAAAAACAATATCATTTGTGGAAAATAATAAATAAAAACTGGATAAGCTTAAGGAAAACTATATATAAATGCGGCTCGGCATATGCAACTCAACATCACAAGTCTAAAACAACAATCCCAAAACCTAGAAACTCACGGGCAACACAGGATATAGAAATGTATAATAAATTCTCTAAACTCCAAAACGTCTACATCAAAGAAAGACAGGAAGCTAAGTACTACAAGATGGATGAAGAGAGAGACTCTTCGGTCTGCGGACGCGGAATACCTCAAGTATCTGTAGATCTCCCTGATCACTGATAATGCGCCTGAGAGGAGGTACCTGGATCTGACATGAAAAACACGCGCAGAAGAGGCGTGAGTACACCACAGCGGTACTCAGTAATTGCCAAGCCAAACCTCAGTAGGGTAGTGATGAGGAAGGTCAGGTCCCTACTGAGGTAAACATAATAATAGTAATGTACAATATGAAAACAGGTAGAACAATGGAAACAATAGCGAAATAAGGGATAAAACTACAAGTCAACAACAAACAACTGGAATAAAAATAAATATAGAAAAGTACAGCTCAATACCAATGATGCTGTGAGGATCTCCCAGGATACCGTCCTGTAGTCCTTTCTCAACTATCCAGTGGAGTTCCCGGGATACCGTCCTGTAGTCTGTCATATATGTATGTCTGAAGGATCTCCCGGGATACCGTCCCGTAGTCCAACTATCAATATGCAGGGGGATCTATCGGGAATCTAACCCATAGTCCCAAAGTAAATATGCAGGGGGATCTATTGGGAATCGAACCCGCAGTCCAAAAGTAAACAACCAAGAGGGGGGGGGGGGATCTACCGGAATCCCATATCCGTAGTCCCAATATAAAATACACCACAATAGCCAGAGAATAATCAAAAACAGAGTTAAACACAAAGGCAAAAGGGAATCTAGCCTAACATGCTTCACATAATGCAACAAGGCAAATTAACCAATTAAACAATTAAGTCAGCTAAACATGCTTTTCGAAGCTAGCACAGGCTATATGTCAGGTAAGCAAAATAAGTAAGAAAGGAATAGCAACTTGATCATTTAAAGTAAAAACTAGGTGTTCAACAATTGGCACAAGTACGCGCTCGTCACCTCACGTACAAGGCATTCAATCATCAAATAACAACTCATAAGGGGAGAAGGTCCCTCACACAAAGTTACACAAGCCTCTTACCTCGAACCGGCTCAAACTCAACTAGGAACCACACCTTTGCCACGAGTATCCGACTCCAAATGGCCCAAATCTATTCAGTTCAATTACATATTGTAAATAATATTGCAAACAAATGATTCCACTATTAAATTTAAAGCTAGGGCACAAAATAGGTAAAATGACAAAAACTTACCTCAGGACAACATCTTGGAATCGAATAATTTTCATTTTTTCAGAACCCTTGTACTCTCACAAGTCTAACTATATAAAAATCTCCAAAATTGGAGGTCAAATGACCACTCAAAAACCAATAATTTAGCCTATGAAGTTTCACCCAATTTTTCCAATTTTTGATCCTTAATTCGAATTTTATAGATAGATTTATCTACAAAATGATGAAATATAACAAGAAGGGATCAACGAGAAGTTACCCAATAATCTCCTCTTCAAAACCCTCTCAAAATCGCCCTTCGCCGAGCTCAATTCGATTTTTCTAACTTTTGAAAACTAAACCTCGAAATTTCAATATCTAAACAGACATTTCCGGTTCTATAGACAAGGGACCACTTTTGCGGTCTCGCTTATGTGGAAAAGGACCGCTTCTGCGGTTTTCATTAAAGGGCTCAAGGGCCGCATCTGCGATGGGAAACTCGTAAGTGCATAACTACATCTGCGGTAACATGCCCACACCTGCGGAAAACTGAAGGAGCCCAAAAACCCGCATCTGGAATGGCCCGCCCGCTTATGCAGCTCCGCACTTGTGGAACCCAAAGTGCTGGTGCGGTTATGGCAGTAGACAGAAGCCTTCAGCAGTTCATTCAACTCCAAATTCTTCCGCCAACCACGCAAAATCATCCCGAGGCCCCCGTGAGCTCAACTAAAAGCACCAATACCACCTAATACCTCATTCAAACTTGTACAAATTATTAAAACACCTTAAACAATAACGGAAACCTGATTAATTCAATGATTCAAGCCTAAGAACTTCAATTTCTTCCAAATAATCTTTCGATAAAAAACCTAACCAAAACACGTTTGAATGACCTAAAATTTTGTACACACATCCCAAATGACATGACGAAGCTACTACAACTTCTGGAATTCCATTCCGGCTGTTAGATAAAAAACTCACTATCGCACCGGAACTTCAAAAATACAAACTTCGGCATTTCAAGCCTAAATGAGCTACAGACCTCCAAAATACATTCCAAATACGCTCCCAACCCCAAAATCACCTAACAGAGCTAACAGACCATCATATTTTCATTCCGAGGCTGTCTTCACACTGTTCTGATTAGGGACCACTTTTAAACTCTTAAGCTCTCATTTCGGGACTAAGTGTCCCAAATCACTCCGAATCCTAGCACCAAACGTCCCGACAAACCACAATAGCATAGATGAACTTGGGGGAAACAATTAATAGGGAGTCAGGGCGTAAATTCTAAAAATAAACGGCCAGGTCGTTACAACTTCCTACACTTAAACATTCGTTCGTCCTCGAACGAGCATAGAAAACATACCTGAAGTTTGAAAAGATGAGGGTATCGGCTACGCATATCCCACTCTGTCTCCCAAGTCGCCTTCTTAGCCGGCTGACCCGACCACTAAACCATTACTGAAGCAATGTTATTTGACCTCAACTTTCTGATATGCCTTTCCAATATAGCCATTGGATCCTCAACATAGGATAGGTCCTTGTCCAACTGGACTGAAGTGAAATCCAAGACGTGTGATGGATCACCATGATACCTCCGGAGCATTGAAACATGAAATACCGGATGAACTCCTGGCAGGCTGGGAGGTAAGGCAAGCTCATAAGGAACCTCCTCAACTCGCCTTAAAATCTCAAAAGGGCCAATAAATCTCGGACTAAACTTCCCTTTCTTCCCAAATCTCATGACGCCCTTCATAGGTGAGACCCGAAGAAAAACTCGCTCACCAAACACATATGAAACATCACAAACCTTCCAATCCGCGTAACTCTTCTGTCTGGACTGGGCTATACGGAGTCTGTCCTGAATCATCTTAACCTTCTCTACCGTATCCTGAACCAAATTAGTGCCCAATATCCTGGCCTCACCCGGCTCAAACCAACCGACTAGGGATCTATATCTCCTACCATATAAAGCCTCATACGACTCCATCTGAATGCTTGACTGATAACTGTTATTCTAGGCAAACTCCGCCAGTGACAAGAACTGATCCCAAGACCCTCCAAACTCAATCACACACCCACAAAGCATATCCTCAAGAATCAAATGGTGCGCTCAAACTGTCCATCCGTCTCGGAGTGAAATGATGTGCTCATCGTCACCCGAGTACCCAAATCCTACTGAACAACTCTCCATAATCGTGATGTAAATATAGTACCTATGTCCGAAATAATAGAAACTGGAATTCCATGCAGACGAACAATCTCCCTGATATAAATCATTGCCATCCGCTCTGATGAATAAGTAGTACACAGAGGAATGAAGTGCCAGACTTGATCAGCCGATCTACAACAACCCAAATGGCATTGAACGTCTTCGCAGTCTGAGGGAGTCCAACTACAAAATCCATGGTGATCCTCTCCCATTTCCACGGTTTCTGGTGCTCAGCCTTCACCTGTAGGTAGTTGAGGCATCTAGCTACAAAACCCTCTATGTCCTTCTTCATCCGCCTCCACCAATAGTGCTGCCTCAAGTCCTGATACATCTTCGCGGCGCTCGAATGGATGGAATACCGCAAACTATGAGCCTCTACCAATATCAACTCCCGAGTATCATCAATATTGGGTACACAGATCCGACCTTGCATCCTCAATACCCCGTCATCTCCAATGGTCACATCCCTAGCATCGCCATGATGCACCGTGTCCCTGAGGACAAGAAAATAAGAGTCATCATACTGCTGCTCCCTAATACGATCGAACAATGAAGACCGAGAAACCACACAGGCTAGTACCCGACTGGGCTCCGAATGATCCAATTTCAAAAACTGACCGGCTAAGGCCTGAACATCCATCACCATAGGTCTCTCCGAAGCTGGTAAATATGCCAAACTCCCCAAACTCTCCGCCCGGCGACTCAAGGCATCGACTACCGCATTAGCCTTTCCGGGATGATAAGGAATAGTAATATTATAATCCTTCAGTAACTCCAACCACCTCCTCTTGCGCAAGTTTTGATCTTTTACTTGAACACGTGCTGTAAACTCCGATGATCCGTGTAAATCTCACAAGGCACGCCGTACAAATAATGATGCTAGATCTTTATGGCATGCACTATAGAAGCTAACTCAAGGTCATGGAGAGGGTAATTCTTCTCATGTATATTCAACTGTCTAGACCCGTAGGCAATCACCCTACTGTCCTGCATCAACACCTCTCGAAGTCCAACCCGTGAGGCATCACAATAAACTGTATAAAACCCCAAACCAGTAGGCAATATCAAAATAGGGGCTGTAGTCAAAGCTGTGTTGAGCTTTCGAAAGCTCGCCTCACACTCCTCTGTCCACTGAAATGGAGCACCCTTCTGGGTCAATCTAGTCATAGGGGCTGCAATCGAACAAAACCCCTCCACAAAACGACGGTAGTAACCCGCCAAGCCAAGGAAGATGCGAATCTCTACAGCTGAGGAGGGTCTGGGCCAAATCTGCATGACCTCCAGCTTCTACGGATCCACCCAAATGTGATCACTCTCGATACCACGTGGCCCAAGAATGCCATAGAACTCAACCAAACTCACATTTTGAGAACTTTGCATATAATTTATTCTCTCTTAAGGTCTGAAGTACTGTCTTCAGGTGCTTCTCATGATCTTCCCGACTCTAGGAGTACAAAAGAATATCATCTATGAAAAGAATGACGACCAAGTCGAGATAGGGCCGGAATACACGGTGCATCAAATGCATAAAAGTTTATGGGGCGTTAGTCAGCCCAAATGACATAACAAGGAACTCGTAGTGACCATACCGAGTCCTGAAGTAGTCTTGGGATATCTGGCTCCCGAATCTTCAACTGGTGATAATCTGAGCACAAATCAATCTTAGAAAACATTTGTTCGCCCTGAAGGTGGTCAAATAGATCATCAAAACGAGGCAAAGGATAACGGTTCTTCACCGTAACCTTGTTTAGCTGATGATAATCGATACACATGCGTATAAAACCATCATTTTTCTTCACAAAATAGACAGGAGCACGTACGGTGAAACTTTAGGTCGAATAAAACCCTTATCGAGCAATTCTTGTAACTGATCTTTCAACTCTTTCAACTCATGAGGAGCCATATGATACGGAGGAATGGAAATTGGCTGAATGTCTGGCAACAAATCAATACCAAAATCAATGTCTCTATAAGGTGCCATACCCGGAAGATCAGCTGGAAACACATCGAGATAATCCCGTACCACTGGGACAGAATTAACAGAAGGGGTATCAACACTGACATATCTCACATAAGCTAAATACGCGGCGCACCCCTTCTTAACCATGCACTAAACTTTAAGAAAAGAGATAACTCCACTGGGAGTGTGATCTAAAGTACCACTCCACTCAATACGCAGAATACCTGGCATAGCTAGTGTCACGATCTTGGCATGAAAATAAAGAATAACCTAATGGGGAGATAACCAGTCCATGACCAAAATAATGTCAAATTCAACCATACCGAGTAACAATAAATCCGCTCTAGTATCAAAACCACTAATAGTAACCAAACAGGATCGATAAACGCGGTCCACAATAAGAGAATCTCCTACGGGAGTAGAAACATAGACAGGAGAACTCAAGGAATCTTAGGCTATACCCAAATGCGGAGAAAAATAAGAAGACACATATGAATAGGTGGAGCCTGGATCGAATAGAACCGACGCATCTCTTTGAAAAACCAATATAATACATGTGAGGACAGAATCGAAGGGAACAACCTCGGTACGAGCAGGAATGGCATAATATCTTTACCGACCCCTATCTTAAAGGCGACCTTTATCTCCCAAACCTCTGCCTAGGCATGGCTGATACCCCGGCAGCTGGAGCTGTGATCATGGCCTGAGAACTCTGTGAAGCGCTATGGCTGAGCAGTCTGTGAAGATGCACCCCTATAAAGTCTGGGGCAGTCCTTAACCATATGACGTGTATCGCCACACTCGAAACAAGCTCTGGGCGGACGTGGTGGCTGTGACTGGCTAGGGCCACGTTTGTTGGACTGACCCCTAGAAGTACCCCGCGCAGGAGGCACGTTAGAAACTGGAGGTGCATAGTAAGGATCCTGGGGTATAGACGGAGCTAGAGTACTGCTGGCTACTGGAAGAGCTGAATGAATTGGGCGACCCACCAAACCCCTACCATGTTAATATGCTTCTGGGGTAAGGGCACCAGAGTAGTGGCCCGACTCTAGAGACGGCTTGGCCTCTCTCTCCACTCGCTCCTTGGCGAGCATACCCTTAATCCTTCTAGCAATGCTCACTACCTGCTGATAAGGAATGTCCATCTCCAACTCTCGAGCCATGCTAGATCTGATGGGTGGGATAATACCCTAAATGAACCTACGAACTCTCTCGTGAACTGTAGCAACCAAAGACGGTGCATGTATGGCTAACCTGGTATAACAGACAGCGTACTCCGAAACGGTCACAGCACCCTGGCGCAAATGCTAAAAATCTGTATGCCATGCCTCCCTGATACTCTAAGGGACAAACTCTCTCATAAACATCTCCAAGAGATCGATCCAAGTCATTGAAGCAGCCTCGACTGGAGTGTTATCTCATAAGTGCGCCACCAATCATAGGCGGATCCCCGAAGCTGAAAAGCAGTAAAAGAGGCGGACTCTACTATGCCCATATTGTGAAGAATACGGTGGCATTCCTCTACGAACCCCAGGTATCATCTGTTGCTAATACATTGAAAACCAGAGGATCATACTTCTTGAACCTCTCCAACCTCTGCTGATCGTCTTCAGACGCAACTGCCCCATCTGCGGGCTGATCTGGCACAGTCGGTGGTACAGGAATGATCTATGTGACCTTTTCCATATGCACTCTTCACTCAGGAGCGCGGGCTGCGGGAGTTTAGGCTCCTCCCCCAGCCTGGGATGTGGCTGCAGCAAGGGAAAGCAACCCCGCTTGAGCCAAGGTAGTGTACATAGACATAAACTGAGCTAATGTCTCCCGAAAGGCTGGAGTAGTAGTAGCTGTAGGCGTGTCAGGTGCCTGAACTCCGGTTGGATCTACTAGTGATACCTCAGCGGCAGCTTGCGCAGGTGCTTTGGCTGCACCATGTGCGCGTCCACGGCCTCTACCCCCGTCCCTGCGTCTGGCGGCTGCAGTAGGGGGCACGGGAGCCTGATCATCCTGAGTAGCACATGTCCTCACTATCTCTTAGAGAATACAAAAGTTTTTGAATTGATGTCAAAATATAGCACGACAAGGAATTCAATGAATTGAATATTTTTCCTTAATAGTTACATAGCCTCTCGTAGATAAGTACGGACATCTGCGTACTGATCAGCGAGACTCTAATAAACCGGCCTATATTATGTGACTCCTATGAACCTAGAGCTCTGATACCAACTTGTCACGACCCTAGTTCACCATTTCTGAACATGTCATGATGGCACCTAGTCACTATGACTTGGTAAGCCTGATAGTGCAGAAAATAACATTAGTTGCGGAAAATAAGAACTAAAAACTGGATAAGCTTAAGGAAAATTGTATATAAATGTCGTTCAGTATATAAAACTCAACATCACAAGTCTGAAACAACAATCCCAAAATCCGGAAACTCACGGGCAACACAAGCTATAGAAATGTATAATAAAGGTTCGAAACTCCAGAATGTCTACATCAAAGAAAGACAGGAAGCTAAGTACTACAAGATGGATTAAGAGGGAGACTTTTCGGTCTGGGGACATGGAAGATATACCTCAAGTTTCCTTAGCTCTCCGTAAGCACTGATAATGCACATGAGAGGAGGTACTTGGATCTGCACATAAAACATGTGCAAATGAGACGTCAGTATACCAAAGCGGTACTCAATAAGTGCCAAGCCTAACCTCGGTCGGGTAGTGACGAGGAAGGTCAGTTCCCTACTAAGGTAAATATAATAATAATAATGTACAGTATGAAAACAGGTAGAATAATGGATGTAGCAGCGAAATAAGGCAGAAAACTACAAGTCAACAACAAACAGCCAGAATAAGAATAAACATGGAAATATACAGCTCAATGCCAATGATGCCATGAGGATCTCCCAGGATACTATCCTGTAGTCCTTTCACAACTGTCTAGTGGAGCTCCCAGGATATTGTCCCATAGTCCATCATATATGTATGTCCGAAGGATCTCTCGGGATACTGTCCCATAGTCCAACTATCAATGTGCAAGGGGATCTATTGGGAATATAACTCGTAGTTCCAAAGTAAATATGCAGGGGATCTATCGGGAATCGAACCCGTAGTCCCATAGTAAACAAGCAAGGGGGTGGGGGGAAGCTACCAGAATCCCACATCCGTAGTCCCAATATAAATACACCATAATGCCAGAGAATAATCAGAAATGGAATAAACACCAAGGCAACATGGAATCTAGCCTAACATGCTTCATGTAATGCAATAAAGCAAAATTAAGCAATTAAATAAATTAAGTCAGCTAAACATGCTTTTCTAGGCTATCACAAGCTATATGACAAGTAAGCAAAACAAGTAAGAAAGGAATAGCAATTTGATCATTTTAAGTAAAACCCGGGTGTTCAACAATTAGCACAAGTATATCCTCGTCACCTCACGTACAAGGAACTCAATCATCAAATAACAAGTCCTAAGGGGAGAAGGTCCCCCATACAAAGTTAGACAAGCCACTTACCTCGAACCAGCTCAAACTCAACTAGGAACCACGCCTTTGCCATGAGTATTCAACTCCAAATGGTCCAAATCTTATTCAATGCAATTACATATCATAAATAATATTGCAAACAACTGATTCCACTATTAAATTTAAAGCTAGGGCGCAAAAATAGGTAAAATAACCAAAATGTCCCTCAGGCCAACATCTCGGAATCAAATAATTTTTAAATTTTCAGAACGCTTGTACTCTCACGAGTCTAACCATATAAAAATCTTCCAAATCGGAGGGCAAATGACCACTCAAAACACAATAGTTTAGCCTATGAAGTTTCACCCAATTTTTCCAATTTTTGATCCTCAATTTGAATTTTAATGATTGATTTAACTACAAAATGATGAAATATAACTAGAAGGGATCAAAGAAACGGTACCCAATAATCTCCTCTTCTAAATCCTCTGAAAATCGCCCTTCCCCGAGCTCAATTTGAATTTTATAACTATTGAAATCTAACCCTCGAAATTTCAATATCTGAACAGACATTTCCGCTTCTGCGGATAAAGGACCGCTTCTGCGGTTTTCATTAAAGGGATCAGGGGCCGCATCTGCGATGGGAAACTCGCAGGTGCGTAACCGCATATGCGATGGGAAACTCGCAGGTGCGTAACCGCATCTGCGGTAAAACGCCCGCACCTGCAGAAAACTAATGGAGCCCAAAAATCCGCATCTGCGCTGGCCCGACTGCTTATGCAGCTCTGCACCTGCGGAGCTGCGGTTTTGATAGTAGACAGAAGCCTTTAGCAGTTCATTCAACTCCAAATTCTTCCGCCAACCACCCGAAATCATCCCGAGGCCACCAGGACCTCAACTAATAGCACCAATACTACCTAATACCTCATTCAAAGTTTTACCAATCCTTAAAACACTTAAAACAACACCGAAAACTCGATTAAATCAATGATTCAAGCCTAAGAACTCCAATTTCTTTCAAATCCACTTTTGATAAAAAACCTAACCAAAACACGTCCGAATGACCTAAAATTTTGTACACACATCCCAAATGACACGATAGAGCTATTGAAACATCCGAAATTCCATTATGGCCTTTGGATAAATAACTCACTATCGGACCGAAACTTCAAAAATAAATATTTTGGCATTTCAAGCTTAAATGAGCTACAGACTTCCAAAATACATGCCGAACACGCCCCCAATCATGAAATCACCTAAAGGAGCTAACATAACACCAGGTTTCCATTCTGAGGCCATCTTTACACTGTTCCGATTACGGACCACTTTTCAACTCTTAAGCTCTTATTTAGGGACTAAGTGTCCCAAAACACTCAGAATCCTAAATAGAATGTCCCAGCAAACCAAAATAGAAATGAACTTAGGAGAAACAATTAATAGGGAGTCGGCGCGTAATTTCCAAAAATGACCGGCCGGGTCGCTACATAAGGGAAGGTTCAATTAGGGAAAATCTTTAACAACCAAGTAAGCAACATTGAAGGGATTCAGAATCAATTACCAGTTGGCAAACCCCTTTGAAATAAAAGTTCTCATATATAAGGTACATAGACATGTCAAGCAAGAAGGATGTCATGCTAGTTAGGAAAGACTAGCATGCAAGTTTCAAAATCACAAGCAATGAAAAAGGTTCAAATTCAGTTCATAGACTCAGAGTGAGTCTGAGAGTTCTGAGTTCCAAAGTAGAGCCCATGTCCAAACACAAAATCAAACTTGCCAAAGAAACCCCCAAATCCTAGGGTTTTTAAACCCGAGTTCAATACAGAGATGAGAAGGCAAGCTATTGAAATAAACTCAAAGTCCTCTTTCAGAGCCTCATGAGAAGACATACAAACATAATAGCAGGTTGAAGTGTAGAAACTGATTTGAAGTACGGGGAGCACGATTTAAGAAAAGTTTAGAACTTAAACAAGTTCAGGAGATAAAGAGGTAGGTAAACTTAAGGAAACAATTGATGAAACGTATTTAGAATTAACTCAGACAAAGTCTGGCAAAGGCAAACAAAGGATTAAAACTCAGTAAAAAAATACAGTAAAGGAACACAAAGATAAATATGTGAGAGCATGATATTGAAACCAGTAGAAGAAAGAACAAAGCACAATAGAAAAACCACATAATACAACAAACGTAAGAACACATAAGAAAAACATGCGAGTTTGAAAAGAGAAACAAGAACATAGCATGGATCGATTCATACCTAGAAAAGAAGAAGAAGAAGAGTCAGAAACATTTTAAGAAACTTTTAAGAAACCTTAATCGAAAAGAAGTAATTTTTAAAAGAAAAATCGGGAAAACGTTTAAGAAACTTAAGCAAAGAACAAATGTGTACCAGATCTAAAAAAATAAATAGAGAGAACCTCGAGTGATTAGGATTTTAGAGGAACCCTAAATGAGAAAGGCTTGGAGAAAGTCTGATCCTGAGTCGAATGAGTTAGAATCAGGCTAGAAACGCTTTGGATGAGTAGGAACAAGACCAGAGAGGCCTTGAAGCCACGAATCCAAGAAGATCTGAGAGAGTACCATCAAGGTCAGACTTCGAGCCTTCGAGCAACCACGGTTTAAGGGTAAAGAGAGGTGAGTCTAGACCGTCCATGGCCTAAAAAGCCACGGATTCCGGTGAAAACACGGTGGAATAAGGTAGGAAGAGGATAGGGTTCCGAAGAACCTTGAGAGAGTTTGGCGGCTGAAGGGTGGAAATTAGGGGGATTGGGGCAGGTCGTTTGGTTTAATTATGGAAGGGTGGGTTATGGCCGTTGATCTTGAATGATCAACGGTCCAATTTGATAGGGTAGGTGGGAACTGAATAGGGTTATTTAGGTTGGGTTATGGGTTGGGTGAGGTTAAAAATGGACCGGTCAGGTTGGGGTTGGGATTGGGCTAAATGAGGGTTAAAATTCAAATATAAAAGAGACTATAATTGAAATAGATGAGGAAAAAATGATTTCAAAAGCAAATTAGAAGTACTGAGCTAATTAGTAATACATAAATATTTGTTTAAAATACTAGACCCAATTTTATAATTACAAAATACTGTTAATCGTAAAATAGGCTTAAAATTTCAACTATATGCAATTTAGCTTTAAAAATGCCAAACCAATTTGTAAAAATATACAAAAAATCACCTTAATTATATTTTGGTGTAAATATGATAATAGAATAAGTTATTCACCAAAATGATAATCTTGGGAATAATTATTGGATTTTAAACTGCTAAAACAAATAATGAAAATGAGTTTCAAAATCATTAATGATTGACAAAAAATACGAAAAATACTTGATTATGCTTATATGCATATATATGTTATTTTGGGTTGTAAAATTTCTTAGGAAAAAACTGTATATCACAATTGGTGTAGAGGATGTTGAACTTCTCAAAGTTCATATATTTGAACGTGTTGGACCTCATTCCAAACACTTCTATACATTATGTTTGGATGGTGAAAGGAGAATGAATCCGTACGAGCGTAGAAAAGAGACAAGGGAAGAGGTAGACGAGCCATATATTTTGTATTTCTTAAGGCCGTCTAGGCAAAGTGACAGTCATCGGTTGAAAGCTAAAAAGTGCATAAAGAATCATTTATTTTCTTGGCTAGCAACAATTTGTATCTCTCCTAAAGCATAATCATAGAGTAGAATCAAAACTTGTGGTCCAATTCATAAGTTCGAAGTGGAGGCAGAATGTGATTCACGCCGTGCCGTGATGTTAAATCAGGCGCTTGTTAGGAGGCAACCCAACTTTATTGTTTGTTTTTATTTGTTTACATTTTTTAATTGTGTTTTTTTGGTAGTGTAGTTTTTTTATGTTGTACGATCATGGAAAGGAAATCCATTAGAATGAAGCAAAAGCAAACTATATGGTTGGAACAAATTGTGAGGTACCCGCACGAAGGACCATGCCTGGGAGAAGTCTGAATATCCGATGAGCTATTGATGCTTCGGCCTTTGGCCTATCATGGAGTTTCTTTCACCCTCTTGTTATTTATGGTGTGTACTAGGGATAATGTATAATTTTAAGTATGGGGTGAGTAGGTTGTTTGAATGGCTTTCTATGCTATTTTAGTCGTGTTAGTTTAATTAAAGGTTTTTTTAGAAAAATAAAAAAATATTGGACTTTTACTACGATGGATCTCCTAGGAAGTTTTCTTGAGGGGTCTAAAGTCTAACTAAAAACACACAAAAAAAATAGAAAAATTCAAAAATATGTCTTTTTATTCTTTTAGGTTGTAATAATCCTTCGTGGGTTTCTTTGAGCCTAGGTTCTTTTTCAAGCGATGCAATTAAACCGCGTAGTAGTTTTTTATCTTTAGAGTAGAGTAGGATTTAGGGAATAAAAGGATAGGAAGAATGAAATTTTCTAGGCGCCTTCGACTAGTTCGATAATAGCATATTTAGGCTCTAGCATGTGTAGTACCTTCTCTATGGTTTGAAAATGCTTATAATGCCTTATTGAGTAGATAACATATTTATTGATGCCCATATCTTTTTTCCATGGATTGTGTCCCTTTGTGCTTAATGGTTAACAATTTTTAGCTCCAGGAATACTTGCAATTGTTTGAAAGTCTAAATGGAACCGTCCTTACTGAGTCATATGCAATGTGTGGTGAGAATTTGTATAGTCCGTGTCATTGCATTAAATTGTAAAACTTGCCCGGCATGTGTGTTGAAGTGAAATTTTAGGTTTTGCTCGATTTGAAAAATAATTTTACACTTCCTTTTATCCTTTTGATCTTAATGCTTACGACAAATAACATTTTTCCTAGTCAACCCTTTGAGCCTATCAACTTTTATTTGGCGACCACATTATAAGTCTATACCCTTTGTTCTTAATTGTCATTGTTTTGATCCTTTTACATCATAAAATACTATAATTATAAAATAAGCTCAAGAAGAAGTAAGGAGGGAACTTACGTGGCATTTGAATGGAACCAATAAAAGAAAGAAAGGTGTACATGTATTGTAAGGAATACACCATTAGCAGGAATGGTAAAAAAGAAGAAAAAAATAAAAAATATTATTGAAAAAAAATATGTAGCAAAATAAAATAAGAATATCTTGTCTTTGCTAGTAGGTATGAACTAAAGTAGTGGTTTAAGAAAGAGAAAATAACTTTTGGGGTGATATTGTCTATGAAAGTGAAGTTGTATTCAATAATAATGCGCTTAAAGTTAATTTTGTGATTTGTTAAAGTGCTTAGAAGGGTTAGTCACTATTCCTAAATTTATCCTACTCGTCTCTTCGCCCACATTATAACCATGAATAAGTTCTAATTGATTTTAGATCGAGTAAGCCTAAATTAGTAGAGGTTTACATAATAGGCAAGCCTATGATACTTTGTGCATGCATGTGACTTCTTTGTAAGAGCGAAGAATGTCTTTGATTTCTTTGAGCCCTTAAAATATGTTTGAGCATTTTATTCGAATGTGTGGATTCAACTTACTCTTTAGACTTGTTGTGAGGACACATGATATCGCAAGGGATGACGCTATTAGATGTCTCTGTGATGTTAAATGTTTAAGCCATAAATGCATTGTGATATTGAGTCGGGTTGTGAGGCTAAGATTGTTATAACCATGTTGTCTTATTGTTGAATAAAATTTGAAGTATGGCATAAAGTAAAGGGAAGTGTGTATTGAATGCATATGCTAAACTTTAATTGTTACTATCAACCATAGTCATAGGTTAGGTGTACTTCGGATGTGCTAAATGAAAATAACGTGCTCAAGGTTAGTGTGAATTGGTGGTACTCAAGGACGAGCAATATTTAAGTGTCGGGTAGTGATGTTTGGCAAAAATACTGTACTTTTAGTACATTATTCGCTTTATATATTGTTAGTTTTGTGGTTAATTGTGCAAGCTTTGAGCTAAATTATGTTATTTTATGTGTATGAGCATCAAAAGACAATGACGAGTAAAAGTTACACAAAAAGAGGACAAAAATATGAGAAAAGAGCACAAAATCACGAATTACTCAAACCTGGCTACATGTAAGGCATAGCCAGCTTGGCCGCACTATAAGTCTGGCCTCGTGAGGTTTGTAGCCCGACGGTCAAAAGTTTGCGAAATAAAAGACTTCAACCCAAATTTGTACTCAAAGACTTCAACCCTAGCCAATATATACGCCCCAAACATGTGTAAATAAAGAGGATTACATTTTTGAGAAGGAATTCAGCCTAAGGAGGCCACAATACACTAGGAGCAAGACGGAGAATTCTTCTACGAGTTTTTTACTTCCTTCTTCCTATTCTCATTACTGGCTATGAATTCTAGTATTGTAGCTTTGCATACTAATATGAATAGCTAATTTGTTATCTACGATTTTTATGAAACCTTTTTTAGGATGAATTCTTATTACGTTTTTATATAATTTAGCTGTTGTATTTCTCTACTTGTTCAAGTACGTATTTATTGCTGTTGATTGAATGGTCATCAATTGGTTGTGCTTATTTAGTGTATATTACTTGAAAGAGGGTACATATTTAGGTAGTTGTTGAACAATATCACTTCTAAAATATGTGAGAGATCAATATAAAGGGATTAAAGGCGGAATTAGAGATGGCGAAACCTTGGTGCGATCGTATGGAGCGGTGAATTAGTATCACCTAGCGTAGTTTGAGATAATATGTATAGTACATTGTGGTAGTTTCTCGAGAGAGAGTTACGACACCCAAAGTACTCACGATCGGTAGATAATACTTAGACAAAATTATAGAAGAAGTAACGAGAATTATTCCGACAATTGGAGAAATCATAATTCTAGATCTCCTTAATTTTTTCTCCAACCCTTAGTATCTCTAGTTGTTAATTTACTACTTTAATTTGTTAGTTAATTAGTTAAACATATGAATCTTAATGGGTATAATTTAGAAATTATTCGAACTTGTCTTCTTAGTGATACTTAACAATTACAGCGAAGCCTCAGTTCTCTGTGTGATTTGACTCTGGACTTTTAGACCGGATTATATTTGCAGCGACCGCTTATCCTTTATAGAACTAGAGTTGGGCGTAATCAATTACATAAATTATAAAATTAATTAAATTTTCTATAAAAAATATTAAAAATTTCTTTTTAAAATAATGCTAATTGTAAAATAAATCTTTACTGACATTTATCTTAATATGATACTCAAAAGTGCTTTTTGAAAAAAATGGCAAACACAATTTGCTTATAAAATATCGTAATTCTCAAATAAACTGGCCAAACACAAATTATTTATCTCTAAAAGTACTTTTTTTCGAAAAGCACTTTTTAACAAAAGTACTTTTCAAAATAAGTAGTTTTTGGCAGCTTGGCCAAACATGCTCTAAGCTTCTAAAATTAGTTTATATTGAGAAGTACTTTTCTCAAAAGTATTTTTGGTGAGACACAATTTGTGTTTGGCTAATTAATTTGAAAAGTACTTCTGATAGCAATTAGTATTTGGGTAAGCTTTTAAAAACTGGTTCTACGTGTATTTTTAAAAAAAGTGCTTCTAAGAAGAAGTAACTTTTTTCAGCTTCTCCAAAACTCTTCTGTTATTACTCAAAATTATAATTTTTCCTTTTAAATGTTGGGCAAAACACATAAACTTTACAAAAAAAATTGAAAAAGCTATAACCATTCCTAGACTGTCACTCGCGGATGGAAGGCCAAACACGCTATTAACTTAATTGAAAGACTTAGCGAGAATGATGTACCAGAACCCAAATTTCAGTGTTGAATCTGATGCTGGAAGCAATTTGACCATGTGATCTCTACTTACTATTTTTGTTTCGTTGGCTTTGGTTTTTTTTTTTTCGCTTCTATTTTTCCTTTACAAGAAGAAAGGAAAAGCGAAAGTAGAAAACTGATAGGCAAATGGTGATCCAGTTCTTGCATATTTAATTTATCAATTCTTTTTGAAAGTGTCACGACCCTAAAATCGATCCGATCGTGATGACGCCTATCATAAAACTAGGCTAGCCGACACAATTCCCGAATTAACCATTTAATTAATAAGAATTATTTTTTAAGCCTTTAATTAATCAAATGTCTCATAAAGTAAGTCTAAATGAACAGTGCAGAATAAATACACATACCCGACATCGGGATGTCACAAGTCATGAGCATCTACTAAGATCTTAATACAACAAAATCTAAGAATGTACTAAATACAGTCTAAGGAAGACAAGAGGTAGAAAAAGCAGTGCTGCGAAGGTCGGACAACCACCTTGCTAACTCCAATGACTCTGTCACTGAGCAATCAACACCCGCTACCGGGTTCAGAACTACCTGAATCTGCACACAAGGTGCAAGGAGTAATGTGAGTACGTCAACTCAGTAAGTAATAAAAGCAAATGAACGCTGAGCAGTAAGAAAACACGTAAACCAAGTGAAAACGCTACAACAAATGCAGTACATTTCCAAAAAAGTAAAGGAATAATTTACTTTGTAGAATCATGCTTGGTTTTGGTAAAAACCTTTTAAAACAACTTTCAATTGTTTCATAAAAATGATAAAATAGTGAGTAAGAATGGTAGAAAAGTGAACATTCCCTCGTACAAAACATGTACCCTAAACCACCCCTAGGCATAATATCAACAGAACCAGCCCCTCAGGCTACCTCACAATCACTCGAAATCAGCCCCTCGGGCATAACATAAATCAAGCAGTATTTGCTTGTGCGTCAACTTCAGTCTAGGGACTCTTGAGGTAGCCTTGCTGACGTCCACAGGCCCGGAGTCTCTTCTATATTTATTCAGGTTGTAGCTCTTGTATTGAGACAGACTATCATGATTTCTTTCAGACGATTGTATTTAGTAATCCTAGAAGTTCGTGAGTAATGTAAAACTAATCTTCAGTAGAGGATTTGTTAAACTTCCGCATTTCTTTCAGCAAATTATATTTGAGACTTCCGCTTAATCGTTAAATGCTTTAATGTTGTTAATATTGTTAATGTTCGCTAAAGAAAGTATTTGATATTTGCCTTACCTAGTTCCTATTAGTAGGCGCCATCACGAGTGCCGATGGTGGAAAATTGGGGTCATAACACGTTGGTATAAGAGCACTAGGTTACATAGGTCTCACAACTCACGGACAAACTCGGTAGAGTCTGAGGAATCGGTACGGAGATGTCTGTATTATCCCAGAGGCTACAAAGTTAGGAAAATTTCACTTTGTTATTTCTTGTCGTGCATTTATATCTCTCAACCACCGATTGAATTTCTACTCTATTCTTTTGTAGACGGCGATATCACACGCTTCTTCACCCACCGCTCAGCAGTCCGATCTCCCAACAATAGTTTCCACGAGAGGCAGAGGCCAACGCCGTACCAGAGGCCGAGGTAGGGAAGAGCTCAGCCGTTAGCAGTAGTCCCAGTGGCAGAGTCTCAGATTGATCACGGCGAGGAGGTTCCAGCTCCAGCAACTCCAGTGGGCCTAGCTCAGGTCCCAGAAGGGTTAATAGCCACCCCAGTTCTTAAGGACGTTTTGGCCAGATTGTTGGGCTTTGTAGAGAGCGTCATTCGAGTGGTTCAGCTAGTGGTGGTGGGTCAACAGGGTGCAGTAGCTCAAGTCAGGAATGAGATAATTTTTCAGGAGGCGGCCGATGTGGGCCGTGGAGTTGAGATGGTACAGCCACAGGGAGGCAGTTATCGATTGGATAAGAGGCCCCGTTATGCAGGGAGATCCAGTGGTACCCCGTCTTGAGGTAGAGGTTCTTATGGTAGAGGCCATCCTTCCAGGCCCTTTGAGTCAGCTCCTAATGTCACTTACGGTACTTTAGGTGATCATTCAGGTCGACAGGGTCAACGGGAGTTTCTTCAGTTGCAGCATGTGTGTAGATGTTATGAGAGTGGAGAATTTGGTGACATCGAAGACATTGCCCGAGGTTGAGAGGTGTTCAGCCGCAACAGTCGAGGTTTTCCATGCTTGTAGTGATTCGAGGCACATTATCGGATTTTGCTCTCGAGTTTCAGGTAGTTCCCACCAGCATGATCTTTGTCCTATAGTTCAAGCAAGAGCTTCCCCAAATCATGCCCAGCCAGTAGGAGGTGGGGGTAGAGGATATAGAGGTAAAGGTCTTAGAGGTGGAGTTTAGACCGTGAGAGGTAGGGGTCAACTAGCAGCCAGTTTGGAGGTTGAGTCGTCAGATGCTGTGATTACAGGTACCATTATGGGTTTTGATAGAAATGCTTCAGTGCTATTTAATCCTAGTGATGCCCCAAGTGTTCCTTTTCATGTATCTACACTGGTGGGTGATTCTATAGTGGTGGACTGAGTGTAACGTTCATGTGTGGTAGTATTAGAGAGTCTTGAGACCCGTGTTGACTTATTGCTCTTCGATATGGTGGATATTGATGTTATTTTGGGGATGGATTGGTTGTCCCCGTATCATGCTATTTTGGAGTTTCACGCCAAAACTGTGACCTTGGCTTTGCCGAACTTGCCTCGAATTGAGTGGAAAGGGACCCAGGTCATGCCACCCATAATGTTATTTCATATTCGAAGGCTTGAGGCATGGTCGAGAAGGGGTGTCTAGCATATCTGGCGTATGTTGCGACGCCAGCACAGAGGTCCCATCTATTGACTTTGTTTCTATTATTCGAGAGTTCCTCGAGGTTTTCCCTTTCGACTTGCCGGGTGTGCCGCCCGATATTGAGTTCTGTATTGATTTGGCTCCGGGCACTCAGCCTATTTACATTTTGCCGTATCGCATGGTCCCGCCAGAGTTAAAAGAGTTAAAGGAGCAGCTTCAAGATTTTCTTGATAAGGGTTTCATTATACCAGTGTATCGCCTTGGGGTGCGCCAGTGTTATTTTTGAAGAAAAAGGATGGCGATGAGAATGTATATTGATTACCGGCAGTTGAACAAGGTGACGATAAAGAACAAGTATCCACGACCGAGGATTGACAATTTATTTGACCAACTTTAGGGCGCTACAGTGTTCTTGTAGATAGATTTAAGTTCTGGTTATCATCAGCTGAGGATTATGGCGTCTGATTTCCCTAAGACAACATTTCGTACTCGGTATGGGCAATATGAGTTTTTGGTCAGGTCATTTGGGTTGACGAATTCCTCGGTGGCATTTATGGAGTTGATGAACCGAGTGTTCAGGCCCTCTTTGGAATTGTTCGTGATTGTATTCATTGACGACATTCTGATATACTCCCGCAGCCAGGAGGAGCATGAGCAGCATCTCATAGTGGTACTTCAGACTCTGAAGGATAGCCAGTTGTATGCCAAGTTCTCGAAATGCGAGTTTTGGTTGAGTTCTGTTGCATTCCTGGGTTATGTGGTTTCAGCAAAGGGTATTTAGGTGGACTCGAAGAAGATTGAAGCAGTCAAGAACAAGCCTCGACCAGCGTCAACTACGGAGATCCGGAGTTTCTTTGGTTTAGCAGGTTACTACCGACGGTTTGTGGAGGGATTTTCTTCCATTGCAGCCCCGATGACTAGATTGACCCAGAAGGGTGCCCAATTCAGGTGGTTAAATGAGTGCGAGCTGAGCTTCCAGAAGTTCAAGACAGCTCTGACTACGGCACTAGTATTGGTTTTGCCCGCGGGATCAGGGCCCTCTACTATTTATTGTGATGCTTCCCGTAGTGGGCTCAGCACACTGTTGATACAGAATGACAGAGTCATTGCTTATGCTTCGAGGCAGTTGAAGATCCAGGAGAAGAATTATCCAGTTCATGACCTAGAGTTGGAAGCCATTGTTCATGCCGTGAAGATCTGGAGGCATTATTTATATGGTGTGACGTGTGAGATGTACATGGATCATAAGAGCCTTCAGTACTTGTTCAAACAGAAGGAGTTGAATTTGAGGCATAGAAGGTGGTTGAAGTTATTTAAAGACAATGATGTTTATATATTATACCATCTGAGGAAGGCCAATGTGGTGGCCAATGCGTTGAGCAGGAAGTCCGCCAGCATGGGTAGTCTCGCCTATATTCCGGTCAGCCAGAGACCTCTTTCTTCGGATGTTCAGGACTTGGCTAATCGATTTGTGAGGTTGGATATTTCTGAGTCTAGCAGGGTGTTAGCCAGCACGATTGCTTGTTCGTTGTTGATGGAGCGTATCCGTGAGGGGCAATTTGATGATCCCCATTTGTGTGTCCTGAGAGACACGGTACAGTGTGCAGGTGCCAAGAAAATGACCTTGGGAGATGATGGTGTATTGAGATTGTAGGGGCGAGTTTGTGTGCCCGATAATGACGGTATTCAAGAGTTGATCTTAGTAGAGGCCTATAGTTCTCGGTATTCTATTCATCCAGCTGCCACGAAGATGTATCACGATTTGAGGCAATATTATTGGTGGCGCAGAATAAAGAAAGACATTGTTGCATATGTGGCTCGTTGTCTAAACTGTCTGCAGATTAAGTACGAGCATTAGAGGCCCTATGGTTTATTTTAGAGGATTGAGCTTCCCGAGTGGAAGTGGGAGAGGATTACTATGGATTTCGTTTGTGGCCTTCCGATGACTCGGAAGAAGTTTGATGCTATATGGGTTATTGTTGATAGGCTGACCAAGTCAGTGCATTTTAATCCAGTTGCCACCACCTATTCATCCGAGAGATTTACTGAGATATATATCAGGGAGATCGTTTTCCTTCATGAGATGCCGATATCTATCATTTCGGATCAGGGTCTGCAGTTTACCTCGCATTTTTGGAGAGCGGTATTGTAGGAGTTGGTCACCCATGTTTAGTTGAGTACAACATTTCATCCCCAGACGGACAGTTAATCCGAGAGGACTATTCAGATTCTTGAGGATATGCTCTAAGCCTGTATTATTGACTTTGGAGGCTCGTCGGACCAATTCTTGCCTTCATAAGAGTTTGCCCACAACAACAGCTATATGTCCAACATTCAGATGGCTACGTATGAGGCATTGTATGGTAGGCGGTGTCAGTCCCCAGTCAGATGGTTTGAGCCGGGAGAGGCTCGGTTATTAGGTACAGATCTATTTCAAGAGGCCTTGGATAAGGTCAAGATCATTTAGGACAGACTTCGGCAAGCTCAGTCTAAGCAGGAGAGTTATGCAGACCGCAAGATCAGAGATGTCGCTGTCATGGTTTGTGAGCTAGTATTGCTCCGTGTATCGCCTATGAAGGGCGTGATGAGATTCGGGAAAAAGGGCAAGCTTAGCCCTAGGTTCATTGGCCCATTTGAGATTCTTGATTGTGTAGGAGAGGTAGCTTATAAACTTGCCATGCCGCATGGCTTGTCAGTCGTGCATTCAGTTTTTCATGTATCCATGATTCAGGGATATCACCGTGATCCAGCCCACATATTATATTTCAGCACTATCCAATTGGATAAGGATTCGCCATATGAGGAGGAGCCGATGGATATTTTATACCAGCAGGTTCGATGGTTGAGGTCGAAGAGTTTTCCTTTAGTGCGTGTTCAGTGGAGAGGTCAGCCTCCTGAGGCATTAACGTGGGAGTTCGAGTCTGATATGCGGAGCCGTTATCCTCATCTATTCCTCGACTCAGGTACTTCTTTCCTTTGTCCATTTGAGGACGAACAATATTTAGAGGCGGAGGATGTGACGACCCAAAGGTTTATCACCATAATTCTCCCTTTTTTCGTGCTTCCGAGGCCTAGAAAACCTTGCTTTCATTTTCCTCAATTTGCGTGCACAATCCGGACATGTAGTTGGAAGGATTATATATGAATTCTGTGTGAAAAAATGATTAATTTTGATATTAATATTGATATAGTTGACTTTGGTCAATGTTTTAGGAAAACGCAACGGACCCGTGATGCGATGGTCTCGGGAGGTCCGGAGGAAAATATGGGACTCGGGCATGTGCCCGGAGTCGAAATTCGAGGTCTAAAACCAGAGTAAAAGAAATTTTCTGTTAATTGTTTTTCTGAATTTGTTAAGGAAAATGGTAATGAAAATTGACTAAAAGACTATGGTATCGGGCTCGTATTTTGGTTCCGACACTCGATACAAGTTTCCCATATTATTTAAGCACTTTCTGTGAAGTTAATGGACGTCAATTAACGTGTTTTGGACTTAAAATGGGAAATTTGAAGTTTATGAAACTTAAGGAATAAATATGGGTTTTGAGGCTTTATTCATAGATTTTGATGTTACTTTGGAGATTTGATCGCACGAGTATGTCAGTGGGATATTTTTGAAGTTGTGTGCATGTTTGGTTAGAAGCCCCGAGGGCTCGAGAGAGTTTTTGATAGGCCAAGAGTTTATTTTTCATGTTGGAAATTGCTTCACGGATCACAGACCTGCAGGCTTCGCAATTCCATCGCCTGGTTCGCAGATGCGAAGAAGGTCCATGGGCTGGCTAGCTCGCAAATGTGAGGTTCCCTTCGCAAATGCGAAGTTCCTTTTTCCTTCAGCAAGGTAGCAGTCTTCGCAAATGCGATACTCGACTTAAAACCCAGGGTTTGCAAATGCGAACTCCCTCTTCGCAAATGCGAAGTCCGCTCTTCCTGCCTCAGTTTGCCAATGCGAACATCTATCTGCAATTCCCAACTATGCTGGGTTCGCAATTACGAACCCAGTTTCGCAATTGCGATACCTGCACCTACATATTTCATGCCTAGATGATTTTAAAGCTCAGTTTTCATATTTTCAAAACCCAAACACCTATTGGCGATTCCTCACGAACTCCCTCTTATCCAAATCATTTGTAAGTCAACTTTTACTCAATTTCTTCAATCCTTAACATCATTTATCATGATTTCCTCTTAAAGTCAAGGTTTTCTATGGGTGAAATTGGGGATTTTGAGTAGAACTTAGGTTTTCACTAAATTGGGGATTTGGACCTCAATTTAAGATCCGATTTAAAAACAAATCATAGGTATGAACTCGTTGAGGAATGGGTAACCCGATTTTGGTTCGAACCTTGGGTTTTGATGACGTGGTCCTGGGGTCGTTTTGGGAATTTTTGGGCAAAACTTTGGAAAATTCATTCTTATACATTCATATTGATTTAACTAGCATTTGTTGATACATTTGAGTAACTTGGGACTAGATTCGAGCGGTTTTGTGGCGAATTCGAGGGGTAAAGCTACTCTAGAGGGGTTAGTTGAGTTTGGAGCTTTCGAGGTAAGTGTTTGATCTAACTTTGGCTTGAGGGAATAGGACTGGGATATTATTTGCTACGCGCTAATTGTAGAGTATGGTGTATAGGCATGATGACGGTTATTTATGCACTAGAGTGTAGCATGACCATAAGTCTTAATTGCTTTTTATTCAAATGATGTGATACAACTTCTTGTTTGGATTGATATATTTCACGTGATATGAACGGTTGAGGAAAAATAGTGATTTGTATAACATTGGGGCATTGAATCGACCTAGTACTTGTCGATGACTAAGTGTTTAAGAGCGAAAGTAATGTGATTATTCCCTTGTCGGGATTTAGATTTATATTGAATACTCTCTTACCGGGATTGTTGAACTGTTAGTTGTATTCCCTGGTCAGGACTCCTTGTATTTTGTGGTTACACCCCTCGCACTTGAATTGTGGTTATTGTTCTGGTGAGTTCTTATTGCTAGTTATTGAGGATCGGATTGCTTGCCGCAAAGGATATATTTGAGGATCGGGTTGCTCGCAACAACAAATATATTTGAGGATCAGGTTGCTCGCTGCAATGGAAATATTTGAGGATTGGGTTGCTTGCCGCAATAGATATATTTGAGGATCGGGTTGCCCGCCGCAACGGATATATTTGAGGATCAGGTTGCTCGCCGCAACGAATATATATATATATATATATATATATATATATATATATATATATATATATATATATATATATATATATATATATATATATATACCAGGATCGGGTTGCTCGCCACAACGGATATATTTGAGCATCAGGTTGCTCGTAGCAACGGATATATTTGAGGATCGGGTTGCTTGCCACGATAGATATATTTGAGGATCAGGTTGCTCGCAACAACAGATATATTTGAGTATCGAGTTACTCACCGCAATGAATATATATATATATATATATATATATATATATATATATATATATATATATATATTTGAGAATCAGGTTGCTCACCGCAACAGATATATTTGAGGATCGGGTTGCGCGCCGCAACAGAATATGGATCAAATATATTATTTTTGTACGTAGGGCTTTCATGTGTTTTTCTTTATCAGTTGTTTTTGTACGACTATACTTCTTATCCGATAATTTTTATATTTAAACTATCATACCCAATAGCATGATCCCCTCCCTCATAGTTGTTTAAATTCGTGTGCTTTCTGCTATTGCACATATATCTGCACATGTTATTTGTGGTAGGTCCTATTTAGCCTCGTCACTACTTTGCCGAGGTTTGGTCAGGCACATACCAGCACATGAGGTCGGTTGTACTAATACTACACTCTGTGCATCTTTTTGCACAGATCCGGGAGCAACTGTTGGACCTCAGTAGCAGTAGTTGCTCGTGCGCCGATTTCAGTCCAGCGACTCTTGAGGTAGCCTTGCTGACGTCCATAGGCCCAGAGTCTCCTCTATCTTTATTCAGTTTGTAGCTCTTGTATTGAAACCTACTTTCATGATTTCATTGAGACGATTGTATTTAGTAATCCTAGAAGTTCGTGGGTAATGTGAAACTAGTCTTGGGTAGAGGCTTTGTTAAACTTCCGCATTTATTTTAGTAAATTATATTTGGGACTTCTGCTTAATTATTAAAAGCTTTAATGTTGTTAATCTTGTTGATGTTTTCTAAAGAAAGTATTTGATATTTGGCTTGCCTAGCTCCTATTAGTAGGCGCCATCACGACGCCCGATGGTGGGTAATCCGGGTCGTGATAGATGTGATCGATAAGCCTGCAAAGATAATCCCACCAGAGAATGATGTTCAAGGCACCAAGGTTTATCAAAAACACTTGGAAGAATGCCTTTCCATTAAACGCATCATTCTCGCTTCTATGAGTTCTGAACTCTAGAGGAAACATCAGAATATCAGTCCAACTACAATCACTGAGTATTTTAAGAGGATGGTTGATACACAGTTGGACATAGAAAACTCTCCAGTTGCACCCCTTGTCAATTATGTGATTGTTCTTACCGAAGAACATGAGAAGTTAGGGTAAAAACTTGGCAGAGAGCTTTCTGAAGATTTGATCTTGCAGTCAGTATATGATGCTGAATGTTTTCACTGTAAGAAGAAAGGGCATTAGTAGAGAAGCTGCAACGAGTATCTTGCAACTCTAAAGAACAAGAAACAAGGTGAGACATTAATGAGAAATATTTTCAAGGTTTCTCTTGCTACTACTAATTCTTCACTGTGGGTATTAGATATTATCAGTAGTTTTAACATCTGCAATATGTTGCAAGGGTTCAAGATAAGTAAGAGACCAAAAAAAAGGAAAAATTAATCTGCAAGTTGGAAATAATGCAAAAGTTGTAGCCGCAGTTGTAGGATCAATTTATTTAATAATGCTATTATTAGGTTCCTAAATTTGTTTCGAACATATTTTTAGCTTCTATGTTAGACAAACGTAGTTTTCGCATTAACATAGGGAATGTTATCTGCTCTATTTATTATGGTGATTATTTATATGTGAATGGTTATCTCAAACATAATGTTTATGTCTTACCTAATGTGGATGCTAATTCGACTATGCATGTTTCTAGTCTTAGGAGAAAAAGAGATGATAAAGTATATCATATATACCTTTCGCATTGTAGGCTTGATCATATTGGAGAGAAAAAATTTACAGTTGTGCAAGGAAGGATATGTTGATAAGTATGATTTTGAATCATATCCAACTTGTAAATCTTATCTCAAAAGAAAAATGACCAAATCTCCATTTACTGGAAGTGGAGAAAGAACACCTGAATTATTGGGACTAATTCATACAGATATTTTTGGGCCCATGAAAATTCTAGCTAGAAGTGCATATTCATACTTCATTACCTTCACTGATATGTCAAGATATGGATTTGCGTATATTATGAAACATAAATCTGAATTTTTTGAATGTTAAAAAGGTTCAGTAGTGAAGCTTAGAAATAGACTGGTAAGAGTTTCAAAGTACTAAGGTCTGATAGAGGTGGAGAATATCTTAGTGAAGATTTTACTCGGTATCTCAAAGAGAGTGGGATTCTCTCGCAGTGGAAACCTCTAGGAATACCATAACACAATGGTGTGTCTAAAAAGGAGAAATCGAACCTTATTAGATATGATGAGAGCTATGATGGGGTTCACTGATCTTCCTATATATTTATGGGGATATGCTTTTGAAGCAGCAACATACCAACTTAATAAAGTTCCCACTAAGTCAGTCTCTATAATACCATATTAGCTATGGAAAGAACGTAAGCCTTACCTTAAGCACATTAAAAATTGGGGTTCTACAACTTATGTTAAGAGGCTGTAGTCTGATAAACTTGACTCAAGATCTGATAAGTGTAGGTTCATTAGGTATCCCAAAGAAACAATTGGATATTATTTCTATCAGCCTTCTGACCATAAAGTGATTGTGGCTAGAGGAGCAATCTTTTTGAATGGGAATTTCTTTTGGAAGGAAATTATAGTGGAGAAATTGAAATTGATGAAGTTCATGAAACTACTGAATCAACCCAAAATCAAGATCATGAGACACAAGTTGAAGAACTTTTATTGTATGTTTTGAGGTTGACAAGGAAGTTGGCATCTTCAACGGTTGAAGTTCAATAATTAAAGTAATTTAAGAACAAGTTAATGAACCTGTTCCAAACCAAATCAAACAACAACTAAATCCAGTGCAAGGTGAACAAGTTGTACAAGCAACTCTTAGAAGGTCTACACTAGAACATCATGTACCAACTAGATTAAATCTAATGGTACAAGATGATATATCAAATGAGGTTGATCATAATGATGATGATCCTATGACCTATTAAGAGGTGATACAAAGTTCTGATTATGAGAAATGGCAAAAGGCCATGGAATCAGAAATGGAATCCATGAAGGAAAATATAGTATGGACTTTAGTTGAAACTTCAAAGGATATAAAAATTATAGGTTGTAAATGGGTTTTAAGAAAAAGATTGGAGCAAATGGAAAGGTGGAGACCTACAAAGGTCGTCTTGTTGCCAATTGATATCATCGGAAAGAAGGAGTCGACTATGACGAGACTTTCTCTCCCGTGGTAATGCTCAAATCAATTTGGATTTAGCTTACTATAGCATCATACTATGATTATGAAATATTGCAAATGAATGTAAATACAACTTTCCTTATTGGTGATCTAGAAAAGGCTGAGTACATGACCCAACCGGAAGGTTCACATCTTCGTCTCATCATAATAAAATTTGCAAGCTACAAAGATCCATTTATGGACTAAAATAGAGCAGCATACCCCCAAAGAGGGTCCCATCAACAAGATTATTAGCATAGTAGCATACCCCCAAACACGGTACAGCCAACAAGATTATTAGTTGAGCAGCGTACCCCCAATGTGGGTCCCACAAGCAAGACTTTTAGCGGAGCAGTATACCCCCAAAGATGGTCCATCCAACAGGATCTAACAAGATCACATGCCTTCTCCCACAGCCCGAAAACGAAGCAATGATGAGCTTCTAAGGACACTGCCCACTCGGGAAGACTGGTAAACGATAGTCCAAAACCCAATTGGGAATTGTGTACCAAATCAAAGGTCTGAGAAGCCGTGCCCGTGTGGGCGGATCTCACAACGAAGAATCAATGTATGTCTGTGCCAAGCAATAAAAGGATTTCTTCAACATCTTATTCTCCAAACGTGGGTTTCTTAAGTACATCCCCGACATGGGCCTCTCAACCAAATGCGTCCCGAGATATCCGAAGACTTAGCGTCAGAAATTCAACACCCGCACATCCTCTGGGTCAGAACTCCAGGCTCATAAAGCCCTACACGGCAACTACGAGCTCATGGAAAGCAGTCTTCACACTTAAACAAATTCGATGACTCAGAGACCGTCATTCATTGCCAATCTCCATGCTTTAGGAAACCCAAAATCGTAACACCCCTAGCGGGCAGCCTCGGCGTAACCTGATCTATTCTACGTTATACAAACTGTAAGACCTCAACACGCATGACAATCTGTAAGACCTCAATAGGTATGAAAAATTGTAAGACCTCTATATGCATGTAAATCCCGAAGTTTAGTCTATGCGTCACATTTGTAGGAATCCCTAAAGGGCATACACTCGGATAGACACCTAAACTATCACTCGAGATAAAAAATAGCAACGTGCAAACGCATATGACTACGGTCAAAATAGGTGATACAACCAAAATAACCTGACTCGGGGATGCCTAATTGTCGCTAAAAAATGCAGGCCACTACTTCGAATATACTTCGAAAAAAGTCGAATAAAATAGTCTTCCCTCAACAGGTAAAAACAAGCTCCGACCACGTCGGCTTCAAATTGCAAAAATGTCAATCTATTCAGCCTACGAGCTATAAACGTTATGAGGTGCTCGAAACATCGCCAATAGTGACTTGAAATCGAGGTTCCCCAGAACCGACGATGGGTCAGGCAAAAATACTCCAAGAGACCTTAACGAGAAAAAAACAAAGCCTACGAAAATCCAACGGGCAAAACAACGTAAGAGTTATTGTTTCCATCTAAGAAAAACCTATGTGCCACATATTAAAAGGTCTCTACAACCAAAGAGCGTAAGAGCCATTGTCGCCAGCCAAATTTATAACTTGAGGATTAAAGGGAGCTCAAGTCGTAACCCGATTCATTATGGATCCAAAATAGTTAACTATGTAAGCCTCCAGGCCAAATATAAAAATGTCTCTATGACCAAACAACGTGAAGGCCATCACCATCCGTCAAAGCGGGCAGGAAAATGAACTTAAGGGTCAATTACATCTCGAATTGCAACGTGACTTGGAGACTGGACCCGAAAGAGTTAAAATTAAAACATGCCTATGGGCCCGACATAAAGCCCCTCTCAGCGAGCCTCGGGGCCACACACCTGTAAGGTCACTTCGACCCAAAACACAAATGGACATCGCCACCCGTCTATGAGGCATGAAAGAATCTTCGGGTTCATTCAAGCTCGAATTGCAACGCAACTCAAATACTGATCCCAAAGGCAGTTGAATCATGTGAGCCTAAGGGAAAATATGAGATCAAACTGGCCCGATCGAAGATCTAAACAAGCAGTAATACAGAAGATATAAGTTGTACGGTTCCCCCTCTTATTGCTACATATTGACGACAAAGAGCAAGCTCAACCTACGTTTTCTGGCAGTTATAGCCTGGTGGTCTCCTCCCCATCATCCTCAGCATCGGACAACAAGGACTTGGCATTGTTCTCCTCTGCTTTGGATTGCTCGATCTCCCCCGAAAGATCAAAGCCTCAGGCATGAATTTCCTCAAGGTTTTCCCTTCGGGACATGAACCTCACGTACTCCTTAGTGTTGATGACACGATTGAGGGTCTTCTACAACTCAACTTTAGCAGTGTCAACTCCTTAAATAAGCCACCATTTTCTATTCTGTCCTATGATTGTTCATCACAACCTCAACCCAAACATTTACCACCTTGGTTTTTGCCCTTGAAATCTCAGATGAGAGCCTCACGATCATTTTTTCCCGAGTAGAATAATTCACCGAAGTAGCCTAAATTTGCATCTCAAAAGTGGAATCCTCGGACTTAGCCCTCTCTCTAGCCTTAGAATAGGTATTCACCGCGCCTGTAGCTCGATGAATTCACGTTTAGACTTCCCAACCTCGTCCCAGAGTTGTCCCAGCTCGTCCATCTTATCCTTCTACTAAAATAGCAACATGTCAAGATGACAAGACACAAAGGGGAATGCATTCCAGTGCGAGATGCGAAATACCTATTTCTCCAAGAGAGACTCCCAGGCCCGACTATTAAGTACCTCACACCTTAAGGAGACGAGCTCGCTTTCCTTTGCAGTACAAAGAAGCCTGACGAATTTCTCCCTATCTCGAGCACCCCGCAACGGGTCTCGCAATGAAGCAGTTCGGCTTTGAGCCTTTCAAAGGCCTGAGAAGGAAAGCCAGGTAAACAAAGAGAAAAAAGAGCAACGCAGGGCTAGAAGATCCTTACTGTGACTGAAACTCACCATTAGGCCAAAGCGTTGAGCCTCACCTAAGGCCAAAACGACGTCCAATGATGCGCCAACTCCAGAAGATTGCCGATCGACCGAATCGCTTTCCCTTGCGAAAAAGGTGCCTTATGATAGGCCTTCTTGTACCCCAGAGCATCTTTCATTTTTCTGAAGTTCCTTGACCCCTGGACTAGTAGTTTCTCCTCCTCTTTCGGAGGACTTGACCTTGCTTCGAAGAGACTCCTAACACCTGCAACAAAAAAATCAGACGATCCAGCAAGAAGGTAGTCGACCCTGAGGGGAGCGAGACGTCAGGCACCTACCGTGATGCTTTGCCTCCTATCTTCTTTTTGATAGATCTCGCCACCGGAGCCTATCGCAGGATGAAAAAGCTGCTAGCATAGAGACCATTCAGATAAATCAGCAATCTCGCCGGACAACTAATGATTCACTATAAACAGAGAACAAAAAGATATTGTTATGGGGCAAACAACATTCCAGGTTAAAAGATAGCTCAAACTAAGCACTTACGAGTGAGGTTCCATCTATCAGGGAACGACAAATATTCTTCGGGGATGACGTCAATTGCTTGGATTCGAACAAACTGATTCATCCAACCGCTATCCTCATCCTCCTTACCACTGATTTTGGGAGCTCGAGTGGATCTACGCAAAAGAGCAATCAGGCCCCAATAGAGCAACGGCCGATACAACCTTACTAGGTGTCTAAGAGTGAATTTTATCCCGGTTTTTTTTGTAAAATATCTCAACTACACCATTCTCCAAAGAAAGGGATGAACTTGTGCCAACGTTACTTGATATTTCTTGCAGAAATCAATTATGACCGGTCCGGGGAACTCGGCTTAATAACGTGGATATACACACTCAAGAACTCCTCAATATACGTCATAATACTCTCCTTGGTGTAAGGTGCTCACAAATCACGCCTTCCCCCCATATGCATTCTTTCCTGATCACGTTGAGGTTTTCCTACCTCACCGATGAAATAATCCTCAACACATGCTCTCGATGGCCTAGAACATAGGGAGATCTCCCCGGTGTGAGAGCCTTCTTCAAGGAAGGGCGACCCCAGTCTCTCTCCCGACATCGGGGGCAAACCGCTGGTACAAACCAAGCTACAACCATGATTACAGTAGAATGAGGGGTAGAAGATGAGGATTTAAGCAAAACGTTTCTGAAGTAGGGGAGTGAAAGGACTCGCAAGCGCCAGGCTCATCAAAAACTACAAAATCATTGATTGAAGAGTGGACGAGAAAATATATAGAGTCTAAGCGACAACTGCTCATTTGCCTAAGAGGGCCAATTAATTCTGACCGTGTTAGCATCACCTTCTTCTTGGGGAGTGCATTGGCAGAATCATTCCAGGATCCCACATAACTCATAAGACTGAAGGATCACGGGAGATCCCCGATGTTATAAATACTAATTTGGGAGGATCTATCGATCGCACCTCAGGACGCGACTAGTCTCGGGGCCCCCGGTCTTACCACGAAAAGGCCCTAAAGGGCCGGTGTTAGGACACAAAAACAAAGAAGCAAGGAGAAAAGATGACAAGATTAAAGCTCCTTTATATATACATTGGCAAATAGATAAAAAATCGTTACGCTATTCATTTCCCGGGGTGGGGAACACACAAAGAAAAAAAGAATGACATACAAAAAAGGCTCGGAGACTACTCCTCACCACTATCATCTTCACCTCTATTAGGGGCAATCGGGAGTTCCTGTATCCCTTCTACTGCACGATCCTCATCTGGATCGATAGACAAATCAAAGCCTCTGGCCTAGATTTCTTCCTTGGTCTCCCTCTTTGCCTTCGCTTTGGCATGCTCGAAAGCTCGTATTAGTCTCTGCTTAGCTGTCGTAGACATGTCGCTGACCATTTTACGGCCATGGCCTCATCCTCTCTATAAGCGAGAACATCTCGTTCGGCCTCAGATTTCGATGCGGTCAAAGTATCAATCTCCCTGCGAGTGCCCGAGAGAAGATCCCTAGATGTCATCAATTCCCCGGTCGCAATCTCATTTTGCTCTTTCAACCCGAAGATCTTCGCTTAGAACTAACTTATCCGCGAGCTACTCTGCTTGACCTAGGGTGAAGGGCATGTCAATAAATATTAGAATCCAGAACATGTGTGAATATGGAGTCAAAGGGTGGGTATAAGCAAGGCAGAGTACCTGAGCAACAAGAGCGGCCTTCTCCTGAAATGCCGCCTCTAAGGCAGTCCAAATTTCTCCCAACTCTTTGTCTTTCTGGGCATGATGAACCTTTGAGTCTTGGAGCTTTGAAGAAATATTAGTATGCTCCTTCTCGTGGATGAAACGTTCCCCTCAGAGTCAAAAAATATCATGATCATGCATCTTTTTACCTACTGTATTGACTTCTCCGCCACTTTAACAGTGCCAGAGACATTGAGATGAGCCTTGTCGATTATGCCATAAAAAATATTAGCAATGAAGTCTCCCCCTCTGAGAGGAGTCCCAACTGTGGAACCGATCATCTTTTCGGCATCCCTATGTTCTCTTGATGAGACCAGAAAGTTCTGAATGAAATCATTTGGGCCACTGATTTCTCCAAATAGCGACCCACGATATTGGAAGACCCCAGGCTCCGAACCCTTAGGATAAATGCCAATGGCCTCCTTGCAGAATCTGCATCAGCATCCTCTTCAAGGACCCTCAGCCCACCAGCCCGGTCGGAGCTAACTATCCCGGATTAAGCAGCCTCTGGTTGGGGTGCCTGCAAATCTCTCGTACTGGACCTTGTTTTCCTCCTTGACGGACTTCCATCATGTCCTCCCCTTTGAAATCTGGCTCAACCCAGAGGATTGGGCAACAATTTTAATAGGATTAGCGGTGACTCCCTTGTTTTTCCTTTTCTTGTCCATCCTCGGTCCTTCCTTTCATCAATACTCATGAAGAAAGACTTTTTGGACCGATGTTGAAGCTTGATTAAGCCTCGATATAGCCGAGGGCGGTACAATATGATCAAATAGCTAAGGGTAAAGACCTTGTTTTTAATCCCTTAGGTTAAATGCCTGAGCATTAACACTATCCTCCAAAAGGACGAATAATCTGACCGAGGGTCACCTGATACCGGGGGTTGAAGTCAATGATAATCAGGCCGATTTCAAAAGGAGGAGATATGATAGATTCACCAGGGCCTAGAGTGAAAGGGTAAGTATATATGTAACGAAAGGCTGAAATCGATAATGTTATCACTGTGGTTGGGATCTCTATCTCCACTACCTCTCTCCATCGGTGGTCCTCCTTCACTTTGCTAGCGTCGGTCACGGTATTGACATATCGAGATACGTGCTCACATCGACCTGGCATAGACGAGGGAATATAGATGTTGAAATCATTCGACGTGTCAGCATTAGGAGGAGTCCATTGCTCTAAAGTAGGAACGGATTGGTTTTCTCCCTCAGATAATCGGAACAAAAGCACGGTATCATCCCGTCGAGGGTCTGTCTTAGAAGTCCTAGCCATGAAAAATGGAAAAAACTTTCTGTGAAAAGAGGGAAGGATATCAAATAGTGAAATTCTGATTTGCGGACTTGAAGGAAGGATGAAGATGGGAAGTATCTAGCAGCTGGTAAATTTATAGGAATTGTTGGGGAAGCAGAAGAGACGAGCCTACGAAAGTTCTTGCTTTCTTGATTATCGAGTTTGACGACGGCCATGTACGGTTCTGTGGGGCATGGCATTTAATGCTCTTATACGTTTAATGTCATGGCAAAGATGACCTCGAGATGACGTTTCAATATAATTTCCTACTACTTCATTCTAGGAAACACATAGACTATCTCTATGCGGTAAAGTCAGGGAAATCGATTTCCCGCTAATGAAGTATGTTCGAATATCATGTCACCACCTCGGGACTATGGGATTTTGATCAAGCTCCCTATCTCGAGGATTGTTCGCAAACCAAAAAAGATTCTGAGGATAAGGAAATTTCCAGCGACACGATAAAGGCTTCGGGGATGGGGGAATCTTGAGGCAGGCAACTAGACTCAGCAAACTCTAGCACCTCGCTTAGCCGTCCAATGCCCGCGCCGTTACATTTAATGCACTATGTACCATATCGCATTCCCTCCCTTATATTAGGGGAACCCATGCCACTTTTTAGGGGATTTTTGTTGCTCCATTTTTCCACAAGTGCAATAATCTCTCTCTCTCTTCTTTCTAACTTGCTTGTTCTTCGTTTATCATTTGATATTGGCCTGAGGCCACTTAAATATTTATCGTCCTCTTTCTTGCTCTTCACTATATAGCTAAATATTGGTCGTATAGAGCCTTGCTTAATTGTATCCTTAGTTGTTATCCCATTCCTAGTTACCCCTCATACCTCGAGCTTGACCCAAACTTGGAACCCGAGGTCCCCATCAACAAGCCCTACGACCGGGCATCAGGCCCTTCGGTTTGATTACTTCCTCGTTTTAGCTCGCACTTTATCGTTAACTTTAATATTATTAGCATTAACTGTTCTAACAAATAGCTCGGGAATAGATCATATATTTTTAGAATTCTATTAAAAATTTTAATTATTATTACTACTTTACGCTAAATATAACTCTTCGGACTTCTCGCAGTGATGTCACGCTGATGATATCAAACTTATGATGTTAACCTTCACGATAACCGGTACATCCCATGGACTTGTCTTTTCAGCGTCATTCAATATGATGTCGATTCCATTCTTCAAGGCGACCGTATCCCCATCGATCCAGCTTCCAATGGCGCATTCATTGCACCCGTCGATCTGTCTTTTAAATGCATTGATGGTATTGTTGGCCACACTATCATCCCCTATAAATGGGGCCTTTCCATGCTATATTTTTATCCAAGTGTTTCTCAACATCTTTTTATTCCTTTATTCCTGTTCTCATTATCTTTCTCTATTATTATCCGCCATGTTTGGGGTTTCTGACTTTAAGGTCTTATAGAAGCTGTCACGATCCAAACTGATGGGCCGCGAAGGCCACCTGAGTCCTACCTATCAAACACTCCTAAGCATGCATCTAAAACATGAACCTAAATAACATCTGCTGCAATACAAAATTACCATATGCGAAAGAAGCCTTCAATCAAGGCATGTGTACGTATACAGATAGAATACAGTGAGCGAGCCAGCAAGGCTGCTATAGATAACTATACGTCAAATATTGAAAGCTGACAAGACCCCATACAACACATCTAGACATACTGTCTACACACCTCAAATAGAAACATAACTGTACAAACACGGGACTGAGCTACGTCATACTCATATACATATATATGTACAAACATATCGTGCCAATATCAGAAGCAGCTACTGATCAAATGGAACTCTCGCTGATCAGGGATCCTAAGATGGAGGATCATCAGCGTGCCTACCCGCACCATGAAATGCAAGCCCCGTGGAATAGGGCGTTAGTACGAAAAATGTACTGAGTATGAAAGACATGGAAATTAGTACGTAAAAGAAATAGATGAAACATGAAATATTGAAACACATCTTTAAATCTGAATAACTTTGTATATTTTGAAACATTTATAACATCATGCATGTGCGTATAAATGTCATGTCATGCATAGGTATGGATGTACATAACATCATCAAGCCACCGAGGGCATCCCATCATATCATCTCATCCACTGTGGGCAATATCATCAACATATAAGCTGATCAGGTGGTGGTGCGTATATAACGCCATAACCTTCCCCATGGTCCATGATATATATATATATATATATATATATATATATATATATATATATATATATATATATATATATATATATATATATATATATATATATATATATATAACGTCGTTTTAATCATATTTTAACCATCGTGGGAAACATCATCATCATATATCAGCTGATCAGTTGGTGGCGCGTATATAACGCTGTAAATTTTTCCCATATCCCATATACATATATTTACATATATACGCGTATATAACACCATCTGATTATGGGTCATGAACATGCATAAATGAGTGAAATGCATGAAAAGTACATAATAAATCTCGATATTTCTTTCGGATAAACTTTTCCAACTGCGCATTATTCTGAAACTTATGAATAGAAGATAATAATTCTCATGGGGATCAAGAATATAGACATCCCTAGTATTTTTACAAATAAAATAATTTATAAAAATTATACACATTTTTGTTTCTTCGATATAATTTTAGCCATGCTAAAAGAAAGAAGCGAAGGTTTTAATATACGCATTCAACGAACGCTCTTGGTTTCCAAACCAAGAACAGAATTGTGGCTAAGAGGTTGGACGAATTAAACTGATTCAATTCTGTTGGTTTCAATGCCAAAATAATTAAAATGAGGCAAAAGAAGCTAATCTGTTTGAACAAGTATGGAGATGGATTTAATGAAGCTAGATTCTGCTCTAGCGGTTTTAAACAAGGATGGAAATGGGATTTAATCTATTTGAACTTTGAAATTTTCACTTGAACTCTTGGGAAATATTCTGCCTCCATATCCTTGATTTCCCACGTTCTTAGTACTAAAATATGAGTTGAATTGTCAAAGACCCTAAATGATTATTTTTGGACCAGATTCTTGCCAAGTCTTGGTCACTTTAATGCTTAAGTCATTTGATTACTAGATAGACAGCTACACTTATGTGTAGTGAGTCATTTCTTAAGTTGGTGGCCTTGTGCCACGGGGAGAGTTTTATCTACATATTAATTAATCGTTCTATTATCCGGTAATTAATTAGTTACCCGTATAATATAAAAAATTTATTATAAATTACTTAAAATTTGATTTATTTTTAAGATACTTCATATACACTTTATATATTATAATACTATGGTCATATGGAACCTTTCATGGTACTAATTCATAATTAACGAGTAATATCGCTCGACCCATATTATTTTCAAATTGGACACTTTCAATGAAACTCGTTTCCTTTAATCCGTGTACCCCTTTATCCCTCATAACGCTTATTTACCGCTTGTTATAAATAGTGTAAGTATGTTAACGGCAAGATGATCTCATCCCCGAGTCTACGTCGGTTTTATGAAAATGAAATATTAACGTATGAAAACGTGAGATTTAACATCCTTTCCCCCCTTTGAAATATTTTTCCTCGAATGTTCAACTCCGTGTAATCTGCATAACTTTGGTAAGGTTGCCTTTGTAGCAACAACACTACCAATTCTCCTCGTGGAAGCTTAAATAACCTAACGCCACAGAGGACCACAATTATCAATAACGACAATGACCTCAGATGACAAATGACAATAACCAACATAAGAATTTCACATACCTTATGATTGTGATGTCTCAGTCGGACCATTATCTGGAGGATGAAATAAGTAAGGATATCTAGACTGCATGTTTTCCTCGGCCTCCCAAGTCATTTCTTCCACATTTTTGTTTTTCCAAAGTAATTTCACAGAGGCTACCTCCTTATTCCGTAACTTGCGGATTTGTCGGTGTAGAATGGAAACCAGAATTTTCTCATATGACAAATCCTCTGTAATCTGTACATCATTCGTAGGCACCACTCGGGTAGAATTTCCAATGCACTTTGGTAACATAGATACATGAAAAGCTGGATAGATAGACTCCAATTTCAAGGGCAATTCTAACTCGTAAGCTGCTCAGCGTGTCTGGGGATGAAATATTGTACTAAGACTTACTTGAGTCTCTAATCCCATTTGGAAGGACCTCCAGAAGTTAGCTATAAATTGAGCTCCTCTATCCGAGATAATAGATATAGGGACACCATGCAGTTGACTATCTCCTTAATATAATGCCTCGCATAATCTTCTGAGGAATACGTAGTTATAACGGGCAAAAAATCGGCTGACTTAGTGACATATCAACAATCACCCATATTGGATCGAACTTACAATAGGTACGAGGTAAGACTATGATGAAGTCTATATTGATTATTTCCTATTTCCAAGTCGGAATCTCCATACCCTAGAATAATCCACCGGGTTTTTAATGCTCAATCTTAACCTACTGACAGTTAGGACATTGAGCAACAAATTCTGCTATATCTTTTTTCATTCCTTCAAACAGTGTTTTCTCCTTTTGAAGATTGGTATCTCTATAATGAATTAGCACAGGATCCTCATACTGGCGTTTCTTTACTTCAGGTACAAATAAGGATGTTGTCGTATTCTGAAAAGTAATTATAATGTCAGTTGAGTCCAGTATCCGAACTCCAAGAATAGCTAGTTGATGAACCTCATGGGCTATTCCTCTCTTTTCTAGCTATAAATATGACATGCTACCCAAAGATCTACGGCGGAGGGCATCGGCAACTACGTTTGCCTTCCCCGGATGGTATAAAATATTAATGTCATTGTCAATAAGTAGCTCCAACCACCTCCTTTAACGAAGATTCAATTCCTTTTGCTTGAAGATGTACCAGAGGCTCTTATGATCCATATAGATATCAACATGAATGCCATGCAAGTAGTTCCTCCTCATCTTTAGTGCATGGATTACCGCAACTAACTCTAAATCGTGGGTGGGGTAGTTCTTTTTGTGCTTTCTTAGTTGTCTAGATGCATAAGCCACAACCTTACCATGCCACAATAGCACACAAACCAATCCAACGCCTGAAGCATCACAATAGATAACATAACCATCGATCCCTTCTGGAAGTGTTAGAATTTGTGTTGAAGTTATTCTATCCTCTAAGGCCAGGAGAACTCCGTTTACAAGCGTCGGTCCATTGAAACCTAGTTTTCTTCTAAGTTAACTTACATGGTTATCCTAATATTGTACAACTCGCGAAATTCCTCTCTTCAGAGGCCAAAAATTCATCTTTTATTCCTTACAATTGCACCCCTATCCCACTATTAGGGCAACATTTCATCTATTGTAAACGTAACCAGTCTTAGATTTCTTTGAGTTCATTCAGGATATACTGAGCCTCCTATAACTTAGGGAAACCATCAGCTTTCTTATGAACTTAATCCCAAGGACTCATCCATTCTTGTTACCTTTTTTTTACTCACCTTTTCTTATCCTTCCTCATATCTTCTTAGAACATTGTCGCTCTGCCATACTTTAACTTGCGACCTACATATATTTATATATACGTATACACAAACTTTCTTCAACTTACTTGAACCATAGATTTTCTTATGTTATTCCGTAACATCAAGCAAGACACCACATATCACTTTGGTCAAAGGTGCTTAGAAAAGAAGAAAATTTTGTTACAAATTTCATGTAATAACCTGTCAAACCGAGAAGCAACGAACCTTCATCGCTGTTGTGGGTCTAGGCCAGGTCTCCAGTGCCTCAATATTTTCTGTATCCACCCGGATGCCTTAATCTGAAACGATATTCCCAAAGAGATTTACAGAGTTAAACCAAAATTCACATTTAGAAACTTTTTCATACAACTTCCTTTCTTGTAGAACTCTAAGCATATTACGCAGATGATCTGCATGCTCATTCTTTGAACAATAATACACCAATATATTATCGATAAATACAATTATGAAAAGATCTAAAAAAATACGAAACACACGGTTCATAAAATCCATGAATACTGTTGGGGCATTGGTCAGACCGAATGACTAAAGTCTAAACTCAATGTGGCCATATCTAGTCCTGAATGTTGTCTTTGGAATATCTTCATTCTTAACCCTTACCTGATGATACCTGGACCTCACGTTTATATATGAAGAACACTTGGCACCTTGTAACTGATCAAATAAATCATCAATTCTTGGGAGGGGTACTATTTTTTGATCATCACCTTATTCAACTGCCTATAATCAATACACATTCGTAAGGACCCATTTTTTTCGCAAACAAAACAGATGCTCCCCACGATGATGTACTAGGTCTGATAAAGCCTTTTTCAAGTAAGTCCTTTAATTGTTCTTTCAGCTCTACGGGGCCATTCTATAGGGGAAAATAGATATTGGATGAATACTTAGTAGTAGTAGGTCAATTACAACTCAATTTCTTCATCTGGTGGAAGACCCGGAAGCTTATCAGGGAAAACATCGGGAAACTCATTACCTACAGAAAAGAAGTGAACTGTTGGTAACTCTACATCCACATCCTGACCTGAACTAAGTGATAATTATGGTCCTTTCTTATCATCTTTCTTGACTTGAGATTAAGAGTTAAATTTACCTCTTGGCGATGCCATATCACCTCTTGGTAACTCTACATCCACATCCTGACCTGAACTAAGTGATAATTATGGTCCTTTCTTATCATCTTTCTTGACTTGAGATTAAGAGATAAATTTATCTCATGGTGATGCCGTATCACCTTTCCGTTGTAAACATGCTCTCATAGGAACTGAAATCAAACCATCTGTCATCTACACTTGATGTTAGCATAACAAAGGGCCAACCAATTCATACCTATTATCATATCAAGTTCTATCCAACGGAACACTGCGTATCATATCCTTTTTTGTTATCAAATCTATCACGAGCCATTTCGTGCCATATCCATATATATAGGAAAAAATATTAAAAGATAACTTGTATGACTAATTTTAAAAAGGTTATATACATAGGGGTTTACTAGGCCGTACATATATCATACCCGAAATTATATACAGGATAATGTCTGCAAAACCTCTAAGTAGGCATAACCATACTATATACAGGTCGGGACGGGTCTCCCTACGTCCTCATAAAACAACCTAACACATTTAGAACCCTGACTTGGTAATATTCCAAGAAGAGGTTGAACTCATCGACCAAAAACTGACATTGGGAGGAAATCTAAAGCAGAAGGTCCTTGTCTCTTCCTATATAAGAACCTCGATTGGAACACTATGAAGCGGAATCTTTATGCCCTTATCAAATACCTTCCTCCTCTTAGCCGGAATACTATCTTCTTCCTCTGCGTATCCATAACATACACTGACGAACCTTGATTAACGGACTCCCAAGACTGTGGACTATCTGGAACCTCAGAAGAGCTAGTGTCCGCAAATACATTCACATAGTTTTGAGCCTGAGGGAATCCTAGCGGTGCCAATCCATGCACTACTCCCCTCATACCCAGGTCAATGGGCTATGAAACTAAGGGCCTTGGTAAAGTCGGAACTCCTCTCACCCGCTCTACTGCCAGAGTGGTCGAAATAACTCGAACGGATAAATCATATGGATCCTCGGATAGATCCTCCTCAATAGACCCCATAATCTCTGATGGATATGAATCCATAGTATAGTCTCTTTTTCTGACGCCTTCGTAGCATTCTGACCCGTGCTGGTGGTTGTAGTCTTTGGAGGCATCGTAAAAAAGTAACACATCGTTAGGAACATGAATCCTTATGTCACACGATTTAAGATAAAAAGAGAGGATAACATCTTATATGTCCTGTATCCTCCTGTCAATAAGTGTGGCACACGACATACCAATAAACAAGACTCTAGTAGAAACGGTCTGTAGACAAACCTAGGATTGAACTACTATGATATAACTTTTTTCATGACCCAAATCGATGGGCCACAATGGACACCTGAGTCCTACATGTCAAACATCCCTAAGCATGCATCTAAAACATGAACCTGAAAAATATCTGCTGCATTACAACATTAACTTATGTGGAAGAAGCCTGCCATCAAGGCATATGTACATATACAGGCAGAATATAGTGGGCAAGCTGACAAGGTTGCTATAGACAACTATACATCAAAAACTAAAAACCGACAAGGCCACATACAACCCATCTAGACATACTATCTACAGACCTCTAACAGAAACATATTTGTACAAAGATGAGACTGAGCCATATCATACTAATATACATATATATGTACAAACGTATCGTACCAATATTAAAAGCAGCTCCGGATCAAATAGAGCATGTCAATTCTCACTGCTCAGAGATCCTAAGAAGGAGGACCGTCAGCTTACCTATGAATTAGTACAATGCAAGGTACCATATGGCCACGATAGTATAATATGTAAAGTTTATATAAAGTATTTTAAAAATAAATAGCATTTTATGTAATTTGTAGTAAATATTTTTAAATTATATGAGTAATTAATTAGTTATCGGGTAATAAAACATTACTCGATTAACTAATAAGTGAATAAAATGTAATAAATTAACCACTCTCCAAGTAGAACAAGGCCACCAAGTTAAGAAATGACTCACTACACATAAGTGCAGGTGTCTATCTAGTAATCAAATGACTTAAGCATGAAATTGACCAAGACATAGCAAGAATCTGATCCAAAAATTATCATTTAGAGTCTTTGACAATTCAACTCATATTTTAGTACTATGAACGTGGAAAATCAAGGATATGGAGGAAGAATATTTCGTCCAAAATTCTTGCCAAAAGTTCAAGTGAAAATTTCAAAGTTCAAATGGATTAAATCCCATTTCCATCCTTGTTTAAAAACGCTAGAGCATAATCTGGCTTCATTAAGTCCATCTCTATACTTGTTCAAATAGATTAGCTTCTTTTGCTTCATTTTAATTATTTTGGCATTTAAACCAATAACGTGGTGCGTATATTAATCTTTTCTCAAATCTCATATACATATATTTACATACATACACATATATAATATAATCTGGTCATGGGTCAAGGCATATGTATAAATCAGTGAAATGCATGAAAAGTATATAATAAATCTCGATATTTCTTCCGGATAACTTTTCCAACTGCGTATTATTTCGAAATCCATGAACAAAAAATAATAATTCTCATGGCGATCAAGAATATAAACACCCTTATTATTTCTATGAATAGTCAATGAAAACTGTGTATTTACTTATTTTTTAAGTATAATTTGAACCATGCCAGAAGAAAGAAGGGAGGGCTTTACTTGATTTCCAAAACAAGAACAGATTTGTCGCTAAGAGGTTGGACGAATTGAACTGATTCAATTCGATTGGTTTAAATGCTAAAATAATTAAAATGAAGCAAAAGAAGCTAATCTATTTGAACAAGTATATAGATGGACTTAATGAAGCCAGATTATGCTCTAGCGTTTTTAAACAAGGGTGGAAATGTGATTTAATCCATTTGAACTTTGAAATTTTCGCTTGAACTTTTGGCAAGAATTTTGGACGAAATATTCTTCCTCCATATCCTTGATTTTCCACGTTCATAGTACTAAAATATGAGTTGAATTGTCAAAGACTCTAAATGATAATTTTTGGATCAGATTCTTGCTATGTCTTGGTCAATTGAATGCTTAAGTCATTTGATTACTAGATAGACACCTACACTTATGTGTAGTGAGTCATTTCTTAACTTGGTGGCCTTGTTCCACTTGGAGAGTGGTTAATTTATTACATTTTATTCACTTATTAATTAATCCGATAATATCCTATTACTCGATAAGTAATTAAATACTCATATAATTTAAAAATATTTACTATAAATTACATAAAATTCTATTTATTTTTAAAATACTTTATATAAACTTTACATATTATACTATCGTGGTCATATGATACCTTGCATCGTACTAATTCATAATTATCAGGTATTATCGCTCGATACGTTTTTTTTCCAAATTGGCAACTTTCAAAGGAACTCATTTCCTTTAATCTGTGTACCCATTTATCCTTCATAACGCTTATTTATCGCTTGTTATAAATAGCATAAGTACGTTAACGTCAAGATGATCTCATCCCAGCTACGTCGGTTATATGAAAATAAAATTTTAACGTACGAAAATACAAGATGTAGTAGCAACATTCTTATCAGCCGTGCCATGGCATGCCATCTGGACTTCCCTGTGCCAAGCGAAATTATATTGTCTCATTGTTATTTTTGTAGTTATTGTTGCGGCTATCACTGGTGGTGTCGTCATTGGATCATGGTGACGAGATAAAGGGGGTCAGCCTGTTTCGACATAGGAGGACATTTTGACCATACACTGCTGCTCGGGAGAGTGTTTGGACTATACAGAGATGCTCACTCTCCTACCCTGGCCAAGTGTGGCACTTCAGCCCTTGAGTTTTTTCGAGATAAAATAGCGCAACCGGTCGTTAGGATCGCACGACACGATGTCCTAAAAGGTGAACTCGGAGCGGCCGTGCGAGTAGGGTTAAGGCCCCCTCGAATTTTCAACCTTTGGCTTCAGTGTGCTATGTCTCTATTTTTTGCCTCTTCTGCATCACCTTCCTCTTTTTGCCTACCTTCTTTCCCCCTCTTCATCTTCGCCCTCGGAGATATTGCTCCGTGCGATTGAGCTGGGAACCTAGAGGAGGTGGCGGTCAAAGGTGTTACCGTCGAGGATGCATGCTCGAGGAGGTGGTTCCCAGAGATGCTGCTACCGGAGATGAACCTTCAAGAGTACACTAGGTTCTAGGATTTTACTACATACGTACCCTCTCGCTTCTTTGTTTCTGTGTAAGGAAATCTTGCGGGATTTTGTAATTATATGTAAGGACCCCTCATGGGCTTTTGTACTTGAATGTTCATGAATACAAAAATACTTCTTCAATTTTGTCTTTGATGCTACCTATATTCTCTTTCATTTATGTTTAACGAGATTCTAAATGTGTGATTCTGTCGATTAGTTCCCGTATCGAACCTAGAAGAAAGTGGTCTTTATGGCTTTCAGTTGATAAAAATGGCTTCTCGCGGAATCCTTTGCCATTCCTCGGACCAAACCCAGATTGATCTAATAAACTCGGGTATTCGGGATCTTTACTTTGATTCAGGTGGAAGTAAGGCTTCGAACCCTTAAACAAAGACTTAGCCTTTAGACCTTCGAGAGCAGTCCCAGAGTGAGGGTTGACCTGGGAAATTTGGAGACTTGTCTTGAACTTAGTGTATGTAACCTTAAGGCATTATAGATAACTCCCGGATGGGGGAATGCCTATTTTTAGATGATATCCTGAGGTGGAAATTTTTTTAACAAAGTGTGAGGTGCTTATTCTTCTTGGAGCCTAACTCCTTATTGATGGAGGTCTTCGAGGTCGGGTACTACCTCGAAACCGATGATAACGTAGTGGGACATTTAGAGCCTAACTTCTCGCCGGTGAAGGTCCATGAGGTCAGGTACCACCTCGGTACCGACGAAGGTGATTTTGGCTTCTTAGAGCCTAACTTCTTCCTGATGAAGGTCCTCGAGGTCGAGTACTACCTCAGGATTGGTGATGGAGCTTTTGGCTTCCTGGAGCCTAACTTCTTTTTGATGGAGGTCCTCGAGGTCGGGTACAATCTCGACACTCGCAATGATATTGTTTTCCTTTCAGAGTCTAACTTCTATTTAATGGAGATCCTCGAGGTCAGTTACAACCTCGGGACTGGCGATGATGGCATCGATCATTGTTTCTAATCAGCTTTGAGCTAGGCGAATTATTGTCGTTTCTTCCATGCATAAATAGGTTTGTTTCTGCTCTTTCAGAGATCCCACCACTTTAAGTAGCTAGCCCTCCTCTTCAATGCTAGCCTTTCGCTACTTCAGCACTAACGCACTCACACAAATTTGCGCTTAAGTTTTTTCCAATTTTGTCGTAGTAACACGGAAGGGGAGAGCTCCGCCCCTTGCATTCAGGATTAACTAAGGTACACCTTGAAGACTACTTCTTTGATAGGAGAATAGCATATTGAGTTAGTGATAAAATATTGCGAATGGGGAGAGAAAGTGGTGCTACATGCATTTTCCCCGGGCGAGGGCATCATGGATCGTGCCGATGGATTCTTGAATGTTTACACGCATCCTTTCACACTACGCCCCCTGTATAGGGTTGTGCTCAATTTCTGGTTAGAGTACTGAGTCACCTTGGCGCAGATCCATCCATCATTTTAGCGAATTGTATTTTGACGACCCGGCCAGCCGTCTCATGAATTACCTTTCTATTTCCCCAATTTTATGCTTCCTTATGCTTCGTTATCCGTGTCATGTGTGATCGAGTCGCTTTGGAGTGGTTTTGGTAGGAAATGAGATGCTTAGTCTCTTTAACGAAAGCTTAGTTTGGAAAAGTCAATCGGATGTTAACTTATATGTTACAGAGCTCATATGTGATTACTTATTGTCCGGTTAGCTTCAGGTGAGTATTTTTGACTAAGAAGTGGGATTGGAAGTTGTTTTGGAGGTCTGATGAAGAAATTATCTCATTTTAGCGAAGTTAGTATTTTGACGATTTCCGGTTGGTAGGTTAGACTTAGATTTGAGGATCAGAATAGAATTTCTAGAGTTGCGGTAGCTTCGTTAGGTGTTTTCCGATGTGTGTGTAAAATTTCAGGTACTTCGTAGGTGATTTCATTGGGTTTTTAACTAAATGTGTGTTTGAGAAGTTTTTGAAGAACTTAGGCTTGAATTGCATGTGAATTGATGGTTTGTGTTGTTTGAGGTGTTTTGATGATTTTTAGGGTGTGTTGGTGCTTTTGGTTAAGGTCCCGGAGGCCCTCGGGGTGATTTCGGATGGCTTACGGGAAGTTTGGAATTTAAAAAGATAGCACAAATTGCAGCGCATATTGCAGGGGTATTTTAATTTTCGCGATCGCGAGCCTGGGGCTGTGATCGCACAGAAGGACTTTGGCATGGAAGAATTTTGTCCTCAACATTCGCAATAGATGGTCTGCGATAGCGAAAGGGAGGTTTTGGTTCTTCGCGGAGAAGCGCTCGCGTTCACATAGTAGGAATTGAGGGCCCAGTTGAGTTATTCTACGCGTTCGCATGGGAGTGCTCTTGTTCGGTAAGAGGGGTAGCTGAGGCATCGTGCTCGCGGACCTGGGTTGCGTTTGCATAACACATTTTGGGAGGTCTTGGAATTTTCCCTTCACGATCGCGTACAAGAAATTACTGTAGCTCGCAGAAGGTTTAAAAACATTTCCTCCGCAAGCCTACATCATTTTTCCTCCATTGTAGGACATTTTGAGAGCTCATTGGGAGAAATTGAGGAGGGATTCGAAGGGGATTGATTGGAGGTAAGTTATATGAACTTAAAAACGTGATTATTATGTGAAATTAACCTAGTAATTTATGGGAACTTAAATAAAAGAGGAAGAACTAGGGCTTGGAATTTTGAGATTTTGGGATTTAAGGGAGAATTTCAGCTCAGATTTGAGAGTTCTTGATATGTATAGACTCGTGGAGAGATAAGGAAATTGTTGATGTGAAAATTTCTAAGTTTCGAGAAGTGGTCCTGGGGCTCGGGTTTTGCCGATTTCGAGATTTTTGATATTTTTCGATTGGGTTTTGTTCCCTTAGCATATGGTGACGTATTCGTTATGGTTTTGGTCAGATTCGACGTGCGTGAAGGCCGATTCGAAGGGCAAAGGCGTCGCGAGCTAGAGTGGTCTCCGATTCGAGGTGAGTATTGATTGTAATTGATGTCCTGATGGTTTGAAACCTCGGAGTGCACAATGTAGTGCTCTATTAAGGTGAGACATGCGCTTAATGACGAGCGCGAGGTCGATTACTATTGGGGATTGTGACTTGGTCTGGCCTGATTGATGTTTTTACCGTGTATTTGACTGAGACTTATTTGTTATCATCATGATTTAGGATTATTTCCATATTTAGGTTTCGTGCCGACTGTTTAGATCCTTCGTGGATTTTTATTATTGTTTCCTCATTACTTTGACATATTACTTGAACTCAGTCTTATTGATTAATGCTGTTTTAAAAACTCAACAACTTTTACTCAAATTTTGAGACTTAAATGATATTTTTAATGTAGTTTAGGCTGAGTACTACTGTTTTACTAATGCCCGAGGGGCTTGTGATAGTTTCTGGACAGAGTGAGGCCGAGGGACATATTTGAGGATATGCTGAGTGATATGAGATACTTTATATGCCACAAGGTGTCTTGAGTGATGTGAGGCCGAGTGCCAAGTGATGATGGCAGGAGGTGGCTTGACATAGTGCTTGGGTCGTAAGGGGCCCCTCCAGGGTCTGCACACCCACAGTGAGTGTGGATACCAGTATTATTTTGAAGAGTGAGCTCGAGGGGCTGATATCGTTCTCAGCGAGTTAAGATGTGCCCAAGAGGCGGATTCCTACATGTTATTTAATTGTCAAATTACCCGTTTTACCTAATTATAAGTGATTTCAACTGATTTTCTCTACTGTTTTATTGCCTTAAATGTTTTTACTTCTTTAAAGTAGAATTGCTTTGTGCCTTTATGTGTTTCATGCTTTCACTCATTATTTATAATTATTACTCACTGGGTCGGAGTACTCACATCACTCTGTGCACCGTGTGTGCAGATTCAGGCATCACAGAGTCTACTCCCGAGCTCTGATCTTCCCAGTCCAGGAACAGATTTGGAGACTACGAGAAAACTTCCAGCGTCCACATCCCCCGTGCCTCCCTTATCTTATCCTTTATGCTTTCTGGTCACTATTGTATCAGATTTCGTATTTCATAGACTTGTACTAGATTCTTCTTAGTTGCTCATGACTTATGACACCCCGATTTGGGTTGTGTCGAGATGGTTTCCCTTATTGTATTTGCTATTTCCGCATATTATGGTTATTAAATCATATTTTAGAACATTTTACGTTAAATAATTACTTAAAATGGAGTTTTATGTTGGTCTGACTGGCCTTGTTTTTATGAGAGGCGCCATCACGACCGGGTTTGGGAATTGAGTCGTGACAAGTTGGTATTAAACACTAGGTTACATAGGTCTTAGGAGTCATGAGCAGGTTTAGTTGAGTCTCAAGGATCAGTACGGAGACGTTTGTATTTATCCTCGAGAGGCTTCAAAACCTTTAGGATAAAATCATATTCTTGAAATTCTTGTCGTGCAACATCGTTGATTCGAGAACTAAACTTCTATATTCTATTCTCTCACAGATGGAGAGGATTCGTTCAACCGGACGAGGCGGACGACCACCAATACCACCCAATGAGGCCACCAGAAGCCATGGACCCAGTTGTGGTCATGGTACTGGCAGAGCAGCAAGGGCAACAGCTGTTGATCCTCCAGCTTCCATATCTCAGGATCAGGATCCGACTATGGATGCTTTTGCAGCACCAGTTCAGGCACCAAATGTGTCCATCGTGATTCCGGGTCATCATGAGACCTTGGCACAGATCCTATCAGTTTGTACTGGCCTGGCTTAGGTAGTTTCAGCTAGCACAAAAGCAGCTACTTCACAGGCCGGGGGAGGCAATCAGAGCCCCACTGCTCGCACACCTGATCAGATAGTCCAAGAATTACAGACGCCGGGGGCACCTCCAGCCCAACCGGTTGGACCAGGTCAGGAGTTCATTGTACCAGTTATGCCAGATGATGAGCAGCATCGCTCGAGAGGTTTGGTAGGCTCCAACCTCCTTCATTCAGTAGTGCTGAGGGTTAGAATGCCCAGGGTTTTCTCGATAAATATCAACAGATGCTTTGTATGGCAAGGATTCTCGAGTCAAGTGGTGTGGCATTTACCAATTTTTAGTTTACTGGGGCTGCCTTCACTTGGTGGGAGGCGTATGAGCGGCATAGGCCGGTTGGTGCAGCGCCTTTGACTTGGCCGGAGTTCTCTGTTAGAATAAGTGCTTAACGCTAGAGGGGGGGGGTGAATAGCGTTTTATAAAAAAATCTGCAGAAATAAAAATTAACTTGAATCAAATTGCGGAATTAAAAGAGTATGGAAGAGATGCACCGATTTTATACTGGTTGGCCACAAGTGTGGTTACGTCCAGTCTCCCAAGAGACTCTCTCGAGGTTCTACTAAACTCGTTAAGCTTCCGGGTGCTTAACAAACCGTTACAACTGAGAACTTGAGTCACACAAGCCTCAACAACCGTTGCTGAAGATACCGCACTTCAAGACTTCAAACGAAGGAATAAAATGTTCCTTCTTACAACAAGGGATTATAGAATTTCCCTTCAAGTGTATAAACACTCAATACTCACTTATACAATTGCTCTCTCAAAGAGTAGATATGAGTACAAATTAATAAGCTCAAGAATACAACAACTTCTTCAAGAAATTGGCTCTCAAAAGTGATGAATTCAATATGAAATAATTGATGCAAGAGTATGTAAGCTTTTGTAAGTTTATGCTCAGTTGTTGTACTTAAAAAAGTGATTTAGAGGTGTATTTATAGGCCTCAAAATGCCCCAGACCGTTGCATAGTTGTCAAACAAAATTCCTGATTGTGTGCTCATATAATCGATTAGATGGTCTATATAATCGATTATTTGACCAACGTTCAAAAAAACAGTCTCGTGATTTTAGGGAGAATAATCGATTATGTAGACTGTATAATCGATTATATGCAAATCTTTCAAAAGATCATATCCTGATTTTAAGGAGAATAATCGATTGTTTATGAAACATAATCGATTGTACGTTAACGTTCAAAAATCAGTTTAAGATTCTGTGCTAACATAATCGATTATCAGCTGTGTATAATCGATTATTTTTTTAAAGTTTAAAACAACACTTTGGCAACGGTCTGAACATATTCGATTAGTTGAAAAGGATAATCGATTGTTTTGCTTCTTTGAAAATTTCATTTAAACACTGTCTCAATGTAATCGATTGTGGAAAACATATAATCGATTACTTTGCAGTTTGAAAATTTCAGTTTAAGCAATGTCTCAATATGATCGATTGTTAAACAAGTATATAATCGATTGTTCTGTTGTTTTTGAAAATTCCAGTTTTGGCGGTCTTAATATAATCGATTATGTAGCATATATAATCGATTATATATGTCCATATTTAAAAGACATGTTTAAAAATCATTTTGGCTAAGATGCAAATCATTTTGTTTTAATTCAAAGATGCATGTTTTGATGAAAATGATTTTACGAGAGAAGCCAATAGTTGAATCTGTTGTTGAATCAAGATCACACTATAAAATGACCCAAGTATAACTTCGTTGCTTCACTTGATCTTGTTCTTGTTTCTCTTGCGCTTGACTGTTAACGTTCCATGCTCGTTGGTTTGTCATTTATCAAAACCTACACAGATCAACACACGTTTAGTTTGAGAACGTGTTTCAACAATTTCCCCATTTTGATAATGGCAAACCAATATCGGGATATGCATATTAATGACAGTTCAAGACAAGTATTCCCCCTCAATTTATGAGTTCCCCCTACAAATGTTTATTAGTGTGCATAGCCCTTATTCTTCCCCCTTTTGACATTAACAAAAAGCAATAAAAATTTTATTAGAAAATAGTGGAATACATAATAAGACTTAAAAAAACAGAAAATTAATCAACTACAAGCAAGAAAAAATTATTCATTGTCATCCTCATCATCCGGCACTGCTTCATGAAGGACAAGTCCAGCATAAGGATAGTGAACATGATCAAAGTATCCATGAAGCTCATAAGTCAATCGAGTGACGTTTTGATCAATACGATTGGCGGAGGTGGACAATGAAGCAAGTTGGTCTGAAATGGTTTGAAGAGTTGGAGCTTGAGGGCGACGCGTTTGAGAAGTTGGAGGAGGAGGAGTAGCCACGTGTTCGCCGACATTGGGAAAGGAAGATTCGGAAATTTCCCAATGTTTGGTGCCCTTTTTGAGAGGACCAACAGTGGTGTTGAAACCGGAGGCTTCAAGAAGATTCATTACAAGAAAGGCATAAGGAAGTGGTTTATTGTCCCCAATGGCATCAAGCATGTGGATCTTGACGAACTTGCACCAATTGATGCGAGCCCCGGTGATAATGGCATGCATAAGTTTTGCGTCCTCATGGGAGATTGTGGTGTGATTGAATTTGCGAGGTTTCTGTGGTTAAAAGAATTGGAACTCCATTAATGTTTGAAACAAGATCACCATCTGCGTCCTCCTGAAGATTTGAATAGAAGGCGCGAATCAAGGGAGGATGAATGTGAGGATATTTAAGATATAGAAAATCAAGGAGTTGGCTTTGCCTAAGTATGTTCGCAGTTGCCGCGGGGGCGCTAGATTCAAGATATTGATTAGTTGAAAAGAGAGGAGGAAGGATTTCTCCGTTATCAAATTTTTCCGTGAATCGAGTTAGTTCGGGTGCAGTGTCGAAACGCAAATAAGAGCCGTCTTTGTAAGGAAAAACGGGAGGAGTAGCGGCGGAAGAGGAAGCAACGTTTTTGCCGGAACGAGAGCGTTTGGCGTCCCTGCTCGTCATTTTGATGAAAGATTGAGAGTTGTTGAAGAAGTTTTGGAGAGATTTTCAAATTTTTTTTTTGAAGCTTAGATTGATGTTGAGGTGAATATACTGAAGGTGGAAGACCCTATTTATAGAATGAAGGAAAGAAAAGCATTGAATGGGAAAAGGCTGCAATTTTGGAGATTTCAAACAGTCTGAAATGGAAAACATTTGAACACTGACCGTTGCATAATCGATTATGGAGTCGAAATAATTGATTATTAAGGACTTTAGAATTAGTCAGAAGACAGATAATCGATTATGCGATTGGGGTAATCGATTATATGAAGGCAGTAAGTATTGTATGGTTAAGTGATTCTGAGATAATCGATTATGGGACTTTGAATAATTGGTTATATTAAGGCAGTGAGTTATAATGTCCCGAGTGATTGTTGGATAATCGATTATGGAATTTTTGATAATCGATTATATGAAGGCAGTGTTATACGGACAACAGAGACGGTAAGAGATAATCGATTCTGCCAATGTAAATAATCGATTATTGTCAAAAACTTGTAAAACAATCTAAACAAAATTGATTAGCCATACAGATAATCGATTACTATATATGATTGCAAAAATCCTGCACAACTCAGATGTTAGAAATAATCGATTATGCATAGTAAATAATCGATTATATGACACCAGTGTTAAAGAATTCCCCCTGTCTTTGGGGCGATACCTGCAAAAGAAAATTAGGCGCCTCCGACGCTCAAGTCAGTAATTATTCAAAAAATAAATGCAACCTAAGTGGATGCATTAGATCAACGTAGAGTCAAGAATTCCGAGTTCACTTCGAATACGGAAGAACGACTCTTTATCTAAAGGTTTGGTGAAGATGTCGGCTAATTGAAGTTTAGTTTCAACGAACTCAATTTCGACATCACCTTTGAGAACGTGATCTCTTATAAAATGGTGCCTAATGTCTATGTGTTTCGTTCTTAAGTGAAGAATAGGATTCTTCGTCAAGCTTATGGCGCTAGTATTGTCACATCGAGGTACGTGGTCAATACTAAGACCATAATCCGAGAGTTGTTGCTTCATCCAAAGGATTTGTGCACAACAACTCCCCGCGGCTATATATTCAGCCTCTGTTGTGGATAACGCAACACTTGCTTGTTTCTTGCTAAACCAAGAAACTAATGAGCTACCGAGCAAATGGCAAGTGCCACTAGTGCTCTTGCGGTCCAATCTGCATCCAGCAAAATCGGAATCGGAATAGCCAACAAGTTGGCATGAAGAACCTTTGGGATACCAAAGTCCCACATTTATCGTTCCAACAAGGTACTTCATTATCCGTTTTACCGCAGTTAGGTGAGACTCCTTCAGACATGATTGATATCGAGCGCATAAACAAACGCTATACATGATGTCCGGTCTATTAGCAGTTAAATAAAGAAGAGAGCCGATCATACCTCGGTACTTTTTGGTATCGACTTCCTTACCTTTTTCATCCTTGTCAAGATGGTCGGATGTGCTCATTGGAGTGCCCATTGCTTTAGCTTTGCTCATTTCAAATCGATTTAGCAATTCTTTGCAATACTTAGATTGACAAATGAAAGTGCCTTCTTTCATTTGTTTCACTTGCAACCCCAAAAAGAAAGTAAGCTCACCCATCATTGACATCTCAAATTCACTAGTCATTAAATTTGAGAATTCCTTGCATAGAGACTCGTTAGTGGAACCAAAAATAATATCATCAACATAAATTTGTATTAAAAGAATGTCATTGTCTTTACTCTTGATAAAAAAGTGTAGTATCGACTTTCCCCTTATTGAACTCATTTTCTAATAGGAATTTGCTCAAGCGTTCATACCAAGCTCGTGGAGCTTGTTTCAGACCATAGAGTGCTTTCTTGAGCTTAAAGACATAATTCGGAGATTTAGAGTCTTCGAACCCCGGGGGTTGTTCAACATACCCTTCCTCTTGAATAAATCCGTTGAGGAAGGCACTCTTGACATCCATTTGATACAATTTAAAATTCATTGAGGAAGAAAATGCAAGTAATAAACGTATAGCTTCTAAACGTGCTACGGGTGCATATGTTTCTTCATAATCAATGCCTTCTTCTTGATTATAACCCTTTGCAACTAACCTAGCTTTGTTTCTAGTGATAATTCCATTTACGTCTAATTTATTCCGAAAAACCCATTTCGTACCAATTATGGTATGATTATCGGGTCTTGGCACCAATTCCCAAACGTCATTACGTTTAAATTGGTTAAGCTCCTCTTGCATTGCCGAGGTCCAATGCTCATCCCCAATTGCTTCGGAGATGGTAGTAGGTTCAATTTGGGAAACAAATGCCATATGACTTATGGTGTCTTTGAGAAGGTTTCGAGTACTTACCCCTTTCTCGATGTCGCCAATTACCTTGTCGAGAGGATGGTCTTTAGATGTCCTCCAAACCTTAGGCATCATCGATTCTTGTGATTGTGTCTCCTCTTGCGGTTGTTCCATGGGTTCATCTTGAATCTCCTTTGAATTTTCCGTTTGCTCCTTGTCTTGAATATTCATCTTGTTTAAAGATTCTGCAAGATCATCACAAAATTCCTTTCTCGCCAAGCGAGCATCACTTTCACAAAATACAATATGAGGGGTCTCCTCGACAGTTTCAGTACGATTATTAAAAACTCTATATGCTTTACTACGAGATGAGTAACCAAGAAAAATACCTTTATCAGATTTTGCATCAAACTTTCCCAAATTATCTTTTCCATTATTATGGATAAAACATTTACAACCAAAAACTCTAAGATGGGAGATATTAGGCTTTCTTCCCTTATAGAGTTCATATGGGGTTTTCATGAGTATCGGTCGAATGACTGCTCTGTTTAAAACATAGCAAGCGGTACTCACAGCATCCGCCCAAAATTTCTCGGAAACCTTTGACTCATCGAGCATGGTTCTAGCCATCTCTTCGAGGCAACGATTTTTCCGTTCCACCACTCCATTTTGTTGTGGTGTACGTGGAGCCGAAAAGGTATGTTCAATACCGAGTTCGTCACAAAAATCCGCGAAGAGATTATGATCGAACTCTCCCCCATGATCACTTCTTATGGAAGTGACGGTTGTACTCTTTTCATTTTGCACACGTTTAAGAAAACTTTTGAAAGCATGAAATGCATCACTTTTATGAGCTAGAAATAATGTCCATGTGAATCGAGAGTAGTCATCAACAATTACAAAAGCATATAAATTTCCACCAAGACTTTTAACTCGAGATGGTCCAAAAAGATCCATGTGAAGAAGTTGTAAAGGGCTATTGGTTGAAACAATATTCTTTGATTTAAAAGAAGCTTTTGTTTGTTTTCCTTTTTGGCATGAGTCACAAATAGAATCTTTTTCAAAAGTAATATTTGGAAGACCAATTACTAGATCTTGAGAGACTAGTTTGTTTAAAAGATTCATGTTTATATGAGCTACTCTACGATGCCATAGCCACATGTCGTCTACTTTAGTCAGTAAGCAATTTACAAAACTTGATGAAGAATTTTCTAGATCAACCATATAGATATTATCTATTCTAATGCCACGAAGAATAATTTTGAAATCACGACGACGAATAACCAAGCATTCTTCAGAATCAAATAAAACAAGATTCCCTTGTCACATAATTGACTTATGCTCAAGAGATTATGTTTTAAACCTTTAACTAACAAGATATTTTTAATAGCGGAGGTTTCGTCCTTACTGACCGAGCCAATGCCGATAATTTTTCCTCTGTTATTGTCACCAAAAATAATGCTTCCTCCTTCCTTGGGTTCTAGTTGAAGGAAGTTAGATGCATCCCCGGTCATGTGTTTGGAGCATCCACTATCAAGGTACCAAAGTACACTTGATCCCTTCAAACATACCTACAAAACAAATCAATGAGATTTTGGTACCCAAGCCATTTTGGGTCCTTGTACGTTAGGTGCAACGTGGTAGTGTGATTGACTCGTGTTGATGTGCCGATGTCGAGTAAAACACACGGGAGCTATATGCCCTATTTTGTTGCAGTAGCGACAAATGACATTTGGATTATGCATTCTTCTAGGATGATAGTAATTAGAAGGTCTAAATCCGTTCATCCTATTTTTATAAAAATAATTTTGATGCACTTTTCGAGGATTTTGTCTAGGTGGTCTAAACATGCTAACATTTCTTCAAACATTTTTTCTAGGATGATTAACATTTCTAGGGTTACTATTTCTAGGTGGATTTATTTTAATTTCCCTAGGTTGAGTCTTAGGTGATTTAGGAATGGACTCAACCTTTTCTTTTGGCTCATTTTTAAATCCTATACCGTGCTTAGTGGATTTCAAATTATCAAGAACATTATTCAAATTTTTGTGCGAGGAATTAAACTTGTGTAATGTGCTTTTGAGACTATCTACTTCTTCTTTCAAAGATTTGCAAGAAGAACAACCTTTGTTTGAGCCTTCGGGTTTGTCCATGCTTCTTTTGCAATAAAACCGGTTTTCTTCTTTCAACTTTTCATTATCGAAATTTAATTTTTCAACTTCCTTTTCCTTTAAAGAAATTTGTTTTCTTAAATCAGTTATTGTTTTTGAAGCACAAATAAACTCATCATAAAGTTCATCAAAGGCGTCTTGCAATTCTTCAAAAGTGAATTTATTTTTGGAAGTGGTACATACCTCGTTTTGTTTTTCTTCATTTGCCATGAGACATAAGTTTGCGGTCTCCTCTTCTTCTCCGTCGCTAGATTCGTTGCCGGAGTCTTCTCCCCAAGAGATGTAGGCTCTTTGCTTTTTACCTACCTTCTTCTCCACTTTGGCGTTTGGGCATTTTGGTTTAATATGCCCGAGTTCTCCGCATCCATAGCATTTTAACTCACCTCCTTGTTTCTTACCTTTTCGTTCATACTCCTTTCGCATAAACTTGTGGAATCTTTTGATGACGAGGCCGAGCTCGGTGTCATCATTGCTTGAGTCCTCATCAATTTGAGGTTGAGCAGTTTTTGCTTTTAAGGCAATTTTCCTTTGCCTTTGATCATCTACAGGAGGGTTAAGAATAGTAGACTCATATGTTTTAAGGTTACCTCTTAGCCCATCGATTGTGACATTTGTTACCCCGATTGATTCCTGGATAGCATCGGCCTTTGAACGCCATTCCGGATTAAGGCTTCGGAGAATTTTACGGACAAGTTCCCGATCCGTAAATGTCTTCTTAGGGGCGTGAAGATCATTGACGATTTTTGAAAATCGTTCAAACATGTCGTCTATTTTCTCACTTTCCTTCATGTGAAACAATTCATACTCGTGAGTTAAGAAATCAATTTTTGCTTCACGTACCTGGTCTGTGCCTTCGTATGTGATTTCAAGCTTATCCCACATTTGTTTTGTGGTTGTGCAGCATGATACTTTCCGATAGTCATCGGGATTTACTGCGCAGTACAACATATTAATTCCTTTGCGTTGTTCTCTACCTTTCTTATATCATCCGCATCATACTCCTCTTCTAATTTTGGGATGAGTTTATCACCATCCTTTTTAGTTGGTAGTTGCTCTCCATTTTTAATAATTTTCCTGATATTAAAATTATTTGATTGGATGAATATCCTCATTCTCTCTTTCCAATAGGTGTAGTTGGTTCCATCAAATAGTGGTGGCCTTGTGGTGCATGAACCTTCACCTATTCCTGCATAAGCACTACGAGTAAAAGCCATGGAAAGTTTCTCTCAAACGGTTAAGTCTTACAGAGAGTTAGGCTCTGATACCAATTGTTAGAATAAGTGCTTAACGCTAGAGGGGGGGTGAATAGTGTTTAATAAAAAATTCTGCAGAAATAAAAATTAACTTGAATCAAATTGCGGAATTAAAAGAGTATGGAAGAGATGCACCGATTTTATACTGGTTGGCCACAAGTGTGGTTACGTCCAGTCTCCCGAGAGACTCTCTCGAGGTTCTACTAATCTCGTTAAGCTTCCGGGTGCTTACCAAACCGTTACAACTGAGAACTTGAGTCACACAAGCCTCAACAACCGTTGCTGAAGATACCGCACTTCAAGACTTCAAACGAAGGAATAAAATGTTCCTTCTTACAACAAGGGATTATAGAATTTCCCTTCAAGTGTATAAACACTCAATACTCACTTATACAATTGCTCTCTCAAAGAGTAGATATGAGTACAAATTAATAAGCTCAAGAATACAACAACTTCTTCAAGAAATTGGCTCTCAAAAGTGATGAATTCAATATGAAATAATTGATGCAAGAGTATGTAAGCTTTTGTAAGTTTATGCTCAGTTGTTGTACTTAAAAAAGTGATTTAGAGGTGTATTTATAGGCCTCAAAATGCCCCAGACCGTTGCATAATTGTCAAACAAAATTCCCGATTTTGTGCTCATATAATCGATTAGATGGTTTATATAATCGATTATTTGACCAACGTTCAAAAAAACAGTCTCGTGATTTTAGGGAGAATAATCGATTATGTAGACTGTATAATCGATTATATGCAAATCTTTCAAAAGATCATATCCTGATTTTAAGGAGAATAATCGATTGTTTATGAAACATAATCGATTGTACGTTAACGTTCAAAAATCAGTTTAAGATTCTGTGCTAACATAATCGATTATCATCTGTGTATAATCGATTATTTTTTTAAAGTTTAAAACAACACTTTGGCAACGGTCTGAACATAATCGATTAGTTTAAAAGGATAATCGATTGTTTTGCTTCTTTGAAAATTTCATTTAAACACTGTCTCAATGTAATCGATTGTGGAAAACATATAATCGATTACTTTGCAGTTTGAAAATTTCAGTTTAAGCACTGTCTCAATATGATCGATTGTTAAACAAGTATATAATCGATTGTTCTGTTGTTTTTGAAAATTCCAGTTTTGGCGGTCTTAATATAATCGATTATGTAGCATATATAATCGATTATATATGTCCAGATTTAAAAGACATGTTTATAAATCATTTTGGCTAAAATCCAAATCATTTTGTTTTAATTCAAAGATGCATGTTTTGATGAAAATGATTTTACGAGAGAAGCCAATAGTTGAATCTGTTGTTGAATCAAGATCACACTATAAAACGACCCAAGTATAACTTCGTTGCTTCACTTGATCTTGTTCTTGTTTCTCTTGTGCTTGACTGTTGACGTTCCATGCTCATTGGTTTGTCATTTATCAAAACCTAGACAGATCAACACACGTTTAGTTTGAGAACGTGTTTCAACATTCTCCACTCTCTTCTTGGAGAAGTATGTACCACAGTCCCACAAAGAGGAGTTGCGTAGGCATTTTTAGTGGCTACGGTAGGGGGATATGACGGTGTCTTAGTATGAGGCGAGGTACCCCTCACATGCGAAATTATAGAAGATCCCCTTAAAGATCAAACAATTGTCATGTCGCCTGGATGGTTCTGAATCATCGTGAGAGGATCAAGCGGTTTGTGGATGGCCTTAATTATCAATCTCCGTATTCTGATGACTAGAGAAAAAGTATTGGGTATTTCATTTGAGGAGGTCGTAGATATCGCTTGTGATATTGAGATGGATCGCCGACAGGATAGTAAGGAGAGGGAGGCCAAGGTGCCTCGTAGTTCTAGGAGTTTCAGTGGTGCTCCGTCTAGGGGCCAATTCTAGCATGGTAGAGGTCGTTCTTTCAGGATCCCTCAGTCGGCCTGTCCAGAGTATCGTGTGACACCTTCAGGTCGTGTTTATCATGGTTCTCAATAGGGTAAGCCATCACTCAGTGCCCTTCTAGCTTAGAGTTCATCTCGTGCCCCGTCTGTTCAGCGTTCTTCCATGCTGAGTGCATCAGCTAGTCACTCCGGTATGAAAGGTTCCCTTCAGTCCCATTCTCCAGCACCTAGGAGTTGTTTTTAGTGTGGAGAGTTTGGACATGTGTGGAGGCAGTGTCCTCGTCGTATTGCTAGATCATCTTATCATAGGGGTCAGCTCTCATCTTCTACTCCAGTTACTTCACCACCCAGTCAGCCAGCTAGGGGTGGAGGTCAGACATCCAAGGGTCTCCCCAGAGGAGGAGGTCGATCCGGCGGTGGCCATGCTTGTTTTTATACTATTCCAGGAAGGACCAATGCCATTTTTTCAAATTCTGTCATTACAAGTATTGTTTCAGTCTGCCACACAGATGCCTTTGTATTATTTTTTCCCTGTTCTTCCTACTCTTAAGTATCTTCATATTTTTCTCATTAGTTGGGTATGCCCTAGGAGTTTCTTTCTTTATCTGTTCATGTATCTACCTAGGTGGGCCATACTGTTGTTATGGACCGTGTGTATCGGTCATGTGTTGTAGCGATTGGGGGTCAGGAGACTTGAGTTATTCTATTGCTATTGAGCATGGTGGACTTTGATGTTATTTTGGGCATGGATTGGTTATCTCCATAGTATGCTATTCTAGGCTGTCATGCTAAGATAGTCATTTTGCATATGCTGGGTGTACCGCAGGTCGAGCGGTGTAATTTGAATGACAATGTTCCTAGTAGAGTGATTTCTCCCTTGAAGGCCCAACGTATGGTTGGGAAGGGTTGTCTTTCATATTTTGCGTTTGTGAGGGATGTTGGAGTTGATATTCCTAGTATTGATTCTTTCCCAATTTGTGCGGAAGTTTCCCGATGTATTTCCTGTAGACCTGCCGGCACACCACCAGACAGAGATATTGATTTTGGTATTGACCTGGTGTCGGGACTTCAACCTATCTATATTCTTCCATATCGTATGGAACCATCGGAGTTGAAAGAATTGAAGGAACAACTTCAGCAGCTCTTAGAAAAGGGATTCATTCGGCCAAGTGTGTCACTATGGGGTGCACCGATTCTGTTTGTTAAGAAGAAGGATGGCAGAATGAGAATGTGCATTGATTATAGGTAATTGAACAAAGTAACAGTAAATAACAAGTATCCCTTGCCTCATATTGATGACTTATTCGACCAACTTCATGGAGCGAAATTATTCTCCAAGATTGATCTCCATACGGGTTATCACCAATTGAAGAACAAGGATTCACATATTCTTAAGACTGCCTTAAGGACTAGATATTGTCATTCTGAGTTTCTTGTTATGCCTTTTGGGTTGACCAATGGCCCGATAGCATTCATGCATTTGATGAATAATGTATTTAGGCCTTATCTGGATTCGTTTGTTATAGTATTCATTTATGATATTCTGGTGTACTCGCGTAGCCAAGAGGGACATGCGGAGCAATTGCGAGTTGTATTGTAGAGGTTGAGGGAGGAGAAGCTTTATGAAAAGTTCTCCAAATGTGAGTTTCGACTCGGTTTAATGGCTTTCTTGGGGAACGTGGTGTCCAGCGAGGGGTATTAAAGTTTATTCGAAGAAGATAGATGAGGTACAAAGTTGGCCTAGACCATCCTCAGCCATAAAGATTCGTAGCTTCCTCGGTTTGGCGGGTTATTATCTCCGGTTTGTTTGGGTTTTTTCATCTATTGCCTTTCCCTTGACCAAGTTGACTTAGAGAATTTGTATGGTCAGACGAGTGCGAGGAGAGATTTTAGAAGCTCAAGACAGCTTTGACCACAACTCTAGTATTGGTTTTGCCATCAGCTTCAGGTTCTTATGCATTGTATTATGATGCTTCGAGAGCTGGGATTGATTGTATATTGACGCAGGAGGGTAGATTGATTACTTATGTTGCTCGCCAGTTGAAGCCCTATGTAAAGAACTACCATATTCACAACTTGGAGTTGGCTGCCATAGTTCATGCATTAAAGATTTCTAGGCATTATTTGTATGGCGTATCTTGTGAGGTGTTCATAGATCATCTTAGTCCTCAACATTTGTTCAAGAAAAGGGATTTTAATTTGAGGTAGCGGAGATGGCAAAAATTGCCTAAGGATTATGATATTACTATTATGTATCATCCGGGTAAGGCCAATGTAGTAGCCGATGCTTTGAGCCAAAAGATACTGAGTATGGGGAGTTTGGTGTATATCCTAGCTGGGGAGAATCCCCTTGCAGTTGATGTCCATGCCTTGGAAATCAGTTTGTGCGGTTATATATTTTAGAGCCTTGTCGGGTGTTGGCATGTGATGTTTCTCGGCCTTCTTTATATGATCGCATCAGAGAGTGCCAGTATGATGATCCAAATTTTCTTTTCCTCAAGGACAGAGTTTAGCATAATGATTCTAGAGACGTGACCATCGGGGATGTTGGGGGTATTGAGAATGCAGGTCCAAATTTGTATGCCTAATATGGACGGGCTTAGAGAGTTGATTCTAGAGGAGGCCCACCGCTCGCGGTATTCCATTTATCTGGGTGCTGCAAAGATGTATCAGGATTTGAGGCATCACTATTAGTGGAGAAGAATGAAGAAAGATATTGTGAGATTTGTGGCTCCGTGTCTCAATTGTCAACAATTGAAATATGAGCATCAGAGACCTGGTGACTTACTTCGGCATATGGTTATTCTCGAGTGGAAGTGGGAGAGAGTCACTATGGATTTGTTGAGTGGTCTTCCTCAGGCTTTCAAGGAGTTCAATGCGATTTGGGTGGTTGTGGATCGGCTGACCAAGTCCACGCATTTCATTCAGGTGTGTACTCCCTATTCTTCAAAGTAGCTGGCAGGGATTTTCATCCGAGAGATTTTTCGGTTGCATGGTATTCCAGTTTCCATTATCTCAATTAGAGGCACTTATTTTACTTCCTAGTTTTGGAGGACTTTTCAGCGAGAGATGGGTACTCAGGTGGAGTTGAGCACAACGTTTCATCCTCAGACGGACGGGCAGTTCGAGTGTACTATTCGGATATTGCAAGAAATGTTGCATGCATATGTTATTAATTTCGGGGGTACTTAGGATGAGTTTTTGGCGCTTGCAGAGTTTTCCTACAGCAACAGCTGACAGTCCAGTTTCCAGATGGCACCGTGTAAGGCTTTGTATAGGAGACGGTGGAGATCTCCAGTTGGTTGGTTCGAACCTGGTGAGGCTAGGCTGTTGGGGAAAAAATTGGTTCAGGATGCCTTCGAGAAGGTGAAGGTAATTCAGGAGAGGCTTCGTACAGCGCAGTCGTGTTAGAAGAGTTATGTAGACCGGAAGGTTCAATATGTATCTTACATGATTGGTGAGAAAGTCTTGCTGAAGCTTTAGACCATGAAGGGTGTTATGATATTTAGAAAGAAGGGGGAAGTTCAGTCCGTGGTTTATTGGGCCTTTTGAGGTGCTTTGCAGGATTAGGGAGGTGGCTTATATGCTTGCTTTGCCACCCAGCTTGGCGAGTGTACATTCGGTATTTCATGTTTCTATGCTCCAGAAGTATGTTGGGGACCCATTTCATGTTTCAGACTTAGGAACGGTTCAGTTGGAGGATGATTTAACATGTGATGTGGATCAGGTGGCTATTTTGGGTTGTCGGGTTTGAAAGTTGAGATCGAAGGATATAGCTTCAGTGAAAGTGCAGTGGAGAGGTCGGCCCACGTAGGAGGCTACCTGGGAGACCGAGCGAGAGATGCATAGTAGATGTACTCACCTATTTTAGGCTTCCGGTATGCTTCTTGACTCGTTCGAGGACGAGCATTTATAAAAGTAGGGGAAATGTGAATTACCACTCTGTTTCCCCTATTTTATGCTTTCTTATGCTTCTTTATCCATGTCATGTGTGATCGAGTTGCTTCGGAGTGGTTCTGGTAGGAAATGAGACATTTAGTCTCTTTAAGGAAAGCTTAGTTCGGAAAAATCAACTAAATGTTGACTTGTGTGGTAGAGAATTCGGATGTGATTTCTGGAGGTTCGATTAACTTCGGGGGTGATTTATGACTTATGAGTGTGATCAGGAGTGGGTTTGGAGGTATGGTAAAAAAATTAACTTATTTTGGCGAAGTTAGTATTTTGGCAATTTTCGGTTGGTAGGTGAGATTTTTATTTGAGGGTCGGAATGGAATTTCGAGAGTTGCTATAGCTTTCTTAGGTGATTTGGGATGTGTTTCTAAAATTTCAGGTCATTCTGAGGTTATTTGGTTGGGTTTTTGATCGAATGCGTGTTTCAAAAGTTTTTGAAGAACTTAGGCTTGGATTCGATGTGAATTGATGGTTTTAGTGTTGTTTATGGTGTTTGGTAATTGGAACAAGTTTTGATGATGCTTTAGGGTGTGTTGGTGCTTTGGGTTGAGGTCCCGAGGGCCTGGGGGTGATTTCGGATAGCTAACAGGAAGTTTGGAATTTAAAAACATAGCAGAAATTGCAGCAAATGTTGAAGGGGTATTTTGGTCTTCGCGATCGCGAGTCTGGGGCCGCGATCACATAGAAGGATTTTGGCATGAATAGATTTTGTCTTTCGCGTTCGCAACAGATGGTCCGCGATCGTGGAAGGTGAGGTATTGGTTCTTCGCGTTCGCGTTTGCATAGTAGGAATTGAAGACCCAGTTGCATTATTCTACGTGTTCGCATAAGAGGGGGAGCCGAGGCATCGTGTTCGCGGACCTGGGTTTGCGTACCCATAGCACATTTTGGGAGGTCTTGGTTTTTTCCCTTCGCGATCGCGAGCTTGGGGCCGTGATTGCGTAGAAGAAATTACTGTAGCTGGCAGAAGGTTTAAAAACATTTCCTCCGAGAGCCTAAGACATTTTTCCTCCGTTGTTGGACATCTTGAGAGCTCTTTGGGAGAAATTGAAGAATGATTCGAAGGGGATTGATTGGAGGTAAGTTCTTTGAACTAAAATGTGATTATTATGTCAAATTAACCTAGAAATGTATGGAAATTAGCTAAAAGTAGAAGAACTAGGGTTTGGGATTTTGAAATTTTAAATTGGGATTTGAGGGAGCATTTGAGCTCAGATTTGAGAGTTCGTGAGATGTATAGACTCGTGGCAAGGTAAGGAACCCGTTGATATGAAAATTGCTGAGTTTCGAAAAGTGGGCTCAAAGATCGGGTTTCCCAATTTCGGGATTTTTGATATTTTTCGATTATTTTCGATTGGGTTTTTCTCCCTTAGCATATAGTGACGTATTCGTTCTGGTTTGGACATGTTTGATGCGCATGGAGGCCGATTATCAAAGGTGTCGCGAGCTAGAGTGGTAGCTGGTTCGAGGTGAGTAGTGATTGTAAATGATTCCTTGAGGGTGTAAAACCCCAGATTGAACAACGTAGTGGTATATTGAGGTGAGACACGCACTTAATGAAGTGCGCGGGATCGACTACTATTGGCATTGTAACTTGGTCCGGCCAGATTGATGTTTTTACTGCGTATTTGACTAATACTTATTTATTCTTTTTTATATTTGGGTTTCGTGCTGACTGTTTGGATCCTTCATGGACTTTTATCATTGTTTCCTTATTATTTTGACATATTAATTGAACTCAGCCCTATTGATTAATAATGTTTTACAAACTCAGCCACTTTTACACGAATTTTGAGACTTAAATGATATTTCTAATGTAGCTTGGGCTGAGCACTACCATTTTACGGATGCCCGAGGGGCTTGTGATGGTTTCTGGACTGAGTGAGGCTGAGGGCCATATGTGAGGATATGCTGAGTGATCTGAGATACTTTTTACGCCACAAGGTGGCTTGAGTGATGTAAGGTCGAGTGTCGAGTGATGATGCCACGAGGTGGCTTGATATAGCGCTTGGGTCGTAAGGGACCCTTTCGGAGTCTTCACACCCTCAATGAGCGCGGGTACCCATATTGTTCTGAGAGTAAACCCGAGGGCCTGATACTGTTCTGAGTGAGTTACACTGTGCCCAAGGGGTGGATTCCTACTTGTTATTTACTTGTCAAATTACATGTTTTACCTATTTATAAGTGATTTGAACTGTTTTCTATAGTGTTTTACTGCCTTAAATGATAATACCAATTTAATATAGAATTGTTTTATGCCTTTACGTGTTTCATGCTTTCAGTCATTATTTATAATTATTACTTACTGGGTTGGAGTACTCACATTACTTCATGCACCATATGTGCAGATTCAGGCATTGCAGAGTCCGCTCCCAAGCGCTGATCATCCCTGTCCAGACAGTGATTCGGAGACTACGAGGAAGCTGTCAGCGTCCATAGCCCCCGTGCCTCCCTTATCTAATCCTTTATGCTTTGTAGTCACTATTGTATCAATTTCCGTATTTTATAGACTTGTACTGGATTCTTTGCTCATGACTTGTGGCACCCTGTTTTGGCTGTGTCGGGATGGTTTTCCTTATTGTATTCGTTATTTTCACACATTATGGTTATTAAATCATGTTTTAGAACTGTTTATGTTAAATAATTGCTTAAAATGAGATTTATGTTGGTTTGGCTAGCCTTGTCTTCATGAGAGGCGCCATTACGATCGAGTTTGTGAATTGGGTCGTGACAAGTATTGATGCTGAGATTTTTTGCGGAGAAGAAAGTTCTAATGGAACCATGATTCATCAGCAGAAGTATGCAAAAGAGCTTATCAGAAAGTTTAAAATGGAAGAATCAAAATAAATAGACACACCTATTGCAACTGCCACTAAATTAGACATTGATGAATTTGGTTCATTAGCTGATCAAAAGTTGTATAGGGGTATGATTTGTTCACTCTTGTATCTTACTGCCAGCAGATCTGACATTGTTTTCACTGTAGGGCTTTGTGCTCGCTTTCAGGAAAATCCAAAAGAGTCTCACTTGACTGTTGTCAAGAGGATACTAAGATATTTGAAAGGCACCACTGATATGTGTCTTTAGTATCCCCAAGGTAGTAATTTCAATCTAGTCGGATATGCTGATGCTAATTATGCAGGTTTCCTTGTGGATAGGAAACTTGCCTCATGTATGGATCACTTCTTGGTTTGTGTCTTGTATCATGGTCCAGTAAAAAGTACAATTTAGTAGCCTTATCCACTGATGAGGCTGAATATGTTATTGATGCTTCTTGTTGTGCTCAATTACTATGGATCAAAAAGCAGCTGGTAGATTTTGGCATTGAAGTTTGTTGTTTTCATATATTCTGTGATAACACTAGTGCTATAAGTATGATAAAGAACCATGTTCATTTTTTTGCTAGACACCACATCTTGTGAGATGACTATGAGAAAGGATTGATCTCTGTAGAATTTTGTGCTACAGATAAACAAATTACTAACATCTTCACTAAAGCACTGCATACAAAAAATTTGAGAGGAACATATTGGAATTAAGGGTGATTAAGATCACCTTAAAGGTCTTCTCAGAATGCACAATGAAAAATAAATAAAAAAATAAATGAAAAACAAATTTGGCTAGAGATTCTAAACTTGCGTAAATATCTAGATTAATTCTTACTCAGCTTCATACTTTAATTAGTATACTCCTATGACATGTGTTTATAGGAATCACTGATCTCTCACAAAAGATTTTCTATTATGGCATTTTAGGCATGTTCAAGAGAGCCATAAATGAAGAACATGATTCATCAATATGGGATCATATGAAAGGTCAGGTATGTTTTCTATACTATGAAAAATTATAAAGGTAAGTAATTCAATAATGAGAAGAAATCCTAAACTTATAAAATTCCTAGAAAATTCTATGTGTTAGTATTGAACCAGTTCCATCCACCTATAACTCTAAACTATAATTTATACCTAATATCTAGAGAGGCCAAATAGATCATACAAAATATGGAATTTTAGGTTGATTAGACTCTTATTTGACCATTGCAAAAGGTGGTCGTTACTTATGAAATGTGTATTTCCCTTTAAATACACATCAATTCTACATCCTTAATCATAACTCCAAGCCGTCAAAAAATCTTCTTCACATTCACTTGCCCTCTTATCCAAAATTCCCAAATTCTCTCAAGAAGACAACAATCATGTGTAACCCACAAGAAAATCTTGGAACCTTTCAATACTATCTCCTTCAAATTCATCCTTATCTACTCCACCCAGCGTATCTCCAAAACCTAGACTATGAAGGGTGAAAATACTTGCTCAAAAGACTGTAGTATCTGTGACTCTGAGGAAGGCATTAAATGAAAGGTTGAAAGCAATCCAAGTGAGAAATCGAAGCTCCAAGCTCCAAATTCCGACTCTAGCTCTTATTCTAAATACTATCAATCTGACACTGAGGGGGAATGACATGGTCTTCTGACTCTGAAAAGACTCAAGAATCTCCTTCTGAGGTGAGTTCATCTGTGATTGAAAACCTAGAGACTAGGTTTGTTCTGGTTGTACCAAATTAGGGATGTTGAAGTGCCTGAGAAACGTAGAGTGGAGGTAAAAAGAATTTTGAAAAAGAAAAGGAGGGAAAGGGTGCATAAGGTGAAAAGAGGAGAATTTTGAGAATTATAGTGCCTGTCATTTGTGGAGTTGAACATGAATAGGTAGAAGAGAGTGCATGAATTCAGAGGGAAGTGGTTATGGGGAAGTTGCAGAGAGGTTCATCCATCTGAGCTTACAGAGAGATGAACATGGTTCATCTACTGAAGAGGTTATAGCAGAACTACTGAAAAAGCATGGGGCAAGTTTTTACCTAAAGAAACGCAGAACTCCCAAAACAAAAGACCTAAATGTTCCTAAGCCTACCAAGAAATGAAAGGATTCGTCCCCAACACCTACTACCTCTTCATTGCCAAGGGGTAGAGCCACAAGAAGCAGGGTGAAACAGAGTGAAGCGGATCTACAAAGGGCCTTAGAAGAAAGTAAGAAAAAGAAAATGGGTAAAGGTAAGGGAAAGATAGCAGAATCCTCATATGTTTTTGAGGAAGAGGAGATAGAACTGGTCCATCAAGAAAGGGGTACACCAACGGAGATTCATACACCCAAGCCTAAAAAGCCCAAGATCTCCTCCAAGAAGTCTTCCTCTATGCCCGTGGTTAATGAACCCATACTAGCCAAGAGGACAAGATCTGCAGTTAAAACCAAACAATCAAAAGTTTTTGATGATGATGACTGAAGTGGAGAAGAAGAAGAAAATGATTCTGAGAACGAACAGGACAAGCTTGCCATTTTTGGCAGAAGAAAGATTTTAAAGGGTAGACTGCTGAAGGACCAGGTAGAACCAGGAATGATGAGATTGGTAGATGCCTTAGCTACTCATGGATGGAAGGACATGGTCCTTCAGATGGATATTAGGCGATCCAGAAATGAGCTTATTGAATTTATGGTCAATGTTGCTATTAAGGATGGAGTTGTTAGTAGCCTGGTGAAAGGAGTCCAAGTTCAGTTTGATGCAGAGAAACTGGGAGAGATCTTGGACATACCCTCTGAAGGGTTTGATGTCTATACAAGGCAAAGGTTGCCATGCCTGGACTCCCTCCCTACTTCCCTTGAAATCACCAAGAGGTTTTGTGATTCATATGACGTGGCTGAAGCCAGGGCTGTGTAGAAAAGTCACATGAGGCCTGAGCACAAGGTTGTATTTGAATTTTTTAACAAGTGCTTATTACCCAAACATGAGAGAAGGAATACTGCCAACTACATGGATCTAGTTCTTATGGAGTGCATGGAAAGAGGAAATCAAATCAATTGTCCTGCCTTCATTGTCAAATTGCTAGACAGGGTCATAAATGGCTCCAAAGCTTATGCTACTCCATATAGCTTTATTTTAACCACAGTTCTGGACAAGCTAAATGTGCCTATGAAGAAATGGGAAATGGCCTCGAGTAAGGAACACTTCGGCATCAAAACTCTTCTTGCATGTGACTATCATGTCAATGCCATCCCTAATAAACATGGTTCATCCCATACGACGCCTATAGAACATGCTGAAATTGCTAGACTCAAGGCTCGTGTGGTTGAAGGGGAAACTGAGAGAGATGGTCAGCTTGCCAAAGAAAAGGAGAAGAATGATGGAGTTCTTCAGAACATGCTGAATCTTCTCCAAACTCAAACCCAACCCTCCAGTTCCTCCAAGCCTTAGGACTCCTAGATTTTGTGTCCTGAACTTGTTTAGTACCCCTTGTGACTAGATTAGGGATTTTTCTGTTTTTTGCTCATGTTGAATGTTTTTCTTTCTTTTTGTGGATTGTTGGTGACAACATATCTCTATCAATTACAGTTGCTATTTTTCTCTTGTTCAATGATTAATTTGTCCTTGATAGTTTAAATATGTTTGTTTGATTATTGATGATTGCATTATGATTACACATGCAGTTTCCCTAATGGCCATGAGTACTTATTAAATTCTAGGATTCACATTTTGTATGCAACGTTTCGATGATGTCAAAAGGGGGAAGAGATATTGTGCTTTACACATTCTGAAATAAGTGATATTTATAACCTAATTAACCTCATCCATAAGATAAGTGAATTTTCTAAGTTTAGTATTGATGGTTAAGCTGAGTTCTTACAGGTTCCAAAACAATAAAAAGCACAGAGTTTGTCATCATCAAAAAAAGGCAATTTGTTGGCCTAAGAACATGTGAAGTTTTAAAGAATAACAAATGAACTCAGTCATGGACAAGGTCCATCTTGTAAGCACAGTCATGACCAACCTATACATGTGAGATGCATGTGAAGGAGATAACTTCTACTGATCAAGCTGATCTGATAAAAAAGGTTGAATATTGGATAAGGGGAGAAAGTCTCCTAATATGAAGAGAACACACTCCAGGATAAAGATAGTGTTGGAGTTTGAGATCTTCAAGAACTCTTCTATGACAGCCAATAAGAAATTGAGTCACAATCAAACTCTGATTACAAACCTATTAAATGAGAATGATTGTTCTCTTTTACGGATTTTGTACAAATGTAGAAGTTATACTAAATTGAGAGCAAAAGAGAAAGAAGATTTTGCAAGCAATTTATGTGAGAATTGAGTGTGCACTCCTGAAGCTACTTGAACGAGATATAAGAACAAGTTACATTGTGTCTATCTTTTATTCTAGTTCAATTGTACGAGGTGGTTTAAAGTTGTACCTTTGAGATTTCATAGAAGTAATTGTATTAACTACCTAGAGTATTCAAGTTATAGCTAACTTGAAGTTGTCGTAACATTTGAGGTTGCGTGCCACAATGGGATTAGAGATAATCCTTAGGTTTAAAAAGAGTTTTTGTAAATATTGTTTTGGCTCAGTAATTTTACTAGAAGTTTGGGAAAATCCTACTGAGTAATAGGTTCTAATTTTTATACTTTTTGAGCCAGGTGATTTCCACGTAAAAATTCTATGTTCTTTACTTTATGTACTTATTATTCCGCAAAACAGTAGTAGTTAGAACACCTAGAAGAACCAGGTTCTTCTATAGAGAAAATTGGGCGCCACACAAATCACCCTCTCTTGTGTGCTATTGACGCGTAAAACATCACAACTATATCCATCTTCATCCTCCTCAACCAATAATGCTTCCGCAAGTCTTCATACTTCTTGACGAACCCCAGATGAATGGAATATAGGGAACTGTGGGCCTCCTATAAAATCAACTTACAAAGTTCATCCACATTAGGCACACAAACGCAATCCCGCATCCTCAAAACTCAATCATTTCCAACCGTAATCTGCTTGGCATCATCGTGCCGCACTGTGTCCCTACGGACAAGCAAATAAGGGCCATCATATTGTCGCTCCCTGAAGCGCTCAAACAATAATGACCGAGCGACTGTGCAAGCTGAAATGCAGCTGGGCTCAAAAATATCCAACCTCACAAACTGATTGGCTAAGGCCTGAACATCTAATGCAAGTAGTCTCTAACTGAGTGGAATGTATGCAAGACTGCTCATACTTGCTAACTTCCTGCTCAAAGCATCTGGCACCATATTGGCCTTCTCGGGATGATGCAAGATGGTGATTACATAGTCATTCAATAGCTCCAACCACCTCCTCTGCCTCAAATTGAGCTCCTTTTGCTTGAACAAATATTGCAAGCTCCGATAATTCGTGAACACCTCACATGACATGCCATATAGATAGTGCATCCAAATCTTCAGTACGTGAACAATGGCTGCCAGCTCCAAGTCATGAATATGGTAATTCTTCTCATGAACCTTTAGCTGCCATGAAGCATATGCAATACCCTTACCACCCTGCATCAATGCCACACCAACTCCAATATGAGATACGTCACAATATTCGATTTATGGCTCTGAACCTATAGGAAACACGAATACCGGTGTTGTAGTCAAAGCTATCTTAAGCTTCTAAAAGCTCGCCTCACACTCATCTGACCACTTGAACGGGGCACCCTTCTCGGTCAACTTGGTCAACGAAGCTACTATAGATGAAAATCCCTCCACAAACCGATAGTAATAACATGCCAATCCCAAGAAACTACGAATCTCTATTCCTGAAGTAGGCCTAGGCCAATTTTGAACGGCCTCAATCTTCTTATGATCCACTTGAATACCCTCTGTTGCTACAACGTGCCCCAAGAAAGTGACTGAGTCCGACCAAAACTTGTATTTTGAGAACTTAGCATATAATTGGCTGTCTCTCAACATATGAAGTACGATCTTACCGTGGAAGTAGATCAAGATATCATCAATAAACACAATCACAAAAGAATCCAGGTAAGGCTTAAACAACCGGTACGTGAAATCTATAAATATTGCTGGGGCATTTTCCAAGCCAAATGACATCACTAGGAACTCATAATGCCTATGTCGAGTTCGGAAAGCTATCTTAGGGATATCAGATGCCCTAATCCTCAACTAATGGTAGCCAGACCTCAAACCGATCTTTGAAAACACCTTGGCACCCTGAAGCGGATCGAATAAGTCGCCAATCTTCAGTAATAGATACTTGTTCTTGATTGTCACTTTGTTCAAATGTCGGTAGTCAATGCACATCCTCATCGACTCATCCTTCTTTTTCACAAATAACATGGGCGCACCTTAGCGAAAGATACTAGGGATAATGAAGCCTTTATCAAGCAAATCTTGCAACTGCTCCTTCAACTCTTTCAACTCTAGCGGGATCATACGATACGGTAGAATAAAATAGGCTGAGTGCCTAAAACCAAATTAATACAGAAGTCATTATCCCTATCGGGTGGCATCCCCGACAGGTCTACAGGAAATATCTCTGGAAACTCTCTAACAACTGGTACATAATCTATGGAAGGAACCTTTGCACTAGAATCGCGGACATAAGACAAATAAGCTAGAGACCCCTTCTTGACCATACGCCGAGCCTTCAGATATGAGATAACCCTGCTGGTAGAATGACTATGAGTTCCTCTCTACTCTAATCGAGGCAACCCCGACAAGGCTAAGGTTATTATCCTGGAATAATAGTCCAATTTAGCATGATAACGTAATAGCCAATCCATCTTTAATATGACATCAAAATCGACCATATTGAGAAGTAGAACATATACACTGGTCTCGAGACCCCTAATAATAACCACAGACAAACGATAGATACATTTTACAATAATAGACCCCCACGGCGATGAACACGTATACATGGGCATTCAAAGAATCATGTGGCATAACCAAATACGAAGACAAATAAGATGGCACATAAGAGTAGGTGGACCCTTAATTAAATAGAACTGAAGCATCTCTACAAAAAACTAAAATAGTAGATATGATAATAACGTTGCATGACTCAGCCTCAGGACTCACTAAAGAAAAATAACATTGGGGCTGGGCACTACCACTCTGAACCATATGCATGGGACGGCCCCCTGCTGGCTGGCCTCCACCTCTAGCAGCCTGACCTCTACCTTTAACGGCCTGGCCTCCACCTCTAGCAGCCTGGCCTCCACCTCTAATGGCCTCGCCTCCACCTCTAGTTGCCTGATCCATACCTCTAGCTGGCTAAGTGAGCGGTGGTGCACCTGATGCTGGAATCATGGCACGAGAACTCTGCTGCAGTGGCGTATCTCCCATTAAGGTCGGATAAGTCCTCCTGATATGCCCATATCCACCACATTCAAAACATCCATCCTAATATTGTGACAGTGGAATCTGAGACTGAACCGAACGTGCCAACAGACCAACGTAGTAACTCTGAATAGGAGGTCCATTGAAAGGAGTTGGTGGTGCACTGCAGGCTAGCTGATCCGAATAATGCATATGAGAACCATGACCACATGAAGCACCATAGGATGCCTAGAGCGCTGAATGAAACGACCTAGGAGGTTCGCCTCTACCAAAAGTATGTCGACCTCCAGAGAAGGACTCACTCAATCTACCATAATGACGCAGCCTCTTGCCAGACCCCTAGCCACTCCCCTAAGCTAAAACCATCTCAATTCGCCTTGAAATATTGGTTGATACCTAAAAAGATCTCACTTCCAGTCTCCTTAGCCATCTACAATTTGATAGTATGAGAAATTCCCTCAATAAACCTCCTCACCCTCTCCCTCTCTCGGTAGGTAGTAGAAGAATAGCATGAAGGGACAGATCCATAAATCGAGTCTCATACTATGTAATAGTGATAGAACCCCATTGTAGACACTTGAACTGCATTCGATAGTCCTCTCTTTGAGTGATAGGAAGGTACTTCTAAAGAAATAGCCGAGAGAACTAGTCACAAGTAACAGATGGCAACCCAGATGTTCTGGTCAACAGCTAATCCCTTCACCATTTATTGGCGGAACCTGAAGAAATGAAATGCAGCAAAGTTGACCCTATTGATCTCCACTATCCCCCTATTTCGTAACACCTCATGATAGTTGTCCACATGGTCCTAGGGATCCTATAAAGATATGCCGCTGTACTGAACTAGTAAAATATTGGTAAAACTGTCCACTCTCCACAAATCCTCATAAAACATAGCCGATCCATCATTGGTCTGGACTGCAACACCCGGCTGAATTGCTGGAGTCTGAACTTAAGAATCCATCTACTCCAGAGTGTGGGTAGCGGGAGTTGTGCTCATTCCCAAACCTGAGAGATGGTTTGTGCTACACGAAATGTGCCAGCCTGTGTCAAACTCTCCATGAGGCGTACTAGATGGACCAAAGCATCCTGAAGTACTGGGGTAGCGATGAACCCTTTTAGGACCTGAGCTGGACCTGCTGGAAGGTTTCGGCTGGAGCCCCCTCATCAAACTCTACTTGAGTCTCTGTCGTTCGTGTTGTTGCTCAACCTCTGGGCTGAGCCCTGCCCCTACCTAGGCCTCTAGAAAGGCCTCAGCCTTAGCTTCTGTGCCTCGTATGATCTGCCACTAGAACCTCTAGCTGCTTCTCAACTAAAGATACGGTGTGTGTTCTCGCCAACTACGAAGGAACAAGAGCTAAGAGTTCAATTAGCATTATCGCACGATATAGAAGAATTGAAATGAAATTGTGCCTAAACTTTGTAGCCTCTGAGATATAAGTACATGCTCACCGTACGGATCCGTCAGGTTCTACCAAGTCAGTTCATGAATTGTGAGACCTATGCAACCTAGTGCTCTGATACCAACTTGTCACGACCAGGAATCCCCACCATCGGGATCGTGATGTCGCCTAACATCACACTTGCTTAGAAATCCAACGTTAGAGTTTTATTAGCTAATTCCTTTACATTTGTATACGGTGAAATTGGGGAGGTCCAATTTCTCATTATCACAGCACCTCAGAAAAGCATCTTGAAGTTTCGAGGCTACAGGGTTATGATCAAGTCTCCTCTCTCATGGTTCGTAGACACTCAATTTTAGGATAATGTTGACCACGACCTCGGTAGAAATGAGGAGTTCCCAAGGCATGTGGCTAGGACTGACAGAGCCTAGAGAGCTACTCTAAGACATGAGTCAGGGTGTAATCTAGTTGTTACGTGTCCGTACCTTTGTAATTAATGTTTGTTGTACTATGATAGTATTCCCCTCCTATATAAAAGGGATCCTTCCCATTTTTGTAAACTCTATTGCTGGAGCTGCTCCATAAGAAATATAGACGAACATTCTCTTTGCTCTCTCATATACACTCTTGATATTATTGCATTCATTTACTATCTTCATATTTGTTCATAATTTATTGCTAATCATTGGCCATAAAGAGACTCCATTGATTTTATTACAAATGTTACTTACATAGCAACTGCCTTCAATAGCTCGTAAATTAGCTCCACGATCGCCCTCGAGGCCTAGAATCAACAGGCTCGAGGCTCCATAATTGACCCATTGATTTGCATATCACTTTTTCCCTTACTCTTACGTTTTCTCTAAGTCTCACATACTTAGCATCAACTGCTTAACAAGCTAGTATAAAAATAGATAGCATATTTTTAGAGTCCCATCAACAAATTTAATTGTTATTACCATTTTCACTGTAAATAGTTTGGCACCCACAGTGGGGCTAAAAATAATAGTGATTATTTTCTTGCTGGTTTGTTCATATAACGCAAGTTATCTTTCATGCTTTTTCTTGTATTAAATCTTCAATTTCACGTCAAAATGTCTAACTCTTTAAATGGAGGCGAAACAACAATCATGAGGACAACGGAGACAATGGTGTGGATGTCTTAGGAATTAGAATGTCACCACCAAACCCTAGGAATGCCCTAGAACTGATTCCCAACAGGTCTATATGAGCTCGCATACCGACATGAGCGTGTGTTAGGGAGATTCATAAGAAGCTCAGAAAAGCCCAACTAGGGAAGAATGTGAGATTAGCCTTCATGTTATTTTTCAAATGTTGTAGGCACAAGAGCTTGCTATTGCTGAGCTGCAAAGTCACCAGAAAACTCCTAGCATAGTAGCTCCAGCGATAGCTCAAGAGCCAAACATGTACCAGAGAGATCGAGCAATAACGGATCGATAGACGGCCCTGTCATCGTAAAAATGCATGAGGACCTAACTAAAAAGTTCGAATCGAGAGAGAAAATGATAGAAGCCAATGACAAGAAGGTTGAGACCGACAATTCTAGGGTCGACCAAATTTTGGGCGCATCCCCAATCTTAAAAGGTGTGGATTCAAAGTAGTTCATACAAAGGCCATTCCCCGAGGAAGCGACCCCGAAACCTATTCAAAGAAGTTCAGAATTCCGAAACTTCCAAAGTAAAATGGGACCTTAGATACTAACAAACACATTACTGGATACACTTGCGCAGTGAACGGCAAAGACATAAAGGATGACGAAATCGAGTCGATCTTACTAAAGAAGTTCGGGGATACACTCTTGAAGGTGGCCATGATATGGTATCATATTCTAGCTCCCAACTCCATAGATTCATTCTCCATGCTAGAAAACTCCTTCATAAAAGAACATGTCGGAGCCATCAAAATAGCAACAAGGAAATCTGACGTGTTCAAGAGCAAGCAAAGGGAGAACGAGATGCTGCGAGAATTTGTATCTCACTTCAAAATGGAATATTTGGAACTACCGCCAGTCTCCGACGACTGGGTAGTATAGGATTTCACTCAAGGTTTGAATGAAGAAGCTCGGTGGCTTCAAAATAGTTGAAATAGAATTTGATCGAATATCCTGCTATGACCTGGTCGTACTTTCACAACTGATACCAGTCGAAGATCAGGGCTGAAAAGAACCAGCTGGGAGTCCCCTTGGGCTCAGTATAACCAAGATGGCTCCCGGAAAAGGAGACAAAACCAAACAAAGAAAGATATCAACCATACACCGAAGACACGAGGAATGCCCCAAGGCACCCACCTCGCAATGATCGAAGGATAGATCGAGGACACGATCCTCGGGAACCTATGAACAGAGCCAGATTTGATAGAAACGCAGGGCCAACAGGGGCACCCCACTTATTAAAATACAACTTCAACATTGATGTATCAGGCATTGTGTTCGCCATCAGTAAAATCAGAAACGCCAAGTGGCCCAATCCTGTACCATCGGATCCTTCACAAAGTAATCATAACTTAGTGTGGAAGTTTCACAACACACATGACTAGAGGATCCATGAATACCACACACTTTGAGAGGAGGTAGCTCGACTACTTAACAAAGGTTACCTTCGGGAATTCTGCAACGATTGTGCAAAAATCTGTTCCGAGAAAGAGTGGAGGCCAAGAAGAACGAAACAAATGAGCCGCAACATGTCATCCACATGATCTTGGGAGGAGGTGATGCCCCACATAAACCCTTGATGAGAAGGACGAAAATATCCATCACCAGAGAAATGCGAACCCGGGGATATTTTCACGAGGATTCCCTCACATTCAACAAAGAGGATGCTGAGACCTTGCCTCAACCTCACAACGACGCACTAGTAATGTTACTTGTAGATTATTTTCAAATAAACATGTAAGAGCCATTGTCAGTACCCCACAAAAAATACAAAAATTGAGGGTGAAATGAGCTTGAGTCGTATCCCGATTGGGAAATAGAACCCAAAATAGTTAGCTAAATATGCCTAAGAGCAAGGCATAAGAGTCATTGTCGCCATCCAATAATAAAAGCCCACATCGATCGAAAATGTAAGAGCCATTGTTGCCAGTCTATACTAAAAGGTCGCATCGACCAAAATCATATGAGCCACTTCCGCCAGCCTAAATTTTGGCCACTCGAAGGTCAAATAAGCTCGAGTTGATGAACAACTCGGGACTGTACCCAAAATGGTTGGCCTAAATATGCCTAAGAATAGAGGTACATAAGATCCTGCAGACCAGTCTAATGAGCCTCTAGGCCACATCACGACTCTAAGGATTCCTTCCAACGCAAAAACTAGCCCGCCTAGTATAAATCAAGACAGGATAAGATATGAAAGAAATAAAGCTGCAAGGTTTTATTTCATACACGTATGTGAAACATGCAAACACCAGCTATAAACATGCTTTGAAAATTCTACATAGAAATGACGGAATCTATGCCCCCCATGGGAATACGGCCTTCCAGCCTCATCTTCACTTTCTTAGGTATCAGGCAAAAGCAACCTGGCATCACGCTTGTCCGCCCTTGCTAGTGCTAACTCTTTCGGGATGGCGAAACCCTTATCACGAATCTCCTAAAGGGTTTTTCTCCGAGACTTGCAATGAGTATATTCTTCCATGTTCCTTTTGCGGCCAAGGATCCTTCTGAACTCATCTTGAGAATCGGTAGCATTTTTAGAATAGATCGACATCTCTTGGTCTGCCTTATTCCAGCTCATTGTAGCTTCTGCCCGGGCATCAACGATCTCAGCCCCGAATTTCAAAACCTCGGACTCGAGATTTGCAACTATTTTTTCCTGAACCAAAACATTATCACGAGCTATGCAAAGTTGAGCTTTGAAAGCAGGGACTTTGGCCATGGGATCCTTCCACTCTAATGCCTAAGCATATGTCCAAGATTTCAGCTCATCATGCTCACCCCTGGCCAGGCCAACTTCATCTCGGAGGCACTCCAGGGTCTTTATCTTCTTGTATTACTGAAGTAAACTAGGCGTTTGCCTCAGGAACCAGGAGGCGAAACACACGCTCACTAGGGACAGAAAGTTACCTACTGTTTTAGATGGTTCTTGTAATTCAGGCTCTAGCCCACCTCATACTGCAAGTGTACAACTCAACTTCCCTTTCATCAAAAAGGAGACTAAGGTATCTCTCCTCATCCATAGATTTCTGTATCCTAGCTTCACAACGAAGATATACGGACTTAAACTTGTCGAATGCCTGCAAAAATAAAACCCAATAGGAAAGGAAGGCGTGAAGCTCGAAAGACTTATACCAAACTCACCACAAAGTGAAGCCGCTAGACTTCCTCAAAGGCAGAGTACACACCTGACAACCTAGTTCCTTCAGCCCTGAAAGAGTCGACTCAGGTCGAAGCACGGTCACTCGGTGTATGTGACCCCAGGTTTCTAGTATCTCCAAAAACACTATCAATGGAGAAAAAGGCAACAACAATGGAGAAACCCTCCTTCCAGAAATAAGAACTGCAGATACGACAGGCTCGGATGATTCTTCTCCTCCGAAGCCCCGGTCCTACTTTAAGCACCATCACCCTAAAAAAGCATTTGTCACTTATAATCATCGTTTTTTGGCCTGGGGGATAGCAATATTTCCCTCTCTAGAGGAGCGTGACATAGCTCGAACGACTCTTTGTTGCCTAAAACAACAAGCTTAATATGCAAAAATGGAAAATGCCTCTCCAAACGAAGGAAGGTAGGGGAAAGCATGACACAACACTCACCATGATGTTTTCCTTCACATCTGCCCCGGGACAAAGCTCGCCACTTGCACTCATTCCAGGTCGAGTGAGTTGCCATCTTTTGGACCCAACCTGACAAATTAAGAATGACGCTTGATGCCCATGAAACCTCTACTGAAAAAGAAAGGAGGGTACGATTACGAAACCAATTCTCACCATAGGGAAAATTTAAAAGGCACAAAATGCACCACTTACGTGTATAATTCCATTCCTTAGAGAATGGCATAAGCTCCACGGGTATAATGTCAGCAGTCCAAGCTCGGATGAGGCGACCCATCCATCCCCGATCTCCATCCTCCTAATCATTAACAATGAAGGGCATGGTCGATTTGCATATGACTAGTGACACCCTGATGCCGGACTTTCTTTTTGCACTATTGTGTTGATTTATTATCCTTATGCAAGTTTATTGTAAAATAGCTTTGGTTTGGCCTTTAAAATAAAAATATTGATTGGTTTTGGTAGTGTGTCAGCTTGCCTAGTACCACGTTAGGTGCCATCACGACAGGGTTAGTTTTGGGTCATGACAAGTTAGTATCAGAGCCTAAGTAACATAGGTCTTACGAGTCATAAGCAGGTTTAGTAGAGTCTTATTCATTGGTACAAAGACGTCTGTACTTATCTTCAAGAGGCTACAGAACCTTTAGGAAATTCCACTTTCTTGAATTCTTATCGTGCGATATTGATTCAGCTTGAAATGTAACTTTTGAAATTCCTTCCACATATTCATATGCGTGCATGAGAGCTCGATATCAATTGTGCTTCTATGACTTGTGATTCCCTGAATGAGAGGCGAGATGTTATTTTTATATATTGATATTGGGCTAGTCTGGAACTTGGTGATGGGCTTTGCCTATAGCTTGAGCACCGAGGTGTTGATTGTATGAGCGCATGATTTTGATTTATATGTTCGGTAGTGTCCCTATTAGAGTAATTGATGGTTGGATGGATGTGTGATGAGTATGATATGACCGCGAGATATGTTAATATGATTGGGATGTGATGAGGAGAGTCTGCTTGAGGGTAGAAAAAACTATTTGATGCTTGATTTGATGTATAACCCTGAGTATGGGTGTGTTGAAGGATATTTGTATGTTGTTTAATTGGGGAATGAAATAGATTTCATGTCGTGATATGAGTTCAGACTCAGAAAAATTAAGTGATTCCAGGATATTTATGACGGTGGAAAGGTATACAGAGATGTTAGTTTGAGATGAAGTAGGTGACTTATCTCCTGTGGGGTGCCTTGAGGGCGTGTGAACCCTATGATGTTTTGAAGTGAGTTCTCTTTAACCAGTGAACTATATGTGTTGCAAACTGAGCTTGAATCGAGTATGAGAGTTGTCTTGACTGTTGAATGCGAGTTTTGCAGATGATTTGAAGTACTAAATGGTTTGTGTTGAATGAGCTTATGAAGGATTTAGATAAATATCACCACAGTATTATGGAAGTAATAGAGTATGGATACTATGAGTTTTTATGTGTTTTCAACTATGATTTTGAGCTAAGTGGGGGAGTCTGCTATTGATAAGTTGATTGCGCGGCTAAGTGTCATATCAGTTTCAGTTTGAGGTATGATGGTGAATTAGTTGTGGCTTTATGGGTGCATGACGATCACGAAATGACTTGCGTGTTATTGGTGTAGGACGTAATGTGCATGAAGCGGGAATTCATTTGGTTGCATTAAGGTAGGGTTACTTTCTAAGGTGTTGGTTGCTAATGGGGCACAGGCCGTTCGGCGTACTTAATCAGTTTAATTGAAACCTGAGTAGAGTGGATGACTCCCGATGATGATTCTAATGGATTCAAGATTTATATGTAAAAAATAAGGATCATTAGGATTTGTATTTTGCTAGAAACGGAGGCTTACATTGGAAGGTGTCAACATTCTTGGCATTTCTATATCGGCATGGATTCTACATGTCAGTATTAAGAAGGGGAAGGTCATTGCATTAGGTTTGCTGAAAGCCTTTTAAGGGTAAGTATTTTGAATATGGTACTTTGGGGGATATTTACGAGAGTATTCATGGGCTTATGAGCCTTAGGGCAGTGCGATTTCATGCTTGAGTCTCGTGTCGTAAGTCTGGGTTGAGGATTAAGGTATTATGGCGATGAGAAGTATCAATGTGAATGTAATTCAGAATGAACTTGGATAGATAGGACAACTCGGCAATAGGTTGGATCGGCATGGTAATGGGTATGATTAGTTCTTTGGGTGTTTATGAGGTAATGAGCTTCTACAGGTGTTTTGTGGCAATGCTCTTGGCTTTTTGGTGACTTGCATCGCTTGGTTAAGTTAGAAGGATTTAGTCCTTACGAGGTTGTTTTGTGCAAATGGTTCCAGAGAGTTATGGATAATTTCTACTACGGTTAGAGATGCATATTTTCTACTGGCGTGAGGATCATATGATGTATAGTAATTTTCTTCTAGATTGGATCAAATGGAAAGTTCTTGTGGAGTACATAGTTGCTTGTGGCTCGGAATAGATTATGAAGTTTTCATATTTGTCATAAGGCGGCAGGGTATGTGCAGTATGTTGTGTAGGGCTGAGATTTGCATATGTAAGGTCACGGTATAGTTCTGAAAGGAAGGTCATAAATTATTAGGTAGCAGGGGCAGTTTCAGTTGACTAGGTAACTGAGTTTAGAAAGGGTGATGTGTATGAGTCATGGATACTTCATTGGTATTGCGTCACTCCCTTGTTTCATCGACTTCTGATATCCAAGTTTGCTTTGTGGCACGGAAGGATTATAGAAGTATTACTTGTGGAATGATCGAGTATTAGAGGTGTGTTACCTATCCGGGCAGTGGAGTTGGGATTAAATAGAGTGATTCGCATGCTTAATGGATTTGAGGACTGGGAGTTCGCATAAACAGGTTATATCGTCATTTTGGACCACATGTACCGATCTTGTATGGTGACTATTAAGGTCTGGAGACCCGAGTGGATCTTCTTAGTATGGTAGAATTTGATGCGATATTGGGTATGGATTAGTTGTCTCTATGTTGTGTTATTCTGGCTTCTTACGCTTAGACGGCGATGTTGGCTATGTCGTGGATGCCACATATTGAGTGGTATGGCTCAATGGATTATGTTCCCAGTAGAGTATTTTCATTTTTTAGAACGCAGTGGATAGTTTGGAAGGGTTGTCTTTTTTCTTTGGCCTTAGTGTGGGATGTTACTGCAGAGACTCCTGCTATTGCTTCAGTTCCTGTGGTGAGGTATTTTCCAGATGTGTTTCCTGTAGACCTGTCGGGCATGCCGCTAGATAGGGATATTAATTTCAGTACTGATTTAGTGCCAACAAATCGTCCCATTTCTATTTTAAAGTATCATATGGAACCGAAGGAGCTGAAGAAGCAGCTTCAGAACTCCTTAATAAGGGGTTCATTGGTAGGCTAATATGGACGTTTGTTCTACGTCGAGTCGGCTTTGTTGACTCCAAACTACTATTGTTGAGGGATGTTCCATTCGATTGTTGTTGAGCTTATTCGTGTTTTGAAGTGATCTATGAGATACTCTTCTATGTTACGAGGGGTTATGATTTGTTGGTTATATGCACATATGGTGAGGTTCTATTGGGGTCTTATAGAGACATTTGAGCGGGAAGAGTATTCAGTATTGCTTGGTGGATGGTGTATTGGTTATGCTCTTTTGGGTTTCATGTGGTGTTATATCATTTGGTTCTCCGTGGTTATGGTAATGCACTTTGAGTACTTGATTTCGTTGCACATGATTATTGATTTTGAGAAAGGTGGCTTGAGGTATAAACCATGGATTCGTGTTTGGACGGGGCAAACATTGTAGCAAAATTATATTGAGGTATGAAGCTTTGTGTTAGATTTGTGTGATGGTACTATGGGGTATGATGGATTTTCAGTATTCCGTTGTGGCAGTACTTTTTAAGCTTGCGGGATAGTCCTCTTGTTTGAGTAATCTGTTTCGTTATTTGAGTACATTTGGGATGTTGCTATTTGGTGCACGAGTTGCAAAAGTTATGGATTTAGATTGTATTGATGTATCATGTCTTTAGACTGGTCGTGTTGGATAAGATGAGGTCATTGGAACTATAATGAATGCTATCAGAATTGGTTACAACATGGTTGGAAGGATAATTTCAAATGTCGCCTTAGAAATCGAAAATAGTTTCTGTTGGAGAAGAGGGAGCTCCATGACTTGTTGATATGATGAATGGTTATGTGTTTATACGTGTTTCTTTTCATCATTGGCAGTATATGACAGTGTTAGAACGAGGCTTTGTTTGTTAATAGGTGTATTCTGGTATTAGGTTGTTGTGAGCAACTACTGTGATTAAGAGTTGTCGCTATAGGTGTTTGAGTTATGTAGTATATCATGTGATTAAAGCTTGGGTTACGGATATGGTCTGATACAGCTTGTTCAGACTTATTCAATGTGTAGATACGATATTATGATCTGATAGAAAATTCTAGATGTTGGAAATTGGGCCCTAAGAGTTACAAACTAGGTCGGATTAAGAAATTTTAGTCATGTTGTGTTATTAGACCTATATGGGATAGAGTGACATAGTATCACCCCCGGGTATGTGCATAGTGATATTATACAGCGAGTTGATGGCTTTTGGAACAACTATGGGCATGTTCGAGGACGAACGTATGTTTAAGTGGGGGAAGATGTAACGACCGATCGGTCATTTTAAGCAATTTTACTTCGCTCGGTTGTGTGAGGGAATGAGTAGCTCTATAGGAAGTATATGACCTATGTGATTTGTCAGTTTTGTTTTTCAGGTTATTTAGAATTGATTTGGAAGAATACTCAACTAGAAGCTTTAATTTTGAAAGGTTTGACTAAGTTTTGACTTTTTAGAATTTGACCTCGGATTGGATTTCTGATGGGTCCGTTAGCTCCGCTAGGTGATTTTGGACTTAAGAGCGTAGCTGGTTGTGATTTAGAGGTCCGTAGTTGAATATGGCTTGAAAAAATGAAAGTTGGAATTTTGGAAAGTTTGACCAGGAGTGAATATTTTGATATCGGGGTCGGATTCCGATTCCGAAAGTTTGAGAAGGTCCATAATGTCAAATGTGACTTGCATGCCAAATTTAAGATGAATTGGATATGTTTTGATAGGTTTCGGTATTGGTTGGGGAAGTTTCAAGTTTCAACTTCATTGATTTCGAATTAAGGTGCGATTCGTCGTAGTGATATTTCTATGTGAGTTTTAATACCTCAAGTAGGTCCCTGTTATAATATGAGACTTGTTGGTATGTTTGAACAGGGTTTCGACAGGCTCGGGTGAGTGTTAGATAGGTTTGGGTTGTGTTGCACTCATTTCTTATGTTTTGACGTTGTTTTTCAAGCATAAATGGTACTACATTAAGGCAATGAGCTCCGATTTCATATTTTAGTGAAACAATACATCCATATCGTAATTACGGTCCATAGAAAAATGAATCATCGAATTTGAACTTCGTATGAGAATTTTTTGGTCATTATTATTAAGAAATGGATTGTCAGGATTTTTTCAGATTAATTACGAAATTGCCACTACATTCATATTTAAAAATATGTACTATTTTCAAATATTGAAACCATCATATTTCATTCAATATACGGTAAAATGTGGTGATTCAAGAGCCTAACGTGACTAAAATTTAATAAAGAATTCATTGAAGGTATCAAAAGCAAGTTTTGGGATCATTTGGCATGAGAATCGAGGCAGAATAGCTGGAAAAATATATAAAATAAGGGTTTGTTCATTTGGCCATATTTTGAGTTAGGGAGCTCAGATTTGAGCGATTTTGGAGGCGATTTTCACCATATATATGTATTGGGGTAAGTATTCTCTACTTGGTTTTGGTTATATTTCATGAATCCATATTCATTTGATGTTTGGGGGGTTTTGCCTAAAGTTTTATAAAGTGAATTTTTAAGTTATGAACATCGATTCGGAGTCGAAATTGGATGAAACTAGTTTGGTTGGACTCATAATTGAATGGGTTGTCAGATTTTGTGAGTTTTGTCGGGTTCCGAGATATAGGTCTAGGTTGGGATTTTGGACTATTTCGTGAGTTTGATTAAAGATTGGACCATTTTTAATTGGGATTGGTTACTATAGCATTGTTGATATATTTGAGTTGTTTTTGGTTAGTTTCGAGCCGTTCGGAGGTTGGAACGTGCGAGATGGCATTTTTGGACCATCGCTTGGCTTGCTCGGTATTTAAATTTGCTTGCTGAGGTAAGTAATAATTGTAAATCTTGTCCTGCGGGTATGAAACTCCGGATTTCACATTCTTTCACTATTTTTAGGCGACGCACATGATAGATGACGAGCGTGGGGCGTGAACCATTGAGCATTATGACTTGGTCTGTCCGATACGACTATTAAATCGCGTATTTGATTAAAAAGTATTTGATACTATTGTGTTTTGGGAAGTATTACTATGTTTTGAATTGGATGTCATATTTGGCATCGTGCCAACTGTTTGGACCCTTAAGGGTATTTTTACTACTATTCCTCACGGTTTTGACTTAATATTTGTACGAAGTCATGCTGTGTTTTATTGATTTCATAACTCAGCTTTATTTACTCAGTTTTGATACTATAAATGATATTTTGGGCTGAACGCCCTATTTTACTGTTAGCCCGAGTGGTGTTATATTATGCCTAGTTCTGTTGATATTATGCCCGAGGGGTAATTGATGAAACATGTCTTGCCCGAGGGGCTATGTATGATTTATGTTGCCCGAGGGGTTGTATACTAATGAGTTTTGCCTAAGGGTCTAATTATGTTTTCACTATTTTTCCTCACTATTTTATAACTTTATGAAAAATTATTGAAAGATTGTTTCAAAGGATTTTTACTAATATTTGGTTTTTAACGAGATGATTTATATATTATTTTTGAAACATCTTGTACTTGTTGTGGTGTTATGATATGGATTATGTATTTTCTTACCGCTCAGTCATTTTTTTACTTTTATTACTTGCTGTGTTGGCGTACTCGCAATACTCCCTATACCTTGTGTGTGCAGATTCAGGTATTTCTAAACCCGATAGCGGGCATTGATTACAAGTGGCAGCTTCATCGAAGTTAGTAAAGTAGATGTCTGGCTATCGTAGCCCTGCTTTTGTCCCTCTTTATCCTTGCTTAGTTGTATTCAGTTATTTCCAGGCTATGTTATTCTTGATGTTGTCAGACGGTTGTAGTAGATGCTCATGACTAGTGAAACTCCGATGTCGGGCTTTCTTTCTGCACTGTTGTATTGAATTAAACTCCTTATGAAGGTTTATTATTAATAGCTTTGGTTTTGTCTTAAAAATGAAAATATTAATTGGTTTTGGTAGTGTGTCGGCTTGCCTAATATCACGTTAGGCCCCATCACCACAGGGTCAATTTTGGGTTGTGACATCTTGGTTCTTTTGCTTGAGCAGTGTCTCCAGTATTGGCACAAAACAATGGAACTACACCTTCCATTGAAGGAACCACACCAAATTCAGTTAAGAACTTCTTTTTATCCATATAGCTTTGTTAGCAGCTTCACTAGCTGCTATATATTCTGCTTCATTCACTAAATCAGCTACTGTATCTTGTTTGGAACTTTTCCAACTCACTGCACCACCATTTAAGGTGAATACGTAATCCGAAATAGATTTTCTATCATCTTTATCTGAATAGAAACTTGCATTAGTATAATCTTCAAGTTTCACCCTAGGATCTCCGTATATAAGGAATTGATCTTTAGTCCTTCTTAAGTACTTAAGAATGGTCTTCACCACCTTCCAATGTCCCACACCAACATTTTCCTGATATCGTTTCGTCACTCAAAGTGCATAAGTCACATTAGGACGTGTACATGTTATAGTATACATAATAGCTTCCAATGCACTAGAGTATGGGATCCTACTCATGCATTCTCTCTCTTTAGGTGTTTTAGGATAATCCTCCCTACTGAGAGTAATTTCAGTGCCTATCGGTAGATAGCCTCTTTTGGGATTATCTATATTATACCCTTTCAAAATATTATCAACATATAAAGACTGGGAAAGTCCAAGCATCTTCCTCGATCTTTCTCCAAATCTTTATTCCTAATATATACTACAACCGTCTGATAACATCAAGGCAAACATAGCCTGGAAATAACTGAATACAGATAAGGGAGGATAAGGAGGGAGAAAATCAAGGCTGCTATCGCCAGGCAGCTACCTTTCTAACTTCGATGAACCTGCCACTGAGTAATCAATACCCGCTACCGGGCTCAGAAATACCGGAAACTCCATACAAAGTGTACGGAGTAATGTGAGTACGCCAAATCAGTAAGTTATAAAGGTAAATAAAGACTGAGCAGTAAGAAAACACATAATCCATGTCATAACACCACATCAAGTACATGATGTTTCCAAAGCAGTATATAAATTAAGTCCTCTTGTTAAAAATCAAATTTCAGTAAAACTCCTTTGAAACTTTCTTTCAACAATTTTTCATAACAAAGTGATTAAAGTGAAATCATAATTATCCCATCGTGAAACATAAATCACAAACAGCCCTCGGGCAGACATGTATCATAAATCATCTATCACGCATAATATCATTAGAACCAGCCCCTCGGGCTACCTCACAATCACTCATAATCAGCCCATCGGGCATAATATGAATAAAGATCAGCCCCTCGGGCAACATCATATCACTCACTCTAGGTATCTGCGCTCACTAGGGGTGTTCAAACTCTGGAGGGGCTCCTACATCCCAAGTGCTATAACAAACCATCTCGTGACATAAATCAATCACGCCCTAGACCTCATAACAACAAGTTAGCTCGTGGAATAAATCAATCAGGAACTCTGCCACACAATATTATAAATCAGTAACATCACCGCAGCCGGATCATATAATATCCTCATAACAAAGGCCCTCGGCCTTACATAGTCAGAAACCTCTCAAGCCACACAGGCTAACAGTAAAAAAGGGCATTAAGCCCAAAATATCATTTATAGTATCAAAACTGAGTAAATGTTGAGTCATGTAATAAGTAAAACACAACATGATTTAATACAAATATTAAGTCAAAACAGTGAACAATAATAGTAAAAATACCCTAAGGGTCCAGTTGACACGAGGCCCAAATATGACATCCTGTCCAAAGCATAGTAATACTTCCCAAAACACAATATTATCAAATAGTTTTCAATCAAATACGCAAAATAGTCGTATGGGACAAACCAAGTAACAATATCCAATGGCGCACGCCCCCACGCTAGTCATCTATCAAGTGTGCCACCTCAAAGGAGTGAAACAATGTGAAATTCGGAGTTTCATACCCTCAGGACAAGATTCACAATCATTACTTACCTCAACAAGCCAATTCCAACACCGAGCAAGCCAAGCGATGCTCCAAAAATGTCATATTGCGCGTTCCGACCTCCGAACGGCTCGAAACTAATCAAAAACAACTCAAATACGTCAAATAATGCTAAAGCAACCCATCCCAATTGAAAAAGGTTGAATCTTTAATCAAAAGCCCAAAATCGGCAAAAAGCCCAACCAGGGCCCGCATCTCGGAACCCGACAAAACTCATAAAATCCGATAAACCATTAAATTATGAGTCCAACCATACTAGTTTCATCCAATTCCGAATCCAAATCAAACTTTAAAAACATAAAATTTCACTTTATGAAACTTTAGGTAAAACCCCTCAAACATCACTTTGAAATCATCTATCAAATGCCAAAAATGAAGATGAATTCGTGAAATATAGCCAAAATTGATTAGAGAACACTTGCCCCAATAACAACAACAACAACAACAACAACAACAACAACAACCCAGTATACTCCCACCAGGTGAGGTCTGGGGAGGGTAATATGTAGACGAGCCTTACCCCTACCCCAAAGGGCAGAGAGGCTGTTTCCAATCGACCCTTGGCGCATAGGAAAAAGGGAAATCAGCTGTAAAACAAAAACAAAAACAAAAATAATAACAATAGAGCATTAGTATCACCCGCAGAAATAGAAGAAATAGCGGAAATAATTATCTAAACATAAGGAACCTAAATACAATCGCATGCAATAATATCATACAGTAACTACGAAGAACTCTAGGAGCCCCTAACCTACAACCCTGATCCTAGATCTCCAGACTCTCCTATCAACGGTCATATCCTCGGAAACCTGCATTCTAGTCATGTCCTGCCTAATCACCTCTCCCCAATGCTTCTTAGGCCTCCCTCTGCCTCGCCGACCGCCAACAATCTCCAGCCGCTCGCAGCTCCTCACCGGGGCATCGGGACCCCTCCTCCGAATATGCCCGAACCACCTCAGCCTCGCTTCTCGCATCTTCTCATCTACCGGGGCCACCCCTACCTTCTCTCGAATAACTTCGTTCTAATCTTATCTAGTCTGGTGTGCCCGCACATCCACCTAAGCATCCTCATCTCCGCGACCTTCATTCTCTGAACATGAGAGTTCTTCACGGGCCAGCACTCCACCCCATACAAGATCGCAGGTCTAACCACGGCTCAATAGAATTGCCCCTTGAGTTTGTGAGGAACTTTCTTGTCGCACAGGACCCCTAATACAAGCCTCCACTTCGACCACCCCGCTCCTATGCGATGGGTGACGTCCCTGTCAATCTCTCCGTCCCCCTGAATCACCGACCCAAGATATCGGACAATGTCCCTCTTGGCGATGGCCTGGGAACCAATCATCACGTCCCTGCCTACCTCACTCGGTTCGGCGCCAAACTTGCACTCCAGGTATTCAGTCTTAGAACTGCTTATTTTGAAACCTTTAGACTCAAGAGTCTGTCTCCATACCTCTAGCCTTTCACTAACACCGACCCTCGTCTCGTCTATCAATACTATATCATCAGCAAAAAGCATACACCAAGGCACATCCCCTTGAATATGACGAGTCAGAGCATCTATCACTAAGGCAAACAAGAGGGGGCTAAGCGCCGATCCTTGGTGGAGCCCCATAACCACAGGAAAATGGTCTGATTCGCCAACCACCGTCCTAACCCTAGTCTTAGCACCATCGTACATGTCCTTGATTACTCTGATATAGGCTTCCGGCACGCTCTTCGCCTCCAAGCACCTCCAAAGCACCTCCCTTGGGACCTTATCATACGCCTTCTCCAAGTCGATAAGCACCATATGCAGGTCCTTCTTCTTATCCCTGAATTTCTCCGCCAGCCGCCTGACTAGGTGGATAGCCTCTGTGGTGGAACGGCCCGGCATGAAACCGAACTGGTTCCCAGATATAGATGCCACCTCCCTCACCCGCGCCTCGATCACCCTCTCCCAAACCTTCATCGTGTGACTTATTAATTTGATACCCCTATAGTTGTTGCAGCACTGGATGTCCCCTTTGTTCTTGTACAAGGGCACCACTGTACTCCACCTCCACTCATCCGGCATCCTTTTGGTCCTGAAGATCGCATTGAACAACCTAGAGAGCCACTCCCTTCCTGACTTATCCATGCACTTCCAGAACTCCACCGTGATCTCGTCAGGCCCGGTTGCTCGACCCCTACTCATCCTACGCAAAGCCCCCATGACCTCCTCCACCCTAATACGCCTGCAGTACCCAAGGTCTCTATGTTGCTCTGAATGACCCAACTCCCCTAGCTCAATGATACGATCTCCCTCCTCGCTAAGTAGGTCCCGAAAGTACGCCTGCCACCTCTACTTGATTTGAGATTCCCCCATCACAACTCTACCATCCTTGCCCTTGATACACCTTGTTGGAAATAACGCTTTACGCTAGAGGGGGGGGTGAATAGCGTTTTAAAATTATTAAGCGTTTTAGTGCGGAATTTAAAAACTTTGCAGAAATTAAGACAAGTGCAGTAAAATAAACTTACACAAAGATGTATCCTGGTTGGCCACAAACGTGGTTAGTCCAGTCCCCGAGAGACTCTCTCGAGATTTCCACTAAACTTGTCAAGCTTACGGGTGCTTAACAAACCGTTACAGCTGAGGACACAAGCCTCACCTAGGTGCTCGGGGATCACAATCCCAAAGACTTCAATTGCTCGGGGATACCAATCCCAAAGACTTCAATTGCTCGGGGATAACAATCCCAAAGACTTCAATTGCTCGGGGATAACAATCCCAAAGACTTCAATTGCTCGGGGATAACAATCCCAAAGACTTCAATTGCTCGGGGATAACAATCCCAAAGACTTCAACCGAGGAAACACAAGTTCCTCAACAAACGAGAATCGCAATTCTCTTACAAACACAAAGACACACTCACTTTACAAAGTACTCCTCAATGAGTAGATATGAGTAGAAATAGTACGCTCAAGATCACAACAACTTAGCTCAATAGAATGGCTCTTCAAAAAGCTTTATAGATGAATGAAAATGATGATCAATGTAAGAAAGCTTTTAGCAATGAAAATACTTAAATTGTATGTGTTGTTGTTGTGAAAACACTGAGTTAAACCTGTATTTATAGGTGAAAAACTCAGTCTTACCGTTGTCTAATTGCCAATTAAGGATTGCTGAAATTACTCAGTGACAATCGATTGTCAGGACTAAACAATCGATTGTTTGCCTATCAGATCAAAAAATCAATCCCAGATTTTACGTTACCAATCGATTACTTCAAATCAATAATCGATTAATTATAACGTTAAAAAATCCTTTCCAATTTTTGGCATAAAACATCGATTATCAGGAAATCAATAATCGATTATTTTAACAACGTTCAGAAAATCTTTTCCAGATTTTACGCTAAAACATCGATTGTTAAATATCACAATCGATTACCTGAAGGTAATTTGAAAAAAAGTATGACAACGGTCAGCTTCAACAATCGATTATCAAATAGAACAATCGATTATTAATTAATTTCAAAACTTACTGTCTCATATATAATCGATTATCAAAAGCCACAATCGATTATTAATTAATTTAAAATCACTGGGAGACATTTTTCTCATTCCAATCGATTACCATTAGTTCATAATCGATTTTTATGAGTTTTGAAAACTTTGCCTCAGTTAACAATCGATTATCGAAAGAACACAATCGATTGTTATGCAGTTTGCAAAAACCTGATGTTAACTGGCTTACTCACAATCGATTATCATTAATTCATAATCGATTGTCATGCAGTCTTGGCTTAGAGATACTCGATTATCATAAGTACATAATCGATTATCTTAGCCCAGATTTTTGAGGCATGTTTGGAAAACATTTTAACAGATGTAAATATGCATAGTTTAAAATCATTTGACACTTACTTTAAATATGCATGATTTTGGAAAAAATAATTTTAGTAGAGAAGCCATGTTATGAGCCAAGATTGAGGAATCAAGATCACAATTAATATTGACTCAATTATAACATTTCCAAGCATTGTCTTGAGCTTCTTGTAATGCATCCATTATGTGCTTGTCCTTGAGCACTGCTATATATCGCTTATTGCTTTGTTTGACATTCATCAAAACCTACAAAAGAACACACGTTTAGTATATTGCATTTGAAACGTGTTTCCAACAATTTCCCCCTTTTTGATAATGGCAAACATAGGCGGGATATATGCAATAATTATTTTGATAAACCAAGACAAGTGTCATGTTCCCCCTCAATTCATGTTCCCCCTCACTTTAAGCATGAATGAAGTTGAGAGCATATAGCATAATATAGCATACTTCTTGATATCCCGTTTCTTCCCCCTTTTGCCATTAGCAAAAAAATGTACACAAGGGAAGAATAACAAATATGAAATAAACACAAGTTTATTTATTGGAAAAAAATAACGGAAGTAATCGATTATTGATACAGTAATCGATTGTTTGACGGCGATTTTCCTGTAGAATACTTGAGTATCTTGCGTCATGCTTTTTATGATCCCCTTTGCTTTAGGGTGATACCTGCAACAAAATGTTAGACGCCTCCGACGCTCAAGTTAGAAATTATGTAGGAAATAAAATGCAATGCATGACTTAGATCAACGTGGAGTCAAGGATCCCGAGTTCACTACGAATTCGGAAGAAGGACTCTTTATCTAAGGGCTTTGTAAAGATGTCTGCCAATTGGCTTTTTGTTTCAACAAATTCAATTTCGACATCGCCTTTTAGAACGTGATCTCTAATAAAATGATGTCTAATTTCAATGTGTTTTGTTCGCGAGTGAAGAATGGGGTTCTTCGTCAAGCATATGGCACTAGTGTTGTCACATCTAAGAGGAATGTGATCAAGACGTAGGCCATAGTCCAAGAGTTGTTGTTTCATCCATAGGATTTGAGCGCAACAACTCCCCGCGGCTACATATTCAGCCTCGGTTGTGGACAACGCAACACTAACTTGCTTCTTACTAAACCAAGAAACTAAAGCGCTACCGAGCAAGTGGCAAGTGCCGCTAGTGCTCTTGCGGTCCAATTTGCATCCAGCAAAATCGGAGTCGGAATAGCCAATAAGTTGGCATGAAGAACCTTTGGGGTACCATAGACCCACATTGGTAGTACCGACAAGATACCTTAGAATCCGCTTTACCGCAGTAAGGTGAGACTCTTTTGGACATGATTGATAACGGGCACAGACGCACACGCTAAACATGATGTCCGGACGACTAGCAGTAAGATAAAGAAGAGAGCCAATCATACCTCGGTACTTTTTGATGTCGACTTCCTTACCTTTTTCATCTTTGTCGAGATGATCGGATGTGCTTATGGGAGTTGCTATTTCCTTTGCATTGTTCATGTCAAAACGTTTAAGCAGATCTTTGCAATACTTGCTTTGACAAATGAATGTACCTTCCTTCATTTGTTTTACTTGTAATCCCAAAAAGAATTGTAACTCACCCATCATGGACATCTCAAATTCGCTAGTCATTAAGTTTGAAAATTCCTTGCATAGAGCATTGTTAGTAGCACCAAAAATGATATCATCTACATATATTTGAACTAGCAAGATATCATTGTTTTCATGCTTGACAAATAAAGTTGTGTCAACTTTTCCATGAATAAAATTATTTTCTAAAAGAAATTTACTCAACCTTTCATACCAAGCTCGAGGAGCTTGTTTTAAACCATAAAGGGCCTTTTTGAGTTTGAAAACATGATTGGGAAAATTAAAGTCTTCAAAACCGGGGGGTTGTTTTACAAAAACTTCTTCTTGGATAAAACCATTTAAAAAGGCACTTTTCACATCCATTTGATATACAAAGAAATTCATAGAAGATGCAAAAGCAAGCAACAGACGGATGGCCTCTAATCTAGCTACCGGAGCATATGTCTCATCATAATCAATCCCTTCTTCTTGATTATAGCCTTGAGCCACAAGCCTAGCTTTGTTTCTAGTGATTATGCCATTTTCATCTAATTTATTTCGAAAAACCCATTTCGTACCAATTATGGTATGACCTTCGGGTCTTGGCACCAAATCCCAAACGTTGTTACGTTTGAATTGGTTAAGCTCCTCTTGCATTGCCAAGGTCCAAAATTCATCCCCAATTGCTTCAGAGATGGTTTTGGGTTCAATTTGAGAAACAAAAGCAGTAAGATCTAAGGTATTTCTAAGAGAGCTCCGGGTACTTACCTTCCCTCCAACGTCGCCTATTACCTGATCGAGAGGATGATCTTTGACTGTCCTCCATTCTATTTGCTCTTTTGGTTCATTTTCTGGTTGAGGAGCTTTTTCAATTTGTGGTTCCACCGTTTTGTCAGTTTCTTTCCTTGGTGGTTCTTCTTGAATTTTGTCCTTTAGGCTTTCCAGAATACCTGAAAGATCAAGACCACAATCCTTTCTCGCCAAGCGAGTATTATCTTCGGAAAAAACAATATGAGGAGATTCCTCTACAACTTGGGTTCTTTTATTAAAAACCCTATAAGCTTTACTACGAGAAGAATAGCCAATGAAGATACCTTCATCCGACTTTGCATCAAATTTTCCTAATTGGTCCTTTCCATTGTTATGCACAAAACATTTACAACCAAAAACGCGTAGATGTGAAATGTTAGGTTTTCTACCTTTGTAGAGTTCATATGGGGTTTTTAAGAGTATCGGCCGAATTGCTACTCTATTCAAAACATAGCATGCGGTACTCACGGCGTCTGCCCAAAAGTGTTTGGGAATCTTAGCTTCGTCGAGCATGGTTCTAGCCATCTCTTCGAGGCTCCTATTTTTCCTTTCCACCACCCCGTTTTGTTGTGGTGTACGTGGAGCGGAAAAGGTATGCTCGATTCCGAGTTCATCACAAAAGTCCGCAAAGAGATTGTGATCAAACTCTCCCCCATGATCACTTCTAATGGAAGTGACAGTTGATTCCTTTTCATTTTGAACTCTTTTAAGAAAAAGCTTGAAGCTAATAAATGCATCACTTTTATGCGCAAGAAATAGTGTCCATGTAAATCTAGAGAAGTCATCAACAATTACAAAAGCATATCTATTTCTTCCTAGACTTTCGATACGGGATGGTCCGAATAAATCCATATGCAATAGTTGTAAAGGTCTAGATGTTGAAACAACATTTTTGGTTTTAAAAGATGCTCTTGTTTGCTTCCCCTTTTGACATGAATCACAAATAGTATCACTTTCAAATTTTAAGAAGGGAAGACCAATCACTAGATTTTGAGAAATCAATTTATTTAAAAGATGCATGTTCATATGAGCTACTCTACGATGCCACAACCACACATTTTCATCTTTGCTCAACAAACAATCAACATACTCGGATGAGGAGTTTTCAAGATCAACCATGTAAATATTGTCAATTCTAAAACAACGTAGAATAATCTTGAAGTCACTGCGTCTAAACACTAAACACTCATCCGAATCAAACAAAGCAAGATTTCCCTTGTCACATAATTGACTTATGCTCAAGAGATTATGCTTTAAACCTTTGACAAGTAATATATGCTTTATAGAGGATTTTTCATTCTTACCGACCGATCCGATGCCAATAATTTGTCCTTTATTGTTGTCACCGAATACAACGCTTCCTCCTTCTTTGTGCTCTAGTTGAAGGAATTTGGATTCGTCTCCTGTCATGTGTCTGGAGCATCCACTGTCAAGGTACCATAGTACACTTGATCCCTTCAAGCACACCTACAAGGCAAATTAATATTCTTTAGGTACCCATACCATTTTGGGTCCTTGGGGGTTAGGCAAGTAATGATAATAATATGAAGAATCTCTATGCTTTGTAAAACACATAGGTGCAATATGACCTATACGATTGCAGTAATGACATACTACGTTTGGGTTGTGTTGATGCCTAGGTTGAGCCAACAAGGTTCTAGGCGAATGAAAATGATTAACACAAGACATATTGTTCCCATTTCTAGTATAATATCTAGATGGTCTAAGGTTATTAGTGCTAGACTTGTTGAAGGACCTAGTGTCATGTCTAGGTGGTCTAAGCTCGTTCCTAGAGTAATTTCTTGGTTGCCGAAAATTACTATTTGTAGGCTTGTTTGCAAGAATCCTAGATTCGGATCTAGGTTGTCTAAAGATATTAGTTCTACCCTTATCTTCATACATTCTAGCATAATGTCTAGGTGGTCTAAAAGAATTTGTTCTAGGCTTGTTTACAATCTTAGAGTTATTTCTAGGTGGAGTAGTGGAGTTTTTGTTTTTATGCCGTTGATTTCTCTTAGGCGATTCTTTTTCACTAACTTTAAGAACTTTTTTACTACGAGTTTCTAAAGTTTTCCTAAGTTCTGTGTTTTCTAGTTTTAAGGACTCACAAGTAGTACAGGTAAGGCAATTTTCAACACAAGAGGCTTCATGCATGGTCTTGATGACTTGTCTAAGTTCTATACTATCATTTAACAAAAATTGATTTTCATTTGCAAGATTCTCGTTATCACGAGACAGATTTTCAACACCTTTTTGAGCTAAAGAAAGACGTTCTTCAAAGTCCTTGTCTTTTAAAAGGAGTTGTTTTTGAAAATCCTCTTCTTGTAGAGAAAGAGTTCTTTGTAAATCTTTAATAGTCTTAGAAGCATTTACCAGCTCATCATGCAGTTTGTTATAAGCAATTTGTATATCGTTAGATGTACTTACCTCGTCTTTTTCGTCTGCCATGAGGCACCGACCAGTTGATTCATCATTTGTGCTGACCGCTTTTTGAGGCGTGTTTTCGTGCAATTCCTCAAGTTTGTCCCACATTTCCTTAGCAGTTTTATAGTGGGAGATTTTTCGCCAAAGTTCCTGATTCAAGGCGTTATGTAATATATTCATAGCTTTAGTGTTGTATTTACTAACCTTATCTTTCCCGACTTTTGTCGTCAGTTGATCACTGTGTTTAATAGCTTGCCATAGATACAAATCGTTTGCCATTGTAAAAATTTGCATCCGATATTTCCAGACTGAGTAGTCGTTTTCGTCTAATATTGGAGGCGACATGCTGCATTCTCCTTCACCTATTCCTGCAAAGAAATTTAGAGTAGAAGCCATCGATGGTTCTCTCAAACGGTTAAGTTTTTCAGAGAGTATGGCTCTGATACCAATTGTTGGAAATAACGCTTTACGCTAGAGGGGGGGGTGAATAGCGTTTTAAAATTATTAAGCGTTTTAGTGCGGAATTTAAAAACTTTGCAGAAATTAAGACAAGTGCAGTAAAATAAACTTACACAAAGATGTATCCTGGTTGGCCACAAACGTGGTTAGTCCAGTCCCCGAGAGACTCTCTCGAGATTTCCACTAAACTTGTCAAGCTTACGGGTGCTTAACAAACCGTTACAGCTGAGGACACAAGCCTCACCTAGGTGCTCGGGGATCACAATCCCAAAGACTTCAATTGCTCGGGGATACCAATCCCAAAGACTTCAATTGCTCGGGGATAACAATCCCAAAGACTTCAATTGCTCGGGGATAACAATCCCAAAGACTTCAATTGCTCGGGGATAACAATCCCAAAGACTTCAATTGCTCGGGGATAACAATCCCAAAGACTTCAACCGAGGAAACACAAGTTCCTCAACAAACGAGAATCGCAATTCTCTTACAAACACAAAGACACACTCACTTTACAAAGTACTCCTCAATGAGTAGATATGAGTAGAAATAGTACGCTCAAGATCACAACAACTTAGCTCAATAGAATGGCTCTTCAAAAAGCTTTATAGATGAATGAAAATGATGATCAATGTAAGAAAGCTTTTAGCAATGAAAATACTTAAATTGTATGTGTTGTTGTTGTGAAAACACTGAGTTAAACCTGTATTTATAGGTGAAAAACTCAGTCTTACCGTTGTCTAATTGCCAATTAAGGATTGCTGAAATTACTCAGTGACAATCGATTGTCAGGACTAAACAATCGATTGTTTGCCTATCAGATCAAAAAATCAATCCCAGATTTTACGTTACCAATCGATTACTTCAAATCAATAATCGATTAATTATAACGTTAAAAAATCCTTTCCAATTTTTGGCATAAAACATCGATTATCAGGAAATCAATAATCGATTATTTTAACAACGTTCAGAAAATCTTTTCCAGATTTTACGCTAAAACATCGATTGTTAAATATCACAATCGATTACCTGAAGGTAATTTGAAAAAAAGTATGACAACGGTCAGCTTCAACAATCGATTATCAAATAGAACAATCGATTATTAATTAATTTCAAAACTTACTGTCTCATATATAATCGATTATCAAAAGCCACAATCGATTATTAATTAATTTAAAATCACTGGGAGACATTTTTCTCATTCCAATCGATTACCATTAGTTCATAATCGATTTTTATGAGTTTTGAAAACTTTGCCTCAGTTAACAATCGATTATCGAAAGAACACAATCGATTGTTATGCAGTTTGCAAAAACCTGATGTTAACTGGCTTACTCACAATCGATTATCATTAATTCATAATCGATTGTCATGCAGTCTTGGCTTAGAGATACTCGATTATCATAAGTACATAATCGATTATCTTAGCCCAGATTTTTGAGGCATGTTTGGAAAACATTTTAACAGATGTAAATATGCATAGTTTAAAATCATTTGACACTTACTTTAAATATGCATGATTTTGGAAAAAATAATTTTAGTAGAGAAGCCATGTTATGAGCCAAGATTGAGGAATCAAGATCACAATTAATATTGACTCAATTATAACATTTCCAAGCATTGTCTTGAGCTTCTTGTAATGCATCCATTATGTGCTTGTCCTTGAGCACTGCTATATATCGCTTATTGCTTTGTTTGACATTCATCAAAACCTACAAAAGAACACACGTTTAGTATATTGCATTTGAAACGTGTTTCCAACACACCTAACTTGGTCTAGATCACGTGCCTTCCTTTCCATCGCTTTAGCCAACCGGAATAACTTCTTATCCCCGCCTCTCTCCCCTAGTTCCTCATACATGCGACCGAACGCCGTGTTTTTAGCTTCCGTAACTGCCATCTTAGCTTCTTTTCTCGCCTCCTTGTAGATCACCCTGTTCGCTCTCCGTTCCTCCTCCCTTGTGCTCCCTGCCAACCTAGCGAACGCCGCCTTCTTCACCTCCACTTTTCCTTTGACTACATCGTTCCACCACCAATCACCCTGATGTCTGCCTGAATATCCCTTGGCTACCCCGAGCACATCCCGTGCTACCCCCCTAACCAAGTTCGCCGTTACTGTCCACATAGCGTCCGCTTCCCCAAAACTTCTCCAAGCTCCACCCTCAACTAACCTCCTTTCCAACTCCTGTGCCTTCTCCTTAGTCAAAGCACCCCACCTAATTCGCGGTTGACCCCGAGCGCCCCTCCTCCTCCTCTTCACCAAGAGACCGACATCCATCACTAGGACATATATATATACATACATATATATATATATATATATATATATATATATATATATATATATATATATATATATATATATATATATATATATATATATATAAGGGAAAATTTCCTCCAAAATAGCCAAAATCCGAGCTATTCAACTCAAAATATGACCAAATGAATAAACCTTTATTTTATATATTTTCTGCCATCTATTCTACCTTGATTCTCATGCAAACAATTCGAAAACTAACTTTTCATGTCTCCAATTGATTCTTTGTGAAATTTTAGTCAAGTTAGGCTCTTGAATTGCTCTATTTGACCTTATATTGAAGGAGATATGATGGTTTAAATATTTGAATATAGTGCAAATTTTTAAATACGAATTCAGTAGCAATTTCGTAATTAATATGAAAATCTAGCAACCCAATTCTTAGTAATAATGACCGTAAAATCCTCATATTATGTCCAAATTCGGCGATTATTTTTCAATGGCTATGTAATTACGATATGGATCTAATGCTACAATAAAAACAGAAAGCAGAGCTCATTTGCTTAATATTCATTTACACCTGAAAAATAATGTCAAACCATAAAAAAAACGAGCGCAACACAATCCAAACCTATTTGAAACTCACCCAGCCCATCGGAACCCTGTTCGAACATACCAACAAGTCTCATAATGTAACACGGATCTACTTGAGGCCTCAAAACACACATAACAACATTAAAATGACGAATCAAACCTCAATTCAAAATCAATGAACTTGAAAATTGAAACTTCCACAACTGATACCGAAACCTATCAAATCATGTACGATTGACCTCAAATTTTTTGCACAAGTCACATTTGACATTATAGACTTGTTCCAACTTTCCGAATCGGAATCCATCCCTGATATCAAAAAGGCCACTCCCAATAAAATTTTCCAAAATTCCAACTTCGCTATTTCAAGCCAAATTCTATTATGGATACAATCTTGATGCGCTCCTAAGTCCAAATTCACCCAATGGAGCTAACAGAACCATAAAAAATTATAAAAAGTCAAAACTCGGTCAAACCTTTCAAATATAAAGCTTATAGCTGAGAATTATTCTTCCAAATCTATTCTGAATAATCTGAAACCAAAATCGATGAACCACAAAAGTCATATACTTCCCACGGAGAATTAATGCCCTCAATTAATCGAGGGAAGTGCAATTGCTCAAAATGAACGATCGGGTCACTACACAAGATCACAAAAAAAATCCAAACACGTTCTGCGAAGGTATCACTTGACAAGTGGAAATTAGGAATGAAGTACAAGAGTGATTGGCTCTAGTGCAAGTGGGAGATTGTTAGGGATATAATAGATATGCCCAAGATCTAATCTCATATTTGATAATTTGAACATATTTTTGTGAACTTTATTTCACTTAAAATATATGTGGCATTTGACATTCTTTAATCATTAATATTAATTGCTTGATTAATTTGATAAGTTCCTTGATTAAATTTTGAGACTTGTCATTGTGATGGAGATTATAATGAGAGTAAAATTTCATAAACTTTAATCTAAATTTTATTTTTGATTGTAAGATTATTAATTTGCATATTAGGAATCCGGTTAGATCAATATTTATGTGATCATCTTTATGTGATAAAGATATGATCTTATTAACTAAATTACATAGATAGATGATGCATATAGAGATATAATAATTGAACCGACTCATTGGATAATTCCAAATGGTTAGAATCACCATAAATTATCAATAGAATATTCTCTCGAAGAATGTGATGCAAGAGTTTCCTTTGACCCGAGATCGTCACAGTAATTTACAAGTTATTTATTGTGCTTTTATACTAGGCACCTATGGCATGAGGGTGATAGTTGAAATAATATTGGGTACGGTTAAATACTTGTAGAATTAATGATTGATTAAGATGGAATCTGTCAACTCTTGGTAATGAGTTTAAGCTCCATGTTGTCATGAATTATAAGCGATCAAATTAAGACCTTGGTCAGGGCAATTGAATGAAAAAAGAAAAGAGTTTCTTAGGTCATTCAATGGTCGATTATATTTGACATGAACACATAGTTGGCCACCTATAAGGATTTGACAGTTGAACATATCCTAGGATGACCCAAAGCTACAAGGACAAAAGTAATTTCTATATTATTCTTTCTACGGGTTCTTAAGAGTAAATTGTATACTTCATGCTATCCGGTCGATAAGGAGTGTTGTTAGTATATTAATATGATTAATTTACTACGGTTTAGTATTGAACCTATGGGGTCGCATACTAATGAGTGTTCTGCAAAAGGAATAATTATTTTATTATTTGATAACAAAATTACAGAATTTGATTACTCCAATAAATTTAGATATTAGTCCAAAGAAAATATTATTATATTTTTTGCTATCACAAAGAATATAATTAAAATTGTGGATAACTCGAAGTTTTCTATTTGGAATAGAAAATTAAATAATATATCTTGATTGAAATATATATGCGATATATATTTGATATTCATGATAAATATTTAATTTATATAAGGAACGTATGCTAATAAACATTCCATATTGTATTGGTCAAAAGCTGACCACAACGGTCAGGCTGACCAACGTCCCATTTGAAACTACGAAACGAGAAAGAATGACCCCCAAAGGACGAACGAGGCAGACGAACCATGAAAAAGCATCAAGTCAAGTATACTTCGAGATGTCTATGACTATAAATAGGGAAAAAGACCTCAAAAAAAGAGGGGGACGAGGGAGTAAAACAAAAATCTCTCTCTCTCTCTCTCTCTCTCTCTCTCTCTCTCTCTCTCTCTCTCTCTCTCTCTCCAGCTCTCCATCTATCTCTCCTCTGTAATTTCTAACAAGTAGAAAGGTGAAGAAATCAATCTTCGCCATTGATGTAATATATAACATACTCCCATCCATCGGTGAAAGGGACCAACACTAAAAAGTTTCAATAAGTTCATCTATATTTATCTCTTTTATATGCTGTACTTCCATCTAGTTCATTGGTCTGGATTTCATTATGTATGACTAAGATTTACCCCATTATTTTCTTTGATTGATTTATTCAAAAGGTTATAATATCTTTTGAGTCAAACAATTTGGCGCCGTCTGTGGGGATTTCTTAGTTAAATTTCTGAGTCTCTTCCAGACCAAAGACAAAGAACACGATTATCCCTCAGGAAGAATGCTAAGATAAAGCCATTCCCAAATGGAAGAAAGGCGCAACCTAGAAAGGGGAGAAAAGCTGAATACAGTCATCAAATGTAGGACTGACCCCTTCAACCATCGAAAGACCACACAAAATGAGTGTCGTTATAACCCTATTCTGATTCGCCAATCCATCGGATGGGGGTAAGGAAAGTAGTGATTTATCTTTCTTTCTGCTCTCTGCTCAAGCAAGGACACAAACCCCGCACGAGCAAGCGATCAACAAAACACTTCAATTGGAAAATGGAAAACTACCGTTCGACAGCTAGAACATTGCCCGCCAGTAATATCTCCAAATCAAAAGGCAAGAGTCAGGCAAGGAAACTCCTATGAATGCACCAAATAAATATAAGCGAAAAAATGACGTTTCCTGCTCTCTGGTGTTACACCCACTGATGCAAACAATATCTGGCTAACTCGGACACCCCGAAAGACACCCAATTCTCTAAAACATTGTAACAGACGATGTGTTAACATTTCATTAAGTCAAAACAACACCTTTAAGGACAATGTCCTTCACCAAAAAAGAATAGTTTCACCTCGATCGAACGACGACAGGTTAATATTTCAAAAAGTCAAAATAACACCCTTAAATGCCAAAGGCCTTCGCCAAAAAGAAAAGGTCGACCTCGATCGAACAACACCGGGATAACATTTCGATAAGTCAAAATAACACCTTTTAAGGCCAAGGGTCTTCGCCAAAAAGAAGAGTTCGACCTCGATCGAACGACGATGGATAAAAATTTCTATAAGTCGAAATAACACCCTTTAATGCCAAGGGCCTTCGCCAAAAAAGAAGCGTTCGACCTCGATCGAACGACGACGGGTTAACATTTCAATAAGTCGAAATAACACCCTTTAAGGCCAAGGGCCTTCGCTAAAAAGAAGATTTCGACCTCGATCGAACGACGACCGGTTAACATTTCGATAAGTCAAAATTAAACCCTTAAGGCCAATGGCCTTCGCCAAAAAGAACAGTTAGACCTCGATCGAACAACGACGGGTTAACATTTTGATAAGTCGAAATAACACCCTTTATGGCCAAGGGCCGTTGCCAAAAACAAGAGTTCAACCTCGATCGAACGAAGATGGGCTAACAATTCGATAAGTCAAAATAACACCCTTTAAGGCCAAGGGAATTCACCAAAAAGAAGAGTTTGACCTCGATCAAACGATGACAGGTTAATATTTCGATAACTCAAAATAACACCCTTTAAGGCCAAGGGCCTTTGCCAAAAAAAAAAGAGTTTGACCTCGACCGAACGACGACGGACTAGCATTTTAATAAGTCAAAATAACACCCTTGAAGGCCAAGGTCCTTCACCAAAAAGAAGAGTTTGACCTCAATCGAACGACAACGGGTTAACATTTCGATAAGTCGAAATAACACCCTTTAAGGCCAACGGCCTTCACCAAAAAGAAGAAATCGAACTTGATCGAAGGATGATGGGTTAACATTTTGGCAAATAAAAATAACACCCTTTAAATCCAAGGGAATTCGCCAAAAAGAAGAATTCGACCTAGATCGAATGACGATGGGTTAACATTTTGATAAGTCGAAATTACACCTTTTAAGGCCAAGGGCCTTCGCCAAAAAGAAGAGTTCGACCTCAATCGAACGATGACAGGTTAATATTTCGATAAGTCGAAATAAAACCCTTTATGCCGAAGGGCCTTCACCAAAAAGAAGAGTTCGACCTCGATCGAACGACGACAGATTAAAATTTCGATAAGTTGAAATAAAACCCTTTAGGGCCTAGGCAGCCAAGGGCCTTCGCTAAAAAGAAGAGTTTGAACTCGGTTGAATGATGACGGGATAACATTTTGATAAGTCGAAATAACACCCTTTAAGGCCAAGGGCCTTTGCCAAAAAGAAGAGTTTGACCGTAATCGAATTACGATGGATCAACATTTTGATAAGTCGAAATAACACCCTTTAAGGCCAAGAGCCTTTGCCAAAAGAAGAGTTCGACCTTGATCGAACGATGACGCCTTATCATTTTGATGAGTAGAAATAACATCCTTTAACTCCAAGTACCATCAGAATGTACAAAAGACCAGGACTTGCCGTGCGAGAATCTATCTCACGTCAAAATCACACGAAACGAAAACAAGGGTAGAGTACAAGAGAAATAACAACAAAATATTCTTTTGTATGATAAGTCTCCGCACGAATGGTCGTGAATTACATGAGGCCCAAGTCAACAATATAAAAAAAAATAACAAAAGGAAAGAAGAAGGAAAGAACAACGACAATCGACTACGAATAAAAGGGGGGAGAAAAAAATTTGAAAACATATCAAGATCCATATCTCTCTACTCTGTATCATCATTGCTGCCCTCTCCGCCATCATCTCCGGGAAATTCTTCTTCGGCGTGTGTGACCCCATTGGCTTCTGGCATTGTCGCGTCATATTCGCAATTGACACGAGCCTCCCGCACCTTCGCCGGCACCTTTTCATATGTAGTCTCAGTCATTTACCCACTTCCCACAAACTCTTGTATATATCCCGCTGGGCTTCGGCGTAAACCTAAAGCTCGTGCAAGTGGCGCGGAAAAATGGTGGAGGAAGACTCAATTTGAGCAAAAGTCACCCATTTTCTACCTCCAAAGCTGCATCCGATCTCCCAGAACTGATTCCTCCCAGTCAATTTCGCAAATGCACTCCTCAAGCCTTGACTTCATAAGGGTGGTTGTCACCATTTCCAAATCCTGCTCAGACTGGAGGACGCAGATGGTGTTCTCCAGGGCTGCCGCCCTCGCCGAAGCGGCGGACCAAGCACTCTCAATGCTCTCTAATCCTAAAACCTTGTTTTCCAGCCCAGCCAATTTCCCCATCCGCTCAACACTCATCATCTTGACCTTGATCAACCTTCAATTGCATCAACCTCTATTTCTCCTACAGATGCTCACACTCAGCGGCGACCCCCTTTCCAACTCAAGCTCCTCATCCATTACACAAAGTTTCTCTCAAGCGCATTCTTGCTGCAGATAGCCTGCATCAATTCAAGTCCCTCTTCTCCAACTCCTTGCCATGAGAACGATCACCAGGGTTTGCCTTCAGCCGCTCATGCATCTCACGACACTTGTTGCGATATCGAAAATTTTTATCCAGTATCTTCAAAATGTTAGCCCTGCGAATGTTATCTACCTCCACCATATACGTCTGAAAAATGAAATGACGGGTTAGAACCCTATCATCAAGAAAGACGAGGGAAAAGCGAAAGAAAGTGTATCGTGCCCTTAAGCCCATAGCGGCCACCTCGTCCATCAAGTCATCATTGGAAACAATTCGAAGGGATGAATTTTTTGTTGCGGAGCATAGAATGTCGAACTGTGAAACGAGATCCTCCGTGTTCCCCAGAAGATTGACATCCGAAGGGATCTCAAGGATACGTGTCCGGCCTCCAGCACGAACCACCGAGTGTGTAATGCCTCCTCAAACATCCTGCCATTATCATGGTCGAGGTCCGATTCAAATTCGTAATTGTCGACCACCACGCCCTTTCCTCTTTCAGCAATTAAAAAGGAAGCATGACCAACTGTGGATGACGTGGGTACATCCGAACTACAATGACAGCCCCACAATTGACATTCCACCATGATAGGTTGCCGATCACCAGCAACGGTTGGAATCTCTAATTGAGCCGAGGCAACGGCTGGCTCCATCTCTAGGGGTGCGGGGGGCGTCAACCCCCTTCTCCAGATCCTATCAAAAGAGAGTTGTCTAAATGAATCATTGTTAGGGGCGTTGGCTCGAACTCTACTCATTGTCTTTTGGATGGCCCTCCTCTTCCTCAGTACACGGAGATTCACCTGCGAGAAGAACTACCAACCATTGTATCATATTGACAAAGAAAAGAGACTATGAAAGAGGGGAATGGAAGTTTTCAACTCACAAGAGACAAGTAAAGTTTGACGATGTTTCGGTTTTGAAACCGTTGAAACGGTCTTGGAATATTGAAAGAGCACTGTCATCTCCTCCAAATTTAATGGGCGTAGCTAAGGAGAAAGTAGTTAGATTTTTCTCGAGTTGACACCGACCTTGATCCGTCTGCCGAGACCGACAGAGGTCAACCCCGACAGACATAGGAACTAATTGTATTGGTCAAAATCTGGCTACAATGGTCAGACTGACCAACGTCCCATTTGAAATGACGAAACGAGAAGGAACGACCCCCCAATGGACGACCGAGGCAGACGAAGCATGAAAAAGCATCAAGTCAAGTATACATCGAGATGTCTATGACTATAAATAGGAAAAAGACCTCCAAAACGAGGGGTACAGGGGAGTAAAACAAAACCCCCTCTCCATCTCTCCATCTATCTCTCCTCTGTAATTTCTAACAAGTAGAAAGGTGAACGAATCAATCTACGCCATTGATGTAATAAATAACATGCTCCCCTCTTTCGATGAAAGGGAACAATACTAGAAAGTTTCAATAAGATCATCTATATTCATCTCTTTTTATATGCTATACTTCCATCTAGTCCATTGGTCTGAATTTTATTTTGTGTGACTGAGATTTACCCCATTATTTTTTTAATCGATTTATTTCAAAAAATTATAATATCTTTTGAGTCAAACACTAATACGTAGAATCCAATTAAGAATTGGACTGGAAAAGTTCATACGTATCGGCATCTTCAACCCAATTAGAATGGTCTCATTGGGATTAAGGAAAACTTTGGATTTCTGGAAAGTTCATGTATAATTTGGCAGACTCAAACCATATTATGAATATGTTTCCAATTTTCCTTTAGAAATTCTATAAAATTTGTTTTTGGAATAAATTTTTACCTTAAGCAAATAATTATTTTAATCAAATAGCAAAATGGGTTTGTAGGTGATGATATATAAAGAGTGATAGACAAAATTTGCCGCATTATTAATTCATAAGAAGAAAAATACTTTGTGAAAATAAAGGTGCAATACAAAGCCAAGAGGAAAAATAGAATTACAAGAAAAGTGTTTCTTGTTCTTCTAATTTGAGTTACGATTTTTTGAGAAACATTTCAGCATAAGTTTTTCGTTCAAATTGTTCGCGGGTTTCATTGATCAAAGAGTTGAGAGCCAGGATCGATGTCGGTGTGGATATGCATAGAGTCTTCGCACTAACGAAGAAATTTTGGAACGAGACTCTCTACACCAAGTACGTCTTATATTTGTTCTTTGATATGTAAATAAATTTTAAACATGAAAAGATGTACCTAGAATTGTTATTGTTTTCCGCTGTGTATTACGAATACCTATATGCAATCCTTTATAAGGATAAAGGAGTACTTACTATTCCACGAGAACCCTTGTTTGGTTGTTTTTTTTACCTTGTCCCTTGGCATCTCGCCTCTGCAAAACACATTTGTTCGTTGCGGACGTGCTTCTTATATATCTACATTTACTTCAGTGTAACATACTTGAAAATTTATATGCTATATTTTTTATGTGTGTGTATATCTGTGTATTTAAGTAGTAATAGTTGAGAGTATAATTATGTATGAAATGTTAGATAAAGGTTCAAATTCAATTACTTATCGTACGTGTTACATTTTATAATAGTGACACATATAATTCGAATACGATGGTTCAAATAGGCGAGTTCAAGGGATTAAACGACTGTACGACTAGCAAATTTTATACAGAGTTAAGTGTTTAGCTGTTCAGCCTTAACATATTTAATGTTGCAGAAGTCTAATGTTAATTGTGTGCAGCGTATGTCCTAAGTTTATCTATCTGTTATATTGACAAAAGCTGAATGATTAGCGTGATTTTTCTTTAATGAAGGCATACTTGGTTGATTTGAATGGCTTCCTATATTGGAACAAATCCGAATAAATAATAAATTAATTGATGCATCTTGTTCTTAATTTCGAAAAGTATATTTTTTTAATTAGAAAAAAGACAACAGTAAATGAATATTTATTCATACATCCAATCAAAGAACATTGACAGGAAATATGTACAGGATTATCATCAATATATAATTTATACTATTATATATATCTTCCACAACAAAAGTATTTGTACAAGAGCTAGTTTCATAATATATATATATATATATATATATATATATATATATATATATATATATATATATCGATCTGTTGCAACAAGCAGAGTAATTCGTAGTACCAACAAAAAGAATCTATGCTAAAGTAAAGGTACGATTAGCAGCCCTTCATACCTGAAGAAGAAAGTATTAACATTTTAAATTAATTAATAAACAAAAGAATATGAAGAAGAAAAAATGAATCCTCCTAATCCTTTTTCTTTCATGTCTAATCACGAGTGCAAAGGCATCGCACATATATAATAAATATGAGCAATAGCTTTTAGATATATTTTTCCGTTGGTACACGAATGTTGTTCCACAAATAGCATTCACACTAGCTAAGCTACTAGCCTTTTTGCTTTTGTAATAGTTTATTTAAATTTTGTGCACTCAATTTGGAAAGTTAACTGGTTATCTATAAAGATGAAACAAGAAGGTATCAATTTTCCTGGATCGCAAACCAACAGTAGAGGATAAAATTCTATTATATTCACTCACACGCGTTATTGTATAAATATCTATTCATTCAGGCTATTATTCCGTGCTATCATGTTCATGTATTTTTCTCATATTAACTGTAGTCTTAGCTCAATAAAATTATCCCAAAATGATTACGTTTTACTTTCGAAATTCAAGACTAAAATTATTAATTATTCTCACCTATATATACCTTAATTTAATATTAAAGAACTAGTAATTCTCTTTTATATTGTTTAATTTCTGAAAAAATATTTAATATGTGTAACTTAGTATTGTATATTATATTTATTATTTTTCTTATGGGCATGAAAAGAACTAAAGTAAGTAGTCAAAATGGGACGGAAGAAGTAACTTATATTGACTGATGGTGTAAATAATTTTTTACTGTCATACGTACTTTTACTTTTAAGTGCAATACAAATGCTCCCTTCTTAGATTTTTGCTTTTTCTTTTTAAGGGCTCTCCTCAGAATATGAACTTTAAATAAAGCATGTTGTATGAACATATTCGAAATTAACATTTCTTGACATCAGATTATATGGATGGTAAGACCTCTAAACATAGTAAATCCTCCAAGGCTAGCTAGAACAAGGTGCTCCTTTCATATATAACCAAACCTCATATATTAATGCTTATCGCTCTATAGAATAAAACGATTCTTTCATCACGTTTTTTTACCTTATTAACTGCCCCTTAAATTGAAGCATGACTTTCTGTTCTTTACAATCACATTAATTAAAAAAATATCCTTCAGAAGAGATGATCAACAATATACTCCCGCGTGACGAATTCTTTTCATTAGTAATTTTGTTGTTGTTTTTGTTTTTCCTTTTCGTCACTGAGCCGAGAGTCGATTGGAAACAGCTTCTCTGCCCTTCGGGTAGGGGTTAGGCCCGTCTACATATTACCCTCCCCAGACCCCACCTCGTAGGACTATACTAGGTAGTAGTTGTTGTTGTTCGATTCTCCAGTATTTTATCATTCCGTTGTACTAAATGAGACCTCCAAATGGAGTATAAGAGAATAGTTCAGCTATGCATGGCCTCGATCGTAATGGAAAAGATCTGAAAAGGCCATCAAAAGTTGGAATAAATTTAATATGCACGCATGTAAATACGACACGTACAAGACCAAACGGCCCTAAACTAACCTTAGAGCTTTGTAGGAATATACTAAAATTCTCGCATGGCTGTCTACCAATATAAAGTGATCCATGGAGTTAATGAGATGTATGGGAATATAGAAGGAGACATCAAATTAATCTCTCCATCTCACGAACATCTTCAATTAAATTTTGCTGAAGAAGTCTATTTAGATTCGCCATATATACTTATTAGAGACGGAGTTAGAATTTATAGTTTATGAATTTTAAATTGCCACAGAACTTATAACTTTCTTAGTTTGTGAGTTCACAATTAAATATTTTAGATATATAATAAATTCTTCAACACAAATTAAGTAATATAGAGTTTGAGTAAAAATTACTGTGTATGTCCGATCCTATCGCTAATGCTCGCCCTCTGCCATGGTCATAAAAAGTTAATTTGACATGGAATCGAGCAGAGCATGTAAGATATTCTGATAATGGGTGGTGCTGAGATGAAATGACAACCATATTAAATTGTGTGATGATCTCATTGAATAGCTTAAATTGTTTATAAAATATATATGCATTTTTATTTATTTAATTATATTTTTAATAAATTTTATTATTACTCGAAGTACAAATATGTTTTTTCGTATTTGACATATGAAAATATTGAAGCCCACGTACAAATTGGCATGTTCAAACATAATATAGGAGTAACCAGTAGAATTAATTAAATGTCATTTTTTTTACAGTTATCTCTAGTTTTTAACAATTCATAAAGAGTTGGCCAGTTAGGTGAGGATCTTTGAGGGGTAGGTTTGGAGGACAAGAGTACAGGTTAAAATCTTGGAGCAGGACAATCAAAGGACAACGTTGTTTCTGACAAGCAAAGTTTTGCCCATAAAAGTTTATACGTGTCGAATTAACCTGTGGGAGAACCTAATTCACTTGTCTGCATGTTTCTCCCCATATCCTAGTATAGTATTAACAGTATAGTGTAAAAGAAATTTTTCTTTTATATATTCTGGGCATTTTCTCTTCACTTTCTCTCTTTCTGTACGAACAGATCAGCCAATCACTGTAACAATTGGTGGTGGAAGATCTTCTTACGCGATGAGAATGATAGGTAATCATTACTTGTCCGCACATCAAATTAAAAGGTCAACCTAACGGACAAAATATATTGTATTTATGTAAGGTAAAAAAAGAATCGTATCCCAAGGATATAATATAAATATTTTACGTGATGCACTGATCATTTCATGGTTTGAACTAGCGATTTATATGTCACACAGAGACAATTTTGCTATTGCTCCATGGCTACCTTTCAATGAACAATTAATTTTATCATCACCTAATAAATGATAAAAAGTGTATATTTTTAAATATATTTACATATTAATTTTTCTGTGAGTCGCGGAAGATTACATGGTTTGTGAAATGAAATATGCTCAATATTATTGCCTATGTATAGAAACGAGTTTGGATGATAAATGATCAAAAGATGATAATTCAACCAAAAAAAGAAGAGGTGGAAAGAATTGGAGCTCGTCTAGTTTCGTGCGTGGAACGAAAACGGACGCAAAAAAGGAGAAAAATGAAGGCACAAAACAACGAAGCGAGGGATTGTATCGCGAACTGAAAAAAATTGCAAAAGCTGAGTCCGCGTCTATGGTCGCGCGCTACGCGAAGGCAGACGCACCCTCCAGTTCTCCTATCCGATTTTGGATTTTCATGAACGGCCCTCCATCCTACCTATGCCATATAAATACATCCTAAAACATAACTTTGGAGGAGGAAACACTACTTTACGGTTATACAACATCTTTGAAGGCATGAACAAGCAAGGAGGAAGACGAACGATTCAGAAACGAGTTTTTATCTTTCTTCTTCCCTATTTCTATTATTGATGATAAATTCTTATATTGTAGTTGTAAAAACAATTATGAGTAGCTAAATTTTTTATTCTAGGGTTTGATGGAACCTCTTGGAGAATGAATTGTTGTTGCATTTTGTTGATACCCAATTTTTTCAGTATATTTTTATATACAAAATATTTTCAACATAGTATATATATATATATATATATATATATATATATATATATATATATATATATATATATATATATATATATATATATATATATATATAAAAGTATGTTCAAATGTTTTATCATTTTTTATAATTTTTAAATCAATGTATTCCCCCTATTTTACTCATAAAACCCCAATAATAATTCCCAAAATTATCAATATTAGTGATTCATTTATTGAACTCTCATATATATACTAAAATATAGTTAAGATAATTTTAGCATATTTCTATAAATTTATTTAGTATTTTTAAAGTTAAATTGAATGTAATTGCTATATTAGTCTCTATTAGATTTAATTGCGTTTATATCTATAAAATTAAGTTCAATATTTTTAAATTGATAATTATATGTTAAGAATCATTTTAGTACTTTAATTTATTTCCAAGAATTAATTTACTATTTTTATAAAATAAAATTGAAATATTTGCTATTTAAAATCTAGCCCAATTATATTTCAATTCCGGCCTGAATTGAACCCCCAATTTAAACCCGATTACCCCAGCGCAATTCCTACTCATATCGGACCTCCAACCCGATTAAACTGACCCATGCACAGATCCTCACCTAACATTTAAAACCCAACTGATGATCATTTAGATCAACGGCTACCGGCTGCCCTTTCCTTTTTCAACCCAAACTAACCCCTAAGCCTAAATCATCTCTTACCTACCGCCGCCCTTGATTCCCCTTCTCTCTCAATTCTCTCTGTAACTCCTACAAACCCTAGCCGCCGCCATCAAATTACAACCCTAATACTTCCCTAATATATGGCCTTCTATGGTCATTTGAAACATGTACTAGGCTTCCATGGCTTCTATGCATTTTTTCTTATGGTCTCAAGGCCATATTGAAAGATCTTGGTCAAGGCCTTGTTCGATTTAGTTCATGGTTGTTCTCCGGTAATCTCTGACATTTCTCCGGCCAGTCATGGGCATTGGAGGCACACTTTGTCTCTCCTTCTTAGATCGATGGTTTTCAAGGCCTTTCTCATCACTTGAGGTTCTTCTGAAACCCTAACCGCTAAGGTTCTTTCGATTACTTTTGGATCAGCTTCAGATCTATGTTTGCTTTGGACTTCTAAGCATTTTTTCGAAGTTCCAATTAAAATGTTGCCTTCAAAACCCCTTATCTTTTCCGATTAGGGTTCTTGTTAAGTTATTTCAAAACTTTTCTCTGATTTTTGACATGTTTTGCTATGTTTTCTCATATCTTTCTTCAACCTGAGTTTACTTGTTAAAAGCCCTAATTTCTTTTGACTGTTTATTAGTCGAATGCTTGAATTTTGTCTGATTTGTTTGTTTATGCATCTTTTTACAATCTACTATTGTTGAAAAACCCTATGGCTTTGGGTTTCAGACAGTTAGTTTAAGTACATGGCTCGATTTGGAGTTCTTATTTTAAAATCTGTCGTTCCTTTATGTGATTCTTCTGAATCCGGTTTTCTATCATCTCTGAAATTGATTATGCTCGAAACCCTAATTTTGAAAAGGGGGTTTTCCTCACCTGCTACTGTGAGATCTTCACATGCTTTTGATAGTCTCTGTTTTCTCTACTGATTTAATATGACTTGACCTACTGGACTATCATGCTTCGAATATTGCTATCTACTAAATTTTGTGCTACTATTGTATGCTATTTCCTTTTGACAACAGGCTTGGCCTCGCATGTATAGTGTTTATGCACCCTATTTATATGTTGAGTCTCCTTCTTTAACTGATCTTCAAACTTGTGACTGATTTTAATCTTTTCCTTTGTAAAATCTTGATTTCACCCGCTTATTAAAGTTAATTGATTTCTTTTCCTGTTTTGTCTTACTGAACCCTTTCCAAAATTAGAGTATTTCTGTACCTAGACTCGATTTCTTACTTAATGTTTTACTACTTCTTTTATGGCATTTGTCAGCCTGCTGACAAATTGTTTTCTTTCTTTACTTTGAACATGTCAATGCCCGTTAAGCAAGCGATCCCCTAATTAAAGGCAATCACTTGGATAATTGATTCTAAATCATGATTGTTTCCGTGTTTGTAGCTTATCGCCTCTTTCTTACGCATTTTCAAAAACATTAAATACCATGTGATTCTTTTCTTTCAAAGACACGAATACAATGAAAAAACATTTGAGTTCACCCACACACTCCACCAAATCTCTCTCTTTTCTCTGTTACTACTATATTGCTGCCTTACCTAGCCGGCTGAAAGCCAAGGCTAGGCTGTGGGAAACTTACTTATTTTTTCTCTGCATTTGCACTTCTTATTGGTATGTTTAAATTAAGCTTCTGCACCAACAACATGCTTATTTACAATTTCTTGCGTCCTTGTTTGTCTACTGTTTGTATATAACCCGATACAATTACCAAACATGCTATAATTTTCCCTTTTCTTGTTCTGTATTAATGTATCATGACTTGTGAATCCGAAATCTCTATCCCAATGTGTTTAGTACATGTGGTTGGTTTGGTCCATGACAACATTGGACATTGTTGTACATGACCCAAACTTGATTCCCATGGGATCATAACCTCTATGTTTCTTTGATATGTTGTGTGTGCTGATTAGTTTACAGTACTTCCCATTGTTTTGCATGCCCAAAGCTAACCTACGCCTAAGTGTATGTAACGATCCGATAGGTTGTTTTGAGCTTTTGCACTTTGATCTCCATTTCTCGGGCATTGCTTACCTCGTGTTATGTATTATAACTGATGTAAATCGTTGGTTTTGGTTTTTACGGAAATCGTAAATAAATTTGAAAGAACAGTTCTCAATTGTAGCTTGAAATTGGGAATGTTTGACCAAGATTTGACTTATTTGTATAGGAGCTTGGATAAGAATTTTTATAATTTGATTAGCTCCGTTGGGTAATTTGGGACTTAAGAGCGTGATCAGAATGCATTTTGGAAGTCCATGGAAGGTTTAGGCTTGAATTAGCGAAAGTGAGATTTCAGCATTTTTCGGTGGATAGGCGAGATTTTAATATAAAGGTCGCAATAGAATTCCAAGAGATTCATTAGCTTCGTTATGTCATTTTGGATGTGTGTACAAAATTTCAGGTCAATCGGATGTGTTTGGTCGGGTTTTTGATCGAAAGCTTTTGGAAAACTTAAGCTTGAATTCGATGAGTTTTGGGTAATTTGATGTTGGTTGAGGTATTTTAATGATTGGAATAAGTTTTAATGAGGTTTTAGGATGTGTTGGGGACCTTGATTGAGGTCCCGGGGGCCTCGGGTGAGTTTCGGGTGGTCAATCAGACCTTTTTTGGAGTTGAGAAATGCAGAAAATCAGTAAAACAGTTGCAGGTATTTTGGCCTTCGCATTCGCGAAGGGGTGGGTTCTGGGAGCTACGCGCTCGCAAGGTCCTAGGCCACGTTTGCGAAGGGTTCATCAGGTTGTTGATTGCATTCGTGTTATGCATTTCGCGATCGCGTACAAGGAATTTGGCCCTAGGAGAATTTCTCATCGCATTTGCGTTATGGTCTCCGCAGTCGTGGAGGTATATGAGGAAAAGCATCGCGTTCGTGACATGTGTGTCACATTTGAATAGAGTAAAAAGTGGTCAAAGCGAATTTCTGCATCACGATCACGAGGTGTTGACCACGATCGTGAAGAAGGAAGGGTTAGACCTGGCAAAATATTTTAAGTCACTTCATCCGTGATTTTGGGGCTCATTTCCCCCATTGTTGATCATTTGAGAGCTTTTTGAATGAAATTAAAGAGGGATTCAAGGGGGATTGATTAGAGGTAAGATTTTTGGTCTTAAACTCGATTATATTGTGAAATTCACCTCGAAATTCATGGAGGCTAAGCCTAAAATTGAAGAACTAGGGTTTGGGAGATTGGGCTTTAGATTTGGGATATGAAAGGCCATTTGGGGTAGGATTTGAGAACTTTTGATATGTATGAACTCATGGGAAAATAAGGAATCTAATTATGTGAAAATTTCTTAGTTTCAAGAAGTGGGTTCGGAGCTCATGTTTGGTAATTGTAGGATTTGTACCCGTTATTGATTGTTTTTTCTTAGGCTTTGATCCCTTAGCATATTGTGATGTATTCATTCTGTTTTTGGATAGATTCGACGTGCGTAGAGGCCGATTTGAGGGGCAAAGGCACCACGAGCTAGAGATTTTGCCAGTTTGAGGTGAGTAATAATAGTAAATGACACCCTGAGGGTGTCATTTAAGGAGGTGCATATGGGCCCTTATCTGTTTATATGCTTTCCCCAACATGCAATAAGTGTTTTGTATGTCGTCTTAGATTTTTACCCTTTGAAGCAAATCAGCCTGATATCCCTCCCCTTTAGGAATAGTAGTCCTAAGCGCTAACAAGGATATGATGACCGATGCGCTAGTGTCATACTGGGTATCACATTGATGTGATCCATATTAAATATAAACCTAGGACCCCCTTTTCCTTTATTTCCAAACTCCTTTTAAAACTCTTCTTTTAATTTTTCTTTCTTTTAATGTGTTTAAATTGAAATCCCCTAATATTTGAGCCCATACTTGTCTATTTGCTAAATTCACAATAAACTATCTGGCCGGGACCACACTAGTGGATCCCAAGGGGTGCCTAACACATTTCCTTTGGGATAACTTCAAGACCTTACCCTATGTCTGGTTATTCAAACGAAACTTATAATTGAACCACATTAGGTGTCCTAATGCACCTTAGATCATTAAGTGACAACTCTTTAAATGCGAAACCCGGTTCTTAAAAGGAACGAGCTGTCCTATACCCAAATGTCATAAACCTGATTTCGCGAGAAAAAGGGGGTGCGACACATTTAATATAAATTTGCCATTGGAATTTCTCTACTTGTTCTACTATATTATTAATATGGTTGATTGAAGGGCCTTCATTCGGTGATGATCGGCTATAATTACGTTTTTAGTCGATATTACATTTTAATTTACTGCACTTTAATTGAGTTTGAGCTTTAATTGCTAGTCTGTTGCACTAATTATGTGTTTTATACCCTGTAGGAGTAATTTCGAGCTATGTAGATGTTATGAAATGAATTCAAGTGATTTAGAGCTTTGAAGTCCGAATAAAAGCTCAAGAAATTGAGCCGGGATCGTATTCCGGGGTCAACGAATGATAGTTAGAACAAACAAAGAATCGAGTAGGCACATTGCGCATTGTCTAGTAAAATGCACATAACGTTTTACTCATAACTCCACCTGGGATCCACAATATATGGTTGGAAAGATATTTGAAAGGGATATAACTTTCATGTTTTACATTTTCACAAATTTCCACTACTGCGGTGCACGGTGCACCGCACCTGTGAAAATTTTCTGCAACCTGTTAGAATCAACAATCTGAGCAGTTCGACTCTGAACTTGTAAATCGGATTATATTCGCAACAATCGTTTAGTGCTTTTTATGAGGAATAGTTGGACGTGATCATTCGGTTATGCCTATTTAATGTGTATTACTTGGAAAATGAAACATATTTAGGTAGTTGTTGTACAACATCACTCCTAACGTATTCGGTTATGCCTATTTAATGTGTATTACTTGGAAAATGAAACATATTTAGGTAGTTGTTGTACAACATCACTCCTAACGTATATAAGGGATCAATATGGTGTGCATAAAGGGGGGATTAGGAATAACGAAATATTGGTGGTCTTAGTGAGTGGTAAACTAGTGCTAGCTAGCATAGTTTGGAATAATACATCTAATAAATTATTGTAATTGTCGAAAGAGAATTATGATACCTAAAGCGCTCACGATTTGTAAAGAATATCTAGGCGAACTTATAGGAGACATAACAACGAGGATTCCGATGAGAGGGAAAATTGTAACCATAGACCTTTCCAATAATGTCTACAATATTTGCTTTGTTAGTAATACAATTACAGTTTTTTAACTACTTTGGTTATAGTTAGTAAAGTCTCAACTCATTATTCAATATTTCTGGAAGTTGATAAACAGAATTCTTGTGAAACTAGCAGTTGTGATTAGTAGGTTAATTCCTTGTGGGATTTAACTCCGGACTTGTAAAATGGATTATATTTGCCACAAACGCTTGGTCCTTTTTGTAAGGCATAATTGGGCGTGATCAAATTTTAGCGTCGTTGCCAGGGATTAACGGTGTTACTTATTACGACTAGAAAAATAGCTAGATTTCGTATTTTAGTCAGCTTTCTATACTTGAAATTCATTATATTGAAATTCTAACGTTTATAGACTTGGGTGTTATAACTGCATGCCAAAAACTCCTCAAGAACTGGTGAATTATTTGAAGCTTTGTCAGATCCTCAAAAAGGTTTTAAGGCATTAAATCGTACAAACAAGAAGGACAAATGACAAAAAGGACCTAGGACCCGTTTGACCATAGATTTTGTCAAAATAAATTTGAGTTTTATTTGGCAAATACGTGTTTGGCCATAGATTTTGCCTACATTTTGGCAAAATTCCAAATCCCAAGATCAGCTCAATAGTTGGTTTTGTGCCAAAAATTTTGCAATCACAAAGCAATATACATGTTTTTTCAAAATAAATATAAAAATATATTTTGAAATTGATGTCCAAACACATTTCCAACTTCAAACTAAACTTTACCCAAATAAAATTTTTCAAAACAAATTTAGTAATGTATGGCAAAACGCTAGCCGAATGTCCCTCACAACAAATCAAGTAATTTAAATTAACAATAAATAAAAGTATACATTACTTAAATATGATTTAATGGCTTGATATAAATATCACAGACGAATAAAAAAAAACTCTTACCGACAATAATACAGGTGCGTGAAAGCTTCATTAAAAGCGTCACATAATGCAAACACTTGTTGGAGGAGTACTGTACGATCACTTCTGTTTTAATTTTCTCTCTTTTGTTTTTCCCTTCACCCTTTCTCCTTTATTTTCCTCTCATTTCATTTATTTTTTCCAACCTTGATTCTGCCCTAAAACAACTTCCAAATTAAAGGAGATATTAATTGTTATTTAATTATGACGTCTTTTTGATTCGCTAGCTGGTCCACGTGCATTCATCAAAAGATAAACTAGAATATAATAGAAGACCTGTATTCTAGAATATAAAAGTAGACTTATTATATATTGTAGTAGTAAATAAAATTAACGATTTTTTAAATTTTTTTTTTTGAAAAATGATTACCATAATACTATTTCGAGCTGCTTGATGGACATTGGAGGACCTGTTAGACACATGCATTTATACTTTATGAAGTGACCCTCAAATTTGTGATGACCCAAAATGTAATTTCGTGTTTTAGAATCTAATTCGGAGTTTCGAGGCTTTCAAGACCTCATTTTTGCCTCCTCAATTTGCCTGCGTAGTTCGAATGTATATCCGAAAAACCTTTATATAAAAATTTGAGAAAAAAATCTAATTTTGCCTTTAAAATTGAATTTAAATTGACTCCGGTCAACATTTTGTGTAAACGGATCCGGACCGTGATATGACCGTCCCGGAGGGTCTGTAGAAAAATATTGGACTTTGGCATATGCCCGAATTTTAATTTCGGGGTCCCTAACCCGAGAAATGAATTTTCTAAAGAAATTGTTTAACTGAAAATATAATAGTTCCTTGCGTTCGCGATGCAGCTCACGCGAATGCGAAGTACAAGCAGGGCTAGGAAGGGATTTCTGCTACTCGAACACGAGGCCTTGGTTGCGAACGCAGAGTACTGGAGGGTTCACTCTTCGCGAACGCGACCGGCCACACGTGAACGCATAGTGTAATGGATGTGGGTTGGGAATCGAACCTTTATTCTACGCGAACGCTTATTGTGGTCCGTAAATGTGAAGGCCAAAGGGGCATACCCTTCTCGAATGCGTGGAAGATCTCTATCACATAGTTCTTCCTCCATGAACTGTCGTGACGGCACCTAGTCTCTAAGACTAGGTAAGCCAAAAAATTTGCAGAAAAAGGAAATAAAGATATGAAATTAGAAATTTACGAAAAATATAATAAAAGAAAGTTTAAAATGCCACTCGACATACACCATAATAACACTCTCGACAAATAACAACACTCCCAAAATCGGGAATCTCATGAAATCACAAGCTATTGAATACATACAAAGTGTTCATACTCCAGAATGTCTAAACGAAAGTAAATACTTGAGAGCTAAAGCTAGAGGGATAATAGAGAGGAATCCTCAGTCTGCGGACGCGGAAGATATACCTCGAAATCTCTGATGGTTGCCTCGACTCACTGATAATATGGTTGGTCCAAAGAACCTCGATCGGGACACAAAAAACATGTGCATGAAAGGGCAATAAGCCTCATCGGTACCTAGTAAGTGCCAAGCCTAACCTCAGCCGAGTAGTGACGAGAAAGGTCAGGGTCCTACTGGTTATATACATAAAACGAGGTAAGCCTATATAAAATGTAATAGTATAATTAAAGCACTAAAAATTGATAGAGAATAAAATCAAAGGGAGAATGTGATTCAGCTCATAGAAATAGCAACAGGGGATCTCCCGGTATGTCGTCGCGTAGTCCCAAACGTAAATGTGCAGAGGATCTCCCGAATATACCAATCCGTATTCCCAAAGTAAATATCCAGTACAGAGAATCTCCGAGTGTCATCTCGTAGTCCCAGTTATAAATGTGCAGGAATATCTCCCGAAATACAAATCCGCATTCCTAAAGTAAACATGCATGAGGATCTCCCGGGATATCGTTCTGTAGTCCCAAAGCAAACAAACAGTAATAGCAAGAAGGAAACTACAGTTCTATGCGTGAATAAGAAACAATTATACTCTAAACATGCTGCACATGATACAAATACGCAGTTAAAGCATGTAAAACTATTAGAACACATATGCATGATTTCCTAAGATAAAAAAGAGGCTTTAAGTACAAGGAACACTCAATTAAAAGAAACACACAGATATTTACTTAACAAAAATGGGATTTGTAAATATTATCTTGTGTATTACACGACACTCATAACAAACACACTGCAATCCCAAGGGGAGTCCCCCACACAAGGTTAGGTAAGCCACTTACCTCGAACCAGCTCAATCAACTTAAAATCACGTTCTTGCCACGAGTACCCGACTCCAAACAGCCCAAATCTATTCAAATTAATTGCATAATATAAATATAACTTCAAGTAACTAATATAACTAATTAATTCAAAGCTAACACGCGAAATTAAGAAAATCTCTGAAAAAGTCACTCGGGCCCACGTCTCAGAATTGGATAAAATTTGCTCACTCACGAAGACACTTAAACAAAAATCACCAAAATGTGACGTTAAAATCCCACTCAAAACTCAAAATTTCAATTTGGGAAACCTTCTCCCTTTTTCCAAACTTTTACCCCAAATTCCCTTAATTAAAAGAGGAAAACAACAATAGATTATAGTTCTAGGATTAAAATCAAGATAGGAATCGTTACCCAATGGTTCTCCTTAAAAAACCCTCGAGAAATAGCCCTCAACCGAGCTACAAGTCATTTTTCCAAGTTATTAGTTCAACCCGTCAAATTTTTCTATATCTGCCAACAATATTTGCTTCTGCGGCCATGGGACCACACCTGCGGTCCCGCTTCTATGGAAAACCAACCGTACTTGCGATATTTCATTAAAAACCCAGATTTTGCAGCTACGATCGCTCAACCGCATATGCGGTTTGCTTCTGCGGTACTTGGGCCGAATCTGCGACCAGCTTCACTAGGCTTTAGACCGTATCTGCGGTCCTCATACCGCTTTTGTGGTGCCGCACTTGTGGTCCTACACATGTAGGTACCGTTATAATACGTTCAGCCAATCCTCAAATTTTCCTAAGTCCAAATTCCAATCTGTTCGGCATCCGAAACTCACCCGAGGCCCCCGGGAATTCAACCAAGCACGCCAACCAATCCCAAAATATCATCCGAACTTATTCCAACCCTCAAATCATATCAAACACTGCTAAAACCATGAATTACTCTCAAATCCAAGCCTTATGAACAAGAAATCTCAAGAATCCTCCACCCGATGATAAATCCAGCCAAACCAAGTCTGAATGACTCTAAATTTTGCACACAAGTCACATACAACACTATGGAGATATTCCAAATTTCGGAACCGGTTTCCGACCCTGATATCAAAATCTCACTATCGATTCGGAAACTTTAAAATTCAATTTTCGGCATTTCAAGCCTAAATAAGCTACGGACCTCCAAAGTACAATTCGAATACACCCCTAATCCGGAAATCATCCAGCGAAGCTAACAAAAATTACTGAATTCCATTTTGAGGCCGCCATCAAACTACTCTGGCTACGGTCCAAATTCTAAAGTTTAAGCTCTCATTGAGGGACTAAGTGTCCCAAAATACTCCAAAACACTAAGCAAATCCTCCCGGCAACTCAAAATAGCAGAAAAAAATACGGGAAAAGAAGTTAATAATATATCATGGTGTCAACTATTAAAATTACCTATCGGGTCATTAGATACTCCCCCTCTTAAAACATTTTTTTGTCCTCAAACGAGCATAGAGACATGCTTGAAGTAGTGAAAAGATGAGGGTAGCGGCTGCACATATCCTGCTCGGTCTCCCAAGTCGCCTCCTCGATCGGCTGACCCCGCCACTGAACCTTCACTAGTGCAATATTCTTTGACCTCAACTTTTGAACCTGCTTGTCCAATATTGACATTGGATCCTCAATATAAGATAAATCTTTGTCTAACTGGACTGAACTGAAATCCAACATATGCGACGGATCACTGTGATACTTCTGGAGCATCAAAATATGAAATATTGGATGAACTCCTACCAAGCTGGGAGGTAAGGCAAGCTCATAAGCACCTCCCCAACACGTCGCAATATCTCAAAAAGACCAATAAACCTCGGACTCAATTTCCCTTTCTTCCCAGATCTCATAATGCCATTCATAGGCGAAACCCGCTCTTCAACCATATGGGAAACATCACGAACCTTGCGGTCCGCGTAACTCTTTTATCTCCACTGGGCTGTATAGAGTCTATCCTTAATCACCTTAACCTTCTCCAAGGCATCCTAAACCAAGTTTGTGCCCAATAATATAGCCTCACCCGGCTCAAACCAACCTACCGGGGATCTACACCGCCTAACATGCAAAGCCTCACACGGTGCCGTATAAATGCTGGACCGATAATTGTTGTTGTAGGCAAACTCCGCTAGTGGCAAGAAACGATCCTAAGAACCTCCAAACTCCATCACACACACATAGGGTATCTCCTCAAGAATATGATTAGTGTGCTTGGACTTTCCGTCCGTCTGGGGGTGAAATGTTGTGCTCAATTCCACCCGAGTACCCAACTCAAGTTGTACGGCCCTCCAGAACCGTGATGTGAACTGAGTACGTTTGTCTGAAATGATGGAAGCTGGAATACCATACATACAAGCAATCTCTCGGATATAAATCTCCACCAACTGCTCCGAACAATAGGTAGTACACATACGAATGAAGTGCGTGGATTTGGTCAGCCCATCTACAATCACCCAAATGGCATCGAACTTCTTCAAAGTCTGTGGGAGTCCAACTACGAATTCTAGGGCGATCCTCTCCCACTTTCACTTCGGAATCTTTATCTGCTGAAGCAACCCACCCGATCTTTAGTGTTCATACTATACCTACTAGCAATTGAGGCACCAAGCTACGAACCCAACTATATCCTTCTTCATCTGCCTCTACCAATAGTGCTGTCTCAAATCCTGGTACATCTTCGCGGCACCCAGATGGATGGAATACCGTGAACCATGGGCCTCATCTAGAATCTACTCCCAAAGCCCATCAACATTAAGTACACATACTTGACCCTGCATCCTCATACCTTGTCACCAATAGTCACATCTTTGGTATCACCATGCAGAACCTTGTCCTTGAGGAAGAGCAAATGAGGTTCATCATACTGACGCTCCCTGATTTGATCAAATAAGGAAGACCGAGAAACCACGCAAGCTAGAACTCGTATAGGCTACGAAAGATTCAATCTCACAAACTGGCTGCCTAAGGCCTGAACATCCATCGCCATGGGACTCTCGGCTGCTGGTAGATAAGCCAAACTCCCCAAACTTTCCACTCGGCGACTCAAAGCATCAGCCATCACATTTTCCTTGCCTAGGTAATACAAGATACTGATATCATAGTCCTTCAACAGCTCTAACCACCTCCCCTGGCACTAATTAAGATCCTTCTACTTGAACCGATGCTGCAAACTCCGGTGATCAGTATAGATCTCATAAAGAACACCCTACAAATAATGACGCAGATCTTCAAGGCGTGAAAAATAACAGCTAACTCGAGAGCATGGATAGGATAATTCTTCTCATGTACCTTCAACTATCTGGACGCGAAGGCAATCACCCTACCATCCTGCATCAATACGGCTCCTAGGCCAATCCTTGAGGCATCATAATCGAGAGTATAAGGCCCCTAAACTGTAGGCAATATCGAAACTAGGGATGTACTCAAAGTTGTCTTGAGCTTATGGAAGCTCGCTTCATACTCTTCCGTCCACTGGAACGGAGCACCCTTCTGGGTCAGCCTGTTCATAGGTGCTGCAATAGATGAAAACCCCGCGATAAATCGATGGTAATAACCTGCCAAACAATGAAAATTATAGTTCTATGTGGGTATGAGGGACAAACTCTCTCAGGAACATATCTAAAAATTGAGTCCAAGTAAGGTATGCTGCCTTAGTTGGACTATCCAACTCAAAAGTAAGCCACCACTGGTAGGCTGCTCTTCAAAGCTGGATGGAAGTGAAAGAAACCCACTCGATCCCGATATAGCCAAAGTGCGGAGGATACAGTAAAACTCTTCCATAATTTGCAGGGCATCATCCGATGCTAAACCACTGAATATAGGAGGCTTGTACTTTTTGAACCACTCAAGCCTCCCCTGCTCATCCTCGGAAATCGCTGCCTTGTCATCGGATTGAACTGGGCTACAGGCACTACTGGTATAACCTCTGGGATCTTATCAACCTAAACATATTTCCTAGGAGTGCGAGCGGTGGGTGTCTGTGCTCCTCCTCCGCTAGGGATGTGGTTGCAGCAATGGAATCAACCCTACCTTAGATACGGTTGTGTACATGCTCACGAACTGTGCAAGAGTTTCCTGTAGATCTTGAATATTAGTAACAGTAGGCGTATAAGTATTTGGACTCTGGCTAGAGCTGTTGGTGGCCCCTTGGGGCAGCTCATGCGGGTGCTCTGGCTGAACCACGAGCGCATCCTCAGCCTCTACCCCGGACCCGAACTCTAATGGCTCTAAAAAGGGGTGGGAGTGCTTGGTCATCTCTGATAGCACGTGTCCTCACCATCTGCGGGAGAATAGAAGTATAGAATTGTGATATCAATATCTCGCACGACAAAGTAATTAATTGAAGTACACTTTTCCTAACAGTTACATAGCCTCTCGTAGAAAAGTACAAACATCTCCTTATCGATCTGCGAGACTCTAATATATCGTCTTATGATTTCTGAATCCTATGAACCTAGAGCTCTGATACCAACTTGTCACGATCCTAGTTCTTCCTCTGTAAACTATCATGACGACACCTAGTGTCTATGGCTAGAAATGCCTAGCAATTTGTGTAAAAAGGAAATAAAGATACAAAACTAGCCATTTATGGAAAATATAATAAAGGTTTAAAATGCCGCTCAGCATACACCATAATAACACTCTCGACCAATAACAACATTCCCAAAATCCGAAATCTCATGAAATCACAAGATATTGAATAAATATAAAATATTCGAACTCTAGAATGTCTAAACAAAAGTAATACAGGAGAGCTAAAGCTAGAGGGGAGTAAAGAGAGGGAATTCTCAGTCTGCGAACGTGGAAGATATACCTCGAAGTCTCTCAAGGTCGCCTTGACTCAATAATAATATGTTTGGGCCGAAGAAATTGGATCGGGACACAAAAAACATGTGCATGAAAGGCCACGAGTACAGCACAACGGAACCTGACAAGTGCCAAGCCTAACCTCGGTCGATTAGTGAGAGGAAGGTCAGGGCCCTACTGGTTATATACATAAAAATGAGGTAAGCCAGTAAAAAATGTAATAGTATAATTAAAGCACTAACAATTGATAGAGAATAAAATCGCTGGGAGTATGTAATTCAGTTTATAGAAATAGCAATAGAGGATCTCCCGGTATATCATCCCGTAGTCCCAAAGGTAAATGTGTAGAGGATCTCCCGAAATACTAATCCGTAGTCCCAAAGTAAATATCTAATATAGGGGAATCTCTCGGATGTCATCTCGTAGCCCCAATTATAAAGTGTAGGAGTATCTCCCAGAATACCAAATCCGTAGTCCCAAAGTAAACATGCAGGGGGGTCTTCCAAGATATTGTCTTGTAGTCCCAAAGTAAACGAATAATAGTAGCAAAAAGAAAACTACAGTTCTATTCGTGAATAAGCAAAAATTCTACTCTACACGTGCTACACATGATACAAGTTAGCAGTTAAAGCAGGTAAAACAATTAGAGCACATAGGCATGTTTTTCCTAAGCTAAACAAGAGGCTTCAAGTACAATGATCGCTCAATTACAAGAAAAAATGGATATTTACTTAATAAAAATTAGGATTTTCAATAATTAACATGTGTACTCACTCGTCACCTCACGTACACGGCACTCATATAACAAACAACACCAGAATGCTAAGGGGAGCTCCCTCACATAAGATTTGGCAAGCCACTTACCTCGAACCGACTCAATCAACTCGAAAATCACACTCTTCCCACTAGAATGACCCAAATCTATTCAAATTAATTGCATGATGCAATTAATTTGACTTTATGTAACTAATGTAACTAATTAATTCAAAGCTAACACCCGAAATTAAGAAAATCGCCCGAAACGTCCCCCGAGCCCACGTCTCAAAATTGGATAAATTTTACAAATTCAGAACCCTCGATCACTCATGAACACACTCGAACAAAAATTACCAAAATCTGACGTCGAAATCCCACTTAAAACTCAAATTTTCTATAGGGGAAACCTTCTCCTATTTTCCAAACTTTTACCCCTAATTCCCTTAATAAACAAAGGAAAATAATAATAGATATTCTTGAATCAAAATTAAGATAGAAATTATTACCCAATGCTTCTCCTTCAAAAATCCTTGAGAAATCACCCTCAATCGAGCTCCAAATCGTTTTCCCAAGTTATGAGTTCAAACCCTCAAAGTTTTCTATATCTTCCTAGCGATATCCGCTTCTGCAACCATGGGACCACACTTGCGGTCCCACTTTTGCGGAAAACCAATCGCACCTTCATTATTTCATTAAAAGCCCAGATTCCGCACCTGCAACCTCGTACATGCAGATGGGGTCTGCTTCTGCGATCCTTGGGCCGCATCTGCGACCAGTTCCATTTAGGCCTCAGATAGCACCTATGGTCCTCATACCACGTTTTCGGTACCGCAACTGCGGTCCTACACATGCAGGTGCAATAATGATAGGTTCAGCCAAACCTCAAATTTTCTTAAGTCCAAATTCCAATATGTTCGACATTCGAAAATCACCCCGAGGCCCCCCGACCTCAACCAAACATACCAACAAATCCCAGAACATCATACGAACTTATTCTAATCCTCAAATCACATCAAACAACACTAAAACCACAAATCACTCAAATCCAAGCCTTATGAACTAGAAATCTCAAGAATCCTCCAACCAATGATAAAACCAACCAAACCAAGGCCGAATGACCCAAATTTTGCAAACAAGTCACATTTAACACTGCAGAGCCATTCCAATTTTTGGAACCCGATTCCAACCTTGATATCAAAATCACTCTATCGATCCAGAAACTTCTAAAATTCAACCTCCGACATTTGAAGCCTACATAAGTTACAGACTTCCAAAACACAATCCGAACACGCCCGTAAGCCCGAGATCACCCAGCGGAGCTAACGGAACTGAAAGAATTCCATTCAGAGGTCGTCTTTACACTGCTCCGACTACGGTCAAAATTCTAAAGCTTAAGCTATTGTTGATGGACGAAGTGTCCGAAAACACTCCAAAACAAAATAGCCGGCAACAAGGGAAAGCCGTTAATAGAGGATCAGGGCGTTAATTCTTAAAATGACCAGTTAAGTCATTACAATCTCGCGGTTATGTAAGCCTATGGAAGGCTACCCTTTGCGAACATGATAGTGTTCCCGTGAATGCGATGAACACTGTCACCCAACACTTAAAACAAAATCAGAATGCGAATATGGCCATAATTTCATATTTTTAAAACTAGAAGGCATAGAGGAAATTTTAAAGAGACAAGTTCGTATCCAAAGTGTTGGTATATGATTCTAAACCACTTTATTTCAATTACCCATTGCATTTCATCAATTTTCATCAAAACAATCTTCGGTTTTCATGGTAAAAATTAGATACTTGGATAGAGTTAGGGATTTTTGTATGTTTGGAATTTAAGCTACGATCTAAGGTCAGATTTTGAAACTAATTGCATATTCAGACTCGTGGGTGAATGAGTATTCGGGTTTTAGTCTGAACCTCGAGTTTTGACCAATCGGTCCTGGGGTTTTGGCATTTTTGGGAAATGATAGAAAACTTATAATTAAGCATTGCAGTTGAATTCTTTAGCATTTATTGATATTGTTAAGTTAATTATGGCTAGATACAAGTGAATTAGAGGCGAAATCTAGAGGGAAAGCGATATTTGAGGCTTGAATTTAGCCATGGAATACGAGATAAATGTTTGTTCTAACCTTAGCTTGAGGTAATAGGTGGTGTGTCTTATTTTCTATGTGTTAATGTAGAGTACGACGTATAGGTTAGGTGAAAAATATTTTTATGTTGGTGTCAAGCATGCCCGTGAGTCTTATATCAAGATTGTGGTGATTTTATTTTGTATTATTCATGATTAACTTGATGATTAACATTGTAGAACAAGATGTATGATAAATTCCTGGTAATTGACTATATTTGCGTATAGGCTCAAGTTGAAGTTTATTTTGTGAAGTAATTGTTGAAACGTGGTTGGTTATAACTGATTCCCTTGACGGGATGATATTGTTACTATTATTGATTTCCTTGACGGGATGCTATCATTTTATTTGTTTGGATGAGGAAGAGCGTATAGCATGAAGGATGATGATGTGCATGCTATTGTGACTGAGTATTAATGCATGAAGAGTGAAGTGTACCGATATTGTGAGTTTTAATGCACGAAGGGTGATGTCGTGCCATGTTATTGAAAGTAAAAGCACGAAGGATAATGTCATGCCATGAATATGAGAGAGTAAAAGCATGAAGGGTGATGTTTTTCCATTTCTGTTCATTTATATGGCGAGGATGAGAGTAAACGAATGAAGGGCGGTGTCGTGTAGTTGTTGCCGTGATATTGTTTCTGTTGCTTCAAGTTTGATATTTATTTTGTCGCTTTACTTTATTATTGTCATAACTTGATATCCCCCTCAACATATTTCCCTTTTTCCTGTCTTATTTTGTTGAATCCTTGTTATTATTGCTTCCCGTATACGATTTAATTGCACATGTTTATATGGTTTTCGCGTCCTAGCCTCGTCACTACTTCGCCGAGGTTAGGGTCGACACTTACCAATCCATGAGGTCAGTTGTACCGATCTGCACTCTCAACTTTTTGTGTAGATCCCGGTACTGGATACTTCGGACCGTAGTTTGAGGTTGCTGCCTTCAGTTCAGTGGAGACCCGAGGTAATCCGCATGTGTCACGACCCTAAAGCCGGACCAAATCGTGATGGCACTTATCGTGAAACAAGGCCAGCTGATACAACTCCAAATTTAATTTTAACAATTATAATCAATTATTTTAAGTCATTAACATGCTATAAATCCCAAAATAAAAGTGAAATAGAACATTTGCGGAAATAAACACAGCCCGACATCGGTGTGTCACTAGTCATGAGCATCTAACATAAGCCTAACAGTATGGAAAAATGGCTACACAATCTATTACAGAATTAGTACAAGGGAAAAATAAAGATAAGAGGGAGAAACACTGGGCTGCGAACGTCGAGCTGCTACCTAGTGAACTCCGAATAGCCCGCTGGAAGCAATCAGCTCTCGCTAGCAGGACCAAAGGCTCCTAAATCTACACACATGGTGCATGGAGTAAAGTGAGTACGCCAACTCAGTGAGTAATAAAAGTAAAAGCAGCTGAGAGATAAGAAATAATGTAAAACACAACAACATCCTATAAAGAGACAATAGAAAATCAATGCAATAAAATAGTGAAAACTTGTAAACATACCTAAGTTCGATAAAAACCTCTTTAAAACATGTTTTAATATTTCTACGAGAGAATGAAAAGCAACGAGAGAAGATAAACACATAAAATCAGCCCCTCAGGCACAATATCAATAGAAATCAGCCCCTTGGGCAATAGCATGGAACAACTTAAGCCCCTCGGGCTATATCACATATCTCACTTGGTACTCGTGCTCACTGAAGGTGTTCAGACTCCGGGAGGGTCCCCTTACAGCCCAACCACAATATCAATCCATCTCGTGGCATAATCAAATAGGCTCTCGGCCTCATATCAAGCCACCTTGTAATGCACAACTCAGACCCTCGGCCTCATAATCATAATTAATACATCATTACTGCGGTGTGCAACACGATCCCATATTAATCTTTACAACACAGGCACGCGGCTCTACTCAGTCAGAAGTCTCTAAAAGCCACTCGGCACAGTAAAATATGATGCTCAGCCCAAAATATTATTTAAGTGTTAAAACAACGTAAAAATGGCTGAATTATAAAAACATTAGAATATAGCATGACTGAGTACAGATAAAAACTTAAAACATTGAGGAAAGAGCAGTAAAAATCCCCTAAGGGTCCAAAACAGTTGGCACGAGACCTAAATATGCCATTTAGCCCAAAACATGATGATAGAAAATATTTTTCAATCAAATACGCCATTAAATAGTCATATGGGTTAGTCACAATCCCCAATGGTACACGACCCCACGCTCGTCATTTAATGTATGCGGCACCTCAATACAGCACAACGATGTAAAATCCGGGAATTTATACTCTCAGGACAATATTTACAATCATTACTCACCTCTATCAGGTCCAAACTCTAGATCGTTATACCTTTGCCTCTCGATTCAACCTCCGGATGCTTCAAATCTAACCAAAATCAGTGCAAACCTATCAAAATTTGCTAAGGGAAAAAAACTCACTCGAAAGAAATCAAATTACAACACAAATCCCAAAATTTGCCAAACCCGACCCCAGGACCATGTCTCGGAATCCGATAAAATTTACATCAATACACTCCTTAGTACTCCCCGAGTTCATTCATATCAAAAGCACCAAAATCTAACCACAAATGACCCCTCAAATCATCAATTTTAGGTCTCCAGTTACAAGCCCTAGTTCTTCAATATTAAGGCTTAAATTCTATTAATTCCATGATTAATTAGGTACAATCACATTAGAATTGAGTATTGAGTCCATAAATCATACCTCCAAGTATTCCCCCCCCTCCGATTCCCTCTTAAATTCTCTTTAAAAAGCTTCAAAATCGCCCAAAAAAAAGAGGAACTTAAGCTAAAAGCCATGGAATAGGCCTTTAAAATCATTCTGCCCAGCTATTCAAAAACCTCCTTCATGAAAGCGGTCATCGCCTCGCGTTCATGAAGCAAAACTTAAGGTTACTAGAATTCCTCTTACGCGAACGCGACGACCCCCTCACGAACGCGATGCCTCAACAACTCAAACCATCGCGAGCACTTCTGCTCTCTCGCGAATGCGAAGCTTCCTGACTCCAACCCTTCGCGAATGCGGGACCCCCCTCACGAATGTGAAGGCCGAATCTCTAGACTCTCATCCTTACCCTTCGCAAGCACAAGGGCCCACTCACGAACTCAAAGTCCAAAATTATACAACACTCACAGTAGATTTTCTGTAATTTTTCTCAACTTGAAATGATCTATTTAACCACCCAAAACGCACTTGAGGCCCTCGGAACCCCAACCAAACATGCCAACCTATCATATTACATCATTCAAACTTGTTCCAACATTCGGAATGCTCAAAACAATATCAAAACACCAAATTTGCATCAGGTTCAAGCCTAAAAATTCCAAAATCTTTCAAATTTTTCTTTCGATCAAAAAGTCTACCATACCACGTCCGAATGACCTGAAATTTTGCGCACACATCCCAAATAATAAAACGGACCTAGTGCAACTCCCAAATTTTATTCCGACCCCTATATCAAAATCTCACCTACCAATCGGAAAATGCCAAACTTCCAATTTCACCAATTCAATCTAACTCTACTCCGTACCTCCAAAATACATTTCGATCATGCTCCTAACTCCCAAATCACATCTCGAATCTATTCGAACAATCGGAACTCAGATCCCATCCCTTTAACACATAAATCAATATTTGATTTATTTTTTTAACTTAAGCTGACTTAAAAGAGACTAAGTGTCTCAAACCTTACTGAAGCCTCTCTTAACCTGAACCAACCAACCCGACAGCATAGAATATAACTGAACAAGGCAATAATAAGCAAAAATAGAAAAAATGGAGCAGTAACTCATGAAACAACCAACCAGGTCGTTACATTAGGCCTTGGCGTCTCCTTCTATCATATTTCCTTTCTATTTTATCTATTTATGAGACAGAGCTGTATTTTCTTGCTTAGACCGCTTTTTGTGGTATTCGTAGGTAGTCCATGATATTGTGACACCAGTTCTGGGTAGAGTTTTATTATGATAGATTTCGCATTAGCATTTAGTAAAACTATTAAATTTTGTTATTCTGCATTTTTGTTTTCGGTTGATTTTCTTATATCATTTGGTAAATTGTTAATGATAAAGGAAAAAAGGTAAAATAATCAAAAATATTGGTTTGCCTAGCAGGTTCAATATTAGGTGCCATCACAGTTCCGACGATAAAAATTTCGGATCGTGACAAAATAAAAGGGTATGGACATGATGCCACTATTATAGTATTTGACCACTTTTTAATAGGTATAATACCAAGACTCCTGACTTCCTGCAATTTAAGCTTTTAAATATTTTTCACTTTTTTAGATCAAATTTTCCTCACTTTGTTGAGGGATGAATTTTGATAGGTAAACTAAAAGCACTATATTAAATCATTGGTTTTTATTCTTTTTTTTTTTTGTTCCAAAATGCAAGTGTTAGAGTATGAATTATTTGAATGAAGATAAGCTTGAAGATGCAATTATGTAAAGTTTGATTGGTAGACGCCGAAGGAAAAATTTCATGTTCTTTTATTTGATTTTTGTAAAAATAGAGAGGAGAGGGGACAAACAAATTATTCTTTGAAACTCACAACTAGAGAGAACAAATTACCAAATTATCTTCAATGTCTCTTGTTTTCTTCAAAATCAAACAAGGGAAAAGAAAATTATCTAGTCTTCTGTTATAGATTTCCTCTAAATTTACTAATTTTCGTAGCTATTTCAGAAAATGCTTGCATGTAATTTACTACTTAATACTCACCTTTAGATTTTTCAAATTTGCACAAATTTTAGTGGAGAAATTAAAATGGATACTGCTAGCTAGCAATCCTATTCTGGTCCTTAAATAACATTAGCGACTAGAAAAATTTGATCATCGCTGGTCGCTAGAGGTTTCGCAGCTAAAGGTCAGCAATGACGAGATTTAGTGACCGTTCCTTAAAAACTTTTAAGGACTAATGTAATTCTAGTCCTTAATATACTTTCAGGGATCGTATTTCTGGTCTCTAAAGAATGATAAAAAGAACGTTGGATACTGCATTTGGTGTCTATTAATTTGCAACGATCAAATTTTGCAGGTCCTAATAGGACTTTAAGGACAAAAATTTCTGGTCCTTAAAGATCTTATGAAATGTGGTCCCCGAACAAATATATTTTATATCCTGTTTTTACAAAATATTATTCCATTCATAATGTATATAATGAATGCATATAGACAAACATATCAATAACGTCTTCATATATATATATATATGTACGCGCACACACTTGTAATAATTATAAAAGAAAGGACTAACATTTCATTTGTACTGTATTATTTACCCATCACTCGGAAAGAAAATAAATTAATATCACTTTCAAATAAAGCGAATTGTTGTCTATGGTTCTGAGCAAATGATAATTAGCTTGTCAACTTGAAGTCTCCAAAATCTACATCTTCACTTATAAACTAATGTCTTCAAGACCTGTGAGAAGTATGAAATGAATTCACTTAAAAACCTATAATAATCAACCAAAAAAGTAGGTAACTAATTGCAAGACCTATATTATTTCATAAACTAAATGCAATAACAATGTTTTGATCATATAAAAACTTGCATGGTGAAAAGAAAATACAAAATAATCATGTTTGCAACTAAAACTCTATAAGAGACACTCCAACAATGAATTTGTTTCATCAATAACAAGGAGCACTACATCTTATTATGTACAAATAGGTTTTATGGTCTTAGAGGGAGACAAACAGATAATTATTTATCATATTAAACCTCAAGTTGTAAGTGCCACGCAACCTAAGAAATAAAGATTAAGTTCAGCGTCAGCGTTTGCAAGAATTATTCAAAATATCTAATGTAGCATTAATAAGAATCAACCCCCATTTGTTTAATACATATAAATATACGATGCAAATTATAGGATCTAATAACATAGTGTTATATAAACTACTAACAATTAAACTGCACTTTTAAAAGACATTTTCCTCCAGAAAATATCTGGCTCAGAAATATTTAAGAAAAAATTCAAAAAATCAATGACTTATAACTTTTTCATTATCGGAATCACATTTTCGGTTCTTCGATAAATAAGAAACTATGAGGGGTTCATGTTCCTATCAGTTCAATGTAATAAATTTTCTCATCACTCAATACAAGTGGAGGTAATCTACTGATGCAAAAATTCAAAAAAAAAAAAAAAAAAAAACCACTCACAATTATCTTACATTTAAACCTAAAACTTGGTGTCCTTGCAATTAGCCATTAACTTGTGAAAAAATAACTAGCAATTTCATATTGATCAATGCACATGCACAAAGATATGTTTTTGACAAGTAAAAGAATTTTTTTATAAGAATTGTGAAAGATATTTCTGGACCTACTGTCTAACTTCACGATCCTAGTTCACCAATTGTGAATATGTCATGCTGGCATCCAGTCTTTACGACTAGGTAAGCCTAACACATTGCACAATTTTTAGCAGTTCGAAATCAAAACAGTAACAAACACTAAATAGGATAAGAAATGTATAACGGTGCCGCTTGGCACATACACTGAATACACTACTTCTGAAATTACTATCCCAAAACCTGAAATCTCACGGGCAACACAGGCTATGAGAACATAAGAATAGCTCTAATATATGGAGTGTCTAATACAACAGAGAAAAACAGGAAACAATACTGCTAACTACAAGATAGAATGGACGGAGACTCTCCGATCTGTGAATGCAGCAGATATACCTCAAGTCTCCGATAGCAAGCTTCGGACTCACTGATGATACGCTTGGCCGGATGGACCTGGCTGCACAACAAAAGTGTTCAACAGAGTAGCATAAGTACACCACAACGGTACCCAGTAAGTGCCAAGCCTAACCACGGTTGAGTAGTGAGGAGAAAGGTCAGGGCTCTACTGAGAATAAACATAACAACAGTAATGAACAATGTAAGGTAGAGGATAAGCAAGAAAAAAACAGCAGTAAAATTGGACTAAAGCTGCAAGTCTACGATAATGAAACTACGTAAAGAAAATACACAACAAAGTATCACTCAATATCAGGATGCCATATGGAGCTCCGGGAATTGAACCCGCAATCCATATTTACCAATGTTCGAGGACCTCCCGGGAATCGAACCCGTAGTCCATCATACCAATATCAGAGGATCTCCCGGGTATTGAACCCGTAGTCCATTATACCAATAATAGAGGATCTCCCGGGAATTAAACTCGTAGTCCATCATGCCAATATCAGAGGATCTCTCGGGAATTGAACCTGTCGTCCATCATACCAATAGAGGATCTCACAGGAATTGAACCCGTAGTCCATCATACCAATAACAGAGGATCTCCCAGAAATTGAACCCGTAGTCCATCATACCAATAACAGAGAATCTCCCGGAATTGAACCCGTAGTTCATCATACCAATGACAAACGATCTCCTGGGAATTGAACACGTAGTCCCAATCGTAAACACAACACAACAATTCAATAATGTACAAATTCTAAGTAGAGACAACATGTAGAATCCAAAGTCTAGTATGATTCACGAAGAGCAGATATTACAATTTAGTCAAATAGTGCAAATAAATTGCTAACATCCTTTCCCTAAGTTAAAACAAGTGAAATTGCATTTATAATAGTTAAATACGTGAAGAAACACAGTCTAAATAAGTCAAGTAAGGTGAATTTTTAACAATTAGCACAAGTACACGCTCGTCACCTTGCGGAGAAGGCATTTAAACAACAGTCAAGACATCCTAAGGGGAGAGGTCCCCCACACAAGGTTAGACAAGCCACTTACCTTGAACCAGTACAAAAATTGCTAAGAAACAATGACCATTCCACGAGTATCCGACTCCGAGCGGCCTAAATCTATTCAAACCAATTATATCTTGTAAGTAACATCGCAAGTAACTAATTCCACTATTAAAATTAATGCAAGGCGTGAAAATTGGTAAAATAACAAAAATGCCCTTTAGGCCAGCGTCTCGGAATCGAATAATTTTTATATTTTCAGAAACCTCGTACTCTCATGAGCCTAACCATATAAAAATTTACCAAATCGGAGATTAAATGCCCATTCAAATCTTCACAATTAGGTCAAAGAACTTTACCCCAATTTTCATTCAAAAATCCAAAATTAATGGTTGAATTCACGATTATATTAGTGGGTTTTAGTCATAGAGGAGTAAGGAATCATTAGCAATAGTTGCCTCTGAAAAACCCTCGAAAAATCTCCCAAAAACCGAGATCTCTAGCTTGAGTTTTTGTAAAAATGGAAGAAGGGTTCATTTTGAAATGCTTATATCTGATGCCCAGGGATTTTGTTCAATGCGATCGCATGAAAAGGTATGCGATCGCGTAGAAGAAATTTTGAAGGCCCAAAATTAGTACTACGCGAATGAAGCCTAACGCTTGCGATCGCAGAAGAGGATCAGGTGAAGCTATGCGAACACGTACCTGGACATGCGATCGCGTAGATGGATTTTGGCCCTGAGGCCCAGCTCCTAAACTCTACTATGCGAATACGGTAGAATGAATGCGAATGCAGCGAAAGGGGGAACAGAACTATGCGATCACGTACAAGTCTTTGTGATCTCATTGAAGGAAAAAGCCCCCCTCTGAAAGTGTACTATACGATCCATGGGTAAGGATATGATCGCAGAGAGGAAATGTCTGCAATAGCTGAGTGGATTTTTCTGCAATTCTCTAAGTCCAAAAATCCTCCATTGAGCATCCGAAACACACCCGAGGCCCCCGGGACCTCAACCAAACCTACGGACATATCCCATAACATCATTCAAACTTGTACCAGTCCTTAAACCACTTAAAACAACGCCTGAAACTCGAATTAATCAATGATTTGAACCTAAGAACTTCAAATTCCAACGAAACTCGCTTTTGATAATAAACCTAACCAAAACACGTCTGATTGACGTCCCAAATGATATGACGGTGCTACAACAACTTTCGGAATCCCGTTCCGACCCTCGGGTCAAAAATTCACTATCGGACCGGAAACTTCAAAATTATAGTGTTCGGCATTTCTAGCCTAAATGAGAACATCCAAAATACATTCCGAACATGCTCCCGACCCCTAAATCAGCTAACGGAGTTAACGGAACCATCGAATTTTCATTCTAAGGTCATCTTCACACTATTCTTATTACAGATCATTTTCTAACACTTAAGCTCTCATTCAGGGACTAAGTGTCTCAAAACACTCCAAATTCAATTACCGAACGTCCCGGCAGACCAAAATAATAGAATTGGACTTAGGGGAAGCAATTAATGGGAGAACAGTGCGTAATTCCAAAGACGATCGGCCGGATCTTCATACTAACTCTCTCAAGTTTCGGCTCAAATTGTGCCAACTTCAAATGACATTATTTCCGGCTATCGAACTTACTCCTGAAAAGAGAAGGTAAAAGAATCAAGAAAAGGAACTTATCTGCCGTATAATTTAATTTTAAAAAGTAAACATTCTTCTACCTTTTTCCTCATATGGCTTTCACATAGGGAGCTTTGTTTTTGCTGCTTAATACAAAAGTGAGAGATAAAGAGAAAATGCCTTTGGGTGCACACTTTGTAAGGAGGAATACTCTAATGGTTGAGAATCCCAGGTCAGAGGGTATATATTATTTATAAAAGTAAAAAGAGTACATAATCATATGAGAGTATGAGATTTACTACATGAAAAGTTGCAGCATTACAACAAAAATAAAATCATATTTAAGAACCTAAGAAATGCATCCCAACAATTACAAGATTATATTATGAATATACATGCAAACTTCAAAGGCACATATGACACAGAGATGTAGAGAATAGAAGAATAAAGTTTTAATTAAATGATTATGAAATGATATAGAGTTTAAGGTTGAGTTTCAGTCCAAAAATAAATTGTATTTGCATGAGTAGCAAAGACAAATTGAGAACCAATAACAAAATAAGTAAAAGTGGACGAAGTGAATAAGAAAAAATTAAAAATTTATCCAGATTATAAGAAGAAAGTCTATCATTTTAACAGTGCAACATCCCTCACAAATGAACCACCTCCTTCATCAAAGATAACCTTAACAACCATTGCACCAAGATCAAATATTTTCATAAACTCTTATACAACCACAAGTACAGTACTGATGCACTTATTCAAGTAACCTACTTGTGGAGAAACCATAAACACGTCTCATCTCCTTCATGGTGTTCCACTTTAATACCACATTTCGCTAACGTTTTAATATTTTTTTATAACATGTCTTAGAACCATCTAATACATCACCGCTAGTAGCGAATAATTTTTTTACCACTTGAAATAGTCACTGTCTAATAAATTTGAAAAGTTTTATTTCTTTTAGCAAACATAACTATCACTCATATTTAAAAGAAGATACATCAACTTACTAATCACCATAGACTAGCAAGCTCAATTAAGCACCTCATCTAATATCACTTGATAACAAAGTACAATAATCTTATTGATTAAAGCTTCATTTTAGTATGTAAAGGAGTGATTAGTAGTAGCAATATTTGAATTAATAGCACAATCCAGCAAGTCTAAAATAGTGAGTGGAACAAACCAATGATTAGGACACTTCATCTCTTAAGAACGTCGTAATACTCCTGGTAGCACCTCGGACAACAATAAAACAATTCCTTCCCATCTCAATGCAGAGGTTGAAGTGAATAACACATGAGCTCTTCTTCTCAAAATGACTCATACAGACGGCCTCGCCACAAAAATAGCTTGTTGAGTCACAAAATGCCAACTCAATCACACCGATCCAACTTCAGTTGGTGGTGGAAAAATTACTCAAAATAACTCAGAAAAATTGAATAATTTGAGGAATAGTCATGAACAGATTGAGAGATTGAGAGTAAACCATAGATCCTAAATGATGACTTGGGGAATATTTTTACGTATTTATATTTTTATTTTTTTTCAAGGTTTCTATCTCTTTATAATTAATAAAATATATTAAAATTTTAGAAGAAAATTTGGGCGGCACCTCAAGTCTCGCACTCCCTCTCAATTCTGAATATTAGGGACGAGAAATTTTATAATTATAGGGACAAGATTCAGTCTCGTCGTTATTTAATTTAGAATTAGTACCAGAAATAAAACTAGTCGCTATAAGTATACTTTTAGCTACCAGATTTCAATCTCGTCACTAAATATTGGCCGCAAATGAGCCTTTTTCTTGTAGTAGAACTGCCTGCTTTGAACATTGATCAAAGGGAAAAAAATCCCCTCTAAAAGGCATTCAATATTTGTCATTGTTTCCGTTGAAAAAGCTTTTTCAAAGGGCAATGAGAAGAAAAAAATTTCCAGCATAGCTTCTAAGGAAATAAGTAAAATAAATATGTTACGATCCAGATTTTTCACCCTCAGAAATCGTGATGGCGCCTACTAATGAAAGCTAGGAAAGTAATTTATTCTAATTACTTAACCCTTTTCATTTTTAATTCCTTTACAATTGTGAGTTAATATTTTATAAACAATGAAAATAATCAAGCGGAAGAATGAAATGCAATAATTTTTAAAATAATACTGGTATAAATCCATAAACATAAGCTACCAAAGCTGGTATCACAATCTCACAAACTATCTAAGAATACTACAAATAAAGTCTGAACAAAATAAATACATGTCTATCTCTGAAATAATAAAGAACATAAGAAAAACTAGCTAGGAAGGGGACGCTAAAGCGTATCGAAGTCTGCACCACTACCTCGGGTTGCATGATGGACTGAAGGCAGCAACCTCACTGTGGTCCAAAATGTGCAGCACCAGGATCTGCACATAATACGTAGTGTAGTATCAGCACAAACCGACTCCATCCATTGGTAAGTGTCTAGCCTAACCTCGGCGAAGTAGTGACGAGATTAGGACAAGAATACCAAATAAACTTGTGTAGTTATATCATATATAGCAAGTAATAGTGGCATAATTAGCAGTAAATATGGGAAGAGAAAACATGTTGCGGGGAATGTCATATACAAATAAAATCTCAGTAAAAAAGTAAAAGGAACACGAAAATTCAACTGTAAGGAAGAATAAAGAAATCAAAAACAAGTGCACAGCATCAGTTCGTGATTTTACTCTCATCCTTACCATAAGAATCAATATAATCAGCACACCATTACCCTTCGTACTTTTACCTTACATAAATCACGGCACAAAATTATTCTTCGTGCATTATCTCTCATATCATGGCACAAAATTTTACAACATATGGAAAGACATAACTCTTCATGCTTTTACCTTACAATATCGTCATGGCATCACCCTCCATGCATTAACACTTTCCAAATCTTGCACGACATCACCCTTCGTGCTTTGCACTCTTCCTCACCCAAGCGACAATCACAATGCAATTTGGGCAAGGGAATCAATAATATAACAATAAAATCCCGGTAGGGGAACAAGAGCATAACAACAATATTCCGGCAAGAAAAATATATCATGAATAATAACATCCTAGCAAGGGAGATAATATCAAAAGAATTGATATCTTGGAAAGGGAGACAATATCATAAATATCTTCTATTTTCCACAATTATTTCACAACTCAATTCTCAATTTGAGCCAACACTCTACAATGTTCAATTAGCAATAACACTTTCACGAGCCTTGTTCAACAATCGAAATCATCATAAAAGCATGAACAATACGAAACAGAGTCACATCAATCATAGTATAAGACTCACGGGTATGCTTGACACCGACATATAGATACTTATCACCCTACCTATGCGGCGTACACAACAACTAACGATAACAATAAGACATAACTCCTAATACCTCAAGCTAAGATTAGACCAAACATTTACCTCAATGCCATGAACACAATTCAAGCCTCAACTGCTGCCAATTCGCTTGTATCTAGCCACAATTTACTTAACGATATTAATAAATGCTAAATGAATCAATTCTAATGCATGACAAAAAGGTTTTCGAAAATTTCCTCAAAAAAGTTAAAAATCGACCCCCGGCCCATATGATCAAAACCCAAAGTTTGATCCAAAACCCGATTACCCATTCACCCACAAACTCAAATATATAATCTGTTTTGAAATAGGATCTCAAATCGAGGTTCAAATCCCCAAAATTTAAAAATCCTAAGTTCTACCCAAAATCATGGAAACCCTTGATTTCGAGTTGAAATCATGTGAAAGATGTTATAGGTTAAAGAAAATAAGTTAGAAATGACTTACAATTGATTTGTGTTGGACAATACGCTTTACGCTAGAGGGGGGGGGGGGTGAATAGCGTTTTAAAATTATTAAGCGTTTTAGTGCGGAATTTAAAAACTTTGCAGAAATTAAAACAAGTGCAGTAAAAAGAACTTACACAAAGATGTATCCTGGTTGGCCACAAACGTGGTTAGTCCAGTCCCCGAGAGACTCTCTCGAGATTTCCACTAAACTTGTCAAGCTTACGGGTGCTTAACAAACCGTTACAGTTGAGGACACAAGCCTCACCTAGGTGCTCGGGGATCACAATCCCAAAGACTTCAATTGCTCGGGGATACCAATCCCAAAGACTTCAATTGCTCGGGGATACCAATCCCAAAGACTTCAATTGCTCGGGGATAACAATCCCAAAGACTTCAACTGCTCGGGGATAACAATCCCAAAGACTTCAACTGCTCGGGGATAACAATCCCAAAGACTTCAATTGCTCGGGGATACCAATCCCAAAGACTTCAATTGCTCGGGGATAACAATCCCAAAGACTTCAACCGAGGAATCACAAGTTCCTCAACAAACGAGAATCGCAATTCTCTTACAAACACAAAACACACTCACTTTACAAAGTACTCCTTAATGAGTAGATATGAGTAGAAATAGTACGCTCAAGATCACAACAACTTAGCTCAATAGAATGGCTCTTCAAAAAGCTTTATGGATGAATGGAAAATGATGATCAATGTAGGAAAGCTTTTAGCAATGAAAATACTCAAATAGTATATGTTGTTGTTATGAAAACACTGAGTTGAAGCTGTATTTATAGGTGAAAAACTCAGTCTTACCGTTGTCTAATTGCCAATTAAGGATTGCTGAAATTACTCAGTGACAATCGATTGTCAAGACTAAACAATCGATTGTTTGCCTATCAGATCAAAAATTCAATCCCAGATTTTACGTCAACAATCGATTACTTCAAATCACTAATCGATTATTTATAACGTTAAGAAATCCTTTCCAATTTTTGGCATAAAACATCGATTGTCCGGAAATCAACAATCGATTATTTTAACAACGTTCAGAAAATCTTTTCCAGATTTTACGCAAAACATCGATTGTTAAATATCAACAATCGATTACCTGAAGGTAATTGAAAATATATGACAACGGTCAGCTTCAACAATCGATTATCAAATGGAATAATCGATTATTAATTAATTTCAAAACTCTCTGTCTCATATATAATCGATTATCAAATGGAATAATCGATTATTAATTAATTTCAAAACTCTCTGTCTCATATATAATCGATTATCAAAAGCCACAATCGATTATCATTTTATTTAAAATCACTGGGAGACATTTTTCTCATTCTAATCGATTACCATTAGTTCATAATCGATTTTTATGAGTTTTGAAAACTTTGCCTCAGTTAACAATCGATTATCATAAGTACACAATCGATTGTTATGCAGTTTGCATAAACCTGATGTTTAACTGACTTACTCACAATCGATTATCATTAGTTCACAATCGATTGTCATGCAGTCTTGGCTTAGAGATACTCGATTATCATAAGTACATAATCGATTATCTTAGCCCAGATTTTTGAGGCATCCTTGGAAAACATTTTAACAAATGTAAATATGCATAGTTTAAAATCATTTGACACTTAATTTAAATATGCATGATTTTGGAAAAATAATTTTAGTAGAGAAGCCATGTTATGAGCCAAGTTGAGGAATCAAGATCACAATTAATATTGACTCAATTATAACATTTCTAAACTTTGTCTTGAGCGTCTTGTAATGCATCCATTTTGTGCTTGTCCTTGAGCACTGCTATATATTGCTTTTTGCTTTGTTTGACATTCATCAAAACCTACAAAAGAACACACGTTTAGTATATTGCATTTGAAACGTGTTTCCAACAATTTCCCCCTTTTTGATAATGGCAAACATAAGCGGGATATATGCAATAATTATTTTGATAATCCAAGACAAGTGTAAAGTATGCAAGTGTAAAGTATGCAATTTGATGTTCCCCCTCAATTCATGTTCCCCCTCACTTTAAGCATGAATGAAGTTGAGAGTGATATAGCATAGCATACTTCTTGATATCCCGTTTCTTCCCCCTTTTGCCATTAGCAAAAAAATATATACAAGGGAAGAATAAAAAATATGAAATAAACACACGTTTATTTATTGGAAAATAAAGATAACAAAAGTAATCGATTATTGATACAGTAATCGATTGTTTGACGGCGATTTTCCTGTAGAATACTTGAGTATTTTGCGTCATGCTTTTATGATCCCCTTTTCTTTAGGGTGATACCTGCAAAAAAGTGTTAGACGCCTCCGACGCTCAAGTTAGAAATTATGTAAGAAATAAAATGCAATGCATGACTTAGATCAACGTGGAGTCAAGGATCCCGAGTTCACTACGAATTCGGAAGAAGGACTCTTTATCTAAGGGCTTTGTAAAGATGTCTGCCAATTGGCTTTTTGTTTCAACAAATTCAATTTCAACATCGCCTTTTAGAACGTGATCTCTAATAAAATGATGTCTAATTTCAATGTGTTTTGTTCGCGAGTGAAGAATGGGGTTCTTCGTCAAGCATATGGCACTAGTGTTGTCACATCTAAGAGGAATGTGGTCAAGACGTAGGCCATAGTCCAAGAGTTGTTGTTTCATCCATAGGATTTGAGCGCAACAACTCCCCGCGGCTACATATTCAGCCTCGGTTGTGGACAACGCAACACTAACTTGCTTCTTACTAAACCAAGAAACTAAAGCGCTACCGAGCAAGTGGCAAGTGCCGCTAGTGCTCTTGCGATCCAATTTGCATCCAGCAAAATCGGAGTCGGAATAGCCAATAAGTTGGCATGAAGAACCTTTGGGGTACCATAGACCCACATTGGTAGTACCGACAAGATACCTTAGAATCCGCTTTACCGCAGTAAGGTGAGACTCTTTCGGACATGATTGATAACGGGCACAGACGCACACGCTAAACATGATGTCCGGACGACTAGCAGTAAGATAAAGAAGAGAGCCAATCATACCTCGGTACTTTTTGATGTCGACTTCCTTACCTTTTTCATCTTTGTCGAGATGATCGGATGTGCTCATGGGAGCTGCCATTTCCTTTGCATTGTTCATATCAAAGCGTTTAAGCATTTCTTTGCAATACTTGCTTTGACAAATGAATGTACCTTCCTTCATCTGTTTTACTTGTAATCCCAAAAAGAATTGTAACTCACCCATCATGGACATCTCAAATTCGCTAGTCATTAAGTTTGAAAATTCCTTGCATAGAGCATTGTTAGTAGCACCAAAAATGATATCATCTACATATATTTGAACTAGCAAGATATCATTATTTTCATGCTTGACAAATAAAGTTGTGTCAACTTTTCCACGAATAAAATTATTTTCTAAAAGAAATTTACTCAACCTTTCATACCAAGCTCGAGGAGCTTGTTTTAAACCATAAAGGGCCTTTTTGAGTTTGAAAACATGATTAGGAAAATTAAAGTCTTCAAAACCGGGGGGTTGCTTTACATAAACTTCTTCTTGAATAAAACCATTTAAAAAGGCACTTTTCACATCCATTTGATATAAAATGAAATTCATAGAAGATGCAAAAGCAAGCAACAAACGGATGGCCTCTAATCTAGCTACCGGAGCATATGTCTCATCATAATCAATCCCTTCTTCTTGATTATAGCCTTGGGCCACAAGCCTAGCTTTGTTTCTAGTGATTATGCCATTTTCATCTAATTTATTTCGAAAAACCCATTTCGTACCAATTATGGTATGACCTTCGGGTCTTGGCACCAAATCCCAAACGTTGTTACGTTTGAATTGGTTAAGCTCCTCTTGCATTGCCAAGGTCCAAAATTCATCCCCAATTGCTTCAGAGATGGCTTTGGGTTCAATTTGAGAAACAAAAGCAGTAAGATCTAAGGTATTTCTAAGGGAGCTCCGGGTACTTACCTTCCCTCCAACGTCGCCTATTACCTGATCGAGAGGATGGTCTTTGACTGTCCTCCATTCTATTTGCTCTTTTGGTTCATTTTCCGGTTGAGGAGCTTCTTCAATTTGTTGTTCCACCGTTTTGTCAATTTCTTTCCTTGGTGGTTCTTCTTGAATTTTGTCCTTTAGGCTTTCCAGAATACCTGAAAGATCAAGACCACAATCCTTTCTCGCCAAGCGAGTATTATCTTCGGAAAATACAATATGAGGAGATTCCTCTACAACTTGGGTTCTTTTATTAAAAACTCTATAAGCTTTACTACGAGAAGAATAGCCAATGAAGATACCTTTATCCGACTTTGCATCAAATTTTCCTAGTTGGTCCTTTCCATTGTTGTGCACAAAACATTTACAACCAAAAACACGTAAATGTGAAATGTTAGGTTTTCTACCTTTGTAGAGTTCATATGGGGTTTTTAAGAGTATCGGCCGAATTGCTACTCTATTCAAAACATAGCATGCGGTACTCACGGCGTCTGCCCAAAAGTGTTTGGGAATCTTAGCTTCGTCGAGCATGGTTCTAGCCATCTCTTCGAGACTCCTATTTTTCCTTTCCACCACCCCGTTTTGTTGTGGTGTACGTGGAGCGGAAAAGGTATGCTCGATTCCGAGTTCATCACAAAAATCCGCAAAGAGATTGTGATCAAACTCTCCCCCATGATCACTTCTAATGGAAGTGACAGTTGATTCCTTTTCATTTTGAACTCTTTTAAGAAAAAGCTTGAAGCTAAGAAATGCATCACTTTTATGTGCAAGAAATAATGTCCATGTAAATCTAGAGAAATCATCAACAATTACAAAAGCATATCTATTTCTTCCTAGACTTTCGATACGGGATGGTCCGAATAAATCCATATGCAATAGTTGTAAAGGTCTAGAGGTTGAAACAACATTTTTGGATTTAAAAGATGCTCTTGTTTGCTTCCCCTTTTGACATGAATCACAAATAGTATCACTTTCAAATTTTAAGTTGGGAAGACCAAACACTAAATTTTGAGAAATCAATTTATTTAAAAGATGCATGTTCATATGAGCTACTCTACGATGCCACAACCACACATTATCATCTTTGCTCAACAAACAATCAACATACTCGGATGAGGAGTTTTCAAGATCAACCATGTAAATATTGTCAACTCTAAAACCACGTAGGATAATCTTGAAGTCACTACGTCTAAACACTAAACACTCATCCGAATCAAACAACGCAAGATTTCCCTTGTCACATAATTGACTTATGCTCAAGAGATTATGCTTTAAACCTTTGACAAGTAATATATGCTTTATAGAGGATTTTTCATTCTTACCGACCGATCCGGTGCCAATAATTTGTCCTTTATTGTCGTCACCGAATACAACGCTTCCTCCTTCTTTGTGCTCTAGTTGAAGGAATTTGGATTCGTCTCCTGTCATGTGTCTGGAGCATCCACTGTCAAGGTACCATAGTACACTTGATCCCTTCAAGCACACCTACAAAGCAAATTAATATTTTTTAGGTACCCATACCATGTTGGGTCCTTGGGGGTTAGGCAAATAACGACCATAATAATATGAAGAATCTCTATGCTTTGTAAAACACATAGGTGCAATATGGCCTATACGATTGCAGTAATGACATACTACGTTCGGGTTGTGTTGATGCCTAGGTTGAGCCAACAAAGTTCTAGGCGAATGAAAAAGATTAACACTAGACATATTGTTCCCATTTCTAGTATAATATCTAGATGGTCTAAAGTCATTAGTGCTAGACTTGTTGAAGGACTTAGTGTCATGTCTAGGTGGTCTAAGCTCGTTCTTAGAGTTATTTCTTGGTTGCCGAAAATTACTATTTGTAGGCTTGTTTGCAAGAATCCTAGATTCGGATCTAGGTTGTCTAAAGACATTAGTTCTACCCTTATTTTCATACATTCTAGCATAATGTCTAGGTGGTCTAAAAGAATTTGTTCTAGGCTTGTTTAATACCTTAGAGTTATTTCTAGGTGGAGTAGCGAAGTTTTTGTTTTTATGCCGTTGATATTTCTTAGGCGTTTCTTTTTCAACAACTTTAGGAACTTCTTTACTACGTGTTTCTAATGTTTTCCTAAGTTCTGTGTTTTCTAGTTTTAAGGACTCACAAGCTGTACAGGTAGAGCATTTATCAACACAAGAGGCTTCATGCATAGTCTTGATGACTTGTCTAAGTTCTATACTATCATTTAACAAAAATTGATTTTCATTTGCAAGATTCTCGTTATCACGAGACAGATTTTCAACACCTTTTTGAGCTAAAGAAAGACATTCTTCAAAGTTCTTGTCTTTTAAAAAGAGTTGTTTTTGAAAATCCTCTTCTTGTAAAGAAAGAGTTCTTTGTAAATCTTTAATAGTCTTAGAAGCATTTACCAACTCATCATGCAGTTTGTTATAAGCAATTTGCATATCGTTAGATGTACTTACCTCGTCTTTTTCGTCTGCCATGAGGCACTGACCAGTTGATTCATCGTTTGTGCTGACCGCTTTTTGAGGCGTGTTTTCGTGCAATTCCTCAAGTTTGTCCCACATTTCTTTAGCAGTTTTATAGTGGGAGATTTTTCGCCAAAGTTCCTGGTTCAAGGCGTTATGTAATATATTCATAGCTTTAGTGTTGTATTCACTTACCTTATCTTTCCCGACTTTTGTCGTCAGTTGATCACTGTGTTTAATAGCTTGCCATAGATATAAATCGTTTGCCATTGTAAAAACTTGCATCCGATATTTCCAGACTGAGTAGTCGTTTTCGTCTAATATTGGAGGCGACATGCTGCATTCTCCTTCACCTATTCCTGCAAAGAAATTTAGAGTAGAAGCCATGGATGGTTCTCTCAAACGGTTAAGCTTTTCAGAGAGTATGGCTCTGATACCAATTGTTGGACAATACGCTTTACGCTAGAGGGGGGGGGGGTGAATAGCGTTTTAAAATTATTAAGCGTTTTAGTGCGGAATTTAAAAACTTTGCAGAAATTAAAACAAGTGCAGTAAAAAGAACTTACACAAAGATGTATCCTGGTTGGCCACAAACGTGGTTAGTCCAGTCCCCGAGAGACTCTCTCGAGATTTCCACTAAACTTGTCAAGCTTACGGGTGCTTAACAAACCGTTACAGTTGAGGACACAAGCCTCACCTAGGTGCTCGGGGATCACAATCCCAAAGACTTCAATTGCTCGGGGATACCAATCCCAAAGACTTCAATTGCTCGGGGATACCAATCCCAAAGACTTCAATTGCTCGGGGATAACAATCCCAAAGACTTCAACTGCTCGGGGATAACAATCCCAAAGACTTCAACTGCTCGGGGATAACAATCCCAAAGACTTCAATTGCTCGGGGATACCAATCCCAAAGACTTCAATTGCTCGGGGATAACAATCCCAAAGACTTCAACCGAGGAATCACAAGTTCCTCAACAAACGAGAATCGCAATTCTCTTACAAACACAAAACACACTCACTTTACAAAGTACTCCTTAATGAGTAGATATGAGTAGAAATAGTACGCTCAAGATCACAACAACTTAGCTCAATAGAATGGCTCTTCAAAAAGCTTTATGGATGAATGGAAAATGATGATCAATGTAGGAAAGCTTTTAGCAATGAAAATACTCAAATTGTATATGTTGTTGTTATGAAAACACTGAGTTGAAGCTGTATTTATAGGTGAAAAACTCAGTCTTACCGTTGTCTAATTGCCAATTAAGGATTGCTGAAATTACTCAGTGACAATCGATTGTCAAGACTAAACAATCGATTGTTTGCCTATCAGATCAAAAATTCAATCCCAGATTTTACGTCAACAATCGATTACTTCAAATCACTAATCGATTATTTATAACGTTAAGAAATCCTTTCCAATTTTTGGCATAAAACATCGATTGTCCGGAAATCAACAATCGATTATTTTAACAACGTTCAGAAAATCTTTTCCAGATTTTACGCAAAACATCGATTGTTAAATATCAACAATCGATTACCTGAAGGTAATTGAAAATATATGACAACGGTCAGCTTCAACAATCGATTATCAAATGGAATAATCGATTATTAATTAATTTCAAAACTCTCTGTCTCATATATAATCGATTATCAAATGGAATAATCGATTATTAATTAATTTCAAAACTCTCTGTCTCATATATAATCGATTATCAAAAGCCACAATCGATTATCATTTTATTTAAAATCACTGGGAGACATTTTTCTCATTCTAATCGATTACCATTAGTTCATAATCGATTTTTATGAGTTTTGAAAACTTTGCCTCAGTTAACAATCGATTATCATAAGTACACAATCGATTGTTATGCAGTTTGCATAAACCTGATGTTTAACTGACTTACTCACAATCGATTATCATTAGTTCACAATCGATTGTCATGCAGTCTTGGCTTAGAGATACTCGATTATCATAAGTACATAATCGATTATCTTAGCCCGGATTTTTGAGGCATGCTTGGAAAACATTTTAACAAATGTAAATATGCATAGTTTAAAATCATTTGACACTTAATTTAAATATGCATGATTTTGGAAAAATAATTTTAGTAGAGAAGCCATGTTATGAGCCAAGTTGAGGAATCAAGATCACAATTAATATTGACTCAATTATAACATTTCTAAACTTTGTCTTGAGCTTCTTGTAATGCATCCATTTTGTGCTTGTCCTTGAGCACTGCTATATATCGCTTTTTGCTTTGTTTGACATTCATCAAAACCTACAAAAGAACACACGTTTAGTATATTGCATTTGAAACGTGTTTCCAACAATTTGGAGAAGAACTTTTCTTTAGAAAATCGCCCAAGAGAGCTTAGGGTTTGAGGCATTTTAAAAAATGAAGAAACTTTCGTCTAAGTTTGATTTTACATATGCGCAGATATCGCATTTGCGATGTCATGTTTGCAATTGTTGACAAAGCTTCGCAATTGCGAAGGAAGGCCTGTTTCTGCTTTCATCACAAATTTCGGTACTTGCTAAGTCCGCATTTGCGGCATAAGCCTCGCAAATACGAGGGTTCTCTACCCCAGCCCATCATCGCAATTGCGATGTTTCTTTGCAAATGGGTGCTCGCAATTGCGATATTTCTTCACAGATGCGAGCTTGCATTTGTGAGCCAGGATTCGCAATTGCGAAGCCTGCAAACCTACAACACAACAACAATTTTCCTAAGTCTAATTTTACTATGTGGCCTATCCAAAACTCACCCGAGCCCTCGGGGCTCCGAACCAAACATTCATGCAAGTCGAAAAATATTATACAAATTTGGTCGTATTATCAATCATCAAAATAACATCAATAACTATGAATTAAACCTCAAATTCATGAAATCACTCAAGAACTTCAAAATTTCCAATTTCTCAAATAAAAGTCCGATTTATACTAAACAAATTTCGATCCTTACCAAACTTCACAGATCTAACTTAATTATTATATAAGACATGTACCAGGATTTAGAACAAAAAACTGGCGTGATACTGTTAATTTCAAGCCTCTTTTCATTTCCAAAAACTCTGATAATTTCAGTTAAACAATTCTTTCAAAAAATTATTTCTTGGGAACCTCTGCTCCAGAATATTTAGAGTGGTTATTCAGGTTTTCGCGGGTCAGCAGTCTCATTAGGCGAGGGCTTGTTTTATTTGTGGCAATACGAAGCATATTGCTATATTTTACCCTCGAGCACCAAGTAGCTCCCAACATCAAGGTTTTCATGCCATGATTTTGGCACTGAGTGTTCCACCGCCGAGGTAGAGGTTCTAGAGGTGGAGGTAAAGGTATTAGAGGTGGAGGTCAGGCCGCTGGAGATGGAGGACAGCCATCTGCAGGTCGTCCCTTAGATGTAGTTTAGAGTGGTGGGGGGCAGCCCCGAGGTTATGCTATTCCAGCCAAGCCTGAGGATGAGACCTCCGATGTAGTTATCGCATGTACTGTTCTAGTTTGTATAGAGATATTTCAGCTCTATTTAATCTAGGATCTACATACTCCTGTGAGTCATCTTATTTCGCACCGTATCTGGTCATGCCTAGTAGTTCCTTGAGTGCTCCTTTATATGTGTTTATACCGGTGGGAGATTCTATTGTCGTAGATCATGTCCATTGTTCATATATAGTTGTGATTGGGGGTATTGAGACTCGAGTAGATTTGTTACTTTTGGACATGGTTGATTTTGATGTCATATTGGGGATGGACTGGTTACCACCTTACCACGCTATCTTGGACTGTCATGCCAAGACTGTGACCTTACCCTTGTCGGGTTTACTCCATTTAGAGTGGAGAGGGACTCCAGATCATTCTACCAGTAGGGTTATCTCATATATGAAAGCTCAACGTATGGTTCATAAGGGACGTTTGGCCTATTTGGTGTATGTTCGTGATTCAAGTGCCGAGGTTCCTTCAATAGATTTTGTGCCTATTGTTAGTAAGTTTCCTGAGGTATTTCCTTCAGACCTTCGGGGTATGCCACCCGATAGGATATCGATTTCTGCATTGATTTGGCTCCGGGCGTTCAGCCCATTTATATTCTATCGTATAGTATGGCCCCGCCTGAGTTGAAAGAATTGAAGGAGCAGTTGCATGACTTGCTTGATAAAGACTTTATTTGACCTAGTGTCTCGCCTTGGGGTGCGTTAGTGTTATTTGTTAAGAATAAGGACGGATCGATGAGGATATGTATAGATTATCGGTAGTTAAACATGGTTACAATCAAGAATAAGTATCCATTGCCAAGGATTGATGATTTGTTTGATAAACTTTTGGGTGCCAAGATATTCTTGAAGATTGACTTGATATCTGGCTACCATCAGTTGAGGATTAGGGCATGCGATATCCCTAAGATAGCTTTACGCACTCGGTACGAGCATTATGAGTTCTTGGTTATGTCATTTGGGTTGGAAAATGCCCTAGTAGCTTTTATGGACTTGATGAATCGAGTGTTCAAGCCTTATTTGGATTCATTTGTGGTAGTCTTCACTGATGATATTTTGATCTATTCCCGCAGCCGGGAGGAGTATGAGCATCATCTGAGAGTGGTTCTTCAAACTTTGAGAGATAGTCAGTTATATGCTAAGTTTTTTAAGTGTGAGTTCTGGTTTGAGTTCAATTGCATTCTTGGGTCATGTTGTATCACTATAGGGTATTCAGGTGGATCCAAAGAAGATAGAGGCAGTCAAGAACCGGCCTAGACTTGCATCAGCTACATAGATCCAGAGTTTATTGGGTATGGCAGGTTATTACCATTGGTTTGTGGAGGGATTTTCATCTATTGCAACCCCGATGACCAGGTTGACCTAGAAGGGTGCCCAGTTCAGATGGCGGGATGAGTGTGAGGTGAGCTTTCAGAAGCTCAAGACAGCTTTGACTACGGCACTGGTGTTGGTTTTTCCCACAAGTTTAGGTCCATATGCAGTTTATTATGATGCATCTCGTATAGGACTTTTTGGTGCGGTGTTGATGCAGGATGGCAAGGTCATTGCTTATGCTTCGCGACAATTGAAGATTCATGAGAAGAATTATCCAATTTATAATTTGGAGTTAGCAGCCATTGTTCACGCATTAAAGATTTGGAGGTATTATCTGTATGGCATGTCATGTGAGGTTTTCACGGATCACAAGAGTCTACAGTATTTGTTAAAGAAAAAGGAGCTAAATTTGAGGCAGAGAAGGTGGTTAGAGCTATTGAAAGACTTTGATATCACCATATTATATCATCCGGGAAAGGACAATGTGGTGGTCGATGCTTTGAGTAGAAACTCATCCAGTATGAGCAGTCTTGCGTATATTCCGATCGGTATGTGACTGCTTCCTTTGGACGTTCAGGCTTTTTCCAATCAATTTGTGAGGCTGGATGTTTCTGAGCCGAGCCGCGTGTTAGCTTGCACAATTACTCGTCTTCAGTATTTGAGTGTATCCGAGATCAGAAGTATGATTATCCTTATTTGCTTGTCCTTGGAGACACAGTGCGGGGCTGAGGTGCAAAGCAGGTTACAGTTTGAGATGATGGAGTTTTGAGGATGCAAGGTCATATTTGTGTGCCTAATATGGATGGACTGCGAGCGTTTATTTTAGCGAAGGCACATAGTTCCCGGTACTCTATTCATCTGGGCGCCGCTAAGATGTATCTGGATTTGCGGCAGCATTATTGTTGGAGGAGGATGAAGAAGGGAATTGTTGCATATGTGGCTCGGTGTTTTAACTGTTAGCAGAAAACGTACGAGCACCAGAGACCTGGTGGTTTATTCCAAAAGATTGAGATTCTTGAGTGGAAGTGGAAGTGGGTGCGCATCACTATGCACTTCGTCGTTGGATTCTTACGGACTCGGAGGAAGTTCGATGCAGTGTGAGGTATTGTTGATAGGCTGACCAAGTCAGCACATTTCATTACTGTGGCAGTTCCCTATTCTTCTGAGAGGTTAGCTGTGATCTATATCCAGGAGATTGTTCGTATTCATGGTGTGCCCCTAAATATCATTTCGAACCGAGGTACGGAGTTTAGCTTACATTTCTGTAGGGTAGTTCAGCGTGAGTTGGGCACATGGTTCGAGTTGACCACGACATTTCACCCTCATAAGAATGAGTAGTCCGAGCGTACTATTCAGATTTTGGAGGATATGCTCCAAGCTTTGTCATTGACTTTGGAGGCTAATGGGATCAGTTCTTAGCTTTAGCGGAGTTTGCCTACAAAAATAGCTACCAGTCGAGCATATAGATGGCCCTTTCTGAGGTTTATATGGTAGGCGGTGTGGGTCGCCGGTTGGATGGTTTGAGCTGCGAGAGGCTTGGTTGTTGGGTACTCATCTAGTACATGATGCCTTGGATAAGGTCAAGATCATTCACAATAGGCTTCGTACAGCTCAGTCTAGGCAAAAGAGCTATGTCGATCGTAAGGTTTATCATGTGGCATTCATGGTCGGTCAGCGGGTGTTGCTTCGAGAGTCTCGTATGAAAGGCAGGATGAGATTTGGGAAGAGGGGAAAGCTTAGCCCTAGATTCATTTTCCCGTTTGAGATTCTTGATCGAGGGGGAGAGGTGGCTTACAGACTTGCCTTGTCGTCGATTTTATCAGTCGTGCATCCAGTGTTTCATGCTCCCATGCTTTGGATGTATAACGGCGATCCATCCCACGTGTTAGACTTCAGCACTATCCAGTTGGACGAGGACTTGTCCTATAAGGAGGAGATGGTAGCTATTCTAAACCTGCAGGTTCGTGAGTTGAGATCGAAGAGTTTCCCTTATGTTCGTCTTCAGTAGAGAGGTCACCCTGCCGAGGCAGTTACCTGGGAGAGTTCGAGTCCGATATATGGATCCGATATCCCCATATTTTGTCCGACTCAAGTACTTTTCTTATGTTTGTTCGAGGATGAACAGTTGTTTTAGAGGTGAAGAATGTGATGACCTTTTGTCATCACTCATTTTGAAAGTAAAATTCCATGTTTCGAGGCCTTAAAAACTTCTTTTCGTCTAACCTCGATTTACATGCATAGTCGGGGCGTATTTACGAAAAGTTTTTATGTGAAAAACAAGTAAAATGAGGAAATTAGTTTTTATAATCAAATAAAGTTGACATTGGTCAACATTCTTGGTAAACAGATCTGGACCCGTGATCCGATGTCTCGTAGGGTCCGTAGTAAAATTAAATTAGGACTTGGGTGTATGCCCGGAATCGAATTGCGAGGTCTGAAGCCTGAGAAATGAATTTTTACTATGGATCCTACGAGACCGTTGAATCACGGGTCTGGGTTCGTTTACCAAGAATGTTGACCTTATTCAATTTGAAAAGTCAATTTTCTTATTTTACTTAGTTTTCGCATAGAAGCTTTCCAGAAACGCACCCAGACTGGGTACGCAATTTGAGGTGAGGCAAAAAGTGATTTTAAGGCCTCGAAACACAGAATTTTTCTTTCGAAACGAGTGATGACCCAAAAGGGTCATCACATTCTCCACCATTTAAAACAATCATTCGTCCTCGAATAGACCTAAGAGAAGCACCTAATTCGGAGAAAAGATGGGGATATCGACTACGTATATCGGACTCGGAATACCAGGTAGCTGCCTCGCCAGGCAAACCTCTCCACTGAACACGAATAGAAGGGAAACTCTTCGATTTCACCTGACGAGCCTGCTGATCTAGAATAGCTACCGGATCATCCTCAAAGGACAAGTCCTTATCCAATTGGACAGTGCAGAAGTCTAACACGTGGGATGGATCGTTGTTACACTTTCAAAGCATAGACACATGAAGCACTGGAGGCACGATTGACAAACTCGGTGGCAATGCAAGTCTGTAGCCACCTTTCACACTCAATGATGAATCCCAAACGAGACAATGAATCTAGGGCTAAGATTGCCGCTCTTCCCAAATCTCATAACGCCCTTCATAGGCGACACCCGAAGCAACACCTGTTCGCTGACCATGAATGCCACATCATTAATCTTACGGTCGGCATAACTCCTTTACCTGGACGGAACTGTACGAAGCCTATCCTGAATGATACTAACCTTGTCCAAGGCATCTTGTAATAGATTTGTACCCAATAACCGAGCCTCTCTTGGATCTGCTATGAACTTGTCATGACTCGAATTTTTCACCCTCGGGAGTCGTGATGACGCCTACTAGTGAAAGCTAGGCAAGCCAATTATTCCAATTACTTAACCCTTTTTCATTTTTAATCCATTAACAATTATGAGTTAACATTTTATAAACAACGAAATAATAAAGCAGAAGAATGAAATGTAACAATTTAAAATAATACCGATACAAATCCATAAACATAAGATCCCTAGAAATTTGTCACAATCTAACAAACTATCTAACAATATTACAAATAGGGTCCAAAATAAATAAATACATGTTTGTCTCTGAAATAGTAAAGTACGGGAGAAAAACTAGATAGGAAGGGGACTACAAGGCCTGCAGACGCCTGCAGGACTACCTCGGGTCCCCTGATAGACTGAAGGCATCAACCTCGATGTTGTCCAAAAGCTGCAGCACCGGAATCTGTACACAGTGTAGAGTGTAGTATCAGCAGAACCGACCCCATGTGTTGGTAAGCGTCTAGCCTAACCTCGGCGATATAGTGACGAGGCTAGGACAAGACATCCAAATAAACCTATGCAGTTATATCATATATAGCAATTAATAGTGATAGAAACTAGCAGTAAATATGGGATGGGTAAACATGCTACAGTGAATATCATGTACAAATAAAATCTCAGTAAAGAAGTGAAAGGAACACGAAAATTCAACTATAAGAAAGAATAAGGAAATCAAATACAAGTGCACAACATCACCCTTCGTGTTTTTACTCTCATCCTCAACATAAGAATCAATATAGTTGGCATGGCATCACCGTTCGTGCTTTTATCTCACATATTCATGGCACAGAATTATCCTTCATGCATTATCACTCATATCATGGCACAACATTTCATATCGTGTGGCGCAGTATCACCCTTCGTATTTTTACCTTACAGTATCGCCATGGCATCACCCTTCGTGCATTAACACTCTCAAAATCATGCACGACTACTAGGGATGGGCATATATCGGGTAAAACCGATAACCCGAACTGTTAATCACTTATTGGGTTATCGGTATTGGGTTATTGGGTGAATGGTTCGGTAATGGATAAAAAAATATATTATTGGGTTATCGGTTCACAATCGAGTAAGCATTTCTATTATATGGTAAACCGATAACCCAATAAGGATTTATAAATTTACTAGTTTACCCTTAGTGTATTGTAACATAGGGTTTCATACTTTCATTTTCAGTTTTACTCACGCAGTCACGCTCAGACCGGTACGCCTACGCCCATCTCCTCATTAAAATTCATGCCAGTCCTCACCTTCAGACCACCGCCAGTTCGCCACCGCCTCACGACTCACGCGGTCACGTCTGCCCAACTGATCCTATCACTCCCTCATCGTGTATGTTTTGTCTTCTATAAGTTTTGGCTCAAGATGTTTGCTTCTGTTAAAGAGAAAATGCAGTAGGAAGTCATTGTTGCTTCCTTGAATTGGCAAACCGTGTCAGATGGAAATGATTTTCTTGTTTTGGCCAACTATTCTTGCTTTCACTTTCATATATGCATGATTGTAGCTTAGTCTGGATTACTAAGTTGTTTAGTCTCTTCTGATTTTATGTCTTTTTTCTATTCAAGACACAAATATTTTCTATTACTAAAACTAAAGGAACAAATTATTATTTTAAATTTAATAAAAAATTATAATAAGTGTAAAGTGGATTAGAATATGAATTTTATTGAACATAATGTTAAAATTCTATAAAGTGCAAACGTTTTGTAAAACCATCTTTATCCGAAATTAGTCACTAGTTAATATTAGGAATAAACTTTGACATCACTGCCAGTTAATACTGTGAAGTGTCCCTCTGAAAATCAAACGAAATCAAGATGAGTAGCATTATTTCTTGAAGCATTATTTTTCTATTCAATAATTAAAGCAGTAGCATACTAGAATTGTCTTCTGTTGCAATGTTGTATTCAGTTTTAATATTCAGCACTTTTCGGGTTCCTTGTTTATCACTTTTAATTTTAGTTTTACCTTTTCGGGTAAACCGATAACCGAACAGATAATGATTAATAAGCGATAAACCAATAACCGATAAGCAATATCTTATCGGATTGGTTATCGGGTGATGATATTTATAAACCGATAATCGATAGGTAAAATCGATAATTTTCAAAACCGAACCGAACCGACCGATGCCCACCCCTAACGACTACCCTTCGTGCTTTACACTTTTCCTCACCCAAGAAACAATCACAAAATAATTTGGGCAAGGGAATCAATAATATCACAATAAAAGTCCGGCAAGGAGCAATAGCATAACAATAATATCCCGCAAGGGAAACAATAACATGAATAATAACATTACGGCAAGGGACATAATACCAAAGCAACAACATCCCGACAAGGGAGACAATATCATAAACCTCTTCTCTTTTTCTTAATTACTTCACAACTTAGTTCTCAATTTGAGCCAACTCTCTACAATGTTTAACTAGCAATAATGCTTCCACAGGCCTTGTTCAACAATAGAAATCATCATATAAGCACGAACAATACGAAACAGAGTCAAATGAATTATAGTATAAGACTCACAAGGATGCTTGACACCGACGTATAGATACTCATCACTATACCTATACGTCGTACTCAACAACTAACACATAGCAAATAAGACAGAAATCCTAATCTCTCAAGCTAAGGTTAGACCAAACACTTACCTCAATGCCACGAACACAATTCAAGCATCAACTACCACTTTACCTCTTGTTTCCACCACCAATTAGCTTGTATCTAGCAACAATTTTCTTAACAATATCAGTAAATGGTAAATGAATCAATTTTAATGCATGCAAACAGGTTTCTAAAGATTTCCTCAAAAACGTTAATTTTGAAATCGAACTCAAATATATAATTTATTTTTAAACAGTATCTCAAATCAAGGTCCAAATCCCTAAAATTTAAAAATCCTAAGTTCTACCCAAAACACCCAATTTTCCCCATGGAAACCTTTGATTTTGAGTTGAAATCATATGAAAAGATGTTATAGAATAAAGAAAATGAGATACAAATAACTTACAATTGATTTGGAGAAGAACGTTTCTTTAGAAAATCGCACAAGAGAGCTTATGATTTGAGGGAGTTTGAAAAATGAAGAAAATTTCGTCTAACATTTATTTGGCGTGCAAGTGCAGATATCCCATTTGCAATGTCATGCTTGCAAATGTGAACTCACAATTGCGTCCAAAGCTTCGCAACTGCGAAGGAAGGCATGTCTCTACTTTCATCGCAAATGCGAACACTGTTCGCAATTGTGGTGCCTGCTAAGGTCGTATTGCGACATAAGCCTCGCAAATGCGAAGGTTCCCTGTCCTAGCCCATCATCGCGATTGCCATGATTCTTTGCAAATGCGAGCTCGCATTTCTGAGCCAGACTTTGCAATTGCGAATCCCGCAAACCTGCAATACAACAGCAGTTTTCCTAAGTCCAATTTCACTTCGTGGCCTATCCAAAACTCACCCGAGCCCTTAGGGCTCCAAATCAAACATGCACGTGAGTACAAATACATCATATGGACTTTCTCGTGCGATCAAATCATCAAAAATAACATCATTAACTATGAATTAAACTTCAAATTCATGAAATCACTCAAGAACATCAAAATTTTCAATTTCTCAAATAAAAGTCTGATTAATACTAAACAAACTCCGATTCTTACCAAACCTCACAAATTCAACTCAATTATTATATAAGACACGTACCGAGCTCCGAAACTAAAATATGGGCTTGTCACCATCAATTTCAAACCTCTTTTCATTTTCAAAGATTCTCATAATTTCAATTAAACAATTTCTTTTAAAAAATTATTTCTGGGGCTTGGGAACTCGGAATTCGATTTCGGGTATACGCCCAAGTCCTAAATTTTATTACACACTAGTCCGGGTCCATTTACCAAGAATGTTAATCAAAGTAACTTTATTCAATTTTAAAAGTCACTTTCTTATTTTACTTAGTTTTCACATAAAAGCTTTCCGGAAATGCGCCCGTACGCGCACCCAAATCATGGTGAGACAAAAAGAGGTTTTTAAAGCCTCAGAACACAGAATTTTTCTTTCAAAATGAGACAAAATATTTACCCGCTAGAGGGTATTCCCTCCATATATTTGATGGTGTTGGACAATACGCTTTACGCTAGAGGGGGGGGGGTGAATAGCGTTTTAGAAATATTAAGCGTTTTAGTGCGGAATTTAAAAACTTTGCAGAAATTAAAACAAGTGCAGTAGAATAAACTTACACAATGATGTATCCTGGTTGGCCACAAACGTGGTTAGTCCAGTCCCCGAGAGACTCTCTCGAGATTTCCACTAAACTTGTCAAGCTTACGGGTGCTTAACAAACCGTTACAGCTGAGGACACAAGCCTCACCTAGTTGCTCGGGGATCACAATCCCAAAGACTTCAATTGCTCGGGGATACCAATCCCAAAGACTTCAATTGCTCGGGGATAACAATCCCAAAGACTTCAACTGCTCGGGGATAACAATCCCAAAGACTTCAACTGCTCGGGGATAACAATCCCAAAGACTTCAACCGAGGAATCACAAGTTCCTCAACAAACGAGAATCGCAATTCTCTTACAAACACAAAACACACTCACTTTACAAAGCACTCCTTAATGAGTAGATATGAGTAGAAATAGTACGTTCAAGATCACAACAACTTAGCTCAATAGAATGGCTCTTCAAAAAGCTTTATGGATGAATGGAAAATGATGATCAATGTAAGAAAGCTTTTAGCAATGAAAATACTCAAAGTGTATATGTTGTTGTTGTGAAAACACTGAGTTGAAGCTGTATTTATAGGTGAAAAACTCAGTCTTACCGTTGTCTAATTGCCAATTAAGGATTGCTGAAATTACTCAGTGACAATCGATTGTCAAGACTAAACAATCGATTGTTTGCCTATCAGATTAAGAATTCAATCCCAGATTTTACGTCAACAATCTATTACTTCAAATCAATAATCGATTATTTATAACGTTAAGAAATCCTTTCCAATTTTTGGCATAAAACATCGATTGTCCGGAAATCAACAATCGATTATTTTAACAACGTTCAGAAAATCTTTTCCAGATTTTAAGCAAAACATCGATTGTTAAATATCAACAATCGATTACCTGAAGGTAATTGAAAATATATGACAACGGTCAGCTTCAACAATCGATTATCAAATGAAATAATCGATTATTAATTAATTTCAAAACTCTCTGTCTCATATATAATCGATTATCAAAAGCCACAATCGATTATCATCTTATTTAAAATCACTGGGAGACATTTTTCTCATTCTAATCGATTACCATTAGTTCATAATCGATTTTTATGAGTTTTGAAAACTTTGCCTCAGTTAACAATCGATTATCATAAGTACACAATCGATTGTTATGCAGTTTGCAAAAACCTGATGTTAACTGACTTACTCACAATCGATTATCATTAATTCACAATCGATTGTCATGCAGTCTTGGCTTAGAGATACTCGATTATCATAAGTACATAATCGATTATCTTAGCCCAGATTTTTGAGGCATGCTTGGAAAACATTTTAACAAATGTAAATATGCATAGTTTAAAATTATTTGACACTTAATTTAAATATGCATGATTTTGGAAAAATAATTTTAGTAGAGAAGCCATGTTATGAGCCAAGTTGAGGAATCAAGATCACAATTAATATTGACTCAATTATAACATTTCTAAACTTTGTCTTGAGCTTCTTGTAATGCATCCATTTTGTGCTTGTCCTTGAGTACTGCTATATATCGCTTTTTGCTTTGTTTGACATTCATCAAAACCTACAAAAGAACACACGTTTAGTATATTGCATTTGAAACGTGTTTCCAACAATTTCCCCCTTTTTAATAATGGCAAACATAAGCGGGATATATGCAATAATTATTTTGATAATCCAAGACAAGTGTAAAGTATGCAATTTGATGTTCCCCCTCAATTCATGTTCCCCCTCACTTTAAGCATGAATGAAGTTGAGAGTGATATAGCATACTTCTTGATATCCCGTTTCTTCCCCCTTTTGCCATTAGCAAAAATATATACAAGGGAAGAATATGCAAAAAAAACATATGAAATAAACAAAAGTTTAGTTATTGGAAAATAACATTACATGGGTGGAGCCAAACACAATAAAACGAACAACAACTAACCAACCAAGGAAAAACAAATCAAAAACAACAATTTCACATCATCAAAAACAACAATTTCATCATTCATCACCCCCATCTCCTTCATCATCATTGGGAGGCGCTTGATATGGCACCACCTGAGCATAGGCATAATGCACGTGATCAAAGTAACCATGGACCTCACGGGTTAATTGAGTAATTTGGTCAGAGATAGTCCGGAGGGTAGGCTCCTGAGGAGGATGAGCACGACGGGCTTGTCGATTTTGAGGAGGAGCGGGAGCATGATCACCATCATGATGAAAGGAAGACTCCGAAATTTCCCAGATTTTGGTGCTCTTTTTGAGAGGACCATTAGCAATATTGACCCCGGAAGCTTCAAGAAATTTCATTATTAAGAGGGCATAGGGGAGAGGTATGTCATCTCTGGTGGCATTGAACATATGAGATTGAATAAGCTTGCACCAATTGATTTTAACACCGGTGATAATGGCATGAAGAAATTTGGCATCCTCTTGGGAAATGGTGGTGTGATTGAGTTTACGGGGTTTGAGAACACGAGTGATGAAATAGAGAATGAAACGATAATTCGGGTCCATACCCTTTATGGTGGGACGACGGGAAGAAGACTCATCATAGGCGACTCCGGCTTGGCGGAAGAGATTAGCTTCATCAATCATGTCCCCGGCATCATTTATGTACTGGTAGATGTCTTCACCATCATGCGGAATGCCGGCAATGAGGTGGAGGTTATCTTCAGAAATTAGAATGGAAATGCCGTTAAAATTGGTAACGAGTTCACCCTCATCATCTTTGTGAAGGTTGGAGTAAAAAGCTTCAACCAAAGTAGTGTTGTAGTAGGGGTGAGTAAGGAGTAGGAAATTGAAAAGTTTGCACTCTCTTAGCATATTCGCGGCTGGAATGAATGGTGCAACAAGAGCGTTTGTTGAAAAGCGAGGAGGGAGAATAAGGCGTTTCTCAAATTTGGTTAAGAAACGGGTGAGCTCTTCATCGGATTCAAAGAATAGAACCGATCCATCTTGATATGGATGGCGAGAAGAAGAAGCACCTTGTTTGGAACGAGCACGTTTGGAGTTGCGGCTTGACATTTTTGAAAAAGATGTGCTAGGATTTTTCAAAGATAACAAGATAATTTGATGCTTGGGAGGCTTGAGTGAGTATACAAGAGCATATGTGCAGCCTATATATAGAGAAGGAATGAATCTTACACTTATTTGAAAAGATTTGAAGAGATTTGAAGAGCTTTGAAGTCTGAAACGGTAAAAATAAATTCACTGACCGTTCAATAATCGATTGTTTGAATAGAATAATCGATTGTCATTAATGAAAATGATCTGACACGTCGATTACACGCCAGAACGGTAAAAAAAAATTTGAAAAAGATAGTCGATTGTCAAACTTGGTAATCGATTGTTTTTCATATTTATGACCTGACAGGAATCGATTGTAGAGCCAAAACGGTAACATAAGTTTAAAACAGATAATCAATTGTCAATATATAATAATCGATTATTTCACTCACAGAGAGTTTGGATTTTGGCAAATAATCGATTGGCAGAACAAATAATCGATTGTTTGGAAGGGGGATGCTAAAATGATGAGACTTAATTCTATCAAGCAATGTAAACATTCAACAAGATTTCATGACAAAAAAAATTGAATCAACAAATAATCGATTATTGATACTGATAATCGATTGTAAGCATAAATAATCGATTATGATCGATTTTTCTTGTATCAAGACAATTTATACTTTCCTCTTACCTTTTGGGGGATACCTGCAAAATAGAATTAAACATCTCCGACGCTCAAGTCAGTAATCTACAAGTGAAATAATAACTTTGAAACTAGTGTAGTCGGGTGAAAAACGTGAACTCTTAAGAATTTTGTCCTAGGATGTTCTTAAGAGGGTTTAGGGTACTTACCTTCCCTTCGACTTTGCCAATTACCTGATTTTGAACATCCTCCGTTCATTTTGGTCTTTTGGCTCATTCTTCAATTTAAGAAGCTTCTTCCACAATTTTGCCTTTGTCTTCCTTGTATTTTGTCTTTTAAATTTTTCGAAAATACTTCCGATTTTGAAAAAAATGCCTAAATCGACTTTTCCGTCTCTTCCTCCTTCTTTGTGCTTTAATTTAAGGAATTTTGAATTCGTCTCCCGTCAAGTGTTTGGAGTATCCACTACACTTGATTCCTTCAAGCACACCTGCAAAACAAATCAATGCTCTTTTGGTACCCATGCCATTTTGGGTCCTTGAGGGTTAGGCAAATAACGACCATAATAATATGAAGAATCTCTATGCTTTGTAAAACACATAGGTGCAATATGACCTATACGATTGCAGTAATGACATACTACGTTCGGGTTGTGTTGATGCCTAGGTTGAGCCAACAAAGTTCTAGGCGAATGAAAAAGATTAACACTAGACATATTGTTCCCATTTCTAGTATAATATCTAGATGGTCTAAAGTCATTAGTGCTAGACTTGTTGAAGGACCTAGTGTCATGTCTAGGTGGTCTAAGCTCGTTCCTAGAGTTATTTCTTGGTTGCCGAAAATTACTATTTGTAGGCTTGTTTGCAAGAATCCTAGATTCGGATCTAGGTTGTCTAAAGATATTAGTTCTACCCTTATTTTCATACATTCTAGCATAATGTCTAGGTGGTCTAAAAGAATTTGTTCTAGGCTTGTTTAATACCTTAGAGTTATTTCTAGGTGCAGTAGTGAAGTTTTTGTTTTTATGCCGTTGATATTTCTTAGGCGTTTCTTTTTCAACAACTTTAGGAACTTCTTTACTACGTGTTTCTAATGTTTTCCTAAGTTCTGTGTTTTCTAGTTTTAAGGACTCACAAGCAGTACAAGTAGAGCATTTATCAACACAAGAGGCTTCATGCATAGTCTTGATGACTTGTCTAAGTTCTATACTATCATTTAACAAAAATTGATTTTCATTTGCAAGATTCTCGTTATCATGAGACAGATTTTCAACACCTTTTTGAGCTAAAGAAAGACGTTCTTCAAAGTCCTTGTCTTTTAAAAAGAGTTGTTTTTGAAAATCCTCTTCTTGTAAAGAAAGAGTTCTTTGTAAATCTTTAATAGTCTTAGAAGCATTTACCAACTCATCATGCAGTTTGTTATAAGCAATTTGCATATCGTTAGATGTACTTACCTCGTCTTTTTCGTCTGCCATGAGGCACTGACCAGTTGATTCATCGTTTGTGCTGACCGCTTTTTGAGGCGTGTTTTCGTGCAATTCCTCAAGTTTGTCCCACATTTCCTTAGCAGTTTTATAGTGGGAGATTTTTTGCCAAAGTTCCTGGTTCAAGGCGTTATGTAATATATTCATAGCTTTAGTGTTGTATTCACTTACCTTATCTTTCCCGACTTTTGTCGTCAGTTGATCACTGTGTTTAATAGCTTGCCATAGATACAAATCGTTTGCCATTGTAAAAACTTGCATCCGATATTTCCAGACTGAGTAGTCGTTTTCGTCTAATATTGGAGGCGACATGCTGCATTCTCCTTCACCTATTCCTGCAAAGAAATTTAGAGTAGAAGCCATGGATGGTTCTCTCAAACGGTTAAGTTTTTCAGAGAGTATGGCTCTGATACCAATTGTTGGACAATACGCTTTACGCTAGAGGGGGGGGGGGGTGAATAGCGTTTTAGAAATATTAAGCGTTTTAGTGCGGAATTTAAAAACTTTGCAGAAATTAAAACAAGTGCAGTAGAATAAACTTACACAATGATGTATCCTGGTTGGCCACAAACGTGGTTAGTCCAGTCCCCGAGAGACTCTCTCGAGATTTCCACTAAACTTGTCAAGCTTACGGGTGCTTAACAAACCGTTACAGCTGAGGACACAAGCCTCACCTAGTTGCTCGGGGATCACAATCCCAAAGACTTCAATTGCTCGGGGATACCAATCCCAAAGACTTCAATTGCTCGGGGATAACAATCCCAAAGACTTCAACTGCTCGGGGATAACAATCCCAAAGACTTCAACTGCTCGGGGATAACAATCCCAAAGACTTCAACCGAGGAATCACAAGTTCCTCAACAAACGAGAATCGCAATTCTCTTACAAACACAAAACACACTCACTTTACAAAGCACTCCTTAATGAGTAGATATGAGTAGAAATAGTACGCTCAAGATCACAACAACTTAGCTCAATAGAATGGCTCTTCAAAAAGCTTTATGGATGAATGGAAAATGATGATCAATGTAAGAAAGCTTTTAGCAATGAAAATACTCAAAGTGTATATGTTGTTGTTGTGAAAACACTGAGTTGAAGCTGTATTTATAGGTGAAAAACTCAGTCTTACCGTTGTCTAATTGCCAATTAAGGATTGCTGAAATTACTCAGTGACAATCGATTGTCAAGACTAAACAATCGATTGTTTGCCTATCAGTAAAAATTCAATCCCAGATTTTACGTCAACAATCGATTACTTCAAATCAATAATCGATTATTTATAACGTTAAGAAATCCTTTCCAATTTTTGGCATAAAACATCGATTGTCCGGAAATCAACAATCGATTATTTTAACAACGTTCAGAAAATCTTTTCCAGATTTTAAGCAAAACATCGATTGTTAAATATCAACAATCGATTACCTGAAGGTAATTGAAAATATATGACAACGGTCAGCTTCAACAATCGATTATCAAATGAAATAATCGATTATTAATTAATTTCAAAACTCTCTGTCTCATATATAATCGATTATCAAAAGCCACAATCGATTATCATCTTATTTAAAATCACTGGGAGACATTTTTCTCATTCTAATCGATTACCATTAGTTCATAATCGATTTTTATGAGTTTTGAAAACTTTGCCTCAGTTAACAATCGATTATCATAAGTACACAATCGATTGTTATGCAGTTTGCAAAAACCTGATGTTAACTGACTTACTCACAATCGATTATCATTAATTCACAATCGATTGTCATGCAGTCTTGGCTTAGAGATACTCGATTATCATAAGTACATAATCGATTATCTTAGCCCAGATTTTTGAGGCATGCTTGGAAAACATTTTAACAAATGTAAATATGCATAGTTTAAAATCATTTGACACTTAATTTAAATATGCATGATTTTGGAAAAATAATTTTAGTAGAGAAGCCATGTTATGAGCCAAGTTGAGGAATCAAGATCACAATTAATATTGACTCAATTATAACATTTCTAAACTTTGTCTTGAGCTTCTTGTAATGCATCCATTTTGTGCTTGTCCTTGAGTACTGCTATATATCGCTTTTTGCTTTGTTTGACATTCATCAAAACCTACAAAAGAACACACGTTTAGTATATTGCATTTGAAACGTGTTTCCAACAGATGGTGCTTAATTGGACCTGAAGTTTTAAAAAGAAAGACTTTTCAAATTTATAGCCTAAAATAAATCATTGTTAAAATTAAATTGTTTTTAAATAAAAAATAATAATATTCATTTTGACATAATAAAGAAAAAATATGATATCTAAATTAGAATGGAAATAATATCCATTATCAAATTATCAAAATGATAAATACATAAATTAAACAAAAAAAGGGAGGGGGGAATAGGGAGATAAAGAGAGAGCGAGAATAATATTTTTAACAGGAAAGAGCTTGATATATCCTTCTTCTTTATTTTATTGTTCAATCTTGTCCCCCGATATACTTTTCATCCAAGTTTACCCCTATCGTCCATCAAAGTTATATATTTGTCACTATTTTAACGGCGGGGACACGTGGCACATTCTGAATACGGAAAAGGGCCTGATATATCCCTATCCTTTATTTTATTGTTCAATCCTATCCCTCGTTATATCCGTCCAGGTTTACTCCTGTCGTACATTAAAGTTCTATATTTGACCCTATTTTAAAAGCCGGGATACGTGGCATATTATATGAGAAAGAACCAGTACAAAAAAAAAACAAAAAAACTCCAAACCGCCATAGAATTCATGACCCGCATGCTCGTTTTTCCTCTCTTAATTTTTTTCAAAACTTCTCTTAAATAAAAAATATTAATCCGTGTAAGAGATTATCTTAGTCTGACAAAGAGATGACGTTCAAAAATAAAATGTTTGGCGCCGGCGTGACTTTGTGAATGGTCTTGAGTACTTGGGCATGTATGAAATCTTACTATATTTATTTTAGCCGTAGAAATTACTTCCCCAGCTTTATTGAACTGTTTGAAATTGGACCCAACCTCATATCGTTGTTTTAAGATCGCAGGAGAAAAAATTACATCAAGCCCGTCTGAAGTTTCAAGTTTTCTGCAACACCTATTTCAAGCCCGTCTGAGGAAAAATGAGCATGCGGGTCATAGGTTCTATGGCAGTTTGGAATTTTGCTTTGTACTGATTCTTTCTCTTAAAATATGCCGCGTGTCCCGATTGTTAAAATAGGGGCAAATATAGAACATTGATGTACGAAAGGAGTAAACTTGGATGGAAAGTATAACGAGTGATAGGATTGAACAATAAAATAAAGCATTGGGATATATCAGGCCCTTTTCCGTATTTAGAATGTGGCACGTGTCCCCGCCGTTAAAAGAGGGGAAAATATAGAACTTTGATGGACGCCAGGGGTAAACTTTGACGGAAAGTATAACGGGGGATATGATTTAACAATAAAACAAAATAGAATAATATATCAGGCACTTTTCCGTATTTTTAACAACTTGCATGATTTCAACGAAAAATCACAAGTTTAATTCGTCATTGCAACCATGCATCTAATGATTCCGAAACCGAAATGATAATTTTTGGACTCAAAGTTCTTTTTTAATGTTAAAAAAATTATATTTATACCTATTTCACATTAATTTACTGCGGATTAGGTTAAACGAAATTTTTACCATTAACGTAATTCACAGTAAATTACTGTGAATTCATAAAAAAAATATTAAATGTAATTCGCAGTAATTTAATGCGAATTACCTTATAATTTTTATTTTTATTAAGCACCTGTGCCAGGCCAAAAAAAAGAGACAATTCGCATTAATTTACTACGAATTTGCAATTCGTAGTAATTTACTGAGAATTGTTGGAAACACGTTCTCAAGGCATTATACTAAACGTGTATTCATATTTGTAGGTGTTGATGAATGGCAAACTGTGCGCAAATTGACATATGACGAGGTCCAAGCACAAGCACAAAATTGATATATAACGAGATTCAAGCACAAGACGAAGATCGAGATTAAGTTTTATATGAGTCGGTATTTAATTGTGATCTTGATCCGACAACTTAAACTCAAGACTTGGCTTCTCTCGTAAATATATTTTTAATAAATCATGCATATTTAATTTAGAGCAAAATGATTTTAAATAATGCATATTTACTTTAGTCAAAATGATTTTTAAACATGCCTCTAAAATCCGGACAAAGATAATCGATTATGTACTTATGATAATCGATTATGTTTAAGTCAGCTGCTTGAAAATCGATTGTGAACTTATGACAATCGATTGTGTTAAGGTAGTGAGCATCAGATTTTTTCAAATCTGCATGACAATCGATTGTTAACCTTATGACAATCGATTGTGATGAGGCAGTGTCCATCAAAGTTTTTCAAAGCTCAAAATAATCGATTGTGAAGCTAATGACAATCGATTGTGAAGAGATAGTGTCCATCAGATTTTTCAAAGTCACAAAATAATCGATTGTGAACTTATGACAATCGATTGTGTTGAGGCAGTGTCTTCCAGACTTTTTCAAAGTTATTAAATAATCGATTGTGAACCTATAACAATCGATTGTCAAGAGGCAGTGTCTAAATTGATTTTTCAAGACTGATATATAATCGATTGTTAACTTAATATAATCGATTGTATAACTGACCGTTGCCAAAATGTTTTCAAATACCGTCAGGTAATCGATTATTGATTTCTTATAATCGATTGTTTTAATTAAAATCTGGAAAGGATTTTTTGAACGTTGCTGAGTAATCGATTGTAGATGTCTGACAATCGATTGTTTTACGTAAAATCTGGAAATGATTTTTTGAACGTTGCTAGTAATCGATTATTGATTTTAGATAATCGATTGTTAAGCGTAAAATCTGGGATTGATTTTTGGAAGAATTGGCAAACAATTGATTGTGGTAATTTGACAATCGATTGTCACTGAGTAAAATCAGCAATTCTTATTTTGCAATTAGGCAACGGTAATACAAAGTTTTTCAACTATAAATACAGCTTCAATTCAGTCTTTTAAGAACAATAACACACAACAACTGATCATACAATGCTAATGCTTGCATACTTTATTGCTTATCATTTTATATTCATTACATAAGCTTTTGAGAGCCAAATTCTTGTCGAAAGTTGTTGCGATCTTGAGCGTATTCTTTTTACTCTTATCTACTCTTAAAGGAGTGTCTTGTTTGAGTGCTAATTGTTTTTGTACACTTGAAGAGAAGTGTTAGTCCCTTGTGTTGTAAGAAGGAACTTGTGTTTCCTTGGTTGAAGTCTTGTAGTGTTGTATCTCCGAGCAAAGGTTGTTGAGGCTTGTGTCCTCAAGTTGTAACGGTTTGTTCAGCACCCGTAAGCTTAACAAGTTAGTGAAAATCTCGAGAGAGTCTCTGGGGACTGGACTAGCCACGGGTTGTGGTGAACCAGGATATATCGGTGCGTTTGTTCTAATTTATTTACTTATCGCACTTATTTATTTCCTGCAATTTTTAAATTCCGCAAGTTTACGCTAATTTTTATTATAACGCTATTCACCCCCCCCCCCCCCTCTAGCGTTAAGCGTATTATCTAACAATTGGTATCAGAGCCCAACTCTCTGAAGACTTAACCGTTTGAGAGAAACATCCATGGCTTCTACTCGTGATTCTTTTGTAGGAATAGGTGAAGGACAATGCTCCACCCGACCACCGCTATTCTATGGTACAAATTATACATACTGGAAGGAGAGGATGAGAATATTTGTACAATCAAATAGTTTTCATCTTTGGAAGGTCATAATGAATGGAGAACAAATTCAACCCAAGAAGGTTGAAAATGAATGGGTCCCAAAGTCCGAAGATGAATACGATGCGGATGATATCCGAAAGGTACAAAATAATGCTAAAGCTATTAATTTATTATATTGTGCTGTAAATACTGATGATTACAGGAAGATATCTTGTTGCACAACGGCGAAGCAAATGTGGGACAAGCTGGAAATTACGTACGGAGGTACGGACCAGGTAAGGGAAGCCAAAATTGATTTCCTAACCCATGCATATGAATTGTTTCACATGAAGGAAGGCGAAAAGGTCGATGAGATGTTTGAACGATTTTCAAAAATCGTAAATGATTTACATGCTCTTAAAAAGACCTTCACGGATAAGGAACTTGTCCGAAAAATTATCCGAACTCTCACTCCAGAATGGCGATCCAAGGCCGACGCAATTCAAGAATCCACTGGCATTTCAAATGTCATCATCGACGCATTAAGAGGTAATCTTAAAACTTATGAATCTACTATACTTAACCCTCTTGTTGGTGATCAAAGGAAGCAAAGAATCGCTCTCAAGGCAAGCACAAGCCAACCTCAAAATGATGAGGACGGAGACAACGAGTTCGGACTCGTTATCAAGAGATTTTAAAAGTTCATGCAAAAAGAGTGTGAACGAAAGGGCAAAAAGCAAGGAGATCAAATAAAGTGCTATGAGTGCGGAGAAACCGGGCACATTAAATCAAATTGCCCAAATGCTAAAAAGGAGAAGAAACCCTTCAAGAAGCAACGAGCATACATATCTTGGGGAGGCGACTCCGGTGATGAGTCAAGTGAGGAAGAAGAAGACGAAGCCGCAAATCTTTGTCTTATGGCACAAGAAGACAACAAAGAAGAGGTATGTCAAATTTCTTCCAAAAATTTCTCTTCCCTTGAAGAAAGCAAAATGCTTTTGATGAGTTGTATAGCGAATTTATTAAAGCTTCAAAAACTGTTAAGAGTATAAAAGAAAATGCTTCTTTAAAAGAAAAAGATTTTCAAAAACAACTCTCTTCTAAAGAAAAGGAATTGGAAAAACTGTTTTTAGAAAATGAGAAGTTGAAAGAGGAAAACAAATTTTATGGCAAGAGAAGTGCCGACAAGCCCGAAAGTTCTAGAAATTGTACTTCTTGCATGCAACTCAAAAATGAAGTAGAAAGGCTTAAGGGCACCTTAGATAAGTTTAACTCTTCTCATAAAAATTTGAATGAAGTGCTTGTTAATTTGAAGTCGACCAAGCATGGCATAGGTTTTAGAAACGAGCCTAAAGAGAAAGTTGAAGCCAACCCCCAACCACCTAAGGCTCAACCTAGGATAAATAAAACAAATGTTCATCCTAGATACAACAAACCTAGAAATGGTTTTCATCAATCGCAACCTAGAAATAATACTGCTAGAAATAATGCACATTCTAGGCCAAACACTAGAAGGAATTTTGAACCTTTTAGAACACCTAGAAATGACTTCCAACCTAGAAACAACTATTCTAGAAATGATGCATATCCTAGAACAAATGGTAGGAGAAATGGCCTTCATGATTAGCGCAATAGTTATATTGTCAAGAATAGAGTAAATGAATTTCGTCCGTCCAATTACTATCAACCTAGAAGGATGCATAATCCTAACGTGACTTGTCATTATTGTAGACGAATTGGACATATTGCTCCTGCTTGTTTTACACGACATAGACATAACACTCAATCACATCACTATGATTTGCCTAACCCCTCAGGACCCAAAATGGCATGGGTACCTAAAACTCATAAATCTGTTTTGTAGGTATGTTTGAAGGGATCAAGTGTACTATGGTACCTTGATAGTGGATGCTCCAAGAACATGACGGGAGACGAATCCAAATTCCTTCAACTAGAACACAAGGAAGGGGGAAGTGTTATTTTTGGTGATAACAACAAAGGAAAGATTATCGGCATCGGATCGGTCGGTAAGGATGAAATCTCTTCCATTAAGCATATATTACTTGTGAAAGGTTTAAAACATAATCTCTTGAGCATAAGTCAATTAGGTGACAAGGGAAATCTTGTTTTATCTGATTCGGATGAATGCTTAGTTTTTAGACGTAGCGATTTTAAAATTATCCTTCGTGGTTTTAGAATGGATAACATTTATATGGTTGATCTTGCAAATTCTTCACCCGAATATGTGAATTGTTTAATGAGCAAAGAGGATGATTCTTGGTTATGGCATCGTAGAGTAGCTCACATCAACATGCATCTTTTGAACAAATTGGTTTCACAAAATTTAGTTGTTGGTCTTCCAAATTTGAAATTTGAAAATGACTCTATTTGTGATTCTTGTCAAAAAGGGAAGCAAACAAAATCATCCTTTAAATCGAAAAATATTGTTTCAACTACTAGACCATTGCAATTGCTTCACATGGATTTGTTTGGACCATCTCGCATTGAAAGTCTTGGTAGAAATCGTTATGTTTTTGTTATTGTTGATGATTATTCCAGATTTACTTGGACTTTATTTCTTGCCCATAAAAGTGATGCTTTTCAGAATTTTAAATATTTTCTTAAACGTGTTCAAAACGAAAAGGAAACAACCGTCACTTCAATCAGAAGTGATCATGGGGGAGAGTTTGATCACAATCTCTTTGCGGACTTTTGTGACGAACTCGGTATCGAGCATACCTTTTCCGCTCCACGAACACCACAACAAAATGGGGTGGTGGAAAGGAAAAATAGGTGTCTCGAAGAGATGGCTAGAACCATGCTCGAAGAGGCTAAGATTCCCAAACATTTTTGGGCGGATGCCGTGAGTACCGCATGCTACGTTTTAAATAGAGTAGTCATAAGGCCAATACTCATGAAAACCCCTTATGAATTCTACAAGGGAAGGAAACCAAATATCTCCCATTTTAGAGTATTCGGTTGTAAATGTTTTATTCATAACAATGAAAAAGATCAATTGGGAAAATTTGATGCCAAATCCGATGAGGGAATTTTTATTGGGTATTCTTCACGTAGCAAAGCATATAAGGTATTTAATAATAGAACCCAAACTGTGGAGGAATCCCCTCATATTGTGTTTTCCGAAAATAATGCTCGCTTGGCGAGAAAGGATTCTTGTTCTGATCTTGCAGGTATTTTAAATAGTTTAAAAGACAAAGCACAAGAGGAAACTCCTAAGGAAATTCAAGATGAAATCTTGGAACAATCAACGGAGGAAACGCCACAATTGGAGAAAGAAATGAAAATGCCTAACGAGTGGAGAACAATCAAAGATCACCCTCTCGAATAGGTAATTGCCGACGTCGGAGAAAAGGTAAGTACCCGAAACTCTCTTAAGAACACCTTAGGACACATTTCTTAAGAGATCACGTTCTCATTGCATTATTTCGTTACAAATTACTAACTTGAGCGTCGGAGACGTCTAATTCTCTTTTGCAGGTATCGCCCTAAAGGCAGGGGGAATTATAAAGAAATGGCATAGAACAATCGATTGTTACAGCAAATAATCGATTATTTTACTGTGCGGACAATCGATTAGCAAGTATCACTAATTGATTATTTATGTTTGATGCTTATTATGCATTTGTGTTTAATAATCGATTTTTTAACTGTATAATCGATTACCGTCTCAGCCATTCAGTACTGCTTTCCTAAAACAATCGATTGTTTCATAAATATAATCGATTATTTTCCGAGTCAGAAAATCACCGTGCTCACTGTATCACAACAATCGATTATCATAACTCAACAATCGATTATTTGTTGTCAAAAATTCAAATATTTGTTACCGTTTGGGCCCTGCAATCAATTTTGTGTCAGTTCCGAGTTCAAGTCAAAATCTGCTCAACAATCGATTATTTCTTTTCAACAATCGATTGTCTAACGGTCAGTACAATTTATTTTTACCGTTTTTGACTGTTTTGGCTCATAAATTTCTGCAGATTTTCATCATAAATGAAATGCCATTCTTCCCATTATAAATAGACATCATAAGTCTTCAATTATATTCACTCAAGCATCAATCTTTGCTCCCAAACCTTCAAAAATCTTCCAAGTTTCTTACAAAGTTCATTACTACTTTTTGAAAATGTCGGGCAGACACTCTAAACGTTCACGTTCATGTAGACAAGGTGCATCTACTTCTGCTCCTCCACCTCCAAATTTCCCTTATCAAGATGGGTCTATTTTACAATTCAATACTGAAACCGAGCTTACTAGATTTTTGACAAAATTCGAAAAGCGTGACATTCTTCCTTCTCGCTTTTCAACAAGCAAGTATCTTGAATCATATGCCCCCGCTGCAAACATGCTTAAGGAATGTCAACTTCTTGACTTCTTATATCTTACCTATCCTTATATTAATCCTCCATTGATTCAAGCGTTTTACTCAAACCTTCATGAGGATGACGATGGTGAGCTTGTGTCAAATATTAATGGTGTTCATATTCTTTTGACCAATGAAAACTTGCACTCCATTGCCCATCTTCCTCGAAATGGCGAAAATATTACTCGCTACATTAGAGAAGCCGGCGCCTTATTTGATGAGAAAACTCTCCTGAACCAAATAGGACTTGGAGCTTATGATCCAAATCTATCTACTCGACGTCCTACCATTACGGGAATGCTCCCCGAATATCGTTTGATTTTCTATTTCATCACCCGAGTCCTCAAGCCTCGGAAGCATAATCATACCACTCTTTCCCAAGAGGACGCTAAGCTCATGCATGCCATCATAACCGGAGCTCATATCAATTGGTGTAAGTTCGTCAAAATTCACATGCGTGATGCCATCGGAGATGATAGACCTCTTCCCTATGCCCTCCTTATTATGAATTTTCTTGAGGCTTCCGGGTTCAACACTTCCATCGGTCCTCTCAAAAAGAGCACCAAGAAGTGGGAAATTTCCGAATCCTCCTTTCCCCATGACGGCGATCATGTAGCTCCTGCTCCTCCTCCAACTCGTCGATCGCGTCAGCCTCAAGAACCTACTCTTCAATCCATTTCTGACCAAATTGCTTCATTGACCACCTCTGTCGGTCAATTGACACATGAGATCCATGGATATTTTGACTATGTTCATTATCCATATGCCGGTCTTGTTCCCTATGAAGCAGTGCCGGATGATGAGGCGGGAAATGATGATGAATAATTTCTTTATTTGTTTTTCTATTTTATTGTTCTATGTTTTTATTGTTCCCGTTATGTAACCATTTTTTATTAATAAATAAACAAGTTTTTTGATTATTCTATATTTTTTTGCTAATGGTAAAAGGGGAAAGATAACGGGTATGCACTCTCAATACTTATCGGCATAAATTGAGGGGGAATTCATATATTGAGGGGGAACAAATTGCATATCTATATACTTGTTGCATATCTTTACTTGTCTTGAATCGTCATTATTAATTGCCTAATATGCATATCCCGCTTAAAGTTTGCCATTATTAAAAAGGGGGAAATTGTTGGAAACACGTTCTCAAGGCATTATACTAAACGTGTGTTCATATTTGTAGGTATTGATGAATGACAAACTATGTGCAGATTGACATATGACGAGGTCCAAGCACAAGCGCAAAATTGATATATAACGAGATTCAAGCACAAGACAAAGATCGAGATTAAGTTTTATATGAGTCGATATTTAATTGTGATCTTGATCCGACAACTTAAACTCAAGACTTGGCTTCTCTCGTAAAAATATTTTTAACAAATCATGCATATTTAATTTAGAGCAAAATGATTTTAAATAATGCATATTTACTTTAGTCAAAATGATTTTTAAACATACCTCTAAAATCTGGACTAAGATAATCGATTATGAACTTATGATAATCGATTATGTTTAAGTCAGCTGCTTGACAATCGATTGTGAACTTATGACAATCGATTGTGTTAAGGCAGTGAGCATCAGATATTTTCAAATCTGCATGACAATCGATTGTGAACCTTATGACAATCGATTGTGATGAGGCGGTGTCCATCAAAGTTTTTCAAAGCTCAAAATAATCGATTGTGAAGCTAATGACAATCGATTGTGAAGAGACAGTGTCCATCAGATTTTTCAAAGTCACAAAATAATCGATTGTGAACTTATGACAATCGATTGTGTTGAGGCATTGTCTTCTAGACTTTTTCAAAGTTATTAAATAATCGATTGTGAACCTATAACAATCGATTGTCAAGAGGCAGTGTCTAAATTGATTTTTCATGACTGATATATAATCGATTGTTAACTTAATATAATCGATTGTATAACTGACCGTTGCCAAAATGTTTTCAAATACCGTCAGGTAATCGATTATTGATTTCTTATAATCGATTGTTTTAATTAAAATCTGGAAAGGATTTTTTGAACGTTGCTGAGTAATCGATTGTAGATGTCTGACAATCGATTGTTTTACGTAAAATCTGAAAATGATTTTTTGAACGTTGCCAGTAATCGATTATTGATTTTAGATAGTCGATTGTTAAGCGTAAAATCTGGGATTGATTTTTGGAAGAACTGGCAAACAATCGATTGTGGTAATTTGACAATCGATTGTCACTGAGTAAAATCATCAATTCTTAATTGGCAATTAGGCAACGGTAATACAAAGTTTTTCAACTATAAATACAGCTTCAATTCAGTCTTTTAAGAACAATAACACACAACAACTGATCATACAATTGCCAAAGCTTGCATACTTTATTGCTTATCATTTTATATTCATTACATAAGCTTTTGAGAGTCAAATTCCTGTCGAAAGTTGTTGCGATCTTGAGCGTATTCTTTTTACTCATATCTACTCTTAAAGGAGTGTCTTGTTTGAGTGCTAAGTGTTTTTGTATACTTGAAGGGAAGTGTTAGTCCCTTGTGTTGTAAGAAGGAACTTGTGTTTCCTTGGTTGAAGTCTTGGAGTGTTGTATCTCCGAGCAAAAGTTGTTGAGGCTTGTGTCCTCAAGTTGTAACGGTTTGTTGAGCACCCGTAAGCTTAACAAGTTAGTGGAGATCTCGAGAGAGTCTCTCGGGGATTGGACTAGCCACGGGTTGTGGTGAACCGGGATATATCGGTGCGTTTGTTCTAATTTATTTACTTATCGCACTTATTTATTTCCTGCAATTTTAAAATTCCGCAAGTTTACGCTAATTTTTATTATAACGCTATTCACCCCCCTCTAGCGTTAAGCGTATTATCTAACAAGAATTACCTCTCTATTTTTTGCCCCATCTAATTATTCTAACCGACACAATAACAATAATTTATAAATATAAAACACATTATTTTATTGCGATTCATTTGAAAAATTCTATGCCCCGAGCTCGGACTTGCCTTATTTATAGGCGTTTGATTTTCATGAACATTCATTCAATAAACTTCTCTCTTCTTCTTATCAATATTTTAAACAATGTCTAAAGTGCAAAAAATAAGGGTTTCTCTAAAGTGAGGTAGTGCTGGAGAATAATTCTGTAAGGTACAGCTCACCTCCAAAGTGTCACGTTAAATTACCTCTTTATATGGAGTACAATACATTTTACTCGCTACAAGTCACTATATTTTACTATGCTAAAAGTCACTATATTTTACTGCGCTACAATGCTCTATATTTATCACAAAAAATAACATGCTTTCAGGTATATAAATCAAATATAATACATAAATTCGGGTATCAAATATATCAATCGGGGTATGTTAAAGACTATAAACATAACATAAATTCACATGTAAACATACTAAACAATACTAACATGCATAAATATACGAGTTTCGCCATAAAGTAAATTGAAATACCTCGATGTAAATTTTTGGATTTCAAAATTTTTGCACTCGAAACACGGATAGAAACCAACCAACAATGTGTGGGACCTACACTCCTTGTTCTTTTTGGAATGGTGGGCCGATTTTTTTTTAATTAAAGACGTGGGAGTGGGTGGAACAGAAAGGGGGATAATTTATTGAAAAATGGTGGATGTGTCTGTTAAGGAAAACGAACCTATTTTTAATTGGCCATTTCGCAGTAAATTACTGCGAATTAAATGGTCTGGCCCAAATTTTGAGGAGACGTCTCGTTCAATTGTAATTTGCAATAAATTACTGCGAATTATATTTTAGAAGAAAATTAATTAATTTGTAGTAACTTACGGCGAATTACATTAACGAAAAAATTTCGTTAACCTAAGTCGCAATAAATTATTGCGGAATAGATATAAAAATATCTTTTTTTAACATTAAAAAAATATTTTCGGTCCAAATAATTATCATTTCGATTTCCTACTCTGCATTCAATAGTTGGCTCTCGATCTTAGAATAACAAACTAGCTAGCTAGCACTATTAGAAGTGTCAGTTCTCTAGGAACTTGAAACACCAGATATTTTCTTGGAAGGACAAATTCAATTATTAAAAAATAATGCTGCAATACAGGCACATAAAATAAAAAGAGATAAAATCCAAAAACCTTGTTGGCTTTGTTCCAAATGCCAAGAATATTACCTAAAATCCAAAGCATATCAGTTATTTAGGTTCTCATCTACTGCCAACCTTTTTTTTAATGCATAACTTGCTGTCCTACACATAATGTATCGATCGATTGATTTTAACCTCGAGAAGCTTATCAGTTCATCTCAAAGCTTTCTCTTTTACTTAGCTGTATTAAGATAAAACAAATAAGATTAGAATTGAAAACGAAACCTCTATATATCTCTAACATCCAATCCAATATTCTTATCCTACGTCCAAAAAGAATGGACATATTTGCTGACGCTGTTTTGAAAGTTAGTAGGATCAAAGTTCAAAGATGTAGATTCCATAAACTGCCAAAAAGAAGCTTTTATTTGGTATAAATATCGATAAAGACCCCCCCCCCCCACACACACACCCATAAAAAAAGAACATAAATGGCCAAAAAAGATTTTGCTTAGCTAGCTAGGATTAGGGTTAGGTTTTTAGGGTTAGTCCAAATTTGTTATATAGTCCAATGAGTTTTCCTCTTTGAACATGTAAAGGAAATACGATTGGTGAAATTTCTCTGTGTAGTTGCTTTATGCAGCAATAATAATATAATATCATACTTAAAGGGCAAGGACATGCAAGTATATATGCAACTAGTAAATGTGAATTTCTTCAAAATGACGAAGAACACCAAAGCACTTCATATATAATTTCTCCTCACGCAAAGCTTTCCCTCACCTAATTTGAACCATATATTAGTCACAAATATCGACAAGGAAATGAAATCTTAGGGCTTGTTTGGTTTAGAAACTAAGGAATGGAGGATTAATATTATATAAATTGTATTATGTAAATTAATAATGTATGAATTATAATACATAAATTATTTTCTGTTAGATGACTGGTTTGATATTTTAAAAGTTACTATTCTAACCAAACCAAAAGTCTATCTACTATTAAGAACTAGGATGTTTTTTTTAAACTAAGGTTAAATTTGCCATTTTAATTTTTCTAGCTAGTTCATGTATTATTAATATTCATATTCTCATTCCATATTATATCTCGCACTTAATTAATAATAATTTATGATAATTTATGGGAATTACATTTATGAGATAAAGAAAAGTAACAAGCAAGTATTCTTTTAGTTATGATAAATTGATGTTGAAGTGTGTGATTATCCCCTCTAAAATTTTAAGTGGCGAGAAAAAATACTCTTAATTAATTATTTATGTATATGATGTCTAGGCATGCCTCTCGCATGTGGGCCCAATTATGTTCATAGGCCAAACATTAAATAGTTTCTTTAGATAGCGATGAGATTCAAGCATAAGACCCTTATTTGTTCTATTATTATTATTATTATTATGTTGAAATGAATACCATCTCATTTAAAAGAACTAAGTTGTTAAATAGATCTCTAAAGTTAATCTTTTTTATCAACCTTTTGGGGGGCGGAGTGGGAATTGGGAAATGGGGGTTGAAGGCTCTCTAATAATAGATAGGCTAGTTATCCATTTGTAGTCGTAAATGCCAGTGGGGAATCACAGACCAAGAGCTTGTGTTGGAGAGCTGTGCTATAAAAGATAGTGGACAGAACCATATGCTCACTTTTCCATAGCCTCTGCTCTCTTTTTTTTTCACTAGATTTTTTATTTCTGCAAGTGTACTATCTGCTCATGTGTCCTAATATTATTTGCCACATTAGATATGCCATTTACATTATTAAAAAAATATAATATAATCTTCTCTGATGGTTGACAACCCCTACTTCCAATCGAGAGGTTGTGAGTTCGAGTCTCCCCAAGAGCAAGGTGGGAAGTTCTTGGAGGGAAGGATGCCGGGGGTCTATTTGGAAACAGCCTCTCTACCCCAGGGTAGAGATAAGGTCTGCGTACATACTACCCTCCCCAAACCCCACTATGTGGGATTATACTGGATTGTTGTTGTATAATATAATCTTCTCCAGGAAATAACTGATGGAAAATGGAGTAATACTCTCCAATGACAGAGAAGGTATAACAATTACTAAGACACTTCTACACAAGTGAAACCAGTATAAATCAAGTAACCTTTTTAATAATAGAAATATTTTAGAGATTTCATTATTTTCTATAATATTATTTATATTCTGTAAGTTATTTTCTCCCAAAAATTTTTAATGATGCACAAAATTTTAAAATATTACATAGATTATGTACCAATCAACTGTTTGTTGAGTATAGAGATACGAACATTAGCAATAAATAAGACTAGGATTGTCAAGGCCCTAATGAGATACTCATTTTTTGGCACCTATCCAAAAGCTTTACGTTCTAAAAAATTACAAAACGTAAATGATCATAAAGATTATTCAACAAAAACGGTGTGTTGATTCTCTTCACTCTACTTTTGTACTTTTATATGCACAATTGAGTCAACTAGAGAATCAGTTCATTCATTTATCACCCCGCAATCAACTTTAGAAAGTATTACACTAAAGTCTACTAAGGTAAAAATAATCTTATTTTAGCCCTAATCCTTTGCATATACAGCTAATGATTCTTTGGATCAATTTTTAATAGGCACTCGTGAGCCAACTCACCAATCATCTAGTGAGTTGACCTATACAGACAACTAGTACCAATACCTATAGTAATTGTTCTAGCTAGTTCATCTTCCTTTTGCTAAACTTTTGATTTTTTTATGGGTATAATTATGTTTTTTGTAACTCCACCGCCCATAGATATCTATATTTATATTATGCCAGAATTCTTAAATTATCTTGATATTAGCCTATAACTTTCCAAAAATAATAGCCTACAAGGGGAAACTTTTCCAAGCTCTCATCTTGAATTCTCTCAATTTATGTTCCAAATTTGAGTTCTCACGCTAGAAACACGACCTTTAATCTATGCTCCGGATTTCATCAAAATTTATTTAACATATCAAAATTCCAAAATTATACACTATTAATAAAAGAAGAAAAATCGACTGCCAAAACTGGCCGATGTTATCGATCGAAAACTGACTTATTCATGGTGGTCACTAGTCGTGTGGTCGGTAGATCCAACCGATCGACTACAGTCGGTATTTTCTATCGATCTTGGTCGGTCAATTAATTTTCACAAACGACCAAAAGAGAAAAAATCTGTCAAAAAATCAATCGAAATCGGTCGGTATTTTTAATTATGTAATTAAAAAGTACACCGTCTAGGAATCAAACCAAGGTCTATAATGTAGCAGGATACTATTCTATTACTAGACCACTGATGCATTTTTATTTAATACTTTTTTTATATTATTATACTCTTTAACTGCATTTGCGCGCGAAAATAATTGAATGATTTCGATAGATTTTATTGAAAAAATAAAATTACCAACCGAAATCGGTTCATTTTTTAATATGACCGACCGAAATAATCGACAGAATCAGTTGATTTTTGGAATATTAATTTCAATTTATTTAAATAAAAAATCAATCAAAGTTGGTCGATTTCTTGAAAAATAAATTTCGCGGGTTACAAAAAATAGGTTTCCCGTTTTTTTGCCAATAAAAAATAGATTGAAGATGGGCGGTTTCGTAAAAAAAATATTTTGAAAAATCGACCGAAGTCGGTCGGTTTTTCAGCGGGTTTTAGACCGAGTTGCCCTCGACTCAAAAGGGACAACTCACATTAGGTTTCAAAAAGAAAAACAGTAACGAATAAGCTATGTAAAAATACATATACATGTTGTAATGACCCGCCCGTACGTCTTGAGAATTATCGCCCTGATCCCCAATTAGCTGCTTCCCCCGAATCCTTTTCTATTATTGCGATTTGTCGGAAGAGTTCATTTTGGGTTTCGGAGTGCTTTGGGATACTTAGTCCCTGAATGAGAGTTTAAATCTTGAAATTTGGACCGTAGTCGGAACAGTATGAAGACGGCTCAGGAATGGATATCCGTCAGTTTTGTTAGCCGTGTTAGGTGATTTCGGGCTTAGAGGCGTGTCTGGATTGTGCTTTGGAGGTCCATAGTTTATTTAGAGTGGAAATGACGAAAGTTGAATTTTTGGAATTTCAGGCCAATAGTGAAATTTTTATATCGGGGTTGCAAACTGATTCTGAAAGTTGGAATATGTCCATAGTGGTTAATTTGACTTGTGTGCAAAATTTGGGATCAATCAGGCATGGTTTGGTTAGTTTCGTCATCGGTTGTAGAATTTAAAAAATTCAAGTTCATTAGGCTTGGATTGGAGAGTGATTCATGGTTTTATCGTCGTTTATGTGATTTGAGGGCTCGACTAAGTCCGTATGGTGTTTAAGGATTGGTTGATCTGTTTGGATGAGGTATCGAAGGCTTCAGGTGAGTTTCGGGTGCTTAACGGAAAACTTAAACTTTAGCAAATTCTGAAGTTGGTTGCCTCTGGTATTTTCGCACCTGTGGTGGGAATCCCGTAGGTGCGGCCCCGTAGAAACGAGGAGATCGAAGGTATGACTCAAGTATCACGAAGAAATAAGCTCAAGTGCGGTGCTTGGGGAATTAATGAAATTCCTCATATGCGGAGCTCCAACCACAGATGCGAGACCGTAGGTGAGATCCTGAGAGAACAGATGTGGACATCGCCGGGCAGAAAAAGGAAATTTCGAGGGTTTGAACATTTATAATACCAAATTTGATTTTTAGCTCGGGAGAAGGCGATTTTGTGAGGATTTTGAAGAGGAAGTCAGTGGGTAACGATTCCTCACCCTATTTCGCTTATATTTCATCAATCTATAGTAATTTCTCAATCTAATCAAGGAACTTAAGTGCGAATTTGGGGAAAAAGTTCCCCATTCAAATTTCTTGGGTATTTATGAGGTTTTAGTTTTTCAAAATTGAATAATTTTTGGACGAGTGATCTCGTGAGTGAATGCGTGTTCTGAATTGGTAACTTTTACCCAATTTCGAGACATGGGCCCGAGGAGGATTTTTAGGCGTTCTCTTATTTTCTCTCCTTATATTTAAATTCATTAGCTCAATTAGTTGCTTGTATTTATATTTACGTTATGTAATCGATTTGATTAGATTTGGGTCCCCCGGAGTTGGATACTCGTGGCAAGAGCGTGATATCATATTGATTTGAGCATGGTTCAAGTTAAGTGGCTTGCCTCAACCCTTAGGATTTTTGTATTGTTGTTATATGAATGATGTGTACGTGAGATCTTAAGTACATACACGTGCTAATTATTGAAAATCGCCATTTTTATTAAGTAAATATCGATGTTTTCTTTTAAATTGAGCAATACTAGTATGTGCAGCCTCCTGTACAGCGTATGAAAGCATGCTTACGTGCCATAACTACCTTATCTGCTCTAACTGCCTACCTGGACTTTGTGTAGCATGTTTAGGGTAGGAATTACTTCTCACTTCGATACGAAATTGAATAGAACTGTATATTTCTTGTTGAGACTGTTGTGTGTATTGATTGGGTTGTGTATTTACATTTGGGACTACGGGACGGTATCACTGGAGATCCTCCTGTAATGGATAATTACGTTGTGACTACGGAACAGTATTCCGGGAGATCCCCCTGCACATTAACGATTTGGACTACGGGACGGTATCCCGGGAGATCCTCTGTACATTTACGTTTGGGACTACGGGACGGTATCACGGGAGATCCCCTGTTGCTTTTCTCTGTGTACCGAATTATGTTTTTTCCCCTGTAATTTCATTTTTATTGGTCACTAGCATTTATCTCCACTGCAATATATATATGTATATATATATATATATATAAAACCAGTAGGACCATGATATGATCTTGTCACTACTCGACCGAGGTTAGGCTTGGCACTTACTAGGTACCAATGTGGTGTACTCATTCCCTTTCCTACACATGTTTTTTGTGCAATTTCTTCTCAGCCATACTTCCAGTGAGGCGAGGCGATCTAGAGACTTTGAGGTGTATTTACAGCGTCCGCGGACTTATAAGTCCTTCTTGTTCCTCCCTTAGTTACAGACTTCCTGTATTTTTCTTCATTGTTAGACTTTCTGGAGATTAGAAACACTATGTACTTCTGTAGCTTGTGATTTCATGAGATGCCGGGTTTTTGTAGTGCTATGTTTAGTTCGAGAGTACTATTATTGTATATGCCGAGCGACATTTTGAACTCCTTTAGTATATTTACCTGTTGATTGTTAGTTTCGTATCTTTATTTCATTTCCGCAAATTTGTTAAGCTTACCTAGTTGTAGAGATTAGATGCCGTCATGATAGTTCACGGAGGGAGAACTTTGGTCGTCATAAATTGGTATCAGAGCTCTAGATTCATAGGAGTCATGAATCACAAGATTGTTTATTAGAGTCTCAAGGATCGGTACAGAAACTCCTGTACTTTGTTCGAGATGTTATGTTACTGTTAGGAAAATTCCACTTCATTAGATTCTTTGTCGGGAGAGATTATTGATTTCAAAATTCTAAAATTGTGTATTCTATTCTCTCACATATGGTGAGGACATGTGCTACTAGAGATGGCAAGGCATCCGTGCCCCTGCTAGAGCCTCCAGAGGCTGAGGCAATGGTAGAGACACAAGGTGCAGCTAGAGCAGCCGTGCGAGCTGCTATATAGGAGCCTCCAGCAGCTCCAACCAAAGCCAAGGCACTTGATATTCCTACTTGTGCTACAACTCCAGCTCTATAGAAGTCCCTTGCACAGCTCATGAGCTTGTACACCACTCTAGCTGAGGCAGGGTTGGTTCCCCTTGTTTCAGCCACATCTTAGGCCTGGGGATGAGCACGAACTCCCGCCACTCATACTCCAGAGCAACGAGTTCAGGTTGATCAAATCCCAGATGTTATACCGGTACCACCTGTAGCCCCAGCTCATCCCAAGGCTAGAGCAGCAACTTCAGAGAAGAGAAGGAGTAGAGGAAGCTTGAGAGGTACAAGAATTACAAGCATCCTACATTCAGTGATCTAGCATCAGAGGATGCTCAGGATTTCTGGAGGATTGCCACCGTATCCTCCATACTATGGGTATAGCAGAGTCTAGTGGGGTTTCTTTCACTATCTTCTACCTTTGAGGAGCAACCTATCAATGGTGGCGGACTTATGAGTTGGATAGTCCATCCAAGGCAGCTGCTCTTTCATCGACTCAGTTCTCTGACATGTTGTTGAGAGAGTATGTCCCTCAGAGCCTCAGGGATGCTTGGCGCATAGAGTTTGAGCAGTTGCTCCATGGTGGTATGATTGTTTCGGAGTATGCTGTTTGTGTCTATGACTTGGCTAGACATGCACCGGCCTTGGTTTCTACAGCTCATGAGAGAGTTCGCCAATTTATTCAGAGGCTCATTCCTAGCATCAGGTCTAGCATGGCCCAAAAGTTTTAGACGGATATTTCTTATCAATAGGTGGTGAGTATGGGCATGCTTTCTCGGGATACCGGGCCGTTATAGTTTGCTGTGGTAGGGGTTATGTGAGTCACCCCGTTCATTCAGCTCTTCCAGCAACCAGTGGTTCATTCAGCTCCTCCAGCAACAAGTGGTATCCCAGCTCTACCTAGTATCTAGTGTCCCTCCTGCACGAGGTGCCATCAACTGTCAGTCCAGTAGACCCGGACCAAGCAAGTCACAGCCGCCACACCCTCCCAACTCTTGTTTTGAGTATGGAGACATGCGCCATATAGTTAGGGATTTCCCTAGACTTAGGAGGGGTGTATCTCCACAGACTTCCCAGCCATAGCGTGCTCCACCAGGTCCTAAGGCTATAGTTACAGCACCAACTGCCACCCTATCTGCTCAGCTAGCCGAGGTAGAGGTCGGAGTAGTAGGGTCATCCTAGAGAAGAAGGCCAGGCCAGATACTATCCCATTCCTGCCCGTACTGAGGTTGTCGCCTTTGATTTTGTCATCAGAGGTATTGTTTCAGTTTGTCATAGAGATGCATTGGTTCTATTCAATCCAGGCTCTACTTATTCTTATGTGTCCTCTAATTTTTCCCCGCATTTGGGCATATCTCGGGAATCTTTGAGTTCCCCTATTTATGTTTCTACCCTTGTGGGAGATTCTCTTATTGTGGACTGCGTTTAACGACCGTTTTCGATTGCTCTTAGTGTTTTTGATACTAAGACCAAATTGTTATTGTTCAACATGATAGATTTTGATGTTATCTTTGGCATAGACTAGTTTGCACCCCATTATATTATTCTTGATTGTTACGCTAAGACCGTGACATTAGATATGCTAGGTGTCCCACGAGTAGATTGGAGGGATACTTTAGATTACACCCCGAATAGGGTTATTTCATTTCTTAAATCTCGACAGATGGTTGAGAAGGGGTGTGACGCGTATCTAGCCTATGTGAGAGATGCCAGTATGGATACCCATACAGTTGATTCAGTCTCAGCAATGCGGATTTTTCGTGATGTGTTTCAAGCTGATCTTCCGGGAATGCCGCCCGACAAAGATATTATTTTGGCATTAATTTGTTGTCGGGCACTCAGCCCATTTCCATATCGTATGGCTCCTCCTGAGTTGAAGGATTTGAAGGAAGAGTTACAAGAATTCCTTAATAAGGGCTTTATTCAGCCTAGTGTGTCATCTTGAGGTGCTTCAATCTTGTTTGTGAAGAAAAATGATGGTTCTATGGATATTTGCATTGATTATCGCCAATTGAACCAAGTTATAGTGAATAACCAGTATTCTTTGCCTCGTATTGATGACTTTTTTATCAATTACAAGGTGCTCGAGTGTTTTTTAAGATTGACTTGCATTCAGGTTATCATCAGTCGAAGATTCAGAAGCTAGATATACCGAAGACTTTTTTACGACTTGATATAGTCATTACGAGTTCATTGTTATGTCATTTGGGTGGACTAACCCTCCAGCAGCATTTATGCATTTGATTCATAGTGTATTCCGACCATATCTTGACTCGTTCATCATTGTCTTTATTGATGACATTCTAGTGTACTCCTGGGTTGGGAAGATCATGAGTAGAACCTGAGGACGGTACTTCAGACTTTGAGAGAAATAAATTTTATGCGAAGTTCTCAAAATGTGAGTTCTACTTGGACTCCATGGCATTCTTGGGTCAAGTAGTATTGATTCAAGGGATAAAGGTGAATCCGAAGAAAGTGGAAGGAGTGCAGAGTTGGCCCATACCATCCTCAGACACAGAGATCCATACTTTTCTTGGTTTGGCATGTTACTACCGTCAATTTGTTGAGAGATTATCATCTATTGCAACACATATGACCAGGCTCACTCAGAAAGTGCTCTGTTCAGGTGGACATAAAAGTGTGAGGAGAACTTTCAGAAGCCCAAAAAAACTTTGACTACAGCCCCAATATTGATATTGAGTACATGTTTGGGGTCTTATACTGTCTATTGTGATTCCTCGAGTATTGGCCTTGGAGCGGTATTGATGCAGGAAAGTAGAATGATTGCCAACGTGTCCAGAGAGTAGAAAGTGCATGACAAGAATTATCTTGTCCATAATCTATAGTTAGCATCTATTGTCCGTGCCTTAAAGATCTGCCATCATTATTTGCACGGTGTCCTTTGTGAGATCTACATTGATCACCAGAGTTTGCAGCATCTGTTCAAGTAGAAGGACCTTAATCCGCGTCAGAGGAGGTGGTTAGAGCGGCATAAGCATTATGACATCACTATATTGTTCCATCCTAAAAGGCCAATGTGATGGACGCCTTTGAGTCGTCAGGCATAGAGTTTGAGGAGCTTGGCTTATCTACCAACACCAAAGAGGCCCATGGTTATGGATGTTCAGGCCTTAGCCAGTCAGTTTATGAGATTGGATATTTCAGAGCCTAGTCAGGTCCTACCTTATGTGATTTCTCGGTCTTCCTTGTTTGATCATATCAGGGAGCGTCAGTATGATGACTCATATTTGCTCGCCCTTAGGGACAAGGCTCTGTAGGGTGATGCCAGAGATGTGACCATTGGTAATGATGTGGTTTTGAGGATGTAGGGTCGGATATGTGTGCCCAATGTTGATGGGCTTCGAGAGTTATTTCTAGAAGAGGCCTACAGTTCGCGGTATTCCATCCATCCGGGTGCCGCGAAGCTGTACCAGGATTTGAGGCAACAAGAATGGTGGAGGAGGATAAAGAAAGATATAATTGGGTTTGTAGCTCGGTGACTCATTTGTCAGCAGGTGAAGTATGAGCATTAGATATCGGGTGTCTTGCTTCAGCAGATAGAGATCTCGGAGTGAAAGTAAGAGCACATCACCATGGACTTCGAGTAGGACTCCCACGAAATTTGAGAAAATTTAATGCCATTTAAGTAATTGTGGATTGCCTGATCAAGTCCTCACACTTCATTCTTGTATGTACTACCTATTTTTTAGAGCGTTTGGTGGAGATTTATATCTAAGAGGTTGTTCGCCTGCATGGTATTCTAGTTTCCATCATTTAAAATAGAGGTAATTAGTTCGCATCACGGTTCTTCAGAGTCGTACAACATAACTTGGGTACTCTGGTGGAGTTGAGCACAATATTTCACCCTCCGACAAACAAATAGTCAGAGCGCACTACTCAGATTCTCGAGGATATGCTCCGTGGGTGTGTGAAGGAGATTGAAGGTTCTTGGGATAAGTTGTTGCCACTTGCGGAGTTTGCCTATAACAAAAATTATCAGTCTAGCAGTCAGGTGGAACCGTATGAGGCCCTAATGGTTGGAGGTGTAGATCCCATGTGGATAAATTCAAGCAAGGCGAGGCTACATTTTTAGGCATAGACTTGGTTCAGGATGCTTTGGAGAAGGTTAAGGTGATTCAGGATAGACTCTGCACAGCCCAGCCCAAACAGAAGAGTTATGCGGATCGGAAGGTTCATGATGTTACTTTATGGTTGGAGTGGGGGTCTTGCTTCGGGTTTCGCCTCTAAATGGCGTTAGGAGATTTGGGAAGAAGGGCAAGTTCAGTCCAAGGTTTATTGGCCCCTTTGAGATGTTGCGCTGTGTTGGCACATTGCTCATGGTGATCCGTCGCACGTGTTGGATTTCAGTTCAGTCTAGGTGGAAAAGAATCTATCTTATGTTGAGGATCTATTGATTATCTTAGACAAGAAGGTTCGGAAGCTAAGTTCAAATAACATTGCATCAGTAAAGATTCAGTGGCGGGGACAGCCGATCGAGGAGGCAACTTGGGAGACCGTACGGGATGTGCACCTGTTATACTCATCTTTTTACTGCTTCAGGTATGTATCTATGCTTGTTCGAGGACGAATGGATATTTTAAGAGGGGGAGGATGTAACAACCCGGCCAATCGGTTTGAGAATTAACGCCTCGACACCCTATTAATTTCTTCCCCCGTGTCTTTTCTGCTATTATGATTTACCAGGAGAGTTCATTTTGAGATTCGGAGTGCTTTGGGACACTTACTCCCTAATTGAGAGTTTAAGTCATATAATTTGGACTGTAGTCCGAATAATGCGAACAAGGCTTCGGAATGTAATTTCATCGATTTTGTTATCTCTATTTGGGTGATTTCGAGCTTAGGGGAGTGTCTGGTTTGTGTTTTGAAGGTCCATAGCTTATTTAGGCTTTAAATGGAAAAGTTTAATTTTTGAGTTTCGGGCCGATTATGAAATTTGATATCGCGGTCGGAATCCAATTTCGGAAGTAGTAATAAGTCCGTAGTGGTGAAATTGACTTGTGTACAAAATTTGGGGTTAATCAGACATGGTTTAGTTGGTTTCAGCATCAGTTGTAGAATTTTGGAAATTCAAGTTCATTAGGTTTGGATTGGAGGGTTATTCGTGGTTTTAGCATTGTTTAATGTGATTGGAGGGCTCGACTAAATCCGTATGGTATTTTGAGATTTGTTGGTATGTTTGGTTGAGGTTTCGGGGACTTCGGGTGAGTTTCTGGTGCTTAACATATGAAAACTTGGACTTCAGCAAATTCTGAAGTTGGATGCTTCTGGCATTTTCGCACCTGCAGTCAGATGCCCGCAGGTGCGGCCCTGCAGCAATGAGGAAGAAGGTGGCATGTGTTGTTTGAGGCAAGAGGACCAGTGGTCGCAGGTGCGACTCAAGAACCACTGAAGGGGAGTCGCATCTGCGAATAGATGAGCACATGTGCGGTGCTTGTGGAATTAATAAAATTTCACAAATGCGGAGCTCCAGCAGCAGAAGTGGGAATGAAGGTGTGGTCCTGGTAGCGCAGATGCAGACATCGCTGGGCAGAAAAAGGAATTTTCGAGGGTTTTAAAGTTCATACCACCAAATGCAATTTTTAGCCCGGGAGAATGCGATTTTGTTAGGATTTTGAAAAGGAAATCAGTGGATAACGATATCTAACCTTATTTTGTTTATATTTCATCAATCTACAGTAATTTTCTCATTCTTATCGTGGAATTTATGTGGAAAATGGAAATTTGGGGGAAAACTTCCCCAATCAAATTTTTGGATTTTGATCGGTTTTTAGGTGTTGGAATTGAATAATATTTGGACGAGTGATCTCTTGAGTGAATGGGTGTTCTAAATTGGTGATTTTTACACGATTACGAGACGTGGAACCGAGGAGGATTATTAGAAATTTTTCTATTTTCTCGCCTTAGCTTTAAATTCATTAGTTAAAATAGTTTCTTGTAGCTACATTTACGTTATGTTGTTGATTTGATTAGATTTGGGACACACGGAGTTGGATACTCGTGGCAAGAGTGTGATATCGGATTAATTTTGAGCTTGGTTCGAGGTAAGTAACTTGCCTAACCTTGCGTGGAGGAGCCCCCTTAGGATTTTGATATTGTTGTTATATGAATGTCGTGTACGTGAGGAGACAAGTGCGTACACGTACTAATTGTTGAAACCCCGCGTTTTCATTAAGTAAGTATCTATGTTTATTTTAAATTGAGTAACCCTAGTATATGCAACCTTCTTTTTAGTGTAGGAAATCATTCTTACGTTCCTTAACTGCCTTATCTGCCTTAACTGCCTATCAAGACTTTGTGTAGCATGTTTAGGTGGGAATTACTTGTCTCTTCGATACGAACTTTAATAGAACAGTATATTTCTTGTTGAGACTGTTGTGTGTATTGGTTGGGTTGTGTATTTACACTTAGGACTACGGAACAGTATCCCAAGAGATCCTCATGTACTGGATATTTACTTTGGGACTACGGAACTGTATTCCGGGAGATCCCCCTGCACATTAACAATTTGGACTATAGGACGGTATCCTGGAAGATCCCCTATATATTTACTTTTGGGACAACGGGACGGTATCCCGGGAGATCCCCTGTTGCTTTTCTTTGTGTACTAAGTTATGTTTTTTCTTTCCTGTAATTTCATTTCATTGACTGCTAGCATTTATCTCTACAGTCATATTTCATACCATTGATCTCGTCACTACTCGACTGAGGTTAGAGTTGGCACTTACTTGGTACCGATGTGGTGTACTCATGCCCTTTCCTGGACATGTTTTTCGTATATAGATCTAGGTTCTTCTTCTCAGCCATACTTCTAGTGAGGCGAGGCAATCCAGAGACTTCGAGGTATATCTACCGCGTCTGCAAACCTAGAAGTCCCTTTCTACTCCTCTCTTAGTTACAGACTTCATGTATTTTTCTTCTTTGTTAGACTTTCTGGAGATTAGAAACACTATATACTTCTGTAGCTTGTGATTTCATGAGATTCAGGGTTTTGGGAGTGCTATGTCTAGTAAGAGAGCGCTATTATTATATATGTCGAACGTCATTTAAACTCCTTAATTATATTTACTCGTTAATTTTTGGTTTTGTATCTTTGTTTTATTTCCGCGAATTTGTTAGGCTTACCTAGTCGTAGAGACTAGGTTCCATCACGACAGTTCACGGAGAGAGAACTTGGGTCATGGCACATTAGGTAGGAGGCCATTTCACTTCAATCCTTACCTCGTAAACTAGTGTTTTTATTAAGTTAGGTCCAATATTCATTTTTTTAGCATAATATCACAATCATGTCTACTCAATTTTTATTTTACCTGATGTTATGGCTTTAAACAAGAAAAAATATCAACTATGTTCATTTATAAGTAACTTATTATAAAAATTGGCCAATTCCAAAATATTACAAATATTAGTAAATTAGCTATTTGTAGCCAAAAAAGGTCAAACATTTTGCTTTCTTTTGAATGGGTGTTATTAGAATAGATTGAGTACATCTTGAGGAGCTTCAATATCATTTTTGGGATGATTTAATGGAGTTTTAAGATGGTTTGAATTGAAAATTCGAAGTAGAAGATGACCATGAAAAAAATAATATGTGATCACAATGTGTATCACTTCTGTATTAAACATGCATCATATTAATATCAAATATATATCACATTTATATCTATTGTACCTGCGTGTGAGTTACGTGTGTCGCAGAAGAATGTTTTGCGCTAAATTTTTGTCACGGCCCACATGTCCGACATTCAGGGGTAGTGATGGAGCCTACTAATAGGAGCTAGGCAAGCCAAACTTAGATAACTTTCCATTAACACCTATTCCTTTTCAATATTTAACAACATAAAAAAATAAAAGCAACGGAAACAAAATTTATAAGCGGAAGTCTTCAATTTAAATAATTGAATAAAATGTGGAAATTTCAATAAGAATCTCTACCCAAGAACTGGAGTCACAAACTCACGATCTACTAAGATTTTTTTAAATACAATGTTTGCAAGAAATTCTAGAGTCTTTATCTCGAATACAAGAGATAATAACTAAAAAGCAAGATAAGGAGATGTCGGGCCCGCAGACACCTGCGAGACTACCTCGGTATCTTTCTATTGACTGAAGGTATGCTCCCGATCTACTACTGTTGTTGCCGTCCAAAACCTGGATTTGTGCAAAAGAGCACAGAGTGTAGGATCAGCACAACCGACCCCATGTGCTGGTAAGTGCCTAGCCTAACCCCGGCGAAGTAGTGACGAGGCTAGGACTAGACTACCTGAATAACTTGTGCAGTTCATATATATATATATATATATATATATATATATATATAGAGAGAGAGAGAGAGAGAGAGATAGAGAGATAGAAAGATATGCAGCAAAAGAAAATACAGGAAGTAAACAGTCAATAAGGAGAGAGGTGAGCCTGCTGTGGGGAGATAACAGTTTCAAATATGAAGATCTCAGTATAAGGATAGAAGCAACCAAAAACAGAATATCAATAAGAATCTAGAATTCACAAGTGTGCCCGGCATCAACCTTCGTGTTTTTACTCTCGTCCTCACCAAATAAATCATATAAATAACCTGGTACACGACATCACCCTTCGTGCTTTTACTCTCTTTCCTCACAGTATAATCATTGAATATCAGTATGGAATCGTACATCATACGGCATGACATCACCCTTCGAGCTTTACACTCTTTCCTCACAATCACAAAACAACGCACGACATATCCCTTCGTGCTTTATAACTCTTCCTCACCAAACAACAGTCACAATAAAGGGGCAAGGGAGTAAACAAATATTGATGTAAATCCCAGCAAGGGATTACAATTAAACAGTCAAATTCCGACAAGGGAACAATACCAATAAGTTCAATATCCCGGCAAAGGAGAAATTCAATAACTCTTTCTCATTCTTTCATTTCGTACTTTATAATTCACTTTATCACTTGAGCCAACGCTCCAAAATATTCAATTTTCTTATATACTTTAACAATTTGTATCACGACTCGAGCCAATGCTCCTTGTAGCTTTAAGATCACAAATTATATAGCATGCTTTTCACAACACATAGAAATCACCAAACAGGCATGAAAGCTACACAGAAATAAGGATGATCACAATATAAGGACTCACGGTCATGTTAGACACCAATGTATAGATACTCGTCATCATTCCTATACATCGTACTCGACAATTAGCAATTTACAAACAAGAACCTACTCCTATTCCCTCAATCCAGGGTTAGACCAAACACTTACCTCAACTTCCACGGCCAAATCAATCGACAACAATCGCTTTCCCTCTCGAACCCGGCTCCAACTCAATCAAATCTATACAATAACGACTTTATAATATCAATATATGATAAACAAGTCAAGTACAATGCCTAATTATAGATTTCCAAGCATTCTTCCCAAAATTCCAAAAGTCGACCCCAGGCTCGCTTGGTCAAATCACGAGGTTCGGACCAAATTCATATCATTGATTCCCCACGAGCCCGAATATATAATTTGTTTTCAAATTTTACCCCAAAATGAGGTCTAAATTGAGAAAATACAAAAATCCCTAACTCTACCCATTTCCCCCAATTCTACCCTAATTTACATGATTTAGGCGTAAGATTTCATTAGTGTCGAAAGAAATTAAAGGAAATAAGTAAAGGATTACTAACCCATGGAGTTTTGGTGAAGAGTCGCTTCAAAAGTTGCCCCAAGAGGTGTGGAGAAGAAGGAGTTATGAAATTTGAAATTGGGTCCCGAAATGGTTCTATTTTCAAAACTTTAAAATCATTGGGCAAATTTTACCCTACGCATTTGCGACAGGAGGGTCGCGTTCGCGAAGGGTTGAATCAAACAAGCATCACGTTCGCGAAAGGGGGAGTGCGCACGCGAAGAGGAAAAATATTGGGGTCAAGGTTTGGCCTACGCGAACGCATTAATGGAAGATCTAAAGCTCTGCGAACGCGTGCAATGGACCGCGAACGCAAAGAAGAGAACACAGAAGGCATTGTGATCGCGGAAGTGGAGGTGCAATCACGAAGAAATGGATTGTGCACCTGCCACAGATTTTTCTACGATTTCCTAAGTTTCAAACCACTCGAAACGCCTCCAAAACACTCCTCAGCCTTTGGGGCTCCCAACCAAATACACACACTAACTCAACAACATCCTACAATTAACCATGCGATCAAATTGCCAAAATAACATCAAAAATAACGAATCAAACCTCAAAATTAATTATTTTTCAACAAAATTCATAAAATTTCAAATTAGAGATTTAGGTATGAAACATGTCAAACAACGTCCAATTTCAACAAAATTTCACAGAAATATCTAAAACCCCATATAATACATGTACCCGGCATCGAAACCAAAATACAGGCCCGATACCAACACATTCTAATCAATTTCCATTTTAAATTTTCTTAACAATTTCAAAAAAATAATATCTTTTAAAAATTTATTTCTTGGGCTCGGGACCTCAGATTTCAATTCCGGGAATACGCCAGAGTCCCAAATTTTTCTACAGTCCCTTCGGGACCATCAAATCTCGAGTATGGGTTCGTTTACCTAAATTGTTGATCGAAGTTAAATTTATTCATTTAAACATCAAATTTTTGTATTTTTCACAGAATTTCACATTAAAGCCTTCCGGATGTGCGCTCGAACTATGCACGCAAATTGAGGTGACTAAAATTGAGGTTTTCAAGGCCTTAGAAGCGCGGAAAGTGAGAGAAAATAGGTGATGACCCTTTGGGTCGTCACATTCTCCATCTTTTAAAGAATTGTTCGTCGTCGAACGGACAAAAGAAAGAAGTACTTTACTCGGGAAATAGATGAGGATAACGGTTCTGCATATCAGACTCAGACTCGCAGGTCAATGCATCAGGAGGCTGACCTCTCCACTGAACACACACGGAAGGAAAACTCTTTGACCTCAACTGTCGAACATACCTGTCTAGAATAGCCACTGGCTCCTCCTCATAAGACAGATCCTTGTCCAACTAGACAGTGCTGGAATCGAACACATGGTATTGATTGCCGTGATATTTCCAAAGCATGGATACGTGAAACACTGGATGCACGGCTAACATGCTAGGAGGCAAAGCAAGTCTACAAGGAACCTCTCTCCTATGATCGACAATCTCAAATGAACTAATGAACCTAGGGCTAAGCTTGCACTTCTTCCGGAATCTTATCACGCCCTTCATATGCGACACCCGAAGCAATACTCACTCACCAACCATGAAGGCCACATCTCGAACCTTGCGATCTGCATAACTCTTCTACCTGGATTGAGCTGTCTGAAGCCTATCCTGAATGATCTTGACCTTATCCAAGGGCTCCTGAACTAAATCTGTACCCAAAACCAAGCCTCTCCCGGCTCAAACCATCCAACTGGAGACCGACATCGCCTACCATACAGCGCGTCATAAGAAGCCATCTGAATGTTGGACTGGTAGTTGTTGTTATAGGCAAACTCCGCTAAAGGAAGAACCTAATCCCGCGAGCCTCCAAAACTAATGACACAGGTTCGGAAAATATCCTTGAATATCTGAATAGTTCGTTCAAACTGTTCGTTCATCTGAGGATGAAATGTTGTACTCAACTCAACCTGGGTGCCCAACTCATGCTGAAGTGCTCTCCAGAAGCACGAGGTAAACAGTGTAGCCTAGTCCCAAATGATGGATACCGGCACCCCATGAAGGCGAACAATCTCCAAGATGTAGATCTCAGCTAACCTCACAGACGAATATGTGGCTGCAACAGGAACAATATGTGCTGACTTGGTCAGCCTATCAACAATGACCCAAATCGCATCAAACTTCTTCGGGGTCAACGGGAGTCCAGTAACAAAATCCATGGTAATCCTCTCCCACTTCCACTCGGGAAGCTTAAATCTCTGAAACAATCCATCAAACGACATATGCAACAATATCTTTCTTCATTCTACGCCACCAATAGTGCTGCCTTAGATCCTGATACATCTTCGCGGCGCCCGGGTGAATAGAATACCAGGAACTATGGGCCTCCACTAAGATCAACTCTCTAATCCCATAAAAATTGGGCACACAAACTTGCCCATGCAATCTCAAGATACCATCATCATTTAAGGTCACCTTCTTGGCACTTCCTCACTGTACCGTTTACATACAAATGGGGCTCATCAAACTACCGACCACGGATACGCTCCAATAATGAAGAACGAGCGACCGTGCAAGCTAAAACTCGGTAAGCTAAAAAATATCCAACCTCACAATTCGATTGGCCAAGGACTGAACATCCAAAGCAAGCAGTCTCTGGCTGACCGAAATGTAAGCAAGACTATCCATGCTGTCTGACTTTCTACTCAACGCATCGCCCACCACATTGGCCTTCCTCGTGTGATACAAGATAGTAACATCATAATCTTTCAACAAATCCAACTACCTCATCCGCCTCAAATTAAACTCCTTTTGCTTGAACAAATACTGAAGACTTTTGTGATTAGTGTACACCTCACACGTCACACCATATAGATAACGCCTCCAAATATTCAGAGCATGAACAATGGCTGCCAACTCTAGATCATGAAGCGTTCTCGTGGATCTTCAACTGCCTCGAAGGATAGGAAATGACTCTACCATCCTGCATCAATACTGCACCGAGCCCAATACCGGAAGCATCACAATAGATGGTATAAGGCCCTGAACCTGTGGGCAAAACCAATATTAGTGCCGTAGTCAGAGCTGTCTTGAGCTTCTGAAAGCTCGCCTCACACTTTTTCGACCATCTGAACTGGGCACGCTTCTGGTTCAACCTGGTCATTCGGGCTGCAATAGATGAAAACCCTTCCGCAAACCAATGGTAATAGCCTGCCATACCCAAGAAACACCGGATCTCTATAGCTGATGCAGGTCTAGGCCAGTTCTTGACTACCTCTATCTTCTTCGGATGGACCTGAATACCCTTTAGTGATACAACGTGACCCAAGAATGCAACCGAACTCTACCAGAACTCTACCAGAACTCACACTTCAAAAACTTAGCATACAACTGACTATTTCTCAAAGTTTGAAGAACCACTCTGAGATGACGTTCGTTCTCCTCCTAGCTACGGGAGTATATCAAAATATCATCAATAAATACTATCACAAACAAGTCCAAATAAGGCATGAACACTCAATTTATCCACTATATAAATGATGCTGGGGCATTGGTCAACCCAAATGACATGACCAGGAACTCGTAATGCATGTACCGAGTGCGGAATACCGTATTAGGGACATCGGATGACCTAATCCTCAACTGATGGTAGCCAGATCTCAAGTCTATCTTTGAAAACACCTTAGCAACCTGAAGCTGGTCGAACAAATCATCAATCCTCAGCAACGGATAGTTATTCTTGATCATAACTTTGTTGAATTACCGGTAATCAATGCAAATCCTCATCGAACTATCCTTTTTCTTCGCAAATAACACTGGCGTACCCCAAGGCAAAAAATGTTGGGTCTAATGAAACCCTTCTAAATCAAATCCAGCAACTGGTCCTTTAACTCTTTCAACCCTGGTGGGGCCATGCGATATAGCGGGATAGAGATGGGTTGCGTGCCTGATGCCTGATAAATACAAAAATCATCATCCTAGTCGGGCGGCATACCCGGCAGGTCTGAAGGGAAAACCTCAAGGAACTACCCAACAATGGGAACAAAATCAATAGAAGGGACCTCTACACTGAAATCGTGAACTTACGTCAAATAAGCCAAACACCCCTTCTCGGTCATGCGTCAGGCCTTCACATATGAGATAACACTGTGAGTGTCATGACTTGGGATCTCTCTCCACTCTAAATTGGGCAAATCTGATAAAGCCAAGGTCACAGTCTTGGCATGGAAATCCAAGATAGCATGATTCGGGGACAACCAAATCCATCCCTAATAAAACGTCGAAATAAATCATGTATAAGAGCAACAAATCAATACGGGTCTCAAGACCCTCAAACACTACCACACAGGAATGATGAACTCGGTCAACCACAATGGAATCACCCACTAGTTTAGACACATAAACAGGAATACTCAATGAATGACTAGGTACAGTGCAAAATAGGGTGACACATACGAATACGTAGACCCTGGTCAAATGGCACATAAGCATCTCTAGCACAGACTAGAATACTACCTGTAATTACAATATCCGATGACACAGCCTCCGGCCTGGTTGGAAGAGCATAACATCGGGGCTGGGTCCCACCTCCCTGAACCACATCTCTGGGACGATCGGCTGCTGGCTGGACTCAACCTATGGCGGTCTAATCTCCACCTCTATGACCTCTACCTCCACCTCTATGACCTCTACCCTGCCCCTATCTGGCTGGGTGGCTTGTAGAATGCCCTGGTTCTTATACCATGTCACGAACCTTGCTAATGAGAGCTACCCGGTGCTCAAGGGTAAAATATGGCAACATGATCTGAGTCACCACAAGTGTAACAAGACCTCGGCTGCTGCGGGAACTAAGACTGACCCTGTTTACCTGAATGACCACCTCGGAAGCTCTGAAGCGGTGGTGCACTGATAAGAGCTGGTGGTGCACTGTAAGGCTACATATCAGAATAATGCGGCTGAGAACCACGACCACCTGAAGTACCATGAGAGACCTGGAGTGCTGATTGAAAAGGCCTAGGAGGATGGCCTCTACCATAAGAATCTCTACCTCCAGTCTAGGTACCACTCAATCTGCCTGAGTGATGGGGCCTCTAATCCGACCCATGACTACCTCCCTATGACAGAGCCATCTCAACTCGACGGGCCTCATTGGCCGCCTCTTGAAAAGTGATCTCACTCCCGGCTCTAATATCTATTTGGAGATGAATCGCCTAAATGAAACCATCAATAAACCTCCTCACACACACTCTCTCGGTGTGCAGTATGACAATGGCATGGCAAGCTAGATCAATGAACCGGGTCTCATATTGAGTGACTGATATGGAGCCCTGGTGAAGCCGCTCAAACTACATATGAAGAGCCTCTCACTGAGTAACGGGGAGAAACTTCTCCATAAACAACTCTGAGAACTGCTTCCAAGTCAAAGAAGGCGACCCTACTGGTCAGGCTTAGTAATAATCTGTCCACCAAGTCTTGGCGGATCCAAATAGACAAAAGGTGGAAAAGTCGGCCCCATTAGTCTCAACAATTCCCATGTCTTGAAGAACCTCGTGGTAGCTATATAAGAAATCATGGGGGTCCTTTGAATAAGCGTCCCTGAATGTGGTAGTGGAGAGCTTGGTGAATCTATCCAGCCTCGACAAAGTATTCGTGGATATCCGCTCCATCGCCGGTCTATGCCACTGCTCCCAACTGGTCTGTCGTTGCTAGCTATACTACTAGAATCTGATCCTAGGGAGCTACCTGCTCCGAAGTACGTGTAGAAGGAGTCTGAACCCCTCCTCCAGCCTGAGAAGTGGTTGGTGCTACTGGAAGCAATCGTGCTCGAGTGACGCTCTCCATGAGGCCTACCAATTTGACCAAAGAATTCTGAATAACTGGGATGACTATAAACCCCTGTGGGACCTGATCTGCACCCATCGGAGCTGTTGTAGGCTGAACCTACTCGTCATAATCAACCTGAGGCTCCGCCACTGGGGCTTTTGCTCGGGGCTGGTCTCTGCCCCTACCTCGACCTCTATCATGACCTCGGCCTATCCCACTACCCCTCATAGGAGTTGTTGTTGGGGGCTCGGGCTGCTACGCTGTAGCAGAGAAAGCATCTGTTCTCGCAATCCGCAAAAGAACGGAGTAGAAAGACAATCAGTATTTGAGAAACCAAACCGCACAACAAGAACGAACAAATACAAAGTTTTTTTTCCTAACTTTGTAGCCTTTGGGATAAATACAGATGTCTCTGTACCGATCCCTCAGACTCTACCAAGTTTGTCTATGAGTTGTGAGACCTATGTAGCCTAGTGCTCAGATACCAACTTGTCATGACCCGGATTTCCCACCTTAGGGGGTCGTGATAGTGCCTACTAATAGGAGCTAGGCAATCCAAACTTAGATAACTTTCCATTAACACATATTCCTTTTAATTATTTAATAGCATTAAAAATAAAAGCAAATGAAACAAAATTTATAAGAGGAAGTCTTCAATTTAAATAAAATGTGAAAATTCCAATTAAGAATATCTACTCAAGAACTTGAGTCACAAACTCACAAAGTACTAAGATTTTTCTAAACACAATGTTTGCAAGAAATTATAGTGTTTTTCTCGAATACTAGAGATAACAACAGAAAAGCAAGATAAGGATATGCCAGGCATGCAGACGCGTGTGAGAATAACTCGGTATCTCTCTATGGACTGAAGGCCTACTCCCGATCTACTGCTGCTGTTGCTGTCCAAAACCTGGATCTGTGAAAAAGAGCACAAAGTGTAGCATCAGCACAACCGACCGCATGTGTTGGTAAATGCCTAGCCTAACCCAAGCGAAGTAGTGACTAGGCTAGGACAAGACTACCTGAATAACATGTGCAGTTCAAATATATATATATATATATATATATATATGCAGCAGAAGAAACTAAAGGAAGTAAATAGTCAATAAAGAGAGAGGGAAGCATGTTGTGGAAAGATAACGGTTTCAAATATGAAGATCTCAGTTTAAGGATAGAAGCAGCCAAAACAAGAATTTTAATTAGAATCTAGAATTCACAAGTTTGCACATCATCAGCCTTCGTTCTTTTACTCTCATCCTCACCAAATCAATCATATAAATAATCGGGTACACAGCATCACACTTCGTGCTTTTACTCTCTTTCCTCACAATATAATCAATGAATATCAGTACGAAATGGTATATTGTATAGAACGACATCACCCTTCGTGCTTTACACTCTTTCTTCACAATATCAAAATAATACACGGCATCACCCTTCATGCCTTGTCACTCTTCCTCACCCAAACAATAGTCATAATAAAGGGGCAATGGAGTAAGCAAATAGTGATGAAAATCCCGGCAAGGGAATACAATTAAACAATCTAATTCCAGAAAGGGAACAATACCAATAAGTTCAATATCCCGACAAGGGAGAAATTCAACACCTCTTTCTCATTCTTTTATTTTGTACTTTATAATTCACTTTATCACTTGAACCAAAGCTCCAAAAGTATTCAATTGTCTCATATACTTTCACAATTCGTATCACGACTCGAGCCAACACTCCTCGAAGCTTTAAGATCATAATTTATATAACATGTTTTTCACAACATATAGAATTCACTAAATAGGCATGAAAGTTACACAAAAATCAAGATGATCACAATATAAGGACTCGCGGTCATGTTAGACACCAATATATAGATACTCGTCATCATGCCTATACATCGTACTTGACAATTAGCAATTAACTAACAAGAACCTACTTTATTCCCTCAAGCTAGCGTTAAAACTTACCTCAACTTCCACGGCCAAATCAATCGACAACAACCGCTTTCCCTCTCGAACTCCGCTCCAACACAATCAAATCTATACAATAATGACTTTATAATATCAATATATGCTAAAAAAGTCGAGCCCAATGCCTAAATATAAATTTCCAACCTTTCTTCCCAAAATTCCAAAAACTGACCTCGGGCCCGCTTGGTTAGATCACGAGGTTCGGACCAAATTTACATCACACATTCTCTCACGAGCCCGAATTTTATTTTTAAATTTGTTCCCAATGCAAGGTCTAAATTGGGAAAATACAAAAAGGCCTAACTCTACCCACTTCCCCCAATTTCTACCCTAATTTGCATGATTTAGGCCTAGGATTTCAACAGATGTTGAAAGAAATGAAAGGAAACAAGCAAAAGATTACTAACCCACAGAGTTTTGCTAATGAATTTCTAGAAAAGTCGCCCGAGAGGTGTGGAGAAGAAGGAGTTATGAAATCTGAAGTTGGGTCTCGAAATGGTTCTGTATTCATAACTTTGAAATCGTTGGCCAAAATTTACCCTACGCGTTCGCGACAGGAGGGTCGTGTTCGCGAAGGGTTGAAGCCAACAAGCATCGTGTTCCTGAGAGGGGGAGTGCGAATGCGAAGAGGCAAAATATTGGGGTTCAAGGATTGGCATACGCGAACGCATGAGGCCTTATGCGAACACATTGAAGGAATTGATGAAGCTCCGCGAACGCGTGTAGTGGATCGTGATTGCAAAGAAGAGAACAGTGAAGGCATAGCGATTGCAGAAATGGAGTCTCGATTGCGAAGATGAAATGGACTGTGCACCTGCTGCAAATTTTTCTGCAATTTCCTAAGTTTCAAACCACCCCGGAACACCTCCAAAACTCTCCCGAGCCTTCGGGGCTCCTAACCAAACACACACACTAATTCAACAATATTTTACGAACTTAACCGTGCGATCAAATTGCTAAAATAACATAAAAATAACGAATTAAACCTCAAAATGAATAAATTTTCAACAAACTTCATAAACTTTCAAATTAGAGTTTTAAGTCTGAAACACGTCAAACGATGTCCGATTTCAACCAAATTTCATATAAATATCTAAAACCCCATATAAAACATGTACCCGACGTCGAAACCAAAATACGGGCCTGATACCAACACGTTCTAATTAATTTCCATTTCAAATTTCCTTAACAATTTTAGAAAAATAATTTCTTTTAAAAATTCATTTCTTGGGTTCGGGACCTCGGATTTTGATTCTTGGCATACGCCCGAGCCCTATGCCTTTCTACGGACCCTTCGGGACCATCAAGTCACGAGTCTGGGTCCGTTTAGCCAAAATATTGACCGAAGTCAAATTTATTCATTTTAACATCAAATTTTATCATTTTTATAGAATTTTACATTTAAGCTTTTCGGATACGCGCTTGGACTGTGCACGCAAATAGAGACAACTAAAAATAAGGTTTTCAAGGCCTCGGAGCACAAAAAGAGAGAGAAAATAGGTGATGACCCTTTGGGTCGTCACAATTTAACTACGAATTTTGATACTAAATCAGTCAAAATCAGCTCCATTTTTTTTTGAAATTTTATATATTGACTCATCTATATGTTTTCAATGAATCTCAACCATACCCATCGAAAAAAAAATTATTTTTGCTTAGATTTTTAGAAACTTGTATATATATACTTTATACTTTATCACCTTATTTGCTATATCATCCAAGAAATTTTCATTCCGTCTTGCATCTAATATTGTTAATCACACTTAGAAATATGAAAGGAGATCTCTATGTGTGATTCTTGGAGAGAAAGAACCTTATTTATTTGTATTTTTAACTTTTATATGTGTTTGGCTCATTTGGGTAAGTTTATGATTAATGGCTAGAGGTTGATGAGTTGGTACTTTTGGGGACACTTCTATAAGATTTCCTTTAAACAATCCTTACCACTTGAGCTAGCGTTTAGGTGTGAGTTAAGCACATTTCATTAACATATATTTGACAATACTCACATCTATCAACATTAAAAATGAATTCAATATTTAGAATTAATTAATTTAGAGTGGTACGTAATATAAATACGTGTGTGAGAAAAATGAACAAGTTAGAAATTTACTCTCTACACCTACCACCCTCTTCATCTCTTAAACCTCCTAAGCCACCTGATTCTTCTCCTAAATTTGAATCACTCAACATCCTTCCCACAAATCCCAACCACAAAAAATGATCATAGATTAACCTACCTATCATATACCACTAGTTGATATGACTAAATCCTTCCTTAATACTTTACTAGCTGATACAATCACTGCTCCTGAACACACTGTTGCTCAGATGGCCATTGATGATGAACATGAAGCACCTATGGATGCTTCTAATTTTATTCCTCTATCAGTGGAAGAAAAGAATCATATCTACAAACCCTGGCAACATGCAGTCATTGTCAAGGTATATGGCCGAAAAATTGAACATCAAATGCTTAGGAAAAAATTGTATACTCTATGGAAGCCCACAAAAAATCTTCCTCTTATTGATTAGGGATCGGATTTTTTCCTCCTCAAATTTCAAAAATATGAAAATAAAATGTATGCCCTACAACATGGGCGTTGGTTTATCATGAATCATTTTATATTTGCCCGACAATGGGAACCAAAGATTATGGCCTCCGAAACAAATATACAATATTCTGCTATATGGTTACGTCTTCCATAATTACCTATAGAATTTTACGATTTTCATATTCTTCGCAAGGTAATACGAGTGGTAAGTTGTTAACTATGGATAATTACACTTTATCTACTACAAGAGGTCGCTATGCCAGATTATATGTGAAAGTTGAATTAGATAAGCCTTTAAAGTCCCATTTCTACATTGGAAATCATGGTCAGACAATCCTGTATGAAGGATTAAATCTCCTATGCCTTAAACGTGGCCAGATGGGGTATAATCAAAGACTTTGTCCTTGTCAAAGCCAGGATGCTCCATCATCTACTTTTGCTCTTGCTAATGATAATCCACTGCTTACTGCAAATCCTATAACACCTCTTTCGGCATCTCAGTGGAAGACAGTCCACTTTACTAAGAAAAAAATTTCTATAAATCTTACTCCAAACTCGACAAATTTCAGCCTTCCAATTACTCCTTTTGAGCAGTTAGCCATACACTCAACTAAACCTATACAAACTAGTCAAATAGGTACTAAACCATCTAATATTACCACCAATAATCAATTTGAGGCATTAAATGCCTCCCCCCCCCCCCCCCCAAATATTTGATAAACTCACCTTACAAAGAAAAGTGTCTTCTTTGACTAATCAAATACCACTCGAGTACTTGGACAACCGGTCCAATTAAGTGATAGTATTCACTTGACTTCCAACAATAGCCATACTGATGGCAACGTAATACATCCCCACATGCAACAAACATAACCCTAGTTCTACACCACTAACTTCCATGCAAGCCCTAGATATGCAAAATTCGTCCAATCCAACCCTTACTCCAACACCATCATTTCTCCTTAACCCTAATTCACAATCCTAATGCACCTCAGTAATAATTATCCACACATCCCGTCACTAAATACTCACTCCCTCCAACCCCATCAATCAACTCCACCACCTGATTTGGCCTTTGACCCCCTTTTAATTCCTATCTGCTCCAGCCAGCCTTCCACATTTACTATACGTAAACCAAATACTACAATTATAGTTACACACTTTCCCAATATCCACTCCTCTAACAATGTTTACCCCTAACCTAATTTTTTAAGGAGGCATCAAACACCACATAACCCAGCCCATCGTCTACTCCACCGTCAAACACCCCACTCCCTTCCTCCACCACAACGGATCATGGCACAGAACCAAATTGTATACACAACCCAAACACCACATGCACCAACACACTTTTCTTCTTGGTTGGAAAGGGGAGTGCAAAATCATGCCCTAACATGTACATTGGAAGTGAATCATCAGGAGGTCACCCTTTTGATCAATCATCCCAGGGACTTGTCTCAAATAGTGATGGAAGGGATGCAACTGGGGATGGAAATTTTCGGACGATATCACTGGGAAATGACCAGTCTTCTCATGCTAACCCTTACCAACAGCCTTCCCTCCCAGTGCCAACATGGGATCCCCAGCATCTCCATCCAAACATTATCCAAGTGCCCTTTTACCCACCTCCAAATAATATAGTTCCATGGATTTGGCCCTATTGGGACCCCCCACCAACTCCACCACTACCACCAAAACCAGTGTCCTCTCCCACCCCCTCACCTCTGCACAATCCACCTCCAGAAGAACAAAACAAAAATCTCCAAGAGGAACTCAAAGAAGCCATCGTTTACAACATAGAAACTCGACCAGTGCATGCATTTCTAGATGGGATAAAAGTCTTTGTGCAAAAGGAGGAGTACGAAAGGAAAATCTATGTCGTGTGTCCCCAAAATCTAAGAACAACTTCCTTTTGTCTCAGGCCAACTACAAATCCAGAAGTAGGAAAATATGCAATACTTCTAATTCCCACGTTTATTCTTCAAACGAGCCGGATAAACATTCAAAGAGGGCCGGGGGGCAGGTTACAGTTTGATTACACTGATAGCCATTTGAATTTTGTTATTTGGAATTGCAGGGGGGTTCATTCAGATGAATTCAGAAAGAATTTTTTTATCACTTCTTGACTATTACAGGCCAGCCCTAGTGGTGCTGTTGGAGATAGACACTGCTAGTCACCACAGTATCAGAGATGATTTTCACTTCTCAGTTATGATTGAGGTACCATCCATGGGTCAGTTAGGGGATATAGTTATTTTATGGACATATGAGTTGCATGTGGAGCATGTTGCTTCCACTGGCCAGGAGATCCACTGTCATATCCAGGTAATCCCTCATCATTTTAAATTTCTATTTACAGCTATATATGCAAATCCTACTCTAGCTAACAGACATCTATTATGGGAAAATCTAATGTGCATGTTTGATTGGTACCAAGGTTCGTGGGTGATGGGAGGGGATTTTAATGATGTACTTGAGGCTGCTAACAAATTTGGAGGCCTACCAATAAATAATGCACGTGTTAATAATTTTAGTCGTTGCATAAATTATTGCAAATTGATAGATTTAGGGTATAAAGGAAGTCGTTACACGTGGACAAATGGCAGACTTAGCAATAATAATAATATATTTGAATGAATTGATCGTATTTTCGCAAATTATGAGCTTCTTAATCATTTACCTGACATGTAAGTATCCCATCTACCAAGGCTTCATTCTGACCATTGCCCGTTAAGATTGAATTTACAATACTATGTGTTACCAAGGAAAAAATTATTCCGATTTGAAACGATGTGGGCCTCCCATCCCACTTTTCCGAATTTAATTAATCAAATCTGGGTACAAGTGTTAGACTTACTCCCTGCAATTGAGAAATTTACCACTCAAGTACAACAATGGAATATTTCTACTTTCAGTAATATTTTTCAAAAAAAGAAGAAGTTGTTGGCTCGTACCAATGGTATTCAATCTTCATGAAATTACTCTACTAGTTTATTCCTACATAACTTAGAGAAAATGCTTATATAAGCTTTTAATAATATTTTAAAATTGAAAGAAGGCTTTTGAAAATTAAAGTCAAGAATTGACTGGTTGAATAATGGGGATGCTAATACTAAGTTCTTCCATTTGTCTACTTTAAATAGATGGCGTTTTAACCGCATTAATGCCCTATAGGATCAACGGGGTAATTGGATAATTGATCCAATCACAATTAGAAATAATATTACTCACTACTATTATACGCTTTTTCGAACCCCCGAAATAAGTTTTGTCTTTCAAAATTACACTCTTCCTACTAATGTACTAACAAGTGAGGACCATCAGTCCTTAACATACCCCTTACAATATTGGGAGATTAAAAGCGCCTTAGATTCATTTAGGCCTCTCAAAGCACAGGGGCCAGATGGATTTCATCCTTTATTATATCAGAAATACCGGGACACAATTGGTCTTTCTTTAAAATCCTTTTACATACGGCTTTTAATACTCAAAAAGTAGACCCTGCTATTAATACGACTTTCAATTGCTTGATTCCTAAAAACAAGCAAGCTTCTACTATTTATCAGTATCGTCCTATTAGTCTATGTAATACGATTTACAAGGTAATAAAAAAAATAATTTCTAATACACTGAAACCTTTATTAGTTGGCTTAATATATCCAACTCAATCCAGTTTTCTAAAGAATAGAAGGGCTGCAGATAATGCTATTATAGTTCAAGAAATCCTTAGTAGTTTTCGAATAAAGGAAGGGAATAATGGTCAAATGTTGTTCGCACTGGACTTTGAAAAATCCATTGATAAACTTGAATGGTCATTCATACACCATTCCCTATGTGCTTTAAATTTCCCTTCAACCTTCATTCAGCTCATCATGTCTTGCATAACGACTACAAAGACTTCTATTTTGATATATGGAAATTCCACAGAATATTTCCAACCATCCAGGGGAATTAGACAATGTGGCCCTCTATCACCTTATTTGTTTATCATCTGTTTAAAAATGATTTTTTGAAAAATTAATGCATCAGTGGACTATTGTAAATGAACACCTATATCTATTGGTTGTAAGGGACAACAATTATCGCACCCTTTTTTGCGGATGATATTATTCTTACCTCAAAAATCAATAATACCTCTTGCCAAGCTATGGTAGGTACACTAGCCGACTTCACAACTGCTTCAGGTCAAACAATAAAATTTGATAAGTCAAAAAACGTTTTCTCTAAAAACTGCTCTCCCATTACTAGAAATAGTATTCTCAATATTTTTCACATGAAGGTGGGCAACAAATTTTGTAAATATTTGGGTTTTCCCATTTTTACTAACAAACCTACAAAACAAGACCACCAGTTCCTAATTGATAACTTCCGTAATAGGTTGGCTGGGTGGAAAATTAATTTCTTAATGAAAGATGGAAGTACTACCTTAATACGTTCTACTTTGAATTCTCTTCCTAATCATATTATACAATATATTAGTTTACCTTCTTGAATTATTACTATTTTAAATAGATATCTAAAAAATTTCCTATGGGGAACCACTCCTACCAAAAAGAGATTACATCTAATAAGTTGGACCATAGTTACTCAACCGTTAGATAAGGGAGGGTATGTATAAAAAACCTGTCCATAAAAGATAAGGCACTCCATGCCAGTCTTACATGCAGACTATTCCATAACTGAACTCAGTTATGGCCACAAGTACTACTGTGAAATTATGTTAAACTTCTCATCTGCAAAGGAATAATACATCACCCCACCTGGAAAAATATTATGCGAGGATGAAACACGTGTAAACTAGGAATGAAATGGAATCTAAATTCAGGAAAAAACGTTAACTTTTGGACAGACCCTTCGATTGACCACAATGTTATCCATAGAAAATATATTTCTTGTCCCCTTCCAAGGGAAGAGGAACATTAAAATCTCTCAAATTATTACAATAATAATCATTGGCATTTCGAACAACTACCATTTGTATTTTCAGCTCAAATACAGGATAACATTCATAGGATTTATATGGCTCTTCAACCCTCTACTCTTGATCATCTCTATTGGAACCTCAACTCCACATATTTATTTTCTGTTAAATTCATGTACACCTCATTGGCAATTAATTCCACTGTTTCTACTCAATCATCAGAAATTTTTAAATGGATTTGACAATTAAACATTCCCCCAAAAAATTCACATTTTATTTGGCTAAATTGCCATGATAGGCTTCCAATAGGTTTTTAGCTTCATAAACTAGGCATTATTAATTCTCCACTTTGTCCATAATGTCACCAAGATCCTGAAACTGTACAATAAATTTTACTTTGGTTCCTTGTGGCAAAAGGTATTTGGAATAAGGTTCAAATGTCGTTAAACTTTATGAATTCCTTGTGAAGTATTGCTAATAATCTACTAGTATTAAAGAGACACACATCATTTTCTACCCCATAACAGGCAAAAAATTCTGAATGCCATATTAACACCTTTTGTTTTATGGGAATTATGACTTCATTGGAATAATCACACTTTTGAAAATAAAACATTACCCATAGATCTACGCATCATCTTTATAAAAAGTAGCTGAATTCTATTACCTAAGTAATTTCCATAACAAGGGTAAGGTTGCATTGCCACTTTATATTAAATGGCATCCTCCAAATAGCCATAATTATAAACTCAACATCAATGGATCTTATTCCAATAAAAACTTGAAGTGTCGCATAGGAGGAGTTTTCCGAAATAAAAAAGGCAACTGGATCATGGGATTTGCAGGTGCAACAATCTGTGGAACATCTATCCAAACAAAACTACTAGCTTTACTAAAACGCCTAGTCATTGCTATAAAGATGAATTTTACACCGCTTATTATAGAAACAGATGCACAAGATGTACTGAGTATGCTAACTTCTCTGCCACCACAACACACTAATCTTTTACATGATTGCAGGTCGTTTCTCAACCAACTGCATAATCCAACTATCACAATTATTTATCGTGAGCAAAATAGAGTTGCAGACAGTTTGGCAAAGTTTGGAGCCCAGAAAGAACAAGGATTTTGTATAATGTATAAATAACCACCACCTTTTGTGATATCTTCCTACCATCAAGACCAGCAAGGCCTACTTCGTACAAGGCTGGTTCTGTCGGCTAGTAGTAGTACTGATAGTCTTAGGTTGTCATCTGTAAATACTAATGTTATGACTGTTTTAGGAACTAAGGGGCTACCCACTAAGGAAACCCCTTTGCTAGATTTTGGTACTACTAATGTAAATCGGATGCCTTTAATGCATCACCTCAACTGCTCTTCTAGAGCTCGATCTTATATATATATATATATATATATATATATATATATATATTGTTTAGATCAAAGTTTCCATTACTCTATAAGCATAAAACAACCAAAAATAAGTGGAGGGCCAATCATAATAAATCGTAATAAATCCAAAGACTAAAGGAATAAAATATAAGAGACAACAATTATAGATTAAAGGAGGGGAGGGTGAAGATCTTTTATAAATGACATTGGTTTGGTCTGCCTTTCCATGGAGAGGTTCAGAGCCTTACAATGATGTATTCTCAATTCTTTTAGAAGGAGATGTGAAGAAGAAGAAGAAGAAAAGAAGCCCCCTCCTAGGGTTCTTTATCTTAGTACTTATAGCTAGGAGATATGTCAACTTGCACCAAGGGGTTGGGTCTACATAGGGCAGATGCCCTTGTGAGGACGTCCAAGCCATGGTCTTAGTTTTCATATTGGATAACTTCTTGGTGATCTTGTGGATAGAGGGCCATACCATTTATTAGTCGTATGTATGCTTTAAAAATGTATCGATCTCCTTCATTATCATGAGGTCAAGTTTTGATCCATACATATAGTCCCTCTGCTTATTGAGCTCAGGCTCAGGTCGAAACCGATGAGCGGATTCTGCCAATAATCGTAGATGTTTATGCCTTGGGGATGATCGTAGTCTTTTATTCTTTGGAGGCGGCCATAGCCGTTAATAATTTTCGAAATGACCGTAGCCTTTTGTTCTTGGGAGATGACCGTAGCCATATTCACTATAGAAATGACCGTAGCCATTTTTTCTTTGGAGATGGCCGTAGTCATTTTGAATTTAGAGATGGTCATGGTCATTTTTACTTTGGAGATGGCTGTAACCATTTTTACATTGGAGATGGCCGTAGCCATTTTACTTTTAGAGACGTCCATAGTCATTTTATTTTTTTTGTAGCCATTTTTACTTTGGAGATGGCCGTAGCCATTTTTACATTTAGAGATGGCTGTGGCAATTTTACTTTTAGAGACGGCCGTAGCCATTTTTATTTTTTAGAGATGGTCGTAGCCATTTTTACTATGGAGATGGTTGTAGCCATTTCTACATTTAGAGATGGTCGTGGCCATTTTACTTTTAGAGACGGCCATAGTCATGTTTATTTTTTAGAGATGGTCGTAGCCATTTTTACTTTTGAGATCGCCATAGCCATTCTTCCGCGTGCTTGGAGAGAGTACGATTATGCTTGTTGCATGTAAGGGGGACATCATGTGCATGGTGACGCATGGGAACAACGCATTGGGCGTGCACGGGGTGTCTTGAGGTCGTTATAACCATTTCATAGGGTACGTGCAGATTGACGGTTGAATGACCGTTCAATGGTATTTGTCATAATGGTGTCTGTTACTGTAGGTCTGAACCGTTTTACGATTGGTTGGGTAGCTAATGGTGACCTTTGGCATTCATGAAGGTCATTCATGTGTAGCCAATAAATAAGGGGTTATGTTGATCAGCTCTCACTTTTCTGATATCTGTCTAAGTGGAAGTCTCAGAGAGACAACCTTTCTTGCTTTCAGATTGTCAGGTTTTTCATCCGTTATTGATTAATTCTCTATCATTTTTGTCGGATCTTCGTATTCTCTTGTTTCTTCGGTGAATCTTATCATCTTCATTTCATTATATTGATAATGGCGAGTAGTTCCCATTCCGGTGTGGCTCCGGTGGCGGTTGCGGCAGCAGTGGGTCCATCTACGGTGGTGGGAGCCACCGATTCTTTGACAGTTGATCGGTTCCCATCGGTGACCGACATTCTTTCCCTTCCCAGGGGTCCAGCGACAGATTTTACCGACCCCGAGGGAGAAGATCAAGTGGATTAGGCTCCATTGAAGGGGGAAGTTGGCATTGCTCAACTGAAGGAGCAATGTGAGATTCCTTGCTTTGCCGACATCGTCCTGGCCAGGAGCAGCGACAGGGTGCATGTCGACCACCGAGGTTACTGCATCTTCTACGCCTACCCTTTCAAGCTGGGATTCAGGGTTCCTCTCCCCATGTTGGTGGTGGACCTTTTCCGCTACTACAGGGTGTGCCCTGGTCCCCTCCTGCTACAAATTATTGGCGACGCTGATTAAATATAATGAGTTGGCACGAAGGGAAGTTACACTTGGGCACGTGTTGACTCTGTACACTCCGCAGCAGGTACGTGGCACTATGTTTCGGTCGGTACTTCATGGGACCAACGGCTTAACTGCGGAGCTCGATGACGAGATTGCTACCCATCCTTTCGATTATTTCTTCTACATCAGGACCGAGCACCTGGTGGCTTGCGCCATTGACATCCCGGAGGAATGGAACCATGCACGTAAGATTCTTTTACGTCGGATTTGATTTCTTTTGAGTTAAATGTTCTGCTTTATGTTTGTACGTAATGATCTTTTTTTTGAGCTGTAGCGAGGGGTGCGCCACCGGCGCTAATTTTCGGCATCCGCGAGTGGGTTGAGGCCGTGCTCCCTTCTACGACGGGGATTCGTATGCGGGTGTGTTTCTATGAGGTCTGTGGTGGTAGACCGGCTGTTGGTAAGAATCTGGTTTGTTGTTTATTGTTCACTCTTCGTGGTCCTTAGTTTCTCTGGCCTAACCCTTCTTCTTTGGCTCGTCCAAAGGACCACGGCGCAAGAGGGCTCCTCAGCCTACTTTCCAGAGTCCGGGGGCGACTGCCCGAATGATCACAATGTCGGTGCTTCGTCCGGTTCTGAGCGCGACTTCGGTGGAGTCTTTAGCTGCTCATTCTCCAGTACGGCCCGTGCTCTGAGTTGAGGAGTCTCTAGGGGTTGTGTGTTCCAGGTCGGAGCGGTTGCCGAATGGAGATGGAGAAGAAGACGGGAGGCTGCTGCCTCGGCGTAGGGTGGCGTCCACCCTGGCTCTCTCGGTGGTCATTGGTTTAGATTCTTCACCGTCGGTGGAGGAGGGGGCATAGTGGACCTTGCCCAGAGTGCGAGCGCTCAGCCCCGGTTGGCTTAGCCCAAGGTGACACAATCTCTTCGGCGATTCAAGTTTCTGTTTCTGTTACTGCGAGGGAAGGCAATTCCTCGGCAGCTGTCTTGGTGGAGATGGCAGGCGCCGATGTTATGGCGAATGCGGGCGCTTTGATGTCTCGAGCGGCGGAAGCCTCAACTTCCAGGGCGGCGGAAGGAAGAGGCGTTTCAGGAGAGGGGGATGATTCGAAGTCCGATAAGGATCCCCAGGACATCCGTCTTTCTCAAGAGGGTCATACCCGCTCGTCCGTGCAGGTCGGGGGGGATTATCGTTATTTTGAGATTCCTAATGGCCTGAACCTGCTTCTCGAGGAGGATAACCTGGTGACGATGTTCGGGGTCCTATGCTCGAAAGCGGAGAGCACGTCCGTGAGGGGTATTTCGGACGTGGGATTGATGGACGAGGTGTCCGCCCTGAGTACAAAGGTACGTGCAAAAATTTTGTTTGTTTCCTTCCTCAGCATGTCTTCTCGTGTTAACTGTCACTCTTGTTCGTTGTAGATATTTTTTCTAGAGGTGGAGAGCATTAGGCGGGCTAACGTCCGTTCGGCGATTTTTGGTCGCCTTTTAGGGAAGCACCGCCGCTACCATGACCGGTGTCGTGGCTTGCATGAACTCATATGGAACGACCTGCAGAACCAGTATCTGGTAGAAGAGCTAGCACGGAGGGAGCTTAATATGCAACAGACCCTTAGTAGGGTAACCACTTTTGAGGAGCAGCTGCGCCAAGCGAACTAAGGGGTGGATGTTGATAGAAGGGCGGCTGCAGAGAGGGAGTGCCAAAATCTGGCTGCAGCGGAGCAGGCCACTGAGGCTTATACCAGGTAGGTGGCTGCCTTGGAGTCTGAGGCCGCCACTTCAAGGAGGCAAGCAGAGGACGCCCTGGCGAGGGTTGAAACACTGCAGGCGACCAACCGTGCCCAGGAAAGGGAGCGTGGATTAGGGAGGGCCGCTGCAGCTTTTCGAGAACGATCATTAGAGGGAAGCATTGTCGTCTGTGATCGGGACGCCCGTGTTACGGCGGATCGTATTGCGGCCTTGGAGGCTGAGAACCAGCGCCTGAGGTATCAGGCCTCTGCTTTTGGTCCTGCTCCCGAGCTTTGGACGTACGTTGAGGCCCAGCTCGATGTGTGCAGGCGGTTGTGGGAGGCTAGCGTCGTGTTTGAGGCCACTTAAGAGGAGGCCTGCCAAAAGGCCCGTGAAGCCCGCCTTGACTGTGGTTTTGATTCTTCTACGCCCGGGGAGATGATGGAGCCGAAGGTGCTGATGCGCTGGGGGTGCCGAGGGAAAAGAAAATTTGTAATGTTTGTTTATTTCCTGTTTTTTTTTTCTCTTTTTTCTCTTCCAGCCTTGGTAAGATGTAATTGGGGGTAACCTCGTGTAAATATTGAGAAAATATTTGGTTTTCCTCTTTTTCATCTGTTTTGCATCGAATAAATTATATATTTTTGTGATTGTTTGCAAGGGTTTTGCTTTAGAGTTTTTCTAGTGGACATGTTAATAGTCTCAGCCAGTTAAGTGATTTTGACCATTGTCGAATTGATCTCTTGCCTTAAGGAAAGTTGGTGTAGATGGACTTGGCCATAGATAGACGCTTTTGGTCGTCACCTTCCTCCAGTTGTTGGGAGTGGGTTGTAGCTTCATTTGGGCAAGGGAGGCGCAAAGCCTTAGTCCCAGTTTGGGCTTAGTCGAACTACTGTCATGGTAATGAAAAGCACAGCCTTGTAGTTCGACTTGGGCCGAACATTTTGCGGGTCAACACTTTACTTTGAGTTAGTCGTACTTACTTGAACGGCGGGGTGCTCGGCCCGACCTGGGTTCGTCCGTGGTTGGACATTTTGGGACGTGTTTCCTTGGCTTTGATTCATCCGTGATTGAGTTTACGGCTTCTACAACGGGGGCGTATAGCCTGAATTCTGGTTCACCTCATAGTTGATATAATTTGTAATTCAAAATGGTGGAAGAACTTGGCCCGAATCCTAGTCTAACTCGTAGACGAACTTTTAGGTGAAGGCACGTAGCCCGAGCTGTTGTTCAACCATAGTTGAACCTTCGTAGTTTTTGAAGGCGCGTAGCCTGAGTCCTAGTTCAACCGTAGTTGAACTTCTTAGTGAAGGCACGTTGCCTGTACTGCCATTCAACCGTGTATGAACTTTTATAGTATTTGAAGGCGCGTAGCTTGTGTCAAAGGCGCATAGCCTGGGTCCCACTTCAACCATAGTTGAACTTTTTGGTGAAGGCACGTAGCATGTACTGCCATTCAATCGTAGTTGAACTTTTATAGTATTTGAAGGCGCGTAACCTGTGTCGAAGGCACATAGCCTGAGTCAGTTGAACTTTTTGGTAAAGGCACATAGCTTGTACTGCCATTCAATCGTAGTTTAACTTTTATAATATTTGAAGGCGTGTAGCCTGTGTCGAAGGCGCATAGCCTGAGTCGAAGTTCAACCGTAGTTGAACGTTTTAGTGAAGGCACGTAGCCTGTACTGCCGTTTAACTGTAGTTGAACTTTTATAGTATTTTAAAGGCGCGTAGCCTGTGTCAAAGGCGCATAGCCTGAGTCCCAGTTCAACGGTAGTTGAACTTTTTGGTGAAGGCACGTAGCATGTACTGCCGTTCAACCGTAGTTGAACTTTTATGGTGAGTTTTTCTACATAACCCACTTCGTGCTGGGGCCCGGGATTTGTTTTTTATTTCAGATCTTGCCTAGCTTGAACTTGTGGTTTTTCCTACCTAGCTTGCTCGAATTGCCGAAGTGCTTGAGGTATGCTTTCATGTTTTCCTCATTTTCGGTAGGATCTCGTGTGGAAAGAAAAGGGATGAGGTACCTTGAGCACGTTTCTCCCCTAGAGATAGGGTATCTACTTCTTCTTCTTCTTCTTCCTCCCTTTGCTCGAAGACGTGGGGGTGCGGAAGCAAGCTCATCCCGAGGTGGTTGACTTCCTATGACCCGATATGCCGCTTGGGCTCGTTTGAGCTGGGTTGTTCATTTTTCGTTTTCGGTCTAAGGATAAACTACGCGATTCTGCTATGAAATCCCCACAGACAGCGCCAAATTGTTTAGCTCAAAGTTTCTATTACTTTATAAGCATAAAACAATCAAAAATAAATGGAGGGCCAATCATAGCATATCGTAATAAATCCAAAGAATAACGGAATAAAATATAAGAGACACAATTATAGATTAAAGGGGGGAGGGTGAAAATCTTTTATTAATGACATTGGTTTGGTCTGCCTCTCCATGGAGAGGTTCAAAGCCTTTCAATGAGGTATTCTCTCTTCTTTTAGAATAAGATGTGAAGAAGAAGAAGCAGCTCCCTCCCACGTTCTTTCTCTTAGTACTTATAGCTAGGAGATCTGGCAGCTGGCACCAAGAGGTCGGGTCCACATAGGGGAGACGCCCTTGTGAGGACGTCCAGGCTATGATCTTAGTTGTCGTATTGGATAACTGCTCGGTAATCTTGTTGATAGAGGGTCATACCCTTTATTAGTCGTAAGTAGGCTTTGATGAGATAAGCTCACGTCAACATCACCAACTTTTGGTATGAAATTAACAGCCTACATATAACCATATATGGCCATTATTTGTACGTGTACATATACATCAGTAAGGAATTAGGAAAAATGAAAGACAAGGACATAAAGAGAGATGACAAAAAATATGATAAGGACACGTATTTCATACATGACTTTATTTGTACTTGTATTTTCTACATATATACAATGTTCCCCTCCTCCGGACTCGTAAACCTTTTTGTATTATCCATAGTGTCAGATCAATTACTACCATTCACCAAAGTAAGGAAAATGAGGTAATTTGCTTCTTCTTTTTTTTTTTTACTTGATTTTTTCCTTTTACTAGCAGTTTTCAATCAATTTATTTTATTTTAAAGTTCCAAAATGACCACCAGAATATTATTTAATCTTTCATATAGCTATTAAGTGCTTAAATTCATTTTTTAAAACATAAATAAGTATATATGTACTAGCGTAAATTGGTCAAATACTAATTAGTTCCCCTTTTCGACATCAATCGATCTTTCGGAATACATACATATAGTAATGGATACGAACGCATATAGTATTATCTAAGGGGTCGCTTGGTTACTAATTCCAGCATATTAAGCTAGCGTGTGGACAGAGATTTGGTTGAAATTTTTTTAAATTTTTTTTTTTGAAGTTGTGTTGATAATATTTTTTAGAAGTTGAAGTTGTATTTTGATATGTATTTTACTTTTAAAAAGGTTGAAGTTGTGTGAGTGAAAAAGAAAATTCCTCAAAAAATTGGACCAATTTTTAGAATTTGGAATTTTTTTCTTCAATTATTTTTAAAAACTAATCAAATTCCATGTAGAATATATTTTCAATTTTTTTGAGAAGAAGCAAAAAAAAAAAATCTATGTCGAAATGGGCTAAATTTGAGATTGTATTTATTCGCCGTTTGATTATTGTTAATGGCTAATATTGTTATAGATTTGCTATTATCTGCTTCATTTAGAAGGGGAAATTATAATATATTAATCCTAAAATTATAATTTTGCAATAACCTTATTTTGAACCAAAAGACAAGTTAATAGTATTATAAGGTGATGAATTGATTCTTTATGGGAACAGCTTTATAGTGAGGATGGGGTTTTGTGTGCCGCCCAATCTTGTTGCTTCTCCCAAAGGTGATGCCTTTGCTTCCTCCTTAAGCCATTTTTCTCGTCCAATCATCATCTCTTATCACTTTACTAAATTTGTACCAATACTTTAATTTAATTTCCTTTCTAAAAAAATGTTCTGCTGAAGGAAACTTCTCTTTTTATTAAATAGGAGCTCCTTTTTCCATGCATTATAAGTAGTACTAATTCTACTACTAATAATGTTACTGTAACGAGTCGGCCGATCGTTTTATGAGTTATAATCCTATATTTTCTCTATTTTGTTTTTTTATGTGTTGTTTAGTTGTTGTGTAGTATTGTATTGGTTAGGTTGGGTTCGGAGTAGTTTCATTGTAAAATGAGACACTTAGGCCCCGTTTGGCCATGAGTTTTGTCAAAATAAATTTGAGATTTATTTTTAAAACTCGTGTTTGGCCATAAATTTTGCTCATATTTTGGCGAAATCGCAAATTTCAAATCCCAAAATCAGCTATTGAGCTTAATTTAGGCCAAAATCAGCTATTAAGCTAAATTTGGGCCAAAATCCCAAAATTTGGGAATATATACATATTTTTCCAAAATAAAATTGAAAAATATGTTTTGAAAACGTATGTCCAAACACATTTTCATCTTCAAACCAAACTTCACTTAAATCATATTTTTTCAAAATAAACTTGGGATCTATGGCCAAACGCTACTTTTGTCTCTTATTAAGAAGCTTAAGTTGGAAAAGTCAACCGGATGTTGACTTACGAGTAGAAGATCTCGGATGTGAGTTCTGATAGTTCGGTTCACTTACTTAGGTGATTTTGGACTTGAGAGCGTGTTCGGAATATAATTTGGAGGTCCATGGTAGAATTAAGCTTGAATTGGCAAAATAAAAAATTAGGAGTTTTCGGTCGGCAGTGGAAATCTTAGTATCGAGGTTGGAATGGAATTCCAAAATTGAAGTAGTCCTGTAGTGTCATTTGTGACACGTGTGCAAAATTTAAGGTCATTCAGACGAGGTTTCATAGGTTTCGACATCGTTTGCAGAATTTGAAAGTTTGGACGTTCTTAGGCTTGAATCAGAGAGTGTTTTGGTGTTTTGATATCGTTTTGAGTGTTTCGAATGTTTGAATAAGAATGAATGGTGATATGCGACTTGTTTGTATTTTTGGTTGAGGTCCCGAGGTCCTCAGGATGAATTCAGATGGTTAACAGAAGAGTTGAAAATTGAGATTTTGCAGCTGCAACTGCTGCTTCTGATGTTTCCGCACCTGCGGATTGGGGACGAAGTGCGAGGTCGCAGATAAGGTGGGGAAGCTGCAGATGCGGAGCTTGGGGGCCAAGAGAAGAACTGCAGAAGCGGTGAATTGGACGCATCTGCAGGACCACAGGTGCAGTGCCTTGGGCTCAGATACGGTCCTAGGTGTTTAAGTGAGAATCACAGGTGCGGTTGATTGGGCCGCAAAAGCAGTTGCGCTGGTGCGAGAAAAGGGTCGAACGTGCGGAAATGCTTGGGCAGAAAATATAAATTGGACCTTTCGCGAATTTTGGTCATTCTTCATCATTTTCATTCAGATTGTTGAGCTTTTTAGAGGGTTTTGAAGAGGGAATCAAGGGAATACTCATTGAGGTAAGGTATTTAAGCTTAATACTTGTGATTATGGTAATTTTAGATGATTAAGGATGAACTTGAGGGTTAGGGCTTGGAAATTGAAGAGTTTAATTTGAGAATTTGAGGTACCATTTTAAGGTCGGATTTTGATGAATTTGGTACGTATAGACTCGTGAATGAAAGGAGCTTCCAATTTTGTGATTTTTTTTTTCATATTCCAAGACGTAGGACCGGGGGCCTGTTTGGGTGAATTTTGGGATTTTGGTATAATTTGATACTTTTTCGTATAGGTTCGTTTGCCTATATTGATTGCATTCTGTTGCTTTTGGTCAGATTTGGGAAATTGGCAGCCAATTCTGGAGGCAAGGGCATCGCGGAATAGAGATTTGACCGGTTTGAGGTAAGTAATTGTTGTAAATCTTGTCCTGAGGGTATGAAACCCTAGATGTCACATCATTTCATTACTTTGAGGTGATGCACATGCGAGGTGACGATTGTGTGGCGTGCAACACTGGTGATTGTGACTTGATATGCCCTGTAGCAATTATTAAGTTGCATATTTGACTGAAACTATGTGCTAGTGTTTTGGAACGAGTTTCTATTAGTTGGGGTGAATGACATATTTGGGCTTCGTGCCAAAGTTGTATGGACCCTTAAAGGTCTTTTCTTATTATCCTTTCATTGCTTTTGGTTTAAGATCTATATTCAGTCATGTTGTGTTTAAGATCTATATTCAGTCATGTTGTGTTTACTAATTTCGTAACTCAGTCTTTATTACTCCGTTTTGATGTATAAAAATGATATTTTGGGCTGAGCACCCTGTCTTTTTACTCATAGCTCGAGTGGCTTGAGAGGTTTATGACCGAGTGAGGCCGTGTGTATGTAATTGTGAGGATATTGAGAGATATAGCACGTAGGTTGTCCGTGCAACACGTGAGTTGTCAGTGCGTATTACAATGCTTGGTCTTTAGGATTCCCTCCGGAATTTGTACACCCCAGTGAGTGCGGGTCCCTTAGGTGAGTGATATGATGTTGCCCGATGGGCTGTTCTTAATTCGTGTTTGCCTGAAGGGCTGTTTATGATTTTCATTATTTTTACTCTATATTGCATTGAATATCTATTAAAAATGTTAAAGTACCTTCAAATGATTTATATCAAAACTGGATTCTTAAACTAGGTGATTTGACTTATATACTTATTTGAACGCATGTTTTTACCTATTGAGGTTTCATGACGTAGATTTTATGTGTTTCTACTACTCAATCTTTATTTACATTTATTACTTACAAAGTTGGCATACTCACATTATTCCCTGCACCCTGTGTGCACATCCAGGGATTGACGGACGTACTTGCGATTTTTAATCTTTTATCCGTCGTGGATACTTTGGAGTTGGCAAGGTAGCTGCATGGTGATCGCGTCCTTGCCCTTGTCCCTCCTATCTTCCTTTAGATATTATTAGTCGTTTTCCAGACCGTATTAGTCTTAGCATTTTCAAACGGTTTATATTATATACTCATGACTTGTGACACCTTGATATCGGGCTTTTCTTTTTCCACTTTGTTATTAAGACTTATATTATAATGTTTTATTAATTAATAACTTAAAAACATCTTTATTATAAAATCTCGAATTATTTTGGGAATGTGTCGGCTAGCCTAGTTCCATGATAGGAAGCATCACGACCGTTTGGTTTTGGGGTCGTGACAATTTAGTATCAGAGCCTAGGTTACATAGGTCTCACTGGTCATGAGCGGTTTTAGTATTGTCTTACAGATCAGGACGGAGTTCCTTTAGGGATTCTTTACATTATTGAATTCATGTTATGCGAGTCTGTTGATTCTAGTATCTATACTTCTATTATTCTATTCTCTCACAGATGCTGAGGACACGTGCTACCGGTCAGGATGGACGACCACCAGTATCACCATTTGGGGTCGCGAGAGGCCGAGGTCGCGGTCGAGGCCGTGGTAGGGGTAGGGATTTAGCTTGTACAACAGCTATGGCAGCACCTACAGATCCACCAGTCTCCCCAGTTCATGATCAAGTCCTAGTTGTGGATTCTGAAACAGGACCAGCTCAGGCACCAGCTGTGCCTATTGTTATTCCAGGCCTTCAGGAGGCCCTAGCTCAGATTCTATCAGTGTGCAATGGCCTGGCTCAGGCGGCCTCAATTACTATAGCCGCAAATGCTTCTCAGGCCGGGGGAGGCACGACTCCCGGCCCTCGCGCACGTGAGCAGGTTGTTCAGGGACTTCAGACACTGGGGCACCTCTAGTCCAACCGCTTGCAGCATAGATTGGAGAGGTTTGGGAGACTCCAACCTCCATTATTTAGTGGTGCTGAGGGTGAAGATGCACATGGTTTCTTGGATGAGTGTCAGAGGATGCTTCAGACCGCAGGTATTCTGGAGATTAGTGGGGGTCTTATTCACTACTTTCAAATTCTCTGGGGGTGCACATAGTTGATGGGAGGCTTACAAGAGGCGTACGTTTGTTGGCGCAGCGCCCCTTACGTGGCAATATTTCTCTGTTCTCATTTTGGAGAAGTTTGTTCCTGAGTCTCACAGAGAGGAACTATGCAGGAAGTTCGAGCAGCTTCGTTAGGGTGATACATCTGTTACACAGTATGAGATGCGGTTCTCCGAGTTGGCTCGTCATGTGGTCTGGTTGATTCTCACTGACCGGGAGAGGATCAGAAGGTTCATAGATGGCCTCCGTTTTCAGCTTCGGTTGCTTATGACCAGAGAGAGGGAGTCTAATGCCACTTTTGATGAGGTTGTCGACATTGATCAACAGATTGAGATGGTTCATGGTCAGGAGAGGGTTGAGAGGGAGGCCAAGAGGTCTCGTGGTCATAGTAGATTCAGTATGCTCCTTATAGGATTAGTTTCAGCACGGAAGAGGCCGTCAATTCGAACATGATCAGTTAGCTCGCCAAGTTCATCGTGGTGCATCATCGGTTCACTCACCGTTCACATTAGGGTCACTTGTCTCTCAGTGCACTTCCAGCAAATAGCTCTCATCATGCCCCGTCTGCTCATGTTTTTATGGATAGTTCCACGGGGTATCAGGACCAGTAGTTTCGTGAGAGAAAGGGTTATTTTGAGTGTGGGGATCTTAGTCATATCAAGAAAGACTGCCCCACGTTGTTGAGTGGAACTCCGCACCAGAGTTCTAAGCCATCAACTTCAGCACCAGTTAATTCACCACTCTCCTAGACAGATAGGCGTGCGGGACAGTCAGCTAGGGGTCACCCTAGAGGGGGAGTTCGATCAGGCAGTTGTCAGGCCCGTTTATATGCACTCCCAGCCAGACCAGATGCTATTGCTTTAGATGTTGTGATCACAGGTATTGTCTTAATTTTCCACAAGGATGCCTCTGTATTATTTGGACTGTCATGCTAAGACAGTGACGTTGGCTATGCCGAGGGTGCCACAGATTGAGTGGCGAGGTTCGCCGAATTCTTTTCCTAATAGGGTGACCTCATTTTTGAAGGCCCGGCGGATTGGGAAAGGTTGTCTTTCTTGTTTTGCCTTCGTGAGGGATGTCAGTGCAGACAATCCTACCATTGATTAAGTCCCGGTAGTGAGGAATTTTTCGGATGTGTTTCCTGCAGACCTGTCGGGCATGCCGACGGACAAAGATATTGGTTTCAGTATTGATTTGGGCCGAGCACTTAGCCCATTTCTCTTCCACCGTATCGTGTGGTACCAAGGGAGTCAAATGAGCAGCTTCAGGAACTCCTTGATAAAGGGGTTTATTGGGCCTAATGTGTCGCCTTGAGTAGCACATGTTCTATTTTTGAAAAATAAGGAGGCATGATGAGGATATGCATTGATTACAAGTAGTTGAACAAAGTCACAATCAAGAGCAATTATCCTTTTCCTCGTCTTGATGATTTATTTTACCATCTTCAAGGAGTGAGAGTGTTCTCCAAGATTGATCTCCGGTTAGGGTATCACTAGTTGAAGATTAGGGACCCGGACATTCTTAAGACATCTTTCAGGACTCGATATGGTCATTATGAGTTCCATGTGATGTCTTTTGGGCTGACCAACGTCCCAACACCATTCATGCATTTGATGAACAGTGTGTTTCGGCCTTATCTCGACTCGTTTGTGATTGTTTTCACTGATGATATTCTGGTATACTCGTGTAGTCAGGATGAGCATGCAGAGCATTTGAGAGTTGTATTGCAGCGGTTAAGGTAGAAAAAGCTTTATGAAAAGTTCTCCAAGTGTGAGTTTTGGCTCAATTCTGTGGTGTTATTGGGACACATAGTGTCCATTGAGGGCATTTAAGTTGATTAGAGATGATAAAGGCGGTGCAGAGTTGGCCCAGACCGTCCTCTGCCACAGATATTTGCAGCTTTCTTAAGTTGGCAAGTAATTATCGCCCGTTCGTTTAGGGATTTTTATCTATTGCATCACCCTTGACCAAATTGACCCATAAGGGTGCTCCTTTAAGGTGATCGGATAAGTGTGAGGCGAGCTTTCAGAAGCTCAAGACCGCCTTGACCACAACTCCAGTGTTAGTTTTGCCATCAACTTCATGTTCTTATATAGTGATTGTGATGCTTCTCGGGTTGGTATTGGGTGTGTGTTGATGCAGGAGGGTAGAGTGACTGCATATGCTTCTCGTTAGTTGAAGCCCCATGAGAAGAACTACCCTATTCATGATTTGGAGTTGGCTGCCATTTTTCACGTGTTGAAGATTTCGAGGCATTATCTCTATAGCGTGTCTTCTGAGATGTTTACTAATCATCGTAGCCTCCAACACTTGTTCAAGCAGAAGGATCTCAATTTGAGGCAACAGAGATGGTTGAAGTTGCTAAAGGACTATGAGGCACCATTTTTCATTTACACACCTAAACATAAGGTTGTTCCTATTGAGCACTTATACTACACAAAACGCGTTCTAATCAAGAACTTTTTTGACAATTAGCCAAATTTACAAAGTGTGTGCAATGTACTCGCGGCTGGCGTGGCGAATGACAAATAAAAGAAGGACATATATCATTTTGATTTAAAAAAAAGAAATAACTATTTTAAAATCTATTTAGTAAACAAAGTAAAATAACATTCTCTAAAAGAGATAAAACTTTAGTTTACACCCAATCAAAAAATGACACATTATTAACAAAAGCAAAGACAAAAAAAGGACACATTGGTGTTCTTGGAATTATTGTTCTTGGTGTTCTTCACTATCTTTATGTCTATTCTTGTTCTAACCATGATTTTAATTCAAAATTTCAAGAGAAACTCTTCCAAATTTGTTATAACTTCAACAAAAGATTCCCTACCAAGACTCGAAGAAAACCCCAATGTTAATTTCTCAATTTTTCATCAAATCAAGTAACCCATTTTAAATGTTCAAGCTTTCTTAAAGAACCCATTAATGGTGTTTGACTTCAAATGAAGAATACGGTCCTACATCGATTTCAATCAACTGAGACACTTTTTGGTTCAAACTTTCAAGCAAAATTAATGGTGGATGGACAACAATGGTGAAAGTGGGGTATACAATGGTGGAAGTGATGGTGGAGAGAAGAAGAAGAAGAAGAAAGAATGAAATAAATAAATAAAGAAGAAAAAATAAAGATAAAATCTATTTTTTGGCTCACTCAAAATTCCAACTCATCAAGAAGTGTCTTACTGGAAACGTTTAGTATAGTACAAGTTCTCAATAGGAACAGCCTTAAATTTAGGTGTCTGAATAAAAAAATGATGCCAACTTTAAGTGTCTCCAGATGATTCCGCCTTACTATTCTTTGCATCCTAAAAAGGCTAATGTAGTGGCTGATGCCTTGAGTAGAAAGACAGTGAGTATGGGAAGTCTTGCATTTATTCCTGTTAGGGAGATAGCCCTTACAGTTGACGTTTAGGCCTTGGCCAATTGGTTTGTGAGGTTGCATATTTCGGAGCCCTATCAGATCTTAGCTTGTGTGGATTCTCGGTCTTCCTTGTTCGATCATATTAGAGAGCACCAGTATGATGATCCTTATTTACTTGTCCTCAAGGATAGAGTTCAGCATGGAAATGCCAGAGATGTGATCATTGGTGATGATAGGGTATTAAGGATGCAGGGTTGGATATGTGTGCCCAATATTGATGGACTTCGGGAGTTAATTCTAGAAAAGGCCCATAGCTCGCGGTATTCTATCCATCCGGGTGCCGCAAAGATATATCAGGGTTTGTGACAGAACTACTGTTGGAGAATAATGAAAAAAGATATAGTGAGGTTTGTAAGTCGGTGCCTCAATTGTCAGCAGATGAAATATGAGCACTAGAGCCCGGATGGCTTGTTTCAGTAGATGGATATTCCAGAGTGGAAGTGGGAGCCGATCACCATGGATTTCGTAGTTGGACTCCCACGGACTTTGAGGACGTTTGATGCTATTTAGGTGATTGTGGATTGGCTGACCAAGTCCGCACACTTCATTCCTGTGTATACTGCCTATTCTTCAGAGCGGTTAGCTGAGATTTATATATGAGAGATTGTTCGCCTGCACGGTGTCCCGATTTTCATCATCTCAGATAGAGGTACCCAGTTTACATTGCAGTTTTGGAAAGCCGTGCAGCGATAGTTGAGTACTCAGGTTTGAGCACAATTTTTCTCCCTCAAATGGACGGACAGTCCGAGCGTGCTATTCAGATATTAGAGGACATGTTGCGCGCTTGTGTCGTTGACATTGGGGGTTCATGGGCTAGTTTTTACTGGTCGCGGAGTTTGATATAACAACAGTTATCAGTTGAGTATTCAGATGGCTCCATATGAGGCTTTATATTAGAGACTGTTAGATAATACGCTTAACGCTAGAGGGGGGTGAATAGCGTTATAATAAAATTTAGCGTAAACTTGCGGAAATTAAAATTTGCAGGAAGTAAATAAGTGCGATAAATAATAACTTACACACAGATATATCCTGGTTCACCACAACGTGTGGCTAGTCCAGTCCCCGAGAGACTCTCTCGAGATTTTCCACTAACGTGTCAAGCTTCCGGGTGCTTAACAAACCTTTACAACTTGAGGACGCAAGCCTCAACACCTTTGCTCGGAGTTACAACACTCCAAGACTTCAACCAAGGAAACGCAAGTTCCTTACAACAAGAGAATTACAATTCTCTTACAAGTGTATACAACACTAAAACACTCAAACAAAATACTCCTTAATGAGTAGATATGAGTAAAAGAAGTAAGCTCTGGATCACAACAACTTTGGACAAGAATATGGCTCTCAAAAGCTTTATGAAATTGAATATAAAATGATAAACAAAAGTATGCAAGCTTATTGCAATGTAATGATCAGTTGTAGTATGTTGTTGTGTTTAAAACACTGAAATGAAGCTGTATTTATAGTTGAAAAACTTGGCATTACCGTTGCCTAATTGCCAATTAAGAGTTGCTGATTTTACTCACTAACAATCGATTGTCAAACCCCAACAATCGATTGTCTGCCAGTCAGATCAAAATTCAATCCCAGATTTTACGCATGATAATCGATTACTTACAATCCATAATCGATTACTGGCAACGTTCAAAAAATCCTTTCCAGATTTTACCACAAACATTCGATTGTCCAGAATCAACAATCGATTACTCAGCAACGTTCAAAAAATATTTTCCGGATTTTAATCAAAACAATCGATTATACAGAATCAATAATCGATTACCTGACGGTATTTGAAAACTTTACGACAACGGTCAGCTTCACAATCGATTGCACAAAGTTAACAATCGATTACTTATCAGTTTTTGAAAAACATTTCAGACACTGCCTCTTGACAATCGATTGTTATATACTCACAATCGATTATTTAATGAATTTGAAAATCACTGGAAGTCACTGCCTCAACACAATCGATTGTCATTAGTTCACAATCGATTATTTTGTGACTTTGAAAAATCTGAAGGACACTGTCTCTTCACAATCGATTGTCATTAGTTTCACAATCGATTATTCTGAGTTTTGAAAAACTTTGATGGACACTGCCTCATCACAATCGATTGTCATAAGGTTCACAATCGATTGTCATGCAGGTTTGAAGAAACCTGATGTTCACTGCCTTAACACAATCGATTGTCATTAGTTCACAATCGATTGTCATGCAGTCTTGGCTTAAAACAATCGATTATCATTAGTACATAATCGATTATCTTAGTCCAGTTTTCAGAGGCATTTAAAAATCATTTTGACTAATGAAAATATGCATGATTTAAAATCATTTAGCATTAAATTAAATATGCATGCTTTTGGAAAATAGTTTTATGAGAGAAGCCATGTTACGAGTCAAGTTGTAGGATCAAGATCACAATTTAAGAATGACTCAATTAAACTATAAAAATTTGTCTTGAGCTTGAATCTCGATGTATGTCAATTGTGCACTTGTTTCTTGAACTTCGTCATATATCAATTTTCGCTTCGTTTGTCATTCATCAAAACCAATACAAAAGAACACACGTTTTAGCATTGAGAACGTGTTTCCAACAATTTCCCCCTTTTTGATAATGGCAAACATTAAGCGGGATATGCAATGCAAGCAATTTATATTGACGATTCAAGACAAGTGTATACATGCAACAAGTATGCAATTTGTTCCCCCTCAATATATGAATTCCCCCTTAATTTAAGCTTACAGATATTGAGAGTGCATACCCGTTATCTTCCCCCTTTTGCCATTAGCAAAAATAACATAATAGTAAGATGCTAAAGATGTAAATAAAACTTGTTTATTTATTTAAAAAAATATAGCAACATCAACCCGAATAATAGCAACATAATCGAGTATTGATACGAAATAATCGATTTTTAGACGACGGAAACCGATTGTTGTACGTCAAGCTTTATAATTTCCCTTTCCTTTGGGGCGATACCTGCAAAAATCGTTAGACGTCTCCGACGCTCAAGTTAGAACTCATGTAATAAAAAATTGCAATGCATGACTTAGATCAACGTGGAGTCAAGGATCCCGAGTTCACTGCGAATTCGGAAAAAGGACTCTTTCTGTAAAGGCTTTGTAAAGATGTCTCCAAATTGGTTTTTGGTTTCAACAAATTCAATTTCGACATCGCCTTTGAGAACGTGATCTCTAATAAAATGATGTCTAATTTCAATGTGTTTCGTTCGCGAATGAAGAACGGGGTTCTTCGTCAAGCATATGGCACTTGTATTATCACATCTAAGAGAGATATGATCAAGACTTAGGCCATAGTCCAAGAGTTGTTGTTTCATCCATAGGATTTGAGCGCAACAACTCCCCGCGGCTACATATTCAGCCTCGGTTGTGGACAACGCAACACTTACTTGTTTCTTGCTAAACCAAGAAACGAGAGAGCTACCGAGAAAATGGCAAGTGCCACTAGTGCTCTTGTGGTCCAATTTGCATCCAGCAAAATCGGAATCGGAGTAGCCAACAAGTTGGCATGAAGAGCCTTTGGGGTACCATAGACCCACATTTGTAGTACCAACAAGATACCTTAAAATCCGTTTTACCGCAGTAAGGTGAGACTCCTTCGGACACGATTGATAACGAGCGCATAAGCACACGCTAAACATGATGTCCGGACGACTAGCAGTAAGATAAATAAGAGAGCCAATCATACCTCGATACTTTTTGGTGCCGACTTCCTTACCTTTCTCATCTTTGTCTAGATGATCGGATGTGCTCATGGGAGTTGCCATTTCTTTTGCATTGTTCATCTCAAATCGTTTAAGCAATTCTTTGCAATATTTGGCTTGAAAAATGAATGTACCTTCTTTCATTTGCTTTACTTGTAATCCCAAAATGAATGTTAACTCACCCATCATAGACATCTCAAATTCGCTTGTCATTAAATCGGAAAATTCCTTGCATAAAACATTGTTAGTAGTACCAAATATAATATCATCTACATATATTTGAACTAACAAAATATCATTGTTTTTATGCTTAACAAAGAGAGTTGTGTCAACTTTCCCCCTAATGAAATCATTTTCCAAAAGAAACTTACTCAATCTTTCATACCAAGCTCGGGGAGCTTGTTTTAAACCATAAAGAGCCTTTTTGAGTTTGAAAACATGATCGGGAGATTTAAAGTTTTCAAAGCCAGGGGGTTGTTCAACAAAATCTTCTTCTTGAATAAAACCGTTTAGAAAAGCATTTTTCACATCCATTTGATATAAATTGAAATTCATATAAGAGGCAAATGCAAGCAATAAGCGAATAGCTTCTAATCTAGCAACGGGAGCATATGTTTCCTCATAGTCAATACCTTCTTCTTGATTATAGCCTTTTGCTACAAGCCTAGCTTTGTTTCTAGTGATTATACCATTTTCATCTAGTTTATTGCGAAAAACCCATTTCGTACCAATTATGGTATGACCTTTGGGTCTTGGCACCAAATCCCAAACGTCATTACGTTCGAATTGGTTAAGCTCCTCTTGCATTGCCAAGGTCCAAAATTCATCCCTAATTGCTTCTGAGATGGTTTTGGGTTCAATTTGAGAAACAAAAGCAGTATGTTCTAAGGTATTTTTGAGAGAGTTTCGGGTACTTACCTTGTCTCCAACGTTGCCAATTACCTGTTCGAGAGGGTGATCTTTGATTGTCCTCTACTCGTTAGGCATATTCATTTCTTTTTCCAATTGTGGCGCTTCTTCCGTTGGTTGTTCCTCAGTTTCATCTTTATTTTCCTTGGGTGGTTCCTCTTGTATTTTGTCTTTCAAGCTATCTAAGATACCTGCAAGATCAAAACCGGAATCCTTTCTCGCCAAGCGAGCATTATTTTTGGAAAATACAACATGAGGGGATTCCTCCACAATTTGGGTTCTTTTATTTAAGACCCTCTATGCTTTACTACGTGAGGAATATCCAATGAAAATACCTTCATCCGACTTAGCATCAAATTTACCCAATTGGTCTTTGCCATCGTTATGAACAAAACATTTGCAACCAAAAACTCTAAAATGGGAAATATTTGGTTTTCTTCCCTTATAAAGTTCATAGGGGGTTTTCATGAGTATCGGCCGAATTACTACTCTATTTAGAACGTAGCAAGCGGTACTCACGGCGTCTGCCCAAAAAAGTTTGGGTATCTTAGCTTCGTCGAGCATGGTTCTAGCCATCTCTTCGAGACACCTATTTTTCCTTTCCACCACCCCATTTTGTTGTGGTGTACATGGAGCGGAAAAGGTATGCTCGATTCCGAGTTCATCACAAAAGTCCGCAAAGAGATTGTGATCAAACTCTCCTCCATGATCACTTCTAATTGAAGTGACGGTTGTTTCTTTCTCATTTTGAACACGCTTAAGAAAAAATTTAAAATTTTGAAAAGCATCACTTTTATTGGCAAGAAATAAAGTCCAAGTAAATCTCGAGTAATCATCAACAATCACAAAAGCATATTTATTTCTTCCTAGACTTTCAATGCGAGAGGGACCAAATAAATCCATATGAAGCAATTGCAATGGTCTAGAAGTTGAAACAATGTTTTTAGATTTGAAAGATGCTTTTGTTTGCTTCCCCTTTTGACACGAGTCACAAATAGAGTCATTTTCAAATTTTAAAAAGGGAAGACCAACAACTAAGTTTTGAGAAATCAATTTGTTCAAAAGATGCATATTGATATGTGCTACTCTACGATGCCATAGCCAAGTATCATCCTCTTTACTCATTAGACAATCAACATATTCGGGTGAGGAATTAGCAAGATCAACCATATAAATATTATCAACTCTAAAACCACGAAGTATGATTTTGAAATCACTACGTCTAAATACTAGGCATTCATCCGAATCAAATAGAGCAACATTTCCCTTGTCACATAATTGGCTTATGCTCAAGAGATTATGCTTCAAACCTTTCACAAGTAATATATGCTTAATAGAGGATTTTTCATCCTTACTGACCGAATCGATGCCGATGATCTTTCCTTTATTGTTATCACTGAAGATAACACTTCCTCCTTCTTTGTGCTCTAATTGAAGGAATTTGGATTCATCTCCCGTCATATGCTTGGATCATCCACTATCAAGGCACCATAGTACACTTGATCCCTTCAAGCACACCTACAAAACAAATTAATGTTCTTTAGGTACCCATGCCATCTTGGGTCCTTTGGGGTTAGGCATATTATAATGATGCGATTGAGTAACATGTCTATGACGTGTAAAGCATGCAGGAGCAATATGACCAATACGTCTACGATAATGACAAGTCACATTTGGGTTATGCATCCTTCTAGGTTCATAGTAACTAGACGGATGAAAATTGCTTACTCTATTTTGACAACTATGACTATTTCGCATTTCATGAGAATTATTTCTCCTACTATGAGCTCTAGGATGGGCAGCATTTCTAGAGTGATTGTTTCTCGGTTGAGGGCCATTGCTAGGTCTTCTAAGGGGTTCAAAATTTGGCCTAAAATATGCATCATTTCTAGGGTGACTATTTCTAGGTGGTAAGTCATTTCTAGGTCTTCTAAAATGTTTAGCATTTTGTCTAGCATGCATATTGGCTCTAGAGTTGTTGTTTCTAGGATAAGCATTTCTATTGTTAATCCTAGGTTGAGCTTTAGGTTGTTGGGGTTTAGCTGCAACCTTTTCTCCACTTTTAAAGCCTATTCCATGCTTGGTTGATTTCAAGTTAACAAGAACATCATTCAAGTTTTTGTGCGAAGAATTGAACTTATCTAATGTACCTTTAAGCCTACTTACTTCATTCTTAAGAAGCAAACAAGAAGTGCAATTTCTAGTAGAGCTTTCGGGCTTATCGGAACTTCTTTTTCCAAAAAACTTGTTTTCCTCTTTCAGCTTCTCATTTTCTAAAACCAGTTTTTCTAAATCCTTTTCTTTCAAAGAAAGCTGTTTTTGAAAATCCTTTTCTTTTAATGAAGCATTTTCTTTTATGCCCTTAACAGTTTTTGAAGCCTTAATAAACTCAGCATATAATACATCAAAAGCAGTTCGCATTTCTTCAAGAGTAAAGAAGTTTTTAGACGAAATTTGACATACCTCATCTTTGTTGTCTTCTTGTGCCATAAGGCAAAGATTTGCTGCTTCATCTTCTTCTCCTTCGCTTGACTCATCTCCGGAGTCTCCTCCCCAAGAAATGTACGCACGTTGCTTTTTAAAAGGTTTCTTCTTCTTTTTGATGTTTGGGCAATTTGATTTGATGTGCCCGGTTTCACCACATTCATAGTACTTGATTTGTTCGCCTTGCTTTTTTCCCTTGCGTTCATACTCCTTGCGCATGAACTTTTGAAATCTTTTGATAACGAGTCCAAACTCGTTGTCTCCTTCCTCATCAATTTGCGGTTGGCTTGTGCTCGCCTTTAGAGCTATTCTTTGCCTCCTTTGATCATCAACAAAAGGGTTAAGAATAGTAGATTCATAAGTTTTAAGGTTACCTCTTAGTGCGTCGATGGTGACGTTTGAAACGCCAATGGATTCTTGAATTGCATCGGCCTTTGATCTCCATGCCGGTGTGAGACTTCTAAGAATTTTTCGAACGAGCTCTCTATCCATGAATGTTTTCTTGAGAGCATGTAAGTCATTTACGATTATTGAAAATCGCTCAAACATTTCGTCCACCTTTTCACCTTCCTTCATGTGAAATAATTCATAGGAATGGGTTAGGAAATCAATTTTTGCTTCCCTTACCTGGTCCGTACCTTCGTACGTGACTTCTAGCTTGTCCCACATCTCCTTTGCCGTTGTACAACACGATATTTTCCTGTAATTGTCAGCATTAACAGCACAATATAATAAATTTATTGCTTTAGCATTATTTTGAACCTTTCGGATGTCATCCGCGTCATACTCATCCTCGGACTTGGGAACCCATTCATTTTCCACCTTCTTTGTTGGAATTTGGTTTCCCTTCATTATCACCTTCCAAAGGTGAAAGCTGTTGGACTGAACGAAGATCTTCATCCTCTCCTTCCAGTACGTGTAATTTGTACCGTTGAATAGAGGTGGTCGTGTGGGGCACTGTCCTTCTTCAATTCCTGCAAAAGAATCACGAGTAGAAGCCATGGATGGTTCTCTCAAACTGTTAAGTTTTCAGAGAGTTGGGCTCTGATACCAATTGTTAGATAATACGCTTAACGCTAGAGGGGGGGTGAATAGCGTTATAATAAAATTTAGCGTAAACTTGCGGAAATTAAAATTTGCAGGAAGTAAATAAGTGCGATAAATAATAACTTACACACAGATATATCCTGGTTCACCACAACGTGTGGCTAGTCCAGTCCCCGAGAGACTCTCTCGAGATTTTCCACTAACGTGTCAAGCTTCCGGGTGCTTAACAAACCTTTACAACTTGAGGACGCAAGCCTCAACACCTTTGCTCGGAGTTACAACGCTCCAAGACTTCAACCAAGGAAACGCAAGTTCCTTACAACAAGAGAATTACAATTCTCTTACAAGTGTATACAACACTAAAACACTCAAACAAAATACTCCTTAATGAGTAGATATGAGTAAAAGAAGTAAGCTCTGGATCACAACAACTTTGGACAAGAATATGGCTCTCAAAAGCTTTATGAAATTGAATATAAAATGATAAACAAAAGTATGCAAGCTTATAGCAATGTAATGATCAGTTGTAGTATGTTGTTGTGTTTAAAACACTGAAATGAAGCTGTATTTATAGTTGAAAAACTTGGCATTACCGTTGCCTAATTGCCAATTAAGAGTTGCTGATTTTACTCACTGACAATCGATTGTCAAACCCCAACAATCGATTGTCTGCCAGTCAGATCAAAATTCAATCCCAGATTTTACGCATGATAATCGATTACTTACAATCCATAATCGATTACTGGCAACGTTCAAAAAATCCTTTCCAAATTTTACCACAAACAATCGATTGTCCAGAATCAACAATCGATTACTCAGCAACGTTCAAAAAATCTTTTCCGGATTTTCATCAAAACAATCGATTATACAGAATCAATAATCGATTACCTGACGGTATTTGAAAACTTTACGACAACGGTCAGCTTCACAATCGATTGCACAAAGTTAACAATCGATTACTTCTCAGTTTTTGAAAAACATATTAGACACTGCCTCTTGACAATCGATTGTTATATACTCACAATCGATTATTTAATGAATTTGAAAATCACTGGAAGTCACTGCCTCAACACAATCGATTGTCACTAGTTCACAATCGATTATTTTGTGACTTTGAAAAATCTGAAGGACACTGTCTCTTCACAATCGATTGTCATTAGTCTCACAATCGATTTTTCTGAGTTTTGAAAAACTTTGATGGACACTGCCTCATCACAATCGATTGTCACAAGGTTCACAATCGATTGTCATGCAGGTTTGAAAAAACCTGATGTTCACTGCCTTAACACAATCGATTGTCATTAGTTCACAATCGATTGTCATGCAGTCTTGGCTTAAAACAATCGATTATCATTAGTACATAATCGATTATCTTAGTCCAGTTTTCAGAGGCATTTAAAAATCATTTTGACTAATGAAAATATGCATGATTTAAAATCATTTAGCATTAAATTAAATATGCATGATTTTGGAAAATAGTTTTATGAGAGAAGCCATGTTACGAGTCAAGTTGTAGGATCAAGATCACAATTTAAGAATGACTCAATTAAACTATAAAACTTTGTCTTGAGCTTGAATCTCGATGTATATCAATTGTGCGCTTGTTTCTTGAACTTCGTCATATATCAATTTTCGCTTCGTTTGTCATTCATCAAAACCTATACAAAAGAACACACGTTTTAGTATATTGCATTGAGAACGTGTTTCCAACAGAGACGACATGGATCTCTAGTAGGTTGGTTTGAGCTGGGCGAGGCTAGGATTTTGTGTACAGACTTGCTACAGCATGCTTTGGACAAGGTTAAAGTGATTCGGGAGCGGCTTTGTACAACTCAATCGAGACAAAAGGGTTATGCTGACAGGAAGGTTCAGGATGTGTCACATGATTGGGAAGAAGGTTCTACTGAAGGTTTCAGTCATGGAGGATGTTATGAGATTTGGGAAGAAGGGAAAGTCGAGTTTTCGATTCATTGGGCCTTTTGAGTTGCATTGGAGGATTGATGAGGTGGCTTATGAGCTTGCTTTGCCACCTAGCTTGTCGGGGTTGCATCCAATATTTCATGTTTCTATTTTCCGAAAGTATATCAGTGATCTGTCTCATGTTTTCGATTTTAGCATGGTTCAGTTAGATAGTGATTTGACTTCTGATGTGGAGCCATTCACTATTAGAGCGGTAAGTCCGAAATTGAGATCAAAGGACATAGCTTCAGTGAAGGTGCTGTATAAAGGTCGTCCTATGGAGGAGGCTACTTGGGAGATCGAGTGGGAGAAGTGGAGCAGATATCCACACCTGTTTGAAGCTTCAGTATATTTCTAGACTCATTCGGGAATGAACGTTTGTTTAAGAGGGGGAGGATGTAATGACTCGGCTAGCCGTTTCATGGGTTATAGCCCTTCTTTTCCGTATTTCTGCTGCTTTATGTATTGTTCAGCTGCATTGTGTAGTATCATGTTGGTTAGTTTGGGTTAAAAGTGGTTTCAGTGTGAAATGAGACACTTAGTATTTTATTTAGAATCTTAAGTTGGAAAAGTCAATCGAATGTTGACTTATGTATAGAAGATCTCCGGTGTATATTATGATGTTTTGGTTAGCTCCATTAGGTGATTTTGGTCTTAAGAGCGTGTTTGGAATGTAATTTGGAGATCCGTGGTAGAATTAGGCTTGAATTGGCAAAATTAAAAATTATGCGTTTCCGGTCGGTAGTAGAAATCTTGATATTGGGGTCAGAATTGGATTTCAAAAATTGGAGTAGGGTCGTAGTGTTATTTGTGACGTATATGCAAAATTTTAGGTCATTTGGACGAGGTTTGATAGGTTTCGGCATCATTTTACGGAATTCAAAAGTTTGGATGTTCCAAGACTTTAATCCGAGGGTGATTTGGTATTTTGATGTTGTTCTAAGTGTTCCGAATGTTTGAATAAGTTTGAATGGTGATATCTGACTTGTTTGTATTTTTGATTGAGGTCCTGAGGGCCTCGATATGGATTCAGGTTGTTAATGGAAGAGTTAGAAATTGAGATTTTGTAGCTGAAACTGCTGCTTCTCATATTTCCACACCTGCGGATTGGGAACCGCAGGTGCGAGGTCGCAGATGCGGTGGGGAAGCCGCAAATGCGAGCTTGAGGGCCAGGTGAAGAACCCCAGATACGGTGAGTTGGACGCATCTGCGGGACGCAAGTGCAATGCCTTGGGCGCAAATGTGGTCCTGGGCGTTTAAGTGAAAATCGCAGGTGTAGTTGATTGGACCGCAGAAGTGGTTGCGGGGGTGTGAGGAAAGGGTCGCAGCAGCGGAAATGCCTAAACAGAAAGTATAAATTGGACCCTTCACGAATTTTTGCCATTCTTCACCATTTTCATTCGGATTTTTGAGATTTTTGGAGGGCTTTGAGGAGAGAATCAAGGGGATACTCATTGAGGTAAGTTATTTGAGCTTAATACTTGTGATTATGGTAATTTTCAGTTGATTAAGGATGAAACTGGTAGATATTAAAAATGAAATTAAGGGGTTAGAGCTTGAAAATTGGTGAGTTTAATTTGAAGATTTGAGGGACCATTTAAGGTTCGACTTTGATGAATTTGGTATGTATAGAATCGTGAGTGAAATGAGTTTCTAGTTTTATGATTTTTTTCAGATTCCGATGCGTGGGTCGGGGTCCGGGTTTTTTTGTATTTCGGAATTTTGGTATATTTTGATAATTTTTCGTCTGGATTGGTTCGTTGGCCTATATTGATTGCATTGTAATGCTTACACTAGACGTTTGGAGGCCGGTTCCAGAGGAAAATGCGTCGCAGAGTAGGGAGTTGACCGTTTTAAGGTAAGTAATGATTGTAAATCTTGTCCTGATGGTATGAAACTCCAAATTTCACATCGTTTTACTATTTTGAAGTGATGCACATACTAAGTGACGAGCATGCGTGTGTGCATCGCTGGGGATTGTGACTTGGTACACCCCGTAACAATCATTAAGCTGCGTATATGACCGAAGCTATATGCTACTTATGTGTTCCAGAAAGAGTTTCTATAAATTGAGTTGAATGCCATATTTGGGCCTCGTGCCAAAGTTGTTTGGACCACTAGTGGTCTTTTCTTATTATCCTCTCATTATTTTTGATTTAAGATCATATTCAGTCATGCTATGTTTACTGATTTCGTAACTCAGTCTTTATTACTCTGTTTTGATGCATAAAAATGATATTTTGGGCTAAGCACTTGATAGCCTTGAGTGGCTTGAGAGGCTTATGACTGAGTGAGGCCGCGAGCCTGTAATTGTGAGGATATTGAGAGATATAACACGTGATTTGCCCGTGCAGCACGTGAGTTGTCTGTGCGGATTCTGATATTGATACTATATCACGTAAGTTGTACGTGCAACACGTGGGTTGTTCGTGCGTGTTGCAGCGCTTTGGCTTTAGGAGCCCCCGGGAGTCTGTACACCCCCAGTGAGCGCGAGTACCCTTAGTGAGTGATATGATGTTGCCCGACGGGTTGTTCTTGATCTATGTTTGCCCAAGGGACTGTTTCATCACTTTTACTCTAAATTGAATTGAATCTCTGTGAACTATTGAAAATACCTTCAAATGATTTATGTCAAAATTGGATTTTTAAACGAGGTGATTTGACTCATATACTTATTTGAAAGTATGTTTTTACCTATTGAGGTTTCATGACGTGGATTTTATGTGTTTCTACTGCTCAGTCTTTATTTAGCTTTATTACTTACTGAGTTGGCGTACTCACATTATTTCCTGCACCCTGTATGCAGATCCACTAGATTGTTGGACGTGCTTGCGATTGTTGATCTTTCATCCGTCGCGGATACTTTGGAGTTGGCAAGGTAGCTGCATGGCAATTGCAGCCTTTCCCATCTCCCTCCTATCTTCCTTTAGATATTATTAGCCGTTTTCCAGACTGTATTAGTTTTAGCATTTTCAGACGGTTCATAGTAGATGCTCATGACTTGTGACACCCCAATGTCGGGCTTTTCTTTCCGTACTTTGTTATTCAGACTTATATTATGAAGTTTTAGTAATTAATAGCTTTAAAACATCTTTATTATAAAATGTCGAATTAATTTGAAAATGTGTCGCCTGGCCTAGTTCTATGATAGGCGCCATCACGACCGGGTTGGTTTTGCGGTCGTGAAAGTACAAATCCGAACTATTATAATTAGGGGCGACAAAATAGTTAAAAGTAAATAGTTAACCACATATATTATCCACTAGAAAATAGGTTGGATAATGAACTTTTTAAAAATGGGTCAAATATGGAAAAAGTCATATTATGCATTTAAAAAATGGATACCCAATGAGTAACCAATGGATATAACCAATGAGTCTAACTTTTATATTTGTAAAGCACAAATTGGGGTTCCTCAAGTTAGAGAGACTAAGAATTCTTCCAAAAGTAAACATAAACAAGAAGTTATGGATAATATGGTTACCCATATTATCCGCCGATTAACCCATTTTTTATCCGTATTAAATATAGGTTGGATCGAATAATTAATTTATTTTTAATTATTTATTTTTTACTCGACCCGCCCGTTTGCCGCTCCTAATTATAATGTACACATACCGTGATATTTGTTTATACCCATTTTGTATCTTCTATAATAAAAAGTGAGTTGTATTGACAAAGAGCATAACGTATTATATACTTTAAGGCCGAGATGAATAGAAGATTAAGACAGTAATTTTGACATATGTAATTAAATTGTAGTAATTTATTTGGAAAAGGCAAAAAGCGGGACGCCATCTGTCACTGGAGGTCGAAAAAACGAAAATGAAAAACAGAAGCCAATGGAATAATATAGACGGTAAAAGATTTTATGGTGTAGGAAAGTATACAAGTGAAAAGGCCAAATGAGGCAGCAGCTTTCACAAACATTGTCCAATGGTATATTTAACTTAGGCCCTGTTTGGCAATTAGTTTTATTAAAATAAATTTGAAATTTATTTTTAAAATTTGTGTTTGGCCATAAATTTTGCTTATATTTTGGCAATATATCAAATTGTAAATTTTAAATCCTAAAATAAGCTGTTGATCCGATTTTGGGCCAAAATTCTAAAACTTGAGAATTATATATATGTTTTTCCAAAATAAAGTTGGAAAATATATTTTGAAAAAGTATGTCAAAACACAATTTCATTTTCATACTAAACTTCATTCAAATCAGATTTTTCAAAATAAATTTGAGATCTATGGCCTAACCTAGTTTAGTAACTTACCAATAGAATCGTGGCGAAATGCTATTTCTGATATATTGAAAATGAAAGTTCACAGAACGGTAAAGACGAGTCTAGTACTGTACTTGGTACCACCTATTAGTTTTTTTCTTTTCTTTTTTTTGGTTTTTGATGCGAGGTATGATGTACTTATATAGGGGCCTGATTAATCAGAATTTGTTCAAAAGAATTTCAATTTGTGGAATAAATTGCACCCAACCAAGCAATTCTATATTTAGAAATCGAACCCCCGATCTCTAACTATTAGCTTTGGTTGTTAATTATTCGTGGGTAATAAAGCTTTACATGCCTCAGATTTTGCACCAACTTAGTGTCTCTTAGTGTCTATGCGGGCGTGCGAACAAAATTTGACATTGGTAATTAAAAAAATTGGGAGTCTACATTATAAGGTGCATGAATCTTTTAATTGCGTAAGACCTTTTAGAAAAAACTATGTGTGCTTGGCCCAAAGCACCCATGTTTAATGTGACAAGTATGAAGATAACAAAGTGATGATACGAGACTGCACACACATAAAAAGAAGCTAGTTGTGGACTTCGGTTGCTATAATACTCTGACAATGTGGGTGGCATACTGTAAATCTCGGAAACTGACCCATGGATCTTGGCAATGGTAGTTCTTGGAGGAGACACGTGAATCGTCTCACATTGATAGCTGAAATTATTGGGAGTCTACATATAAAAGTATCTTGGGCCGTTTAAGCAAAACACTCATGTTTAGCTCAAAGTTTTCATTTACTTTAGAAGCATAAAACAATCAAAATAAATGAAAGACCAATCATAGTAGATCGTAATAAATCCAAAGATCAAAGCAATAAAATATAAGAGACAACAATTATAGATTAAATGGAGGAGGATGAATATCTTTTATTAATGATGTTGGTTTGGTCTCCTCTCCATGGAGAGGTTCAGAGCCTTACAATGATGTATTCTCTCTTCTTTTTTGAAGGAGATGTGAAGAAGAAGAAAACAGCCTCCCTTTTTAGGGTTCTTTCTCTTAGTATTTATAGCTAGGATATCTGCAAGCTAGCGCCAATGGGTTGGGACCACATAGAGGGACGCCCTCGTCAGGAAGGCCAGGCCGTGTCCTTAGTTGTTGTTTTGGATAACTACCCGATAATCTTGTAAATAATTGGTCATACCATTTATTAGTCATAAATAGGCTCTAATAAATGCGTTGATCTCATTCATTATCATAAGGTCAAGTTTTGACCCATATAGATAGTCCCTCCGCTTATTGAGGTCGGGCTTAGGTCGAGCTCAATAAGAGGATTCCGCCACTAACCGCAGTGTTTATGGGTTAGGGACAATCGTAATCTTTTATTCTTCGGAAACGGACGTAGCCGTTTTTACTTTTAAAGATGGCCATAGCCTTTTTCAATCATTCGGAGAAGGCCGTAGCCATTGTCAATTTAGAGGTCTCATGGCCATATTTATTTCTACTCTAGAGATGGCCGTACCCATTTTTACTTTGGAGATGGCCGTAGCCAATTTTACTTTGGAGATGGCCGTATCCCTTTTTACTCTGGAGATGGTCGTAGCCATTTTTACTTTGGAGATGGCCGTAGCTATTTTTACTTTGGATATTGCCGTAGCCATTTTTACTTTGCCCGGAGAGAATACGATCATGCTTGCCGCGCATAAAGGGGGCATCATGTACATGGTGACGCACGGGGCGTGCCCATGGTATCTTGAGGTCGCCACGACGGTTTCATGGAGGATGTGCCGATTGACGGTTGAATGACCGTTCAGTGATATCTGTCATAATGGTGCTCGTTACTATAGGGCTGAACCGTTTTGTGGTTGGTCAGGTAGTCAATGGCGACCTTTGGAATTCGTGATGGTCATTTATGCTTTGTCTATAAATAAGGGGGGTGTATCGATCAACTCTCACTTTTTGATATTTTTTTAAGTGGGATTCTGAGAGAGATAGCCATTCTTGTTTTCAGATTATCTAATCTTTTACTCCCCGTTAATTCATTCTCCGTCGTTTTCGTCACATCTTCACATTCTCTTGTTTTTCTAGTGAATTTTGTCATTTATCTCTCGTTATACTGATAATGGCGAGCGGTTCTCGTTCTGATGTAGCTCCAGAGGCGATTGCGGTAGCTGAGGGCCCATCTACAGTGGTGGGAACCACCGATTCGCCGAATGTTGATCGGTTCCCGTCGGTGACTGACATTCTTTCCCTACCCGGGGTCTGGCCACCGATTTTACCAACCCCGAGGGAGAAGATCAAGTGGATGAGGCTCCACTGATGGGGGAAGTTGGCATTGCTCACCTGAAGGAGCAATGTGATATTACTCACTTTGCTGACATCGTCCTGTCCAGGAGCGGTGACAGGGTGCACGTCGACCACCGAGGTTACTGCCTCTTTTACGCCTACCCTTTCAAGCTGGGACTTAGGCTTCCTCTCCCCATGCTGGTGGTGGAATTTTGCTACTATACAGGGTGTGCCCTGGTCAGCTTGTCCCTTCTTGTTACAAATTATTGGCGATGCTGATCAAATATGCGGAGTTGGCACAGAGGGTAATTACACTTGGGCATGTGTTGACTCTGTACGCCCCACAGAGGGTACATAGCACCATGATTCGGTTGGTCCCTCGTGGGACCGACGGCTTAACTGTGGATCTCGATGACGAGGTCGCTACCCGTCCTTACGATCATTTCTTCTACATTAGGACCTAGCACCTGGTGGCCTGCGCTACTAACTTCCCAGAGGAGTAGGACCATGACGTAAGTTTCTTTTACGCTGGCCTTGATTTTCTTTGGTCAAATGCTCTGCTCTATGTTCGTACGTACTGATCTTCTTTTCGTGCTGTAGCAGGAGGTGCGCCACCGGCGCCATTCTCTGGCATCCCTGAGTGGGTTAAGGCCGTGCTCCTTGTCACGACAAGGATTCGTATGTGGGCGTCTTTTTGGGAGGTCCATGGCAGTTGGCCGGCTGCTGGTGAGAGTCCGATTTGCTGTTATTAATCTTCTTTTGTAGTCTTTACTTTCTTTCGCTTACCCTTCTTCTTTGGTTGTTCTGGACGACCACGACGCAGGAGGGCTCCTCAGATTGCTTTCCGCAGGCCAGGGACGATTGCCCGATTGATTACAATGTCGGCGCCTCGCTCGTTCCTGAGGGCGACTTTAGTGGAATCCTCGGTTGCACACTATCCGGTACGGCCCGTGCCCAGAGTTGAAGAGTATCCAATGGTCGTGCGTTCCAGGGCAGAGCGATCACCAAATGAAGATGAAGACGAAGATGGGAGGACGATGGCTCGGCGCAGGGTGGCATTCACCCCGGCTCTTCCGGTAGTGATTAGTTTAGACTCTTCGCCATCGGCAGAGAAGGGGGGTGTAGCGGACCTTGCCCCATAGGGCGAGCGTTTAGTGGGGGTGCCCCGGTTGGCTCAGGCCAAGGCAACAGAATTGCTTCGGCGATTCAAGTTTCTGTTCCTGTTGCTGAGAGGGAAGGTAGTTCCTTGGCAACTGTTTTGGTGGAGATTGCAGGCTCTGACGTTGTGGCGAATGCGGGCGCTTCGACGTCTCGGGCGGCGGCTCGACTTCCTGGGCGGCGGAAGAAAAGGGCATCTTAGGAGAGGGGGACGATTTGGAGTCTGATATGGATCCTGAGGACGTGCGTCTTTTTCAAGAGGGTTATACCCGCCCAGCAGTACAGACAGAAGGGGATTACCGTTATTTAGAGATCCCTAACGACCTGAACCTTCTACTCGAGGAGGAGAACCTGGTGACGTTGTTCGGGGTCTTGTGCTCGGAAGCGGAGACAACATCCCTGAGGGGCATCTCGGACGTCAGGTTGATGGGCGAGGTGACCGCCTTGAGTATAAAGGTATGTATAAAACTTTGGTTTGTTTTCTTCTTAGCATGTCTTCTTGTATTAACTGCCACTATGTTTGTTGTAGACATTTTTGCTGGAGGTGGAGAGCATAAGGCGGGCTAACATTCGCTTGATGGTTTTTATGCGGCTATTGGAGAAGTACCTCATACCGTAACCAGTGCCGCAGCTTGTGTGGACGCATATGGACCGACCCGCGGAACTGGGAACTGATAGAAGAGCTGACTCGGAGGGAGCTTCATATGCAACAGACCCTCAGTTGGGTAACCGCTTTTGAGGGTCAGCTCTGCCAGGCGAACGAGGGGATGGATGTTGAGAGAAGGGCGGCTGCTGAGAGGGAGCGCAAATATCTGGCTGCGGCAGCAGAGACCGCTGATGCTTTTACTAGGAAAATGGCTGCCCTAGATACTGAGGCCGCCACTTCAAGGAATCGGGCAGAGGACGCCCTGGGGAGGGTTGAAACACTGCAGGCGACCAACCGTGCCCAAGAAAGAGAGCGTTGATTAGAGAGGGCCGCCGCTACCTTTCGAGAGCGGTCGTTGGAGGGGAGTATTGTCGTGTGTGAGCAGGACGCCCGTACTGCAGTGGACCGGATTGCGGCCTTGGAGGCCGAGAACCAGTACCTGAGGGACCAGGCCGCTTCTTTTGGTCCTTCTCATCATCTTTTTACATATGCCGAGGCCCAGCTCGATGTGTACAGGCGGTTGTGGGATGCCGCATCGTGTCAGAGGCCACTTATGAGGAGGCACGCCAAAAAGCTCTTGAAGCCCGCCTCGATTGTTGTTTTGACCCGTCTACGCCCGGGGGTGATGATGGTGCCGAGTGTGCTGATAATGCTGAAGGAGGCGCTGGGGGCGCCGAGTGAACAAATGAAAAATGATTTGTAATGTTTGTTTAGTTTTGTTCTCTTTTTCTCTTTTTTCTTTGCCGGCCTTGGGCCAATGTAATTGGGGGTAACCCCATGTAAATATTGTAAATATATGCGGTTTTCTTCTTTTTTGTTTGTTTTGCGTCGATTATATTTTATATATTTTTTGTGCCTGTCTGCATGGGCTTTGCATTAGAGTTTCCCCCGTGGGCATGTTAATGTCTCGACTGGTTAGGTGCTTTCGACCATTGTATAATCGACCATTCTCCTTAGGAGGCGATTGATGCAGATGGCCTTGGCCATAGTTAGACGCTCTTGGTTATCACCTTCCTCCACTTGGGGGAGTGGGTTGTAGCCGTGTCTGGGCTGTGGTGGCACATGGCCTCAGTCCTAGTTCGGGCTTAGTCGAACTACTGGCTGTGGTAACGAACACGCGGCCTTGTAGTTTCGACTTAGGCAGAACTTTACGCGGGCTAATACTTTAGTTTGTAGTTAGTCGTACTTACTTGAATGTTGAGGGCGCTAAGCCTGAGTCGGAGTTCGTTCATGGTTGGGCATTTTGATGCGTTTGTCCTCGCCTGATCACGGCTCGGCTCATGGCCTGGTGGACGTGTGTCCTTGGCTTTGATTCGTCCGTGGTTGAGTTTGTGGCTTTTGTGGCGGAGGCGTGTAGCCTGAGTCCTGGTTCAACTCATAGCTGAATTCTTTTGTAATTCGTAATGACGGGGGCACTTGGCCGGAGTTGTGGTCCAATTCGTAGTTGGACCCTTATGATATTTGAAGGCGCATAGCCTGGGTTGTCGTTCAATCATAGTTGAACTTTTGTAATTTTTGAAGGCGCGTAGCCTGAATCGAAGGCACGTAGCCCGGATTGACGTTCAAACATAGTTGAACTTTTGAAATATTTGAAGTCGAAGGCACATAGCCTGAGTCCCAGTTCAACCATAGTTGAACCTTTGTAATATTTGAAGGCGCATAGCCTGAGTCGAAGGCACATAGTCTGAGTCCCAATTCAATCGTAGTTGAACCTTTGTAATTTCTAAAGCGCATAGCCTGAGTTGTTGTTCAACCGTAGTTGAACGTTTGTATTTTTTGAAGGCGCATAGCCTGAGTCGAAGTTGCGTAGCCCGGATTGACGTTCAACCGTAGTTGAACTTTTGGAATATTTGAAGACGAAGGCACATAGCCTGAGTCCTAGTTCAACTGTAGTTGAACCTTTGTAATTTTTTAAGGCGCATAGCCTAAATTGACGTTCAACCGTAGTTGAACCTTTATGATATTTGAAGGCGCATAGCCTGAGCCGAAGGCGCATAGCCTGAATTGACGTTTAACCGTAGTTGAACCTTTATGATATTTTGAAGGCACGTAGCCTGAGTCGAAGGCACATAGCCTGAATTTACGTTCAACCGTAGTTGAACCTTAATGATATTTGAAGGCGCGTAGCCTGAGTTGAAGGCCCATAGCCTGAATTGACGTTCAACCGCAGTTGAACCTTAATGATATTTGAAGGCACGTAGCCTGAGTCGAAGGTGCATAGCCTGAATTGACGTTCAACCATAGTTGAACCTTTATGATATTTGAATGTGTGTAGCCTGAGTCGAAGGCGCATAGCCTCAATTGACGTTCAACCGTAGTTAAACCTCTATGATATTTGAAGGTGCGTAGCCTGAGTCGAAGGAGCATAGCCTAAATTGACTTTCAACTGTATATTGAACCTTTATGATATTTGAAGGCGCATAGCTTGAGTCGAAGGCGCATAGCCTGAATTGACGTTTAACCGTAGTTGAACCTTTATGATATTTGAAGGCACGTAGCCTGAGTCGAAGGCGCATAGCTTGAATTGACGTTCAACCGTAGTTAACCTTTATGATATTTGAAGGCCGTAGCCTGAGTTGAAGGCGCATAGCCTGAATTGACGTTCAACCATAGTTGAACCTTTATGATATTTGAAGGCACGTAACCTGAGTCGAAGGCGCATAGCCTGAATTGACGTTCAACCGTAGTTGAACCTTTATGATATTTGAATGTGCGTAGCCTGAGTCGAAGGTGCATTACCTCAATTGTCGTTCAATCGTAGTTGAACCTTTATGATATTTGAAGGCGCGTAGCCTGAGTCGAAGGAGCATAGCCTGAATTGACGTTCAACTGTAGTTGAACCTTTATGATATTTGAAGGCGCGTAGCCTGAGTCGAAGGCGCATAGCCTGCATTGGCGTTCAAGTTGAACCTTTATGATATTTGAAGGCGCGTAGCCTGAGTCGAAGGCGCATAGCCTGAATTGACTTTCAACTATAGTTGAACCTTTATGATATTTGAAGGCGCGTAGCCTGAGTGGAAAGCGCATAGCCTGAATTGTCGTTCAACCGTGGTTGAACCTTTGTTTTCCCATATAGCCCGCTTCGTGTTGGGGGTTGGGATTTCTTTCTGGTTTCAGATCTTGTCTAACTTGCGCCTGCGGTAATTTCGATTGGCTCGTGCAGGTCACCCCGTTATTGATCTCGGTTCGAGGGATATTTTTGTGTTTTCCCCTCTTTTGGGAGGATCCCGTGCGCAAAGGGGCGAGGTACCTTAGGCTTATTTTCCCCATAGGGATGGGGGATCTGCTTCTTCTTCTTCTTCTTCTTCTTCTTCTTCTTCTTCTTCTTCTTCTTCTTCTTCTTCCATTTGCTCGGAGATGCGGGGATGCGGAAGCAAGCACATTTTGAGGTTTTTGACTTCCTATGACCCGATATGCCGCTAGGGTTTATTCGAGATGGACTGTTCATTTTCCTTTTTAGTCTAAGGATAAACTACGCGATTCTACTATGAAATTCCCACAGACGGCGTCAAATTGTTTAGCTCAAAGTTCTAATTTACTTTAGAAGCATAAAACAATCAAAATAAATGGAGGGCCAATCATAGCAGATCGTAATGAATCCAAAGATCAAAGGAATAAAATATAAGAGAAAATAGTTATAGATTAAAGGGAGGAGGAGGAAGATCTTTTATTAATGATGTTCGTTTGGTCTGCCTCTCCATTGAGAGGTTCAGAGCCATACAATGATGTATTCTCTCTTCTTTTTTGAAGGAGATGTGGAGAAGAAGAAAACAGCCTCCCTTTTTAGGGTTCTTTCTCTTAGTATTTATAGCTAGGAGATCTGCCAGCTGGCGCCAAGGGGTTGAGACCACATAGAGGGGACGCCCTCGTCAGGACGGTCAGGCCGTGGCCTTAGTTGTTGTTTTGGATAACTACCCGATAATCTTTTAAATAAATGGCCATACCATTTATTAGTCATAAATAGATTTTAATAAATGTGTTGATCTCATTCATTATCATGAGGTCAAGTTTTGACCCATACAACTCCCTTCGTATTTCTATTAATACTAATATAATAGTTATACATAAGTGGAAAAATACTAATACAAAATATTGGATTATATATTATTTTCCGTAATACATCATATCAAACAGCCCCTAATAATGTAATATTTGTACAATGTCATTTTAATAACTAAAATCTTTGTGGAAAAACAAAAACTAGTCCACTAGCTAGTTAACAGTGTAAAAAAAGTAGAGGGGAAAAATGAGTATTTTTGCATGGTGGGTTTCGAGGCGGGTCCCTTGCACATTGTTCCATAGCCTTTCTGGACTCTTATAAAGACCCCGACACACCCATTCTTTGTAATTCCCATCATAGCAAAAACAACATATATTGCAATACCATAATAATATCCTCATCTTCATTAATTACTAAATTCCTCTCTTAGCTTTCAACAATCTCCTCATTTGGATGTTGTTGTTTGCTTAAGGTAATTAATTATTTGTATATCTCTCTTGGAGCTTGAAATTTTGTTAATTAAGCACATACTATATATATGACTTGTTTTCATATTCATTTCTCAATAAATTGGCTTTAACTTTTGTGCAGAAGGAAAAGAGTCGTAGCTATTTATTTTGAAGATGTCAATGAGTCTCAAGAAGTTGAACACAAGTTTGAAGATGGGAGATAAGGGTATACCGCTACCCCCATCACTACCCCCATTATCTAAGGCAAGCAAAGCAAAACAACAAGGCATAATGACCATTCTTGGATCAGACAACAACAAAGCAGCTGCAGCTGCAGCTTCCATAAGAAGAACTCTTTCAGCTGATATGTCATCCAAAAAATGGCTTTCACAAAATGGATTCTATTCCCCTATGAAGAAAGTTGCCTCCTCAGAAGAGCTTTCTAATCTTGGGCAAGATGATGTTTGGAAATCAATCCAAAATGGTAATAAGCCGATTACATCAGTTGATGTTTGGAGCTCTATTTTAACTCAAAAGAAAGATGACTCATCATCATCCACAATTCCACCTCCTTATATTCACCCTCTTCTTAAAAAATCCAGCTCTTTGACTGAGAAAAGTCTTGAAATTTGTACTGAAAGTCTTGGATCAGAGACTGGCTCTGAGATTAACCTTTCCTCTTACCCACCCTCTGACACTGATGATGATCATCAACAACAAGAAAAAGAAAAAGAAAAAGAAAAAGAAAAAGAATTCATCTCTCACACCTTTGAGGAATTTCCAGTTGTTAAATATAACCATAACAAAAGATCATCATCTACTCCTAAGTCATTCCCTCCTCCTATTTCTTCCTTGGCTGCTGACGATAAGCCCTCTGTTCACATGCAATCTCACAGGCAAAATGGTAGATTGATTCTTGAAGCTGTTTCTCTTCCTTCCCAAAACCTCTTCCATACCCAACGCGTTGATGGCCGCCTTCTTCTCACCTTAATCAGCACCAGTCCTACAGAGTTTGAGAAAGTGTTGGACGAAATTGAACCATCCGATGGTTATGAAGAAGTAGAATATGAAGAGGAGGATGAAGATGAAGAGGAGGAGAAAGAAAATGGGACAAAAGGGATGCAAATTGTGCTGGAACATAGACCAAGATTGTCAAATGGTAGGATGAATGTGAACACATCAACATTGATGATGAAACAACTTATGGGACTAGAGAAAAAGAATCATCATCTAAAATGGTCAAACAAAGAGAATGACATAGCCCAAGTTCCTCATTTACTTCCACCAATTTCAGCACCAGCTTCTTTCAATGCCTATGAGTATTTCTGGAGGAAGAATCCCACTATTGTTAACAACTACAATGATGATAAGCTTTCAGCCCCCAACAGTACTACTCCCAATGCCAATGGTACAAGGACAGCATCTTATGAGCAGAAAGATTTGGTGCTAATGAGAGGAAACAAAGGAAAAATCAATTATTTGGTGCCTTTGTTGAAAGGATGCAAAGAACCAAGGAGATCTCTACTCATTTGGGAGCCTCACTGCATTGCCACCTCCTAATCATCATTGTCTAATCCCAGTTTTAATTAATTAGATCATAATATATAATTACATAATAATAATAATAATAAATGGATTAATGTATCATTTACAAATGTGATTTTTCCTCTCTTTGTTAGTCCGTCTAGTTTTTACTCTTTTGGTCAAAAAGAGTTTTCTGTAGCCAAATAAACAAAGAGAGAGGGAGAGAGATACTATCAATTATAAATGTCTTTGATTTTAGACGATTGAACAAGGAAAACATAGAGAAGATTTTACTTGTTTTCATAATTATTATTGTTTTGCTCAAAAGATCTATGCATTTTATAAGCTAAACAATCAAAAAGATATGAAGGTAAATCGTAATCAAGTATAATAAATTTTAGAAAAGGTTATTTTACTAGGATCGTGGTAGATCTTGAGGTATATAAGATAATAGAGAGTTCTTGCTATTAGAAAAAGATAGAGAAATATGAACAGTAGAGAGAGAGTAGAGAGTTGGTAATATTCAGAGTTATCAATCTGCCCTATTACAAGGTGAAGGTCTCCTTTATATATTAGGAGACCTTTTCTCGAAATACATGAAAAGTAAAGTACAAGGGTTGGTGGCTTCTTTGTACGGAAAAAAAATGGCCCAAAACGGTGTCATTCCACTGCTTAGTAGATCGAGACGTCCTTGGTCGGGCCATCCTCATCTGATTGGCAAGGCTTTAAGGGCGGCCTCGTTGTGAGGGGTGTACTTACTTAGGCAGCAGCGAGGTGAACCAAATTTGTACCTCATACAGCTAGTCCCTCCGTCTGTTGGAGGCGTCCTTGAGGGGCGTCTTTAATGAACGGACATGTTTGCTTGTGCGACAGTACGGGGCCGTTGACACTCGACTCCTTCTCTGCGGTGACGTCACCGATCACGTGCATCATCATTATTTTTACTTCCGAGGCGGTTCAGATCTTGACATGACTTTTGGGTTTCCTGCGCCAGCTTTTGAATAATGTCGCTTCGATTTTCGTGCATCCCACTCCTATAAACAACGGAGTGATTCAAAAAAGGTTCATCGTTTGAAGCTATGAAGGATATTTCTCTCTTTTTCTCATTCTATTTTTTGGCAACTACTGCTTTTCTTAAGAACTGTCGCTTTCACGAGTCGAGCTTTGCACCTACTCAAACATTCTTTTTTGGTAAACTTTAATCATGGTAAAACGATCTCAAGTAGCAAGAAGCCCAGAAACAATGCTCCTACTAGGGTTTCACCTCCTTCCGACGGTGAGGCTGAGGCGACCGAAGAGGTTCTGGTTCCTCTATCGGCGGCAAATGTTCTATCGAAGAACATGAGCAAGAGGAATGATTTTAGTAATAAGGGTTCATCTCCACCCTGGGAACGTAGCGAGTTGATGACTTCCCACCTGGATGCTCTTAGGATGACATATGGGTTTCTGGACCATGTCGACATAGCGCCTGCCGGAGAAAATTATGCCAACGTGCACAGGCTCGGATTATGCACATTCTATGAGTATGCATTCTGGATCGGCCATAGTTTCCCGCTCAACCCTTTGGCGGAGGAACTTTGCCGATTCTTCAGGGCGTGCCCAGCTCAACTTACCCTTTAGTGTACAGAATACTTACCACTCACGCGGAGAAAGCCGGGTGCGCTGTCACAATATACCACCTTCTATAGATGTTCAATGCGAGTTATCTGCGGGGTTCTATGTTGCACCTGATGCGTCGTGGTAAGAATAGCTTCGTGGTGCAGTCTGATGACAAGGCCAACCGTGGCTATTGGAAGAAGTTTTCTACATCCAGCCAGAGCATTTGCTGGCCGATCCCGAAGGGTTCCTGGAGGTGTGGAACCAGGAGTGTATGTATTCCCTTGTATCTTATTTGGCACTCTTTTTTGTGATGTTTTAACTCATCACAGTTCTTTTTATCTGTTATTTGCAGCGACGACCCGTATGCCCAAGGATTCCTCGTCTCTTTCCTATATGGACGACATTAAGTCGTAGGCAGAGAGGATGATTCGGCATGTGGAGGAGTGTCGTACATGGGCTCAATTTGTTAGTACGTACGGCCCGACTGATAACGGTCTTTTCCCTGCTCTTTTCTTTTTTCCTTGTTCTGACTCGGGAGTCCTTCATTTTGACATACCTTTTCTTTGGCAGGCCGGGGTGTCTCCAAGAGGTCCAAGAGAAGGAGAACTGATGCCGGCCCGTATAGGGCAGAGCCGGGCTCTGAGGAGGAGTAGATGCACGTGGAGTGCTCTCCTGAAAGTAGTGCGCTCTCGACTCTTCAGCAGAAAGTTGTCCGGGGGCGGCATCTGATGCGGCGACCGAGATGATGGTGGAAGAGGAGGTTCTGATGGTTCCCGAGGCCATTCTTGAGAAGGGTCCAATGTAGCATCCGGCAATGAAGCGCTTCCTTTGGAGTCGTCTTCACAGCCAGTGAAGGTGGCTCCCGAAGACGAGGAGTCCCTCGCAAGTAGGAGGCGGAGGTTGATCACCGGAAAAGGAGTGGACATCGAAAAGGAAAGGATGGAGTTACCTCGTCGCAAGCCGGGGCAGTCATTTATGGCCGACGCGATTCGCTCGTGGAGGGCCACTCCTCGGAGTAAGGCTGATGTTGAGGCCGGTCTGCCTCATTCTAGGGAGGATGGTTCGTCGGCCGCAACGGCGGGGGAAACTGCACCTTTGGAGAGGGTGGTCGGAGGAAGGAACTCTCTGGATCGTGTTGAGATGATGGCCGGTAGGTCCACACGCCGTATTGTGATCCCTAATAGTTATAACCTCTTGGAGAATTGCGAGGAGGCGGCCGCGGACATGACCCTTCTTTATGCGGCCGACGAGGGTGAATCATTGGCAGAAGTTAGTGATAGGGGCATGTCTAGAAGGGTAGCGGGCACGGCCTTGCAGGTAACTATGGCTCTCCTCCCTTTAAAGTCGTAGGGGCGGTTTTCCTGTATACTAACTATCCCTTTGATATTTTTCAGGTTCTCCTTTTGGAGGTGGAGAAGGGGCGACGCCTGGTGAAGAGGGCGGATACCCATAAGAAATTGTGGCAGAGGTACAAGCAGGTCCGCGATGTGCACCAAAATTTGCCCGACATGTATAAGCAGGACCCTGAGTTTAGGTTGTTCCGTGAGAGTCTTACCCAGTCGGAGGAGCAGATGAATAAGCGGTTGGCCGAGTTGGAGAGGGCAGACGAGTAGCTTGTGGCTGTGGTCACTTGGAACACTAAGTTAGAGGCTCTCCTTCGAGCGAAGGATGATGATTTGGATCTTGGTCGCGCCGTAGCAGTGGAGGCTTCTAAGCTTCGGGCCCGGGTTGTGGCCTTAACCGTTGAACTCAAAGCCAAGGGGGACGAGATTGAGGCCCTTGTTGGGGCCACTCCACAGGAAGCTGAGCGCCGATTTTCTCACGATATGTGGGTTTACTGTGATGCCTGGCTAGTCATGTTTGAAGAGCTCTTGGCAGCCAGCCGAGTTTCCGAAGAGGACGTGGATAGGCAGCCGGTTACCTTTTTGATTCTCCCGCTAGGGAAGGGTATAACTCAGAAGATCTTAACCTTCTACCGTCTGCCTCTTGGATTTCTAGGGACTACTCGTCATGAGGTGGTGACGGCCCGAGCGCTGATTGTGCCGTCCAGGGTGATGGGGGTTCCTAGGGTTTACTTTTGTACCCTTTTGATGTAAATGGCCCCTTTTCTGAGGCTGATCATGTATATACCTTTTCGGATATAACAATACATAAATTTTTTTGTTATTATTCTTTATTTTTTCCTTGTAACTTCTGTCGTGTTTGCAGCTCGTAGTTTTAGCTTATCTCGCCCTTCGTGAAGTCCTTCGTTTTGCCGTAGTTGATGTTATGTCGGCTGTTAACAGTGATGGCCTTAGCCATGTTTGGACTGAATTGCCTTAGCCGTATTAGTTGACTTCGACCGTCGTCGAGTCTTTCGTTCTACCGCAGTCGACATTGGGTCGACTGTTAGCGGCGATGGCCTTAGTCATTTTAAATCGATGGCCTTAGACATGTGGAATTTAATGGCCTTAGCCATGTAGAATTGAATGACCTTAGCCATGTGGTTGACTTCGACTGTCGTCGAGTCTTTCATTTTGCCTTAGTCGACGTTGGGTCGACTGTTAGCGGCAATGGCCATAGCCATTTTAAATCGATGGCCTTAGCCATGTGGAATTGAATGGCCTTAGCCATGTAGAATTGAATGACCTTAGCCTTTGGGTTGGTTTTGACTGTCGTCGAGTCTTTCATTTTCCGTAGTCGATGTTGTGTCGACTGTTAGCGGTGATGGACTTAACCACTTTAAATCGATGGCCTTAGCCATGTAGAATTGAATGACCTTAGCCTTTTCATTTATTCGAGATGGTCGTAGACTTTTAAACGTTGGAGATGGACGTAGCATTTTCATTCATTGGAGATTATTGTAGCCTTTTACACGTTGGAGATGGCTGTAGCCCTTTCAGTCATTGGAGATGGACGTAGCCTTTTCATTCATTGGAGATGGTCGTAGCCTTTTACACATTGAAGATGGTTGTAGCCTTTTACATGTTGGTGATAGCCATCACCTTTTTATTCATTGGAGATGGCCGTAGCCTTTTACACATTAGAGATGTCACTGCCAGTCCCTGTATCACGTCCAGCTGGAGAGTGCATGGAGAGGCGGGCGTGATATACCTGTTCTACAAACAACCCCAGGTGTCCCCTCAGTTTCCTTGTTAAAAATCTCCCTGAGAAAACCCAATTGGGACAAACCTCGAGTGAGGGAAAAAGAGTGCGACTTGGGGGATGCCTTTTAGAAATGGAAATATTTGAGGTGGGCGACATTCCAATTTTTCTGGAGTGTTTTTCCTTCCATTATATCCAGTTGAAATGCCCCTTTGTTTGCTATTGCTGTGATTTTGTAGGGTCCGTCCCAGTTTATGCCCAATTTTCCTTCACTTGGGTCTTTGGAGGCCATTTTCTTGGCTTTGAGGACGTAGTCTCATACTTTGAGCGGCCTTAGTTTTGCCCTTTTGTTGTAGTAACTTTTGACTTGCTTCTTTTGGGCCAACTTTCTTATGTGGGCCATTTCCTTTCATTCCTCGGCTTCATCAAGGTCTTGGAGCCTATTTGTGTCATTTTCCATTTCACTTGTGTGTGAATATCTCAGGCTTGGTTCGCATACTTTGATGAGTATGACCACGTCGGTTCCGTATACCAAAGAGTATGGGGTTCTCCTGTACTGGACTTGGGTGTGGTCCTGTGTGCCCACAACACTTCGGGCAACAGTTCAGGTCACAGCCCTTTGGCATCTTCAAGCTTTTTCTTCAGTATGTTTAGTATGATTTTTTGGAGGATTCTGCTTGCCGTTGTCGGCGGGGTGGTATGGCATGGAGAGGATTCTCTTGATGCGCCATTTCTCGAAGAATTTGATCGTCTTTGACCTGATGAACTGTCGTCCGTTGTCGCAGCTGATTTTTTTGGGGATGCCGAAGTGGCATATAATGTTCTTCCTTATGAAGGCGATGACCTTCTATTCGTGTATATGTGCGCACGCACCTACTTCCATACACTTGGAAAATAGATAGTCAAAACAAGCAAAAATCGTACCTTTCCCGGTCCTGCAGGAAGGGGGACGACTATGTCCATTCCCCATTTGATGAAGGACTATGGAAAGGTGACTGAGTGTAGGGTTCCTCTGGCTGGTGGATCATTGGGGCATACTTTTGGCATTGTTCGCATCGGTGGACGTATTTTGCTGCTTCTTTCTTCATGGTGGGCTAGTAGTAGCCGGTGTGGATGATCCACTGTACGAGGACGCAGTTGCCTGTATGGGCGCCGCAGTGACCCTCGTGTACCTCTTCGAGTATTTGCCTTGTTTGGTGAGGACCTAGGCATTTGGCCAAAGCTCCGCCAAATGTTCTCTTGTAGAGATCGTTGTTGATCAAGCAGTATCGGGCGGCTTGCACGCGGAGTTTCTTTGCCTCTTTTTTGTCACACGATAGTGTTCCATCCCGTAGATAAGACATGAACTAGTTGCGAAAGTCCCATGTTAGATTTAAAAAAAATACCTTTGTGTGATCGATGGTTGAATGGAGGAGGATGACCATGCTTTCCTTGTTGATGTTTTTGGTGGCTGCGGCCAATTTTTCCAGGCTGTCCGCTTCGATGTTCCGTGCTCTTGGAATTTGTTCGAATCGCCACTCGTCGAACTCTTCCATTAGCCTGTGGATTTCTTCCAGGTATTTTTGTAGCCTCTGTTCTTTGATCTGGTAAGTCCTAGCAACCTGGTTTACCACGAGTTGCGAGTCACAGTGGAGAAGGATCCGCCGGGCTCCACATTTGATAGCTAATTTCATACCTGCAATAACGGCATCATCCTCGGCCTCGTTGTTAGTCATTTCCGGGCATCGTATGGACTGGAGAATCGTTTCACCCGTGGGTACCTCGAGGATGAGTCCCAGTCCGATCCCGAAGCATTGGCAGCACCATCAGTGTGAAGGACCCATAGGTCGTTAGAGGGGGTAGTGTCGGGCCTCCAGCTCTACTTTTGATAGGGTTTTTGTGCTAATGTCGGCTAGGACTTGAGACTTGATGGAATTTCTCGAAAGGTACAAGATTTCGTGCTCGCTGAGCTCGATGGCCCATTTTGCGAGTCGTCCTAATAACTTAGGCTTATGTAAGACACTCCTCAGTGGGAAGGTTGTTACTACTCTAATGGGATGACATTGCAAATAAGGTCGCAACTTTCTGAAGCTATGACTAGTGCTAATTCCAGCTTTTCAAGGTGCGGGTACGAGTTTCGGCGTCCACTAGTGTTTTGCTAATGTAATATATGGGAGATTTCGTACCTTTGTTCTTGCGTACCAGGACAGTGCTGACGGCAACCTCAGACATGTCTAGATACACCAGAAGTGGTTCTTCTGGGCTTGCTTTGGATAGTAGGGGCGACGAAGATATGTATGCCTTCAGATTTTTTAGGGCTTTGACGCATTCTTCATTCCACTGGAGCCCCTGATCTTTCTTCAACACACTGAAGAATTTATGGCACTTGTCGGAGGATCGCGAGATAAACCTGTAAAGGGCGGCTATCCGGCCTGTCAGCTTTTGCACATGTTTTTTGCTCCTTAGTACTTCCGAGATTGCATCTATTGCTTTGATCTGATCCGGATTGATTTTGATACCCCTATGAGATACGAGCAATCCCAAGAACTTTCCCAAGTCCACGTCGAAGGCACACTTTTTGGGGTTCAGTTTCATCTTGTATCTTCTTAATATTTTGAAGGCCTCTTTCAAATGGTCGAGGTCATCCTCCTTTCTAGACGACTTTACCAGCATGTTGTCGATGTAGACTTCCATTGCTTTTGCAAGTTGTTCCTTGAACATCTCGGTAACCAATCTTTGGTACGTTTTTCCCGTGTTTTTGAGTCCGAAAGGCATCACTTTGTAGCAGTACGTCCCTCGGTGAGTCATGAACGTCGTCTTCTCCTGATCTTCTTCGGCCATCATGATCTGATTGTAACCGAAATATGCATAGGAAGCTTAAGAGTTCGTGTCTGGCAGTCGCGTCTATCAGCTGATAGATGTGGGGGAGTGGGAATGAATCCCTTAGGCATGCTTTGTTTAAGTCCGTGAAATCCACGCACATTCGCCACTTCCCATTTTTCTTCTTGACCATGACAACGTTGGCGACCCACTCAAGGTATTTGGATTTTCTGATGGAACCATTTGTTAATAGTTTGTCTAATTCTTCACTTATGGCTTCGTTGATGGCGGCATTGGATTTTTTCCTAATTTGCCTCACGGGCGGGTGGAGCGGGTCAATATTCAATTTGTGGATAGCGATTTCCCGCGATATCCCTGGCATATTTGAATGGGAAAAAGCGAACAAGGCCGCATGGTTAGAAAAAAATTCATGATACTTACTTGGATTCGAAAGGTCGTGCCCAATGTAGGCTTTCTTTGTGAGGTAGTGGTCGGCTAGCTATACAGGATCGAGGTCTTCGACCGTAGCTTTGCTGGCTTTCGTGATATCCGGATCTTTGATGGCGTCCTCTGTCGGAAGAACCTTAGTCCCCAACAGAGCTGATTGTTATGCTTCCACGCTCGCCCTTTGGAATTGTTTGGTATGGGTATAGTCTTGAGCTATTTTGTAGCATTCTTGGGCGGTGTGGAGTTCAACCCGTATGCTGAATATCCCCATGAGGTAGGGAATTTGATCACCTGATAGAAGTTGGAGGGGACTGCTCTAATGGCATGTAACCATGGTCGTCCAATGATGACGTTGTACGTTGTTTCCTGGTTCATCACATGGAAGGTGGTTCCCAACGTGACTCCTCCCGCCAAGATAGGCAGCATTATTTCTCCATAGGTTCTTTCTATTGCATATTTAAAACCAGCCAGCGTTATACAGCGCAGTATTATCTTATCCTCAAGTCCCATAAGTGCAAGGAACCTGGGGTGGATAATACGTTGCTTTCGTCATCAATCATAATTCTCCTAACGTTTGTATCTACAATGCGTAAAGTCATAACTAAAGCATTTTACTGAGTAAAAGACAAACCGTCGGTATCAGACTTATCGAAGGTGATACTATCTTCGAAGTCGTCATACCGTTCATCGGCGATAGTTCGCTTCAACTTGTGAGTGGTGGTAAATTTGATGTGATTTATTGTCGAGTCATTGCCGTCCCCGATGATCATATTGATCATGCATGTTGGCTAGGGTGACATTGGTGGCCCGTTGGGTTTATCCCATCCTCGTGCGAAGTGGAGTTTCCCTTTATCGCTGAGAAGTTCTCTCATGAATCTTTGGTTCAGCATTCTGACCACCTCCTGTCGTAGGCCTATGCATTCCTCGGTCTTATGCCCTCGCTCCTAGTGGAACTCGCACAGGGCGTTTGATTACCGGATGGTAGGGTCTGACTTCATCTTTGTCGTCCATTGTACCTTGTTGCCCAGCCATTCTAGTGCATACACTACATCTGAAGGGGAAACACGAAAGTTATGTACAGTAGTAAAAGAGGCATACCTCGTTCGTTTCGTAGGGGGCGACGTGTCACTATAGTGCGCCCGCGTGCCTGGGTGGTGGTGGATGGGACGATCTGATATACGTTTGATGTCTTTCCTTGTTGGGATGCGAGATTTTCTCTTGTCCCCCTCATTGCGTCGTTCCCTCCTGGTTTTCGGAAGAATTGTTGTTAGTCGCCGGGTAGGGCTGTTAAGATCGTCCTCATCTACACATACCTAGGCACAGTATGCGTTGTGAATTTCTTCCCATATGGTAGGGGGATATTTCATGAGGCGACTTAGCAGCTTCTTGGTCGCCCTCGAGCCGTCCCATTTAGCCCGTTCTGGAAAGCGGCAACTGTCATGCCCTCCGATACATTCGGCAGGCTCATCCTGACTCTGTTTAATTTGGCCAGGAAGTCCCTGAGCCCTTCTCCCATCATTTTCCGAATGACGAGGAACTCGTTGAACCTTGCCTCCACTTTCCTTGCTCCCGCACGTGCTGTGACGAAGTTGTACGCCATTTCCTCAAATGTGGAGATACCCCTGGCCGGTAGTTGGGAGTACCATACCAACGCCCCACCAGTTAGTGTCTCGCCGAACCTCTTTAGAAGTACTGACGGTACCTTTTCCTTCACCAAATTGTTTATTTTCACAGTTGTGACGTAATGGATCAGATGGTCCTCGGGATCGGTAGTCCCCTCGTATGCCCTCAGATAGGGAGGCATTTTGAAGGTCTTTGGGATGGGGTATGGTGCGGCCTTCTATGTGTAAGGTTGTTCCACGAACCTCCCTACATCATCCTTTGGTAGTAGCTAAGGAGCGCCCGTGATCTTGTCCACTCTTTCTTGATGTTCCTTCATTTGATCGCGGAGCGACTTGTTTTCGTGTTCCATTTCTTCCACCTTTCTGAGGATGGATTTGAGGGCATCGTTGTTTGTCTGAGTGTCGGTGAGCACATTGTTTGCTCGCGTGACCTTGGGTTCATCTTCTGTGATTGTGAGATCCATCACTGGCGTGCGTCTTACGCTACGTTCTGGTGGCTTTTCGACCAAATCGTTTAGAGTATTTGTGAGTCATTCTTTCAGTAGCTCCTTGACTTCCGGGGGTGATTCCTTAGATGTAGATGTAAAATCTCCCCTTTCTCGTGGTTCAGTTCTGTCTGTGGGTGGAGGAGGTGGGGTTCCTCCGCTTATCATGGTGCTGGGGGTTGCGTTCAAGAGATTATTTTCACCTACCTCGTTGAGCGAATCCATGAGATTGACCCCAACCCCATCTATCGCTTTCATTTCGCACAGTTGTCAACCATACGTTTTTTTTGTGAGATATAAGGGATGGTTGTCAATATTTTTCTAGGCACAAACTATAAACTTCGATTCTCGATATCCCCACAGACGGTGCCAAATTATTTTGCTCAAAAGATCTATGCACTTTAAAAGCTAAAAAAATAATCAAAAAGATATGAAGGTAAATCGTAATCAAGTATAATAAGTCCTAGAAGAGGTTATTTTACTAGGATCATAGTAGATCTTGAGGTATATAAGATAATAGAGAGTTCTTGCTATTAGAAAGAGATAAAGAAATATGAAGATGTTTGTCTGATAACAGTAGAGAGAGAGAGAGTAGGGAGTTGGTATATTCAGAGTTATCAATCTGTCTTATTACAAGGTGAAAGTCCCCTTTATATATTAAGAGACCTTTTCTCGAAATACATTAAAAAGTAAAGTACAAGGGTTGGTGACTTCTTTGTACGGAAAAACATGGACCAAAACGGTGTCGTTCCTCTGCTTAGTAGATCAGGACGTCCTTGGTCGGGCCGTCCTCATCTGATTGTCAAGACTTTGAGGGCGACCTCGTTGTGAGGGGCATACTTACTTAGGAAGCAGTGAGGTGAACGAAATTTTTACCTCATACAATTATCTTTTATTTAAGCCTATTGTCACGGACCGGATAACTCCCTAGCTATATTCCGTGCGGCCTTAGTCACAATTCGCCCCTACAATGTGCTAAGTCAGCCTTTCCCCGAACTATTGCCACAAAAAAGCTAAGAGAAGTTAAGAAGAGAAGCATGCAAGAAAGCTTTATATTAAGAAAGAGAGCTTTGTACAAGTGTTGGATTACTTGATTGTTTCTTGTGTGTTGGCAAATGCCAAATGCTAGCCTATTTATAGTTGCAGACTCCCTAACCAACGGCTAAGATCTATTTGAATGAATGGCTAAGATCAAGAGCCTAGAAAGTTCTACAAATCTCTACATCTACTAGAATATACAAGATAAGTCCAGATAGGTCTAGAGTCTTCCATGTGTGGAAAGATCTAGACTTGTCTAGAGAAATGTTGCCATACGTGCGCCAAATCATCGCCTGCGTGTCGCCCAGTCATCGCCCGCATGGCATAACCTCCTAGAAAACTGTGGGGCGTGACAACCTCCCCCACCTATTGCGTCGACGCCCTCGCGACTCTTCGTGGAATGCCCGGATTTGTTCTTCAAATTGCCAAAGCGCCTCGTTTGGCCCCCGGCATGCCTCGCTTTTCCGGTAGCCCCTTCCACTTGATAAGGTACTCATGTAATGGTTCCGTGAACCGTCTCCGAATCACCCGGTCAGCCATGATGCTTTCGACTTTCTTGTCAAATGATGTTGTGATGGATGGCGGTGCCCGATGTGATTCGTTATCGTCCCGCATACGAGGCCAATAGTAGTTAGCCTCTACCGACGCCTGAGTGCACTTTGTCCCGGATGACCTGCCCATGGGGTGTCATGGCACTCCTTAATGATGCTCTTGCGCAACCTCTTCCATTTGGGAACATAAATCCGTTGTCCCTTGGTGCACAACAAGTCGCCTTCGATCCAAAATTGTTTAGTTTTGCCTTCTTTAGCCATCCGCACAAGTTGCTTGGCTAAAGGATCATGCGCCATGCCATCCTTGATAGGATCCATGAGCTCTGCCTGAACTCTTGACATTGCTGCCAATTCTGCCTTGCGGCTAAGCGCATCCGCCATATAGTTGGCCTGGCCCGGATTGTGCCAACTGGATCTTGTATTCCACCCCATGCCTGGGTGGTAGCTTGCGGGGTAACTCGGGTGGCATCACGTCCTTGGACTCTTCCAGCACGTCCTTGGTGCAAGCGGGGATATCACCATCAACTCCCCCTTCTTCCTCTTGCTGAAGAACGGTTGACCCTTTCTCCTCCCCTCGTTGGCGTCCCTTGGCTAGCTGCATGGCACCAAGTTGGGGAGATTTGAATGTCTTGGGAGGGGAAACAGTTGGGACCATGCATGGTTCCCCTTCCAAGATCATCAACGTGTTGAATCTAGGGATCGAGACATCATTGTACTAACGAAGGAACTCCATCCCTAGAACAATGGAGTAATCATGCATTGGTGCCACCGAGAAATCCACCTTGCCTGACCAGTTTCCTAGCTTCATCTCGGTCCCTTTTGCCATGCCATCCACGGGTTTGGCATCGGTATTCACAGTCTTGAGCCAACCCTTGGAGGAAGTCACCTTGAGACCCAACCGTTCCGCCTCGGTTGGAGTCATGAAATTGTGAGTGGCGCCCGTATCAATCACTACGTGGCAAACCTTGTTGTTGACGTGCCCCTGCATGTACATGAGACTCCTATCACCTGCCTGGTGAGGAGTGGGCTTAACGTTTAATGCGTTAAGCAGCTTAAGACATCCCATGGTTGCTTCGTTGCCATGCTCCTGTTGCTCCAACATGGCGCTCATGGCTTTACGCTGTGGGCAATCCCTCGCCCAGTGTGGCCCTTGACATAGGAAGCAACCCTCTCTTGGTTTGGCCTTCTTCTTGTTGTCTCTGGACTATTTCCCTTTGTCAGCATGGGTTGTTGGCTTGTGGGTTCCTTACTTGGCTCCCCCACCTGTAACCGGCCAAGTCCTTTGAGTCTTGGACTTGGATGACTCGCCTTGGTGCTTGACATGCCCTTTGTCAGCACTAGTATATTCCTCTAATGTGGCGGCTACCTTGAGAGCCGTCGAGATGTCGTCGGCCTTGGATCGTCTCAACTCTTGAACCGCCCAAGGTTTAAGCCCGGATAAGAAGTTTAACAAGAGATCCTCGTCGCTCATGTTGTCAATTTGTAGCATCAAGTTGGAGAATGCCTTGACGTACTCCTTGATCGAATTGCCCTGCTTAAGGTCCCTCATTTTCGCCCTAGCCTCGCAGCTTACATGCACCGGGTAGAACTCTGCCTTGAGTTCTTTCTTTAAGGCTTCCCAAGTGTCAATGACGACTAGCCCTTTGTCCATGTCGGCTCGTTTTCTTCGCTACCAAAGTACAGCCATGTCGGTAAAATGTAAAGTGGCAGTATGTACCTGGGCTAACCCTGTGAGGTTGAGTGCCTCGAAGTAGCACTCCATATGCCAAAGGTAGTTGTCTATAATTACTGCTTCTCGAGCTCCATCGTATTCCATTGGCTTTTGCAAGTCCATGGCACGGGCAGTGTCTCGGGCTTGCACGGTTGATGTCGAGGCAACTTCTTTTGCCATGAAAGCGCTTCTGCACATAGCCCAGTCGGCCTTTGTTTCCTCCACAGCAGCCTTGGACGCCTCCAAGCTTCACTTGGCTCCATCAACGTCTTGCCTTAAATTTGACAAGGCTTGATACACTTTGGCTTGAAACAAGCTATTCTCGTTGGCTAACTCTGCCCCAGCAGCATCAATCCTTTCTTGGAAAGTATCCAACGAGGTGTCAACCTTCTCGACGTACTCATCTAAGGTTTGCTCCGTGCGATCCAACCTCTCTTTTGTGTCCGCCATATCTATCTCAAGCTTAGCTAAACGAGATTCAAAACTAGCAAGGACGTCACGAGACTTACCTCCCTTATGTGTTGGTGGGATGGTGCGCTCCTCCTCGCGACCCTTGCAAACTTGCTCCTCGCCACCGCTAGCCATGTCGTGAATGTGCCCAAGCTAACCCACGAATCCTTTCGTAGCGTTGCTCTGATACCAACTGTCACGGACCGGATAACTCCCTAGCTATCTTCCGTGCGGCCTTAGTCACAATTCGTCCCTGCGATGTGCTAAGTCAGCTTTTCCCCGAACTATTGCCACAACAAAGCTAAGAGAAGCTAAGAAGAGTAGCCTGCAAGAAAGCTTTATATTAAGAAAGAGAGCTTTATACAAGTGTTGGATTGCTTGATTGTTTCTTGTGTGTTGGCAAATGCCAAATGCTAGCCTATTTATAAGTGCTAGACTCCCTAACCAACGGCTAAGATCTATTTGCATGAATGGCTAAGATCAAGAGCCTAGAAAGTTCTATAAATCTCTACATCTAGTAGAATATACAAGATAAATTCAGATAGGTCTAGAGTCTTCCATGTATGGAAGGATCTAGACTTGTCTAAAGAAATGTTGCCATACGTGCGCCAAATCATCGCCCGCGTGTCGCCCAACCATCGCCCGCATGGCATAACCTCCTAGAAAACGGCGGGGCGTGACACTATGCTGTGCGTTTTAGTTTATGATGATATTACAGCCAAGTTTGACTTGGTGGTGTTTTGTCCGTCTATCTCAGCATCAAATGCGAATTCTCTTTTTTTTTTTTCTTCGTTTTGTCCTTAGCTTTTTGTCACTCCCATACGAGGTGAAGGAATTGAGTGGCTGTGTTTTATGATTAATATCTCTAAGGTTTTATGATATACTTCACAATTTAGATGTAATGATATATTGTGCAAATATTCTGACAGTGCAATCTCCCTTCAATTCGAGTGCATACAGCTCCCACCCCACCCTGCAATCATCAAGTTGTAAACACAATCAAGACACAAAAATGTTTTTGAATTTTTTAAAGGTAATGTGCAAATATTCTAAAAACATTTACACTAACGACGTAATAAATTTTACATTATCAATTCTCGAAAGCAGAACATGTATGTGTGGATATAAGTTATATATAAAAATGACCATGTAATATTTTCTTACTATTAGTGGAGTTGTTACTTGTCATTTTATTCAATTTATCAATATTAATATTTTTTAAGGAGTAACTACGTACTCTTGTTTTTCCCTAGGTGACTTAATTATGTAGATATCTTTACATTGGTACCGCATAAAACTTGAACTCGCAATATTATAGATTATAAGTGCTATGAAAATAAAGTAAATTACTTGGTATAACTAATTAGAACAATACTGACAGAATGTTATAAAATGTTATATTTTAGGTGAATGTCTATATTTAGAGAGATTCTAGGGTTTACTTCTTGGTGGCTAAGTCACCACTTCCCTATAAATAAAGGGGTTCTCTCCCTTTGTAAATCATCCCAAAAGTATCAATAAGAATACTCATCTCTCTACTTTTCTCTATATTGTTCTTGTTCTTATATTATTTCATAACACGTTATCAGCACGAGTCTTTAACCAATTGAATTTAATATTCAGCAATTATCGCTCTCAGAATCTCGAGTTGCAATCAGATTCATCCACTCTAATTCGTGAATTTCCAAGCAAAAGAGTGTAATAACGATTGCTACTGCTCCATATGAGAATTTCTATACGGAAAATAGAAGAGATGGTATCATCATAAAATAATGCAACCGGATGGACGTTCAAGAGGTATATTCGATATCACAACATTTATTGGTATACCTTAAAGGTAAGTAATTTACTTTTCCCTTTCAAATTCTTGAAATTCTACGATTTGATTTCATATAAAAAAATAGACAACAAAGTTTGATTATAACTCTAATGGAGTTTGTAAGGAATTATAACCACGTGAAGTGGTAAAAGATCTATGTCTTGCCATGATTAAATTCATGTATGATTGTGGGCAAAAAATTGAAAATCCGTCTCATTGAATTTGCTTCATTCTCATTCCCTTTAGAGAATGTGATAGCAGTATGTGATAAGTCTGAAAGAAGACAAAATTATTACCGTGAAGGTATCAATGGATATGGACGTGGCAATAGACGGAATTATAATCGTCATCATTGTGATAATGAGAATAATAAAGATTCTCAAAATAATCTTTCACTTTATGAAAGTAATATTTGACATGAGATTGTATATAGCACATACAGATGATTATGATCCATTCCCTGAAGTGAATGTGATAATTGTAATAAAGCCCGTAAGTATGGACACGCTCTTGATGTAATTTTATTTTATGTCTGACATTATGAAAAGAAAGTTCGTTGCCCTTGAAATTTCAGGCAAGAACTATATGACATGGGTATTGGATGCTGAAATCCATTTGGATGCAATGGGTCTTGGAGACGCCATTAAAGACAGAAATAATGCATCCAACCAAGACTATGCTAAGGCCTTGATTTTCTTGCGCCATCACCTTGATGAAGTTTTGAAACTATGCTAAGGCCTTGATTTTCTTGCGCCATCACCTTGATGAAGGTTTGAAAATTGAATATATCACAGTCAAAGATCCACCTATCTTGTGGAATGGCTTAAAGGAGAGATATGACAACCTGAAGTTGGTCACTCTGCCACAAGCACGATGCGATGAGAATCCAAAAGCAAATAGTTCACAAACTATATATTATCGTTGCGGCGGAAAAGGGCACTGGGCGAAAATTTGCCGTGTACCAAGAAATTTGGTTGAGCTTTATCAAGCATCTCTAAAAGGTAAATGCCCTGAAACCAATTCTGTCTCTGACGACAATTTTGACATCACCCACTTGGATGTGGCAGACTTCTTTGAGCACCCTGGGGGGAAAATAGACCACTTAATTGGTGATGGATCTGTGATGAAGGAAGATGAAATTGTTTGATTTTATTTTACTTATTTGTATTAGTTAGTGAATAAACTAATAGTCATTAGTATCAGCTCGTATTAGTTAGCTTATGATATAATGTTAGTATTAGTTCTTTAGAATGTTTCAATATGCTTAAATTTCAAAGATATTTTTATTTTCCAGTAGAGTTAATCGACTAACCTAACAGTTAGTCGATTATCTAATATTTCGCATTAAAATTGAATTTTTCCGCAAGGCAAGATAGTCGACTAACCTGATGACTGTTTACTAAGTTAGTCGACTATCAACTTAGTTAGTCGACTAACTAATATTTCGCATTAAAACTGGACTTTTCCGCAAGGCAAGATAGTCGACTATCTGATTTAGATAGTCGACTAACCTGATGACTGCTTCCCAAGTTAGTCGACTATTAACTAAGTTAACCGACTAACCTCATTAGATTTTGAAAATATTGTTTAATTATGAAGCAACGGATTAAATTTGGTTATTCTCATGTTCGTATATCTCTGTTGATTAATTGATTCATCTACCACACATACGATATTCAAAGAGAAGAAATATTACTCTCATTTAAGTATGTGTAAGGCAGATGTTACTGCAATTTCTGGTAGTAGTAAATTGATTAAAGGCTCCGGAAGAGCAACTATAACTCTGCCTAAAGGAACATCATTTTAGAGAATGCAATGTTCTCCTCCAAGTCTAAAAGGAACTTGTTGAGTTTTAAAGATATCATTCAAAATGGATATCATATTGAGACAATATATGAGAATAATCTTGAATTCCTCATTTACTCATGAAAACGAGGCTGCCCACTTCGGTTTGGGGTCACGCCATTTTGCATGCAGCAATGCTAGTTCGTCTTAGAACGACGAATTATCACAAATATTCCCCGTTGCAATGAGTTTTGGGTCATGAACCTAATATATCCCACTTAAGAATTTTTGGATGTGCAGTATATGTGCCTGTAGCACTGCTATATTGCACCAAAATGGGTCTGCAAAGAAGGTTAGGAATATATGTTGAGTTTGAATCGCCCTCCATTATTCGCTACCTCGAAAGACAGGGAATTTGTTCACTGCACGATTTGCAGACTGTCAATTCGATGAGACACTTTTCCCAAAATTAGGAGGAGAAGTTGGTGAAACCAAACGGAAAATTTTATGGAAAGATGCATCATTATCTCATCTTGATCCACATACCTCTATTTGTGAAAAAGAGGTGCAAAATATTATCCATTTGTAAAGAATAGCAAATCGAATGCCCGACGCATTTACAGATTTGAAAAGGATAAAAAAATCACATATCCCCGCAGTGAATGTGACAACATCTGATTCACGAATACATATTCATTATTGAAAGAATATGAACATGAAATTGGTATTGAATATACCACACTCACCCCTAGAAGGAGGTTTGAGATGATATATGAAAATAATGTCATTGTTATGGCATGAATAGTCATTGGCCACGTACCTATTGTACGCCAAAATAATTTGTCAATGTGATTATCAAAGGACAATAATAATGCAAGAAACATATCTTGCATATAATTTTGACATGACCATAATGGTATAACTTTCTCTTTAAAGAGATATTCACCACATGGATGTTGATGAATTTGTGGTAGTACAAAATTAATTGAGAGCTCTAGAAGAGCCAATATTACTATGTTGTAGAAACACAATTGATTACCAATAAGGCATTGTGTTGTAGTAAGTCTCAAAGAAACTTATTCAGTATCCAAAGTATATGTGAAAGCGATTGATTATATTGAGACTATAAATAAAGGAAAGATTTGATATCTTCTATTACTACAACTTGTAGCGGGATAATTTGTATATGAAAAGCTACCCGCTTTATTCCCCAGTTTGTACTACACAAAAGAATGCCACAATAAAGTGGATATTTATTGGTATAAAAACCCATACCATAATAAACTTGAAGTTTATTGATAATTGTGTCATCGTGTAAATTTGAAGTTTATCAATATTGATAATTTATTCAGTTGGCATTCGGGTTAGCCATATCATTTTAAGTATGATGTGCAGTAATAGAGAATTCACATGGGTAAATATTAAAGAACTAGAAAGTTCTTTACAAATTCTCTTGTATTACTTGTTCTTATTAATTAATTGACCAACTAAAGAGTTCGGGTTGAATCCTATAAATTCTGGAAATATCAAAGGTGAATATGGGCCCATTCACCTGCCATGTATACCACATATGATGCATCAATGATATGGTTACATGTGCGATTGTTATTAACCCGCAGCCTAGCCGGTGCTTGCGAGGTCAAATTGCTCAGTAATATAACTTCGAGCATAATTTCCAGATTTTCTATTCAAGATAGTTCATCTTGATAAGTTGGTTTATATCATAGTTGGTTTAGCAAGATAATTATTGAGTGCCTCCACTTAATAGCTAAACTGTTTCTTATGAGAACAAAGTTATATATATCAGTTTGATATACGTTGTATACGAGAGGATATTATATTCTCCCCTCACAAGTGGTTTAGGGTCAGGAACCAAATAATTTCATCTTATTATTATTAATGTGCTGTGTATATTAACATGATAATGCACAAAGATGATTTTCCAGAGTTGAGGAAACAAGTTAGCTTTCCTAACATAAGGGGGAGACATGATAAACACTAGAGAAAAGGTTACATGGGATGAATTATCATTTGTATATATAGATCCTCGAATATCATAATATGAACCTGAAGTTCATAAAAGGATAATTCAATTGCAACATATTGCAAAGCATGCTACACGCATTTGCTGACCCAAAGAAAGTAACTATATTCTCACTGCAAATGCTCATATTAAGTCCTAGAAGGACAAAGTCTTTGATATGCTTGAAGTGTATAGACAAATCGGTTTCAAAAGGAACTTCTTAATAAAGAAGATGAGCAAATGATCAAAGTGATCATAATAAGGAGGCAAGTGATCTAGAAGATCACATGACATAACACTTCATAAAATCTCATGAGAGATTCAGGTACCTGAATATATGAATAAAGAGATCTCCATGTTATGTCTTTATAAAAATTTACTGGAACCGATATAAAATGTTCGTCGATGACATCTATGATAGCGCTAAATATCGATGAGGATCTTATGTTTATCGAATACAAACAAAAATATTGGCTAAATGGAAGAGATACAATTCAAGCAGAATTGATTCCATATGAAAGACATGTAGTTTTGGACATGTAGTTCAAATACTTGAAAGTATAAAGTCAATGGTATGCGTAATCAGTTTTCGATATCTTATTTGTTTAACATGACATGAAAACTTGATATGCATCTAAAGTCTATTATATTGCTTATATGACTTAACTTATATGTCAATCCATGAAAGATTAAAGTTGCTTGAAGCATATACAATTCTTGGTCCTGAAGTACCACATCCTAAGTGCAACTTGTGTACATATGTATCTTGCTATAACTATAAGCATGATGGCATCGAGAATACCTCTATGGAGATATTGAAGAGTCATTCCACGACATTATATGAAGATGTTCATATCTATCAAGAATGATAATTTCAAGGTGCGGAATATTTATTCAAAATCAATATGGCTGATTTATTTATCAAATCTCTACAAAAGATCGTTTTGAAGATGGTGCACAAGATTGGAATGCAAATGCTCAAGGATGTGAATTGATGTTCTTTCAGGGGGAGTTAATGCGCGTTGCACTCTTTTTCCCTTACAAGGTTTTGTCCCACTGGGTTTTCCTTGCAAAGTTTTTAACGAGGCAACCAATAGGCGCATATTCAAACATGTTTACTCTTTTTCCTTTTCTATAATTTTTTTCCTATTGGGTTTTGTTTTAGTTAAGGTTTTAACGAGGCACATTATTGAATAGACATTCAAGGGTGAGTGTTATAAAATCTTCTATTTTAGGTGAATGTCCATATTTAGAGAGATTCTAGGGTTTACTTCTTGGTGGCTAAGTCACCACCTCCCTATAAATAAAGGGGTTCTCTCCCTTTGTAAATCATCCCAAAAGTATCAATAAGAATACTCCTCTCTCTACTTTTCTCTCTATTATTCTTGTTCTTGTTTTATTGTTCTTGTTCTTATATTATTTTATAACACAGAAACAATATTAGTTAACCACTGTCATTATATAACTTAACTTCCTTTTGCTAAACCAATCTCTCTCCCCACCATCACGCTCAAGTTGTAAATATGCATGTACGTATACACTTTGTCCTCGAACACTTGAGCATCACAAACTTTTGTTATGAGTAGTACAGGCAGCATATATCAACTTTATTTACTTGCGTAGTGGATGAAATATACATCAAAAGGAAATGCCAAGTGAGTGACTATGGAGGAAATTAATGATGCTGTGAAGGAAATGCCAAGTGATAAGGCTCCAGGGGTTGATGGCTTCCCTGTGGAGTTTTTCACCAAGAATTGGGAAATTGTCAAAGTGGATGTCTTTGCTGCTGTTAAGGAGTTCTCTGCTACTTGTCACATGCCACACATGATAAATACCACTGCCATTGCACTTGTCCCAAAGGTGAAAACTCCTAAAACTGTAAAGGATTTCAGACCTATTGCTTGCTGCACCACCTTATACAAGATTATCTCTAAAGTTCTCACTAGAAGAATTAAAGCTGTAATTGATCATATCATTGGGAAGGGACAGTCAGCATTCATAGAAGGAAGAAGTATTCTTGATAATATTCTACTCAGTCAAGAATTGTTTAAAGGGTATTGAAGGAAAGGTATATCACCTAGGTGTGTACTTAAGGTTGACTTGAGGAAGGCATATGATACAATTGAATGGAGATTTCTCAGGCAGATGTTGGTTGACCTTAGATTTCCTGCAAAGTTTGTGGAATGGATAATGGCTTGTGTTTCATCAGTCACATATTCTTTAGTGATTAATGGGGGCCTCACTAATCCATTTTCAGCCAAAAGAGGTGTTAGGCAAGGAGATCCTATGTCTCCTTACCTATTTGTTATTGCTATGGAATATCTCAACAGGAACCTCATCCTACTTCACAAAAATGGTGACTTTAACTTTCACCCTAGATGCAGGAAACTCAACTGTTCCCACATCTGTTTTGCAGATGATTTATTACTATTTTGCAGGGCTGATCTTACTTCTATTCAGCTTCTTCAAGATGCATTCTCATCCTTTTCTGTGGCTTCTGGACTCTCAGCTAATAAAGCTAAGAGTGCCATATATTTTGCTGGTATATCTCTTGCTGAAAAGGAAGCTATTCTTGAAGACTTGGGATTCAATGAAGGGCATCTCCCTTTCAAATATCTGGGCATCCCATTACACTCAAAGAAGCTGAACATTCATCAATACTTGCCTCTGATTGAAAAAATCACTGAAAAAATCACCTGTTGGTCTGCAAAATTTCTGTCCTATGCTGGTAGAAGTCAACTTATAAAATCAGTGCTGTTTGGAGTTCAAACTTATTGGTCTCAGATCTTTATATTGCCAAAGAAGGTGGTGAAATCAATTGAAGCCATTTGCAGGTCCTTCTTATGGACAGGCAATGGAATAGTGTCCAAGAGATCACTTATAGCTTGGGACAAAGTTTGTCGACCTGTTACTGCTGGAGGATTAAACATCATTGACATCCAGACCTGGAATAAAGCAGCTGTATCTAAATTGCTGTGGGACCTTGCAAGGAAGAAGGACAGTCTTTGGATTAAATGGATCCATTTTTACTATATAAAAAATGGGGACATTGAAACAATGACAAGTCCTAAGAATGCTTCTTGGATGTCTAGGAAGATCATTGATTGCAGATCTCATATAATGAACACTCACAGCCTACAAGGTGATCTCATATCTAGGTTGCAGCAGGTATGTAAGGCAGGAAAATTTCAAATTCATGTTCTCTACCTTTCTCTGTTACCAATATTTCCTAAGATGGATTGGAGGAACTTGATGGCAACTCCCAATGTTTTGCCTCGACACTTGTTCACTATATGGATGGCTGCACATGGTAGACTACCAACTGTTGATAGACTCTTCAAATGTGGGATTCTAGTGGATGCAGCATGTGTGTTTTGTAACCATCACAGTGAAGATTTTGAACATCTGTTTTTTAATTGCTCAGTCACTAACAGAATTTGGTGCAAGATTTGTCATTGGCTGGGATATCATAGAAGACCTGCCTGTTGGGAAGCTGAATTAACTTCGATATGTAGCAATGCAAGGAGTAAACAGTTCAAAAAAGCTGTGGTAGCTACTGCATTTGTTACGACTGTTTCATTGATTTGGAGAGGGAGGAATGCATTACGATTTCAGAAACAGCCTTTTGATGAACACAAATTGTGCAGAGAAATTGCTATCCTCATTCATGCACGAGGTAGGAGATGCAAGACTTGGTTAAAAGGATTACGACAACTCAATTACTATCCTTAGTTATTGTCAGTTTATAGGTGATTTGTAATAATTTAGCTTGATAGCAGTGAGAATTGTATAGCATGATTAAAGGATTAGGATGTGATAGTTAGTCTATACTATCACAAAAGAACACTCTATTGTATAATTGTTGATATTAATAGAAGCAATCGTTCAACTAAAAAAAAAATATACATCACACAAACATACAAACAAGAGCCAGTCGAGAAAAGAAAAGAGGGTATGTATATGAGAATTATCATATTCATAATTATACTACGCAGTGCCGAAGACACGATTTTTGTACGGGAATAAAATCAATGATCTTATAAAAATTTAAACCTTCTTGACCACTAAGCTATGCTTTTGGGCTTTGTCACCAAGATTTAAAACATAATTATACAGTGTAATGTTTCGGTGAAGGGGACCCGCCCCGATACTAAGCTATTACGTGAAGACATAGCCAAAATTTTGAGTTTATAAGTTTTGAACTTTAAAAAAGATAATTGACTAAATGATTTTTTGTATACAGTGAATTTTTTAATATTTATATAAGGCTTTGACCAAAAGCAATTAAATTATGCTGAAGTGTAGCTAAAACTCGACGCAAATACACATATATTCTAGGGGATACATTATTGTCCATTTCTATTCTTGATCATGGCGGGACTACTTGAGAGATTCTCATGTTAAATAAATACTTAAAAAATTAATTTATTCCATGTTTAGTGATGGTATTTTCTAGATTCTGACTCCCCCGCCTTTTTCGAAATGCATTTCAAACTGCATGTTAAACTTTATATTTTCATAATTTAAATTTATTCCATCTAAGATTTATTCTGAGTGAGCCCAAGAAGTGATGTGGAGAGCTGTGTTATAAAGCTGGAATTGATAGTGGACAGAACCATATGCTCTCTATCCATAACCTCTGGTCTCATTTATTTCACTAATTCTTTTTCTAAAGAGTAAAGTTAGAGTCATTTTCCTCGTCCTTCAAGTGCCTTATCCCATTTTTCCTTATATGGCAGTTAGCACCACTTTAAAAAATTAACCAACTTTTTTCTGTTTTGTTTTATTTATCACCGTTAAAAAAATCATTATCAAGACTATCTGGACATATAAATTTCAGTAGGAAAAATTGTAGAAAATGTACGAACAAAAATTATCATTTCACTTGAGGTACTCTTCAAACAAGATTTTCAATCTTTTACAAATACTTCGAACAAAAAAGTTAATGAGCGTTTGGACATAAAAACTGTCAAATTTCGAATAAAAGTGAAAAAAATTTTACGTTTGAAAATTAGAGCTGTATTTGGATATGAATATAATTTGGAGCCTTTTTAAATTTATTTTGTGACTGTTTTGAAGTGAAAAAATCTTTAAAAAACAACTTTTTGTAGTTTTTCAAATTCCTCAAACTTTTAAAAATTCAACTTCAAGTGAAATTTGAAATCATGACCAAATACTAACTCCAGAAAAAATATTCTTTCTTTTTGAAAAAAAGGAATCTTATTTTATGGCCAAACGGGCCCTTAATCTTTTTTGCAAGTACGGAAAGCCACATCAACAATTTTTTCAATTTTAGTTTTTTTTCTAAATAATGAAACATCATTATTAGTTAAAACCCTTTGAAAATGATTTATTTTGCTTCAATTATTTGGAAAAATCAGAAAGTATAAAAGGGACCTTTTATAATGGTGTCATATACAATCATCTTTTATAAACAACAACAACAACAACTACCCAGTATAGTCTCACAAAGTGGGGTTTGAGAAGGGTAATATATAGACGAGCCTTACCCCTACACGAAAGGATAAAGAGACTGTTCCAATCGACCCTCGGCTCAGTAAAGGAAAGAAAAACAAAAAAGCACTAATAAGACCAACAAAAATATCATAAATAATTTATATAAAAATAATAGATAAAATAGCAATCATCTTTTATAAGCCTTTCAATATTTTAGGGCACGATGGTAGAGGCTGGACAAAATCTCACGAGCCATATTATATCTTTGACTTGGTGGAGTCTCTCAGTCATGTCTGTCTGTCTCTGGCATCAAATTATAGTACATGTGAATGCTTCTTTTCATTTTAACCAATGGCGTTTCAGCAAAGGCCATGTCTGTCTGTTTGATCTGTTTTTGGGAACATCATAATATATTGCTTGGTTAGCCGGGTTTCTTCATATAATAATTTTATTATAAAATACGTTCTCTTTGGTATTAGGCACATGCATGATTTACGTGTTTGCATAATCTACGAACTATAGTTCGAATTCTGCCGCAGACAGAATTTGATGCTCCATTTAAGTTTAGAGGAGAGTAAATGAGTGGATTAATATACACTTCGGGGTATTGAATTTGTGCACCTTCGAATCAAAAGTGCACCAGAGATTTTATAATAAAGTAACATATTGCCTACAATAAAAGTAGAATTATTACAAAATTTAGCTCAAAGTAATAAATAAAAAGATAGACAACAAAGTATAGAGAAGAGAATATATTTCTTCCATGTATCCAAGTGTATTACAAAATGAGTTTTCATCCTCTATTTATAGTACAACATATAGGTATACTAAAAGAATTTCATAAGTATGTCATTAAGTATTTGAGATCATGGAGGAAGATCATGGGTAAATTATGAAGGTATGTGAGTTACAACAATAATGGTGAGAAGTAGTGGGGATTATCTACATAATGGAAAAGAGTAGTGGGAGTAACTTCTTTAGGAGTTATAGACATCCACTACAAAGTATAATATTTCATAACACTCCCCCTTGGATGTCTATAGATAATGTGCCTCGTTAAAACCTTAATTAAAATAAAACCCAATGGGAAAAAATTCTAGAAAAGGAAAAAGAGTACACATATCTAACAAAATGCATTTTTGTTGCCTCGTTAAAAACCTTGCAAGGAAAACCCAGTGGGACAAAACCTTGTAAGGGAAAAAGAGTGCAACGCGCATTAACTCCCCCTGAAAGAGCATCAATTCACATTCTTGAGCCTTCGCATTCCAATCTTGTGCACCATCTTCAAGAGATCGTTGGTAGAGATTTGATAAATAAATCAGCCATATTAACTATAATGAATATTTGCACCTTGAAATCATAACTCGTGGTAGATATATAATGTCTTCACAAATATCGTGGAATGGCTTTTCAACATCTCCATAAATGTATCATCGCTATCATATTATCATGCTTATAGTTATAGCAAGATACATTTGTGCATAAATTGCACTGAGGAAGTGGTACCTCAAGATCAAGAATTATAGATGCTTCAAGCAACTTAAATCCTTTATGGATTGTCATATAAGTTGAGTCATATAAGACATATTATAGACTTTAGATGCATATCAAGTTTTCATGTCCTGCTAGACGTATAAGATATCGAAAAACAGATTACACATACCATTGACTTTAAACTTTCAAGTATTCGAACTACATGTCCAAACTACATGTCTTTCATATGGAATCAATTCTACTTGAATTGTATCTCTTCCATTTGGCCAATATTTTGTTTGTATTCGACAAACTTAAGATCCTCATCGATATTTAGCGCTATCATAGATGTCGTCGACGAACATTTTATATCGGTTCCAGTAAATTTTCATAAAGACATAAAATGGAGATCTCTTCATTCAAATATTCAGGTACCTGAATCTCTCATGAGATTTTATGAAGTGTTATGTCATGTGATCTTCTAGATCAGTTGTCTCCTTATTATGATCACTTTGATCATTTGCTCATCTTCTTTATTAAGAAGTTCTTTTTGAAACTGATTTGTCTATACGCTTTAAGCGTATCAAAGACTTTGTCCTTCTAGAACTTAATATGAGCATTTGCAGTTAGAATATAGTTACTTTCTTTGGGTCAGCAAATGCGTATGGCATGCTTTGCAATATGTTGCAATTGAATTATCTTTTTATGAACTTCAAGTTCATATTATGATATTCGAGGATCTATATATACAAATGATAATTCGTTCCACGTAACTTTTTCTCAAGTGTTTATCATGTCTCCCCCTCATGTTAGAAAAACTAACTTGTTTCCTCAACTCTGGGAAATCATCTTTGTGCATTATCATGTTAATCTACACTGCACATCAATAATAATAAGATGAAATTATTTTGTTCCTGACCCTGAACCACTTGTGAGGGGAGAATATAATATACTCTCGTGTATAACGTATATCAAATTGATATAGATAACTTTGTTCTCATAAGCAATAATTTAGCTATTAAGTGGAGGCACTCAATAAATTATTTTGCTAAACGAACTATGATGTAAACCAACTTATCAAGATGAACTATCTTGAATAGAAAATCTGGAAATTATGCTCGAAATTAGATTACTGAGCAAGTTACCTCGCAAGCACCGGCCAGGTTGCAGGTTAATAAAAATCGCACATGTAACCATATCATAGATGCATCATATGTGGTATACATGGCAGGCGAATGGGCCCATATTCGCCTTTGATATTTCCAGAATTTATGGGATTCAACCCCAACTTTAGTTGGTCAATTAATTAATGAGAACAAGTAATATAAGAGAATTCGTAAAGAACTTTCTAGTTCTTTAATATTTACCCATATGAATTCTCTATTATTGTTGCACATCATACTTGAATTGATATGACTAATCCGAATGCCAATTGAATAAATTATCAATATTGATAAAATTCAGGTTTACATCATGACATGTGCAATTATCGATAAACTCTAAGTTTATAATGATATGGGTTTTTATATTAATAAACATCCACTTTATTGTGGCATTCTTTTGTTTGTATAGTACAAATTGGAGAATAAAGCTGGTAGCTTTTCACATGCATATTATCATGCTACAAGTTGTCGTAATAGAAGATATCAAATCTTTTTTTTATTTATAGTCTCAATATAATCAATCGTTTCGCATATACTTTGGAAACTGAATAAGTTTCTTTGAGACTTACTATAATACAATACCTTATTGGTAATCAATTATGTTTCTCCAAAATAATATAATTGGCTCTTAAAGTTGTAGTATTATGGTCATGTCAAAATTATATGCAATATATGTTTCTTGCATTATTATTGTCCTTTAATAATCATATTGCCAAAATATTTTGGCGTACAATAGGTACGTACCAATGACCATTCATGCCATAATAATGACATTATTTTCTTATATCATCTCAACCCTCCTTCTAGAGGTGAGTGTGGTATATTCAATACCAATAGCATGTTCATATTCTTCCAATAATGAATATGTATTCATAAATTATATGTTGTCACATTCAAACCATGAATGGATCATAATCATCTATATGTGCTGTATAAAATCTCATGTCAAATCGATGACATATATTACTTTCACAGAGTGAAGGAATATTTTGAGAATCCTTATTATTCTCATTATCACAATGATGACGATTATAATTTCGTCTATTGCCACGTCCATATCCATTGATACCTTCACGGTAATAATATTGTCTTCTTTCAGACTTATTACATAGTGCTATCATATTTTCTGCAGGGATATGTAATTTTGTTATCCTTTTCAAATCCGTAAATGCGTCTGGCATTTGATTTGCTATTCTTTGCAAATGAATAATCTTTTGCACCTCTTTTTCACAAATAGAGGCACGCAGATCAAGATTGAGATAATGATGGGCTTTTCCACAAAATTTTCCGTTTGGTTTTACCACCAACTTCTCCCCCTAATTTTGTGAAAAGTGTCTCATCGAATTGACAGTCTGCAAACCGTGCAGTGAACAAATCCCCTGTCAATGTTTCGAGGTAGCGAATAATGGATGGCGATTCAAACCCAACATATATTCCTAACCTTCTTTGCAGACCCATTTTGGTGCGATATGGCGGTGATTCAGGCACATATACTGCACATCCAAAAATTCTTAAATGGGATATAATAGGTTCATGACCCAAAACTAATTGCAAATGGGAATATTTGTGATAATTATTCAGTCTGAGACGAACTAGCATTACTGCATGCAAAATGGCGTGACCCCAAACCGAAGTGGGCAGCTTCGTTTTCATGAGTAACGGTCTTGCTATCAATTGCAGATGTTTAATTAAAGACTCTCCAAGACCATTTTGAGTGTGAACATGAGCTACAGGATGTTCCACTTTTATCTCAATTGATAAGCAATAATCATTAAATGCTTGGGATGAAAACTCAGCAGCATTATCTAGTCTAATAGACTTAATTAAATTATCGGAAAATTGTGCCCGTAATCGAATTATTTGTGCCATCAATTTTGCAAACGCAAGGTTGCGAGATGACAATATGCACACATGAGGCCATCTTGAAGATGCGTCTATTAAGACCATAAAATATCTAAACGACCCACTAGGTGGGTGAATAGGTCCACAAATGTCCCCTTGTATACGTTTCAAAAACGCAGGTGACTCAATTCCAACGTTTGTTGGTGATGGTCTAATAATTAACTTGCCTTGATAACAAGAAGTGCAAGAAAATTCATTAATTAAAAGAATCTTTAAATTCTTTAATGGATGCCCATTTGAGTTTTTTATAATCCATCTCATCATAATTGATCCAGGATGTCCCATTCGATCATGCCAAAGTACGAAAGTATTGGAATCAGTAACCTTTTGGTTTACGGTAGAATGTGCCTCAATTGCACTAATTCTTGTCCAATACAGGCCACAAGATAAAGATGGGAACTTCTCAATAACCCTCTTTTGGCCAGAGACATTCTTTGTAATGATGAGATATTCAAGATTATTCTCATTTATTGTCTCAATATGATATCCATTTTGAATGATATCTTAAAAACTCAACAAGTTCCTCTTAGACTTGGAGGAGAACATTGCATTCTCTATGATAAATATTGTTCCTTTAGGCAGAGTTATAGTTGCTCTTCCGGAGCATTCAATCAATTTACTACTACCAGAATTGTAGTAACATCTGCCTTACACATACTTAAATGAGAGAAATATTTCTTCTCTTTGAATATCGTCTGTGTGGTACATGAATCAATTAAACAAATAATTTAAAATAATATACATAGTCATGCCTTAAGTACTGATTCACAGTGACAACTTGCAATACATTCAAAGTTTAAAACGTGTTCATGTATTGTTAATTGACACCAAATATAGTTCTATACATGTATATGTCTAAATGTGTTAATAAGAAATTTTACAATATTGCATACAATTTTGCAAAGTTTTAAGACAAATATGATTTTATTTACAGCTTAGACAGTGCAACAATTCCGTGTGAAAAATAAATGTGCCATAATGTAGACTACACAAATAAATGCCATGGGTACAAAAACTGTTGAATATACACAAGCACAATACTTATAATTGTAAGCAATATAGTAAGGAAACAATTTGTAGTATTATAGTACAATGTCTTTGAAGAACGCAAAATTACTGTAGTATACATAGATAAGATTACGACACTAGTTACTCATTGTGTACAATATTTTGCTATATGTACTGTTTTTGTCTAACATTTAACAAAGTCTAATGTTTTGATAAACGAATAAATTCTAGCTAGCACAGAACATTGACTTATGAAATAATCACACGAAAGCATATAGATAGTATGTGTAATCTAAAGTTATATATTTTAAAACCATAATATAGATTATTTGTCAAATTGATAAAACTCTTAAGGTACATATCGATATTTGATCATTGATTAAATTGTTTTAATATTAATTTTAAAACAAAAATTAGGAGGAGAAAAAATACCTTAATTTTCTCAAAGAGATTCTTGAGATAGTAGAGCTTCGTGCTGATAACGTATTACAAAACTTAGCTCAAAGTAATAAACAAAAAGATAGACAACAAAGTAGAGAGAAAGAGAGAAGAGAATATATTTCTTCCATGTACCCAAGTGTATTACAAAATGAGTTTTCATCCTCTATTTATAGTACAACATATAGGTATACCAAAAGAATTTCATAAGTATGTCATTAAGTATTTGAGATCATGGAGGAAGATCATGGGTAAATTATGAAGGTATGGGAGTTACAACAATAATGGTGAGAAGTAGTGGGGATTATCTACATAATGGAAAAGAGTAGTGGAAGTAACTTCTTTAGGATTATAGACATTCACTACAAAGTATAATATTTCATAGCAAGAATTTTTTTTTCCTTAAAGTTAATGAGGAATGATGGAGATCCAATTAATGAAGATTGTTGCCAAAAAAATTATAGGAATTTCACTTAGTTACACGTTTATTCACATTGCGAAATTTTAACCATCGAACTATTGGGTCAGGGTAAATTGAAATTGAGATGACATATTTTGGACAAAAGTATCATTTTATTGAAGGTATGACATTAACTAATCAACTGAACAAAAGTATACTACATTCCTGAACAAATTCATAAAAATTATCTAAAAGTTAGAAACAAACCACCCCTCCCCTTCCAATTATTTTTTGAAAGAAAAAAGGAACTATTGAATTTTTATATGTGTTTCCTAACCATCAGCTTTTATTATTTGTAGGCAAAATACATAGTTTATCCATCTAACTTGTACCCAAGTCCCTATTAAACATTTATTAATTACGGGTTTAACGTTACATATCAAAATTTTCAGAAGTGTGTCAATGACACACTATTTTTAACCCATGACAGACGCGTATTTTACACCAAAAGCAGGCGAGTGAATAATAAAAAATATATCTGAAGCCTCAATTTAGCACCACGTACCTATTTTTTTTTTCTACCATCATCTTTATTATCAAGAACATAGAGAAACAAGCAATAACAATGGCTAAGAAATCACCTGAAAGGAAACCAAAAAAAAAAAGCCAGAGAAGAAATCGAAGAAGACTCACCAATGGATAAGAAACCCATTATCTCGATTTCTTGACTTGTAAATCCAATCATCCTGAATCGGGTTGGTGAAAATTGATTAAAAAATCAACCTAACAAAACCGTCGATCCTAGGTGAAAAAATAATTTTTTGGTAATTGTCGGCCTGGTTTTCTCGAGCATCAGAGGAGTTGTCATCTTTGGGATTAAAAAAAGTTAGAGTCGAAATCCATCATCAAAGCTTGTTTAAATGATTTTTTTTTTCCAGTGCAATTTTGGGTGTAATTGTGTCTTTTTCAGTCTTTTTAATCAATCTTTGGTTAAGTTTTCATTGTTCGCATCCCTGTTCCAGCGATGAGAATAAGTTTTATAGCCATTGGGATCTAAAAATTTTGGGGAAAATAATAGGGATGCATGGAGGGTGGTTGGAGGAAGCCGACGCGCAAGTGATACTAGAGGAGGAGCTAGCCTAGAGGTAGGATTGGGAAAAAGGATAAACCCAGGGTGTGGGGTGTTGAGGAAGACACATAGCTACTTTTTTTTAAGGCTTGTAAATTGGGGTTTATTTTAAGCTGTGCCTCGTTGTTCATTATTAATTAAAGAATCGTTTGTTTAATTTTAATAAGCGCGTATATTTACAACATTGAGTATTAACAAGGCTGATCAAAAGTGGTGTGTTATTGACACACTTTTAAAAGGTTTGATGTGTAACGTTAAATTCGTGATCAACATATATGTAATAGGGATTTGCGTGCAAGATGTATGGGTAAATAATGTATTTTGCATTATTTGTATATAGTAAGATTTTCTATAGGTTGCCGATGCACACGTGATAACATAAAAGTCAATTACTTTGAGCTTGATTCAGTTCATATCAACTAGATCACACTTAGAAGTGATACACTTGTAGTTGGTATTTTTTTGTGACACTGTTGATTTTTCGACTTGGGTAACATAAGTTGAAAAAATTGTCCAGCGTCAAATTTTAAAGTATGCTCGCGTAATTTCAGCAAGTTATGGCGATTATCAGGTTGTATAGCAAAAATTCTCATAATCACAAAATTTTCAGCCACGATAAATTTTATTTAGTGATTGTTAAGATTTTGGCACAAGTTATGACAGATCACCAGAATTTTCAGCATTATGGTTGAATTCCCGATGCTTTAAAATTCAGACAATTGCCGGAATTGCAACCAGCGTGTTTCAAAATTCCGATCGAATACCATTTATTCAAGTCCTTTTTCAACAACAACAACAACAACTATCCAGTATACTCCCACCAGGTGGGGTCTGGGGAGAGTAATCTGTAGACGAGCCTTACCCCTGCCCGAAAGGGCAGAGAGGCTGCTTCCAATCGACCCTCGGCGAGTAGAGTAAAAATGGGAAAGTTGCATTAAGAAACAGAGATAAAATTAGAAACACAAGCAAGACAAAATCAAATAATAAAGCATAGGTACTCCCACAAAAGTAACGTAAATAGTTATGCAAACATAAGCAACATAAATACAGTCGCATGCAGTAATATCAAGCAGGAACTACCATACTAAAACACTAATCACCTATGAGCCCCTAACCTACAATCTTGATTCTAGACCTCCAGACTCCCCTATCAAGAATCATGCCCTCGGTAACCTGCATTCTGGCCATGTCCTGCCTAATCACCCCTCCCCAATGCTTCTTAGGCCTCCCTCTCCCTCGCCGACCACCAACAATCTCCAACCGCTCGCAGCTCCTCATCGGGGCATCGGAGCCCCTCCTCCGAACATGCCTGAACCACCTCAGCCTCGCTTCCCGCATCTTTTCGTCCACCGGGGCCACCCCTACCTTTTGTCGAATAACTTCATTCTTGATCTTATCCAGCCTGGTGTGCCCACACATCCACCTAAGCATCCTCAAGTCCTTTTTCATCGGGGTTAAATTTTAAATGGTGGAGGACCTAAACACAAGCGTAATTTCATGAAAAAAATTAAAAAATAGCTAGATTTACAAGTGGTCATTCAAAAATAGTCATAATTTTAAAAGTAATCGAAATATAGTTATTTTTATGCAAAAATAAATCTGAACGAAAATACTGTTCAAAATCCGGAAAAATACTCTAGCATAATATACTGGAGTTCCAGTATAATATACCGGTCCAGCATACATACTGGAGATTGGAGGTTCGGTGCTCCAATCTCCAGTATATTATACTGGAATTTTTCGCGTGTTGGAATTCCAGCATAATATGCTGGAAGTTCATACACAGGTGCACCGGTCTCCAATATATTATGCTGGAACTTTCCGTGTTGCAGCGAAATAATGACTAGTTTTCAATGACTTTGAAAACACTAACTATTTTTTAATGAATCTCCAAAAACTAACTAGCCCGTACTATTTTTACTAATTTTCTGCCTGAAGTGCCGTTATATCAGAATTACTGCGTGGGCGAGCCCATGTTTGCCCACTAAAGCTTAATAGTAGGCCCAGCCCATGGGAGCAATTGAACTGCCCAATTTCTGCAATATCAACCCACGTATTTATTGGATGTAGTTGCCATGAAGTAAAAGCGCGCTGTAGAAATGGGAAAGAATAACTCATCTTTTAGTTTCCTCCAAATAATAAAGGACTCTTTTAATTAGACTTGCATATGTTGTTTCGTAGCTCATTTGCATGTACAGGGCATTATTAGTGCACTTTGGAGCTACTAACTACTAACTAGCTACTGGGATTAGTTGTATATTCTTAAGTAGGTGGCCTTTTGGATAATATTTAGTTGAAGTTGAATAGAAAAGTGTTTAATGTTTAAGTTAGAAAAAAGCTATTTGAAAGTTCAGAATGTTGTCTGTGAATTTCTATAACAAAAGAAAGCCTCCTATTTTAATACTATATTATTTAATTGATACAAGTTCGGTCCTCGAGGATGAAGTCGAACCGTCATTTCACGATTTGCAATTCGATACATTTCCATTACGTTACCTAGCTAAATCCGCCACCTCATGTGGCAAAGTCAAACAGTTGTTCTTCCTTTTTCGATCCTTCCTTTTCTTACATATGCGGCGACGACAGAAAAGAGGGGACAACTTCTTTCTCCTTTGCCTTGCTCAATCTTTCTTTTCTAATTAAAAGTAGTAAGCCGCTCATGTTCAAATTACGTTTGAACATGAATTTCACTGGAAAAAAGAAACTAAACGATGAAATTTATCATTATTTAACTTGAAATATACTCTTCAAATAAAATCTTCAACAGTTTACATGCAAACTGAATGAGGAACAATACAAGTGTTTACACCTTCCCGCACGTGTATCCCCATTCTTGGTTTTACATATGGAGGCTCAATTGGAATGGATATAAAGAAAGAGGCCTATTAGGCTCAATTTTTCAATATGTGTGGATCTAAACCAATATGAGTGACTCAATTGATTGATTTGAGAGAGAGAATTTGTCAAGCCCCGAGCTTGGGACTGCGAGTGGTATCCGATATCTTACACAGTCGAGTACCAACGTAATGTATTTTACTTATTACGTCTCTATATGCAGGCAACATACGGGCCTAACTGGCCAACATAATCATTTATAAACTCAAAAACAAGCCCACAAGGCCGTCATAACTAGTATAGCTGACAAACTAACCAACTATACATACAAAGCCCGAAAGCCCAACATACTGCACTAACTGACAAGATATGTCTACAAGCCTCTACTAATGGATATACTGTGATCGGAACGGCTCTCCGACTTACTCATGACATATATACGTATATATACAAGATATACATAACGCTCTAGACCCGGTAAACTCCAAAAGGCATGGAGCTTACCGATCACGCTGAACTCGGGGTATACTTATTGAAGAGGCCTACTTGTCTGTCTGACATGCATGCATGAAATGCAGCACCCCCAGAAAAGGAATGTCAGTACGAAATAATGTACTGAGTATGAAAGGCAATATACTGAAAGCTGAAACTGAAGTGATAATATAATAACTGCAAGTTGCCGAAAGTCAAAAATAATCTGAAGATATGCTTACCTACTGATATTGACTCAATTCTCTCAATGTAGTAAGTAAAATAGTTGTCCGGCCCTATAAGGCTTGGTATACATATATATATATATATATATATATATATATATATATGCTCTGGCATAGTAGGCTCGCTCATAAGTGCTCGGCCATACTAGGCTCTATATCTCGACCAACTGGGCTCATAATATACGCTCGACCATAGTAGGATCGTCATATCATTTACCATCTGATCAGGTGTTGCTCAATAGGGGCCTGCCCATCGTTTATAGCTCGATGGTAATGAAAATACTTTTAATACTTTATATATATAAACTCTCTGCTCTCTTGACTTAAAGAAGGAAATACTCAACCGAATACGAAGTCCCGATAAGGAGAATATTATAACTTACAATACTAGAAAAATATGCGCAATTTGCGAGACTACAAAATATACGTAAATTTCGGGACAAATATAATTCACCCATAAACCTTGCATTTAAATCCCTGTTACACACCTCTCTATCACGGTCAATCTTTTACACACCCAATCTTTCTAAAGTGTATCAATTACTTACCACTTATGTGTTTGACCACTTTTTCTAAACATGTGTGTGTCATGCATGAATAAGGCTGTGACATGCATCACTAACTTAAGAGTAGAAAAATAAATAAATAAAATCCATCCAAGTTTTATTTAAAAAAATAAAGAAAAAGAAAAGGATTCCCCACCCAACTTGTCGGAGAATCCACCTGGCCACCAATGTTGGGAGCAATTTTTGTATAATAATTTCACATTTTTCTACAAATGCATCAAGTTTCAACTCCACAAATTCAATAGGTTCTAAATTATGACTGTTAATACTCAATTATTTTCTATGTATTTTTTATACTCAAAACACTTTTAAAATAGCATATGTATGCATAAATAAACATGGCTGAAAGTTTTGGTATTTTAACTCAATTTTTAAGATTTTTCAAATCAATTTACTGCCTATTTTAACAAGTACAAGATCCAAAGTTATTTCCAAATTATCAATTTTTGGTAAATAATGTATTTCACTTCTGTATTTACAATAAAATATAATTAATATAATTTTTATACATTTTTTACAAATTTATTCGGAATTTTTAAATCTTAATTGCATGAAATTGCAATTATAGCCTATTTTATGATTAACCGCATTTTAAAATTATAAAAATAATTCTAATATTTTTAGCTTATTTTTTTATATATTTTTAGTCAGTTCAGTAATTTTAATTTACTTTTAAATTATTCTAACTATTTTTTAAAAATAAAATGGGGGAAAAGTGGCTGTTTAAAACTTGACCCTATTTCTTTGCAATTTTAGCCTCAATTACGCCCCAGTTCAAACCCCAATTGAACGACTCAATTAGAAATTTTTACCCGCCCCAAACCCAATCAATTAAACGTACCCGGCTCCCATTTCAATCTTGGTCGTTGATCATTTTGATCAACAACCCCACGTGTTTTCTTTCTTTTTTAATTCCACCCAACCCCCAACCCTAAATCATGTTCTCTAAAACAGTCGCCTCTAAACTCTTTCGTCCTCTCAATCCCTCTCTAACCCTCTCTGAAACCCTAGCCCTACCCCGCTGATTTACATCTTATTTCACCAGAATCAATGGCCTCCCAAGCCTTGGGTGGACTGTACTCACCCCCATGCACCTTCATGCCCTTGTCCCTTGAAGATTCAAGGATTGAACTTGTAGACCTTGGCTCATATCTCCTCCGATTCGAGTTCTGCGACTATCTCCGGCTCAAATCCGACGTATCCTAGCACTATGAGTCTATCTCTGATTCGTTCAACTCAGTTCAGCCCCTTTTCCAGGCCTTTCTCAATTAGGGTTCCTCTGAAACCTTATGACATTTCTAGGTTTTCTTATTTATCTCTAGATCTGCTTCAGATCCATGCTATTTTTAAGGTTTCAAATGACTTCCTACATCTTTTTAAAAGCTTTGCTTTCAAAAATTGTTCATCTTCTCCGACTTAGGATTTCCTTGATTTTACTTGTTTTACTTTGATTTTTATATGGTGTTGTTACTGTATCTATCCTACTGTGACTCCTGTGTGCTTCTACTTTGACTCCTATGTGTTTTCTTCTACTATGTTTCCTCCTTATGTTTCCTTGTGTTTTTCTTTTACTGTGTTTTCCCTCATCATGTTTTCACGGAATGATTAAGTTCCTTTGGGTTTTCAGAGTTTGCTCTTGCTTGATTTGTGTATTTTCGTCCCTACACTGTACTAATGACGAAAATCCTAGAATTTGGGGGTTTTAGGGCCACTTGTATGTGACTTGCATGTTCTCACCTCTGAACTAGTTTGATTTCAATTTCTGAAGCCATCTATGTTTTTAATAGGATTCTGACCTTTTGCCAAAAACTCTTCTACCCTAGATTTTCCTACTGATTCTTTACAATGACACTACAGTCTTCTTTCATGTTTGACGTGTTCGTATGCTCCTTATATACTATGAATTTCCCCCTAAATGGTTATTCAAATTTGCAATTAGTTTAAAATTTCTTCTGAATATATCTTGATTGATTTCTTTCCATTTGTTTTGCCTGTGACTCGACCTAAGTAAAACCCTTCTCTTTTTTTTTTCGGACGATTCATTCGTATAAAATCTCAGACCTTTTGATTTACTATTTGTTAATTGGTCTTCTTACCTTATTTGCACAAATTGGGTATTTCAAAAAACTTGTCCTTAAATAACTTTTATGTATTTACCCTTATTTGTCTGCTACGCACAATGTTGTTTATTTGATCCCCTTTCCTTAAATATTCCATGTCCTTTACTGATCAAATTGGGATTCCTTAATTAAAGGAACCTCTGTTAATTGATTGATCCTAATTGATACTGGACTTTTTTCTTTCCTTGCCCGCTCGCCTGACTTCGAGTATAAATACCTGCTCCTCTTTTGACACAACACACACACTCGATATACAAACACCTCTGCGTTTGAAGTCTACTATTACTTTCTCTACTACTACTGAGCACGCTGCTCCTTTCTCTCTTACTGTCTGAATATTCTAGAGTTCCTCTGAATTCTCAAGTGCTTGCTAAGTTTTGAGTTGTTCCTGATTAACTGTCTAGTTGTCTACTTGTTATTGTTTCTCTGCTGTACTAAAATTGCTACTGGTACGTTTTTTTAGTTAAATTACGCCCTCCTTCTATGTGTTTACTTCTCCTCTTCTACACATCTTTCACTATGTGTTTATTTATACTTCCCTACACTATGTAATTATAGTCAAGTCTGTTATGCTCTTTCTTTATGTTGTGCATCTTCAGTCTGCTATGCTTCCTTAATATCCTGTGTATACTGTTAATCCCTTCCCTCTATTCCCCTTGGTATGTGAGTTCTTTCTTAAATTATGGCATCATCTTATATTGCTGTCCATGACTCAGAACTAGATTCTCTTGAATATCTACTTAAATCCTTTCCCATTCCCTCTCCCCTTTATGTGTTGAGCTTTAGCTAGGGTCTGGTGGTGTTCCAATCACCATTCATACCTAAGTTTGACTCTCCAGAGTCTGCTCCTATTTGTTTGAACCTATGTAGGGGGTTAGGGGTGTGCTAGCCTATGTCATGGCTGGGTATGAGCACACTCTTCTATGGCTCCTTCTCTCACTTTGCACTTATTCCTAGTTTCCTATGTTCTGCCCCCTTTAGTAAGCCATGCATTGGGACCCTGGAGTTCCCTCTGAACTTGGATGCATGAGGGTTGACACTTCCACATTGCACTATTCTGATACAACAATTATAATTTAGAGTGTAAGCATTGCCTGGGATCCTGAAGGCTCCTTGGAACTTTGAAACACTCTAAATAAGAGAAGTCTTTAGAATCCGGAATCCGGATTTGGTGAAACACATGTTATTGTATACCAAGATTGAATTAGGCTGCCCGGATCTAGCTGTAGGCTGTGATGTATTTTTTTGTTTACCTTCTTTCTTCTGATTTTGTAATAACCTTGTATAAAGAACTCGGGGAAATATTAGTAAAGGGTGTGGGAGGGGTTTACTTTATTGTTAAAGGGTAATTCCTATAGGGCCAATGTTATTATTTAATCACTTAGATTTATGCTTATAGGTTCAACGCTTTAAATCACCTAGAGATCATGTCTATAGGCTTTTGCATTCTTTTCAATCATTTAGAAATCATGTCTATTTCAACCATGCTTCAAATCAGTAAATATCTTGTCTATAGGATCTAATAATCAAAAATCTGATTGCACATAGAAATCCTGCCTATAGGAAATGCATGAACTCTAGGTAACTGTAGGGTAATCAAATACTCATTTTGAAACCTATCTAATAACAATAACGAGTCCTAAAAAGCAAAGGTATAGATATTTTGCATATAGGGGTTCAAACTCGCCTAATATGTGTTTAATGATATGACAATTGTCCTTAAATGTTTTTCAACGAAAACTTGTCCAAACCTGTTTGCCTTTTTGAAGTTCATCCAAGCTTGTTCATTTTCAAAACTCTTATAAATCTACTTTTAATTCCTTTCAAATTTGTATTTTTCTTCTAAATAATGTCTTTAAACCTTCTTCCTGAATTTCCCTTCTACTTTTGAAGTTGTCTTCCGAAAAAAAGTTTCAACTCTATCTTTTAAAGTATCTGCACTCTTTAAACTCTTTTACAATTCTCCTGTCAAAGCAATCTTTAACAGTCTTTTTCTTTTGGAATGTCTCTCTTTCGAAAACTCTTCTTTACACTTCCACGGTATTTTTATTTAAACAATTCTCTGAACTTTCTGCACTTTTCAAGCTTCTGTCTTCAATTCTTCTGCATTAGGTTCTTAATTAGTAACTTGTGTAAAATACCTCAACTTTTGACAATTGGATCCGGGTTGCCTAATGAAGACTTCTTATCCAACTCTATGTGTTGAACCAATCTGTCTGTTTTTTAAATTTGTTAAGACCAAATCAGTACATGCAAGACATGCTAAACTAAATGCTATTTGATTTACGAGATTTTATATGAGCCTTTTTTGTGTTTGTTTCCGTCTCTATTTATATGCTATTTGTTTTGATTGACGCCATAGTATTTTATCCTTTTTGAAACTCCATATATGCCTATACTCCCTTTCCTTCCCCTTAGGATTAGAAGGCCTAAATACCCTAGGACTGATAGGTTGGGATGGGTATTAGCATGAAGTAAACGATACTAATCATGTTTAATACCTTAACGGGGTGGGAAGGGTAGAACATGGAGATGATGACCGGTACGCTAATATCATAGGTGACCCCTCTTCTAATGAGTGTGTGCGGGGTACTGCACTGAGGTGATTCCTATTATATTTAAATGTAGGACCCCTTTTCCTTTATTTATATGAGGTGATGTTTCTTAAAAAGTAATATCTTCGTCAATTAATCTTTCTCTTTCAAAAATCACTTATGTCTTTCCTCTTTAAAAATTTTCAACTTATTTGTAGTCCCTATGTGCAAGCCTTGTTTGTTTACTTCTACTCTTATTAAAGTCACAATTAAAGTACGGCGGGGAACCACACTAGTGGATCTTGAGGGGTGCTTAACACCTTCCCGTCAAGATAATCTCAAGCCCTTACTTGAACTCTGGTTTATCTTTCAAAATCTTCTTCTTCTTTTCTTTAAAGTGTACTAATGCACTATAATCATTAGGTGAAAACTCTTCAAACTCCGTAATCTGATTCCTCAAAAGGGAATAAGAGTTGTTTTATCCATAATGTCATAAACCCGATTTCACTTTAGGAAAAGGGAGCGTCGACAACATGGCGACTCTGATAGGTAATTCTTTAAGGCTTTTACCATTACATGCTTTGTGTGACTTTATTGCTTCTTTAATTGTCTTTAATTTCTTCCTTTAATTGTTTCATCATAAATACTAACTTGGCTCTTCATGTTTCTTTTTTTTCCTTTCTTTTAATTACTCCCTTTACTGCCTCATTATTATTTCAATACCATAGTTATTTTCGAGAATTTATTATAATCTTTATGAACGCGAAAATACATGCTATCTGCTTTATTCCCATGACTGCATTCTTCAACATCATATTCCACTCGTGCCAAAACAAATCCTATAGCAACGCTTATAATGAGAGTTGTGCCCTTCTGATCTTATAACCCCCTAAATGTGGCAAAGGCATATTTGTCGTAAAACAAATAGATCAACGGTGTAGTCGACGGTTCCGCGCCTTTCCCTCTTGAGTTGCCCGCTCAAGGGTACCTTGTCTAGCACTTCAAAAAGTAGAAACCTTATTCCATTAAATTGCTCATGCATCATGGTCAAACCTAGATGAGCCAGTTATATTGTTCGCATAATGACTCATTAAGATAGCTTTAGCCGAAGTCCATCGGGTTTCCTCGAAACCCAAACGGACACCTCTACGTTATTGCATTTATTTGGAGAACTAAATGCCTTTATGCTAATTATTGATTTAAATAGTCGAGTCTGGGTCTAACCTTTGTTTTGCAAAAAATAAGGCACGAAGTTCCCTGATTCGGTATGGTAACCAACATCCAGCCAAAGTTGTTAAGTTGGTGGGAGGACCTTCATGATAGTGATAAGACCCTTGTACGCAAATACATAGGAAACCTTCCTTCACTTTTAGAAGTTAAGCGTGAAAACAAGATTATCGAAGCTGCTAGTTTATTATGGGTCAATGATCGGCCGGTTTTTTTCTTTGGGGACCTCGAGATGACCCCTTTGCTGGAAGAAATAAGTGGTTTAGCTAAAATACCTTGGGAGACTCCAGATATACTTATGCCAGAAAATCACAAAGGAAGGTGTTTTCTGAAAATGATGGGACTCAAGAACCCCGATCTAACTTGTCTGAAGGAGTCTTACATACCATTTGACTTCCTTTATGAAAGGTTTGGCCACAGCAAGTCCTACCGCACCTACCCTGATGAGTTCGCCTTACATCTTTGGGGTACATACAGAGAAGAGTCTTTGTGTTCATGTTCTGCTTCTTGGGTATTATGATCTTTCCCATGAAGAAGGCTAGGATCTACACCAGACTAGCCATGGTGACCAAAACCTTGATGCATTCTTTAGAATAGTGCCCATGATCATTGCCAAAATGTATCGAGGTTTATAAAAGTGTCAACAAGGGGCCCCACAATTTGAAGGGTGCAATATGTTACTTCATCTTTGGCTTATAGAACACCTTCAGAAAGGCGACTACAGACAGGAAATCATACGCAAGGATCGGGAAGACCATTCCGCTTTTCATCACCCAATTCGAATGAACTTTATGCCCAACATGCTTGCTCACGCGAAATAAGCCAGTAGATGGGTAGAGCTGTTTGAGAACCTAAAATAAGAACAGGTACAATGGATGTATGAGTGGCTCCCAACTAGGGAATTTATTGTTCGTTCTCAAGACGCACCGCTCCTTATACCCATCGGCTTAAAAAGAACTTACCCTTGTGTCCCTCTCCGAGCCATGAGGCAAGCTGGAAGAAAGCAGATCATACCAAGGATAGAGAAAATCAGTCATTTCAAGGCTGACTTCCAAGATGATGATAGCCTACACCGGTGTCAAGCCCAACACATGTGGCGCTGCAAGCTTGTTCTAGGAAGGGAATCCATCGATCCAGACATGTATCATGCAGGGTGTGTGTCGAACTACACGTGTTGGTTGGAAGATGATCACATTGGTTTGAGTCGCCTAGGTTTTGTCCATGGTCATAGTCTCATTGATGAGAAAACTACAACGCAAGTCGAATACAATCAATTGCGAAAAAGGATGTGAAAGTGAGCATCGGGAAAGACAGGAACCCATGAGAAGTTGATCAACGAGTGGAAAGATATGGCTGTCAACGCCACAACCGGCTAGGATATCTGGAACGAGGCTTAGTGGAACTGGAAGGTAAGTTTCTGAAGAGGATCGACAACTGTCAGAATGTTGAGGGTAAGGAAGGTGGACATATGGCACAAGTCTATTTGCTGCTGGGACTGCACGAGTTGGTATGACTATACGGGGAAAGCAAGAATACCGAATCTGGGGAAGAACCTTCTGGGACCAAGTAGTTAGGAATTTATTGCTTTCATAATGTAATAAGGCCATTGGCCATTAGTGACATCTTTTATTCAGTTGTTTTAAAATTCGGATTGTTTTTATCAATAAAATGAGGCATTTGGCATTATAAGTTCTCCAAATTTAATTTGTTGCTAGGCCTACCTCGGGCACAATGAGGCACCCAAATTAGGATGCGATTTATATTTCTGCACAACGTGTTTGAATATCGCAATATTATTTCTCAGAATCCGCACTATCTTTTTACCTTTTTTTGTTTTCTTTTATTTTTATTCCCTTCCCCAAATGTCAGTTCGTGCATTCTGACACCATCAGCATACTCAACAAGATCCAAGAGCCCTCCACCTCCTCCTCCCCCGAGTCCTACCAGAAACAGGAACAAATGCAAAATGGGAGATGCAAATTCTAGAAAAGAACTTGAGAAAACTTCTCAGAACACTTCAATTACCAAGGAGACTGTTGCTCATCTTTAGCAGACTTTGCTGAGTTTTCAGGAAGAATTGGACCATGTCCGGAACCTCGCAAGCCTGTCAATCACTATTGCCGCCCCTGATGTTAATGCCCAGGACCCCATACCTCTACAAAATACCCCACAACCACCAATGCAACCCACTCATACCCAATCCTGCAACATATGCCACAACACTCCATTACTCATTCCCGAACCCCAAAACACCACAAATGACCATATACACAACAATCCTATCTTTGTGTACATTGCAGCCCACTATACTTAGCCAATCTCAAGTGCACTCGAATCAGATGAAAAGGACTCCCTCATTCAGAACTTGGCCACTAAACTAAAGAAGTTAACTAGCTGGATCCAAGGTGTTGAACGTAGTGATAACTGTGAATTATACATGATTTATGCCCCTACTTACGTTAGCTTTGTGCATAATTGATCTTTGATTAGTCCTGAATTACTTAAAAGTTGCGCTTGATTGCAGGTTTGAGCGATAAGATGATTAAAATCACAAATCGGCTCAAGAAGGAGTGAAACCGGCCAAGTGACAAGAAGATGACAAAAAGTGGGAATTAAGAACCTGCGCGGACCGCACTGTTTTGGTGTGCGGCCGCGTAGGAATGATCAGAGACTTATCGATCTACCTTGTCTCCTGCGCGGTCCGCGTGTGTCTGGATGCGGCCGCATGGAAAGAGTTCAGAGAGATGACATTTTGAGGGAAATCCCATGCGAGCCGCATCCATTTCTATGTGGTCCGCATTAATGAAGATTCAGAGGCTAGGATTCAAGGAAAAAGATCCAAGCGGTCGCGCACCAAAAGCAGGCGGTCCGCGTGGGCACAAGTTCAGAGAAGCAACATTTTGCCCGTTCTTCTGTGCGACCGCACTCACTTTCATGCGGTCCGCCTGATCCAACCTAAGCGGACGCAGTGTATTTCCTTGCTGTCAGCTTTCCAAGACCTACGCAGCCGCAAGACATTTTGATGCGGTTCGCATCTTTTATCCAGAGGCAACTGAAGTGAAGACATCATGCCCTATGCGCCGCACGCCATTTTTGTGCGGTCCGCATCACACCCTCAGTGGTATTTTTGTCCAATTTTCCTGAGTAGTTTAAATAGAATACTTTACTATTTTAGGTTAAGTATTATTCTCTGAATAGTAGCTGCGCTCATGAGGTTTTATATTAGCCTATTTTAGTCAACTTCCTTTTGTAATTAAAGTTGATTTGAGTAGATTTAGCATATAGTTAATGATTATGTTCATCTCTTTAATTATTTTTGCTTTTTTTATTACTTCCATGTCTAGCTAAACCCATTAGCTAGGGTTGTGGCTCAACCCTAGTGTGGGTAATTAATGGGTGTTTTTGCCTAATGCTTGGATGTTGTTGGGTGTTTGGTATTTGGGTTGTGTGTATGTTTTCACTTTGATTTGGTAGTGTAAAACACTAAATCAAGCTTAGTGGCTCTTGATTCTTCTTGAGAAAGAGAGTTTATGACCTCACATTCAACCCAACAAGGATTTGGGATGGACCCATGAGAATGGTAGTCCCAAGTAACGGGTTAAACCTCGAGAGAGTAATTACCATACTTGAACCTTGAATTGCTAGGGCAAATTGGCCTACCCAATTGGTCTAGAGAGAGTCAATTAGGAAAAATTGTTTTCTCTACCGAGAGGTGTGAGAGCGAGTGCTAAAAGTGTAACGGTTATCCATATTCCATATAATTAGAATCCTTGTGTTAGAATTCTATACTCATTGATTATCCGCCTAGGTGAGTGTCACAACCCTAGGGCTTTTCTCTTATTGCTAAAATCTAGCATCAACCATCTTAGCTTAATTTTAGATCATATTAGTAGTTGATAGTAGTAGTTGATAATTATATTAAAAACCCAAAAATGAAATAAGACCAATTTCAAGCTAGAACGCATCTCTAATCCATACAATTACTCATCTCCAACTTGAAGCTCCTTGAGGAATTTCGACCCCGATATACTATTGGGTTATTAGTGTCGCGCCCACTCTTTCTTCGGATTGAGTTCGACCGGTTCAAGTAGGAAAGGCGTTGAGGCTAATGTTGATAGAAGGTCAGATATTATCTGATATCATCAAGTTAGGAGAAAGAATTGAGGAAGGTACCAAAATGGTGTGGTCACTAATCTCAAAGCATTACAATACAGTCTGGTGGAACGTCAAAGAAAAAGGATGTGAATTCTGTAATGGCTGCGCAAAGAACCAAATCTCCTATAAAGTACCAAATCTATCCCTCAACTCCACTCACATATCAACCTACCGTAAATTACCAAGCACCCTCACCTACATACCAAATGCCACTATCTGCCCACCAATTACCTCCACTGCCCACATATCAACCCACCTCACCGAGATATTCCCAAACTGTGCCTGTGTACCAAGCATACAACTCCCAACCTTCTCATTACCCATCACCACCCACTTGCCAAAACTTTCCTCGACCCAAACCACATTTTGACCGAAGACCTCCTAGAGAGTATACCGTCATTGTTGAACCAATAGACCAATTATATGAAAAACTCAAAGCAACCGGTTACGTTTCACCTATCCCAGCGATAACTCCAGAAAATCCTTCCCAATGTATCAATCCCAACAAAAATTGCGCGTACCATTCTGGAATGAAAGGCCATACCATCAACGAGTGTCGCTCGTTGAAAGAAAAGATTTAGACTCTGATTGATATCAAGGTCATTATCGTAAAGGAGCCTGCTCCAAATGTCCGCAACAACCCTCTACCTGACCACAAAGGTGGAGGTGTCCTTATGATCGAGATTGAGGATGATTGGGACCCTAAAGGGTCAATCGAGTTAATAGCTGAAGGGATGAACCTAAGAAGCCGGCGGTTACCCTCAATCCGATTGTTGTTCAGATCCATCCCTGTGAGGATGATTTCGTAAATGTGTCTGTACCACTCGAGTTTGAAGCACCTCCTGCAAAGGCGCCAAAACCGATTGAGGTTGAGTTCGAGATTCCAAAGGAACTTGCACCATTCAAAGTTGTTGTGTTACCTCCCAGGATGCCAATTTCGGTTTCCATGACAAACGTGACCCCGTTCAAATCAAAGAACATGCCTTGGGATTACACAGCTGATGCTAGAAGGAAAGGGAAAACACATACTGGAGAAGTGATCGCCACATAGGGCATGACTATAACATGTAGGGTATACACCCCAGAGAATCTAGCTGAGTTCACCAAGCAAGCCTCTGGGCGGTTTGTTGAAACTGGACCCGATGACATTTGGAGAAACATACAGGCTAAAGAATACTCGATCGTTGAGAAACTGAACAAAACACCAGCGCAAATTTCCATCCTGGTTCTTCTGCAAAGTTGTGAGGCACAGAAAAATGCCTTAATGAAAATATTGAGTGAAGCTTATATTCCCAGCAGCATAACAAGAGGCGAAATGGCAAACATGGTAGGACAAGTGATGGAAAGTCACAAGATCACATTCCACGAGGATGAGCTACCACCAAAAGGGCTTAGTCACAACAAGGAATTTCACATCACTGTGTATTACGAAGATTATTTCATTACCACGATCCTGGTCGACAGGGGATCCAGCCTTAACATTTGTCTGCTAATAACCCTCAGGACATTAGGGAAAGGGCTGGATGAGATCAAAGATGAAGCTATCAATGTTAAAGCTTTCGAAGGGTCTCAAAGATCTACCATTGGATAAATTACCCTTTATTTACAGATGGGACCTACAGGGCTCGATGTTGACTTTTAAGTCATAGACGTGCCAGCATCCTACAATTTATTGCCGGGACAACCCTAGATCCACGCCGCTGGGGCGGTGGCATCGACCCTACATCAAGCACTAAAGGTTGAATGGAATCATCAGAAAGTGATTATTCATGGAGACGGTAGCAACCCTATATACAGTCGTCAAACCATCCCGATGATCGAAGGCAGAAGGAGAATAGGCGGAGAAACATACCATCACATCGAGCGAGTCAATGCCATAGACAAAGACAAGTGGTGGAATAACAAGATTGAGAGCATCGTGAATTGGCGTGGGTATCAACCCGGGAAAGGACTTGGCAAGAACCTCCAGAGTATCACCAAACCCATCAAACTAAAGAAACATGACACTATGAATACACTTCGGAGGAGTTCGACCATTGGTCACCACCATGGCGTAGCCTCTACTATCCATTGGAGCACCCTATACCTCTGTTGGAGTAGGACTTTCAGCCAGCTGACATTATATATCGAAGGAGGATGAAACACTGGCGGCGATGAAGAACTTGTTTATGGAAGATGATATGGACTGATGTGTTATCTTCAAGGAGGAAGGGAAGGAAGGCCCTTCCATTCAGGCTCTGAATAGAGGAGAACGCCTCATCAATGGGTCAGTCAAGACCACCAGTTCCCGGAGAGCTTCGAGGTTGCAAGGCTAAACGATGCACTATGCATCGCATTTTACTTTTTAGTTGATTTTACTTTTCTGCATTGTCTTTACTTTTGAAAAGAGCTCAGATGTTTCGAACAGTTATGAATTTAATCAAAAGCATTTACCAAGTTTATTTTTATATCTTGCTGTTTTTAATTTTCTCTATCATTTACTTTATTTTACACAACATTGCTGTTGCATATCTTGATGATGAACAAAAGACTGTGACTTGCAACGAGGCAATGCAACAAACAGACATAGATTCAGAAAAGGATGATCTACAAGAAGAGGTTGTTCGAGAAGTTTAGAGCTTTGAGAATAGACCCAAACCCAATTTGGACGAAACTGATATTTTCAATTTGGGGAATGCAGAGAACGTTAAGGAAACATGTATCAGCGTGCATTTGTCGCTATCAGAAAAGAAAGAGAACACGGAGTTCTTAAATAGTATGAGGATATTTTTGCCTGGTCATACGATGATATGGAAGGTCTTAGCATATCCATTGTGGCTCAAAAGTTTCCAACAGATCCGGCATGTTCGCCGGTAAAGCAGAAACTCAGGAAATTCAAACAAGACATGAGTTTGAAAATTAAAGAAGAAGTTACCAAGCAAGTCAAAGCCAGTGTTCTCAGAGTGGTAGAGTATCCGATATGGTTAGCCAACATCATGCCGGTACTGAAGAAGGATGAGAAGGTTAGAGTCTGTGTCGACTACCGGGACCTCAACCGGGACGGTCCCAAAGACGACTTCCCTCTGCCGAATATACACATCTTGATCAACAACTGCGCCAAGAATGAGCTGCAGTCGTTTGTTGATTGTTTTACTAGATACCACCAGATATGGATGGATGAAGAAGATGCGGAGAAAACAATGTTTATCACGCCATGGGGGATGTACTGTAACAGGAAGATGTCGTTCGGTTTGAAGTATGATAGTGCCACCTACATGAGAGTCATGACTACTATCTTTCATGACATGATACATAAAGAAATCGAGGTGTATGTGGATGATGTCATCATCAAATCCAGGAAAGCCGTAGATCATATGAAAGATTTGAGAAAGTTCTTCAACAGATGAGGAGGTACAACTTGAAACTGAAACCCGCCAAGTGTGCATTTGGGGTTCCTGCTGGAAAGTTACTAGGTTTCATTGTGAGTCGCCGAGGAATAGAATTGGATACATCAAAAGTCAAGTCCATTCAAGAATTGCCTCCTCCGAAGAACAAGAAGGATGTGATGAGTTTTCTGGGGAGCCTCAACTATATCAGCCGATTCATACCTTAGTCCATTGTTATTTGTGAACATATCTTCAAGATGCTAAAGAAGGATGCTGCCACTAAATGGACTGACGGCTGTCAAAAGGCTTTTAACAGAATCAAGGAATACTTGTCTACGCCACCAGTCTTGGTTCCACCTGAGCCAGGAAGACCCCTTTTGCTTTATCTTGTAGTTATGGATGGAGCATTTGGCTGTGTTTTGGGACAACATGATGAAACAGGAAGAAATGAGCAAGCAATGTATTACCTTAGCAAGATGTTTACCCCGTACGAGGCTCGATATTCCTTATTAGAGTGCACATGTTGTGCTTTGATCTGGGTAGCTCAGAAGTTGAGGCATTATTTCTGTGCCTATACAACTTATCTCATATCAAGGATGGATCTATTGAAATATATCTTTCAGAAGCCCATGCCTACCGGCAAGCTCGCTAAATGGCAGATCCTGTTAAGCGAGTTCGACATTGTTTATATTACCCAGAAGGCACTCAAAGGACAAGCTTTGGCAGATCATCTTGTCTAGAATCCCGTGGGAGGATTATACGAGCCTTTGAAGACGTATTACCCTGACGAAGATGTATCTTTCATAGGAGAAGACATTGCAGAATCGTATGATGATTGAAGAATGTTTTTCGATGGAGCCGCAAATTTGAATGGAGATGGTATAGGAGCAGTCGTGGTATTAGAAACCGGTTAGCATTACCCAGTATCCTCCAAGATTAGATTCTCATGCACCAACAATATGGCCGAGTACAAAGCCTGCATCTTAGGGCTAACACTAAACATCGACATGAACATTTAGGAGCTACTAGTGATCGAAGACTCGGACCTACTTATACATTCCGTTTGAGAAGAATGGACAACCAAGAATTCCAAGATACTCCCTTATCTACATCATATACAGAAGTGGATGAAGAGATTCAGAAAGACGGAATTCCAGCATGTTCCCAGAATAGAATGAGTTCGTTTATGCCCTAGCCACTTTATCATCTATGATCTAGCATCCAGATACAAAGTTTATTGATCCCATCCAGGTCAAGATTCACGACCAACCATCATATTATGCTCATGTTGAGGAAGAAGCCGATGGGAAACCTTGGTTCAATGATATCAGAGTATACTTGACAATAGGAAAATACCCAGAGCTTGCCAATGCTACTCAGAAGCGCATGCTCCGGAGGTTATCCAACAAATTCTTTAACAGTAGAGGAATCTTGTATAGGAGGACTCCTGATCCGAGATTACTAAGGTGTGTTGAGGAAAGAGAAGCAACCAAATTGTTGGAGGAAGTGCACGCAGCGGACCGCACATGAATGGTTTTGTTTTAGCAAAGAAGATAATCTGAGCAGGGTATTTTTGGATGACTATGGAAACAGATTGCATCCAATATGTTTGAAGGTGCCATCGCTGTTAGATACATGCGGATATGATAAAAGTATCTCCTAACTAGCTTACTGCAACAAGCTCACCATGGTCGTTAGCCACTTGGGGAATGGATGTTATTGGACCGATCGAGCCTACCGCATCAAACGGGCACAAGTTTATCTTAGTGGCAGTCGATTACTTTACCAAATAGGTTGAAGACGCATCATACAAAGCAGTAACCAAGAAAGTTGTAATTGATTTCGTCCGCGACAGTATTGTTTGTCGGTTTGAAATTCCGGAATCAATCATCACTGACATTAGTTCCAATCTCAACAGCGACCTGATGAAGCAATGTGTGAGACTTTGAAGATCAAACATAAGAACTCTACAACTTATAGACCGCAGATGAATGGAGCTGTAGAAGCAGCCAATAAGAACATGAAGAAGATACTAATAAAGATGATTGAAAGGCACAAGCAGTGGAACGAAAAATTGTCATTCGCCTTATTGGGTTATCGTACCATAGTCTGCACATCAACCAGGGCCATCCCTACATGCTGGTTTATGGTACAAAGGCGGTTATATCCTTCCGATGTAGAAATTCCCTCCTTAAGAATCATACAAGAAGCAGAGTTAGATGATCGAGAATGGGTAAAAGGACGCTACGAGCAGTTAGCCCTTATAGGCGGAAAGAGAATGAATGCAGTTTGTCATGGTCAGCTATATCAAAACAAAATGTCCAGTGCCTTCAACAAAAGAGTTAAACCAAGGAAGTTTACACCAAGACAACTGGTGTTGAAGAAAATATTTCCACATCAAGATGAAGACAAGAGAAAATTTTCTTCCAATTGGAAAGGTCCGTACATGGTTCACCGGGTTCTAACTGGAGGAGCCCTCATTCTTGCAGAACTGGATGGAGAAGTCTGGCCGAAGCCAATCAACTCAGATGCAGTGAAACGATACTACATTTGATCATATGCTTTTTCTTCATAATGTAATTGGAACTACGCCTGACCTGATTCCCGTAAGAGGGATACGTAGGCAGCCCTATTGCTTCGACCATATTTTAATAAACTTTCCATTTTCCCCCGCTATTGGAACTGGGGCAAAATTTTGAGGGGGACCCTCAAAAGTCCAAAGTCAGTTTGTCAGCCTCTTCATCAGCGCTGACCCAATAAATTGGGGCAGAACTTTGAGGAGGACCCTCAAAGTTCTGGAATCAATCTGCTTTCAGTTATTCAGCACAGCCGTCAGCAGCACCAGCCAAGTAAACTGGGGAAGAATTTTGAGGAGGACCCTCAACAAGCGAGGTTGTCATGTCTTGAACAACGTTGCAGTTGTTGGTTCATCCAAAGTAAAAGTATTTTTTAAAATATACTTACATTATATTTACGGGATCAAGCATAAATATCATTTGCATCACTGTCACTTAGCAACGCTACCCTCTCTACAGAACTCACGATTTTTTTGGGTGCAGGCACCCGGATCGCAAACCATTGAATACATTTGCTCTTTATAGTTGAAACTCCCGGAATGATTGCTCATTTAACAAGTCTTACTATCTACACCCAACATTCCCCAGCAGTTATGATTTCACAACCGTCTATCAGCTAAGAAAATTACTATTATTCACTCTTTTTCTGCCTTTCGAGACTAATCTTGTCTCCGTCTGAATTTTGCATAAGGCTATTTTCTACCTTACGAGGTTAAGCTCTACCTCCTTTCTGTATAAGGCTACTTATCTTCCTTTCGAGACTAAGCTCTATCTCCATCTGCATTTCACTTAAGGCTATCTTCTGCCTTTTGAGGTCAAGATCTACCTCCATCCTGCATAAGGCTACTTATCTGCCTTTCGAGACTAAGCTCTGTCTCCATCTGCATTTTGCATAAGGCTATTCTCTGCCTTCCGAGGTTAAGCTCTACCTCCATCCTGCATAAGGCTACTTATCTGCCTTCCGAGACTAAGCATTGTCTCCATCCTGCATGGTTGAAATATCGCCACCTGCATTTAAATTTATGCTTCGGCTGAAATATCGCCACCTGCATTTAAATTCACGCTTTGGCTGAAAGATCGCCACCCTTTGAATTCATTTGACCGAAAGATTGCCACCTTCTCATGGGCTGAAAGATTTCCAACTTATTCAAAGGCATCATAGTTCGGAGGCACCATCCGTATTGCCCGAGAACACCATTTCATGGCCTGCGAATCTTTACTTTTATGCTCTTCATGGGCCAGGACATCATAGTCCGAGGACGTCATCCTTACCGTCCAAAGGTAGCATTCATGGTCCAACGGGAACGTGCATCGCGTTTAAATTATGCACAATATATGCGCACATTGCTCATTTACAGGTACACCGGCTAGCAAACGACCATCTCAGCAGGAGGGATCCCTCTCTGGTTCTTCGCAACCTATTCGACTTCAAAACCTTTCTCAAACCTGATCATCGCGTCCATCTTTTCGAATCTCCATCTACACATTCCGTCAATGGTTCCTGAACTACATATGTCATGATTCCTATAAAACCAGGTATATGTAGGTAGCTCAAAAACCAGAGTGCAGTCAAATTTCTTTTACAATCGCCGTTTCCGGTCAAAATTGGCCATCTTAACTTTACCCGACAACTTTGTCATCCGCCACAGGTAAAGAGGGGCAGCTGTTAATACCTAAATTTTCCCTATATATTTTTATACTCAAAATACTTTCAAAATAGCATATGTATGCATATATAAGCATGCTTGAAAGTTTTGATATCTTTCCTCAATTTTTAAGATTTTTTAAATCAATTTACTGCCTATTTTAACAACTACAAGATCCAAAATTATTTCCAAATAATAACTTTTTGGTAAATAATGTACTTCACTCCTATATTTACAATGAAATATAATTAATATAAATTTTACCGATTTTTTACAAATTTATTCGGAATTTCTAAAGCTTAATTGCATGAAATTGCAATTATAGCCTATTTTATAATTAACCACATTTTGTAATTACAAAATTATTCATAATATTTTATATTATTATTTATGTATTATTAGTTATTTCAGTATTTTTAATTTACTTTTAAATTATTCTTAACTATTTTTTTAAAAATAAAATGGGGAAAAGTGGTTGTTTAAAACCTAGCCCTATTTCTTTGCAATTTTAGCCTCAATTATGCCCCAATTCATACCCCAATTGAATGACCCAAATTAGAAATTTTAACCCGCCCCGAACCCAATCAATTAAATCCACCCGGCTCCCATTTCAATTTGGCCGTTGATCAAAATGATCAACGACCTACGTTTCTTCTTTCCTTTTTAATTCCACCCGAATCTTAACCGTAAATCATTTTCTCCAAAATATCCGCCTCTAAGCTCTCTCCTATCCTCAATCCCTCTCTAACCCTTTCTGAATCCCTAGCTTTACCCCGCCAGTTTTCACCTAATTTCCTAGAATCAATGGCCTCCCAAGCCCCGGGTAGCCTGTACTCACCCCATGCACCTTCATTCCCTTGTCCCTTGAATATTCAAGGCCTGACCTTGAAGACCATGGATTAGATCTCCTCCGATTCGAGTTCTCCGTCCATCTCTGGCTCAAATCTGGTGTATCCTAGCTCTCTGAGTCCATCTGTGACTCGTTCGACTCGGATCAGTCCCTTTTCTAGGCCTTTCTTTTTTCTAGGGTTCCTCCTAAACCTTATTCCATTTCGGGGTTTTCTTATTTCTCTCTAGATCTTCTTCAGATCCGTGCTATTTTTAAGGTTTTCAAATGACTTCCTACATCTTTTTCAAAACTTTTCTTTCAAAAACTGTTCATCTTCTCCGACTTAGGGTTCCTTGATTTTACTTGTTCTACTTTGATTTTTATATGGTGTTCTTACTGTATTTGTCCTACTGTGACTCTTGTGTGTTTCTACTTTGACTCCTAAGTTTTTTCTTCTACTATGTTTACTACTAATGTTTCCTTGTATTTTCTTTTACTTTGATTTCCCTCATCATGTTTTCACGGAACGATAAAGTTCCTTTGGGTTTTCTGAGTTTGCTCTTGACTGATTTTTTTGTTTTCGTCCCAACACTGGACTAATGACGAAAGCCCTATAATTTGGCGTTTTTTGGACCACTTATATGTGACTTTCATGTTCCACCTCTGAACTAGTTTGATTTCAATTTCTGAAGTCATCTCTGTTTTTCATATGGTTCTAACCTTCTGCCAAAAACTCTTCTACACTAGATTTTTCTATTGATTCTTTACAATGACACTATAATCTTCTTTCATGTTTGTTGTGTTTGTATGCTTCTTATATATTATGAACTAGTTAATTTATCTGCTTTGCACGGTCATTAAAAATTATTATTTATAAATTAGTCCATAAAGAAAAAAGATGAAACATGAAAAATACTAAAGTAACTTTTTTATCTATAAAAATTATGTCTAACTCAAAACTAATCAATCTCTTTTTAATAAAACTTAAAAATATAGTTACTTATAATTTTTTTTCTAAAACAAAATCACATTATATCACGTTCTGTCTCTCCTTTTTCATCTCTATATATCTTTAGTGTCTACTGAATACTAAATTTCATAGTTAATAGGATAAACTTAAGTAGATAAAAAGAGGTACAACCAAAAAAGTAACATGCTAGAACCAAAAAGAAAAAATAAATATGAGAAAGAATTAAAAAAAAAAAAAGACGAAGGGGTTGTTTGGCCAAACTTTTGAGAGGCTATAAGCGCTTTTTTTAATTAGAAAAAAGCATACTTTTTGAAATTTAAGGTGTTTGACTAAGATAAAGATGTACTTTTGTCCAGCAACAAAAACGATTAATTTACTTTTGGAATGAAGCTACAAAAATTCTATTTCTTCCCAGAAAAAAAGGAAAAAAGATTAACTTTTCAAAACGAAAACATCCTTATTGTTAAGAATAGAATTCTAATTAGAGTGAATGTCTATCTTGTAGAGATTTTTACTTTGAGGCTAAGTCATTTTTTCTCCTATAAATAGAGGGGTCTTACCCCATTGTAAATCACCCCAAAATTCAATAAGAATTCCCTCTCTCTCTACTTTGCTCTACAATACTCTTCTTCTTTTATTGTTTCATAACATGTTATCAGCACGAGACTCTAAGCAATTGGGTAGAAGATTTGGAATTGAGCATAATGATTGTTAATTGTTCTTCGAACTTCCTTCAAGATTAAATTTTGGATTTAAGGTAAGTATTTTACTTTTCTCTTTCAAATTCTTGAAATTCTATAATTTGATTTAATATACAAGAAAAGATAACAAAGTTTGATTATAACTCTAATGGAGTTTGTAAGAAATTGCACCCACCTAAAGTGGTAAAATTTCTATGCCTTGCCATAATCAAAATCATGTATGATTGTGGGCAAAGAATTGAAAACCCGTCCAATTGAATTTGCTCCATTCTCATTCCCTTTAGAGAATATGATAGCAGTATGTGATGAGTCTGAAAGAAGACAAAACTACTACTATGAATGTATCAATGGATATGGACTTGATAATAGACGAAATTATAATCGTCATTATTGTGGTAATGAGAACAATAAGGATTCTTAAAATAATCATTCACTATGTGAAAGTAATATTTGTCATCGATTTGACATGAGATTTTATATAGCACATATAGATGATTATGGTCCATTCATGATGGTAATGTGACAACATCTGATTTATAAAGACATGTTCATTTTTGGAAGAATATGAACATGCTATTGGTATTGAATATACCACATTCACCTCTAGAATGGGGTTTGAGATGAAAAAAATAAATAATATCATTATTATGGCATGAATGGTCATTGGTGACATACCTATTCTAGGCCTAAATATTTTGGCGATGTGATTATTAAAGGACATCAATTATACAAGAAATATATCTTGCATATAATTTTGATCATGACCATAATGGTATAACTTTCTCTTTAAAAGAGATATTCATAACATGGATGTTGATGAATTTGTGGTAGTACAAAATTAATTTAGAGCTCTGGAAGAGCCAATTATTACTATTTTGGATTAATACAATTGATTATCATGTCAATTTATTGTGTTGTAGTAAGTCTCAAAGAAACTTATTCAGTTTCCAAAGTATACGCGAAAGCGGTTGATTATATTGAGACTATAAATAAAGAAAATATTTAATATATTCTATTACTACAACTTGTAGCGGGATAATCTGTATGTGAAAAGCTACCCGCTTTATTCTCCAGTTTGTACGACACAAACTAAAGAATACCACAATAAAGTGGATATTTATTGATATAAAAACCCATATCATAATAAACCTGAAGTTTATTAAGAATTGAACATGTCATGGTGTAAACATGAACTTATCAATATTGATAATTTATTCAGTTGGCATAATCAGTTTAGTCATATCAATTTAAATATGATGTGCAAAAATATTAGAGAATTCACATCGGTAAATATTAAAGAACTAGTAAGTTCTTTACGAATTCTCTTATGTTGCTTGTTCTCGTCGATTAATAGACAAACTAAATTGGGATTGAATCCCGTGAATTCTGGAAATATTAAAGGTGGATATGGGCCATTCATCTGCCGTGTATACCACATAAGATGCATTTATGATATGGTTACATGTGCGATTATTATTAACCTGCAACCTGGCCGGTGCTTGCGAGGTAACTTGCTCAGTAATTTAATTTCGAGCATAATTTCCAGATTTTCTATTCAAGAAGTTCATCTTGATATGTTGGTTTACATCATAGTTGGTTTAGCAAACTAGTTTATTAAGTGCCTCCACTTAATAGCTAAACTACTGCTTATGAGAACAAAGTTATCTATATCAATTTGATATACATTATATACGAGAGTATATTATATTCTCCCCTCACAAGTGGTTCAGGGTCAGGAGCCAAATAGTTTCATTTATTATTATTGATGTGCGGTGTATATTTTCATTAACACCATAATGCACAAAGATGAATTTTCAAAGTTGAAGAAGCAAGTTAGTTTTTCTATCATGAGGGGGAGACAAGATATAACAGTTGAGAAAAAAAGTTACATGGAATGAATTATTATTTATATATATAGATCCTCGAATAGGATAATATGAACTTGAAGTTCATAAAAGGATAATTCATTTGTAAAATATTGCAAAGCATGCCATACGCATTTGTTGACCCAAAGAAAGTAAATATATTATTATTGCAAATTCTCATATTAAGTCCTAGAAGGACAAAATATATGGTACGCTAGACAAATCGGTTTCAAATAAAAATTCTTGATAAAGAAGATGAGAAAATGATCAAAGTGATCATAATAAATGAGGCAAGTGATCTAGAAGGTCACATGACATAACACATTATAAAATCCCATGAGAGATTCAGGTATCTGAATATATGAATGAAGATCTCTATGTTATGTCTTTATGAAAATTTATTGGAACCGATATAAAATGTTCATCGACGACATCTATGATAGCGCTAAATATTGATGAGGATCTTAAGTTTGTCAAATACAGACAAAAATATTGGCCAAATAGAAGAGATGCAATTCGAATAGAATTGGTTTCATATGAAAGACATATAATTTTGTCTATGATGTTCAAACACTTGAAAGTATAAAGTCAACGCGCAATCAGTTTTCATATCTTATATGTCTAGCATGACATGAAAACTTGATATGCTACCTAAATTCTATAGTATGGCTTATATGACTTAACTTATATGACAATCCATGAAGGATTTAATTTTCTTGAAGCATCTACAATTCTTGATCTTGATGTACCACTTCCTCAGTCCAATATATGCACAAATATATCTTGCTATAACTATAAGCATGATAATTTGATAACGAGGGTACCTCTATGAAAACATTGACGATCCATACCACGATATTTGTGAAAGACGTTATATATCTATCACGAGTGATGATTTCAAGGTGCAAATATTCATTCAAGATAATAGACTGATTTATTTACCAATTCTCTACCAACGATATCTTGAAGATGGTGCAAAAGATTGGAATGTGAAAGCTCAAGGATGTGAATTGATGCTCTCTTCAGGGGGGGAGTTAATGCGCGTTGCACTATTTTTCCCTTACAAGGTTTTGTCTCACTGGGTTTTCCTAGCAAGGTTTTTAACGAGGCAACCAATAGGCGCATTTCTAAATATGTGTACTCTTTTTCCTTTTCTAGAATTTTTCCCACTGGGTTTTATTATAGTTAAGGTTTTAATGAGGCACATTACTTATTGAATAGTCATTCGAGGTGGAGTGTTAAGAAGAGAATTCTATTTAGAGCGAATGTCTATCTTGTAGAGAGTTTTACTTTGATGCTAAGTCATTTTTCCTCCTATAAATAGAGGGGTCTTACCTCATTATAAACCATCCCAAAATTCAATAAATATGTTCTCTCTCTCTCTCTCTTTCTATGGAATATTGCTCTTGTTCTTTGATTATTTAATAACACGTTATCAACACGATCCCAACTAGGAAAGGTATTTGTAGAGAACCTAGAATGCACCGGGGCCATGTAGCTCGTAAACCTTTAATTGCCCAAATCTGCATAGTAGTACTCCTTCAACCTATTAGGCTTCAACTGACCTTTGTAAAAAATAGTCCTTGAAGAAAGAAAGCATATATAGAAATCTCTCACGCCACCATGTTGGAGGTTTAAAGCAGCTCGGATCGCTACCATTGAAACCCTCCTCAAAATATACATCTGCCGCTCAAAGTCGACCTTTGACCAAGGAGTTGGTGTCAGAAACACTTGCTCGATGACAGGTTCTGTCTGCAATGCCGACTTGCCCAGTCCTGAATTATCTGTAGGGACTGGACGCCATCCAAGAACTATATGGCCGAGCGACTCAGCCACCTTTGTAAATACAATTTTGCTTTGCTCCCTTCTGCTTTCAGAGAAATCATGAGGCAAAGCCACAAGAATACCGGCCCCATCTCCAGTATTTGTCTCACAACCATACGCGCCTCTATGATACATCCGAACTAACATCTCAACAGCATCAGTTACCGATGCATCAACCACACTACCAACAGCCCGTCAAGGTTCGAGAGAGAAGGTGGGCGTCGAGGTCGTTGACAATTTTTGTTCGAGTTTCCATTTCCGTTAAGGTCGTTGTTCGTCAAGGTCTGGCCGAGGTTTCGTCGCAGTTCCAAAACATTAGACGTCAATCACAACACGATTACGATAATATGAACTTGAAGTTCATGAAAAGATAATTCGTTTGCAATATATTGCAAAGCATGCCATACACATTTATTGATCCAAAGAAAGTAACTATATTCTCATTGCAAATGCTCATATTAAGTCCTAGAAGGACAAAATCTATGGTACGCTTATAGCGTATAGACAAATCAGTTTCAAATAGAACTTCTTGATAAAGAAGATGAGCAAATGATCAAAGTGATCATAATAGAGGAGGCAAGTGATCTAGAAGATCACATGACATAACACTTTATAAAATCTCATGAGAGATTCAGGTACCTGAATATATGAATGAAGAGATCTCTATGTTATGTCTTTATGAAAATTTATTGGAACCGATATAAAATGTTCGTCGACGACATCTAAGATAGCGCTAAATATCGAGAAGGATCTTAAGTTTGTCGAATGCAGACAAAAATATTTGCCAAATGGAAGAGATACAATTCAAGTAGAATTGATTCCATATGAAAGACATGTAGTTTTGGACATGTAGTTCAAATACTTAAAAGTATAAAGTCAATGGTATGTGCTATAAGTTTTCAATATCTTATTTGATTAGCATGACATGAAAACTTGATATGCATCTAAAGTCTATAATATGGCTTATATGACTTAACTTATATGACAATCCATGAAGAATTAATACACAAATGTATCTTGCTGTAACTATAAGAATGATAATGTGATAGCGAGGATACCTTTATGGAGATATTGAAGAGTCATTTCACGATATTTGTGAAGACATTATATATCTATCACGATTTATGATTTCAAGGTGTAACTATTCATTATAGTTAATATGGCCGATTTATTTATCAAATCTCTACCAACGATCTCTTGAAGATGGTGCACAAGATTGGAATGCGAAGGCTCAAGGATGTGAATTGATGCTCTCATCAGGGGGAGTTAATGCACGTTGCCCTCTTTTTCCCTTACAAGGTTTTGTCCCACTGGGTTTTCATTGCAAGATTTTTAACGAGGCAACCAATAGGCGCATTTATAAATATATGTACTTTTTTTCCTTTTCTAGAATTTTTTCTCCCATTGGGTTTTATTTTAGTTAAGGTTTTAATGAGGCACATTATTTATTGAGTAGACATTCAAGGGGGAGTGTTAAGAATAGAATTCTAATTAGAGTGAATGTCTATCTTGTAGAGAGTTTTACTTTGAGGCTAAGTCATTTTTACTCCTATAAATAGAGGGGTCTTATCCCATTGTAAATCACCTCAAAATTCAATAAGAATTCCCTCTCTCTCTACTTTGCTCTACAATACTCTTCTTCTTTTATTGTTTCATAACACTTATTGCAAATGCATATTTTTTAAATTATTCTTTATTAATTTAATATTTTTTATTTTTGTTTCTACGATCCCTTTTTGCTCTTTTTTATTTCAGTTTATTTTCATTCTCATTCTCCTGTCTCCTTTGAAATAGTTTTTTTACTATAAATAAATTTCTTCTATTTTTATTCTGCCACTTTTATCTTTTCTTTATTTTCTATTCATAATTTACAAGACTAATCACCAGATTCAAACACTTTGTTCACAAGACATAATCTTTTTTCTTTTGTAGTATACCAATATTATATGTTTTTTATTTGTAATTTTCTTATTCATGCATTACAGTTAAAAGTATGCAATACTATCTAGTTTGTTATATCTCAAGATATATGGTATTTTTCTTAATATTTATTTAAACATAATAAAAAATTTAATTAAACAATTTTACAGTAAATATGTGAATTTGATTCTCTCTTTCAAATAGTATTAATTGCAAACTGAATATTGATATTTTTCTTTTTTTATAATTGATGCACAAACGTATTTTTTGGAAGGATCAAACATAATTTGCTTATAAAATATGGCGAAAAGTATTTCTCAAATTAGTTGGTCATACACAAATTGTTACTCTGCCAAAGTATTTTTTTGAAAAGTATTTTTAAAAAAAAGTAGTTTTTGACAATTTGGCTAAACATGCTCTATATTACCTGATAAATTTATTATAACTATTAAATCCAAAGAGAAAAATGAAGGGAAGAAAGCAACCAAAGGAGGAAAAAGATACAATTATGAGTTTTTGTGAATCCTACTTTAAAAGATTATGATTACTTGAAAAATATGAACATACCATAAATGAAGTCAAAGTGACGAAATAATAGAAAAGAGTAGTATTATGCATACTAATAGAATCAGAGAGTACCATAGCTATCTATGTTTTGCCCTATTACAACTTAATAAAAGAACATTAAAAATATCACAAACTTGTTTGTTTGTCTGTACTAAATTATGCATAAATAGAGAAATAAGATGTAATTATTAGTATACTACGGAAGAGAATCAAATGAAAGTCTCCTTATAATCTTTGTAGGATAGACAAACCCAGAGAGAGGGATGATAAAATAGTGAGGAGAAACAGACATAGGAGGAATTAATTTTTAAAGAGATGATTTTAGACGGTGGATTCTGAAGAGGCACGATGACTTGTTGTATGCTACGTAATTTTGAAACTGTGCAATTTATGTTAGAGCTATAATTGAACATTTACTGTTTTTGGATTAATAGTAATTGAGTATCGTATTAAAATAAAAGGGAAAAACCAAAAAATTGAGAATTTAGATAAACATATTTCTTGTTAAATGAGATGTGCCACATCATCTCTTAATGGCCCTCCTTTATAGATATATATGAATTTCCTTTTAAATGGTTTTTCAAATTTGCAGTTAGTTAAAAATTTCTTCTGAATATAGCTTGATTGCTTTCTTTTCATTTTTTTTGCACGTGATTTGACCTAAGTAAAACCCTTCTCTTTTTATTCGGACTTGATTCATTCGTATAAAATCTCAGACCTTTTGATTTAATGTTTGTTAATTGATCTTCTTACCTTATTTGTACAAATTGTGTATTTTAAAAAACTTGTCCTTAAATAACTTATATATATTTGCCCTTATTTGTATACTGTGCACAATGTTGTTTATTTGATCCCCTTTCCTTAAATATTTCCTATCCCTTACTGATCAAATTGGGATTCCTTAATTAAAGGAACCCCTGTTAATTGATTGATCCTAATTGATACTAGACTATTTTCTTTCCTTGCCCGCTCGCCTGACTTCGAGTATAAATACATGCTCCTCTTTTGACACAACACACACACTCGATACACAAACACCTCTGCCTTTGAAATCTGTTACCCCTTGTTCTACTATTACTTTTTCTACTACTACTTTCTTTACTATTACTGAGCACTCTACTCCTTTCTCTTTTACTGTCTGAATATTCTGGAGTTTCTCTGAATTCCCAAGTGCTTGCTAAAGTTTTGAGTTGTTCCTGATTAACAGTCTGGCTATCTACTTGCTGTTGTTTCTCTGCTGTACTAGAATTGCAACTGACATGTTTTTTTAGTTAAATAACACCCTCCTTCTATGTGTTTACTTCTCCTCTTCTACATATCTTTCACTGTGTGTTTATTTATGCTTCCATGCACTATGTAACTACAGTCAAGTCCATTATGCTCTTTCTTTATGTTTTGCATCTTCAGTCTGCTATGCTTCCTTAATATCTTGTGTATACTGTTAATCCCTTCCCTCTATTCCCATTTTTATGTGAGTTCTGTCCTGAATTATGGCAGCACCTTATATTGTGGTCCATGAATCTGAACTAGATTCTCCTGAATATTTACTCAAATCCTTTCCCATTCCCTCTCCCTTTATGTGTTGAGCTTTAGCTAGGGTTTGGCAGTGTCCTAATCACCATTCAGACCTAATTTTGACTCTCCAGAGTCTGCTCCTATTTGTTTGAACCTAAGCAGTAGGTTAGGGGTGTGCCAGCCTATGCCATGGCTTGGTTTGACCACCCTCTGCGATGGCTCTCTCTCTCACTTTAAACTTATTCCTAGTTTCCTAAGTTATTCCCCCTTTGGTAAGATATGCTTTGGGACCCTGACGTTCCCTCTGAACTTGGATGCCTGAGGGTTGGAACTTCTACACTGAACTATTCTGTTACAACAATTATCATTTATAGTGTAAGCATTGCCTGGAATCCTGAAGGCTCCTTGGAACGTTGAAACACTCTGAATAAAAGAAGGCTTTGGAATCCGGAATCCGGATTTGGTGAAACACATGTTATTGGATATCAAGATTGAATTAGGCTGCTCGGATCTAGCTGTAGGTTGTGATGTATTTTTTTGTTTACCTTCTTTCTTTTGATTTTGTAATAACCTTGTAAAAAGAACTCGGGAAAATATTAGTAAAGGGTGTGGGAGGGGTTTACTTTAATGCTAAAGGGTAGATACTATGCCTATAGGGCGAATGTTGTTATTTAATCACTTAGATATCATGTAACGACCCGATTAGTTGTTTTGAGCTCCGGCGCATCATTCAGCAGCCGGGGGCATAAGCAGCTTCATTTCAAGTGTATTGACCTGTACGCGTGGTCGGAATTGAATTTCGGTAAGTTCAGAATGGATTTGGAAGGAAAATTCTCATTTGGAAAGCTTAAAGTTGAAGAAATGAATTAGGATTGGAAGGTTGAGTAATTGACCTCAAAATTTGGATCCAAAGGTTCCAGCATGTTCGTATGATGATTTTGGACTTGGGCATATGCCTGGATTGGGTTTTGGATAACCCGAGAGCATTTTGACGCCTATTGTGGAAGTTAGCATTTTAGAAGAAATTGCATCAGTTTAGCTTAAAATACATTTCAATATCATTGATGTTCGTTTGGGAGTTCAAGACTGGGGGTAGCTCCGTATGGTGATTCTGGGGTTGGGAGCGCGATCGAAAGTGAATTCGGAGGTCCGTAGGGCATTTTGAAGCCATTTGGCTAAAGATAGAAATTTGAAGGTTTTTGAGAAGTTTCACCGAAAGTGGATATTTTGATATCGCGGTCGGAATCAGATTCTGAAAGTTGGAGTTGGTCCAATATGTCATTTTAGACTTGTATGCAAAACTAGAAGTCAATCGGACGTGATTTGATAGGTTTCGGCATCGAAAATAGAAGATGGAAATTTCAAAGTTAATCAAGCTTGGATTGGAGGTTAATTCATGATTTTAGCATTGTTTGATGTTATTTGAGGCCTCGAGAAAGTCCGTAATGTATTTTGGGACTGGTTGGTGTGATTGGTCGGGGTCTCGGGGGTCTCGGGGGCCTCGGGTGTGTTTCGGGTTGTGATCACGCTTTGATATTTCAACGTCATTTGTTTGAACATAAAGGGGTACAAAATTAAGAAAATAAGCTCCAAATTTTGTTTTGTTTAAACCAGTAGATTCGCATTGAAATTTCGGAGCCATAGGAAAAAGAATCATTGAATTTGGAGATCGTATGAGGGAGTTATGCTCGTTTCCATGTCAAGAATAGCTGGTTGCTGTCAAAATCGCAAAAGCGGAAATTTTCCACATATGCGGAACCGCAAAAGCGAAAAATTGTCCGCACATGCGGAACCGCAAAAGCGATAAAATTTCCGCAGATGTGGTACCGCAAAAGCGAAAAAGTTTCCGCAAAAGCAGAAACTACTGAAGGCAGAGAGTTTTCTTTAAAGATCGAACTTAGCTCATTTTTCACTTCATTGCTTCCGTGGGAGCCGACTTTGGAGCAACTTTGGAGAGCCATTTTCATCCCCAAGCATGCGGTAAGTGATCTCTACTAGTTTTGAGTATATACATCAATTATGTATGGATTTTAGCATGAAAATGGGTAGAAATTTGAGGTTTAGAAGAAGACCTACACATATTTTGTTATTGGATTTTACCACGAATTTGAGCTTGGAATTAAGAGAAAATTATATATTTGAGTTCCGAAGATCATGGTTAAACTTTATCTTCAAAACTTTTGGATTTCGGGCATATGGGTCTGAGGGCGTTTTGGTCAACTTTTCATTCGGGATTGGAAATTATTATAAATTGGATTATAATGAATACCTTAGCATATATTAATGGATTTACATAATCATTGGTTAGTTTTGGGAGCATTGTATGTCAGTTCAAGCATTCGGAGGAATGTAGAATGCCGGTTATGGATCTTCATAGCGAGGGGAGTCTACTTTCTAATCTTGTGAGGGGGAAATTACCCCATAGGTGAGTTAAACTGATTATGTGCCCCTAATTGTGGGGGCTATGTATGCACGAGGTGATGAGAGTCCGTGCGTAGCTACTATTATGCTATTTTCCGGGTAGACTAGGACCCAAAAACATGTTATACTTGGATTATTTATGAACCCATTGATGGTTTGGAATGCTTTAATCACATTAAATTAATAAATGGATTTCTAAAAGAATTAAGGTGTGTTTTTCTCAAATTATTGATGAGAATTGGCCTTTCTTGGATATCTGCTCCATGATGACTTTATACTAATTATCTGTCTGCGTGTGTTTTTATTTCTATTGGAACGGGCCGATCGCCTCGGTAAAATGGATGCATCTATGGTACGGGCCGCTCGACCCTCCGCAGTGCACACTTTACATTTCTGTTGGAGCGGGCCGTCGACCTCAGCATGATTTGCGCATGTTTGTGTTATTGTCTTGAACTCATTTGAGTTATTTTTATGCCACATTATTGCTCGAGGTTGTTTTATTAATAATAACAAGAAAGCTAAGGAAATTTTCCATGAAAGAATTATAAGAATACTTGTTTTCCCATATCTGGATTAGAATCATGCTTATAAAACAAATCCCATGCTTGAATATATTTAATAAGGATAAACAGTCATTAGACTGCTAGTAAGCGTCAGAATTGACCCTCTCGTCACTACTTCTTCGGGATTAGGCGGGATACTCATTGGGTACACGTTGTTTTTGTACTCATACTACATTTGATGTGTATTTTGTTGCACGTGTATATGTTATTCTAGTGGTCTACTGGATGTAGCAGCACAGCCGATTCTGGAACTAGGTGAGCTGCATCACTCGAGAGGACCGCAGCTAGGGTAGTCCCTTTCCAACACTATATTTACTTTTCATTCACTGTATTCCAAACTGAGGTTGTATTTTTATCTCTCTTATCAGTAGATACTCATGTACTGGTAACTCGGGGTTCTGGGATGGTTGAAAAATTGTAATAAATGTTTAACTCTCAAATGTTATTTGAACTATATTTTTCAAAAATTTCTAAATATGGAAGAAAAATCATGTATTTCCAAAAGTGTTAAAACGAGATTTGATTAAGTAATCTGGTTGGCTTTCCTGATAGCAGTGTCCGACGCCATCACGACCCTTAGTGTATTTTGGGTCGTGACAAAAAGGTATCAGAGATCTAGGTTCCCCTTGTTCTCACAAGTCATGAGCAAGTCTAGTAGAGTCTCACGAATCGGTACGGAGACATCAGTGCTTATCCTCGGGAGGCTACAGGGCTATTAGGAGTACTTCCCTTCTTGATTCCCTATCGTGCGATTTGATTCCTGTGAGGCTTATGCCTTTGTTTTCCTAGTGAATCTTATGTGACTTGAAGCACTTGTTGTAAATCAAGAATTGAATAACTTCGATGGCACTACAGATATGGTGCAGGATGTTACTCTCGGTATAGTTGATTGGACTATTACAGTCGCTCTATGGAAGGATATCTTATTGTTTCGGCTCGGTATCGATACTTCTTGGAGCCTTGAGGTTTGGCACAGGTTTCCATGATGCTTATAAATGAGTTTTCTCGGTATTGATATGATGGCAGGATGTTTGCCTATGTGTGGAAGCAGCGAATGACTAAGGGAACCTTACTCAATTGGTGAACTAGAGATTCTGCATTTTATTCCCGGCAGGGGGAAAGGTAATCGGGCTGAGAATGTTCAGGTTGGAATGATGAGACTTGGTGTTTTCAAGTCTGATGGAGTCTCCATCGGCGGCGTGGTATCATCATCCTCGATTGAATGTATTAAGTGGCCAATGTGCTAGTTTTCTTCAACTTCGCCTTTGGACCAGGATATTACGGGTCAGTAATGAAGAAGCGACGGTCAGAGATTGCGGGATGCGGTGGTTCAGTATGGAATTGGTGTCCCTAATGTTGATGACTCATGAAAGATGATCTTCGGAAAGGTTTAAAGTCAATAGAGACTTGTGAGTTCGAGAGCTATGAAGATACATTTTATTAAGGTAACAATTGAGCAGCAAGTTATGAGGAAGGACTCCTGGGAAGTGTCAAACAGTGGTTAAACTTCCAGAAAGCCAGGTGTGAGAATCATAGGTCGAATGGTTGATTTGAGGAATTGTATCTGCCCGAAGTGGGGGAGCGGCGGATATTACATATGGGCTTGGTAGTAGGATGACTACGCGCCTTAAGGAGAGTTTGGAATGATTTGAGAATTTCAGAGATTAGTGATTAGGTCCTACGGAGCAAACTTGAAGCATGGGCCATGATGCGACAAAAAATTTGACATAGTGAAAAGAATTTGCTTGACGTGAAGGAGGATGCAACATAACTTTGAATTGGGAGGATATTTCCACGTACCTAATTGATGTCCATGAGAGTTAAATGGACCAGTGCAGTCAGGGAGTGAGCTTGGACTCACGATAGGTTATTGGAGTCATGGTGACTATACCCCGTGTAGCAGCGTTAAAGGATGTCGAAAGTGGCTTCTACAGGTGGGATATTCCTTATGAGCAGGTTTGCAGTCACGTGGTTGGTGAAGTTTCTGCAAGGAATTTTATAAGTTGTTCAACAAAAAGATCCGTCGCGCGAATGCGATTGATGATTCAGAGTTTTTACCGCATGATTCCGAGAATTTTTACGGTTGATTGTGCAAGGTTATGTCAATGAGAGATAAAGAATTCTGGTAAATTCAAGAATCATATAATAGTGGCTTTTGAGCCAGTGGGAGAATCCCACCGCGTATGATTGGGTTGCACGGTTAATTACCTGTGTGAATTCTGGTTATTAGCATATTAATGAGTTATTGTAGCTACGAAAAAGAACCATGAGTGGTAATTTGAGTAAATGAATTGTTGAATGCATGCTATGGTTAGCCTTATTGGCTCATGTTCAGACTTGAGGAAAGATTCATGATTTATGCCTCGTATAGGTACAGGCTTCGAGGGAAGTGATCCTGCTAGGTGCTTTATCGAGAGAGTATTCATATGTTATAAAATTCAGTGGATTTGGTTGCATTCGGGGCCAAGTTAGAGCGGGTGGGTCTCAATAGCGGTCCTAGCAAATTGAAGAGGTAAGTGTAGTGCCTAATGAATTTTGAGTCTATAAGTATGGTTAAGAGTCAAGCTTTTGAAGAAGCTTATGAAGAAAGGCACAGAATGTTCTATGATGTTTTGACTTGCGGTGTGGAATTGGAGAGACATGAAATGGTCATGGTATTTGAGACAGCATGGTCTCATGATTGAAGGTCGCTTGGGGTGAGTGTGGTTGGAATAAGTTAGGTTTTGAAGGAAGATATTATTATTTCTATGGAAATCAAGGATAAATTGGAAGGAAGTAGATTGATTATCCATAGTTGAGTTGGCATATTAGTGTCAGCGATCGGTTCGTTCAGCGATCGAGTTATGCTTGTGATTTGTGGCGGTGCGTCTGAGGATTTTTAGCCGCAGTGATTGATGTTATTCTAAAGCATTCTTCTGTTAGGTCATGTTATGAGTAGGCGGATCCCCGAAAGGTATATGGTGGCTTGGACCACTACTTAGAGATTGGCATATTCGACGGTTATGGGAATTTGCCTGTATGTTGCTATAGTTCTCCTGAAGTGAGTTAAATGAAATGTCTTATGTGATGAAGTGTTAGCCTATCGGTGGTTCCAGAGTTGTGATGGAAATCGTGTCCATCGCATATCAACACCTGAGGTGCAGTGAGTGGTTTGGAATTTGAAGTAAGGACCAAGGTTGCAGTTTGGTCAATGACTGTGAAGTCATGAGCTCGGATGAGCAGGAAGGAGTTTCAGTATTTTGAGTAAGATGGGTATTGGCGTCAGCATCACCTGAGATCGGTGTTCTGTGAGAAAGGCTTTGCATCCTGGTTAGAGATTCCTGATCGTTTTTTAGCGTTAGTGCAGACAGTGGTTTGAATGTGCAGACCCGTTATTTATTTCGAAAGATGGTGGGATCTTGTCCATAGGAAGATTGTATAAGTGTGACATGTAGTCACTTGATTAATTAGAAATTTAAACCAAGTGTGAAGATTTTTGTAATATCATTGATTTGAGAATTAATGCCTGGAGGGCACTCTATCTATTGGTCTATGGACTCTAGAAGTTCTCTCTGGTTATGATGGATGTTCCTGTGTATTATGAGAAAAGGGAAGTTAGCATGGACCTTGAAAGTTTATTGGCCTAGTTTGGTACGATCAAGACCGACTTGAGGTTGATGGATGGATTTAAATGTGAATACGGGCTCTATGTCAGGCCAGTTGTATTCATTTCAGCAAGTGTTCCTTATGAAAGGACAGTTGGGGCATATACTATCTTCAACTATTTTATGAAGCGATATATCTTGCCGTATGAGTTGTGAGACGACTTAGTAAATTTCTTATGTGATGAGGTTCCGTGTAGCGGTGATGTCATATAAGCAGGATGGCTCTAAAAATTCAGATCATGTATCGAACTTCAGTTGTGCTTAAGTTTTGTAGCCTATAGCACTATATCTTTCATCAGGGATAGTATTATACACCTTAGTGTGTTTATGACCGTTATTCGGGGTTACCTCCTTATGTGAGTTCTACTTATGGATCGGGTGGCACGCCGCCATAGGTATGTTATTTGGATCGGATAGCACGCCTCCATGGTTATATCGTGTGGATCGGGTGGCACGCCGCCATGGTTATGCTATTTGGATCGGGTTGCATGCCACAACAATATGTTGTTCAGTATAGTTCCCCATATTTTCTTTTATGTGTTCTGTCTCCTATTCTTTCCCAGAATTTTAGTTCTAGCTGTGAGCCCGCTTCACATGTATGATTCGCGAGTGGGGTAAGAACATCTCCTTTATAAGGATAGACTTCCTTGTGTATCGCAGTCTGTGCAGTAGCCTGTTGGCGCATCGAGGCATCATGTGAGACTTTTGATCATGTCTGGTATGGCTTATTTCCTGAGCAATTCGTGCTGGGTGAGACGAGGTTACGGGATTTAGGATCAGTGCAATTCGATTATATGAGGTGTATTAAGGAGCTAAGACCATTAGATGGTTCATGATGAGGGGATGATGCTTGTCAGGAGTATAGACCCAATGAATTGTTGATTCAGCAACATTTGGTTATGAATTTTGGCTCTTCTCTTCCGTCGTATCGGGGTTGTAAAAGCTAGAGCAAGACCTATATAGGTCAAGAGAGGCAATAGGAGCATCAGATTGGTGGAATTTCAACTATTATCTTGCAAGGATATCGGGGTATGAATCCAATTCCGGAAGTTGGAGTAGGTCCTCAATGTCATTTTGGACTTGTGTACAAAATTTGAAGTCAATCGGACGTGATTTAATAGATTTTAGCATCGGAAATAGAAGTTGGAAACTTCAAAGTATATCAAGCTTGGATTGGAGGTTGATTCATGATTTTAGCGTTGTTTGATGTGATTTGAGGCCTCGAGAAAGTCCGTAATGTATTTTGGGACTGGTTGGTGTGATTGGTCGGGGTCCCTAGGGCCTCGGGTGTGTTTCGGGTTGTGATCACATTCTTATTGATACTTCAACATTGTTTCTTTAAACATAAAGGGGTACCATATTAAGAGAATAAGTTCCAAATTCAGTTTTGTTTGAACTATTAGATCCATATCGAAATTTCGGAGCCATAGGAAAAAGAATCATCGAAATTGGAGATCGTAGGAGCGAGTTATGCTCGTTTCCGTGTCGAAAAGAGCTGGTTGCTGTCAAAACCGCAAAAAGCGGAAATTTTTCACATATGCGGAACCGCAAAAGCGAAAAATTATTCGCAGATGAAGAACCGCAAAAGCAGAAAATGTTCCGCCTATCGCAAAAGCGGAAACTGCTGAAGGCAGAGAGTTTTCTTTAAAAATCGAACTTGGCTCATTTTTCACTTAATTTCTTCTATGGGAGTCGATTTTGGAGAAACTTTGGGTAGCCATTTTCATTTCCAAGCATGAGGTAAGTGATCTCTACTATTTTTGAGTATATACATCAATTATGTATGGATTTTAGCATGAAAATTGGAAGAAATTTGAGAGTTAGAGGAACACCTGGACATATTTTGTTATTGGATTTTTACCATGAATTTGAGTTTGGAATTAAGAGAAAATTATATATTTGAGTACATAAGATCATGGGTAAACTTTATCTTCAAAAATTTTTAGATTTCGGGCACATGGGCCTGAGGGCGTTTTGGTCAACTTTTCGTTTGGGATTGGAAATTATTATAAATTGGATTATAATGAATACCTTAGCATATATTAATGGATTTACATACTATTGGTTAGTTTTGGGAGCATTGTACGTCGGTTCAAGCCTTTGGAGGAATGTAGAATGTCGGTTATGGATCTTCGGAGCGAGGTGAGTCTCCTTTCTAATCTTGTAAGGGGGAAATTACCCCATAGGTGAATTAAACTGATTATGTGCTCCTAATTGAGGGGGATACGTACGCACAGGTGACGACAGTCCGTGCATAGCTACTATTATGCTATTGTCCGGGTAGACTAGGACCCAAAACATGTTATACTTGGATTATTTGTGAACCCATTGATGGCTTGGAATGCTTTAATGACATTAAATTAATAGATGGATTGTTAAAAGACTTAAGCTCTGTTTTCTCAAATTATTAAAGAGAATTGGTCTTTCTTGAATATCTACTCCATGATAACTTCTTTACTGATTATCTGTCTGAGTGTGTTTTTTTTATGTTGGAACGGTCCGACCGCCTTGGTGAAATGGATGCATCTATGGTACGGGCCTCTCGACCCTCGAAAGTGCACACTTTATATTTTTGTTGGAGCGGGCCGTCGACCTCAGCATGGTTTGAGCATGTTTTTGCTATTGTCTTGAACTCATTTGAGTTGTTTATATTCCACATTATGGCTCGAGATCATTTTATTAATAAAAACAAGAAATATAAGGAAATTTTCCATGAAAGAATTATATGACTACTTGTTTTCCCATATCTGGATTATAATCATGGTTATAAAACAATTCCCCTGCTTGAATATATTGATTAAGGATAAATAGTCATTGGACACTCATTGGGCACACATTATTTTTGTACTTATGTTACACTTGTTGTGCATTTTGTTGCACATGTTCATGTGATTCCAGTCGTCTACTGGACATAGCAGCGCAGACGATTCTGGGACTAGGTGAGATGCATCATTCGAGACGACCACAGCTAGGGTAGTCCCTTTCTAGCACCGTATTTACTTTTCATTCATCGTATTCCGGACAGAGGTTGTAATTTTATCCCTCGTATCAGTAGATACTCATGTACTTGTGACTCCGGGTTCTGGGATGGTTGAAAAATAATAATAATTGTTTAACTCTCAAAAGTTATTTGAACTATATTTTTCAAAAATTTCTAAATATGGAAGAAATATCATGTATTTCCAAAAGTGGTAAAACGAGATTTGATTAAGTAATATGGTTGGCTTGCCTGGCAGCAGTGTTCGGCGCCATCACAACCCTTAGTAGATTTTTGGGTCGTGACATATCATGCCTACAGTTTCAACGCTTTAAATCACCGAGAGATCATGTCTATAGGATTTTGCATTCTTTTCAATCATTTAGAAATTATGTCTATAGGATTTAATGTTCAACCATGCTGCAAATCAGTAGATATCCTGTCTATAGGATCTAATTATCAAACAACTAATAGCATATATAAATCCTGCCTATAGGAAATGCATGAACTCTAGGCAACTATAGGGTAATCAAATACTCATTTCGAAACCTGTCTAATAACAGTAACGAGTCCTAAAAATCCAAGGTGTAGATATCCTGCCTATAGGGGTTCAAACTCGCCTAATATGTGTTGAATGTTCTGACAATTGGCCTTAGACGTTTTTCAATGAAAACTTGTCCAAACCTGTTTGCCTTTTGAAATTCATCCAAACTTGTTCATTTTCAAAACTCTTATAAATTAGCTTTTAATTCCTTTCAAACTTGTGTTTTTCTTCAAAATAACGTCTTTAAACCTTTTGCCTGAATTTCCCTTATACTTTTGAAGTTGTCTTCTGAAATAGAGTTTCAACTCTATCTTTTAAAGTATCTGCACTCTTTAAACTCTTTTACAATTCTCCTGTCAAAGCAATCTTTAACTGTCAAAGCAATCTTTAACTGTCAAAGCAATCTTTAACTATCTGTTTCTTTTATAATCTCTCATGTTCGAAAACTCTTCTTTACACTTTCACTGTATTTTTAGTTAAGCAATTCTCTGAACATTTTGCAATTTTCAAGCTTGTATTTTCAATTCTTCTGCATTAGGTTCTTAATCAGTAACTTGTGTAAAATACCTCAACTTTTGACAATTGTATTTGGGTTGCCTAATGCATACTTTTTATCCAATTCTATGTGTTGAACCAATCTATCCGCTGTTTAATATTTTTAAGATAAAATCAGTACATGCAAGACATGTGTGACGACCCAAAGGGCATCACTGTAATTCTCCCTTTTCTGGCACTTCTGAGGCCTTGAAATCCTCTGATTTGGTTACCTCGATTTGCTTGCACAGTCGGGCGCGAAGCTTAAAATTTTTTATGTGAAAATAATTGAATTCTATGTTAAAAACTATGTCATTTGATACTAAAATTGCTATATTTGACTTTGGTCAACGTTTTGGGTAAAGGGACCTGTGATGCGACGGTTCCGAAGGGTCTATAATGAAATTTGGGACCCGTTTCGAAATCGAAATCCGAGGTCCTAGTCCCGAGTACGGAGCTTTTTCTGTTAAATTGTTTTTGAAAATGCTTAAGGAAAAGCGAAAATGAAAATTTGATCAAAAGTGATGGTATGGGGCTTGTATTTTGGTTCTGACGCCGAGTACAAGTCTTAAATGAGCGTTAAGCGCTATCTGTATAGTTTAGTTGAAAATGATCGTCGTTTGACCTGTTTTGGACTAAAAGTGGAAATTTTTTGAAAGTTTAGAACTTTGAATTTAATATCATGAGTTTTGGAGGTTGATTCCTTGATTTAGATGTTATTTTGGCAATTTGATTGTACGAGTAAGTCCGTAGGATGCTTTAGAGGTTGGGTGTATGTTTGGGTTGGAGCCCCGAGGGCTTGGGTGAGTTTCGGATAGGTGTTAGGCATATTGTTGTTGCATTTCCACTACTGGTGTCTGCAGTCTTCGCAATTGCGAAGACTTATTCGCAAATGTGAACATCCCAAATTTGGCCCTGTCATCGCAAATGCGATGTTTCTCTCGCAAATGCGATATTTCCCCATGGAAGCAAGACTTTGCAAATGTGAATTCCAGTCTCGCAAATGCGAGTTCTTCCTTTTCCTTGCCCAGTTCGCAATTGCGAACTATTTCTCACAATTGCGAGGTCCCTTTGATTTCTCCCCAGTTCGCAAATGCGAAGTTAATATCCCATTTGCGATATCTGCACTCCTGCAACTGATACTTAAACAAATTCAAAAAACCTCACTTTTCATACTTTTCAAAACCCAAAACCACCATAGGTGATTTCTCTCGAACCCCATCGTCCCCAAACTACTTGTACGTCAACTTTTACTAGTTTTCTTCAATCTTTATCATCTTCTAACATGATTTCATCCTTAAATCAAAGCTTTCATGGTTAAAATGGGTGATTTGGGGTAGAACCTAGGTTCTCATAAAATTGGGGATTTGGACCTCAATTTGGGGGTCCGATTTCAAAACAAATTACATATATGAACTCCTGGGGGATGGGTAACCTAGTTTTGGTTCGAACCTTGAGTTTTGACCACGTGAGCCCGGGGGAATTTTGGGAATTTTTGAGTAAAACTTTGAGAATTTTATTTTGATGCATCCAAATTGATTTAACTAGCATTTGCTGATACATTTTTCTCGTAGAATCGAGAATGAAGTTTTCATTCTGTACATGCCAGTTCATGAATTAGTAACTGCTTCTAATTTCCAAAAAAAATCCCAATTGTGTCGAACTTTCCATTTGAGTAAATTGTGGTTAGATTCGACCGATTTTGAAGCGAATTCAAGGGGTAAAGCTATTCTATAAGCGTGAGTTGAGTTAGAAGCTTTTGAGGTAAGTGTTCGATCTAAATTTGTATTGAGGGAATAGGATTAGGTTGTTATTTTTTATGTTCTATGTGGGGTCGGTGTATAGGTATGGTGACGGTTACCTATGCGCCCGCGTCAAGCATGACCGTGATGTCATATTTGCTATAAAATTGTGAAGTAAGTGAACAATTGTGATAATTACTTGTTATAAGATCTATGAAGTGAAAGTTGAGAATAAAATGAACTAAAGAGGAATTTTTGGTACTTTTCCCTTGCCGGGACCATTTGTTGAGTTGTATTCCCTTGCCGGGACATATTGTTGAGTTGTATTTCCCTTGTCGAGACCACTTGTTGAATTCTTTTCCCTTGCCGAGATATTTTGTCTTGATATATATAAATATATTTCCTTATTCCCGTTTGGCTGTGACCACTGATTGGGAGAGGAAGAGAGAGTAAAAGCACGAAGGGTGATGGAGTGCACTGTTTAATGAGAGTAAAAGCACGAAGGGTGATGCCGTGGACTGTTTATCGAGAGTAAAAGTACGAAATGTGATGTCGTGCCTTGTATTTGATATTTCTGGTGAGAAGTGAGAGTAAAATAATGAAGGTTAATGTCGTGCCTTGTATTTGATATTTCTATTGAGAAGTGAGAGTAAAATCATAAAGGTTAATGTCGTGCATCATATTTGACTACCTTGGTGATGAATGAGAGTAAAAGCACGAAGGGTGATGTCATGCAGCTATTGATTCATTGTCTTTCTTGTTTAACTATGATTTATTCAGTTCCATCTCTTGATTGTAGAAGTTATGATTGAACTACTACTCCCCCAGCATCTCCCCTTCCCCCTTTTAGTTGCTTAAATTCTTGCTCTCTTGTTGTTATTGCATATATCTATACAAGTTGGTTTGTGATAGGTCTGGTTTAGCCTCGTCACTACCTCTCCGAGGTTAGGCCGGGAACTTACCAGCACATGGGGTCGGTTGTGATGATACTACGCTTCTGTGCCTTTTTGTGCACAGGTCAGAACCAGTCTACGGACCGCAGCTTTAAACCGAGAGTGATCCTTCAGTCCAGAGGCTCTGAGGTAATTCGTTGGCATTCGCGGGCCCCGAGTCTCCTCTATCTATTTCTTTCAGTTTGCTAAATTGTATCAACAGATATGCTATGTTTTTCTTTCAGACTATTATTTTTAGTACTCTTTAGTTTTCCGTGAGAGTGACACCAGATGCTGGGTAGAGATATGTTGGCAGCTTTCCGCATATTGTTTTCATTATTGTTATTAGAAAACTTCCCCATGTTTTAATTAATTATTCTAGTATTTGATTTGTTTTAGATTTAAGTTTGTGAAAATAATTTTAAAGGTTGGCTTGCCTAACTTCTACAGTAGGCGCCATCACGACTCCCGATGGTGGGTAAATCCGGATCGTGAAACATGCTAACCTAAATGCTATATGATTTACGGGGTTTTATATGAGCTTTTTGTGTATTTGTTTTAATCCCTATTCATCTGCTATTTGTTTTGATTGACGCCCTAGTATTTTATCCTTTTTGAAACTCTATATATGCCTATACTCCCTTTCCTTCCCCTTAGGATTAGAAGTCCTAAATAATCCGGGACTAATAGGTTGGGACGGGTATTAGCATGTAATAAGTAAACCAGACTAATCACATTTAATACCTTAACGGGGTGTGAAGGGTAGAATATGAAGATGATGACCGGTGCACTAATATCATAGGTGACCCCTCTTCTGAAGAGTGTGTGTGGGTACTGCACCGAGGTGATCCGTATTATATTTAAACCTAGGACCCAATTTCCCTTTATTTATATGAGGTGATATTTTCTTAAAAAATTAATGTCTTATTCAATTAATCTTTCTCTTTCCAAAATAACTTATGTCTTTCCTCTTTCAAAATTTTCAACTTCTTTGTGGTCCCTATGTGCAAATCTTGTTTGTTTACTTCTACTCTTCTTAAAGTCACAATTAAAGTACGGCGGGGAGCCACACTAGTGGATCTTGAGGGGGCCTAACACCTTCCCCTCGAGATAATCTCAAACCCTTACCCGAACTCTGGTTTCTCTTTTAAAATCGTCTTCTTTTTTTCTTTAAAGTGTCTTAATGCACTATAATCAGTAGGTGGCGATTCTTCAAACTCCATAACCAGATTCCTCAAAAGGGAATAAGAGTTGTTTTGTCTATAATGTCGTAAAGCCGATTTCGCATTAGGAAAAGGGGACGTAGACAATGAATACAAAAGAACTTTATTTTTTTTCAGAAAAACTAAATTAGCTCTCTGCTCTTCCGTATCTCCGACACATCCAGCAGCTTAAAATTATAACTCGAATTTTTTTTGACACACAGGTTCGAATTTTGATAAATCCAACAGCTGGTTCAAGAATTTTGATACAGATTTCTTCGCCCAAACGCTGATCCGAACACTCAAGAAACCCCAACAATGAAAGTTCAAAACTTCCTTCTCCCAAATGAGGATTCAAAAAATTCGACACCACCACAAATCGACCAAATTTCTAAATGGAAAAGAAAAAGATAGAGAAGATGACTAAATTACCTTATATGATTAAATGTTATGGTGTAAATTATACATTGGGATTTATCTTCTTCATGGTAAAGTTGTCAGCAAATTTAGACCAGATGGTCTTTTCCTTTTCTTCCTCGTTTTTCTTTGTTTTTGTGTTTGTTTTTTAAAATAATTTTTATTTTGGTTTAATTTTTTACAGATAGCACTTAAATAAGATTTTGGACAAAAGATCGCTCTTATTCTTTGTGTTAAACACGCGCATGCCAGCTAAGTAAAATGGTGTATTATTGACACACTTCTAAAAGGTTGGGTATGTAGAAGGTTGTCCGTGATAGAGAGGTGTGTAATATGGATTTAGGTGTAAGGTCAATGAGTAAACTATGTATTTTGTCTAAATTCCAGGATATGAATGTAATGACGAGATCATGCCAAATGAAAAAAGAGTTTAACCTTAACATACCCTGAATAGAAAAAACTTTATATAATACTCCGTTGGAAAACCTTCATTGATTGAGCGAAACTTTCCCCTGCTCCTTTAAACATTCACGGACGAAATTCTTCTGGTTCCTTGAAATTTATTGAACGAATCACGTTTATTTTGCTTGGAAGGACTAAAGCTTCTGTTTCTAATGTCTTTAGTTTTAAACCAAAGACGGAACATATGCTAAGGCTTCTGTTCCTAATGTCTTTGGTTTTAACCAAAGACAGAATATGCATTTTTTCTATTGAATTGGTTACTAACTCTTAAGATAAGACTTAAATGTAGTCATATCTTATCATCTTCATGGTTAGCCATTTGGAAAAGTAGTATACTCGGTCATTTTCCAAATCTTTTGGCTCTTACCACGTGGGTAGGGTGAGATGATTTATTAATTTTTTTATTCATTTATTAGTTAATTAGGTAATATTTTGTTATTTGATAATTAATTAATTACTCGTATAATTTAAAAATTACCATAAATTACTTAAAAATTCTATTTTTAAAAAATACTTCTTATATTCTTTATATAGTATACTACCGTGGTCATATGGTACCTTACATGGTACAAGTTCATAATTATCGGGTATTATCGCCGACCCGTATTTTATTCCAAATTATCCACTTATCATATAACTCATTTTCTTTAATCCGTGTACCCATTCATCCTCCATACACTTATTTATCGCTTGTTATAAATAGCATAATCCTTATAATCTCTAAATAATCTTTTACTTGGACTAATTTAATTGCCTTACGACAAATTTCATGTACAATAGTTCAGGGTTCAACATCGTCTTAACTTTATTGAAAGTGTGATATCACCATAATATAATACTGCAGAACGTGATATCAACGTAACATTGCGGGGCATAACACAATTCTTCACAGAAGCTCCATGAGAGGAGTTAAGAAAGAGAAATCCTAGATGATAGAATGTAAGTATTAAAAAATAAATTATTTTTAATATGAACTAAACGAGAAAACTAGACGGTTAATTTGATTAAAAGGCAATAAACTGTATTACTGTAAATTCATGCGAGACACTACTATGTATTACTAACTAATTATGAATACTGTTATTATTTTAGACTAATACTCAAAACACAAAAAAGGGATTGAATTGTAGTTTGCCTGATTTTTGTGTTTTCAAAGAACCTGGTTATTTGAACTATTTGAATATATTCAAACAAAAATAATTGCAAAAAAGTAATTAACACAGAGAATTTACGTAAAAAACCTCCTTGCTCAATGAAGTAAAAATCATGTCCTATCCTGTAAAATTTTCTGCAGATCTCCACTAACTTCAAAATGCAGTTTTAGGTTATAACTCAATAACCAAGGGGACTAACTCTAGTACTCTAACCCCTAAATCAACCTAATTGTAGCAACCCCTTCCCAAACTAACTCTAGCCCTGAAAGCTTACAAAAATAATGTCTCAACAATAACCTATTATTACACTTCAATGAAAGTAGATAGGTTGCAATTAAGAACTCTAGACTCAACCTAACAACTAAAGAACACGAGCAACTTCATCTTCAAAAACTAGTTCTTCAGTTGATTGAGTTCAATATTCAAAAGTACCGTTTTGCTTTGCTTGCTATTGTCAGAAGTATTCTCACAATTTCTCTTAATAGCAGTAGTCTTGAATTATGGCAAAAAGTCTTTTTTTATAGGTGCAAGGTTGGCCGAAAGTCTTCTTCAGTGAATGCTCCAAAACCTAGAATATTTTTGTTAAGGAAATCTTCTCATATTTAGACTTGGTTTCCTTATTTGATTCCAACTTTGCAACATTCTTTCTTCCCATGAGTATTTTCTAAATATGCATATTCCTTTTATTACACGAAGTCCACCCAGACGTGTATTCCTTTTTGGACATGGATAGGATCTTTTAGGAATCCTTACTCGCATGGAAATGCTAGCTTTTCGTGTCTGACTTGCTTTCTTCAGCTGGCTGCAAACCTGTTTCGCTTGATTTCAACTTGCTTATCTTGTCTTATCTGCACAACAGTCTTGCATCACAGGAAACTGGAACATAAAACCTATTTTTCAGATAAAGTTTGTTAATCATCGAAACATAATATATGCTCAGCTCAACAAATTTTTCCTTTTTGACGATGACAAATCTCTATGTGAATCAGTCAACTGCTTGCTCCAATTTCATAAATCTTTAGCACAAGAACCCGTTTCATTCGCATTACTCTTCTCCAGTTTCTTCATGTTTTCACATGTGTAATGGACTCGCCTTCCGTTCATCGCAACACTAAAGATGACTAGGCATAATTCATTATAAAACCTACAAACAGAAAACTCAAGATCAAATCAACAATATATTCTTTTATTACTCCAAGTGACATTCAAGAACCAGGTTTATATATTACACACACACCTAAATTTTTTCTTTTGGCATCATAAAAAATAACAAGTCATTAAGTTTAGTGAGATAATGCAGTAATTTAAAACTCATGGCCAATGGGCTTACAATAACATATGCATATCATTAGAAGAATCATGAATAATCAAGTAAAAGTCAGCCCAGAGACATAAAATTTGACAAAAGTTAGGAAATTTTATAGATTGTCAGCTTTTAGCCATGTACCTCAGTATTCTAAAAAAAGTCCCAAATCAAAAGATGGTTGAACAAACCCGTTAAATTTCCAACAACATCAAACAAACAAAAAACTCCAAACGCTGGTCATAGAGGGGGTGTCGGACATGGAATTGACTAAGGGTGAACTAGAGACGTAAGAGGAGCGAGGACCATGTTCTTTAGTAGATGAGGGTTCTCCTTGGATTAGCCTAGAAGCCTTTCAATTCTAGCAGCAGAGGCTTCTTGCTCCTACTTCTTCTCCTTATTTAGCCTCCTGTTTTGCTCCTTCCGGGAGGCAATCTCTTCTTTCAACTTTTTTTCCCTCATTGACAGCAACCAATTCCTTAAGTAGGTTAGTGACCATGCTTTTAATTTTGGTTACAGGTGGTCGAGAAATACAGTCACATTCCCCCAGGGTCTTCTCTTCGAGCAATACAGTCACATTCCCCCAGGGTCTTCTCTTTAAATATGTCCTTCTTTGTTCCCTTTTTAGGGATCTGAGGGGAATCTTAAAGTGCTCAAACACCTTAATCAATAGAAACCCATAGGGAAAAACATGAGTACTTCTTTCTTGATCAGTAACCCTTGCCATATGCTTCAACATCAGATATGGAAGGCTGATTTAGCCTGTTCTAATCCCAAACATTGTCACCATAATATCTTTCAACAAACAACATGAATAGTACTAGCACTACTAATAAACCTACGAGAAACTCACAACTACCTATCAATCCACAACCTTAATCCTCGACATCCATACATTCCTATCGCTAGTCATGCCCTCGGTTAGATGAAGCACAAAATGTCCAGCCTATTCACCTATCCAGAATACTTCTTTGGCATACCCATGTGCTTCATCAAGCTCTCCATGGTCAATCTCTCACACCTCCTGACCGAGGCATCTATGTCTCTCCTCCTCTGATGTTCCAAATGTCAATACCACATAAGGGGGGAGGTGGTGATTTGTGTGGTACCCAATTTTTTATCTTGAAGAACTTGGTTCTTCTAGGTGTTCTAATTACTACTGTTGCGGAATTAAAAGTTCAAAAAATAAAGAACACATATATTTTTACGTGAAAAACACCTGACTCAAAAGATGAAAAAACCACGTCCTATTACTCAGTAGGATTTTCCCAAGCATCCACTAAAATCAATGAGCCAAAACAGCATTTACAAAACACTTGTAAAAGTTTAAGGATTAACTCTAATCCCAGAGTGGCACACAACCTCAACTGTTGCGACACCTTCAAGTTAACTCTAACTTGAATAGTCAAAGTACCTAATACAATTGCTTCTATGAAAGCTGGAAAGGTAAAATTTTAAACCACCTACTACAATTGAACTAGAATAAAAATAAATACAATGGAGCTGGTTCTTGTATCTCGTTCAAGTAGCTTCAAGAGTGCACACTTAAATCTCACATAAATTGCTTACAAAATTGCCTAGCGCTTTTGCTCTCAATTTAGTTTAACTTCTGCATATGTGCATTATTTGTAAACGAGAACAATCACAGTTATTTAATGAGTTACTAATTAAAGTTTGATTGAGACTCAATGGCTGATTTTCTATCGAATTTGAGTTCTAGAACAATACAAACTCCAATCCTTATCCTTGATCCGGATTAAGTTCTTTTCTCATAAGGAGACTTGATCTCCTCATCCTTTATGCAACCTTTTGATAAGGTTCAGAAGATATTGCTGCTTGACCCTTAAGACTTATCTTCTTCACGTGCATCTCACATGTATAAGTAGATAACCACTGTGTCTTACATGATGGGCCTAGTCCATGACTATGTTCATTTGTCAATCTTCAAAACTTCATCTGAACCTGGGCCAACATCCTCACATGCCTAAAGTATCGTAGCCTCAATTCTCTCAATTTCTCTTCAATTGAATGCTACTCTTACCTCTGATAAAGACCCTCCATTAGAGCCAAATCCAGGTAGGTTGCATCATGCCTCCCTTCAAACCGAGACAACAAAATTTGTTCACAAACTCAAATAACAACTTGTGAACTGGTTTCATCTCCTCTTTTCCTACCTTTATAGCAGTCACATTTTCCCTCTTCTGAGTGTACTTGTTGGTCAAGTACATGTTGTTTTGCTTTTCCCCCTATCTCAGGTCAGTCACACTTTACGTAAGTATCAAACTCTTCCAATGGCACATTCGAAATTTCCCCCAGTATCTTAGTATTAATAATCAGGTTCATTCCACGAACTTTAGTACCACTGTGTCATTCTCCAGTACTTTGAAATTCATGTAAAGATGAATCATTTCTTTACCATAAGAGGGAGTGGGCAAAGGAACAAGTGTGTCCACCCCTAGACCTCCAACTTCGACAGCTCCTTCATGTCAAATATTGGTACCACAGCAAGGTCAATCACCCTACTCTTTAGCATCGTCAACCCAACAAATCACTTTTTTCTACCAACAATGGTAATTTGTTTTGTCTTTTTTCAGCATTTGTAACTAGTTCCTTTCACTTCTACTTCAGAGATTGCAACTTTTCTCTTTTTGGAAGATTTTCTTTTAGGAGTGACTGAAGATGATTCAGCCTTATTATTCTATTTTCTTTGATGATGGACTTCTTCATCCTCTTCTTCCTCTCTTTAATCTTATGATATACTTACCAAATCAATATCCTCTACATTAGACTCATCAATCAGGCGAAATCCTTATCTTTCTTTTTTCTTTTTCTTGCTCTACTCCTGCACTTTCTCAAGTAGTGCCTTACTTTTTCCTCTTGTTACCCAGAAGGTAATATTGCTTTCTTTGCAATGGCCTTCACCCTCTTAGGGACCGTTTTCTACTCGTCTTGCTTTTTCCCCTTAGTTGGCAACTAGATTTACTAGGGCCTCATCATCACTGTCATCGCTACTTTCTTTCACAACTTCTGCTTCTCCTTCCTTTTACTCTTCTTCCTCAGAGTCAGTCTAGTAAAAGGACTCAGATTTTTTAGGGTCAATGATCAAAGGACCTTTTTCTTGAACCCAACTTGCCTCTTGATCAATCACAACCTCAACATCTCCTACCGCAACAAGTTTTCCTCACCAATAGCATAAGAACCTGGTTGTTTTCCAAGGGCTTCTGGTGCTTCTATTCCAGTACTTACAATTTTCTAGGTACTCCCACTACCTCCTTCATGGTATCTTACACACATCATCAGCATCATCACCCTCCTTTTTTGTGACCATATCAGTAGACACCACTATTTCTTCTTCCTGAATCCCAACATACCTTCCACATTCGTTTTTTCACCAGTAACCGCTTCTGCTTATACAGTGCCAACCTCATTTTCACAATCGATCTTTGCTCCCCCCTCAATTTATGGCTCCTCTACACGTCGATTTCGATTCTTAAAACCTTCACTCTCTTCTTCGCCAGAATAGTCAACTAACCCAATGAAAGATTTTGCGTCTTTTGGTGGAGAGGTTAGTTCTTGGATAGATTGGTCTTGGGTAGTTATGGAAATAGGTGTAGTGGAGTTAGGGTTTGGGTTTTCAGTGGTGATTTCAGAGATAATTTTGCTTGGAGAGTTTTCTATTGTAGTGAGATTTTCTGATTATGCAGGAACATTAGAACTAGGGTTTTTTTTGTTCAGAAATTGGAACTTCTTTTACTCATTTTGATCAAAATGGGAGGAACGGAGAGAGGAAAATTTTTATAGCGGATAATTTGACAATTTATTGGTCTTGATTTTCTCTTTTAATTGATCTTAGTATGGCTCCAAATGGGAGAGAAAGGGTAAATGTCATAATTTTAAAATTGTAAAAAAGTGGCGTTAGGTGATTTAATTAGCGACAAAGGCGTGTGCAGGTGGTTTAGGAAACTGGTCCTCATTGCATGCAGACGTGGATTTAATCATGATTGCCCTATGACTTATCGATTTTGGAACCTGGTCCACTTTTAATTTTATAGGGTTATAAGAACTGGTTCATGAAGTATAACAAAATGGGTAGGAACCTGGTTAAAAAAATTGGTAGTTTAAAGATTAAATATAACAATCAATTGGATAGGGGGTACATATCTGAGTGTCATACAACCTGGTTCTTTGACTTATTTTCTCAATGTTGGCTATGAAACCTTCTCTTGTCCAGACTTTTATCATCAGATTTATCGTCCATGCCTTAGAATCCACATCATGCATGCATACCTATTAAAATATAAGACAGAGTAAGATATTATTCAACACATTTACTCCCTAAACATATTATTAAAACATAGCAGTCATTGAGTGAAGTCAAGAGTATCCTAGTCCATCTTGATTAAACCAAGCTCAAAGCGATTTCTTTAAAAGTGATCCAAGCTCAAATTTTGGTAATATTTCAACAATTTGATCTTCTTTCTTGCAAAACTCCACACTGATATGACCTTTTTTACATTGTCTCTGAAGAAATGATGCCTCACATCAATATGTTTGATTCTCTTGTAGTGGATCAGATTCTTGGCTATATTCATAGCACTTGTATTTTCACAACATATGGGAACCTTTTCAATCATCACCCATAGTCTTCCAGTTATTGCTTGATCTATAGCAGTTGAGCACATCAGAATACAACAACTGCATAATTAGGTTCAACATTTGATAGTGCCACATAAATTTTTTTCTTAGATGACCATGAAATTAAATGTGATCCAAGAAATTAGGTTATTTCTAATGTGCCATTCATGTCCAACAAATACCCACCATAGCCAGTGTCTGCATATCCAATCAATTTGAATGAGTCTCTCAAATTGGGTACTAAAGAACCAGGTCTTGAGTACTCTTGAGGTATCTCAAGATTCTTTTAACGGACTTCAAGTGTGTTTCCTTTGGATTGGACTGGAATCTTGCCCATAAACCTACACTATATACACTATCAGGTCTACTTGTGCTCATGTAGATCAAGAAAGCAATCATACCCCAGCACTTCTTTTCATCAGGTGTTCTAGATTCATCCATATCCAACCTGGTTGCAGTAGCAATTGGAGATTAAATTGTTTTAACATTGTCCATATCAAACCTTTTGTGTTGCTGCTTGATGTACTTTTGTTAGTGTACATGGTTCCCTTTTTCTGTCTGCTTCACTTGGAACCCAAAGAAGCAGTTTAATTCTCCCATCATGCTCATTTTAAATTCACTTCCCATGAGTTCAGCAAATGCATTGCGCAGAAATTTATTCGTGGCTCCAAAAATGATGTCATCAATATATATTTGCACTTTCAACAGGTTATTGACACTCTTTAATAAAAATAGCGTGTTTCAATTTTTCCTCGTGAGAACCCGTTCTCCGCGAGACATTTTGACAGTCTTTCGTACCATTCCTTTGCAGCATATTTTAAGCCACACAATGATATACGTGATACATTATTCTAATAGCCTCGTGCCCTCACACTCTTAGAATACTAAATCACTAAGTACTGTATATGGCCAATCTAGTCCAAGGAAGATCCATCCCATGTGCATATACATCGGCGAACAGTCAGTCGCTCAATATTGTATAAAGACAATCTAGCCAACGGGAAGATCCATCCTTGAATATAAATGATTCGGATAAGATCCATGTCCAGGGAAGATACATCCCTCAATATAAATCAAATACGCTCACTGGGGGTGTGTACAGACTCCGGAAGGGCTCTTTCAGCCCAAGCGCTACAATAATCCAGATCCAAGCATAATAAAATATGTTACGGCATGCAGCCCAATCCCATAACTTTCACTCTCAATCAGGCCCTCGACTTCACTCAGTAATCAATCTCTCCAGTCTCTCTCTCTCTCTCTCTCTCTCTCTCTCTCTCTCTCTCTCTCTTTCTCTCTCTCTCAGGATCACCATATTGTGAACTAGCCCAAAAACAATGATATGATACAGCAATAAATAGCAATAGAGACTGAGATATGATATGCAATGAATAAATATGACTGAGTATGAAGTTTCAACGTAGATAAAAAGTCAACAGCAAGAAAAGGTCACTATGGGCTCCAACTGTACCGGCATATAGTCTAAACATGATTTCTAACATGATTGGAAGATCAATTACTTCATCACATGATGAAAACATGGATATCGACAAGATACATCCATTATATAGTTCCATTGAATCGACCATTTTATAGTTCTTGCGGTGCACGTCCACACACCCATCACTTGGCATGTGCGTCACCTCAACACCAATCATATAACACATAATTCGGGGTTTCGAACCCTCAAGGCCAAGTTTAGAAGTGTTATTTACCTCAATCCTAGTAAATCTCTACTCCAACATACCTTTGCCTCGCGAAATGGCCTTTGAATGCCTTGAATATAGGCATAAACAACACAATACAATCAACACGGGCAAAAGGAACCAATTCCATAAGGAAATACTAAATTATTAATCAAAAGTCAAAAGTTGACTCAAAAGCGAGGCTCGGGCCTACATCTCAAAATCCAATAAAATTCACATAACCCGACATTCCATTCAACCACGAGCCAAACCATATAAAGTTTACCAAAATCCAACACTAAATCGCCACCCAAATCCCTAAATCAAACTCTCCAGTCTCTAGCCTCAAACTCCCAATTTCCTCCTTAAATACACACACACACACTAGGTGGGTAAATCAGTGGGGAAACACAATTATTGAATAAATTAGACCACAAGTGACTTACCTCAAGAAGTTCCCCAAAAATCCTCTCAAGAATCAACAAATCACGAGCTTGAAATATTTAAAATGGTGATAAATTTCGGAACCCTCATTTATAAAACATTGCCCAGGCTTTCGCACCTGCGACCAAATAATCGCACCTGAAGAACCGATTTTGCGGAAAAATCCTCCGCTTCTGCGAAAATCATTAAATCCCTTGGGCATGCATCTGCGCTCTAGGTTCCGCACCTACGGAGGCCCTTTTGCGGCCCAATATTCGCTTCTGCAAAAACATACCTCGCCCCTCAACTCTGCATCTGCGGAGCCTTTGTCGCACCTATGGGCTCGTAGATTCGGTTATCCCCTCACACATGCGTCTTTCCCAAGACCAGCCCAGCTCCCGTACCTGTGAAAATCTTGCGGCATCTGCAGCATCGCACCTGCAGCCAATCCCTTGCAGGTACGATCGCACCAGAATAGTCCCAGATTTTATAATGCACTAAGTCCCATTTTCGATCCTTTAACCATCCAAGATCAACCCGAGGCCCTCTGGACCTCAACCAAACATACCAACAAGTCCTAAAACCCTCAAAATATCAAAAACACGAACCACACTCCAATTCTAGCCTATTGAAACTAAGAAATTCCAACTTCTACAAATGACGTCAAAACCTATCAAATCACGTCCGATTGACCCCAAAATTTGCACATAAGTCACAAATGACACCACAAACTCCAACTCCTAGAACTCCAATCCGAGCTTGGTGTCCATAAAATTCGTCTTGGTAAAACTTCCAGATGTCCACATTTTGCCATTTTAAGCCTAATTCTGCTACGGGACTCCAAAACACAATTCGGGCATGCTCATAAGTCCAAAATCGCCCAACAGAGCTAACGAAATCATCAAAACTCTATTCCGGAGTCTTTTATACATATGTCAACATCCATTCAGCCTTTTCAACTTAAGCTACCAACCTTGAGACTAAGTGTCTCAATTTATTCTGAAATCCCTCTGGACCTGAATTTACTATCCCAACAAGTCATATAACAGCTACAAAGCAAAAAATAAGAAACAAATGGGGGAATGGGGCTACAACTCTCAAAATGACTGGCTGGATCTTTACATTCTCCCCTCTTAAACAAATGTTTGTCCTCGAATGGGTCTAGAAATGTACCTCGAGTCTCAAATATTTGTGGAAATCTTCTTTGCATCTCCCTGCTCGGTCTTTCAAGTAGCGCCCTCGACTGGCTGACCTCTCCACTGTACCTTTACTGAAATTATGTCATTTGACCTCAACTTTCAAACCTTTCAATCCAAAATGGCCACCGACTCCACATCATAAGTCAAATCACTATTCAACCAAATTATTCTGAAATGCAAAACATGAGACGGATCACCGACATACTTTCGGAGCATAGAAACATGAATCCAATAGTCTAGCCTCGCCCGACTCAAATCAACCAATCGAAGATCTACTCCGTCTCCCATACAAAATCTTGTGAAGAGCCATATAAATGCTTGATTGGTAGCTATTTTTGTAGGAAAACTCTGCGAGCGCAGAACTTAACCCATGAACCATCGAAATCAATGACACAAACGCGTAACATATCCTCCAATATCTCAATAGTGCACTCAAATTGGTCGTCCATCTGAGGGTAAAATGAAGTAGTCAAGTCAACCTGGGTGCCCAACTCAAGCTGCACGACTTTTCAAAACTGTGATGTAAATTGTGTGCCTAATCTGAAATGATGGACACCGGCACCCTTGAAGGAGAACAATCTTGCAGATGTAAATCTCAGTCAATCACTCTAAATAATAAGTAGTCCCAATTGGAATTAAGTTCACGAACTTGGTCAGCCGAACCGCAATAACCCAAATAGCATCAATCTTCCTCGAAGTCCGTGAGACCCTAACTACAAAATTCAAGGTAATCCACTCCAGTTTCCACTCTTGAATCTCTAGCCTCTGAAGTAATCCATCCAGTCTCTCATGTTTGTACTTCACCTGCTGACAGTTAAGCACCAAGCTACGACCCCAATATATCATTCTTCATTCTCCTCCACTAATAGTGCTAACTCAAGTCCTAGTACTTCTTCGCAACACCCGGATGAATGGAGCGAATTGTGGGCCTCCTCAAGAATCAACTCACGTAGCCCATATACATTAGGCACATAAATCCGACCATGTATCGTCAACACCTCATCATCCCCAATAGTAACGTCTCTGTCATTTCCGTGTTGAACCTTGTCCTTGAGGACAAACAGATGAGGATCATCATACTGTCGCTCTTTGATGCGATCAAATAAGGAAGACTGTGAAACCACACAAGCTAGAACTCGATTGGACACCGAAATATCTAATATCACGAAATGGTTGGCCAAGGCCTGAACATCAGCTCCGAGCAGTCTCTCACTAATAAAAATGAATGCAAGGCTACACATACTCACTGCCTTTCTACTCAAGGCATCGACCACCATATTGGCGTTCCTGGGATGAATAAAATAGTAATATCATATTCATTTAACAGCTCCAACCATCTTCGCTGCCTCAAATTTAGATCCTTTTGTTTGAACAAGTGCTAGAGACTCCAATGATACATAAATAGCTCACAAGGCACATCGTAGAGATAATGCCTCCAAATCTTTAATGCATGAACGATGGCGGCCAACTCCAAATCATGGACATGGTAGTTTTTCTCATGAGGCTTCAACTGGCACTAAGCATAAACAATTATTTTACCCTCCTGCATCAAGACACACCCAATACCGATCCGAGAAGTATCACAATATACTGTATAAGAGCCTTAAGCTTAAGGCAAAACTAGATCTAATGTTGTGGTCAAGGCAATCTTACGTTTCTAAAAGCTCTCCTTAGACTCATTTGAAAAAGAGAATCCTTTTGGGTCAATTTGGTCAAGGGCAATGCAATATATGATAATCCCTCCACGAAGCGACCATAGTAATCGGCTAGCTAAGAAAGCTCTGAGTCTCCGCAACCAAGGACGCTCTGGGCCAGCTCTAAACCGCCTTTATCTTCTTTGGATCCACATTAGTCCCCTCACTGGACACCACGTGTCCCAAGAACACCACTAAAATAAGCCAAAACTCACACTAGGGGAACTTGGCATAAAGCTTATCTTCCTTTAACCGCTGAAACATATTCCTCAAATATTGGGCATACTCCTCCTGGCTATGAGAGTACACCGGGATATTATTAGTGAATACTATTGTGTGCGGTGAAAATCGGGGAACCGATTTCCCCCTAACGTAATGCTTCGGAGAGTGACCCAGGAAGCACATGATCTCAGGTCTGTCTCTTCCCTAGAAACCTATCGATACCCTACCAAGAATAAATATCAGATGAGGCGCCAACGAGCGCAATAATTCCCCTAGGAGTGCACCCAGGGTCGATCAAATCTACTAGAGTGGCTCGACACCTGCCCTCTTACGAAATAAAACTAACAGGTTGTCACATCTCATTCTTTTTTGTCATACTAAGTATTTTGTACTAATTTTGGGCGTCCCCTTTCTATAAAAAAGGGGGTCACCAACACCTTGTAAGGACGAGCTCCAATTATCCTACTCAAGTGTAATAATATCTTCTCTCTCTTGTGGTTATTCCCCTTGGCCCAAAGTTATTTATCTCTAGTGATTCTTCTTATCACTTGGTATTGGCCCGAGGCCACCCCTGTATCCATTACCTCTTAACTTGTTCTTCATTCTATAGCTTGATACTAGCCGAAAGAGCCCTATCTAATTGCATCTTTAACTGTTATTCCATACACAGCTGTCCCCGATAGTTCGAGATCGATACCAACCCCAACCCCGAGGTCGCATCGACCATCTCTGCACTCAGGCAACGCGATCCTTTTGGCTTGATTACTGCCCTATCTTAGCTCGCATTTTACCATTATACATCATGTACTTAGCATTAACTGCTTTAACAACTAGCTCGGGAATAGATCACGTATTTTTAGAGTCCCAATATAAATGTAATTGTTGTTACCATTTTCATGGTAAATAGTTTGATGTCCACCATGGGGCTAACAATAATAATGATTATTGTCTTGCTTCACACAAACATACATTATCTTTCAAAATTTTTCTTGTCCAAGATCCTTTGATTTTAGGCCAAAATGTCTGGCTCGAGAAACGAAGTTGAGAACGACGACCTCAAAAATCACGGGGAAAATGGCGTGTCTATCTCGACCACTGGAGTACCTTACGGAATCGTGATAGAGAACCCGGACCAATCCTAGAAAACATAGATTCACAGAACGCACAATAATTTGACGAAACTTCACACACCGACAAGAGCGTACGACACAACGACCAATAGGAAGCACAAAAACCCCGGCCCGGGAAGAACATGAAGTTAGTCTTCATGTTATTTTTTAGATGTTATAGGCGCAACAACTAGCCATTGCTTAGCTACAAAGCGACCCAAGAACCCTCAGCAACGCGGCACCATAAGTGGATCCTCCCGCCGAGCGAGTACTTGGATGGTCGAGCAACAATGGATCAGTGGATGATCCCGCCATCACAAAAATGCTCGAAAACGTCACCAAAAGAATCGAATAATGTGAGAAAATAATTGCAGCCAACAATAAAATATTTGAGACCTATAACTCTAGGGTCGACCAGATCCCAGGTGCGCCCCCAGTCCTCAAAGGTTTGGATTCAAAGAAGTTCATTCAAAGGTCGTTCCCCGACGAAGCGGCTCCGAAGCCCATCCCTAAAAAGTTATGAATGCCGGAACTCCTTAAGTACAATGGCACTTTAGACCCTAACAAACACGTCACTACTTACACATGCGCAATAAAAGGCAGCGACATAAGAAATGATGAGATCGAGTCTGTGCTGCTGAAAAGTTCGGAGAGACGCCTTCGAAGGGGGCCATGATGTGATACCACAACTTGGCTCCACTCTCCATAGATTCATTCGCCATTCTAGAAGACTCCTTCATGAAACCACATGCCGGAGCCATCAAGGTAGAACGAGGAAATCCGACATTTTCAAAATCATGCAGAGAGAGAACGATATGTTCCGGGAGTTCGTATCCCGCTTCCGGATGGAATGGATGGGATAGATAGAGCTGCCATTAGTCTCCGATGACTGGGCGGTGCAGGCCTTCACCCAAGGCCTGAACCAACCAAACTCGATAGCTTTGAAACAGCTAAAACAAAATCTAATTGAATACCCGAGCGTGACCTGGTCGAACATTCATAACAAATACCGGTCAAAGATTAAGGTCGAGGATGACTAGTTGGGAGCCCCTTTGGGCTCAGTATATCAAAACCGACTCCTGGCAAAAGAGACAAAAGCAAGCAAAGAAAGCTACCAACCGTACCTCGAAGACAGAATGAACGCCCTAAGGCACAACCTACCCCGCAAAAAATCGGAGGATAGTTCGAGGACAGGACCCTCGGGGGCTCATCAACAGAACCAGGTCAAATCGAAACATGGCGCCGATGAACGCGCCCCATTTATCAAAATACAACTTGAGCTTCGACATATCATTCATCGTGTTCGCTACCAGCAAAAACAGGGACGCCAAATGGCTCAACCCAATACAGTCGAACCCTTCGCGGAGAAATTACAACTTAGTGTGCGAGTTCCATATCACACATGGTAACAAGACCAAGGATCTCCGTCAACTACGAGAAAGGAACCTACGGGAAATCCTTAGCGATCGATCCAAAAATTAGTTCTGGGACAGTGAGGCAACCAAGAAAAACAAGGTAAATGAGCCGCAACATGTCATTCACATGATCATTGGGGGCGCTGATACCCCATAGGAGCCCATGTTGAGGAAAACAAAAATATCTATCACCAGGGAAAAATAGACTCGAGGATATATCCCCGAAGACGCCCTCACATTTAGCGAAAAAGATATCGAGGCTCTATCTCAACCCCACAAGGACACCCTGGTAATCTCCTTTCTTGTGAATTCTTTTCAGATGAAACGTGTACTTGTGGATCTAGGTAGCTCGGCCAATATTATCAGGTCAAGGGTGGTAGAACAGCACGGGCTAATTGAACGAATCGTTCCCGCCACTCGGGTCCTTAATGGATTCAACATGGCGAGTGAAACAAAGGAGAGATCATCCTTCTGATTACCCTGGCCGGCACAACCCAAGAAACCAAATTACATGTCATCGAAGAAGATATGAGGTATAACGCCTTGTTTGGCCAACCATGGATACACTGCATGAGAGTGGTACCATCCACTCTCTATCAATTCATAAAATTCCCAACAAATGGACGGGATCAAAATCATCTATGGGGAACAACATACGGCAAGGTAAATGTTCACAATACACGATGTGTTACAAGCGCCCGTACCTCCGCTCCCAAAAACGCCAATGTGCGAATCAGGTCTTGACCCCAGTCGGGTTTGACAACACAAAATAGAAATCCACATCACGTGTCCACCCTCGGGCGGTCGTAATAAGACGACCCCAAGGCGCCGCCAGCCTATCTTGTTTCAAGGTACATCCATTACTTTTGCTTTATTTTGGATTAAGAACTAACCCTCATTCAGATACTCCAACGGAGATACCGGGACACTAACATTATCAGAATACCTCTAGACCCCCAAAGCACACCCGTTTCATTATTTTTCTTCGACCGAGTTTTATATCTCATAAAAGAAGGGTTTTTTACCGGCAAAGTTTTTAACGATGCAACCGCTGCGGAGCTTCTTAAAGGGGAAACTCCACGGAGTTGAAGTTACCCTTACGACCAACTCCCAAGCGGCAAGGGGAATTTCCCCCTGTAAGCCACCAAATTTGAAAAAGGTGGAGAAACGCCAAGCAAAAAGTTACGGAGGGACGATGTATATGGATAAACGATCGATGTAACCAGAATCTTGCCAAAATGGAAGCATGTACTATTATATCGGGCAATCAAAAATACCCCTTTTTCTCCTATGAAAAAAGAGAAATCCTCCTCTTCGGAGTAAGGCAACATGAAAATCGTCAAAGCAACCACACTCAACAAAAAATAGGTCGACCCAGCACAACAACACACGTATTGCTCCAATGGATCCGAAAATATCTTCGAAAAGGGGAAAGTCGCAATACACTCTCGACAAAAACCTCTCCGCCAAATACGACTCGAGACACTCGGAGAATTAAATGGTTCATTGCCCACACGACCCTAGGGTCGGACATCCCGGCTCATAAAGCCCTCACAATGCAACTCTAAGTTCATGAGAAGCGGTATTCAAGCTTAAACAAACTCGATGACTCGGAGACTGTTGTAATTCGCCATGTGATCGGTGCCAACTCCACACTACTACAAAGTAGGAAGAGAGGGTCGTTATAGCTTTTACCTGATATGAGGGTCGGGATCGAATTACTCAGAGAGCTAGAAAGGGAGTAGAGTATCTATCTAGTCTAGAGTCGTGTAATTATTCCAAATGTCACTTCCAATCGTTTTTGGGTTTTCTTTTATAAACTACTACTATCAACTACTAATTATAATTGAAACTAGATTACGCTAAGAGATAATTTCTAAGAGTTATATCAAATGGATTAACGTGCACTAGGGTCGTGACTTTCACCTAGGTGGCTAATTGACGGGTAGATGTTTCTAAGGTTCGATTGACATGGCTAGGTAAATATGCAATAACCATTGCACAATTTTAACCACTCTCTCTACCGAGAATATGCAATAACCGTTGCACAATTTTACCCACTCTCACACCTCTCGGTAGAGAGAGTGATTTTTCCCAATTGACTCTCTCGAGACCAAATGGATAGGAAATTAGGTCAAGTCACTAGGGTTCAAGTAAGCTAATAACTCTCTCGAGATTTAACTCTTTAATTGGGATTATCAATTCTCTTGTGCCCATCCCAATCCTTGTTGGCTAAATTTTAGAGACTTGGGCTCTCTTTCTCAAGAAGAGCCTAGTCTACTTAGCACAAACCACTGTTTGGAACCACCAATTCATAAATTAAACCATAAAGTTGACCCAAATACAAAAACACCCATAGTCAATCTATCCCTAAGTCACAACACACATCAATTAGCCACACTAGGTTTGAGCCACAACTCTAGCTAATGGGTTTAGCTACTCATGCTTGAACAAGAAAATAGAGAAGTAGATGAAGAAGAAGAAGACATATTAATTAAATGCTAAAGTAAAACACAAGAATCTATAGTTAAAACTAAGCTAAGATGCCATAAATGGCTACAAATGATGTTATCATGAGCGCAGCTAAGTTCCGGAAATAACTGATTCCCTAAAAATGGAAAAAGTTTCTATTTATACTAAAATGGAAAAACTAGACAAAAATGCCCCAACGGAATCAGAGCGGGCCGCACAAAATGGACTGCGACCGCAGTAGGCTCTTGAACTTGAAATCTTGGCTCTCTGAACTCAGGTTCCGCGGACCACTGAGAATGGACCGCGGCCGCGGAGGCTTCCAGCACGGATCACACAATCATGACCGCGGCTGTGCTAGCTTGACCCTTAGCAATTAACATCTCTGTAAGTTTCTCTTCAGCGAACCGCACATAATGGTAGTGCAGCCGCAGAGCCTTCACCACGGAGTGCACATAATGGAGTGCAGTCGTGTTGCTTGAAGCCTTAATTTCCCATTCTCTGAATCTCTCTAGTGCAGACCGCACAAAGAGTAGTGCGGATGCACTAGGCCTGTTCTCCTAAGTTTTGCCTTGTCTTTGGTACTTGAGCAGGCTTCACTCCTTCTGAGCTGATATTTGACATTTCATCACTTTGTTGGTCAAACCTGCAATCATGCACAACTTATGAGTCTTTTAGGACTATTTTGTAAGAATTTATAAATAAAACATAATAAAGAAGGAGCATAAAACACGTCAAAATCCCTAGTTATCACCATGACAGGAAAATCCGAAACTATAAGATCCTAGCGGGCAACCTCGGCATAACCAGATCTATTCTACGAGCTATAAGAACTCAATAGGCATGAAAAACAGTAAGACCTCAAAAAGCATGACAAGCTATAAGACCTCAACATGCATGAAAAATCCCGAAGTTTTGGCTATATATCGCAATTTAAGAATCCCTAAAGGGCATACCTTTGATGTAGACGCCTAAACTATCACTAGGGTTCAAAATTGGCTACGCCCAAATGCATATGACTACGGTAAAATTGGAAAATACAACCAAAATAATGCGACTCGGGGACACTCGATTGACGCTAATTAATCGCAGGCCACCACTCTTAATATACTTCGGAAAAAATTGTTAAAGCAGGCTTCCCTCAACAAGCAAAAACGAGCTCCGACAATGTCGGCTCAAAAATGCAAGAGCGTCGATCTACTCGACCTACAAGCTATGAACCTTAACAAGGTTCTTGAAACATCACCAACCACTACTTGAAATCGAGGTTCCTTTGGAATCGACAACGGGTCAGGCAAAAATACTATGAAAAGAGCTTTAACGAGAAGATATAAAGCCTACAAAAAGCCCATGGGAAAAAATAGCGTAAGAGCCAACGTCGCCAGCTAAGAAAGCCTACGTGTCTCATACTGAAAGGTCTCTACGACGAATATAGCGTAATAGCCATTGTCGCCAGCTATAAAATCTTGACAACTTAAGGATTAAAATGAGCTCAAATCGTAACCCGATTCGGAGATTTGATCCAAAATAGTTAACTGTGCAAGCCTCCGGGCCACATACTAAAAGGTCTCAACGACCAAAAGTGCCACAATTGCCGGCCAGAAACTCAAGGAATTTAAGGGTCGATTACAGCTCGATGATACCAACTTTGTCACGACCAAAACTTGAGGGCCATGACTAGCACCCGGCCATATATGCCGAGCACCAACATACATTTTATCTAACCTTCTTTATTATCTTTTAGGGCCGATGAGATCAATATAATTGGTAGACATGGATCATGGACAACTAACAATAAAAGATGATGGCATGAACATACATAACTGGGATGACCAGACAACCAAGAAACTATAAATACAGTATAAGCTACCACGCTACCATGAAAGACTATACAACAAAAATCAACCGACAAAGCTACCAAACTATACATGAGTCGACACATGTCTATGAGCCTCTAATGGAACATAAATTCTGCAACATTACTTGAACAAGGCCCTGACCTACCCATAATATCTATAATAAAAATGCATACCAAGACCACGGCAGAAGGGATATCGCTAATCACTGATGAATTGGACATCCAACTGTGGTGGGGGAGCTACACTTGCCTATCTATCAGGACGTGCAGCACGACATGCAGCATCCACAAATAAAAGGACATCAGTACGAATAAAGTACTGAGTATGTAATGTTCCTGGGAGAGGGGAGGGTCTTACAACCATAAGTACTAATAGTAATGTAAGCAGGGATAGAGAGTATATAACCTGTAACATCTGGGTACCTCTGAGGGCTACTGATATGCAATGCATGATACATATGTGTATATACACAAATTTTTAAAACATACGCCTCTGTGGGCATCATCATCATCATATCGTACCCGGACGTAATAGGCTCGGTAAAAACGTACCCGACCATTATAAGGTTCGGTAGAATCATACCTGGCCACGTGGAGCTTGGCAAAACCCAACTAATCATTGGTTGCACAATAAGTGTCATACCCTGCCGATATAGCGCGGCTCAGTAGAGTAAAATAAATACATATATATAATGCATGCTCGAATCATGGAATCACATTCTAAATCTTTCAGAGTGACGTAAGGTCGGTATCATCTGAACACATTAGTACGACTAAATCTTCACCATGAAACTTATAAGAATCAGGAAGTACCAACAACATTGATAACATAAGAAAAAGAGAAGCAACACCAACATCAATCATTCCACAAAAGGGGAAACAATGTAAGTACTGCTAGCTTCTAAGAGTAGAGTATCTTTGGAAGCTCATTCATCACATTATGTATAATCAGAGTCGTACAAAAGAAGGAAAGGGATAACCTCACATACCTTGTATAAGCTGCCCAACCTCAAGTTATGCAAATGTCACAACTCCTTAGTCTATAATAGGAGAAATGACACTATCGTTAATGTTTAAGCGTAGTAACTATTATGTACCAACCACAACCCATTTTACGATGAAACAGACAGCACCTCCTCTATTTGTATGACTTCCCACAAGTTAAAAAAATCACAAAAAATCCCAAACAACATCAATATTAATCATATTGAGCCTCCCAAAATAGTCCACCAACCAATAACATTACTACCAAGCCTTTCGATATATATTTCACAAGTTCTAGCTTCAATGACTTAGCCGCAACTTGGATAATCTTAAATACATATAGAGTAAGAGGTACCTTAACTTTATACAGAAATAACAACTCCAATTTGACCTAAATTTCTATGAAATATCCCTCTAATGCTGCCACAATAACAAGAAAGCGAAACTAGCAATCAGTGTTTTTCGATACTAGAATCACTTTAGAAGGATCAAAATAACCTAGGGTTGATATTAAGAACTTAGGGGTGTATTTAAAGAAAATAAACCCATTAAAACAACCTCCCACACGAGCTGGAACAACACAAAAATGAGAAACAACAAGAAGAAAAAGAAACTTCGCCACGGGATTCACGATACTTGATTTGTATTGTTTGCCCTTTGTTTGGGTCTTGAATCTTGAGAGAACCTTCAAAGGGTGTTCCTAGGGTTCTAAGGTCTGAATATAGTGAAACAAAATGACTTAAAACGGGTTGGAGGCATCCTATATATATATCCAAATGTCTTAAACCGCCTAAGTGGGCCCCTTAGAAAGGTGCTTGGCGCAGTCTCGCAAAAATGTGAATATCTCTCTACTCAGAGATCGTATCGACAAACGGTTTAATGCGTTGGAAACTAGATTCATAGATATTCATTTGGTGGTTAGATAACTCCATTATTCTAAGTAAATTTGGAGAAAATCTTAGTAACATCTGAACTAATGTTTAAGTAAAATTATGAACCTAAGTTGTGCCAACTTTTGTCGACTTTTGTCTCATAAATCGTTTGACTTCAAGACTTATGATATGGATATAGAATGATTCAAATAACTTAAAACAGTACCCTTTGAGCGTATTAAGAACCTCTTTATCCAAAAATACGGCTGACAACATCCTTGATTCGTTTAACTTCGCATATTTGTTATCCACCCTTATACATCTTTATATCATTTAAGACCAATAGGATTAACTTCTTATCATCTTAAAGATAATATCTTCATGGATTTACCTTGAGTACCTTATGGAATGAGTTAACATACGTGAATATGGGTTGTAAGACCCTCCCCTCTCCCAGGAACATTCGTCCTCGAATGTAAGGGTCTATGGGGAGTCCAAATCATCGTGGATTCCAACGGAAATTTCCGATCAATTTTCCCCTATGGTCACTAGCAAAAGTTGTAAGTAGTTAATCCCAAAACATGGTCTCACAGTTTTACACAAAGCATTATGGATATTTATATATGCATATCACCATTTTTTATTAAGGAAAAGTATTCTAAAGGTATTGCTTACCTCATAGAGCCGTTTGCGACTTGGAGACTGGACCCAAAAATTACAATATGCCTAAGGGCACGGCATAAGTGCCACTATTGTCGGCCAAGGAATCAGGGAAATTTAAGGGTTGATTGCAGGCTGAATTGCAACGCGAGTCAGAGACTGGACCCAAAAGTAGTTAAACTATATGATGCCTAAAAGCACGACTCAGAAGATACCATCGCCAGTTGATTAAATTTCTGGGCCATACGCTTGTGAGGTCACTTCGACCCAAAGCAAAAGAGCCATCATCATTCACCCATGCAGGCAGAAGAGAGCTTAAGGGTCGATTGAAGCACCAATCACAATTCGACTCAGAGATTGGACCCAACAAATAGTTGGAGCGGCGAATGGCCAAGGCAAGAGATCAAAACAAATACTACCTATCCGCACGAGCATAAAAGATTCAAATAACCAGAAGGCTCGAGTCAGATCCCGACTTAGAGACCAAGAATAGATAGCCGGACCAAGCACAAATGACTCGACACAAGCCAGGCAATCTAATTTCTGACCTGCCCGACACACAGCACATGCAAACTAACTCAACTTAAAAATGGTTTGTAACAACGTTAGTGGCTGAAAACGTGCAGATGAACTGAAGAACCTAAAACAATCTAGAATTGACGAACGGTATTTTAAGCTACCAAATCAGCTGCAGATTAGTCATGATTCAAATTTAAAACAAGTGTGCTATTTGATATAACTAAGCCTTCTGAAACAAAACAAACTAATGAGCTTCAAATACAAACTAGTTAAGGAGTTTAAGCCAATGAATTTAACTATTCTTAACTCAACTATGTCAGATTCAACATTCAAGCCATTTTTATCACAATCCCAATTTAATTGCAAAATAACAAGGCGGCACAAACTCAACTCAAATTCTCGATCATTTATACCATTAGCTATTTAAAAAATACAACCTGATACCTTTGAGTTTATGATTTCAATCTAATAAATGATAACATAGACATCTAACATGATAACAACTCAAGTTAATCTACTGAAATCTAAATACTTAGTATTTAGGATTCTAAATATTAACTAACAGACAAATTTAAACACGTTACACTGAGGCAATCAGTATGCTCAAATTACTCAGACCTGCTTAAACTTGAAATATTCTGCAGTCAACATGAAAAACAGTCACAACCAGGTTTACTCGTAAAATTCGACTGAAGCTATAAGTAATAATTCATACAATTCAATTAATACAAAATAGGTAATAGTCCAACTAAAACTGTTGAATTAGCGTCTAAACATACAAATCAGAACAGCTTCATGTAAATTAAAGGAAAGCGAAGAAGTTCTTTAATATTCCTTCTCGAAAAAAAGTCATACACATGTATTCAATCTCACAACACTTGAGGTTTGAAAATGTACCTGGAAATTGCAATATAAGAAAAAAAGGAGAGGTCAACAGCATCAGATGACAAGCAGATAACCCAAACACAGCCTAGAAATAAGTTCAAGCCCGGGAAGAGCTCTAAATTAACATGACCAATAAATCAACTAAACACAACTTGAATAAAACCCAAATGATCTCGAACTTAGACCCATGAATAATTCTGAAACCAGCAACCAATAAAACAGCCCAAAACAGTCTCGACTGGACTCAAACACACTAGAGATGAACCTAGGAAACTCCAGAAAACTTCAACAATCAGGCCCTAGGCTAAATGATTCAAATCAAACACTAGAATTCGAAATCAACCTAAAATTTCAATAGAACAGTGTTTTTGAGTTTTTTGTGTTATATATTTTGGTTTTCTAGAAGGTTTTGTAAGATCTAAAAGAGCTTGAGAATTCCATATCTAGTTTTTTATCTGAAATTCAAATTTCATCTTGAGGAACTTGTGGAGTTTTTGGGGGAAATTTTCATATTGTCAGAACTTGTGGAGTTAGTGTCTCTAAAGTTGTGACTTATTTTCCAAGTTCCACTATCTAAAGTCTGAAATTTCAAGAGAGACCCCTTCTAGGTGCTTCTAAATCCATTTACCAGAGATTCCCTATGTCCTATTCCCTAAACTACCCCCATGTACCCTATTTTTGCTGTAATAGACTAAATGGGTAACAAGTCAACCGACCCACAAACTAAAGCAGGAGTGGGCTCAAAATCAGTCTGTATACCTTTGGAATGGATTGTGAAATGAATTCACGGCCCAAACAACACACAAATACCCCCAAGCCCAAGCTAAATTAGACCAGCCCAAAAAGCAAAGAATGCAAAAATTAACTAAGCTAAAGCAAACAAACTTAAACGAACCAAAGCAGAAACTCATAGAACAAAATTTGGAAACGACTGATTTAAAGAAACAAAAATGGACAAAGACCGATTCTATCTACAACTTGCCCAACTTCTAAACCACGTACAGGAAAGAAAAAAGAAAGAGAGGGGAAGGACAGTAACTGAGAAACAAAATAATAAACGGAAATAACAAAAATGAAGGCACACACTGAGTTTGGGCTCGACATTAAATAACCTTCCGATTTAGACCACAAAAAGATGTTAATCATCTTTTCTTGGTCAAAAACAGATGAATAACAGTGCTTTGTCATAGAACTGGTGTTGAAAGTTCATTGATACCGGAGGGGTACCCTTGCATGAACGGGTTTCGACTTTGGCTTTAAGGGCGTGAACTCCAGATCCAAGATTTGAGAAGTTTTGGCTAGATTTGAGGGAAACTAGTTTGAGACATGAGGAGAGGGGTCATGGTGAATCTATGGCGTAATTTGATGGAGATTAAAGACTCGCCACTGCCGTAGGGAAATTTCCGGCGGTGGCTGAAGATAGAGAGGTGAGATACGTGGATGGGAACTCAATTTTGGTCTGTAGCATTTTCAGACCATTTTAATTAAAATGAAAGGCAGATCCACAGCCTTTGGATGGCGAGGGATGAAGTGCTCAGATTGTGCTGAACTTAATGAACTCAATACGACATCGTTTGATGTGTTAAGTAAGGCTGACCATTTGGATCGGGTTTGGGGTGCACGTTGGGCCTGGTTTAGTGGGTTTGGAGGAAAAGTTTGTTTGGGCTGAGGAGATATCCATAAGATTGGTCCAAAATACCTTGTTCTCTTTTCCTTCTCTAACTCCTTTTGTTTTCGTTTTTTCTTTTTATTTGGAAATTAAAACTAAAAATCCTAAATTGAATTAAAAATCAATCTAACCCATTAAAAACACTAACTATTCCTAAATAATTAACACCATTAATAAATTAAAGAAAACTTCTTGAAAAATCAAAATTAAAATTAAAAGATGTAATATAGCTATTTTGTGATTTTTTATTTTATGAATATTTATTTTCTAATTACCCTAAAATACCAAGTTAAATTTTAAATGCGAAATGCAACATACAATTTTTTTGTATTTATTGCTAATTAAAATGTACAAACAAAAATGTAAACAATTAACAGAAAACATCACAAGATTCATAAATTGTAAAATAATGAAAGAAATCATTTTGTTTGAATTTCTGGAAGTGACTCATATAGGGCGTAAATCACGTGCTCACAACTGCCCCTCTTTGCTTCGAGACACGAAGAGTTTTCGTACAAAGATAAGTGAGCCAAAATGAGCTATTTTTGCCCGTTCGAATATTCTGTGTGAAGTATTTTTGAAAGAGTTGACCGCACCATGCTTCTGAGGTTGCCTAGATATCCTTGGCTAAAAAAGAATCAGGTCAGTGTAGTTCGGGAATGTCTAGTAGTTGGGACTATCAGGAGCTATGATTTCACTGCTGTTGTTGCTGCTTGCCGACCTCCCTTATTACACTATGTCAAAACAAAATGAAGCTAAACTAGCTATGATCTATGAATTTATATAAATCCTATCTAAATCTTCAAACTTGCTCTTGCGTTTCCTGTTACCTTGTTGTCTTGTATCCTCTCGGTGAAGTCCATTGTTATCGTTTTGAATTGTAAACTGATATGTGTTTCCTTTCCTTCAGACTACTGAACTTGAATGTATTTGATATTATACGGGTGGGCTCTTGACTTCAACACTTGAAAATATATGTGTCCCATCTCCTTTTTCACTACACCCGCAATGGCATAACGGAGTTTTCCACTTAAAGGACAATCAGAACAGGATTTATTATTAAGATTCAAAGTCGCCACTTGGGAGATTTATGGTGTCCCAAGTAACCAGTTGAATCCCGAACCGAGTAAATTATGACTCTGTTAACAGTCCGCGAATCAAAAATTCGAGTAAGGTATTATGTTAACCCGGGAGAAGGTGTTAAGTATTCTAGGGTTCCGTGGTTCTAGCACGGTCGCTCAACTGTTATATTTGGATTTATCTGATTTCAATACATGTTTTAGCTTATGTGCTTTTTAACCATAAACCGCTTTTATTACTATTTTTAAAGAGAATTGCAACATCGTGAAAACGCGTCACGAACTATGTCACATAAATACACATGTGGTTGTTGACACATTTCGACTTCGTTGAGATTTGGATTTGTATCACATAAATGCACACCCGAGTTTAGGAAGGTATTATAATTAAAATACACGCCTAAAGAGACTAACGAATTATTACCTTAGGGAAAGTCGTGAAATTCGTTAAACGGCCCATCATGAATTCTAAGTATTTTTAGTATAAACATTTATCGAGGGCCCCTCAATTTATGCGTTTTATTTAGCGAGGTCCATCTCGTTCTATTATTTAAAAGGCAAACCTAAAGCAATCTATAATTTTCTATTTTAATTTGCCTCTAAATATAATTAAAAAAAAAAGAAAGAAGCCGAGTTAATTTGTCAAATTGAATCTTAGTCCACAAACAAAAACTGGCCAAACATAGGCCTTGGCCCAGGCCCAAACAAAAGGGATTCAAAATAGAACATGGGCCTGCGTCAGGAGAGTTAAAACTCAACTGACTTTAAACTGGCTGTCGAGCCTTCATTGGTATACCACACAGAATTCTAATTCACAAAGATATGCTGAGTTGTCTCAAATTGTTCTAGCATGCATTCAATAACAAACAATAAGGAAGAGTAGTGCGTATTTATTCCAATTAACAGGGACTGATTGTTTTATTTTCAATATTCACGCTCAGATCTTCCTACTAATTATCTACTGATGATTTCCTGGAACTTATTAAGTGTGGAAAAACGTCTAGAAGCACAGATTGAAATTAACATGATAGTCACAAACACAGGCCTCAAATGAATAAGCTAAGCGATTTAACTATGTGATTTTATCTATATTATATATGAAAAAGTTAATAGTCTAGACTCAAAGCAATCTATTGATTTTAGGATGATTCACACTAACATTACTAAACTAGTACTCAAGTAATTCAAAACATGATTACTGAAAATAGCATACTAAAATACCAAAAACCATTTGAACCTATTTTTATAATTACTGAAAACAAATTAAGCTACCCTACGCTACACTACACTATGTCAGTAACACAAAGCTGACTAAGGAATTCACATGCTCATAAGAATAAGTTCAACTGTCCATATATTTAAAACTAGTCAGCCCTGTTACAGTTCAGATTTCAGTCGAATTATACAGGGTAGACACAAATTAAAAGCAAAACTAAACAAGCATGAATATTATAATGTCTATTCTACTGTGGAAACTCGCATACACAAGTTTCAGAAGAGCATTTCATTTTAGTATTTCGGTTTGAAAGTTACATCAGCTTGTGTTTCGAATATGTATCTAGAAATATGAAATAACAAGAGAGAAGAGATCAGCAATAGCAATTGTTACAGCCAGTGGTAGTCATCAGTCACAGACAACAACAATCAGGATCAATTTTGAACCAAAATCACTTCATAACCCAGGAACTCATCATATAACATAAAACAGAATATAAGACCCCATAAATGACCCAAAAATGCTCAAAATCAATCCAGGAACATTTCAAAAACATCAGCAGCCAAGTATTGGAATAAAAGATGAGAATCACCAACTAAGAGTCGCAATTAGTCTAACATTTCTAATGGAACAGTATTTGTTTTTTGATTTTGAAGGTTTTCTATTGTTTTGTTTTTTTGAATTTTGAGTTTCGGTTTTCAGATCTGAAAAACTAGAGAATACTATTTTTTGGAGAAATTTTTGGGGCTGAAAAACATTTTCCACAAGGCATTGGTGATGCCTTTTTATAGCACAACTAAGAGAGTTTCTGATTTTTAACTTTACAAAGTAGTCCCTCTTTTTATTTCTATTTGAACCTCTATTTTCTAACTTGTTACTCAAGTAACCACCATAATATTACCGAAATTATACTTACACCCCTATCTAAAAAGTTCTAGGACATTCTAGTATGACCTATAACCTTCATGTCTAATTCCAATTACCCATATACCCCTAAATACCCCCTGCAAATTACTAAACTAACTAATTTAGCTAACAGAACTCATTAATCTAATCAAACCAGAACCAAACAGAATTAATCAAAAATCCAAATCAAGACTTAAAATAAAAGAAAAGATCAATAGGAATGAATTCATACTAAATCAAAGCAGAAAGGAAGACAATAATAACCAAAAATTAAAAACAAAATCCTACTCCTAACAAAGACGGACTGAGATGAATCAATAAACAACATCAACACCTAATGAATTCTAATCTAATGAAGCCATACTAATAACCAAAATAAAATATAAAAAAACAAAAATAAATTACAGTCTAAGTAAACAAATAATCAAATGCTAAATTAGGACCAAAATTGACATAAATTAAAATGCATCTTAAACTAGAAATTAACGAGTATGTTCACAGAAGAAATAAAGAGAACTAAAAGAAGAAAAAGGAAAATCAAAACTCACTGGCCCGATTCGAAATCTTGATGCCTTTTGATTTAAAATTCAGACAATTCTAGTGATATTTGAACGCCGTTGATAGTGAATTCATCATGAAGAAGGTGAAGTGGTGACATAGTATCAATTTGAAGAGGTTGGGGAAAATTAGGGTTCTGATCGGAATTTTCAAATCGAAATTCGAAGGGTTCCAGTCAGATTCGAAGGGTGGGGTTTTAGGGGTTTGATAGAGGAAATCAAGTCGGTCCTATGGTGTTAGATTGAGATGGTTTCGAGAACCTTGAGTCTTGGACGGAAAATCTTCAATCCAATATTTGACAGGTTATGGATATGTTTGAGAGAAACTGGTCATGGATTTGGATAGAGGAATGGAAGAGGAACACAAGGTATTAATATATGGTGGTTTGGAGACAGGCCGTCGCCGTAGGCGATTTCTGGCAGCGGCATTAGGTTAGAGGCTCTGAGGAGATTTTCAGACGATTATATGGGGGGGACCGACCGTTTTATATTAAAGAACCCATAGTTCTCAGCCGTTCGATAGACTATCCTAGACGGTCCAGATGGACTTATTCCTAAACGGTGTCGTTTTGATTGGTAACGGGTGGACCGGGTGGGAATTTGGGTTTGGGCCTAGGCTATGGGTGTTTTTTCTCTTGGGCTAAAATTAGCAGCCCAATTCATGGGTCTCCAACAAGGCAGCCCACTTCTTTTGTTTTTTTAATGAATTTCCTTCCCTTATTTTCCTCTTCTTTCCCTTTTCTTTTTTCATTTTGTATCTATATTTTCTCTTTTTATTACTTAAACGCCAAATATAAAAATAAAGAACTAAATTTCCTTCTAAAATTATTAATTCCCAAATATACTAATTCCTTATTAATCACAAATTAAGACAAATTAAAACTAAAAGCAAAAAGACTATTTTTATTATTGTCACTATTTTTTAAAAACAAACTAACTACTAATCAATCCTAAAATGTGAGGTTAAAGCCTAACAAAATCCAAGTGTATTTTTTTAAATTTTCATATGAATCAAAATGCACAATTAACATGCAAACAATTGACATACAATATCACAAAAATTCATAAAATTGAAAAATAATGAACGAAATCATTTAGTTTGAATTTTTGGGAATTATTCGCATAGGGAAAAAATCACGTGCTCAAAATATGCCTCTGTTATACGGGCAGGATCCTGACTTCAAAGCTTAAAAATATATGCCTCTGTTATACGGGCGGACTCCCTACTTCAACACTTGAAAATATATGCCTTTGTTATATGGGCGGGCTCCCGACTTCAAAACTTAAAAATATATGCCTCTGTTATACGGGTGGGCTCCCTACTTCAAAATATGAAAATGTATGTCTCTGTTATATAGGCGGGCTCCCGACTTCAAAACTTAAAAATGTATGCCTCTGTTATACGGGCGGGCTCCTGACTTCAAAACTTGAAAATATATGACTGTGTTATACGGGCGGGCTCCCGAATTTAAAACTTGAAAATACATGCCTCTGTTATATGGGCGGGCTCCCCACTTTAAAACTTGAAAATACATGCCTCTGTTATACGGGTAGGCTTCCGACTTCAACACTTGAAAATATATGCCTCTACTATGCGGGAGGGCTCCCGACTTCAAAACTTGAAAATACATGCCTCTGTTATACGAGAGGGCTCCCGACTTCAAAACCTGAAAATGTATGCCTCAGTTCTACGGGCAGACTCCGACTTCAGAACTTTAAAATACATGCCTCTATTATACGGGTGGACTCCCGACTTCAATACTTGAAAAATATATGCCTATGTTATACGGCAGGCTCCGGACTGATCGAACTTGAATATATATGCCTCTATTATATGGGCGGGCTCACGACTACTTGAACTTGAATTGTGTGCCTCTGTTCTCTAGGAGGGCTCCTGATTTCAACAAAATAGACAAAACAAAGAAACTTTTCTGCCGCAGTTTGGAAGCTGGGTACACGGGTGAGTATTAACTAAATCATTATGCCTACTATTACTAAGAGTTTGAAAGCTAAGTCCAATTATCCATGAAGGTCCTGACAACTCCTAATTGAATGTTATCTTAAACATGCAAACTTTAACACCAACTTATATTCTCCTATGCTATTCATGATTATCTTGCATTTTGATCAAACCCCACTTTACGGTCAAACCTAATTAAGGCTTGTTTTGCCCTTAAGGAGAGTTCCTTCGAAACAACCGAATTTTTCTGCCCCTGCTTCAATCAAAGAAAATTTTGTTTGTTTAAAACAGTGGTTAGATGATGGCATTCTTTTTTAGGATGTCCCCGTGGCCGCGTTTTGCTTCGACCTGCTTCCCTGAACTGGCCCTGAACATCTTAACTTTCTGACTGAATTTCAAACCACAGGACCTTCGACAACCCAAGTGTTCTATACCCATGCTGCTGTTTCACACCTTTGACCTCTTTATCCGACTTTTTCTTTTCCCGCGACATTTACCAATCATTCCACCGATGAAACTTCCGGTGATTCCCTATACTCCATCTTTTATCATGTTGTCTTTAATATGTTCTAACCACGTTGTGCATCGCAATTTTGGGAACTGGTAGTGAGCTTTGAAATCCTTTTCACTTGCTTTGAACAAAACTAACATTGAAACGTCTATAGACATATAAACCCCAACAAAATGAAATGCTATGATATTACGATTTAAGGATATGAAGAATCCAAAACCGGTTGATTGCTAATAAGAGAAGGAAAAGAAACTTATCCGACCGGAACAGCTGGTACCAATGGTTATGACATTCATTTCAGACAAATCAGCCCAATCTGTTCAACCAATCAACTTCCATTTATCGTACCTTGTCGCCTCGGAATTTTCATAACTTTATCACTTTACCCAAATCTTGACCTTGTTCATCTTGCGGTGCCTCAAAACAGTTTTCCGCCAACAGACCTCTCTCATTTGTTTGCTTTTAACTCATTTTCGCCTCAAGGTGCCCGTGAGGGTTTTCATCAATAAGATTCTCTCATTTCAATATTTCTCAAGTCACGTCGCCTTAAGATATGAAGGATTCACCAATAAGACTATCTCATTTTTATTTCTATCAGCTCTCGTCGTCTTTTGGTGCCCGTGAGGGTCTTCACTACTAAGACTCTCTCATTTTTATCTTTCCTGCTTGCACCATAGTGTTGTCCCTGACATGGATTACCTTTACCTGCTCGACTTGGTATTTCTCAAAGACTGATTAGAATCACTTTCTTTGGACCGTAACATGGTCTTTTGGACAGGGTTAGAAAGAAAGGGTATAAAAAGGCTCAAAAATAATTCAAATGGGTTAAAATTACAACTTTTGGAATCTGATTTCTCACAACAACCACAACTTCTGCCCCAGTTTCTTGCTTGGGGACTTTTGGATTTTTGTTTGGTGAGAATGTACCTCAAACATAGGCTGCCTACGTACCCTTTTGGGATCAAGTCAAACACAGTTCATGTCATAGAAGTTACTTTGTTGTTGTGATTTTCTTTCTCTTCTTTTCTTTTCTGTTATTCTTTTCCTTTCTTTTTCTTTCTTTCTTTTCTTCTTTCTTCTTCTTCTTCTTTTTTCTTTTCCTCCTTCCATTTTTTTTACTTATCTTCCGCACTTGCATTTCTAAATTGTGCCGTTGATTCCGAAAGAGAGGTATGAAATAAAACAAATAAGGCTCAAAGGGGATGACAAGGGATAAAGTGTTTAGATAGCAAAACAAAATACCTTTATCATTTCAATCTTCAAAATATGCCAAATACAAACAAGTACAATCAAACAAAGAAATCATACATAGTATCTCTTCACCGCATCGGAAGAGATAACCATTTATACACATTTTCCTTTGACATTTGTCAAATATAATGCACCATTAGATAACAATCGGGTTATAAAAAATGGCCCCTGCTAGTTTGGGGAAAATGTTCCTTTTGCTTCAGCCCAATGAGGCAAAATACGTCTCAGAACTAATTGTCCCACATCAAACTTCCTCGGATGCACTTTCTTATTGTACACTCTTGCCATTCTTTGTTGTTACAATTGGTTTTGACACACTTATGTCAATCTTTTCTCATCAATTAAACTTAACTGTTCCAGGCGAGTTTTCACCCATTCATCATCATCGATCTCAGCCTCCGCGATAATTCGAAGGGACGGGATTTCCACCTCTGTGAGTATCACTGCTTCGGTGTCGTACACCAATGAATAAGAAGCTGACCCTATTGAAGTTCAAACAGTGGTGCGGTACCCCAACAATGCAAAAGGCAGCCTTTCATGCCACTATCTAGAACCCTCTACCATTTTCCGAAGTATTTTCTTTATATTCTTGTTGGCCACTTCAACCGAACCAGTTGTCTTTGGGCAGTATGGGGTAGAATTACGATGGGTAATCTTGAACTAATCACATGTCTCTTTCATCAAATGACTATTGAGATTAGCTCCATTGTCTGTAATGATTACCTTTGGTATCCCAAACCGACAGATAATGTTTGCAAGCACAAAATCCACTACAACTTTCTTGGTTATGGACTTGAACCTTTTAGCCTTTACCCACTTGGTAAAATAATCTATAGCCGCAAAAATGAACTTGTGCCCATTTGACATTGCTGTCTCAATTGGCCCAATGACATACATGCCCCATGCAACAAAAGTCCATGATGCGGACATTGTGTGTAATTCTAAGGGTGGAGAATGAATCAAATCTCCATGCACTTGGCACTGATGACATTTGTATATGTAACTGATGCAATCCCGCTCCATAGTAAGCTAATAATACCCCGATCGGAGAATCTTCTTTGCCAAAACATACCTGCTCATATGTGGTCCGCAAACTCCGGAATGTACCTCAGTCATGATAGATGTGGCTTGCCTCGCATCAATGTATCTTAGCAACCCGAGATCTAGAGTTCTTTTATACAACACTCCTCCACTGAGGAAAAACCTGCTTGCCAACCGTTGAATTGTTCTTTTCTGATCACCTGTGGCATGTACGAGATAGACCCCTACCCTGATATATTCCTTGATGTCATGAAACCACGGCTCACCATCAAGCTCCTCTTCCACCATATTATAGTAACCATGTTGATCACGGACCTGAATCTGCAAAGGGTCCACGTAAGCCTCATCCGGATGATGCAACATTGATGCTAGAGTAGCCAACGCATCGGCATCCTCATTATGAATTCTTGGAATGTGCCTGAACTGTATTAACTGAAACCATTAACAAAGATCATACAAACATTGTTGGTACAGTATAAACTTTAAGTCCCGAGTTTCTCATTCTCCTTGAATTTGGTGCACCAGTAGGTCCGAGTCACCCAAGACCAAGACTTCTCGGACACCCATATCTACTTCTAACCTCGCACCCAAGATGCATGCCTCATATTCTCCCATGTTGTTAGTACAATAGAAACGAAGCTGAGCCGTAATAAGGTAGTGCTGTCCTGTTTCAAAAATAAGTACCGATCCTATTCCCATGCCTTTCATGTTTTCAGCCCCATCAAAGAAAAATTTCCATCCCAGATTTTCAACTTGTTCCAACTCCTTAATATGCATCCCCTCTTCATCAGGGAAATAAGTCTTCAAAGGTTCATAATCCTTGTCAACTGGATTCTCGACCAAATGATCGCCCAAGGCCTGCGCTTTCATTGCAGTCCGAGTCACGTAGACAATGTCGAACTCTGTAAGCAAGATCTCTCACTTTTCAAGCCTCCCCGTGGGCATAGATTTCTGAAAGATATACTTCAAATGGGTCCAAGCGGGATATGAGGTAAGTAGTATAAGATGCCAAATAATGTTTCAGCTTCTGTGCGGCCCAAGTTAGGGCGCAACATGTCCTCTCAAGATGAGTATACTTAACCTCGTAAGAGGAAAACTTTTTTCTAAGATAACAGATAGCATACTCCTTTCTACCAGTAACATCATGTTGCCCCAGTACATAGCCAAATGAATTATCTAAAATCGTCAGATATAAAATCAAGGGCCTCCCTGGTTCTGGTGGGACCAACACAGGTGGGTTCGAAAAATACCCCTTTATCTTATCAAAAACCTCCTGACGTTCATCCATCCACTTGACTGCAATATCTTTCTTTAACAGTTTGAATATCGGCTTACAAGTTGTCGTGAGTTGAGCAATGAACTTGCTGATATAATTAAGTCTCCCTAACAAACTCATCACCTCGGTCTTGTTCCTCGGTGGCGGAAATTCCTGGGTAGCCTTGATTTTTTATGGGTCCAGTTCAATACACCGGCGGCTGACTATGAATCCCAACAACTTTCCAGATGGCTCCCCAAAAGTGCACTTTGCAGGATTGAGCTTGAGATTGTACCTGCGAAGTCTTTATAAGAACTTCCTCATATCACTGACATGGTCAGACTGCTTTCTTGACTTCACGATTGCATCATCCATGTACACCTCAATTTCCTTTTGTATCACATCGTGGAATATTGTTGTTATTTCCCTCATATAGGTTTCCCCAGCATTTTTCAAACCAAACGGCATGACCCAATAACAGTATTTTCCCCACAGCGTAATAAATACTGCCTTTTCTACATCTTCCTCGTCCATTAGATCTGATGATTACCCGCATAACAATCCACAAAAGAACCAATCTCATGTTTTGCACAATTATCAATCAATATGTAGATGTTCGGCAGTGGGAAATTTTCTTTTGGGCTCGCTTTGTTAAGATCCCGATAATAAACACACACCATGGTCTTGCCATCCTTTTTTGGCACATGCACAACATTGGCTAGCCAGGTGGGATACCGTGTGATCCAAATGACTTTCACATCAAACTGCTTGGTGATCTCTTCTTTGATTTTTACACTTATATCCGTTTTAAAATTTCTCGGCTTCTACTTGATAAGAGGGAATGCCGATTGCCGGGTCAGAGGGTAATTTGTGAACCACTAAATAAGTTCTTAGACCCGACATATCGTCATATGACCACGCAAAAATATATACTTGTACTCAAAATGTGATTTGATTATCTCCTCTTTGATTTGCGATTCCAGATGAACACTTATTTTAGTTTCACGGACATTATCTTGGTCCCCTAGATTAACCGCTTCTGTATCATTTAGTTTAGGTTTGGTTTTTTCCTTAAAGTGGCTTAATTCCTTACTAATTTCTTCATAGGCATCATCATCATCATATTCCAACTCATCATGACACTCAATTTCTTGTATTATTATTTCCAAGTTAGATTGTCTTTTAAAACTAGGCCGAAGATTTCTCATCCATGTCATGTTATTGATATCAGCATAAAAAGAACTGTACAAGGAATAAAAGAAAACTGAAACAAAATTAGGAATGACGAAAGAAAGACAATTGCATTTAATTGAATATAAAGATAACAGGGCTTAACACATCCAACTGGACGCAATATAATATCTGAATTACAAACCCTGGATAATCCAGACAACAAAAGTAAATCAAAACCCACTACCAAGACTCCCTCCGAGTAGGAAGAGGAGTAGTTTCCCAGTTGTTGGCTTTTGCACGTAGTCCAACGAACTACACATTTGCCTTGCTCGATCCTTCCCCAACCTCAACCATGTTAACCTCAGCGAACACCCTTTCAAACCATTTATCCAAGTCTCCATCAGCACCAATCAATGACCCAGAAACTTTTGACAACAGTTGCTTTCTGATGTCTGGCCTGACGAAAGATCTGGATAGACGTGGGATTGGCTTTGGAAGGACCCATGCCCTCTTCTTCATTTTGTGGGCCTGTTTTATATCCGTAGCCGTGGGCTTGAACCCCAGACCAAAAGTATCCAGACTCTTGGGATGAGAAACCGGCTGCACAATGCCTTGAAGATCAGCACCCAAACCTTTATCTGGTATGAAACCATTACTTAAAATTTCAGATGCCACCATGACAGTTGCAGCTGTTATTCTAGGAACTGGGATGCTTTTCCCCTCTGGGACCTTTTCCACTGAGACGGTGTCAAACACTTGGTAGACCCACGGCCCTTGTCATCATCAGCTTCTATGAAAAGCACAATGGCATCACTTAAAGCTCATATATTGTCTTTATCGTGCACTACAATCTCTAGTATGTCCTATTCAAGCTTGACCATTTGATGCAATGTAGATGGCATAGCCTTGGCAGCGTGGATCCATGGTCGCCCCAATAAGAGGCTATAAGAGACCGCCATATCTAGTACCTGGAATTCCATAGTGAACTTCACTAGCCCGATTGTCAATCCTACTATTATGTCACCCACTGCGTCTTTACCCCCACCATCAAACCCTTGAAAACAATGTTGTTCTTATAAACTCTGTCACCATCGACCTTGAGCTTGTTCAACTTGGAAAAAGGACATATATTTTCACTATACCCATTGTCATCTAGCACACGAGTGACTACAGAATCCTCGCACTTCACCGTCAACTAAAAGGGCCCTATTATGTTTCGTGCCCTCCACAGGCAATTCATCATCAGAGAAGGTCACTCTATTCACCTCAAAGATTTTGTTCGCTATCTTCTCTAAATGATTCACTGAGATCTTATCAGGGAAATGGGCCTCATTCAGTATTTTCATCAACGCCCTGCGATGCTCATCTCAGTGGATCAACAATGACAGCAATGAGATCTGGGTTGGGGTCTTCCTTAACTGTTCAACAATAGTGTAACCCTGCACTTTGATATTTTTCAAGAACTCTTCTACTTCTTCTTCTGTAACGGCTTTCTTAACCAATATCGGGTTGTCTTTAGGGATCCATGCTTTTCATAACTCTTCGGCGGCAAAGCACCTTTCTGAACGAGTCAGACCCTGCGCCTCACAAACTTTTTCTTTGATTTATTTTCCGTTATATGTCACCACCACCTATTCGTAATTCCAAAGAACGGTTTTGTTGTTGGTAACTGGAAACTGAGTCACTGGCTTTATGACAACAGGCTCTATGCGAGCTCCCTTCACAACCACCACGGGTTTGTTTGCTACCCCTTGCACCACCACTTTGATCGACTCTTGTTTTATGGCAACAGTGCTCGATGACCCTTTCTCGGCTACCACAACGGGCTTGCTATCCACCCCTTTCAACTGAACCACTACTTTCCCACTGGTCGATTTTTCCCTCAAACTGGTTTCACTAGCATGGATCATCATTACTATTTGCGAAGGTTTCTTGGACTCGCCTCCCTTGTGTACCAATTCAATCATGTGAGCTTCATGGTGAGCAGACAATGGATTCTGGTTAATGTTTAGGCCTCCGGGGCTTGAACCTTGATCCTGTGAGTGTCAATGATCTCTTGCACATCGGTCTTCAGCTTCCAACACTTCTCTAGATCATGTTCGGGGGCTCCCGAACAGTATTCACATCTTATTAAGTGGTCCTAATTTCTAGGAAGGGGATTTGGCATTTTTGGCTCAATTGGATTCGACAAGCCTAACTGCCTCAATTTGTGAAAAAGATTGGTATACGATTCTCCCATTGGAGTGAACGTCTTTTGCTTCTATAGTATTCATTTTTGAAGGATAAGTTTGGTCGATGACCTGCTTCGGGGGCGTTTCTGTAGGCTCTTGGGGGTGGATATGTGTTGTATGGAGCTGGGTATGAATTTTTGGGAGCTGGTGCATGCCATTGCGCATGAGTCGAAGGCTAGGTATAAGGGCCTCTAGATCTGGACCAAGCTCCAGATTCAACAGTTGCAACCACTTCTTTCTTCTTGTTCCCAAGCACACCCCCAATGCCGCATTGGATGGCCTGGGTAGTTTCTTTTATCGCTCAATGGCACAAGATCTTATTGGATTTAAGTCCTTCTTCAACCATTCCTCCCATCTTCACAACTTCATAAAAAGAATTTCCAATTGTTGTTACCATGTGCCCAAAATAAGTCAGCTCCAAAGCTTGCAAAAACTAATGAACCATCTCGCTTTCTTTCATTGGCGGGTCGACCCTCGTGGCCTATTCTCCCATACTCCTTGAAGCTCCTCCAGCTTCTTCTTATGTTCTATCCGTGATAGGCGATTCAGAACAATTTCTAGATTGTATTGAAATTGGCAGGCGAAAGCTTGTGCCAAGTCATCCCAACTATACCACCTACCGTGGTCCTGTCGTGTATACCACTCCAAAGACACCCATTCACACTCTGGCTGAAGTACGCCATCAGTAACTCATCTTTTCCACCTGCCCCTCATTTTGCTGCATTATCCCCTCAGGTGGGCTATCGGGTCACCATGCGCGTCATACAGATCGAATTTATGCATTTTGAACCCTGCTGGTAACTGAACATCCGGGAACAAACACAAATCCTTATAGGCCACACTGACTTGTCCACCCAATCCTTACATGTTCCTGAAGGATTGTTCCAGGCTTCTTTACTTTTCAAAACATCTCTTCATGCTCCAGTTTCTTAAGCAGCTTTTTAGTTTCTAACGGGAGCTCAAAGTGAGGGGTGTAAGAATATCGATCAGGAGCTTTAAAGGTAGGCTCAGGAGGATAGTATTGGTTGTCATGAGCCTAAAATAATGGCTCACTGGAAGATCTTTGTAGTGTAGCAGGTGAGGTGCCACAAAGACATGGGTGATTGGTGGAGGAGGATTTTGTTTGGGTGGTGGAGCTTGGGGAGGGTAGGAGGTGGTACCATAGCTCTGTTTGATAGAATGGGAAGGCTGGAGATGAATTCACTAAGATGCCTCTGAGACTGAGCCAAAGCTAGGATATAGGTTGGATTGGCGGGATAAACCAGTGTTGGCTGACCCTTATTCCAAGCCTAACGCATTTCGGCCATTTGTTGCCTCAACTTATACATTTCATCCCTTATTGCATTAACATCCACCACTTCTACCTCTTTTGACGGGTCCACAATACTAGTATATGATTCTTGGACTGTCATTTTCAGCTTGTCTTTCGATCGGGTATTGTAGGAATGGGTTGATAGAATGACAATCAACTAACCATCTTCCTGGACTCAATATCAACAACAACAACTTGATTAATGGTTAGGGCATTAATAGATTCAATAATTGCACGTTGGGGAATAAATGCACCTAAGAAGTTAACGGATTCTATTATGAATTTACTCGACTGCTTGCGTCATCCCGGCTTTTATTTCCAGCTAAAACTTTCTTTTTCTTTTCTTTCTTTCTTTCTTTTCCTTGCTTTTCTTTCTTTCTCTGTTTCCTTTTTCAATTCTTGCCTTTGTTTTCTCTTTGTCTCGGTACTCTCATTCCCTCGATTTCTTATTTTCTCTCTTTTCTTTCTTGTTTTTTCGCTCTTTTATTATTATTTTTCTCTTATTTTTATTCCCTCTCTTGTTTTTCACCTCTTTCCTTTTATTTTCTTTCTTGTTATTCCTTTTTGCTTTTTTATTTAATTACGGTCGAATCCTATAGAGATTGCCTACGTATCATGACCGGGTGTAGTAAGCAAAATGTTTTTGGATTTTCAATTTCATTGATAGCAAATACTTCGATTACAAAGACTCAAAACTGACAGATTAACACAACTAACAGACTCTGATGACAAAAGAACTACAGATACCACCGTCAACTATTCTATTTCAAAAGAAAATACAGACTCAGTCTACTGACAGACTCCGAGCGAAAAGAAAATACAGACTCCAATAACTGATAGACACTAGTAAAATGGAAATACAGAGTCAAATGACAATCATGAATACATCAAAGCTCCTGGTGCCCGCGGGACATTGTTCGGTCTCGCCGCGGGCCTATATGCAAGATCCCCTGAAGTCTGTCCAGGTCACTCATTATCTGCTTCACAAATATCATCACCGAAGCAAAGAAGGTAGTGCGAGTCACGTTCTCACACACTTGGCATTTCCTAGTAACGTAGTGAGCAACGGTAAAGATTCTCTTTCTGATCCGGCCGTTTTCTTGATGTAACCGCCCTATCTATTGGGCCCTAACCTCCAAAGTCTGCTCGGTTACCTGGTTTTGTTCGACGATTAATTGGAAGTCCACTTCTAATCATGCCAATGCCATGTAGCAATGCTCTTTTTCAATCTTAAACTCTTTTGCCTGTTTGATCATTTTGTTTTCTGTGGTGATGACCCTTTTCTTTAATCATGAGACCCCATTATCATGCTCTTCTTTCAGATGCTTAACCATGCGGGCTCGTTCTTCCACGTTTTTAGCCAATTGTTTGTGAACCCCGGCTAATTCTTTGTCTGCTTTGTTGAGGTCAAAACTGTAGTCATTCACTTTTGCCTTAGATTTTCTATAAGTTTTGTATCCTTGGCACTCCTAACGGTATTTTCGGCTGCTATCTTCATGTTTTGAATTTGGGCTCGTAAGGTTTCATTCTCTTTGTCCAATTTCTTCTTCTCACCCTCATAGGTTGCGGATTGCACACTGTTTTCAAACTGGAGGTCTCCGACTTGCCTTTCCAATTCTCCTATTTTGGCTCTGTATTCATTTTCTTTAGCTAACCAGGCCCACTATTCTTGGGATGATTCGGCAAAATCCTGGAGGTGAGGTCTTTTGTCTGGCCTCCCAAAATGCAACTTCCCTTCTCTACCAAGCATGATACTCAGATGAAATTTCTCTTTTAGATCAATCCCATACACAGGTGTTCGCTGCCAAGTATTGGCATTCACTACACATTTGGGGGACACTTGCTTCAGGAAACTAGCAATTGGGACCAATCTCAACCACTTGGACACTAAGATCATCGTCTTTTGGCACTACTTGGCATCTCCCGAGTTGCCTTAAAACTCGATATGGAGCATAAGGCTGAATGATCTTAAGACCCATCAAGAGGACGTACGGCCCCGCTGCTGGCGTATATATGATTTCGTCTATAGGTAACCATACCAAACATCTACTCTATTTGACTTGAAGTGAGGGACCGAAAGTATAATGTCCATTCTGTGACTCCTTCAGGAAAGCTGACCACCTTAATCATCATATAGAAGTCTTCTATACAGGTTTTCTTTGTAGAACCATAACTCTGGAACTGAGGACGATGGCACATGTGTTCGGCTATCCACATTTGCAGAAATAGATTACACCCCTCAAAGAAATCTCCTCCGGGTTTGCAGAGTGTAAGAGTGTGGAACATTTTGACTACTATCATGGGCGCAAGAGTGCTTTTGGCTTGAGTCATTGAAGTGCTAATGACCCCGGCTATTTTTACACCAATGTTTCCATCTTTCCTTGGAAATACCAAAATCCCCAAAAAGACCACCATAAAAGAGAAACGTCTATGTTCCTCCCATTTTTTGTCGGTTTCCTTTGCTACATATTTTGCTTTCCAGGTTATTTAACCCCCCGATGTGGCCATATCTGTGGTATATGAAGTGTGGAGTACAAAATCCCTTTGACAAATCCGGATTGTGGACCGTCCTGATTATCTACAGTGAGTCTAAGAATATGTGCACAGCTACGGTTGTCGGGGCAACCAAGTACTTATGTCTTAAGGGAACCTCAGCACTTCTGATATACCATGCTATTTCTTCTAAGATCACGGTGAGTTCAAAGTCTGAAAAATGGAACACGTTATTTGTCGGGTCCTAGCATGTGACCAATGCCCTTATGATGTCTCCCCGAGGCATAATTTCCAACATACCAGTAATTCCCTTTCAAATATTTTTTTGGCTTCATCTTTCCCTTCTCCTCCTAGATCGTTCAACCAAAGACGCAACTCCAGAGGGATTTTATTAATGATTGAGATAAGTTCATTTTGAATCGTGCTAAATCTGCACATTTATTAAGGTGATTTAATCACTTATTTTGACCTAAAAAGGAAAAAAAATTGACACTATTTTTGTTCTAGTTTCTAATTTAAAACAAACACACGATTTTGTAGATACGACCTTTGAACTTATGTGCTTTTTAACATTAAATTTATTATTTTTTTAAAAGAGGATTGCAACGTCGTGAAAACACGTCTCAAACCACTTTACATAAATGCACCCGTGATTTTAACATGTTTCAACTTCGTTTAAATTTGAATTTGTGTCACATAAATGTGCACCCGAGTTTAGAAATGTAATATTATTAAATGTCGTGCCTAAAGCAACTAGTGTATTATTAACTTTTTGGGAAGCCATGAAATTCGCAAATGGCATGTTCCGAGGTCTTAAATATTTTATGGAAACAGTTAAGAGGGCCACGCAAGGGCCACGCAATTTGTGATTTTATTTTGCACGGCGCACCTCGCTTATTTTAAGGGCAACCTAAAGAACAAAGATTTCTATTAAGTATTGCCTCTAGAAATAAAGAAAAGTCCCTAATTAATTGGCATCGTCAATTGACTTCTATTTAAAGTGTTAAAGAAAATTAAGCTCTCAACACATTGGGCCTTCAGACCAATCCAAAAGAAAGAATATTCCGGCCTGGTCTTTATAAGGAGCTGTCCAGTCATGTGCCTCTGCCTGAGCCCAAATAGAATGCAAGCCAGACAATTTAATTTCAGACCAGCCCGTCACACACCACATGCGAACTAATTCAACTTAAAAATGGTTTGTAACAACCGTAGTGTCTGAACACGAGCAGGTGAACTGAAGTACCTAAAACAAACAAGAATTGATGAATGGTATTTTAAGCTACCAAACCAGCCGCAGAGTAGTCATGATTCAAATTTAAAACAAGTGTGATATTTGATATAACTAAGCCTTCTCAAACAAAACAAACTAATAAGGCTTAAGGAGTTTAAGCCACATAATTCAACTATTCTTAACTCAGCTAAGTCAGATTCAAGCCATTTTTATCACAATCCCAATTTAATTGCAAAATAACAAGGCGGCACAAACTCAACTCAAATTCCTAATCATTTATACCATTAGCTATTTCAACAATACAACCTGATACCTTTGAGTTTATGATTGCACTCTAATACATGATAACATAGTCATCTAACATGCTAATAACTCAACTTAATCTACTGAAATCTGAACACTTAGTATTTAGGATTCTAATGTTAACTAACATACGAATTTAACCACGTTACACTGAGGCAATCAGTATGCTCAAATTACTCAGACCTGCTTAAGCATGAATTATTCTGCAGCCTACTTGAACAACAGTCACAACCAGTTTTACTCGTAAAATTCGACTGAAGTTATAAGTGATAATCCATACAGTCCAATAAATACAAAATAGGTAATAGTCTAACTAAAACTGTTGAATTAACGTCTAAACATACAAATCAGAAGAGCTTCATGTAAATTAAAGGAAAGCAAAGAAGTTCTTCAATATTCCTTCTCGAAAAAAGCCATACACATGTATTCAATCTCACAGCACTTGAGGTTTGAAAATGTATCTGGAAATTGCAATATAAGAAGAAAAGGAGAGGTCAGCAGCAGTAGATGACCCAAACACAGCCCAGAAACAAGTTCAATAGCCCAGGAAGAGTTCTAAATCAACAGAACCAATAAATCAACCAAACACAACTTGAATATGACCCAAATGACCTCGAATTTAGACCCAGGACAAATGCTGAAATCACCAACCAATAAAACAGCCCAAAACAGTCTCGATTGAACTCAAACACACTCGAGATGAACCCAGGAAACACCAAAAAACTTCAGAAAATAGACTCTAGGCTAAATGATGCAAATCAAACACTAGAATTTGAAATCAACCTAAAATTTCAATAGAATAATGTTTTGGAGTTTTTTGTGTTATATTTTTGGTTTTCTAGAAGGTTTTCTAAGATCTAAAAGAGCTTGAGAATTCCATATCATTTTTGGATCTGAAATTCAAATTTCAGCTAGTGGAACTTGTGGAATTTTTGGGGAAATTTTCAGATTGTCAAAACTTGTTCATTAATACAGAATGCACTGCCTTTTATAGGCAAAACTGAGGGGCATCCCTCAGATTTTTCAATTTCATTCTAATCCTTTTTAAATTTTTGCTTTTACTTAAGTGTCCCTAAAGTTGTGACTTGTTTTCCAAGTTTTACTATCTAAAATTTGAAATTTCAATAGAGACCTCTTCTAGGTGCTTCTAAAATCAGTTACCAGAGATTCCCTATGTTTGGGCTGAAAATAAAAAAGAAAGGGAGGGGATGGACAGGAACTGAGAAACAAAATAATTAACGGAAATAACAAAAATGAAGGCACTCACTGAGTTTGGGCTCGACCTCGAATAACCACTTAAACCACAAAAAGATGTTAATAATCTGTTCTTGGTCAAAAACAGGGGAACAACACCGCTTTGTGATAGAAGCAGCCTTGAAAGTTCACAGACACCGGAGGGGTACCCTTGCATGAACGGGGTTCGACTTTGGCTTTAAGGGCGTGAACTCCAGATCCAAGATTTGAGAAGTTTCAGCTGGATTTGAGGGAAGCTGGTTTAAGACTTGAGGAGAGGGGTTCAAGCTGAATCTATGGCGTAATTTTGATGGAGATTGAAGACTCGCCACCGTCGTATGGTAATTTTCGGCAGCGGCTGGCGGTGGCTGAAGATAGAGAGGTGAGATACGAGTGTGACGAGACCGTAACTCAAACACGACGATCTGTCCGGCCTAGCGAACTTTCAATGCCAAAGTTAGCTAGTCAGCCTACCCGGATGCTTAGTAGAACTTAAGAAAGACTAAGCTTGTAGAAACTTGGCGAAGGAAACTAGTAGTTGGAAGAAAGAACTCTTTTATTAAGAGAACTTGAGAGCTTTACAATGCTTTGGATGCTTTACAACTTTGCTTGATTGCTTGCTTTCTTGCTTGATTCCAAATGAATGCCTTAGGTGCCTATTTATAGTTGGCTACCTAAATGTCTAGACTTTTCCTAAGTATCTAGAATCTTCCTAAATGAATATCTAAGATATTTACACAAGGTTGCTGCCCTCTAGAAGCCTCCACATGATTCTAGGCTTGTCTTCAACAATCTGCACAATTCTAGAGTCTTCTAGAGTGTTCTAGAGTGTTCTAGAGTCTTTTAGAGTCTTCTAGAGTCTTCTAGATTTTTCTAGAGTCTTCTAGAGTGTTCTAGAGTGTTCTAGAGTTTTCTAGAGTCTTCTAGAGTCTTCTAGAGCCTTCTAGAGTCTTCCAGGACCTTCCGGGGTATTCCGGACTGTTCCGGAAGCATTTTGGAGCTGTTTTGAGCTTGTTTTGGGGCGAAAATAGTGCCGTCCATGACATTCTCCCCCGCTCAATCTCGCGACGACCTCGGCGCGTGCTCCTTGTAAGCCTGGATGAGGTCTTGGAGATTCCACAAAGTTAGCTCATGCTCCCAGCTCGCCTCGCTGTCAGGAGACCCTTTCCACTTGACAAAGTATTCAATGTAGCTTGGGTGAGTCCCCCGTCTTGGAATGATACGGTGCGCAAAGATCTCTTCTGCATCTTTCTCTGGCACCGTTGTGATGGCTGTTGGTGCTCGTTTAGACTCTCCTCGGCTTAGATCTTCTTTGTCTTGATGATATGGTTTCAAAAGACTCACATGGAAGACCGGATGCATTTCTAAATGTGATGGAAGAGTCAAGCGATAGGCTAGTTTGCCAATGCGTTTCTCTACTGGAAACGGTCCCTCGTAGCGCCTTACTAGCCCTTTATGCACCTGGCCGGATCTTCGAAGCTGGTGAGGAAGGAGTTTTACCATGACCAAGTCTCCTTCCTCAAACTCCAAGTGACGCCTCTTAGCATCTGCCCATTTCTTCATTTTCTGTGCCGCCTTTGCTAAGTAGGCTTTTGCCAAGTCTGCCTTTTCCTGCCAGCCTTTGGCAAACTTGTATGCTGACGGATTGGGCCCTTTGTAACCAATGGCCAAAGTTTGTGGCGTCATCGGTTGTTGTCCTGTTGCTATCTCGAACGGACTTGCCCCTGTTGACTCGCTCTTCTGCAGATTATAAGAAAATTGGGCAATGTCCAATAACTTGGCCCAATCTTTCTGGTTGGCGCTGACAAAGTGGCGAAGATATAGCTCCAGCAAAGCATTCACCCGTTCCGTTTGCCCATCAGTTTGAGGGTGAAAGGCTGTAGAGAAGTTGAGCTCGGACCCCATTATTTTAAAGAGCTCCATCCAGAACCTTCCCGTGAAGCGGGGGTCCCGGTTGCTGATAATGGTCTTTGGAATGCCCCAATACTTCACCACATACTTGAAAAATAATCGAGCAGCGTCCTCGACAGTAAGCTTTGTTGGACCGGGAATGAATACGCCATATTTGCTGAAGCGGTCCACTACAACCATTAGGTTGCTGCAGCCTTCGGACTTGGGTAAAGATGTGATGAAGTCCATGGAAATGCTTTCCCATGGCCTCTCCGCAATAGGCAAAGGCTCCAAAAGACCCGCGGGTGAGCGTTGTTCAACCCTTTCTTGCTGGCACACAAGACAAGTTTTTACGTATAGCTCTATGTCATCCCGCATTTGGGGCCAAATGTATGCTCGCTCGATCAGCGCCATCGTCCTTCGGACTCCGGGATGGCCCGCCCATCTGGAGTCATGACTTTCTCGGAGGATTTCCTTCCTTAAGCTTCCCCATTTCGGTACGTAAACCCTATTTCCCTTGGTGAGGAGCAGCCCGTCCTCTAGCCAAAACTGGCGTGTCTTCCCTTGACGTGCCAATCCCAACAAATTTTTGGCTTGTGGGTCATGCTCCAGCCCTTCCTTGATGCGATCAACTATAGGGAAATTTGGGCTTGTGATGGAGGCAAGTTCGGCCTTTCTACTTAGTGCATCGGCCACGACATTACCCTTGCCCGGCTTGTACTCCATCACAAAATCAAACTCCGCTAAGAAAGCTTGCCACCGAATTTGTTTTGGGGTAAGCTTCTTCTGCTTAAGGAAGTAACTTGTGGCAACATTATCCATCCTCACGATGAACTTGCTGCCCAGGAGATAATGTCTCCACGTCCGTAAACAATGCACTACAGCAGTCATCTCTTTCTCTTGGACTGTGTAGCGTTTCTCTGCATCATTCAGCTTACGACTTTTGTAAGCCACAGGGTGCCCTTCTTGCATTAGGACGCCTCCCAGGGCAAAGTCAGAGGCGTCCGTCTGCACCTCGAAAGACTTGGTATGGTCGGGCAAAACCAATACCGGCTCCTTGATCACGGCGGCCTTTAACTCCTCAAATGCTTGTTGGGCCTTATCAGTCCACTCCCAGGTCCGGTTTTTCTTCAGTAGATCTGTGAGTGGCGCGGCGATGGAAGAGTAGCCTTTGATGAACTTCCGATAGTAGTTAGCCAAACCAAGGAAAGACCGAAGTTCTGGAACTTTCTTCGGCGGCTCCCAATCCTGTATAGCCCGAATCTTGGACTCATCCATCCGTAGCTTTCCTTCACCAACAATGTGTCCTAAGAAGGAGACTTCTCGTCGAGCAAATGCACATTTCTCCTTCTTGACATAAAGCTCGTTCGTGCGGAGTACTTTGAAGACTTGTCTTAGATGATTTACATGATCCTCCAGTGTGTTGCTATAGATGACAATGTCGTCCAAGTACACCACGACGAACTTGTCTAAGAAAGGTTGTAGGACTCGGTTCATGAGGGTGCAAAACGTTGCAGGCGCATTGGTCAGTCCGAAAGGCATCACAAGGAATTCATATGAGGCGTACCTTGCGACGCATGCTGTCTTAGGCTCGTCTCCCTCCGCAATGCGGACCTGGTAGTACCCCGATCGCAAATCCATCTTGGTGAACCAACGAGCTTGCCCAAGCTGATCGAACAAGTCGGCAATGAGTGGTATCGGGTACTTATTCTTGACCGTGACCTTGTTAAGCGCCCGGTAGTCGATGCAAAGTCGAAGTGACCCGTCTTGCTTCTTCTGGAACAATACCGGCGCTCCATAAGGTGCTTTTGATGGACGAATATAGCCCATGTCCATCAACTCCTTCAGTTGCCTCCGTAATTCCTCAAGCTCCGGAGGCGCCATCCTATAAGGCACGGCAGCTGGCGGGGTGGCACCTGGTTCCAGCTCTATCTTATGATCCACCTCCCTTTTAGGTGGTAACCTCTTTGGTAGCTCTGGTGGCATGACGTCTTGGAACTCCTCCAAAACGTTCTGGACCTTGGGTGGCATGGACTCGGTTGTAGGAATGACAGCTTCTTCCTTTAAGGCAACAAGGTAGGTTGGCTCTTCCTTCTTGATGCCCTTTGAGAGTTGCATGGCTGAAATTTGTCTTCCTTGGAGTCGGGTTTCCCGCTCTAGTGGAACTAGATGGGTGTTGCCCTCCTCCAAGATGCATAAGGAGTTCGCAAAGGGAATTGGGACGGCCTTGACCCTGTCCATGAACTCAATACCCAAGACGAGTGGATAATCGTCCATGGTCACGATCGAGAAGTTTATGTGGCCGTGCCAATTGCCTAAGTGAACCGGCACATTGCGGGCAACTCCAAAGGTTTCTGTTGGTGCAGCATTAATGCCCTTGAGCCAACCTCGGCTTGTCTCGTACCGGATGCCCATCTTCTTAGCCTGCTGGAAAGTGAGGAAGTTGCTGTCGGCTCCCGTGTCAACTAATGCCTTCACGGTATGCTCCCCAATCTTGGCCTCGGCAAACAACCTCCCTTTTTTCTCATTCTTGGGCACCTCAACTTTTGCCTGAATTGAGCTTAGAAGCCGCATGGCCCCAATCTTTGCTTCCTCCTGTTCGCGATCCTCGATTAAAGCAGAAAGCTTACTCTTTTTGGGGCACTCCCTTGCATAGTGCGGTCCATCACAAAAGAAACATCGGATAGGTTTAGGAGGGAAATCTCTACGTCCCTTGGCCCTTTCTGACGCCTCCTTGCCCTTAGGCGGGTCTCCCCCACTCTTTCCCTTGCCGCCCTTGTCCTTGGGTTTAGGTTTTTCCACTTTCCTAAACTCAATAAGGGACTCGGCAATGGATATGGCAGTGGTCAAGTCTTGGGCACCACGGCGTTGGATTTCAAGCCTTGCCCACTGCTGTAACCCGTCCATGAAGGCAAAGAAAGCTTCTTTATCAGGGTAGTCAGGGATTTCGAGAAGTACCTCTGTGAACTCTTTGACGTACTCCCGGATGGTTCCTTTGTGCTGCAAACGTCTTAGCTTGCCACGAGCTTCCTCCTCGACGTTGCTTGGGTAGAATTGCTTCTTGAGTTCTGCCTTAAAATCTGCCCAAGTGTCGATAGAGCAGGTGCCTTTCTCTATGTCGCTTTGTCTTCTCCTCCACCAAACCATTGCGGTGTCCTCGAGGAAAAGACTACCCATGTTTACCTTTAGAGCCTCGTCTTGCATGTCGAGAGCCCTAAAGTATTGCTCCATGCTCCAAACAAAGTTGTCTAGTTCCCTCGCGCTTCTAGACCCTTTGAAGTATTTGGGTCGGGGAACATCTCTAGTGGAAGGGGTAGTCCTTACCTCGGACGTTGTGGCAGTGCCTTGTGCAAGAGCCCTTTTGCACAAGCTGAGCTCCTCCTTGGTGTTCTCCAGCTCATGTGAAAGCCTCCCTAACTCTTCCCTCATGAGCGAAATCTCGGCCTGGTGTTTCTCCTCCACCGCCTGAAGACATTGTGCCAGGACTTGATTCACGGCGGACTGCATCTCCTCCCGAAATCCGTCTAGGCCCTCCTCGACCCTTTGTTCGACCCCCTCGAACCTTTGGTCGACCTCCATGAACTTGTCCTGCCCATCGGCAATGGCCAACTCCACTTTGGCCAGCCTAGTCTCCAACCCCTCAATGGCGTCCCTGGAGCGAGACCTTTGGCCCTTAGATTGTCTCTTCTAGCTTGGGTGATTTCACTGCCGCCTTCCATACTCCCTTAGATGTTCCAACGAACCTGATGCTCTGATACCAATTGTGACGAGACCGTAACTCAAACACGACGATCTGTCCGGCCTAGCGAACTTTCAATGCCAAAGTTAGCTAGTCAGCCTACCCGGATGCTTAGTAGAACTTAAGAAAGACTAAGCTTGTAGAAACTTGGCGAAGGAAACTAGTAGTTGGAAGAAAGAACTCTTTTATTAAGAGAACTTGAGAGCTTTACAATGCTTTGGATGCTTTACAACTTTGCTTGATTGCTTGCTTTCTTGCTTGATTCCAAATGAATGCCTTAGGTGCCTATTTATAGTTGGCTACCTAAATGTCTAGACTTTTCCTAAGTATCTAGAATCTTCCTAAATGAATATCTAAGATATTTACACAAGGTTGCTGCCCTCTAGAAGCCTCCACATGATTCTAGGCTTGTCTTCAACAATCTGCACAATTCTAGAGTCTTCTAGAGTCTTCTAGAGTGTTCTAGAGTGTTCTAGAGTCTTCTAGAGTCTTCTAGAGTCTTCTAGATTTTTCTAGAGTCTTCTAGAGTGTTCTAGAGTGTTCTAGAGTTTTCTAGAGTCTTCTAGAGCCTTCTAGAGTCTTCCAGGACCTTCCGGGGTATTCCGGACTGTTCCGGAAGCATTTTGGAGCTGTTTTGAGCTTGTTTTGGGGCGAAAATAGTGCCGTCCATGTCACGAGGATGGGAACTCAATTTTGGTCTCTAGCATTTTCAGGCCATTTTAATTAAAATGAAAGGCGAATCCACGGCCATTGGATGGTGAGGGATGAAGGGCACAGATTGCTTTGAACTTAATGAACTCTAAACGCCGTCGTTTGATATATTAAGCAAGGCAGACCGTTTGGACCGGGTTTACGATGCACGTTGGGCCTAGTTTAGTGGGTTTTGAGGAAAAGTCTGTTGGGCCTAAGGAGATATCCATAAGATTGGCCCAAAATGCCTTGTTCTCTTTTCCTTTTCTAATTCCTTTTGTTTTTTTTCTTTTTCTTTGGACATTAAAACTAAAAATTTTAAATTGAATTAAAAACCAAACTAACCCATTAAAAAAACTAACTATTTCTAAATAGTTAACACCATCAATAAATTAAAAAAAAAACTACTCAAAAAATCAAAATTTAAATTAAAAGGTTTAACATAGCTATTTTGTGATTTTTCATTTTATAAAATAATTAATTTTCTAATTAACCCTAAAATGCCAAGTTAAATCCTAAATGCAAAATGCAACATATATTTTTTTATATTTTTCGCTAATTAAAATGCACAAACAAAAGTACAAAAAATTAACAGAAAATATCACAAAATATACAAAATTGCAAAATAATGAAAAAATTATTTTGTTTGAATTTCTGAGAGTGATTCATATAGGGTGAAAATCACGTGCTCACCTTAAAATTCCCCGATCTTCTTGATCAGTTTCGGGCCGACGAGGATCCCACTGAACATCAAAACCAGCCCTCACAATTGAAAGCAATAACAAAGAAAAAGGTACAGAAGAAACAAAACTTCAAAATTCCTTCTTATATATTACATGCGCAGAAAAGGTGCAATCTCCATCTACAGGAATATTCCACATATATAAGAAACGAAGCGACAAAAATAGCAAAATATACACTCTGCGCTAAAACAGATACAACTTCTCAAAAATCGCCCTCCGCAACTTCATTAGGAAGTGACCAAGCGCCACAATTATTCCCCTGGCTCGACCTAATTCCTCCAAGAAAACGGAACCCTTTGCACCAACCTACTCGAGTGCCTCTCCTCAGGACCTGCAACGAACAAATCTCTTAACCCTCTTTTCTCGGCCAAGGGCTCGCTGCAGTTCAGTTTGGGCATCAATAGCACGGTTCACACGAATTGCCATATCCCAACCCACCTTTGTTCGGCTTAGGAAGCCTCCATCACGTGATAGAGGATTCCAAGATATGAGCTGAGTTATTCAATAAATAAGGTAAGTTTAATAATCTTTCAACCATTTTTCTACTGTAAAGGTATGTGAATTCATTCAATAATGGTAAGAACTCACGGAACGGTGATTAGAAGCCGTGGGTTCGAGTTACTCAACTTGTAGTGGGCTGTTTTGTGGGTTGTTTTGTGTTGTTGTTAAATTGCATGTTTTGCCACTATTTTAGTGAGTTTTGGAGAATAAAGGGTGTGGAGAAAAACCACATACATGCAGGATGGTGGTAATTGTTCACCATAACATTTTCGGATTGTTTGATACCACTACGATGGTTATTTTTTGTATGAAGAGATTGGAATATGTTAGGCTGTTTTGTAGTATTTTGTGGTGGATATAAGGTTGCAAAATAATGTATATATATTGTTATTGTTGTGGTCTTGTGGTTTTTATGTTATCTTAATGTCACGATCCTAAACTTGGACCCGGTCGTGTTGGTGCTTCTCATGAAGACAAGGCTAGCCGACACTTCCCATTTCAGTATTTAATTGTTAAACAGTAAGAAACAGTCTAAAGCATGATAACATAATCCAAAGTTTGAACATATAATAGCATAATTTGTGGAATACAACCCAACACAACTCGATGCCGGGGCGCCACTAGTGTTGGGCTTCTAAACAATCTGGAATACTCAAAGAAATCTACAGAGTTAAATATAGTAACTAAAAACATGGAGAAAAAGATAAGGAGGAAGCTCGGGGCTGCGAATTCCAACAACTACCTAGAGACTCGTCGGATCTGCCTGAGCTGGGAAGATCAGCACTCGTGAGTGGGACCAAATGCGCCTAAATCTGCACACGAGGTGCAAGGAGTAAAGTGAGTACTCCAACTCAGTGAGTAATAATCATTAATAAAGATATGTGAAAGTCATTCAACTCAAATTAAACTTCACGAAAACCTTTTTAAAAAATTTAAGCACGTAAATGACAAGCAATTAAGGAAAATAAAACACATAAAGGTTCGTCCCTCAGGCACAATATCAACAAATCCTCCCCTCGAGCTATATCCCACATCATAATAGGTACCCGCGCTCACTAGGGGTGTGCATACTCCTGGAGGGGCCCCTTACGGCGCAAGCATGATATCAAGTCATCTCTTGGCATCATCACTAGGTTGTCGGCCTGATATCAATCAATCCAACTCGTGGCGTACATATCTCAGTCCCTCGGGCTCAAACCAAGCTTAGTGTTTCCTTACAGCATAGGCCCTCGGTCTTACGTAGTCAAAAATCCTCACAAGCAGCTCGGCAGTAGTACAATAGGATTTCTCATCCCAATTATCATTTAAAAGATCATATAAGTGTTAAAACATAGTAAACATGGTTGAGTATGATAACATTGAAATATATCATGTCTAAGTTCAAGTATAAAGTCAAAACAGTGAGGAAATATCAATAAAAATTCCCGAAGGGTTCAAATAGTTGGCACAAGGCCCAAATATGGCATTTTGCCCAAATAATGATGGTAGCAAGTAGATTTTTAGTCAAATATGTGGTGAAATATTCATTTAGGACGAACTAAGCCACAACCCCCAACAATGCACGACCCCACGCTCGTCATGAAGCGTGTGTCTCACCTCAATATAGCACAACGATATGCAATCCAGGGTTTCATACCCTCATAACATCATTTGCAATCATTACTCACCTCAAACCGGTCAAATCTCTAGCTCACGACACCTTTTCCCCTCGAATACGCTTCCACTCGCGTCGAATCTTTCCAAAATCAGAATTAATGTATCAAAATATGCTATGGAAACGAAGCCCAAGCGAAAATAATCAATATACGACACAAATCCCAAAATTCCCACAACCCGACCCGTGGGCCCATGTCTTGGAATTTGATAAAATTCACATCAATAGGTTCCTTATCTCCCCATGAGTACATACTTATCAAAAGTATCGAAATCTAATCACAAATGATCCCTCAAATTTTCAAGTCTAGGTCTCCAATATCAAGCCCTAGTTTCCCTAATTTTAACCCTTATTTCCATTAATTATAGCTCTAATATGTGAAATAATACCATAAGGATGAGTTTTAGGTCCAAAATCCTTACCTCAATGAAGTTCCCTTGAAATCTTTCTTCAAAATCGTCCAAAAAGCTCCAAAGCCGAGTAAAAAATGGTGGAATAGCTCAAAAATCGCAAAGAAAACAATTTATACCTTCTGGCCCAGGCATTTTCGCATATGTGGCCAATTTACCGCTTCTGCGGTACTGCATTTGCGGTCAACCAACTGCTTCTGTGGTATAAACTTATGTTACCCATGCTTCCGTATATGCAATGAAATATCTGCATCCGCCTTTATCGTAGGTTCTCTTCTCCTAACCATTTTTGCGATTTCTACCTCCCTAGCTCATTTCTGCTTCTGCGGTTGGTATCCTTGCATCTGTGGTATGGCATTGCGGTGCCCAATCTAAAACTGTGGAAATACTAGTAGCAGAAAAATCTGCAACTTCACAAAATTTCAAACCCCCTCGTCGACCATTCGAAATCACTTCGAGGCCCCCGGGCCTCAACCAAAAGCACAAACATATCCCATAACCATATTCAAAATTGTACCAATCTTAAAAACACATCAAACAACATCAAATCAACCAAAACACATCGGAATCAAGCCTAAGCTTCCAAAATCTTCTGAATTAAGCTTTTGATCAAAAACCCAACCAAACCACGTTCGAATGACCTGAAATTTTTCACACACATCCCAAATGACACAACGGAACTACTGTAACTCTTGAAATTCCATTTCGATCCCTATATCAAAATATCGCCTACCAACTAGAAATCACCAAAATATCAACTTCGCAAATTCAAGCCTAAATCTACTCTGAACCTCTAAATTTCATTACGATCACGCTCCTAAGTTCCAAATCACCGTCCGAAGCTAACCTAACAATCGGAACTCACATCTGATCCCCCTAACACATAAGTCAATATTCGATTGACTTTTCCTACATAAGCTCCCTCAAAAGAGACTAAGTGTCTCAAACCTTATCAAATCATTTTCGAACCCAAGCCAACCAACCCGATCATACATAGAACAAATAGACAAAGCAATGAGAAGGAGAAATAGGGGAAATAGAGCGGTAACTTATGAGATGAATGGCCGGTACATCACTTCCTCTCCATATTAAACAAACATTCATCCTCGAACGAGTCAAGAAACATACCTGAAGCCTCAAACAAGTGAGGGTATCTGCTCTGAATCTCCTATTTAGTTTCCCAGGTAGCCTCCTCAACAAGCCGACCTCTGCACTGCACTTTCACTGAAGCTATATCCATCAACCTCAACTTTTAAACTTAATGACCCAAAATAGCTATTGGCTCGACATCGTAGGTCAAATCATCATCCAACTAAACCATGCTGAAATCCAGAACATGAGATGGATCCCCAATATACTTCTGGAGCATAGAAACATGAAATACCGTATGCACACTCGACAAGCTGTGTGGCAAAGCAAGCTCATAAGCCACCTCCCCAATCCTCCGAAGTACCTAAAAAGGCCCAATGAACCGCGAACTCAATTTCTCTTTCTTCCCAAATATCATAACAACCTTCATGGGCGAAAAACCTTCAACAAAACCTTCTCACCAACCATGTAGGGCACATCCCGAACCTTCACGTCAGCATAACTCTTCTTTATTGACTGAGTTGTACGGAGCCTATCCTGAATCACCATAACCTTTTCCAAAGCATCCTGCACCAAGTCTGTCCCCAATATCCTAGCCTCACCCAGCTCAAACCAACCAACTAGAGATCTACACCGCCTCCCATACAAAGCCTCATATGGAGCCATCTGAATACTCGACTGGTAGTTGTTTTTATAACCAAACTCTGCAATAAGTAGAATCTGATCCCATGACCCTCCAAAATCAATGACACAAGCACGCAACGTGTCCTCCAATATCTGAATAGTGCCCTCGGACTTCCCGTCCATCTGATGGTGAAAAGTTGTGCTCAACTCAACCTGAGTACTCAAATCTCGCTGCACAGACCTCCAAAACTACGATGTAAACTGAGTGCCCTTATCTAAAATTATGGAAATAGGGACACCATGCAAACGAACAATCTCTCGAATATAGATCTCCGCCAACCGCTCTGAAGAATAGGTAGTACACACAAGAATAAAGTGTGCGGACTTGATCAGCCAATCCATAATCACCCAAATAGCATTGAACTTCTTCAAAGTTCCATGGAAGTCCAACTACAAAGTCCATAGTGATCCTCTCCAACTTCCACTCTCGAATATCCATCCGCTGAAGCAAGCAACCTGATCTCTGATGCTCACATTTCACTTGCTGACAACTGAGACACCAAGCTACAAATCCCACAATGGCTTTCTTCATTCTTCTCCGCCAATAGTGCTGCCTCAAATCCTGATACATCTTCGCGGCACCCGGATGAATAGAACACCGCGAGCTATGGGCCTCTTCCAGAATCAACTCCCGAAGTCCATCCATAAGATCCTTCTGCTTGAACAAGTGCTGGAGGCTACGATGATCAGTAAACACCTCACAAGACACACCATACAAGTAATGCCTCCAAATATTCAACGTGTGAACTATGGCAGTCAACTCCAAATTATGAATGGGGTAGTTCCTCTCAGCGGCTTCAACTGACAGGAAGCACATGCAATAACTCTACCCTGATACATCAAAACACAACCAATAACAACTCTCGAAGCATCACAATACACTGTACATGAACCTGAAACTGATGGCAAAACCAATACTGGAGCTGTGGTCAAGGCTGTCTTGAGCTTCAGAAATCTCTCCTCATACTCGTCTGACCATACAAATGAAGCACCCTTCTGAGTCAACTTGGTCAAGGGCGATGCAATAGATGAGAATCCCAGAACTAACCGGCAATAATATCCTGCCAAACTAAGAAAGGTGCAAATCTCTATGGCTGAGGATGGTTTGGGCCAACTCTGAACCTCTTCTATGATCTTCGGATCAACCTGAATACCCTCGATGGAGATCACGTGTCCCAATAAAGCCATTGAACTGAACTAAAACTCACACTTGGAGAATTTTGCATAAAGCTTCTCCTCCCTCAATCTATGCAGCATAACTTTCAAATGCTCTGCGTGCTCCTCCTGACTACACGAATACACCAGAATATCACCAATGAAGACTATGACAAACAAATTGAGATAATACCAAAACACATTATTCATCAAATTCATGAACCGTGTTGCGGCATTGGTTAGCCCAAAAGGTATCACCAGGAACTCATAATAACCATATCATGTCCAGAAAGTCGTCTTAAGAATATCCAAGTCCCTGATCTTCAACTGGCAATGACCTGAACGAAGATCAATCTTGGCGAACACTCTCGCTCCCTAAAACAGTGAGCAAAGTATGATGACACATATGAAAAGGTGGAATCTGGATCAAATAATACACAAGCATCTCTGTGGTATACTGAAACAATACATGTGATGATAGCATATGAAGCAATAGCATCGGATCTAGATGGAAGTGCATAGAAACGGGCTTGACTGCCACCTGATTGACCTCCCCCTCTAAGACCGCCCCTGGCTAAATAACCTCTACCCCTAGTTGGCTGATCGAGTGGTGATGAAGTAACTAGCGCTGAAGCCAATAATTGACCCCTCTGCTGAGAGGAACTCGCAAGATGACGAGGGCACTGCCTCAATATATGAACCATCTCTCCATACCCATAAAAACTCTCGGGTGCTGGAGAAGGGGACTGAAGGGAAGCCCTTGCACCAGAGTGACTAGCAGATGCACCTTGCCTAGAATAGCCCTGGACTGGTGGATCACGGGACGAACTCTAAGCTAGAATGGCACTAAGTGATGACCGGCCCTAATGAGAACTGTAAGAACCATGACCCGATGATGCCCCATGATAACCTGGGCGAGCTGGCTGAGCATGCCTGAGGGGACGACCTCTGTCGTGCTGAAACTGACCTCTCGAAGGAGCACCACTGTAGCTACCAGATCCTCTAGGCCTCTTAGCCTCCCTCTCATCTCACTCCTGACAATGAACATACTCAATCTCACGGGCAATATCCACAACCTCCTAGAAGGTAGCACCAGTCACCCTCTCTTTGGTCATGAGAATACGAAACTGATAAGTGATGCCATCAACAAACCTCCTAATCCTATATCTATCTATCGGAACCAACCAGATGGAATGATAAGCTAACTCACAGAACCTCAATTCATACTGCGACATGGTCATCTCCCCCTAACGCAACACGCAAAATACCTTTGTAGCTCCTCTCTACGAGACTGTGGCACATACTTCTCCAAAATTGCAACAGAGAACTGCTGCCAAGTAAGGGGTGCTGTACCAACAGGCCTACGCCTCTTAAAATCCTCCCAGCAAGTGAAGGCGTCTCCAGAAAACTGATAAGTATTGAAAGCGACCCTGCTGGTCTCCAGAAACCCGCCGTATGAAGCATCCTCTGACAGTTATCCAAGAAACCCTAGGCATCCTCACCCTCTACACCGCTGAAAGTCGGAGGCTGAAGTCTACCAAACCTCTCTAACCTACGCTGATCATCCTCTGGCATGGCAGGAACTACATAGTCCTAAGTAGTTGCAACCAGCTGGACTAGATGTGCCCCTAGTGTCTGACTTCCCTGCACGACCTGCTTAGGTATGCGAACGGCGGGAGTTTGATTGCCTCCTCCGGCCTGAGAAGCAGCTGCAGTTGTAGTGGCTGAAATCGCCTGAGATAGGCTAGTGCAAACTGATAAGATCTAAGCCAAGGCCTCCCGAAGACCCGGAATGACAATGGGCACAACTGGTGCCTGAGCTGGTGTTGCTGGAGTGTCCATAACTTGGACCTGATCCTGAGTTGGGGCGGCTAGTAGATATGTAGGTGTTGCCCTAGTTGTTGTACCGGCCACACCTCTGCCCCTACCGTAACCGCAACTGCGACCGCATCCTCAGCCTCTGGTGACCACAGCTGGTGGTACTAGTAGTCAATCCATCCTGATCGGTAGCACATGTCTTCACCATATGTGAGAGAATAGAATAACAGAAGTTTAGTACTCGGATCAACAAATTCGCACGATAAGAATTTCAAGAGTGTGAAGTTTTTCCTAAAGGTTTTGCAGCCTCTAGAGGATAAATAAAGACGTCTCTGTATCGATCCGTGAGATTTTACTAAAAATACTCATGACTCATAAGACCTATGTAAACCTAGGCTCTGATACCAACTTATCACGACCCTAAACCCGGAACTGATCGTGACAGCACATATCGTGAAGACAAGGCCAGGCGACAATTCCCATTTCAGTATTTAACAGTTAAACAGTAAGAAACAATCTAAAGCATGATAACATAATCAAAATTTGAAGCAGATAATAGCATAATTTGCGGAGTACAACCTAACACAACCTGATACCGGGTGTCACTAGTCATGAAGATCTAAACAATTCGAAATACTCAGAGAAATCTATAGAGTTTATTACAGTAACTTCGAACATGGAGAAATAAGATAGGAAGAAGAGCCGGGCTGCAAACACAGACAACAACCTAGAGACTTCTCGGATCCGCCTGAGCTGGGAAGATCATCACTCGGAAGCGGGACCAAATGCGTCCGCATCTGAACACATGGTGGAGGGAGTAAAGTGAGTACTCCAACTCAATGACTACCAATCATAAATAAATACTAAAAGCAAGAAATCACGTATAGCACATTTGCAGACTATAATGAAACAGTAAAACCAGTGAAACAGTAAAATCAGTAAAAGATATGTGAAAGACATTTAACTCAAATTAAATTTCACAAAAACCTTTTTCAAAAATATAAATAGATAAATGACCGTCAATTAAGGAAACTAGAACACATAAAGGTTCGTCCCTCGGGTATTGTATCAACAAATCCGCCCCTCGGGCAGCATCTCATCACAATGGGTACCCGTGCTCACTGGGGGTGTGCAAACTCCTGGAGGGGCCCGGGGCCCCTTACGTCCCAAGTTCAATATCAAGTCATCTCGTGGCATCATCACTAGGCCCTTGGCCTCATATCATTCAAGCCACCTCATGGCTTACATACCTCAGGCCCTCGGCCTCAAACCGAGCTCAGTGTTTCCTCACAACATAGGTCCTCAGCCTTACTCACTCAAAAATCGTCACAAGCCACTCGGAAATAGTAAAGCGTGATTTCTTAGACCAATTATAATTTAAAAGATCATATAAGTGTTAAAACACAGTAAATATGGCTGAGTATGAAAACAGTGAAATATAAAATAACTGAGTTCAAGTATAAAGTCAAACCGGTGAGGAAATATCGATAAAAATCCCAGAAGGGTTTAAATATTTGGCACGCGGTCAAATATGGTATATTGCCCAAATAATGATAATAGCAAGTAGATTTTCAGTGAAATTCGCGGTAAAATATTCATTCGGTATGGACTAATCCATAATCCCTAATAGTACACGGCCCCACACTCATCATCAGGCGTGTGCGTCACCTCAATGTAGCACAACGATGTGCAATCCAGGGTTTCATACCCTCAGAACATCATTTGCAATCATTACTCACCTCAAACAAGTCAAATATCTAGCTCGCGATGCCTTTGCCCGTCGAACTGGCCTCTCCTCGCATCGAATCTATCCAAAATCAGAATCACGGTGTCAAAATATTCTAAGGAAACAAAGACCAGGCGAAAATAATCAATATATGATAAAAATACCGAAATTACTAAATTCGACCCCTGGGGTCACATCTCAGATTTCGATAAAATTTACATTAAAAGGTTCCTCATCTTTCCACGAGTTCATACATATCAAAAGTACCAAGATCCGACAATAAGTGGTCCCCCAAATCCTCAAGTCTAGGTCTCTAAAACCATGCCCTCGTTTCCCAAATTTTAACCCTTAATTTCCATTAATTATATCTCTAATGCATGAAATAATACCACATGGACGATTCTTATGTCCAAAATCCTTACATAAATGAAGTTCCCTTGAAATCACTCTTTAAAATTGTCCAAAAAGCTCCCACGCCGAGTCAAAAATACTGGAATAGCTCAAAAATTTCAAAGGAAAAAATTTATACTTTCTGGCCCAGGCATTTTCGCATCTATGGCCAATTTACTAATTTTGTGGTACTGCACTTTTGGTAAACCAACCGCTTCTGCGGTTTTGACTTATGTTCCTATACTTCCGCATTTGCGATAAAATATCTGCATCTGTGACATCACATGTGCGGTCCTTCTAACCGCTTCTATGGTTTCTGCCTCCCTAGCTTAGTTTCGCTTCTGCTTCTCCCATCCTCGAATCTCCGGCATCGCACATGTGGTCCATAGTCCACAGGTGCGGAAATACCAGAAGCAGAAAAATCTACAACTTCACAAAATCTCAAACTCCCCCGTCGACCATCTGAAATCACCCTGAGGCCCCCGGAACCTCAACCAAAAGCACAAACATATCGCATAACCTTACTCAAACTTGTACCAATCTTCAAAATACCTCACACAACATCAAATCAACCAAAACACATCAGATTCAAGCCTATGTTTCCAAAATCTTCTGAATTTCGCTTTTGATAAAAAAAAACCCAACCAAACCACGTCCAAATGACCTAGAATTTTGCATACACATCCCAAATGACAAAACGAGACTACTAATACTCTCAAAATACCATTCCAACCCCTATTCAAAATCTCGCCTACCAATCGGAAATTGCCAAAATATCAACTTCGCCAATTCAAGCCTAAATCTACTCCGAGCCTCCAAAGCTTATTCCGATCACGCTCCTAAGTCCCAAATCGCCTCCTGAAGCTAACCAAACCATCATAATTGACATCCAATCCCTCTAACACATAAGTCAACATCTGGTTGACTTTTTCAACTTAAACTCCCTCAAAAGAGACTAAGTATCTCAAACCTTATTAGATCATTTTCGAACCCGAGCCAACCAACCTTATCATACATACAACAAATATAGAAAGCAATAAGAAGCAGAAATGGGGGAAACGATGTTGTAACTCATGAGACAACTTGTTGGGTCGTCACACTTAAATTTGCAGTAAGTAAGGATTATAGGGGATATGCTGCCCATTTTAATAAAAAATAAGCTTGCCATCTGTTATGCGATAGTTGTAGCTTTTATAACGTAATGATAGTATTATTATCATTGTTGTACGTTAAGGTGCAAAGAGGTGAGTTCAAGTAGGTGATTGGAAAGATTGTGATAAAGCATGTTAAGGCTAAGCCCTTCCTTTATTTTGGCATGATCTTATAACTACATGTGTTTGATAAGAGGCATAAAGAGAAGTTCATACTCCCAAATTTATATACATTATCCTAGTCTCATAAGTTATAATATTCTCTCTTATCGGGACTTTATATTCAATGGAGTATTGTCTTATTCCATTCAAGAGAGCAGACGCTCTCTCTCTCTCTCTCTCTCTCTCTCTATATATATATATATATATATATATAATTACAGCATTTCCACCACCATCGAGCTATAATTCGTGGGCCCTTATTGGGCAATCTCTGATCAGATGGTAAGTTATGTACCAAGTCTACTATCGACGAGCGCCTATGAGCGAGCTTAGAATGGACATGATATAGAGCTTAGTATGGTCGAGATCCTATGAGCGAGCCTACTATGACCGAGTAATTACACATACCGAGCATTATAGGACTGGACATTTATTTTACTTACAATATTGAGAGAGTAGAGTCTATATCAGTAGGTAAGTATATCTCTAGATCATCTTTGACTCCTAGTTACTTTTATTTATTATATTACCAGTTCAGTTTCAGTTTTCAATTATTTTATTGCCTTACATACTCGTTACATTATTTCGTACTGCCGTCCCTTTTCTAGGGATGTTATATTTCATGCATGCAAGTTTGGATAGACAGATGGGTTGACCTCTTCAGTAGGTGTTGCTCGAGTCTAGCCTGATCGATAAGCTCCACATCTTTTGGAGTTGTCGTGTCTAGGGTTTTGTATATATTTTATGTATGTATATATGTTATGGGTAGGTCAGGGCCCATTTCCGACCACAGTACATCCATCAATAGAGGCTTGTACACATATCATGTCAGTTAGTGTAGTATATTGGACTTGTAGGCCTTGTATGTGTATTTTGTTGGTTTGTCAGTTGTAATAGTTATGACGGCCTTGTCGGCCCAGCTTTATATTGATATCTAGTCAGTTCTAGTTCCATTCAGTTTTATATTTTGCTTCCTAAATTTTCTTTCAATGTGGCTCCTTGGCCAAAGTATGACATTATATGTTCAGATTTCCTTAATTGTAAGTTGGTACGCTAGGTTAAGCGAGGCACCAGGTAGCGGTCTCGCCCCCAGGTTCAAGGCGTTACAAACTTGGTATCAGAGCAGTTATGTCCTAGGGAGTCTACAAGCCATTATTGGTAGGGTCTTATTTATAGATGTTTTCTGCACCACAATATATAAACAGGAAGCTACGAGGCATTTAAGAGTTTGTTACCCTTCTTTCAAATCCAATCGTGCTATAGAGTTGAGTCATAAGAATTTGAGCCAAGACTTATGTTTGCTAATGATATAGAGATGCTTTCAATTAGAAAAAATTACAGTTAGCCAGAGGGAGAATAGAAACAAGTAAGGGCACTAATAGAGAGAGAGAGAGAGAGAGAGAGAGACCTTGATGACATGGCCCTGTTTGAGGTCCTACCAGATCGTGCATACTAGATATGCAAATTTCTAGCTGAAGACTCAAAGATGGGAATATCAAATACACCTCATGAATATTTTACTTTCAATTAGAAAAAACTACAGCTAGCAAGAGGCCATAGGAGTATCATAAGGTAAAAGTTTAAGTTTTAACATGCAATTGAAGTAGGGTGATAGAGGGTACGAGGTACCCTGTTAATGAAGATTATATTTACAATTCAGGCAAAGAAATACAATCACTCTAAGTTTACTTTCAACAGTAATAGAGGTATGTACATTGGCCACATACATCTCAGTTATGCTCAATGGAAGCTAACAGATATAGTTTAAGAGAATCATGGAATATCAGGATCTAGATGGGTTAGAGTAACCCAAAATGGTGGAATGAAAGAGCTAAAAGTGAAGCAAGATTTTGTTGGATTTTTCAAAATAATGTAATAGACAGAAATATTAGCAGGAGAATAAGAAGAGGGTAAGTGAACCATTACGAGTAAGGTATTATAAAGAGGTGATAACGGTAAATCAAAATACGACAAGATGGCAAAGTCTATAGTCAAGTGAAGCAAAAGACAAGAGGTCACATGCCTTGAGACAATAAGAGAGTATAAGATGGTGATTCCAACGTGATTACAACCAAGCTAAGTTTGACCCGGGGAGTAATAAAAATTAGTATGGGATAGTAAACAAGATAAAATCGAACATGATTTAAGGACTGAAGGATTTGATAATAGTCATCATCGTGAGAATCTCAGAGGATACATTCCGAAAGAAGGGACGATAGAAGAATTACCTATAAAGGTCATTCAAGAAGACGACTACCGAAAGCAAGCACTGTGAGAAAAGTTAAGCTTAATGGACTAAGTGTGTCAGTTACACTTGGTTTCACCCTCGTGCAGTTATCCTTGGTATAGTGGGGTTACCGTATGGCGTGTATAAGTCAGTGAAGATGTGAAAAGACGCCAAAGATGAAGAGGTAACAATTAAATTGTAAAGGAATAATACGGTAAACAGGAAAATGGATGAGATTGTACTTATTTAGATCCTACAGATACATTGTGACTCCAGAATATTTTGCAAGAACGACGCTGGGGAGAGGCAGTAAGGGTTCCCACTAAAGATGTTAGTTATAAATACATGTGAATAGACACTTGATACATAAGGAGCCAGTGCGAGCTGTAAGTTAAGACAAAGGATATAATCCAATAAAGGATGCGCAAAATATAAATATGAGCATGGACTGACGAGTAGTTAGTAGTTGATTCAGGAAGAGCTTAGTTATGGAAAGATAAGAGGTCTCAGATAAATCAGTAGATCATGCAAGATAAACATAGTGAAATATAGAAAATTCAGTCTCGCAGATACGACGTTGTAATCCTTGAGAAATATTCAGATAGGAGTTGGAGTAGTAGAAGGTAACATATAAGGGTTACAGAAATAAAAGAGAGTGCCACGAGGGAGACAACCAAAATTTTAGTTCAGAAGTAACCCTACAAGCATAATGGCGCAAAGATAAGTAACAAGGATAATTATAGGCGAGTAAGTACATCAAAAATTTTGTTGGGTATACAATGTAAAAAGCTCCCAGCTTTACAAGAGTCAGAGGGTCTTCCCTAAGTGCTACAATGAAATACTAGCTGGGGAAATAAGGAATAAGGCTTCAACATAAGCATGGTGACCTAAAGAAGAAATGTATCTTGTAACAATAGTCTCACAATGACATTTTATGCACTCCATAACAAAGTGGAACCTATCACGACTAAGGAACGAGAAGTAAAATCAAAAGTATATTTGAGATCATACGAGTTGCACGAAATTCCTATAGGTGTGGGCACTAAGATAAACCAAGTATTCATGCAACAAGTAGAAGAATGACCATGAGAAGTAATTGCTTATTCAAGAAAGTTGAGAAGGACCGGAGTTAATTACGTTATGACGTCACTTAACATTTCAGAGTATTATCCATACAAAATATATGTTGACATTCCTATAGCTATAGGAGACTCCGGTATAAGTCAAAAGAAATAATTGATTCCACCTCAGAGACAAAGGCTTGAATTTTTAGAATATTAAATAATGGATATTCCATAGCATCCACCAAAACGAAAGTAATAACTAATACCCTGAGCCATAGATCGGAAGATAGCATAAGCCAACTTAAAATGTTTCAGAACATTGCAAAATTACTCTTAATGTCATAGGTACAAGAGAGATAGTACAACAGACATATTTTATACCAGCTCTACGATAAAACCAGTTAGAAGAGCACCAGCCTCAAAAGAAGTCTGTATGAAGCTCCATCGGATTGTGTATGCACCAAAGGTGCAAGTATTATAGTAGAGCTTTAAGTTGTGGATGTGAATCCTACCTATGTGGAAGGGAGGTTATGAAAGAGACACAGATGTGATGCAATATTTAAAGGTAAGTAAGGTAAAGGCAATGAAGGTACGAGATACTCAAGTGCAGAAGGATGTGAATAGTCTATACTTCAGATAGAGGTCTAGAAGCACCATGATTCAGTATTCACAAATGATAATGGTGTCTTCAATGACATATATTCTAGAATATGATTTCCAAGTATCGAGAGGTCTAGTTAAGAGAGTAAAGAAGAGTTAGAGACGATGTGATATCTCGCTTGAAGTTCTAGAATAACATCAGGAAATCTATGGTGCTAGCAAGTTAAAGGAAATTTGCGAAAAGTAAAAATAGATATGTGTAGGTCGCAAGCTAAAGTGTGGTAGAGCGATATGGTCTTAGGGAGATAGGATTAAGGATAACAAAATGTGATTAAAAAGGTGACACGAATAGGTAAGGCCTTAGGATTTATCCCATCAAAAGAAGAGGAGTTGATGGTTGTCATTAGGTATAGAAAGCAGCCTGACCGAACTCGAAGGCATTAAATACTAGGAGTATTTAGAATAGATAGAATGCTACCCTGGTAGTAGAATAAAGGTGTAATTGTAATAAATGATAAGAGGATGACATTTAGGCCTTTTGATTGAGTATTGATTCACAAAGAAGGGATTTCATGAATTGCAAGGGATTAGAATACCCCCATAGGATGAACCATGTTGGAACGCCATGAAATACGGTTATTGAAGTATAGTATCGCCCCTTGGTGGATCAGGTAAAGTCATTTCTGATGTTCTCTAATGAGATGTGAGTCCTAGTGACAATGTGCTACATAAGAGGTTTCAAGTTATCAGTAGTAGATTATAGTGTAAAATTAAGGCGAATCAACAATAGATGGATAAAAGTTTCAAAGTACGAAATGAGATTAGGTGGTCATTCGTAAAATGAACATTAATGAGAAAGCATTAAAGGAAATAGATTTATACATATATGATAAGAAACGCAAGAGTAATCTAGAGTTGGGTAGCGAACCTCGGTAATAACAAATTGAAGTAAGTGTTATGATATAGTATGACATACCTAGATACAATAAATCCATAAGGATAGATAACCAAAGCTATGAAATAGAATATAGCAATAGCCATAAGTTCGACAAAGCACCAGGCGCAAGACGTCAGTACACCTCTAGATGCCTAGAGGGAAAGCTTGGCATAGTTCTATATATATATTCACAAAGTGAAGCCTAGAGATTGGATAAAAGTCGGAGGAAATAGGAGAGACGAGTTTCATAGGCGCCTATACAAAAATAGAGTCCTACATGCTGCATGATAGAAGGTAGCAACAATTAGGAGGTTGGAAGAATTCCGACCAAATGTCGTGGTGTGAGAAAGAGGCCTAAAAGGGAGGATGCCCTAGCCTTTGGATTTATTCATAGAATAATTTACTAGAGGGTAAGGACAGTACTAAGGTATTCGTAAAAGCTATACGTTATGAGACTGATAAGCACGCCAGTCAATATTCGAGGACGAATGTTCCAAAGGGGAAAAAGATGTTAAACCCCATGTTTTCGTAAGTAAAAGTACGTCGCAAGTCAATTTATATAAGATATGAAAGGAGATCATATGTGAAAGTATATAATGCAAGTTAATCATGTTAACTTGGAGTTTACAAATACTTAAGATCGTGAATACAAAGTACCAACAGGGTTTAAAGGCTTAGAAGCTAAAAAAATTGAAGAAAATAAGTTTTGTCAAAAGTCGACAAGTTGGGAATGTTATAACATGTACTTTTGGGGGTGATACTAGGGTTCTTAACATGATGAGGAGGTTATGTTATGAGTTATTTTAGTCATATAATAGTCGTGTAGTATGTTTTGAAGTCAATCGAGTTGTAGAACAAAAGTCGATGAAAGTCATCACAAGTTACGTTCATAAGTTTTACTAAAATTTAGGTCAAACTCCGATCTTATCCCAATATACTTAGAGCTATGAGGTCTTATACACATCAAATTAAAGATATACGATTCTATTTTGTAACACATTAAAATATTTGTCAATACAATATCAAAACAGGGAGATACATGCATTTTTGCGAGATTGTGCAGACTGCTAGGTGACAAATAGGTGTGTCACTTGCTTAAATGAGAGGATTAAATATGCCCAAAAAGGGGCTATTTTGGGTCGTCTAAAGAGACTATTTAAGGTCTTATCTCCTTCAATATAAAACTCATTTTATAGCACAATAACCAGATATAAACCCTGCAAAAATTGCATAGAAACCCTAATTGATTTTCTCTCCTTTTCAAGTTATAGTTGGAGAAAAAACCTAGAGTTTGAAAAATCAAGATATGAGTTGAATTATTCAACAAATAAGGAAATTTTACTGCTCTCTTTCAACCATTTTTTATTTTGGAAAGATATGTGAATTTGTTCTATAATTGTAAGAACTCACGGGACGATGATCAGAAGCCGTACGTTCAAGTTATTCAACTTGTAGTGGGCTATTTTGTGTTGCTAATGGATTACGTGTTTTGCTACTGTTTCATGGATTTTTTGAGCATAAAGGATTTGGAGAAACACCACATAAATTCAAGGCGGTGGGCTTATTGTTCGTCAAAATATTTTTGGGTTGTTTGACAATACTACGATGGTCGTTTTGTGTATGAAGAGATTGGGCTGTGTTAGGCTGTTTTGTAGTATTTTGTGTATATAAGGTTGGAAAATCATATATAAATGCTGTTACTTTTTTGTTCTTGTGTTGTTTATGTTATCTTAAATTGGAGGAAGTAAGGACTATAGGGAGATGCTGCCCGTTTTAATACAAAATAAGCTTGTCATTCGCTATGCGATAGTTGTACCTTTTGTAACTTAATGATAGTATTATTATTGTTGTTGTTGTTGATTAAGGTGCGAAGAGGTGAGTTCAACTTGATGATTGAAAAAATGTTATAAGGTATGTTAAGGCTAAGCCCTTTCTTCATTTTTGCATGATCTTGTAACTACATATTTTTTATAACGAGGCATAAAGAAAAGTTCATGCTCCCAAATTTATATACAGTATTCTCGCTTGTCGGGACTTTATATTCAATAGAGTATTGTCTTCTTCCAGTCAAGAGAGCAGACGGTCTATATATATACAATATTACAATATTTTCACCACTATCGAGCTATAATTGATGGGCAGGCCCCTATTGGTAAACCTCTGATAAGATGGTACGTTATGTACCAAGTCTACTATGGTTGAGCACCTATGAGTGAGCCTAGAATGGTCGAGATACAGAGCCTAGTATGATCGAGCGCATATAAGTGAGCCTACTACGATTGAGCAGTTCGAGTGTTATAGAGCCGGACATTTATTTTACTTAATATATTTAGAGACTTGAGTCAGTATCAACATGTAAGTATATCTCCAAATCATCTTTGACTTTCATTTACTTTTAATTACTGTATTATCAGTTCAATTTCAGCTTTTAGTTATTTTATTTCCTTACATATTTGGTACATTATTTCATACTGACTTCCCTTTTCTGCGGATGCTGTATTTCATGCGTGCATGTTCAGATAGATAGACGGGTAAATCTCCTCAGTAGGTGTTGTCCGAGTTCAGCCTAATCGGTAAGCGCTATCCTTTGGAGTTGTCGGGTCCAGGGTTTTGTATAAATCTTCTATATGTATGTATGTATGTATGTATGTATGTATGTATATACGTTATGTGTAGGTCGAGGCCTTGTTTCGATCACAATACATCCACTAGTAGAGGCTTGTAGACATATCATGTCAGTTAGTGAAGTATGTTGGGCTTGTAGGCCTTGTATGTATATTTTGTTAGTTTGCCAGCTGTAGTAGTTATGACGTCCTTGTCATCCCAGCTTTATATTGATGATTAATCGGTGCTAGTTTCCGTTCAGTTTTATATTTTTCTACGCAAATTGTCTTGCAATGTGGCCTCATGGAAAAAGTATGATATTATATATTCAGAGTGCACGTCTCGCCCCCAAGTTTTGGGCGTGACAACAATATTTTTGCGGTCCACACAATTAGGACTGTGGCAGCAAGGCACTCTTTTTCACCCACATAAATCTTGTGTGGTCTGCAATTCACAGAAGATCCTAAACTTGGTCTTTTTGCATCCTCTATGACTTTCAACTCTTAGCCCAGCTTTGTGGCCACACAATTCATGTGTGGTCTGCACTTTTGCCCAAATATTTGCTAAGTTTTTCCTCTTTTTTTGCGACCGCGGATGGAATTTGTAGTCTGTAAGTTCTTATGCGGCCACATAATTCCTGTTGCACACTGTAAATTTATTATTTTGTGCCCTTTATTGCCTTGTGCTTCAGACTACTTCTTTTTTAGTCGAATTTATCTTGGGAGACCAACTTCCAGCATTCCTACAATTTTGCACAATTTTATTAGTATCGGAAACACAATTCAATGCTTTTATACTAAAACAAAAGCTAAAAGACACTAATAAGTAGTTAAAATCTCCACTTATCAACCATTATCCAGTCTACATCTCTAAGAGCTTCTTTGATGTTCTTAGGCTCCACCATAGATACGTAGGCTGAGAAGGCAATCATGTTTCTGAATTATGATCTTGTCACCATTCTAGAGTCAACCGGTGCAAGCACATTTGTCAGAGGGTGGTAAATTTGATACTTCCATCCCCTGGTGTGAGAACCTTGAACCCCAGTATTTCCTTTAGGTTCAGCAGAGGAACCAGGTGCTTCACATACTTCTTGATTTTCTTGGAATGTTCCCCCTGTTTATAGTACATCTTGAATATATTCTAGAGGACCTGGTTCTTTTTCCTGTTCTGCAGCAACTTCTGGGAGTTCATGTTTGTCTGCTCCTCATTGTTTGAGCTGGGCCAAACTCACCATCATCATCAAGTTGTGTACATTTCTCGGCAAAAAGGTTAGATTTATCAAATATTATATGAATTCTTTCTTCAACACTTTTTTTTATTTTATTGCACACCTTATAAGCATTATTATGTGGTGAGTAAAACAGAAAGACACCCTCATCACTTTTAGCATCAAACTTTTATAGAGCATCTTTGTCATTGTTGTGTACAAAATACTTGCTTCCAAAGGCTCTTAGGTGGGTTTTATTTCGTTAATGCATTTAAGTAGTTCATGCGGGGTCTTATCAATTATTTGCCCAATCATGCATCTATTTATGATATAGAGTGCGATCTTCACAACTTCATCCCAGAAGGTCTTAGGAAGACCACTACTAATTAACATAGTTTTGGCCATGTCCTCTAGAGTACTATTTGTTCTTTCAACAATACCATTTTGTTGTGGTGTTCTGGGAGCAAGAAATTACAATGAATATCATTTCCACTGCGGAACTCAAGAAATTTAGCATTTTCAAATTCAGTTCCATCGTCAAGTATACTGCTAACTACATGATTGTTCATCTTTCTTTGCAGTTTATTCACAAAAGTTACAAACATATCAAATGCTTCATCTTTACTTTCCAGAAATATAGTCCATGTGAATCTAGAATAATCATAAATAATTATAGACATATACCTCTTTACCTATCTACTCTTAACCCTTATTAGTCCACATAAGTCCATGTGAAGTAGTTCCAGAGATCGAGAGATACTTACTACCTTTTTGGATTTGAATAACGATCTGACCTTCTTACCTTTAACACGTGCATCACAAACATTATCTTCCCTGAATTTCGACTTAGGTAGCCTATGACTAGGTCCTTGGAATTAGCTTACAGCATAGAAAAACTAACATGACCTAGTCTTTTGCACCATAGCTAAGAGTTAGTATCAAATGCAATAAGTAAATATATTTGTGCCTTTTTTCTTTGAGAACCAGATTTTCAGAGCTTTTGTTAGTCATCATACACTTCTTAGAAGTAAAAGGAACCTAGTTTCCTTTATCACACATTTGAGACAAACTCAATAAATCGTGCTTCAATACTTTGATATAATTCACATTATCAATAGCATGAAAGTGGCACGTACTAATCTTAGCTATACCGATTATGTTTCTCTTTTTGTCATTTACAAAGCCCACACTCTCTCTTTGGTAGGCTTTTAGCGAGAGGAAATTATTTCTGTTCTGGTCATGTGACAGGAGCAAGCACTATTAACATATTATTAATTTTTTAGATGCAAAAATATTCATGGGTTAGTTTTAGGAACCCAAACAAGCTTGGGTCCCTTTATTTGAGTAAAAAGACGAATAACATTCGTTTAGTTGATCCTGGTAGTTTATTACCCTTTAGTGAAGGACCATTACCCTTTAGTGAAATACCAAGTTTCATTATTTTTCTTTTCTCAACATATGCAATATATTTTATGTTTGCTTGGATTACGGATGAGCATATTTTTTTGAAGTGTCCATTATTTTTATAGAGAGTGCAAAGATGATTGTCAGAGATTTCTACAAACTTACTATATGGATTGTATGGAGCCTTAACATTAGTATGTCCTAGACACTTTTTATTGTTACTTTGGTTTTCATGCATCTTGAATATTATCTGGGAAGACCTGATCCATTTCAAGTTCTTTTCTAATTCAAAGTTTTCTTGAAGCATCCCGGCCTTTTCAGAAGTTTCTTATTGGCTTCTTTGAGTTCACTTCCTAGTTTATACTTAATGTCAATGACTATTTCCTTACCTTTATTTGAATCATTGAGCAATTTATTATTCTCGGTTTTTAAAGTAGTCTTTTCATCTTCTAACACTAGAATCTAGTCCTTGAGATCTACGGCAAAGACCTTAAACTTTTCTCTACGTATTTCTATATCTTTGTATTCAAGTCTAAGTGATGCAACGTCAGTCATTATTTGTTCATTTTCATCTTAAACCTTTAGATATGAATTGATAAGGACACCTGACAGAGAAATCAATTTATTATTCTGAATAGGTGTGAATTTTATCCTTAATGTCTTGAAAGCTTACCTCGGGTTCTTCATCCTCATCGGCATAAGAGTCTGAGTTTGCCATCATTGCTAGGAGATCTTCTAATTCTGAGTCACTTTCTCTTTGGCAATTAATGAAGGATCCTCATCTTTACTTCCATCATCATGATCATCATCATCCTCAGACTCATCAGTTGAGGATGATTGCATGGCAACTATATATCTTTTTACGATTTTGTCCATTTCCTTATTAGTTATTATTCTTTCAGGAACCCAGCCTTTCTTCTGTTACTTTTCCTTATTAGAATTGTTCTTCTTCCACTCAAGTTCCCACAAGGGAAAATCTTTGATGAAGGGGTCTTTCTTTTCACACTTATAGAAACATCAGTTTTGTTGTTATTATTTTTCTCCAAATCTTTGGATTTAATGAGCTACTTTTCTTCAAGGAACGACCTTTCCTTATTGCATGCTAGAAACGCCTGGTTAGTAGTGCCACTTCATCTTCTCCAACATCCTATTAGTGGGTGGTCTTTAGCACCAGGTTCTCGATCTTGCGAGGTTCTGAAGTTTTTCGATCTAGACGATACTGATTAGCTCACAAGTCTCCAGGTTTTCCAATCAATCGCTAAGGGTCATTGTATTCAAATTTCTAGGTTCAGTGATGGCATTCACCTTCCTGTCTCATGATGGGGGCAGTATGGTCATAATTTTCCTCAATCTTATTATGAGTAATAACTTCTCCAATAAATATTAATTCATTGATAATTGCAATAAGCCTAGTATGTATCTCCAGAATAGTGTCCCCACCTTTCATCTTAAACAGTTCATATTGCCTAGTTAACATGTCAATCTTTGGATGGTTAACTTGAGAGGTACCTTGATGAGCACGTTTCAAGGCATCTCATATAGCTTTTGCATCTCTACAAGCAGATATTCTATTGTATTGTATTCATCTGGACTAATTCCACGTATTACAATTTTCTTAGATTTGGCATTTTCTTGAAATTTTTTAACATCTTCTTCAGAATATTTTCTTTTGGTTTTAGTGCAGTAGGAACACCCTTGTTATCAAATATCATTGGTACCTTTGGTCCCTTCCAAACAATTTCCTAGAATTCCAGGTCTTCTCTTCTCAAATAATCACGCATCCTTTCTGTCCACCATCCGTAGTATTTTTATTTGAACAGTGTTGGCCTAACGGTTGATTGTCCTTTCTGAGCACCTAGGGTGTCACGACCCCGGTTTGTCCTCTGTGAACCATCGTGATGGGACATAGTCTCTACGACTAGGTAAGCCTTAAATGCGGAAGATAAACCTAATTTGCAGAAGAAAAGACAAACAATTTAAAACAGAGATATTGTAATAAAACAGCATTTGATAGTGCCACTTAGCATACACAGTATCAACTCTCATAAACTAATACAGTTTTTCCAAAATCCGGAAACCCATGAATTACAATCTACGAATATAACAAAAATGCTCTAACTCCAGAATATCTACATCACAAGAAAAGATAGAAGGACTATAACTACATGATAGAATGGAAAGGGGCTCCTCAATTACAGACGTGATAGATATACCTCGAAGTTTCTAGAGCAATCGCCTTGCCTGAAGGGTGATAGGACTGAGTCGAAGTACATGGATATGTACATGGAAAACATGCGCAGAAAGGGCATGATTACACCATAGTGGTACTCAGTAAGTGCCAAGCCTAACCTCGATTGGGTAGTAACGAGGTAGGTCAGGGCCCTATTGAGATTGAATAAATATAAGAGATGACAAAATAAGATAAGCAGTATAATGAAACATTGATGGCAAGAATTTAATACAAGATAATAAGGAACACAATAACTGGAATAGAGATAAAGACACCCACAAGGAAATCCCACTCCGAACAAGGATAATAACTAGGGATCTCTTAGTACCCTCAATGTATGCTAGGGATCTCTCAGTATCCTCCACCTCAGCTCAAATTATAAATGCATACAGGGGATCTCCGGAGATACCGTCCCATAGTCCCAAAGTAAAACACACGGTAGTAACACGAAGAATACTCATTTAAAATCCATTTCATACCGAGTAAAACAGATAATTCTAGCCTAACATGCTTCACATAATACGATCAAGGTAGTTCAAACAAATAACCAATTTAGTCAATTAAACATGCTTTCCTAAGCCAACAGCATGCTTCAATTTGAAAGTAGTATAAGAATAGGAAAAAGGAACAAAATTGAAAGTACTTAAAGAAAATCTTATTGTTCAACAATTAGATCAAGTATACACTCTTCACTTCACGTGTAAGTCATTTCAATTATCAAATGTACCAAATCCTAAGGGGAAGGTCCCCACACAAGGTTAGGCAAGCCCCTTACCTCGAACCAACTCAAATCAATCTAAAACCACACTCTTGTCACGAGTAATCGCCTCCAAATGGCCCAAATCTATTCAGTTCAATTTCATAATAGAAATAACACTTCAAGTAACTGATTTTACAAAGAGATTCTAAGATAATACATGAAATTAGATAAAATGACCAAAATTCTTCCTCGTGCCCACATCTCGGAATTAGGTAAAATTTATTTTTCCAGAATCCTTACACTCTTAAAAGTTCATTCATACCAAAAATACCAAAATCGGACCTCAATTGATCTCTCAAATTATCACTCAAAGACCTCTAATTAGTCAAGCCCTCTCCTCAATTTACCACTGATTTTCCATAATTTCTCCATGTTTATAATGATAAAAATCACCTAATAACGAGTTTAGGCACCAAAGACCTTACCCCTGTAACGACCCAAACCGATGGGCCGCGACGGGCACCCGGTACCTTACTCGATCGATTATCAACGTAATGTATCTTTCTTATTACATCATTATATACAAGTGACATACGGGCCTAATAGGCCAAAATAATCATTTAGAAACTCAAATATATGCCGACAAGGCTGTAAAATCTTTCACGTATACGACATATGTCTACAAGCCTCAAAGAGTACATAAATGTCATAAAGGTCGGGATAGAGTCCCGCTATACCAAACAATACACGTCTAAATCATACTAACTAAACAAGCAACTCCGAAGTAAATGGAGCACATCAACATCTTCCGCTGAGCTGATAGCCTACTTGGAGGGCTACCAACCTCTCTATCAGGACCTCCGGGCATGAAACGTAGCGTCCCCAAGCAAAAGGTACGTCAGTAAATATAATGTACCGAATATGTAAGGTACATAAATAAGTACATAAGAGACATGGAAGAAACCTAGAGTACGTGACTCAACCTGCAAGTGTGAATAATTTTATGAATCATAAATTAATTTTAGCATCACGCATATGCGTATGAATGTCATGTCGTGCATAGGTACATGTTTCATAACATCATTAGCCTTTTAGGGCATCTCATCATATCATATTGGCCACTATGGGCAAAATCATCATCGTATACCAGCTGATCGGGTGGTGGTACGTACATAACGCTATAACTTTTCCATATATATATATATATATATATATATATATATATATATAATGTCGTAACATTTTCCCATATCCCAGATATATATATATATATTTACATATATACACGTATATAGCACCATCTGATCATGGGTCAATGCACATGTATAAGTGAGTGAAATACATGAAAAATACATAATAATCTCGATATTTCTACCCGATAAACTTTTCCAATTGCGTATTACTCTGAGACCGATGAACAGATGATAATGATAATTCTCATGGGAAATCAAGAATATAGACACCCCTACTATTTCTATGAATAAAGTAATTTATAGAAATTGTGTATTAACTCGTTTTTTCAATATAATTTTGATCATGCCAATAAGAAAGAAAGAATAGCTTAACATACCTGAGTCGATTTTCTTGACAATTCTCTAACACACATTAATTGCGATAAAATACGAAACAAATTATATGAAACGCTCGAAGCAATAATTTTGCTTATGGAGAGAACAACTTGGCTGAAACCTTTTCCTTATGCGATTAAAATTGATGTAACTATGAAATTGGAAGCTTGGCTGAAGCTTTTTCGAAGTGACGTTACTGTATGGAAAGTTTGGTTGAAATTTTCCCTAAGAGATTGTAATATTAGAGAGGAATTCAATGTTGCTGAAGCCTTTCATTTATGTAGTCACAAAGCTTAATAGTACTTTCAACCAAAAATGAGATAAGGTGTTATCTCTTTAATATTTCCAACTTGCAAGAGTTTCTTAAGAGTCACTTAGTGGCTCACATGTGGCTGCCACGTTGGGCTTATCCAATCCCAACCAATTAACTTAATTAGGTAATATTATGTTACCCGATAATTAATCAATTACCCACATAATTAAGAACGGTCACAAATTACTTAAAATTTTATTTATTTTCAAAATACTTCATATATACTTTATATATTACACTACCATGGTCATATGGGACCTTGCATGGTACTAATTTATAATTATCGAATATTATCGCTCGACCTGTATTTTATTCCAAATTGGCCATTCCCAACGAAACTCATTTTCGTTAATCCGTGTACCCCTTTATCCTTCATAACACTTATTCATCGCTTGTTATAAATAGCATAATTCTTATAATTTCCAAATAATCTTTTACTTGGACTGATGTCAATTATCTTACAACAAATCCAATGTATAATACTACAGGGTGCAACAACGTCATAACTTAATACTACAAAACATGACATCACCATAATGTAATAGCACGGTACATGACATCTCAATTCCGCGATCTCATCAATTTATGGCTTACTTTCATGTACGAAAATATGAGGTGTAACATCATTCCCCTCTTTGGAACATTCGTCCTCGAATGTTGACTGATACACTTATCAATCTCATATCCCATAGCTCTTGCGAATACGTTAGTAGTCCTCTTTCTATCTAGGCAATTGTTCTGTGAATAAGTCCAAAGGTCAGGGTATTCCCCTCCCCCCCCCCCCCCTTTAAGCCTCTTTCCCACGCCATGACTTGCGATCAAATTCCTTCTAATCTCATAACTTTTGCTACCTCCCGTCATGCATCTTCTACGATACTGACCTTGTAAGTATGCTTATGCGACTCTCCTATCCTTTTTCCTCCAATTTTTAGCCAATCCTGAAGTTCTTCGCTTTTTTTGAACTTATGAATATTGCTATATCTTATTTTATAGGTGCGCTTATCCATTCGTATGAATTTACTGCATCTACATAGGTCATACTATACCATAACTCTTACCTCGACTTCTCTTTACTGAGGTCTGCTACCAAGTTCCAGGTTACTTTCATTGCTTACCCCATACGTATAAATCTATGTCCCCTAATGTTTCCACATTACAGTTCATCTTAAGAATGACTACCTAATCTCTTTTGAAACTTTATTACTTTTATCTATCCATTGTTGATTCACCTCAATTTAGATCCATAATCCACCCCTAATAACTTAACCTTTCATGTAATATTGCTGCTAGGATTCACATTTTACTGGGGAACATCTAAAATGATTAGATTGATCCGCCTGGGGCGGTACCCTGCTTTTATAACCATATCTCACAGCATCCCAATGTGATTTACCTTACATGGGTATTTTAATCATGTCCAATTCATGAGATCCCTCTTTTTATTTGTCAGAACATTACTTAATCAAAGGTCCAAACGTCATTTTTTTCTATAATAATTACACCCTCATTCTATTAACAGGGCAGCATTCCATCTCTTTTGAATTGTATTAGTCTTAGACTCTTTGAGTTCATTCATACTATAATAAACTTTCTATGACTTAGAAAAACCATTAGCTTTCTAGTTTCATGGGTTACAATTCCGAGGACTTATCCGTTCTCGTCCCCCGTTTACTTGGCCTTCCTCATCCTTACTCATGTTTCGTTAAAATTGTATCGCTCTACTATACTTTAGCTTGGGACCTATACATATCTATTTATTCTATCAGTGGCCTTCCTTCAACTTGATTGCACCATAGATTTCCTTATGTTGTTCTAGAATATCTAGCGAGACATTGCATCGTCTCTAACAATCCTTTACTCTCATAATCAAGCTTTTTGATACCTAGAACATAGGCTGGAAGATATGCTACTGACGTTGTTTCTATCATTCTTAGATGTTGAATCCCCGCGCTTATAGACTTCTCTACAAAGTGTGGATTATTCACAAACTTCTGCCTTTGAGTATCTCGTACATTGTTCACCTTTACCTTACTTACCTAAAAACTTTGCATCGTATCTTCTATATCTTCCATGACCTTCCCTCCACATAGATATAATTCATGTTCATAACCTAAAGCTTTATTATAATACTCTTACCTCTGCTACATACACTATCCAATGAGAGCTTCGTACTGACTTCTTATGAGGCTGGTGCTTCTTCTAACTAGCTTTCTTGTAGAGCCATTATAGATTATGGTTGTTATGTTAGTTCTCTTGAACATCTGATATTATAAGTGATTATGTCATGTTGTCAAGCAGAACTTCTATAATTTTTCTAGGTCCAATAATCAGACTCTTGATTTACTTGGGTGATGTGATCATTAGCTTCCTCTTCTTACGATCATCCTTTATGTAGGTTTAAGCTACCTTCCGATGTGGCTCATGGTATCAGTTATTACCTTAGCCTTTTATGGGAATTATGGAATAACCATGACATAATATTTTAATATTTCAATCATTTTTCTATGCCCTAGGCTCAATTCTTCTTTTTATTAACTTGTACTAGAGTCTTCTATGGCTGTATGTGTAACGACTCGGCCGGTAGTTTTTGGAATTTATGCCCCGATATCCTATTAACAGTTTCCCCTAATTTTATTTCTACTATTTTGGTTTGTTGGGATGTTCGGTGTCGGGTTTTGGAGAGTTTTGGCACACTTAGTCCCTAAATGAGAACTTAATTGATTAAAAGTGGCCAGTAGCCGGAACAGTGTGAAGACGGCCTCAAAATGGAAAACTGATGGTTCCCTTAGCTCCTTTAGGTGATTTCGAGGTTGGGAGCATGTTCGGAATGTATTTTGAAAGTTTGTGGCTCATTTAAGCTTGAAATGTCGAAGTTTGAATTTTTAAAGTTTTTGGTCTGATACTGAGTTTTTGATCCGAGGGTCGGATTGTAATTCTGAAAGTTGCAGTAGCTCCGTCATGTCAATTGGGATGTGTGTGCAAAACTTCAGGTCATTCGGACGTCTTTGGTTAGGTTTTTGATCGAATGTGTGTTTTGATGAAATTTGAAGTTCTTAGGCTCAAATCCTTGATTAATTCATGTTTCTGGTGTTGTTTTAGGCGGTTTGAGGATTGGTACAAGTTTGAATGATGTTATGGGATATGTCTGTATGTTTTGTTGAGGTTTCAGGGGCCTCGGGTTTGTTTCGGATGCTCAATGGGGCATTTTTGTGTTGTGAAAGTTGAAGATTTTCTCTTCAGCTGTTGCAGACCTCTTTCTTCACTATGATCGCATTCCCTTCCATGCAATCGCGTAGTGCAATTTCAGAGGGGGCAAAATCCTTCTATGTGATTGCATTGCCCTAACCGCGATCGCATAGTACTGCCTTTTTCGTCTCCACATTCGCATTCTATTCCCCACGTTCGCATTGAATAAATCGAGCCGGTGGCTCAAGGACTAAGTTCCTCTATGCGATCACATTGTATTTCCCGCGATCCCAAAAGCTTGTCCCTCTCTCTCTTATGCGATTGCATGACCAGTATTGTGTTCGCATAGGCAATTTTATGAGCCTTTAATATTTATTCTACGGAAAAACATCCCATTTAATGCGATCGCATTGAAAAAATCACTGGGCAGTTAGCCATTTTTATCAAAGTACATGTTTGAGAGCTCGTATTCGGGAGCAATTTCGAATGTTTTTCGAAGGCAATCATTGGGTAACGATTCTCTACTCTCTTAAGTTTAAAACTCACTAATCTAATCAAGAATTCATTCTTAATTTTGGATATTTGAATGAAAATTGGGGGAAACATCTTAGACCAAATATTGAGTTTCGAGTGGGCATTTGACCTCCGATTTGTGCAATTTTTATACGGTTAGACTCGTAAGAGTACGAGGCTTCTGAAAATATGAACATTAACTGATTCCGAGATGTTGGCCTAAGGGGCATTTTTGTTATTTTACCTATTTTGCGCCTTAGCTTTAAATTTAATAGTGGAATCGGTTGCTTGCAATGTTATTTATGGTATACAATTGAATTGGATATATTTGGGCCATTTAGGGTCGGATACTCGTGGTAAGGGTGTGGTTCCTCGTTGAGTTTGAGGCGGTTCGAGGTAAGTGGCTTGTCTAACTTTATGGGAGGGGCCTTCTCCCCTTAGGACTTGTTATTTGAGGATTGAGTGCCTTGTGCACGAGGTGACGAGCGCGTACTTGTGCTAATTGTTGTACATCCGGTTTTTACTTAAAATGATCAAGTCACTATTCTTTTCTTACTTGCTTTGTTTACTTGCAATATAGCCCGTGATTGCCAAGAAAAGCATGTTTAGCTGACTTAATTGGCTTAGTTGATTTTCCTTGTTGCATTACGTAAAGCATGTTAGGCTAGATTTCCTGTTGCCTTGGTATTTAACTCTGTTTCCGATTATTCTCTTGTTGTTCGTGTGTATTTATATTGGGACTACGGATGTGGGATGCCGGTAGCCCCCCTTGCTTGTTTACTTTGGGACTGCGGGTTTGATTCCCGATAGGTCCCCCTGCACATTTATTTTGGGACTGCGGGTTAGATTCCTGATAGATCCCTCCACACATTGATAGTTGGACTACGGGATGGTGTCCTGGGAGATCCTTCAGATTATACATATATGATGGACTGCGGGACGATATCCGGGGAGATCCACTAGACAGTGAGAAAGGACAACAGGACGGTATCCTGGGATATCCTCATGGTATCTTTGGTATTGAGCTGTACATTTCCGTATTTATTCCTTACTTCGTTTATTTGTTGTTGACTTGTATATTCTGACTTATTTCGCTGTTTTTTCCATTATTTTATCTATTTTCATACTGTACATTCTTATTATTATGTTTTATCTCAGTAGGGCCCTGACCTTCGTCATCACTACTCGACCGAGGTTAGGCTTGGCACTTACTGAGTACCGTTGTGGTATACTCATGCCTCTTCTGAACATTTTTTTCATGTGCAGATACAGGTACCTCCTCTCTGGCGCATTATCAGTGATCAAGGAGAGCTGCGGAGACTTTAAGGTATATCTGCCGCGTCCGCAGACCGAGGAGTCTCCCTCTTATTCTATCTTGTAGTGTTTAGCTTCCTTTCTTTCTTTGATGTAGACACTTCGGAAGACTAGAGCACTTATTTATACATTTCTATAGCATGTGTTGCCCCTGAGTTTCCTGGTTTTGAGATTTTGCTTAGTCTTGTGATGTTGAGTTGCATATGCCAAGCAACACTTATATACAGTTTTCCTTAAGTTATCCAGTTTTAATTAATTATTTTCGCATAATGATGATGTTTCCGCACTATCAGGCTTACCTAGTCGTAGTGACTAAATGTCGTCATGACATGTTCATGGACGGTGAACTAGGGTCGTCACAGTATGATTGCCTGCAATATAATGCTCCAAAATCTTGAGTGTGTCCATAACATACTAACTCTGGATCACTGATTAATTTGGTTCGTTCATCTAAACTCTCTTAAAATGTATTACTTTTTCTGGTCTTTTTGCCCCTTGTTGCGTGCATACTTAACTCATCCTACTTCCCACACATGCCAGAATTTTTGTGCAAACTCATATAGGCTACTTTTGTGAGACTGCTTTTACATGACCTTTTCTTCATTAGGCTACTGTGTTTAGGTTGAAGCCTTCTTTCTTATCTCCTTAGCTAGTCTTTTGTTGTAGTACTTAGGAGAACCCTTGACTCTTGTAAAGCTGTGAGCTTATTATGGACCCTTTTATTTATGTCCTTACTTTCCTATAATCATTTGTAGTTGCTTACTTCCATGTTTTTGTGCTTGTATGGTTGCTTCTGAACTGATATTTTGACTGCCTTCCCAGTGGAACTTTCTTTTATCCTTGTAACAGTCGTACGGTACCTTTAACAACCCCGATCTTGTTTGAGTATATCTCAAGAATTAAAATGACATTCTTCGAGGCTGAATTCTCCATGTTGGGCTCTACTATATTTTTCTTACACGATCTGATGACTTGTTTGTAACCTCCTATTTAGCCATAACTAACATCTTCATGAACAAATACTAACTACTCGTTGACCCATTCTCATATCAATATTCCTCGTAATCTTTCTTGGGTTATTTATTTTGTTTTAACTTACGTCTCGCACTAGCTCCTTATTTATTAATAACAGCTCGGGAATGAACCTTTACTTCCTCTGCCATTCCTTAGTCACTAGAACCACTTAATTCTGACTTAATTCCACATCACTCTGTATTCCCCCTTTAGGGGAGTAAAAAAAGCTAAAGTCACAAGGATCTACCTGTAGGTGTTTTACCTCTTCATCTTTTGCGTCGTTTCTCAACATCAATGAACCTTACTCGCCTCGCGGCAATCTTCTTGTACCAAGAATGACAAATTCCCTTACTCGCGAGGGTGACGCGTTACGTAACTGAAACATACAGTCTCTTAATGTTAACTTTGCTCACATTGCTTGCTCTAGGGAAGCGTCTCCCTAAATGACCATTCTCTGAATTCATCATGGATCTCCTTCTGTGGTCCATTCTATTATCGCCAGAACTAAATCTAAAATTACCATGATGGCAAGTACTTTCCAATCATTCGGTCCTTAATTTATATTTAGTTTATCTTATTTACCAGCCCGTACTAATTTCTATTACTCTGGGATTAACTTTCCCCTCTGGTAGTCCCGTTGGAGTCACGAACTTATTTCTCGAAATGAGGATATAACCTTATGGCCTATATTCTTTTTTTTGTCTTAAGGCCCATCACCTTTTGTCTCTTCCTTCATTTGACTATAGGTTTTGTAATAGTCTATCGTTTTCATCCATGTATCACACCTTATTCATAATGCTTCCTTGTCTCTCTTCTCATTATTCTGCTAATATTTCTGCATATCCCTTTTCTTGTGAAAACTTCAATGCAACATTCTTTCGCTCTTAGCTTTTCCTTTGATCCATCCAGTGGCTCTTTAAGTTGCTTAACATTCTCGCTTTACTAGGGACTTGAGCCACACTTAAGGTAATATTTATCCCTTTAAGGCTTATAGTGCGTGTCTTTTAGTACTCATATCTGGCTGCACTATGTTATAGTGCACCATCTAAGTTTCTCATAAAGATATTTATTGCCACATTTGAAATATCCTTCGAAAATGTCAATTGACGCAATCAATTCATCCATCATATCTTCTTATACTACTTTCTTTAACCCCCATAGGGCATATCTGGAAGGGGTTCGGCCAAACTTTGTTAACCTTCATTAATTGGGTTCCTCGTAGCCTTTTTCATCTTGCTCTACTTGCTGAAACTTATACTTATCTTCTTAATCTCTCATTGCCCTTCACAATAAAGATGGATAGGCCTTCTTGCTTTAACTCTTTTTATCATGAAGCTTACACCTTTTAGTATACCCATGATCTGCTAAATACCTCATATTTACTTATCGTAGGTATCATAAAATAATTCAACTCCTCTGACTCGGTTCTTCCACAACTATCTCTCCTTACAACCTTCTTTCTAGAGGTAGGCATCGCCTTACTATGAATAGGATTTGAGAATTTGAATTCCTATCACTGAGCTCTACCATGCGATCTAGAGTAAGAAGAAAGAGTGACAATCTTAAATGCCTTGTAGCCTCCTATTATAAGTGTGGTGCAAGACACACCCATAAACAAGACTTTACTAGATATGGCTTGCAGACACCCTAGACCTACGAGCATGAAATGCAGCATCCCCAAGCAAAAGTTACGTCAGTACGAATAATGTACCGAGTATGTAAGGCTCATAAATAAGTACATAAGAGACATGGAAGAAATATAGAGTACATGACTCAACCTGCAAGTCTGAATAACTTTGTAAATCATAAATTACTTTTAGAGTCATGCATATGTGTATGAATGTCATGTCGTGCATAGGTACATGTTTCATAACATCATCAGCCTCTAAGGGCATCTCATTATATCATATTAGCCACTGTGGGTAAAATCATTTTTGTATACCAGCTGATCAGGTGGTGGTGCGTATATAATGCTATAACCTTTCCCATATCCCATATACATATATGTGTGTGAATATATATATATATATATATATATATATATATATATATATATATATATATATATATATATATATATATATATATATATATATATATACGTATATAATGTCGTAACTGATGTTCCAAACGTCAATACCACACAAGAGGAGGTGATTTGTGTGGTACCAGATTTTTCGATCTAGGTGTTGTAACTACTGCTGTTGCGTAACTAAAATTACATAAAATAAAGAATACAAAAATTTTTACGTGGAAAACACCTGGCTCAAAAGGTGAAAAAAGCACGACCTACTACTCAGTAGGATTTTCCCAAACATCCACTAAAATCAATGAGCCAAAATAGCATTTACAAAACTCTTGTAAACCTAAGGATTAACTCGAATCCTAGTGTGGCACACAGCCTCAACTGTTGCGACACCTTCAAGTTAAATCTAACTTGAATACTCAAAGTACCTAATATAACTGCTTCTATGAAAGCTGGAAAGATACAATTTTAAACCATCTACTACAACTGAACTAGAATAAGAATAAATACAGTGGAACTGGTTCTTCTATCTCGTTCAAGTAGCTTCAGGAGTGCACACTTAAATCTCACATAAATTGCTTGCAAAATTGCCTTGCTCTTTTGCTCTCAATTTAGTTTAACTTCTGCGTATGTGCAATTCCTGTAAAAGAGAACAATCACAGTTATTTAATGAGCTAGTAATTAGAGTTTGATTGAGACTCAATTTTGATCCTTTATCGAATTTGAGTCCTAGAACAATACGAACTCCAACCCTTATTCTTGATCCGAATTAAGTTCTGTTCTCATAAGAAGACTTCATCTCCTCATCCTTTATGCAACCTTTTCGATCCATTCAGAAGATATTGCTGCTTGATCCATGAGACTTATCTTTTTCACGTGCGTCTCACATGTAGAAGTAGACAACCACTGTATCTCACATGATGTACCTGGTCCATGACTGAGTTCATTTGTCAATCTTGAAAACTTCATCTAAACTTGGGCCAACAGTAACCCATTCCCATATCCTATATACATATATTTACGTATATATACGCATATATACGCATATATAATATCATCTAGTCATGGTTAATGCACCTGTATAAATGAGTGAAATGCTTGAAAACTACATAATAATCTCGATATTTTTTCCGGATAAACTTTTCCAACTGCGTTTTATTCTAAAACCCATGATAGAAGATAATGATAATTCTCATGGGGAATCAAGAATATATATACACCCCTATTATTTCTATGAATAGAGTAATTTATAGAAACTGTGTATTTGCTGATTTTTTCAATATAATTTTGATCATCCCAATAAGAAAGAAGGGATAACCTTAACATAGCTGAGTCGATTCCCTTGAAAATCCTCTAACACACGTTAATTGCGATAAAATACGAAACTAATTGTATGAAATGCTCGAAGCAATAACGTTGCTTATCGAGAGAACAATTTGGCTAAAACCTTTTCCTTATGCGATTAAAATTTATGTAACTATGAAATTGGAAGCTTGGATGAAGCTTTTTAGAAGTGATATTACTATATGTAAAGTTTGGTTGAAATTTCCTAAAGAGACTGTAATGTTAGAGAGGAATCCTATGTTGCTTGTAACGACCCGACCCGTCATCACGTGAGCTACCCCCCCCCCCCCCGTTTTCCCCATTTTATGCTTCTATATTTTTTATTATAGTTGTTTGGAGAATTTGAAGTAATTCGGATAGAGTTTGGTTAGAAATGAGACAGTTAGTCTCTTTTTGAGAAGGTTAGTTTGGAAAAGTCAACTGAATATTGACTTATGAGTTAGAGTTCTCGGAATTGATTTCCGACCATTCGACTAGTTTTGGGTGGTGATTTATGACTTAGCAGCGTAATTAGAATTGAATTTGGAGGTCCGATGTAGAATTAGGCTTGAATTGGCTAAGTTAGAATTTTGGCGAATTCCGATTGATATGTGAGATTTTTATCCGAGGGTCGGAATGAAATTCCAACTGCTGCAATAGCTCCTTTAGGTGATTTTGGATATGCATGCAAAGTTTCAGGTCATTCGGAGGTGTTTAAGTCGGGTTTTTGATCAAATGCAAGTTTCGAGAGTTTTAGTTTGACTTAGGCTTAAATCTGTGCTAACTTGACGATTTTGATGTTTATGATAGTTTTTTATGCTACGAGCAAGTATTAATGAAGTAATATATCTCATCTCTGCATTTGGTTGAGGTCCCAAGGGCTTCGGGGTGATTTCGGATGGTTAACGGGGAGTTTTGAGTTGAAAAATACAGCAGAAAAATTGCAGAGAACTTTTGTTCTATGCGATCGTATTGGCATCATTCCGAACGCATAGAAGGTTGGAAAAGGGCTTAGATTTGCTCTATTCGATCACGTAAAGGGTTGTGCAATCGCATAGGTCTGGGAGGTTGGCTTGTGCATTCACATAAGGAGGAGTGCGATCGCATAATGTATTTGGGCCTGGGGCCCCTAGCAAGGAATTGTTTTATGCGATCGCATAGGTTTGAGTGTGATCGCATAAAAGGAATTTAGGGGGTTTGATTTTGGCCTATGCAATCGCATAGAGGAATAAGTGGGCAGACATAAGGGGTTTTAATAACATTTCATCCGCGAACCAAGCCTATTTTCCACCATTGTTAAGCAACCAAGAGAGCTTCTTATGCGATTTGAAGAGGGTTTTCAACGGGTAGTGCTTGGAGGTAAGTCTCTTGACTTCCATGAAAATATGTTGAAACTGTGAAGAACTCGGGCTTAGTTTTTGGAAACGAATTTTGGGTATTTTAAAGGCCATTTGAACTCCATTTTTGGTAAACTTTATATGTAAGGACTCGTGGCGAGACGAGGAATCCGTTGATTTGATTTTCAGAAATTTTCAAGAAGTGGACGGGGCTCGGGTTTTACCAACTTCGTGAATTTTAGTACTTCTCGAGTATTTTTGATTGAGTTATGTTTCATTAACCCATATTTATGTATTCATTGTGATTTTGACTAGATTCGACGCGCGATGAGGTCTATACAAGAGGAAAAGGCATTGCGGACCAGTCTATGGCCAGTTAAAGGTAAGTAGTTTGTATAGATGATACTCTGAGGATTTGAAACCCCGGTTTATCACATTATGACACTATGTTAGGGCGTGACTTGCACCCCATGGCAGGTGCGGGATCGGATATGATTGGGGATAGTGACTTGGTCCATCTTGAATGCTAAATATAATTTATGGGCGGGTGATACGCATATCGTATTGTTGAAAATTGGGCATATTGCCATATCTAGGACCTTGTGCCGATTTATAGCATCCGTTTAGGATGAATATCATTGTGATAGAATGATTTGTATAATCATTGACCTCAGTCCTGGGTCTAATCACTGTTATAAAATGCTAAGTCACTTTTCCTGAAATTAAATGACTAAATTATATTTTTCTTAATAATTGGAAACTAGAAAATAAATTGAATCTATTGTGTGACTAATATACATATTGTGCACTGAGTATGGATCGGGCTGCACGTTGTAGCAGTGATATGATGATATTGCGCTTGGGCTGTAGAAACCCTCCGGAGTTTGTACACACCCCCAATAAGCACCGTTGACGTTAAATGGATCGGGTTGTACGCCGTAGCGGGTCATGTGCATTGCATTTCATTGTTGCTTCATACCTAGCTGATATATTTGATACTGTTTTGCTGTTGCTTCATAGTTAATCTGTCAGACTGTTAGTTTTAGCTTTACTTTGTGGAATTTCGTTGATTTTTTATCTTCAGACATTTTATATGCTTATTACTCACTGAGTTGGTAGTAGTCACCCCTACTCCATGCACCTTGTGTGCAGATTCAGGTGTACCAGAGACTTATCTTAGCAGTCGTTGTCTCCAGAGATTATCAGAGTTGTTGAGGCAGCTGCTTGACATTTGCAGGACCTGGCTACTCTTCCTATTTCAGTTTCATTATTATATATATTTCTAGACTTATGTGTTTTTATTCAGATATTATTATCCAGTTGTTTTAGAGGCTCTAGACTCGTGACCCCAGATCTTATGGGAGTGTTTATCGGTATTCGTATCTTTTGTATTATTTTATTAATATTATTGGATTATTATTCTAAAGTATTATACTTCTCCTTTAATTGTCGGTTTAGAGACTTATGGTTAAGTCGAGAGCGATTGTTTGTCAGGCTTGCCTAGTTTTAGGGTTGGGCGTCGTCACGACCGGGTTTGGGTCGTGACATTGCTGAAGCCTTTCATTTATGTAGTCACGAAGCTTGATAGTATTTTCAACCAAAAATGAGATAAGGTGTTATCGCTTTAATATTGCCACCTTCAAAGTTTCTTAAGAATCACTTAGTGGCTCACATATGTTGCCACGTTGGGTTTATCCAATCCCAATCAATAAATTTAATTAGATAATATCCCGTTACCCTATAATTAATTAATTACTCGCATAATTAAAATTTGTCATAATTTACTTAAAGTTCTATCTATTTTTAAAATTCTTCATATATACTTTATATGTTACACTATCGTGGTCATATGGGACCTTGCATGGTACTAATTTATAATTATCGGATTTTATCGCCCGATCCGTATTTTATTCCAAATTGATCATTCCCGACGAAACTCGTTTTCGTGAATCCGTGTGCCCCTTTATTAACACTTATTCATCGCTTGTTATAAATAGCATAATCCTTATCATTTCCAAATAATCTTTTACTTGGACTGATGTCAATTACCTTACAATAAATTCAACGTACAATATTACAGGGTGCAACATCATCGTAACTTAATACTGTAAAATCACCATAATGTAATAGTGCGGTATGTGAATCTCACTTACAGGCTCTCGTTAATTTATGGCATATATTCAAATACGAAAATATATGGTGTAACAACCCTAATGAATTCCTATGGAAATCTCTCTTGAAAATGCTCCCCAAGGCTTCTTCCCGTTTGAATACAGATGAAAAAAGCTCAAATCCGCGAAGGCAAGTATTTATATTTTTCTGCCTAGTTAATCCGGTTCTGCGATGGCGATGCCGCTTCTGCGGCTACGCACTTGTGGGACCCAACCGTAGGTACGGCTATGACATAAAACCAGCAGCTGAAGCTAATCAAACAAATTCCAAATTCTTCCGACAACCTTCTGAAACCATCCTGAGGCCCCCAGGACCTCAACCAAAGGCACCAACAAGTCTAATACTACTGTCCAAAGTTATAGCAATCCTTAATACACATAAACAACATTAAAACAAAGAATCAACTACGAATTCAAGCCTAAGAATTTCAAAACTCTCAAAATACGCTTTCAATCAAAAATTCTATCAAACCTCGTCCAAATGACCTGAAATTTTGCACACACGTCACATTCAACACTATAGAGCTACTCCAACTTCTGAAATTTCATTAGACCCTCGGTTACAATGAGTTAGGACATCATCTGTAGCAAGAAGGATATACAAAGAAGAGGAATGGGTACGACGACACCAGCTTAATGCTTGGAACACGCTAGAGATTAGAGTGCAAAAATGCAGGAACACATAAATGCAAAATTGCTGGACAGAACTGGAATGCAACAGAAGTATGCAATGTGTTTGGATCAGATCGATTAGAAAGAGCTACAGATACAATATGAGAATCCACACAACAACTTTGGAGTATCACTGCAACAATAGGGGAGAAGCCAATGTCGCTCAAATGGAAAATCACTGGATAGCACGGATTCCATACAAGGGAACACAAACAACAGGAAAAGGACCACTTTCTCAAAAATGCAAAATTCTCTGAAATGTGTAGAATTTCATAGCAAGATAGCAAGATGGATGATCATCAACATGTTACAAAGGAAATATGCTCAATTGTGCTACAAGCAAAAGTTGGTACTGAGCTTAAAAGAGAAAATGCAAAACTATATACATCATCACATTAGACGCGATTTTATTGTAATATCTATATTGAGTATTACGCTCAACATTGGTAATAGGATTTATGTGTCGCTCAAGTTTTATTTTTTTCATCGTTTAAGACCTCCTGAATATTGTTTATTTATATTTTGTTTTTTATTTTGATTATATAAAATATAGCCCTAGGCATTTTCCTAGTGGATTACTAAAAAAAATCTCACCGTGGAGCCGAAAACTTTAAAATTCAATATTTTAGCATTTCAAGCCTGAATTAGCTATGGACCTCCAAAATACAATCGGATCACGTGCCTAAGCCAGAAATCACCCAACGGAGCTAACAGAACCATCAGCTTTCCATTCCGAGGTCGTCTTCGCACTACTTTGACTATGGTCAACTTTTCAACACTTAAGTTCTCATTTAAGGACTAAGGGTCCCAAAACACTCCGAAACTCACAATCCAACATCCCGGCAAATCAAAATAACAGAGATAAACATGGGGAAGGTAGTTAATAGGGGACTAGGGCGTAAATTCATAAGACGATCGGCCAGGTTGTCACATCCTCGTACACTTAAATATTTGTTCGTCCTCAAACGAGCATAGAGACATACCCGAAGTAGTGATAAAACGATGTTAATGGTTGCGCATATCTTGCTTGGTCTCCAAAGTCGCCTCCTCCACCGGCTGACCCCGCCACTAAACCTTTACGGATGCAATGTTCTTTGACCTCAGCTTTCTAACCTTCCTATCCAATATTGCCACTGGATCCTCAATATAAGATAGATCCTTATCCAACTGGACTAAATTGAAATCCAACACATGCAAAGGATCATTGTGATACCTCCGGAGCATCGAAACATGAAATACCGGACGAACTCCTGCCAAGCTGGGGGGTAAGGCAAGCTCATAAGCAACCTCCCCAATACACCTCAATATCTTAAAATAGCCAATAAACCTTGGACTCAACTTCCCCTTCTTCCCAAATCTAATGACGCCCTTCATACGCGAAACCCAAAGCAGAACCCGCTTTCCAACCATATAGGAAACATCACGAACCTTCCGGTTCGCGTAGCTCTTCTATCTAGACTGGGTTGTACGAAGTCTATCTTGAATCACCTTAACCTTCTCCAAAGTATCCTGTACCAAGTTTGCGCCCAATAATCTGGCCCCACCAGGCTCAAACCAACCCACCGGGGTTCTACGTCGTCTACCCTATAAAGCCTCATATGGTTCCATCTGAATGCTGGACTTATAGCTGTTGTTGTAGGCAAACTCCGCCAATGGCAAGAATTGATCCCAAGACATTCCAAACTCAATCACACACGCATGGAGCACATCCTCAAGAATCTAAATAGTGTGCTGGCATTGTCCATCCATCTGCGGGTAAAATGTTGTACTCAACTCCACCCGAGTACCCAACTCACACTGAATGGCTCTCAAGAATCGGGATGTGAACTAAGTACCTCTATCTGAAATGATGGAAACTGAAATACCATGCAGACAAACAACCTCCCGGATATAAATCTCCGCCAACCGCTCCGAAGATTAAGTAGTACACACATGAATGAAGTGAGCGGACTTGGTCAGCCGATCCACAATCACCCAAATGGCATCGAACTTTCTCAAAGTTCGTGAGATCCCAACTACAAAGTCCGTGGTCATCCACTCTAAAATCTCTATCGGCTGAAGCAACCCACCTGGCCTCTAGTGCTCATACTTCACCTACTGACAGTTGAGCCACCGAGCTACAAATCCAACTATATCTTTCTTCATTTGCCTCCACCAATAGTGATGTCTCAATTCCTGATACAACTTTGCGACACCGGGATGAATGGAATACCGCAAACTATGGGCCTTCTCTGGAATCAACTCCTGAAGCCCATCAATAGTGGGCACACAAATCCGACCATGCATCATCAATACCCCGTCATCACCAATAGTCACATCTCATGCATTACCATGTTGAACCTTGTCCTTGAGGACAAGTAAATGAGGGCCATCATACTGACGCTCCCTGATACAATCAAATAAGGAAGACTGAGAAATCACGCAAGCTACAACCCGATTGGGCTCCGAAAAATCCAATCTCACAAACTGGTTGGCTAAGGACTAAACATCGATCGCCATAGGTCTCTCTGATGGTGGTAAATAAGCCAAACTCCCCAAACTCTCTACCTGGTGACTCAAGGCATCGACCACCACATTAGCCTTGCCCGGGTGATACAAAATAGTTATATCATAGTCCTTCAGAAACTCTAACCATATCCTCTGGCACAAATGAGATCCTTTTTATGTGCTGTAAGCTCCGATGAACAGTATAAATATCATAGGGAACCCCGTACAAATAATGATGTCAGATCTTCAATGCGTTAACAGTGACAGCTAACTCAAGGTCGTGGACAGGGTAATTCTTCTCATGTACCTTCAACTCTCTGGACGCATAGGCAAGCGCCCTACCGTCTTGCATCAACACCGCTCCGAGGCTAATCCTCGAGGAATCACAATTGATCATATAAAACCCCAAATCTGTAAGCAGTATCAAAATTGGGGCTGTAGTCAAAGCTTATTGAGCTTATGAAAGCTCGCCTCAAACTCTTCCATCCACTGGAACGGAGCACTCTTCTAAGTCAGCCTGGTCACAGGTATTGCAATTGATGAAAACCCCTCAACAAAATGACGGTAGTAACCCCCCAAGCCAATGAAACTGAAGATATCTATAGCTGAGGATGGTCTGGGCCAACTCTGCGCATCCTCTACTTTCTTCGGATCTACCTGAATACACACAGTCAATAACATGTGGCCTAAGAAAGCCACGGAATCCAACAAAAACTCATATTTCGAGAACTTAGCATATAACTTCTTCTCTATCAGAGTCTGAAGAAAAGTCCTCAAGTGCTACTCATGATCTTCCCAACTTTGGGAATGCACCAGAATATCATTAATAAAGACAATAACAAAGAGTCAGGATACGTCCGGAACACACTGTGCTTTGAATGCATAAAGGATGTTGGGGCATTGGTCAACCCAAATGACATTACAAGGAACTCGTAATGGCCATACTGAATCCTAAAAGCAATCTTTGGGATATTTGGCTCCCAAATCTTCAACTGATGGTAACCTGAGCGCAAGTCAATCTTAGAAAACACTCGTGCGTGCCCTGAAGCTGGTCAAACAGATCATCATTACAAGGCAAAGGATAACGGTTCTTCATTGTAACCTTATTCAACTGGCGTAATCAATACATATACGCATAGAACCATCCTTTTTCTTCACAAGTAAGACAGGAGTACCCCAAGGCAATACACGGGGATGAACAAAACCCTTATCAAGAAATTCCTATAACTGGACCTTCAACTCATTCAATTTAGGAGGAGACATACGATACAGAGGAATAGAAATAGGCTGAGTGCCCAACAACATATCAAAGCCAAAATCAATATCTCTATTAGGAGGCATGCCCGGAAGATCAGATGGAAACACATTAGGAAAATCTCGTACTACTAGGACTAAATCAACGGAAGGGGTATTATACTGGCATCTCTCACATAAGTTAAATACACATCACACCCCTTCTCAACCATTCACTAAGCCTTAAGAAAAGAAATAACTCTACTAGGAGTGTGACCTAAAGTACCCCTCCACTCAACATGCGGTACACCTAGCATAGCCAGTGTCACGGTTTTGGAGTGACAATCAAGAATAGCATAATGGGGAGACAAGCAGTCCATTCCCAAGATAATATCAAAATCTACCATGCTAAGCAATAATAAATCGGCGCTGGTCTCAAAATCACTTAGAGCAACCAAACACGACTGATAAATGCGGTCCACAATAAGAGAATATCCCACATGAATAGAAACATAAACAAGGGAACTCAACGAATCCCGAGGTACACCCAAATGCGGAGCAAAATAAGAAGACACCTAAGAGTAAGTGGAGCCTGGATCGAATAGAACCGATGCATATCTATGAAAAACAAGTATAATACCTGTGATAACAGAATCTGAGGTAACAACCTCGGTATGGGAAAGAGAGGCATAGAATCAGGCCTGGCCTCCACCTCTAGGGCAACCTCTACCTCGCCGACCTCCACCTCTAGCTGGCTGAGTATGTGGGGTAGCAACTAGAGCGTAATCATAGCCCGATAACTTTATGGGGCACGTTGTGGCTGAAAAGTGTATGGAGGTGCTCTCCTCCCAAGTCTAGGGCAATCCCTCACCACATGGAGTGTGTTACCGCACTCAAAACAAGCTTTGGGACGATGTGGTGGCTATGATTGGCTTGGGCCAGGTTTGCTGGACTGACCTCTGAAAGCACCCCGCGCAGAGGGCGCGCTAGATACCAGAGGTGCATAATAAGGCTTCTGAGGTCTAAGAGGAGTTGGAATACAACTAGCTGCTGGAAGAGCTGAATGAACAAAGCGACTCATATAACCCTTACCATGAAGACCTACAGTTGGGGCATGGGCACCAGAATAATGGCCCGACTCTTGAGACCTCTTGGCCTTCCTCTCCTATCTCTCCCTACCATGCATACCCTCAATCCTCCTAGCAATGCTCACCACTTGTTAATAAGAAACATCTATCTCTAACTCACGAGCCCTGCTAGACCTAATGCTGGGAATAAGGCCCTCAATAAACCGGTGAACCCTCTCGTGAACAGTAGAAACCAAGGCTGGTGCATGTCTAGCCAAACTAGTGTAACAGACAGCATACTTTGATACAGTCATAGCACCGTGGCGCAAATGCTCAAACTCTACGTGCCATGCATCCTTGAGGCTCTGAGTAACATACTCTCTTAGGAATAAAATCATAAAAGTGAGTCCACATCAGTGAAGCAGCCTTATCCGGATTGTCTAACTCATAGGTGCTCCATCACTCATAGGCGGCTCCTCGAAGCTGGAATGTAGTGAAGGAAACCCTGCTCGATCCTTATATAATCATGGTACGGATAATATGGTAGCACTCATCTAGAAATCCTAGAGCATCATCCGATGCTAGACCACTGAATACATGAGGCTTGTACTTCTTTAACCTCTCAAGCCTCAGCTGCTTATCCTCGGAAGTCGTTCCCTATGCTCGGGCTGATCTCGAAGTGTAGGTTGTATAGAAATAATCTCAGGGACCTGCTCAACATGCACTCATTGCTCAGGAGTGCGTGTGGCCAGAGTCAATGCTCCTCCCCCGGCCTGAGAAATAGCTGCAGCAAGGGGAAGCAACCTGGCCTAGGCCAACATTGTGTACATGCTCATAAACTGTGCTAGAGTCTCCTGAAATGTTGGAGTAGTAGTAGCAGTAGGCATATCAGATGCCTGAAATCCGGCTGTAACTCCTGGTGGTACCTCAGTGGCAGCTCACGCAGGTGCTCTGGCTGCACCACCTGCGGGTATTCAGCCTCTACCCCGGCCCCAGCCTCTGACGGCTACTGCAGGGGCGTGGGTGCCTGATCATCTCAGGCAGCGTGTGTCCTTCCCATCTGTGAGAGAATAGAAGACAAAAGTTTAGAATTATAATGTCAAAAATCTTGCACGACAAGGAAATCAAATGAAGTGAAATTTTCCTAATAGTTATATAGCCTCTCGTAGGTAAGTACACACGTCTTCGTACCGATTAGCGAAACTCCAATAAATCGGCTTGTGACTCGTAACTCCTATGAACCTAGAGCTCTGATACCAACTTGTTACGGCCCCGGCTCGCCATCCGTGAACCATCATGATGGCACCTAGTCTCTATGACTAGGTAAGCCTAAAATGCGGAAGATAAACAAAATTTGCGAAAGAAAATAAAAATAATTTAAAACAGAAATTGTATAATAAAACAGTATTTGAAATTGCCACTCAGTATACATGTATGAACTCTTATAAATTAATACATTTTCCCAAAACTCAAAAATCCATAAATCACAAGCTACAAATATAATGAAAATGCTCTAACTCCGGAATATCTACATCAACAGAAAAGAAAGAAGGGTTATCACTACAAGATAGAATAGAAAGGGACTCTTCGATCTGCGGATGCGGCAGATATACTTCTAAGTCTCTGGAGCAGTTGTCTCCCCTCAAGGCTGATAGGACTGAGTCCAAGTACCTGGATCTGCACATGTAAAACATGCACAAAAAGGGCATAAGTACACCACAACAGTATTCATTAAGTGCCAAGCCTAACCTCGGTCGTGTAGTGACGGAGAAGGTCATGACCCTACTGAGATTAAATAAATATAAGAGGTGACAGAACAAGATAAGCAGTACAATGGAAAATTGACAGTAAGAATTTAAAATAAGATAATAAGGAACACAATAAGTGGAATAGAGTTAAAGACAACCACACGGAAATACCACTCCGAACAAGAATAACTGGGGATCTCTAAGTACCCTCAATGTATGCCAGGGATCTCTAGGTATCCCGAGGATCTCTTGGTATCCTCAATATACATGCCAGGGATCTCTCGATATCCCGCACCTCAGCTCAAATCATACATGTGTACATGAGATCTTCCGGGATGTCGTCACATAGTCCCAAAGTAAAACACACAGCAGGAACACAAAGAATACTCAGTTAAACTCCATTTCGTACCAGGTAAAACAAGTAATTCTAGCCTAACATACTTCACATAATACAATCAAGGAATTTTAAGCAAATAGGAAATTTATTCAATTAAGCATGTTTTCCTAGGCTAACAACATGCTTCAATTTGCAAGTAGTACAAAAACAGGAGAAAGGAACAAAATTGAAAGTACTTAAAGAAAATAGGATTTTTCGACAATGAGCTCAAGTACGCACTCGTCACCTTACGTACAAGGGGTTTTAATTATCAAATATACCAAATCCTAAAGGGAAGGTCCCCCCACACAAGGTTAGGCAAGCAACTTACCTCGAACAAGCTTAAATCAATCTGAAACCACGCTCTTGCCACAAGTACTCAACTCCAAATGCCCAAATATGTTCAATTCAATTTCATAATGTAAATAACACTTCAAGTAACTGATTCTACAAAGAGATTCTAAGCTAATACGTGAAATTAGGTAAAATGACCAAAACATCCCTCGGGCCCACGTCTCGGAATTAGGTAAAATTCATATTTTCAGAATTCTCACTCTCACGAGTTTAGTCATATAAAAGTACCAAAATCAAACCTTAACTGGTCCCTCAAATCATCACTCAAAGGCCTCTAATTAGTCAAGCCCTAACCCCCAATTTACCACTGATTTTTCTTTATTTTTCCATGTTTATAATGATAAAAATCACTCCAATAACGATTTTAGGGACCAAAGACCTTACCCCAATAATTCCTCTGGAAATCTCTCTAGAAAATTCTCCCCAAGGCTTTTTTCCGTTTGAAAAGAGATGAAAATAGCTCAAATCGCGAAGATAAGTATTTATATGTTTCTGCGAAGTTAATCCACTTCTGCGATGGCTATGCCGCTTATGCGGCTACGCACCTGTGGGACCCAACCGTAGGTGCAGCTATGATAGAAAACCAGCAGCTGAAGCTGCTCAAAGAAATTCCAAATTCTTCCGACAACCTTCCAAACCCATCCCAAGGCCCGCGGTGTCACACCCTAAACTAGGGGAGGCACAACTGGCACTCAATATTGTATTCGATCGAGTTATCCACTAAACATGCTAGCTAACTAAACTTGGGGCCCAACAAATCAGGCAGCACAACATCTAAAATACTAAGCCTAGAGCACTAAGTTCATGACCCTAATAACAATAATCCATTTAAACAAAGGTAGACGAGCAAAATAATAAAGTACTAGCTGGCTGACGAGGCCGCGATTGGAGACATACATGCCTACACACATATGTATACATGCCAAAGCTTATGGTCTGGAGACTGAAATCTGCAAAAAGAAACCCAAAATACTGTGTCCACAATAGCCTTTAAGAGTGTCATAAGCATTGTCGGGACAAGGCCCCGACTATACCCAAATTGTACAACAAAAGTCATCATCCTATGAAAGCTCAAGGAAGAGGTGGAGCTTACAAACTCACAGTTGAACCCTAAAATCCTAGCGGAGGGGTCGATCAGAGTCCCTACCTGGACCTACACACACAAAACAAAAATGCAGTATCCCCAGGCAACGGGACATATGTACGAATAAAAATGTACTGGTATGTAAGGCAGAAAGTAGAATCATACATAGCTGATGTATAAAAAATAATGGAGATACCATCTGACACTGAAACTCTGATAGCCTTCATGGCTGACATCCGACCTCATAGTAATCAAATATGCATGGTATGCTAGTGTAATTTTATGTCGTGAATACATATATATTGATGCAAATGCATGACATACTCAACTAAATACTAGCAATGGCGGTCTCTCCTGGTAGCTAACCGGTATCATATTGCCAACCTGTGGCCTTCTGTGCAATATATATAGTTTTCCGGGCAAATAGGTCCCTTACCTCCGATTATAGCTCGAACTCCATGCATAATATGCCATGTATAATATGAACTTTGAATGCACATAATACACCATAACAAGAACTTAGCCAATCTTGGCTCATTTTTACTCTTATTCTCATAATCTCATAATCACCTTCGTATCGCATACAAGTGTCTCGTGGTACCTTATATGTTTTTTTCAATAAACTTGAAAACATAACTCGACTTTTAGAAAGATAACTTAACTCTGAAAAAGTTCATAAAAAGCTTAAGGTGCTTCACTTAGTCCTTATACTTGATTACTTGATATTTAGTAAAAGAAAGAATTTCAAAAATCAAATGTTTTAGTGGTTTAAACATAAAAATTATATTTGAGATTTTTGGAAATCGATGTGTCACTTTAGAGATTTTAAAATACACTTTAACAAAGAAGAGGGAATGATCACAAATACTAAATGTCTTTATTTTTTTAGTCACACAATCCAAAGACGAATAAGAATTCATATATATAGACATATAGTTAAGAAAGCCGATAAAATGACATATTTAGATGTCGAATACCCTATTTAATCAAATGAGTAGGATATCAACCTAATAGCATGAAAATACTTCAGCTATGTTCCAAATGCATTTCACAGAAGGTCTTTCTAGTAATAGAATAGTAAAATATCACATTTGACATCTTAGGAATTTCTCAGAATTCGTGCTAAAAGGAAGGGCGGAGCTTAGCCTTAGCATACCTTTCCAACGAACGTCTGAATGCCTGTAGTTCCTTCACAAAAGTTGTTCCTTATGTCCTAAGATTCACAAGCTCTATACATATGCACTTATACGCACCTATAAACAATTTATAATTGATTTTAAACTGGCAGATTTTCCATATGATCCTAACTTGACGAAACGTCCATAGAACTTTGTAAAAACGATCATAAAAGAGTCCCAAGATGATTACATTGGCAAACCAAGTATAAGACATGAAGAACTATCAGGAACAACAAATTCGTATCTTCCAAGAATGGCTCCAAATACAACTAATAGAAGGGGGGAACGATTGCAAAGCGTAGAGATTGTATTTCTAGGCACGGGGGAAAACTTTAACGATAGAAATCATTAAAAACGCACCTTAATCACTCAAGAACACCATGAAACCTTCTCTTAAGCTTGACCACTGTTTTGGGATTAAAATGAAATGTTTTGAGGTCTTAAAAGTTGAATTGCCGACTTATACCACTTGTTTGACTCGACCCGGTTCGCGATCCGATTTCTGCCTGGACAGTACGCGGTAAAACAGTGATAACCTTTTACTTCGATATCGGTTTGAGGTGAGGTTCTTTTGGTTGCGTACTACACTCGTAGACCTTTGATTCGGTAGGTTGTGATTCCCTTTATATATTGGGAGAAATTGTCTGATATATTTGACCCAAAGTTTAGAAAATTTATTAGAGAAATTTATGATAACTCTTGTCGACTTTTATTTCGCAACTTGTTTGACTCCAAAACTTAACATGTGACCAGTGTGATATTATAATACCTCATAACACATTATTCTTAGCATATTAGACACTCTTAGTCTTATCGTACAAGTGCAAGTTAACTTAAATATTCCGAACGTGTGGGGGGTGCTACCCAGGCCATTTCTTAAACCACGAACCTTATTTAAGGGATTCCTTTGACCTAAAGCTTTAGTTTATTTCCTTCATATTACTAGACATTTTTAGTTTTATTCTCTCAATGTGCTATACCCAATCATATATACCTAATATAACCACGCCACGTTACGTATATTACGTAAGAGAAAAGAGAAAAAAATACATGGGGTTTCACACGCGAGACCTCAACCAAAGGCACCAACAAGTCTAATACCACTGTCCAAACTTATACAAATCCTTGAAACACCTAAAACAACATCAAAATGAAGAATCAACCACAGATTAAAGCCTAAGAATTCCAAAAATCTAAAAATACACTTTCGATCAAAAAGATCAAACCTCGTTCAAATGACCTGAAATTTGCGCACACGTCAAATTCAACACTACGGAGCAACTTCAACTTCCAAAATTCCATTCCAACCCTCGGATCAAATTCTCACTGTCAAACCGAAAACTTCAAAATTCGACCTTTTGGCATTTCAAGCCTAAAACCAACAGAGCTAACGGAATCATCGTATTTCCATTCCGAGGCCGTCTTCATACTATTATGACTACGGTCAATTTTTCAACACTTAAGCTCTCATTTAGGGAATAAGTGTCTCGAAACTCTCCGAAACTCACAACCGAACATCCCGGCAAATTGAAATAGTAGAAATAAACACGGAAAAGACAATTAATAGGGAATCGAAGCATAAATTCTTAAGACGACCAGCCGGGTCATCACATGGGGATGCAGCCATGTAGATCCTTTCAAGGTATTAGCCTCTTATGAAATAACTTGCTCTGATATCAATTGTTATTTTAGACTACACTCAAACACAAAAAAGGGAGTTGAACCGTATCTTGCCTGATTTTCGTATTCTCAAAGAACCTGGTTCTTTGAACTATTTGAATACACAAACAGAAATAATTGCGAAAAAGTAATGAACATAGAGATTTTTACGTGAAAAACATCATTGCTCAATGGAGAGTAAAAATAACGACCTACCTAGTAGGATTTTCTTTAAATCTCACCAACTTTAGATAGTAATTTAAGGATACAACTCAATAACCAGGGGGACTAACTCTAGTATCCTAACCTGTACAATCAATCTAATTGTAGAAAATCATTCCCAAGCTTCTATAAAAGTAGATAAGTTGCAACTCAGAACAGTAGACTCAACCTAACAACTAAAGAACTCGAGCAACTTCATCCTCAAGAATTGGTTCTTCAACTGATTGAGTTGAATCTTCACATGTACCTTTTTCCCTTTCTTGCTATTGTCAGAAGTATCCTCACGATTTCTCTCAATAGCGGTAGTCTTGAATTATGAAAAAAAGTTTTCTTTATAGGTGCAGGCCAACCGAAAGTCTTCTTCAATCAATGCTCCAAAACCTAAAATATTTCGGTAAGGAAATCTTTCTCTATTTAGACTTAGTTTCCTTATTTAATTCCAACTTTGCAACCTTCTTTCTTCCCACGAGTATTTTTCATATGTGCATATCCTTTTATTACACGATGTCTACTCGGACGTATATTTTTTTGGACACGAATAGAATCTTCTGGGAATCTCTACTTGAATAGGAATGCTAGCCTTTAGCGTTTGATTTGCTTTCATCAGCTGGCCTGCTACAAACCTGGTTCACTTTACTTTTAACTTGTTTATCTTGTCTTATCTGTATAATAATCTTGCGACACACAAAACTGGAACATGAAACTTGGTTATCAGATAGAATTTGTTATTCATCACTACATAATATATGCTCAACTCAACAAGTGTGATTTAGAAAGCAACTGCTTACTAACTAAAAAAACTTACTTAAGAAAAGTTTAAATTAAATAAGGAACTATCTCTTAGAATTAAGAAAACCTGAAAGTTTGAATTACAAAAGAGACTACATGATTTAATGACGAAGAAATAATTTTGTTTCTAAAGATGAACGGTAAATAAATGCTTAGTTATTCATTTCCTCAAAATTTAGCAGTCATTAAAACCAACATGTCAAAAATTTTATATTTTCCTTTAATTATGTCTAAAGACACGTAACATTTGTATTAAGTCTCAAAATTCAGCTTCGCAAGTCCAAAACCATATATATATATATATATATAGACACACACACAATTACTAAGCTGTAAACAATTCTGGAAATATTAATGAATATGAACAGAAATTATCATAAGAAGAAATGAAATAAACAAATCGAGCCCACTGAATACATAATGTTTCCTTAAGGAATTTAATCCCCTTCTAGCACCTAAGGTTGTGGATTATTTCCTCCCAGGATAGAACGAATTACACATTGGTATAGTAGTACTTCAAACGCTTGTGTTTCAGCGAACTCAAAGATCAGTAGCGAATCATACTTACTTTTTGCTTTATTTGTATGCTAAAAGTATGCAGAAGAAGGAGAGAAAACTCAAAAATTTATAGTAAAATTTTGAGAAGAATAGTGTTGTATTTATAGCCAAAACTTGGGTTGAAATTTGAAGAGGTGCAACTCTTCAGAATGGTTATTTCTGCAAAACTACGACAGCATAAATGCCATTACATAAATGGCTATTTACTCAACAATAAAGAGGGAAAATAAAGAGAAAACATTGATGGGTAATTAATTTTATGTTACAAAAATAGAAAATTAAATCTGGATAACTGATTTGAATTTAATATTAATATTTATTTTAATATTAATATTTTGTTATTAAAACAAATATTTAATAACAAATTTCTATTAGTATTTTACTATTAACATATAAATTTTGTCTAAAAAGTTAATCAATCAATCGATCTTTTGACCAAATCAAAATCCGAATCCGAGTCCGTCCCCGAATCTGAATCCAAAGCCGAAGCCGAAGCCGAATCCAAAGCCGAAGCCGATCCGAGCTAGCGACGACGACGACGGCGCGAAGCTTGCTTTCTTCTAAACTCTTTAAGAGCTAGAAGGAGTACAATTGCTTATATGCCCATAAAAAATCTCTTCCTCTTCCAATGAGGGACAATGTCTCTATGCCAAGGGGGAAAACTTGAAATTTCACTCAAAAATTTCATTTCCCTCCATTTCTCATTCACTCTCTTTTAAGTATTTAATTTATTAATTAAGTACAAACCCAATAATCCCCCACATAAATGGGGAATGGCTATATCATGGAAGTATGCATGAAAAATTGTGTGATTCGCAAGCAAGGATTAATTGCATCTGGATAAATAGGTTTTCCTGTGAACTTTCCAGAGTGAACTTATGTCGGATATACTCGATCAATCGGTAGAATTGATATCTTTGAACTGTTGAACTTTGGTGTATATCTAGACAACCACAAGTCACACAACCAACCATTACCCGTCTTTGGTTCTCATTGTTGTGTTCGTTTTAGCCATGAACACCGCCTGGTTTCATAAGTGCATAGAGAACTGGCCTTACAAAGCTCTCCTTGAAGCGGCTAACACTTCACACTTACATAAGTGATTTTTAAATGTGTCATACCATAGATACACTATTTGATATACCCCGTGTCAAACTTAGAAATCATTAAAAAGCCTTAAGGCTTTATCCTTTGTACTGAACATTGTCTCATCATGAGAATGGGCCAAAAGTTTAGTTGACAATGTTGAACCGTCATAAATAACTTTGTTTGATCTTCTTGAACCTAGATTTTGGGATCTCCAGTCTTCTAGGTAGAGTTACCACCACTATGACTTGTTCTTGGCCACAACCCCATTCCCCTCAATGACTTCTCAACTACATCTCTAGTTAGGCCTTTTGTAAGTGGATACGATACATTATCACTTGACTTTACATAGATCGTGATAATTCCTCTATAGAGTAATTGTCTAATGGTCTTATGTCTTCGTTGTATATGACGAGATTTACCGTTATACATAATGCTCCCAGCCCTTCCAATTGCCGCTTGATATCACAATGTATGCATATTGGTCCCAACGGTTTGGGCCAAAATGGAACATCTTCCGAGAAATTATGGAGCCATTCCGCTTCTTCACCGGCTTTATCCAAGGCTATAAACTCAACATCCATTGTACAGTAGGCAATACATGTTTTTTAGGGTGACTTCCAAGATACCGCTCCTCCACCAATAGTGAATACATATTCACTTGTGGACTTGGAATCAGTTGATCCTGTGATCCAATTTGCATCACAGTATCCCTCGATGACTGCAGGATATTTACTGTAGTGCAAAGCAATGTCCTGGGTATGTACTAAATACCCCAAAACTCGTTTCATGGCCATCCAATGAGATTGACCTGGATTGCTCGTATATCAACCCAATTTACTTATACAACAAGCTATATCTCGTCATGTACAATTCATGATGTACATTAAGCATCACAACACACGAGCATAATCTAACTGTGATATGCTTTTGCATTTGTTCTTTGTTAATGCAAGATTCACATCAATTGGAGTCTTTGCAACTTTAAAGCCTAAGTGCTTGAATTTTTCAAGTACCGTCTTAATATAATGAGATTGTGACGATGCTAGACCTTGACAAGTCTTATGGATCTTAATTTCTAGAATTAAATCAGCAACTCCCAAGTCTTTCATATCAAACTTGCTAGTTAGCATACGCTTAGTAGTATTTATGTTGGCAATTTCATTACTCATTATGAGCATATCATCCACATATAAGCAAACAATGACTATGTGATTTGGAACATTTTTAATGTGCACACATTTATCACATTCATTTATCTTAAACTCATTTGACAATATTGTTTGGTGAAATTTTGCATGTTATTGTTTGGGTGCTTGTTTTAATCCATAAAAGGACTTAACAAGTCTACAAACCTTCTTTTTTTTTACATGGAACCACAAACCCTTCAGATTGTTCCATGTAAATTTCTTCCTCCAACTCTTCATTTAAGAAGGCCGTCTTAACATCTATTTGATGAATTTCAATGTAACTGGAGAGTATGTATCAAAATAATCGAGACCTTCTCGTTTTCTATACCCTTTGACCACAAGTCTTGCCTTATATTTGTCAATAGTGACATCATCTTTCATTTTCCTCTTAAATATCCATTTAGAACCAAACGGTTTATTTCCAGAAGGAAGATCAACCAATTTCCATGTAATAGTTGTTCAGTATGGATTCAATTTCACTATTGGCTTCCTCTTTCCATAAAAATGATTCCGAAGAAGACATAACTTCTTTAAATGTTTAAGGCTCATTTTCTAATAAGAAAGTCAGAAAATCTGGTCCTAATGAAGTAGATGTTCTTTGGTGTTTACTACGTCTTGGATCCTTCTGGTTATGTGAACTTTCTTTTGTTTCTTCTCGAGGTCGATTAGATCCTTCACCAACCGACGCACATTCCTTTTTATATATACATATATACATACATACATATATATATATATATATATATATATATATATATATATATATATATATATATATATATATATATATATATTTACCACAAGTCTTGCCTTATATTTGTCAATAGTGACATCATCTTTCATTTTCCTCTTAAATATCCATTTAGAACCAAACGGTTTATTTCCAGAAGGAAGATCAACCAATTTCCATGTAATAGTTGTTCAGTATGGATTCAATTTCAGTATTGGCTTCCTCTTTCCATAAAAATGATTCCGAAGAAGACATAACTTCTTTAAATGTTTAAGGCTCATTTTCAAATAAGAAAGTCAGAAAATCTGGTCCTAATGAAGTAGATGTTCTTTGGTGTTTACTACGTCTTGGATCCTTCTGGTTATGTGAACTTTCTTTTGTTTCTTCTCGAGGTCGATTAGATCCTTCACCAACCGACGCACATTCCTTTTTATATATACATATATACAAACATACATATATATATATATATATATATATATATATTCAAAGAACTCGGTACTATCTGATTCTATAAACGTATTATTATGAATGTCGGGATTTTCTAATTTAGTAACCAGAAATCGATATGCTTTACATACATATATACATACATATATATATATATATATATATATATATATATATATATATATATATATATATATATATATATATATATATATATATATATATATATATATATATATATATATATATATATATATGTATGTATATATGTATGTAAAGCATATCGATTTCTGGTTTATATTCAAAGAACTCGGTACTATCTGATTCTATAAACGTATTATTATGAATGTCGGGATTTTCTAATTTAGTAACCAGAAATCGATATGCTTTACATACATATATACATACATATATATATATATATATATATACATACATATATATATATATATACATACATATATATATATATATACATACATATATATATATATATACATACATATATATATATATATACATACATATATATATATATATATATATATATATATATATATATATATATTCAAAGAACTCAGTACTATCTGATTCTATAAACGTATTATTATGAATGTCGGGATTTTCTAATTTAGTAACCAGAAATCGATATGCTTTACTATTAGTCGCATATCCTATGAAAACACAATTAACACTTTTCGGTCCTATTTTATCCTTTTGGGTTTAGGAACTTGCACTTTTGCCAAACACCCCTACACTTTAAAATAATTCAAGTTGGGTTCCTTCTTTTCCATTTTTCATATGGAATTGATTGTGTTTTTCTATGGGGTACTCGATTTAGTATTCAGCTAGCCGTAAGAACGACTTCCCCTATAAGTTTTGTGGCAAACCAGAACTTATCAATAATGCATTCATCATCTCCTTTAATGAATGATCTTTCTTTCTGCAATCTCATTGGATTGGGGCATGTAAGGGGCCGTTGTTTGATGAATAATTCCATATTCTAAATATATTTGTTCAAAAGGAGATTCATATTCATCACCCCGATCACTTCTTATCATTGTGATTTTCTTGTTAACTTGTGTTTCAACTTCATTTTTGTATTACTTGAATGCATCTATTACTTCATCTTTACTATTAAGTACGTAAACATAGCAATATCTAGTACTATCGTCAATAAAAGTTATGAAATACTTCTTTCCACCGCGAGATGGTATTGACTTCATGTCACAAATATCTGTGTGAATTAAATCTAATGGATTTGAATTCCTTTCAACTGACTTATAAGGATGTTTAACATACTTGGATTCCACAAATACTTGACATTTTGATTTGTCACATTTAAATTTAGGCAATGCTTCCAAAATAATCATTTTCTATAAGGTTTTATAATTAACATGACCCTAAGGTATATGCCATAATTAATTTGACTCAAGCAAGTAAGACGAAGCTGAAACTTTATTATTATTCTCCACAACCATTATATTCAGCTTGAAAAGGCCCTCAGTGAGGTAACCTTTTCCTACAAACATTACATTCTTACTTATTACAACCTTATCGGAAACAAAAATACATTTAAAACCATTCTTAACAAGAAGTCCAGCAGAGACTAAATTCTTCCTAATCTCGAAAACATGAAGGACGTTATTCAAAGTCACCACTTTGCCGGAAGTCTTTCTGAGAAATATCTTCCCACATCCTTCAATCTTGGCCTTTGCAGCATTATTTCCCATGGAAATTGTCTCATCGGATCCAACAAGAGCATAAGTAGCAAAAGCTTCTATGACAGGACAAACATGGCGAGTCGCTCCAGAATCAATCCACCACTCTTTAGGATTGCCCACCAAGTTGCATTCGGAAAGCATGGGGCATAAGTCATCAACATCATCATGTTTCAACCATGTTTGCTTGACCCTTCTTCTTGTCTTTCTTTGTAACACGGTACTCTGTAGATTTGTGTCCAGATTTTCAACAGTTGTAGCAGTTTCCACTGAACCACTTCTTACTTGGGTTGTATTTCGGACCAGAAGACTTCTTTCTCTTCTTGTTCTCTTCAACAATATTTGCTCCCATTATTGTTGAACTTCCACAGCCTCTCTTTTCAGCAGCTTTGTTGTCCTCTTCAATTCTTAATCGAACAATGAGATCTTCAAGGGGCATCTCCTTGTGTTTGTGTTTCAAGTATTTTTTGAAGTCCTTCCACAAAGGAGGAAACTTCTTAATCATTGCTGCTACTTGGAATGCTTCATTGATGACAAGACCTTCAATGAAATTTCTGTTATTAAGAATACTAAAATTACTACTTTCAACATCAATATTAATTTGATTTATATCGTCGGCAAGGAGATCGAGAATAATCACTTGCAGTTCTTGGACTTGGGTAACAACAGATTTGCTATCTACCATTTTGTAGTCCAAAAACTTTGCAGCCACGAACTTTTTCAACCCGACATCTTTAGTTTTATATTTCCTTTAAATAGCATTCCACAGTTCTTTTGACGTTTCTACGCCACAGTAGACATTATACAAAGCATCCTCTAACCCGCGAAGAATATAATTCTTGTACAAGAAATCTGAATGCTTCCACACCTCAGTCACGAGAAAGCGTTCATTATCAGGAGTTTCATCAGACAACACACGAACATCTTTCTTCATGAACTTCTGAAGACATAAAGTAGTCAAATAGAAGAATATCTTTTGCTGCCAGCGCTTGAAATCAATCCCTAAAAATTTTCCGGGTTTCTCTGTCGGTGCCAAAGCAGCCGATGTCGTTCGGCTTGTTGATGCATTGTCTGTCACTATTGGAACAGCTTGGTTCTCATTCTCATTAGTCATTTCTGTAAAAGAATGACACCAGCATTAAAATCACGTAGATTTTAATAAAGTACAAAACCACAAAGGTTTTACTCTCCAGAAATAATAATACAAATACAGAAATATATTAAATTCCCTAAGCTTGTTATTAAACTGTATTTGTAAAACATTTCTGAAAATATTAATGAATATGAACAGAAATTATCATAAACAAAAATGACAAAAACATAAATGAAATAAAAAATTTGATCCCACTTAATTTACAATGTTTCCTTAAGGAATTTAATCCCCTTCTAGCACCCAAAGTTATGAATTATTTCCTCCCAGGATAGAACGAATTACACTGGTGTAATGGTACTTCAAATGCCAGCATTTGAGCGAACACAAAGATCAGTAGCAAATCCCACTTACTTTTTACTTTGTTTATATTCTAAAAGTATGCAGAAGAACGAGAGAAAACTCAGAAATTCGTACTGAAATTCTGAGCAGAATAGTGTTGTATTTATAGCCATAATTTTGGCTGAAATCTGAAGAGGTGCAACTCTTCAGAATGACTGTTTTTGCAAAACTGCCACAGCATAAATGGCTATTACTCAACAATAAAGAGGGAAACTAAAAGAGGAAAAATTGATGGGTAGTTAATTTTCTATTACAAAAATAGAAAACTGAAATCTGGATAACTGATTTGAATTTAATATTAATATTTATTTTAATATTAATATTATGTTATTAAAATAAATATTTAATAACATATTTCATTTAATATTTTACTATTAGCAGATAAATTTTGTTCAGAAAGTTAATCAATCAATCGATCATTTAACCAAATTCGAATTCGAAGCCGAAGCCGAGCCGAGACGAGCGAGCGACGATGACGACAAAATTTAATAACATATTTCTATTAATATTTTACTATTAACAGATAAATTTGGTTCAAAAAATTAATCGATCAATCGATCATTTGAGCGAAGCCGAGCCGCGCGAGGGACGACGATGGCGTAAGGTGTCACGATCCAAACCCCAGTCGTGATGGCGCCCACACCTTGTTAAGCAAGCCCGGCCATTAAAATCTTTTCCAACCAAATCATTTACTTAAATACTGAATTTAGCATAAATTCTCGATTTAATGTTGATAAAACATTTTGGAATCCGTAAAATGAAAATAACAACAGCCCAAAAGGAAATGGCATCACAAGTCTGAGCCTCTAAATACAGCTGAACAATACTTTTAAACAGAGAAAATCTAGATACGGAAACAAGGAAATATAAAAGGAGAGATTAGGTCCTGCGGACGCCAGCAACTACCTTGACAACTCCGGTATAGAACTGAACGAGCAACATCAAATAGAAAATACGTCTCCGGGATCCCTCTATATGCACACAAGGTGCAGAGAGTAGAGTGAGCACGTCCAACTCAGTGAGTAATAGCAATTAACAACTGAATGTAAGAAATCCGATAAGGACACTATACAGGTCTAAAATCAACAGCAACGACAATGAATAATGCTAAATAGGGAGAATAGACTGGTAATTACTTCTCTTTCCGTCCGACTAGCTATATCTTCGTTGCGGCGCGCAGCCCGATCCAATACCGAATATATATAATATTGCGGCGCGCAGCCCGATCCAATATAATATATAATATTGCGCCATGCAGTCCGATCCAATATAATATATATAATGTTGCGGCATGCAGCCCGATCCAATATAGTTTATAAAATGTTGTGGCTTGCAGCCCTTCCAATATATGTATATAATGTTGCGGCGTGCAGCCCGATCCAATATACTATATGTAACTGCGCTCACTGGGGGTGTGTGCAGACTCCGGAGGGGCTCTTTAAGCCCAAGCGGTATAATTCTGTGGCGTGCAGTCTGATCCATTTAATATATTGTTGCGGCGTGCATCCCGATCCATATAATATATATATATATACACACACACACACACTGTTGCGACGTGCAGCCCAATCCGGTGTATATCAAATATCCTCACTACGGGGTCCTTGACCCCTCTCAGTCAATATAGACTTGGCCTCTCAGGCCCACTCAGCTAAGACAGGGCATTCAACCCTAGGTATTGCTCATTTAGGGTGCAAGTTACAACGTTCAGTTTATCTCCTGTTTTATAGTCAACAGTCAGGACAGATGGTATGTGCCCAATAGGTAAAGTGAGGTCTCTCAGCTCAACATGCTCCCTAGGAGTTCTACAGATCGGAACAAGGCCCCAAACATGGAAACTAACCCAAATTATACGAGTACAAGCTCAATCTCAGTCAAGAAGTTCAGTAAATCATCAGTCGGGATGGACCAAGTCCGAGTCCCCAGTAAATACATCACCACGCTTATCGCAAGACGCGTGTCTCATCTCAATATAGCACCGCATAGTGCAAATAAGGGATTTCAAACCCTCAGTATATCATTCATAACCACTACTCACCTCGAACCGGCCAAAATCCTAGCTCGCCTTGCGCTTTCCTCACAAATCGACCTCCTCGAGTGTGGAATCTGATCAAAACCACAAGGAATATGTTACAATAAGCAAATATGACATAACCCAATAAAAAGAACTCGAAAAACACCCAAAAACATAAAGTTGGAAAAACCCAAGCCCCAAGCCCACTTCTCGAAAATTAAAAAATTCACATCACCGGAATCCTCGTCTCGCCACGAGTCCGTTCATATAAAATTCCTCAAAATCGGAGTCCAAATGGGCCGTCAAATCCCCATTTTTCATTTCAAAAACCAAGCCCTAGTTTCTTCAATTTTTACCCAAATTTCAGAGAATTAATGGATGATTCTCTGATTAAATGACGTATTTAGGCCACAAGGCTTACCTCCAATCACTTCCCGTCAAAATACCCTTCAAAATCTACCAACAAGCTCTCAAGGTGGTGCAGAAATGGAGGATATAATGAAAGGTTCGCGACTGAAATTTTTCAAGTGAATCTCTTCTATGCGATCGTAGCCCCTGGCTTGCGATCGCAGAGCACAAATTTAATCCCTCAAATTTTCCTCCTATGCGATCGCAATATACCCCATGCGATCGCAATGAACCCAGGACTCCAACTACGCGATCGCATCCTTTCCTCTGTGAACGCACAAGGCTACTTCCCAATACTATGCGATCGCATAGGCACTTACGCGAACGCACATCACAAAAAAAGGATCCAGACCAAACCTCCTATGCAATCGCAATGGCCCTCTTCAATCGCATAGAACTGCAACAATATCTGATCTGCCGTGAAGAGCGTAGCAACGGGTCGGACCCCCACCTGATTAACCTCCTCCTCTGGGGCGACCCCTAACTACCTGACCCTCACCCCTAGCTGACTGGGCGGGTGCTGAAGACGCTGGACCAGATGATGAAGGCTGGCCCCTTCGCTGAGATGAACTGGATGCATGACGGGTACAATCCTTCCGTAAATGCCCAAACTCGCCACACATATAACAACTCCCTGGCGCTGGGGGGTGGGACAGAAGGGAACCCCTCACACCAGAGAAGCTGGCTAAAGAACTAGGCCGAGACAAACCCTGAACATATGAGGCATGAGACGAACTCTCCGCTGGAAGTGCACTTAAAGATGGATGACTCTACTGAGAGGCCTTATAACCCCGATCAAAAGATGAACCATGGTACTCTGACTGAGCTAGGTGTGGAGCCCTGAAAGAACGACCCCTGCTCTATTGAAATTGGCTCCTAGACAGAGCCCACTGTAGCCACCTGATCCTCGAGGCCTCTTCACCTACCTCTCCCCTCTCTCCTGACAGCGAGCCGTCTCAATATCGCGGGCTATATCCACCGCCTCCTCAAAGGTGTGACTCAGGACCGTCTCACGAGTCATCAGAATATGAATGGGATAAATGAGCCCGTCCAAAAATCGTCTAATCCTCTCCTGATCCGTCTGAATCATCCATAGAGCATATCGTGCTAACTCTGCAAATCTCATCTCATACTGCGTCACTGACATATCCCCCTAACGAAGACACTCAACTGCCTGCGTAACTCCTCCCTCTGAGATTAAGGCACCCACTTCTTCAGAAAGATAGTGGAGAACTCCTGCCAAGACAATGGCGCTGCACCTGCCGTCCTACGTCACTCATATGCCTCCCACCAGGTAAAGGCTGCTCCTGAGAACTGAAAAAGTGGTAAAGGACACCCCACTAGTCTCCAAGATCCCTGCTGTCCTAAGCATGCATCGACACTTGTCGAGAAACCCCCGGGCATCCTCGCCCGGAACACCGCTAAAAGTAGAAGGTGAAAGCCTGTTGAACCTCTCCAGACGACACTGCTCTTCACCTGGCATCACTGGCACCCCATCACCCTGAACTGGAACAACTGGCTGAACAGGTGCAACGGGCTGAACAGGGGCAACTGGCTGAACTGGTGGCGCCTCTGGGGTCTGCAAACCCTGAACACCTTGCTCCGAGGTGTGAGCTGCGGGGGTCTGATGACCACCCCCGGTCTGAGATGTAGCTACGGCAGTAGCCGAGACTACTTGAGCCAGGACACTGCAAACCGATAAGATCAGAGCCAGGGCCTCCTGAAGACCCGGTATCACAATAGGCACTGCTGGTGCCTGAACTGGTGCTACTGGAACCTCTGCAGTTGGAGACTGATCCTGAATGGTGGCAACTGGTGGGTCAACTGGCGCTGCCCCTACTGCTCTACCTCGACCACGACCACGACCGCATCCTCGACCTCTAGTGGGTGGCAATGGTGGTCGTTCTCCACGTCCGGTCGCACGCGTTCTCGCCATCTGCGAGAGAATAGAATGCAGAAGTTTAGTTCCCGATCAACAAAAGTCGCTAGACAAGAATTTCAAAACTATGAAGTTTTCCTAAAAGTTCTGCAGCCTCTCGAGGATAAGTACAAACGTCTCTGTACCGATCCGCGAGACTCTACTAAACCGGCTCAAGACTCATGAGGCCTAGTAACCTAGACTCTGATACCAACTTGCCACGATCCAAACCTCGGGCGTGATGGCGCCCAACACCTTGTTAGGCAAGCCCGGCCATTAGAATCTTTTCCAACCAAATTATTTACATAAATACTGAATTTAGCATAAATTCTTGGTTTAAAGTTGATAAAACATTTCGGAATCCGTAAAGTGAAAGTAACAACAGCCCAAAAGGAAATGATGTCACGAGTCTGAGGCCCTAGATACAGCTGAACAATACTCTTAAACAAAGAAAATCTAGATACAGAAACAAGGAAAGATAAAAGGAGAGATGAGGTCCTGCGGACGCCAGCAGCTACCTTGGCAACTCCGGTATAGAACTGAACGAGCAATAATAAATAGCAACTACGCCTCCGGGATCCCTGTATCTGCACACAAGGTGTAGGGAGTAGAGTGAGCACTTCCAACTCAGTGAGTAATAGCAGTAAATAACAACTGAATGTAAGAAATCCAATAAGGACACTATACAATTCTAATATCAACAGCAACGACAGTGAATAATGCTAAACAGGGAGAACAGTCTAGTAATTACTTCTCTTTCCGTCCGAATAGCATTATCTCCGCTGCTGCGCCCAACCCGATCCAATACCGAATATATATATAATGCTGCAACGCGCAGCACGATTCAATATAATATATATAATGTTGTGGCATACAGCCCGATCCAATATAGTTTATAAAATGCTGTGGCGTGCAGCCCGATCAAATATATATATATAATGATGCGGCGTGCAGCCCGATCTAATATAATATATATAATTGCTCTCACTGGGGGTGTGTGGAGACTCCGGAGGGGCTCCTTCAGCCCAAGTGCTATAATTCTGCGGCGTGCAGTCCGATCCATATAATATATTGCTGCGACGTGCAGCCTGATCCATATAATATATTGATGCGGTGTGCAGCCCGATCCATACAATATATTATTGCGCCGTGCAGCAATCCATATTATATATATATATATATATACACACACACACACACACACACACACTACTATTTCGTGCAGTACGATCCAATACATGTATGTATATATTGCTGCGGCGTGCAGCCCGATCCGGTGTATATCAAATACCCTCACCACGGGGTCTTTGACCCCTCTAAGTCAATATAGACTTGGCCTCTCGGGCCCACTCAGCTAAGACAGAGTATTCAACCCTAGGTATTGCTCATTTAAGGTTCAAGTTACTATGTTCAGTTTATCTCATGTTTTACAGTCAACAGTCAGGACAGATGGTATGTGCCCAATAGGTAAAGTGAGGTCACTCAGCCCAACATGTTCCCTAGAAGTTCTACAGATCGACACTAGGCCCCAAACATGGCAACTAGCCCAAATTATACGAGTACAAGCTCAGTATCAGTCAAGAAGTTCAGTAAATAATCAGTCGGGATGGACCAAGTCCGAGTCCCCAGTAGATACATCACCACGCGCAAGACGCGTGTCTCATCTCAACATAGCACCGCATAGTGCAAATACGAGGTTTCAAACCCTCAGGATGTAATTCATAACCATTACTCACCTCGAACCGGCCAAAATCCTAGCTCTCCTTGCGTTTTCCTCGCAAATCGACCTTCTCGAGTGTGGAATCTGATCAAAACAATAAGGAATATGTTGTAATAAGCTAATGGGACATAACTCAATAGAAAGAAATCAAAAAACACCCAAAAACACGAAGTTGGCAAAACCCGAGCCTCGATCCCACTTCTCGAAAAATTACGAAATTCACATCATCGGAATCATCGTCTCGCAACGAGTTCGTACATATAAAACTCATCAAAATCGGAGTCCAAATGGACCATCAAATCCCCAATTTTTATTTCAAAAACCAAGCCCTAGTTTCTTCAATTTTTACTCAAAATTCAGAGAATTAATGGATGATTCTTCAATTAAATGACATATTTAGGCCACGAGACTTACCTCCAATCACTTCCCGTTGAAATCCCCTTCAAAATCTACCAACAAGCTCTCAAGGTGGTGCAAAAATGGAGGATATAATGATAGGTTCGCTTCTGAAATTTTTCATTAAAAGTCTTCTGTCCAGGTGAATCTCTTTTATGCGATTGCAGCCCCTGGCTTGCGATCGCAGAGCACAAATTTAATCCCTCAAATTTTCCTCCGCTGCGATCGCAATATACCCCATGCTATCGCAATGAACCCAATCCTCCAACTACGCGATCGCATCCTTTCCTCTGCGAACCCACAAGGCTACTTCCCAATACTACGCGATCGCATAGACACTTACCCGATCACACATCACAAAAAAAGGATCCAGATCAAACCTCCTATGTGATCGCAATGGCCCTTTGCGATCACATAGAACTGCAACTGCTGAACCCCAATCTACAACTTTCAACCGTGCAAACGCTCTCCGATAACCACTCGAAACCATCCCGAGACCCTCGGGACCTCAACCAAAGGCACTAACATGCGCCGAAACATCGTACGAACTTGTTTCAATCATAAAAATACGACGGACAACACAAAAATATCAAATCATGATGGATTCAAGCCTAAGTTTCAACTATAACTTTCAAAACTACATTCGATCAAAAACCCGACCAAACGACGTCCGATTGACCTGAAAATTTGCACACATATCCAAAATCACCTAACAAAGCTACAACAACTCTCGAAATTTCATTGCGACCCCCGGATCAAAATCTCACCTATCAACCGGAATTCGCCAAAAATTTAAACTTAGCCAATTCAAGCTTAATTCTACGCCGGACCTCCAAATTCGGCTCCGTTTTCACTCCCAAGTCATAAATCACCACCCGAAACTAGCCGAATAGTTGGAAATCCATTCCGAGCCCTATAACTCGTAAGTTAACATCTGATTGACTTTTCAAATTAGCCTTCTCTTGAAGAGACTAATTGTCTCAATTCCAACCAAACTCTGACCGAATCACTTCAAACTCTACAAACACATATGATGAAACATAAAGAAGCATAAAATGGGAAAAACAGAGCGATAACTCACGTGACGACGGGCCGGGTAGTCACACGACGCTTGCTTTCTTCTCAATTCTTTAAGAACTAGAAGGAGAGCAATTGCTTATATACCCATAAAAAATCTCTTCCTCTTCCAATGAGGGACAATGTCCATGTGCCAAGGGAGAAAACTTGAAATTTCACTCAAAAATTTTATTTCCCTCCATTTTCCATTCACCCTCTTTTAAGTATTTAATTTATTAATTAAATACAAACCCAACACTCTCTAATCTTATCTCAAGTTCGGAAATATTTCTTATATTTGTAATATATATCTAGCTAACAACTTAAATTTGTCATGAATTTTTGAAATTTATGCATTTTTTTTTACATTATTGATGTTGGATATTTTGAGTATTGAAATTTTAAAAATAAAATGTCAAAACCTTAATGTTTTGTCTCTTACAATATTTATGATCTCCATTCTCCAATGAAGAAAAGTGAAAAACTATGTCATGTGGGGAGAATTGAAGATGACCAAAAGGTCGAAATGGTGTTATAGATCTTGAATGCTTCGAAAATAATTAATATAGTTGTATTTCGAAGTTAAGTAAAGAAAGATATTTAAGTCATTATATTGAGTGTCTTTAAATTTAGTTAGAATTTGGATCATAATATTCTGTCTGCATTTATACCTTTTCTTAATATGTCAATTAACACCCGACTAACTCAACTATAATAAGAACAAATTTAGAAAAAATAACATAATAGTTTCTTGTTTTCTAAAACGTCAAACATTTAAGATAAATTGAGTTAGCCAGATTTTCTGATATTTTAAATCCAAAAGAAGTAGTGTTCAAGATAGTCTTTAACTTGAAAGCATAATCTTTTTACATTTTTTAAAGATTTATATGGATCACATAAATTACCATTAACGTATGCTAATGTGAAATAATGATGCATAACCTTCTGAATCGAGAGGTGACAAATGTACAGGAAATGTTCCAAACATTTACTTTAACAACATTAACTTTTTATATTCTTTTATTTGTCACGAAAAAAAGAAGAAGAATACGAACTCATTATTTCTCAAATTCATCCATATACATGTACTGATGTCACATGCTTTACTTCAAGAATAAAAGGACTCTTTTATTGTAGGAGTACTTAATGAAAGATTAAGTTCAGTTAGAAGATAAGAGGGGTTGCTCTGATGGTAAGCAACCCCACTTCCAATCGAGAGGTTGTGAGTTCGAGTCTTCCCAAGAGCAAGGTGGGAAGTTCGAGTCTCCCCAACAGCCTCTCTACTCAGGGTAGAGGTAATTATTGTTGTTGTTGTTGTTGTAAGTTCAGTTAGAAGTATTTCTCTTACTACACTTTTTTGGACAATGCATGGTTGTCTTACCTTTAAGAAAAAAGTTCTTAACCGAAATATGTTTATAAGAATTCCTCAAGTATAAACAGTCTAAATCCATCATCATTTAAGTTCTTAAACATCTTCTATTTATGTTTTACATAACTTTCCTAGACAATATATTTAAAATGTTTAAAAATTGATATCATTATCGCTCATGATGAATGCTTTATCAAATAATTAAACAAACGCTTAGATATTTTCTACATTTTTTTAACATATTAAAAACATACATTCATATTAAAAATTATATTTATATATATTAAAGAAAATACGCGTATGATAGTGATCTCATGGTTGAGGCTGAGTACTATAAAAAACATCTTCTTGTTTTAATATGAAACTTGTAATAAAGAATTACGTATCTCTTTTTTTTAATCTCTTTGCAATTGAGTTTTAATATACGTTGACATGGGTGCTAATTTGAGAGCTATCACATTAAAAAATTTTATTTGCGATTAAGATGTTACTAAACTTTCGTAAATGTCTTTCTTAGACCAATGTTTCTCTTGGTACAATATTGAAAAGAATTTATCAACGACGGAGAATACGAAATTTGAACATCTACCCTATGATTGTTGTTGAGATACTAGCCACTAGAAGAGGAATAAAAGTACAAGAACATCGGGTAAGAACTATAGAAAGTTAGAATACAAGGATGTGAAAATGAGACCCAGTTACATTTATCGTTGAGATAAATGTTTGACGTCCAAATTTAACGTTGAAACTTTTTAACGTCTTAAATCAAATATAATTAAAGTGGTTCGTTTAATAATAAACAAGGAAGCACCTCAAAAGCATCATGGTCTACAATATTTTTCATAATTACATTCCAACTTCATTTGCATCAAATACAAAATTCCCTTCAACGTTATTTTATGTAATATTATATTATCAAAAATTAAGGGGACAAAACATAAAGGACATAGAGAATTAGCTGTAGTAAGATAAGGTGCATAGTCGAGATCCATCTGATCTGTCTTTTAGATTACTTTTTCCCCATCTACTCCTCTCCATCTCTCTTAATTAAATTTAGAAGAAAAAAAACTAACTTTTTACAAAATTATATTAGATTACTTACCATAATAAATAAAGAATATATAATAACCGTAAAAAAATGGAATATCTATAAGCATTTAATTACTTACTGTATTATTCAAAAAAACTAATTTAACAAATCCATATTAGATTTAAGTATTAATTTAATTACTAATAGTAAGAAATAGAAAATATATAAGCATTTAATTACTTACTGTATTATTCAAGAAAACTAATTTAACAAATCCACATTAGATTTAAGTATAATAACAGTAAGAAATAGAAAATATATAAGCATGTAATTACTTACTGTATATTTTCATAAATATTCTCTTTCCTGAATCCAAGCTCCACTTGTTTCTCTGCAAAATCCGCCATTCCCTCATTTCTGTATATTTCCACCAAAAAAATTGATGTGCATTTTTTCTGCTGCAAATCTCTTCCGCCATTTCTGAAAACTCCGTTTCTTTCTCTCTCTCTAAAACCTTTTCTCTCTCTCTACAAGTCCAAATGGATTACCCATCAGAGGATTCCTCGGATTCTCCTCAACAGCAGCCCGAATCTCCTGTAGACGATGACCAACGTGTTTATTTAGTTCCTTACCGGTAAAATCTCACTTCCCCGTTTTGACCCATTCCTCATGCAACTATTTGTTTATGTATATCAACATAAAAGTAAAAAAAAAAGAAAGAATTGAATTCTCGGATTTTGCTTTCCCGAATTGATTTTATGATTTGGTTTGATCCAATTCAGCTAAACCCAAATCTGAACCCATGAGATAACGAGAAAGTTGAAACAAGTTCTATTTTTTTTTTTTGGGTTTAAATTACTTATATTTTTATTTGTATTACTTGTCATTTAGATTGGTAATTGTATTAGCTTCCCTACATTGGAATGTTGTAGTTTTTTTAATCAAGTCTTATTATCTGGATCAAATGGTGTTGTGAGTTTTTTTTTTTATTAGTTGCCATTTGGATTGGTAATTATATTAGCTTTTTGTACATTGAACTAGTGTTGGTTTTTAATCAATGTTGTTGGTTTTTGTATCTGTTAACCGGTGGATCAATTTCTGTCGTGGGTTGTATATTTTTATTTTGTGAGCTTAAGCATAAGAAAGTATCGGCCTTGGATTTTCAGTTGTGTTTTTTTGATGAAGTAAATAGTTTCACCAATGTCATCAAGAAGATGCAAGTATTACGAAAGATTAGGCCAGAGAGTATCACCTTCAATACATAGGCCTATTAAGTCCCGAAAGTTCATAGGGTAAGCAGTGGCGGAGGAAGGGGGTTCAACAATTTTCTTTTGTAACTAGTAAGGATTGAACCTGTGACCTTATGAAGGTTTTGAACCCCTTGACCACTAAACTACACTTTTGGGTAGTGTTAAGGGGGTTCAAAACTTAATATATAGAGGTATCAAAACCCCCTTCCACCCCCCTAAATCCGCCACTGGGGGTAAGTTATAATAGATAGTTTTTGCCAACTAAATAAAAGTAAAAGACACCTAGCTATCAGTTGTTAATAATGGAGAAGTAGTATAGCAAAGTGGCGACAAGATCTGAAAGTGGTGGTTATCAGGACCTGTTCAATGACTTAGTCAACCTCAGAAGAAGCTAGCAAATTATCCCATCTACAAATTTTCAATCTTAATAGAGGTGCACACAAGCTGGTTCGCACACCACGGTTATCAATTTTCTTGTTTAAAAAAATGTTCCATCTCGATAAAATATCAATTGATTATGCATTATATTGTTAGTTCAAAAATTGTTTCTCGCTATTATTATAAAAAAAGTGCATATATGTGGAGAAGTGCTCCACGGGCTAGTGCAGTGGTAGGGGAGAGTGGTAAAAATGACACAAATGACGCTTGCCACTTGCTAGTGGTTGTTAAGAGAGAGAATGTTTGAGTGGGAAGGTCGGGGTAAATAGCCTGGAAATATTAATTGAAAGAAGTTAAAAGTTACCCTTTGCAGCGTCTTCTCTAGGTAAGACATTTTTGTCTGTTTTCCCAAGTAGAGGGTTAAAGTGTTGCACACACATATATTACAGGTGCCACAGGCACGTATATGTTTAGAGTACTATATAAGAAAGTACGTTTGTGTTCTAGGTGGTGGAAGGAAGCACAGGAGACAGCACCATCAGATGGGAAGTCAGCGACTTTGTACGCAGCGGCACCAGCTCCATCTTATGGAGGGCCAATGAAAATAATTAACAACATATTTAGCCCAGACGTCGCATTTAACTTGAGGAGAGAGGAGGAATCTTTATCACAGAGTCAGGAGAATGGTGAAGTTGGGGTATCTGATCGGGACTATGCTTTGGTCCCTGGCGACATTTGGCTGCAGGCACTCAAATGGTCAGTATTTTAGAGCAGTTTTCAATTTGTATTCCTTGAAATGTGTTAGATAAAGCCTCTTCTGACGGAGATTTATGCCATAGTTGTTGAGCATTCTGAGGACACCATTTGCATATTTGCGTTTTTCTCGACTTCAAATAAAACAATGATTTTTCACTTCTGGTTACAACAACCACTTGCAATTTGTTGTTTGGTTTCTTCTGCTTTTCGGACCACTCACATTTTCATTTCACATGAAAGAGGCCTCAAGCCTTTCGAGGCTTCTTTGTTGTTGATAGTCAGATGGCAATTCCCAGTTATAAATATATATTGTTGAATGCCTTGTTAATGCATATGGAAGCCCGTTTTTTAAAGCATTTTGAGATTTCATTCCAAAAAGACCACTGTTTACTCTTTCAGCTTTAAATTGCTAAGCTTAATCTATTAATTCGCTTCCTTATTTTCTTTGTCTCTTTCGTACTTTTTGTGTGTGTGGGGTGGGGGGGTGGGGGGGGTTGGTGTTAACTTATAACTGATTATTTCACTTTCCTTTTTGGTGTTTTTGCACATCTAAGAAAGGGAATTTGTCTTCTGATCCTAGTAACATGTTATTTAGCACGTTAATTTCATACTTCTGGAACTATGTAAAAGTTGATCTTTTGATTATAGAGTTCTGATTAGTTTGATTGGAATTGCTCCTTTCTATCCAGGCACAGTAACTCTAAAGCTGTGGCTAAGAATGGAAAAAACTTTTCAGCTACAGATGAGGATATTGCAGATGTCTATCCTTTACAGCTGAGGCTTTCTGCTTTGCGGGAAACCAGTTCCTTGGGAGTCAGGATAAGCAAAAAGGTTAATTATAACTTTGGAATTTCTAGTTTCATCTACAATTCCCATGAGATTTGTACTGTCATAATATCCATAGAGTGCATAATCACATGCGATCTTTTTGGTACAGACCCTGCCACAATTTGTGAAGCTGACTTTCTTTGTCATCAGCTGCTTTTCCATCTTTCATCCTTCACTTTTGTTGTTGCTTTTTATTGTTGAAACTGAAGGATCTTAGATGGACATGTCCAAAATATCAACTTTAAGAACAAGGGTTATGCATGAAGCCCTCTATTCTCATCCTCATATTAATTACTCGGAATGGGCATAGCTGTTAAAGTGCTTCCATTTTTGTTTGATAGTTAAATATTAACAGTACGAGTTTTTTATGGTTCTGGTTTGTGCAAAAAGACGACAAGTATGTTAGCTGGATATGTATCTTTTTGCTGACATAATGGGATAAATTTTGCATGGTAATTTTCGGCTTTACATGAATTTGTTGATAAGGATATCAATCCATTGGTATTTATGTAGTTCACTTGAAGCATTTAATACTTGTATTCCCAATTACAAAATAGCTCATCAGCAATTTTTGACAACAGTGAGAGTTCTAGAGAAGCGAGTCTTTTGAAAATGATAGTAGAAAGAATGCTTCCTTTCTCTAGATTGTCTTTCTAGCAAAGTAAATTAATCTAGAGTTAAATTGTATTGACAAGAATAAACAATATAAGCGGTATTTTCATCCAGACACCCTCCCCTGCTAGTGCAGCAGAAAGAAACTATGTAATTGGGGATCTCTTAGTTTTGAGATAACATATAGTAGACTACGTTGACAGTTTTATTCGTTTAATTTAAAACTAACAAGCTTTCTTATATCTAAAGTATTAGCAGAATCATTTATTCTGCCTCTAATAGCTTGGAAGAACTATATATCATTTGAGGTCTTACTTGCAGAAAGACATCGGAGAAGTTAGTTTTTTTATTTTTTATTATTAGATCAGAGATGAAATTAGTTCTAGCTTTTATTATATACTCAAGGATGCCCTGACTTCCTCCATCTTTATCTATTTTTGAGAAATTCTCTTTCTTCACTACCAAATGCCAAGAGGAAATGGTACCAAGCTAGTAAAATGGCTAGATTTCTAGTTTTCATAATGGTAATAGGAAATAATTTGATCACTTGTGAAAATAAGCCAAAAAAATGATGCTCATTCGAACAAAGTTCTCTTAGAGTTACTACATATTTCGTTGTGTATACATGATCCTTCAATGCTACTTCATACTTATTATTACCCGAAAGTTGATGTTAATTTGAGCTCTTTTTTTCTTAACAATGTTATTGCTGACTTGCCCGTTTACTGCGTCAGCTTGTGTTCATAAAAATGTAGTTTCCAAAATTACCATTCTACTCAGTAACTGGAATAAGTTGTTTGTATTTTGTAACTGTTGCATGTGAAACATTTGCAATATTGCAGTGGAAAATGTTTTTTTTTCTTGCAATAATATCCTCACCGATGTTTTTTTTCTAACTATCCTCACCGATGCTTTGGAGTCAGTTAAGCTGCTTTATTTCCTTTAAAGTCATTTGTCTTCTCACATTTGATTCAGGACAATACAGTTGAATGCTTTAGAAGAGCCTGCAGAATATTTAGTGTTGATACAAAACCCGTAAGTTTCAACACTGTTGTTAATTAATTGCAAGGGTATCTCTTTAAGGAGATTAATGGCATTTTGGTTCTCTGCAGTTACGGATTTGGGATTTATCTGGGCAGACGGCATTGTTTTTTTCAGATGAAAACAATAAGATCCTCAGAGACTCTCAGAAACAGTCAGAGCAAGATGTATGTACTTTCAACTCTGTCATACTTCATGACTAACCAATAAACAAGTCGACCAATGCTTCTGCGGCATTCACTATTTTTCCTGTCTTTACTAAGGGAATAATTTAGTTATGCTTTTTTCTGATTGTTTTCTAGTTAAGTTTTTTAGCAGATTCTTCCATTTCCTTATCTAGTGTTTGTGTCGTAAAAAGATATATAATGATTGAGGTGATGAATATGCTTGCTTAACACTTCATCTAGGAATAAAGTGACACAATGACTTCTCTCCATTTTCTATATAAATGTTGTTTTTCTTGAGCATGGACAATGCTAAGCCCACCAAAATTCAGTTTTATGCGACTCTCTTTCATTTTAGGGGTGGTTTTGGAGTTATTGATCTGTAAGCAGTCGATGTGCTCTTTCCTTGTACTTTCAATGACGTACACTCTAAGAAACTTTAGCTCTTTTATTACCCTGGGACAAAAGAAACACATAATGAACGGGACTGTCATGTCTAACGACTAGCTTATACACCCATTTGACTTGGAGAACCGGCGGGTAAATTCAGTTTAGTTGTACTGTTTTTCAGCTGGATCTAAGATACAAAAAAAGCAACTGTTTTGTTTTTTGTTTTTTCCATTTGTGGCAGTTATTACCGGTGTGGTTCATCATTGATTGGTTTTGTATTTCCTTAGGCTGTTTATCTATGAAACGAATTGAAAGAGATGCCAAAGTTTTATCTGTTTTATGTTTCTTTTTTCCTTGTGGGTTACCATTAAATGAGCGCATGGTAAACCTTTACTGTTGAAGGCATTTTGCTGGTTATGGTTGCCTTATAGTCTTATTACTGACTCTTGAATTAACTCTAAGTGTTTAATGGTTCGCACCGCTTGTAAGCAAGAAATGATTTGGACAAACTTCTTATTTTGTCCTCTTATTTTTTTTGCTTGCAGATGCTCTTGGAGTTACAGGTCTATGGGTTATCAGATTCTGTTAAAAATAAAGCGAAAAAAGATGAGATGTCAATGCAATACCCTAATGGTTCTTCTTTTCTGACGAATGGTACTGGCAGTGGTATAACCTCTAATCTCACTCGGAGCAGTTCTTCTTCATTTTCTGGAGGTCCATATGAAGCTGGTACCTTGGGCTTGACTGGATTGCAAAATCTAGGGAACACCTGTTTCATGAACAGTGCTCTTCAGTGCCTTGCACATACGCCAAAGCTTGTTGATTACTTTCTCGGGGACTACAAGAGAGAAATAAATCATGATAACCCATTGGGAATGAATGTAAGCAATCTTGAATTTTTCAAGATCATTATGTGCTGCTTTAGATGTTTTCTCCAGTTCTCTCTAAATAAGTCAATGTTGACATCCCTTACCTATCCTACATTATATGTGGTTGGAAAAGTAAATGAAAAAGAGAAATTAATTTGATTACTCTCCAGGTGAAGGATTCTTTATTTACCTCCAAAATTGTTTTGTTAGCCCGGACAAAAGAAAAAGATATGCTTATCTGTTCCATTCAATTTAGTAGGGATTGAGAAAATTGACTCGGAGGGTATTCAATATCTCCATTTTTTGTTTCGTACAAAACAAGGGGAATAAACTTTACCTCTTTTACTTTTCCTCCTTCCACCTCATCTCATCCCAATCAAACATTGTGTTCTAATAATCTGTTTCCTTACATATTTTATTGTCTAAGTTCCTCTTTTTAAATTCTTTCAGGGTGAAATTGCATCTGCTTTTGGTGACCTATTGAAGAAATTATGGGCTCCTGGAGCGACTCCTGTGGCACCTAGAACATTCAAATTAAAGCTTGCTCATTTTGCTCCTCAATTCAGCGGCTTTAATCAGCATGATTCTCAGGTCCTTTCAGTCCTTCCTGTTGGATTTAGTTTCCCAGTTTTAGGTCACTTATTAACACTCTCTTTTCTTCTATATTGCACGGACTCTCCAAAGTGCTACCGCACCCGTGTTGGATCCTTCAAAAATACACTATTTTTGGAGGATCCGACACGCACCCGGAGACATTTTCGGAGAGTACGAGCAACATAGCTTTTCTGTCCTCTCATTTTGTGAGCATCTTTTGACATCTAATTCTCCTATCTATATCTGCAGGAGCTCCTAGCTTTTCTATTGGATGGACTCCACGAAGATTTGAACCGTGTCAAGAATAAACCTTATGTTGAAACTAAGGATGGAGATGATCGTCCAGATGAAGAAATTGCTGATGAATACTGGAATAATCATCTGGCTCGTAATGATTCCATCATAGTGGACGTTTTCCAGGTAAATAACATCCGATGGTCTCTTGTATCTCACTAGAAGTAGGAAACATTGGATTCCTCGGGCACCCAATGGTCTCTCGTCTCTCACAGGCAAATGTGAATTATTGATCTCATTTCAACATTGGCTTGAAAAAGCAAGAAGAATGAAGTGGCATATTTTTTTTTTTAAATATCTGAACTCTACTGTATTTGTGCTGTGAGAGCTGTTCTAGGATGAGAGAGTAATAATACCCCAACTGTTTGGGGAAGTTTAACTAGTGTTCCTAAAGCTTGCTTCAAATTCCTCAGATAATTTTGTCTAGATTCTCTGCTTTTTTCATCAATAAGATTTCTTGCCTTATTCAAAACAAAATAATAACTGACATAATTTGCTGTTGAGATTCAAAGAAATTGTACTTCTAATGCAATTTTCTTTGGTGAACTCTTATACTTCCAATTCAACTCTTACCATAAGTAATAGAAATTGAATTAGTCATCCTTTTCAAATCATTCCGATGAACACCTTGGGTCCAATAATTTGGAATAGTGGGAGTACTATTTGTTAACAACTGACATACTATTTTCCTAGAATGCAGTCCTGAACGAAAAGCTGAATTGTGGATTCACGTTTATTTTAAAACAAATTAGTTTTATTTCCAGTGCTCCCTGTTTTCTCTATATGGTCTCCACATTTTATCTTTAATGTCTTTTTGAGTTTTACTGAAATTTCCTAAAAGAAGAAGAATATTCCAGCCTTTAACCTCCACTTCCAACCGAGAGGTTGTGAGTTCAAGTCTCTCCAAGAGCAAGGTGGGAAGTTCTTGGAGGGAAGGATGCCGGGAGTCTATTTGGAAACAGCCTCTCTACCCTGCGTACACACTACCCTCCCCAGACCCCACTAAGTGGGATTATACTGGGTTGTTGTTGTTGTTGTTGTAACCTCCATAAGAAATTTAAATTTTTGTTCTTCCATAGTTTACAAGTTTAATTATATAAAAACTTGAACCTACCTTATCAAAAAAGAAAAAAAAATATTATATGAAAACCTTGAACCTTATGAATGTTTCTGACATTTGTGCAGTCTATAGGCTGTGTTTGGAAGTAATTGGTCTTTTTATGCATTATGTAGTCTATGGCGTTATGTAATTTCTGAATTCCTCTTTGACCAATCATCTGTGAGATGAAGCTATGGAATTCTAAGATAATTTTTTAATACAACCAATTGATGATAGCTTGTCATCTTTTTTAGTTTTTTTATTCTGGAATTTTTTGCATAAAGTTGACTCTTAGCCATGTCTATCATTAGATGTCGTAAACTTTGGAATTTCACTTTAGAAACCATGTATATAGTACATGTTTCCTAGCAGGTCGTGATTCGTCTATGACTTTTAGTAGGATTTAAAAGTCTACTTCATCTGAATCCCTTTTTCTGCACATTTATAAAAGTTTCTTTTCTAATCTTGCTTCTCAGAGCTTATCTCGATTGTTGCAGGGTCAATATCGTTCCACATTGGTCTGTCCTGTTTGTAAAAAGGTCTCCATCATGTTTGATCCTTTCATGTATTTGTCACTGCCTCTTCCATCTACATCTATGAGGTCAATGACTGTCACAGTTATAAAAAATGGCAGTGATATTCAGATATCTGCCTTTACAATCACTGTTCCCAAGGATGGAAAACTTGAAGATCTTATTCGTGCTTTAAGCACTGCATGCTCTTTGGACGCTGATGAGACCCTTTTGGTGGCTGAGGTAAAGTGCACAATTTCCAGTGATGAGAAATGGTTATGGATTTCAAGTTGTTGCTTTATTGTTTCCTAAATAGAACTTATTACATACTGTGTATTGGATAGTCAAGTAGAGTCCTTTTTCCTGTTTCCAAAATTTTATTTCCAGCTCTTACTCCATCTAATTTTACAGATATACAACAACCGCATTATACGTTATCTTGAGGAGCCAGCCGATTCATTATCCTTAATAAGAGATGTTGACCGACTTGTTGCTTATCGGTTGCACAAGGGCACTGAAGAAGCCCCGCTGCTTGTGTTTACTCATCAACAGATTGATGAGTATGTCTTGACTTCATAATTTGTGCATTATCTTTTTTTTTTTTTTTTTTTTTTGCTTTAAAGTTCATCAAACATTACTAGCCATTACTCAGGTGTGTCTTGCATGCACATCTATGTTTCATAAGTAATAAGTTGGGGGGAAAAGTACTCCAAGTGTGGAGCTTCCACATCATCATTCTTAATCATGGCAGGGTTTAGATGTGGGCGTACTTGATGACTACATTGTTTAAAAGAATTGACAAAGTATTTTTACAGATGACATATGTGGTAATAACTCAGTCTATTAGTTTGCTTTATGGAGATCCGGTGATTAATTCATGATCAACACAACTCCAGTTAGTGTATAGAGTAGGCTGTTGTCATATAATTCTATCTTGTAAAAAGTAAAAATGTGAGGTGGTTTATTTAGTACTGTTGAGCATCCTCAGTCTCAATTCGCTTCACCTGAACACATTACAAATCATCGTTATGCATGGTTCTTCAAGCAACATGTAGTTCAGATGATGTGTGTGATCCTTCTAGATTATTTGGACAATCATGAAACTATTGCTTCTTCCATGCATCTTACTGTTGAAGTTGTATACGATAAGGAATTTCCTGCTGTTTTGTTTGCTGATTATGTTTAGTTTAACTTTTGATCCATTAAGTTGAAAGATTCTCATAGTGGTCCTTGACTCATTAAATGAGATGGCTGATATTTATTTTGGCCAAATATCATTTCCATCTTGATTTCCTCGTCCATTCTAGCAATCTGATAAAGACTGCATGTGCAGGCATTACATATACGGAAAGCTGACCTCAAATATGAAGACATTTGGCATTCCGCTTGCCGCACATAGTAGAGTTCTTACAGGATCTGATATCCGTAGTCTTTATCTACAGATACTTACACCATTCTTAGTCCACAATACAGCCCAAGCAGATAATCTTAACTGTGATAGAAGTGCTACTGAAGTATGTACAGATTCAGAAGTCAGCACAGACATGGAACCTGGCAACTCAATAGTAAACGGGGTTCCAGAAAGCATTGCTGAAGAAAATACTACCGAACCTTTAGACATGGAATTTCAATTTTACCTATCAGATGATAAGGCAACCTTTAAAGGTCCCGAGATTGTAACGAATGAGCCATTACAGTCCACAGATATCTCTGCACGGTTAAATGTACTTGTAAGTTGGTCACCTAAAATGCTTGAACAGTACAATACAGGCCTTTTCAGCTCACTGCCAGAAGTTTTTAAATCTGGGTTTTTTGCCAAAAGACCACAAGAATCTGTCTCTCTGTATAAATGTCTTGAGGCGTTTCTGAAGGAAGAGCCTCTAGGGCCAGAAGATATGTGGTAAGCATGCAACTCCCTCACTTCTGTGATTGTACACCATTCATATGCAGGCTATGTATTCATAACATATGAATGTTCAGAGATTTCTCGTAATGCTTCACTTTTTGCTTCTTCTTTGGTTTGTTAATATTATAAACCCTTAACTTTTTTAATTACATAATTGTATTTTTCCACTTATACCATTTTATTTCATTTCTGTCAATTTTTTCCACCGCGTCGTGATTGCTTATTGTGGAACCATTCTTACTAGCCTTCCCTCAACCAAATTGGACCTTGACTTTGCGACATGGTATGAGTAGTATCCTTCCAACTTCTAGTTCAGTTATGTTAAAGAAACAATGACAGCATCTGATGATCTTACGTAACACCTATTGATTTTCTGCACATCGTGCTTCTGAAATGCTTTATGTGTTGCTCTTTGTTTCTTGTATATTCATAGCAACTACAGCTAATAATTGAGATAATAATATTCAGCTATTTACCTGGGGCCACTCATGGGAGAAAAAACTTATTTCATGAAATGTTTCTAATATTCTATCTTATCATCTAATCATTTATCTGTGTCATTCACTTGGGAACAACAACCCAGTAGAATCCCACTAGTGGGTTCTGGGGAGGTTAGAATGTACGCAGACCATACCCCTACCTCGAAGGGATAGAGAGGCCGTCATTCGCTTGGGAAGTATGATAATCTGCCTAACTTTCTTTATCTTATATCCAACATTAGGTACTGCCCTGCATGCAAGCAGCATCGCCAAGCTACTAAAAAGTTGGATCTTTGGAGACTGCCGGAGATTCTGGTCATCCACCTGAAGAGGTTCTCGTACAACCGGTTTCTGAAGAACAAGTTGGAGACATATGTTGACTTCCCAACTCACGATCTATATTTATCCTCATATTTGGCCTACAAGGATGGCAAATCTTCCTATCGGTATATGCTTTATGCAATTAGCAACCATTATGGAAGCATGGGAGGAGGTCACTACACTGCGTTTGTTCATGTAAGTGGTGCTGCAACTTGGATTATGCCTTGCTTCTTTTTCTTGCTTTTGTTTCTATTCTAAGGTAATAGGATTCTTTTATATCTGACAAAAATAGCATCTTAAGATCAGTATTTGGGGAGAAGGGTGGGTGGTGGGGGGTCACTGAAACCTACCTCCAAGGGCAAATATTGAAATTTCCTATTTCGTAGCAAGTGTTCCTTTGATGTATTTTTAGGTTCCAAGGCATCATCTGCATCTAAATTGATCACATACTGCACACGTGTGCATCTATTATATATTAAAACTTCTGTCATGCATCTTCATTGTTGTTATACATCATGAAGAATATGCAAGAAGTCAAATATTCAAACTTGTACAGTTTTCCCAGTTTAATCCAGATATTCTAACTTTGAGTTTTTTTCTGCTAATAATGTAGCAAGGTGCTGATCGGTGGTATGACTTCGATGACAGCCATGTGTATCCCATCAGCCAGGACAAGCTCAAAACCTCGGCTGCCTATGTCCTATTTTATAGACGAATTGAAGAAATCTAACATTAGACGATAGTTGTTACAGTATAAACATCAAGGCTTGATTTATCTTTTCTCAAAGCCTTAAAGAAATAACATTGATGAGAGCATTCTTTGACCTTCGCATCACCTAGCTTAGTTGTAATTTTGGGTCAAAAAGAATCTAGTGGAGTGGTGATGAGGATTATGTAGCATTCTAGCTAAGAGGGAAAGAAATTGAGGTTTTTACTTGCATAGCCGTTTTTCTATAGAAATCTTCTTTTTTATTATCCCTAGCAGATCAGAAAATAGCCTGGAACAGAAATTGCTTATGCACTTACTGTAATTATAGTTTTGAGGAGAGGAGAGAAAATGTTAAGGTATTTTCTGAGATGAATTATGGAACATTATTTGATAGAAATTAAATTAGTTTCTTTTTGCAGTTCTGGGGAAAATTTTCACTGTTCATTATACTTTGGTGTTCTAGCTTCCATTTTCACCTTTGAAAACATATGGTTTATACTAGTAAAAACAAAAGGAAATGTAAATATGAGTTTATTTTATAACCTTTTATGGAGTTTTTACTTATCCTTTTGAAAAACAGGTATAGATACTCTTTGGAAAGAGGGAATTAAAAGTATATTATGTAGAGACAAGTGAACATGTATATAGGTGTACATTATTGTTATTGGTGCTTGTTGAGCGTCATTAAACCTAAAGTTATCCTATATATATGGTGGGTCCATACTATAATAGGAAACCCCAAAAGGCACTACACGATCTTTATTTTTCTTGCCTGCCTTTTAAATAGTTTTGACCACCTTCTTGATATTACGTAACATGCATGTGGGATCTCCCCGATGAGTAAATTAATTTATTCTTTCATTCAAATGATCAAGGTTTTGGAGTAAATTGGGCAATGCAAGTTCAAAGCAGGCAAGTTTTGTGGTAATGACAGATTTTAAGTACGGAATGTTCCTCAATCATGGACAAAACTTTTGGGTTTTAGCTTAGCTGTTTCATTTTCTAAGAAAAATCATGGCAATATATATACTCCGTGTAGTTGCTCGGATGTATTTAAGCATGCAATCATTATACTATATATATCTGAAATGCTGTGATGAAATCGAGAGCTTCTTGTTTTTCTCCGACCAATTCCTCTCTGAATCCACAAATTCCTTGAAAACATAAAAAGTGAAACACATTTTCTACAAGACAGATGTAAAAAGGGTGATTTATTTTTGGATAGAGTGTGTTTTATTTAAAAAGGTCGGTTAGGTTTAGAGAAATGGACAGGGTGTTTTTCTTATTGATTATAGGCCAACCACGTGTAATTTTTAATATTGTTGCCTGATTCCAGTCTTGAACCAAAGGAATCCCTCACCTCATGTTGTAAAAAAGAAATTGAGGATAATGGAGAACTCTGATTAAAATAAAAGCAATTTAAAGAAATGACGTGGACAAATGAGAAAAGGATTAGAGAAACCAGCTACTCCTTTAATTTGGGTTTCCACTGTCTTTAACACTACTCGCTGCAGCAAAAAAACAGGTTCAGAGTTTCGATTTCTGTGTTGACATGACGGACTACTATGTGCAGAGAGTAGCTGAAAGCAAAGCGAGTATAGGCCAGATCAAGGGTGTCTAAGGGGCTGGGTTGGACCGGTTCCGGATCGGACCGGCTCGATTACTAGGGGCCGGTGGGCTGGGTTCGTGGGGGAGGGGTTTGGTCCGTTTAATTTTTTTGAATGTATAACCGGACCGGACCGGACCAGTGATAGAACCGGTTCCAACGGTAAAATTTTTTTTTTGTTTTTTTTAAATTCTGACTTCGTGGGGCCTACAGGAACGCTAGCAAGGGCAGTATTCTTCCAGATCCGTTGGCCAACAGAATTATTTGCAAAATTGGCTATTTTTTATTTATTTTCTTGTATTTTATAATTTACAATAGTAACTCTTCTTAAAATCTATAAATACCCTCCCACTCTTCTTCATTTCTTCACTTAAAATTCTTATCTCAATCTCAATTCTCAAATTCTCAATTTCTCTCTTCCCTTCAATTTGCAAGATTTCATATTCTAATTTTATAATTTTTATTTGGACTTTTTTTTTGAGTTTAATTTATCGGAAATTGTCATTTGGAAATTGGAATTTGAAGTTTGAAGTTCAAAGTTGATATACTTGCTTGACGTTTGTTCGTGGTACTACCGGACTTGCGTAATCAAATGCTCAATTTATTGTCGAATTCGGTGCACTCCCTCCAACTCATTCTTCTTATCTAATATTTTAATTGCATATTTAATTTTAGCTTATACTTTAATTTTTACAATATGTTTAGTGCTGCTAAAAGAGCGTGTAGAAAAGTTACTAGTAGGGGTGGAAATAAAAAAAGAGGTAGTCATGGAGCTTCCGGTAGTAATAGTAATGACCCAATAACACATGTTTCTCAATCGTCGCCTAATAATAATGTAGAGATAGATTATGAACAATTATAAGAAGATTTTGGAATAGAAGATAATGAAATTGGAATAGAAGATGAGATACCACATACACCTACTAGTGGAAATATTGGTAGTGTTGGAGTTGGAGTTGTTAGTGCTACAAGGGGTAGACCACCAGTGGCTCCGACTTCTAATCGTAGAAAAAGAAATTCGATACGAATTTTTTTTGAATGGGCAATAATGAGGATGTAAATCAAACAACTATTAACCCTACTACTGGAGGTCTAGTAAAATATGATAAAATGAGGGATCGTGACGAATTAGCAAAAATGATTGCTTTTGGTTGTCTACCTTTTCTTTTGTTTCTTCATCGTATCTTATTATGTATATTCAAAGGATTTACAACCCTTTTATTTAAAGGAATCCTTAGAAGTACTTGTAGAGAAGATATCTTTAGACTTCATGGGCAATATCAAACATACATATGTTATTTGTTTAACCACCTTCCTTCTAGAGTATGTCTAACTTCTGATATTGGCCATGATGGTAATAAAAATGATTATCTGACAATTACATGCTATTGGATAGATGATAATACTTGTACGCAAAAATGTATTATCGCTTTTAAATATGATGAGGATTAGGGTCATACTGCTACGTTTATAAGTAGTACTATTGTTGAAGTTGTTGAATTTTATAATCTAAACCAAAAAGTTTTGTGTATGTCTTTTGATAATGCTTCTAACAATAATGCTATAATTTCAATTTTAAAATAACATTTGCAACCACCCCTTGATGATATGCTTCTTGTTAGGTGTGCATGTCATGTTTATAATTTAATTATTAAAAGTGGCCTTGATTTATTTTCAGTTGAGATTACTCATGTTAGAGGAGCAGTTGATGTTATTCAAGGAAATAATAGACAATGTAGAATAAAAGAATTTACGACTAAGTGTATGCAGTATAACATTAAACCTAGATTCATGCCAGATGAAATTGTTATTAGATGGAATTATACATATATATTTTTAAAATGTTGCTACAAATATAGATTTCCAATAACTGAAGTTGCTAATGCACATTGCACTGATCCTAGGCGTATGTTAACAAGTTGGGAGGTCATTAATGATGTTGTTAAATTTTTACATAAATTTTATACAGCTACTGTTGAGTTTTCTGGCGCATATTACACCAATGTTACTATGGCTTTAGTACATATAGCTGAAATTTCTTTTGTACTACATGAATTTAAGAAGAAAGAAAAATATAAGGATGTTGTTGAAAAAATGCAAGCAAAATTCAAAAAAATATTTCTTTCCAATTCCTCAGATTTACTTGGAGACACCCGCCACTCATTGGAAAGCAATGCTTTGGAAGTTTTAGTATGTTTCAGATATTGAATTAGATCAGAATGAAGAAATCAAGGAAAGGAAGATGTTGATAGCCCAGAAGACGAGGAACTTGGAGATATATTAACTCATGGAAACCCATCCGAATTTAACACGCCAGAAGACGGTCAATCAGTTCATATTGATTATGATGAACTTGCTAGGGCGATGCAAAATATTTGAAATTACTACCTTACTAGTTTACTTGTTAGAAAAAATGTAAACATTTCATTTTCTAATTTTTCAACTTGAAATTAATAAATAAAGTAGCACTTGCAATAAGTGTAATTTTTTTCCCATCTTACTCGTATTCATTCAATTATTACAAAGTATTGATATAACTTACAATAGTTATACTATACATAATTCCAAAAAAAAGTTAAAATACACTAAACCCGTCCCGACCCCCTCAACCCGTAATCCTTATGGTTCAATTTTTATCCGAACTAACCCGGCCCGCTACAAAATTGTTACTGTCCAAACCAGTCCGACCCTGTCCGGAACCTGGACGGGTCAAAAAAATTGACCTGGCCCGGAACGGCCCACCCTTTAAACAAGCTTAGGCCAAACTCAGCGTGGCCTAACAATAATCACACTCGTCAAATATCAATAAAGCCATTATTTTCACATTTGGATTGATAGTTATTTTTTCTTTCCAAAATATTTTCCTCCACAATTAGTTAATGAATTTTGATTATTCCAAAACATTAATATCATAAATCTTCATTCTCTTAGGTATGGTGTCACGTCCCGAACATGGGGACCGAGACCGACACCCACCGCCTCACCATTCCTTGGGTACTAACTTGTAATTAAGGGACTCTGAATATATGATGTCATACTTTGGCCATGGGCCACCTTGCAAGATAATTGCGAATGCTGACTAATGTCAATATAAAACTGGGCCGACAAGGTCGTCATAACTATTACAGGTGACAAATCAATTATATAAACATACAAGGCCTGCAAGCCCAATATATTGCACTAACTGAGATGATTTGTCTACAAGCCTCTACTGATAGACATATTATGATTGGAACATCTCCCCGACCTGCTCATAACATATATACGTATGTATACAAGATGTACATAAGGTTCTAAACCCAAAAACTCTGAAAGGCATGGAGCTTACCAATCAAGCTTAACTCGGGCAACACTTATTGAAGAGGCCTACCCGTCTATCTGTCTGATCTGCACGCATGAAATGCAGCACCCAAAAAAAGGAACGTCGGTACAAAATAATATACTGAGTATGTAAGGCGATATACTGAAAGCTGAAATTGAACTGATAATATAATAACTGCAAGTAGCTGGGAGTCTAAGATAATCTGAAGATAGGCTTACCTGCTGATACTGATTCAACTTTCTTAATATAGCAAGTAAAATATTTGTCCGGCCCTATAAGGCTCGGTATACATATATATTTGCTATGTCGTAGTTGGCTCGCTCATAAACGCTCGACCATATTAGGCTATGTATCTCGACCAACTGGGCTCGCTCATATGCGCTCGGTCACAATAGGCTCGGTATATAACTTACCATCTGATCAGAGGTTGCCCAAGTAGGGACCTGCCCATCAATTATAGCTCGATGGTAATAAAAATACCTTTAATACTGTATATATATATATATATATATATATATAACTTCTGTTCTCTCTTGACTGGAAAAAAGGAAATACTCAATTGAATATGAAGTCCCGATAAGAGGAATATTATAACTTACAATACTAGAAAAATATACGCAATTTGCGAAACTAGCAAAATATACGTAAATTCCAGAATATGAATATAATAACGAGATCATGCCAAATAAAAGAAAAGCTTAGCCTTATCATGCTTGTTTCTGCTAAATTCTTGAACGAAACCTATACTTAGAAGCTTGGGTTGAAATTTGGACTGAAATTTCAATCAAAAATTTTGAAGTGTTTGAACGAAATAACTCCGTTCATGTTCACGTTCTTGGTTTCAAACCAAGAAGAGATTGATGTCTAAGAAAGGAAGTGAATTTAAAGTCAAAAAATGAAGCTTGTTTTTTTTTTTTTTGAAAATGGAATTGGCTACAGTTTTCAACGTCCTTAGCAGATTATGGTCTTGAAGCTTGTTTTCAATGCATTTCTACTAATGTCATTTCACAAGTTTTACTAAGACTTTAAGATTAAAATTCTTTTGACAGATAAAGGTGACTAGTTAGTCATCTTAACTGGGGGTTGTCCACTTGTTAGTTAACCGGGTAATGTTATGTTACCTGATAATTAATTAATTACCCGCAAAATTTAAAAATTAGCACAAATTATATAAAATTCTTTTTATTTTCAACATATTTCATATATACTTTATATATTATACTACAGTTGTCATATGATGCCTCGCATGGTACTAGTTTATATTATCGGGTATTTTAGATCGGACCGTATTTTATCACAAAATGTCAAACTTGGACAAAATTTATTTTCTTTGACTTGCTCCCCCTTTCACCTTGCTGAATTTACCAATCACTTGTGAAATATCATAATCCTTATAATCTCCAAATAATATGTTACTTGGACTGATGTCAATTACTTTATAACAAATTTAACGTACAATACTTCAGGATGCAACATGGCCATAATTTAATACTGCGAAACGTAATATCGACGTAATATTACGGGGCGTAACATCATTCCCCCTTTAGAACATTCGTCCTCAAATGTTGAATGATGCTCTTATCACTCTCATAACCCATAGGTCTTGCAAATACTTTAGAACTCGTCTTGCCATCTACGCGATTGTTCTGTGAATGAACCCCAAAGGCTAGGGCATTCTCCCCTTTAAGCCTCTTTCTCACACCATGACTCATAACTGTTACTACCTTCTATCATGCAGCATGTACGACTCTAACCTTATAAATGTGTCTGTCGACTCTTGTCTCCTACTCCCCCCCCCCCCCCAGTTTTTACCCAATCTCTAGGCCTCACTTTTCAATCATATACAAAATTATGTCAAGATGTCCTTCTGGGCGACATTAGCTTTAGTACATCTAAGCAGGCCATACTATACCATAACACTTACTTTGGTTTTTTGTTACTAAGGTCTGCAACTAAACTCCAGGTTACTCTTGTTGCTTAACCTATATGCATGGTGCTAAGTCTTTTAACGGTTCTTCATTACTGTTCATCTTAAGGGTGATGGTATAATCTCATCTCATAGTCGAAACAATAGCAAAATCCTTCCGCAAGGCAACGACAATAGCTCACCCAACTATACCGGGAGAAACATCCCCCACCACATCTCTAATACCATTATAATTCTTCAATTCTCGATTTATAAAAAATAGTTCGCATCGCGTAAGATTGAGTAGAAAGGAAACATAGGCATAAGCCTCAAGGAATAAAGTTGCATGATAAGAAATCAAGAAGGGAAGTGCTCCTAACAGCCATATAGCCTCCCGAAGAAAAGTACAGACGTCTCCGTACCGATCTGCAAGATTCTACTAGACTTTCTCATGACTCGTGAGACCTAAGAGAATCTAGTGCTCTAAGAACAACTTGTCACGACCCCAAATCAGACAAGGTCGTGATGACACCTCTCGTGAAGACAAGGCCAACCGACAAAATCTCAAAATCCATTTCAATGATTTTAATAGATCAAACTAAGACTTTTTAATTAATCATATATTGATATTGTAAATTTGAATGAACAATGTGAAAATAGATACATCCCGACATCGGGGTATCACAAGTTACGAACATCTACGAAGGTCTAAAATACAACAGGGATTCTGGAAATACTAGATATAGTTTAGCAACATCAAGAGGGAGTGAAGTAGTGCTATGGACGTCGGGCAACTACCTCGCTAAACTTCAATGACTCTGCCTCTGTTCATCCAATATCCGATACTGGGTGCAAAAATACCTGAATCTGCACATAAGGTGTAGGGAGTAAAGTGGGTACTCCAACTCAGTGCGTAATAATCATAAATAAAGACTGAGCAATAAGAAATCATAAAAGTGCATCAACACGCTATATAGAAGCAATACAAAACCAGAAAGAAAGCAATGAAGTTGTGAAATCTCTTTAAGCAGCTTAGCTCAGTTTAAACCTTCTTTAGAAATATCTTTTTAACAGTTAAGCAATTAAACAAAGCAACTAGAACATATGAGCACAGAAAATCCTCCCCTCGGGCAACAACATGGAACAACACCAGCCCTCGGGCTATATCTCACATCACAATGGGTACCCGAGCTCACTAGGGCCCTTATGACCCAAGCGGAATATCAAGTCATATTGTGCCATAATATCTAGACTCTCGACCTTACAATAAAAATCACTATATCATCGCTGCGGCATGCAGCCCGCCCCAAAAGTATCCTCACAACACAAGCCATCGACCTTACTCAGTCAAAAATCACATAAGCCACTCGCAAAAGTAAAATATGAAACTTAGCCAAAAATATTATTTAGAATGTCATTTCAAGTGTTAAAACAGAGTAAATGTGGCTGAATTTTTAAAACAGTAGAATAAAGCATGACTGAGAATAAGATTAAAGTAAAAATGGTGAGGAAATATCAATAAAGATTCCCGAAGGGTTCAAATAGTTGGTACGAGGCCCAAATATGGCATTCAGCCCAAAACATGATGATAACTAACAATTTTCAATCAAATACAAGTAAAATGGTCATTCGGGATGGACTAAGTCACAATCCCCAATAGTGTATGACCTCACACTTGTCATCTAGCGTGTGTGTCACCTCAATATAGACAACGATGTACAATCTGGGATTTCATGCCCTCAGGACAATATTTACAATCATTACTCACCTCGATTCGGTCCAAACTCAGCTCGTGATGCCTTTGCTCTCACGAATCGACCTCCGAGTTCTCCAAATCTATCCATAATCAGTACATAACCACTAAAATATGCTGAGGGAACAAAGCCCACTTGAAAATATCTAATTTACATAAAAAAACCCCCGAAATTGCTCAAACTTGGCCCGTTCCCACATTTCGAATTCCGATAAATTTTACATCAATTGGTTCCTTGTTCTCTCACGAGTCTATACATACCAAGAACCTCAAAATCGGACCTCAATTGCCCCATCAAATCCCCAATTTACACTCTCCACATTCAAGCCCTAATTCCTCAATTTTAGGCTTAATTTTCATGATTAATGAGGTAGAATTTACATATAAATCGAGTATTGAGTTAAAAAATCTTACCTCCAGGTGTTATCTCTTTAATCCCTCTTCAAATCCTATCAAAAAGCTCCTAAATCGCCCAAGCCAATTAAAGAAATGAAAAAAAGGGCTAAAACTCGTGTTTAAAACATTCTGTCCAATCTTCATCGAGTTGTATCTTGTGTTGTGCAAGTTGTACATCCTATTATAATTTCCCCTATTGTACACATTCTATTAAAATGCCCATAACTCCTTGTGGAAATATTCAAATGACAAACAGTTTGAAGATTTAGAAACTAGGCTTGAAGATCGTTCATTTGATAGGTTATACAATATATGTATGTATGTATATATATATATATATATATATATATATATATATATATATATATATATATATATATATATATATATATATATATATATATATATATATTCCAAGATATGAGATTCTAAAGTCGGCTCCATACATCACAAATTCTGTCGAAACTGCTCTGCCAGCCATATTCAATCGATCATAAATTTCTGATAAAATGTCCAAATCATGAATGGTTTGTCTTTATGAAAATTAGAATGCAAGAAAAACAACTTTTATGTTCCGAACATTTTCAGATTCCTTATAAATTTTGAGATATAAGCTTCCAAATCAAGCTTCGCGATTGCACTAGTTGCTTTCAAAACAGCTTTCTGCAGAAAATTCAGTAACTTTCTGGTCTGAAATTCATTCTGTTAACCTTCTGAAATTAACCTGATGCCCTTGGGAGCTTAACCAATTATACCAATATGTCCCAAAATATGATACAAACTCGCTTGATGCCTCAAATCACATCAAACAACATTGAAATCATGAATCATACTCCAATCCAACTTTATGAACTTTGAAATTTCAAACTTCTACATTCGATACCGAAACCAGTCAAATCACGTCCGATTGACCTCAAATTTTGTAACCAAGTCATATTCAAAATTACGGACGTACTCCAACTTCCGAAATTGGAATCCAACCTTGATATCAAAAAGTTAAACTTCTCAAAAATCGTCAAATTTCTATCTTTAGCTGAATGACTTCAAAATGACCTACAGACCTCCGAAATTACTTCGGATCGCGCTTTCCCAATCCAGAATTACCATACAGAGCTATTTCCAGAGTCGGAATCCCAAACGGAAATGGATAACACTTAAATGCACTTCAACCCAAACTTATAAAATTTCTTCTAAAATGCTAACTTCCACAATATGCGCCAAAATGCCCCCGGTTCATCCAAAATCCGATCAGGGAATACGCCAAAGTCTGAAATCATCATACGAACCTACTGAAACCTTCGGATCCTGATTCTGAGGTTCTTTACTCTCAAATCCAATCTCAGTCAATTCTTTCAACTTAAAGCTTTCAAAATGAGAATTTCCTTTCCAAATCAACTCCGAATTCCCCAAAATTCAATTCCGACCATGCATACAAGTCATAATACCTAAAGTGAAGCTGCTCATTGCCCCAAAGTACTGAACGATGCGCTAGAGCTCAAAACGACTGGTCGGGTCATTACACTATGTATCATTCACTCTTAGTCTACATTAACTTCCCAAGAATTTAAAACCGTTCCTCTTAACATACCAACCCATCTCTTCCATTTTAGTTTTTTTAAATGATAATTTTAAAAAATTATAGTAAATAAGACCATTATGAAGATTGAATTTCATAAAATTAATGTAACAACCAGAAAATAAAATTATATATTGCATACCTGGATGAAATTAAAATGTGCTGCTCACAACGGGGAAAAACAACAAAGTGCCATAATAGGGGAAACAAATCAAATATTTCACTAGTTGTTCAAAAAAACTAATTAATCTCGACAGGATTTTCGCGAGTTCCTTGTCCCTTTACTTCAACTTTGAAGGCAACAAGGATTTGTGCAATTTTAACTAATTCAAAATTAACCAAACACCCCCTCTTGATATCATTATGCATCATAAAACTTTTCCAGCCATTTTTGAGCCGTCTACGCTCACCAACTTGCAATCCCATAAACCACTCTTTGCCACCATATTGAAGAATTGCGGTGGTATGTGCTTCAGGAATGTGCTCGTAGAAGCATTTTGGAATATGCTGGCAAAATAATACCGGGACAAATAAACAACTTTATTTTATAACAGTATTTACAATACTGACTGAATGAAAAGTGAACATAGCCATATAAAAAAGGCAGATTGTTGATTAGTCGATTTTTTCAAAATAGAATATTATTTACCAAATAGTCTTGTTTGATGTATGAATCTCTCATAAGCACTTCAAATATTGGATTTCACTCTCCATCATTATCATTATTATAGGAGGCGGATAGGCATCGTTTGGGAGTGCTGGGAGAGGGGTCCATGGTTGGTTTTTAGGATTTTGGTAAGAGGGAGGGTCGTTTAGATTTTTGTATTGAGAGTTGTGTATGTTATATATATATATGGCCCAATATTTTTCGAAGAAAAAAATCAAGTAAAGGAAAAATAAAACATATTGAAGAATAATGTTTGTAAAATATTTTTATGAATATTCAAAGAGTAATGCATATTCTTTGAACAAAAATCTGAAAAAAGATACAAAAATATATTTATCAATATTTTTAAGATATAAGTCCGCCAACTAAGGTAGTAGTCATAAGACCTACGGTAATTACATCGTTGCGATTCACAGTTATATAATAGTCGTTTATGTTAATTTCAGTCATTAAATACATACGTATTGGCCAATGGCAATCATATAAGTCCACCGATTAAAGTTGTAGTCATATGACCTACGATAATTTCATCGTTGCGATTCACAGCTATATAATAGCCATTTATTTTAATTTTATTTATTAAGGTCATACATATCAACCAATGGCAACCATATAATTCCACCGACTAAGATTGTAGTCATATGACCTACGATAATTGCATCGTTACAATTCACAATTATATAATAGTCTTTTTTGTTAATTTCATTCATTAAGTTCATACGTATCGGTCAATGGCAACCATATAAGTCCATCGACTAAGATTGTAGTCATATGACCAACGGTAATTACATTGTTGAGATTCACAGTTATATAATAGCCATTTATGCTAATTTCAGTCATTAAGTTCATACATATCGGCGAATGCAACCATATAAGTCACCGACTAAGATTGTAGTCATATGACCTACGATAATTACATCGTTGCGACTTACAGTTATATAATAGCAATTTCTATTAATTTCATTCATTTTTTTCATACGTATCGGCCAATAGCAACCATAAAAGTCCACCGACTAAGGTTGTAGTCATATGACCTACGATAATTACATCGCTGTGATTTACAATTATATAATAGCCGCCGTTTATGTTAAATTCATTCATTAAGTTCATATGTATCGGCCAATGACAACCATATAAGTCTACCGACTAAGATTGTAGTCATATGACCTATGATAATTACATCGTTGCGATTCACAATTATATAATAGTCGTTTATGTTAATTTCATTAATTAAGTTCATACGTATCGGCCAATGGCAACCATAAATGTAACAACCCAACTCGTCATCTCGGGAAGTTACTACCTCATTTTCCCTGTTTATTGCATCTTCTTGTTTCATTATCGGATTGGGTGAGTTAGAGTCGAATTGGCTTGGTTTTGGTAGGAAATGAGACCCTTAGTCTTTTTAAGGAAGGCTTGGTTTGGAAAATTTAACCGAATGTTGACTATTGAGTTAGAGGGCTCGGATGTGAATTCTGGTGATTCGATTAGCTTCGGGGGTGATTTGTGACTTAGGAGTGTGATTGGAAGTGATTTTGGAGGTATAGTGTAGAATTAGGCTTGAATTGGCGAAGTTAGTATTTTGGCGAAATTCGATTGAAAGGTACAATTTTGATCCGAAGGTCAGAATCAAATTCTGAGAGTTGTTCTAGCTTCGAGATGTGATTTGTAATGTGCGTGCAAAATTTCAGGTCATTCGGACGTCGTTTGGTTGGGTTTTTGATCGAATGCGAGTTTCGGATGAATTTGAAGAACTTAGGCTTGAAATTGATGAGAATTGAGGATTGTTGTGTTGTTGGATGTGTTTTTAGGATTGGAACAAGTTTGAATAGGGTAATGGACCATGTATGTTCTTTTGGTTGATGTCTCGGGGGCCTCAGGGTGATTTCAGATGGCTATCGGGGTTAAATTTGAGTTGAGGAATGGAAAATTCTGCTGGTATCTGGTATGCTCGCTTCTGCGGAAATAGATCGCAGAAGCGGTTCCGCAGAAGTGTAATCTTGGTCGCAAAAGTAGTCTTGAGCAGAGTTGGGTAGTTTCGCAGAAGCGGAACACATTTCGCTTAAGCGAGTCCGCAGAAGCGCACATGTGGTCGCAAAAGCAGGTTTGGCCTGGAGGTGAGGTTTCGTAGAAACGGATGTGACAACCCGGCCGGTCGTCTTTAGAATTTATGCCTATTTTCCCCATTAACTGCATCCCCTAAGTTCATTTCTGCTCTTTCAGTTTGCCAGGATGTTCGGTAATAGAATTCAGAGTGTTTTGGGACACTTAGTCCCTAAATGAGAGCTTAAGTGTTGGAAAATGGTCCGTAATCAGAACAGTGTAAAGGCGACCTCAGAATGTAAATCTGATGATTCCGGTCCGATAGTAAATTTTTTATTTGAGGGTCAGAACGGAATTTCGGAAGTTGCTGTAGCACCATCATGTCATTTAGGACGTGCGTGCAAAATTTCAGGTTAATCGAACGTGTTTTGGTTAGGTTTTGAATCAAAAGCGAGTTTGGTTAAGTTTTGATGTTTTTATGTTAAAATCATTGAGTAATTTGTGTTTCTGGCGCTGTTTTAGGTGGCTTAAGGATTGGTACAAGTTTGAATGATATTATGGGATATGTTCGTAGGTTTGGTTGAGGTCCGGTGGGCCTCGGGTGTGTTTTGGGTGCCCAATGGGGCATTTTTGTGTTGCTAAAAATTGCAGAAAAATTCCTTTAGACCTGTTGCAGAAACTCTTTCTCTGCGATCGCATCTTCCCTTACGCGATCCCATAGTTTATTTTTCAGGGGGGGGGGGTGAGTTTATCTACGCGATCGCATTACCCCGTTCGCTATCGCGAAAGCCATCCTTTCTCCTCTTTGCGATCGCGTGGCACTCTTCGCGATTGCATAACTCCGGTTCTTCCTCTTCTGCGATCGCATGGCTAGGGCTGCGATTGCATAGACCATTTTCAGGGCTTTATAATTTTCTTCTCCGCGATCGCAGACGATTTCCTACGATCGTAATGAACAAAGTTCCATAACAGTTATAAAATTTTCAAAAATGAAGGTTCTTCCATTTTTACAAAAACTCAAGCTAGAGAGCTCGGTTTTGGGAGATTTTTTGAGGGTTTTTCAGAGACAACGATTGGGTAACGATTCCTTACTCCCTTATGAGTATTACCCATTAATCTAATCTCAAATTCAAGTCGTAATTTTGCATTTTGAATGAAAATTGGGGTAATGTTCTTAGGCCTAACTTTGATGATTTGAAAGGGCATTTGACCTCCAATTTGGGATATTTTATATGGTTAGACTCGTGAGAGGACGATGGTTCTGAAAATGTAAAAATTATTCAACTCCGAGACGTTGTCTTCAGGGGAATTTTGGTCATTTCACCTATTTTTGCGCCTTATCTTTAATTTAACAGTGTAATTAGTTACTTGTGATGTTATTTACAATATGTAACTGGTTTGAATAGATTTGGGCCACTCGGAGTCGGATACTCGTGGCAAGGGCATTGTTTCTTAGCGGTTTTATACCGGTTCGAGGTAAGTGGCTTGTCTAAATTTGTGTGGGTAACCTCTCCCCTTAGGATATCTTTGCTTTTGTTTAAATACCTTGTGCGTGAGGTGACGCGTGTGTACTTGTGCTAGTTGTTGAAATTCACTCTACTTGGCTTATTTAGACTGCGTATTCTTCACATGTTTAACTATTAAAAATTTAATTTCACTTGTTTTTGCTTAGGAAAAACATGTTAGTAACTTATTTTCTCTACTTGACTAAATTGCAGTATCTGTCTTTCTTGTGAAGCATGCTAGACTTTAGATTTTACTTTTTGGCCGCACTTAGTTTCTTTTTGTTAAATATTGGTTTGTTGTGGTGTGATTACTATTGGGACTACGGGACGGTATCCCGGGAGATTCTTCCTGTTTGTACTTTGTTCCGAGATTTGGAAGTGCGGGATACCATGAGATCCCCAGCACATGATTGATTTACTGGCGGATACTAAGAGATCCCCAGTGCAAAACAGATTAACTAGAGGATACTAAGAGATCCTCGAGATACTTGGAGATCTCTTGTGTATATGATGAGGATACTAGGATATCCTCGGGATACTTGGAGATCCCTCGTGTATATAATGAGGATACCAGGAGATCCTCGGGATACCAAGAGATCCCCGATAATAAATAACCTTTAGTGATCGTTCTTGTAGTGTAGAATTGTATGTGTAGCCTGTTCAGTTTCACTTACTATTTTGATTAGATACTCAAGCTTTACTGTATTTCCCTCTGTCTATTCATTTTATATTTAATTTTTTGTTTACCTCAGTAGGGCCTTGACCTTCCTCGTCACTACCCCACGAGGTTAGGCTTGGCACTTACTGAGTACCACTGTGGTGTACTCATGCTACTCTTCTGCACACTTTTGTTGTGCAGAACCAGGTACATCTGAGAAGGCATACCGTCAGTAGCTGTCAGGGAGCATTTCACTTGGAGACTTGAGGTATGCATCTGTCGCGTCCGCAAATTCGAAGAGTCTCCTTCTACTCTACCTTTTAGTTAGCAATTTCATTTCATGTATTCAGTTATTATAGATACTTCCGTATGTTAGAGCCCTATGTTATGTTTTTTGTACTCTTAGCCTATAAAGCCCGTGGGTTTCCGGGTCTTGGAGGTTGTTATAGGTTTTTGAGTTGAAATGTATGTGCCTGACGGCACTCAATACATATTCTTATGTTATTCAGTATTTGTTTATCGTTCTCGTAAAAGTGGTTAAATTTTCCGCAATATGGTAGGCCTACCTAGTCGCGAAGACTGAGTGCCATGGGTATTACTACCTTGAGTGGGGTTTCCTTGCAGCTTTCTAGCTTCGGGGAGCCGCCTATGACTGGTGACACACTTTTGAGTTAGACAGTCCGGACGAGGTTGCCTCCCTAACTTGGACTAAGTTTTCGGACATGTTTCCGAGGGAGTTTGTTCCCCAGAGCTCTGAGACGCATGGCACGCGGAGTTTGAGCACTTCCGCGAGGGCCCTATGAGTGCCTCTGAGTATGTCATCCGCTATACTAGGTTGGCCAGCCATACGCCTGCTTTGGTGGCTGCAGTTCGTGAGAGGGTTCGCAGGTTTATCGAGGGTCTTATTCCTTCCATCAGGGCTGGCATGGCGTGAGAGTTGGAGATGGATATACCCTATCAGCAGGTGGTGAGTATAGCCAGGAGGATAGAGGGGATGCATGCCAGAGAGCGAGAGGAGAGAGAGGCCAAGAGGTCTCAAGAGTTTGGTCATTTCTCTGGTACCCGTACTTCAGGAGCAGGACGTCATGGTAGGGGCTATACGGGTCGCCCAATTCACTCAGCTCTTCCTTCACCCAGCAGTACTCCAGCTCCTCTCAGATCTTAGGAGCCTTATTATGCACCTCCGGTTTCTAGTGCGCCTCCTGCTCTGGGTACCTCCAGAGGTCAGTCTAGCAGGGGTGGGCCCATTCATTCACAGACACCGCACCCTCTTAGGGCTTGTTATGAGTGCGGGGATACCCGCCATATAGTGAGAGATTGCCCTAGGCTCGGGAGGAGTGCACCTCCACAGCAGTCTAAGCAGCAGCGTACCCAGCGGGATTCTCAGGACATTATTCCATCTCCAGCTGCCACCCCACCTGCCCAGCCGGTCAGGGGCACAGATCGGGGAGATAGAGGTCCCCCTCGAGGTAGGGGCTGTGCCAGATTTTATGCCATTCCTGATCGTACCGAGGCTGTCGCCTCCAATTTTGTTATCACATGTATTATATCGGTTAGTCATAGAGAGGCATTGGTTCTTTTCAATCCAGGCTCTACTTATTCTTATGTGTCATCCTATTTTGCTGCGCATTTGGATATAACCCGAGAGACCTTGAGCTCTCCTATTTATGTTTCTACTCCAGTGGGAGATTCCCTTGTTGTGGACCGCGTATATCGGTTGTGATTGGTTACTTTTTGTGGTTTTGAGACCAGGGCGGATCTTTTATTATTCGATATGGTTGATTTTGATATTATCTTGGGCATGGTTTGGTTGTTGCCCCATTATGCTAGTCTTGATTGTCACGCTAAGATTGTGATGCTGGCTATGCCAGGTATTCCATGTATTGAGTGGAGTGGTACTTTTGATCACACCCCCAATAGAGTTATATCCTTTCATAAAGCTCAGCGTATGGTTGAGAAGGGGTGTGCCGCGTATTTAGCCTATGTGAGAGATGTCAGTGCTGATACCCCTTCTGTTGATTCTGTCCCAGTAGTACGGGATTTTCCCGATGTATATCCAGCTGATCTTCCGGGAATGCCGCCTAATTGGGGAATTGATTTTGGTTTTGAGTTGTTACCATGCACTCAGCCCATATCTATTCCTCCTTACCATATGGCTCCTCCTGAGTTGAAGGAGTTGAAGGATCTGTTACAGGAATTGCTTTATAAGGGTTTCATTCGCCCCAGTATTTCACCATTGGGTGCTCTTGTCTTTTTTGTGAAGAAAAAGGATGGTTCTATGCGCATGTATATCGATTATCGTCAGTTGAACAAATTTACAGTGAAGAACCGATATCCTTTGCCTCGTATTAATGATCTATTTGACCAGCTTCAGGGCGCACAAGTATTTTCTAAGATTGATTTGCGCTCAGGCTATCACCAGCTGAAGATTCGGGAGCCGGATATCCCGATGACTACTTTAAGGACTCGGTATGGTCATTATGAGTTCCTTGTTATGTCATTTGGGCTGACCAACGCCCCAGCAGCCTTTATGCATATGATGCACAGTGTATTCAGGCCCTATCTCGACTCGTTTGTCATTGTTTTCATAGATAATATTCTTTTATAGTCTCGGAGTCAGGAAGATCATGAGCAGCACCTAAGGACAGTGCTTCAGACCCTGAGAGAAAAGAAATTATATGCAAAGTTCTCAAAATGTGAGTCTTGGTTTAGTTATGTGGCATTCCTAGGCCACGTGGTATCGAGGAGGGCATTCGGGTATTTCTGAAGAAGGTAGAGGCCGTGCAGAGTTGGCCCAGGCCCTCCTCAGCTACAGAGATCCACAGTTTCCTTGGCCTGGTGGGATATTACCGTCATTTTGTGGAGGGGTTGTCGGGGTTGGCAACCCCTATGACTAGATTGACCCAGAAGGGTGCTCCTTTTCAGTGGTCAGACGAGTGTGAGGCGAGCTTCCAAAAGCTCAAGACGACTTTGACTTCAGCCCCAATTCTGATTTTGCCTACTGGTTCAGGGTACTATACGGTTTATTGTGATGCCTCACGAGTTGGACTTGGAGCGGTGTTGATGCAGGACGGTAGGGTGATTGCATACATCCAGACAGCTAAAGGTACACGAAAAGAACTATCCTGTCCATGACCTTGAGTTAGCTGTTGTTGTTCACGCCTTAAAGATCTAGCATCACTATTTATATGGCGTGCCTTGTGAGATTTATACGAATCATCAGAGTTTGCAGCACTTGTTCAAGAAGAAGGATCTGAACTTGTGCCAGAGGAGATGGTTGGAGCTACTTAAGGATTATGATATTACTATTCCTTATCACCCGTGCAAGGCCAATGTGGTAGCTGTGCCTTGAGTCGCCGGGGCGGAGAGTTTGGGGAGTTTGGCATATATACCAGCTTCAGAGAGACCTATGGCGATGGATGTTCAGGCCTTAGCCAGTCCGTTTGTGAGATTGGACCTTCCGGAGCCCAGTCGGGTTCTAGACTGTGTGGTTTCTCGATGTTCATTGTTTGATCGTATCAGTGAGCGGCAGTATGATGACTCTCATTTACTTGTCCTCAGGGACACAGTTGAGCATGGCGATGCTAGGGAAGTGACTGTTGGAGATGATGGGGTATTGAGGATGCATGGTCGGATATATGTACCCGATATTGATGATATTCGGGAGTTGATATTGACCGAGGCCCATAGCTTGCGGTACTTCATCCATCTAGGTGCCGCGAAGATGTATCAGGATCTGAGGCAGCATTACTAGTGGAGACGGATGAAAAGGACATAGTGGAGTTTGTAGCTAGATGCCTCAACTGTCAGCAGGTAAAGGCTCAGCATCAGAGACCGGGAATGTTACTCCAGCAGATGGAGATTACGGGGTTGAAATGGGAGAATATCACTATGGATTTTGTGACTGGTCTCCCTCTGATGACGAGAAAATTTGATTCTATTTGGGTTGTTGTGGATTGGTTGACCAATCGCTTATTTCATTATGGTATGTACTTCTTACTCAGTGGAGCGGTTAGCAGGGATCTATATCAGGGGGATTTTTCGTCTGCACGGCATTCCAGTTTTGATCATCTCAGACAGGGGTTCAGTGTTTACCTCACAGTTCTAGAGAGCCGTCCAGCACGAGATGGGTACCCGGGTTACCATGAGTATAGCTTTTCACCCTCAGACGGATGGACAGTCTAAGCGCACTATTTATATTCTCGAGGATATGCTCAGTGTGTGTGAGATTGAGTTTAGAGGGTCTTGGGTTCAGCTCTTGCCATTGGTTGAGTTTGCATACAACAACTATTATCAGTCTAATATTCAGATGGCGTCTTAAGGCCTTATATGGTAGGAGATGCAAATCCCCAGTGGGTTGGTTCGAGCCGGGTGAGGCCAGGCTATTGGGCACTGATTTGGTTCAGGATGCGGTTGAGAAGGTTAAGGTGATTCAGGACAGACTCCGCGTGGCCCAGTCCAGACAGAAGAGTTATGCGGACCGGAAGGTTTGTAATGTATCCTTTATGGTTAGTGAGCGGGTTTTGCTTCGGGTATCGCCTATAAAAGGCGTCTTGAGGTTTGGAAAGAAAGGGAAGTTGAGCCCGAGGTTCATTGGCCCATTTGAGATTTTGAAGCAGGTTGGGAAGGTTGCTTATGAGCTTGCTTTACCTCCCAGTTTGTCTGGGGTTCATCCAGTATTTCATGTTTCGATGCTTCGGAGGTATCACGGTGACCCCTCTTACGTGTTGGAGTTCACTTCAGTCAAGTTGGACAATGACTTGTCCTATGTTGAGGAGCCGGTGGTAATATTAGACAGGCAGGTCCGACAGCTCAGGTCAAAGGATATAGCTTCAGTAAAGGTTCAATGGTGGGGTCAGCCAACTAAGGAGGCGACTTGGGAGACCAAACGGGATATGCGCAATCGATACCCTCATCATTTTTCTACTTCAGGTATGTTCTCTATGCTCGTTCGAGGACGAATGAATGTTTAAGTGTAGGAGGATGTGACGACTCAGCCGGTCGTCTTTGGAATATACGCCCCGTTTTCCCATTAACTACTTCCCCTAAGTTCATTTATGCTATTTCGGTTTACCGGGATGTTCGGTAATTGCATTCGGAGTGTTTTGGAACACTTAGTACCTAAATGAGAGCTTAAGTGTTGGAAAATGGTCCGTAATCAGAATAGTGTAAAGATGACTTGGGAATGGAGATCCGATGGTTCCTTAGCTCCATTAGGTGTTTTCGGGGTTAGGAGTGTGTTCGGAATGTATTTTGGATGTCCATAGCTCATTTAGGCAAGAAATGCCGAAAGTTAGTGTTTTGAAGTTTTCGGTCCGATAGTGAATTTTCGATCCGAGGGTCGGAACGGGATTCCGAAAGTTGTTGTAGCACCGTAATGTCATTTTCGACGTGCGTGCAAAATTTCAGGTCAAACAGACGTGTTTTGGTTAGGTTTTGAATCGAAAGCGAGTTTGGTTAAGTTTTGAATTTTTTAAGTTCAAATCATTGAGTAATTTGTGTTTGCGGCATTGTTTTAGGTGGTTTATGGATTGGTATATGTTTGACTGATTATATAGGATATGTTCGTAGGTTTGGTTGAGTCCCGGGGGCCTCGGGTGCCCAACGCGGCATTTTTGTGTTGTTAAAAATTCCAGAAAAATTCCTTCAGACCTGCTGCAGAAACTCCTTCTCTGCGATCGCATCTTCCCTTACGCGATCACGGAGGTAGTGAGTTTTTCTACGCGATCGCATTACCCCGTTCACGATCGCGGAAGCCATCCTTTCTCCTCTTCGCAACCGCGTGTCACTCTTCGCGATCGCACATATCTGGTTCCTCCTCTTCTGCGATCGCATGGCTAGAGCTGCGATTACATAGACCATTTTCAGGGCCTTATAATTTTTTTCTCCGTGATTGCAGACAATTTCCTCCGATCGCAATGAACAAATTCCCAGAACAGTTATAAACTTTTCAAAAACGAGGGTTCTTCCATTTTTACAAAAACTCAAGCTAGAGAGCTCGGTTTCGGGAGATTTTTCGAGGGTTTTTCAGAGACAACGATTGGATAAAGATTCCTTTCTCCCTTATGATTATTACCCACTAATCTAATCTCAAATTCAAGCTTTAATTTCGAATTTTGAATGAAAATTGGGGTAAAATTCTTAGGCCTAACTTTGATGATTTGAAGGTGGATTTGACCTTCGATTTGGGAGATTTTTATATGGTTAGACTCCTGAGAGGATGATGTTTCTGGAAATGTAAAAATTATTCGATTTCGAGATGTTGGCTTGAGGGGTATTTTGGTCATTTCACCTATTTTTTGATAGTGTAATTAGTTAGTTGTGATGTTATTTACAATATCTAATTGGTTTGAATAGATTTGGGCCACTAAGAGTTGGATACTCGTGGTAAGGGCTTTGTTTCTTAGTTGTTTTGTACCGGTTCGAGGTAAGTGGCTCGTCTAACTTTGTGTGGGGAAACTCTCCTCTTAGGATATCTTAGCTGTTGTTTAAATGCCTTGTGCGCAAGGTGACAGGCATGTACTGGTGCTAGTTGTTGAAATTCACCCTACTTGGCTTATTTAGACTGCGTATTCTTCACATGTTTAACTGTTAAAAATACAATTTCACTTGTTTTAGCTTAGGAAAAGCACGTTAGTAACTTATTTGCTCTACTTGACTAAATTGCAATATCTATCTTTCTTGTGAAGCATGCTAGACTTTAGATTTTACTTGGTTGACGCACTTAGCTTCTTTCTGTTAAATATTGGTTTGTTGTGGTGTGTTTACTATTGGGACTACGGGACGGTATCCCGGGAGCTTCCCCTGTTCGTACTTTGTTCCGAGAATACCAAGAGATCTCCGGCACATGATTGATTAACTGGCTGATACTAAGAGATCCCCAACACAGAACTGATTAACTAGAGGATACTAAGAGATCCTCGGGATACTTGGAGATCCCTTGTGTATATGATGAGGATACTCGGAGATCCTCGGGATACTTGGAGATCCCTCGTGTATATAATGAGGATACCAGGAGATCCTCGGGATACCAGGAGATCCCCGATAATAAATAGCCCGTAGTGATCGTTCTTGTATTGTAGAGTTGCATTTGTAGCCTGTTTACTTTCACTTACTGTTTTGATTAGAATACTCGAGCTTTACTGTATTTCCCTCTGTCTATTCATTTTATATTCATTATTTTGTTTACCTCATTAGGGAATCGCCCTTACTCGTCACTACCCCACCGAGGTTAGGCTTGGCACTTACTGAGTACCGCTGTGGTGTACTCATGCTACTCTTCTGCACACTTTTGTTGTGCAGATCCACGTACATCTGAGCAGGCATACCGCCAGTAGCTGTCAGGGAGCATTTCACTTGGAGACTTGATGTATGCATCTGCTGCGTCCGCAGATCTGAAGTGTCTCCTTCTACTCTACCTTTTAGTTAGCAGTTCCATTTCATGTATTCAGTTGTTATAGATACTTCCGGAAATTAGAGCCGTATGTTATGTTTTTTTTTACTTTTAGCCTGTGTTGCCCGTGGTTTTCGGGTCTTGGAGGTTGTTATAGTATTTTGAGTTAAAGTGTATGTGCCCGACGTCACTCTATACATTTTCTTATGTTATTTAGTATTTGTTTATCGTTCTCGTAAAGATTGTTGAATTTTCCACAATATGGTAGGCTTACCTAGTCGCGAAGATTGGGTGCCGTCATGACATGTTCACTATTGGTGAACTAGGGTCGTGACAGGAAATTTGTGTCGCAGAAGCGGCCCTTCAGATTTAATAAAATTTCGCATAAGCAGACAAAACCACAGATGGGGTTGCGTGGAAGCGGGCATGGGGACCATAGAAGCGGAAACCCCTGGTGCCAGTAAGGTTTTATATTCATTTTTGTTCGGCGAGTCTTATGTTATTTCCACCTTTTTTGAGCAAGTTCGAGAGCTCTTGGAAGGAATTGGAGGGAGATTTTGATTGGAGGTAAGTTCCTTGACTAAATACATGAGATTATGATAAATCTAACATGGAAATTGGTTGAAATTCTTCAAAAGCGGTAACGCTAGGGCTTGAGTTTTTGATATTTCAAAATTAGGATTTGATAGTTACTTTGAGCTCGGATTTTGGACTTCTTCGTATGTATGAACTTGTGGCAAGACGAGGAATCCGGTAATATGAATTTTATAATTTTTCGAGTAGCAGGCATGAGGCTCGGGTTTGTTAGTTTTGAGATTTTTGCTATTTCTCGATTGTTTTCGAATGGGTATTGGTCCCGTAGCATATTTGATGTATTCGCTCTAATTTTGGTTAGATACAACGCGCTTGGTGGTCGATTTGAGGGGCAAAGGTATTCTGAGCTAGAGATTTCACTTGTTCGAGGTAAGTAATACTTGTAAATGATATCATGAGGGTTTGAAACCCGGTATTTGAATATCATAGTATTGTATTGAGGTGTCTTACACGCCGGATATGAGCGTGGGGTAGAGCACCATTAGGGATTGTGACTTGGTCCGTTCCGGTTGTTGATTTTTACCGCGTATTTGACTGAAACTATTTGTTATAATCATAATTTGGGCTGATTGCCATGTTTGGGCTTCGTGCCAACTATGTGAATCCTTCAGGGATTGGTATCACAGTTTTTGCATTACTTTGCATGTTATTTGATCTCGGTCCTAGGTTTTAATACTGTTTTGCAAACTCAGCCATTTTTTAAGATTTGAAAACTTAAACAATATTTTATTGACATTTTGAACTGAGGACTATCAGGTTAATACTTCCCAAGTGGCTTATGTGCATTTCTGGAATGAGCATGGATCCGGTTGTGCGCCACAGTAGTGTTACGTACATTTGCACTTCTGGACTGAGCATGGATCGGGCTGCACGCCGCAGTGGTGTTATATTGATTTTGAGGCCGAGGGCCTGGTTGATGCCACGTGATGGCTTGATATTGCGCTTTGGCTGTTGGAGCCCCTCTTGAGTCTGTACACACCCCCAGTGAGCGCCGTCAATGTTAAATAGATCGGGCTACACGCCGCAGCTGGTACCGGAGCGTACCGTCATATGCATTGCACTCATGCATTTGTTCCTATTTGTATTAGTTTTCATGACATTCTAGAACTCGCATTTCATTGGCTTCCATGCTATTTCTTGCACTGTATACCTAATACCTGGTGTTATTTGTTACTGGAGAGCTGTGCCCGAGGGGCTGACTTTTGTGTTGACTTGCACTACCTGTTTCGCATTCATTTGCTTAACTGTTGGAAAAAATATTTTCAAAAGAGGTTTTGAACTAAGTCAAGATATTTTCTAAAGGATTTTCACGTTTTCACTGTTTTCTCAAAGGGTTACACTGTACTATATAGCATGATGAATTGATTTACATGGTTTCTTGTTGCTCAGTTATTATTTACCTTTATTACTCACTGAGTTGGAGTACTCACTTTACTCCCTGTACCTCGGGTGCAGATGGATGTATTGATTTACCCGGTAGCAGGTTGAGCTGGTTGAGGATTTACTATCTTAGCTGAGCAAGGTGACCGCCAACATTCGCGACACCGGATTTCTTTCCTTTTGATTTCATATTATATCAATATATTTTAGATTGTGTAGTTGTATAAAAAAAAATCCTTCTAGATGCTCGTGACTTGTGACACCCCGATTGGCTGCATTTGTAAGCATGTGATTTTTTCCCTATATGAAAGCCTCCGATAGAAAAAATCCAAAAAACAGGTTTTTCTTATTTTTGAAGTTGAAAAAGCCAAAGTGCCCCGAATGCTCTGAATTTGAAGTTGGAAGAAAGAAGCGAGAAAAGAAAGGCTTACGAAGGCGAAACAAAGTTGGAAAAGGTTAAGTCCCATGCGACTAGCCGTTGCAGCAAAATTTGAGGAGCCAAAAGTTCCCTAATGCTTCGAAGAAAAAAAAGAAATAAAGTCAGAAAGGAAAGGCCTACAAAGGCAAAATAAAGTCAAAAAGGTTGAGTTCCACCAACCAACTATCATGGAAAAATTCGGAAAGACCAGAGGTTCGGTGTGAAACGAAAATGGTCCCCGGGAAACAAGCAGTTGCAATTGAGATCTTTGTCAAAGAAGCTGAGCCGAGATCAAGTGATCAAATATAGTCAAGGCCACAAAACCAAAAACCATTTCCAACAAACAATTGTTCTTTGTTTGAAAAATTGAAACATGTGTAATCCAAAGCAACCGTGTAAGAGGTAGGTGCAACCAAAAGAAAGAAAAATACGCAAGTGCTGAAACAGCTTTGCAGCAAATAGTCAATGCAAAAAGGAAGTTTCCTCCAAGTTCTTTCCTGCTTTTTATCAAAATAAAGAAAATAGATAACAAAAGAAGAAAATCCAAAGAGAGGATAGTTCAGAATTTTCAATACCAACCTAGTAATTTGCTATTCAATTTTAGGGCTCCAATCCCTATGTTGAGAATTTTTCCCTTATCCAACATTAGGGCTCTAATCCCTGAGTTGAGCGTTTTTCCCTTTAGCAAATTGTAGGGTTCCAATCCCTGAGTTGAGCATTTTTTCCTTTAGCCAACATTAGGGCTTCAATCCCTGAGTTGGATTTTTTTCCTTTAGCCAACATTTGGGCTCCAATCCCTAAGTTGAGCATTCTTCCCTTTAGCCAATATTAGGGCTCCAATCCCTGGGTTGAGCATTTTACCCTCAGCCAACATTAGGGCTCCAATCTTTGAGTTGAGCGTTTTCCCCTTAACCAACATTAGGGCTCCAATCGCTAAGTTGGGCATTTTTTTCATTTAGACAACATTAAGGCTCCGATTTCAGAGTTTAGTGTTCTTCCCTTTAACCAAACATTAGGGCTCCAATCCCTGAATTGAGCATTTTACCCTTAGACAACATTATGGATCCGATCCCTAAGTTGAGCGGATTGTTTAGCCAACATTAGGGCTCCAATCCCTGAGTTGAGCATTTTTCCCTTTAGCCAATATTAGGGCTCCAATCCATGAGTTAAGCGTTCTTCCCTTTAGCCAACATTAGGGATCCAATCTCTGAGTTGAGCGTTTTACCCTTAGCCAATGCTCCAATCCCTGAGTTGATCATTTTTTTTCTTTAGCCAACATTAGGGCTCCAATCCCTGAGTCGAGTGCTTTTCCCTTAGCCAACATTAGGGCTCCAATCCCTGAGTTGAGAATTTTTTCTTTTAGCCAATATTAGGGCTCCAATCCATGAGTTGAGAGTTTTACCTTAGCCAACATTAGGGTTCCAATCTGTGAGTTAAACATTCTTCCCTTTAGCTAACATTAGGGCTCCAATCTCTGAGTTGGGCATTTTTCCCTTTAGCCAGCACTAGGGCTCCAATTCCTGAGTTGAGCGTTTTTCCTTTTAGCCAACATTAGGGCTTCAATCCCTGAGTTGCGCCTTTTAGACATAGGGCCTCCACTTCTCTCATTTGTTCCATCATAGATAAATACAATTCTTGAAAAAAAGAGGCAAAAAAAAGAAAAAAAGAAAATTAGTTCAGACTTTTGTTACAAATAACTTCCGAAATTTTTTCTAGTGAAAATTGGGGGAGAAAATTTTTGTTCGTTTGCTTGTTTTTGTGTCTGAGAAGGTTTGACATCGAGGCACATGATTCGAGATAACCAAAAGAAGGAGTCTTAATCCAGAATAAAGAAAAGAAGAAAAAGAACAAAAGAATTGAATTCAAAATGCTGAAGCGAACAGAGATGCGAGCTGCTCAAAACTTGTTTTGAAGTCACAAGCTCCACCTGTCCCGCTCTGATCCACTGCTGAAGAAAAGAACCAGTACCTACAGCTAACTAGCATCAAGATTCAGATTGGTGTCTGCAACAAGACCTAGCCAAGACTCAAGATCAAACTTCAAGAAATTGATAGATAGGAATCTTGTAACTCGTAGCTGACAGGCTTTGTTAGTTTTTTTTGTTTTGATTTGGTGTAATAAACGAGACCGCGGATCGGAACCTTAACGGCACCTCGCTCGGCTCTCAACCTCGGCACTCCATTGTCTCATTCACTCCAGAACTACACTGACCTGATTCCTTTATGACCAAGGATATGTAGGCAACCTCTCAAACAAGGTTCGGTCAGTCTCTTTCAAAAATGCTTCTCATGAAGTTTTAAATGGGAAAAAATCCCTAATATTTCTCACTTTATCTGAGCCAAAAAATTCTTTATGTTTCCGAGCAAAAAGGGACAGCTGTAAGCATGCGATTTTTGTCCTATATGAAAGACTCCGATAAAAATTCCAAAAAAAAAGATTTTTCTTATTTATTTTTAATTTTTTGCAATTTTGTAGATTTTTATATCACACATGATATTTAGGCTTGGCTTTTACATTTTTAGGATTAATCGATAGTTATTTGTTTTATAAAAATTAAAAATAATAAAAAAGTACTTCTTTTTATACTTTTTCCTTTTATTGATTTTTCTCTTTTTTAATTTAAGATTGGTTAGCTTTTATAATTTTCACATTAGTATAATTTTAGATAATTTAGGTTTTAAATATAGGATTTTAAATTAAAAAAAGAAAAAGATAAAAAGAAATTGAGAATAAAAAAAATTGGAAGAACATTACCAAAAAAATATATCCCCCAAAAGCACTTCCTTCACATGAGACAACAACAACAATAATAACCCAATATAATTTCACTTATTGGGGTCTGTGGAGGGTAGTGTGTATGCATACCTTACCCCTACTTTGGGTAGAGAGGTTGTTTCCAAATAGACCCCCCGACATTATTCCCTCCAAGAATTTCACACCTTGCTCTTGGGAAGAGCCAAGAACTCACAACCTCTCGCTTGAAAGTGTGAATTGCTTACCATCAAAGCAATCCCTCGTATGAGACCTCTCCCAATATTATTTTTCTCATAAATACCTTCCCCAAAAATAATACCTCACATAAACCTTCTCCCAGGTACACCCTATACACTATTATATAATAGACACTCATCTCACCAAAAAAAGGAGGAAAAACTACACACAAAAGACTGGAAAAAATACACCAAAAAGGACCTTCCCCCGACCTCATCTTCCTCACACCATCTCCGTTCGTCAACCACCAGCAATTGCAAGAGAAAAACGAAAAATAGTAGAGGGGAAACGAAATAAGGACGGGAATTTTAGGGATAGATCGAGCAGGAATATTCGGATTAAATTGGTCAAAACTTTCGATCTCCTCTTTCTGTTGTTTTATCTTTGTTTAAAACTTCACACACAAAGCAGAGAGAACGGACAGAGAGGGAGAAAGACATAAAGAAAATTGTGTGTTTCACAAAAAAAAAAAAAAATCAAAAGCATTCTGTTCTTCATCTTCAAGTCAATTATCTAAAACGCTATGGAGATTCGGAGTTGAAGCAGTCGGCCAAGGTCCTGTTCGTGGATTTGATTCTGACATGGTTGTCCGGCTTCGTTTTTCTTAGCTCAAAAGTCATGCCTGTTGTACAAAGCTTGGTTCGATTTTCTCTTAGTTAATATATCAAAGATAGTTTTCCGTTGGCATCGTGATTCCGATCTGGTTAGTTGTTTCGAGTTTTATTTCTGTCCGTATTTCAATTTGTTTGATTTCTGGATCTGAAATCAGTGTATATGTTTGATTTGCTTATTGTTCGATATTAATTCAGATTTACACTAGTTCCTGAACTCTTTATTTGCTCTTTTGGTTGAAATTGCTTTACATGTTCCAATTAGTTATTTGCTTAAATACATTCTGTTGCAATTTATGTGAGTTTTGTTATTTTCATTTGATTCTTCTATGGTTTTAAGTTTTTGCGCGTTTGATCATAAGATAATTTCCATTGTCCATTGTAATTGTAAGATCAAAATGAACGCTAGCTTAATTCTCAAAAGCTGAATTCTGTTTTTCTTTTTCTTTTTAAAGTCTTTATAACAGTGTGTAAAGGAAAGAGACGAATGAACTCATATATTAATGTTAATCTTCCAGTGTTATGTTAACGTCCCTGTTTCGGTAATGGGAGCAGCCACTGGATTTGAGTTATAGTCAATTGCTTTTGTATCGCCTATAACAATGGAGAAATGAATGTTGGGTGTTGATTTGATTGAGCTTTCAGTGCAAGAATTAATGCGTATATAGTTTTCTTTAAGGATTCAATTGTATAGTACTTTAGGTAGATTATGTTGAGTGTTTACTGTTTCTTGTTTGATCTCTTAAATTTGGAATGAGGAGTCGAGTTATTCGAGAAATGCCATATGGCCCTCGCTTAATTGGCTTTGAATATTAAGAATTCGAGATGTGCCGTCCAGCAAATTTTACGGCTTTCCCCAAAGATAAAACCGAATTAGTCATTTTAAGCGCGCTTTTAATAATTTATATTCTTAAATTTGGGTGCGCATTTATGTGACCCAACTGCGGGGTGCCTAACACCTTCCCTCGGGTCAACAGAATTCCTTGCTTAGAATTTCTGATTCGCGGACTCCAACTAGGAACCCGAAAATTTTCCTATGTTCGGGATTCAAGATAAACCGGTGACTTGGGACACCAAAAGCCAAAACCTTTCCCAAGTGGCGACCCTAAATTGAATATATAATCCCGATTCGAATAATGTCACTTAAAATGGAAAGCTCTCTCATACATTTATCCTTCGGATTAGGTGGGTACAAAGGAGGTGTGACAGCGTTGAGTTGTAAATTTCGTTAATTAATGTCATTAATTCGTATTTTATTTTTCATTTATGTTTAACTATTTGGAAGGGGTCTAATTGGGTTAGTTGGCTGGCCTTGTCTTCACGAGAGGCGTCATTACGACTAGTTTGGGGAATTGGGTCGTAACAAGTTGGTATCAGAGCCTAGGTTACTAAGGCTCACGAGTCATGAGCAGGTTTAGTAGAGTCTCACGGATTGGTACGGAGATGTTTGTATTTATCCTCGAGAGGCTGCGGAACCTTTAGGCAAAAACTTCACCTTCTTGGAATTCTTATCGTGCGTACTTGAATCAGCTTGAGATATAGCTCTTGAAATTTCCTCCACTCGTCTGTATGCGCACATGAGCGCTCAGTATTATATGTATCTTGATGGCTTGTGATTCTCCCATCAAGGGGCGAGATGTGATCTTCATGAGTATGTTGGGGCAGTCTGGAGGACTTGAGGCCAGATTTTTGTCTATGGCTTGAGCACCGAGGTGCTGATTGTGTGAGTACGTGTTTTGAGCCTATATATTCGGTATAGCCCTATTAGCCGGAATGGCGGTTTAGTATTCATGTGATGAGTATGTTAGTACTGCGAGATGTATCCATATGACTTGGTAGTGGCGAAGAAGTCTGATGGATAATAGATGAACTGTTAAGTGATTTGTTTCCAGTTGTGATTTGTTGTGTAGCCTCAAATTATGGGCGCGTGAATAAGATTTTCGTATCTACTAGTTAGGATGTGAAGTGCATTGTATGTGCCAGTATAAGTTCATACTCATGAAGACTAACGACTGTGTAACGTATATGGTGGTGGAAGGTATGCTGAAGTACTAAATTGAGGCGAAGCAGGTGGATTATCTCCTGCGGTGTGTTCTTAAATGGTATGTTCTTTATGTGTATGTTAAAAGATCTCATGTGCAATTGAAGGGTACATGTTGAAATTCGGCAATTTGGGTCGCTTAAGAGAGTGGACTCAACTGATGTGAGGATAAATGCAAGATTTGCAGAGCTTACAATACTAGATGATCTGTGTTTTCATAACTGGAAGATGATTTGAATTTAATCTCACTATGATATTGTGGCATTATTAGATTGAAAGTATTAAGGGTTATTGAGCTTGTCCCAATATATGGCTTCGAGCCAAGTTGGGGAGGTTGCTGTTTATTAGCTGATCACACGGTTATATGCTATGTTGGCTCCGTTCCGAGGTATGCTGGTGGATCGGTCCTTGTTGCAGAAATTGAGCCGAGGATGGCACGAGTGAAACAAAATCTTAACAAAGTTACATTATGCCTTGTAGAGTATGAGAATTACGGAATGTCTAAAGTGTTATTTGCAAGAATGCTCAGTGCATAGAGAATGAAGATGTTTGTTTGTACTGGAATTAGATCATATCCTGCAATGTTAGAGTGCTAATAAGGCACGAGTGGTTCTATTCGTTAAGTTAGGTAATTTGCGATTTGAATAAGAGTGAATGAATCTCGAGAATAATTTTATTGTGTTCAAGATTCTACATGTAACAATCAGGTGTGTCAAGGTTGTGTATGTGGTCAGAGACTGTGTTTTCATCGGAAAGGTCAAGATTTATGGTATTTTATGTTAATTATGGGGGTTCTATGTATCGGTATCTGGAAAGTAATGATACCGAATTCAGGTTCGAACGGAAGTTCTTCAAAGTAAAGTAGTTTTGGAGTGTGGTATTTCTGGAAAAATTTGAGGAAGTATTCGTTAGCCTATGGATCTTAGGCAGTGTGGTGTTATGTTCGAGTCTCGTGTGCTAACCTAGGTTGAGATATTGTGGTGCTACAACAAGGAGGAATATCAAATTGAAAATGAATCAGAAGGAAATTTGATTAATGGAATAGGTTGATAGTAGATTAAGTCGGTATGATAAAGGGTATGATTAATTCTTCGTATGTGTTCGAGGTAAAGAGCTTTACAGGTATTGTGCAACAAGGTTTTGAGTCCTGACAGCTTGCTTGGCTTGGTTGGGATAGAAGGAGTAAGTCCTGACAGTTTAGCTTCTGCAAATGGAATTGGGAGAGAGCCCTTGTTGGGTTTACCGTGGTTTGGAGATGTATATATCTTTCTATGGGTATGCGAAGCATGGAATGTATAATGATTCTTTTTCCTAATGGGATCAGCGAAAGTTCTTGGTTAGATGAGTTACAGTTCAGTTCTGAAAAGGTGTTCATAAAATTCTTAGGCTTCTGATAGCCTCAGGTAACCAAGGAAATGGTACTGCTAAACAAAAGTGATTTGATGAGAGTGAATGTCTCGGAAAAAGGGTAATATGATTAGACTGATGATACTACATTAGTATTTCGGTGCTTTCTTGCTAGATCGACAGCCGATGATGATGGGGAATTTTAGAATATCTCTCGTGGATGTACTTGAGGTGTAATATGTACTCGTACTGTGAAATTTGGGATAAGGTACAGTGATTCGTGTGCTATATGGAATTGGAGACTGGGAGTTCTCAGGTACAGACTATGTAGTGGTTGTGGATCGTGTGTATTGGTACCGTTAGCGGCTATTGGGATTTGGATGCCCGAGTGGATCTTTCTTTGCTTGGTATATTAGATTTTGGACATGATATTGGACTGTATACTGGATGTCTCAGTGTTGGATTATTCTAGACTATTGTGGTATGGGCTATGTTGGTAAATGCCACGGGTTGCATGGCAAGGTGCATCTGATTATGTTCTAGCAGAGTAGTTTGTATTCCAAAGACTAGCGGACAGCTAGGAAGGGTTGCTTTTATTAGTCGGGCCTTCGTGGTGGATGTCAGTGTAGAGGTTATAATGCAGTTCCGGTATTGAGTGACTTTTTCGGATGTCTTTCTTGGGGTCGGGCATGTCGCCGGGCGAGATTGTGGATTTCGGTATTTATTTGGTGCAGGACAGAGTATCTTATGGCTCCGGCAGGAGTTATAATAGTGGAAGGAGCATCTCTAGGCTTCTTGGAATTGAGTTCGTTGGCAGGCCGATGTGGGTACGTATGTATTTAGCTTGAGTTAGCTAGGTTGCCCCCGAGTTGTGTTGTTGAGGGGTAGGTCTATTCGATCGTTATTGAACTTTTTAGCGATTTGGGGAGATCTCTGAGTTGATTTCAGTGCTGTGAGACGTTATGATTTGTTGGATATTGACACATATAGTATGGTTCTATTGAGGATTCATAGAGAAAGTTGAGTGGGAAGAGTAATTGAGTGTTGCTCGGTAAATGGAGTATTGGTTATGACCTATCGGGTTGCGTGTCGTATGTTATTTGCTTCACCATAGGTGTAATGAATTGCTTCGACTTCAAACATTAAATTATGCGTGGCGGTCGATTTTGAGCATGGCGACTTAAGGTGTTTCATACGTTACATTGTTTGGATAGGACCACGCTTTGTAGCGAGGCCACATGGAGATATGACCTTTTGGGGTAGATTCAGGTGTTCTATTCCTATGATGTTAGAAGGGGTCTCAGCCTTGTATTGTGATGGTACTAATGAGCTTGAGGTACAACTCTTTTGTTTGAGTCATTATTAAATACGAACAAATTTGATTTCAGCTTGTTAGAGGGATAATATCGAGGTTTTGCCCGGAAATCTATTGTGATATTAGTAAGAGGGAAGTGGCTTCATGAATGGATGATCTGAGGCGTGGTTTCGGTTTATCGCGTGTTTCACTCGTTGCTGGCAGTATATGGAAGTGTTGGATTAAGACTTTATCTAATAAAACGGGTTTCTATCGGTATTTGGTTGCTGTGGGTAACTACTGTGAATAGAAGTTATCATTTCGAGTCCTTAGATTATGTGGTATATCAGTGATTTCACGGAGGTTGTAGGTATTGGTTATTACAGCTGGTTCGAACTTATTCTGAATATAGATGTGAGGTTCTGGTCTTGTGTATAATTTCGGAAAGTGCAATGTGGTTCCACAGTTTGTGGTCTAGATGGGTTGTGAGATTTCAGCTATGTTGTGTTATCGGACCTATATGTGATACGGTGACTCGGGATCACCCCCGGGTATATGCTTGGTAAGATCATTCAGCTATTAGTTAGCTTCTAGAACAACCCTGGATACGCTCGGCGGCGAGCGTTTGTTTAAGTTGGGGAGGATGTAACAACCCGACCCGTCATCTCGGGAGTTACTGCCCTGTTTTCCCCATTTATTGCTTCTTCATGTTTCATTATCGGCATTGGGTGAGTTAGAATCGAATTGGTTAGGTTTTGGTAGGAATGAGACACTTAGTCTATTTAAGGAAGGCTTGGTTTGGAATTCAACTAGATGTTGACTATTGAGTTAGAGGGCTCGGATGTAAATTTCGGTGATTCGATTAGCTTCAGGGGTGATTTGTGACTTAGGAGTGTGATCGGAAGTGATTTTGGAGGTCTTGTGTAGCATTAGGCTTGAATTGGCAAAGTTAGTATTTTGGCGAATTCCGGTTAATAGGTAAGATTTTGATCCTAGGGTCGGAATGGAATTTCGAAAGCTGCTGTTGCTTTGATATGTCATTTGTGACGTGTTTGAAATATTTCAGGTCATTCGGACGTTGTTTGGTTAGGTTTTTGATGGAATACGAGTTTCGGAAGAATTTGAAGAACTAAGGCTTGAAATTGATGAGAATTGACGATTTTTGTGTTGTTGGATGTGTTTTTAGGATTGGAACAAGTTTGAATAGGGTATTGGACCATGTATGTGCTTTTGGTTAAGGTCTCGGGGGCCTCGGGGTGATTTCGGATGGCTATCGGGGTGACATTGGAGTTGAGGAATGGCAAATTTTGCAAGTATCTGGTTGCTCGCTTATGCGGAAATGGACAAGCAGAAGCAGTTCCGCGGATCTGTAATCTTGGTCGCAAAAGCGGTCTGGAGCTGAGTTGGGTAGTTCCGCAGAAGTGGAACACATTTCACTTAAGCGAGTCCGCAGAAGCGGACAGGCGGTCGCAGAAGCGGGCTTGGCCGGGAGGTGAGGTTCCGCAGAAGCGGAATTTGTGTCGCAGAAGCGGCCCTTGAGTTTTAATGAAATTCCGCATAAGCAGACAAAAACTGCAGAAGCGGTGCGCGGAAACGGACATGGGGACCGCAGAAGCGGAAACCCCTGATGCCAAGAGGGTTTTATATTATTTTTTGTTCCGCGAGGCTTATGTTATTTCCACCATTTTTAAGCAAGACAAGAGCCCTTGGACGGAATTGAAGGGGGATTATGATTGGAGGTAAGTTCCTTGACTAAATACATGAGATTATGGTAAATCTAACATGGAAATTGGTTGAAGTTCTTCAAAAGCGGTAAAGCTAGAGCTTGAGTTTTTGATATTTTAAAATTGGGATTTGATAGGTCATTTGAGCTCGGATATGGGAGTTCTTGGTATGTATGAACTCTTGGCGAGACGAGGAATCCGGTAATGTGAGTTTTTGTAATTTTTCTAGAAACAGGCTCGGGGCTCAGGTTTTGCTAGTTTCGAGATTTTTGCTATTTCTCGATTGTTTTCGATTGGGTATTATTCCCTTTAGCATATTGTGATGTATTCGCTCCGATTTTGGTTAGATACGACGCACGTGGAGGCCGATTTGAGGGACAAAGTTGTCGTGAGCTAGAGATTTCACTAGTTCGAGGTGAGTAATACTTGTAAATGATATCATGAGGGTTTGAAACCCGGTATTTGAATATCATAGTATTTTATTGAGGTGACTTGCACGCCGGATATGAGCGTGGGGTAGAGCACCATTGGAGAGTGTGACTTGGTCTGTTCCGGTTGTTGATTTTTACCGCGTAATTGATTGAAACTATTTGTTATCATAATAATTTGGGCTGATTGCCATGTTTGGGCTTCGTGCCAACTATGTGAATCCTTCAGGGATTGATATCACTATTTTCGCATTACTTTGCATATTAATTTATCTCGGTCCAAGGTTTTAATACTTTTTTGCAAACTCAGTCGCTTTTCTAATATTTGAAAACTTAAACAATATTTTATTAACGTTTTGAGCTGATGACTATCATGTTAATATTGCCCAAGTGGCATATGTGCATTTCTGGACTGAGCATGGATGGGGCTGCACGCCGTAGCAGCATTACATGTTCATTTCAGGATTGAGCATGGATCGGGCTGCACACCGCAGGGGTGTTATATTGATTTTGAGGTCGAGGGCCCGGTTGATGCCACGAGATGGCTTGATATTGCGCTTGGCCAATAAGAGCCCCTCCGGAGTCTGTACACATCCCAGTGAGTGCTGTTGACGTTAAATGGACCAGGCTGCACGCTGTAGCGGGTACCGTAGCGTACTGTCATATGCATTGTATTGCACTCATGCATTTGTTCCTATTTGTATTAATTGTCATGACATTCCAGTACTCGCATTTCATTGGCTTCCATGCTATTTCTTGCACTGTGTACCTGATACCTAGTGATATTTGTTAATGGAGTGCTGTGCCTGAGGGGCTGACTTTTGTGCAGACTTTCACTACCTGTACCGCATTCATTTGCTTAACTGTTGGAAAAAGATATTTTCAAAAGAGCTTTTGAACTGAGTCAAGATATTTTCTAAAGGATTTTCACGCTTCACTATTTTTCTCAGAGGGTTACACTGTACTATATATCATGCTGACTTGCTTTACATGATTTCTTGGTGCTCAATTATTATTTACCTGTATTACTCACTGAGTTAGAGTACTCACTTTACTCCCCGCACCTCGCGTGCAGATGCAGGTATTTATTTACCGGATAGCGGGTTGAGCTGGTTGAGGATTTTCTAACTTAGCTAAGCAAGGTGACTACTAGTGTTCGCGGCACCGAATTTCTTCCCTTTTTATTCCAGATTATATCCATGTGTTTTAGAACGTGTAGTTGTATAAAAAATCTTTCTTGATGATCATGACTTGTGACACCCTGGTCAGGCTTTGTTGAGTTGTAAGTTTCGTTAGTTAATGTCATTAATTCGTATTTTACTTTTTATTTATGTTTAATTATTTGGAAGGGGTCTAATTGGGTTAGTTTACTGGCCTTGTCTTCATGAGAGGCGCCATCACGACTAGTTTGGGGAATTGGGTCGTGACAATAAACGTCCAATGTTTAGTATTAAGCTAAGTTTATCGAACGCATTAGCAGTCTAGTAACAAACACACAACAAATGATGAATGATTCAAAACACGAAACATAAGAAAATTAAAACACGGCATGTAACACAATTGTCAAAACATGCCATGTACCAGAATTGTCCAAAACATGCAATGTACCAAAATTGTGAAAAAAAAAACATAAATGTACTAGTAGTTTAATACAAATTCTGCGTCAGGTGATGCACACCTAAAGTTTGAATGCTCAATTACTGATTTGAGAATTTCGTAATCTTTATACGTCAATGCCTCAATTATAATTCTCGTAAGAGCCGGAGACTTTGCCAAAAGAAGCTTCAACAATTGCATGTGAGGATTTGTCCATCGAATGCTCCTAATCACAATTATACTGAGGTTGTTGAATGATGTTTCTCCAAAACTTCCTTCCAAATCAATATTATCCAGTGGTCTAGGTACACCACTATTATCCACCTAAGAAATAATTTTAAAAAAAAAACAAAATTTGAATGACGAACGGAGGTATAAAGAATCCACTACGTAATGAGAACTTAAGAAGATACCCAAATGATTAAGTAAGAAGCTTGATTTCCATATATTCTAAATATGGAAAGCTTCTCATCAAACATAAAGCACATGCGACGGAATACAATTCACTCAGATAAAGATCAAAGAGGTATAGATTTTTCATACAGTCAACACGAAAGGGAAGATTAGTTGGTACTTCTCCTGCACTTGCAACCAATAACTAGAAAGAACATCCCAAACTAAAAGGCTGGCTCATAGCCCAAAATATATTCCATCTTTGAAAATGCACTACAGTGAAGTTATGAAGCATATTTACCTTGATACCATGGTTATCCAAATGGAGATGTTCCAGCGCACAAAAAGACTTAAAAAACCTAGTATAGTGAGGTTCTGCTTCCAGGATATAGCCTCCCCTAGAGCAAGTGATAATTGTTCTAGAAGAGGAGTTAGTGAGGTTCTGCTTCCAGGATATAGCCTCCCCTAGACGATACTCTATCTATGAAGTCAACGGACTTCAATCTGGGGGCATTAATTTCAATAACACCACGGTAATTATCTGGGAGATGAAGCACCAATTGCTTTAGCAACGGGCAATGAGAGATTAATATTACAAGCAATGTCTACAAGATTGTAACATTGTATAGCTTCAGGCTAATTAGCCTTTCAAAACCCCTGAAGGATGGTGGACGAGATATTAAACAGTCTTCAAGATATAGATGCCTCAAATGCATACATTTGAAAAATGAAGCATGCAAATTGCATGGTTTCCCCCGATCGGAAATTTAAGAATAAGATGTTCAATACCATTTTCAGAGAGGAACCCTATCAACTGTCTGATATAAGTTAAGTATTCCAAATACGGAATTGAGAGGGTAAACTGTTTAACTGATCCTCTATTATGGGTCAAAATGTGGTGAATAATATTTTTAATATAAGAAATTTGGTATATTTTTCAAAGGGTTCGATCAAGAGTATGGAATTCTACACCATTTATATTTATCATGACCCCAAACCCGGACCCGATCGTGATGCTGCTTCTCATGAAGACGAGGCCAGCCAACTAGTCCCAATTCAATTTTTAAGCATTTAGACATTAACAATCAGTCTAAGCATGAGTAAATAAGCCAAAGACTAAACAAAATATAGTCTAATATGCGTAATACAACCCAAACACAGCCCAATACCGGGGTGTCACAAGTCACGAGCATCTACTAGGGTTTAAATACAACTGAAAAGTCTGAAATGTACAAAATATAGACTAATGAAATGAAGAGGGAGAAAAGCAGTGCTGCAAACGCCGGCAACTACCTTGCTAAAATTCAATGACTTTGAATCCGATCAACCAATACCCGCTACCAGATTTAGAAATACCTGAATCTGCACACAAGGTGCAGGGAGTAAAGTGAGCACTTCAACTCAGTGGGTAATAATCATAACGAAAGTTTGAATGGTAGGAAATCGTGAAGAGTGCATTAACATGCTGTATAGAAGTAGTTCAAAAACCAGTAAGAAAGAAATAAAGCTGTAAAATCTCTTAAAATATCTTAGCTCAGTTTAAACTTCTTTGAAAATGACTCTTTCATCAATTGCGCAAATAAATGCAAAACAATTAGTGCAGATAAGTACAGAAATCCACCCATCGGGAAAAAAATGAGAGAGTTGGCCAAGTTGCACTTCCAAGTTCCGAATAGAGGTATTATGGGAGGCCAATTGAGCATCAGAGTCTTGGTTCTTCTTTATCATTTGCTCGAACATAATTTTAATTCGACCCATATCATTACTCGAAGAACTAGACCCTTGAGACTGAAACGGAGGCGGATTGTTCGATTTTTGGTACATTGGGGGACTTTGAAAGCCATGCCCCCGGTTGCCTTTATTACCATTGTTGTTCCACCCGCCTTGACCATTGTTGTTCCAATTGTTTTTATTGTTCCTATTCTAATTCCCTTGATTGCCTAAATTGTTGTTCCCTCAATTTCTGCCTTAGTTGTTGTTTTTCCAATTACCACCACCTTGTTGATTGCCCCAATTTCCTTGGGGTCGCCATTGTTTGGTAGAAGATTTGCCTGGGTTGCCTTGGTAGTTATTGACATATTGAACCTCTTCCCTTGAATCACCATAACAGTCATTTGAAAAACCCACACCATCATTGTTGTTGTTATATTGTTCACAATTACCTTGAGATTGTTGTCCTCTTTGACTCCTTTTAAGCATAGAAACACCTTCCATGGCATTGACTTGGCGCGGGTTTTGGATTTGTTTCAATTGCGCCTTCGCCAATTGGTTTATGGTAGTAGTGAGCTCGGAACTAGCTTGACCAAGGTCGTGCAATTCCTTGTGCAAATGAATGACCATGGGGTCACCTTGGGGCACATTCGCTCTGCTTTGCCATGCCGAAGAAGCATCGGCGATCTCATCAAGTACTTCACATGCCTCATTATAAGTGAGCTTCATAAAATTGCCCCCGGCCAATTGATTCAAAATGCATTGATTTGTTGTATTGATGCCCCGATAAAAGGTTTGTTGAATCATCACCTCGGTCATGTTGTTATTTGGGCCTTCTTTTACTATAATCCGATACAGCTCAAATATTTCATGCAAAGGCTCTGTTGGCTCTTGTTTGAAGGCTTATATTTCGTCCCAAAGTGCTGTCATATCACTCGGTGAAAAGAACTTGGCAATGGATTTATCCGTCAATGCATCCCACATGGTGATGGAATGATTGGGGAGCCTTTTTAACCAATCCAATGCTTTACCCCGAAGAGAGAATAGGAAAAGCCTCAATCTAACTGCATCCTTGGACACGCTCGTCTTCTTGCTCCCCCAACATTGTATCTACGAACCCTTTCAAGTGGTTGTTGGCATTTTGATCGGAGGCGCTCGTAAAATACCCTCTTTTCTCGAGCAAGGTCAACATGACATTTGTGATTTGAAAGTTCCCCAGACGGATTCGGGGAGGAAAAATGGCACTTTCATATAATTTATTTGGTAATACTCTAGGAGCCACTCTTCACAATGGTGGAGGAGGGTCTGGAATATTGTTGTTATCATTTGCATTTGCCTGGAGGCCTCTACGTTGAGATTAAGGTAAGACTTCATCTTGTTCAAGATCATCTACCTCCTCCCCCGCAATTACGTTACCAAGAGGGTCATTAGCATTGAGAGCCATTGGTACCTGGGTAATGGACACAAACAAAATTAGTAAACAAGAAGGAAAGAGAAACAAAACATAAAATTAACTAAACAGATAGTCATCACTGTAAGCTGCCCAGCAACGGCGCCAAAAAGTGATCACTGCCAACTCAATGATACTAAAGGGTAGGAAAAGCGGCTCGCAATAGCTTTTAACCGACATGAGGGTCGTTATCGAATTTCTTAGGGAGCTAGTAGTGGAGTCGATGTATCTATCTAGCTTAGAATTATTTATTTTCTCCAATTGTCACTTCCATACATTTTTGGGTTTTTTCAATTATAAACTACTATTATCAAACTACTAGTTAAACTAGATTATGCTACGAGATGATTGCTAAAGTTGTATCTAATAGGAAGAAGGTAACTAGGGCCATGACATCACCTAGGTGGCTAATTGACTTGTAGATGTTACTAAGATTCGATTGACATAATTGGGTCTTATGTTATAACCGTTGCACAATGTTACCCACTCTCACACTTTTAGTAGAGAGAGTAATTTTGTCCAATTAACTTTCTGGAGACCAAATGGGTAGGCAAATTAGCTCAAGAAACTAGGGTTCAAGTAGGGTGATTACTCTCTCGAGATTTATCCCGTTAAATGGGACTATCATTTCTCATTAGTCCATCCCAATTTCTTGTTGGGTCAATTTTGGAGACTTAGACTCTCTTTCTCAGAAAGAGTCAAATCCACAATGCTCAAATCAGGGTTTGCAACCACCAATTCATAGATGAAAACATAAAATCAACCAAAAAATAGCAAACACCCACAGTCAATCTAACCCTAGATGGCAACACCCATTAATTATCCACACTAGAGTTGAGCAATAACCATAGCTAATGGGTTTAGCTATTAATGCTTGAAGAAGAAAGTAAAGAAATAGATTAAGAACAAGACATATTAATTAAATACTAAATTAAAATACAAGAATCTATCATTAATTTGAAGCTAAGATGCCAAAAATGGCTACAGATGAGGTCCCACGAGCGCAGCTCAGTTTTGGCATTCTCAGATAACCAAGAAATGGTAAAATGTTATATTTATACCAGGCTGGAAAAACTGGACAAAAGTACCCCTGCGGGGTCAGTGCGGGCCACATGAAATGGGCCGTGGCCACACTAGGCTCTTGAACTTCAAATATGGGCTCTCTGAACTTGGGTCGGTGGACTGTGCATAATGAACCGCGGCCACGGAGCTCTTCAATACGGTCCGCACAAAGCTGATCACGGACCGTGCTGGCTTGGACCTTGCAAATTTCACCTCTCTGAATCTCTCCTTGACGGACCGCACCAAATGGTAGTGTGGCGCCTTTACCGTGGACTGCAAAATGTGTACCGTGGAGACATTTCCTTAAGCCCATTTTAGCCATCTCTGTGAACCACCTAGTGCAGCCACATTCGACTTTGTGTCCGCACTAGGTCTGTTTGCCCTCAGCTTGCCTTGTCTTCGATACTTGAGCAGGCTTCACTCCTTTTGAGTCGATCTTTGACATTTCGTCAGTTTGTCGATCAAACCTGCAATCAAGCACAACTTATGAGCCTTTTGGGACTAAATTGTAATAATGTATAATCAAAGCATAAGCAAGAAGGAGCATGAAACACGTCAAAATCCCTAGTTATCACGATTCACAATAATTGACCGTCTATATAATTTCATTCATTAAGGTCATATGTATCAGCCATTAGCAACCATATAAGTGCATTCACTAATATGATTGTAGTCATATAACCTAAGAAAATTATATTATTGTGATTCGTAGTGAACTCGACCGTTTATGTAATAGCCGTTTATATTAAGGTCATTCGTATCGGCCTATAGCTACCATATAAGCCCATTCACTAATATGGCTGTACTCATATGACCTATGATAATTACATCTTTGTGATTCACAATAATTGACCGTCTATATAATTTCATTCATTAATGTCATACGAGCAACCATATGAGTTCAGTCACTTATATAGTTGTAGTCATATAACCTATGCTAATTATATCGTTGTGATCCATAGTAATATAGGCCGCTTGTACAATAGTCGTTTATATTAAGGTCATACGTATCGCCATATATTAACCGTATAATTCCATTCACTAATATAAGCGGTCGATACTACTAATATTGTTTTAGTCATATAAGCTATGTTAAATATATCGTTCTGGTTCATAGTAATATCAACCGCTTACATAATAGTCGTTTATATTAAGGTCATATGTATCGGCCTATATCAACCATATAAGTCCATTTAATAATATGGTTGCACTCATATGACCTATGATAATTACATCGTTGCGATTCATAATAATGTCGAGTGCTTGTATAATAGGCATGTATATATATATATATATATATATATATATATATATGTATATATATATGTAGATATATATATATATATATATATATATATATATATATATATATATATATATATATATATATATATATATATATATATATATATATATATATATATATATATATATATGTATATATATATATATATATATATATATATATATATATATATATATATTTTATTCATATAAGCTATGTTATATATATCGTTGTGGTTGAGAGTAATATCGAACGCTAACAGAATAGTGTTTTTTATTATTGTCATATGTATCGGCCTATATAAACCATATAAGTCCATTTAATAAGATGGTTGCACTCATATGACCTTTGATAATTACATCGTTGCGATTCATAATAATGTCGAGTGCTTGTATCATAGGCTTGTATATATATATATATATATATGTATATATATATATATGTAGATATATATATATATACATATATATATATATATATATATATATAAATATATATATATATATATATATATATATATATATATATATATATGTATATATATATACGTATATATATATATGTATATATATATATATATATATATATATATATATATATACATATATATATATATATATATATATATATATATATATATTGGTTAATATTAATTATAATAAATGGGAAATCATGATTAAATTTTAGGACTAATATATTCTATCTTCTTTTTTAGGAGGGAAAACAAGAAGAAATTTTTGGACAAAAATTTTAAATACAAATTTCGGAGGGAAACAAAGAGAAGAAAAAATATAGTTGGAGGGAAATTGAAACTTTTTACTCTTTATACATCTTTTAAACACAAGAAGAACATCTTCAACTCTCTAAAGAAAATAGATATTCTAAACATGACTGCTAACTTATGGATTGATGAAGAATTCTATCCATGGTTTTGGATGAAGGTGCCCAAATTGTACATTAAGCGTTATTTTTTGGTAATTTTATTTATTATTAAATTTTCATGATTTGATAACAGTTGATTATCCCAACTAGCTATGAACCTTGAACCTTATCTATACATTATGTTCTTGCAGTTTATTCCAAAGTGTATATGTGGCTATCTTCCTCCTATTTCGATTAAAACAATTCTTCGATGTGATGGGAAGGAGTGAGATGTGACTCTCACAAGTGGTGTTCATAGAAGACTCGTCAATGGGTGAAAACAATTTGTTGTCGACAATAATTTGAAGAAGAATATCCTTCTCCTTGAATTAGTTGTGGCTACATCAGGGGTTGTGATCTTCTCTGTTGAAGATCTAGGACTAACTAATGCTTACCTTGATAATTCCATCTATTTAATTATATATAATGACTTCAAATGGATCATAGTAATTGATTAATATCATTGTACTTTATAACATTTTTTGTATTTTTTTCTATTTATTATTGTTTTATTTATTTACTTTAAGAAGACTACTAGTTTATACATAATTAAAATTGGGAAGTCATTAAACAATATATTTAGTGCAGACGTCCCTTAATTTTTTTCTATCATTTTACAACAAAGAACAAGAATAGGAAGATTATATTCTTTTTTTCAAAAAGTTAAAAATCGATGTCACACCTCCTTTTTCCTACACCCGCAAAGGCATAAAGGAGTTTTTTCAACTAAAGTACAATCGAAAGAGGATTATTATTAGAAGATTCAGATTCGCCACTTGGGAGATTAATAGTGTCCCAAGTCACCGGTTGAATCCCGAATCGAGAATATTATTAACTCTGATTAACAGTCCCCAAACCAGAAATTCAGGTAAGGAATTCTGTTAACCCGGGAGAAGGTGTTAGGCATTCTCGGGTTCCTTGGTTCTAGCATGATCGCTCAACTATTATTAATGGCTATATATCTAATTTTAATACATGTCTTAATCTAAGCTCTTTTTGACTTTAAACTGCTTTTCTTATTATTTTAAAGAACATTACAATGTCGTTAAAACACGTCACGAACCATGTCACATAAATGCACCAGTAATTTTTGACATATTTCAACTTCGTTGGTATTTGGATTTGGGTCACATAAATGTACACCCGAGTTTAGGAAGGTAATATTATTAAATGTCCAGCTTAAAGCAACTAGCGTATTGTTAACTTTGCGGAAGGCCATAAAATTCGCTAAATGGCACGTCCCGAAGTCTAAATATTTTTATAGAAAAACAATTAGGAGGGCCATGCTATTTGTTATTTTATTTGGCGCGGTGAACCTCAAATTATTTTAAGGCTAACCTAAAAGAACTATAATTTTCTATTAAGTACTGCCTCTAAAAAGCCTAATTAATTAGCATTAGAAATTCGGGCCTCAAGCTCATTTTCGAACTTAAACAAGAGGAAGAACCTCTTAATTTAAATTCGCTACCTAACTTGGAAAGCCTACAAGTGCATTATAAATTTAAACAACAGCCTTAATAATAACCTTCAGCACTTTGGGCCTTAATGATTAGCCCAGGATTAGGAATATACTATCAGCTTTGTGAGGAGCTACCTTACGTTGGGACCTTGGGCAAACAAATTTAGGCCCAAATCCCATTTAAGAAAGGGAATACCGGATTTTGGCCCACATCCAAGGTTGCTTTTTGTTTGTTTCAAGCTATTGATTTTAATTTACAAACTGGGCTTAGTGATTTGCGAACAAATAAACGATCATGAGTTTTAACCGTGAATCCAATCATTACATGAATATTCAACTCATTGGTATACAATTAGCCAAACATATTGATTTGAAATTCCAAAAGCCAAATCAGTTTCAATCAATACATCCCATGGATTTTTATGCGTGACATATATCCACAACTGAACTATCTAGTACATTAAAAACCAAAGAATGCCTAATCTTACACTAGTAGGAGCATGTAATCTACTTTAAAATAAAGTTCCAATCGGTAACTTACTATCATATCTAAATCTACAACACGATAGCCGATATTTCGGCTAACTACTCATAATAGTTTGAATTTATAGTTGTTAATACAAATGAGGATAATAGATCTCGAAATCAGTTTGCTGTTCCAACTATTTTTCTAATTTTAAAAGTTAAACTACACAAAAACAAAACAAAACTATACTAAGGCTAATAAATAATCACTAGTCCAACAGTCCAAACAGTCCATTACAAACAAATTAGTGGCAATGAATACATCATCCAAATCGTAGAACTGCTCGCAATATAATCTACAACAGAGATCATGCATCAATTGAATTTGAATTTCAACTGGAGAAGTTACATTAGATCAGTCTCAAATCGTGTACCTAGAAGTAGAATGAAATATAAGAAAAGAGAGGAATCATCAGCAGTAAGCAACAATAAGCAGCGAGATCAACAACAACACAGCTCACAAAACAACCAGAAATCCAAGGAAGGAGAATACGATGCAATTGACTTACAAAAGAGCTTCAGACAATCAAATATACCAGCTGGATTTCAAAATCAGCTTGAAAACCAATAGAGTTGAACAAAACATACTTGAGAAGCATTTACGCTGTATTTTTGTATTGATTTTTAGGATTTTGGGTTTAGGATCTAATGATTTGTATCTAGACTATCTATTCCCACCGAATTTTTGGAGTTCTAGTAGTTTTTCAGTAGTTTTTGATTTGAAATTTTTCAAAATTTTGCCACATTAGGATTTGAGAGAATTTTGAATTACAAATTTTAGATCTGTAAAGACTTGTAGAACACTTATTTTGGGGAGGGGGGAGGGTTTCAGATGCTCAAACTTGTAAAACAAGGTAGTATCTATTGCCTTTTATAGGCAAAAGTGAGGCAACCCTCTGTTTTTGAAGTTATCTTACTAAATTTCTTAAAATTCAAAGTTGAACCCCTTCTAGAATGTTCTAGGAAATTCTATTCAGTTGTTACTACAATATTCCCTAAGCAAACTACCCTTATTGCCCCTGCCTTAGTCCTGAAATTATTAACCTACCTTAACTAACCTAACCTTTCTAACTAACCATGGTCCAAATAACAATTTCTACAAATTAACCAGCTAACAAATCCAATCACAAATCCTAAATTCAAATAACTACTGATTTTCGGACTAACATCTATTAGCAATCAACAAACTAAGAAATTGACAACAACAGAATCAGTATGAAGGAAGGATCCAATTATTGGCAAACACAAGAAAATTCGAACAGACAGAAGTATTAATCAAACTAAACTAATCAAAATTACAGACCTAGAACAGTAATTACAGATCAAATGAAAAGATGCTTAACCTACTTTTACTAATAGAGAAAGCAAAAATGAAAAAGAACAAGTTCATGCTATTGATTATTATAAGAAAATGAACAAATCAACACAGAGAAGAACAAACAAAACTCAAGTCTATTAATCAAGAAGAAGAGACGGTCGTGGAGGAGAAAATGACCTAAAGAAAAACAAAGAGAAACTTACTTATGTAACTTTAGGGTTGTGCTGATTATGTGATTTAACATTCAAGCAGCTCCAACGATGTTCGAAGGAAACTAGATAAGGATTCAGGAAGGGGGAAACTAGAAGAGTATAGGGTGCAATTTTTGAGCCATTTGGAGGAGTTAGGGTTTTTGGTCGGCAATTTGATTTAAAATTCGAAGAGACCCATTGAGATTTGGAGGAAACAATTTCGGGATTTAGGAAGAGGGAAGTGAGGAGACCTCGGGGTGTAATTTGGGTGAGATTTCAAGGTGGCGCCGTACACGGCGGAGGCGACGACTACTATTTTGAAGATTCGAGGAGCTGGGACGGGAGTCAAAGAAAACTGATTGTAGATTGGGAATGAAGAGTAGGAGGAGGTATTTTTGTGTGTTTTTGGGGTCGTTTGGCGACCGACCGCCGCCATGAGGCAATATCGACGGCGGTCAAAGGTGGTGGACGGTGGCATTAGGTTTCTCTGAGAATGGGAGTGAAGGAGATGACTTGGGGGGTGGGGGGTAGGGCTTATCCGATAGATATATACATATTAATCTAGGCTTCCTGATCGTACGATCAAGAAATATTGACGACCAAGATTAAACATTTTCCTAAACGACGTCGTTTCGTTTAAATGAAGAGTGAACCGGACTGGAGGTTAACATAGGGCTGGGTTCGTGATATTCGGGAAGGAAATGGATTGGGCTAATGCACTCTGCCCCAAAAAACATAAACAAAACTATTTCCTCTTCCCCTTTTATTTATTTACTTTTTTTCAATTTCAAAACAAATTAATTCCCTTTTTTCTTTTCCTTTTCAAATATTAATAATAATCGAAATTAATTCCTAAAATTCAACTAATCCTAAAACTAATTAAACACATATCATGATTATCACAAAATAAATTTAAAAGAAACACCACTCGAAATCGAGACCAAAAATTAAAAATGCAACTTAAACAAATATTTTTTGATTTTTTATTTTGTGAAACAATTACTTTCTTAATTAATTCTAAAATGTAGAATTAAAACCATAAGTGCAAATGCCAAGTATATATTTTGTATTTTTATTAATTAAAATGCACAAAAAATGCAAACAAATAACATAAAATGTCTCAAAATCCACAAAATTGCAAAATAATAAAAGAAATCATTTAGTTTGAATTTATGGGAACAATTCATATAGGAAAAAAATCACTTAGTCACAGCTGCCCCTCTTTGCTCAGAAACACGAAGTGTTTTTGTGCAAAGATAAGAGAGCGGAAACGAGCAATTTTATCCCTTTTGAATATTTCGTGTGAAGCATTTTTGAAAGAGTTGACCGCACCCTACTTCGGAAGTTGCCTATATATCCTTGGCTAAAAAAGAATCAGGTCAGTGTAGTTCAGGAATGTGTGGTTGCTAGGACTACCAAAAAGCTGTGGTTTTACTGTTGTTGTTGCTGCTACTGCTTGCTGACCTACCTTATTACACCATGTCAAAATAAAAGAAGTTAGACTAACTATGATATATCAATTACAAAAATCCTAACTGAATCTTCAAACTTGCTCTTGTGTTTCCTGTTGCCTTGTTGTTTTGTGTTTTCTCCGTAAAATCCATTGATGCTGCTTCGAATTGTAAACTGAGATGTTTTCCCTTTTCATGTGGGTTCCTGACTGTTGAACTTGAATGTATTCCTCTGTTATACGGGCGGGCTCTCAATTTCAAAACTTGAAAATCTATGCCTCTATTATACAGGTGGGCTCCCGACATCAAAACTTGAAAATGTATTCCTCTGTTATGCGGGCAGGCTCCCGACTTCAACAGTTGCAAATGTATGCCTCTATTTCAAAACTTGAAAATATATGCCTCTGTTATACTGGCGGGCTCCGACTTTAAAACTTGAAAATTTATGCCTCTGTTATACGGGCGGGCTCCCGAATTCCCTTAAAAATGTATGCCTCTGTCATACGGGCGGGCTTCCGACTTCAAAACTTGAAAATGCTTGCCTCTGTTATATGGGCGGGATCCTGACTTCAATTGTTGAAACTATATACCTCTGTTATACGGACAGGCTCCCGACTTCAATACTTGAAAATATATGCCTCTGTTATTCGGACGGGCTCCCAACTGCAACACTTGAAAATATATGCCTCTGTTATACGAGCGGACTCCCGACTGAAACACTTGAAAATATATGCCTTTGTTATACGGGTGAGCTCCCGACTTCAAAAACTTGAAAATACATGCTTGTGTTATACGGGTGGGCTCCCGACTTCAACACTTGAAACTATATGCCAATGTTATACGGGCAGTCTCCCGACTTTAAAATGTAAAGAGTATGCCTCTGTTATACGGGTGGGCTCTAAACTGCAACATTTAAAAATATATGCCTCTGTTATACGGGCGGGCTCCCGACTTCAAAACACGAAAATATATGCCTCTGTTATACGGGCGGGCTCCCGACTTCAACACTTGAAAATCTATGCCTCTGTTCTCTAAGCGGGCTCCTGGCTTCAACGAATTTGACAAAACCAAGAAAATTTTCTGCCCCAGTTTGGAAACTGGGTACATGGGTGAGTGGTAACTGAATCATTATACCAACTATTACCAAGCGTCTGAAAGCTAAGTCCTATTATCCAGGAAGGTCCTGACAACTCCTAATTGAACCTTATCTTAAACATGCAAACTTCGAAACCAACTTACATTCCTCTATGCTATTCATGATTATCTTGTATTTTTATCAAACTACCCTTTGCGGCCAAACCTGATTAATGCTTGTTTTTCCCTCACGGAGAGTTCATCCGAAACAACCAAATTTTTCTGCTTCTATTTCAATCAAAGATAATTTGTCAGTTTAAAATGGTGGTTAGCTGATGGAATTCTTGCTGAATATCCTTCCACTGCATTGTTTTGTTTTGACGGCTTCCCCGAACTAGCCTGACCTGCTCGACTTTCTGATTGACTTTCCAACCCTTGACATTTGACAACCCAAATGTTCTAACTCATGCTATTATTTCATATTTCTGAACCTTTTATCTGGACCACGGCATTTCCCATGACATTACCAAATCAGTCCACCGATGAAACTTTCGGTGATTCCCTATATTCCACCCTTCATCATGTTGTCTTTAACATGTTTTGACCATGCTGCACTTTACAACTTTGGAAATTGGTAGTGAGCTTTGAAATCCTTTTCGCCTGCTTTGGACAAAATTAACATTAAAACATCTTTAGACAGACAAACCCCAAAAGAAAATGAAATGCAATGGTTTTACGAGTTAAGGATACGAAGAATCCAAAAGCGGATGATCGTTAAAAAGAGAAAGAAAAGAAACTTGTCTGACCGGAACGAATGGTACCAATGATTATGACATGCATCTTGGACAAATCGGCCCAATCTTCCAACCAGTCAACTTCTAATTGCCACACCTCATTGCCTAAGAATTTTTATAACTCGATTATTTTACCCAAACGTTGACCTTGTTCAACTTGCGGTGCCTCAAACAGTTTTCCACCAACAGACCTCTCTCATTTTTTCACTTTTGACTCATTTTTTCCTCAACGTGCTCATGAGAATTTTTACAAATAAGACTCTCTCATTTCAATTTCTCTAGACTCACGTCGCCTTACGGTGCCTGTGAAGGCTTTCACCAATAAGACTCACTTGTTTTTATTTCTCTCAACTCATGTCGCCTTATGGTGACTGTGAGGGGTTTTACCAATAAGACTCTCTCATTTTTTAATTTTTCCTACCTGGACCAAAGTATTGTCCATGACATGAATTACCTTTACCTGCTTGACTTGGTATTTCTCGAAGACTGATCAGAAGGGTTTTGTTTTGGCACCGTAACGTAGGCTTTTGGACAAAGTAAGAAAGAAAGGGTATAAAAGGCTCAAAAATAATTCAAAATGGGTTAAAATTACAACTTTTGGAATCAGGTTTCTCACAACAACCACAACGTTTGACATAGTTTCTTGGTTGGGGTTTTTCGGATTTTTATTTTGATGGGATTGAACCTCAGAGAGAGGCTTCCTACGTAACCTTTCGGGATCAAGTCAAACATATATCATGTTATAGGAATTACTTAGTCTTTGTGATTTTACTTTCTATTCTTCTTCTTTTGTTTTCTGTTCTTCTTTTCTTTTTCCTATTTTCATTTTTCCTTTTCTTTTATTTTCTCTTTCTTTCTTTCTTCCGTTTTCTTCTTCTTTTTTCAATTTTCTTCTTCTTTTATTTTCTTTTTCTTCCTTCCCTTTTCTTTTCACTTAATTATCCTCCGCACTTGCATTTCTGAATTGTGCCATTGATTCCTATAGAGGGAAAGAAAATAAATAAGGCTCAAAATGGGTAAAGAAGGATACAGTATTTAGATAGCAGAACAAAATGTCTTCGTCAATCCAATCTCCAAACATGCCAAGTGCAAACTACATAACTAAAAAAATAAATCATACATATTATCCTTTTGAGCACCATTGGACAACACTCTTGTTACGATGAACGGCCCCTGACAATTTGGGGCGAACTTGCCTTTTGCTTCAACCTGATGTGGAATGATATGTCTCAATACTTGTCGAACCACTTCAAACTTCTGTGGACGCGCCTTCTTCCTATATGCTCTTGCATTCTCTTTTGAGACAACTTACCTTTGCACACTGCTGCCAATTTTTTCTCATCGATTAAACTCACTTGCTCCAGGCGGGTTGTGACCCACTCATCATCATCATATTTTGATTAATCATCACGGTCTATTTCTTGAATTATTATTCCAGAGTTAGATTGGATTTTAAGACTGAACCGAAGATTACTAATGCATGTCATGTCATTAAAACCAACCTAAAAAGAACTGAAAAGGAAAAAAAACAAAAATGACTACTAGGAATAAAGAAGAGGGGAAACTGCATTTCACTGAAATTGAAAGATAACAGGGTTTAACATATCCAAGCGGACGGAACATAGAATCTGAATCACAACAACTAAAAGAAAATCAAAATCCAGGACCAACACTCCCTCCGAGTAGGAAGAGGAGTAGCTTCCCAGCTATTGATCTTTGCACTAGGCCTGACAAAATGCACTTCTTCATCACCAAAAACTTCCCATATTCTACCGTTTTCACTCTATCAAATAACCTTCTAACCCTTTCAAACAAACTCCTCATCCGAGACAACCGCAAGATTTGGAACTACTGACACCGGATACCTCACTGTCCCTGACTTCACAAAAGTTCTGAAGAGGTGTGGGATAGGCCTAGAGAGCATCCCTGATTTCTTTTCTAGCTTTGTAGCCTTCTTCACATCACCCCCCATAGGCTTGAACCCCATATAAAATGTATCCATATTTTTATGCAGAGATACAGGCTGCACAATACCTTGAAAATATGTGCCTAGAACTTTACCCGGCACAAAACCATACTTCAACATTTCATTAGCTACCACGCAGATCTAAGGTGATAGCCTCAGCCTTTGAATTCGTTTTCCTTCCGAAATCCTTTAGAAGGACATTGTTTCGAAAGTTTGATAAACTAAAAGTCCTTTACCATCTCCAGACTCCATTAATGGGAAAGATCAACCTTCATAAAGGGATAAATCCTCCTCACCATGCACAACTATTTCTTGTTTGTCCCACTTGAATTTCAACATTTGATGTAGAGATGACGACACTGTATTAGCCACATGTATCCAAAGCCTACCCAATGATAAAATATACAGGCAACCACGTCTAGCACTTGAAATTCCACACTAAAACTAACTGGCCCTATCACCACTTCAAGTGTTATATCTCCAGCAAAACATTTCCTTTTCCCAACAAAACCTCAAACACCTTCATGTGGATTCTTTCGGTGCCAATCTTCAACTTTTGAAAAGCGGATAGAGGGCAAATATTGGATCCATTATCAACTAACTCCTTGGTGACAAAATAGTTTTCGTATTTTACCGTTATATAAAAAGCTCGATTGTGTTCCGTACCCTCTATAGGAAGCTCATTGTCTGCAAAAGTGGTCCTATTTGCTTCGAAGATCCTGCTAGCAATCTTTTCTAATTGACTTACTGTGATATTATTTGGAACATATTCCTCGTTCAGAATCTTCATTATGGCTCCACGGAGTTCATCTGAATGTGTCAACAAATATGACAGAGAAATATTGGCTGGAGTTTTCCTTAATTGTTCAACAATGGAATAATCTTGCACTTTCATCTTCCTTAAGAACTCTTCGGCCTCCCCCTCGATCACTGATTTCTTCATTAGCATTTGGCAACCCATGAAGATCTTTGCCCTCCTTAATTCTTTGGAGGTAAGGCATGCTCCTAAATGAGTCGGTCCTCCTATCTTAACAAATTCTTCGCCACTTCTTTCCCCTTGTGTGTCATTGTCTCTCGTTTGTAATTCTGCGGGACATCCTATGCCTCAACTGCTGGAAACTAAGTCACTGCTTTAGTAGCAACAGGGGTAATGGGGGACCCTTTCACAACTAAAACAGGCTTGCTTGGCCTCCCTAATACCACCAATTTTGGCTTTTTCTGACTTGCCCCGGCATCATTTGAAGACCCTTTTGCAAAAATCATGCATTTTCTTGACATTTAATCTTGGCCCACCATCCTACCGGGTTTTTCAATCTCAGTGGGAGGCCCAAAGTGAGGAGTGTGACAATAAGGATCCGAACTCTTGAAGGTTGGTTTTGCACCATAGTTTTGGGCATCAGGAACTCTGAACAAGGTTTCACTAAGAGATAGAGGGATACTAGCATGGGGAGGAGCTGGGATATATTGCGGGTATAGATCAACATCATTGGGAATCTGTGATAGTGATGGTAGTGGGAGGAAAGCATGACTTCCAATGTAATTGGTGGGGAATGTCGGTAGAGGGTGCCCACTAAACCAAGCCTAGTACATCCCAATTATCTGGTGCTCAACCTTCGGGCCTCTTCTTTCATCTCAAATTCCAATTCGACAACACCTATATCAGATCCCTTACTAGTCATGGATGTCTTGCTATTTCACAAAGCGTGCATGGATGACTCGGCCGAATGCCACAAACTAACCACCTTCTTGCTATGACTGGACAAAACTGAAGCCACCACGTTAGCTTTAGGGCATTTAACATATTTGAAACCGAAAATTTGGGGAATGAATGCACCTAAGCAGTTAACCGTTTCTATTATGCATTTGCTCGATCGCTTGAGTCATCCCATATTTTCCTTATTTCCAGCTGCAAAGTTCTCTGTTTCTTTTTTTCCTTTTTTATTTCTTTTTTCTTCATTATTGCCTTTGTTTTCTCTTCGTCTTTTTCATCTTTTTTTCCTTTCATTTTCTCTCGTGTTGTTCCTCTCTTTTCTTTTTCTCTTTTTCATTTGGTTACAGTCGAATCCTATGGAGATTGCCTACGTATCATAACCCCTATGAATCAGGCCATGCGTAGCTTGTGAAAATAAATGTAAAATAGAAGCAAATTGTTTTGGAATTTTCAATTTTTTTGATAGAAAATATTTCGATTACAAAGACTCAAGGCTGACAGGTTAAAACAACTAACAGACTCTGATGAAAAGAAAAACTACAAACTCCACATCACTATTCTATTTCAAACGAAGATACAAACTGAATCAACTAACAGACTCTTAGCGAAAAGAAAATACAGACTCAAACAACTGACAGACTCTAGTAAAAAAGGAATTATAGACTCAAATGACAATCATGAATACATTAAAGCTCCTGGTGCCCACGGGACATCGTTCGGTCTCGCCGCGGGCCTATATGCAAGTTCCCTTTGAAGTCTCTCCAAGTCACTCATAATCTGTTTCACAAATATCATCACCAATGCAAAAAGGGTGGTGCGAGTCATGTTCTCGCACTCTTGGCATTTCCTAGTAACATAGTGAGCAACAGTTAGGATTCTCTCTCTAATTCTGCCTCTTTCTTGAAGCAACCACCCTATCTGTTTGGCCTTGGCCTCCAACGTCTGCTCGGCTACCTGGTTTTGTTCGTGGAGTCGTTGCAACCCATTTCTTATTGTGCTAACGGCTTGTATCAGTGCTCTCTTTCAACCTTGAATTTTTTTGCATATTTGATCATTTTGTTCTATGTGGAAATGGCCCTTTTCTTTAATCCTGTGAACTCATTATCGTATTCTTCTTCCAATAGCTTAACCATGGGGGCTTGTTCTTCAGTATTTTTAGCTAGTTGTTTTTCAATCCCGGTTAATTCCTTTTCTGCTTTGTTGAGGTCAAAACTGTAGTCATTCACCTTTTGCCTTAGATTATCTATATGTTTTTCATCCTTGGCACAACTAACAAGATTTTCGACCGGTATCTTCATCTTTTGAATTTGGGCTCGTAAGGCTTCATTCTATTTGGCCAATTTCTTCTTCTCACCCTCATCGACTGCGGCTTGCACACTGTTTTCAAATTGAAGGTCTCGAACCTGCCTTTCAAATTCCATTATTTTGGCCCTGTATTTGTTTTATTTAGCTAACCAGGCCCACTGTTCTTGTGATGATTCGTCAAAATCCTAGAGATGAGGTTTTTTGGATGGCCTCCCAAATGCAACTTTCCTTCTGTACCAAGTATGACACTCATGTGAAACCTCTCCTTTAGAATCTTGCACACAGGTGTTCGCCGCCAAGTATTGACATTCGCTCCAGATCTGGCGGACCTTTACTTTAGGAAACTAGCCATCAATGCCAATCTCAACCATTTGGATACTAAGATCATCATCTTTTAGCACTACTTGGCATCTCCCGAGTTGCCTTAAAACCCGATATGGAGCATATGGCTGAATGCTCTTAAGACCTATCAAGAGAAAGCACGGCCTTGATGCTGGCATATATGTGATTTTATCAACAGGTAACTATCCAAACATCCACTCTATTTGACTAGCAGTGAAGGACCGAAAGTATGATGTCCATTCTGTGGCTCCTTCTGGCAAGTTGACCCCTTTAATCCTCGTATAAAACTCTTATATACAGATTTTATCTATAGATGCATAACTCAGGAACTGAGGACGATGGCATAGGTGTTCGGTCATCCACATTTGCAACAATAGATTGCACCTCTCAAAAAAGTCACCTCCGGCTTTGCAGACTGTAAGAGCGTGCAAGATTTCAGCTACTATCATGGGCCCAAGGGTGCTTTTAGCTTGAGTAAGTAAAGTGCTGATGACCCAGGGTATTTTTATGTCAATGTTTCCATCTTTCCTTGGGAATACCAAAAGCCCAAAAAATACCATCGTAAAATCAAAACGTCCCTATTCCTCTGATTTTTGCCAGTTTCCTTTGCTACATATTTTTATTTTCGGGTTATTCAACCCTCTTATGTGGCCATATTTTTGGTATATGAAGTGTGGAGGAGAAAAGCCATTTTCCAAATCCGTGTTGTGGATTGTCCTAATTATCTTCAGTGAATCTAAGAATTTGTGTATAGCTACGGTTCTCGGGGCAACCAAGTACTTGTGTCTTAAAGGAACCTCAGCACTTCCGATGTATCCAGCTATTTCTTCTAAGGTTGGGTGAGTTGAAAGTCTGAAAAATGGAACACGTTGTGTGTCGGATCCCATCATGTGACCAAAGCTCTTACGATATCTCCCCGAGGCACAATCTCTAACAAGCCAGTAAGACCGTTCAAATACTTTTTGACCTCGTCTTGTCCTTCTTTACTTCGATCGTTCCACCATAGATGCAACTCTAGAGGGATTTTATTCATGATAAGAATGGGTCATTTTGAATCGTGCTCAACCTGCACATTTATAAAGGTGATTTAATCACTTATTTTGACCTAAAAGGAAAAATGGCACTATTTTTGTTCAAATTTCTAATTTAAAACAAACAGCCAATTTTGGAGATACGGTCTTTTAACATTTCCGTTGTCCTTTTTGGGGACATTCGGCTTATTTTAGACAAGAATGGCCTCACCTGGCTTATTCATGACAAAACTAAAACTTTTGTTATTTTTTGGCTACTTTTGCAAAAGGGAAGTTGGACCTAATGGAGGTTGTCTACGTATACCACACCCTGTGAGAATCAAACTGGCATAGTTCGGGCAAATAACACAAGAGTATATTTTGTTGGCAAATACACTATTTCTGAAAAACAAGACTCTTTTTTATATTATCTTTTTTCAGTGGCAAATAAAACAAACTATTTTGAAAATAAAACTCATTTTTTTCTTTATCATTGGCAAATAAAACAAACTATTTTTTAAAACAAAAATTTCTTTTTCCTTTTATTTTTTTTATTTTTCTCAAAAATTTGACAGAGTTTCGGCACTATTTGGACATTGGTTTTTTTCATAAGAGGTGACTAACTGTTTTTACCCTCATACTGCTATTTCTTTGTTCTCAACTTTTCCCAAATATTCAAAAGCAAGTCAGAATGCGAGTCTGAAACAAATAAATGTACACGCAGCACGTAAAATGCATCAGGATGGTCTTTTTCATTTCAGGTTAACTGTCCTAGACATACCCAACCCCTACGTTGAGTCACCTAAGTCATATGCACGTGATGAAAATAAGCGTTGCTACTAGGGATCCGACATGAAGTTAAGTAATTCTAGGTTAAAAACCTGGGTATGTGTCCTAGACTGTGTACACGAGCAGACAACTCGAGTCGAGGAGGGAGCTACGTACCGGGAACCAAAACGCCATCCGGCTTAGTAACTTTTCCGGCCTCTTTCTTATTTAAGGTATGACACTAACAGAATAGGGAGTCTCAACCAGTAAGCACATCCCCGAAGATGAAAAGATAAGGGTTTCGTCACAGTTTATATACATTCCAGGTAATATCAAAGCGATAAAGAATTTAACATTTTTTGCATGAAACATGTAGAAAAATCAGATAAAGCCAAGTATACAGTTATTCTAAGCTCGAATTCTTAAACCCTAAACCTAATTTCTAGGTTTGTGTCCCCAGCAGAGTCGCCAGAGCTGTCACACCTCCTTTTTCCTACACCTGCAAGGGCATAAAGGAGTTTTCCAACTAAATGACAATCAAAATAGGATTATTATTAGAAGATTCAGAGTCGTCACCTGGGAGATTAATGGTGTCCCAAGTCACCGGTTGAATCTCAAATCGAGGAAATTATTGACTCTGATTAACAATCCGGGTACCGTGGTTCTAGCACGGTCGCTCAATTGTTATAAATGCCTATATAACTTATTTTAATACATGTCTTAATCTATGTGCTTTTTGACTTTAAACCGCTTTTATTACTTTTTAAGGAGAATTACAACGTCGTTAAAACACGTCCCGTAATTTTTGACACATTTCAACTTCGCTGGAATTTGGACTTGGGTCACATAAATATGCACCCGGGTTTAAGAAGGTAAAATTACTAAATGTCGGGCCTAAAGAAACTAGCTATTATTAACTTTATGGAAGGCCATGAAATTCGGTAAATGGCACTTCCCAAAGTCTAAATATTTTGATAGAAAAACAATTAAGAGGTCCATGCTATTTGTGATATTATTTGGCGTGGTGCACCTCAAATTATTTTAAGCCCAACCAAAAAGAACTATTATTTTTTATTAAGTATTGTCTCTAAAAGGGCTAATTAATTAGCATTAGAAAATTCGGGCGTCAAGCTCAAGTCCGAACATAAACAAGAGGAGAACCTCTTAATTTAAATTTGCTACATAAATTGGAAGGCCCACAATTGCATTAGAAATTTAAACAACAACCTTAATAAAAACCTTCAGCACTTTGGGCCTTAAAGATTAGCCCAGAATGAGGAAAATACTGTCAGCTTTGTGAAGAGCTGCCTTGGGCCCTTCGGCAAATAAATTTAGGCCCAGATCCCATTTAAGTAAGGGGATACTAGGTTTTGTCCAACAGCCAAGGCTGATTTTTGTTTGTTTCAAACTACTGATTTTAATTTACAAACTGGGTTTAGTGATTTGCGAACAAATAAACAATCTTGAGTTTTAACCTTGAGTGAAATCATTACATGAATATTCAACTCATAGGTTTCAAATTAGCCAAACGTATTGAATTTGAAATTCCAAAAGCCAAATTAGTTTCAATTAATACATCCCATGTATTTTTATATGTGGCTTATATCCACAGATGAACTATCTAGTGCATTTAAAAACCAAAGAACGTCCGATCTTACACTAATAGGAGCATGTAATCCATTTTAAAATCAAGTTCCAATCAGTAACTTATTATCGGATTTGAATCTCCAACACTACAACCGGTATTTCTGCTACCTACTCATAATAGTTTAAATTTCCAGTTGTTAATATAAATGAGGATCATAGATCTCGAAATCAGTTTCCTGCTCCAGCTATTCTTCTACTTTTAAAAGTTAAACTAAACAAAAACAAAATAAAACTATACTAAGGCTAATGAATAGTCACTAGTTTAACCGACCAAATAGTCCATTACAAACAAATTAATGGCAATGAATATACCAACAAAATCCTAGAATTTCTCGTAGTATAATAAACTATTAAATCAGTATAATCTACAACAGAGATCAGGCATCAATTACATTTCAATTTCAACTCGAGAATCTGACGGCCTGACCCGTTGTCTCATGAGTTACCCCCTCGTTTCCCTTATTTTATGCTTCTTCACGTTTCATTATCGTATTTGGTGTTAGAATTATTTTGGATTGGTTTTGGTGGAAAATGAGACACTTAGTCTCTTTTGAGAATTCTTAAGTTGGAAAAGTTGACTGGACGTTGTCTTATGAGTTAGAGGACTCAGATGTGATTTTTGGTGATTCGGTTAGCTTCGAGAGGTGATTTGTGACTTAGGAGTGTAATCGGAATTGATTTTGGAGGTCCATTGTAGAATTAGGCTGGAATTGGCGAAGTTAGTATTTTGGCCAATTTCGGTTGATAGGTAAGATTTTGATCCGAGGGCCAGGATGGAATTCCGAGAGTTGTTGTAGCTTTGTTATGTCATATTGGACTTTTCTGCAAAATTTCATGTCATTCGGACATGGTTTGGTAGTGGTTTGATCAAAGTGGAATTTGGAAGTACTTGAAATTGTTAGGATTGAGTCCGATAAAAATTTGGTGCTTTAATGTTGTTTTGAGCATACCGAAAGTTGGAACAAGTTTGAATAATGTTATGGTATATGTTGGCGTATTTGGTTGAGGTCCCGAGGGCCTCAGGTGTATTTTGGAGTGGTTTCAGATCATTTCGGACTGTTTTGCAATGGCTGAAGCTTGTATCTGGTATTGTTCTTCGTGTTTTCAAGGGCTCCTCGCGTTCGCGAAGAAGAGGCAATTCTATTGCACATGTCTTACTTTGGAGGCTCGTACTCTCAGTTTACAATGAATTTGGGTATGATTCAAAAACGAAAGGTATAGATCCTTGAATCTAGTTTTTAGAAGCATATTATAATATTCATTTAGAGTTGTGTGTAACCAGTTATGACCATTACACTAGAGGCTGTCCGAACAGAGTTTGGAAAATGAATTTTTGGAACTTTGTTCGTCGCGAACGCGAGAGGTGGACCGCGAACGCAAAGAACAAATCCTTGGGCAGCAGAATAAAGTCCAAACTTCGTCCCATTTTCCATTTTTGATGATTTGAAGATCTGGTAAGGCGATTTTTCTGGAGATTCTTGGAGAACAATGGGGTAGGTATTCTTAACTCAATTTTTGTTGTATTACTGGAATCTATCACTAGTTTTGAATTTCATCCATGAATTTTGTTGGAAAAGTATAGAAAAACCCTCTTGGATAGAATCATAGATTTGAGGGTCGAAATGTTATGGGAATTAGATAATTTTTGTATGGTTAGACTCGTGGCGAGATAAGGAATCCGATGATGTGAATTTTGTAATTTTTTGAGAAGTGAGCCCGGAGCTCGGGTTTTGCTAGTTTTGAGATCTTTACTATTTTTCTTTTATTTTCGATTGGGTATTGTTCCCTTAGCATATTGTGATGTATTCGCTCTGATTTTGGTTAGATTCGACGCGCCTGGAGGCCGATTTGAGGGGCAAAGGCGTCGCGAGCTAGATATTTTATCGGTTCGAGGTGAGTAATGATTGTAAGTGATATCCTGAGGGTTTGAAACCCGGATTTGCACATCATAGTGCTCTATTGAGGTGACTTGCACAGCGGATAGCGAGTGTGGGGCAGAGCACCGTTTGGCATTATGACTTGGTCCGTCCTGATTGATGAAATTACTACGTATTTAATTGAAACTACTTGTTATTATCATAATTTGGGCCGATTACCATGTTTGGGCTTCGTGCCAACTATGTGAATCCTTCGGGGATTTATATCACTATTTTCGCATTACATTGCATATTATTTGATCTCGATCCAATGTTTTAATACTGTTTTGCAAAATCATTCATTTTTCTAAGATTTGAAAACTAAAACAATATTTTATTGACGTTTTGAGCTGAGAACTATTTTAATATTACCCAAGTGGCTTATGTGCGATTCTGGACTGAGCATGGATTGGGCGGCGCACCGAAGCAGTGTTATACTGATTTCTGGATATATGGATGGCTCAGGCTGCGTGCCGGAGCAGTATATTGATATTGAGGCCGAGGGCTTGGTTGGTGCCATGCGATGGCTTGATTATTTGTGTTTGGGTTGTATGAGCCCCTCCGAATTCTGTATACACCCCCAGTGAGCGTCGTCGACATTAATTGGATCGGGATGCCGCAGGGGGTAGCAGAGTGTACCGTCATATGCATTACATTGCACTAATGCATTTCTTCCTATTTTGTATTATTTGTCATGACGTTTCAGCACTCACATTTCATTGTCTTCCATGCTACCTCTTGCACTGCTTACCTGACACCCTGGTATTATTTGTTAATAGAGTGTTGTGCCTGATGGGATGATTTATGTGTTGACTTGCACTATCTGCTTTGCATTCATTTGCTTAACAATTGGAAAAAGGATATTTTTGAAAGAGGTTTTAAACTTAGCCAAGATATTATTAAAGATTACGGTTTTACTGTTTTTTCAAAGGGTTACACTGTACTATATAGCATGATGACTTGCTCTACGTGGTTTCTTGCTACTCAGTTGTTATTTACCTTCATTACTCATTGATTTGGAGTACTCACTTTACTCCCCACACTTCGCGTGCAGATGCAGGTATTGGTTTACCCGGTAGTAGGTTGAGCAGGTTGAGGACTTTGCTATCGTAGCTGAGCAAGGTGACTTCCATCGTTCGCGACCGAATTTCTTCTCTTGATTCTAAATTTTAAATCCATCTATTACAGATCTTATAGGTTAATTAAAAATCCTTCTAGATGCTCATGACTTGTGACACCATGGTCAGGCTGTGTCGGGATAGTTCATGTTTTATCATTTTTCTTTCGCATATATGATAATTTTATTAATGTTTTAGACTTATTCATGCTAAGTAAGAATTAAAGAGGTATTGATTGTTCTGTTCGGTAGCCTTGTCTGCACGAGAGGCGTCATCACGACCGTGTTTGAGAATGGGGTCGTGAAAGAGAAGTTACATCATATCAGCCTCAAAGCGTGTACCTGGAAGTACAATGAAATATAAGAAAATAGAGGAATCAGTAGTAGTACGCAACGATCAGTAGAGAGATCAACAACAACACAGCTCACAAAAATAACCAGAAATCCAAGGAAGCAGAATAAGGTACAATTAACTTCCAAAATAGCTTCAAACAATAAGATATACCGTCTGGATTAAAAATCATCTTGAAAACCAACAGAGTTGAAAAAAACATACTGGAGAAGCTTTTATACTTTATTTTTGTATTAATTTTAATGATTTTGGGTTTAGGATCTAATGATTTGTTTCTAGATCTATTTCTACAAAATTTTTGGACTATTCTGTAGTTTTTGATTTGAATTATTTCATATTTTTCCCTCTCTAGGATTTGAGAGAATTTTGAATTTCAAATTTCATATAAGTAAAGACTTGCATAACACTTTTTTCTGGGGGGGGGGGGTGGATTTTTAGATGGTCAAACTTGTAATACAAGGCAGTATCTATTGCCTTTTTAGGCAAAAGTGAGGGTAGCCCTCAAATTTCTCAGTTTTTCATTACAATCCTTTCTTAATTTTGGTTTTTGCTTAATAGTCCTTAAGGGACCGACTTATTTTTTTCAATTTATCTTACAAAATTTCCTGAAATTATAAATTTAACCCCATATAGAATGGTCTAAGGAATTCTATTATGTTGTTACTGTAATATTCCCTAAGCAAACTACCTTTATTTCCCTGGTCTTAGTCTTGAAATTATTCACCTACGTTAACTAACCTAACCTTTCTAACTAACCATGGTCCAAACAACTATTTCTGCAAATTAACCAGCTACAAATCCAATCACAAATCCTAAATTCAAATAACTACTAATTTTTGGATTAACAACTACTGACATCTATTAGCAATCAACAAGCTAAGAAATTGACAACAACAGAATCAGTATGAAGAAAAAGAATCCAATTATTGGCAAACACAAGAAAATCCAAACAGGCAGAAGTATTAATCAAACTAAACTAATCAAAATTACAGACCCAGAACACTAATTACGGATCAAAAGAAAACACGATTAAACTACTTTTACTAACAGAGAAAGCAAAATGAAAAAGAACAAGTTCATGCTACTGATTATTATAAGAAAATGAACAAATCAACACACAGAAGAACAAACAAAACTCAAGTCTATTAATCAAGGAGAAGAGACAGTCGTGGAGGAGAAAATGACCCAAACAAAAACAAAGAGAAACTTACCTATGCAACTTTAGGGTTCTGCTGATTCTGTGATTCAACATTCGAGAAGATCCAACGATGTTCGAAGGAAACCAGTTAGGGATTCAGGAAGGGAGCAATTAGGAGAGTATATGATGCAATTTTTGAGCCATTTGGAGGAGTTAGGGTTTTTGGCAGGCACTTCAATTTAAAATTTGAAGAGATCCATTGAGATTTGGAGGAAACTACTTAGGGATTTTGGAAGAGGGAAGTGAGGACACCTCAGGGTGTAATTTTGGTGAGATTTGGAGGTGGATTCACCGTATACGACGGAGGCGGCGACTACAGTTTTGAAGATTCGAGGAGCTTGGATGGGAGTCAAAGAAAACTGATCCCAGATTGGGAATGAGGAGAAGGAGGAGGTGTTGTGGTGTGTTTTTTGGGTCGTTTGGTGACCGGCCGCCATCGTGAGGTGATTCCCGACGACGGTCAAAGGTGATAAACGGTGGCATTAGGTATCTCTGATAATGGAAGTGAAGGAGATGACTTGGGGTAGGGGTAGGGCTTATCTGACAGATATATATACATATTGATCTAGGCTTCCTGACCGTTCGATGAAGAAACATCGACGGCCAAGATTAAACATTCTCCTAAACGGCATTGTTTTGTTTAAATAGGGGGTGGGCCAGACTGCACGCTAACATTAGGGTGGGTTTGTGATATTTGGGAAGGGAATCGTTTGAGCTAATGCAAATCTGGCCCAAAAAAACATTAACTAGGATATTTCTTCTTTCCCTTTTATTTATTTTCCTTTCCTTTTCTTTTTCAATTTCAAAACAAATTAATTTCCACTAAAATTCAACTAATCCTAAAACTAATTAAACACATATGATAATTATCACAAAACAAATTTAAAAGAAACACCAATGAAAATCGAGATAATTAATTAAAAATGCAACTTAAACAAATATTTTTTGATTTTTCATTTTATAAAACAATTACTTTCTTTACTAATCCTAAGATGTAGAATTAAAATCCTAAGTGCAAAAGCCAAGTAAATTTTTTATTAATTAAAATGCATAAATAAAATGCAAATATTTAACATAAAATATCACAAAAATCCACAAAATTATAAAATAATAAAAGAAATCATTTTTTGAATTTCTAGGAACAATTCATGTAGGGCAAAAATCACGTTTTCACAGTCGATATTAATTTGCTCATAGAGAATTCAACATGAAAAATCAAAAACTAAACCTAAACGAACCTAAATCAAAAGAGAACGTTAGCTTAAATCTAAACCTAAACAAGGATCACATAAGATTTACATGGATTAATCAAGTCTTCTAAGGTAAGACCATGAGATAAAACTTATGAAGTGCACTGGTACTATATGGCAGAAGTTTAAAAAAAGTTCACAATCTCTATAGGCGGATTGATAAATTAAAGACAAGCATCAATATTGTAGCCAAGGATGAGCATAATGGTGCGTAGAGGAGTGAAATAGACTATTAAAAAGTGTAATGGTTGCATGAGGGAGAAGAAGGTGCTATTGAGAAGTGCAATAAATGCATGGAGGAGTGGAAGGGACTGCTAGGATTTGTAATGTGCGCATGGAGGAGCAAATATGGCTATTGGAAAGTGTAATGGTTGAATAGGTCTCTACAAAGAGACTTTATTTCCTACTGGGAAGTGGAATAACTGTTATAATTGAGAGATTATAATCTTCCCTATAAATTTTGAGTGAAATTTGCTAGATCTACATAAAACTATCAAACTAAAAATACTACTACACCTACGCATAACAATGGATAAGACTCAAATCAAGAAAGCTATTGAACAATCGCTCCATGGATCACAGGTTAGTCATAATATTTTGTAACAAGATCGTAAGCGTAACTATAGCAAGCTAAAACGTGAGAACAATGAATTGATTGAGAGGGTGGTTCGTAATTCAAGCATTGATTACCTAAAAAGTGTGATATTGGAGGAGCATCCCCTAACTTCACTTTATACTATGCTTGACGATATGCCCACACCATCCGTCCAGAATAGAGCTAAGAGAAATTCTATTATTGTTATCATTAGCGCCACCGTATCAGCCTCCAAGACCTCAAATTCTCTTTCCGTGAACCAGAATATTGAGTAATCTATGGATTGTGAAGTTTTATCTCATGTTGTCTTTTTGATTATGGTGATGTTTCCCTAACAGTCTATGAAGTTGCCTATCCCATATGGTGATGTTTTTATTTTCTCGATATGTATTGGTGATGTTATCATGCAATATAATATTAATGAATGAAATTATTATCCTATTTTGAATCTTTTTTTCTTTTTTTATAATTTATTATAAATCTTTTTCAGATTACCCGGGGTCTTGTATTAGCAAAAATAGTGTTTGATGATATAACACAAGGGTATATAAAATCCTTCAAAAAATAGTGAGTCATAATGATCGTTTTATTCAAGTTATCAAAACAGTCCTATTGTCTTCAATATTGCAACTGTTTGTTTGATTCTTAATGAAATGAAAGTACTAATAGTAACATCTGTAAAGACTAATTAAGTCCTCTAAAATTGGTCAATTTATTTTCCAAATTAGTATAGTACATTCAGCTTATGACACCAAATTGGACAATAGAAAAATGTATTGTCAATACATATGAGGATAGTTTAGTACTTCAAGATGCAAATATAGCACATAGTGAACTTATGAAAATAGTTAATGAGCACTTGAAAATGTTGAGTGCTTATGAATCAATGTAGTATGGATTAAGATAAGTTCAAAATGATAACACTTCGGCACTTACAAGATTCCAACAATATAGACAAATTAAAATATTCAGTTCATTAAAAAAAATTATAAATTCAAGAGACATATTTTATTTCATTCCAACATGTAGTACAAAAGACAACGACTTTAACTTCCTAAATACTCTATTCTACAGAGATTGAATGCGGTAACCAATAACATATCAAATTAAACAATCAAACTGATAATAACAAAGCTAAACAATAATCAAAAGCTGAACAAAATACTCTTATCAACAATCAAACTGAATAATTTTTTTAAATATTCATCCCTACAAACATTCCAGCTAACAACTCAGATGACATAGCACTTTCTCCAACATCACTTTCATCAACACATTAACTTGAAGATTGTTCTTCACTCTAAGCATTTTCTTTTTGGAATTTATTGAATGCTGCTACTTCTTCATCATAAGATTTGTAAGTCTTGAAGACGATTTCTTTGAAACCTATAACCATAGGAGCACCGTCACACCAAGAGTTGTATAATCCTGACTTTTTACCACGAAATACCACATACACCTTTGATGTAGATATATTATCACCTTGATTTGGGATGCGTGTGCAAAATTTCAGTTGATTCGGAGGTGTTTAGGTCGGGCTTTTGATGAATGTGCGTTTTTGAAGTTTTACTTGAACTTAGGCTTGAATCCGTCGTGAATTGGAAATTTTGTGTTGTTGGATGTGTTTTTATGATTGGAACGAGTTCGTATGATGTATTAGGATGGGTTGGCACTTTTGATTGAGGTCTTGGGGGCCTCGGGGTGTTTTCGGGTGGTCAATCGGACCAATCTTGGCTTGTGGGAGTTGTAGAAAATAGCTGAAGTGTTGCAGAGATTTTTGCTCTATGCGATCACATAGGAGGTCTTGGAAGGGGTTCAAATTTCCTCTATGCGATCGCGTAAGAGGCTGTGCGATCGCATAGGTTTGGAAAGTTGGTCAGTGCATTCGCGTTCATGGTGTTGCGATCGCGTAGTGTAATGGAACTTGGGGTACCTGGCAACGTTTTGTTCTATGCGAATGCAGAGCTTCGAGTGTGGTCTCATAGGTGTGGAAGGTTGTGCTCTGTGATCGCAGGGGCAGTCATGCGATAACATAAGAGGATTTTCGGAGGCTGGATTTTTGTGCAATGCGATCGCAATAGGAGTGATGTGACTGCATATGGTTATTTTACACCCGGGCAGAATGTTTTAAGGTCATTTCATACGCGAACAAAGTTTATGTTCCACCGTTGTTAAGCGACCTTGGGAGCTCGTGCGAGATATTAAGAGAGGTTTGACTGGGAACCGATTGGAGGGAAGTCCTATGGCTTAGAAACATCATGTAATTGTGATTTCAACATTTAAATTCATGTAATTTGATTAAAAAGGGAAGAACTAGGGCTTGGTTTTTTGAATGAGAAATTGGGATTTGAGGGAGCATTTGGACTCCAATTTTGATAAATTTGACATGTATAGACTCGTGGCGAGATAAGGAACATTTTGGTGTAAAGATTTTTGACGTTCGAAAAGTGGGCCCGGGGCTCTGGTTTTGAAAATTTCATGATTTTTGATATTTTTTAGTCTTTTCGATTGGTTTATATTCCCTTAGCCTATTGTAATGTATTCATTGTGGTTTTGGCAAGATTCGACGTGCGAGGAGGTAGATTTGGGAGGAAAGGGCATTGCGAGCTAGTCTTTGGCCAGCTAGAGGTGAGTAATAGATGTATATGCTTCTCTGAGGGTTTGAAACCCCAGACTTTCACATCGTAACGCTATATTGAGGTGTGACACGCATTCTATGATGATTTCAGGGTCGTTTACTATTAGGGATTGTGACCTCGTCCATTCCGAGTGTTATTTACACTATATTGGCGATTGAGATGCATACCTTGTTACTGTGAATTGGGCTTATTACCATGTTTGGGGCCTTGTGCCGACTTGTAGAATCCTTAGGGGATTTTCATTAGTTTTCCTCACTTGTTTGCATAAACTATACTCTCAGTCATGTTTTCAACTGTTAAAATAATGTAAGAATTGTGTTTTCGAACATTAATATTAAATGAAAAGGATATGAGGGCTGAGATCCCTATAGTATATCATGCCCGAGTGGTTGTGAACTTATTTGACTCAGATATATCGAGGACATAATAGTGAGGATGTTTTCTTTGATATGGATCGAGCTACACTCTGCAACAATGATATATTGATATTGAGGTGGAGAGCCTATTTGATGCCACGAGATGGCTGATATTGCGTTTGGGCTGTAGGAGCCCCTTCGGAGTCTGTACACACCCTGAGTGAGCGCAGTCAATGTTAAATAAGTGGAGCGGGCTGCACGCCGCAACGGGTATAGGAGTGTACCGTTATATGTGTTACATCTCATCGTGCATTATTTCCTCAATTGTATTATTGTTTTACATGTTTACATCGATATTGATCTGATCTGTTAGATATAGGTTACTTTGTGTATTTTCCACAATTTCTTACTTGCAGACTGTATTTATGTTTATTACTCACTGGTTTGGAGTACTCACTTTACTCCTTGCACCTTGCGTGCAGATCCAGGTTCTTCTCAGGCTGAGTAGGTCTAGTTTGATCGATAGATTTAGCTTTCAGGAGCATCGAGGTAGTTGCACGGCGTTCGCAGCCATAGATTCCTCCCCTCTATCGCTATCTTTAATTTTCGCATTATCAGAGTTTAGACAGGCTTTGTAGTAAAATGACACTCTGTATTTAGAGGCTCATGTTCATGACACCGGGTCCATGGTTGGGCTATATTCTGTATTTTGTTAAACTTCGTCATTTTCGTCAGTATTTCCTAATCTTTGACTTATATGACTTAGTGATTTACTGTTTTATTTATCTACCTCTGTTTAGCAATTGGGTTAAATATTGGAAATGTCGGGCTTTCCTAGTAGTGTACTGGGTTCCATCATGACTGGGTAGGGGTGTGACAAGTTGGTATTAGAGATAGGTTTACTTGGTCTCGTGACTCATGAGCAGGTTTAGTAGAGTCTCGCAGATCGGTACGGAGTCGTCTATACTTATCCTTGGGAGGCTCAAGAACCTAAAAAAATTCATATTCTTGGAATTCATATCGTGTGACTTTGTTGATCCAAGAACTAAATTCTGTTATTCTATTCTCTCGCGGTTGGAGAGAACCCGTGCTATCAGACGTGGCAAACGACCACCTGTACCACCTACTGAGGCCACTAGAGGGCGTGGACGCGGTCGTGGTCGAGGCAGAGCCGAGGGGGCAGCACCTGTTAACCCACCAGTTGCCCCGGCTTAGGATCAGACTCCAGCTGTGGAGACTCCAACAGCACATGTTCAGGCACCAGCTGTGCCTATTGTGCTTCCGGATCATCAGAAGGCCCTAGCTCAGATTCTATTAGTTTGCACTGGCTTGGCTCAGGCAGTCTCAGCCACTACTGCAACAGCTACTTTGCAGACTGAGGGAGGTAATCAGACCCCTGCTGGTCGCACGCCTGAGCAGGTAGTGTAGGGTTTGCAGACGCCAGAGGCACCACCAGCTGAGCAGGTTGCACTAATTTAGCCGGTTGCACCAGTTTAGGATGATGTGGTTCTATCTATGCCAGATGATTAGCAGTGTCGTCTTGAGAGGTTCAGTAGGCTCTCACCTCTTACTATTAGTGGTGTTCCGAGCAAGGACACCCATGGTTTTCTCGACCAGTGTCGATGTATTCTTCATACACCAGGGATCTTGGAGTCGAGCGGTGTATCATTTACTACCTTTTAGTTCTCAGAAGCAACCTTCACTTGGTGGGAGGAATATGAGTGCCGTAGGCCGGTAGGTGCAGTGCCTTTATCATGGCAGGAGTTCTCCACTCTCTTTCGGGAGAAGTGGGTACCGCAGTCTCAGAGGGAGAAGTTGCGTAGACAGTTTGAGTTGCTTCCTCAAGGAGATATGACTGTGTCCTAGTATGAGGTGAGATTTTTAGAGCTGGCTCGTTATGCTCCATGGATGGTCCCAACTGGTCGAGAGAGGACTACGAGGTTTGTGGATGAACTTATCTATCCCATATGTATTCTGATGACTCGAGAGAGGATAATGAGTCATACTTTCAAGGATGTAGTTGATATTTCTCGTGATATTGAAACGGCTCGCTGACAGGAGAGAGAGAAGAGGGAGGCCAAGAGGCCTCAAGGATCGGGTAGCTTCAGTAGTGCTCCATCTAGGGGTCAGGTTCAGCAGAGTAGAGGTCATTTTAGGCCTCACCAGTCGTCTCGTCCCGAGTATCGTGGGGAGTCTTCAAGCCATAGTCATAAGAGGTTCTAGAAGGGCCAGTCTTCACTTAGTGCCCTCCCAGCTCAGAGCTCATCATATGCTCCTTCAGCTTAGGATTCTTCTGTGAAGACCGCATCGGCTGGTCATTCTAGTGTGAGGGGTTCCCTTCGGTCCCATTCTCCAACACCTGGTAGTTGTTACGAGTGTGGTGTTGGCAATAATAGGAGGTAGTGTCCTCGACGTCGTGGTAGTCAGCCTCAGTAGAGGGATCAACCCTCATCTTCTGCTCCAATTTCTTCAGCACCAGCCGAGTCAGAGAGGGGTGGAGGCCAGGTAGCCATGGGTCTCCCCAGAGGAGGAGGCTGATCAGGCGGCAGCGGCCAGGCTCTATTTAATGGTATCCCAGGCTGGACATATGCCCTTGCATCAAATGTTGTTTCACAGGTATTATTTCAGTATGCCAGAGAGATGCCTATATCTTATTTGATCACGATTTTACCTATTCTTCTGTGTCATCATATTTTACTCATTATTTGGGTACGACCCGACGGTATGTTACTTTACCTGTGTACGTATCTACCCCGCTGGGCGATACTATTATAGTGGACCATGTGTATCGATCATATCTTGTTACTATCGGGGGTCTCGAGACCCGAGTTGATTTATTTCTTTTGAGCATGGTAAACTTCTCTGTTATTCTGGGCATGGATTGGTTATCTCCATGTCATGCTATTCTAGACTGCCATGCAAAGACAGTCACCTTGGCTATGCCGTGTGTTTCGAGGATCGAGTGGCATGGTATGACTAACTATGTCCCTATTAGGGTTATATCTTTCTCGAAAGCCCAACGTATATTTGGTCTTCGTGCATGATGTTTGAGCTGAGGCTCCCAGTATTGATTGATTCCCGTTGTGAGGTATTTTCTCCAGACCTGCCGGGTATGCTAGCAGACAGGGATATTGACTTTGGTATTGACCTGGTGCCGGGCACCAAGCACATTTCCATTCCGCCGTATCACATGGCACCAGCAGAGTTAAAAGAATTGAAAAATCAACTTCTGGAACTCCTAAAAAGGGTTTATTTGGCCTAGTGTGTCACCGTGGGGTGCGCCTATACTATTGGTGAAGAAGAAAGATGTCACAATAAGAATCATTGACTGTAGGAAGTTGAACAAAGTAACAGTGAAGAAAAAGTATCCCCTGCCTCACATCGATGATTTATTCGACAAGCTTCAGGGAGCGAGGGTGTTTTCTAAGATTGATCTCCGTTCGGGTTATCACCAGTTGAAGATAAAGGATTCAGGTATTCTTAAGACTGCCTTCAAGACTAGATATGGTCACTATGAGTTTCTAGTTATGTCTTTCGGGTTGTCCAATGCCCCGGCAACGTTCATGCATTTGATGAACAGTGTATTTTGGCCGTATCTGGATTCGTTTGTTATTTTATTCATTGATGATATTATGGTGTGCTCGCGTATCCACGAGGAGCATGGAGAACATTTGCGAGTGGTATTGCAGAGATTAAGGGAGGAGAAGCTATATGTATAGTTCTCCAAGTGTGAGTTTTGGCTTAGTTCCGTGGCCTTCTTGGGACACGTGGTTTCCAATGATGATATTCAGATCAATCCAAAGAAGATTTAGGAGGTTCGGAATAGGCCTAGACCGTCCTCGGCCATAGAGATTCATAGTTTCCTCGGTTTGGTGGGTTATTATCACTAGTTCATTCAGAAATTCTCATCTATTGCCTTGTCCTTGACCAAGTTGACGCAGAAGGGTGCTCCGTTTGTATGATTGTATGAGTGCGAGGAGAGCTTTCAGAAGCTCAAGACAGCTTTGACCACACCTCCAATATTGGTCTTGCCATCAGATTCAGGTTCTTACACCGTTTATTGTGATGCTTCGAGATTCGAGATTGGCTGTATATTAATGCAGGAGAGTAGAGTGATTGCTTATGCTTCTCGTTAGTTGAAGCCGATTGAGAAGAATTACCTTGTTCATGACTTAGATTTGGCTGCTATAGTTCATGCTTTGAAGATTTGGAGGAGCTATTTATATGGAGTATCTTGTGAGGTATTCACCGATCATCGTAGTCTTCAGCATTTGTTCAAGAAAAAATATCTTAATTTGAGGCAGCGGAGGTGGCTTGAGTTACTTAAAGACTATGATATTACCATTTTGTATCATCCGAGAAAGGCCAATGTAGTGGCCGATGCTTTGAGCCGAAAGGTAGTCAGTATGGGGAGTTTGGCATTCATTCCAGTTGGAGAGAGACCCATTGCAGTAGATGTTCAGGATTTTGCCAATCGGTTGGTGCGGTTAGATATTTCTGAGCCTAGCCGAGTGTTGGCGAGTGTGGTTTCTCGATCCTCTTTATTTGATCGCATCATAGAGAGAAAATATGATGATCCGCATTTGCTTGTCCTCAAGGACAGAGTTCAGCACAGAGATGCTAAAGATGTGACTATAGGTGATGATGGTGTATTGAGGATGCAAGGCCGGATTTGTGTGCCCAATGTGGATGGGCTTAGAGAACTGATTCTTGAGAAGGCCCACAGCTCGCGGTATTCCATCCATCTGGGTGCCGCGAAGATGTATCAGGATCTGAGAAAACACTACCGGTGGAGGATAATGAAGAAGGATATTGTGGGTTATACAGCTCGGTGTCTTAATTGTCAGCAGGTGAAATACGATCATAAGACACCGGGCTGTCTACTTCAGCGTATAGATATTCCCAAGTGGAAGTGGGAGAGAGTCACTATGGAGTTTGTGAGTGGCCTTCCTCGGACCTCCAAGAAGTTTGATTCGATTTGGGTGATTGTGGATTGGCTGACCAAGTCCGCGCATTTCATTTTGGTGTGTACTACTTATTCTTCGGAACGGCTGGTAGGGATCTTTATTCGAGATATTGTTCAGTTACATGGGGATCCAATTTCAATTATCTTGGATAGAGGCACTAGTTTACTTCCCAGTTTTGAAGGACTTTTCAGCGACAGTTGGGTAGACAGGTAGAGCTGAGCACAATGTTTCATCCTCAGACGGACGGGAAGTCCGAGCATACCATTTAGATATTATAGGGCATGTTGCATGCCTATGTGATTGATTGCGGAGGTTCTTGAGATATGTTTCTACATCTTGTAGAGTTTGCCTACAACAACAGTTATCAGACCAGTATTCAAGTGGCGCCTTATGAGGCCTTATATAGGAGACGATGTGGATCTCTGGTCCGTTGGTTTGAGCCCGGCGAGGATAGGTTACTGGGGACGGATTTGGTCCAGCATGCCATAGAGAAAGTGAAGGTGGTTCAGGAGATACTTCGCACAGTGCAATCGCGTCAGAAAAGTTATGCGGACGGGAAGGTCTGAGATGTGTCTTATATGGATGATGAAAAGGTCTTGCTGAAGGTTTTACCCATGAAGGGTTTTATGAGGTTAGGGAAGAAAGGGAAGCTGATTCCGCGGTTCATCATACCTTTTGAGGTGTTTAGGAGGATTAGAGAGGTGGCTTACAAGCTTGCTTTGCGACCCAGCTTATCGAGTGTGCATCCAGTGTTTCATGTGTCTATGCTCAGAAAGAATGTTGGGGACCCGTCTCATGTGTTGGACTTTAGCATGGTTCAGATGGATGATGATTTGACTTATGATGTAGAGCCAATGGCTACTTTGGGTCATCATCGGAAATTGAGATCAAAGGATGTAGCTTCGGTGAAGGCACAGTGGAGAGGTCGGCCTGTGGAGGAGACTACTTTGGAGACCAAGCAGGAGATACAGAGCAGATATCCTCACCTGTTTGAGGCTTCACGTATGATTCTTGGCCCGCTCGAGGACGAGTATTTATTATAGTTAGGGAGGATGTGACAATCTGCCCATCGCTCATGTGTTTCCATCCTGTTTTCCCTGTTTATTGCTTCTTCATTTTATATTATATGTCTTGGGTGATTTTGAGTTGATTCAGATTGGATTTGGTAGGAAATGGGGCAATTAGTCTCTTTAAGGGAAAATTGGTTTGGAAAAGTCAATCGGATTAGAGGGCTTGAAATTTATTCCCAATAATTCGGTTAGTTCTAGGAGATGATTTGAGGCTTAGGAGCGTTATTGGAAGAAATTTTGGAGGTTCGACGTAGAAGTTAGCCGGTTTTGGAAAAGTTAGTACTTTAGCGATATCGTGTTGGTAGGTGAGATTTTGATTCGAGGATCGGAATGGAATTTTGATAGTTGTAGTAGCTCCGTTAGGTGATTTGGGATGTGTGTACAAAATTTCAGCTGATTTGGAGGTGTTAAGGTCGGGCTTTTGATGAATGAGTTTCAGGAGTTCTGCTTGAACTTAGGCTTGAATCCGTCGTGAATTGGCGATTTTTGTGTTGTTGGATGTGTTTTTATGATTGTAACGAGTTTCTATGATTCTTTAGGATGGGTTGGTACTTTAGATTGAGGTCCCGGGGGCCTCGGGGTGTTTTCGGGTGGTCAATCGAACCAATCTTGGCATGTGGGAGTTGGAGAAAATAGCTGAAGTGTTGCAGAGATTTTTTGCTCTATGCGATCACATAAGGACCATTGCGATCGCATAGGAGGTCTTGGAAGGGGTTCAGATTTTCTCTATGCGATCGCATAAGAGGCTGTGCGATCGCATTGGTTTGGAAAGTTGGTCAGTGCATTCGCGTTCGTGGTGTTGCGATCGCGTAGTGTAATGGGACCTGGGGTCCCTGGCAGTGTTTTGTTCTATGCGAACGCGGAACTTGGAGTGAGGTCGCATAGGTGTGGAAGGCTGTGCTCTACGATCGTAGGGGCAGTCATGCAATCGCATAAGAGGATTTTCGGAGGCTGGATTTTTGTGCTATGCGATCGCAAGAGGAGTGATGCGATCGCACATGGTTATTTTACACCTGGGCAGAATGTTTTAAGGTCATTTCATCCGCGAACCATGTTTATTTTTCATCATCGTTAAGAGACCTTGGGAGCTTGTGACGAGATTTTAAGAGGGTTTTGACTGGAAATCACTTGGAGGTAAGTCCTATGGCCTAGAAACATCATCTAATTGTGATTTCAACACTTAAATTCATGGAATTTGATTAAAAAGGGAAGAACTAGGGATCGAGTGTTTGAATGAGAAATTGGGATTTGAGGGAGCATTTGGACTCCAATTTTGGTAAATTTTACATGTATAGACTCGTGGCGAGATAAAGAACATTTTGGTGTAAAAATATCTGACTTTCGATAAGTGGACCAGGGCTCAGATTTTGCAAATTTCATAATTTTCGATATTTTTCGAGTCTTATCGATTGGTTTATATTCCCTTAGTCTATTGTAATGTATTTGTTGTGGTTTTGGCCAGATTCGACATACAAGGAGGTCGATTCGAGAGGAAAGGGCATTGCGAGCTGGTCTTTTGCCGGTTATAGGTGAGTAATAGATGTAAATGCTGCTCTGAGTGTTTGCAACCCCGGGCTTTCACATCGTAACGCTACATTGAGGCGTGACACTCATTTTATGACGAGTGCGGGGTCGTTTACTATTTGGTATTGTGACTTGGTCCATCTTGACTGTTATTTTCACTATATTGGCGATTGAAACTCATACCTTATTACTGTGAATTGGGCTTATTGCCATATTTGGGGCCTTGTGCCGACCTGTCCTTAGGGGATCTTCATTAGTTTTCTTCACTTGTTTGCATAAACTAAACTCCCAGTCATGTTTTTAACTATTAAAATAATATAAGAAATGTGCTTTTGAACATGAATATTAAATGAAAAGGATATCAGGGCTGAGATCGCTATAGTATGTCATGCTCGAGTGGATATGAACTTATTTGACTGAGATAGATCGAGGACATAATAGTGAGGATGTTTTCTTTAATATGGATAGGGCTGCACACCGCAGCAATGAAATATTGATATTGAGGCCGAGAGCATATTTGAAGCCACGAGATGGTTGATATTGCGTTTGGGCTGTAGGAGTCCCTCCGGAGTCTGTACACACCCTAGTAGGTGCCGTCGACGTTAAATAAGCGGATAGGGCTGCACGCCGCAGCGGGTACTAGAGTGTACCATTATATGTGTTGCATCTCAGCATTATTTCCTTAACAGTATTATTGTTTTACAAGTTTACACCGATATTGATCTGAATTGTTAGATATAGGTTACTTTGTGTATTTTCCGCGATTTCTTACTTTGAGACTGTATTTATGTTTATTACTCATTGGGTCGTAGTACTCACTTTACTCCCTAAACCTTTCATGCAGATCCAGGTTTTTCTCAGACTGAGTAGATCCAGTTTGATCGATAGAGTTAGCTTTCAGGAGCATCGAGGTAGCTGCACTGGGTTCGCAGCCATAGATTCCACCCCTCTATCACTATCTTTTATTTTCGCATTATCAGATTTTAGACAGACTTTATAATATACTGACACTCTGTATTTAGAGGCTCATGTTCATGACACCGGGTCCACGATTGGGCTATATTCTGTTGTTTGTTAAACTTCAGCATTTTTGTCAGTATTTTCTGATCTTTGACTTAAATGATTTAGTGATTTATTATTTTATTTATCTATCTCTGTTTATCAATTGTGTTAAATATTAAAAATGGTCGAGCTTTCCTAGTAGTGTGTTGAGCACCATCATGACGGGGTTGGAGTCGTGAAATAACCATAAGAACACACTAATGCCAAGAGTTGTACAATCAAGGCCTCTTACCACTTCGAAGTATTATTCCTCTTTCGTTGGTCCATTCCTTAATCTAACCTTAAGAAATATAAGAGATGAAGAAGGAGAAAACAAAGTTAGAAAAATAGGGGCTGGAAATGCTTTTTAGGTTTTTCCAAATATATTAAGTATTTAGTGTTAGAAAATGACCACTTTAATTATAAATATATGTAGTTTAGTTTTTATACATATTTCCTCTAATGTATTATCTGTATATTTTAATGTATTTCGATTAATTGGTATAGTATATGTATATTTTAGTGTATTTCGTTTAATTAGTATAGTATATAAAGAAGCTTTATGAAAAATGATGAAGCATGCATTTTCAGAAGGTAAGACAATTAATTAGTTAGAGAATTGTTGAAAAAAAATTAATTTAAAATGAAAAATCTGTCAAATGGTATATATGGAAAACAAAATACACAAATATCCATTATGCACTCAAAAGCCGTGCGAAGTTATCATTATATTCCCATTCTGAACATTTGTGTTATTCTTGGTTTGGGTTATATTTTCCGCAGAAAGAAAATCAGCTACTCCCTCCATTTCATATTAAATGAGGTACTTTCCTTCTTAATTTATTCCAAAACAAATGATACATTTGAATTTAGAAATAATTCAACATTAAACTCTTTCATTTTACTCATTTATCGCTAATGAAAAGTTTTTATAGCCACACAAATATTATTTTTACCCCTTAAGCTTTTAAAACCATAAGTTTTAAAAGTTTTCTTTTTAATTTTGTATCGACTCAAACTAGCTAATATAATATGAAACCAACAGAGTATCTTTTACACACTGAGTATTTCCCTCACTAACTTCCATAATACCAACTACTATACATGATTTGACATTACAGATTCTTATGTAGGTTTAATGACGCACCTTTAAATACACTTTCACACGCAACTTGGTTCATAATAAAAGAAGACTATAAAACATCGGGTCACCTTTAAGGAAACAAAATAATTTAAGAAATTTACACCAGTGTATTTAACATGTAGAAGCCCATAACTTCCCTTATTTTCTATTTTATATTCTAAAATTATGTGAATTTAAAAAGAACTACATATATAACTATGTGCAGCAAATAACGAAATAATATAAGTTACGGTTACAATAAATTAAAATACGTACAATGGTAGTATAAAAGTGACTTTAAAGCAATAATAAAATTGTCTTTATGTGTTCTATAGGTCACGGGATCTAACCATGAAAAAGTATTAAGATAAAATTGTCTACATGACACCTCGTAAGGTACAATCCTTGTTCGGACCATATGAATATAGGATTTTTGTGCAGTGGATTGCCCTTTTTACATTGGCAATATAAATTTTTTTTATGTTGTTGCTTCACAGAAATTAAATTCAATAATTGCTAGGTGATTATTTCAACTTGTTTTTTTAAGGTAAAAGTCTACATCAAATAATATTAAACCATAAAAATTAAAATTTGCAAGCGTACGAGTTCTTTAAATTCTAGGTTAAATGGGATTGCAACTTTTGACAGCTTAACCCTTGATAAAAAACGCCAAAAAGAAATACTGTTAAAGTTAGTTGAGGCTGGTTCATGATTGTGTCCATTCGTAGAAGTCATTGATACTCTATAGTACGTGGTCACTTCATTTTTATTTGTTTTTGCATGAGACCCAATTAATTCAGATTTATGCCACATAAAATTATATACTAAAAGAGAAAATTACTTTTTATCAGAATTTTGTTTACTCTTAGAATTCGAACTTGAAATCCTAATTTAAAGGCAAAGAAAATAAATACTATCTATTCCACCACGAACATTTATTGGTATCATTTCATAATTTGTTGAATACTCTGAAAAGAATGGACATTGAGGCTAACTCAACCCCAAAAGCTAGCTTATGAGGTGAGGATTGCCCAAGCCATATAAGGAGATCAAGGACCTCAAATCCCTTCGATGTGGGACAACTCAACACCCCCCCTCACGCCCAGATCTCTGGAGCGTAGACAACATAAATGGGGGCCCAATATTGGTAACAATAATTTGGATGGGCCTGGCTCTGATACCATGAAAAGAATGGACATTGGGTCTAACTCAACCCCAAAAACTAACTTATGAGGTGAGGATTGTCCAAGCCATATAAGGAGACCAAAGACCTCAAATCCTTCCAATGTGGCACAACTCAACATACTCCAACTAAGAAATCTTGGGGCTGTAGCTAGGGTTATTTGATCACGACAGATCTTGGCCATGCATGTCACATCCAAAAGTTTAGAATTTCTATTTCAAATTTTTACTGTTGTTAGTGGAGCATGGTTTTTGCATTAAGACACATTTTATACTGGGTACAGTCTTCATAGGCTCAAAATTCTATTGCTAAATTATTTTAAAGTGGCAGAATCTCAGGACTAACATAATAAATTATAGAAATTATTACTCCCTTTCGTCCCATTTTGTTTAATATATTCTGACTAGTCACAAAATTTAATTAAAAAATAAAATAAATTAAAATTTTAAATTTATGATCTAAACAAATTATAAATACTAAGTCTCAGGGGCGTGATCTAATAGTCAATAAATTAATAAATAATAAATAAGAATCATGAGGTCTCATGTTCAAATTCTAAAAAGAAATGTACAACCCAGTATAATCTCACTTAGTGGGGTCTGGGGAAGGTAGTATGTACGCAGACCTTACCCCTACCCTGGGGTAGAGAGGCTGTTTCCAAGTAGACCCCCGTCATCCTTCCCTCCAAGAACTTCCCACCTTTGCTCTTGGGGAGACTCGAACTCACAACCTCTCGGTTGGAAGTGGGGGTTGCTTACCATCAAAGCAAGTCCCCTCTTGTCCTCATGTTCAAATTCTAACGAAGACAAAAACACTTAGTGATTTTTTTTCTCTATCCGAGGCCACCTACCTACCCATAGAATTATTTGAGCTCCGGGACATCACGGTAACAAGAAAAAAAAAAAAATTATCTGACTTTTCGTAATATCTCATACGCGTGACATAATAATGAAAACCTCCACAGAAAATTACTCAATAAACACGGAGAAACACATCCACAAATATGTGTACTAAACAATCACATATATATCCTGGAATACTTTAACTGAATTTTCTCTTTCATTCATGCCATATTTGGAAGTAATAGCGTGCATGATTATTGCTGCCATAAAACAAACCAATCAATAATATCTTTCGTTTAACGCTGCTGTAGTACGTTTTGTTTGGTTTGTCTTAGTGTTTGTACTGCTGAAGAAACGTGATTTAACGATAGAGGTTTTCATTTGTTTAGCAGTGCCATCAAATTTGGTGTTTTATTGGTCCCCTTTTCTTGATTTGTCAAATTTCTGTCCTCCTATCTGATTGTGACTGATGAACACCTCAACTTGTTACTATCAACTCCGTTTCAACCCCCACCTTTCTACAGAAAATATTTTACTTTAATTTCCTTGGTAACTCTAATCGTCAGTTATTCGAATTAGTCAAATATGTAAATTTCGTATACCAAATGATTAAAAATAAAAATTAAAAAGGCCACTCGTATGCTCTAGATACAACAACAACAATCCAATAATATTTTCATTAGTGAGGTCTGGTGAGGGTAGAGTGTACATAGACCTTAGCTCACCCACGAGGAAAATTAAAAGAGGCTATTTCCAGGAGACCCTCGGCTCAAAATAAAAGGTCTATAACTAGAATAGAAAATATACAAATAAGATCAGTACCGTAAGTGACAACAAATAAGTGGGAAGGCCAATAATTATGGCAATAATAAAATTGGAAAAAAATATATAAAAATAAAAGTAAAAAAATTAATAATAATAACAATAATAAACAAAAAATGGAAAGCGTGATAAAACAATAACCTAGCAGTCCTACATAAAACACTATCAGACTAGCCAGAACGACGAAGAAAAACGCTCAATTACCCCTAACCAACAACCCTAATGGTCGACCTCCACACCTCCCAACCAGGGACATGTCCTCGAAAATCTGAAGTTGTGCCATGTCTTGCCTTATCTCCTCGCCCGAATATTTCTTCGGCCACCCTCTACCTCTCCTTGTACCTGTCAAAGCCAACCGTTCACCACCTCCTAACCGGGGCATCTAGGCTCCTGCTCCGCACATGACCGAACCATCTAAGTCTCGCTTCCCGCATCTTGTCCTCAATGGGAGCCACACCCACATTCTTCCGAATATCTTCATTCCTAATCTTATCCATCCTAGCTCACTTCAAGAAATTTGATTTTTACCAACTATTCTAAACGAAGGGACATAAAATCGGTCGTTATAAATGTATTTATAGCAACCAAATTTTTTTCCGCTCGTTAAAACTAATTTTTACCTTAATATTAACGACGGGATAATATTGGGCCGTTAATATATAACACATCCGGTCGTTAATAATTAAATTAACTAAAAAGTAGCGCTAATTTTTCCCACTTTTTTCCCAATTCGCGAAATTCTCCCGCCCCACCCCCACCCCCCCACCCCCAAAAAGGAAAAAATCCTAAATTTGACTTAAACTTCTATGTAACAGTTGCTAAACGCTATATTGAGAAAATTAGCGGAGACGAACGATCAGCAGAGAAGAACGATCAGCAGAGAATTGTGCTACGACAAATTCAACGAATTAGCGGCTCGCCACCTTCATCGACAACAACAGCTTGCCACCTTCATCGACAACAACAGCTCGCCACCTTCATCGACAACAACGGCTCATATTAGAGGTTCTTCTCATCTTTGAGGTTAATTTCTTATTTAAATCTGATATATTATTCATTTTAAATCTTGGCCTCTCATCCCTTTTATATACGATGCACTTTTGAATGGAATTAATCATAGAAACTTGATTCTTGTTTTAAACTATTCAAATTTGATTAGAGGTATGGGGTATGAGAATTGGCTAATGTTATTTGGTAGTATGTCTCTGTTTTCAATCTCTATTTTAGTGCAAAAGATCAGTATGAAATCTTTTTCAACTATCTTTAAGACTTTGCCCTTCATCGTGCACAACAGTAGGTTTAATAACTACTGGGTTTTCAACCATCTGAAATGCAGCAGTATTAGATTGATCACCCATCTTATGCAAACTTGTATGGTTTTGTAAAGCTTATCCCACAGCCTCGTAAATCCTTGCTAACGCAGTAGCAGCAGGGATATCCGGGAACTAGAGCTCCTTTCATTCCTGGGATTGTGAAGAGCTTTTAAGTTATCCATGTCATGAGTTAAAAGAGCTTGGAGGATGTTTGTAGGAGTCAAATTATATTGTGCAACCACTCCACTTGCATAGCTACCTGTCCAGTAGATTTCTGGATCAAATTAAGCTTAGAAAACCGTACCTTATAGTTTCTGTCCAGTCAGAACAAAAGCAGAAACATTAGGACTTAGATTTGTCTTGCTTTACACACTAGGAGATGGACTCGCAACCTGCTCAACCACAGCTACTGCCCCTTCCTTTGCTTTACCCCCTTGTCGTGTTGACGAACCATTTATTTTGAGTGCTTAGATCCTGGGAATCACGGACATAATTTCTTCACCTTATCATATTTTTCTATTTGGTCAGCCCATGTCTTACGATTAGAGCTAACTGCCTCTTCTAGTTTGTTTAAATTCTTGACAGGTTCATCATTCAACTCATCTTCACTTTATCATGTCATCATGTTCTTCTCTTGTTTGGTCTTCCCCTCCTTTTGGTTGTTTTGTTAGACGATCCTCCACCACCAGAACATCATAAGCATTTGTACTACAAAAATGCTTGTCACCAGCAGATCGATTTTGAGAAAGAATTCTAGCTGATGCATTCTTTTTGTGTGTTCTGTTGATCATCACTCATCTATACAATGTTTCTAGCAGGTATTACCATTGTTGCCTCCTTGATCCACCCGTGAAACTGCTCGATCATGTATCCTTTCCTGAGACACATCTGGCCTTTTCGAAACAGTACCTTTAGGCGTAGGATCACTTGTTGCAATTGTAGCAGCAACTGTTTGTAAAACCTGTTGAGAATTCCAGATCATTTGTAGCTTATTTATAAATCCTTAAAAAATATATTCTCAATTTTCAAAAGTACTAAAACTTTAACATATTTATTAATCCTTTATTGTAAAAATTAAGGCTGTTAAATGGGATATAGGTCAGTGAAGTGGTGGATGTGAGAAAATATTCAAACAGATTATAAAAATAATGTTCAAACGTATATTGACTAATATTCCTTAGTAAAGGTGACTAATAAGTTTTTATTCCCTTATGTTCATTTCTTGTTCATTGCCATACTAATATTTTTTGGTTGACTATATATGTATATCAATTTTGTGTATGCACCAGATTATGGCACCTGATAAGCATTTGATGGAACTTATTCATGATCGACTTGATAACGCCTACATACTTGGGGTGGAGAACTTTCTAGATTATGCTTTTAAAAGATTGGGAGAAACACGCGAAATACGTTGTCCATGCGTCAAATGTTGTAATGCAATTTCAGGAACATGTCAGCTTTTTTGGTCACATTTAATAGTACACAAAAATGTCCAAAATTATACCCTTTGGTATCACCATGGGGATAGATTAGGTGAGTCTTCTTCAGATTATGAATTGGTAGATGATCAGATCAATGAAGAGGGTGATGGTGAAGATAAAATACATGAAATTTTAAGAGATTTATATCCTACTTTTGAAGGAGACAATATGAATAATAATGAGATGGGCAGTTTGATGAGGAACCAAATATTGAAGCAAAAAGATTCTATAGGATCTTAAAAGATTTTGAGCAACCATTGTACAAAGATTCAAAGTTTCTAAACTTTCTACTTTGGTAAAGTTGCTTCATTCAAAAGTATTGGTAATTGGAGTAACACATCATTTACAATATTGTTGAAGCTCTTGAAAGAAGATTTATTGCCGGATGGATCAAACTTGCAAGATTCATATTACGAAGCAAAGAAGGTAATTCGCCATCTAGAGCTTTCTTACAAGAAGATTGATGCATGTAAGAATGATTGTATGTTAAACTGGAGATGATAAGTCTCTTGAGTCTTGCAAAGTTTGTGGTGCATCTAGATTGAAAGAGGATAAACGTAGCGGGGAAACCAAATTAAAAGTGGGAAAAAGATACCATACAAGATTTTGCGTTAGTTTCCTCTAAAGCCAAGACTTATAAGATTATTTATGTCCTCAAAAATATCTACTCTGATGGGATGGCACCATGACAAAAGAGTTGATGATGGAATAATGAGGCACCCAGCTGATGCAATAGCGTGGAAAACGTTGGATGAACTTCATAAATCTTTTGCATCCAAGCCCGTAATGTTCGACTTGGACTTGCTAGCGATTGTTTTCAACCATTTGGAAATTCCAAAACTCCATATAGAATTTCGCTCATGGTACTTATTCCTTATAATTTACCACCTTGGCTATGCATGAAGAAAGAAAATTTTATTTTGTCAATGATTATTCCTGGTCCTATGAGTCCTGGAGATGCTATTGATGTCTGTCTCAGCCTTTGATAGAGGAATTGAAGGAATTGTGGGAAACTGGAGTGGAGACCATTGATGCGTCAACTAAGCAAAACTTTGTGTTACATGCATCTTTATTATGGACCATTAATGAATTTTTCGCCTATGCAAATTTGTCTGGATGTAGTAAAAAGGGAAAACTAGCGTGCACATGCTGCAATAAAGAAACTCACTCAATTAGGTTACAAAATTGTAAAAAATAATGCTATATGGGCCATACACGCTTTCTTCCTCTTAATCACAAATGGAGGAATGATAAAGTATCATTTGATGGAACTACGGAGAAAAGACTACCACCAAAACAGTTGTTTGGTGATGATATACTTGATCAAGTGGCTGATTTAGATGGGTTACAACTAACAAACGATCCAAATAAGAAGTTAAAATATCACATGAGAGTAGGGGTGATAATTGGAATAAGAAGAGTATTTTCTTTGATCTCCCATATTGGAAAACTCTTTTATTGCAGCGTAACTTAGATGTAATGTACATTGAGAAAAATATATGTGATAATATTTTGGGGACAATCTTAAATATCAAAGGAAAAACCAAAGACACCATAAACACTCGGTTGGATTTGCAAGCAATGAACATTAGGAAAGAATTACATCCAATAAAAATTGGGGATAAATAGGACTTACCAACGGCATGTTACACATTATCTCCTGAAGAGAAGCACAAGTTTTTCAGTTTCTTGAAGAACTTAAAGGTCCCAGATGGATTTTCATCAAATATTTCCCAGTGTGTCAACCTTAAAGATCGCAAAATTTCAGGTTTAAAAATTCATGATTGTCATATTATTCTACAACATTTACTCCCACTTGCTTTATGGGGCATGCTATGCAAATCTGTGTGTGAACCGCTTATTGAGTTGTCTTTATTTTTCAATGTACTTGGATCGAAATGTTTAAGTGTGGATGAATTAGAGCAGATAGATTACCAAATCCCAAAAACTTAGTGCAAGCTAGAAATAGTCTTCCCTCCTACATTTTTTGATGTCATGGAGCACTTGCCAATTCATTTAGCTAATGAAGCTAAGATTGCTGGACCTTGTCAATATCGATGGATATATCCAATGGAGCAATATATTTACTTTATGAAACCATTTATTCGTAATAGGGCTTGCGCAGAAGGTTCTATTGAAGAGGCATATTTAGCAACTCAATGTATAACCTTATGTTCAAGATATATACATACAATGGAAACACAGTTTAATCGTCTTGAATGAAATTATGATGGTGGTATTATAGAATCTGATGGAGGCTTAAAATTTTTTTGTCATCCCGGAAGAGCTTTAAAAGGTGGCAAATCACACAAACTTAATTCAGATGAACTGGAGCAAGCACATATTTATATTTTGAAGAATTGTGATGAAATTCAACCATTTCTCAAGTAAGTATTGACTTATTTCAATAATTTACTTTTATGTACATTTTCTATTTTTTTCATTAAAATAACATGTTATTATGGTTTAATTATTTGTAGGGAGTTTTCACTAACTCCAGCTGATACCTCTCAACAAAATTCTGATAGGCAATTCATTGGTTGGTTAAAAGAAAAGGTGAGTACTAGTTAATGTTAATATTTTGCAAACCAAGTATGTAAATATTATTTACTAAACTATGTGCTTGATCTTGATAGGTTGAGGATTACACAAATGCAATGATAGTAAAAAAAATGGCAGATTTGATCTAATTGTCACGTGGTCCCATGCCATACGTGAAAAGTCATCGAAACTATCTTATTAATGGATATAGATTTCACGTGAAAGATTACGATAAAGGTTTGCAAGCTCAGAACTGCGGGGTGGTTGTAGTTGGAGAGATAGTTGAAGAGAATAAGAACATTTATTACTATGGAGAACTCACAGATATACTAGAATTACAATTTATTGGTGGAGGAAGAATTGCTTTATTTCGATGTATGTGGTTTGGTGTCTATGACCAAGAAAAGGGAGTTAAAATAGATGAATATGGCTTTGTAAGCGTTAACCGCCACAGATTTTTGCAAACAATAGAGCCTTTTGTATTACCAACCAAGCATCACAAGTTTTATACATTGACGATCTTTCCAATAAAGGTTGGCATGTTGTACGAAAAGTTCAACCTCGTGATGCTTTTGATCTTTTGCATGAAAATATTGATGATTTAGAGGAGTTGGATCATTCTTCACAATTGAAAAGGAAAAGAACTCATGAAGGTTTGGATATTTATCAACATTTAAGTAGGCAACTCACTTGGGATGAGGGAAGTGCCGGATTCCATTTGATTTATAAGTTCAGCAAAATATTCTAAAACCATATTAACTGATTATATCTTCTTATATTATGAATATGACTTGCTAAATATTTGGTTATCTCCAGGTTTCTATCCGTCATTTATTTTGTAAATTATCTTTATTACTGTTGTCTATGGCCATGTAACTTCCTAGCTTCTTTCAAAGACCTTCATATGTTCATATATGATAATACTAACATGATAGACGTCTGTTACTCAATTTATTTGTCTGTTCGGGTTCATTCATGTCCAATAAACTTCAAACAAAAGGAGATTCGGGTATCAGAGTTGAGTGGACAGGCGACGGGAGGATGGGGGGAAGAGTAAAGACAAGACGAAAGCAAGTTTTCATGACTTTATTGATCTGACCAGGAAAAAGGAAGTTTTTTCATTTTATATGATACTTCTTAATTGTTTTGTGCTAGGTTGACATGAATCCATCAAAACATCAGAAATCTAAAATGGAATCAAGTTCGAAGACTGTTAAGCATGTGTACGTTCCACCTGGTACCTTAGCAAGGGGGCGATGGTAGAGCTTCAGAGCATTGGGTTCTGTAAGAGTAAATACTGAACAACGAGGTTTGATTGGAAAAAGTAAAGCTTTTAATTTATTAGCTTATGATATGATTAACCTAACTCATAATGATAGTCCTGTACCTTTTGGTTTTGATCAAATATTTGAAGGTGATACTCTTTTCCCTCACGAAGAAGAAGAGATGCAGGGCACTCGGAGAAGTGAAATAAGTATTTTATTATCTCAAGCTATAAGATTTTTTAATTGTTATTGTATAAGGACTATTTTTATATTTGAGTTAAATTGGAATTTGTAGGGTTTTGTGAATCTAAAAAGGTAAAAAAACCTAGAGGAACGAATTGGTGCAGAAATGTTGCAGGACTCAAAGTTGGAGAAATGTTGCACATCCTAGTTTTGATCAAACATTTGAAGGTGATACTCTTTTTCCTCTTGAAGAAGAAGAGATACAGGACACTCAGAGAAGTGAAATAAGTATTTTATTATCTCAAAATATAAGATTTTTTTGTTGTTATTGTATAAGGACTATTTTTATATTTGAGTTAAATTGGAATTTGCATGGCTTTGTGAATCTGAAAAGGTAAAAAAACTCAGAGGAACGAACTGGTGTAAAAATGTTTTAGGACTCAAAGTTGGAGAAAACGTGGCGCCTCCAGGTTTTGATCAAACATTTGAGGGTGATACTGATCTTTTTCCTCATGCAGAAGAAGAGATGCAGGGCACGCTTGGAAGTGAAATAAGTATTTTATTATCTTAAGCTATAAGATTGTTTTGTTGTTATTGTATAAGGGCTATTTTTATACTTGAGTTAAATTGGAATTTGTAGGGCTTTGTGAATCTGAAAAGGTAAAGAAACTGAGTGAACGAATTAGTGTAAAAATGATGCAGGACAAAGTAGGAGAAAATGTTGCGCCTCCTGGTTTTGATCAAATATTTGAAAGTGATACTGATCTTTTTTCTCATGAAGAAGAAGAGATGCAGAGTACTTAGAGAAGTGAAAGTATTTTATTATCTCAAGCTATAAGCTTTTTTCTTGTTATTGTACAAGATCTATTTTCATATTTAAGTTAAATTAGAACTTGCAGGGCTTTGTGAATCTGAAAAGGTAAAAAATGTGAGGGGAATGAATAGGTATAAAAAAAGGTGCAGGACTCAGAGTTGGAGAAAATGTTGCGCCTCCTGGATTTGATCAAACATTTGAAGGTGATACTCTTTTTTCTCGTGAAGAAGAAGAGATGCAGGGCGCGCATAGAAGTGAAATAAGTATTTTATTATCTCAAGCTGTAAGATTTGTTTGTTGTTATTATACAAGATCTTTTTTTATATTTGGGTTAAATTGAAATTTTCAGGATCATATGAATCTGAAAAGGTAAAAAAAGTGAGAGGAACGAATAGGTGTAAAAACGTTGCAGGACTCAAAGCTGGAGAAACGTTGCGCGTCACTTTCTACAATAATAGGGTTGTTTGGAAGCATCACACCTCATTTTCGAGACACTTAGGTATATTAGTATGTGATCGTAATATGTTCCCATTGCGTGTACACTCATGGGCAGAGATCGAAGAATATAAGCTACAACACATGTGGGAAGCTATTACGGTAAAGATTTAAAGCATTACTTTCTTGATTTGCCTTCTCCATATCTACTTGTGAATACAATATGTTAACTCAGTTTCTTCTTCTTTTTATACAACGAGGGAAGTTGGGCTATTTTTTTCATTTGTCTTTCAAGGGACTACAATGCTATGTTGTTGTTGTTTCATATTTAACGATACTTGTTAACTATTGTAGGACAAATTTGACAGTGATGACATAAATGATCAACGAGATAATATCTTGAAACATATGAGAAAGTTATGGAACAACTGGAGAGGATCGTTGTATACGAAGATTAAGTCTAAGCCATTCCGTTATGCTATAAAAGATGTGCCAAAGGGGGTAGACAAGAGTGATTGGGTATGTCTGGTCAAGGAGCATTTTTTCACTGAAAAGTTTAAGGTATGATTTAATAGCTATTTATTAACATTGTGTTATAGTAAGTGGCTAACCAGAATTTTGCTGGTATATTGTTAATTTAGGATACAAGTACAAGAAACTCGATCAATAGGTCTAAGTTGAGTATGCCTCATCGTACAGGTAGTAAACCAATTAGGGAGATCATTTATGAAATGATGAGTAAAACTTATAATTCTATTAAGAAACCTCATCTTTGTTACAAAGATTTCTTTTACTTGTTTATTGTAATGTGAAGGGAGGTAAATATGGTAAACCATTGGACGTGGCAACTATTTCTTTTTAGACTCGTAAGAAGAACAACAAGCTTGTCGAACCTGAAACTAGTGAGAAATATGTATGTTTATTGATAAATTTCAATTTACATTATTTATTTATTGATTGTGTTGTATTATTTTAATTAAATAATTTCTAATTTTACAGGAAAAATCAAAGAATTTGTACAATCTGAATCGTCTCTTACAAATATTGAGGTTGTATAAAGGTGCTTCGGACCTCAACAAAAGAGTCATGCAGTTGAATTTGGTGGTGGGATAACTGTTAAGGAGTTGAAAGGTGGTAACTCCTGTAAAGCTGCATTGTTGGAAAAGCTGAATGCTACTGTAAAAGAAAATGAATCGCTAAAAGGACGTTTGGAAGGGCTATAGAGTAAATATGATGAGCTAGGGAATAAATATGCACATCTTGCAAAGAGTGTTCGATCAGCCTTCATCGCCATCTTCAAGTGATTAATAGATTGAATCATATAACGGGTTAGTACGTTGAAAATCCTATTTTACTCTAACATGCCGTGTGAGTTGTCATTTTCCATCTCATCTTATTCATCCTCTTGTCCGCCACAAATATAGGACGGAGACAACTTGACTGTTGCTCCAAGGCTCCTGTTCAATCTAGTATATTTCTCCTTGGCAGTAATGATCTCACTGTTGCTGGTCCGGAAGTTCTGAATGTAGTAGTTTCATAGTAGTTCGATTTAGCGTCAACAGGAAATTTTCAATACGTTATACATGGATGTGATAATAACCTAATTCATGTACAAGTCTCATCATCTGCAATTTGAGTTCAGGAATAAGCTGATTTCAGATAAACCAAGTAAAATTTGCTTCTTGAGCTTCTGTTCTCTGAATAGTATGTACATAATAGGATGAAGATATTTATGTTATGCATTATCATGAAGTGAAAGATCACAAATTTGTAATCTTATTTCTGTCTGAGCCGAATCTGTTCCCTGGAGATTGCTTCTTGCTTGGTGATTTATTCACCATTGTCCATTTGTTACTCTTTGTCTTTGATTTCTTTGAAGCTGTAGCTGATGAAGTGGATGCATGGTTCCCTCCGGTAGCCTCAGAAATGTTTATAGCTTTTGTTGTAGCATGAGATGTTATTGTATTAGCCATCTTTGAATTTGCAGCATGTCGCAGTTCAGTTGATAATCCAGTAGCAGAAATAGTAGTGTTCTGCTTTTCTCTTCCAGCTCCTTTTGCATCTGTTTAACTGTTAATACCTGCTAGTTTTCCAGCTGAATTACCTAGAGTAGTAGCATGTTGATCGGCCTCTTTTCTTCTCTGTTGCTCAGCTAATACTAGTTGTAAATTGGAGTGTCCCTGATCATCAGTTTTGTTTAGCTGCAAATTGGACTGTCCCTGATCATCAGTTTTGTTTTTTGGCATTGCACCAGGTTTGCCTACAGACATAAGCACATGTGCCTTAACAGTTTGGTGCATAACTTCACCTATTTTTTGCCTATCCCTTGGTCCACCCACATGACCACCTGAAACACCTTTCCCAGTCTCAAAAAACTGGGCAGCAGCTTCAATAGCTGCATCACCTGATGCATTAGCTACCTCCAAATGCCCAACATAATCAATTGCTGCTCGATCACAAGGTTTCAATGCAACAGTAGGTGTAGTACCAATAGATGGTGTAGTACCAGTATCATCAACATTTGTTTCTTTATCAGTTAATTCAACAAAATTATCCTTAGGTTCTACACTACCATTTGCTTTCCCAATAATTTTTGTCTCCACTTTTTCTTTCCCAGCATTTTTCAAACTACCACAAGCATCTTGTTATGCTCCAGCTGACATCTGTGAACCTGTAGCTGCACACTCCGAAACCACAACTTCACATTGAGTCCTAGATGGCCCATGGACATGTTTTAACATATCAAGGTTATTTGAAATATCAACATTTCCATGTTCTGATCATTTTTCCTTTTGTGAACTACTTTGCCACCTGGTTGTTCCTTCCCAGTTACGTTATTACATCTTTTAGTATTGTTACATGGTGATGTTGGAACAAATATGAACGTCCCTAGATGCAGCTCGATCCACAGGTGCATTCAATGCAACAACAACCTGCAAATTTGAACATAGAGTAGCTGGAACATTTAAAGATGCTTCAACATATCCTGCCGCTGCTACTATTTGTTGATTGTTACTAGTGTTCGCTTTGACAAGAGGGGCTTGGTCTGATGGTAACCAACCCTCACTTACAACCGAGAGGTTGTGAGTTCGAGTCTCCCCAGGAGCAAATTCTGGGGATTTATGCCGGGGGTCTATTTGGAAACAGCCTCTCTACCCCAGGGTAGGGGTAAGGCTGCGTACACACTACCCTCCCCAGACACCACTGAGTGGTATTGTACTGGGTCGTACTTTTTTTTACTAGTGTTCGCTTTATTCAAAACCTGCTCTTGTATATTTATTCTAGATCCTAAGGCATTCATATCACCTAGTCGATTATGTGTAGAATTAGCACCATTTACAGCCTTATAAAGCATTGCCAAGGCTGTAGTAGTAGGAACATGATCAAAGTTCTTTTATTAGCCAAATCAACTACAGTTTGAGGAAGCTTTTCATCGCTTTGAATCCTTAAGCTTTCAACTATTCTGCTTAGATGAGAGTTCCAGTAGTTTTTAATCTCATTGTCTGTTCTACCTGGTAAATGTCCTGCAATTAGAGACCATCTGCAAATATAGTAATCTAAGCAGCATATCAGTGCAATCTGACTATCTTTTTTCCTTTAACTGTTCATCCTGATAGTTTTGCAGTTAATCACTTCTCAATCATATGACAATGAGCACATATAGCCTACTGGATTCATACTTGGATGCTTAATTGACTTGAGCACATATTACTATATTGTAATTTTACACAGATTTTCTACAATCTACTTAAATATCTTCATTCCACAGGATGTTTGGAGGACAACACTTCTAAGAGTGAAGGAAACATTGAAGGAGCTCGAGAAAGATGATTTTACTTAATTTGTTCTCCTTTGAACTATTGCAAACTACTAGTACATCCTTTATGTGATTTTATTTGTAGTGCTTTCAAATATGATACTTTAGTTCATTGTATTAACAAGATATTAAGTATTTGTTTTTTTTTTCAATGTTGTTGATCATGTATGAAAGCATAAAGTAATTATTACTTTTCATGTAATTTAAATTCATATTAGAGAAGAAAAATGTGATCCCTAAAACTCTCTAAGAACAGGTTTCTAAAATAGATAAATGACTATTAACGAAGAGTAACTATACAATTAACGAAGAGAATATCGGTCATTAAAAGCACTTGAGTTGACTTAATCCATTGTTATTGTTAAATACTTTTAACATCCGGATAACAAATTAGCGAGGGGAAAATCCTGTCGCTAAAAAGCATGTTTAACGACCGAAAATTATGCCGTCGCTAAAGACCTTTAACGACCGGATTGGAATCCGGTCGTTAACTTTTAACGTCAGAACTTTTAACGACCGGTGATGACCGGATTTTTTCCGGTCGCTAATAAATTGTAACAACCGGGAATTGGACTTTAAACGACCAGATATCCCCTCGCTAAAGCCCCATTTTCTTGTAGTGAAGTGCGACCGCACATCCATCTCAACATCCTTATTTTGGCTACTTTCATATTTTGGATATGAGAATTCTTAACTGGCCAACACACTGCCCCATATAGCATGGCTAGTCGAATTACCGCTCTACAAAACTTACTTTTAAGCTTCAGTGGAACCTTCTTGTCACACAGGACTCCAGATGCTAGCCTCCATTTCACCCATCTGACCCCGATATGGTGTATAGCATCTCCGTCGATCTCCCCATCTCCTTGGATAATAGACCCTAGATACTTGAAACTCTCTGTCTCTCTTAGGGATGACTTCCAAGTCAAGCCTCACCTCCCAGTCCGCTTCCGCCGACACATCGCTGAATTTTTACTTCAAATATTCCGTCTTGGTCCTACTCAACTTGAAATCATTAGACTCCAGGACCTGCCTTCATACCTTCAGTGTTTTATTAACACCGCCTCTCGTCTCATCAATCAGAATTATATCATCAGCGAACAACAAACACCGTGGCACTTCTCCTTGAATATGGTGTATCAATGCGTCCATTACTAGGGTAAATGAGAACGGGCTGAGCGCAAATCCTTAGTGTAACCCCATAACTACTGAAAAATGGATCTGAATCACCTCTTATAGTCCTAACCCGAGTTTTAGATCCATCATATAAATCCTTTATCGCCCTAATATAAGCTACCCGCACACCCTTCACCTCCAGGCATCTCCAAAGAACGTCCCTAGGGACCTTGTCATACGCTTCTCTAGATCAATGAATACCATGTGCAGATCCCTCTTCAAATCTCTTTCTTTGTATTGTTTCACCAACCTCCTAAGAAGAGGGATAAATCCATAGTAGAGTGACCAGGCACGAATCCGAGCTGCTTTTCTGATTAACACCTACCTCCTTACCTTCCCTTCAACCACCCTCTCCCAAACTTTGACCGTATGACTTAGTAACTTTATGCCCATATAAATGTTACAATTCTAGATGTCTCCTTTGTTTTTGTACGATGAAAACATCGTACTCTACCTCCACTCATCTGGCATCCTCTCCATCTTTAAAATAATATTGTACAGCTCAGTCAGCCACTCCAAGCCTACTTTACCCATATACTTCCAAAATTCAACTGGAATCTCGTCTGGTACGATCGCTCTGCCCTGACTCATCTTACACATTTCTCCCACGATCTCCTCTATCTTAATACACCTACAGTACCTAAAGTCTTGGTCACTCTCGGAGTTCCCCAACTCCTCTAACACGATGTTTTTGTCCCCCTCTTCATTCAAAACTGTATGAATATACAAGTGCTACCTCTGCTTAATTTGGGCCTCTTCCATAAGTACTCGACCTTCCTCGTCTTTGATGTACCTCATTTGATCCAGATCACGATCCTTCCTCTCTCTTGCTTTAGGCAGTCGAAATAACTTTTTGTCCCCGCCTTTACCTCTCAATTCTTTATACAACCACCCAAGCGCAACAGTCTTAGCTTCCGTGACCGCTAGCTTCGTTTCCTTCCTAACTTCCTCATATCTTTCTCTGTTCGCTCTCCTCTGCTCCTTGTCAGTGCTCTCCAATAACTTAAGGTAACCCGCTTTCTTTGCTTTCACTTTACTCTGGACCACGTCATTCCACCACCAGTCACCTCGATCCCCGCCTAAGTACCCCTTCGAGACCCCTAACACCTTTCTCGTTGCCTCCCTTATGCAGTTCGTTGTCGTTATCCACATACCGCTAGAATCCCCACCACTCCTCCAGACTCCATAGCCGCCAACCTTCCCTCAAACTCCTGCGCATTTTCTTTAGCTAAGACTCCCACATGATCCTCGATTTCCCCCGTACAAACTTCTTCATCCTCTTTATCAAGATACCGACGTCCATCACCAGGAGCCTATGCCGTGTCGCAGAGTTCTCACTCGAGATCACCTTACAATCCTCGCACAACCCCTTATCACACCTCCTGAGGAGAAGATAATCAATTTGAGTCTGAACCACCATACTCCGGAAAGTAATCAAATGATCCTCCTTCTTCGGATAAATAAAGTTCACGATCACCAACTCAAAAGTTCTAGCGAAATCCAACAGTGACATACCTCCTCCATTCCTAACCCCAAAGCCGAAGCCACCGTGCACCTCACCAAAGCCATCAGTAGACGACCCAATATGCCTATTTGAATCTCTTCCGATAATTAACTTCTCCGTAGTCGGAATACCCCGTACCACCTCATCCAACGCCTCCCAAAAGCGCATCTTAACCTCCTCGTCCAAGCCTGTTTGCGGCGCGTGAGTGCTAATGACATTTTGAGTGCTTCCTCCAACTACTAACTTAATCTCCATCAATCTGTCACTCACCCGCCTAACCTCTATCACTAACGCTCTAAGATCCTTATCCACCAAAATACCTACTCTGTTCTTGCCATTTACGCCTCCGGAGTACCACAACTTATACCCCTCGACATTCCTCGCCTTCAATCCTTCCCACATAGTCTCCTAAACACAAGCTATACTAACCTTCTTTTTCTAGAAAATCTTCGCCAGCTCTATAGACTTACCTGTCAAAGTCCCTATATTCCACGATCCAATTCTCAGCCTATATGCACCCTTGCTCCCCTTGCCCTCTATGTGTCCCGTCCCACTCCCTGACCCTTGCCTTAACCCCCAACCTGTCATCCTCCCTCCTTGAGGATATGACCCTACACTGCTATTACAGACCACAACTGCTATATCTATCGAAGTCAATATATGTACCTCAATTTACTGGTTGTAAAGTTTATTTCAGGAAAGCCAAATTGAAAGAACCAAGCTTCAAAATGAACGGGGTATAGTGACTTGGTGCTAACTTGATGAACGTGCTTTGGTATTTTTGCAACAACCTAGATTTCTTGATACCTTCAAATATATTTTAGACTCCCTTCGTTTCACTTTATGAGGTATTATACAAAGTAGAAGGGTCAAAATTCTTAATTTTGACTGTAAAATTAGATATAAATTTATGTTTTTGAAAATAAAATTTATATATTTAAAACTAGGGAAAAGGGTCAGAATTGCCCCTAACGTATTGACTCCAGGTTAAAAATGCCTTCCGTTAACCTATTTTGAAGAAAATGCCCCTACCGTTAAAAATGTGGCATATTTGTGCCCCTAAGTCTAACAACTGACTGTACTTATATTTAAAACAGTAGGGGCATTTTTTTCAAAATAGGTTAACGGTAGGGGCATTTTTAAACTGGAGTCAATACGTTAGGGGCACAAATATACCAAAATTTTAACGGTAGGGGTATTTTTTTCAAAATAGGTTAATTGAGGGCATTTTTAAACTGACGTCAATACGTTAGGGGCAGTTCTGACCCTTTTTCGTTAAAACTATATTAAAAATATTAAAAATCATAATAATCTATAATTTAAAATATTTAAAAAATATGTAAGTAAAATATGGTCAAAGAACAATCTCTCGCAGTCTCTCCAAATTGTAAAGTATGGAATAATTCTTTTGAGGCGGTATGGGAATATTAGGAATAATAATGTTTGTTTTTATATATAAGAGTTGAACCCATATGTTGTATTCGATCAAATACCACATTAAATCACGTGACTATTTCACATCTTAAAGTTTAAGCATTATTGCAACTACATTTTTATGTACTAATTATATCTACAACACGTATGGACCCCAAATACCCGATTGTAGTCGGGGTTTCTATTGTTATCTTTTATTAGATCCCCAATTAACTCTAACATGTGTTATCTGTTTGGCTCAAAATTTATCAGTATACTATGCAAACGAAAAAATAATCAAAATAAATAAGGGTAAATCACAATCAAATATAATATAAATTAGAGACGAAAATAATATTAATCTTAGTAGAACTGGAGATATTCGGAGAATACTTGCTAAGAGATAGAGAGATCGATAGAGAGAGAAATAGATAGTTGTATTATCAGAGAACGATGACCCCTTTTTATAATGTTAGAGTCTTCTTTATATAGTAGGAAACCCTCCTCGAAATAATAAAAATAGTATAAAAGAAGGTGATATCTCCTTAATGGAAACGCTGAATCTGAACGACGTCGTTCTTGTCCTCGCACCTAACTCGGCGTACGACCGCTGATCGTACCCATAATACAGAGACATCAAAAGCATTATCTTTTATTTTCCCTTAAGTCACTGAGAGAACTCTCGCTGCAGCACAATTAATCATCGTCCAATTAATTGAAACTAAAAGTTAATATTAAAAAGAAAACACCAAGTGTGCTCACACAAACAATTGAAAAGAGTTACAATCTTGAAGCCTGTACCATTGTAATAAAAATAAAAACTAGTTACATATTACAACATATAGTATATGATTTTCAAAACACAAGATTAAAACATCAAAAAAATAAACAAAGAATCCAGGCCCTAGAAGGGATCATTCTGAAAAAAGAAAACAAAATGAATGATAAATAGTTTGGAGAGATTATCTCACCTATATATTTGTACATATAAAATTCTTTTTATTTCCAAGTATACTACTATTTGTCATCATAATTTAGTTAGATCTTAACAGAGACCAACAGATTTCTGAGGACCCTCTCCTGCAACTGCATGATCCAATTAATTGGCTTGCTTGTTGCCCTCCAGCTTTAGTCCAAAGTGGATGTGAGGGAAATGTGCCCACTGCAAAATATATAGTGTAAATTCCAAAAGGTAAAAACTTGAGATAGATAAAGCTTTTGTCACTGTTTTCTATTTTGTGCCTCTTCTGTTTGCCCTTATGGGAAGCCTAAAATCCACATAGTAAGGTTAATTTATTTTTTTAATTTGCCTTTTTCAAGCTGGAGTCTTTTTTATTAAAAACTTGAATAGCTAGCTGAAACTAGTACAAGCTAAGGTTCTCTATTTTCCTCAAATTAACCATATCATTGACAAAGGTAACAGATAATTAAGCTAGAAAGAAGAGCAAAAAAAAGTATCCAAGATTTTATAGCATTGATCTGTCTAACGAAGAAAAAACTTTGCACATATATATATACACACACACTACGTATGTATATATAAAATTATACAAATTTTATACACTTTTTGAGCTAGCAAATGTAAATAGTTTCTGGCGCGGGCTAAAATTAAAAGAAAAAGCCCTATATTATCGTACATGCACGCAGTGTATATCATTTCATTCTATTTCATCAAACGACTAAACCTATCCACATAGCAAAAGTTACATTAAGTTGATTTTTTTTTTTTTTTTAAATTCTCCTTCCATGAAAATCTATATGTATACTTATCTTTTATGGTACGGCTTACATTTTTGGCAGCAGTGCTAAAAGCTTCACGGTGAGTAATATCAGGATTGCTGGCCTTTATCCTTGGGATCTCCTCCCTACACATTGAATATACTACTATTTGTCATCATATATATAACAAATACACATCTTACGTACATTACATGCTAGTTGAAATATTAAGTGAACTTACTTGATAAATCTGTTGTAGGCGGAAGGAACACGTTGTTTTTTCTCTGGTGCTGCAACATGGGTTTTAAATGCAGTTACGTAATTTCATAATAATTTGTCTAAAAGTAATGTAAATGAGCCCTTAACTCTTTGATTCCAGCATGGATATAAATATATAGCTGACCTAATTTGTTTGGGATTGAAACGTAATTATTGTTATTAATGTTAAGTTATAAACAGCAATGAGTCATGGCCTTACCTCCACTGATATGGTGGTCCTTTATAGGATAAAAATTAAAAATAAAAGGTATGGTTTAGGTAAAACTATGATATACTCCAAGGTTCCAAGAAGTGTTGAGGAGAAATGTTGAGCTCTGAGGCGGAATCAAGATTTGAACCTTATGGGTTCGTAATTACAGTCCTTTTAAGTTATTGGGCTCTAAATTAACAAGTTGTACATATTTAATGAATTTTTAAAAAAAATATGTGATTTGAACAAAAATTATCGAGTTCGACTAAACCCGCATCCCATACTCTACCTCCGCCCTGGTTGAGCAAGCTCTAAACCTATTTATTCCAAGAAAAGACCTAAGAGAAAAAGGGGTGCAGCAAATAACACATAAGTACTTAACCAACGTTTAAAGATTCTTATTAAAGATGAATTGGACACAAGTGTAATGTCACAATCAACTTCAGATCCTAAGTAAATTAAAGCAGATAGTTCAGGAATTCACAACATAACAAGTGGCCTTTCTATTTCCGCAGAATTCTTATTAAGATGGACAAACTGCTCTTCTTTGTAGTTAACTTGATTTTGGTCCCCAATCGTGAAGGTAAACTTAGGCATAATTTGGTAGGACAAAGAAAGGGTAGGTTTAAAACTCTTACTCATATTCGGAATAAATTTCCTCCAACTCCTGTTAAATAAAATAAAAATTGTACTCCTACATATTACATTAAGTTACTAGTACTATGAGTCTTCTGCTCCTTGTGTCCCAATTTATTTGATGTATTTTAAATTTCAAGAGTCAAATTTCTCAAATTTGACTATGAATTCAGATATCAAATCTAGTATCTCAAATATTGCAAACTACCTAAAAAATACTACAAGTCATAATACTTAATAATTAAAATATTTTAAAAGGCATACAAAAAAAATTGTGATCTAATTAAAGAAAAAACTCATGTGACACTCAAAATTCGAAATGCATCTAAGAGTTTCGATAACAACACACAACTAGAAACTCACTAAAAGAAAAGAAGAATAGAAATACCGTCAATATTGACAGGGTTAAGCGGACACTTGCATTAGTATTAAAAAAATTTAAATACCGTACATGTGAAAGAATCAGAAACTATAAGGTTATGGATGGAATCATCCAAGACCCTTTAAGCTCTCCAGAGTATCTTTAGGGGTCCTTTGGTACATGCGATAAGGATAATAATTTTGAGATTAACTTTATTTTATATTCGATTTTTTATATTAGCTAATATTAGAATATTTTTATATTAAAATAATGGAATTAATTATCTCATGCACTAGGTGTAATAACTAATCACATGAGATATCCCAACATATTACCAGGCAACCACATAGATAACCATTAGGAGATGAAGGAATAATTTTATTTAGTGTCTGACACAATTGACATTAATTATATAAGACAATTTTTTTATCTCACAGTTTTGTGGACCCAAAAGTATAAGATTAGGGTCCTGAGATAAAAAGAAACTTCATACAATTTATATCTTATATGAGACAAAAAATAAAACTTCTCGGAGAAAAGTGTACGTAGCATCTTCTAAGAAAAATGTCAGAATGGGATATTCCGTTCAGATTACAAAACAAACAGTATAACAGCTAAGCTAGGTGTCTGTCTCTATGACTTCTTCATATCAATTCCAAGGGTAGGACAAGACATTCTATCAAGTCTCACTTAGGAATCTTATCATCAAAATACAGTTAGGTTTAATGATGTCTGGTAGGTAAACATGTTGGTGGCCGGTTTCATTGGCGCGGCAAGGAAAACACAAGAAATATGGAGTAATATAACTAATAAAATGATTAACCCGATTCACTAAGCTCCCGTTATATGCGAGGTTTGGGAAATGGACAAATTACAAGGTTCTATTGTACACGCAATCTTACCTTACATTTTTGCAAGAGGTTATTTTTACGATTCGAACTTGTAAACTACGGGTCTCATAACAAATAACTTTAAATATAACATAAGATCAAAAGAAACAGATAGAGAGGAAGAGACAGCTTACGGCGTATAGGCATGGTTCTAGGTTGATCATCTTCAGGAGATGTATCAGTCGCAGAAAATCTGTGATAATTGGTAGAAGAGGATGACCCACCACAAGCTTTACTAGCATCTTCAATATTTGATCTCTGCTGCTTCTTTCAAGTAAATGAGAGCCATATATATGAGCATTAATTAATATGACACTTCCCTCCCCTCCCTTACCCCAGAAAACAAAAGATCAATTCAAGAAAGATAGACTAATTAATGAGAGTTAAGTAGTGATGATTTACTAGTTTATGTAATTTGCATGCATTTATATTCAAGTGGAGTCTATAAGGGGTTGGACTCACTAAGGAAGAAAGCAGAAGAATTGAAACTAGGGATCACCTAAACTAAATGGATTTAACTTACACTCTTCACCAAAATAATTTTACACTATTAGTGTACTTTAACTTATTGTAGAACGCTGCTTCCCTTGTCTATATTCACTACTAGTATAAATAAATATTCACACCATCAGTTGATATTCGAAAGATATATACGGGTAACCCTTTCATAAAAAGTGAAATTTGTAATCTTAAAAATAAGGTAGGTTACCTGCTTTAATAAGTAAATGTGACCTAATATTGTGAATAGTTTTTTATGTCATCGATATATATATAAATATAAAAATTAAACTCTTTAGGAGTTGTTTGATTTGCAAAACAAAGTTATACAGTAATCATAATATGGGGATTGAATAATAATGAGATTATTTGGTGTATATACCTTTTTGAATAGATGTTTGGTTGATTGAATTAAAAATATAAAACATGCAATTTTTAATCATAAGTTTCAAAAATATTTTTTTATTCTTAAACTCTGCGTAAGTTCAAAGTGTATCATATAAAATAAGAGAGAGGGAGCAGAATATAAGTAAAATTCAGAACACTATTTCCACATTCTTGTTTGACCATCCAGGGAAAGAACCAAATGAAAGAGAACACAAACACTAAAGAGATTATGGACTTACTACTACTATACTCTATATATATATATATATATACCTGTAGATCTTGAAGGGAGAGAGACTGAAGCAAAGATCCAATATTAACAGACAGCAACTTTGCACAGTGTCCACACTTTACTGTCACTATTGTCATCATGCTGGTGCATGGAACGCTAACCTGAAAACAATACATACTATTAATATTAATATTGAAGACTTTTACGTATTTTCTTTAGAGCCTCACATGGTAAAACGCAAGAGGAATACTGGGTATATAAGTTAATTAACAATCCTTAAATTCCAATTGACGGGTTATAACTACGATATCCCAAGAGTCTAGGTAGAAAATTCATATGTTTGAGATGAATCTAGTTTATTTTTCTAATAGCTAAGACTTCATGAATAGATCAATGGAGTTTACAATAAAATGATGGAGTTAGTTAATGTAGCTTACACAGTGCAAAAACACAAAGGCTCACAAATCCATTTCTCCTGCTACTAAAATGCTGCTAAAAGGCTAAGATATCAGAATCCACAATATAATTCCAATTCCTTACATTACATAGGTTATAACTATAAGGATGATAATTTAAAGGAACCTCTTGGACTCTCTTCCTTTTCTTTCCTTTTCCTTTCGGTGCTCTTGACTTTTTCTGAACTTTGTTCAGTCATTAGAAAAGTGAAAAAACTGAACAAAGACAATGACATGACGAGAACAGAAACTATGAATTCCATAATGACTAAGAGGCAATTAAAATTCTTGTTTAAAAATAAAAAAGATCACACACTACTCTCTTCATATTTCTTTTCAAATGGAAGAAGGCGGTTGGAAACCCGGTGCACAAAGTATCCCGCGGTTATAGAGGAAAATGACAGCACAACCAACCATAGTGCATACATTAGTTCTTTTCGGGTGGAATAACTACTCATTGTATATTGCCCAAATCGAAAGGGTTTATCTAACTAGCCATGTTCCTAAGATAGGATGAAGAATAAATAAGCGAACTCTTTCTATCAATCTGATTTTCACATAAACTAAAGTAGATTATAATCAATGAGAAGAGAAAGACATGTTCTGAGTTGAGTATTATCCAATGGACAAATGAATAATCCCATAGACTGAAGGAAAAAAAAAACTCACTCCATGATCTTTACTGCTTTATATTAAGGAAACGAATTTAAAGGCATCGAAGATCAGAGTACACAATTATTTATGATCAGGCCAGAAGTACGAACCTAAGGGAAACTAAAAGAGGAGCAATAAATAGAAGAATTAAACGGAAACGTTAACCAATTAGTACGCAAATATAATTATATCTTTGTACGACTAACTAACTTGTTAAATAGTGAAGTATTTAATTGAACTCTTGCAAACTCTAATCAGAAAAACCTTATTAACTGATATAGAGATCATGTCCTATGCATCCGGTGAAAATTTTAGAAAGAAATCTTTGGTTTTTAGTCAAACTAAAGTATGATTACTGCCTACTACTTAAATATAAGAGTAATTCATAATCAGGTTTTGAATAAACTGGATCTCAGTTCATAGCCCATTCCATTAACTTCCTAGTTTAAACTTTCTAAACGGAAACAAGGAAAAAGAAAAAAAAAATTGGTTTCAGTTAGTAGAAGAATAACATAAAATATGCAATTATATACTTCAATTTCAAGCATATTCTCTCCAACTCTATGCCACTTTTCCAACCCTTGCACTTAAAAAAATTTCATTTCACCATATATAATTTTGTAAATTCTCACAAGGTTTGCCTTCACATAAAAAAATCCAGAAAAGGATCTGAACTATTATTATCATTATCTACATGAGCTTAGAAATTGGAGTTTCTTTTTCATGGTTTGATCTAATTAAATTTTTTTCCAGCATGCATGGTAAAATTTTTAAAAGGTTGTAAATTTAGGAGAAGAACAATATATTTCAAGAAATGAAAGAAAAATGAGAAGTGTACCGCGAGAATGGTTTTGCAGAAGTTGCAGTGAACATAGCAAACACGTTCTGAGGAAGACGAATATGTTATGTCTAGAGACATTTTTTTTATTTTGTCCTTTTAAGGTTTTTGGCCGTGAATCGCGGATCGATGAGGTAGATCAAGGATTCAAGGGAAAATAGAATCAAGAAAGAAGTTAAATAAGAAGAAGATGAGTTAGAATTGAAGTGTCCAAATCAAGAAATATGAACATATGTAGTGTTTGTTAGTATGAAATTATAGCAAAAGCTGAAAGATAAAAGTTCACACAGACAGGAAAAAAAGAAGGGTAAAGGGAAGAAAAACCTAGTAAGGAGGGATGATAAATATGGGTATGATTTAAGGGAGATGAATGAAAGCAAGGGTACAAAACAACATATATTAGAGGTGAAGAGATGGATGGGGTGGGATTGGTCTGGTCGGTATTGGGGCAAAGTTAGAGGTCACTAGACGAATTTAGAATTTTAAGTTTATAAATTTTGACAGAAATTCTGATTTAATATTTTAGTAGTGACGAAGTTCATGATCAAATTAATATTTATAGATATTTTGAATTTCTTAATATATAAAAAGTCCGAAAAAATTACTAGCTTCATGTGAATTCGTAATCAACACTACATCCGCTCCTAGGTTATGCAACTTGGGGTGTGGTGTGTGGGGTGGGGGGTGGGAGAAGGAGGGATTGTCCCACATAGTTTTTCTTGATTTGCTAAAATGTATAAATAAAAGTGAAAATAGATAAGTAAAAATGAATGGAATCACAACAAAATGCAGAGTTTATTGTATAAAGAAAATGTTTATTACACAGAGAGCAGAAAAGAATCTATGATATTTTACTAAAAATAATTAGATGTATGACAAGAATGGACTTTGGGCCTAACTCAACCCCAAAATCTAACTTATGAGGTGAGGATTGCCCAAGACATATAAGGAGATCAAAGATCTCAAATCCCTCCGATGAGAGACAACTCAACACCCCCTCACGCCCAGATCTCTGGAGCGTGGACAACATAAATGGGTGGCCCCCATTTGCAGCGTGAGGGGGTGTTGAGTTGTCCCACATTGAAGAAATTTGAGGTTCTTGGTCTCCTTATATGGCTTGGGTAATCCTCACCTCATAAGCTAGTTTTTGGGGTTGAGTTAGGACCAAAGTCAATTCTTATAATGTAACATAAGGCAAGAATGATTGAATAACATGTTATTGATATTGCATTAAATATTTCCACTGCGTATGAGTTAAATAGTATAAAAAAGAAAGTTTAACTTTCAAATATAGAAAGGGTAAGTTTTGGAGGATATGGCATTCTAGATTTTAGAGAGTGGGGGACAGGATATTGGATTGTTTTAGTGTGTGTGTGGGAGGGAGGGGGGGGGGGGGGGATTATGATTGAAGGAATGAGTGGGTGGGAGTCATCAGTCATCATCTGGTTAAATGACCACGTCTCTCCTTTATGATAATGTGAAGCGGACGAGGGGGGCGATACAAGATATTAATGCATTTGGAATGTTTTGGGATTATCGAGAGATACATATAGAGAGAAAAATATAGAGCTTAAAGTCATTACTCCTCGGTATAGATACAGATTTAAAATTTAAAATTTAAAATTTTTTTAGGAGACTTTAAATTAATATATAATAATAGTAATATTCAAGTTTACAGTTAAATACTTATAGATATTTAATGTGTTTCTTAATGTATCGAGCTCGAAAAAAATCTATTAAGTTTATGTAATCTCCTATATTATATGGTGCCTACAATAATAACAATAACAACATATTAAATATATTCCCACATTATGAATTTTGAGAAAGATTAAAATATACATAAATCTTACTCTTATATTCTGAAAGCAAACAAAATTATTTCTGAAAAATCATCGGTTCAATGCGCGGCCACTGCCTCCATAAACAATTTAAGAGAGAAAGAGAGGGTGATGGTGGCTGTACTATAGTATCGACGGCTTTGGCTCAAGGTCATGATGTCATATTTGCTGTCATGAGGTTCATTTCATGGGAGCAACTTGGCAATTTGATGTACATCTATTGCTGATAAATAAACAATTGCATGTGTTTTATTTTATGTTTATATTTTGTAAAGTTTTTTTAAAATAGAAGGATAGAATCGAATGATACGAAGAATAAGAAATGGTATTTCCTGACAAATACTCATCTGCATCTAAGTAAAATTATAAATAAAAATTCAAAGAAACATATTAAATTAAAGTATAAATATATGGTACGAATGTCATCTTCTTTTGTTTAGTCATTAAGTATTAAGCTCGGCCGAACTAATTCAGATCGCGTTGGGGGAAATAGTTCCTAATAAGAATTTCTTCATTTCATAGACTTGAATAGTTGAACCTGACAATTAAAGGTGAAGGATTCTAAGCTATACTTAAATATATTATAAAAAAATTGATTTGAGTGAAGTTTAGTTTGAAGATGAAAATCTATTTGGACATAAATTTTTAAAGCATATTTTTTTTATTTAAAAAATATAAAATATGACGTATACTCATAAGCATTAAAAACTTTCAAAAATATCCAATAGCTCTGGAAAAGATTCACACAAAACAAACGAAACAAATTTAAAGAAAATTCATATAGAACAAGCGAAAAAAATTTGAACAAAATTTATATAACGTTAGCAAATTTTAGCAAATTACCTTCAAATTTTATCTTTGATGTGGATTGCCACAGATTGGCACAATAACTTTGGCGAATGTTTTTATTTTTTATACAGAAGGGCAAAGCCGCGTGAGTTTAATGAGGGAAAAGGAATAGATATGAATTAGTTGAGTCATAATAACCGAAAGTGAGCTTTTTTATAAAATACAAAAATATAAGACAATTTTTGAATTTTTTTAAAAATCAAACGGTAATATATTGGACAAAAAACGGACTTTGAGTTGGTTTTGAGATTTAAAAATTTACCAAAATATGAATAATCTATAAATAAATAGGTATTTGCCAAAAAAAATTGAGAACGAACTTAGCAAAATCTATTTCCAAACAAAGATAATCCATTTCTACACTGTGACAACCCAAAGGGTGATCACCTATTTTCTTTCTCATTACGTACTTTCGCGACCTTGAAAACCTTATTTTTAATCGTCTCGATTTACGTGCGCAGTCCAAACGCGTAGCCAAAAAGCTTAAATGTGAAATTATGTGAAAATGCTAAATTATAGTGTTAATATGAGTAAATTTGACTTTGGTCAATATCTAAGGTAAACGGACCCGAACCCGTGATTTGATTGTCCCGGAGGGTCCGTAGAAATTAAGAGACTCGGGTGTATGCCCATAATCGAAATCCGAGGTCCCGACCCTGAGAAATGAATTTTTAGAAGAAATTAATTTTCTAAAATTGTTAAGAAAATTTTAAATGAAAATTGATTAGAACGTGTTGGTACCGGGCCCGTATTTTGGTTCTGGTACCGGTACAGGTCTTATATGTGTTTTAAGATATTTCCATGAAGTTTGGTTGAAATCGGACGTCGTTTGACGCGGTTCAGGCCTAAAACTTTAAATTTGAAAGTTTATGAAGTTTGATGAAATACTAGTAATTTTGAGGTTTGATTCATTGATTTTGATGTTATCTTGGCGATTTGATCGCACGAGTAAGTCCGTATGATATTTTTTTCGAGGTTGTATGTATGTTTGGGTTGGAGCCCCGAGGCCTCGGGGTGAGTTTTGGATAGGTGTCGAGTTGCATTTTTACCTTGGGAAGTTGTTGGTTTGCCTAGATCTGCAGACTTCGAAGCCTGGCTCGCAAATGCGAGCTTGCAAATGCGAGCTTGCAAATGCGAAGTTCTGCTCGCAAATGCGAAAACCTCCATCGTTGCCTGGGATCGCAAATGCAATCTTTATCTCGCAAATGCGAATTTAGTTTCGCAAATGCGAAGGTCAGGGGAGTGGGCAGTGTTCGAAAATGCGAACCCTTTTCTAGTATTTTCTAAGCCTGTTGGGTTCAGAATAGAGAACCCAAGTTCGCATTTCCCACACCTGAGAACTGCATTTTTTATACTTAGCTGAATTTAAACCTCATTGTTCATATTTCTCAAACCCAAACACCCATAGGCGATTTTTCACAAATTCTTCCTTCTCCAAATTAATTGTAAGTAAGTTTTTACTCATTTCTTTCAATCATTAACACTATTTAACATGTTTTCAACTTAAAATCAAAGTTTTTCATGGGTGAAGATGAGAATTTTGGTTAGAACTTGAATTTTTCTAAATTTGGGGGTTTGGACCTCAATTTAAGGTCCGATTTAAAAATAAATCATATACATGAATTCGTGGGGGGAATGGGTAACCGAGTATTGGTTCAAACCTCGGGTTTTAACCACGTGGCCTGGGGCATTTTTGGAATTTTGGGCAACACTTTAAAAAATTTATTTTTATGCATTCAAACTGATTCTATTAGTATTTTTGATGTATTCAAGTAATTAGTGACTAGATTCGAGCAGTTTTGTGGTGGAATCGACGGGTAAAGCTATACTTGAGGCTTGAATTGAGTATGAAGCATCGAGGTAAGTGCTTTGTCTAACCTTAGCTTGAGGGAATAATAGTTGAGTCTTGCGTGCTACTTGCTAATTATCGAGTACGGTGTAAAGGCATGGTGACAGGTATATATACATTGGTATCTAGCATGACAGTGAGTCCTTATATTGTGATCATCGTGACTTTGTTGTAATTTCCAAGTTAACTTGACGCTTTCTATGTGTATTAAAGAACATGGGAAAGATATTATGAAAATATAACTTCAAGGAGCATTGACTCGGTTTGTGATACAAATTGAAAAGGTATATGAGATCATTGAATTTTTCGGAGCGTTGGCTCAAGTGATAAAGTGAAGTATGAAGTAAGAAAAGAAAGAAAGATAATGAGTTATTTGTTTATTCACTAGCCGGGATGTTGTGTTGTTTGGTTGATTTTGTCCCTTGCCGGGATATTAAAATTGTTGCTATTGTTCCCTTGTCGGGATTTAACTATTTAATTGTATTCCCCTGCCTGGATTCCTGTCATTATTTGTTTACTTCCTTATCCCTTATTCGTGATTGTTGTTTTCGGTGAGGAAGAGTGATAAAGCACGAAAGGTGATGCCGTGTATTGTTTGATATTGTGATGAAAGAGTGCAAAGCACGAAGGGTGATGTCGTGTTGTACGATGACCATTCCTTACCGTTATCCATTAATTACATATATTGTGAGGAAGGAGAGTAAAAGCACGAAGGGTGATGCTGTGTATATGAACTATTGATACGATTGATTTGGTGAGGACGATAGTAAAAGCACGAAGGCTTATGTTGTGCAAGTTTGTGTTTTCTGATTCTTGTTGAGATTCTGGTTTTGCTGTTTACAGTTTTGAATGAGATTTCTTATTTGTAACTGCTATCTCCCCACTACATGTTCCCCTTCTTTTGTTGACTGTTTACTTCCCGTATTTTTTTTCTATTGTGTATATATATTTGAACCGCACAGGTTTATTTGCTAGTTTAGTCCTAGCCTCGTCACTACTTCGCCGAGGTTAGGCTAGGCACTTACTAGCACATGGATTCAGTTGTGCTGATGTTACACTCTGTGCTATTTTTGCAAAGATTCAGACTTTGGACAACACCAACAGTAGCAGCGTGGAAGAAGACCTTCAATCCATTCGAGACACCAAGGTAGCCTTGCAGGCATCTGCGGGCCCGACGTCTCCTCTATCTTTACTTAGAGTGTCATCTCCTTATACTCGAGATAACTAGATTTATGTTTCTTTCATACTTTGTATTTAGTATTCTAAGATGTTCGTGAGCATTTGACTCTAGTTCTTGGGTAGAGACTTATGTTTGAACTACGTATTTAATTCAGTTGTTTAAATTTAAGACTTTCGCATATGATTTTAATTCTGTTGATTGTATTTTTAATACTGGTAAATTACTAAAAGGAACATGTGTTTAATGAAAAACAATTATGTTTGGCTTGCCTAGCTCCTATTAGTAGGCGCCATCACGATCCCCGGGGTTGGAAAATTCGGGTCGCAACAAGTTGGTATCAGAGCACTAGGTTGCATCGGTCTCACAACTCACGGACAAACTTAATTGAGTCTGAGGTATTGGTACGGAGACGTCTGTATTTATCCCCTAGAGGCTATAGAGTTAGGAAAACTTTACATTTGTTCTTTCTTGTCGTGCGGTTCAATTTCTCAAATACTAATTGTCTTACTACTCTGTTCTTTCGCAGATGGCGAGAACGCACGCTTCCTCTTCTACCGCTTAGCATCCCGAGCCCCCAATAGCAGCTCCCACTAGGGGTAGAGAGCGAGACCGAGGGCGTGCCAGAGGCCAAGGCAGGGGCGGAGCTCAGCCCCGAGTAGCACCCCAGTGGCAGAGCCTCGGGTTGATTATGATGAGGAGGTTACAGCTCTAGCAGCTTTGGTGGGCCCAACTCAGGTCCTCCAATTCTTTAGGATGCTTTGGTCCGATTGGTGGGCCTCATAGAGAGTGTTACCCGAGCGGGATTGCTTCCTGTAGCACCAGCAACTTCTCACGCTGGATGAGGGCTTCAGACTCCTTCTACACGCACTCCGGAACATGTAGCTCCCTAGGTTCAGGTTCCAGTGGTGCATCCAACTATGGTAGTTCAACCCGGCATAGTGGCTCAGATCCGCAATGAAGCTATGTCCGCAGATGCTTTCTTGAGGCTGGATAGGTTCACCAAAATTTTCACTACCACATTTAGCGGTTCTTTTTCGGAGGACCCCCATGATTTCTTATATAGTTGCCAAGAGGTTCTTCCGAACATGGGTATTGTTGAGACCAATGGGGTTGATTTTGCCACCTTTCATCTATCTGGATCCGCCAACACTTGGTGGAGGGACTATTGTTTATCCAGATCAGCAGGGTCACCAACTTTCACTTGGGAGCAGTTTTTTGAGTTATTCATGGAGAAGTGTCTCCCCGTTATTTAGAGGGAGGATCTTTGCATGAAATTGGAGCGCCTCCAGCAGGGCTCTATGACGGTCACTCAGTACGAGTCCGGGTTCATTGATCTAGCTCGCCATGTTCTTGTCATACTCCCCACTGAGAGAGATAGAGGGAGAGGAGGTTTATTGATGGTTTGGTTTAGCTGATTCGTCTCCAGTTGGCTATGGGGGCGGGGAGTGAGATCACTTTTCAAGAGGTGGCCAACGCGGCCCGTAGAGTTGAGATGGCCTTGTCACAGGGAGGTGGACATGGGTCAGATAAGGGGTCCCATAATTCAGGCAGATTCAGTGGTACATCATCTAGAGGAAGAGATTCTTATGGTAGAGGCCATCCTCCTAGGCCTTTTCCATCAGCTCTCCAGGTCTCTCATGGTACTTCAGATGATCGTCGCAGTCAACCACATTATTCTGATCAGCATCCTTACAGTGCAGCACCAGCACCTATCAGAGCACAACCGCTTCAGAGTTTCTGAGGTGGTCATTCAGGTCGAAAGGGCCAGTCTCAGTTTCCTTAACAGCCAAGGTATTGCTACTCAAGTGGTGATCCTAGTCACATTGCTAGATTTTGCACTCGAGCACTAGGTAGTTCGCAGCACCAAGGTCCCCATCCTATGATTCAGGCACCAGGTGTTCAACAGGCCGCCCAGCCAACTAGAGGCGGGGGTAGGGGTACTAGAGGTGGAGGTAGAGGTCATAGAGGTGGAGGTCAGACCGCCAGAGGCAGAGGAAAACCAGCAGCCGGCCGTCCTAGAGATTAGGTTCATGGAGGTGGGGCCCAACCCTGATGTTATGCTCTTCCAGCCAGGCCAGAAGCTGAGTCTTCAGATGTACTCATTACAGGCACTATTCTAGTAACTGATAGAGATGCCTTAGTGCTATTTGACCTTGGTTCTACGTATTCGTATGTGTCATCCTGTTTTGCACCGTACCTGGTCATGCCTAGTGATTCATTGAGTGTTCCTGTTTATTTGTCTACACTGGTAGGTGATTCTATTATAGTAGACCAAGAGTTCATCATTCCTGTGTTGTAGTGTTTAAGGGTCTTGAGACCCGTGTTGATTTGTTACTCTTTGACATGGTCGACTTCGATGTCATATTAGGGATGGATTGGTTGTCCGCGTATCATGCTATTTTGTTATGCCAAGACTGTGACCTTAGCCTTATCGAATTTCCCCGTTTGGAGTGGAGAGGGACCCCGGGTCATACCACCCGCAGTGTTATATCATATGTGAAGGCTCGACGCATGGTCGAGAAGGGGTCTTTAGCTTATTTGGTGTATGTTCTCGATTCAACGTAGAGATCCCTTCTATTCATTTTTTACCTATGGTTCAGGCGTTCCCTAAGGTTTTCTCTTCAAACCTCCCGGGTATGCCGCCCGACAGGGATATTGACTTTTGTATTGATCTGGCTCCGGGCACTCAACCTATTTCTATCCCGCCGTATCGCATGGCCCCGCCAGAGTTTAAAGAGTTAAAGGATCAGTTGTGGGATTTTCTAAATAAGGTTTTCATTAGACCTAGCGTTTTGCCTTGGGGTGCGCCGATGTTATTTTTGAAGAAAAAGGATGGTTCGATGAGGATGTGCATTGATTACCGGAAATTGAACAAAGTCACGATCAAGAATATGTATCTGTTGCCAAAGATTGACGATTCTCGACCAGCTTCAGGGTGCCAAGATTTTTTCAAAGATAGTCTTGAGATCTGGCTACCATCAGTTGAGGATTAAAGCGTCTGATGTCCATAAGACAGCTTTTCGCACTCGATACGGGCATTATGAGTTCTTGGTCATGTCGTTTGGGTTGACTAATGCCCCAACAACATTTATGGAGTTGATGAAAATAGTTCTAGGCCTTATTTGGACTTGTTCGTGATAGTCTTTATTAATGATAATCAAATATACTCCCGCAGCCAGGAGGAGCACGAGCAGCATCGCAGAGTAGTTCTTCAGACTCTGAAGGAAAGTCAGTTATATACTAAGTTCTCAAAGTGTGAGTTTTGGTTGAGCTCAGTTGCATTTGTGTGTCACGTTGTATCAACAGAGGGTATTTAGGTGGACCCAAAAAAGATTGAGGCAGTCAAGAACTGGCCTCGACCATCATCAGCTATAGAGATTCGGAGTTTCTTGGGGTTAGCAGGCTACTATTGTATGTTCGTGGATGGATTTTCATCTATTGCATCCCCAATGACCAGATTGACCCTGAAGGGTGCCCAGTTTAGATGGTCAAACGAGCATGAGGCGATCTTTCAGAAGCTCAATACATCTCTGACTACGGCGCCGATATTGGTTTTTCCCACAGGTTCAGAGACTTATACAGTCTATTGCGATGCTTCCCGTATGGGCTTGGTGCAGTATTCATGCAGGACGGTAGAGTCAATGCCTATGCTTCTAGGCAGTTGAATATCCACGAGAAGAATTATCTGGTTCATGATTTAGAGTTGGCAACCATTGTTCATGCATTGAATATTTGGAGGCATTATCTTTATAGTGTGACGTGTGAGGTTTACACTGATCACAAGAGTCTTCAATACCTTTTCAAGCAAAAGAAGTTGAATTTGAGGTAGAGAAGGTGGTTGAAATTATTGAAAGATTATGATGCTACTATCTTGTATCGCCCGAGGAAGGCTAATATGGTGGACGATACGTTGAGTACGAAGTCAGCCAACATGAGCAGTCTTGCTTATGTTCCGGTTTGCGAGAGACCGCTTGCTTTGGATGTTCAGACCTTGGACAATCGATTTGTGAGGTTTGATATTTATGAGCCTTACCGAGCGTTAACTTGCACTGTCACCTGTTCTTCATTATTAGAGCGTATCTTTGATCGGTAGTTAATGATCCCCATTTGTGTGTCCTGAGGGACATCATGCATCGTGGAGGTGCCAAGAAGGTGACCTTAGATGACCATGGTGTTTTGAGATTGCAGGGGCAAGTTTGTATGCCCAATGTTGATGGGATTCGAGAATTGATCTAAGCGGAGGCCCATAGTTCCCGGTATTCTATTCATCTGGGCGCTGTGAAGAGGTATCAGGATATGAGGCAACACTATTGGTGGCGCAGAATGAAGAAAGATATTGTTGCGCATGTGGCTCGATGTTTGAACTGTCAGCAGGTTAAGTATGAGCATCAGAGTCCGGGTGGACTATTTTAGAGGTTTGAGCTTCCCGAGTGGAAGTAGGAGAGGATTACCATGGATTTTATTACTGGACATCCGTTGACCCGGAAGAAGTTTGATGCAGTTTGGGTCATTGTTGATAGGCTAACCAAGTCAGTGCATTTTTTTCCTGCTGCAGCCACCTATTCATCCGAGAGGTTAGCTGAGATCTACATGCGGGAAATTGTTCGTCTTCATAGGGTGCCGGTATCTATCATTTCAGACCGGGGTACGCAGTTTACCTCGCGCTTCTGAAGAGCAGTTCCGCGAGAGTTGGTCACCTGGCTTGATTTGAGTATATCATTTTATCCCCAGACGGACGGTAAGTCCGAGAGGAGTATTCATATTTTAGAGGATATGCTCCGAGCCTGTGTCATTGATTTTGAAGGCTCGTGGGACCAGCTTTTGCCTTTAGCGGAGTTGTCTACAACAACAGCTACCAGTTCAACATTCAGATGCCTCCTTATGAGGCGTTTTATGGTAGGCGATGTCGGTCTCCAGTTGGATGGTTAGAGCCGCGAGAGGCACGGTTATTCTGTATGGATCTGGTTCAATAGGCCTTGCATAAGGTCCGTACTATTCACGATAGGCTCCGTACAGCTCAGTCCATGCAGAAAAGTTATTCAGACCGCAAGGTTCAAGATGTGGCTTTCATGGTTAGTGAGCGAGTATTGCTCCGAGTGTTACCTATAAAGGGTGTGATTAGATTTGGGGAGAAGGGAAAGCTTAGCCCTAGGTTCATTAGTGTATTTGAGATTCTTGATCGTGTGGGAGAGGTGGCTTATATACTTGCCTTGCCACCTAGCTTGTCGGCCGTGCATCCAGTGTTTCATGTGTCCATGCTTCGGAACTATCACAGGATCCATATCACGTGTTAGATTTTAGCACAGTACAGTTGGACAAAGATCTTTCCTATGAGGAGGAGCCGGTGGCTATTCTAGACCGGAAGGTTCGACAGTTGAGGTAGAAGAGATTTTCTTTAGTGCGTGTTAAGTGGAAAGGTCATCCTCTTGAGGCGTCGACATGGGAGTCGGAGTCTAATATGCGGAGTCGTTATCCTCATCTATTTTTCGACTCAGGTACCTCTTTCATTTGTCCGTTCGGGGACGAACATTTGTTTTAGAGGTGGAGAATGTGATGACCCAAATGGTCATCACCTGTTTTCTTTCTCATTCCGTGCTTCCGAGTCCTTGAAAACCTCATTTTAGCTGCCTTGATTTGCATGCACAGTCTGGGTATGTAGCCGGAAAGCTTAAATGTGAAATTATGTGAAAAATGCTAAATTTCAGTATTAATATGAGTAAATTTAACTTTTTCCAACATTTTAGGTAAATGGACTCAGACTCATGATTTGACAGTCCTGGAGGGTCCATAGAAAAATATGGGACTCGAGCGTATGCCTGGAATCGAAATCCGAGGTCCCAAGCCTAAGAAATAAATTTTTTAAAACAAAATATTTTTCTCAAATTGTTAAGAAAATTTGACATGAAAATTGGTTAGAATGTGTTGATATCGGGCCTGTATTTTGGTTTCGGTGTCCGGTACAGATCTTATATGTGTTTTAAAATACTTTTGTGATGATTTGTTGAAATCAGACATCGTTTGACGTGTTTCGGACCTAAAACTCAAAATTTGAAAGTTTAAGAAGTTTGATGAAAAACTAGTGATTTTGAGGTTTGATTCATTGATTTCGATGTTATCTTGGCGATTTGATCGCACGACTAAGTACGTAGGATGTTATCGAGGTTGTGTGTATGTTTGGGATGGAGCCCCGAGGGTTCGGGTGAGTTTTGATAGGTGTCGCGTTGAATTTTTACCTTGGGAAGGTGCTGGTGTGTCCAGACCTGCAGGCTTCACAAATGCGAGCTCCCAAATGTGAAAACCTCCATCATTTCGTGGGATCGCAAAAGCAATCTTTATCTCACAAATGCGAATTTAGTTTCGCAAATGCGAAGGTTGGGGGACTGGGCAGTTTTCGCAAATGCGAACCCTTTTCTCGAATTTCCCAAGCCTGCTGAGTTCGCAATTGCGAACCCAATTTTGCATTTCCCACAGTTGAAACATGCATTTTTCATACTTAGCCGAACTTGAACCCCATTTTTCATATTTCTCAAACCCAAACACCCCTAGGCGATTTTCCAAGAATTCTTCCTTCTCCAAATCAATTGTAAGTCGATTTTTACTCATTTATTTCAATCATTAACATCATTTAACATGTTTTCAACTTAAAATAAAAAAATTTTATGAGTGAAAAAGGGGATTTTGGATAGAACTTGGATTTTTCTAAAATTGAGGGTTTGGACCTCAATTTGAGGTGCGATTAAAAAAAATCATATATATGAATTTGTAGGGGAATGGGTAATCGTGTTTTGATTCGAACCTCGAGTTTTGACCACGTAAACCCAGGGGCATTTTTCGGCAAAACTTTGGGAAGTTCATTTTTATGCATTGAAATTTATTCAATTAGCATTTGTTGATGTATTCAAGTAATTTTTGACTAGATTCGAGCAGTCTTATGGTGGAATCGAGGGGTAAAGCTATACTTGTGGCTTGGGTTGAGTTTGAAACATCGATGTAAGTGCTTGGTCTAACCTTATCTTGAGGTAATAAGAGCTGAGTCTTGCGTGCTACTTTCTAATTATCGAGTACGGTGCATAGGCATGGTGACAAGTATCTATACATTGGTGTCTAGCGTGACCGTGGGTCCTTATATTACATTCCTCGTGACTTTGTTGTAATTTCAATGCTCACTTGACGCTTTTTATGTGTTGTAAAGAACATGGGAAAGATATTATGATCATTTAACTTCGAGGAGCATTGGTTTATTCCCTAGACGGGGTGTTGTGTTGTTTGGTTGATTTTCTCCCTTGTCGGGATATTGAAATTGTTTCTATTGTTCCCTTGCTAGGATTTAACTGTTTAATTGTATTCCCTTGACGGAATTCCTATCATTATTTATTTACTTCCTTGTCCCTTATTCGTGATTGTTTTTTTGGGTGAGGAAGATTGATAAAGCACGAAGATGATGGCGTGTATTATTTGATATTATGAGGAAAGACTGTAAAGCACGAAAGGGTGATGTCGTTCCATGAGATGTACCATTCCGTACCGATATCCATTGATTACATATATTGTGAGGAAGGAGAGTAAAATCACGAAGGGTGATGCCGTATACATGAACTATTTATAGGATTGATTTGGTGAGGATGAGAGTAAAAGCATAAAGGATGATGCCGTGCTAGTTTGTGTTTTCTGATTCTTGTTGAGATTCTGGTTTCGCTGTTTAAATTTCTGAATGAGGTTCCTTTACTGAATGTTTGAATATTGGGAAAAGGGTCAGAACTGCCCCTAATGTATTGACTCCAATTTAAAAATGCCCTCGTTAACCTATTTTGAAAAAAATGCCCCTACCGTTAAAATTTTGGCATATTTGTGCCCCTAAGTCTAACAACTGACTGTACTTATATTAAAAATGGTAGGGGCATTTTTTTCAAAATAGGTTAACGGTAGGGGAATTTTTAAACTGGATTCAATACGTTAGGGGCACAAATATGCCAGAACTTTAACGGTAGGGGCATTTTTTTCAAAATAGGTTAATGGAGGGCATTTCTAAACTGGCGTCAATACATTAGGGGCAGTTCTGACCCTTTTCCGTTGAATATTTTAACTGTACATGTTTATCTAGTAGTCTGGTCCTAGCCTCGTCGCTACTTCTCCGATGTTAGGCAAGGCACTTACCACCACATGGGGTCTGTTGTGCTGATGCTACACTCTGTGCTATTTTTGCACAGATTCAGACTTTGAACAGCGCCAACAACAGTAGCACGGAAGCAGACCTTCACTCCATTTGAGACACCGAGGTAGCCTTGCAGACGTCTGCGGGCCCGGCGTCTCCTCTATCTTTACTTGGATTGTCATCTCCTTGTACTCGAGATAAACAGATTTATGTTTCTTCAGAATTTGTATTTAGTATTCTTAGATGTTCGTAGCACATAACTCCTGTTCTTGGGTAGAGACTTATGTTCAAACTCCGTATTTAATTCAGCTGTTTAAATTTATGACTTCCGCATATGATTTTAATTCTGTTGATTCAAACTTTACTACCGTTAAATTTCTAAAAGGAACATTTGTTTAATGAAAAGCAATTAAGTTTGGCTTGCCTAGCTTCTACTAGTAGGCGCCATCACGATCCCTGAGGGTGAAAAATCTGGGTCGTGATATACACATTCCTTAGTGCTATTATTACTATATGTTATATGGGACAACCAAGGACTTTTGTAGTCATCACAAAAGTTTTCAATAAAATGTAAACTTTTCAATTAATTACTTCTTGGTCTAGATAGTATTTTTTAAAGTCAGATTTACCTTTTGTTTCATGGTTTAATTTAAAAGTTTTTCTACCTTACTTTTTCTATTTTTTAATTGTTTTATTTGTTATCGAATACCCCTATTGAAACTCAATTAATTTGGATTTACATCGCGTAAGACTCGTTTGGAGAAAGCTCTCCCTACCAAAAATTTTTTTATGCTCAGGCTCGAACTCGAAAACGTAAGGAAAGAGCAGCCTTATGATCCGCACTCTATTCTCCTTGTTACTTTCTTCTATTGAATTTATTTAAAAATAGTCATTTTTTGCTAGATTCTTGTTTCTTGTTGATCTCTCATTCTCTTTTTTCATTTGTTGCTAATTATAGTTTTGTCCATGTAGGCATTTCTTTTACTTTTTATTGGTATTATAAAATCTGAGAACTTCTGAAAATTATTCTACTTATATTTAGACATTTGTTGTACTTTTTATTTAAACTTTAATGAGCTCATATGTTTTTAAAAAGTAAATATTATTTGTCATGATCGGGTTATCTTTAAATTCTTTTATTTGGTTAACTTTAAGTAATTTTCTATACATAATGAGTTTGGTTGGATTTGATAACGTTTTGGTTAAAATTTTTTTTTTCTTAAAAGTTCACTAAATATTTATATTATTAATTTATATCAGTACTATCAGTCATGATCGGGTTATCTTTAAATCTCTCATTTGGTTAACTTTAATTAATTTTTTAAATACAATAAGTTTGGTCGAATTCAGTAATATTTTGATTCAAATTATGTATTTGTCTTAAAAGTTCACTAAATATATATATTATTAATCGAGAACTAAATAACTTTTAAAACCAGGATTCAGATTTCATAAACTTTATTTCTGGCTCCGAATGATATTTAAAGTAAAAACAATTCATCAAAATAAAAGTTAAAATATTAAAGGAGTGAAGTAAAAGTTTGTTTTTATATCTTGAGTTTGGGCCCGAGTTTAGCTCGGGCTTGAAGAACTAGTTATAAGTACAAATGCCATCACAACAACGTTCACAAAGAAAAACTTAACCATGGATGTAAAATGACTTTTAAAAACTTTAAATAAAAGGACTTCTTACAAAAGGAATTGCAAGTAAATTCCTTCCTTCACTTAACCTTTCCTACTTCCTTGTGAGGTAGGCAACGTTAAGAAACAAAAGACGGGCAAAATTAAACTTAACAAACACTTAACAAAGCATCACCCTTGTTTCTCAGCGCGTGTAGCCAAACCTAATGACAGTGGTACCAGCTCTTCTAAGGAGCTGAAGACGGCGTTACATTTCAAAGAGAAAGTAAGTGAGATAACCTAGCATTAACTTTGCTATTAAGCTTCACTCTAGAAGCTTCAAAAGTTATATATGTAATTGCACATATTAGTTAGTAGAAGGTGGGTCGGTTAGTTAGGAAGCTATTTCATTTCACTTTGCTTTGTATATAAAAGGGCATTGTACAGTACAAAAAATTGGGATTTTCCCTCCAAATTAATTTGTAAATTTTCTCCCAAATCAAACATGGTATCAGAGCTTGTGCTCGACCCACTTATAGAATTATCACGACCCGGATATCCCACCATCGGGGTCATGTTGGCGCCAACTGTCGGAGCTAGGCAAGCCAACTTAGACATACCTTTTTAATTAATTTTCAACAGCTAATATTAATAAAATAATAATTTCAAGCGGAAGTTTGAATTTAATATTAAATGGAAGAAAAATGCGGAAAAATTAACATCATCCTTTATCCAAGATTTAGTGTCTTAGTACTCATGGACTACTATGAATTACAACACATAAGAGTTCAAAATAAGATATGTAAGGAGTCTATTTTCGATACAATGAAAAGCATATATAATTGAAATAGAAGAGACTCTGGGCCCGCGGACGCCAGCGGACTACCTCGGAATCTCTGGACTGACGGCACGCTGCCAAGCTACTGATGCGGTCCGTAGGGTGTCTCCTGACCTGTGCACAAAAGGGCACAAAAGTATAGCATCAGCACAACCGAGCTCATATGCTGGTAAGTGTCTGGCCTAACCCCAACGAAGTATTGACGAGGCTAGACAGGACCTACTACAATTATCCTGTGTAAATATGATAAATAAGTACGGAAAAGAAACAATAACAACATAATACAAATAAAGCAGGGAGGGGACATGCTATCGGGGAGTACTAGATATAAATGGAACATCAGAAATAACAGCAGATCTATTCCAAGTTTTTTGATACACACATCTACAGTGGACAACGCGCAACACGATCCCATTATGTATAACCTGAGTGGACTATATGCCACAAAATTCCGTAGGGTAGTATATAAGCGGACAGCACGCCACGCGACCCCGTAATGCAGTAAATAAGTGGATGCCGTGCCACACGATCCCATAATGTAATATATAAGTGGACGGTGTGCCACCCGATCCCATAATATAATATATAAGTGGACGGCGCGCCAGACGCTCCCGTATTCTCTGTGCACAATGTCACCGACATCTTAGGCCAAAAACAATAAGCGGGCGGCGTGCCACACGGTCCCGTAATGTAATATATGAGTGCACGGTGTGCCACACGATCCCGTAATACAATTGAATAACTCTAACAATATCTCCAAAGAAGGTACCGTTAAGGAAGCTCATCAATATAACAGTCAAACCAGTAAGGGTACAGCTAACAGCCCAAAATATCTCGGCAAGGGAGAAATTACTAGCACCAGCCTACTCGCCCCGGCAAGGGAAGAACAAATCAATGATAAGTCCCGGCAATGGAAAACAGCTCAACAATAAGTCCTGGCAAGTGAAAACGATTCAACAACAAGTCCCAACAAGGGAAAAAATACCAAATTTCCTTCTTTAGATCATTTGCTTCTCAACTATTGTCTTAAAAGTTCTTTTAACAAGTAATTATCACAACTGTTCACTTTTTCCGACATTTTAATAGCAAATATGACTCACAGTCATGCTAGACTTGGTAGAATAGGTAACCGTCACCATACCTATACACCGACTCCACATAGAACATATCAAATATTATCCTAATCATATTTCCTAATGCCAAAGTTAGATCAAACACTTACCTCGAAAGCTTCCAAACTCAACTCACACCTCTAGGATAGCGTTACCCCTCGAATTCGCCTAAAAACGGTCCAATCTAACCAAAATTTACTCAAATGTATCAACAAATGCTAATTAAATCAATTTGAATGCATAAGAATGAAATCCCCAAAGTTTTACCCAAACATTCCCAAAATGCCCCCGAGCCCACGTGGTTAACACTCTAGGTTCGAACCAAAACCGGGTTACCCATTCCCCCATGAGTTCATATATGGAAATTGTTCTGAAATCAGACCCCAAATTTAGGTCAAAATCCCCAATTTTAAGAAACCCTAGGTTCTATCCCAAATCCCCATTTTTACCCATTGAAAGCTTTGATTTTAAGATGAAATCATGATAAAAGATGTTAATGATTGAAGAAATTGAGTAAATGTTGACTTATAATTGAATTGGAAAAGAATGAGTTGAGAGAAAATCGTCAATAGAGGTTTGGGTTTTGAAAATATGAAGGAGGAGGTTCAAAATCGTCTAAATATAAAGTGCACGTGTGCAGATCTCGCATTTGCGAGACTTGGTTAGCAAATGTGAACAATGCAAACGAAAGGTGGAACTCGCATTTGTTAAGAAATATCCACAATTGCAAACAATGCATGGTCTGGGTGGAATTCATATTTGCGATGGGGAGACCGCAATTGCGAACTCTGGGGTATATGATCGGGGTTCGCTTTTGCGAAGAAGTCTTCGCATTTGCGAAGACGGGGCTGAAAGGGGGGATATCGCATTTGCGAGCTTTTCTTTGCATTTGTGATATTAGCAGGCCTGGGGGTGGGGGATCTCGCATTTGCGAGGCTGGGTTCGCAAATGCGAAACCTGCAGGTACCAACTATTTCAAATGCTACAAAATGAACCTAACACCTATCCGAAACTCACCCGAGCCTTCGGGACTCCAATAAAAACATGCACACAACCTCCAAAACATAATAAGGACTTACTTGTGCTATCAGATCACCAAAATAACATCATTTGCATAGAATCGACCCTCCAAACTCATGATTTCATTTGAAAATTCAAATCTTTCAAAATTTTCATTTTTAGTCTGAAACACGTCAAATGAAGTCCATTTTCAATCAAACTTTACAGATAGTGCGTAACACTCATTTATGACTAGTACCGGGCGTCGGAACCAAAATACGAGCCCGATACCATTACTTTTGATCAAATCTCATTTCAATTTTTCCTTAAGCATTTTCAAAAAACAATTTCACAAAAAATTCCGTACTGAGGCCTGGGACCCAGATTTCGATTCCGAGAAAACGCCCGGGTCCTATGTTTTTCTACGGACCCTGTGGGACCTTCACATCAGGAGTCGGGGTCCATTTACCTAAAATGTTGACCAAAGTCAGTTTTTTAACACAGATTTCATATATTTCCACGTAAAAAAATTTCCGGCTTCACGCCCGGACTACGCGTGAAAATGGAGGCAACAAATAAGAGGTTTTCAAGGCTTTGGAAGCACAAGGAAATGGAGAATGCTGGTGAAGATCCTTTGGGTCGTCAAATCCTCCACCTCTAAAACAACCGTTCGTCCTCGAACGGACAAAAGAAAGAAGTACCAGAGTCGCGGAATAGATGGGGATAACGGCTCCGGATATCAGACGCGGACTCCCACGTTGATGCCTCAGGAGGGCGACCTCTCCACTGAACACGCACTGCAAGTAAACTCCGCGACCTCAACTGTTGAACCAGCCGGTCTAAAATAGCCACCAACTTCTCCTCAAATGTCTGATCATTTCCCAATTGGACAGTACTGAAATCTAACACGTGGGCGGGATCCCTATGATACTTCCGAAGCATGGATACATGAAAAATCGGATGCACGCCTAGCAAGCTAGGTGGCAAGGCAAGTCTATAAGCCACCTTCCCCCTGCGGTCAAGAATCTGAAATGGCCAATAAACATAGGGCTAAGCTGACCCTTCTTCCCGAATCTCATCACGCCCTTCATAGGAGATACACAGAGCAACACTCGCTCACCAACCATGAGAGCATCATCCCTGACCTTACGATCGGCATAACTGTTCTACCAAGAATGAGCTGACCGAAGTCTGTCCTAAATGATCTTGACCTTATCCAAGGACTCCTGTACCAAATCTGTACCCAATAACCGAGCCTCTCACGGCTAAATCCATCCAACTGGAGACCGATACCGCCTACCATACAACGCCTCGTATGAAGCCAACTGAATAGTTGACCAGTAGCTGTTGTTGTAGGCAAACTTTTCTAAAGGAAAGAACTGGTCCCACGAGCCTCCAAAATCAATACGCATGCTCGAAGCATGTCCTCAAGAATCTGAATAGTCCTTTCGGACTCACCGTCCTTCTCGGGGTGAAATATTGTACTCAACTGAACCTGGGTGCCCAACTAATTCTGTACCACTCTCCAGAAATGCAAGGTAAATTACCGATCTCGGTTTGAAATAATAGATATGGGAACCCCATGAAGGCGAACGATCTCTGTGATATAAATCTCAGCATATCTCTCGGGTGAATAGGTAGTGGCAACTAGAATAAGATGCACTGACTTGGTCAGCCTATCAACAATAACCCATATAGCATCAAACATCTTCCGAGTCATCGGAAGGCCAGTAACAAATCCATAGTGATTCTCTCCCACTTCCATTTGGGAAGCTCAATCCTCTAAAATAGCCCACTTGGCCTCTGATGATTGTACTTAACCTGCTGACAATTCAGACGACGAGCCATATATGCAATAATGTCTTTCTTCATTCTGTGCCACCAATAATGCTTTCTCGAATCTTGATACATCTTCGCGGCTCTGGGTGAATAGAATACCAAGAACTGTGGGCCTCCGCTAAGATCGACTCCCGAATACCATCAATATTGGGCACACAAACTCGCCCCTACAATCCCAATACCCTGTCATCTCCTAAAGTCATCTCCCTGGTACCTCCCCGCTGCACCGTGTCTCTCAGGACACGCAAATGGGGATCATCAAACTGCCGCTCCCGGATACGTTCCATCAATGCCGAGTGAGCAATAGCACCAGCTAACACCATGCTGGGCTCAGAAATATCCAATCTCACAAATCTATTGGCCAAGGCCTGAACATCCAAGGCAAGCGGTCTCTGGTGGACCAGAATATAGGCAAGACTACCCATGCTGGTGGACTTCCTACTCAATGTGTCGGCCACCACATTGGTCTTCCCCGGGTGGTATAAGATAGAAACATCATAGTCTTCAACAACTTTAACCACCTCTGCTGTCTCAAATTCAACTCTTTTTGCTTGAACAAGTACTGAAGGCTCTTGTGATCCATGTACTCCTCACACGTCACATCATACAAAATAATGCCTCCAGATCTTCAAGGCATGAACAATGAATGCTAACTGTAGGTCATGGACTGGATAATTCTTCTAGTAGATCTTCAACAACCTCGAAGCATATACTATGACCCTGCCACTCTGCATCAACATTGCGCCAAACGCAACCCAAGAAGCATCACAATAAACTATACGAGGCCCTGATCCTGTGGGCAAAATCAACTCTGGTGCGGAAAACTATCTTATGGACACCGAATGCCCTAATCCTCAACTTCTGGTAACCAGATCGCAAATCTATCCTTTAAAAACACCCTGGTGCTCTGAAGCTGATCGAAACATATCCTCATCAAACCGTCCTTCTTCTTCGTAATAATATTGGTGTGCCCCAAGGCGAAACTCTAGGCTTAATGAAACCCTTATCAAGAAAATCCTGAAGCTCTTTCATTAACTCTCTCAACTCTGGCGGGGCCATGCAATACAATGAAATGGAAATAGGGTAAGTGCCCGGCGCCATATCAATACGAAGTTTGATATCCCTGTCAGGCAGCATGCCAAGCAGGTCTGATGGAAAAACATCGGGGAAGCTTCCAAACAATAGGAACATAACCAACGGAAGAAACCTCTGCGTTGGAGTCGCGATCATATGCCAATTGAGTTAAACACCCCTTTCTTAACCATGTGTCAAGCCTTCGCATGCGATATAACGCTGTGGGTTGAATGATCTAAAATCCCTCTTCATTATAAATGGGGCAAATCTGGTAAAGCCAAGGTCACGATTTTGGTGAGAATATCCAAAATGGCACGGCACAGGGACAACCAATCCCTCCCAACATATAACATCAAGTCCACCATACCTAAGAACAATAAGTCAACACGGGTCTTAAGACCCTCAAATACCACCACTCACGAACAATGCACTCGATCGACCACAACAGAATCACTTACCGGTATGGACATATACACATGAATACCCTAGGCCTCACTAGCCATAACCAAATAGGGTGCAAAATAAGACGACGCGTATGAATACATAGATCCATGGTCAAATAGCACTGAAAAGTCTCTATTACAAATAAGAATGGTGCCTGTGATCACAGCATCTGATGACTCGTCCTCCGGCCAGGCCGGCAAAGCATAGCAATGGGGTTGACCCCCTCCTCCCTAAATTGTATCTCTGGGATTATCTGTTGCGAGCTGACCCCTGCCTCTGGCGGTCTGAGCTCCACCTCTTAGCCCCCTACCTCCACCTCTATGGCCTCTACACCCGCTTCTAGCTGGCGGGGCGGCCTGTCGATCATCTGTTGCCTGAATCATGGGGGAAGACCCTACTACTGTGAACTGTTGGAAGCTCGAGGGAAATACTTAACAATGTGCCTCAGGTCATCGCAAGTGAAGCAAGCCCTCGGCTGTTGAGAATATCATAGCGGTTTCTGGGCAGAATAATACGACTGACAACTGCGACCGCCTGGAGCACCATGAAAATCCTGGAGGGCTGACTGGAAGGCCTCGGGGGATGGCCTCTATTATGTGAATCCCTACCTCCCGATGAGGTACCACTGAATCTGCCAGAATGTCGAGGTCTCTTATTAGACCCCTGACCACCTCCTTCATAAAGTGTGCCATCTCTATCTGGTGGGAGCCATCCACTGCCTCCTGAAAGGTAATCTCGCTCTCGGCGCTCATGGCCCATTTTAACACAGATCGGCTGAACCAACCCATCCTTAAACCTCCACAACCTCTCTCTCTCAGTGGGGAGGATCACAATAGCATGATGCGTGAGATCAATAAACCGTGACTCATACTGCGTAACTGACATAGAGCCTTGCTGGAGGCACTCAAACTGCTTGCGAAGGACATCCCTCTAAATAACTGGGAGAAACTTCCCCACAAATAACTCGAAAAACTGATCCCAGATCAATGATGGCGACCCTGTCGGCCTGGCTGAACAGAAATCTCTCCACCAAGTCTTGGCGGATCCTGCTAGGAAAAAAGTGGCGAAGTCGACCCCATTGGTCTCTAAAATACCCATGGTCCGAAGGACCTTGTGACAGCTGTATATGAAGTCCTGGGGGTCCTCTGTGGAAGTACCGTTCAAAGTGGTGGTGAAAAGCTTGGAGAACTGATCAAGTCTCCACAAAGCATCTAAAGACATGGCCGCTGCATCAGTGGCCTGAGTTGTAATACCTATCTGAGCTGCCACTGCAGGCTGAACCTCTGAAACCTGAGTCCGGGGAGCTACCTGCTCCGGAGTGCGCATAGCAGGAGTCTAAACCCCTCCTCTAGCCTGAGAAGTGGCTGGTGCTGATGGCACCAAACCTGCTCTAGCGACATTTTTCATAAAACCTTCTATACAGACAAGAGCATCCCGGAGATCCGGGCAAAACATAACCCCTCCTGGGACCTGAGCTGGGCCCACTAGAGCTGGTGGGGCTGGAACCTCCTATTCAAAGTCAATATGAGGCTCCACCTCTGGAACTGCTGCCTGGGGCTGAGCTCTGCCCCTACCACGGCCTCGGCCCTTGCCCCTCGTGGGAGCTACTGCTGGGGGCTCGGGCTGCTGCGTGGTAGAAGAAGATGCACGTGTTCTCGCCATCTACGAAAGAACATAGTGGAACAAAAATCAATATTTGAGACACAGAAGTGCATGACAAGAATGAACAAAGTTAAATTTCTCCTAACTCTGTAGCCTCTGGGTTTAAATACAGACATCTCCATATCGATCCCTCATACTCTACAGAGCTTGTCTGTGAATTGTGAGACCCAAGTAACCTAGTGCTCTGATACTAACTTGTCACGACCCGGATTTTCCACCTTCGAGGTCGTGATGGCGCCTACTGTCGGAGCTAGGCAAGCAATCCTAAATATACCTTTTTAACTACTTTTCAACATCTAATATTAATAAAATAATAATTTCAATCGGAAGTCTAAATTTAATATTAAATGGAGAAATATGCGAAAACAATTAACATCATCCTCTACCCAAGATTTAGTGTCACGGTACTCACAAACTACTATGAATTACTACACATAAGAGTCGAAAGAAAATACATAAGGAGTCTGTTTTCAATACAATGAAAAGCAAATAGAATTGAAATAGAAGAGACTCTAGGCCCGTGGACGCCAGCGGACTACCTAGGAATATCTGGACTAACTGCACGGTCTCAAGATACTGTTGCGGTCCGTAAGCTGTCTCCTGACCTGTGCCCAAAAGGGCAAAGAAGTGTAGCATTAACACAATCGACCCCGTATGCTGGTAAATGCCTGGCCTAACCCCGACGAAGTAGTGACGAGGCTAGGCATGATTACAATTAACATGTGCAAATATGATATACAAGTACGGAAAAGAAACAATAACAACAAAATACAAATAAAGCTGGGAGGGGACATGCTATCGGGGAGTACTAGATATATATGGAACATCAGAAACAACAACGGATCTATTCCATGTTTTGTGATACACACATCTACAGTGGCGACGCGCCACATGATCCCACAATGTATAATATGAGTCCACTGTACGCCACACAATCCCATAGGGTAATATATAAGTGGATGGCGTGCCACTCAACCCCGTAATGCAGTATATAAGTGGACGGCGCGCCACACAATCCCATAATGTAATATATAAGTGGAAGATATGCCACACGATCCCATAATGTAATATATAACTGAACGGCGTGACACACGCTCCCGTATTCTCCGTGCACAATGTCACCGGCATCTCAGGCGAATAACAATTAGTGGGCGACGCACCACTTGATATCGTAATATAATATAAGAGTGGAAGGCGTGCCACATGATCTCGTAGTATAATTGAATAACTCTAACAATCTCTCTAAAGGAGGTCCTGTTAGGGAAGCTCATCAATATAATAGTCAAACCCGGCAAGGATATAGCTAACAACCCAAAATATCCCAGTAAGGGAGAAATTACTAACATCAGCCTACTCGCCCAGGCAAGGGAAGAACAACTCAATGATAAGTCCCGTCAAGGGAAAACAGCTCAACAATAAGTCCCGGCAAGGGAAAACGATTCAAAAACAAGTCGCGTCAAGGGAAAAAAATACCAAAATGTCTTCTTTAGTTCAGTTGGTTCTCAACTATCACTTCATAGTTCATTTAACAAGTAATTATCACAATTGTTCAATTTTTCGACATTTTAATAGCAATTATGACTCGCAATCATGCTAGACTTAGGTGCATAGGTAATCGTCACCATACCTATACACAGATTCCACATAGCACATAGCAAATATTATCCTAATCCTATTCTCTGAAGCCAAAGTTAGATCAAACACTTACCTCGAAAGCATCCAAACTCAACTCACGCCTCTATGATAGATTTACCATTCGAATTCGTCTCAAAACCGGTCGAATCTAACCACAACTTAATTAAATGTATTAATAAATATTAATTAAATCAGCTTGAGTGCATAAGAATAAAATTCCCAAAATTTTACCCAAAACTTCCCAAAATATCCCCTGGCCCACGTGGTCAAAACTCGAGGTTCGAACCAAAATCGGATTACCCATTCCCCCATGAGTTTATATGTGCAAATTGTTTTAAAATCGGACCCCATATTGGGGTCCAAATCCCCAATTTTAAGAAACCTAGGTTCTACCTCGAATCCCCATTTTAACAAATGAATGCTTTGATTTTAAGATAAAATCATGACAAATGATGTTAAAGATTGAAGAAATTGAGTAAAAGTTGACTTACAATTGAATTGGAAAAGAAGGAGTTGAGAGAAAATCGTCAATAGAGGTTTGGGTTTTGAAAATATGAAGGATGAGGTTCAAAATCGTCTAAGAATTGTCATACTATCTTAGCAACTCTAGCAAAACTCAATAATGCCTCTGCCATAGGGTCAAGTTCTTAAAATTAAAGTTTTTTTACAATGCCGACTGTAGAGAAGATTGGGCCAATCACTGTAGCTTTATCTCGAGCACTTACAGACTTAAACAAGAAAGTCAATACAGTTCACAGTAATAGAATATGGGACATAAAATCTATAAGCTACCCCATTCTCTTTGACATCTCCATCATTTTCCAATGCACTTTCATTCATGTGAATGCAAAGGACAATGATATCCTCACCTGGAACCTCACCCCTCTGTAATTGTCTCCTCTAGGTCAGCCTATAACTTTATTGCATATAATTTAATAGCAGCTCTGATGGTAGGCTAGAATCACGTATTTTAGTCATAGTTTGCACTCTAATTACTATATTTTACTTGTATTTGAGCTTAAATATTAGTGTATTACACTTATTATATCTTTTATGACTTGTAGGAAGTAATTTCGAGTTAAAAAGATATTCGGGAGCTAAATGGAACAAGTTAGAGCTTTAACGTTTGAGTAAAAGCCCATGGGAAGAAATCGGGATCACATTCGGGCAAGAGGGTATAGCGGGTGTCTTTAGGAATAATAGAGGGACTGTGGGCTACATGAAATGGTTAACTAACACATCTGCTGCTACAGTGGAGCTTCAAGATATTTGGCACGAGATAAGAATTGTTATTGATCATATGATATCTCCAATTATGATTGATACTGACCCCGCTGAGGTAATAAACATGATAAAAATGGTAATTTGACTCAACCCTGTTATCTATGTAGTAGCTGAGGAATCCAACCATAGGGCATAACAATAGGGGTAGAACCAAGTGGCGTACCTCCTCGCGAAGGAAGGAGCAAAAAAGCAAGCTTTGAAAATACTAAGTTTTTGGCAATTCCTTCGGTATTTGCTAAAGAAGTAGTGTGGGCAAACATTAGGACTTTCAAATTTGGCCCAAGACTAAATGACCTGCCCAACCCGCCCAAGGTTGGGTTGGTTATTGACCCGCCCATTTATTAAACTTAGCCCATCTTGACCCAACCCATCTCAACCCAATTAAAGTTGGGCTAATTTTTAGCCCAAATTGATCCATGAGTAAGTTTGTCAAAATATCTTAGAAATAATTTATTTTCAATTTAATATTTTAAATATTACCATAACAAAAGTAATAAAGCCTTGTTTAGTAATTATACAATTTATAAGAAAATTTCATGCGTTACTGCCCCATTTTCCCCATTTTATGGTTCTTCATGTTTCAGGATTTGCATGTGAATGTGTTAGAGTTGATTTGGATTGATTTTGATGAGAAATGATACACTTAGTCTCTTTAAGGAAGGTTTGTTTTGGAAACGCAACCGTATATTGACTTATGAGTTAAAGGGCTCGGATGAGATTTTCGATAATTTGGTTAGCTTCGAGAAGTGATTCGTGACTTAAGCATGCGATCAGAATTGATTTTGGAGGTCCGGTGAAGAATTAGGCTTGAATTGGCGAAGTTAGAGTTTTTGCGAATTCCGGTTGATATGTGAGATTTGGATCTGAGGCTCGGAAAGGAATTACGAGAGTTTTAGTAGCTCCGTTAGATGCTTTTGGACATGTGTACAAAATTTCACGTCATTAGGACATTGTTTGATTGGGTTATTGATTGAATATGCAATTCGGAAGTTTTTAAGAAAATTAGACTTTGATTTGATCATAATTGAGGATCTTGAAGTTAATGTTTGCGTTTTGATAAATCGAGAAAGTTTGAATGATGTATTAGATCATGTCTATGTTTTTGGTTGCGGTCCCGAGGGCCTCGGGAGAGTTTCGGTTGGTCAACCGGGCCAATTTTGGCACTTAGATGTTGCCGATTTTTCCAGCTTGGTGTTGCAGAGAAATTGTTCAATGTGATCGCATAGGAGATGTTGCGATCTCATAGTGGAAATTGGTGAGGCTAGATTTTTGTTTTGTGCGTTCGCACTAGCAGGAACGCAATCACATAAGGGAAAGTGAGGACCCAACTGAGTTGCCCTATGCGATCGCATCAGGTGGTCCGCGATTGCATAGATCTGGGCAGTCGTTCATTGCGTTCACAGGGGTTATAGTGCGTTCGCATAGAGCAGTTTTGAGGTTTTGCAATTTTGTTCATTGCGATCTTAAGGCTTGGGCCGCGATCGCAAAGAAGGAAAGTGTTGTAGCGGGCAGAAGGGTTTTAAACATTTCATCGGCGAGTTTAAGTCATTATTCCACCATTGTTGAGGATTTTGAGAGATTTTTGGGATAAAATGAAGAGGGTTTCGAAGAGGATTGATTGGAGGTAAGATCTTTGAACTCAAAACTCGATTATATTGTGAAATCGGTCTATGAATTCATGGAAATTTAACCTAAATTGATGAAACTAGGGCTTGAGTTTTTGATATTTCAAATTGGGATTTGATAGGTCATTTGAGCTCGGATTTGGATGTTCTTCATATATATGGACTCGTGGCGAGATGAGGAACCCGGTAATGGGTGTTTTTATTATTTCGAGAAGCGGTCCTAGGGCTCGGGTTTTGCTAGTTTCGAGATTAGTTCTATTTCTCCATTGTTTTTATTGAGTATTGTTCCCTTAGCATATTGTGATTTATTAACTCTGAATATGGATAGATTTGATGCGCGTGCAGGCCAAGCTGAGGAGCATAGGCATCGCAGGCTAGCGATTTCGCTGGTTCGAGGTGGGTGATACTTGTAAATGATATCCTGAGGGTTTGAAACCCCGGATTTGCACATCATACCAACGTATTGAGGTGACTTGCACACTCGATATGAGCGTAGGGTAGAGCACCGTTGGGTATTGTGACTTGGTCCATCCCGCTTATTTATTTTACCGCGTATTTGACTGAAATTATTTGTTATCATCATAGTTCGGGGTGATTGCCATGCTTGGGCTTCGTGTAACCTATGTGAACCCTTCGTGGAATGATATTACTATTTTTGCATTACTTGTATACTATTTGATCTCAGTCCAAGGTTTCAAACTACTGTTTTTCAATCTCAGTCACTTTGTAAACTTTGAAAAACATAAACAATATTTTAACGACGTTTGAGCTGAGGACTATCTAGTTAATATGTCGAAGTGGCTCATGGGCATTTCTAGACTGAGCATGGACCGGGCTACGCACCACAACAGTGTCATAGCGATTTGTGAATATATAGGTAGCTCGGGCTGCATGCCTAGGCGGTGATATACCTATTGATATTGAGGCCTAGAGCCTGTTTTATGCCAAACCTAGCTATTATTGGTTTTGGGATGTAGAAGCCCCTCCACAGTTTGTACATACCCCAGTGAGCGTCGTTGACATTAAATAAGTGGATCGGGCTGCACGCCACAATGGGTACTAGAATTTAACGTCATATTGAATTGCATTCATACATTTGTGCACTATTTGCTGTTTGTGTCATTACTTGAGATATTTATTTGTTGTTCTGATATTGTCTGATCACTTTTAGAGTGGATAAATTTGAGACATTGGTAACAGTGACATTGTATGATGTAAATGGGTAAGGTAACAGTGGCTGACCAGAAATAAGAATATTGCCGGAAAGGCGAGTTATGAGTCCAATTATGCATCTTGCTTGTGCCCGAGAGGCTAACTTTTGTTCTGACTTGCACTACTTGTCCTGTATTTACTTTCTTAACTGTTGGTAAAAGATATTTTTAAAAGTGAATTTTAAACTGAGGCAGATATTTTCTGAGGGATTTTTCTGGACTTATTGTTTTTCTCAAATGGTTATGTTGTCCCATATTGCATGGTGGAGTTCTCTTACGTGATTTTTGTACTTATATTATTATTTACTCTTACTACCGCTGAGTTGAAATTACTCACTTTACTGCACCTCGCGTGCAGTTGCAGGTATTGTTCGCCCGGTAGCGGGTTATTAGCGGATTGATGATCTGCTATCGTAGTTGAGCCAGGTGACCGCTAGCGTCCGCGGCTCCGGATCTTCTCCCTTGTTGTTGGTTGTTCATGTTGCTTTCAGATTTAGTTCCCATTTCCGAATTTGCAGATCTTTAGTGAACTCTGTAGTATCTCATGACTAGTGACACCTCGATGTCGGGTTGTGGCAGGATAGTTCCCTATTGTGATTATTATTTTCAATTCTTTGGCTATTGTTAATCATGTTTTAGATTTATATATGTTAATTAACTATTCAAAGATAGCATTTCTTTTGTTGGTTGGACTTGTCTTCACGAGAGGCGCCCATCACGATAGATAATGGGTTTTGGGTCGTGACAAGTTGGTATCAGAGCCTAGGTTACTAGGTCTCACGAGTCATGAGTAGGTTAGTAGACTCTCGTGTATCGGTACGGAAACGTCTGTATTTATCCTCAAGAGGCTACAGGACCTTTAGGAAAAACTTCACATTCTTGAATTCTTATCGTGTGTCCTTGATTCAGCTTGAATAGAAAACTCTTGAAATACCTTTCACGTGATTATATGCTCACGTGAGTGCTCAATATCAGATGTCCCTTGACGGCTTGTGATTCCCCGATCGAGGGGAAAGATGTGATTTATATGTGTTGTTGTAGGGCAGGTCTGGAGGATTTGAGGTTCTTTGCTTATGCCTTGAGTACCAAGGTGATGATTGTGTGAGCTAGTGTCATGAACTTATATGTTTAGTGATTCCCCTATTAGTGGGAATGACGGCTAGGTAGCTGTGTGGTGAGTATGTTGGTACTGCGAGATGTTCCCATATGACTTGGAGGTGTCGAAGAAGGTCTGCTGGATGATAATTGAACCATTAAGTGTGATTTCCATTGAGATTGGGTGTGTTTCCCCGAGTTATGGGTTATTGAAGAATCTTTTTAAGTTTTCTAGTTGGGAGTGAAGTAAATAGCATGTCCCGGTTTCAATTCAGACTCGGAAAGACTGGTCGACTGTGTAAGGTGTATGACTGTGGAAGGTACATGGAAATGCTATGTTGAGGCGTAGCAGGTGGGCTATCTCCTACGGAGTGTTCTAGTGTGGTATGGTCCTTGTGTGCATGTTACAAGATCTGTGTTTCACAACTTATAAACGATTGGGGCGTATTCTCACCATGTTATTGTGGCATCAATGGAATAAAAGTGTTATGAGCTATTGAAATATTTTGGTCTATGGCTTTGATCCAAATTGGGCAGGTTGCCGTTGATTAGATGACTGCATGGTCATGTGCTATGTTGGTTACGTTTCGAGATATGCTAGCAGAGCAGTTCTGGTTACAGAAATCGAGCCGAGGATGGCAGGAGTGAAGCAAAATTTTGACAAGGGTTATAGGGTACTTGGTGGATGTGTGAAATCAATAGGATGTCTTGAGTTTTTGTTGATAAAGAGTGCGTAATGTAAGGAGGAGGAATATATTGGTGGTATCGGAATGAGCTCATGCCCTGCGGGGTCAGAGTGCTAATGAGGCACGGGTGGTTATGTTTGTTCGATCAGATAAATTGCAATTGAATAAGAGTGAATGACTTGCGAGAATGGTACTAATGGGATCAAGAGTCTGCGTAGTTCAATTGAGAGTTCTAAAGTTGCATATGAGGTTAGGAACTGAGTTTCATTGGAAATGGTCAAGACTTGTAGTGTTTTTCAGTTGATTATGAGATCTTATGTGTCGGTTTCGAGAAAGGCATGGCAACAAATTCAGATTCGCAGAAGTTCTTCGAAGTAAAGTATTCTAAAATGTGATTTTTCTGGGAACATATAAGAGAGTGTTCAGTGGCCTATGGGTCTTAGACAGTGTGGCCTTATGTTTGAGTCTCTTGTGGTAAGCGTGGGTTGAGGCATTGTGGTGCTACAGCAAGAGGGAATATCGAGTTGATCATGAATCAGGAGGGAAAATTTTATAGATGGAATAGCTTAATAGTAGATTGAGTCAGTATGGAAAGGGCATGATTATTTAGTCGGATGTGTTTGAGGTAATGAGCCTAACATGCATTTTGCAGTAATGCTCTTGAGTTTTTGCAGCTTGCTTAGCTTGGTTTGGGTATAAGGATTCAGTCCTGGCAGTTTAGCCTGTGTAAATGGAACTGGGAAAAAGTTCTTGTAGATCTTCACCGTGGTTCGAAGATGCATATATATATATATATATATATATATATATATATATATATATATATATATATATTCTCTTGAGGCATGCGAAGCATGGAATGTGTAATGATTCTTTTTCTAGATGGGATTGCCGGAAGGTCTTGGCTAGATGAGTTACAGAGCAGTTCTGCAAAGAAGTTCAAAAAAATATTTCTTAGGCAACGGGTAGCCTTAGGTAATCTAGGAAAATGGTACGGGTGTTTGAATGTGATCCGATGAGAGTATATGTTTCATAGAAAGAGCAATGTGATTAAGTGATGGTACTTCGGTGGTGTTGTGACACTTTCTCGTTAGATCGGCGGGTGATATTCAGGTTGATTTGTGTCACAGTGATAGCATCATATATTTAGCTATGGCATGTGTTTGGATGGTGAAATTGGGATCAGGTATGATTATCCATATTCTATGTGGAATTGGAGGAGGAAGTCCTCATATTTGGGCTTTTGTGATGGTGGATCGTGTGTATCGGCACCGTATGGACACTTTTGGGATTTGGAGGCTCGAGTGACTCTTCCGTTGCTGGTATGTTGGATTTTGGATGAGATGTCAAAGTTCAGACTGGTTGTCTCAGTGTTAGATTAACCATGGACTATTGTGTTATGGACTATGGCAAAAACGCCACGGTTTGAGTGGCGAGGTGCATTGGGCTATGTTCTTGTTGAGCGGTTTATCTTTTAAATACCCAGCGGACGGTTGGGAAGGATGTTTTCCTAATTTAGCCTTCATGATGGATGTCCTTGCAGAGGTTGCTATTATTGTGCCAGTTCCGGCATTAAGGGACTTTTTAGACGCGTGTTCCAATTTGAGTCGACTTAGTTGGCTCCGAATTGTATTGTCGAGGGATAAGTTGACTCGACCGTTACTGAGCTTATCAGTGATCTGGATAGATCTATTAGTTGTTTTCTACGTTGCGAGACATTATGATTTACAGTATGGGCACATATGGTATGGTGCTATCGGTATTCATAGTGGAAGGTTGAGATGGAAACCTCAATTGTGCTTGGGTTTTGTAGCTTATAATCCTATATGTAGATATTGTATACACTCAGTATGATTATGATTGGTACTTGGTATGTTGTTGTAGTGAGAAAATTCGGATTGATGTGTATATATATATATATATATATATATATATATATATATATATATATATATTGGATGACACACCACCATGAGTATGTGTGGATCGTATGCAACGCAGCCATAAGTATGTGTGGATCGGCTGGCACGCTGCCATAGGTATGTTATCTGGATCGGGTTGCACGCCGCAACAGTGTGATGTGGAGAATAGTTTTCATATGCTATTTGTATGCCTTGCTTCGCCATGGGTATAATGATTTGCTTGGGTTCTAGACACTAATCGTGCGTGGTTGTCAATTTCGAGTATACCGACTTGAGGTACTTCATGTGAAATAGTGTTTGGATGAGATTGCACATTATAGCGAGGCTACGTGGAGATTAGACCTTCCGGTATTCTATTTCTATGATGTGGGACGGGGTCCCAGCCTTGTGTTGTAATGGTATTGATGAGCTTAAGGTACAGTTCTTTCGTTTGATTCATTTTCATGATTGGAGTATGTTCGGACCGTCTCTTAATGGTATGTGTATTACGAAAGTTGTGGCTAAAGCCGTATTGATGTGTCATGTCACCAGGATGGTGTGTTTGTTAAGAAGAGATCCTTGGGATCATTAATAGATGCGATCAGATTTGATTTTACCCTGTTGAAAGGATGATATCGAGACTCGGCTCGGAATCTACTATGGTATTAGTCAAAAAGGAAAAAATACCTTCGTGAATGGTCGATCTGAGAAGTGGTTATAGTCTACTACGTGTTTCCATGTCGTAGGTAGGATATGAAAGTGTTGGAACAAGATTTTAGAAAATAAGAGATTACTACCAGTGTATGGTTGCTCTGGACAGCTACCGTGAATGGGAGTTATCGCCGCATGTATTTGAGCTATGTGGTATATCATATAATTGCACCCGAGGTTATAGGTATGGTGTATTACAGCTGGTTCGGGCTCATTCTGAGTATAGATATGAGATTCTGATCTTGTGTATAATTTCAGAAAGTTCAATGCGGTCCTACAATTTATGGGTTAGATTGACTGTGAAATTTTAGCTATGTCGTGTTGTCGGGCCTATAAGAGATAGGGTGATGTGGGATTACCCCAGGTATATGCTTGGTAAGATCATTCAGATGTTGGCTGGCTTCTAGGGCAACTCTGGGTACGCTCGAGGACGAGTGTTTATTTAAGCTGTGGAGGATGTGACGACCCGACCCGTCGTCTCATGCGTTACTACCCCGTTTTCCTCATTTTATGCTTCTTCATGTTTCATTATCAGTATGTGATGTGTTAGAGTTGATTTGGATTGATTTTTATGAGAAATGAGACACTTAGTCTCTTTAAGGAAGGCTTGTTTTGGAAAAGTCAACCGGATGTTGACTTATGAGTTAGAGGGCTTGTGAGATTTTCGGTAATTGGTTAGTTTCGGGAAGTGATTCGTGACTTAGGAGTGTGATCAGAATTGATTTTGGAGGTTCGGTGTAGAATTATGCTTCAATTGGCGAAGTTAGAATCTTGGTAAATTTCGATTGAAATGTGAGATTTTGATCCGAGGGCCGGAAAGAAATTTTGAGAGTTGCAGTAGCTCCGTTAGATGATTTTGGATATATGTACAAACTTTCACGTCATTCGGACGTTGTTTGATTGGGTTTTGATCGAATATCTAATTTGAAAGTTTTTAAGAAATTTAGGCTTTGATCTGATCATAATTGAGGAATTTGAAGTTAACATTAGCGTTTTGATGATTCAAGCAAGTTTGAATGAAGTATTAGATCATATCTGTGTTTTTGGTTGAGGTCCTGGGGGCCTTGAGAGAGTTTTTGTTGGTCAATCAGACCAATTTTGGAACTTAGATGTTGCAGATTTTTCCAGCTTGGTGTTGCAGAGAAATTGTTCAATGTGATCACATAGGAGATGTTGTGATCGCATAGTGGTTATTGGTGAGGCTAGATTTTTGTTCTGTGCGTTCGCACTAGCAGGAACGCGATCACATTAGGAAAAGTGAGGACCCAACTGAGTTGTCCTATGCGATCGCATCAGGTGGTCCGCGATTACATAGATTTGGCCAGTTTTTCATTGCGTTCGCATGGGTTATGCTACGTTCGCATAGTGCATTTTTTAGGTTGTGAAATTTTTTGCATTTCGATAGCAAGGCTTGGGCAGCGGTCGCATAGAAGGAAAGTACTGTAGCGGGCAGAAGGATTTTAAACATTTCATCCGCAACTTTAAGTTATTGTTCCACCATTATTGAGGAATTTGAGAGCTTTTTGGGAGCAAATGAAGAGAGTTTCTTAAAGGATTGATTGTAGGTAAGATCTTGAACTCAAAACTCGATTATATTGTGAAATTCGTCTAGGAATTCATGGAAATTTAGCCTAAATTGTTGAATCTAGGGCTTGAGTTTTTTTATATTTCAAATTGGAATTTGATAGGTCATTTGAGCTCGGATTTGGGAGTTTTTGGTATGTATGAACTCGTGGCGAGACGAAAAACCTGGTAATGTGAATTTTTGTAATTTTTGAGAAGTGGGCCCGGGGCTCGGGTTTTGCTAGGTTCGAGATTATTGCTACTTCTCGATTGTTTTTGATTGGTTATTGTTCTCTTAGCATATTGTGATGTATTCGCTCTGAATTTAGATAGATTCAACGCGCGTAGTGGCCAAGCTGAAGAGCAGATATATCACGGTCTAGAGATTTTGCCGATTCTAGGTGGGTAATACTTGTAAATTATATACTGAGAGTTTGAAACCCCTGATTTGCATATCATAGTGCTGTATTGAGGTGACTTGCACGCCGGATATGAGCGTGGAGTAGAGCACTGTTGGGGATCGTGGCTTGGTCCGCCCCGATTAATTATTTTAATGCGTATTTGACTGAAGTTATTTGTTATCATCATAATTTGAGTTGATTTTCATATTTGGGCTTCGTGCCAAATATGTGAACCCTTCGTGAATCATATTACTGTTTTTGCATTACTTGCATACTATTTGATCTCGATCCAAGGTTTTAATACTTTTTTTGCAAACTCAATCACTTTCTAATATTTGAAAAACATAACCATTATTTTATCGACGTTAGAGATGAATACTATCTTATTAATATTTCCCAAGTGATTCATGTGCATTTTTAGACTGAGCATGAACCGGGCTGCGCATCTCAACAGTGTCACGGTGATCTATGAATAAATGGGTGGCTCGGGCAGCACGCTGCAGCGGTGCTATATATATTGATATTGTGGCTGAGAGCCTGTTTTATGCCAATACCTGGCTAATATTGCGCTTGGGCTGTAGGAGCCTCTCCTGAGTCTGTACACACCCCCAATGAGCGCAGTTGACATTAAATAAGTGGAGCGGGCTGCACGCCACAACGGGTACTAGAGTGTACCATCATATTGAATTTCATTGCATTCATCTATTTGTGCACTATTTGTCGTTTGTGTCATTTCTTACGATATTTATTTTTTGTTCTGATATTGTCGTAATAACTTTCAGAGTGGGTAAATTTGAGACAGTGGTAACAGTGACACTGTATGATGTAAATGGGTACGGTAACAGTGGCTGACCAGAGATAAGAATATTGCCAGAAGGGCGAGTTGTGAGCCCAATTATGCATACTTGCTTATGCCCGAGAGGCTGACTTTTGTGCTAACTTGCACTACTTGCCCTGCATTTACTTGCTTAATTGTTGGTAAAAGATATTTTTAAAAGTGAATTTTAAACTGAGGCAGATATTTTCTAAAGGATATTTCTGGACTTACTGTTTTTCAAAAATGGTTGTGTTTTCCCATATTGCATGGTGGTGTGCTCTTACGATATTTCTTAGTTTCACTTATTATTAACTCTTATTACCGCTGAGTTAAAAGTACTCACTTTACTGCACCTCGCGTGCAGTTGCACGTATTGTTCTCCCGGTAGCGGGTTATTAGCGGATTGATGATCTGCTATCGTAGCTGAGCCAGGTGACCGCTAGCTTCCGCGACTTCGGAACTTCTCCCTTATTGTATGTTGTTCATGTTACTTTCAGACTTAGTTCCCATTTCCGAATTTGCAGATCATTAGTGAAATCTGTAGTAGCTCATGACTAGTGACACCCCGATGTCGGGCTGTGGCAGGATAGTTCCCTGTTATTATCATTGTTTTCCGTGCTTTGGTTACTGTTAATCATGTTTTAGCTTTATATATGTTAATTAACAGCTAAAAGGAAGCATTTTTTTGTTGGCTGGCCTTGTCTTCACGAGAGACGCCATCTTGACCGGGTATAGGTTTGGGTCGTGACAAGTTATGATCCGAATTTTAACCCATCTTGACCCAACCCATCTTAGCTCAAGTAACTTTTGGGCGGGTTATTTGACCTGCCCAATTATTGACTCAACTCATTTTGACCCGCCAATTAAGGCTGTATCCGGTTCCGGTTCTGGGTCTATTTGGGTAAACGTTTCCGGTTCTGGCGGTTCCGGTTCTGGCGGTTCCGGAGCCGGAACCGGAACCATACGGTTCCGGAACCACCCGGTTCCGGTTCTGGCGGTTCCGGAACCGCGGGTCTGGCGGTTCCAGGCGGTTCCCGACGGTTCCGACATTTTTTTTTTTTTTAATTAAATATCTTGTATAGTAGTGATTAGTATATTGTAGAATATATTTTTATATGGTGTACTATGTTCTTACTATAGCATATATTGTGTTTGGAAATTAGTATATATTCAAAATAAGTAGTGTATATTTTGTATATAAGTAGTATATGTTGTAGTAAAGTAGTATATATTGTATATAAATAATGTATATTGTTTAGTAGTTAGTATTAATAGTATTATGTGTTGTATGTTATATATTATATGTTATATAAATATTTTATATAAAGTTTGGGGTTAAATTAAATTTGAGGAGTCAAATGGCTAAATTTTAAAAATGCCAAACGGCTATTTCTGCAATACCAACGTTATGATTTTCAGAATTTAAAAAAAAAAATTTATTTTAAAAAAATATGGCCGTTGGGAACCGGAACCGGACCGGTTCCGGCGGTTCTAAACGGTTCCGATATTAAAAAAATTTTTTTTTTTTTAATATCGGAACCGTTTGGAACCGTTTAGAACCGCCTGAACCGGTTCCGGTTCCGGTTCTGGCGGTTCCAGTTCCACGGTTCTAAAGGGTGGAACCGGCCCGGAACCGCGGAACCGAAACCGTATAACCGGAACCGTTTAGAACCGCGGAACCGCCAGAACTGCGGTTCCGGTCACGGTTCCGGTTCGGAACCGTTATTCGTACAGCCTTACCGCCAATTAACTCAATCCGTCCATTTGACACCCCTAGCACACATATTAGGAACTTTTTTTAAGAGCAAAGTCAATGTTTGTAGTATTAATATACTTACTAGTATTTCTACTAGTCAAGGGAACTCTGATTCCCTTACTGATAATGTAATTTTGCAGTACTATCAATAATATTATTATATTCAGTTTACCCAAAAAAAATACTATGTATATGGCATGCTAATGGATTTTAGTACTATATAATTTGTAAAGATGAAGAAATGGAAGATGAAAATCCAAAATAGTGAAAGTAATTAAAACCAGTACAGAAGTATTAATCTGATTAGTTGTCGCTCAATTGCTTAGGGTAAAAAAGCTCGGTCAATTTAATCACAGTGGCATTTGATTACAATTTTTTTTGTTTTTTTCCTTAAGAAATAAAAGTTAAGTGTCCATAAATAGTTAAAGATTAGCAAATGTAGTAAAAGCTATAGTTTACTTTCAAATGTAACTTCCTTTGAGAATATTTGAAATAATATATGTCTTATATTCTAGCTGCTACTTGGAACATAGACTTGAATATTGTCTAGAATCTTTTGGATTTCGAAGAAACTGCTCTTACTTAAAGCTAAGTAGCTAACACATTTCATTTTTCTTTATTGTATAATAAATTCAATTATTCTAGACCAAAACTAGTCTTTCAAAGAAAACAAATTCCAAATAAATGTTGGGTTTAAGCTTCGTAGAGCTTAAAATAAAGTGAATGGGAAATGGAGAAATTTTTTTTTTTTTTAATTTTCCTCTTTGACAAAGGGATATTGACCATATTCTTGTTGGCGATTATTTATAAACAAAAAAAGGAAATTCCGAAAACTCTTTTGTCTTATTTATACTCTTCTTCAAAATCTACATTGGAAGACGAAAAGAGTTTTGATGGCTATATATATAATTGCACTTTTTCTAGCAATTGTATTGATTAGTTTTTGGACCAAATTTATTTGTTAATATTAACGCAATATTAATTAATCCAAATTCGACCGTTTCTATAACGTTAATTCAATTCCTTCGTTTTAATTTTCCCGTTATAATTGAATTTGGCGGTTTGCAGAAATGGTCGTTTTATAAAACAACCATTTTGAGTTGCAACCTTACATAAAGAGTTGTAACACTTCTGTATATGTAACGACCCGGCTGGTCGTTTTTTGAATTTATGTCCCGATCCCCCATTTACTAATTCCCTAAGTTTATTTATGCTATTTTGATTTGTTAGAACGTTCGGTATTAGGATTCAGAGTGACTTGGGATACTTAGTCCCTAAATGAGAGCTTAAGTGTTGGAAAGTGGTATGTAATCGGAACACTATGAAGACGAGGTCGGAATGGAAAACCGATGGTTCCCTTAGTCCCGTTAGGTGATTTCAGGGTTAGGAGTGTTCGAAGCGTATTTTGGGAACCCGTAGCTCATTTAATGTCGAATGTTGTATTTTTGAAGTTTTCGGTCCAACAATGAGTTTTTTATCTGAAGGTCGGATTAAAATTATGGAAGTTGCAGTAGCTTTCGCATATTATTTGAAATATGTCTGCAAAATTTCATGTCATTCGGACGTGTTTTGGATAAGTTTTGATCGAAAGCGTATTTGGATAAAAATTAAAGTTCTTAGGCTTGAATCTATGATTAAATTGGGTTTCCTGTGTTGTTTTAGGTATTTTGATGACTGATACAAGTTCGAATAAGGTATTAGGTGTTATTGGTGCTTTTGGTTAAGGCCCCAGTGGCCTCAGAATGATTTATGGTGGTTAATAGAGAAAATTTTGAAGTGTTGTAGCAGCTGGTATTTTTCCCTTCTAGTATTTTCGATTCTGCGGCTTGGGAACCGCAGAAGCGGCTTTCCCTGCGCAGAAGCGAAACCTTAGGAACCACATACGCGGTCCCTTTACTGCATAAGCGGCACCGCATAAGCGGGATTTGCACCAGAGAAGCGGCCCTTGTTCCGTAGAAGCGGGACCGCAAAACCGGGACCGCAGAAGTGGTCCCTTGTCCACAGAAGCGGAAATGACTGTTCAAAAATACTAAAGTCGAGGGTTAAGTAACAAAAGTTGGAAAATCAATTTAGAGCTCCGGATAAGACAATTTTGAGTGCGTTTTGAAGAGAAGATCATTGGGTAACGTTGCTTTGATCCCTTCTAGTTATATTTCATTATATATAGTTAATTACACCAATAAAATTCGAATTGAGTATCAAAAATTGGATAATTTGGGTAAAACTTCATTGGCTAAACTATTGAGCTTTGTGGGGGTATATGACCTCCAATTTGGAAAATTTTTATATGGTTAAACTCGTGAGAGTACGAAAGTTCTGAAAATATGAAAATTATTTGATTCTGAGATGTTGGCCTTAGGGTTGTTTTGGTTATTTTACCTATTTTCGCACCCTTTCTTTATATTTACTAGTGGAATCAGCTGCTTGTAGTATTATTTACGCTATTTAATTGAATTGAATAGATTTGGGCCATATGGATTCGGATACTCGTGGAAATGACGTGGTTCCTAGTTGATTATTGAGTCGGTTTGAGGTAAGTAGCTTGTCTAATTTTGTGTGGGGGACCTTCTCCTCTTAGGACTTGTTAATTTATGGTTGAGTACCCTGTACGTGAAGTGACGAGCATGTACTTGAGCTAATTGTTGAACACTCGACTTTTACTTAAAATGATCAAGTTGTTACTCTCTTCTTTCTTGCTTTGTAAATTGCCATATAGCCTGTGATTGCCTAGAAAAGCATGCTAGCTGACTTAATTGGTTTAATTGCTTAAATTGCCTTGTTGCATTACGTGAAGCATGTTAGGCTAGATTTCCTGTTGCCTTGGTGTTTAATTTCGTTTTTGGTTATTCTTTGGTTGTTGTTGTGTATTTATATTGGGACTACGGATTTAGGATTCTGGTAGCTCCTCCCATCCCCCCTTGTTTGTTTACTTTTGGACTGTGGGTTCGAATCCCGATAGATCCCCCTACACATTTACTTTGGGACTACGGGTTAGATTCCTGGTAGATCTCCCTACATATTGATATTCGGACTACGTGATGGTATCCTGGGAGATCGCTCGGACATACTTATATGATAGACTATGGGAGGTTATCCCAGGAGATCCATTGGACATTTGAGAAAGGGCTACAAGATGGTATCCTGGGAGATCCTCATGGCTTGATTTATATCGAGCTGTCTATTTCCGTGTTTATTCATTAGTTTGGTGATTTTTTGTTGACTCATAGAGTCTATCTTATTTCACTGATGTCTCCATTATTTTTACTTGTTTTCATACTGCACATTATTATTATGTTTATCCCAGTAGGGCCCTAACCTTCCTCGTCACTACCCGACCGAGATTAGGCTTTGCACTTACTGAGTACCGCTGTGGTGTACTCATGTCTCTTCTGCGCATGTTTTTTCATGTGCAGATCTCGGTACCTCTACTCAGGCGCACTATCAGTGAAGCAGGAGGACTACAGAGACTTTAGTACTTAGTTCTCTTTTCTTCCGGTTGTTAGATATTCTGGAGTTTGGAGCCTTTACTATACACTTCTGTAGCCTGTGTTGCCCGTGAGCTTTCGGGTATTTGGATTGTTTTAGATTTATGATAGTGATTCGTATATGCCGAGTGGCATTCACTACAACTTCCTTTATCGGTCTTTAATTTGGTTTATTTCTAATTTTTGCAAATATATTATTTCTGCAAATGTTAGGCTTACGTGGTCGTGAGAACTAGGTGTCGTCATGACATGCTCACGATTGGTGAACTAGGGTTGTGATAAGCTGGTATCAGAGATCTAGGTTCATAGGAGTCACGGAACACATGCCAATTTATTAGAGTCTCGCTGATAAGTACAGAGACGTCTGTATTTATCTACGGGAGGCTATATAACTGTTTAGGAAAAAGATCTTCACTTCATTAAATTCCTTGTCGTGCTATATTTTGACCTCAATTCTAAAACGTTTATCTTCTATTCTCTTACAGATGGTGAGGCCACGTGCTACTCAGAATGATCAGGCACATACACCCCCTGCTGCAGTCGTCAAAGGCCGTGTCCGGGGTAGAGGTTGTGGATGCGCACGTGGTCTAGCCAAAGCACCTGTGTGAGCTGCCGCTGAGGTACCGCCAGCAGATCCAGCTGGAGTTCAGGCACGTGGCATGTCTATGCATACCACCTTGGCTCAAACGGGTTGCTTCCCCTCACTGCAGTCACATCCCTGGCCGGGGGAGGGGCCCAGAATCCCACAACCTGCACTCCTGAGCAGAGAGTGCATATGGAGCAGCTCCATGAGATCATTCCTGTACCGCCTACATCGCCAGTTCAACCCCGGGATGGGTCAGCTGTACAAGAGGACGAGCAGCTGAGGTTTGAGAGGTTTAAGAAATATAAGCCTCCTGTGTTCAGCGGTTTAGCATCAGAGGATGCCATGGGACTTTTAGAGGAGTGTAATCGTATTCTTTGCAGTATGGGTATAGTAGAGTCTAGCGGGGTTTCCTTTACTAACTTTCAGCTTCAGGGAGCCGCCTATGATTAGTGGTGCACTTATGAGATAGACAGTCCGGGCGAAGCTACTTCACTAACTTGGACCCAGTTTTCATATATGTTTCTGAGAGAGTTTGTTCCTCGGAGCCTTAGGGACGCATGGCGTGCAGAGTTTGAGCACTCGCACCAGGGTACTATGACAGTTTTAGAGTATGCCATCCGTTACACCAGGTTGGCCAGACATGCACCAGTGTTGGTTGCTACACTCCGTGAGAGAGTTTGCATGATCATTGAGGGCTTTGTCCCACCCATCGGATCTAGAATGGATCGAGAGTTGGAGATAGACATCCTATATCAGCAGGTAGTGAGCATTTCTAGGAGGGTCGGGGGTATGCTCGCCACGGAGCAAGGGGAGAGAGAGGCCAAGAGGTCTTGAGAGTCGGGCCACTACTCTGGTGCTCGTACTCCATCAACACGTCGGCATAGAAGGGGTTTTGTGGGTCGCCCCATTTATTCAGCTCTTCCAGCAGCCAGCAGTGCTCCAGCTCCGCCTATTCCTCAGGAGCCTTACTACGCACCTCCAGTTCCTAGCGCGCCTCATGCGCGGGGTGCTTCCAGGGGTCAGCCCAGTAGACATGGCCCTAGCTAGTCATAGCCACCACGTCCACCAACAGCTTGTTTCGAGTGTGGAGATACACGTCACATGTTTAGGGATTGTACCAGACTTTCCAGGGGTGTAACTTCACAAACTGCTCAGCCACACGTACTTCTCAGAGTTCTTAGGCCATGATCACAAGTCCAGCTGCCACCCCATCTGGCCAGTCAGCTAGTGGCAGAGTTCGGGGAGATAGAGGTCTCCCTTGAGAGAGGGGCCAGGCCAGATATTATGCTACTCCTGCTGGCACCGAGCTTGTTGCCTCAGATTCTGTCGTTACAGGTATTATATTGGTTAGTCACAAAGAGGCATCGATTCTATTCGATCCAGGTTCTACCTATTCTTAGTTGTCTTCTCATTTTTCTCCGTATTTGGGTATAGCCCGAGAGTCATTGAGCTCTCATGTTTATGTTTCTACTCCGGTGGGAGATTCTCTTATTGCGGACCGTGTTTATCGGTCGTGTTTGGTTAATATTTGTTGTTTTGAGACTAAAGAGGATTTATTGTTACTCGGTATGGTTGACTTTGATATTATTTTGGGCATGGAATTGTTGTTGCCCCGTCATGCTATTATTGATTGTCACGCCAAGACCGTGACGCTGATTATGTCAGGTATTTCGCGTATTGAGTGGAGTGGTACTTTCGATCATACTCCCAGTAGAGTCATCTATTTTCTTAAAGCTTTGTGTAAGGTTGAGAAGGGGTGCACCACGTATTTAGTTTATGTGAGAGATGTCAGTGCTGATACTAGTGATGGCAAACGGGCAGTTTGGGTAAAATTTGAGCGGGATAAAACGGATTAAATAAAAAATGGGTCATAACCCAATCCGTCTATATTTATGCGGGTAAAAAACAGGTTGGGCACAGGTCACACCCATATTTATCTCAAGAATCACGCAAACAAAGAAAGCATTGAACTGGTATCGCAAATGTTATACACGGTGAAACTCTTTACTATGAATGAGTACCTTGTCAATGAAAATTGAAAGTATTTTCTTAAGGGACACTAATTAAATAGTGAAACTTGTCTTGTACTAATAATATGGTAACGTTAACAGTTAATAAAATATCAAAAACTTGACTGTTTCCCATTAAACTAATATTTTCATCGCAAATAAGCCACTAGATAAAATAACAAAAGAGGTTCAGTAAAAATTCCTACTATTCCGTTTGTTAAGATCTTTCTAGTTGACTTAGATATTTTGATTAATAGTTGGAAGTTAACAAAATATATGTTGTAAATAAGTTTTGTCTAAATAAGTTTACTTTTGGACAGTTATTTGTAATGTTTTATACTGTCTCTCATGTTCAGAGAATGAAAGTTGCGGAGATGAGGATGCTTAGGTGGATGTGCAGGCTCACCAGGTTAGATAAGATTAAGAATGAAGTAATTCGAGAGAAGGTGGGGGTTTGTCCAATGGATGAGAAGATGCGAGAAGCGAGACTCAGGTGGTTTGGACATGTGCAGAGTAGAAGCCTTGATGCCCCTGTGAGGAGTTGTGAGTGACTGGCGGTGGTTGGCGCGAGTTGAGGCAGAGGGAGGCCTAAAAGGTATTGGGGTTAGGTGATTAGGCAGGATATGGCTAGAATGAGGATTTCCTAGGACATTGCCCTTGATAGGAAAGTCTCAAGGTCTAGTATTAGGGTTGTAGGATAGGGGCTTGTAGAATTTTTAATACTTCTACCCGAGGCTTGGTGGGGTTTGGTAGGGCTCTCTATAGTTGATTTATATATTGTATTGTGCCTGTTATTGGTAGTGACTAATTGGTATTATTGCATGTTATTTTATTATTGGTTTTATGTTTGGATAATTATTAATACGGTTTATGCCGGATTTACTAATCATGTTTTGTTTGATTATCTCTCCCTTTTTCTGAGCCGAGGGTCGTTCGAAAACAGTTTCTCTACCCTTTCGGATAGGGGCAAGACTTGTGTACGTATTACCCTCCCCAAACCCCACTTTTTGAGAGTATACTAAATACTTGTTGTTGTTGTTGTTGTTGTATATACTGTCTCTGTTATTTTAATTTCTCTCGTTTGTTCTGCTCTGAGATCTAATAATATTATACTAAACTTCAAAATATTTTAAAAGTTAAAAATGAAAGGAGTACTTAAAAGTAAAAGTTGTACTAATTGATTATGAATTTCATTTGAAAAAGAAGGATAAAACTTTGTACTGAAAACTATTAATTTCACTTGAAATATTTCTCAAACAAAGTTTTACCAAAATCATAAGTATTTCAACATTTATAAATAATGGTAAGTAAATTCATATTTTAAAATATTAATAATAATATTATTATTATGGAGCTGAATAATTTTTTATTTTATTTCTTTTAATAATGTTTCTTTTGAAATGCACATTCCTACTTGGTAAATAAAAGTCTACTTATTTTCCAATAGAAATTATGAAGTTTCCATCTGATTAATAAAAAATAAAAAAGTTGTAAAAACTTTTGAAAATTCTCACACAGAAAATTACTGGCAAAAAGTTACTTGCCGAAGACAGTCAAAGAAGTTTAAAAGTTACTAAGTAACTGGATAGGTGTAGGAATTAAAGTTTTGGTAAATAGCTTCTCGCACTAGTTCTTCATTTGGGTTAGAGTTGAATAGAAGCCAATCCATATTTTACCCATGGTTTACCCATTTTTATGCGGGTAAAATATGGGCTGCACCCATATTTGACCATCTTTAAATGTCACTCACCCAATCCATATAAATATGGGCGGGTTGGACGGGTTAAAATAAAATGGGTCATAATTGCCGGCACTAGCTGATACCCTTTCTGTTGATTCTGTCCCATTGGTATGGGATTACCCTAATGTGTTTCCAGCTGATTTTTCGGGTATGCCACCTGATAGAGACATCAATTTTGGTATTGATTTGTTGTCATGCACTCAGCCCATTTTCATTCCTCCGTATCGTATGGCTCCTCCTAAGTTGAAGTACTTGAAGGATCAGTTACAGGAATTGCTTGATAAGGGTTTTACTCAACCCAGTGTTTCACCGCGGGGTGCTCCTGTCTTGTTTGTGAAGAAAAATGATTGTCCTATGCGCATGTGTATCGACTATCGTTAGTTGAACAAGGTTCCAATGAAGAACCGTTATTCTTTGCCTATTATTGATCATCCATTTGACCAACTTCAGGGCGCACATGTGTTTTCTAAGATTGATTTGCGCTCAGGTTATCACCAGTTGAACATTTGGAGCTGGATATCTTGAAGACTGCCTTCAGGACTCGGTATGGCCATTACGAGTTCCTTATTGTGTCATTTGGGCTGACCAATGCTCCAAAAGCTTTTTATGCATTTGATGCACAGTGCATTCATGCCCTATCTTGACTTGTTCATCATTTTTTTCATAGATGATATTCTTGTATACTCTTGGAGTCGGGAAGATCATGAGCAGCACCTAAGGACATTGATCCATACCCTGAGAGAGAAGAAATTATATGCAAAGTTCTCAAAATATGAGTTTTGGTTGAGTTCTGTGGCATTCCTAGGCCACGTGGTATCGAGTGAGGGAATTCGAGTGGATATGAAGAAAGTGGAGGCCGTGTAGAGTTGGCCTAGGACATCCTCAGCTACAAAGACTCGCAGTTTCCTTGGCTTGGCGGGTTATTACCGTCATTTCGTGGAGGGTTTTCATCGATTGTAGCCCCTCTGACTAGATTGACCCAAAAGAGTGCTCCATTTCAGTGGACAGATGAGTGTGAGGCGAGCTTTCAAAAACTCAAGACAACTTTGACTTCAGCCCCTATTCTGATATTGCCTACTTGTTCATGGTCCTATACAGTCTATTGTGATGCCTCACGAGTCAGACTTGGAGAAGTGTTGATGTAGGACGGTAGGATGATTGCCTACGCGTCCAGATATCTAAAGATATGTGAGAAGAGCTACCCTGTCCATGACCTTGAGTTAGCTATTATTGTTCATGCCTTGAAGATCTGGAATCATTATTTGTATGGCGTGCCCTGTGAGGTTTACACGGATCATCAGAGTTTAAAGCACTTGTTCAAGCAAAAAGATCTTAACTTAGTCCAAAGGATATGGTTGGAGTTACTGAAGGATTATGATATTGCTATTCTTTATCACCCGGGCAACGCCAACGTTGTAGCCGATGCCTTGAGTCGCCGGGCGGAGAGTTTGGGGATCTTAGTATATTTACCAGCTTCAGAGAGACCTATGGCGATGGATGTTCATGCCTTAGACAGTCAGTTCGTGAGATTGGATCTTTCAGAGCCAAATCGGGTTCTAGCCTGTGTCGTTTTTCGGTATTCATTGTTCGATCGTATCGGGGAGCGGCAGTATGATGACCCTCATTTGCTTGTTCTCAGGGAGACGGTTCAGCATGGCTATGCTAGGGATGTGACTATTATAGAGGACAAGATATTTATGTTCATGATATTGGGGAATTGATATTGACAGAGGCTCATGACTTGAGACAGCACTATTGGTAGAGGCAGATGAAGAAGGACATATAGAGCTTTGTATCTAGATGCCTTAACTATCAGTGGTTGGTGCAAACTCAATCATAAGAAAGAGTGGGCTCGACTACATAACACCCAATAGTGGTATCAGGGTCGATTTCTCTACAGAGAGCTTCAAATTGGAGTTGAGTATTTGCTAAGCCTAGAAGTGCGTTTTAGATTCTATTTGATTTTCTATCATTTTTTATTTTTCTTTTGTTTCACAACTAAATTTCTCAACTACAGTTGTAAACTAAATTATGCTAGTTGTATGCAATAAGATAAAAGCACTAGGGTCGTAGAACTCACCTAGGTGACTAATTAATGGGAATAGAATTCTATTACAAGGATGATAATTTTGGGAAACATGGATAGCCGTTGTACTTTAGCACTCACTCTCACACCTCTCAATGGAGAGAGTGATTTTGCACAATTGACTCTCTCGAGACCAATTAGGTAGGCTAATTTGCTCAAGCAACTTTAAGGTTCAAGTGGGGTCATTACTCTCTCGGGGTTTAACCTGTTACTTGAGACTACCATTCTCATGGGTCCATGCCAATTCCTTGTTGGGTTAATTGTGAGGTCATAGACTCTCTTTCTCAAGAAGAGTCAAGACTCACTAAGCTAGAATTGGTGTTTGCAACCACCAAATCTAAGTGAAAACATACAATCAACCCAAATACCAAACACCCAACATCATCCAAGAATTAAGCAAAAACACTCATTAATTATCCATACTAGGGTTGAGCCACAACCCTAGATAATAGGTTTAGCTAGACATGGAAGGCGTAGAAATAGAAGAAATACTATAAGAAATTAACATAATCATTAACTACAAGCTCAATACTTGAATCCGGGTTAATCACAAGAGAAAATTGCCTAAAATAGGCTAATACGAAGTGTTTCGTGCTCAGCTGCCAAAACAGATTACAAACTTCACCTAAAAAGGTACAATGTTCTTTTTATACTACATAGGAAAACCTGGAAAAAAATATCCATGAGGGTCTAGCACGGACCGCATAGAAATGACATGCAACCGCGTAGGGCAGATGATCTTCAGATCTCTACTTTTGAACTTGGGGATGCGGACCGCATAGAAATGCCATGCGGCCGCATAGGTTGAGTCATTCAGACCGCGTGGAAATGTTGCACGTCCGCAAAGGTTAAGTCATGCGGACCGCGCAGAAATGGTGTGCGGCCGTAAAGTAGAACTTGTCCAATTGTTGACTCTCTGAACTTTTACCCATGCGGACTGCACTACTTTGGTGTGCGGCCGTGTAGGACTTTGCCTTGAATTGTTGAGCCTGTGATCACTCATCAGTGCGGATCGCGTGGAAATGGATGCGGTCCGCATGGATCTTTCTTACTTTGAGGCTTCTCTGAACTTTCCTGCGCGGCCGTGTGGCAAAGCAGTGCGAACTGCGCAGGCCAGGCTTGAACTTGGCAGCTTTCAGAACTTTCTTGCACACCCGCACATTAGAACAATGCGGTCTGCACAGGTCACCTATTTCTCACTTTCAATCATCTTTTGACACTTGGCAAATTTCACTCCTTTTTAGCCGATTTGTGATATTTATCAAATAGTCGCTCAAACCTGCAATCAAGTGCAACTGGTAAGCAATTCAGGACTAATCTAGAGCAATTTTTGCACAAAGCCCAAGTAAGAAGAGGTATAAAACATGTATAATTTATAGTTATCAACTCCCACACACTTAAACCTTTGCTTGTTCTCAAGAAAATAAAAAGAGACCTATCCCTCAATGAAAAACACCCAAGTAATTCATATTCTTCCTAAGGTAACCTCAACAAGCCTCAGTTAGGACTAGCAATTGCCCTTAATGCAAATGTATCATTAACACAATTAAAACTTTGAACACTTGTGGATCAAGTATGAAATAACAGCATCAAGGGTTGACACATCTCATCAAGGAAAATTTCTCATGCATTTCGGTTATTGTGGAACCTAAACTCATGCATCCTTGACTTTCCCTAAGTGAATCTCACCTTCAGATAGTTGCACACAAATTGAGGTGAATGAACTCTCTCTCATCTCTCACAAAGGAACAACCCTAAGTCCGGCTCTAAGTACCATATGCTTGCCCTTCATGTAAGTATCCACTAATGTAGGCTTCCCACAACTTAATATCAAATAGGGCTTTTGAGGAGTCATTGTGAAGGCTTTTGGGTGAAGGTAAGATATGATTTTGTTCAAATGGTTTCAATCTTCGCTTAAGCACTTCTTTTGATTCATTTTGGCGCACTTTCTTGACTAAATTGAGTTCTTTCGAGGAGTTAGTGGGATACATTATCACCCCTTTTTTTATTCTTATTCTCTTTTTGTTTGTCTTTTTCTATTTTTCTCTTTTTCATTGCCTTCATTTTCTTTTGCTTTTGTGCCTTTCTACCACATTGATGCATTTCTTGTATCCCCACCCCCAAACTTAGTCATTTTTCACTATTCAAGGGAAGATTTGGGTGCCAAGAGAAGGTCTAATTGAGAACGGGTATAGGCTTGTAATTTGGTTCATGAAAGAAAAAGGTTCAAGGCTCAAAAGGGGTGAACTAGGAATTATTTGATTGGCAGGTAATTGAATTTTTGAATTTGGCATTTTTTGATCAAGGAGAGCCTAAAATCATTTCTCAAATCAAGTTCCACCTATGATTTCGCCTCAACAAACATTCGGGAAAGTTGTAGACCATTGGCATGGTACTTGGGCTCATTAAATTGAATTCTCACCCCACCCACTCAAAGATTGCCAAAGACGGAGTCGAAGGCCCACAACGACCATAGATACGATTCAAGCACACAATTGCCCAAAATGACCATATGATGATTGTTTGGTCAACACAAGAGTCCCAGGCCACGACTTTCACCATCCTAAACACAACTTAATGTCTTCGACCATAGGATCAAAGGAAAATGTGCTAGGCCCAAGTGAATCTTTGCCTAAGGTACACTTAACTATAAAAACTTGAAAATTAAAAAGAGAAAATAAAAAACGAACTCAAACCCTTAAGAAGGTTGTCATGCCATCTATCATTGGGAAGAGCCACCCAGTTTGCACAAAACTCTACCCTTGGGAATATGGCATTAAGAAAACCAAAGGCTTATTGTCAACACCAAAACAAAACCAAAAAGGCTACGTGCCAAATTTTGCCAGTAAAATGAAAACAATTTTTAAAAAAAAAAAACAAATGAATATGTACACAAGGGGAGTAGAACATACAACTAGGGGGAGATGAATATATACATGAAGTTATATACAGGCCGTCGATACTACGAATGTCAAGAGATAAAAACAAAACAAATATATACAATAATTCAGTCAAGAATAGTAGGGCCACACCCTTACGAATAAGAGCTAGCATTGTTCCCAATGCTAACTACCAAATAAATCATCAAAAATAGGCAAATGATATAGAACGGCCCCTCAAGCCTCATCAGATACCCTGTGCTGGTCAGTGGCTCCCGTTTCCTCTGTACTGGCAGGGACCTCAGACTGGTCCCTAGCCTGCTACTGTTGTGCTACTGGGACAGGTGCCTGCTCCTGGTCTGGCTCATAAACTGAAGGGGCACTGGAGGGACCCTCATGCTCTGGAGCGACTGCTATCACAACTCCCTCAGTACTAGGGAATTTTTTCTTCTTCTTCGGCATGTGCTCTTCCACCTGTGGCTGCCCAAATGTTTGCTCTACAGCCGGCTCCCCAAACAGCAAGTCAAGTTGAAGCTGATACGCAAATAGCTTGTCTACCAGCACCTTCAATGTCGCCACCGACTCCTTTGAGGCCTTTGTCCGGTTGGCCAAGATTTTTTTCAAAGTTGACGAGACCAATGTGCATAGGATTTTTCTGCTCGTACTTAGTCAAATTCTAGTATAGTTTATGATATTGTCCCACAGAGATTGGTTAATCTAGGCTATAGAATTTTAATAATTTCACTACTATTTGAGAGAACCAAATTTATGAAAGGTGAGTTTGTAAGTGTGTTGATTAATTAAAGCAAAGCAAAATTTCTGAAAGATTTATAATTTAAAAAGAGTTGGAAATCGTTGAATTCGCTTGATAATATAATTAAATAAAATTTGAATTTATACATGTATTTCTCTAAAGAATAATTGCTTATTGCTAATACAATTATATTTGTTCACTAAGAAATAGTTTATTAATATCACTCCGTGAGGTTATGTAATTAATTGAGTTAAAACTAGTGACGATTAACCGAAATATTTTCTTGCTTGAGTTGTGCTAAAAGATAGTAAAAAATTTGTGAGAATATTATTATTAAAAATCAGTAATCTTACCTACAACAATTCCTGAATGAGAATTTAAACTGATACAAACAAGATTATTGAATTTACAAAATATTATTCTCACTCTACTATTTTATTCATTGGTTACTATATATTAATTTTGCTCTGTGACAATTACAAAATTAATATAATAATAACTTAAATAAAATATATAGAAGTGATAATAAGAATTAGTTAGAAACAATTATTTCAGCACAGTATGAATTATACAATGAAAATTTCAAGCCAAGGATGTATTAAAACTGAAATAATATTGTAAAAATATATATCAAGCTTCATCAACTATCCAAGCAAAAGAGATTACTTCATTATGGAGTATTTAAATCTCACAACAAAAAGGAATTCTAGAATATTTCCAATACTCTTAGAAATTCCAAAAACTTACTAAAAGAAAATAATACTTAAAGAAAGAAACTAAAACAAAAGTTTAGATAAAAGTAGATCTTCTTCTTCTGCTCCCCCTTTTTCAATTCTAAATTGCATTCTATTTATAACAAATATTGCAATCATTATATGATTTAGACACGTCCAAGGAATGAGTTTGGACACATCTAAAGACATGATTTGGAAGAAATGATCTTGGATACGTTATCTTGGATGCGTCTGAAGACATAATCTTGAATTTGGAAGACATGATCTTGAATACGTGATCTTGGACACTTCTAAGGACATGAGCTTGGACGTGTCTGAGGAGAGAGCTTGGATATGTCCGAGAAGTGAGGTTGGATATGTCCGAGCTTCAATTATAAGCTTCCACTTCCCATTCTTGTGATTGCCATAGCAGATTTTCATCGAGCATTTTGTCGTTTTCTTCGGTTATTTATAATCTTTTTTTTGTATTTCTTTTTTCTGCAAAGATAGTTAGAAAGATGCAAAATATGAAATATAATTTAAGTATATTATTTAAAGTAGAATATTAATAATATATAATAAGTAAAAAATTTTATATTCATCAAATTCCCCCATGCTTGAACCATTGCTCGTCCTCGAGGAGAATAACTTTATTAATAATTATTGTTTCTTGTACAGTAGAAAATTAAAAAAAAAATTCACATAAAGTTCAACGCTAATAACTTTTTCAAGTTCACCGAATCTTTACCTTATTTCTGCTTCTGCTTTTATTTAGCAAAAGAAACTTTGCATTTCGTATTCATGATGAACCTTTTGAGATTGATAACTTTATGACCACAGCTCTTGAGTTTCTTAAATTTTTCCATAAGCTTTCCCTTCGTGTTAGTCTCCACTAATATACGATCAACATTGATTTCTAAAATTTTCTTAGGGCTTTTTTGGTTTTGTAATATTTGGCTTAATGCTGGTAAGGATAAAGGATATATTTATAGTGACTTGATCTTTCCAGCATTATCAAAAGAGTTAATTTTTTTGTCAACCACGAATTTATTTCGCAAGCATATTTACACATTTTATTTTGATTTTTTGTATAGGACATTCATATATATTTGAAGCACAGTTTTTCAGAATGCCAAATTTTTTCATCTTTTTTTTTTCCATAGTTCTCCCTCTCTTTGCTTTGATAACCATTTCTACTCAATTATGGATAGCTTAGAAAGAGTAAGAATATTATTTTTGTATTCTTTCTTACTTTTCTTTTTCATGATGTTGTAGCAAAGAAATTGAAGGCTCAAAGTTGGGTGCTAAAAGGATATATATGTACACTTTTTTGTAGAATAAAGAGGCTATGAAAAAAACAAAGAAAGCCTAATTTTTAAAAATCAATGTTGTCCGAAATTTTGCCTCGATAGACATTTGGGGAAAGTTCTAGCTAAATTATATTGATTCTACCTATTTGTGATCATAATGCTTCTCAATTTCAACAACTTTTCATATTTAGAGATGCTCATCCTTTGCCTTCATAAAAACAAAAATCACAAACTTGGAAGTTAGATGGTATAAATGAAAAATATTATGCTCAACGGTATGTAAAATTTTATCTTAATACTTTAAAGCTATAAAAGAGCAATACTTACGAATAAAGGATTATTATAAAGTAAAGAAAATTAGTTATGCATAGATAAATATATTAGAAAATCCTTTATATATATAATTGAAAATAAGAATATATAAATAAAATAAAATCTTTTTGACTTTCAAATTTACAATCACAGAAGAAAGTTTGAAAGAAACTATGACCACACATGTTCTATGTGTAATAGACTGAACTAATTTAACACTTTAACACTCATAAAGTGTTCGTCATGAATATAAACCAGAAAATTTACATGTGCCAACATTCGAATTGAATTATTAAATGGCTAACCAACCAGTTACTAAGGCATACCGATCACCATAGAGTTACTCACGTGTAGGTGACACTGTTTTTGTAGAAGCCTTCATGAGATGTTCCGGTTGTACAATAACCTAGATATTGACTAGATTAATTGGTTAAGCATTTAATTACCCAAACCTATATCAGACTTATGAGGCTCCTTTGCTTCACCCTCAATGGCTACGGGTATGGTATCACAATTTTGAGTTTAACGTCGTCAACTCGACTTATTAATTTTGAAATTCCTCAGTCTATCAAAGTGACAGACATATTTTTCTCAAAATGTTCTCCAAAGTATATTTTTAGCATGTGTCCATTTACCGTAATCTTGTCTCCTCCATTATTTTGCTTAATTTCAACAATACCATATGGAGTTACATTTGTAACATTGAAAGGACTTGTCCATGTGGATTTCAATTTTCCAAGGAATAGCCTGAGTCTACTATTGTAAAGAAGTACCAGATCTCCCACTTGAAAACTTTTTTGTCAGATAAAATTGTCATGCCAGATTTTTTTTTTATTTGAAAATTCTTGCATTTTCATAAGCTACTAATCTCATTTCTTCCAACTCATTAACCTGAAAAAAATCTATTTTTACCAGCAGAGGCTAATTCAAAGTTTAGTGCTTTCAGTGCCCAAAAAGCTTTGTTGTCACGACTCAAAATCCCGCTCGTGATGGCGCCCGGCCGCAAGGCAACGCCATCCCGACCAATCAAGCCACGAAAGGCATTCCAGCCCAAGAAGAATAAATTTCAAGATCGAACAACAAGATTTAATATCAACCTCCCAGCCAGAGATAATTTATAACAAGGAAAACACAACTGAACAATAATCCTCCCAAAGCCGAGGAGTCACCAGTACAGAGTCTCTAGTAAGTCCCAATATACTGACTGAAAAGAACTACAGTGTCTGACAAAGCAATAAGAGAAAATAGACTGATAGAGACAGAGCAAACGGGTTCTGAGGACGGTGGCAGCTACCTCAATACTCTGGTACGTCTGGAATAGACAACAGCAGCAACTCTACGCCTCTGGAGCACCTGAATCTGCACACAAGGTGCATAGAGTATGGGGTGAGTCTACCAACTCAGCAAGTAATAAGCATGTATAAAAACCCGAAGATAAGAAAACACGAAATAACAAAAAGTAAAGCTATCTAGCAGTTCTATACAGTTCCAGTCTCAGAGATATATACAGAATAAGCAACAGTAAATAAATGCATGAGATACAATGAAATGCATGAACACTGTGGAACGTGCAGCCCGATCCATATGGGTACCTGCGCTCACTGTAGGGGTTCAGACTCCGGACGGGCTCCTACAGCCCAAGCGGCATATCATACAGGCCAATAGTTACCACTGTTTTCATCACAATACACGGTTTCCTTAGTTACCACCATTTTCATTACAATACGCGGTGTCCTTAGTTACCACCGTTTCCATTTAAAATACACATTGTCCTTAGTTACCACCGTTTCCATATAAAATACACGGTGTCCTTAGTTACCACCGTTTCTATTTAAAATAATATACAGTCCAAAAATAGCGAGGTAGTACTCGTCAACCCGAAATATCATTTAAAAATCATTTGAGTTTTCAAAACGTATAAATATGGCTGAGTTTGAAAAAATAGTATTAAACCTGGACTGATATCAAATAATATACAAATCATGAAAATTCTGAGATAACGATCCCTAAAGGACCATACAATTCAGCACAAGGCCTCAAACATGGAATCAAGCCCACATATCATCAATATAATAAGCAAAGCAATCGCCAACATAGTACAATACATCCCTCGGATTGGACCGAGTCACAATTTCCAACAGACATGACCTCGCACTAGCCATGGAGTGAGTGTCCACCCACATAATACCGTCACAATGTGATATACCGGGGTTTCAAACCCTGAGGTTATCATCTACACCAATTACTCACCTCAAGTCGGCCGCAAACTAGTTCGCAATGCCTTTCCCTCGAGAAATAACCTCCGCGGATGCCAAATCTGACTATAACCAATAGGAATACGTCAAAATAGGATAATGGAACATAACCCAATCGAAATAACTCGAAATACACCCAAAAAACACGAAGTTGGATAAATCCGAGCCCCGGTCCCACTCCTCAAAAAATTACGAAATTCACATTTTCAAAACCCACGTCTCGCTACGAGTCCATACACATAAAATTCATCAAAATCAGAGTCCAATTGCTCCTCCCAATCCCCAATCTTCATTTGAAATTTCAAGCACTAGTTCATCAACTTTTACACCCAATTTCAGAGAATTAATGGTTGATTCTTCCATAAAATGACGTATTAAGTCCACGAGACGTACGTCCAATCACTTCCTATTGAAATTCCCTTCAATATCCGTCAATGAGCTGTAAAGGTATTGCAAAAATGGAGGAAATATGAAATAGCTCGCATATGAAATGATTATAAAAATCCCTAACTGCGCAGCAAACTCTTTCATCGCGTTCGCGACCCTGGCGATGCGAATGCAATGATTGCTCCCAGGCCCTCTTACGCGAACACGGCCCTCTCAACACGGCCGCGATGGCTTACACTCCCTGGCTTACGCGAACGCGTCCACTTATCACGCGAACGAGATCAAGAAAAATCCTCTACTACGCGATTGCGGCCTCCCCTTCGCGAACGCGAAGGCAATATTCCCGGCTACCAGATTCCTTCTACGCGTTCTGCTATCTTTCAAAACAAAAAATCCTTCCGTTAACCATCCGAAATTAACCCGAGTCCCCTAAAACCTCAACCAAAAGCACCAACACGACTTATAACCCCATTCAAACTTGCTCGGGCCATAAAAACACTAATATTAACATAAAAAATCTCCAAATTCCTCAAATTCAAGCCTAAGTCAAACTAGAACTTTTCCAAATTTGCATTCAATTCAAAACCCAACCGAACGACGCCCAAATGACCTGAAAATTTGCAGACATATCTAAAATCACCTAACGAAGCTATTACAAGTCTTAGAATTCCAGTCCAACCCTCGGATCAAAATCACACCTATCAACCGGAATTCGCCAAAATTCGAACTTAGCCAATTCAAGTCTAATTCTACACCGGGCCTCCATAGTAATTTTTGATTTTGCTCCCAAGTCACAAATCACCATCTAAAACTAGTCGAATAATCGGAAATCCATTCTGAGCCCTCTAACCCGTAAGTCAACATCCGGTTGACTTTTCCAACTTAAGCTTTCCTTAAAGATATTATTAGTCTCCTTTCAAACCAAATTCAATCCAACACATCTCAAACTCACCAAACACATATATCAACATACGGGGAGGCATAATACGAGGATAACGGGGCGGATATCCAAAAGACGACGGGTCAGGTCGTCACATCCTCCCCAACTAAAACAAACGCTCGTCCTCGAACGAGTCAAGAAACATACAGGGAGTCTCAAACAAGTGAGGATATGTGCTCCGCTTCTCCAGCTCGGTCTCCCAAGTGGCCTCCTCCGTGGGCCGACCTCTCCATTGCACCTTCACCGAAGCTATGTCTTTTGATCTCAACTTCCGAACATAACGACCCAAAATAGCCACTGGCTCCAGATCATAAGTCAAGTCCTCATCCATCTGAATCGTGCTGAAGTCCAATATATGAGACGGGTCCCAAGTATACTTTGTGAGTATAGAAACATGAAACACCGTGTGAACCCCGACAAAGTGGGTGGCAAGGAAAGCATATAGGCCACCTCCCCAATCCTCCTGAGAATCTCAAAAGGTCCAATAAACCGCAGACTCAACTTCCCTTTCTTTCCAAACCTCATCACGCCTTTCATAGGCGAGACTTTCAACAACAACCTTCTTGCCCACCATATAAGATACATCCCGGACATTGCGGTCCGCATAACTCTTCTGACGCGAATGAGGTGTACGAAGTCTCTCCTGGATAATCTAAGGCATCCTAAACCAACTCTGTCCCCAATAGTCTAGTCTCGCCGGGCTCAAACCAACCAACTAGAGATCTAATCCGTGTCCCATACAAAGCCTCATACGGTGCCATCTGAATGTAGGACTGATAATTATTATTATAAGCAAACTTCGCAAGCGGAAAGAACTCAGCCCAAGAACCTCCGAAATCAATAGCACAAGCACGCAACATATCCTCCAATATCCGAATGGTACACTCGGACTGTCCGTCTATATGAGGATGATAAACTATGCTTATCTTAATCTGAGTGCCTAACTCCCATGAAAAGTCTTCCAGAAATGGGAGGAAAATTGAGTACCCCTGTATGAGAAAGTAGAAATTGGAACCCCATGCAACCGCATAATCTCACGGATGAAAATTTCTACCAACCGCTCCGAAGAATAGGTGGTACACACCGGAATGAAATGCGCAGACTTGGTCAGTCTATCCACAATTACCCATATAGAATCGTAGTTCCTCGAGGTACGAGGGAGACCACTCACATAAGTCTATAGTAATATTTTCCCATTTCCACTCAGGAATATCCATCTGCTGAAGCACACCACCAGGTCTCTAATGCTCATATTTGACCTGCTGGAAATTTAGACACCTAGCCACATAACTCACAATGTCGTTTTTCATTCTCCTCCACCAATAATGCAGCCTCAAGTCCTGATACATCTTCGCGACACCCGGATAAATAGAATACCGCGAGCTGTGGGCCTCCTCTAATATTATCTCTCAAAGCCCATCCACATAGGGCACACAAATTCGGTCCTGCATCCGCAACACACCATCACTACCAATAGTCACATCTCTGGCATCATCTTGCTGGACCCTGTACTTTAGGACAAGAAAATGCGGGTCATCATACTGGCGCTCCTCATGCGATCATATAACGAAGACCGGGAAACCACACAAGGCAGCACTCAACTGGCTCTGAAATATCTAATATCACCATACGATTGGCCAAAGCCTGAACATCAACTGCAAGGGGTGTCTCCCCAACTATAATGTACGCCAAGCTACCCATACTCACTGCCTTTTGGCTCAAAGCATCGGCCACCACATTGGCCTTTCCGGGGTGATACAATATGGTAATATCATAGTCCTTGAGTAACCCAAGCCATCTCCGCTGTCTCAAGTTCAGTTCTTTCTGCCTTAACAAGTGCCAAAGGCCGCGATGATCTGTGTACACCTCATAAGATACTCCATATAAATAGTGCCTCCAAATCTTCAAGGCATGAACTATAGCAGCCAATTCCAAGTCATGAACAGAGTAGTTTTTCTCATGGGGCTTCAAGTGCCGAGAAGCATATGCAATCACTCTACCCTCCTATATCAGAACACATACAATACAAATCCTTGAAGCATCGCAATATACCATATAAGAACCTGATGCTGGTGGAAACACTAACACTGGGGCCGTCGTCAACTATGACTTGAGCTTTTGAAAGCTCTCCTCGCATTCATCAGACTACACAAATGGTGCATTCTTCTGCGTCAACTTCGTCAATGGCAAAGCAATAGATGGAAAACCCTGAACGAACCTATGGTAATAACCCACCAAACCGAGGAAACTCTGAATCTCAGAATCGAGGATAGTCTAGGCTAACTCTGCACGCCTCGATCTTCTTTGGGTCAATCTGTATACCATCAGTGGACACCACGTGTCCCAGAAAAGCCACGGAACTGAGGCAAAACTCACACTTGGAGAACTTTGCATACAACTTCTCCTCTCTCAAACTCTGCAATACCAACCTCAAATGTTGTGCGTGCTCCTCGTGGCTACGCGAGTACACAAGAATATCATCAATAAACACGATAACAAAAGAATCCGGATACGGCCGAAATACACTATTCATCAAGTGCATGAATGCTGCTGAGGCATTATTCAGCTCAAATGACATAACCAGAAACTCATAATGCCATATCTCATCCTGAAAGCAGTCTTCATACATAATCCCTAATCTCCAGCTGGTGATAGCCTGAACGGAGATCGATCTTTGAGAATACTGTTGCCCCCTGAAGTTTGTTAAACAAATCTCTGTACGAGGTAATGGATACTTGTTATTCACTGTCACTTTGTTCAACTGTCTGTAATCAATGCACATTCTCATTCTGCCATCCTTCTTCTTAACGAATAACAGTGGTGCACCCCACGACGACACACTCAGACAAATGAACCCCTTATCTAGGAGTTCATGCAGCTGCTCCTTCAACTCATGTAGCTCTGCTGGTGCCATACGATAGGGAGGAATAGAAATGGTATGAGTGCCCGGCACCAAATCAATACCGAAGTCAATATCCCTGTCTGGCGGCATGCCCGTCAGGTCTGCTGGAAATACATCAGGAAGCTCCCTCACCACGGGAATCGAATTAAGACTAGGAGTCTCAGCTCCAACATCCCTCACAAATGCTAGATATGATAAACATCCTTTCCCAACCATCCGCTGGGCCTTTAAGAAAGAGATTACCCTGCTGCGTACATAATCAGTCGAACCACGCCACACAACCCTCGAAATACTCGGCATAGACAACGTGACTATCTTGGCGTGATATTCGTGAATAACATGGCACGGTGATAACAAATCCATGCCCAAAATAACATCAAAATCAACCATGCTCAAAAGCAGCAAGTCAGCTCGGGTCTCCAGACCCTCAGTAGCAACAAGACGAGACTGATACACGTGGTCCACAATAATAGTATCACCCACCGGGGTAGATGCATGCACATGCAACGCTAGACACCCTCGGGTAGTCCCCAAATGATGGGCAAAGTAAGCAGATACATAATAAAATGTAGACCCAAGATCAAACAAAGCAGAAGCATCCATGCGACAAACTGAGATAATACATGTGATCAATGCATCTGAAGCAACGACATCTCTCCTATCTGGGAGTGCATAGAAATGGGTCTGACCACCGCTCGATCACTCATCCCTCCTGGGGCGGCCTCTAGATGACTGACCCCCACCCCTACTAGACTGGGTGGTGCTGAGACAGATGGAGAAGAAGAGGAGGAATGATCCCTCTGCTGAAACCTACAACTACGAAGTCGAGGACAATGTCTCTTCACATGACCAAAGTCTCCACACTCATAACATCCGACTTAAAATGGAGAAGGGGACTGAAGGAAACCCCTCGCCGCAAATGAACCCTGGGCTGACAAAGTGGGTGCAGAACTGTGAGCTGGGAGGGCACTGAGTGAAGACTAGCCCTGTTGGTGACCCTGACGGCCACGAACGAAAGAAACTCCACTGTACTCTGGGCGGCCTAACTGAGGATGCCTGAAAGAAAGACCTCTACCCTGATGAAACTGGCCCCTAGATGGAGCGCCGCCATAACTGTCTGAACCTCGAGGCCTCTTGGCCTCCCTCTCCTCTCTCTCCTGAAGGCGAGCCGTCTCAATATCGCGGGCTATATCTACCGCCTCCTCAAAGGTATGACTCAGGACCCTCTCTCGAGTTATCAGAATGCGAATGGGATAATTGAGCCCGTCCACAAATCATCTAATCCTCTCCTGATCCGTCTGGAACATCCATGGAGAATAGCGAGATAACTCATTAAATCTAATCTTATACTGCGTCACAGACATATACCCCTGGCGAAGCAACTCAAACTGCCTGCGTAACTCCTCCCTCTGCGACCTAGGTACCCACTTCTCCAAAAAGATAGTGGAGAACTTCTGCCGAGATAATGGTGTTGCACCTGTCGGCTACGCCGCTCATATGCCTCCCACCAGGTGAAGGCTGCTCCTGAGAACTGAAAAGTGGTAAAAGATACCCCACTAGTCTCCAAACTCCCTGTTGTCCTGAGCATGCATCGACACTTATCAAGAAACCCCTGGGCATCCTCGCTCGGAACACACTTTAAAGTCGGAGGTGAAAGTCTGCTGAACCTCTCCAAACGACGTTGCTCATCATCTAGCATCACTGGTACCCCATCAGCCTGAACTGGAAGAACAAGCTGAACAGGAGAAACAGGCTGAACTGGTGGTGCTTCTAGGGTCTGCTAACCCAGTGCACGCTTCTCTGGAGTGCGAGCTGTGGGGGTATGATGACCACCCCCGGTCAGGGAAGTAGTCGCTCAGTGATAGATGATACCACCTGAGCTAACCCAGTACAGACGGATAAGACTTGAGCCAACGTCTCCTGAAGACCAGGTATCACAATAGGCACTGCCGGTGCCTAAGTAGGTGTTGCTGGAGCCTTAACCACTGGGGATGATCCTGAACAGGAGCAACATGTGGGTCAACTGGTACTGCCCCTGCTTCTCTACCACGACCACAGCCACGACCGCGTCCACGGCCTCTAGCTGGTGGCAAGAGGGGTCGTCCGCCACGTCCGGTAGCACGGGTTCTCGCCATCTGCGATAGAATAGAATAAGAAGTTTCAGTTCTCAAATCAACCAAGCCGCACGATAAGTGTTCAACAATATGAAGTGTTTCCTAAGGGTTTTGCAGAATCGCGAGGATAGATACGGACGTCTCTGTACCAATCCACGAGACTCTACCAAACCAGCTGATAACTCGTGAGGCCTAGTAACCTAGGCTCTGATACCAACATGTCACGACCCAAAATCTCGATCGTGATGGCGCCTGGCCGCAAGGCTATGCAAGCCCTACCAATCAAGCCACGAATGGCATTCCAGCCTAAGAACAAGAAATTTCAAAATCGAACAGCAAGATTTAATATCAACCTCCCAGAGAGGGATAATTTATAACAAGGAAAACACAACTGAAAAATAATCCTTCCAAAACCAAGGAGTCACGAGTACAAAGACTCTAGTAAGTACCAATACACTAACTGAAAAGAACTACTGTGTCAGAAAAAGCAATAAGAGAAAATAGACTGATATAGATAGAGCAAGCAGGTTCTGCGGATGCTGGCAGCTACCTCGATACTCTGATACGTCTGAAATAGACAACAGTAGCAACTCTATGCCTCTGGAGCACCTGAATCTGCACACAAGGTGCAGGGAGTATGTGTGAGTCTACCAACTCAGCAAGTAATAAGCACGTATAAAAACCCAATGATAAAGAAACACGAAATAACACAAAGTAAAGCTATCTAGCAATTCTATAAAGTACTAGTCTCAGAGATATACAAAATAAGCAACAGTACATAAACGCATGAGATGCAATGCAATGCATGAACACTGCGAAACGTGAAGCACGATCCATATGGGTACCCGTGCTCACTGTGGGGGTTCAGACTTCGGAGGGGCTCCTACAGCCCAAGCGCCATATCATACAGTGCCAATAGTTACCATTGTTTTCATCACAATACACGCTGTCCTTAGTTACCACCATTTTCATTACAATACGCGGTGTCCTAAGTTACCACCATTTTCATTACGATATGTTGTGTCCTTAGTTACAACCGTTTCCATTTAAAATACACGGTCTCGTTAGTTACCACCATTTCCATTTAAAATAATATACAGTCCAAATATAGCGAGATAGTAAGGGAACAGCCCGAAATATCATTTAAAAATTATTTGAGTTTTCAAACGTATAAATATGACTGAGTTTGTAAAAATTGTATTTAAACCTGGACTGATATCAAATATATGCAAATCATGAAAATTTTGAGATAACGATCCTTGAAGGATCCTACAAGTCGGCACAAGGCCCCAAACATGGCATCAAGCCCAAATATCATCTATATAATACGTGAAGCAATCGCTAACATAATACAATACATCCCTCGGATTGGACCGAGTCACAATTTCCAACACACACAAACCCGCACTAGCCATGGAGTGCGTGTCCAGCCTCATAATAACGTCACAATGTGATATACCGTGGTTTCAAACCCTCGGGTCATCATCTACGCCCATTACTCACCTCAAGCCGGCCGTAAACTAGTTCGCAATTCCTATACCTTGAGAATCAACCTCCGCGGATGCCAGATCTGATCAAAACCAATAGGAATACATCAAAATAGGCTAATGGAACATAACTCAATCTAAATAACTCAAAATACACCCACAAAAATGAAGTTGGCAAAACCCGAGCCCCGAGCCCGCTCCTCAAAAAATTACAAAATTTACATTTTCAGAATTCTCGTCTCGTCACGAGTCCATACATATAAAATTCATCAAAATCGGAGTCCAATTGCTCCTCCAAATCCCCAATTGTCATTTGAAATTTCAAGCCCTAGTTCATCAACTTTTACACCCAATTTCAGAGAATTAATGGTTGATTCCTCCATAAAAGGACGTATTAAGACCACGAGAGCTACCTCCAATCACTTCCCGTTGAAATCCCCTTCAAAATCCGTCAATAAGCTCTAAAGGTATTGAAAAAATGGAGGAAATATGAAATAGCTCGCGGTTGAAATGTTTATAAAAATCCTTAACTGCCCATGAAACTCCTATATCGCGTTCGCGACCCTGGCCACGCGAACGCGATGCTTGCTCCCAGGCCCTCTTACGCGAACGGTACCCTTCAACGCGACCGCGATGGCCCACCCTCCCTTGCTTACGCGAACGCGTCCACTTATCACGCGAATGCGATCAAGAACAACTTAAAAAACGCGATCGCGGCCTCCCCTTCGCGAACGCGGAAGCAAAATTCACGGTTCCCAGATTCCTTCTAGATGTTCGCGTCCACCACCACGCGAACGCGATTCCTTGAGGTCTGCAACACCAACAACAGAAAATCTACTATCTTTCAAAACAAAAAATCCTTCCGCTAACAATCCGAAATCACCCCGAGGCCCTAGGGACCTCAACCAAAAGCACCAACACGACTTATTACCCCAATCAAACTTGCTCGGGCCATAAAAATACTAACATTAATATCAAAAATTTCCAAATTCCTCAAATTCAAGCCTAAGTCAAACTAGAACTTTTCCAAATTTACATTCTATCCAAATCCCAACCAAATGACACCCGAATAACCTTAACATTTTCATACATATCAAAAATTACCTAACGAAGCTACCACAACTTTCAGAGTTCCAATCCGACCCTCGGATCAAAATCTCACCTATCAACCGGAATTTGCCAAAATTCGAACTTAGCCAATTCAAGCCTAATTCTACACCGGATCTCCAAATTAAATTCCGATTTCGCTCCCAAGTCACAAATCACCATCCGAAACTAGTCGAATCATCAAAAATCCATGCTGAGCCCTCTAACTCATAAGACAACGTCCGGTTGACTTTTCCAACTTAAGCTTTTCTTAAAAGGACAATTTGTCTCCTTTCTAACCAAATTCAATCCAACACATCTCAAACTCACCAAGCACATATATCAACATACTGGGAGGCATCATAGGGGGATAATGGGGCTGAAATACAAAAGACAAGGGGTCGGATCGTCACATCTGCGTTCCAATTCAACTGGCAAATGACAAGCTTTCCCGAAGACTAATCTATATGGGGATGTTCCAATTGGTTTTTTAAACACCATTCAGTATGCCCATAATGCATCATCTAATTTTAAATCCCAGTCCTTCCTTGAGATTCCAACTGTTTTTTCAAGAATTCTTTTTAACTCACGGTTGGAAACTTCAACTAGCCCTTGAGTTTGAGCATGATATGGTGTTCCTGTTTTATGAGTCACACCATGTTAGCAAAGCAGAAAATTGTCTATTCATAAAATGAGTCCCTTGGTCACTAATGTGACTCGTGGTGTGCCAAATCTAGTAAAAATATTTTTCTTGAGAAAATTATACATAGTTCGAGCATCTTTTTTCCTTGTGGGGATGGATTCAACCCATCTCGACACATAATCCACGGCCACAACGATATATTTAAAAGAATGAGAAGAAAAAAAAGGACCCATGAAATTTATTCCCCAAACATCAAATATTTCACAAACATGTATTGCTTGTAATAGCATCTCGTCTCTCTTAGTGATTTTACCTGTTCTCTGACACATGTCACATTGTGCAATATGGTCGGGCATCTTTATAAAGAGTCAGCAAGAAAAATCCGGCTTCCAAAACTTTAAAGGTTGTTCGATTTGCCGCATAATGTCCTCTAATTGCTCTATCATGACAGTGATATAAAATTTTGCGGATCTCATCCTCATGTACACATCTTCTAATGATATTATCTGCGCAATTTTTAAACAAGTACGGTTCATTCCTCAAATAATACTTTACATCTGATATAAGCTTTTTTCTTTGTTGGTAAGAGAGATCTTGGGGTGTCCATTCCAACCAAGGTGTTTGCAATATCTGCAAACCAGGGTGGTTGAGTCACAATGGGGTTAATTGAGAAAATGTGTTCATCAGGAAATTCTTCCTTTATTTCGCTAAACTCAAGGGGGGATTTTCTAATCTGGACAAATGGTCAACTACTTGATTTTCTGTTCCTTTTTTGTCTTTTATCTCAAGGTCAAATTCTTGTAGAAGTGAAATCCATCTTAACAATTTAGGTCGAGCATCTTTCTTTGATAAGAGGTATTTCAAAGTTGCATGATCAGTAAAAACAATGACCTTGGTTCCTATCAAGTAAGATAGAAACTTATCAAAAGCATATACTACTGCTAGTAACTCTTTTTCTGTTATGGAATAATTCAGTTGAGCCTCATTCATTGTTCTACTAGCATAGTAAATGGGACGAAAGATCTTATCCTTTCTCTGGCCTATAACAGCTCCAACTGTTATATCACTAGCATCACATATAACCTCAAAAGGTTGATTCCAGTCTGGAGACACAACTATAGGGGCGGTTGACAACTTTTCCTTAAGGGTCTCAAATGCTTTCAAACAATCACTTGGAAAATCAAACTTAATATCTTTCATCAAATGGTTAGTCAACGGTTTTGAAATCGTTGAAAAGTCTTTTATGAACCGTTTGTAAAAACCTGCATGACCTAGAAAGCTTCCGAAGCCTTTAACATTTGTGGGAGGGGGTAATCCTGCTATAAGATCAATTTTAGCCTAATCAACTTCTATCCCTTTAGCAGGGATTTTATGTCCTAAAACAATTCCCTCAGTAACCATAAACTGATATTTTTCCCAATAAGAATCAAGTTTGTTTCTTCACTTCTCTTAAGAACTAAGGTCAAGTGGTAAAGACAATCCTCAAATGTTTTACCAAAAAGTGTAAAATCATCAATAAAAATTTCAAGAAATTTTTCAGTCATGTCAGAAAAAATTACTGACATGCAACGCTGAAATGCAGTAGGGGCGTTGCATAGACCAAATGGCATTCTCCTATAGGCATATGTTCCATGAGGACATGTGAAAGTTGTTTTGTCCTGATCTTCAGGTGCAATTGGTATTTGGTTGTACCCTGAATAACCATTAAGAAAATAGTAAAAACCATATCCTGCAATTTTTTCCAATATTTGATCAATAAATGGTAACGGAAAATGATCTTTTCTAGTAGTATCATTGAGACGTCTCTAATCAATACAGAATCTCCATCTTGTGACGGTCTTGGTAGGTATGAGTTCATTATTTTCATTTTTTATAACAGTCATACCTCCTTTCTTTGGTACTACCTGAACTGGGATTACCCAAGGGATGTCTAAAATGGGATAGATAATACCTGCCGCCAAAAGCTTTACATTCTCCTTTTTTACTTCATCCTGCATTGCTGGATTCAATCTCATTTGGGGCTGGACTATTGGCCTGTAGCTATCCTCCCTAAGAATTCGATGCATACAAACAACTGGATTAATCCCTTTGATATCTTCAATAGTCCATCCCAAGGCTTCCTTGTGTGCTTTCAACACTTCAATCAGTTTTTCTTCTTGTCCTGCGGTAAGAGAAGATAAAATAATTACTGGAAATAATTCTTTCTTAAGGTAAACATATTTTAAAAGAGATGGGAAAACATTATGTTCAATTTTTGGTTGAACTTGTTCTGGTTGCATCTCCTCATCTTCAGAATCTTTTTCTAGTATTTCAGCTTCTCTTCCGATGATAGGATCATCATCTTGTGTTGTGCCAGATGTGGCCAAACATCTTTCCATTGAGTCTTGAATTAATTGATCATCTTTGAATTCTTATGTATGATAATTAAGCAAGTCAATCGAAAAACACGACGATGACGTCTCATCTCCTGAAAATCTTAATATCTTTTGCATATTAAAAATGACTCTTTCTTCATCAACTCTCAAAATTAGTTGTCCTTGATGGACATCTACGATTTCTATACATGTGGCAAGAAATGTTCTACCCAAAATAATTCGTTTATCAGGACATTCCTTCATTTCAAGTACTATAAAATCTACAGGAAAAACAAACTTATCTACTCTTACGAGCACATTTTCAATTATTCCTTTAGGTTTCTTAGCACTTTGATCTGAAACTGAAGAGAAACATATATGTCTTTCATTTCACAAAGATTCAACTTTCAAAAGATAGAAAATGGCATTAAATTTATTGAAGCTCCAGAATCACATAGTGCTTTTTCAAGATATACTCCTCCCAAAATGCATGAAATTGTAAAACTACCTGGGTCACCAAGTTTTTGTTGTAGCTTATTTTGAAGAATAGCACTGCATTTTTCTGTAAGCATTATTACATAAACTTCTTCCAATTTTCTTTTGTTTGACAAAATTTCTTTTAAAAATTTAGCTTATGAAGGCGTTTGCAATAAAGCATCAATGAACGGAATATTGATGTGAATTTGTTTTAAAATCTCCAAAAATTTGCCAAATTGACTATCAAGATTTTCGCTTTTCATTTTTTGTGGAAAAGGAATTTTCATAGGGAGAGGATTCAATTTTTCCATATTCTTTTCTTCTTTTTTCTTGAGTTCTTTCTTTTCAGATGGTCCAAAGGGTATTTCAACATTCTTACCATTATTTACCTGTTGTTCTGATTGGTCTGCATATGGTACATCAAGCTCCTTACCTGACCTTATAGTGATGGCCTTAGGGTTCTCTTTAGGATTTTTCTCCATATTGCTTGGTAAGGGACCCTGAATCTTTTCTGACACAAGAGCTGCCAATTGGCTCAACTGTATTTTTAGATTTTTGAGGGATGAATTTTCGCTCTCCATCTTTTCATCAGTGACCTTAATGTACTTATACAAAAGATATTGAGTTGCTTGCTGATTTGGTCTTAAGTTTGATTGACCATGGTTTGTATTCTAGTATATAGGTGGACCCTTTACTTGTTGCTTATGGAAGCTTTGAGAGTTCTCTGCACCATTTGGATTGCTCCATTGAAATCCTGCATCCTTTTGTGCTATTGGACTCCCAAAAGGATACGGTTTATGACCGACAGAATGGACATGTTCGTCATTATGATTGTTTGCTTGACATTCATGGTTCTGATGATTTCCTCCACATATGTCACAAGCTTCAGTTTGGCTTGGTTGTTATTTATTCACCTGAAAATTTTCAAAATTTTGTGCCAAAGAAATAATTTAATGTGTTAGTGTATTTAAAGCATCATCCTAATTAACCGTAGCAGCCTTCTTTAGGATTACACGCTCAGATGGCCATTGGATGGCTTTCTCAGAAATCTCGTTCAACAATTGCTATGCTTCCTCCGTTGTTTTTCCCATTACAGAACCTCATGCAGCTGCATCAATCACAGTTATAGAAGATGGTTTTAACCCGTGATAAAAAATATACAACTGCATATGTTCAGGAATGTCATGGTGTGGGCATTTTCTTACATTGCTTTTAATCATTCCCAAGCTTGATAAACTGACTCAGTGTCAGTCTGAAGAAATTAGAGATGTCTTGTCTTAACTTTGTGGTTTTAGCAGGGGAAAATTTTTTTTTTTGAAAATTTCTGAGTCATTTGATCCTATGTGGTGTTGGAACCTTGTGGCAAACTTCGCAACCAAGTCTTGGCATCTTCTTTTAAAGAGAAAGGAAATAGCCTTAACTTGATAGATTCAAGAGGTACTCCATTATACTAAGTTGTTTCAACAAGTTCCAAAAATTCAATTAACTGACTGTGTGGATCTTCACTTGCGTTTCCAGTGAAGATGCAAGACTGTTGAATCGTTTGAATAAGGCCAATCCTGATTTCAAAGTTGTTGGCTACAACCGGAGGTTTTCTGACACTAGATTCACAGTTGAAGCGGTCAGGTCTAGCATAATCCCTTATGATTCTGTTTGTTGGCCTTGGTGCTACTTCATCAAACTAATCCTCCGCATGGACTGGTTGTTGAATATATTCTACTTCTTGATTCTCCATACCTTCACAAGCTATGCTTTGGGAATATAATGATTTTCCTTTCCTACACAATCGAATAGATTTTTCAATTTCAGGATCATAATTGACAAACTCTTTTATAGAAGAGCGGGTCATAAACTACCTAAAATTTTAAAGGGAAGAAAATAATAATATAAAGTAGCACTAGTTTCTAAAGCAGTACTAGTAGTTAATTAAATAACTAAAGAAATTTTCAACAATAAAAAAAATATTTAGTGAAAAACAAAGCGTACAATAATGTGTATTAAGTATAAGTAAAGATATCACTAGTAGTAATAGTAATTGAAAATAAAGTTAGAATAATATTTGTTGATAAATGTACTAGTAATGTTGTACTAAATATATTAAAGGAAAACTAATGATTGGAGTAGTAGGAAGAAGTACTTAACACTAGATACTCAAAATATTGACAGAATTAAGAATAATAGCAATAATATTAATAGTAATAGTTATAACAATAAATTCTCGAATTAGTAAAAAATATTTAATCTGAAGTACATGTCTGCCAATCCTCGGCAACGGCGCCAAAAATTTGACAATACCAATGTGCATAGGATTTTTCTGCTCGTACTGAGTCAAATTCTAGTATAGTTTATGATATCGTCCCACAGAAATTGGTTAATCTAGGCTACAGACTTTTAATAATTTCACTACTATTTGAGGGAACCAAATTTATGAAAGGTGAGTTTTAATATGTGTTTATTAATTAAAGCAAAGCAAAATTTCTGAAAGATTTATAATTTAAAAAGAGTTGATAATCGTTGAATTCACTTGATAATATAATTAAATAAAATCTCAATTTCTACATGTATTTCTCTAAAGAACAATTGCTTATTACTAATACAATTATATTTGCTCACTATGAAATAGTCAATTAATATCACTCCGTGAGGGTATGTAATTAATTGAGTTAAAACTAGTGACGATTATACTAAAATATTTTCTTGCTTGAATTGTGCTTAAAGATAGTAAAAACTTCGTGAGAATATTTTTACCAAAAATCAGTAATCTTATCTACAACAATTCCTCCGTGAGAATTAAAACTGAGACAAACAAGATTACAGATTTGAAATAAGAGTTTTACAAAATATGATTCTCACTCTACTATTTTATTCATTGGTTATTATATATTAATTTTGCTCCGTAAGAATTACAAAATTAATATGATAATAACTTAAATAAAATATATATAAGTGATTATAATAATTAGTTAAAAACCATTATTTCAGCACATTATGAATTATACAGTGAAAATTTCAAGCCAAGGATGTATTAAAACTGAAATAATATTATAAAAAATATATATCAAGCTTCATTAACTATCCCAACAAAAGAGATTACTCCATTATGGAGTATTTTAATCTCACAACAAAAAGGAATTCTAGAATATTTCCAATATTCTTAGAAAATCCAAAAAGTTACTAAAAGAAAATAATATTTAAAGAAAGAAATTAAAACCAAAGTTTAGATAAAAGTAGATCTTCATCTTCCGCTCCCCCTTTTCCGATGCCAAATAGCATCCTATTTGTAACAAATCTTGCAAACATTAAATGATTTAGACATGTCGAAGGAATGATTTTGGGCGCGTCTAAAGACATGATTTGGAAGACATGATCTTGGATACGTGATGTTGGATGCGTTTGAAGAAATAATCTTGGATTTGCAAGAACTGATCTTGAATACGTGATCTTGGACACTTCTAAGGACATGAGCTTGGACGTCTCTAAGGAGTGAGCTTGGATGTGTTCGAGGACTGAGCTTGGATATGTCCGAGCTTCAATTATAAGCATCCGCTTCCAATTCTTGTGCTTGCCGTAGAAGATTTTCATCGAGCATTTTGTCTTTTTCTTCTATGATTTATAATCTTTTTTTTCTATCTGTTTTTTCTGCAAAGATAGTTAGAAAGAGGAAAAATACAAAATATAATTTAAGTATATTATAAAAAGTAGAATATTAATAATACATAATAAGTAATCAATTTTATGTTCATCAAAAGTATCCCCAATAGAAGAAGGGATCTCGAAGGTCACCGGCACTCCCTGAGCGTGTATGGTTGTGGTCAATGTGGACAAGTAGGATGTCGCAACTGACATCCAGTTGTTCAAACAGGCTAATGATGTGTGAGCCGGTTGGCGGCGAACGTGTGATTCTTTGATACCGGGATCACGGGATCAGCTGTGGCAAAAAGGGGGTGCTGTGGAAGGTCCTGGGCCAATGTAGTGGGCTCAGTGAGCTGCTTAGTTGCAGCTGGCTCTTCATACTGGACAGCTGCGGAAGAAGTGGAGGCCTGACTCTTCTTGGCATTCATTGGGTTGTCAGGACCTTTTTGATCATAACATGAATATGGGCTTACTGGAGGTACCATAACACCATATTTCTTCTTATGCACCTCCATATCCTTGAAGTATAGGGAAAGTGTGTTGGGGAAATGGTAGTTTGTCTGTCTCATTACCCACAGTAGAAATCACCCTATACATGATGTTGCCCACGTTCAATGGATCTTCGGCCATGATGGAAGAAACCAAAACAGCACGATCAATGAAGACGGAGTGATCATGTGTGGACGGTTCAAGCCGATTGCACACGAATGTCAACCACACTTTGGCTTCAAAGTTGAGGGTGTTCCTAAATATCTTCTCTTGTGTTTTCAGCCACATAGGGACTGTACCTGGAGCTACTAAAATCCTAGCTAACCATGGGCAAACTTCTTCTTTCACAGCCATTTTCTCCAAGTATTGAGACTCATCCTCTTCCGCAAATCCCAAGAAGCCATTAAGTGTCTTCCCATCAAATAACACAATCTTGTCCCTCACTCTTGTAGCTATGGAGCCCCGAACTATGTGGTTGACATTGCTGTACAAATAATTCACCATGTGCTCATTTGCCATTCTCGCACGTTCTTTGAAGAAGCCCCAACCATCTCTCATACAGAATTTTGCTTGTACGTGAGGGTTGTGAGGAAATAAATCAGCATTAATTAACGGCCTGTCTGGAATCAGTTTTCTCTTGGGCCACCAATACCTGAATCGCTGGAAGGCAACTTCACTTACAAATCTCATGCCTCCTTCTTCCTGGTTCAATCTAGACCCCTAATCTTTGGCTCACCACCCTCACTCCCCTCTGATGATGAAGTTATGGGAGAGGTGGAATATTGCTCGTCAGGTTCTTTTTTAGCTATGGGCTCATCAGACCAGTCTGAGACTACCACACTCACTGGCCTATTGGAGATGGCAACCTTTGCTTGCTTAGGGGAAGATGACTCTAGTGCTGGAATCTCAACGGATATGTGAGTGGGGACGGACTCTAAAGTCACACTCCAAGAGGGTGTGTACTCACTACTTGTTGAATGAGAGGCAGCCATGTCCACCTCCCGGGTTATCTTTCTGTTCTTTTTTATTGTGTCATTGTCCTTGGTAGTGAGTTTCACAACTCTTTTGATTGTCCTCCGTCGGGAAGAACCTCCCCTCCCGGTTTGCTTCTCCTTGCCCCCACGTTGTATTTGTTTTCCTCCATGTACCATTTTCTGAAGAGATACAAGTCTAATGTTGCTAGTGGAAGCACGGTAGGAGTCGACACTTTAAAGTTCAATGCACTTTGTAGACATAGTATTGCAAACAGGGGGGAAGCGGACCGCAAAAAAAGGTCACGCGATACGCACATGCTAATCATTCCAAACATCTGTTCTCTGAAAGAACCTACGGACCGCACTGATTTGGATTGTGGCCGCGTATTATTGGTGCGGACTACACAAAAGTGGACGTTGTCCGCACATATCAGACGACAAAAATCCAACCTCTCTGAAATCCGGCCACATGGTCCGCACTTCTTTGGACCGCGGTCGTCCTGGGTTCACGCGGACCGCACAGAAATGGTCGTACGGACCGCACAGAGAGGTTATTCAATACCAATCAAAGGCACGCAGACCACACACAAATTTTGTGCGGCCGCGTAGGGCAAACGTAATTGGGTAGGTTCTTTTTTTGTTCTTTTCAGTCCAATTTTTTACATTATGGGTCCTAGGTGTCCCTACTCAGTTGTTTTAACAAGAATGTATGCCCAAGTTCAAAAATAATTCACAAAAGCTTATTCTAACAGTTAACTAAGATGGAAAAAAAAGAAATTAAGAAGTTATACTAGTAGAAATCAAGTAAAATAAACACAAGGTTAACTATGAATTAAAATGAAGGTGAGATGTTACTAGGGATTAATGAGAATGAAAATCTGTGCACAATTGATGTGGGTGAACTGCAGAAATATGAGCTCAGATGAAAACTTGTGAAAAGGTTTAGAGGAGGCCCATAGCTCCTATTTATAGAAAACTGTGGGGCCCAGTTCTTACCTACCTGCACGACCGCACAGAAATGTCACACGGATCGCATAGGATTTTCATCCTCAATTATGAGCACAGCCAATGCATACCGCAATGCTTTGGTGCGCGGCCGCATGGGAAACTTCAGAGTCTTATCTATTTCTGCAGTTTCCACGCAGACTGCACTGCTTTGGTGCGCGGCCGCGTGGAAAACTTCAGAGAGATGCCAAGTTTTGTTCTTCCAGCATGGACTGCAGAAAAATGTCATACAGTTGCACTAGGTCTTCTAAGTTTAACTCCTTCAGTAGCTCAAGCCCACACAGACCACACTACTTAGAGACTATTCATTTTTCATTTTTCCCTCCACTGATTCAACATTATCCCTGGAACACTTCACAAACCGTTAGCTCAAAAATCCTACTCTACAACAGAAAAAGAAAAAGACAAAAGATATGGGTTGCCTCCCAAGAAGCGCCTGATTTAACGTGGCAGCACGACGCATGTTACACTCATAGTCATTTCACATTAATCACCGGCACCACATGGCTATCATCAAACTTGCCCAAGCAATGATTGACACGATGCCCATTGACCCGGAACACTTCACCATTCTTGTTTTTGAGGTCAATGGCACCAGAAGGAGTAACACCAACCACTTCAAAAGGACCACTCTACTTGGACTTTTGCTTACCCAAAAACAGCCAACCGGGAATTGAAGAGAAGAACCATATCGCCAACCTTGAATTCTTTCCCCCGGGCATACTTGTTATAGAGATACTTCATCTTATCCTTGTGCAAGGACGAGATGGAGTATGCATGAAACCTAAACTCATCAAGTTCATTCAATTGTTCAACATGGAGATTGGCCGCAACATCCCACTGTAAATTCAACTTTTTCTAGGCCTACATTGCCTTATGCTCTAACTCCATCGAAAGATGACTCACTTTCCCAAAAACCAACAGATATGGAGACATACTAATCGGGAAGTCTTAAAAGCTGTACGATAAGCCCAAAGAGCATTATCCAATATCTTTGACCAGTCAGTCCTATTTGCATTAATAGTCTAGGAAAATATACTGTTGATTTCCTTATTTTGAACCTCTACTTGGCCACTCGCTTGAGGATGATAAGGAGTGGTCACTTTGTAGTTTACCCCATATTTGGAAAACAAAGAATTAAAATTCCGGTTGCAAAAATGAGAGCCACCATCACTAATTATGGCACGGGGTGTTCCAAACCTTGTGAAAATCCTCTTCTTGAAGAAAGCCACCACAATATGAGCTTCATTGTTGGGTAAGGTGGCGGCCTCGACCGATTTTGACACATAGTAAACCTCTACCAAAATATAGGTGTTGCCACAAGAACTCACGAATGGCCTCATAAAGCCCATCCTCCAAACATCAAAAATATCGACCTCAAGAATCGTGTTAAGGAGCATCTCATCTTTCTTTGAAATCCCTCCGGCACATTGACACTCATCACATCTTTTCATGAAGTCAATGAAGGCCAATAGAACCCACAACTCATCACTTTAGACGTCGTCCTTGCCCTGCCATGATGGCCATCATCGGAAGAAGAGTGACAAGCTTCCACAATACTTAGTTGCTATTCTTCAGGAAACACCTGTGAATTACACCATCAATGCAAATTTTAAAACGGTACGGCTCATCCCAATAGAAGTCTAAAGCATCCCGCTTGAGCTTCTTCCTTTGGTTGGAAGATAGATCCTATGGGACCACACCGGTAACCAAATAATTTGCAATATCGGCAAACCGCGACATGTCAAGCATAGAAACAGAGAGGAGTTGTCCATCCGGAAAAGAATCATTTATCTCAGGGTTGTCCGAATGCCTCCCTTCCTCTTCAAATAAGGACAAGTGGTCCGCCACTTGGTTCTCACTTCCCTTTCTATCGACGATCTGCAAATAAAATTCTTGTAGAATAAGCCCCATCTCTTCAACCTTTCTTTTGAATCCTTCTTAGTTATCAAGTATGGAAGGGCGGCATGATCAGTATGGATAATCATTTTGGCCCCCAAAAGGTACGGGTGAAACTTCTCCATGGAAAATACAATGCCAAGCAATTCCTTCTCAGTGACCGTGTAATTTCTTTGTGCCTCATTCATTGTCTTGATAGCATAGTACATCGGATGGAACAATTTGTTGATTTTCTAGCCCAAGATCGCTCCCACCACAACATCACTAGCGTCGCCCATGATCTCAAAGGGCAAGCTCCAATTGGGTGGGGTAATGATGAGGGTAGTCATCAACTTTTGCTTTAGAAGCTCGAAAGCCTCCATGCACTTCTCATCAAACACATATCTTGCATCTTTATCCAACAATTTACACAACGGGTTCACTACCTTAGAAAAGTCTTTGATGAATCTCCGGTAGAAACCCGTGAGTCCAAGAAAACTCCTCACCTCTTTGACATAGTTAGGGGGAGGAAGCCTTGAGATCACCTCGATTTTTGCTTTATCAACATCAATCCCTCTTTTTGAAAATATATGACCCAACACAACTCTTTCTTCTACAATAAAATGTCACCCAATTGAGCACCAAATTTGTGTTTTCATATCGGGCCAACAAACGATCAAGATTTTTCAAACATTCACCAAATGAATCCCCGACCACACTAATGTCGTCCATGATGACCTCCAATATGTCCTACACTATTTCGGTGAAGATTTCCATCATACATCTTTGGAAGGTCGCCGGAGCACTACATAATCCAAATGGCATTCGAGAAAAGGCAAATATGCCATTAAAACATGTGAAGGTTGTCTTTTTAGGTATTCCGGAGCAATGAGAATTTGGTTATAGCTTGAATACCCATCCATGAAAATAACAGAAAGCCCAGACCGCAACACGATCAAGCATTTGGTCCAAGAACGGCAATGGGAAATGGTCTTTTCTAGTCACCTTGTTCAAATTCTGGTAGTCCATGCATACCCTCCAACCCTTCACAGTACGAGTCAGAATAAATTCATTGTTGTCATTGGTAACCACCATCATTCCTCCCTTCTTTACAACACACTGTACTAGAGAAGTTCATGAACTGTCGGAAAATTGGATACACCACACCGGCGTCAAGCCAATTGATGACTTTCTTTTTAACCAACTCTTGCATAACCTCATTGAGTCTCCTTTAATGTTCAAATGACGGCCTTGCATCCTCCTCTAATATTATCTTGTGCATACAAAATGCGGGGCTAATACCCCGAATATCATCCAAGGTCCATCCAATCGCTCGCTTGCACTTTTGAAAAACTGCCAAAGAGGCGTCCACCTGCACGTTAGTCAAGCAAGAAGAAAGAATAACCGGCAAAGTAAAATTAGGACCAAGAAACTCATACCTGAGGTGAGGAGGAAGTGGTTTCAACTCCAACACCGGTGGCTCCTAGATGGATGGCTTGGTGGGTGGAGTTTTGCGACTTTCAAAATCAAGAGATAGCTTCCTCGTCTCATAGGAATATGAGCCCATGCCATGAAGTGCATTCACACACTCTATCCAATTAGCAACATCACCAACCTCCATGTTCAAGATCACGTCCTCGAGTGGGTTTGCAATATTCACCATTGCGCTTGTGCCATCCACTATCACGGTCGTGAGAATGTCAACAAACGAGCACACTTCGGTGCTTTTTGGTTGGCGCATAGACTTGCATACATGGAAAAAAACATTTCATCACCAACGTGGAAGGTCAATTTCCCCCACTTCAACATCAACTAAATCCTTCCCCGTAGCTAGGAAAGGCCTTCCCAAAATAATAGGCACTTCGAAATGCACTTAAAAATCTAAGATCATGAAATCGGTCAGATAAATGAACTTATCGACTCGGATGAGAACATCATCAATAATCCCCAATGGCCGCATCATGTATCGGTCCACCATTTGAAGATTCATGTAAGTAGAGCGAGGTTGCCCGATTCCCAAAGTTTTGAACACCGAATAAGGCATGAGATTGATACTTGTCCCCAAGTCACATAGGGCCTTTGCAAAATCTGCGCTTCCAATGGTACATGGTATTGTGAATGCACCGGGATCCCATGGCTTTGGATCTATGGAGTGCACAATGGAACTCACCTGATGTGTCATTTGATGGTCTCGAACTCCATAGATCTCTTTTTAGTAACTAAGTCCTTCATGAACTTTGCATATCCGGGCATTTGTTCAAGTGCCTCCACTAAAGGCACATTGATGGTCAAACTCTTCATCATCTTAACATACTTTTTAAACTCATTTTCACCTTTTTGCTTGGCCAACCTTTGAGGATATGGCATAGGAGGCCTAGGCAAGGGTTCCTTATGTTTTGGCACCATAGGTTCCGGCATGTCAATGATGTGTTCCCTAAACGGGTTCACGGCCTCTTGGGTCTCCTCCTCACCCTCATCAATATCTATTCTCACTTCATTCCTCACACTTGGTTAAACAATATCTTCAAACACTAATGGGACATCATCTTCCCGCAACTCATCCTCATCGACCCTAACTTGACTTTTTTGCACACCACCACCTCTCCTGCTATGCGTTTTCACTGCCATTACATGGTTATCGTGCCCACCTTTGGGGTTTACCACTGTATCACTTGGTAGTGCACCCTTCAAGCGAGTGTTGAGAGATTGTGATATTTGTCCACGTTGCACTTCTAAGTTACGGATCGAAGACTTATGGGAGGCTAAATTGAGCATCCGAGTCTTTGATTCTTCTTCATCATTTGTTCAAACGCGTTCTCAATTCTACCCATGTCTTGACCCGAAGAACTCGACTCTTGAGATTGAAACGGGGGTAGGTTGTTCGGTTGTTGGTAGATAGGGGGTCTTTGAAAGCCTTGCCCCCGATTACCTTGATTACCTTCTTGATTATTGTTCCACCCACCATTGTTGTTGTTGTTCCAACTATTGTTGTTTCTGCCCAAATTGCCTTGATTGCCTTGATTACCCTAATTGTTGCCTTAATTGTTGTTCCAATTTCCACTATTTTGTCGGCTCCCCCAATTGCCTTGGAAACGCTATTGTTGATTCTCTTGATTTCCGGAGGTTGTTGTTGCCCTCATTGCCGTCTTTTAATCAAATTTACCCCCTCCATGGCATTTACTTGACGCAGATTCTGAACTTGTTGAAGTTGTGCCTTGGCCAACTGGTTCATTGTGGTTGTGAGCTCGGCTATGGCTTGTCCATGATCATGTATCTCCTTATGCAAATGTATAGCATTGGGATTTCCTTGAGGAACATTAGCATGACTTTGCCAAGCCGAAGAAGTATCGTCCATTTCGTCAAGAACATGACAAGCCTCGTTATATGGAAGCTTCATAAAGTTACCACCGGCCAACTGATTGACTATGCATTGATTTGTTGTGTTTATACCCCGATAGAATTTTTGTTGGATCATGACATCATTCATATCGTATTTGGGGCACTCCTTTACCATCGTCCATAACCTCTCCCACATTTCATGTAAAGGCTCTGTCGGCTCTTGCTTGAAAGCTAGGATCTTATCTCTAAGAGCCGCCATATGACTAGGCGAGAAGAATTTTGCAATGAATGTACCCGCCAACTCATCCCACGTAGTGATGGAATGATTTGGCAGTCTCTCCAACCAATCCAGTGACTTCCCCCGAAGTGAGAAGGGGAAAATCCTTAACTTCAGTGCATCTTCCGAAACATTTGTCTGCTTGCTCCCCCAAAAAGTATACATCAACCCTTTCAAATGCTTGTAGGCATTTTTATCCGAGGCTCATGTGAAGTACCCTCATTGTTTAACCAAAGTGAGAATGACATTGGTGATTTGGAAGTTCCCCGCCCGGATTCGGGGAGGAACTATTGCACTTGCGTAGCCTTGATTGGGTAGAACTCATGGAGCTACTCTTGGTGGAGGTAGAGGAGGGTTTGGTATGTTGTCATTAGCATAAGCATTAGCATTTCTACCCCTCTTTGGTGGTTGGGGAAAAACCTTCTATTGTTCTACATCTTCCATCTGATCCAGCACCACATTACCAAGAGCATCTTGTCCATTTAAATCCATTGATACCAGAGTGAATTGAACAAAGAAAGTAAGTAAAAAGAAGGAAAAAGGAGCAAAAACACAAAACTAGCCAACAAATCGACAAATACAGTAAAGCTACCCGGCAAGGGCCCCAAAAAAAGATCAGTGCAAACTCAATCCTAAGAAAGAGTGGGCGCAACTACTTAAAACACAATACGGTATCGGGGCCGATTTTTCCATAGAGATCTTCAAATTGGAGTTGAGTATTTTCTAAGCCTAGAAGTGCGTTTTAGCTTCTATTTGATCTTATATCATTTTTGGTTTTTATTTAGTTTATCAACTTAATTTATCAAATACAGTTGTAAACTAAATTATGCTAAGTAATGATGCTTGTTGTATGCAATAAGAGAAAATAACTAGATTCGTAGCAGTCACCTAGGTGACTAATTACGAGGTATAGAATTCTAATGCAATGATGATAATTAAGGGGAATATGGATAACCGTTGAACTTTACCACTCACTCTCACACCTCTCGGTAGAGACAGTGATTTTTCCCAATTAACTCTATTGAGACCAATTGGGTAGGCTAAGTTTCCCAAGCAACTTTAAGGTTCAAGTGGGATAATTACTCTCTCAAGATTTAACCCATTACTTGAGACTACCATTCTCTTGGGTCAATCCCGAATCCTTGTTGGGTTAATTGTGAGGTCATAGACTCTCTTTCTCAAGAAGAGTCAAGACCCACTAAGCTAGACATAGTGTTTGAAACCACCAAATCTAAGTGAAAACATACAATCAACCCAAATACCAAGTATCTGGCGCGGATAGAAATGACATGCGGCCGCATAGGGCAGATGGTCTTTAGATATCTACTTCTGGACTTGTGGATGCGGATCACGTAGAAATACCACGCAGCCGCATAGGTTGAGTCATGCAGACCAAGTGGAAATAGTGCACGGCCGCACAGGTTAAGTCATGCGGAACATGTAGAAATGGTGTGCGGTCGCACAGTAGAACTTGTCTAATTGTTGACTCTCTAAACTTTTGCCCACGCGGACCGCACTGCCTTGGTGTGCGGCCGCGTGGGACTTTTCCCTGAATTTCTGAGCCTCTTATCACTCATCAGTGTGGACCGATTGGAAATGGATGCGGTGTACATGGATCTTCTTCACTTTTGACGGTTCTCTAAACTTTCCCGCACGGCCGCGTGGCAAAGCAGTGCGGACTACGCAGGCTAGGCTTGAACTTGGTAGCTTTCAGAACTTTCCACGCGGCCGCACATCAGAACAATGTGGTCCGCGCAGGTCACCTATTTCTCACTTTCAATCATCTTTTGATGCTTGGTAGATTTCAGTCCTTTTTAGCCGATTTGTGATATTTATCATGTAGTAGCTCAAACCCACAATCAAGGCAATTTGTAAGCAATTCAAGACTAATCTATAGAAATTTATGCACAAAGCTCAGGTAAGAAGAGGTATAAAACATGTACATTTGATAGTTATCAACTCCCACAAACTTAAACCTTTGCTTGTCCACAATAAAATAAAATGAGACATATCCCTCAATGAAAAACACCCAATTAATTCATGTTCTTCCTAATGTAACCTCAACGATCCTCAGTTGGGTATAACAATTTCCCTTAATGCAAATTTATCATTTACACATTTAAAACTTTGAACACTTGTGGATCAAGTGTGACACAAGAGCATCAAGGATTGACACATCTCATCAAGGAACCTTTCTCAAGCACTTTGGTCATTGTGGAACCTAAACTCAAGCATCCTCGATTTTCATAAAGTGAACCTCACCTTTAGAATAGTTTCACAAAATTCGAGGTAAATAAACTCTCTCACACCTCTCACAAAGGAACGACCCTAAAGCCGACTCTAAGTACCATATGCTTGCCCTTCATGTAAGTATCCACTAATGTAGGCTTCCCTTATCTCGAGATAAAATAGGGATTTTGAGGAGTCATTGTGAAGGATTTTGGGTGAAGGTAAGATATGATTTTGTTCACATGGTTTCAGTCTTCCCTTAAGCACTTCTTTTGATTCATTTTGGCACACTTTCTTGACTCAATTGAGTAATTCACTTCTTTCGAGGGGCTAGAGGGATACATTATCACTCTTTCTTTTACTATTCAAAACCTTTCTCCTTTTGTATACTTTTCCACACCTTTTCACTTTTTGTTGTCCTTTTGGTTCCTTTTTTTATTTTTATTCTCTTTTTGTCTTTCTTTTTATCTTTTTCTCTTTTTCATTACCTTCCTTTTCTTTTGCTTTTGTTCCTTTCTACCACATTGATTTTAGGGTGGGGAGCGTGTTCGAAGGGTATTTTGGGATCCCGTAGCTCATTTAGCCTTGAAATGCCGAAGGTTGTATTTTTGAAGTTTCTGGTCCGATAGTGAGTTTTTTATCCGAGGGTCGGCATAGAATTCCGGAAGTTGTAGTAGCTTCGTCATGTCATTTGGGATGTATGTGCAAAATTTCAGGTCATTCGGACATATTTTGGATAGGTTTTTTATCGGAAGCGTATTTGGATAAAAATTGAAGTTCTTAGGCTTAAATCTGTGATTAAATTGGATTTTAGTGCTGTTTTAGGTGTTTTTAATGATTTATTCAAGTTCTATAGGTGTTATTGGTTCTTTTGTTGAGGTCACGGGGGAGTCAGGATGATTTTAGGTGGTTAACGGAGAAAATGTTGAAGTGTGGCAACAGCTGGTATTTTTGCTTCTGTGGCTTGGGAACCACTGAAGTGGCTTTCTCATCGTAGAAGTAATTCCGGATTTTTTATCAGGAACCGCAGAAGCAGTCCCTTTCCACATAAGCGGCACTGCAGAGCGGGATTTGCTCTGCAGAAGCGGACTTAGGTCCCTTAAGCGAAAACTATAGAAGTAGCCCTTGTTCCATAGAACCGGGACCACAGAAGCGGTCCCTTGTCCGCAAAAGTGAAAATGACTGTTCAAAAATACTAAAATTGAGGGTTCAGTTCCAAATGTTGAAAACTAAATTGAGAGATCGGGAGAAGGCAATTTTGAGTGGGTTTTGAAGAGAAGATCATTGGGTAACGTTGCTTTTGTCCTTTCTAATTATATTTCATTATTATATACTTAATTAAACCATTAAAATTCGAAGTGAGGATCAAATATTGGATAATTTGGGTAAAAGTGGCTAAACTATGGAGTTTTGATGGAGCATTTGACCTCCGATCTGGAAAATGTTTATATGGTTAGACTCGTGAGAGTACAAGGGTTCTGAAAATGTGCAAATATTTGATTCCGAGATGTTGGCCTAAGGGCAATTTTATTTAGTTTACCTATTTTTACGCCCTAACTTTATATTTAATAGTGGAATCAATTGCTTGCAATATTATTTACTCTATGTAATTTACTTGAATAGATTTGGGCCATTTGGAATCAGATACTCGTGGCAAAGGCATGGTTCCTAGTTGATTATTTAGCTGGTTCGAGGTAAGTGGCTAGTCTAACTTTGTGGGGGGGCCTTCTCCCCTTGGGACTTGTTATTTGATGGTTGAGTGCCTTGTACGTGACATGACGAGTGCGTACTAATGCTAATTATTGAACACTCGAATTTTACTTAAAATGATCAAGTTGCTACTCTCTTTTTACATGCTTTGTTAATTGCCATATAGCCTGTGATAGCCTAGAAAAGCATGTTAGCAGACTTAATTGGTTTAATTGCTTAAATTGCCTTGTTGCATTACCTGAAGCATGTTAGGCTAGATTCCATGTTGCCTTGGTGTTTAATTCTTGTTTCAGTAATTCTCCGGTTGTTGTTGTGTATTTATATTAGGACTACGTATATGTGATCCCGGTAGCTCCCCCCCCCCCTGTTTGTTTACTTTGGGAATGTAGGTTCGATTACGGATAGATCCCCCTGCACATTTACTTTGGGACTCGGGTTAGATTCCATGTAGATCCCCATATACATTGATAGTCGGACTACGGTATAGTATCTCGGGAGATCCCTCGGACATACTTATATGATGGACTATGGGACGGTATCCCGGGAGATCCATTGGATAGATAAGAAAGGGCTACAGGACAGTATCCTGGGAAATCCTCATGGCATCATTAATATCGAGCTGTACTTTTCCGTATTTATTTCTTATTTTTGTGATTTGTTGTTGACTTGTATATTCTATCTTAGTTCACTGTTGTCTCCATTAATTTTACCTATTTTCATGCCGCATATTATTATTATTATTATTATGTTTATCTCAGTAGGGCCCTGACCTTCCTTGTCACTACCCGACCGAGGTTAGGCTTGGAACTTACTGCGTACAGCTGTGGTGTACTCACGTCTCTTCTGCGTATATTTTTCACGTGCAAATCTAGGTGCCTCTACTCAGGCGCTCTATCAGTGAGGCAGGAGGACTACGGAGATTTCAAGGTAGATCAGCTGCGTCCGCAGACAGACGAGTCTCCCTCTTTACTCTATCTTTTGTACTTAGTTCTCTTTTCTTCCGGTTGTTAGATATTCTGGAGTTAGGAGCCTTTACTATACACTTTTGTAGCCTGTGTTGCCCATGAGTTTCTGGGTTTTGTGATTGTTTTAGATTTGTGATATAGAGTTGTATATGCCGAGTGGCATTCAGTACAATTTCCTTTCTCGATCTTTAATTTAGTTTATCTCTAATTTCCGCAATCAAATTTTTTCCGCAAATGTTAGTCTTACCTGGTTGTGGGAACTAGGTGTCGTCATAACATGTTCACGGTTGGTGAACTAGGGTTATGACATTATAACCCAACACTTTTTGTTAATAAATACATTAACACTCTCTCATATTTTTCTTACTAAAATTCTGATTTGAAGTACCGCTACATCAGTGAGGGTAATCCTTTTTATCCTAGGAGAAAATAATCCTAAACCTCAGGTACTATGAGGGTATTAAGTTCCTTAAGGAAACAATATGAATTCAGTGGGTTCAGAATAATTATGTTCTTCTACATTTATGCTTTTATAACATTTTTATTTTCGAATAAAATTTTGAATACAGATTATTAACCACAAAAACATAAGTATCTGATTTGGATAACTCATTCATTCCTCTTCCAAGACGAAACCCCCACTTAAGACCTCATATCACTTAAAATTAACTGAATATCTTTATAAATACATATAAAACAACTAATCAATTTTGTCATAAATAAAATTCTATTTAAGGTGAATGTCTATATTGTAGAGAGATTCTAGGGTTTGTTACCTGGTGGTTAAGTCACTTTTTCCCTATAAAAAGAGGGGTTCTATTCAATTGTATTTTATCCCAAATCAATAAGAATTATCTCTCTACTTTTCTTTGTAATACTCTTCTTCTTCTTTTATTATATTATAATACGTTATCGACACGAGACTCTAACCAATTGAGTAGAAGTTTTGAGATTGAGCATAATGATTTTCAATTGTTCTATGAGCTTCCTTCGTGATTAAATTCTGGATTTAAGGTAAGTATTTTACTTTATTTCTCTCTTTTAAATTCTTGAAATTCTATTATTTAATTTTAAATACAACCAAAGACAATAAATTTTTATTATAACTCTAATAGAGTTAGTGCGAAATTATAACCACCCGAAGCGGCTTTATATGTCTTGCCATGATCAAATTCATGTATGATTGTGAGCACGAAAAATAAAAACTCATCCCATTTGAATTTGCTTCATTCTCATTCCATTAAGAGAATCTAATAGCAATATATGGTAAGTCTGAATGAAGATAAAATTATTATCGTGAAGGTATCAATGGATGTGGACGTGGCAATAGACAATTATAATCGTCATCATTGTGATAATGAGAATAATAAGGATTCTCAAAATAATCCTTCATTCTGTGAAAGTAATATTTTTCATAGCTTTGACATAAGATTTTATTAAGTACATATAGATGATTATGGTCCATTCATGATGTGAATGTGACAATGTTTGATATATGCATACATTTTTATTCTTGGACAAATATGAACGTGGTGGTGAATATACCACACCCACCTCTAAAATGTGTTTTGAGGGGATATTAGAAAATAATATCATTGTTATGGTATGAATGGTTATTGGTCACATACCTATTGTACGCCAAAATATTTTGGCAATGTGCTTAATAAAGGATAATAGTAATGTGAAAAATAGATTGCATATAATTTTGACAATGACCATAAATTATAACTTTCTCTTTAAAAGAGATATTCACCATATCCATCTTGATGAATACGTGGTACTACAAAATTAATTGAGAGCTCTAGAAGAGCCAACTATTACTAATTTGGAGGAATAAATTTGATTATCAATAAGGCATTGTGTTGTAGTAAGTTTCAAAGACATTTATTAAGTTTCTAAAGTATTCGCGAAAGCAGTTGGCTATATTGAGGTTATAAATAAAGAAAAGATTTAATATCTTCTATTACTACAACTTGTAGTGGGGTAATATGTATGTAAAAATCTACCCATTTTATTCTCCATTTTGTACTACACAAACAAAAGAATGTCACAATAAAGTAGAAGTTTATTGATATATAAATTCATGATAATAAATTTGGAGTTTATTGATAATTGCACAGGTTGTGGTGTAAATCTGAAGTTTATTAATATTAATAATTTATTCAGTTGGCATTGTTAGTTTACCATTTTAATTTAAGTATGATATGCAAAAATAAAAGAGAATTCACATGGGCAAATATTAAAGAAATAGAAAGTTCTTTACGAATTCTCTTATGTTACTTGTTCTCATTAATTAATAGACCAACTAAAATTGGGATTGAATCACGTGAATACTGAAAATATTGAAGGTGAATATGTGTCAATTCACCTGCCATGTATATCATATAAGATGCATATATGAGATGGTTACATGTGTGACTATTATTAACCTGCAACCTGATGTTTGCGAGATAACTTGCTCAACAATTTAATTTAGATCATAATTTTAGATTTTCTATTCAAGATAGTTTATCTTAATAGGTTGGTTTACATCACAAGTGGTTCAGCAAGATTATTTATCGAGTGCCTCCACTTAATAGTTAAATTATTGCTTATGGCAACAAAATTATCAATATCAGTTTGATATAGGTTATATACGAAAGTAAATTACATTCTCCCCTTAAAAGTGGTTTATGGTCGGGAACCAAATAGTTCCATCTTAATATTATTATTGTTGATGACCTGTATATATTTTTTATTAACACCGTAACGCACAAAGATGGATTTCCAAAGTTGAGGAAGCAAGTAAGTTTTTCTAACATCAGGGCGAAAAAGGATAAACACTTAAGAAAAAGTTATATGGAATGAATTATTATTTATACATCTAGATCCATGAATAAGATAATATGAACTTGAAGTTCATAAAAAGATAATCCACTTGCAGTATATTTAAAATTATGCCAGACGCATTTATTGGCCTAAAGAAAATAACTATATTCTCACTGCAAATGTTCATATTCTAATAAGTCCTAGAAGGAAAAAGCTATGGAACACTTAAAGCGTATAGACAAATCGGTTTCAAATAGAATTCTTGATAAAGAAGATGACAAAATGATCAAAATAAACATAATAAAGGAGGCAAATGATCTAGAAGATCATATGACATAACACTTCATATAATCTTATGAGAGATTCAAGCACCTGAATATATTAATGAAAGGATCTCTATGTTATGTCTTTTTGAAAAATAAGAAGGTTGGAACCGATATAAAATATTTGTCAGCGATATTTATAATAGACCTAAATATATATATGAGGATCTTAAGTCTGAAGAAACAATTCAAGTAGAATTGGTTTCATATAAAAGACATAGCTTTGGACCTGCTGTTCAACCACTTGAAAGTATAAAGTCAATGATATGTGCAACCAGTTTTCGGTATCTTATTTGTCTAGTATGATATAAAAACTTGATATGCATCTATAGTCTATTAATATGGCTTATATGACTTAAATTATATGACAATCCTTGAAGGATTTAAATCTCTTGAAGCATATACAATTCTTGGTCATAAAGTATGATTCTATTGTCTTATAAAAAGGATAAAGCGGTCGTTGCAAATATATTCCAGTTAACAAGTCCGAAGTCGAATCCCACAGGGTATTATTCTATTGATCACATATATTGGGCGCATAGGAATTCACGTATTCAATCTTCAGAGATGCTTGAGTAACAAATTGGGTGTTTATTAACTAAATATTACGTAACAAAAATGTAATAATTAAGAACTAGCTATAAACTGGTTGTAAGCAAGAATGACAAAGGTCTAAGGTTCTGATTTCCCCTCTTGTCTGAATCAATTCCTCTATGTCTACTATTAATTTGCCTAAGTCTTCTCTATCGATCATGAGCACTCTGATTGTGGCAACTCTCTCCCGAGAAATTACAACAATATAGTAGACATATTCTGCCGAATTACACTAGATGGCCTTAGTTATAGCTCACTTAGATTGCACCCAAGGTTTCATTATCCCTAATTCCACCTTTAAATCCTTCGTATTATACCCTCATATACCTTAAGAGTGGTGTTGTTCAAATACTACTAAGTATACACACACTCTCTCTAGATTAATGCATACTAAATAGGCACAGCCAATTGAGGGCCCTTCAATCAACAGCAATCACAATATAGTTAAACAAACAGCGAAAATATTAAGGCAAATCAATATTGACATATCAGAAATTCATCCTCTAAGAGGTTCCACCAAATCCCTAGATTAGGAGTTTAGCTATGATAATCCTTTTCATAATCGTAACAGTAGAACTCATCATTAATAATCAAAACAAGAGGAAGAAAAGTAAAACACTGTGCCTAATATTCCTCCTTGCCTTTTGCCTCTTCCTGCCCTCAATAATTCTACAAAAACCTTGATACCTTCTTTTGGAGGAGCTGGGCTTCTTATAGGTTAAAGAGAGTTGCCCCAGAACTTACAAATTTACCCCTGAAAATAACGTTCCTCGAAATGATAAGCGCGGCCGCGCTTGGGCCGCATATTGCAATATTTATAACCTGAAGAGCGTGGTCGCGCTTGGCCCATGCTCCTGGAATTCAACTGACTTCCATTTTTTCCTTCTTCTTTCACACACATTCACCTTTGATTGGCCTTCCCTTCTCCAAATTAGCTCCAAATACTGTTCAATGTCCTCAAAACCAAGACTTGCTCCTGCAAAGCACAAAATTCATAATTAGAGCCATTTGTTGTCATTTAACCTTCATATAGCAATAAAGTATAGCTAAGTTGGGGCGTAAATGATCACTAAACTATATGAATATATCCTATTATAAACACCTCACACTTAAACCATTGCTCCTCCCCCAGTAATCAACCATACTCTACAGAGGTTCCTTCGCTAAGCAACTTCTCTAACTCATCACACCAAGAACATATCACAAGGATTGTGTCCAGTTGCGAACATATTTGCCTCAAGAGTTGACTCTCACAGGCCGCGCAATATTCTTAATTTTCTCACTTATGCTACATAGAGGTCAAGATGTATATTTTCTTCTTGAATCAAGTGCCCTCACATCACAAACGAGAGTAGTTCCACAAATAATAGTATTCAGAACAATTAGGAACTCAAATAGATAAAATTCACTCACTCTCAGAAAGAACATTCATATGCCATAAAAGATGCATCATAGACTTGCCCACCGTGTACTACTGTACTAATCGAGCTCATTCAATATAGGATCAAGTAAGACTTTATTTAGTTGTAATTTAGGCTAAGGGACAGGTAGGATACATTTGGATACAAGAGTGACTAACATCTCTAAGCACTTTAATACATATACTTTGACATTCAAAACCCCACACTTATGTCAAACCATGACTCCACCTTTACATCAATATATATATTAACTCTCTGCGTCATTAGGCACAATTAATTAAGAGCCACTACGTATCAAATATTATTTTTTTCACAACAAGTTAACTATTTTATTCTTTCTTTTTATTTTTCCATTCATGTGGCTCCTACTTATTCAAAATTGTGCACCTTTCTCCTAATTTCATTAGTTCCACTCAAAAGCCAAACCAACCACCCCAAACTTTAACTTTTAAAAGTTCATCACAATTCAAGTGCTTATGGGAGCTGAAAAGGTTGAAACAAATAGTTCATTCTAATAATTGGGTAAGGCTTGTAATGTGGTTGTAAAGGAAACAGGATTACAAGCTCAAAGGGGTTAGCTACGGTACATAATAGTTAGGCGGGTAAACTATACACATATAATCCAACAAAAAAATGTCTATATCACTTCCAAGATTGAATAAAACTACTATTTCGCTTTACAAACACACAGGGCAAGTTCTAGGAATCTGCAATGCAAAGAATACAACAAATATCACACACATATGGCACATGAAGCACTTTAGATTGGATTATCAAAGCACTCTCGTCTAAGTACATAAGTCAAGTTAAGAATATACTATTTAAGGCACTTTAACAAGAATCAACAACTGAGACTAAGTGTCACACTAAAGTATCTTCTGTATTCTAGGCATAACAACATTAAGAGATTATCTTTCCATCTCAGCTCAAAGCCCATATGTACCTAAAAGAAATTTTAAAAAAATAGCTACACCCGGTTCAAACAAAAACCTTAGAAAAGAAATGTGGTCCGAAGAAAACCAAGGGGGAACTGATACACTACCTATAAAAGAAAATCTTTTCGTTTTGCGCGGTTGAGTGCGGCGCCGAACCTCGGCCTCGAGATTTCTCAAATATTTACCTATCCCTTCAGCGTCTGATGGACTTATCACTCACCCAAGTTCACCTGCACTTGTTAGTACTTAGAAAAATCAAAATAACAAATTCTAACTACACTAAAATCACTACTCAGTGGATTGCCTCCCAACAAGTACCTTCGTTAATGTCGTGGCATAACAAATACAAAAAATCAATGGGTTGTCGCCCATGAAGTGCCTGATTTAACATCGTGGCACGACATAGATAAGTGAATTTAAGGTACGCTCAACTTTGGAGGATCGATTAAATGGGTTACTGACATTTTCTTTGTTTCCACTATTCCTACATAATGTTTCAATATATGCCCATTGACTCTATGTGCGATAGTCATTACTCGCAACAATATCTGGTGCTTCCGTGAGGTGAATTTCAACCACACTAAAAGGGCCTGACCATCATAATTTTAATTTTCTCGGAAACAATCTCAGACATGAGTTGTATAACAATATATCTCCAGGTTTAAAATTTCGCCCAATTATATTCCTATCATGTATCATCTTCATTCTCTCCTTTTATTATCTTGTGCTCTCAAAACGTGATATCTAAACTCATCCAGCTCATGCAATTCTGTTACTCTACTTTTTTCAGCTGCTTCACTATCAAGATTCAACTGTCTCAATGCCCACCAAGCTCTATGTTCAAACTCTACGGGTAAATGACACGCCTTCCTAAACACCAACTAGTATAGAGACATGCCAATTGGAGTTTTGAAAGCTGTTCAATATGCCCACAGTGCATCGTCAAACTTCCTTGCCCAATCTATTCTGGTTGCATTCACAGTTTTAGTCAGCACACTCTTTATTTATCTATTCGAGACTTCCACTTGCTTGCTTGTTTGTGGATGATATGGGGTGTCCACCCTGTGTCTTACATCATACATCTCCAACAACTTTGTAAAGGCTCGATTGCAAAAGTGAGTGCCACTGTCACTGATTATTGCCCTTGGGGGCCAAATCGGGTGAAAATGATCTTTCTCAGTAAACGAATTACCCCCGTTGCATAATTTTTAGGCAATGATGTAGCTTCCACCCATTTGGATATGTAGTCCACAACGACAAATATGTACTTGTCGCCATATGAGCTGAAGAACGTCCCCATGAAGTCGATCCCCCATATATCATTTCTACTTCTTAAATTGGGTTCATGGGCATCTCATGTATGTGGGAATTGTTCCCGGTTCATTAGCATTCATCATAGCCCTTTATCCATAGATGTGCATCTTTGAACAGTATTGGCCAGTACAACCCCGACTCCAAGACTTACGCATTTTTCCCCAGTCCTCTGAAGTGCCCAGTATATGTTGAAGCATGGCATCCCTACAAAATAAAAGACTGGTCTATCTTGGGGATACATCTTCGGATCATGTTATCGATACATCCCTGAATAGATAAGGCTTATCCCAATAGTACGTCTGACAATCACGAACGAATATTTTCTTTTGAATAGAGGAAAGGTCATAAGGAACAATACCACTTGCTAGGTAGTTTGCAATATCTGATACCATGGCACTTCCTTGAGACTCGTGGCTAGTAGTTGTTCACCTGGAAAGGTTTCCAAAATCTCTTTTACCTCAACCTTCTTTTCAGCTCCTTCTAGCCTGGATAAATGATCTGCTACATAGTTCTCCATTCCCTTTTGATCATAGATCTCCAAATTAAATTCTTACAGCAGTATCACCCATCGAATCAGGCGCGATTTTGACTCCTTCTTTTCAATTAAGTATCTGAGAGCAGGATGTTTAGTATAAACAATTACCTTTGAGCCTATTAGATAACATTTTAACTTGGTAAATGCGAACACCACTGCCAGCAACTCCTTCTTGGTCACAGTGTAATTTAGTTGGGCTTCACTCAATGTTCTATTTTCGTAGTATATTGGATGCATGATTTTATCTTTTCACTGCCCAAGAACTTACCCCACAGCATAGTCACTAGCATCACACATAAGCTCAAGTGATTGCTCCTAGTTGGGGGAAACTATGATCGGTGTTGTTGCCAGTCTCTTCTTTAATTCCTCAAAAGCTACCCTGCAACCATCGTAAAACACAAAATAGTGATATTTTTCAAGAAATTTATACAAGGGGTTAGAAAATTTGGAAAAAGCTTTTATAAATCTCTTATAGAAACCGGCGTACCTAAAAAAAACTTCTGATTTCTTTGACATATGTGTGTGGTTGAAGCTTTTCTATCACATCAACCTTTGCATGATCCGCTCAATACCTTTACTTGACACTAGGTGCCCCATGAATACACCGTCCTGTACCATAAAATGGAATTGTTCCCAGTTGAGTACCATAGTAGTCTCGATACACTTGTTCAAAACTCGCCTCAAGCTCACAAGGAAATCATCGAATGAATTCCCTACTACTGAGAAGCCATCCATTAAAACCTCTATTATGTTATCTACTATATCTATGAAGATAGCCATTATGCACCTTTGGGATGTGGCATATACATTTCATAGGCCAAAAGGCATTCACCAAAAATCATAGATTCCATAAGGGCAGGTGAACGACATTTTCTCTCAATCCTTGGGGGCAATAGATATCTGATTATACCCCAAGTAGAGATCCAGGATGCAAAAGTGAGACCACCCTGCCAAACTTTCTAGCATCTGATCGATGAATGGCAGTCAGAAATGGTCCTTCCTAGTAGCCAAGTTTAACTTCCTGTTATCCATATAGATTCGCCAACATGTGACTCTCTGTGTAGAGATCAACTCATTATTCTCATTTTTCACTACCGTTATGCCTCCCTTTTTTGGGACACACTGTACTGGGCTAACCCAGTTGCCATCAGAGATGGGGAATATGATTCTCGCATCTAACAACTTAATCACTTCCTTTTTCACCACTTATTTCATGTTGGGGTTCAGCTTTCTTTGATGTTACCTGGAAGGTTTGTGCCCATCTTCTAGTAGAATCCTATGCATACAAAAGGCTGGGTTGATCCCCTTAATGTCTGCAATGGTCCACCCAATTGTAGTCTTGTACTCGCTTAGTACCTACAAATGTTTTTCTGCCTGCACATCTAATAAACTGCATGAGATAATAACATGTAGAGTTGAGTTAGGTCCTAAAAATGCATACCTGAGATGAGAGGACAGTGGCTTCAGTTCCAACTTTGGTGGCTCTTTTATTGATGGCTTAGCTGGAGGAGTTTTTCTGTCCTCCAAGTGAAACGGACCAAATTCAAGCTCCCTTTTCAAAGAACCTTGGCCTTCAAGAGCAAGTATCTACTATGCCAAGTCTTCACCATTAGCTTCTTCTAAGTTCATGAGACATGCTGCTAGAGGGTATTTAATGTTCAATGCTCCATCGTCCTCCTCCAACACTACATCCACCGCCTCAGTTAGAGAGAAACTGGCAAATTCACTGGGTCTGCGCATATATTTCTTCACGTTGAATGTTATCTCTTCATCTTTTAATCTCATATTGAGCTCTCCTGTTTCACAATCAATTAAAGCTCTCCCAGTGGCCAAGAATGGTCTTCCCAAAATTATGGGAATTTCCTCATCAACCCGACAGTCAAGGATGACAAAATCTACTGGAAACACAAACTTCCCAACCTGCACCAACACATCATGAAGAATCCTATAGGGCCTCTTCATGGTTCAGTCAGCCAGCTGTAATAGCATAGACGTGGGTCTAGCTCTACCAATCCCTAGCCTTCTGTACATAGCTAGGGTCATAAGATTTATGCTAGCTCACAGATCACATAGTGCCTTAGCAAAAGCAAAGTGACCTATTGTGCAAGAGATTGTGAAACTCTCTGGATCAGATAGCTTCTCAGCTATAGGTCTCGTCACAACAGCACTGCATGTTTGAGTCAGCATAACCGTGGCCAAGTCTTGAAAGTCAAACTTGCGGGGATATCTAGTCCTTCATCATCTTTTCACACCCACGAAATTCCTTTAAATGATCAATCAATGGAATGCTTACCTGAATTTGCTTCAATATCTTCAAAAATTTCTTGTACTGCTCATCTTGTTTATACTTGGCCAATCTATGTAGCAATGGTGCTTGAGGTTGCTTCTTCCCTGTGATTTGGTTCTTCTCTTGATTGGGCACAGGTTCTACTGTTGGTTCTGGTTCAACCTCAGTCTCTTTCACAACATCTTCTTCTTTGTTGGTGTTCTCTTGAGCATTCTGTGTCGTTGCCTTAGTTAAGCCTACTGAATCATCCATCTCAATAGGTACTGACACCAGTGTCTCAGTCGGCCTACTTTTGTGAGCAATTTCCTGCTCAAGATAAGTATCTACCATTTCAAAGACTCACTGTCATTAACTTCTTCGGGTCCTGCTCTTTTGGATTGATTTGGTTGTCTGCAAGAAACGTCCTACGAGGACGATTATTTAGGGCCATGGAAATCTTTCCTAACTGGATCTCGATATTCTTAATTGCTTACTCATGTGAGTATATTTTGTCAGCTAGTTTCCCAGTGGACCCAATCACTTATTGCATCATACCCTCGAGTTCAGCAAACACATCTTCATGTCTCACAATCTGTTGTTGTGGAGGTTATTGATAAGCATGTTGCTGATTTTGTTGGTTGTACCCTTGTTGTCTTTGGTAAGGCATCATTTTCCCTTGTAGTCCCATAGCTCCATGATTTTTTAATATTGTACTGCTGCTGAGATGGTCTGTATTGTTGATTCCACAGACCCCAATTCTAACTTCCTGGTCTTGGTCCCCCATAGTTGGCCACATAGTTCATGTTCTCCTGATATTTTTGATTCTCACCTTCAGCACTCCATGAGCAGACATATGGCTGGTTAATGCATGATGTACATAGACCCCCATTGGTTGCATCATCTATGTGTACCTGCTGTTCTGGTCTGATTCTTCAACCTTTTTGGTGAGGATGCTCATTTGTGTCATCAGAGTGGCCGCATTTTCAAATATGGAGTTAGCTGGGCCAAGAGCTACTGAGTGAACTGTAGGAGTCATTTGAGTGTTTCTTGTTGTCTAACCTGAGTTTTGTGACATCTTGTCAAGCAGGATCTTACTCTCTCTGAATGTGTTGCTAAAAAATGCTCCACCTGATGAAGCGTCAACATTGTCTTTTAAACTATCTGCCAAACCCATGTAAAATCTCTGCCCCAACATCTGCTTCGGAATACCATGACATGGACATGTAACCAGCTGACCCTTGAATCTCTCCCATGTTTCATGTAGTTTCTTAGATGGTTTCTGTTTGAAGCGCAATATCTCACCAATTTACGGAGCAGTTGTGACGACCCGACCTATCGTCACGTGAGTTAGTACCCCGTTTTCCCTGTTTTATTCTTCTTCATGTGTTATTATATGTTTTTGGTGAGTTTGAAGTGTTTCGGATTAAATTTGGATAGAAATGGTACAAATACTCAATTTAAGGAAAGTTTAAGTTGGAAAAGTTAATCGTACATTGAATTCTGAGTTAGACGTTTCAGAGTGGAATTCCAATGGTTCGTCTAATTTAGGGGATGATTTATGATTTAGGATTGAAATCGGAATCGAATTTGGAGGTCCGGTATAGAAATAGTCTTGAATTTGTGAAGTTTGATATTTTGGCGGATTCCGGTTGATAGGTGAGATTTTGATCCGAGGTCGGAATGGATTTTTGATAGTTGCAGTAGCTCTGTTAGGTGATTTTTGATATGTGAGCAAATTTTCAGATCATTCTAAAGTGTTTAGGTCGGGCTTTGGAAAAAATGCGAATTTAGAAAAGTTTTAGTTTGACTTAGGCTTGAAATTGAGGAATTTGGTGGTTTTAGATGTTAATGTTAGTGTTTTTATGCTTCGAGCAACTTTTAATGAGGTATTAGAACATATTTGTGCTTTTGGTTGAGGTCCCGAGGGCCTCGGGGCGTTTCGGGTGGTCAACGGGTCATTTTTGGAAGGTTTTGAACTGCTGATTGCTGGTATCTGGTGTTGTCCTTCGTGTTTGCGAAGCAAAAATTGGCTTCTAGGACTTTTGGTCTTCGCGTTCACGACTGTGCTTCGTTGTCGCGAAGAAGGAATTGCTATCTGGGACTTTTGTTCTTCGCGTTCGTGAAGAAGGAATTTCCTGTCGCGTAGGTCCTACTCATATATTTTCATACACAAGGAATATGGGGTTGATGTAATATCAAAAGTTGTAGATCATTGAATCTAGTTTGCAGAAACATATTATAATAGGAATTTGGACATCTGTAACCAAAGTTATAATCACTTTACTAGAGACTGTTCGAGAAGAGTCTGAAAAATGATATCTTGGAAATTTATTCTTCACGAACGCGAAGGGAGACCGCCAACACGAAGAACAAATACATGGGCAGCATATTAAAGTCCAAACGCGTCTAACCTTTTCATATTTTGACCAAGGGAGCTCGGGTGTGGCGATTGTTCGAGTGATTTTCGAAGAAAACATCGGGGTAAGTGTTCTTAACTCAATTTTGGTTGTATAACTCAAATCTATTGCAAGTTTTGGTGTTTAATTTGAGGAGTTTTTTGTTGGAAAGGGTAGAAAACCCTCTTGGTTAGAATCACCAATTTGAGGGGTCAAATGAACCTCGATTTTTGTGAATTTTATATGTACGGACTCGTGGCGAGACAAGGATTCTAAAAATGTAAATTTCATAATTTTTTGAGAAGTGGGCCTGGGGCTCAGGTTTTGCCAACTTTGTGTTTTTGGGTGTATTTCGATTGTTTTCGATTGGGTATTGTCCCATTTGCATTTTGTTATATATTCGTTCTATTTTGGCTAGATTCGACGCGCGTGGTGGCCAATTTGAGGGGCAAAGGCGTCGCGAGCATGAGATTTTGCCGGTTCGAGGTGAGTAATACTTGGGAATGATATCCTGAGGGTTTGAAACCCCGGATTTGCACATCCTAGTGATGTATTGTGGTAACTTGCACGCTAGACCTGAGCGTGGAGTAGAGCACCATTGGAATCGTGACTTGGTCCGTCCCGGTTATTGGTTTTTACTGCTATTTTGTTCTGTCTTTAATAGCAGTTTGGCGCGCTCATACGTGTTTTCTTATCGCTCAGATATTATTCTCTCTTATTACCACTAAGTTTGAAGTACTCACTTTACTCCTTGCACCTTGCGTTCAGTTGCAGGTATTGTCCACCCGGTAGCGGGATATGAGCAGGGCCGAAGGCCTTATTGTGGTAGTTGAGTAAGGTGACCGCCAGCGTTCGCGGCACCACACCCCATCTTTGTATTCCGGTTTTATCTTGTATATATATACATACTTAGTCCAGTAGTATTGTCCCTACTCATTAGATACTCGTGACTTGTGACACCCCGGTCGGGTTGTATTGGAATGAAACTTCATAGTTAAATGCCATTATGCAGTATTTCTATCCTTTTATGTTTAATAACTACATAAAAAGGTTTAGGGTTTGTTGGCTGGCCTTGTCTTTACGAGAGGAGCCATCACGACCGGGTATAGAATTTGGGTCATGATAAGTTGGTATCAGAGCCTAGGTTGCTAGGTCTCACGAGTTATGAGCAGGGTTAGTAGAGTCTCGCAGATCGGTACGGAGACGTCTGTATTTATACTCGAGAGGCTGCAGAACCTTTAGGAAAACTTCCTATTTTTAGAATTCTTATCGCACACTTGATTTAGATTGAGATATAATTCTTGAAATTCCTTCCACATGTCTGTCTGTACACGCGAGCGGTCAGTAGTATATGTGCCTGGACGCCTTGTGATTCCCCGATCAAGGGGCGAGAAGTAATCTCCGTAAGTTTATGTTGGGCCAGTCTGGAGGACTCGAGGCCGAATATTTGCCTATGGTTTGAGCACCGAGGTGCTGATTGGGCGAGCAAGATTTCCGAACTTATATGTTCAGTGTCGTTCTCATTAGCCGGAATGGCATCTGGATATCCATGTGATGAGTATGTTAGTACTGCGAGGTGTATCTATTTGATCTTGGTAGTGATGAGAGAGTCTGTTGAATAATAGAGGATTTGTCTAGTGTTCGACTCCTATTCTGATTTTATGTGTAGTCCGGGTTATGGACGCGTGAAGAATATTTCATGTCTCTTAGTTGGCAAGTAAAGTACATTCCATGTGAAAGTATGAGTATAGACTCAGAAAGACTAAATGGTTGTGTATTGCGTATATGTTGATGGAAGGTATGTGTTGTATTTTGAAAGTATTGGGACGCTTAAGAAAGTGGACTCAGCTGATGTGGAAATAAATGCGAGGTTTGCAGAGAATTTTAGTGCTAGATGATCTGTGTATTCACAAAACATATAAATGATTCCCATTTTAGAGTATTTTAGTGCTAGATGATCTGTGTATTCACAAAACATAGAAACAAAGCTAGGCTTGTAGCAAAAGGCTATAATCAGGAAGAGGGTATTGACTATGAAGAAACATATGCTCCCGTAGCTAGATTAGAAGCTATTCGTTTATTGCTTGCTTTTGCCTCTTCTATGAATTTCAATTTATATCAAATGGATGTGAAAAGTGCTTTTCTAAATGGTGTTATTCAAGAAGAAGTTTATGTTGAACAACCCCCGGCTTTGAAGATTTTAAATCTCCCGATCATGTTTTCAAACTCAAAAAGGCTCTTTATGGTTTAAAACAAGCTCCCCGAGCTTGGTATGAAAGATTGAGTAAATTTCTATTGGAAAATGATTTCATTAGGGGGAAAGTTGACACCACTCTTTTTGTTAAGCATAAAAACAATGATATTTTATTAGTTCAAATCTATGTGGATGATAGTATATTTGGTGCTACTAACAATGTTTTGTGCAAGGAATTTTTCGATTTAATGACAAGCGAATTTGAGATGTCTATGATGGGTGAGTTAACATTCTTTTTGGGATTACAAGTAAAGCAAATGAAAGAAGGTACGTTCATTTGCCAAGCGAAATATCGCAAAGAATTGCTGAAACGATTTGAAATAACCAATGCAAAAGCAATGGCAACCCCCATGAGCACATCCGATAACCTAGACAAAGATGAGAAAGGTAAGGAAGTCGACATCAAAAAGTATCGAGGTATGATTGGCTCTCTCCTTTATCTTACTGCTAGTCGTCCGGACATCATGTTTAGCGCGTGCTTATGCGCTCGTTATCAATCGTGTCCGAAGAAGTCTCACCTAACTGCGGTGAAACGGATATTGAAGTATCTTGTTGGTACTGTAAATGTGGGCCTATGGTACCCCAAAGGTTCTTCATGCCAACTTGTTGGCTATTCCGACTCTGATTTTGCTGGATGCAAATTGGACCGCAAGAGCACAAGTGGCACTTGCCATTTGCTCGGTAGCTCTCTCGTTTCTTGGTTTAGCAGGAAACAAGTAAGTGTTGCGTTGTCCACAACCGAGGCTGAATATGTAGCCGCGGGGAGTTGTTGCGCTCAAATCCTTTGGATGAAACAACAACTCTTGGACTATGGCCTAAGTCTTGATCATATCCCTCTTAGATGTGATAATACTAGTGCCATATGCTTGACGAAGAACCCCGTTCTTCATTCGCGAACAAAACACATTGAAATTAGACATCATTTTATAAGAGATCACGTTTTCAAGGGCGATGTCGAAATTGAATTTTTTGAAACCAAAGATCAATTGGCCGACATCTTTACAAAGCCCTTAGAGAAAGAGCCCTTCTTCCGAATTCGTAGTGAACTCGGGATTCTTGACTTCACGTTGATCTAAGTCATGCATTGCATTTTCCCTCTCACATGTTTTCTAACTTGAGCTCCGGAGACGTCTAACGTATTTTTGCAGGTATCGCCCTAAAGGCAGGGCGAATTATAAAGCTTGACGCACAGAACAATCGATTTCTCTTTTATATAATCGATTATCCAGTATCAATAATCGATTGTCTTGACATTATTTGCGTTATTATTGCCGTTTTTTTAAATAAACAAGTTTTTTGATTATTCTATATTTTTTTGCTAATGGCAAAAGGGGGAAGATAACGGGTATGCACTCTCACTCAATACTTATCGGCATAAATTGAGGGGGATTTCATATATTGAGGGGGAACAAATTGCATATCTATATACTTGTTGCATATCTTTTCCTGTCTTGAATCGTCATTATGAATTGCCTAATATGCATATCCCGCTTAAAGTTTGCCATTATCAAAAAGGGGGAAATTGTTGGAAACACGTTCTCAAGGCATTATACTAAACGTGTGTTCATATTTGTAGGTTTTGATGAATGACAAACTATGCGCAAATTGACATATGATGCGGCCCAAGCACAAGCGCAAAATTGATAAATAACAAGATTCAAGCACAAGACAAAGATCGAGATTAAGATTTATATGAGTCGGTATTTAATTGTGATCTTGATCCGACAACTTACACTCAAGACTTGGCTTCTCTCGTAAAAATACTTTTAACAAATCATGCATATTTAATTTAGAGCAAAATGATTTTAAATAATGCATATTTACTTTTGTCAAAATGATTTTTAAACATGCCTCTAAAATCTTGACTAAGATAATCGATTATGTTTAAGTCAGCTGCTTGACAATAGATTGTGAACTAATGACAATCGATTGTGTTAAGGCAGTGAGCATCAAAATTTTCAAATCTACATGATTTTCGATTTTGAACCTTATGACAATCGATTGTGATGAGGCAGTGTCCATCAAAGTTTTTCAAAGCTCAAAATAATCGATTGTGAAGCTAATGACAATCAATTGTGAAGAGACAGTGTCCATCAGATTTTTTAAAGTCACAAAATAATCGATTGTGAACTTATGACAATCGATCATGTTGAGGCAGTGTCTTCCAGACTTTTTCAAAGTTATTAAATAATCGATTGTGATCTTATGACAATCGATTGTCAAGAGGCAGTGTCTAATTTGATTTTTCAAGACTGATATATAATCGATTGTTAACTTAGTGTAATCGATTGTATAACTGACCGTTGCCAAAATATTTTCAAATACCGTCAGGTGATCGATTATTGATTTCCTATAATCGATTGTTTTGATTAAAATCTGGAAAGGATTTTTTGAACGTTGCTGAGTAATCGATTGTAGATTGTTGACAATCAATTGTTTTACGTAAAATCTGGAAAGGATTTTTTGAACGTTGCCAGTAATCGATTATTGATCTTATATAATCGATTGTTATGCGTAAAATCTGGGATTGATTTTTGGAAGAACTGGCAAACAATCGATTGTGGTAACTTGACAATCGATTGTCACTGAGTAATTTCAGCAACTCTTAATTGGCAATTAGGCAACGGTAATACAGGGTTTTTCAACTATAAATACAGCTTCAATTCATCTTTTAAGTGCAACAACATACAACAACTGATCATACAATTGCTAAAACTTGCATACTTTATTACTTATCATTTTATATTCATTACATAAACTTTTGAGAGCCAAATTCTTGTCAAAAGTTGTTGCGATCTTGAGCGTATTTTTTTTACTCATATCTACTCTTAAAGGAGTGTCTTGTTTGAGTGCTAAGTGTTTTTTGTACACTTGAAGGGAAGTGTTAGTCCCTTGTGTTGTAAGAAGGAACTTGTGTTTCCTTGGTTGAAGTCTTGGAGTGTTGTATCTCCGAGCAAAGGTTGTTGAGGCTTGTGTCCTCAAGTTGTAACGGTTTGTTAAGCACCCGTAAGCTTAAAGTGTTAGTGGAAATCTCGAGAGAGTCTCTCGGGGACTGGACTAGCCACGGGTTGTGGTGAACCAGGATATATCGGTGCGTTTGTTCTAATTTATTTACTTATCGCACTTATTTATTTCCTGCAATTTTTAAATTCCGCAAGTTTACGCTAATTTTATTAAAACGCTATTCACCCCCCTCCCCTCTAGCGTTAAGCGTATTATCTTACAATTGGTATCAGAGCCCAACTCTATGAAGACTTAATTGTTTGAGAGAAACATCTATGGCTTCTACTCGTGATTCTTTTGCAGGAATAGGTGAAGGACAATGCTCCACCCGACCACCGCTATTCGATGGTACCAATTATACATACTGGAAGGAGAGGATGAGAATATTTGTACAATCAAATAGTTTTCATCTTTGGAAGGTCATAATGAATGGAGAACAAATTCCAACCAAGAAGGTCGAAAATGAATGGGTCCCAAAGTCCGAAGATGAATACGATGCGGATGATATCCGAAAGGTGCAAAATAATGCTAAAGCTATTAATTTATTATATTGTGCTGTAAATGCTGATGATTATAGGAAGATATCTTGTTGCACAATGGCGAAGCAAATGTGGGACAAGCTGGAAATTACGTACGAAGGTACGGACTAGGTAAGGGAAGCTAAAATTGATTTCCTAACCCATGCATATGAATTGTTTCACATGAAGGAAGGCGAAAAGGTCGATAAGATGTTTGAACGATTTTCAAATATCGTAAATGATTTACATGCTCTTAAGAAGACCTTCACGGATAAGGAACTTGTCCGAAAAATTCTCCGAAGTCTCACTCCGGAATGGCGATCCAAGGTCGACACGATTCAAGAATCCATTGGCATTACAAATGTCACCATCGACGCATTAAGAGGTAATCTTAAAACTTATGAATCTACTATACTTAACCCTATTGTTGATGATCAAAGGAAGCAAAGAATTGCTCTCAAGGCAAGCACAAGCCAACCTCAAAATGATGAGGACGGAGACAACGAGTTCGGACTCGTTATCAAGAGATTTCAAAAATTCATGCGAAAAGAGTATGAACGAAAGCGAAAAAAGCAAGGAGATCAAATAAAGTGCTATGAGTGCGGAGAAACCGGGCACATTAAATCAAATTGCCCAAATGCTAAAAAGGAGAAGAAACCCTTCAAGAAGCAAAGAGCATACATATCTTGGGGAGGCGACTCCGGTGACGAGTCAAGTGAGGAAGAAGAAGACGAAGCCGCAAATCTTTGTCTTATGGCACAAGAAGACAACAAAGAAGAGGTATGTCAAATTTCTTCCAAAAATTTCTTTTCCCTTGAAGAAATGCAAAATGCTTTTGATGAGTTGTATAGCGAATTTATTAGAGCTTCAAAAACTGTTAAGAGTATAAAAGAAAATGCTTCTTTAAAAGAAAAGGATTTTCAAAAACAACTATCTCTTAAAGAAAAGGAATTTGAAAAACTGATTTTAGAAAATGAGAAGTTGAAAGAGGAAAGCAAATTTTTTGGCAAGAGAAGCGCCGACAAGCCTGAAAGTTCTAGAAATTGTACTTCTTGCATGCATCTCAAAAATGAAGTAGAAAGGCTTAAGGGCACCTTAGATAAGTTTAACTCTTCTCATAAAAATTTGAATGAAGTGCTTGTTAATTTGAAGTCGACCAAGCATGGCATAGGTTTTAGAAACGAGCCTAAAGAGAAAGTTGAAGCCAACCCCCAACTACCTAAGGCTCAACCTAGGATAAATAAAACAAATGCTCATCCTAGATACAACAAACCTAGAAATGGTTTTCATCAATCGCAACCTAGAAATAATCATGCTAGAAATAATGCACATTCTAGGCCAAACATTAGAAAGAGTTTTGAACCTTTTAGAACACCTAGAAATGACTTCCAACCTAGAAACAACTATTCTAGAAATGATCATATCCTAGAACAAATGGTAGGAGAAATGTTTTTCATGATTTGCGCAATAGCTATATTGTCAAGAATAGAGCAAATGAATTTCATCCGTCCAATTACTATCAACCTAGAAGGATGAATAATCCTAACGTGACTTGTCATTATTGTAGACGAATTGGACATATTGCTCCTGCTTGTTTTAAACGACATAGACATAACACTCAATCACATCACTATGATTTGCCTAACCCCCAAGGACCCAAAATGGCATGGGTACCTAAAACTCATTAATTTGTTTTGTAGGTATGTTTGAAGGGATCAAGTGTACTATGGTACCTTGATAGTTGATGGTCCAAGCACATGACGGGAGACGAATCCGAATTCCTTCAACTAGAACACAAGGAAGGGGGAAGTGTTATTTTTGGTGATAACAACAAAGGAAAGATTATCGGCATCGGATCGGTCGATAAGGATGAAATTCTTCCATTAAGCATATATTACATATGAAAGGTTTAAAACATAATCTCTTGAGCATAAGTCAATTATGTGACAAGGGAAATCTTGTTTTATTTGATTCGGATGAATGCTTAGTTTTTAGACGTAGCGATTTTAAAATTATCCTTCGTGCTTTTAGAATGGATAACATTTATATGGTTGATCTTGCAAATTCTTCACCCGAATATGTTAATTGTTTAATGAGCAAGAGAATGATTCTTGGTTATGGCATCGTAGAGTAGCCCACATCAACATGCATCTTTTGAACAAATTGGTTTCACAAAATCTAGTCGTTGGTCTTCCAATTTTGAAATTTGAAAATGACTCTATTTGTGATTCTTGTCAAAGAGGGAAGCAAACAAAAGCATCTTTTAAATCGAAAAACATTGTTTCAACTACTAGACTATTGCAATTGCTTCACATGGATTTGTTTGGACCATCTCGCATTGAAAGTCTTGGTAGAAATCGTTATGCCTTTGTTATTGTTGATGATTATTCCAGATTTATTTGGACTTTATTTCTTGCCCATAAAAGTGATGCTTTTCAGAATTTTAAATATTTTCTTAAACGTATTCAAAAAGAAAAGGAAACAACCGTCACTTCAATTAGAAGTGATCATGGGGGAGAGTTTGATCACAATCTCTTTGCGGACTTTTGTGACGAACTCGGTATCGAGCATACCTTTTCCGCTCCACGAACACCACAACAAAATGGGGTGGTGGAAAGGAAAAATAGGTGTCTCGAAGAGATGGCTAGAACCGTGCTCGAAGAGGCTAAGATTCCCAAACATTTTTGGGCGGATGCCGTGAGTACCGCATGCTACATTTTAAATAGAGTAGTCATAAGGACAATACTCATGAAAACCCCTTATGAAATCTACAAGGGAAGGAAACCAAATATCTCCCATTTTAGAGTATTCGGTTGTAAATTTTTTATTCATAACAATGGAAAAGATCAATTGGGAAAATTTGATGTCAAATCCGATGAGGGAATTTTTATTGGGTATTCTTCACATAGCAAAGCATATAGGGTATTTAATAATAGAACCCAAACTGTGGAGGAATCCCCTCATATTGTGTTTTCCGAAAGTAATGCTCGCTTGGCGAGAGAGGATTCTTATTCTGATCTTGCAGGTATGTTAAATAGTTTAAAAGACAAAGTACAAGAAGAAACTCCTAAGGAAATTCAAGATGAAATCTTGGAACAATCAACGGAGGAAACGCCACAATTGGAGAAAGAAACGAAAATGCCTAACGAGTGGAGGACAATCAAAGATCACCCTCTCGAACAAGTAATTAGCGACGTCGGAGAAAAGGTAAGTACCCGAAACTCCCTTAAAGACACCTTAGGACATACTGCTTTTGTTTCTCAAATTGAACCAACAACCATCTCCGAAGCAATTGGGGATGAATTTTGGACCTTGGCAATGCAAGAGGAGCTTAACCAATTCAAACGGAATGACGTTTGGGATTTGGTGCCAAGACCCGAAAATCATACCATAATTGGTACGAAATGGGTTTTTCGAAACAAACTAGATGAAAATGGTGTAATCACTAGAAATAAAGCTAGGCTTGTAGCAAAAGGATATAATCAAGAAGAGGGTATTGACTATGAAGAAACATATGCTCCCGTAGCTAGATTAGAAGCTATTCGTTTATTGCTTGCTTTTGCCTCTTCTATGAATTTCAATTTATATCAAATGGATGTGAAAAGTGCTTTTCTAAATGGTGTTATTCAAGAAGAAGTTTATGTTGAACAACCCCCGGCTTTGAAGATTTTAAATCTCCCGATCATGTTTTCAAACTCAAAAAGGCTCTTTATGGTTTAAAACAAGCTCCCCGAGCTTGGTATGAACGATTGAGTAAATTTCTATTGGAAAATGATTTCATTAGGGGGAAAGTTGACACCACTCTTTTTGGTAAGCATAAAAACAATGATATTTTATTAGTTCAAATCTATGTGGATGATATTATATTTGGTGCTACTAACAATGTTTTGTGCAAGAAATTTTCCGATTTAATGACAAGCGAATTTGAGATGTCTATGATGGGTGAGTTAACATTCTTTTTGGGATTACAAGTAAAGCAAATGAAAGAAGGTACATTCATTTGCCAAGCGAAATATTGCAAAGAATTGCTGAAACAATTTGAAATGACCAATGCAAAAGCAACGGCAACCCCCATGAGCACATCCGATCACCTAGACAAAGATGAGAAAGGTAAGTCGACATCAAAAAGTATCGAGGTATGATTGACTCTCTCCTTTATCTTACTGCTAGTCGTCCGGACATCATGTTTAGCGTGTGCTTATGCGCTCGTTATCAATCGTGTCCGAAGGAGTCTCACCTAACTGAGGTGAAACGGATATTGAAGTATCTTGTTGGTACTGTAAATGTGGGCCTATTGTACCCCAAAGGTTCTTCATGCCAACTTGTTGGCTATTCCGACTCCGATTTTGCTGGATTCAAATTGGACCGCAAGAGCACAAGTGGCACTTGCCATTTGCTTATTAGCTCTCTTGTTTCTTGGTTTAGCAAGAAACAAGTAAGTGTTGCGTTGTCCACAACCGAGGCTGAATATGTAGCCGCGGGGAGTTGTTGCGCTCAAATCCTTTGGATGAAACAACAACTCTTGGACTATGGCCTAAGTCTTGATCATATCCCTCTTAGATGTGATAATACTAGTGCCATATGCTTGACGAAGAACCCCGTTCTTCATTCGCGAACAAAACACATTGAAATTAGACATCATTTTATAAGAGATCACGTTTTCAAGGGCGATGTCGAAATTGAATTTGTTGAAACCAAAGATCAATTGGCCGACATCTTTACAAAGCCCTTAGAGAAAGAGTCCTTCTTCCGAATTCGTAGTGAACTCGGGATTCTTGACTCCACGTTGATCTAAGTCATGCATTGCATTTTCCCTCTCACATGTTTTCTAACTTGAGCGTCGGAGACGTCTAACGTATTTTTGCAGGTATCGCCCTAAAGGCAGGGGGAATTATGAAGATTGACGCATAGAACAATCGATTTCTCTTTTATTTAATCGATTATCTAGTATCAATAATCGATTGTCTTGACATTATTTGCGTTATTATTGCCGTTTTTTTATATAAACAAGTTTTTTGATTATTCTATATTTTTTTGCTAATGGCAAAAGGGGGAAGATAACGGGTATGCACTCTCACTCAATACTTATCGGCATAAATTGAGGGAGAATTCATATATTGAGGGGGAACAAATTGCATATCTATATACTTGTTGCATATCTTTACTTGTCTTGAATCGTCATTATGAATTGCCTAATATGCATATCCCGCTTAAAGTTTGCCATTATCAAAAAGGGGGAAATTGTTGGAAACACGTTCTCAAGGCATTATACTAAACGTGTGTTCATATTTGTAGGTTTTGATGAATGACAAACTATGCGCAAATTGACATATGATGCGGCCCAAGCACAAGCGTAAAATTGATATATAACAAGATTCAAGCACAAGACAAAGATCAAGATTAAGTTTTATATGAGTCGGTATTTAATTGTGATCTTGATCCGACAACTTAAACTCAAGACTTGGCTTCTCTCGTAAAATACTTTTATCAAATCCTGCATATTTAATTTAGAGCAAAATGATTTTAAATATGCATATTTACTTTTGTCAAAATGATTTTTAAACACGCCTCTAAAATCTGGACTAAGATAATCGATTATGTACTTATGATAATCGATTATGTTTAAGTCAGCTGCTTGACAATCGATTGTAAACTAATGACAATCGATTGTGTTAAGGCAGTGAGCATCAGATTTTTCAAATCTGCATGACAATCGATTGTGAACCTTATGACAATCGATTATGATGAGGCAGTGTCCATCAAAGTTTTTCAAAGCTCAAAATAATCGATTGTGAAGCTAATGACAATCGATTGTGAAGAGACAGTGTCCATCAGATTTTTCAAAGTCACAAAATAATCGATTGTGAACTTATGACAATCGATTGTGTTGAGGCAGTGTCTTCCAGACTTTTTCAAAGTTATTAAATAATCGATTGTGATCTTATGACAATCGATTTTCAAGAGGCAGTGTCTAAATTGATTTTTCAAGACTCATATATAATCGATTGTTAGCTTAGTATAATCGATTGTATAACTGACCGTTGCCAAAATATTTTCAAATACCGTCAGGTAATCGATTATTGATTTCCTATAATCGATTGTTTTACTTAAAATCTGGAAAGGATTTTTTGAACGTTGCTGAGTAATCGATTGTAGATTGTTGACAATCGATTGTTTTACGTAAAATCTGGAAAGGATTTTTTGAACGTTGCCAGTAATCGATTATAGATCTTATTTAATCGATTGTTATGCGTAAAATCAGGGATTGATTTTTGGAAGAACTGGCAAACAATCGATTGTAGTAACTTGACAATCGATTGTCACTGAGTAATTTCAGCAACTCTTAATTGGCAATTAGGCAACGGTAATACAGGGTTTTTCAACTATAAATACAGCTTCAATTCAGTCTTTTAAGTACAACAACATACAACAACTGATCATACTATTGCTAAAACTTGCATACTTTATTGCTTATCATTTTATATTCATTACATAAGCTTTTGAGAGCCAAATTCTTGTCAAAAGTTGTTGCGATCTTGAGCGTATTCTTTTTACTCATATCTACTCTTAAAGGAGTGTCTTTTTTGAGTGCTAAGTATTTTTTGTACACTTGAAGGGAAGTGTTAGTCCCTTGTGTTGTAAGAAGGAACTTGTGTTTCCTTGGTTGAAGTCTTGGAGTGTTGTATCTCTGAGCAAAGGTTGTTGAGGCTTGTGTCCTCAAGTTGTAACGGTTTGTTAAGCACCCGTAAGCTTAACAAGTTAGTGGAAATCTTGAGAGAGTCTCTCGGGGACTGGACTAGCCACGGGTTGTGGTGAACCAGGATATATCGGTGCGTTTGTTCTAATTTATTTACTTATCGCACTTATTTATTTCCTGCAATTTTTAAATTCCGCAAGTTTACGCTAATTTTATTAAAACGCTATTCACCCCCCCTCCTCTAGCGTTAAGCGTATTATCTAACAGTATGATGCTGGATCAGTTCTGGTTACGGAAATTGAGCCAGGGATGGCACGTGTGAAGGAAAATTTTCACAAGGTTTTATGGTGCTTTCGTAAATGTGAGAGTATACTAGGATATTTTGAGCTGCTGTTGATAAAGAATTCTCGGTGCATAAAGAAGGAAAATGATTGTTTGTATCTGTATGAAATCATGTTCTGCGGTGTCAGAGACTGTTCTAGATTTTTGCATGTAACAATCAGGTGTCTTAAGTTTATGTATGTGTCCAGAGACTGTATTTTCGTTAGAAAAGATCAAGACTTGTGGTACTTTGTGTTAATCATGGGATTCTATATATCAATATCTCGGAAGTAATGGTAGTGAATTCAGATTCGCAGAGAGTCCTCCAGAGTAAATTATTCTGGAATGTGGTGCTTATGGGAAGCGTTCGAGAGGGTATTCAGTGGCCTATGGGTCTTAGATAGTGTGGTCTTATGAGTGAGTCTCATGTGGTGACCTGAGTTGATGTATTGTGGTGCTAAAGCAAGGGAGAATATCCAATTAATGATGAATCATGAGGGGAATTTGATAAATGGAATAGCTTGATAACGAACTGAATCGGAAAGGTAAGGATATGATTAATTATTGTATGTGTTCGATCGAATGAGCCTTACAAGTATAGTGCAGCAAAGCATTAAGTGCTGGCAGTTTGTTTAACTTGGTTTGGGTAGAAGGATTCAGTCCTGGCAGTTTAGCTTGTGCAATGGAATTGGGAGAAAGAGTTCTTGATGTGTTTTACCATGGTTTGAATATGGGAATGTTATCCTAGTGCGGCATAATTTATGTGTTATGATATGGAGAATTACGGATTCAAGGCTTTGGTTCAGTTCAAATTGGGAAATCATTAAATTCTTGAGCAGCACGGATAGCTTTAGGTGAGTAAAGAATCGATCTTCAGTTGATTAAGGTGATGTAAATTGATGATACGTCAGTAGTATTGCGACATTTTTTTTGTTGGATCGACTCCGGATATTTGAGTTTGTTGACGGCACACGAAATTTGAACATCTTTCGTAGTATTAATGGATACTTGATGTGTGTTATGTATTCGTGAGGCGGAGTGTGGGATCAGGCATAGTGATTCATGCGTTATACGTGTTTATTATAATGAGCAGATTTGGCTCGATGTGCACCTCCATTTTGTGAGATATATATGTGTGGATCGGGTGGCACGCCGCCACGAGTATGTTATCTGGACCGGGTTGCGCGCCGCAACAGTGTAATGTGGAGAATAGTTTCCTATATGTTACTTTGTATGCCTTGTTTCCTTGTTTGTTAGGACAAAACATCTGTATTGGGTGTTGCTCTGGAAATAGCGCATTGGTAGTGTCTCATCAGTATTGAATAGTATATACTACTTGCTTCGTTCTGGGTGCGATGGACTGCTTGGATTCAGACCTCAATCTGTACGCGGCAGTCTGTGTTGAGCATGGTGGCTTGAGGTGCTTCATGGGTAATAGTTCTTGGATAGAATTGCGCGTTGTGGAAAGGCCACGTGATGTTATGACCTTTTTAGGAGAATTCATGTACTATATTTCTATGATATGAGATGGGATCTCAGTTCTGTGGTGTGATCGTTCGGAGGAATTTGAACTACAGCTCTTTCGTTTGAGTTAGTTGTCATGGTTCGAGTGTGTTCAGATCATTTTGTATTGATGCATGTGCTGAGCATGTTGTGGCTTAGGCTGGAGTTGAGGTATCGTATCACCGGAGTGGAGTGATGTAGTTGAGATAATCGTCAGGGTCATTAATGAGAATGAGCATATTGGATTTTAACTTGTTAGAAATGTAATGTCGAGGGTTGGCTCCGAAATCTATTGTAGTATCAGTCAGAAAGGAAATGGACTCATGAATGGGTGATCTGAGAGATAGGTTCAGTTTATCGCGTGTTTCACTTGCCGTTGGAAGTATATAAAGGTGTTGGGATAAAACTTTAGCTAATAAAAAGGTCTTTCTATCAGCATTTGGTTATTGTGGGCAAGTACTGGGAATAGATGTCGTCGTCTCGAGTGTTTGGGTTGTGTAGAATATCATATGGCCTCACCTGGAGTGGCGTGTATGGGTTATTACAGTTGGATCGGGTTTATTCTGAGTATAGACGTGGGGTTCTGATCTGGTATATGCTTTCGGGAAGTGTAATGTGGTTTATCGTTTAGATGGACTATGAAATTCTAGCTATATTGTGTTATCGGACCAATGTGAAATAGGGTGACGTGCGATCACCCCGAGTACATTCTTGGTAAGGTCATTCAGTTATTGGGTTTCTTCTAGTACAACTCTAGGTATGCTCGTGGACGAGCATTTGTTTAAGTTGGGGAGGATGTGATGAACCAACCCGTCGTCACGTGAGTTACCACCCTGTTTTTCCCGTTTTATGCTTCTTCATGTGTTTGGTGAGTTTGAAGTGTTTCAGATTGAATTTTGATAGAAATGATACAAATAGTCTCTTTAAGGAAAGTTTAAGTTGGAATAGTCAACCGGACATTGACTTGTGAGTTAGAGGGCTCTGAATGGATTCCGATGGTTCGACTAGTTTCGGGGGATGATTTATGACTTAAGAGTGAAATCGGAATTGAATTTGGAGGTCCGGTGTAGAATTTGGCTTGAATTGGAGAAGTTTGAATTTTGGCGGATTCCGGTTGATAGGTAAGAATTTGATCCACGGAATGGAATTCCTATAGTTGCAGTATCCGTTAGGTGATTTTGGATATGTGTGCCAATATTCAGATCGTTCGAAAGTGTTTAGGTCGGGTTTTGGATCAAATGCAAATTTGGAAAAGTTCTAGTTTGACTTAGGCTTGAATTTGAGGAATTTGGTGATTTTTGATGTTAATGTTAGTGTTTCTATGCTTCGAGCAAGTTTGAATGAGGTATTAGGACATATTTGTGCTTTTGGTTGAGGTCCCGAGGGCCTCAGGGTGATTTCGGGTGGTCAATGGGCCATTTTTGGAAGGTTTTGAACTGCTGATTGCTGGTATCTGGTGTTGTCCTTCGCGTTCGCGAGGTCCCATCGCGTTCGCAAAGCATAAATTGGCTTCTGGGACTTTTTGTCTTCGCTTTCGCAACTGTGCTTCGCGTTAGGGAAGAAGGAATTTCCATCTGGGACTTTTGTTCTTCGCGTTCGTGAAGAAGGAATTTTCTATCGCGCAGGTCCGACTTCGGAAGCTCATAGTTTTTGACACACAAGGAATTTGGGGTTAACTAAAAATTGAAAGTTGTAGACCTTTGAATTTTGTTTTCAGAAAAATACTATAATAGGCATTTGGACATCTGTAGCAAAAGTTATAACCATTTTACTAGCGGCTGTCCCAGAAGAGTTTGAAAAATGATTTCTTGGAAATTTGTTCTTCGAGAACGCGAAGGGAGACTGCGAACGCGAAGAACAAATACCTGGGAAGCGTATTAAAGTCCAAACTCATCTCACTGTTTCATTTTTTGACCAAGGGAGCCGGCTGAGGCGATATTTCGAGTGATTTTCAAGGACAACATCGAGGTGAGTGTTCTTAACTGAATTTTGGTTGTATAACTCAAATCTATTGCAAGTTTTGGTGTTTAATTTGAGGATTTTTTTATGGATTGGGTAGAAAACACTCTTTGTTAGAATCACCAATTTGAGAGGTCAAATGAACCTCTATTTTTATGAATTTTATATACACAGTCTCGTGGCGAGACAAGGATTCTGAAAATGTGAATTTCGAAATTTTTCGAGATGTGGGCCCGGGGCTCCGGTTTTTCCAACTTTGTGTTTTTGGGTGTATTGCGACTGTTTTCGATTGGGTATTGTCCCATTTGCATATATTGTGATGTATTCGCTCTATTTTTGGCTAGATTCGACGCGCTTAGAGGCCAATTTGAGGGGCAAAGGCATCGCGAGCTTGAGATTTCGCCGGTTCGAGGTGAGTAATATTGGGATTGATATCTTGAGGGCTTGAAACCCCGGATTTGCACGTCCTAGTGTATTAATGTGGTGACTTGTGAGCTGGACCTGAGCGTGGGGTAGAGCACCATTGGGATCGTGACTTGGCCCGTCCCGGTTGTTGGTTTTTACCGCTAATTTGTAAATGTTTTGTTGTTATCGTTATGATTTGGTCTCATTTCCATATTTGGGGCTTATTTGCGGCTATTTAAAATCCCAGTATATCACATTGTGGCGCTATATGAGGCGAAACACGCACTCCATGGCCAATACAGTGCCATATATGTGGGAAATTCTGACTCGGTTCAATCCGAGAGATGAATTATACTCTATTGGTGATTGCTTCGCACTCTATATTGATGTTATCTGGGCTTGATGCCATGTTTGGGGCCTTGTGATGACTTGTAGAATCCTTTAGGGATTGATATTTCAGAGTTAGCATGATTTGCATACTATTTGAATTCAGTCCAGGGTTTTTAACACTAATTTTGCAAACTCATCCACAATTCTATGTTTTGAAAACACAAATAATTCTTAAATGATATTTTGGGCTGACGATCATTATCTTCCTATTTTCTGTACTGTATATTATTTCTTGGAATGGTGGTAAGTATTGGCACCCTGTATTAAAATGGAAACGGTGGTAACTATCGACACCGAGTATTGAAATGGAAATGGTGGTAACTATTTGAAATGGAAACAGTGGTAACTATTGGCACCGTGTATTGAAATAGAAACGGTGGTAACTATTGGCACCGTGTATTGAAATGGAAACGGTGGTAACTATTGGCACTGTGTATTGAAATGGAAACAGTCGTAAGTATTGCCACTGCATGATATTGCACTTGGGCTGAAGGAGCCCCTCTGGAGTCTATACACACCCCCAGTGATCGCCGTCGACGTTAAATAATATGCATGGTTGGCTCGGGCTGCAGGCAGTAGCGTATTCATGTGCATTGCATTGTATTCATGAATTTACTCCTGTTTGTAATACGTGGCACGATATTTAGCACTCATATATCATTGGCATACATATTGTTACTTGCCTTGTTGACCAGATACCCTGTGTTATAAGTTAAGGCGTGTTAAGCCCGAGAGGCTGATGTTGGATATTGTGAGTTGATATTGACCCCGAGGGGAAGGTTTCTGACTATTTCCTACCTGTTGAAATCACCTTTGCGATTGTTGAAAAAGCATATTTTCAAAAGAGATTTTGAACTGAACTTGGGATTTTCAAAAGGTATTTTCACAGTATTTCGGTTTTCTCAAAAAACAAATAAGGGTTGTTCTGTCTTTTATAGCAGTTTGGTGTGCTCATACGTATTTTCTTATAGCCCAGATATTATTTTTTCTTATTACCACAGAGTTGGAAGTACTCACTTAACTCCCTGCACCTTGCGTGCAGTTGCAGATATTATCCACCCGGTAGCGGGTTATCAGCAGGACCGAAGGCCTTATTGTGGTAGTTGAGCAAGGTGACCGCCAGCGTTCGCGGCACCGCACCTCATCTTTGTATTCCGGTTTTGTCTTGTATATATATATATATATACACACACACACATTGTTTTTCCAGTAGTATTTTCCCTACTCATTAGATGCTCGTGACTTGTGACACCCCGGTCGGGTTGTATTGGAATGAAACTTCATAGTTAAATGCCATTAAGTAGTATTTCTATTCTTTTATGTTTAATAACTGCTTAAAAAGGTTTTGGATTTGTTGGCAGGCCTTGTCTTCACGTGAGGCGCCATCACGACCGGGAATAGAATTTGGGTCATGATAGCAATCTTATTGGGCCGATGATTTGCTAAAATATTGCTTGATTAATTCCTCTCAAGTAGTGATGGAGTTGATGGGAAGTGAATTAATCCAAGTATGAGCTGCTCCTGTCACCAAGAATGGAAACAACAGCAAGTGTATTACTTCCGGTGTCACGTTGTGTTGCCTCTGTGTAGCATAAATTGACAGGAAATTCTTGAGATGCTGCTGAGGATCTTCAACATATGACCCAGAGAATAGTCCCTTGTTCTGCAATAGATGTAGCATGTTATTTGTAATTTGGAATGACTATTCTTGTATCTGAGGGACTATAATGGCAGTTGCCAAGTTGTCAGCTGTGGGTTGTGCCTAATCATATAGTGCTGCTTTTGGCACAAGAGATGCCACACCCTAATCATTTGGGTAATTTGTTTTGCTTCTTTTGTTTGGGGCATTCACGTTTTCTTTGTTGTTTAGATTATTGTCTTCCATGTCTGGTTCAATTCTTTTGATTGAGTTCTGTTGTTGTTTGCCTTTCATGTTTGCATGGTTCAATGCCTTGAACACCTTCTTAGGATACAATAATTCTTCGAACAATCTCCAGTTCTTGAGGAGTTTCTAGGCATACACTTATAAAAACTACGACTACAAATGTTAGAATTTCAATGGTCGGTTTAAAATTAAGAAAATTGATTACTCTAAGAATTTTTGCACTTCCTTTTAACTGCAATCAATAACACCATTAATTCCCCGGTAACGCGCTAATATTTGATCACGCCCAACTATGTCTTATAAAAAGGACAAACGTATATTCCAGTTAACAAGTCCGGAGTCAAATCCCACAGGGAATTAATTTTTCGATCACAGCTATTGGACTCATAGAAATTCACGTATTTAATCTTCAGAGATATTTTAGTAATAAATTTGGTGTTTATTAACTAAATAATATGTAATAAAAATGCAGTAATTAAGAACTAGCTATAAACTGGTTGTAAGCAAGAATGAGAAAGGTCTAAGGTTCTGATTTCCCCTTTTGTCGGAATCCTTTCCACTATGTCTGCTATAAATTTGCCTAAGACTTCTCTATGGATCATGAGTACTCTAACTGTCGTAACTCTCTCCCGAGTGATTATAATAATATAGTAGATATATTTTTCTCGAATTACGCTACTGGCCTTAGTTATAGCTAACTTAGATCGCACCCAAAGTTTTATTATCTCTAATCCCACCTTTAAACCCTTCGTATTGATCCCTCATATACGTTAGGAGTGGTTTTATTAAAAACAACCTAAATATACACTCTCTCTCTCTCCCGAGTAATGCATACTAAATAGGCACAGCCGATTAGATCCCTTAAATCAACAACAATCACAATATAGTTGAACAAATAGAGAAAATATTAAGGCAAATCTATATTGACAATCAGAAATTCATCCTCCAAGAGGCTCCATCAAAACCCTAGATTAAGACTTTAGCTACACATGATCGTTTTCACAATCGTAGCAGTAGAACTCATCATTAATGATCAAAACAAGAGGAAGAAAGGTAAAACTCTATGCCGAATCGTCCCCCCTTGTCACTTGCTTCATCTTGCTTTCAGTAATTCTTCAAAAAACCTTGATACCTTCTTTTTGGGTGAGTTGGGCTTCTTATAGGTTAAGGAGTAGAACTTACGAATTTACCCTTGAAAATAACATTCCTCGAAGTGACGAGTGCGGCCGCGCTTGGATCACACTTGGGCCGCGCGTATTGCATTATTTTATGACTGATGAGTGCGGTCGCGCTTGGCCCGCTCTCCTAAAGTTCAGCTGACTTCCATTGTTTCCTTCTTCGTTCACGCGCATTCACCTCTGATTGGCCTTCCTTGCTCCAAATTAGCTCCAAATACTGTTCAATGTCCTCATAATCACGACTTGCTCTTGCGAAGCATAAAAGTCATAATTAGAGCCATTTGTTGTCATTTAACCTTTATATAGCAATAAAGTATAGCTAAGTTGGGGCGTAAATGGTCGCTAAACTACATGAATATAGCCTATTATCAAAGTATCATATCCTAAGTGCTATTTGCGCACATATGTATCTTGCTATAACTATAAGCATGATAATGTACTAGCGAGGATTTTCAAGGTGCAACATATTCATTGGAGTTAATATGGACATTTTATTCATCAGATCTCTACCGAGGTCAACCTTCAAAAAGTTAGCGCACAAGATTGGGATGCGAAGGTTCAAAGAAGTGAATTGATGCTCTCTTCAAAGGGATTTAGTACGCGTTGTACTCTTTTTCCCCTACAAGGTTTTGTCCCACTGGGTTTTCCTTGCAAGGTTTATAACGAGACAACTAAAAGGCATATTTCTATAGATATGTGTACTCTTTTTCCTTTACCAGAATTTTTCTCCCACTGGATTTTATTTTAGTTAAGGTTTTAACGAGGCATATTATTTGTTGAATAATTGTAATTGATCCCAATTCAATAAAAATTATATCTCTACTTTTCTATGTAACACTCTTCTTCTTTTATTATTTTATTGTAAATTTAATATTATCTTCTTTTTTGCTAAGTCTCGGAAATATTCTCGGAGTTGTTCCTGCGATAGCTAATATGACTGTTGGAACATGGACCCATAGATATGGGTAACCCAATGAATTGTTTTCAAAGTTGCCAACATTATTTGGACAAGTCTACTACTAGTAGCAGTGATTTAAAATCTACCCTAAACCCAAATGCAACTAAACCCAGTGGTATATCTTGAAGCGTACAATTTACTAGGTATCGTCTATTTTTTTGTTGTCGGTTGATCTCCTCCAATTTTCCTAATTCACATCATATAAGAATTTGGAGGGCCATGACATTTGATAGGAGGAGATCGACAATTAAAATAGAAAATTAATAGGTAGTCGAGGGTTTCCCTTTCATACCAGTAGTGATAATATAATCTTACTCTCGTATGTAGATAATTTTTATGATATTATTTTGTTGTTATTATTGTTTCTTTTCTATGACTTTCTAACTTCTGCATGTCTTCCTCTATATTGTTGTAATTATGCATGTACGTTTTCAGCCGATGGTCTATCAGAAACAACATCTCTATATACAAAGTTGGAGTAAGATTGCGTACTCACTACCCTCCTCAGACATGTATGTTATTGCTTTTATTGTATAAGTTTTTGGAGGGGAAGAGCAACGTTAAGTATAAAAGATAATGTTCGTTCGTTTAATTTGCAGATCCCAGTACATAATTCGAAGAGGAAGCACCTACCTCCTTAACAAAGATTTATGACTTAAACTTGAACTTTTATACATCGATTATACAAAAAGAAGTTTACAATTATGAGGTCATCTTTTGGGCAATTAAAGGTAACTATATTTCCAATGAGAGAATAATAAGCAAATAATTTAGAGAAATAACTAGATAGGAATAATTTTGAGATGATTTCGAGTGACGTTTTAGGTCATCTTCAACATAAATCATTTTAGAGACCTAATTAATGTCTTTAAGTCGTTAGTGAAATTAACATTGATCAATTTGAGTTTCCTTACCTTTTAACTTGTTTTCAGAATAGGAAATGACGATATTGAGTGGCACTTCCAAGAATGAACATGTCTGCCCCAGTAGTTTACCCATATTTATTTATTTTTTCTTTTTCTTTTTTTCTTTTTTTCTTATTTTATCTACGGTTCGTCTCAAACGACAAATTAAAAACTGAACTAAGTAAATTACTCCGCAATTTCTTCCTACCAAAATTTCTTCCTCAGAGATATAGCTTCCGCACAAAAACTTATTAAAGTATAAAAATAAGGTGCCAATTTTATTTCCCAAATGTAACATGACAAAGCTCAATGATTATATAGTTTCCAATTGTTTGTAAGTTGCATTTGGTATGAAAAGTTGAAGTTCAACGCAGAGGTAAAAGAAGACTTTTAGTTTGGTGCATTTGGTAATATGAATCCATCATTCTGCATGCTACTGATAATGAATACTAGGAATTATTAAATTCTTTCTCATGCACAAAATTAAGAAGTTATCGACGAAAGATCATCATTGCATTATTACAACAAAGAAATTTCCAGTTTATTGAGTAGAAATTCGGTCACTTTCGCATCATGGAGTTTCTTCAAATTTGATTAAGTATGTGTCTGAAGCAGCCATTAATGTTTGCATTAGATTATGTTGCTTGCATCACACTCTTGAGGAGTGCGGCCCTTTTCTAAATTTTACGTGAATGGGGATATTTTGTGCACCGAAATAAACTTTATGTATGTTTACCTCAAAAAACGAGTAACAATTAAATTTAATTAGTGGCTTTTGTAAAATTACTAAATTGAGATGAAAATGAAGAAGAATTAATTAGGCTCATGGGAGAAAGAAGAACCAGAGAGAGAAAAATACTTTCTGTCATACCTTCAAATGTTCCAGACTTTCTATTTTTGTGTATCTATTATTTACATTGCATTGGGCTTTAGCCCAAAAACTCTAAATACAAATAAATACACCCTATTTAAATCGGTAGTGGGCCTGTATCATGAGCCATAGTAACCTAAAGTCAAACACCCCCTTTCAAGTTGGAGGGTGCTACAACCCCCAACTTTAAAAACAAAGAATGATGAACAGCTCCAATGAGTGGCATTGTAAACACGTCGGCAAACTAAGAAGTTGTAGAAACATGATTTAAGGAGATTAGGCCATCACCAAGTTTGTTCCGAACAAAATGACTGTCTAATTCAATGGCTTCGTCCGCTCATGAAAAACATGGTTCTTCACAATATGAATGGTCGCAAAACACAGGTACAACAGAAGATATATCAACACCAAAATCAGATAAAAGGCAAACAACCCAAGTCAACTCCGCAACTACCTTTCTAAGAGCTCGTTACTCAGCCTCAGCAGAAGAAAGGGATACAACTGGTTGCTTCTTAGCCTTCAAACCAATGAGAGAATCCCCCAAAAGAATACAAAATCCAATGACTGATCGGCGAGTGTCTGGGCGGCAAGCATCCCAGTCACTATCATAGAATGAAGACAAGGAAAGGGATGGATAATTGTTATAGAACACCCCAACATCAGAAGTACCTTTAAGATAGCGAAGTAAATGCAAATCAACATTCATGTGGGAAGTACAATGGGCCTGCAAGAAGTGGCTGAGATGTTGGATAGCAAAGCAGAGCTCAGGCCTCGTGTAAGTCAAAAAATTTAACTTTCCTACCAAACTTCTATTAGTGTTAGGAGCACGCAAAGGGTCACCTATGGCAGCCTTCATTTTGGAGTTCAAATCCAAAGGACAAGTCACTTGAGACACAATATCACAATTGTATTCATGAAGTAGATCTCTAGTAAACTTACTTTGATGTAATAATAACCCAAAAGGAAGATATGACACTTCTATGCCAAGAAAGTAGTTAAGAACACCTAGATTCTTGATTTTGAATTGATTGTCCAAGAAGAGTTTCAAAGCAGAGATTTCTTCCAAATCATCACCGATAAGTATTATATCATCCACATAAACAGCAAGAAGTACAGTGGAACCACCTGATCTTCTAATGAAAAGGGAATAATCATTCAAAGAATGTAAGTAACCCCTAGAACACAAGGTATGAGACAACTTGGCATACCACTGCCTAGATGCCTGCCTCAAACCATACAAAGATTTTTGAAGGTGACAAACCAAAGTAGAAGACTGACCAGATGAAGTAACACTCTCAACAAACAAACCAGGGGGCAATTTCATGTAGACCTCCTCACCCAAGTCTCAATGAAAAAATACATTATTTACATTAAGTTGAGACATAGACCAATTCCTTTTTACGGCCATAACAATGAGACATTTAATAGTAGAATATTTGATGACTGGAGAAAAAGTTTCATTAAAATCCACACCCTCCTCATTTGTATCGCTCCTAACAACCAACCTAGTCATATATCTCTCTATAGACCCATCAGCCTTATATTTTATCTTAAATACCCATTTACAACCTATCGGTTTATTGCCATGAGGTAACTCAACAATGGACCAAGTATCATTAGCCTCAAATTCCTTTCTCATTGCCTCTTGCCAAGCTAGAATAGAAGCTACCTGATGGTAAGAGTGGGGTTCCAGGCCAGTAGTGCTAACTGAACTTTCAGAACAAAGGGAGAAGAACTAGAGCCACATAGAGAAGGAGGCAGACTACAAACATACTGTTAAAGATGACTAGGAGTAACATAATTTATCAAGGATCTCCTAACAGGAACTGGAGATAGATTAGGGGCAATAGGAGGAGCAATAGGAGGAGCAAGAGAAGGTTCAAGGATAGGTGCAGAGTGAGGAACATACATAGGAACAGGAACAGACACATGAGAAGGAATAGGAGAAGAATTGGGAGAAGCAATAGGTGTTGATGATGAGACAGGATCAGGTTCGTGAGAAGAGGTGTAATGAAAGTGATCAGAAAAGAAAAGAACAGAAGAAAAAGGTGATATAGAAGTAACAGATAAAGGATTGACTGAGGCACAAGGGAAGATACCCTTATGAAACACTACATCTCTAGAGATAAAGGTTAGTTTAGAATATCCCTGGAAAATACAAGGATCAACTCTAGGTTGAAACTTGTCCGTGTGACACTTTGGAATTGTGGAGAAACACAAGCAACCATAGGTTCTAATGTAAGTATATGAAGGGATTTCATAAAGAGTAATTCAAAAGGATTTCATTGTCAAGCAACTTGGAAGAGAATCTATTAATGAGGTAAGTGGCAGTGAGGACACAATCACACCAAAACTTAATAGGTAACTTGGATCGAAAAAGTAAAGATCTAGAGGTTTTCAACAAATTCCTATGTTTTCTTTTGAATACCCCATTTTATTGTGGTGTGTGGACAAGATGTTTGGTGAAAAATGCCATAGTCAACAAAGAATTTGCCAACAAGAGCACCAGACCCAAGATCAAGAGCATTATCACTTCTAACAATTTCAATGCAAGTTTGAAATTGTGTTTTGACCATAGCAACAAAAGCTTTAATCAGAGGAAAAGTATTACTTTTAGACCCCATAAGGTGAGTCTAAGTATCTCTATTGATATTATCTAGTATAGTAAAAAAATATTTGCACCCATTGTAGGTAGGAGTGATATATGGTCCTTAAGTATCTATATGGACAAGTTGGAAGGAATGAGAAGTTTTGATGGAGATATCAGGAAAGGGTAGTCTAGGTTGTCTAGCTAAGGGACAGATACAACAAGTAGAAGACTGTTTTGAGGAAAATTTACATGGAATGGATGAAATATCCTTCATTCTAACAAATGTGCCCAACCTATTATGCCATAAAATCCCCATTTTATTCAAATGAGAGTGGTATTTACAGTGATTATCAGTTCCAATAGCAGCCAATGGAGGATGGTATTTACAATTGGAGGACATAGAAGTAGAAGAACAAGTAGGAAAACTATAACAAGCAGCAGTAAGAACAATAGAATCATATTGTGGACATGGCTGCACAAGCTTGTACAGCCCATGATCTTGTTTACCAATTTCTAGTGGCCTCTTCATTGAAGGGGCCTGTATGAGAAAACATGAAAATTTACCAAACAAAACCAGGCAATCTAATTGTGCCACAAGCTTGTGAACAGAAATAAGATTGTGCTAAAAACTAGGGACATAAAGTACATGATGAAGTGTGAAAGAAAGAAATTAAAGAAAACCAGTTGTTGCACCTCCTTTTTGCGCCCCTGCGTGGAGTTTTTCCAATTAAAATACAATCGAAACGTGATTTATTTAGTAAAGAATCAGAGCCGCGACTTAGGAGATTTATGGTGTCCCAAGTCACTGGTTTAATCCCGAATCGAGGAAAAGAATGACTCTGTTTAACAGTCCGTGAACCAGAAATCCGGATAAGGAATTATGTTAACCCGGGAGAAGGTGTTAGGCATTCCTGAGTTCCGTGGTTCTAGCACGGTCACTCAACTGTCATATTTAGCTTATTTATCTGAGTTTAAAACATATTATACATTTTTTAAAACTAAAGCTCACGCCAAAAACGAAAGTTAAAGTTAAAGCTTCAAGGGAAAGCAAAAGCCAAAGTTAAAGCAAAAAAATAAAAGTTAAAGCAAAAGCAAGCAAAAGTTAAAATTAAAGTAAAGTTAAAGCAAAAGTTAAAATTAAAGCAAAAGTTAAAATTAAAGCAAAAATTAAAACAAAAGTTAAACCAAAAAAGGTGTTATTATTTTATTGCTTTTTAACATTTCGGGAAAAATTCAAGATTATTTAAAACATCTCAAGCCATGACACCCGTGATTCACGATATGCTTTATTTAACCTTATTCAAAGTTGAAGCCGGGAGTGCACCCCAGTTCCTTTAATCTAAGCTAACACAATTAATGAGTTCATGCCAATATAGTCGATTCAACATCCCTTTTAACATGAACAAACACTCAAATTTTGTGAATAATCTTATCACAAGTTGAATCTTAAGCCGTTTATACAACCTTCAGTTCTCTATAACTTTTCCCATTCATTAAGTTCCAAACAAAGAAAAATCTAATAAAAAATTAAGATATCATGCTGACTTAAGAATTATTTTCTTTTTCAAAAAAAAATTCACAGCACCACTGCCCAGTCACACTCGTTCTTTTAGCGAACAGTCATCAAGAAAACAAAGCCATTGATCACACCACGGTGCATGAATAACACATATTTGCATGAATAATCAAGCAGAAAACTCAAAATATAGATAATGATATAAACGAAGATCACATATAAACTAAACATCTACCAACATTATAAACCAAAAAATGCTGTGAATTCATCACGCATCCAGAGAAGAAGATAACAGGAACATTGTACCTTCAATGGTCTTTAACGATTTATGTTTGGGAATGCAAGTAAAAACCGGCGACCGGGGACTTCGACGGAAACCTCCGCGAACTTTAACCAGACTGCCTCGCTTGTCTTCCGCGTATCGTTACTTTTTTTCGAACTCAAGCCAGCTATGGTGAGGATGAGCAGTGGGAATGAGGAGAAGAACGGGTGGTCGTTTGGAGGAGGTTTTGAGACGACAGTGGCACTGGGGCTGGTCGTTTTGTGTGAGGGTCTGTCCGGCGGCGTGGTGAGGGACAACGACTGGTATTTTCCAGTGACTGCTGGGGACGGGCAGTCGTTAGGGTGGTGTGGCTGTTAAGCGTGGTCGACTGTCGTTTGGTCGTGAGGGTGAGGGACGAGTCGGTCGTTTGGACTGTCTGGTTAGAGACGAGGAAGAAGCTGGCTGGCGTTGCTGGGGTGGGTCGACGACGAGGAAGTAGGTGGTCAACTGGGTGGTCTGCTTAGTTTTTCCGGCAGGTTGGTTTGGCGGAGGAAATTGTTTGGTCGTCTTTTGTGTCGGACCGGAGAGGGTGTGTTTTTTGCTTGTTTTTTTCTTCTTCCCAAGAAGAAGTGTGTAGTATCTCCCCCTTAAAATAATGAAGACCCTTCTTTTAAAAATCTGACCATCCTTAAATTTCTCCCCAAATTACGTATTCGTATCCCTCGTGGTCTTATGTTATGTGTAAGGTTCGCTGAATTTGGATTGCTATGGGCTATGTCCGAACTTTAAGCCTAAAAATAGATTGTTTGAACCCAAATATTCTTCTTTACCCTGAACCTAGAACAAGAACATGATTTTATTTAATCAATCCTGCATAAGCAAAATAACTATCAAAATAAGACTGACAATTAGAACAAAACTATTTTTAGTATTTTTCAAGATTTAAAATAACAACAAAATATTAATAAATCTATTTTTTGTAATTTTAATTTTTATATAGAGATAAAAATATAAAATACTATTTTTGTATTTTTTAACTTTAAAATCACTACAAAATATTAATGAAACTATTTGTTTGTAATTTTTGAAATTATATAAAGAAAAAAATAAGGTACTATTTTTTGTATTTTTCAAGCTTATGGGAAATACATCAACTGAAATTTATCTATCTTTTTATTGTAATTTTTCTTTTTGTGACAAAATAAATTAAAATAGTCAAAATTAGCTGAAATAGCTCTATTAAGCTAAATCAAATATTTTATGCCAAAAATATGAAAAATCTCAGGGAGAGTCAAAAATCACATGTCTACACCAGTGCAAGTGACTTCGACTTTATATCCATTAGGAAGTGTGGCCAAATATGGGACAACAAAGGGCTGAATACTAAATATGAGTTCCTTTTTAGAAGTCATGTGATTAGTGGCCCCAGAATCTATTATTCAAGTGTACTCATGGACTCTATTTAGCATGCATGCACCATAAGATGCCTTGCCTACACAATTAGGGAAAGCAATTATACCCGCAAAATTTGCAGAAGCCATCAGACTAGACTGTGGGAGAGATTCTGAAATGTGATGTTGCTGAAGTAGTATCAGGAGATGAGCATACTGGCCTTGGACAGAGCAGGAATCAAAGAATTAGAATCAACAGGACTTTCAACTGGAATTGGTCTAGATTCAGAAGCACAAACTACACTCTGCGCCTCTACATTTGCTGCAGTTCGTTTACCTTTGGTGAATTTAAAGTTTGGTGGAAATCCATGGAGCTTATAGCATTTATCGATCAACTGCGCATGTTTACTACAATACTTGCATAAAAGAGACGACTTGTTCTGATCAAAACATACTTTTTGGCCAAAGTGTCTAGGAAGGGCAGAATATTGTTTAGATTGACATGAAAAAAAAAGAAGAGTCGCCCTGGAAATGAGTATTGGGAGTAATTTGCCTCTGTCTTTCATCTTGGATGAGGATACTATAAGCAGTATCGAGAGAAGGTGGAGGTTGCATTATGAGCAAGTTGCTCCTAACACAAACATAACTCTCATTCAGACCCATAAGGAATTTGTGTAATCTATTCTCTCTTCCTCCTTTTGAAGTCCAGGTTTAGTAGTACAAACACTAGTATTGGCATGATTAGTACACATAAACTTCACTTCATCCCAAGAGTTTGTTGAAATAGGAAGCAATGTCCAATGTCCCTTGATGAGTAGATGTTATCTCTTGCTTAATCTCAAACACCTTAATCTCACTAATTGATCTGTATCTTCTATGAAGCTAAGCCCAAATACTCTAAGCAGTATCCGAGTATTGAACGCTCTCAGATATATCCGGAGATAGGGAATTAGTCAGCTAGGAAATGACCATATTATTACATCTATCCCACTGCTTAAACTGAGGAGTATCCTCAACTGGACTTGGATAACTTCCATCAATGAAACCTATTTTATTTCTGGTGGAGAAAGATACAATCATATTCCGCCTCCAACCCCCAAAACCAGTCCCAAAGAAAGTACACTAACCAGAGATACACCAGGCACATCAGAAGAAAGTAAAAGGAGTAGACTGGATGGGTCAACAGTATAGGTAGTACTCGAGGATGCACCAGATGCTCCCACAGCGACGATGAGAATCTCTCGTCAATGTAACGAACACAAACAGATGAGAAATGCAACGAAATGAAAATCGAAAGAGATTACCGTATGTTTTTGCTACCGGAAAATAAATGGCCTTGAATGTAAATTCAAAAAGTCAAAACAGAACAAACCTTAGGTCAGAAGAGGAGGAGGAAATCGGTCCATTTCGATCCAAATTCACCCACGCGTATTACAAATACCACCAATAGATGACAAAGAAGTAACTCTGACCTTGATTCTATCTGCAAATCGAGAAGAAGCTACCATGAACATCGACAATCGAGCAAAAAATTGATGAAAACGAGTGAGGGTAACACCGCTCAAAATAGGAATATAAGAATCAGCAGATCATCCGCTCTGATACCATGTAAAACTGCTAAATCGAGCTGAAAATGAAGAAGAATTGACTAGGGCTCATGGGAGAAAGAAGAACCAGAGAGAAAAATATTTTCTGTCATATTTTAGAATGTTCCAAACTTTTTGTTTTTGTGTGTATATTATTTATATTACATTGGGCTTTATCCCAGAAACTCTAAATACAAATGATGAATTTTATTTTTGTTTTCATTTGTGAAAGATTTCGATAATTCAAACAATCACCTCAAGCACCGGTTCGGGCCTAGAAAATGGTAAATCCTTAGGTTTTTATTTTATCAATATGATACCTCTTAGGGTTTTATAAATCCTCGAGATAAATTAACATCGATTTGACGTGAGCTTTGGATGTCGGAGTTCTCGAATCTGAGTTGATTGAGAATGGAATCTCGACCTCTAAATTATTTGGCCCTTAGTTCATTTTAAGTTGGACCTTAGGCTCTTTATGTTGGCCCTTAGGATCTTATACATCGGCCATTAAGCTCTTTAAGTTGGGCTGTTTCGGCCTTTAAAATAGCTATAATTTTTCCCTCTTTCCGGCTAAAAGACTAAGTAAAATTTTGTATGCCTTAGCATGTATTTTTGTACCCGTTCAGGTTTTTCAAAGGTTAGATGTATTGAAATATTATTAGTAATTTGTTTGAGTAAATATAATCGAATACCTCTTGAGGTTTTTCTGAAGGCTGATGTTATCGAAGTCTTTGGATTATTCAAGGGCTGAATTTATCGAAGCCCTTAGATTTTTCTAGGGCTGAACTTATCGAAGCCCTCTATATTTTGCTTTTCCCAAGGGTAGACTGATTTAACCGGTTTTTCAATGTTCGAAGGACTTTAATTTATGGCGGAAGTTGGACGTCTTCGAGCCGCATTATTTTGGCCGTAGACTTTATATGACCGTAGTCTTTAATATGGTTGTAGTTTGCTGGTATGTCACTTGGACTTGTCTCCCGATAACTTTTTGAACTTGTCCGAAAAGTTAGTCCCTGAGTGTATTGGCCTTGGCCTTTGTTTCAAGGGGGTGCCTCTTTGATATTTTATGAGGCCGAGTTTTCTATGACTCGGGTGTATTGACTCCCAAGGTATTTCGGGGTGCATTTGCATTTTGGCTCTTGACTCATTTCCCATAGGATTATCAGTCTAGAAATCGCATGATGGTAAACTTCTTTGAGACACAAAGTGTTTTTGATATAACCAGAATGCTTTGCAAATAATTGATACAATCACATATGTTTTTCCATCGGGGTCGACTATTCTACATGGACACGATTCATTTGACTGTTTGCCCAATTACAAAGCTCTCATAGTGAGGCCCTATGAGGCATGAAGTATTTTTCTCAAAAATATAACCTCAAAGGGTGATTCCCCCCCGCTATATGAGGTTAATTGAAGAGAAGCCTTGGATACTATTGGCTTCTCTTTAGGTAGCATATAATTGCTGCCTCGTTAAAAACTTTGTCGGTAAAATCCATTTTGGGAGAAAATCCGATCTAAGGAAAAAAGAGTGCAACGCATTCTTTAAAACCTAAGTCCTTCATGTAAAAAATGATGCCTTCGAGATTGTATGCCTTCGATAGCTTGAATAAAAAATCTGTAATGAGTTAGTTTTAAACTCAAATAGGAAAAAGGATAAAGTCATACTCTAGTAGTAGTACAGTTTAAGCAGCGATATGTTCCAATTGTTTGTCACTTCTTTACCTTCTATTGTGCTAGGTTTGTAAGATCCTTTACCTATAAATCCAAAGGATTCGGTATGGTCCTTCCCAGTTCGGCCTTGGTTTCCCTTCATTTGAGTCTCGAGTATTTAGGGTGACTTTACATAGGACTAAGTCCCTAATTCCAAAATGTCGAAGGTTGGTTCTTCTATTGTAGTATCTTTTGATCCCTTGCTTTTGCGCGGACATATGAACAAGCATTTCTTCTCTCTTTTCATCTAACAACTCGAGACTAACATTCATGGTCTCATGGTTTGACTCCTTCAATGCATGTGGAAACCTGGCGCTGAGTTCCCCGACCTCGACGGGGATGAGGGCCTTGGAACCATATACTAGAGAAAATGGGTTGGCCCCCGTGCTGGACTTCGATGTTGTCCGATATGCCCAAAGGACCTCAGGTAAATATTCTCTCTATTTTCTCTTTGCATCATCTAACCTTTTCCTCATATTAGAATGATAGTTTTGTTTGTTGACTCGGCCTATCCATTTCTGGTCAGATAGTGCGATGTTGATAATATCCTCTTTATCTTATGGGCTTCAAAGAACTTCGTTACCTTGTTGTCGATGAATTCCTTTCCATTGTCACATACAATCTCGGCGGGTATCCAGAATCGGCATATGATGTGGTCCCAGATAAAGTCAATAACTTCCTTTTCTTGAACCTTCTTGAAGGACTATGCTTCCACCCTTTAGAAAAATAATCAGCCATAAAGAAATAAACTTAGCTTTACCTGGGGCCATTGGTAAGCATCCGACTATGTTCATCCCCTATTTCATGAATGGCCACGAGGATAGTGTTGAATGGAGTTATTCTCTAGGCTTATAGATCATCGGTGCAAATTTTTGACACTTATCACATTTTTGACAGATTTCTTAGTATCTTTTCCCATGATATCCCAGTAGTAACCTTGCTCTGATAATTTTGCGAACCAGAGACTCGGCATCGGAATGGTTCCCGCAAGTGCCTTCATGGATTTCTTGAAGGACATAACTGGTGTCCCCTGGCCCCAAGCATACCATCAATGGTCCATCAAAGTTCCTTCGGTATAATGTTCCATCTTCATCTAATGCAAACCTAGCAGCCTTGGCTCGTAAGGCTCTCGATTCTTTGCGGTCCGATGGGAGTTTTCCACTTCTCAAATAGTCGATATACTTATTCCTCCGGTCTCATGTTAAACATGTTGAATTTATCTCGGCATGACCCTCTTCAACCACAGACCTCAATAATTGGACGACAATCGTTAGGACGGTGTCATCTTCTTCGACTCAGGATCCCAAGTTAGCATATGTATCGGGCTCGCTATTTTGTTCTCGAGGAAACATGATCCAGAGTCCACTGCTTGATGCGCTTCAAAGTTATCTGTAGCTTATCCAACTACCATTGCATTATATATTCTCGAACCTCAAAACTTTTATTTACTTGGTTTACCACCAATAGAGAATCGCACTTGGCCTCGACGACCTCTACACCCAAGCTTTTAGTTAACTCAAGACCTACAATCATGGCATCATACTCAGCCTCATTATTAGTTAATCTTTGATTTTTGATAGATTGCCTAATGGTATCACTCGTGGGTGGTTTTAAGATAATGACGAGCCCAGACCCCTTCACATTTGAGGCACCATCCGTAAAAAGGGTCTATTCCCCCGATGAGTTCTTTCTCCACTTCGGGTATGACGGTCGGCGTAAAATTGGCCACGAAGTCAGCTAGGATTTGAGACTTGATGTTCGTTCGGGGTTGATATTCGATATCGTACCCGCTAAGTTTGACGGGCCATTTGGCCAATCGCCCTGATAATTCAGGTTTATGCAAAACATTTCAAAGAGGATAAGTAGTTAATACACATATATGATGATTGAAAATATGGTTTTAACTTTCAAGATGCACTTATCAATGCAAGTGCTAATTTTTCTAAGTGAGGGTATCTAGTTTCAGCATCTTCTAGAGTTCGAGTTACATAATAAATAGGAAATTGTGTACCTTGCTCATCTCTAACCAGTACCCCACTTACTGCTATCTCGGACTACCAAATATAGATAAAGATTTTCATCTACCTTCGGGGAGTGAAGAAAAGGCGGGCTCGAAACATATATCTTTAATTCTTCTAAGGCCTACTGACATTCAGTGGTCCATGCGAAGTCTTTTTCTTTTTGAGCAAGGAAGAGAACTGGTGACTCTGATCTGATGACCTCGAAATGAATCGACCCAAAGCACCTATTCGACCTGTCAACCTTTGCATGGCCTTCACACTTCCTACGATCGTGATGTCCTCGATGGCTTTGATCTTATCGAGGTTAATTTAGTTCCCTGATTTGATACCATAAAGCCTAGGAACTTACCCTAGCCGACCCTGAAGGCACATTTCTCCAGGTTAAGATTCATGTTGTATTTTCTCAAGATTTCGAATGTTTCCTGCAAATGAGTCAAATGGTCCTCTGCACGTAGGGACTTAACGAACATATCATCAATGTACACTTCCATTGTACCTATTTGTTCTTCAAACATTTTGTTAACTAGGCTTTGGTATGTAGCTCCTGTATTTTTTAGCCCGAAGGGAATTACATTGTAACAATAAGTCCCAAATTTAGGAATTTTATTTCCTGGTCCATTGGGTTAATCTGAATCTGATTGTACCCGGAGTAGTCATCCCGAAACATTAGGATCTCGTGGCCAGTCGTGGTATCGATCATATGATCTATGTTGGGCAGTGGGAAAGAATCTTTTGGACATGCTTTGTCAAGTCCTTATAATCTACACACATTCTAAGTTTGTTTCTTTTTTTAGGAATACAACTACGTTCGCTAGCCACTCGGGGTACTTTACCTCCCGAATAGATCCTATTATAAGGAGTTTATTTACCTCGTCCCTCACGATAGCATGCTTTACCTCCGACAGAGGCCTCCATTTTTGCTTTACCGATTTGAACCTGGGGTTGGTTCTTAGCCGATGCGTGGTGATTTTCGGTGGGATTGATGTAATATGAACATGGGACCAAGCAAAGAAATCCATATTATCAATAAAAAGTTGAATAAGTTTTTTCCTGAGTTCAGGGGTTAATTTAGTTCCCAGGTATACCTTTTTCTCGGGCATGTATTCGATCAAAATGACCTAATGCAGCTCCTCGATTGTTTATTTGGTTGCATCGGATTCTTCAGGAACGACGAAGGTTGAGGGAGTAAGGAAATCCTCATCTTCATCATTGATTACATGTTTCTCCGATTCCATCGAGGCTGAAGGCGGTGATTACTATTTGGTCGTATGTTTACCTCTGATTCTCTATTTCTCTAAGGTCAAAGTATCTTGAGTCGGTATCACTTCCTCGATTGCAAACATCTCCTTTATAGCATGTTTCTCCCCGTAAACTATTTTTACTACTTCCTCTGTTGGGAACTTTATCATCTTGTGAAGAGTTGAAGGGGCTGCCCTCATATTGTGTATCCACGGTCTCCCGAGCAGTACATTATACCTCATATCTCCCTTGATGACATGGAACATTGTATTTTGTATGGTTCCGGCTATATTTATTGGCAAGATAATTTCTCCTTTTGTTGTTTGCTTGCCATGTTGAAGTCATTCAGGACCTGGGATGCAGGTACAATCTGATCTTGTAGGCCGAGTTATTTCATGACCCTCGATTTGGTTATTTTTACTGAGCCACTAAAACACGTTTAACTTGAATTTTATTTAAAGGATAGAGATTACCAGGGCGTCATTGTGAGTCTGAGATATGGCTTCTGCTTCCTCATCACAAAATGATAAGATGTCATCGGGCACATAACTCCAAGTTTGTTTTCTCTGGTGATTGATACTTTATTGCGCTTGAACACAGGTCATTGAGGGACATCAACTCCGCCAATGATCATGTGGATAGCATGTTGTGGTATAATTCTAGCTCAGTTTTCCTTACATCCATATCCCTGAAGTGATTCTTAGCTCGTTCACTTAGAAATTCTCGAAGGTGCGTCTCGTTGAACAACCAAGCCACTTCTTCCCTTAGCTGCCTGCAATCTTCTGTTCTATGACCATGTGTGCCATGATGCTTGCACATCAAGTTTGGGTTCCTTTGAGAAGGATCGGTCTATATTGGCCTAGCCACTTGGTGTTTGTCATTCTCCCAATATCTGAGACAATCTCTGATGCATCTATGCTCAAGTTGTACTCTGATAATCGAGAGTCCTCGGTGGGGTCGGTGTGTTTATCGAACCCGTTTTTGCTTATGAGTTCTGAGAAATTTGACCTCGATCATTTCTATTATCGCTCTGAGAAGTATTATGGCTCAGTTTGTTGTTCCTTCGATAAGATATGGCTGATAATGTTCTTTATTAAATCTTGATTCCCGACCTGTGTCCCTTGTCTGCTTGGCCGGGAATCTGTTAGGGTGAACTGAACCCAAGGGAACTCCCAACTGGTCGTCCTCGAACCTGATTTTTTACTAGTAACGATTGTGCACATCCAACCATGTTACGGTTGGATATTCGATCATGTTCTGTTTCAACTATCGAGATGTGATCAAGCTCCTTTCAACAGACCCTGCATAAAGGCATGTACTGCCTAGTCATCGGAGACAGGTAGTAATTCCATTCTTTTCCATCTGAAACCGTGACACGAACTCCCTTAGCATCTCGTCGTGACTTTATTTATCTTGAAGACGTCCGATTTTCTCATGGCCACCTTTATGGCCGCTCCGTGTGCTTTTACAAAGTCGTCTGCTAACATAGCAAATGAATCAATAGAGTTATGAGCTAAGTTGTGATACCCGATCATAGCTCTTTTTGATAGTGTTTTCCCAAATATTTTCAATAACAGTGACTCAATTTCATCGCCATTCAAGTCATTTCTTTTGATCCCACAAGTGTATGAAGTAATATGTTCATTAAGGTCGACTGTCCCGTTATATTTGGGTATATAGGCCATGCGAAATATTTTGGGAATGGGCATTGGTGCAGCACTCGGAGGGGGGGGGAATGATTTTTGTACGAACTTTTTGGCATCTAAGTCTTTCAAGACCGGAGGTGCCCACAATATTTGATCAACACGGGAGTTGTAAGTCTCCATCTTTTTTTCATTTTACTCAATCTTCTTTTCTCCAAACTCGATCCTCTTGGAGAGCTCTTAACCATATAATAGTAGGATCAGTCCCCGAGTTATTTCCGTTCGATCTCTGTGGTTCTGGTTCAGAACGTCGAGCATTTTCATGTTCAACTACATTCGAAGTCTTATTCTGACTTTGAAGTTGATGATGGCGATTTGCTGAGCTTGCAGCATCTCGAATATCACTTAGTGGATGATTCCCCCATCTCCCATTCCTCGTGCTCCTTAGCCGCCACATCGGGTTTCCCTGAGTTCATTCCCTATGCGGCTTGTGCCTGAATTCTCATTTAGAGCATTACGTTAATTGATATCAGCTGGCTCCATATTCGGCTCCTCGGGATTTATTGGTGGTTCACCGACCCCTATATTGTTGTTTTCTCCAAGACCTTCGTTGTCATGAACAGGTGCATTTTGTGTAATAGACATGTTTCAACCTGAGAATCAAAAAACCTTGAAAAGAATAAGTGTAAAAACATGTGTAATGGGAATCAGTAAAGAAATAATCACTATTATCTTTAGCCCCACGATTGGCGCTAAACTCTTTACCTTAAAACTACGACTAACAATTAAATTTGATTTATTGTTTTAAAGATGTGTGATTTAGTTCAATACTAATTAATAATCAAAAATATAAAGTAAAAATTAAATTTGGCGTTTATAATGAATAGCCGTTATATAGGAATGCTGATATTGAGAGGTCTGGCCGTATAAATGACAGTAAAAAGACTAAATGGCCTCGAACCTTTGATTTCGAAACCTTATTACCATGTACCTTTGATTATCTGAACTCATTCGGGCTACCCTATTGAGGTCCATTTATGAAGAGTCCAAATAATGCAAGAACTTGTGATCAGAGATGCTCATTTTCATTTAGAAAGCACATTTAAAAGAGTTAAGAATTAGGAAACATTATCCGAAACATCACATATATATATACCGTATTTATCATTCGTAGCTACACTTTTACAATATTACAATATTACAATTGTAACTTTATTTTAATTTTATAGCAAATCCACCTATAGTACTGAAATAAGAGATCAATTATTTTGAACTAAAACAAGGGAGCAACAACTCGTAGAAGGTCTTGAGTTCGATTCTCAATGACAGCATTTTATTTTTCTGTATTTCTCCTTGGTTGAATGAATACAGTCGATACAAGTTGTATTTTTTGCGTACACCCCTGTATTAGTATTCGTTGCACGTAGGAATACAACTTGCACATGCGGTACATGTTGCGCGTATAAGTAGAGGTGATATTAGTTAGTAATAAATAATTGAATAGTAGCTAGGTATGGTAATTAAGCAAATTATAGTTCTTTATGGTAATTAGGCTCTAAATTAGAGTTCTTTATAAAAATGCCTGAAAGAAAAATGTTGAAACCTTTTTATACTTGATATTTTAACATCTCAAAGGATTAAGGCTAACAAGACTCCCCATGAGAATCCTTGTCAAAACTATGAGGAACTAGAAAGATAATTTATAGTCCCAACCCTCAAAGAAGCAGCTCTTTTTGGGAATTATTCTCGCATATATAATAGATGCTACAAACAACTATGAGGAACTAAAAATAGAATCCAGGAATTCCAGTTTAATCCTTTGAGCAAGAAGAAGAGAAGTGATCAATGGTGAAACAAAGAAAAAGGGTAACACTTTAGTTCATTCTAGTTGGTAAACTGCAATGAAAGGCATCAACACACTCCCCATCCAAAGCTTCCCATCTCTCTCCTCAACCTCACTTAAAGCTCTAACAACTTTCCCTTCTCCATATTCCAATATTTTTAGTAGCTTACCATCAGGGCTATACTTCACAACAATAGCATATAGCTGACCTCCAAGATGCAAGAGAGAACAGAGCTTTACTGGGATAGGAAGATTCAGGAAGAATAGAAGGAGTTTCGGGTATATGGAATTAATATAGCTGTAAATAGTGCGGCGAGAGTGGATTGCTACCCAAAAATTCACCTCTTTCATCTGCTCGGATATTGGCAGGATATCCTGGGAGGATTGCCATCACCTCTGAGGTCCCCGCTTTTTCGCTTTCAGCCAGTACTTCTGTAACCTATGAAAGAACACATAACAAATCACGGTCCCATTCCTCCTAGTCCTAGAGAACTAATTGTAGAGCATGTCATTATAAGGTGAATTCAGCGACAAGCTTCTTCAATATTTCAGAATTTGGATCTCAGAAGCGTATAAAAAAATACGTGCGTTCTTGAATACATGTATTGCCAAGTTGGATAGATATTTATGTTCTGTCTGTATAAAGACGCATGCATGAATTTTGCATGCTAAAACATAAACATTTGAGGTGCACAAAACTTTTTCTTGAACAAACAATACTGATTTGGTTTTGATGCAGCACAAGAACAAAAAAGTCAAGTGGAAAAGAGAATTTTGAATACAGAAGCAGAGAGGCTGCTACAATTTAAATCCACAAGGATGTTCCTAAATTATTCATGTCTTACTTCACATCAGATGTGTGTATGAAATTGCCCTCTCTTGGCATATGGACACTGTCCCATATTGGAAGAGGAAGAGATGTTTTATAGGTTTAAAGCAATTGCTCTTCTTCTAGCTCTTAAAGAGTTGAGAAGAAAGCAAGCCTCGCGCCATCGTCGCTCGCTCGCTCGGCTTCGGATTCGGTCAATTGATTGATTAACTTTTTGGACCAAATTTATTTGTTAATAGTAAAATATAAACAAAAATGTGTTATTAAATATTTGTTAATAACAGAATATTTATATTAAATTCAATCCATTTTTCTGTTTTTGTAACAGAAAATTAACTACCCATCAATTTTTCCTCTTTATTTTCCCTTTTTATTGTTGAGTAAATTGCCACTTATGTAATGGCATTTATGCAGTGGCAGTTTTGCAGAAACAGCCATTCTGAAGAGTTTCACCTCTTCAGATTCCAGCCCAAATTTTGGCGAAAAATACAACACTATTCTGCTCAGAATTTTACTACGAATTTCTGATTTCCTCTCCTTCTTTTGCATACTTTTAGAATACAAACAAAACAAAAAGTAAGTGTGATTTACTACTGATCTTTGTGTTCGTTGAAACACTGGCATTTGGAGTGCCACTACACCAGTGTGTAATTCGTTCTATCCTGGGAGGAAATAATCCATAACCTTGGGTACTAGAAGGGGATTAAATTCTTTAAGGAGACACTGTGAATTCAGTGGGCTCGAATTGTTTATGATCATTTTGTTTTATGTCATTTCTATTTATCATAATTTTGTTTATATTTATTTATATTTCCAGAATTGTTTTACAGATACAGTTTACTAACAAGCATAAGAAATTTATACATTTCTGTATTTGTATTACTATTTTTAAGAGTAAAACCTTTGTGGTTTTGTACTCTATTAAAATCTACGTGTTTTAACGTCGGTGTCATTCTTTTAAAGAAACGAATAATGAGAATGAGAACCAAGATGTTCCAATGGTACAGCTCCAATGGTGACAACCAATGCATCGACGAGCCGAACACCGGCATCATTGGCACCGGCGGAGAAACCCTGAAAATTTTTTCGGGATCGATTTCAAGCGTTGGCAGCAAACGATGTTCTTCTATTTGACTACCTTAAGTCTTCAGAAGTTCATCAAGGAAGATGTTCTTGTGTTGTCCGATGATACTCCTGATAATGAACGCTTTTGTAACTGAGGCGTGGAAGCATTCATATTTTTTGTGCAAGAATTATATTCTTAGCGGGTTGGAGGATGCTTTGTATAATGTCGACAGTGGCGTGGAAACGTCAAAAGAACTATGGACTGAACTTGAAAGGAAGTATAAAACGGAAGATGCCACGTTAAAAAAGTTTGTGGCTGCAAAGTTTTTGGATTATAAAATGATAGATAGCAAATCTGTTGTTACTCAAGTCCAAGAACTGCAAGTGATTATTCACGATCTCCCTGCTGAAGATATGAATCAAATTAATATTGATGTTGAAAGTAGTAATTTTAGTATTTTTACTAATGGAAATTTCATTGAAGGTATTGTCATCAATGAAGCATTTCAAGTAGCAGCAATAATTGAGAAGTTGCCTCCTTTGTGGAAGGACTTCAAAGACTACTTGAAACACAAACGCAAGGAGATGTCCCTTGCAGATCTCATTGTTAGATTTAGAATTGAAGAGGATAACAAAGCTGCTGAAAAAAGAGGACGTGGAAGTTCAACAATAATGGGAGCAAATATTGTTGAAGAGAACAAGAAGAGAAAGAAGGCTTCTGGTACGAAATACAACCCAAGTAAGAAGCAATTCAGTGGAAACTGCTACAACTGCGGAAAAATCAGACACAAATCTACGGAGTGCCGTGCTCCGAAGAAATACAAGAAAAAGGGACAAGAAAACATGGTAGAAAAGCATGATGATGTTGATGACTTATGCGCGATGCTTTCCGAATGCAACTTGGTGGGCAATCCTAAAGAGTGGTGGATTGATTCTAGAGCCACTTGCCATGTTTGTGCTGTCAAGGAAGCTTTTGCTACTTATGCTCCTATTGGACATGATGAGACAATTTCCATGGGAAATGTTGCAAAGGCCAAGATTGAAGGATGTGGGAAGATATTTCTCAAAATGACTTCCGGCAAAGTGGTTACTTTGAACAATGTCCTTCATGTTTCCCAAATTAGGAAAAATTTAGTCTCTACTGGACTTCTTGTTAAGAATAGATTTAAGTGTGTTTTTATTTCTGATAAAGTTGTAATAAGTAAGAATAAAAAGTTTGTAGGAAAAGGTTACCTCACTGAGGGCCTTTTCAAGCTGAATGTAATGGTTGTGGAGAATAATATTAAATTTTAGCTTCGTCTTACTTGCTTGAGTCAAATGAATTATGGTATATACCTTTGGGTCATGTTAATTATAAAACCTTACGGAAAATGATTAATTTGGAAGTATTGCCTAAATTTGAATGTGACAAATCAAAATGTCAAGTATGTGTGGAATCCAAGTATGTTAAACATCCTTATAAGTTAGTTGAAAGGAATTTAAATCCTTTTGACCTAATTCACACAGATATTTGTGATATGAAGTCAATACAATCTCGCGGTGGAAAGAAGTATTTCATAAATTTTATTGACGATAGTACTAGATATTGCTATGTTTACTTACTTAATAGTAAAGATGAAGCAATAGACGCATTCAAGCAATATAAAAATGAAGTTGAAAAGAAACTTAACAAGAAAATCAAAATGATAAGAAGTGATAGGGGTGATGAATATGAAACTCCTTTGGAACAAATATGTTTAGAATATGGAATTATTCATCAAACAACGGCCCTTTACACGCCCCAATCCAATGGGATTGCAGAAAGAAAGAATAGTTCATTAAAGGATATGATGAAAGCATTATTGATAAGTTCTGGTTTGCCAGAGAACTTGTGGGGGGAAGGCGTTCTTACGGCTAGCTGAATACTAAATCGAGTACACCATAGAAAAACACAATCAATTTCATATGAGAAATGGAAAGGAAGGAAGCCCAACTTGAAATTTTATATAGTGTGGGGGTGTTTGGAAAAAGTGAAAGTTCCTAAACTCAAAAGGGTTAAAATAGGACCGAAAACTGTTGATTGTGTTTTCATAGGATATGCAACTAATAGTAAAGCAAATCGATTTCCGGTTCATAAATCATAAAATCCCTACATTCATAATAATACGGTTATAGAATCAGATAGTGCTGAATTCTTTGAAAATATATATCCATATAAACATGAATATGAGTCGATTGGTGAAGGATCTAAACGACCTCGGGAAGAAACAAAAGAAAGTACACTTAACTAGGATGATCCAAGATGTAGTAAACATCAAAGAACGTCTACTTCATGTGGACCAGATTTTGTAACTTTCTTATAGGAAAATGAGCCTCAAACATTTAAAGAAGCTATATCTTCTTCGGAATCATTGTTATGGAAAAAGGCAGTCAATAGTGAAATTGAATCCATACTGAACAACCATACATAGGAATTGGTTGATCTTCCTCCTGGAAATAAACCATAGGGTTCTAAATGGATCTTTAAGAGGAAAATGAAAGATGATGAAACTATTGACAAATACAAGGCAAGGCTTGTGGTCAAAGGGTATATACAAAAAGAAGGTCTTGACTATTTTGATACATACTCTCCAGTTACAAGAACTACGTCCATACGAACGTTGGTAGCGTTAGCTACAGTTTATGGTCTTGAAATTCATCAAATGGATGTGAAGACGACCTTCTTAAATGGAGAGTTGAAGGAAGAAATTTACATGGAACAACCTGAAGGATTTGTGGTTCCAGATAAAGAAAAGAAGGACTGTAGACTTGTTAAGTCCCTTTACGGACTAAAACAAGCACCCAAACAATGGCATGCAAATTTTACCAACAAATGTTGTTAAATAGGTTTAAGATAAATGAATGTGATAAATGTGTTTACATTAATATGTTCCAAATCACATAGTCATTATTTTCTTATATGTGGATGATATGCTCATAATGAGTAATGACATTGCCATCATAAAAGCTACTAAGCGTATGCTAACTAGCAAGTTTGATATGAAAGACTTGGGAGTTGCTGATTTAATTATGGGAATTAAGATCCATAAGGCTTCTCAAGGTCTGGCATTGTCACAATCTCATTATATTAAGACAGTACTTGAAAAATTCAAGCACTTGGACTTTCAAGTTGCAAAGACTCCAATTGACATGAATCTTGCATTAGCAAAGAACAAAGGCCAAATCATATCACAATTGGATTATACTCGTGTGTTGGGATGCTTAATGTACATCATGAATTATACACGACCAAATATAGCTTGTGCTATAAGTAAATTGAGTCGATATACGATAAATCCAAATCAATCTCATTGGATGGCCATAAAACGTGTTTTGGGGTATTTAGTACATACTCAGGAATTTTCTTTGCACTACAGTAATTATCCTGCAGTTATTGCGGGATACTGTGATGCAAATTGGATCACCGCATCAACCGATTCTAAGTCCACAAGTGGATATGTTTTCACCATTGGTGGAGGTGTTATCTTGGAAGTCTTCTAAACAAACTTGTATTGCCCGCTCTACAATGGGGGCTGAGTTCATAGCCTTGGATAAAGCCGGTGAAGAAGCTGAATGGCTCCGGAACTTCATGGAAGATATTCCATTCTAGCCCAAACCGTTGGCACCAATATGCATAAATTGTGATAGTCAAGCGGCAATTGGAAGGGCTGGGAGAGTTATGTATCACGGTAAATCTCGTCATATACGACGAAGACATAAAACCGTTAGACAATTACTCTCTAGAGGAATTGTCACGATTGATTATGTAAAGTCAAGTGATAATTTTTTGGATCCACTTAGAAAAGGCCTAATTAGAGAGGTAGTTGAGAAGTTATCAAGGGGAATGGGACTGTGGCCGAGAACAAGTCATAGTGGCGGTAACTCTAACTAGAAGACTGGAGATCCCAATATCTAGGTTCAAGGAGATCAAACAAAATCATTTATGACGGTTCAACATTGTCAACTAAACTTTTGGTCCATTCTCGTGATGAGACAATGTTCAGTACAAAGGATAAAGCATTAAGACTTTTTAATGATTTCTAAGTTTGATACAGGGTATATCAAATAGTGTATCTACGGGATGACACATTTAGGAATCACTTATGTAAGTGTGAAGTGTTAGCCCCTTCAAGGAGAATTTTGTTAGGCCAGTTCTCTACGCACTTATAAAACCAGGCGGTGTTCATGGCTGAAACGAACACAGCAATAAGAACCAAACATGGTTAAGGGTTGGTTGTGTGACTTGTGGTTGTCTAGGTATACACCAAAGTTTGACGGTTCAAATATATCAAATCTACCGATTGATCGAGTATATCCGACATAAGTTCATTATGGAAAGTTCAAAGGGAAACCTACTTATCCAGATGCAATTAATCCGTGCTTGCAAATGACACACTTTTTGATACATACTTCCGTGATATAGCCATTACCCATTCATATGGGGGATTGTTGGGTTTATGTATTTAATTAATAAATTAAATACTTAAAAGAGGGTGAATGGAAAATGGAGGAAAATGAAATTTTTGAGTGAAATTTCAAGTTTCCCTCTCTTGGCATATGGACATTGTCACATATTGGAAGAGGAAGAGATTTTTTTGGGTTGATAAGCAATTGCTTTTCTTCTAGCTCTTAAAGAGTTGAGAAGAAAGCAAGCCTCGCATCATCGTCGTCGTCGCTCGCTCGCTCGGTTCAACTTCGGATTTGGTCAAATGATTGATTGATTAACTTTTTGGATCACATTTATTTGTTAATAGTAAAATATTAACAAAAATGTGTTATTAACTATTTGTTAATAACATAATATTAATATTAAATCCAATTAGTTTTTCAGTTTTTGTAACAGAGAATCAACTACCCATCAATTTTTCCTCTTTATTTTCCCTCTTTATTTTTGAGTAAATAGCCATTTATGTAATGGCATTTATGCTGTGGCAGTTTTGCAGAAACAACCATTCTGAAGAGTTTCACCTCTTCAGATTCCAATCCAAATTTTGGATATAAATATAACACTATTCTGCTCAGAATTTCACTATGAATTTTTGATTTTCTCTCCTTCTTCTGCATACTTTTAGCATACAAAAAAAAGCAAAAAGTAAGTGTGATTTTCTACTGATCGTTGTGTTCGGTGAAACACTGGCGTTTGGAGTACCACTACACCAGTGTGTAGTTCTATCTATCTTGGGAGGAATAATCCATAACCTTGGGTTCTAGAAGGGGATTAAATTCCTTAAGGAGACACTGTGAATTCAGTGGGCTCGAATTGTTTATGATCATTTTGTTTTATATCATTTCTGTTTATCATAATTTCCGTTTATATTTCCAGAATTTTTTTACAAATATAGTTTATTAACAAATGCATGCAGTGTGCATCAGTAATATTGTCATTACGTGTTTGTACATATATATTATCATCTAGGAAATATATGTCTAGGAGATGTCATTTGAAAAATAAAACAAAAGTTGCAAATACAGAATAGGAAAGAGAATCCTCTGTAGCTTTTCGATATACATGCCCTTGGAACCTTCGCAGAATACAAAGAAGGAACGATCCTTGCTTAGTGACAGACAATTTGGGAATTGGAGATTTCGAAGAAGAACGGTGGTTTGTTTTGTACTAGGATCGTACTTTAGAACCCTCCCACTATCTTCTGCTGAGTAATTCAATAGCATAAAATTCCTGGGAAAGATAGGGTGGATATTAATATTCTAATTAAAGAAGAAACACACATGACAATTGTACCTTGTTGTATTAACACTTGAAGGGAATAACTGTAAATGGCAATGAAAGTTCTAGCTTACCAGACATAAACATCTTCATTATATGCTAGCAGAGTTGGTTATTCATCAAAAAGAAGAAATGTTGGAAAAGTTAGGTGCAATATAACAACCACATTCAAATCTAAGCTTCTTAATGATCATCTATTGATTTTCACCTCGCCGCAGCATCAACTTTTATTTTTCTGTCGTAGATGCAAACTGCAATGTTCTTAAAACAAAACATTATTCTCCCACTAAGATAGAGAGCCCTGTGTCTTCCATTTGGCATTAATCAGAACAAATATTGAAAGAGAGTTTTCCATTCTAATATTATGCTGATGTGAAACATTAGACCTTCAAATTTCTGAATAGCCCAATGCCTTTATGACAATGTTCCATTCTTTAGTTGGGATCTAGGTTAACAATATAACGAAATCTAGATTAAAAAAATGAAGAAACAGTAAATTCACAACCTACCTTCTTTGCTACTTAGTCCTGCTATTTGTAAAATAGATGTTTCCTTCATCATCAATATCGAGGTCATTTGTGAATCCCAGAGGCACTCCTTCAGCCTCATTTGTCAATGTTTCAGCTAGTCCACCTTCAGGCCCTACTTTCATCACCCCAAATTATGCATCTGTAATGTACAAGTCACCTGTTGTTTTATCAAACTGTAACCCCAAAGGCCTACCACAGATGTGCTCATTCGCTAAATAGCTCAGAGGTGATGGTTTTGGATCACAATTGCCAAAATTGAGAATTCAGATCACAAAATGCATTAGAAAATCAGAAAATAAAGTTTAAATCTAAATCATCTTTAAAAGAAAGAAAAAAATAAGCAACTTGGAAACTTTATCGGATGGGATACGTGACACAATTAAAGAAGATTGTTTCATAAAGAGCGAAAGAAGTAATAACATCTAAAAATTTGATATTATCAGATAAGCTTAGCGGACCTAACAACTTTGTTTTTGAGAAGTAACAGTAGCTTGAAGAACCTAACTATTTTAGCATGGAAGACCTGGAATTATCAATAAATAATAACTTCCTGGAATTTCAATGAGATAATAACAAGTTCAGAATATACTAGGATCATACCACTTGAATTAAAACCACAACACAAAGGAAAGCAATATCCATTGAACTAATACAGGCCAATTACCAAATTATGAATGAAACTTTCCTGCTAAGTCCAGGACTAAATACTCCTATTATTATTTGTTGAGCAGGAGCTTGTGGCTCTTTACGCTTTCTTACGTCATGCTAGATATAATTAAGAACTGTGACATTTGTAGCTTTTCCTTCAAAATACAATCTCTAATTAGAATTTGTAGATAATTTCTCAAATTTGCTTTCATGCCAGCCTGAGTTGATAAAAGCAAGGTAGCTTTTGAAAATGGAATTGATTCCCATCTGATTCCAGTGGTTAACAATGCTAGGCATCATATAACTAGGACCATACTTTATGTTAACATGGTTTGAGAATATTAATTAGTTAGAGGCTTGGGTTCCAGCAAATTGTGAAAAAGGCATATTCATCAAGCCAAGTTATTATAGCTAGAACGGTAATTTGGCTGATAGACTCTCGAATGATAAGACCGAAAACTGTGGATACTTTTATTTCTCATTGGTCATCGTTTTAAATGTTCCGAGATACTTAACAATCAAATGATATACTTAGCGGTGTACTATATCCAGACAAATCTCCAATCACCTGAAGACTAACATATGGGTCGAGTATTGTGAGAAATGCTTAATAGAACTATATGAGGTGATTCTACAGATAGTATTTCTCTCTTTTATCTCCTGTTGATACCATTTTCTTTATCCATGGCTTTAAGATACGCACCTGGATGAAGTCATTTACATATTGACATTTCGACATCGAACTGACAGTAATATGAAGAACCAAATAGTTTTAGTAGAATGCCACAGTAGCAATTTACCTACTACTTTCTCTACGTATTTCTGAGATTTTCGTGAATGATTCAGTTATTATGTTGTTTCAAGGTTGTATCATTTTTCTTCCCAGCACATATCCATGTCTATCATCTTAACAAACATCACGTCTATTGAAGCATGGTTAAACTCTCTGTTAGATCACCAAAAGGAAAAATGAGAACTTTAACTTCACATATTTCCTCTGATAAACATTTACCTTCCTCATTTCTAAAGGTAAACTCTGCCTTTCATCTCGTGTCAAATGCTCAAAACATTTTGGTGCACATCTTAGTTTTCCTCTTTAGAGGCTATTCAACAATTGAAACTTGATTATTCTCAAGTCAGTTCGCACTGCAAGAACAGCCGCAACACCTTCAAGCATGCTCTCAGTGGATCCTTATTGTTTAAGCCTCATGTCGTCATATAGCAATCTTGTACGAACACCAGGGTTGCTAGGACTAAGAAATATCCACTTTTCTTTGTATATTGGTAAGCGAAAGGTACAATCCCATAGGGGAATGTAAAGTATAGAGACAATAGAGAAATCTCTCTTTTGTTGTATTCAAGAAATAACAAGTATATATACAAGTACATAGAGCCTTAACTATGGAATGAATCAAAAAGGAAATCCTATATATCTGCTGTAAATCCCTATAATTATGCTAGCTATGTATATTACATAAGATTATGTCTACATTTAGATTATGCCTACATTCATTATCTAACACTCCCCCTAAAGTTGGAGCATAGATATTGATCATGCCAGCTTGTTACAAAGGTAGTCAACTCGAATTTCATTCAACGCCTTTGTGAACAAATCAGTTGGTTGCTCTCCTGTCTTCACCCAGCCAGTGGAGATCAAGTTCTCCCGAATCTTCTCACGAATAAAATGGCAATCAACCTTAATATGCTTAGTTCTTTCATGAACTGGATTTGAGCCAATATGGAGGGCAGCTTGATTGTCACACTAGAGTTTTGCTGGTATTGGATGCTCTAACCCAATTTCAGTCAACAGATGATGTATCCACATAATCTCTCATGTAGACGGTGACATAGCGCTATACTCGAATTCTGCACTAGATCGAGATACAACACTTTGCTTTTTACCTCTCCATGATAACAAGTTTCCTCCAACAAAGACACAATAACCTGTAGTAGATCTTCTATCAATTTTCGATCCAACCCAGTCAGCATCTGCAAAACACTCAATACGAGTATGATTGTGAATGTTATATAATATGCCAAGTCCAGGAGCTCCTTTCAAGTAACACAAAATCTTTTCCAAAGCTGCCCAATGTTTGATCGTTGGTGCGGACATGAACTGGCTAACAACACTTACCGCAAAAGCAATATCCGGACAAGTCACAGTAAGGTATTTTAATTTACGAAGTAACCTCATGTATCTCTCTAGATCCTCAAAAGTATCACCATCATCTTTCATAAGATGCACATTAGGAACCATTGGAGTACTGCAAGGTTTAGATGCTAACTTTCCAGTTTCTGCAAGCAAGTCAAAAATGTACTTTCTCTGAGACAAAAGAATTCTCTTCTTGTTTCTATTTACTTCTACTACCAAAACGTATTTCAACTGGCCCAAATCCTTTGTATGAAACCTAGTATGCATAAAAGACTTGAGGGAAGAGATCACAGCATAGTCACTTCCTGTGATAACAATATCATCAACATATACAACAAAGAGAATAGTTCCAGCTACTGATTTCCAATAGAATACTGAGTACGCACTTACTCATTTTCAACCCAAACTCCTGAACTACCTCAATGAACTTGCCAAACCAAGCTCGTGGACTCTGCTTCAAGACATACAAGGACTTCTTCAAATGACAGACTATCCTAAATCCCCCTGCGCAACAAAACCAGGTGGTTGCTCCATATACACTTCCTCCTGAAGATCACCATGAAGGAACGCATTCATGATATCCAACTAATGTAAAGGCCAATTCTCGGACGCATCTAGAGAAATAAATAAGCGGACAAAAGTGAGTTTGGTAACCATGGAGAAGGTGTCAGAATAATCCACCCCATAAGTCTGAGCATACCCTTTCGCCACAAATCTGGCCTTAAGCCTTGCCATAGAATCATCTGAATTAAGTTTAACTGTAATGATCCACTTGCATCCCACTGGTTTCTTTCCTTTTTGTAAATCTATCAAATCCCATTTGAGGTTGTCCTCTAAAGCATGTATTTTCTCAAGCATTGCATCAGTTCATCCGGGATGATTCAAAGCCTCATTTACTGTTTTGGGTACGGAGATGGAGTTTAGAGAAGCAATCATAGATCTAGATGTAGAGGATTAGTGGTCATAGGAAACAAAGTTAGCAACATAATATGTAGATTTGCAAGTACATGTACCTTTGCGAAGAGCAATAAGAAGGTCAAGGTTATCTAGAGGATCATGAAAAGAAGAATTATATGATGCAGGAACTGGTGCGGGACATGTATCATTTTGTCTCTCGCCTCTGCGAATAAACTTGAACAATTGGAGGTCTTGCTTGAGCAGGTACTGAAGGAATAATAGTCAGTTGGTGCTCAATAGAAGAACTGGGAGATTGAAGACTATCATCTTATTGTTATGTCAAAGTACGGGTAACCCAATATAATAGCCACTCATCTTCCTCCCCCTGTCTTGTAGAAATGGGAGGTGCATAGAAAAATGGTGTAGTCTCTGAAAATACCATATCAATTGACATTAAATATTTGCCAAGCTCAGTAGAATAACATCAATACCCCTTCTGAAGGCGAGAATATCCCAGGAAAACACACTTCACAGCCTTGTGATCCAACCTTGGTAAGAGATGGTTGAACATCTCGAACATAACATGTGCTTCCAAACACCTTAGGTTCCACCAGAAATAATGATTTATTCGGAAAAAGAACACTATAAGGAACATTACCATCGAGTACATTAGATGGCATGTGATTAATCAAAAAATAAGTCGTAGAAACAGCATCAGCCCAGAACTGTTTAGGAACCTTCATTTGGAACAAAAGTGCTCGAGCTGTCTCAAGTAGATGTCGATTCTTCCTCTCAGCAACTCCATTTTGAGATGGTGTATCAACACATGAAGACTGATGTAATATACCATGTTGTCTCATTTAAAACTGAAATAACTCTGACATGTATTCTTTAGCATTATCACTCCTTAGAGACGTACCAGAGCATTGAATTTAGTTTTGACTTCAGCACAAAAGGAAGTAAAATGAGTAAACATTTTAGACCGGCTCTTCATAAAGTAAATCCAAGTCATTCGAGAAAAATCGTCTATAAAAGAGACAAAATACTTATGCCCAGTTTTAGAAACAACCGGACATGGTCCCGAAACATCAGAATGGACCAACTCAAAAGCTGACTCAGCTCGCGTATTAACCCTTGGACTTAACGAGATGCAATGGTGTTTTGCAAATCAACATGATTCACAATCCAATGATGAAATATTATGAAACTGAGGACAGAGCTTGCAACAGACTGTGACTCCCATTAATCAAGAATATAGATATCACCAGATATATATCCTTTACCAATAACCTGCATTGTCTTAAGATCTAAAAACAAACAATGATCGGGAAAGAATGCAACACAACAAATCAGGTCTTTGGTAATTTTACTAACAAAAATAATGTTAAAGGACAAGTTTGGTAGACTTAATACGGATGACAGGTAATAGAGAAAGTTGTCTTAGCAGTCCCAGATCTAACACTGCTACAAGTTGATCCATCAGCTATAATAACCGAAGAGGGTGCTTTATGTGAACGAAAGCTAGAAAAATATTTGGATTACCTGTCATGTGATTTGTAGCACCAGAATCGATCACCCATTTATTGGAAAATGTGATAAGACATATTTTATCTGACCTAGTTGTTAGAAACACGTTCTCAATGCAATATACTAAACGTGTACTCTTTTGTAGGTTTTGATGAATGACAAACGAAGCAAAAATTGATATATGACGGAATTCAAGTACAAGCGCACAATGGTTGCGAATAAGATTGAAGTTCAAGATATAGCTTTTAATTGTTATTGAGTTGTTCTAAATTGTAATCTTGATCCTATAACTTGACTCATAGTATGGCCTCTCTCATAAAACTATTTTCCAAAATCATGCATATTTAATTCTGTGTCAAAAAGATTTTAAATCATGCATATTTACATTAGACAAAATGTTTTCTAAACATGCCTCAAAAATCTGGGCTAAAATAATCGATTATGTACTTATGATAATCGATTGGTTCTGAGCCAAGACTGCATGACAATCGATTATGAATTAATGGTAATCGATTGTGAGTAAGACAGTGAACATCAGGTTTTTCCAAATCTGCATGATAATCGATTGTGAACAAATGACAATCGATTGTTGTTGAGGTAAAGTTTTTCAATACTCAAAATAATCGATTATGAACTAATGGTGATCGATTGTGTTGAGTTGATGTCTTCCAGTGATTTTAAATTTAATTAAGTAATCGATTATGTCTTTAGATAATCGATTATCACTGAGACAGTAAGTTTTATGATTTTCAGAAAATAACAAGTAATCGATTGTTACATTGGACAATCGATTGTCAAAGAGACAGTGTCTAAAATGTTTTTCAAAAACTGATAAGTAATCGATTGTTGACTTTGTGCAATCGATTGTGAAGCTGACCGTTGTCGTAAAGTTTTCAAATACCGTCAGGTAATCGATTATTGATTCTGTATAATCGATTGTTTTGATTAAAATCCGGAAAAGATTTTTTGAACGTTATTGGGTAATCGATTATTGATTCTGTATAATCGATTGTTTTGATTAAAATCCGGAAAAGATTTTTTGAACGTTGCTGAGTAATCGATTGTTGATTCTGGACAATCGATTGTTTGTGGTAAAATCTGGAAAGGATTTTTTGAACGTTGCCAGTAATCGATTATGGATTGTAAGTAATCGATTATCAAGCGTAAAATCTGGGATTGAATTTTGATCTGCCTGGCAGACAATCGATTGTTGGGGTTTGACAATCGATTGTCAGTGAGTAAAATCAGCAACTCTTAATTGGCAATTAGGCAACGGTAATGCCAAGTTTTTCAACTATAAATACAGCTTCATTTCAGTGTTTTAAACAACAACAACATACACAAACTGATCATTACATTGCTATAAGCTTTCATTCAATTGTTCTTCATTTTCTACTCATTTCATAAAGCTTTTGAGAGCCATATTATTGCTTAAAGTTGTTGTGATCTTGAACATATTCTTTTACTCATATCTACTCAATAAGGAGTACTTTGGTTAAGTGAGTGTCCAAGTATTTGATATACTTGTAAGAGAATTGCGATTCTCTTGTTTCAAGGAACTTGCGTTTCCTTGGGTGAAGTCTTTGAGATTGCGATCTCCGAGCAACTATTTGAGGCTTGTGTCCTCAAGTGTGTAACGGTTTGTTGAGCACCCTTAAGCTTAACAAGATAGTGAAAAATCTCGAGAGAGTCTCTCGGGGACTGGACTAACCACGTTGGTGGCCAACCAGTATACATCTTTGTGTAAGTTTATTTTTCTGCATTTATTTTACTTCCTGCAAAGTTTAAATTCCGCAAGAAAACGCTAAATTCTATTAATACGCTATTCACCCCCCCTCTAGCGTAAAGCGTAGTTTCTAACAATTGGTATCAGAGCGCAACTCTCTGAAAACTTAACCGTTTGAGAGAACCATCCATGGCTTCTACTCTTGACTCTTTTGCAGGAATTGAAGAAGGACAATGCTCTACACGACCTCCTCTATTCAACGGCACAATCTACTCATACTGGAAGGAGAGGATGCAAATCTTTGTGCAATCAAATAGCTTTCATTTGTGGAAAGTATTCACCAATGGAAACCAAATTCCAACCAAGAAGGTGGAAGACGAATGGGTTCCAAAGACCGAAGAGGAATATACCGCGGAGGATATTCGCAAGGTTCAAAATAATGCCAAAGCTATAAATTTATTATATTGTGCTGTTAATGCTAACGACTACAGGAAGATATCATGTTGCAAAACAGCAAAAGAAATGTGGGATAAGCTTGAAGTGACATACGAAGGAACCGACCAGGTACGAGAAGCTAAAATTAATTTCTTAACTCACTCTTATGAACTATTCCACATGAAGGAAGGAGAGAAAGTAGACGAAATGTTTGAGCGATTCTCAATGATCGTGAATGATCTACACGCCCTCAAAAAGACGTTTACGGATAGAGAACTTGTCCGGAAGATCCTCAGAAGTCTCACTCCGGCATGGCGATCAAAGGCCGATGCAATCCAAGAATCCATTGGCATCACAAATGTCACAATTGACGCATTAAGAGGTAATCTCAAAACCTATGAATCAACTATACTTAACCCGTTTGTTGATGATCAAAGAAGGCAAAGGATTGCTCTAAAGGCTAGCCAACCACAAATTGATGAGGAAGGTGACAACGAGTTTGGACTCGTTATCAAAAGGTTTCAAAAATTCATGCGCAAAGAGTATGAACGCAAGAACAAAAAGCAAGGCGATCAACTAAAATGCTATGAATGCGCAGAAACCGGGCACATAAAATCAAATTGCCCTAACATCAAAAAGGAGAAGAAACCCTTCAAAAAGCAACGTGCATACATCTCTTGGGGAGGAGATTCCGGAGATGAAGCAAGCGAAGAAGAAGACGATGAAGCAGCAAATTTATGTCTCATGGCTCAAGAAGACGGCAAAGACGAGGTAAGTCAAATCTCTTCTCAAAATTTATTTACTCTTGATGAAATGAGAAATGCTTTTGATGAACTATATGCTGAATTTATCAAAGCTTCAAAAACTGTCAAAAGTGTTAAAGAAAGCGCTTCTCTAAAAGAAAAAGATTTTCAAACACAGCTTTCATTAAAAGAAAAAGAATTAGAAAAACTGGTTTTCGAAAATGAGAAGCTAAAAGAGGAAAACAAGTTTTATGGAAAAAGAAGTGCTGATAAACCTGAAGGTTCTACTAGAAACTGTTCTTCCTGTGTGCTTCTTAAGAATGAAGTAGCTAGACTTAAAGGCACATTAGATAAGTTTAATTCTTCGCATAAAAACTTGAATGATGTGCTTGTTAATCTAAAATCAACTAAACATGGAATAGGATTCAAGAATAAAGAAAAGGTTGGTGCTAAACCACAACAACCTAGAGCTCAACCTAGGACTAATAACCAAAATGCTTATCCTAGAAGTAGAAATCCTAGAAATAACTTGCATGTTAGACCAAATAGTGAAAATGCTAGAAGACCTAGAAATGATGCATATTTTAGGCCAAACCTTGAACAATTTAGAAGACCAAGAAATGACCCTCCACCTAGAAATAGATATTCTAGAAATGATGCATATTTTAGACAAACTTGTGAACCTCCTAGAGCTCATAATAGGAGAAACAATGGTGTTCAAAGTAGAGTAAGCAACCTTCATTCATCTAGTTACTATGTACCTAGAAAAATGCATAATCCCAACGTGACTTGTCATTATTGTAGATGTATTGGTCATATTGCTCCCGCTTGCTTTACTCGTCATAGACATATAAATCAATTGCATCATTATAACATGCCTAACCCTCAAGGACCCAAGATGGCATGGGTACCTAAAGAACATTAATTTGTTTTGTAGGTGTGCTTGAAGGGATCAAGTGTACTATGGTACCTTGATAGTGGATGCTCCAAACACATGACGGGAGATGAATCCAAATTCCTTCAACTAGAGCACAAAGAAGGAGGAAGTGTCATATTTGGTGATAACAATAAAGGAAAAATCATCGGCATTGGTTCGGTCGGTAAGGACGAAAACTCCTCTATTAAACATATACTACTTGTGAAAGGTTTGAAGCATAATCTCATGAGCATAAGCCAATTATGTGACAAGGAAAATCTTGCTCTATTTGATTCGGATGAATGTCTTGTATTTAGACGTAGTGATTTCAAGATCATACTTCGTGGTTTTAGAATTGATAATATCTATATGGTTGATCTTGCAAACTCCTCACCCGAATATGTTGATTGTTTAATAAGCAAAGAGGATAACTCCTTGCTATGGCATCGTAGAGTAGCACACATGAACATGCATCTTTTGAACAAGCTTCTTTCTCAAAACTTAGTAGTTGGTCTTCCCAGTTTAAAGTTTGAAAATGACTCTATTTGCGATTCTTGTCAAAAAGGGAAGCAAACCAAAGCATCTTTTAAATCCAAGAATATTGTTTCAACGTCTAGACCTTTGCAATTACTTCACATGGATTTATTTGGTCCCTCTCGTATTGAAAGTCTTGGTAAAAATAAATATGTTTTTGTAATTGTTGATGACTTTTCTAGATTTACTTGGACTCTATTTCTTGCAAATAAAAGTGATGCTTTTCAAAATTTCAAGTATTTCCTTAAGCGTGTTCAAAACGAAAAGGAATCGACCGTCACTTCGATTAGAAGTGATCATGGGGGAGAGTTTGATCACAATCTCTTTGCGGATTTTTGTGACGAACTCGGAATCGAACACACCTTTTCCGCTCCACGGACACCACAAAAAAATGGGGTGGTGGAAAGGAAAAATAGGTGTCTCGAAGAGATGGCAAGAACCATGCTCGACGAAGCTAAGATTCCCAAATATTTTTGGGCGGACGCCGTGAGTACCGCTTGCTATGTTTTAAATAGAGTAGCAATTCGGCCGATACTCATGAAAACCCCATATGAACTTTATAAGGGTAGAAAACCCAACATTTCTCATTTACGTGTTTTTGGTTGTAAATGTTTTGCTCATAATAATGGCAAGGACCAATTGGGTAAGTTCGATGCTAAATCAGATGAAGGTATTTTCAGTGGTTATTCCTCACGTAGCAAAGCATATAGGATCTTTAACAAAAGAACCCAAATTGTGGAGGAATCCCCTCATGTTGTGTTTTCCGAAGATAATACTCGCTTGGCGAGAAAGGAATCCGGTTTTGATCTTGCAGGTATCTTGGATAGCTTGAAAGATAAAATCCAAGAAGAACCTTCAAAGGAAAACAAAGATGAAATTGGGGAACAACCAACGGAAGAAGCGCCACAATTAGAAAAAGGAATAAATACGCCTAACGAGTGGAGAACGATCAAGGATCATCCTCTCGAACAGGTAATCGGCGATGTTGGAGAAAAGGTAAGTACCCGAAACTCCCTCAAAAACACTTTAGAACTTACTGCTTTTGTTTCTCAAATCGAACCTAAAACCATCTCCGAAGCAATTGGGGATGAATTTTGGACCTTGGCAATGCAAGAGGAGCTTAACCAATTCGAACGCAATAACGTTTGGGATTTGGTGCCAAGACCCGAAGGTCATTCTATAATTGGTACGAAATGGGTTTTTCGCAATAAACTAGATGAAAATGGTATAATCAAAGCTAGGCTTGTGGCAAAAGGCTATAGTCAAGAAGAAGGTATTGATTATGAGGAAACCTATGCTCCCGTAGCTAGATTAGAAGCTATTCGTCTATTACTTGCTTTCGCCTCTTCAATGAATTTTATTCTATATCCAATGGATGTGAAAAGTGCTTTTCTAAATGGTTTTATTGAAGAAGAAGTTTATGTCAAACAACCCCCCGGCTTTGAAGATTTTAAATATCCCGATCATGTTTTCAAACTCAAAAAGGCTCTTTATGGTTTAAAACAAGCTCCTCGAGCTTGGTATGAAAGGTTGAGCAAATTTCTTTTGGAAAATGATTTCATTAGGGGAAAAGTTGACACAACCCTCTTTGTCAAGCATAAAAACAATGATATTTTATTAGTTCAAATATATGTAGACGATATTATATTTGGTGCTACAAACAATGTTTTATGCAAGGAATTTTCCGATCTAATGACTAGCGAATTTGAAATGTCTATGATGGGCGAGTTAACATTCTTTTTGGGTTTACAAGTGAAACAAATGAAAGAAGGTACATTCATATGCCAAGCCAAATATTGCAAAGAACTACTAAAACGCTTTGAGATGAACAATGCAAAAGAAATGGCTACTCCCATGAGCACATCCGATCATCTAGACAAAGATGAAAAAGGTAAGGAAGTCGACACTAAAAAGTATCGAGGTATGATTGGCTCTCTTCTTTATCTTGCCGCTAGTCGTCCGGACATCATGTTTAGCGTGTGTTTATGTGCTCGCTATCAGTCATGTCCGAAGGAGTCTCACCTTACTGCGGTGAAACGGATATTAAGGTATCTCATTGGTACTACAAATGTGGGTCTATGGTACCCCAAAGGCTCTTCATGCCAACTTATTGGATATTCCGATTCCGATTTTGCTGGATGCAAATTGGACCGCAAGAGCACAAGTGGCACTTGCCATTTGCTCGGTAGATCTCTTGTCTCTTGGTTTAGTAAGAAACAAGTAAGTGTTGCGTTGTCTACCACCGAGGCTGAATATGTAGCCGCGGGGAGTTGCTGTGCTCAAATCCTATGGATGAAACAACAACTCTTGGACTATGGCCTAAGTCTTGATCACATTCCTCTTAGATGTGATAACACTAGCGCCATATGCTTGACGAAGAACCCCGTTCTTCATTCGCGAACAAAACACATCGAAATTAGACATCATTTTATTAGAGATCATGTACTCAAAGGCGATGTCGAAATTGAATTTGTTGAAACCAAAAGCCAATTGGCAGACATCTTTACCAAGCCTTTAGAGAAAGAGTCCTTCTTCCGAATTCGCAGTGAACTCGGGATCCTTGACTCCACTTTGATCTAAGTCATGCATTGCATTTTCTTTCCTACATGATTTCTAACTTGAGCGTCGGAGGCGTCTAACTTCTTTTTGCAGGTATCACCCTAGAGCAAAGAGCAATTCTTAAGCAAACCGCGAATCTGCAGCAATGTCCCTATAAAAATCGACTATCCCGTATCAATAGTCGACTACCCTCTAACTTCTTTTCCAATAAATAAACCTTGTTTATTTCATCTTTTTGCATCTTTCCCTACTATTTTTTTGCTAATAGCAAAAGGGGGAAGAAAACGGGATATCGGGTATGCATCACCTCTTAATTCATTGATTGCTTATAAGCTAAAATTGAGGGGGAACTCTTAAATTGAGGGGGAACAAGAACAAAATTGCATAATTGTTACTTGTCTTGAATTGTCAATATCTTTTGCCTAAATTGCATATCCCGCTTAATGTTTGCCATTATCAAAAAGGGGGAAATTGTTAGAAACACGTTCTCAATGCAATATACTAAACGTGTACTCTTTTGTAGGTTTTGATGAATGACAAACGAAGCAAAAATTGATATATGACGGAATTCAAGTACAAGCGCACAATGGTTGCAAATAAGATTGAAGTTCAAGATATAGCTTTTAATTGTTATTGAGTTGTTCTAAATTGTAATCTTGATCCTATAACTTGACTCATAGTATGGCCTCTCTCATAAAACTATTTTCCAAAATCATGCATATTTAATTCTGTGTCAAAAAGATTTTAAATCATGCATATTTACATTAGACAAAATATTTTCTAAACATGCCTCAAAAATCTGGGCTAAAATAATCGATTATGTACTTATGATAATCGATTGGTTCTGAGCCAAGACTGCATGACAATCGATTATGAATTAATGGTAATCGATTGTGAGTAAGACAGTGAACATCAGGTTTTTCCAAATCTGCATGATAATCGATTGTGAACAAATGACAATCGATTGTTGTTGAGGTAAAGTTTTTCAATACTCAAAATAATCGATTATGAACTAATGGTGATCGATTGTGTTGAGTTGATGTCTTCCAGTGATTTTAAATTTAATTAAGTAATCGATTATGTCTTTAGATAATCGATTATCACTGAGACAGTAAGTTTTATGATTTTCAGAAAATAACAAGTAATTGATTGTTACATTGGACAATCGATTGTCAAAGAGACAGTGTCTAAAATGTTTTTCAAAAACTGATAAGTAATCGGTTGTTGACTTTGTGCAATCGATTGTGAAGCTGACCGTTGTCGTAAAGTTTTCAAATACCGTCAGGTAATCGATTATTGATTCTGTATAATCGATTGTTTTGATTAAAATCCGGAAAAGATTTTTTGAACGTTATTGGGTAATCGATTATTGATTCTGTATAATCGATTGTTTTGATTAAAATCCGGAAAAGATTTTTTGAACGTTGCTGAGTAATCGATTTTTGATTCTGGACAATCGATTGTTTGTGGTAAAATCTGGAAAGGATTTTTTGAACGTTGCCAGTAATCGATTATGGATTGTAAGTAATCGATTATCAAGCGTAAAATCTGGGATTGAATTTTGATCTGACTGGCAGACAATCGATTGTTGGGGTTTGACAATCGATTGTCAGTGAGTAAAATCAGCAACTCTTAATTGGCAATTAGGCAACGGTAATGCCAAGTTTTTCAACTATAAATACAGCTTCATTTCAGTGTTTTAAACAACAACAACATACACAAACTGATCATTACATTGCTATAAGCTTTCATTCAATTGTTCTTCATTTTCTACTCATTTCATAAAGCTTTTGAGAGCCATATTATTGCTTAAAGTTGTTGTAATCTTGAACATATTCTTTTACTCATATCTACTCAATAAGGAGTACTTTGGTTAAGTGAGTGTCCAAGTATTTGATATACTTGTAAGAGAATTGCGATTCTCTTGTTTCAAGGAACTTGCGTTTCCTTGGGTGAAGTCTTTGAGATTGCGATCTCCGAGCAACTGTTTGAGGCTTGTGTCCTCAAGTGTGTAACGGTTTGTTGAGCACCCTTAAGCTTAACAAGATAGTGAAAAATCTCGAGAGAGTCTCTCGGGGACTGGACTAACCACGTTGGTGGCCAACCAGTATACATCTTTGTGTAAGTTTATTTTTCTGCATTTATTTTACTTCCTGCAAAGTTTAAATTCCGCAAGAAAACGCTAAATTCTATTAATACGCTATTCACCCCCCCTCTAGCGTAAAGCGTAGTTTCTAACACTAGTAAAGGCAGTAACTGAAGAAGATTCCTTAACTAATTTATGATATTGAAGAAACTTCAGATACTCATTCGAAACCAAGATTGTTGGACTAGGAGTTGTTGCATTATTATTATTTACCATCATTTTTTTTCTTTCAATAACAAACTGGTTAAACTAACAGAGGTCCCCAAAGCTAAAAGATACTCAAAAAGATCCTGGTAGATACGAAATCAACAACCTATTTAAAAGGATTCAACTTTAATAATCCACTCAACCAAATCAAAGAACCAAACGAATTTGTCCCCAACTCAAATAAAATTAGAGACCAACAAAGTTTCTGATAAGGAAAGACCAAACAGACAATATCAAGTCACTAATCGATCACCACACTGAGTCAAAATTAAAGATGCAAGCTTCTCACACAAGCAACCTCCAAGAAAAATACCACAAAATTAAAGAAATTGAATAACCAATAAACCAAACTCAAACCTGACCAAACAAAGTGAGAATAAGATTTGGTCTGAGGTTGTTCTTTGCCAAGATGTTGTTCTATGATCAGAGAATCACCACAGGTTAACTGGAAATGTCAAAAAGATTTCATATTAGCTTTCGATCAAGGAATTTCCGGCAGCGCATTCGACTCAACTCCGGCGAGCAGGTCTGATACCATTAAAGAATAGAGATAAAAGAGAAATATCTCTTGTGTTGTATTCAATAAATAACAAGTATATATACAAGTACATAGAGCCTTAACTATGGAAAAAATCAAAAAGAAAATCCTATAAATCTGCTGTGAATCCATATAATTGTGCTAGCTATGTATATTACATAAGATTATGTCTACATTCAAATTATGTCTACATTCATTATCTAACATGGAGAAACAATTTCTTTGAAGTGTGATTCCGTAGCATAACCTACACTACTAGTAATATTTAACTTGGATAGATGAGCAAACTTTATGTGGACCATCATGAGTTGGAGGCTTGGAACTACTACCCACAAAAAAGGATTTCTTGCTGAACATGTTAAAGACATTTTCTCCAAATACAGGACTCACTCCGGTTAAAACATTTTAAGCTCCCCTAGGACAAAAAGGAATGCCCAGAGAAAATTGATTCTATAAACTTCATCATTAGTAACAACTTAACTGGGAGCTAGATGATATTATACATAGTCATCCGCAATTATCGCAGTGTATAACTGTTCTTTCTAAGTACAGCAATCAAAACCTATCTTGCAAGACAAACCACCTCACCCCCCCCCCAGACGTGTACAGTAGTACTTTTGTGAACAATATCTGCCATATTTACCCTCCATAACATATCATGTACGCAATATTGTTCGCAAATGAAAACTTACTGTAAAATACAGTACGGTCTCTCAGATTAAAGACCAAAGCTTCATTTTTTTAATTGTTATCATTGAGTATCTCAAGTTCAGATCACAAGTGAATCTCCATACCATGACTTGACTCAAAAAACAAACAAAACTTCCAACATAACAGATCAAAATTAAAAATCAAAAGACACTCAAATTCAAACGTATACTTTCTGCTTTTCTCATGATGAAACAGCACCTCAGAGGTCAACACATATTACATAAACCTATATTACTCAATGAAAAACATAACTATTAAATCAAGGAAGAACTAATGACTGTTTTGTCTACTTTCACCATGGGTACCACAAAAAACAATATCATCGTAATAATGTGTGAATCATGCTCAAAAAGTTGTTGAACCAAGTGCTAAGTAACAATTAGCAGAGTCACAGGTACTCAAGGGGTATCAACCGACACTCTCGTCGGAACATCACACTGTGTAGCTGCGTGAATATTCTTTTAATATGTATATATACTACATATTGATACCCCTTGACTTCTTCATCGGTTTATATCTTTTAATCCCTCTTAGTAAAAATCAGGCTCCGCCACGGTAAGTAAGCATAATAAAGTGATAAGCAGTGAATCAAAAAGATATATGAGAAAGCGTCTCACAAACACCCACAATTTGTGTCAGAAAGCTAACAGCTTGTTTGGATGGTTATTACTTATCGTATTGTATCTTATTGTTACTTAAAATACAATATTTGTTTTGATTGTACTTAAATGTTATTATATCGTATCGTCAAATCCTTCGTTTCATAACGACGAAAAGTGTCACTTTATGGAACGACTGATTTGGTGTGGTAACATAGTTTCCTTTCTTTTTACTCTCATCTTGACCTTCCTTATATTAAATAACCATATTTTATCATTTACCCTACTTTTTTATTTAATAATTCTACTCCGTAACCTATTACAACAACAAAAACTACCCAGTATATTCCCACAGGGTGGGGTCTGGGGAGGGTAATACGTACGCAGACCTTACTCCCACCCGAAAGGATGGGGAGGCTGTTTCCGATCGACCCTCGTCTTTGATAGAGAAAGAAATAAAACAAAACGAAAGAGCATTAATAACTCTAGCAGAGATCACAATACATAATTTCTAAACATAGACCATAAATAACATGGCATGCAAAAGCGCGAGGTAAACAAAAAAAGAAGTGAAAGGACATCCACAAATGTAAATTTAGCCACATTCAGTAAATAAAATGAAATGCAATAACGATGACTACTAACTACCAAAAGGGCACACTAGACCATCTTTGGAGAGCCCCACCAATCCCCGCGCAGCCCCGAGAGGGAATTGCGAGAATTTCTAAAAGCCTTTATCCTAAAACCCTAATGCTAGACTTCTAGACTCTCCTATCAATTTCCATGTCCTCGGAAATCCCCAATCGAGCCATGTCATGCCTTATCACCTCTTCCCAATATTTCTTTGGCCTCCCTGTGCCACGACTCGCTCCAACCACCGCCAACCGCTCACAGCTTCTCACAAGAGCATCTGGGCTTCTCCTCCGCACATGCCCGAACCACCCGAGTCTCGCCTCCCGCAACTTCTCATCCACCGGGGTCACCCCCACCTTTTCCCTAATAACTTCATTCTTAATGTTATCTAACCTGGTGAGCCCGCATATCCACCTAAGCATCCTCATCTCCGCAACTTTCATTTTCTGAACATGAGATTTCTTCACCGGCCCGCACTCCGCCCCACACAACATGGCCGGTCTAACCATTGCTCGATAAAACTTCCCCTTGAGTTTCTGTGGCACTTTCTTGTCTCACAAGACTCCTGATGCAAGCCTCCATTTCGACCATCCTGCCCCTATACAGTGAGCTACTCTGTAACCTATTATATTTTAGTAATGTTGCAAGTTTATTCTTCATATTGTTGGTGTATGACATCATGACATGACGCCAATACAATCTATCCAAATATTATATTTGTCAAACAATACAATACAATTTTATGAAGGTAACAACAATCCAAACAAGCTGTAAAGTTGTAACTAATAAAATTCGTTAAGCTCAACATTTCTTTTATTTTTTCCATAGATAAGTTCGTTCAGTGGGCCATATAAGTTAAAACTAATGTAAATGTTACAGTTAAGAAACAACATTTGCATGTTGAAGTGTCATAATTTCTCCACATAAAATAGCACATTTCTTCAGGATCAAGAAAATGGATATTTAAGAAAAAGAGAAAGAGAAACGGCTGACCTATTAGCAGAGGTATAGGCAAAATTAGTCCATTTCTGTCCATCCCACAACACAATTCTCCCATCAGTTATATATGTGTAGGGTCCACGACCTTTCGGGGCAAATGCGATACTTTCCGGGCCCTGAATTTGGTTCAAAAACTGTATTTCTGATTTGTGAAGCAATCTTTGTTGGGTCCGTGGTTATTATCATGTATTTGTAAAAAAAATTCTGGAAATTAAAAACGTTAGGGTATAAAATGTAAATATTAAGCATTAGTAAATTCGAGCACACTGAATTCACAGTGATTCCTTAAGGAATTTAATCCCCTCACCCAAGGTTATAGATTATTTCCTCCCAGGGTAGAATGAATTACATACTGGTGTAGCGGTGCTTCAAACCCCAATGTTTTAGCGAACACAAAGTTTAGCAACAAATCACACTTATGGATGTTTTATTTGTAGTTAAAAACAATGCAGACTAAGGAGGACAACTTAGAAGTCGAATGGAAATTCTGAGAGGAAGGAATGCAAAGAATAGCCGATGTTGAATTCTTATTGAAGAGAATATCGGATTGCAATTCGTTTTTCCAGTATATATACAATGTATACCGAGTATATATCAAGTATATACAGAGTATATATTTAATGTATGAAATGTGTATATCCATCGTATACAGAGGATTTAGAGTGTGTTTTTCGGTGTGTTCTTCCTTTCCTTAAAAATGTGCTCTATTTATAGAACTCATTTGAGAGAAATCCGTCCTCTCCATGGTGGAACAAGTACTAGGTTATCATGGAGAAAGCACTTACAGAGTGAAATGAACACTTACTTGGTTGGAGGAGCACTTGGCCATGGTGGGAGGTGCACTAGGCATCTTTGTTGCTTTCTTAGTGCAACACAATACACAGATTGGAAAATATCCATTATAAACACGGATTATATCACGTTAATATTCACTATTAACAAATAAATTTGGTCCAAAAGATTAATCAATCGATCGATCATTTGACCAAATCAAAATCCAAATCCAAATCCAACTCCCATTTCCCATTCACTATCATTTTAAGATTATTTCATCTTAAATAAAATCTCAAAAATCCCCCACATGAATGGGAAACGGCTATATCACGGAAGTATGCATGAAAAACTTGTGTAATTTGCAAACAATGATTAATTTCATCTGGATAAGTAGGTTTCCCTTTGAACTTTCCGTAGTGAACTTGTGTCGGATATACTCGGTCAATCGGTAGATTTGATATCTTTGAACCTTCTAACATTAGTGTATACCTAGACAATCATAAGTCACACAATCAACCCTTAACCATCTTTGGTTCTCATTGCTGTGTTCGTTTCAGCCATGAACACCGCCTGATTTCATAAGTGCGTAGAGAATTGTCCCTGCAGAATTCTCCTTGAAGCAGCTAACACTTCACACTTACATAGGTGATTCCTAAACATGTCATCATGTAGATATACTATTTGATATACAGCGTATCAAATTTAGAAATCATTAAAAAGCCTTAATGCTTTATCCTTGGTAGTAAACATTGTCTCATCACGAGAATGGACTAAAATTTTAGTTGACAATGTTAAACCGTCATTAATGACTTTGTTTGATCTCCTTCAACCTAGATCTTGGGATCTATAGTCTCCTAGGTAGAGTTATCATCACAATGACTTGTTCTCGGCCATATTCTCATTCCCCTCGATGATTTTTCAACCACCTCTCTAATTAGGCCTTTCGTAAGTGGATCTGACACATTATCACTTGACTTTACATAGTCAATTATGATAACTCCTGTAGAGAGTAATTGTCTAACGGTTTTATGTCTCTTTCGTATATGACGAGATTTACCGTTATACATAACCCTCCCATCCCTTCCAATTACTGCTTGGCTATCGCAGTGTATGCATATTGGTGCCAACGGTTTAGGCCAGAATGGAATGTCTTCCAAGAAATTCTTGAGCCATTCAGCTTCTTCACCGACTTTATCTAAGGCTATGAACTCAGGCTCCATTGTAGAGTGGGAAATACAAGTTTGTTTGGACGACTTCCAAGATACCACTCCTCCACTTGTGGACTTTGAATCAGTTGAACCGGTGATGTCACAATATCCTTCAATAATCGCAGGATATTTACTGTAGTGCAAATTAAAGTTTTGGGTATGTTCTAAATATCCCAAAATTCGTTTCATGTCCATCCAATGAGATTGACCTGGATTGCTCGTGTATCGACTCAGTTTACTTATAGCACAAGATATATATGGTCGTGTACAATTCATAATGTACGTTAAGCATCCCAACACACGATCATAGTCCAATTGTGATATGCTTTGACCTTTATTCTTTGCTAATGCAAGATTCACGTCAATCGGAGCCTTTGCAACTTTAAAGCCCAAGTGCTTGAATTTTTCAAATACTATCTTAATTAATGAGATTGTGATAATGCCAAACCTTGAGGAGTTTTTTGGATCTTAATCCCCAGAATTAAATCTGCAACTCCAAGTCCTTCACATTAAACTTGCCAGTTAGCATACGCTTAGTCGCATTTATGTTGGCTAGGGGTGTTCATTGGGCGGATTGGGCTTCTTTTACTCTTAACGATTTGGCTTAACGGTTATCGGCTTTTAAATATATTAATCCGTTAGCCACCCGATAAGATATCGGGCGGATTGATATCGGGTTAGCTATTATAGGGCGGTTATTGGGCGGCTTATCGGCCTAACATACATGTTTACTAGAATTTGATAGATCTCTTCAGGCAATTATTGATCAAACACCTATTCCAGTATACCTTCATATGAGCTAGCTTGTTAATGTCTTTTCAGGGCATTCATTTTATCCCTGAGGTAGTATAGCTTTGCCCTCCTCACTTTTTTCTTGTCCATCACCTTCATCTTCTTTATGTTGGGCGAGTACCTGCAAATCATTAGATCCCGAGATTAAAAATGCTTAGAAGTAAAAATAAACTTTTGTTAATCATTTTTAAGGGTTTTAGTTTTTTTATATTTAATATATATAAATAAAAATAAATTATATATATATATATATATATATATATATATATATATATATATATATATATATATATATATATATATATACATAATATATATTTATATTCTTAACGGGTTAACGGATTAGCCGTTAAGAAAATTGAATAATCCATCCCCAAACCGATAAGCCGTTAATAAAAAAAATTCAATCCAATCCCCGTCCATTAAGCCGTTAAGCCGTTACCAGTAAGCCGTTAAGCTTCAGTTTGGATTGGTTTTCGGTTTCGGATCGGTTTTGAACACCCCTAATGTTGGCAATGTCATTACTCATTATCAGCATATCATCCACATATAGACAAACAATGACTATGTGATTGTAACATTTTTAATGTACACACATTTATTACATTCATTTATCTTAAAACAATTTGACAACATTGTTTGGTCAAATTTCGCATGCCATTGTTTGGGTGCTTGTTTTAGTCCTTAGAGGGACTTAACAAGTCTACATACCTTCTTTTCTTTTCCTGGAACCACAAATCCTTTAGGCTGTTCCATGTAGATTTCTTCCTCCAAATCTCCATTTAAGAAGGCTGTTTTTACGTCTATTTGATGAATTTCAAGACCATAAACTGCAGCTAAAGCTACTAGCATTCGTATGGATGTAATTCTCGTCACTGGAGAATATGTATTGAAGTAGTCAATACCTTCTCGTTGTCTATACCCTTTGACAACAAGTCTTGCCTTAAATTTATCAATAGTGCCATCATCTTTCATTTTACTTTTAAAAATCCATTTACAACCCAAAGGTTTATTTCCGGGAGGAAGATCAACAAATTCACATGTATGCTTTTTCAATATGGATTCTATTTCACTATTGACTGCCTCTTTCTAGAACAATGATTTTGAAGAAGACATGGCTTCTTTAAATTGAGGCTCACTTCCCAATAGGAAAGTCAAAAAATATGATCCAAACGAAGTAGACGTCCTTTGACATTTACTACGTCTTGGATTTTCCTGATTAAATATACTTTCTTTTATTTCTTTTTGAGGTCGTTTAGATCCTTCACTAATAGACTCGCATTCCTTTTCATACGGATATATACTTTTAAAGAACTCAACATTATCTGATTCTATAACCGTATTATTATGAATGTCGGTATTTTCTGGTTTATGAACCAGAAATCGATATGCTTTACTATTGGTCACATATCCTATGAAAACACAATCAACTATTTTGGGTCCTATTTTAACCCTTCTGGGTTTAGGAACATGCACTTTTGCCAAACACCCTTACACTTTTAAATAATTAAAGTTGGCTTTCCTTTCTTTCCATTTTTCATATGGAATGGAGTGTGTTTTGCTATGAGGTACTCGATTTAGTACCCGATTAGCCGTAAGAACGACTTCCCCCACAAGTTCGGTGGCAAACTAGAACTTATCAATGATGCGTTCATCATCTCCTTTAATGAACGATTCTTTCTTTCTCCAATCCAATTGGATTGGGGAGTGTAAGGGGCTGTTGTTTGATGAATAATTTCATATTCAAGACATATCTCTTCAAAAGGAGAGTCATATTCACAACCCCTATCACTTCTTATCATTTTGACTTTCTTGTTAAGTTGTGTTCCAACTTCATTTATATTGCCTGAATGCGTCAATTGTTTAATCTTTACTATTAAGTAAGTAAACATAGCAATATCGAGTACTGTCGTCAATAAAAGTTATGAAATACTTCATTCCACAACGAGATGGTATTGACTTCATGTCACAAATATCTGTGTGAATAATGTCTAAAGGATTTGAATTCCTTTCAACCGACTTATAAGGATGTTTAACATACTTAGATTCCACACATATTTGACATTTAGATTTTTCGTATTCAAACTGAGGCAATACTTCCATGTTAATCGTTTTCCGCAAGGTTTTATAATTGACATGACCCAAACACTCATTCCATAAATTTTTTGGCTCTAGTAAGTAAGACGAAGCTGAAGCTTTATTATTATTTTCAATAATCGTTACACTTAGCTTGAATAGGCCCTCAGTAAGGTAACCTTTTCCTACAAACATATCATTCTTACTTATTACAACCTTGTCGGACACAAAAACGCACTTAAAACCCTGCTTAACAAGAAGTCCATCAGAGACTAAATTCTTCCTAATCTCAGGAACATGAAGTACGTTGTTCAATGTTACCACTTTGCCGAAAGTCATTTTAAGAAATATCCTCCCACATCCTTCAATCTTGGTCGTTGCAGCATTTCCCATGGAAAGCGTCTCGTCGGGTCCAGCAGAATTATATGTAGAAATGCTTCTCTCAAAGCGCAAACATGGCGGGTGGCTCCAGAATCAATCCACCATTTCTTAGGATTTCCTACCATATTGCATTCAGAAAGCATAGCACACAAGTCATCAACATCGTTATGCTTTTCTACCATGTTTGCTTGACCCTTTTTCTTGTCTTTCTTCCGAGCATGACACTCCGTAGATTTGTGACCGCTTTTCCTACAATTGCAGCAGTTTCCACTTAAACGATTCTTGCTTGGGTTGTATTTCAGACCATATGCCTTTTTCCTCTTTTTGTTATCTTCAACAATATTTGCTCCCATTATTACTGAATTTCCACGGCCTCTTCTCTCAGCAACTTTATTGTCCTCTTCGATTCTTAATCGAACAATGAGATCTTCAAGGGACATCTCCTTTCGTTTATGTTTCAAATAATTTTTGAAGTCCTTCTACAATGGAGGAAACTTCTCAATTATTGCTACTACTTGGAATGCTTCATTGATGACAAGACCTTCAATGAATATTCCGTTAGTAAAATTACTAAAAATTTTACTTTCAACATTAGTATTTATTTGAAACATACCTTCAGCGAGTAGATCATGAATAATCACTTGCAATTCATGGACTTGGGTAATAAATGACATGATATCTACATTTTATAGTCCAAAAATTTTGCAGGGACGAATTTCATCATCCCGACATCTTTGGTTTTGTATTTCTTTTCAAGCGCATTCCACAATTCTTTAGACGTCTCTATATTAATGTAGACGTCATACAAATTATCCTCCAGGCATCTAAGAATATAACTCTTGCATAAAAAGTCATAATGTTTCCACGCCTCATTCACGATAAAGCTGTTAGGATTTATGCCCGTCACTAGAGGGGGGGTGAATAGTGCGACACGAGAATATTGATAAATATTGCGGAAATAAAATTGCAGGAGTAAAGTAAATGCAGTAATTAAAAGATTAAGGAAAAGACACACCGAATTTATACTGGTTCACCACAACGTGTGGTTAGTCCAGTCCCCGAGAGACTCTCTCGAGTTTCCACTAACTCCGTTAAGCTTACGGGTGCCTAACAAACCGTTAAACTTGCTCGTAGATGTACACTCTACAAGACTTCAACTTACTCGAGGATACCTCACCTCAAGACTTCACCTTGCTCGTGGATACCGCACCACTAGACTTCACACACTAAGATTGAGGGTACTTAGCAAACCCGACAATTAATGAGAAGATATGGTCTTCTCAAACACCTTTCTCTTTTACAACAAGAACTCTCTAAAAAGAGTAGATGAAGAGATACAATATTAGCTCTATGAACAACTCAAAGTTGTCTCTCAATTGGCTCAACAAAAGCTCTAAAATGATGCACAAATAATATCAATATGTATATGAATAATGAGAGGTGTTGTGTATTTCAAATCAGCTCAAAAGACCTCTATTTATAGGTGGTAGAAGTAGTATTTCTGTTGCTTAATTGGCAATAAATTATACTGATTTTATGCCAAGATAATCGATTATCTGATTTGCATAATCGATTATTAGCTTACCGTTACAAAATCGGAAGCTGATTTTGTGCTAGAATAATCGATTATTGGACTTGCATAATCGATTATCTGCCCGTCGTTCCAAAACTTTGGCAACGGATACAAGATAATCAATTATGCCCAAGTGTATAATCAATTATCCTACTCTGCTGAAATTTCCAATAAATGGAATTTCCCAGAATAATCGATTATCACTTTTGCATAATCGATTATTCACCTATGCTGTCCAGAATGGAAAACTTACTTCAAAAACCATTTTGGTTAAAATGAAAACGTTAAAATCATTTTGTTTGAAGTATTTGAAATATTATTATGATAAATGTGATTTGACAAAAAGATTTTATGCATATTTATGATGACCTATGTTGAGCCAAAAGACGAGATAACTTAAACGTTGCTCTTACATTGGTTCTACCTAACGACCTACGCCTTGGGTCTTCGGTCTTGAACTTTTAAGCTCGTCTTTGGCTTTTCCATGCAATCCATTCATCAATATGCTTCTTGGCATTCAATCTTGTTTGTTTGTCATATAATAACGTTGTTTGACATTTGACTTCATTGTTTGTCATTCATCAAAACCTATACCTGAAAATCATGCTAATACAATTAAAGCGCACATATCATGGATAGAATGATTTTCTACAATTTCCCCCTTTTTGATAATGACAAAGAACATGAGATATGCATATCGGATTCCCCCTAAATTCATGCTATATCTCAACATACAATTCATGCAAACGATTCCCCTTAATGATAATTCCCCCTCAAATAAGGCATACTATAACGTAGATACATTCCCCCTTATTTGATGCATATCGCCTAAACACTTCCCCCTTTTGGCATTTGCAAAAAGAGAGTATGCAAAGGCTACTTTCCCCTTTCGACACCCCCCCCTTTTGGGTATATCAATTGTTAGTGTCAAGAATAAAATAGGAAATACAATGAGGAATATACATTGACGATATTTAAACAGTCATACCAACATGAAATAATACCAAATGTTAGTAAAAACATAACAACCATAATAACGGTTATTTTTCGCAAATCATATTGCTTAAGAACATATCAACAGTTAATTTTTAACAAACCAATAGTTGTATTTATTTTTCAAGAATATATCAACTGTTATTCAAACAAAAAATAATATTCATCAAAACATGAATCAATTATTATTTTTAACAAAAATAATTGATACCAATTGTTATTCAAGATAAAAGTTATCAAAACATGAATCAACAAAAATAATTAATATCAATTGTTAACAAAGATATATTAATTGTTAACACATATCAAGTATTACGTTTTTATCAAAAATATGATAACTAACCGACATTCCCCCTCGATGAAATAAGGTTTCGTGCTTGGTGCATCTACTACGATATTGTAGTCTTCAAGCACACTTGCAAACGTACCTAAAAATAGGTTTTAGGTGCCCAAACACTTTTGGGTCCTTGGGGGTTAGGCAAATAATAATCATAGCTAAAAGATAAATCCCTATGTTTTGCAAAACATACGGGTGCTATGTGTCCTACCTGGTTGCAATAATGACATATAACATTCGGGTTGTGCATATGCCTTGGTTGAGCCAAAAACGTTCTAGGTGATCTAAAGTAGTTATTCCTAGACGTATTGCGATTCCTAGAGTTATTTCTAGGTGGTCTAAAATGATTAATTTTAGACTCATTAGTGAAGTTCCTAGAATTGTTTCTAGGTGGTTTAACTTCATTTCTATCATCCTTTCTAATATTCTTCTTAAATTCTTCAATTGTTTTAGGATCATCAACACTATGTTTTTCTAGTGTGTTCCTAAGTTCTATGTTCTCTATTTTCAAAGAACTACAAGAAGAACAATTGGAACTTTGATCAATTGAAGAGGCTTCATTCATCTCCTTAATTTTATTTCTATGATCAATATTGTCATTTTCCAAAAATTTATTTTTCTCTTCTAAAACTTTAATTTTAGCCTTGGCCTCTTTGGAGAATTTTGAAGACTTTTTCAATTCATCATATAATTCTTGAAAAGCTTCTTGTAATTCTTCATAAGAGTAAGAGTTAGAATTACTTACCTCTTCTTCCTCGTTGGCCATGAGGCATAATGCGGCAGTTTCATCGCCCGAGCTGTCCGAATCCCATGTCACGCGCTTCTGGTGTTTCTTCTTCTTCTTGTCCTTGGGTTTTGGACAATGTGACTTGTTGTGGCCAAGTTTTCCACAATTTTGGCATGAAGGACTTGGTTCTTCCTTCTTTATTTCCTTCTTCATAAACTTATAAAACTTTTCGATCAAGGCATTGGAAATATTATCATCATCGCTATCCGAATCACTTACCTCTTCTCTTTTAGAGGATGAGGCTTTGAAGGCAATACCTGGACCTTTATTTCCAAGATAAGGATTAAGAATAGTGCTTTCATAAGTTTTGAGGTTACCTCTTAGTCCATCAATTATGATGTCCGTGATTCCTATCGACTCTTGGATGGCATTGGCTTTGGAGCGCCATTCGGGAGTGAGACTCCGTAGGATTTTTCGAACTAGATCTTTGTTCGAGTATACTTTTCCGATAGCATGGAGATCGTTGATGATCATTGACAACCGTTCGAATATAATATCTATGCTTTCATTCTCCCTCATTCTAAAGAGTTCATATTCATGTGTTAGAAAATCAACTTTAGATTCTCGAACTTGAGGCGTACCTTCATAAGTGATCTCGAGTTTATCCCACATCTCCTTGGCGGTTGTGCAGCAAGAAATCTTCCGATAGTCATCCGGATTCACCGCACAATATAATAAGTTGACGGCCTTTGCGTTATTTTCAACTTTCTTGATGTCCTCGGCATCATATTCATCTTCCTCCTTTGGAACCGTGGTTTCCCCAACTTTCTTTGTTGGCATTTGTTCACCGTTCTTGATGATTTGCCACAAGCGAAAGTTATTTGATTGGATGAAGATTCTCATCCGCTCTTTCCAATATGTGTAATTTGTTCCGTCAAATAGTGGAGGCCTATTGGTGGAGTATCCTTCGCTCATCATTCCTACGTTCAATATTCTCAACAAAAATATATATCATTCTCTCAACCGGTTAAGGCTATCAGAGATTTAGGCTCTGATACCAATTGTTAGGATTATGCCCGTCACTAGAGGAGGGGTGAATAGTGCGGCACGAGAATATTGATAAATATTGCGGAATTAAAATTGCAGAAGTAAAGTAAATGCAGTAATTAAAAGATTAAGGAAAAGACACACCGAATTTATACTGGTTCACCACAACGTGTGGTTAGTCCAGTCCCCGAGAGACTCTCTCGAGTTTCCACTAACTCCGTTAAGCTTACGGGTGTCTAACAAACCGTTACACTTGCTCGTAGATGTACACTCTACCAGACTTCAACTTGCTCGAGGATACCTCACCTCAAGACTTCACCTTGCTCGTGGATACCGCACCACAAGACTTCACACACTAAGATTGAGGGTACTTAGCAAACCCGACAATTAATGAGAACATATGGTCTTCTCAAACACCTTTCTCTTTTACAACAAGAACTCTCTAAAAAGAGTAGATAAAGAGATACAATATTAGCTCTATGAACAAATCAAAGTTGTCTCTCAATTGGCTCAACAAAAGCTCTAAAATGATGCACAAATAATATCAATATGTATATGAATAATGAGAGGTGTTGTGTATTTCAAATCAGCTCAAAAGACCTCTATTTATAGGTGGTAGAAGTAGTATGTCCGTTGCTTAATTGGCAATCAATTATGCTGATTTTATGACAAGATAATCGATTATCTGATTTGCATAATCGATTATCTGCTTACCGTTACAAAATCGAAAGCTGATTTTGTGCTAGAATAATCGATTATTGGATTTGCATAATCGATTATCTGCCTGTCATTCAAAAACTTTGGAACCGGATACAAGATAATCGATTATGCCCAAGTGTATAATCGATTATCCTACTCTGCGGAAATTTCGAATAAATGGAATTTCCCAGAATAATCGATTATCACTTTTGCATAATTGATTATTCACCTATGCTGTCCAGAATTGAAAACTTACTTCAAAAACCATTTTGGTTAAAATGAAAACGTTAAAATCATTTTGTTTGAAGTATTTGAAACATGTTTATGATAAATATGATTTGATAAAAATATTGTATACTTATTTATGATGACCTATGTTGAGCCAAAAGACGAGATAACTTAAACATTGCTCTTACATTGGTTCTACCTAACGACCTACGCCTTGGGTCTTCGGTCTTGAACTTTTGAGCTCGTCTTTGGCTTTTCCATGCAATCCATTCATCAATATGCTTCTTGGCATTCAATCTTGATTGTTTGTCATATAATAACGTTGTTTGACACTTGACTTCATTGTTTGTCATTCATCAAAACCTATACCTGAAAATCATGCTAATACAACCAAAGCGCACATATCATGGATAGAATGATTTTCTACAAAAGCGTTCTTTCTTTGGAGTTTCATTCAGGAACATCATCCTTGATGAACTTTTGTAGACATAACGTAGTCAAATAAAAGAACATATTCTGCTGCCAGCACTTAAAATCAATCCCGAAAAACTTTTCGGGTTTTTTTGCGGTACCAACACCAGTGTTCGACTTGTCGATGCGTTGGCGGTCATCATCGGAACAGCTTGGTTTCCTCTTTCATTTGCCATTTTTTCTGTTAAACATGAAAAAAATAAACGTTTACAAAATGTTTTAAATTTGGAGGAAAGACAAATCACGTAGATTTTGAATTCCAACAAACCGCCACGAAGGCTTTACTCTCCAAATGGGAGTACACAAAAACCACAAAGGTTTTAGTTTCTAGAAGATTAAGAATAACACAAATACAGAAATAAAAGTTATTAAATACCATAAGCTTGTTGGGTATGTGGTTATTATCCTTTATTTGTTAATAACAATTCTGGAAATTAAAAACGTTAGCGTATAAATGTAAATATAAAGCAATAATTAATTAGAGCCCACTGAATTCACAGTGTTTCCTTAAGGCATTTAATCCCATCCTAGTACCCAATGCTATATATTATTTTCTCCCAGGATAGAACGAATTACATACTGGTCAGGCGGTACTTCAAACCCATGTGTTTCAGCGAACACATAGTTCAACAGCAAATCACACTTATGGATGCTTTGTTTGTAGTTAAAAATAATGCAGAATAAGGAGGAAAACTCAGAAGCCGAATTGAAATTCTGAGAGGAAGGAATACAAAGTATAGCCGATGTTGAATTCTTAATGAAGAGAATATCATATTGCAATTCGTTTTTCCAGTGTATATTTAATGTATACTGAGTGTATATCTAGTATATACCGAGTGTATATATGCAAATATACAAAGCGTATATCAAGTGTATACAGACTATTTAGAGTGTGTTTTTCGGTGTTTTCTTTCTTTCCTTGTAAATGTGCGCTATTTATAGCACTCATTTGAGAGAAATCCGCCCTCTCCATGGTGGAACAAGCACTAGGCTATCATGGAGGAAGCACTTACAGAGTGGAATGAACACTTGTTTGGTGGGAGGAGCACTTTGCCATGGTGGGAGGTGCACTAGGTATCTTTGTTGCTTTCTTAGTGCAACACAATACACAGATTGGAAAATATCTGTTACAAACATTAATTATATCACGTTAATATTCAGGATTCCTGATGCCACAGACTATAAAATTTCCCCTTGAGCTTCTATGGAAATATTTTGTCACACAGGACTCCTGACGCCATCCTCTACTTTGACCACCCCGCTCCTATACCCCGTCTATCTCTCCGTCCCCCTGAATCACCGACCCAAGATATCTAACAGTGTCCCTCTTGGTAATGACCTGAGATCCAATCATCACGTCCCTGCCTAATTCGCTCGGCTCTGTGCTAAACTTGCACTCCAGATATTCAGTCTTAGATCTGGTTATTTTGAAACCTTTAGACTCGAGAGTCTGTCTCCATACCTTTAATCTCTCAATAACACCGACCCTCGTCTCGTCTGGAGTGAAGTTTGTGCCTAGAAATTTTTGACTGAAAATTTAGAGGTGGGTTTCAAAATTTGTGTCTATGAATTATTGAGTAATGGTGCGTAAAGTTTGCTACCAAACAACTTTCGGCGATTCTTGAATCTTGTGGGGTTCTTTATTCATAAGAAGGAAATGCTATCAGTAGTAGCTATGTTAGAGTAACTGCTCCCCTGTTACCGCCACTCACTCAGAAATGGGAGTTCATAGTCCCCCGCTTCCATGCATGTAACTTTTAATGTATATTTTATATGACTAAAAATTACAACACCAGATTCGTTAAATTTTATTCACGATAAGAAAAGTATTTAAAATTATTTTTATTACATCAAGTAAGTATCATCATAATAATAAAGTCATGTTACTATTGTTGACAAAACTTTATACAATGAAGGTAGTCTTGGACCAACCTAGAATCCAAAGACATACATTCTAACTTTTCACCTTATTAGTCATGTAGAGTTTTGATTGTATGACTATCTGGATTCGAGCCGTCGAATCAAACACTAATACTTGTGTAGGCATATAAATTTTAAATCAATAAAATAATTTGGATTATATTTTAAATTCAAGATATATTAGTCCAAATAAATACTATGGGCTAATATATTTGAATTAATTATATAAGTCCAATATATATGGACTAAATAAATAAGTCTTAATCTATTGGGCTAGCCAATTTAATTGGGCTAAAGTGATGAACCCACTTCATTAAGCCCAAGATGACATCTTTCTAGAGGCCCAGTTTGGTGCCACGTGTCAAGTGAAGTGGTACGCCAAGTCAAACGGAAGATCCAATATGATTATGCCACGTGTCAAAATGACAAGGCATTCCAGTCACACTAAAAGGCCAATGAAATCACGTCATGTGTGCAAGTGACATGTTCTGGCCAATCAAATGCAACCATGTCACACTCCAATTTGATTGGTCGAAAAGAGCTTATTCTCATCATAACTCTTCCCTTCCACAACTATAAATAAGAGTGTTCATAACCCAGTGGGACAATCTTTACCTCTCATCTCAACTTTTCAATCACCAAAGTCCAAGAACAGTGAAATGGCTTCAATGAAAATCAACTCTAGTTCAACTTCCACCAAGGCTGCTAACTCGAGGTTTTATGCTGATGTGGAAAGCACCCTCGATGTTACATTCAGAAGCTTCAGACCGGTTTCAAGGAGAAAAGCAAGCTCTTTAGGCAACAAGCATCCCAAGTGTCATCCGTATCAACCCCTGTTTTTTAATCTTCATCCTCAAATGGAGCACGACCTGCGACAAACGCATCTGAATGAGGAAGCGATGTTGCTGAAAACATCAAGAAAACCCTTGCTATGCTTGACTTCTCCGGATCCAAGCACTCTGCTACGAAGGAAGATGATGATTCTTCAATTGATGAATCATCCCCACTTACACCACATAGCATGAGCCAATCAAGGATCAATCTATGTGAAAATCCATGCTACTCTCTGTCGTCCACGACAATCATGCTAGCCATGGTGACAAACATTTCATCTATGGAGGAGGAGTTGGTAAACTTGACAGAGGCAATCGCTGGCTTGACCAAATGCATGCAAAATCAAGAAGACGTAATTGACAAGCTAACAGACAGGGGGGAATTATGATGGAAGAAGAATCCACCTATGTACCTTGAAAGCTCCTATAGGTTCTTGAAAGCAACTCTCCCCCTAGACAAGCAGCATCCACTAAGGTTATCCCTGTCTCATCTGAAGGGATGATTCCAATAGATCAATTGAAGAAGTTCATTAAAGGAACCATTAAGAACAAATATGAAGTTGCTGCCAAATCCTCCCTTATATATGCAAAGCCGTACACTACGAGGGTCGATTTGTTGATGATGCATGTTGGCTATCAACCTCCAAAGTTTCTACAGTTTGATGGTAAAGGTAACCCAAAGAAACATGTGCCGCACTTTGTTGAGACATGCAACAATGGGGGGACTTACGGAGACTACCTCGTCAAGCAGTTTGTCCGCTCATTAAAAGGAAATGCTTTTGATTTTTACAAAGACCTTGAGGTTGGATCTATCGATAGTTGGGATCAGCTAGAGAAAGTGCTCCTCAATAGATTTTATAGTACAAGACGCACTGTGAGTATGATAGAGCTCACAAGTACTCATCAAAGAAGGGGGAACAAGTTATCTACTTTATCAGTCGTCGGAGGAATGCAAGCCTCAACTGCAAAGAGAGGCTTAGTGAAGCTTCGAGCATAGAGATGTGCATCCAAGACATGCATTGTGGGTTGCGCTACATCTTGCAAGGTATCAAGCCTAGCACATTTGAAGAACTTGCAACTCGTGCCCATGACATGGAATTGAGCATGGCCTCCACTTGAAATGAAAGGTTACCCATCTATGAACCTCGCAAAGCGAATAAAAAGCAAGAAGTCAGGAAGTAGGGCAAATTCGTACCCAAATAAGAAAGCAAAAATGTTATGAATGTCAATATGTCACCTATGAGTTCACTACGAAGGTGAGCAAGAAGCAGAGTATGAAATCCACTTCTTTTCAAGACAAGCCAAGTGGAAAGTTGTCTCTAAAAGAGATGTAGAAGAAAGAGTACCCCATTCCTCGATTCTGATGTGCCAGCCATTTTCGAAGAACTGCTCGAGTTAAATCTCATTGAGCTTCCAGAGATGAAGAGACCAAATAATGCTGGGAAAACAAATTACCCAAACTACTGCAAATATCACCGACTTGTAAGCCACCCTCTGGAGAAGCGCTTTGTCTTCAAGGACAAAGTCATGGACTTGGCTCGTGAAAAGAATATCATGCTGGAAGAGGAGGAAGCAAGCGCAAATAAAGTCTCTATCACCTTTGGCTCATTTAGTTGGGATGAATTATATGATATTAAAGAAAGTAAACATAAAGAATTACTGGAAAACAACAAAGTTGAAGAAGATCAACCTGATGATAATGAATGTTGGACGTTCGTGACTCGTCGTAGGCACCACAAAAGGAGCCCACAAACAGAATCAGTAGAACAACCAACAAGGAAGATGATGGTAAAAAGACTAATAAAAAATAATCCAATTAGGCATTTGAGGAACGCAAAAGTGGAGGTGTACCACTCTTAAAATCCACAAAATACAGTGACCTTGGAGGAATTTTTACCAAGTTGGTTCCGCACGAAGATTTCCCATGAGGGCATTGATGCCTCTTGTTTCCAGGCTGATAAAGGGGAAGAAAAGAGTGATGACCTACCGTTGGCACCATCTTTTGAAAAGCATATCGAATCTACTCCTCAAGAAGTTAATGCTTGTGAGGAAAAGATCACGTCCACAAATGACGATCTTTTGCTAGGTGACACTCCTCATAACCGCCCATTGTATTTGGTTGGTTATATGCGATATGAAAGGGTAAATCAGATTTTGGTTGATGGAGGATCCTCGGTGAACATTTTGCCAATCCACACTATGAACGAACTTGGTATTACCATCAATGAACTCTTATAAAGTCATGTGATTATCCAAGGATTAAATCAAGGGGGAAAAGATCCATAGGTGTGATCAGGCTGGGAATTACTATTGAAGATATGCAATGAAGTGCATGACTGCATGTGATCGACGTCAAGACTTCATACAATATGTTTCCTGGGAGGCTTTGGATACATGAGAATAAAGTTGTTCCATCTACCTACCATCAATATTTAAAATACTACGAGGGTGAAGTCGAGAAGACGATAGTTGCTGATGATGAGCCATTCACCGAGGCTGAGTCACACTTCGCCGATGCAAAGTTCTACATGAAGAACCACATTGTGAAGGAGCTCAAAGCTGATGATGGTATGAAAAGCAGGAATGGCGAACCCATAACTAAAAGAGCTGAGGTGACTATTGGTAAAGCCAAAGCTGTTACAAAGAAGGTACCTCCCAACGTGAATAAATATCATAAAGGGGGTAATATGTCCTATGGAAAGAAAGTAAGTCCCCCGCTCCAATATATCCCTAAAAGGAAGAAAGATGAGGGTGAATCATATAATATCCAAACCAACATGACAAAGAAGTTAACTTTTCCGGTCAAACGAATTGAGGCAGTAAAGTCGTCCTCAGTGCCGCTTGCAGGGTTTGTAGCCCAAAATCGTTTGAAGAATGTGGCACTCCCTACAAAGCAAACAGAAAAGGTTTTGGCCCTAACGCTTACAAGATATTAGCAAAAGCTGGATACAATCCCAACGAGCAGTCAAAGTTAGGGAAGCTCCCATCAAAGCTGCAGCGAGGCAACCACGTGAAGGTTTGGAATACAAGTAACCGTCACCAGTGCGCATTTCAATTAGAAGGGAGAGCAACAATTACATCACTGTAGAAGATTAATTAGTCGCTTCTAACGGGCCTTCTATCTTTGATCGACTTGGAAAATCACCCAGGAGGACCTCCGTGTTTGGAAGATTGGGCCCACTCAAGAAGGGGAATAAGTTCCGGAGAAATTTTCAAAGCATAAGAACACCCGCTTCACCCAAAATTCAGGAGAGCTCTAAGGATTTCCAAAGTTTGGTTCCTTCTAGAATGAAGCGACAAACGAAAGTCATGGTTTCGTGTGATGAAGTACTGAAGGTGAAGCCATACACTGTGGTCTATACTAAAGAATGTGATGAAGATGAAGAAAGTGTGGGTTCTTCGTATCCTGTTACCTCACAAGGTGTGCATGGTGTTTTATCTCTATTGGATGATGCGGGATTGGAGGATGTTTTGCCGCGTTATCACATATCCTCCGATGATAGGGACCCTCAAGAAGATGAAGATGCGAAAGATGCTCCACCTGAACTTGAAGAAGGAGTGAAGATGACGGTTGATGCCTTAAAAGAAGTTAACATTGGCACCGATGAAGAACCAAGACCCACCTACCTAAAAGCTTTACTTAAAGCTGATGAAGAAAGAACTTATATTGAGTTACTTAAAGCGTTCATGGATGTATTCGCTTGGAGTTACAAAGAGATGCATGGCTTGGACCCAAAAGTAGCAGTCCATCACCTTGCAGTCAAAAATGGTGCTTGACCTGTTTAACAAGCTCAAAGGCGCTTTAGGTCGAACTTGGTTCCCTTGATTGAACTTGAAGTTAATAAACTCATTGAAGCTGGATTTGTTGACTTTTATATTACATTAGGCTTTAGCCCAGAAACTCAAAATACAAATGTTGAATTTTATTTTTGTTTTCATTTGTGAAAGATTTCGATAATTCAAAAAATCACCTCAAGCACCGGTTCAGACCTAGAACGTAGTAAATCCATAGGTTTTTATTTGATAAATATGATACCTCTTAGGGTTTTATTAATCCTAGATATAAATATAAATCGATTTGATGTGAGCTTGGGATGTCGGAGTTCTCGAATCTGAGTTGATTGAGAATGGAATCTCGACCTCTACATTCTTTGGCCCTTAGGTCATTTTTAGTTGGCCCTTAGGCTCTTTATGTTGGCCCTTAGGATCTTATACATTGGCCATTAAGCTGTTTAAGTTGGGGTGTTGTGGCCTTTAAAATGGCTATAATTTTTCCCTCTTTTTGGCTAAAAGACTAAGTAAAATATTTTGTACGCCTTAGCATGTATTTTTGTATCCGTTCAGGTTTTTTCAAAGGTTAGATGAATTGGAACATTATTAGTAATTTGTTTGTGTAAATATAATCGAATATCTCTTGAGGTTTCTCTGAAGGCTGATGTTATCGAAGTCTTTGGATTATTCAAGGGCTGAATTTATCGAAGCCCTTAGATTTTTCTAGGGCTGATCTTATTGAAGCCTTCTATATTTTGCTTTTCCCAACTGATTTAACAGGTTTTTCAATGTTCGAAGACCTTTAATTTATGGCGGAAGTTGGACATCTTCGAGCTGCATTATTTTGGCCGTAGACTTTATATGACCGTAGTCTTTAATATGGTTGTAGCCTGCTGGTATGTCACTTGCACTTGTCTCCCGATAACTTTTTGAACTTGTCCGAAAAGCTAGTCCCTGAGTGTATTGGCCTTGACCTTTGTTTCAAGGGGGTTCCTCTTTTGAGATTTTATTAGTCCGAGTTTTCGATGACTCGGGTGTATTGACTTTCAAGGTATTTTAGGGTGCATTTGCATTTTGGCTCTTGAGTCATTTCCCATAGGATTATCAGTGTAGAAACCGTATGATGGTAAACTTCTTTGAGACACAAAGTGTTTTTGATATAACCAGAATGCTTTGCAAATAATTGATACAATCACATATGTTTTTCCATCGGGGTCGACTATTCTACATGGACACGATTCATTTGACTGTTTGGTCCATTACAAAGTTCTCATATTGAGGCCCTCTGAGGCATGAAGTACTTTTCTCAAAAATATAACCTCAAAGGGTGATTCCCCCCGCTATTTGAGGTTAATTGAAAAGAAGCCTTGGATACTATTGAGTTCTCCTTAGGTAGCATATAATTATTGCCTCGTCAAAAACCTTGCCGATTAAATCCATTTTGGGACAAAATCTGATATAAGGAAAAAAGAGTGCAACGCATGCTTTAAAACCTAAGTCCTTCATGTAAAAAATGATGCCTTCGAGATTGTATCCCTTTGATAGCTTCAATCGAAAATCTGTAATGAGTTAGTTTTAAACTCAAGTAGGCAAAAGGATAAAGTCATACCTTAGCAGTAGTACAGTTTAAGCAGCGATATGTTCCAATTGTTTGTCACTTCTTCACCTTCTATTGTGCTAGGTTTGTAAGATCCTTTACCTATAAATCCAAAGTACTCGGTATGGTCGTTCCCAGTTCGGGACCGGTTTCCCTTCATTTGGATCTCGAGCATTTAGGGTGACTTTACATAGGACTAAGTCCCTGATTCCAAAATGTCGAAGGTTGGTTCTTCTATTGTAGTATCTTCTGATCCCTTGCTTTTGCGCGGACATCCGAACAAGCATTGCTTCTCTCTTTTCATCTAACAACTTGAGACTAACATTTATGGTCTCATGGTTTGACTCCTTCAATACATGTGGGAACCTGGCGTTGAGTTCCCCAACCTCGATGGCAATGAGGGCCTTGGAACCATATACTAGAGAAAATGGGATGGCCCCGGTGCTGGACTTCGATGTTGTCTGATATGCCCAAAGGACCTCGGGCAAATATTCTCTCTATTTTCTCTTTGCATCATCTAACCTTTTCCTCATGTTTAGAATGAAAGTTTTGTTTGTTGACTTGGCATGCCCATTTCTGGTCGGATAGTGCGATTTTGATAATATCCTCTTTATCTTATGTGCTTCGAAGAACTCCGTTACCTTGTTGTCGATGAATTCCTTTCCATTGTCACATACGATCTCAGCGGGTATCCCGAATCGGCATATGATGTGGTCCTAGATAAAGTCAATAACTTCCTTTCTTGAACCTTCTTGAAGGACTATGCTTCCACCCATTTAGAAAAATAATCAGTCATAAAGAAATAAACTTAGCTTTACCTGGGGCCATTGGTAAGCATCCAACTATGTTCATCCCCTATTTCATGAATGGCCACGAGGATATGGTTGAATGGAATTATTCTCTAGGCTTATTAATCATCGGTGCAAATCGTTGACACTTATCACATTTTCTGACAGAATTTTTAGTATATTTTCCCATGCTATCCCAGTAGTAACCTGCTCTGATAATTTTGCGAACCAGAGACTCGGCACCGGAATGGTTCCCGCAAGTGCCTCGTGGATTTCTCGAAGGACATAACTGGTGTCCCCTGGTTCCAAGCATACCATCAATGGTCCATCAAAATTCCTTTGGTATAATGTTCCATCTTCATCTAATGCAAACCTAGCAGCCTTGGCTCGTAAGGCTCTCGATTCTTTGCGGTCCGATGGGAGTTCTCCACTTCTCAAATAGTCGATATACGTATTTCTCCGGTATCATGGTAAACATGTTGAATTTATCTCCGCATGACCCTATTAAACCACAGACCTCAATAATTGGACGATAATCCTTAGGACGGTGTCATCTTCTTCGATTGAGGATCCCAAGTTAGCATGTGTATCGGCTTCGCTATTTTGTTCTCGAGGCACATGATCCACAGTCCACTGCTTAAAGCGCTGCAAAGTTATCTGTAGCTTATCCAACTACCATTGCATTATATCTTCTCGAACCTCAAAATTTTTATTTACTTGGTTTACCACGAATAGAGAATCGCACTTGGCCTCGATGACCTCTACACCCAAGCTTTTAGTTAACTCAAGACCTACAATCATGGCATCATACTCAACCTCATTATTAGTTAATCTTGGATTTTTGGTAGATTGCCTAATGGTATCACCCGTGGGTGGTTTTAAGACAATGCCGAGCCCAGACCCCTTCACATTCGAGGAACAATCCGTGAAAAGGGTCTGTTCCCCCGATGAGTTCTTTATCCACTTCGGGTATGACGGTCGGCGTAAAATTGGCCACGAAGTCAGTTAGGATTTAAGACTTGATGGTCGTTCGGGTTGTATATTCGATATCGTACCCGCTAAGTTCGACGGGCCATTTGGCCAATCGGCCTGATAACTCAGGTTTATGCAATACATTTCAAAGAGGATAAGTAGTTAATACACATGTAGGATGATTGAAAATATGGTTTTAACTTTCAAGATGCACTTAATAATGCAAGTGCTAATTTTTTTAAGTGAGGGTATCTAGTTTCAGCACCTCCTAGAGTTCGAGTTACGTAATAAATAGGAAATTGTGTACCTTGCTCCTCTCTAACTAGTAGCCCACTTACCGCTATCTCGGACTACCAAAAATAGATAAATATTTTCATCTACCTTCGGGGCGTGAAGAAAAGTCGGGCTCGACACATATCACTTTAATTTTTCTAAGGCCTACAGACATTAAGGTGTCCATGCGAAGTCTTTTTTCTTTTTGAGCAAGGAAAAGAACTGGTGACTCCGATCTGATGACCTCAAAATGAATCGACCCAAAACAGCTATTCGACATGTCAACCTTTGCACGGCCTTCACACTGCCCAGGATCGTGATGTCCTCGACGGCCTTGATAATATCGAGGTTAATTTAATTCCCTGATTTGATACCAGAAAGCCTAGGAACTTACCCTAGCCGACCCCGAAGGCACATTTCTCCAGGTTAAGCTTCATGTTGTATTTTCTCAAGATTTCTAATGTTTCCTGCAAATGAGTCAAATGGTTTTCTGCACGTAGGGACTTAACGAACATATCATCAATGGTAACTTCCATTGTACCTATTTGTTCTTCAATCATTTTGTTAACTAGGCGTTGGTATGTAGCTCCTGTATTATTTTAGCCCGGAGGGCATTACATTGTAACAATTAGTCCCAAATTTAGGAATTATATTTCCTGGTCCATTGGGTTCATCTGAATCTGGTTGTACCCAAAGTAGTCATCCCGAAAATTTAGGATCTCGTGGACAGTCATGGCATCGATCATACGATCTATGTTGGTCAGTGGGAAAGAATCTTTTGGGCATGCTTAGTCAAGTCCTTATAATCTACACATTCTTAGTTTGTTTCCTTTTTTAGGAATACAACTATGTTTGCTAGCCACTCGGGGTACTTTACCTCTCGAATAGATCCTATTTTAAGGAAATTAGTTACCTCGTCCCTTACGAAAACATGCTTTACCTCGGACAGAGGCCTCCTTTTTTGCTTTACCGGTTTGAACCTGGGGTTGGTACTTAGCCGATGTGTGGTGATTTTTGGTGGGATCCATGTAATATCAACATGGGACCAAGAAAAGCAATCCATATTATCAATAGGAAATTGAATGAGTTTTTTCCTGAGTTCATGGGGTTAATTTGGTTCCCAGGTATACCTTTTTCTCGGGTATGTATTCGATCAAAATGACCCAGTGCAGCTCCTCGATAGTATTTGGCTTCATTGGATTCTTCGGGAACGACAAAGGTTGAGGGAGTAAGGAAATCCTCATATTAATCTTCGATTACTTGTTGCTCCGATTCCATCGAGGCTGAAGGCGGTGATTGCTATTTGGCCGTATGTTTACCTCTGATTCTCTATTTCTCCAAGGTCAAAGTATCTGGAGTCGGCATAACTTCCTCGATTGCAAACATCTCCTTTGTAGCATGTTTCTCCACGTAAACTGTTTTTTCTACTTCCTCTGTTGGGAACTTTATCATCTAGTGAAGAGTTGAAGGGGCTGCCCTCATATTGTGTATCCATTGTCTCCCGAGCAGTACATTATACCTCATATCACCCTTGATGACATGGAACTTTGTATTTTGTATGGTTCCGGCTATACTTACAGGCAAGATAATTTCTCCTTTTGTTGTTTGCTTGCCATGTTGAAGCCATTCAGTACCTGAGATGCAGGTACAATCTAATCTTGTAGGCCGAGTTATTTCACCACCCTCGATTTGATTATGTTTACTTAGCCACTAAAACACGTTTAACTTGAATTTTATTAAAAGGATAGAGATTACCAGGGCGTTATTGTGAGTCTGAGATATGCCTTCTGCTTCCTCATCACAAAATGACAAGATGTCCTCGGGCACATAACTCCAAGTTTGTTTTCTCTGGAGATTGATACTTTGGTGCGCTTGAAAAGAGGTCCTTGAGGGACATCAACTCCGACAATGATCATGTGGATAGCATGTTGTGGTTCTTCTAGCTCAATTTTCCTTGCATCCATATCCCTGAAGTGATTCATAGCTCGTTCACTTAGAAATTCTCGAAGGTGCGTCTCGTTGAACAACCAAGCCACTTCTTCCCTTAGCTACCTGCAATCTTCTGTTCTATGACAATGTGTGCCACGATAATTGCACATCAAGTTTGGGTTCCTTTGAGAAGGATCGGTATGTATTGGCCTATCCACTTGGTGTTTTTGATTCTCCCGATATTTGAGACAATCTTTGATGCATCTATGCACAAGTTGTACTCTGATAATCGAGGGTCCTCGGCGGGGTCGGTGTGTTTATCGAACCCGTTTTTTCTTATGAGATCTGAGAAATTTGACCTCGATCTTTTCTACTATCGCTCTGAGGAGTATTACGGCTCAGGTCGTTGTTCCTTCAATAAGATATGGCTGATAATGTTCTTTATTGAATCTTGATTCCCAGTCTGTGTCCCTTGTGTGCTTGGCTGCAAATCTGATAGGATGAATTGAACCCAAGAGAACTCCCAACTGGTCGTCCTCAACCCTGATATTTGACTAGTAACGATTGTGCACATCCAACCATGTTACGGTTGGATATTTGATCATGTTCTGTTTCAACTATCGAGATGTGATCGAGCTCCATTCATGCATACCCTGCATAAAGGCATGTACTGCCTGGTCATCGAAGACAAGTAGTAATTCCATTCTTTCCATCTGAAATCGTTACACGAACTCCCTTAGGATCTCGTCGTTCCTTTGTTTTATCTTGAAGACGTCCGATTTTCTCGTGGCCACCTTTATGGCCCCGGCTTGTGCTTTTACGAAGTCGTCTGCTAACATAGCAAATGAATCAATAGAGTTAGGAGCTAACTTGTGATACCCGATCATAGCTCTTTTTGATAGTGTTTCCCCAAATTTTTTCAATAACACCGACTCAGTTTCATCGCCATTCAAGTCATTTCTTTTGATCCCACAAGTTTATGAAGTAATATATTCATTAAGGTCGATTGTCCCGTTATTTTAGGGTATATCGGCCATGCGAAAAATTTTGGGAATGGGCATTGGTGCAGCACTCGGGGGGATGATTTTTGTATGAACGTTTTGGCATCTAAGTCTTTCAAGATCGGAGGTGCCCCCGATATTTGATCAACACGGGAGTTGTAAGTCTCCATCCTTTTGTCAATTTACTCAATCTTCTTTTCTCCAAACTCGATCCTCTTTGAGAGCTCTTCGAGAAACCATATAATAGTAGGATCAGTCCCTGAGCTATTTCCGTTCGATCTCTCCGGTTCTGGTTCAGCACGTCGAGCAATTTCATGTTCAGCTACACTCGGAGTCTTTTTCTGACTTTGAAGTTGATGATGGCAATTTTCTAAGCATGCAGCATCTCGAATATCACTTAGAGGATGATTCTCCCATCTCCCATTCCTCGTGCTCCTTGTCCACCAGATCGGGTTTCCCTGAGTTCATTCCCTACGGGGTTTGTGCCTGGATTCGCATTTAGAGCATTACGTGAATTGAAATCAACTGGCTCCATATTCAGCACTTCCTCGGGATTTATGGTGGTACACCGACCTCTATGTTGTTGTTTTCTCCACGACCTTCGTTGTCATGAACATGTGCATTTTGTGCGCTAGACATGTTTCAGCCTGAGAATCAAAAAATCTTGTAAAGAAAAAGTATAAAAACATGTGTAATGGGAATCAATAAAGAAATAATCACTATTATCTTTAACCCCACGGTGGGCGCTAAACTCTTTACCTTAAAAATACGAGAAACAATTAAATTTGATTAGTGATTTTAAAGATGTGTAATTTAGTTCAATACTAATTAATAATTAAAAACATAAAGTAAAAATTAAATTTCTCTTTTATAATGAATAGCCGTTATATAGGAATGTTGATATTGAGAGGTCTGACCGTATAAATGAGAGCAAAAAGATTAAATGAGCTCAGACCTTTGATTTCGAAACCTTTTTACCAAGTACCTTTGATTATCTGAACTCATTCAGGCTACCCTATTGAGGTCCATTTATGAAATATCCAAATAATGCAAGAACTTGTGATCAGAGATGTTCATTTTCATTTAGAAAGCACATTTAAAAGAGTTAAGAATTAGGAAAAATTACTCGAAAAAATCACATATATATACTGTATTTATCATTCATAGCTATACTTTTATAATATTACAGTTGTAACTTTATTTGAATTTTATAGAAAATCCACCTATAGTACTGAAATAAAATATCAATTGTTTCGAACTAAAACAAGAGAGCAACAACTCGTAAAAGGTCTTGAGTTCGATTCTCAATGAGAGCATTTAATATTTCTGTATTTGTGCTTGGTTGAATGAATACAGTCGATGCAAGTTGTATTTTGTGCGTACACCCCTGTATTAGTATTTGTTGAACGAATGAATACAACTGGCATATATAGTACACGTTGCGCGTATAAATAGAGGTGATATTAGCTAGTAACAAATAATTGAACAGTAGCTAGGTATGGTAATTAGCAAATTATAGTTCTTTATGGTAATTAGGCTCTAAATTAGAGTGCTTTATAAAAATTCTTGAAAGAAAAATGATGAAACCTTTTTAAACTTCACATTTTAACATCTCAAAGGATTAAAGCTTACAAGACTCCCCATGAGAATCCTTGTCAAAACTATAAGGATCTAGGAAGATAATCTGTAGTCCCAACCCTCAAAGAAGCAGCTCTTTTTGGGAATTATTCTCGCATATATAATAGATGCTACAAACAACCATGAGGAACTAAAAATAGAGTCGTGGAATTCCAGTTTAATCCTTTGAGCAAGAAGAAGAGAAGTGATCAATGGTGAAACAAAGAAAAAGGGTAACACTTTAGTTCATTCCAGTTGGTAAACTGCAATGAAAGGCATCAACACACTCCCCAGCCAAAGCTTCCCATCTCTCTCCTAAACCTCACTTACAGCTCTAACAACTTTCCCTTCTCCATCTTCCAATATTTGTAGTACCTTATCGTCAGGGCTCTACTTCACAACAATAGCATATAGCCGACCTCCAAGATGCAACAGGGAACAGAGCTTTACCAGGATATGAAGCTTCAACAAGAATAGAAACAATTTCAGGTATATGGAATTAATATAGCTGTAAATAGTGCGGCGACAATGGATTGCTACCCAAAATTCACCTCTTTCATCTGCTCGGATATTGTCAGGATATCCTGGGAGGATTGCCATCACCTCTGAGGTCCCCGCTCTATTGCCTTTGAGCCAGTACTTTTGTATCCTATGAAAGAACACATAATAAATCACGGTCCCATTCCTCCTAGTCCTAGAGAACTAATTGCAGAGCATGTTATTATAAGGTGAATTCACCGACAAGCTCTTCAATATTTAAGAGTTTGGATCTCAGAAGCGTATAAAACCAAAATACGTGCGTTCTTGAATACATGTATTGCCAAGTTGGATAGATATATATGTTCTGTCTGTATAAAGATGCATGCATGAATTTTGCATGCTAAAACGTAGAGATTTAAGGTGCACAAAACGTTTTCTACAACAGACAGTACTGAGTTGGTTTTTGATGCAGCACAAGAACAAGGATGTTCCTAAATTCTTATTGTCTTACTTAACATCAGATGTGTGTATGAAAATGTTGTTGGGTATATGTATTTAACTAATAAATTAAATACTTAAAAGATGGTGAATGGGTTAGGGAGAGAAATGAAATTTTTGAGTGAAATTTCAAGTTTCCCTCTCTTGGCATATGGAGATTATCCCATATTGGAAGAGGAAGAGATTTTTTACGGGTTTAAAGCAATTGCTCTTCTTCTAGCTCTTAAAGAGTTGAGAAGAAAGCAAGCCTTGCGCCGTCGTCGCTCGCTCGCTCAGCTTCGGATTCGGTCAATTGATTGATTAACTTTTTGGATCAAATTTATTTGTTATTAGTAAAATATTAACAAAAATGTCGTATTAAATATTTGTTAATAACAGAATATTAATTTTTAATTCAATCTGTTTTCTGTTTTATAACAGAAAATTAACTACCCATCAAATTTTCCACTTTATTTTCCCTTTTTATTTTTGAGTAAATAGTCATTTATGTAATGGCATTTATGCACTGTCAGTTTTGCAGAAACACCCATTCTGAAGAGTTTCACCTCTTCAGATTCTAGCCCAAATTTTGGCAATAAATACAACACTATTCTGCTCAGAATTTCGCTACGAATTTCTGATTTTCTCTCCTTCTTCTGCATACTTTTAGCATACAAATAAAGAAAAAAGTAAGTGCGATTTGCTACTAATCTTTGTGTTTGCTGAAACACTGGCGTTTGGATTACCACTACACCATTGTGTAATTCGTTCTATCCTGGGAGGAAATAATCCATAACCTTGGGTGCTAGAAGGGGATTAAATTCTTTAAGGAGACACTGTGAATTCAGTGGTCTCGAATTGTTTATGATCATTTTGTTTTATGTCATTTCTGTTTATCATAATTTTTGTTTATATTAATTTATATTTCAAGAATTTTTTTACAAATACAGTTTACTAACAAGCTTAAGAAATCTAATATATTTCTGTATTTGTATTATTATTTTCTGGAGAGTAAAACCTTTGTGGTTTTGTACTCTATTAAAATCTACGTGACTTTAACGTCGGTGTCATTCTTTTACAGAAATGACTAATGAGAATGAGAACCAAGCTGTTCCAATGGTGAAAGCTCTAATGGTGACATCCAATGCATCAATGAGCCGAACACCGGCATTATTGGCACCGGCGGAGAAACCCGAAAAATTTTCCGGGATTGATTTCAAGCGTTGGCAGCAAAAGATGTTCTTCTATTTGACTACCTTAAGTCTTCAGAAGTTCATCAAGGAGGATGTTCTTGTGCTGTCTGATGATACTCCTGATAATGAACCCTTGCTCGTAACTGAGGCGTGGAAGTATTAGATTCTTTTTGCAAGAATTATATTCAAAGCAGGTTGGAGGATGCTTTGTATAATGTCTACAGTGGCGTGGAAACGTCAAAACAACTCTCGACTACGCTTGAAAGTAAGTATAAAACGGAAGATGCCAGGTTAAAAAAGTTTGTGGCTGCAAAGTTTTTGGACTATAAAATGATAGATAGCAAATCAATTATTACTCAAGTCCAAGAACTGCAAGTGATTATTCACGATCTCCTTGCTGAAGGTATGAATCATTGATGTTGAAAGTAGTAATTTCAGTATTTTTACTAACGGAAATTTCATTGAAGGTCTTGTCATCAATGAAGCATTCAAGTAGCAGCAATAATTAAGAAATTGCCTGGTCCGAAATACAACCCAAGTAAGAAGCAGTTCAGTGGAAACTGCTACAACTGTGAAAAAACCGGACACAAATCTACGGAGTGCCGTGCTCCGAAGAAAGACAAGAAGAAGGGTCAAGAAAACATGGTAGAAAAGCATGATGATGTTGATGACTTATGAGCCATGCTTTCTGAATGCAACTTGGTGAGCAATCCGAAAGAGTGGTGGATTGATTCTTGAGCCACTCGCCATGTTTGTGCTGTCAAGGAAGCTTTCCATGGGAGACAATTTCCATGGGAAATGTTGCAAAGGCCAAGATTGAAGGATGTGGGAAGATATTTCTCAAAATGACTTCCAGTATAGTGGTTACTTTGAACAATGTCCTTCATGTTCCCGAAATTAGGAAAAATTTAGCCTCTACTGGACTTCTTGTTAATAATGGATTTAAGTGTGTTTTTGTTTCCGATAAAGTTGTAATAAGTAAGAATGAAATGTTTGTAGGAAAAGGTTACCTCACTGAGGGCCTTTTCAAGCTGAATGTAATGGTTGTGAAGAATAATAATAAAATTTCAGCTTCGTCTTACTTTCTTGAGTCAAATGAATTATGGCATATACGTTTGGGTCATGTTAATTATAAAACCTTACGGAAAATGATTAATTTGGAAGTATAGCCTAAATTTGAATATGACAAATCAAAATGTCAAGTATGTGTGGAATCCAAGTATGTTAAACATCCTTATAAGTCAGTTGAAAGAAATTCAAATGCTTTAGACTTACTTCACACAGATATTTGTGATATGAAATAAATACCATCTCGCGGTTGAAAGAAGTATTTCAAAACTTTTATTGACGATAGTACTAGATATTGCTACGTTTACTTACTAAATAGTAAATATGAAGCAATAGACTCATTCAAGCAATACAAAAATGAAGTTGAAACACAACTTAACAAGAAATTCAAAATGATAAGAAGTGATAAGGGTGATGAATATGAATCTTGTTTTGAATAAATATGTTTAGAATATGGAATTATTTATCAAACAATGGCCCTTTACACACCCCAATCCAATGGGATTGCAGAAAGAAAGAATCGTTCATTAAAAGATATGATGAACGCATTATTGATAAGTTCTGGTTTTCCACAGAACTTGTGGGGGGAAGCCGTTCTTACGGCTAGCCGAATACTAAATCGAGTACCTCCATAGCAAAACACAATCACTTCCATATGAGAAATGGAAAGGAAGGAGGCCCAACTTGAATTATTTTAAAGTGTGGGGGTGTTTGGCAAAAGTGCAAGTTCCTAAACCTAAAAGGGTAACAATAGGACCGAAAACTGTTTATTGTGTTTTCATAGGATATGAAACTAATAGTAAAGCAAATCGATTTCTGGTTCATAAATCATAAGATCCCTACATTCATAATAATACGGTTATAGAATCAGATAGTGCTGAATTCTTTGAAAATATATATCCGTATAAACAGGAATGTGAGTCGATTGGTGAAGGATCTAAACGACCTCGGGAAGAAACAAAATAAAGTACACTTGACCAGGATGATCCAAGATGTAGTAAACGTCAAAGAACGTTTATTTTATTTGGACCAGATTTTGTGACTTTCTTATTAGAAAATGAGCCTCAAACATTTAAAGAAGCTATATCTTCTTCGGAATCATTGATATGGAAAAAGGCAGTCAATAATGAAATTGAATCCATACTGAACAACCATACGTAGGAATTGGTTGATCTTCCTCCTGGAAATAAACTATGGGGTTCTAAATGGATCTTTAAGAGGAAAATGAAAGATGATGGCACTATTGACAAATACAAGGCAAGACTTGTGGTCAAAGGGTATAGACAAAAAGAAGGACTTGACTATTTTGATACATACTCTCCAGTTACAAGAACTACGTCCATACGAACGTTGGTAGCATTAGCTGCAGCTTATGGTCTTGAAATTCATCAAATTGATGTGAAGACGACCTTCTTAAATGGAGAGTTGAAGGAAGAAATTTACATGGAACAACCTGAAGGATTTGTGGTTCCAGGTCAAGAAAAGAAGGTCTACAGACTTGTTAAGTCCCTTTACGGACTAAAACAAGCACTCAAACAATGGCATGCGAAATTTGACCAAACAATGTTGTCAAATGGGTTTAAGATAAATGAATGTGTTAAATGTGTTTACATTAAAAATGTTCCAAATCACATAGTCATTGTTTGCTTATATATGGATGATATGCTTATAACGAGTAATGACATTGCCATCATAAATGCTACTAAGCGTATGCTAACCAGCAAGTTTGTTTTGAAAGACTTGGGAGTTGCTGATTTAATTATGGGAATTAAGATCCAAAAGACTTCTCAAGGTCTAGCATTGTCACAATCTCCTTATATTAAGACAGTACTTGAAAATTTCAAGCACTTGGGCTTTAAAGTTTCAAAGACTCCAATTGACATGAATCTTTCATTAGAAAAGAACAAAGGCCAAATCATATCACAATCGGATTATGCTCGTGTGTTGGGATGCTTAATGTACATCATGAATCAGATATAACTTGTGCTATAAGTAAATTGAGTCGACATACGAGCAATCCAGGTCAATCTCATTGGATGGCCATGAAACGAATTTTGGGGTATTTAGTACATACTCAGGACTTTTCTTTGCACTACAGTAATTATCCTGCAGTCATTGAGGGATACTGTGATGCAAATTGGATAACTGAATCAATTGATTCTAAGTCTACAAGTGGATATATGTTCACCATTGGCGGAGGAGCGATACCTTGGAAGTCTTCTAAACAAACTTGTATTGCCCGCTCTACAATGGAGGCTGAGTTCATAGTCTTGGATAAAGCCGGTGAAGAAGCTGAATGGCTCTGGAACTTCTTGGAAGATATTCCATTGTGGCCCAAACCGTTGGCACCAATATGCATACATTGTGATTGTCAAGCGGCAATTGGAAGGGCTGGGAGCATTATGTTTAATGGTAAATATCGTCATATACGACGAAGACATAAAACCTTTAGACAATTACTCTCTAGAGGAATTGTCATGATTGACTATGTAAAGTCAACTGATAATTTGTTGGATTCACTTACAAAAGGCCTAACTAGAGAGGTAGTTGAGAAGTCATCAAGGGGAATGGGACTGTGTCCGAGAACAAGTCATAATGGCGGTAACTCTAACTAGAAGACTGGAGATCCCAAGAGCTAGGTTCAAGGAGATAAAACAAAGTCATTTATGACGGTTCAACATTGTCAACTAAACTTTTGGTCCATTTTCGTGATGAGACAATAGTCAGTACAAAGGATAATGCATTAAGGCTTTTTAATGATTTCTAAGTTTGATTCGGGGTATATCAAATAGTGTATATACGGGATGAAACGTTTAGGAATCACCTATGTAAGTGTGAAGTGTTAGCCACTTCAAGGAGGATTTTGTTAGGCCAGTTCTCTACGCACTTATGAAACCAGGCGATGTTCATGGTTGATACGAACACTACAATGAGAACCAAAGACGGTTAAGGGTTGGTTGTGTGACTTATGGTTGTCTAGGTATACACCAAAGTTTGACGATTCAAAGATATCAAATCAACCGATTGATAGAGTATATCCAACATAAGTCCACTACGGAAAGTTCAAAGGGAAACCTACTTATCCAGATGCAATTAATCCTTACTTGTGAATCACACAGTTTTTCATGCATACTTCTGTGATATAGCCATCCCCCATTCATGTTGGGGATTGTTGGGTTTATGTATTTAATTAATAAATTAAATACTTAAAAGAGGGTGAATGGAAAATGGAGGGAAATGAAACTTTTGAGTGAAAATTTCAAGTTTCCCTCTCTTGGCATATGGACATTGTCACATATTGGAAGAGGAATAGATTTTTTATGGGTTGATAAGTAATTGCTTTTCTTCTAGCTCTTAAAGAGCTAAGAAGAAAGCAAGCCTCGCGTCGTCGTCGCTCACTCGGCTCGGCTTCGACTTCAGATTTAGATTTGGTCAAATGATTGATTGATTAACTTTTTGGACAAAATTTATTTGTTAATAGTAAAATATTAACAAAAATGTGTTATTAATATTTGTTAATAACAAAATATGAATATTAAATCCAATCCATTTTTCTGTTTTTGTAACAGAAAATTAACTACCCATCAATTTTCCCTTTTTATTTTCCCTCTTTATTGTTGAGTAAATAGCCATTTATGTAATGGCATTTATGCTGTGGCAGTTTTGCAGAAATAGCCATTCTGAAGAGTTTCACCTCTTCAGATTCCAGCCTAAAATTTGGCTATAAATACAACACTATTCTGCTCAGGATTTCACTACGAATTTATGATTTTCTCACCTTCTTCTGCATATTTTTAGCATACAAAAAAAGCAAAAAGTAAGTCTGATTTGCTAGTGATCGATGTGTTCGCTGAAATACTGGCATTTGGAGTACCACTACACCAGTGTGTAATTCTTTCTATCTTGGGAGGAAATAATCCATAACCTTGGGTGCTAGAAGGGGATTAAATTCCTTAAGGAGACACTGTGAATTCAGTGGACTCGAATTGTTTATGATCATTTTGTTTTATATCATTTCTGTTTATCATAATTTCCGTTTGTATTTCCAGAATTGTTTACAAATACAGTTTATTAACAAATGCATGCAGTGTGCTTCAACAATTTTATCTTTACGTGTTTGTACATACATATTATCATCTGGCAAATATAAGTCTTGGAAATGTCATTTGAAAAATAAAACAAAAAAGTTGCAACTAAATAACAGGAAAGAGAATCCTCTGTAGCTTTTTGATATACCTGCCCTTGGCACCTTCGCATAATACAAAGAAGGAACGATCCTTACTTAGTGATAGACAATTTGGCAATTGAAGATTTCGAAGAAGAACAGTGGTCTGTTTTGTACTAGGATTGTACTTTTGAACCCTCCCACTATCTTCTGCTGAGTAAACCAATAGCATAAAATTCCCGAGAAAGATGGGGTGGATATTAATATCCTAATCAAAGAAGAAACACACATGACAATTGTACCTTGTTGTATTAACACCTGAAGGGAATAACTGTAAATGGCAATGAAAGTTCTAGCTAATCAAACATAAACATCTTCATTATATGTTAGCAGAGTTGGTTATTCGTCAAATAGAAGAAATGTTAGCAAAGTTAGGTGCAATATAACAACCACTTTCAAATTTAAGCTTCTTAATGATCATCTATTGATTTTAACCTCGCCGCAGCATCAACTTTCATTTTTCTTTCGTAGATGCAAACTGCAATGTTCTTAAAGCAAAACATTTTTCTCCCACTAAGATAGAGAGCCCTGTGTCTTCCATTTGGAAATAATCAGAACAAATATTGAAAGAGAGTTTTCCATTCTGATATTATGTTGATGTGAAACATTAGGCCTTCAAATTTCTGAATAGCCCAATGCCTTTATGACAATGTCTCATTCTTGAGTTGGGATCTAGGTAAACTATATAAAGAAATCTACATTAAACAAATGAAGAAACAATAAATTCACAACCTACCTTCTTTGCTACTTAGTCCTGCTATTTGTAAAATAGATGTTTCCTTCATCATCAATATCGAGGTCATTTGTGAATCCCAGAGGCACTCCTTCAGGCTCATTTGTCAATGTTTCTGCTAGTCCACCTTCAGGCCCTACTTTCATCACCCCAAAATATGCATCTGCAATGTACAAGTCACCTGTTGCTTTATGAAACCGTAACCCCAAAGGCCTACCACAGATGTGCTCATTCGCTAAATAGCTCAGAGGTGATGGTTTTGGATCCCAATTGCAGAACAGAGAATTCAGATCACAGAATGCATTAGAACATCAGAAAGTAAAGCTGAATCTAAATCATCTTTAAAAGAAACAAAAAAAATAAGCAACTTGAAAACTTTATCGGATGGGATATGTGACACAATTAAAGAAGATTGTTTCATAAAGAGCGAAAGAAGCAGTAACATCTAAAAATTTGATATTATCAGATAAGCTAAGCGGACCTAACAACTTTGTTTTTGAGAAGTAACAGTAGCTTGAAGGACATAACTATTTTAGCATGGAAGACCTGGAATTATCAATAAATAATAACTTCCTGGAATTTCAATGAGATAATAAACAGTTCAGAACATACTAGGATCATACCACTTGATTTAAAACCACAACACAAAGGAAAGCAATATCCATTGAACTGATACATGTCAATTATCAAATTATGAATGAAACTTTCCTGCTAAGTCCAGGACTAAATACTCCTATTATTATTTGTGGAGCATGAGCTTGTGGCTCTTTACGCTTTCTTACGTCATGCTAGATAGAATTAAGAACTGTGACATTTGTAGCTTTTCCTTCAAAATACAATCTCTAATTAGAATTTGTAGATAATTTCTCAAATTTGCTTTCATGCCACCCCGAATTGATCAAAGCAAGGTAGCTTTTGAAAATGGAATCGATTCCCATCTGATTCCAGTGCTTAACAATGCTAGGCATCATATAACTAGGACCCTACTTTATGTTAACTTGGTTTGAGAATATTAATTAGTTAGAGGCTTGGGTTCCAGCAAATTTTGAAAAAGGCATATTCATCAAGCCAAGTTATTATAGCTAGAACGGTAATTTTGCTGATAGACTCTGGAATGATAAGACCGAAAACTGTGGATACTTCTATTTCTCATTGGTCATCGTTTTTAAATGTTCCGAGATAGTTAACAATCAAATGATATACTTAGCGGTGTACTATATCCAGACAAATCTGTAATCATCTGAAGACTAACATATGGGTCGAGTATTGTGAGAAATGCTTAATAGAACTATATGAGGTGATTCTACAGATAGTCTGTCGCTCTTTTATCACATATTTCCTCTGATAAACATTTGCCTTCCTCATTTCTGAAGGTAAACTCTGCCTTTCATCTCGTGTCAAATGCTCAAAACATTTTGGTGCACATCTTATTTTGCCTCTTTAGAGGCTATTCAACAATTCAAACTTGATTTTTCTCAAGTCAGTTCGCACTGCAAGAACACTCGCAGCACCTTAAAGCATGCTCTCACTGGATCCTTATTGCTTAAGCTTCATGGCGTCAAATAGCAATCTTGTTCGAACACCAGGTTTGCTAGGACTAAGAAATATCCACTATTCTTGGTTTATTAGTAAGCGAAAGGTACAATCCCATAGGGGAGTGTAAAGTATAGAGATAATAGAGAAATCTCTCTTGTGTTGTATTCAAGAAATAACAAGTATATATACAAGTACATAGAGCCTTAACTATGGAAAGAATCAAAAAGGAAATCCTATAAATCTGCTTTAAATCCCTATAATTATGCTAGCTATGTATATTACATAAGATATGTCTGCATTCAGATTATGTCTACAAACAGAAATAATGATTTATTCGGAAAAAGAACACTATAAGGGACATTACCATCGAGTACACTATATGGCATGTGATTAATCAAAAAACAAGTCGTAGAAACCGCATCAGCCCAGAACTATTTAGGAACCTTCATTTGGAACAAAAGTGCTCGAGCTGTCTCAAGTAGTTGTCAATTCTTCCTCTCAGCAACTCCTTTTTGAGAGGATGTATAAACACAAGAAGACTGATGAAATATACCATGTTGTCTCATTTAGGGCTGAACTAACTCTGACATGTATTCTTTAGCATTATCACTCCTTAGAGACGTACTGGAGCATTGAATTGAGTTTTCACTTCAGCACAAAAGGAAGTAAAATGAGTAAACATTTTAGAGCGGCTCTTCATAAAGTAAATCCAAGTCATTCGAGAAAAATCATCTATTAAAGTGACAAAATACATATGCCCAGTTTAAGAAACAACCGGACATGGTCCCAAAACATCATAATGGACCAGCTCAAAAGGTGACTCAGCTCGCGTATTAACCCTTGGACATAACGAGATGCGATGGTTTTTTGCTAATCAACATGACTCACAATCCAATGATGAAATATTATGAAACTGATGACATAGCTTCCTTAACAAAGGCAAAGAGGAATGAGCATGCAACAAACCGTGACTCCCATTAATCAAGAATATAGAGATCACCAGATATATAATCTATACCAATAATCTGCATTGTCTTAAGATCTAAAAACAAACAATGATTGGGAAAGAATGCAACACAACAATTCAGGTCTTTGGTAACTTTTACTAACAAAAATAAGTTAAAGGCCAAGTTTCGTAGACTTAATACGGATGACAGGGTAATAGAGAAAGTTGTCTTAGCAGTCCCAGATCTAACACTGCTACAAGTTGATCCATCAGCTATAGTAACCGAAGAGGGTGCTTTATGTGAGCGAAAGCTAGAAAAAATATTTGGATTACCTGTCATGTGATTTGTAGCACCAGAATCGATCACCCATTTATTGGAAGAGGTGATAAGACATGCTTTATCTGACCCAGTAAAGGCAGTAACTGAAGAAGATTCCTTAACTAATTTATGATAGTGAAGAAATTTTAGAAACTCATTCGAAACCAAGATTGTTGGACTATGAGTTGTTGCATTATTATTCTTTACCATCATTTTTTTCTTTCAATAACTAACTCATTAAACTAACAGAGGTCCCCGAAGCTAAAAGATACTCAAAAAGATCCTGGTAGATACGAAATCAACAATCTATTAAACATGATTCAACTTTAGTAATCCATTCAACCAAATCAAAGAACCAAACGAATTTATCCCCAACTCAAATAAAATTAGAGACTAACAAAGTTTCTGATAAGGAAAGACCCAACAGAAAATATCAAGTCACTAATCGTTCACCACACTGAGTCAAAATTAAAGATGCAAGCTTCTCACACAAGCAGCCTCCAAGAAAAATACCACAAAATTAAAGAAATCGAATAACCAATAAGCCAAACTCAAACCTGACCAAACAAAGTGAGAATAAGATCTGGTCTGAGGTTGCTCTTTGCCAAAATGTGGTTCTATGATCAGAGAATCACCAAAAGTTATCTGGAAATGTCAAAAAGACCTCATATTAGCTTTCGATCAAGGAATTTCCGGCAGCGGAATCGACTCAACTCCGGCGAGCAATTCTGATACCATTAATGTATAGAGATAATAGAGAAATATCTCTTGTGTTGTATTCAATAAATAACAAGTATATATACAAGTACATAGAGCCTTAACTATGGAAAGAATCAAAAAGGAAATCATATAAATCTTCTGTGAATCCATATAATTATGCTAGCTATGTATATTACATGAGATTATGTCTACATTCCGTTTATGTCTAGATTCATTCGCTAACATGGAGAAAGAGTTGCTTTGAAGTGTGATTCCATAGCATAACCTTCAGTACTAGTAATATTTAACTTGGATAGATGAGCAAACTTTATGTGGACCATCATGAATTAGAGGCTTGGAGCTACTACCCACACAAAAGGATTTCTTGCTAAACATGTTAAAGACATTTTCTCCAAATACAGGACTCACTCCGGTTAAAACATTTTATGCTCCCATAGGACAAAAATGAATGCCTAGGGAAAGTCGATTCTATAAACTTCGTCTTTAGTAACCACTTAACTGGGATCTAAATGATATTATACAGAGTCATCTTCAATTATCGCAGTGTATAACTATTCTTTCTAAATACAGCAATCAAAACGTATCTTGCAAGACCAACCACCTCAACCCCCAGACGTTTACAGCAGTACTTTTGTGAACGATTGCTGCCATATTTACCCTCCATAGCATATCCTGTACGCAGTATTGTTCGCAAATGAAAACGTACTGTAAAATACAGTACGATCTCTCAGTTTAAAGAACAAAGCTTCATTTTGTTAATTGTTATCATTGAGTATCTCAAGTTCACATCACAAGTGAATCTCCATACCATCACTTGACTCAAAAAACAAACAAAACTTCCAACATAACATATCAAAATGTAAAATCAAAAGAAACTCAAATTCAAACGTATATTAGTACTTTATCCTTTTCTCATGATGAAAGAGCACCTCAGAGGTCAACACATATTACACAAAGCTATATTACACAATGAAAAACATAACTATTAAATCAACGAAGAACTAATGACTGTTCTGTCTGCTTTCACCATGGGTACAACAACAAAGAATATCATCGTAATAACGTATGCATCATGCTCAAAACGTTATTGAACCAAGTGCTAAGTAACCATTGGCAGAGTCACATGTACTCAAGGGGTATCAACTGACACTCTCGTCGGAAAATTACACTGTGCAGCTGCGTGAATATTCTTTTTATATACTACATATTGATACCCCTTGACTTCTTCATCAGTTTATATCTTTTAATCTCTCTTAGTAAAAATCATTGCTCCGCCACGGTAAGTAACCATAATAAAGTGATAAGCAGTGAATAAAAAAGATAGATGAGAAAAGCGTATCACAAACACCCACAATTTGAGTCAGAAAGCTAACAACTTGTTTGGATGGTTATTACTTATTGTATTGTATCTTATTGTTACTTAAAATACAATAGTTGTTTTGATTGTACTTAAAGGTTATTATATCATATCGTTAAATTCTCTGTTTCATAACGACGGAAAGTGTCACTTTATGGAACGACTGATTTGGTGTGGTAACATAGTTTCCTTGATTTTTTTCTCTCCTCTTGACCTTCCTTATATTAAATAACCATATTTTATCATTTACCCTACTTTTTTATTTAATAATTCTACTCCGTAACATATTACAACAACAACAACTACCCAGTATATTCCAATAGGGTGAGGTCTGGGGAGGGTAATACGTACGCAGACCTTACCCCCACCCGAAAGGGTGGGAAGGCTATTTCCAATCGACCCTCGGCTTAGATAAATAAAGAAATAAAACAAAAATGAAAGAGCATTAATAACTCTAGCAGAGATCACAATACATAATCATGTAAACATAGACCATAAATAACATGGCATGCAAAAGGGAGAGGTAAACAAAAAGAGAAGTGAAACGACATCCACAGATGTAAATTTAGCCACATTCAGTAAATAAAATGAAATTCAAAAACAACGACTACTAACTACCAAAAGGGCACACCAGACCATCTATGGAAAGCCCCACCAATCCCCGCCCAGCCCCGAAAGGGAATTGCGAGAATTTCTAAAAGCCTTTATCCTAAAACCCTAATGCTAGACTTCCAGACTCTCCTATCAAGGGCCATGTCCTCGCAAATCCGCAATCCAGCCATGTCATGCCTTATCACCTCTTCCCAATATTTCTTTGGCCTCCCTCTTCCACGACTTGCGCCAACTACCGCCAACCGCTCACAGCTCCTCACCGGAGCATCTCGGATTCTCCTCCGCACATGCCCGAACCACTTGAGTCTCACCTCCCACAACTTCTCATCCACCGGGGCCACCCCCACCTTTTCCCTAATAACTCCATTCTTAATCATATCTAACCTGGTGAGCCCGCACATCCACCTAAGCATCCTCATCTCCGCAACCTTCATTCTCTGAACATGAGATTTCTTCACCGGCCAGCACTCCGCCACATACAACATGGCCGGTCTAACCATTGCTCGATAAAACTTCCCCTTGAGTTTCTGTGGCACTTTCTTGTCACACAAGACTCCTGATGCAAGCCTCCATTTCGACCACCCTGCCCCTATACAGTGAGCTACTCCATAACCTATTATATTTTAGTAATGTTGCAAGTTTATTCTTCATATTGTTGGTGCATGACATCATGACACGACTCCAATACAATCTATCCAAATATTATATTTATCAAACAATACAATACAATACATTATGAAATAATAACAATCAAAACAAGTTGTAAAGTTGTAACTAATAAAATTCGTTAAGCTCAACATTTCTTTTACTTTTTCCATAGATAAGTTCGTTCAGTAGGCCATATATGTTAAAACTAATTTAAATGTTACAGTTAAGAAACAACATCTGCATGTTGAAGAGTCATAATTTTTTCACGTAAAATAGCACATTTCTTCAGGATCAAGAAAATGGGTATTTAAGAAAAAGAGAAAGAAAAACGACTGACCTATTAGCAGAGGTATAGGCAAAATTAGTCCATTTCTGTCCATCCCACAACACAATTCTCCCATCAGTTATATCTGTGTAGGGTCCACGACCTTTCGGGTCAAATGCGATACATTCCGGGCCCTGAATTTGGTTCAAAAACTGTATTTCTGATTTGTGAAGCAAGTTTTGTTGGGTCCGTGGTTATTAACCTGTATTTGTAAAATACAATTTTTGAAATTAAAAACGTAGCATATAAAATGTAAATATAAAGCAATAATTAATTCGAGCACACTGAATTCACAGTGATTCCTTAAGGAATTTAATCCTCTCCTAGTACCCAAGTTTATAGATTATTTCCTTGCAGGATAGAATGAATTACATACATGTGTAGCGGTACTTCAAACCCCAATGTTTTAGCGAACACAGCGTTCAGCAACAAATCACACTTATGGATGTTTTGTTTGTAGTTAAAAACAATGCAGAATAAGGAGGACAACTCAGAAGTCGAATGGAAATTCTGAGAGGAAGGAATGCAAAGTATAGCTGATGTTGAATTCTTACTGAAGAGAATATCATATTGCAATTCGTTTTTCCTGTGTATATACTATGTATACCGAGTATATATATTAAGTATATACAGAGTGTATATTTAACGTATGAAATGTGTATATCCAGCGTATACAGAGGATTTAGAGTGTGTTTTTCGGTGTGTTCTTCCTTTCTTTAAAAATGTTCTCTATTTATAGAACTCATTTGAGAGAAATCCGTCCTCTCCATGGTGGAACAAGCACTAGGTTGTCATGGAGAAAGCACTTACAGAGTGGAGTGAACACTTACTTGGTGAGAGAAGCACTTGGCCACGGTGGGAGGTGCACTAGGCATCTTTGTTGCTTTCTTAGTGCAACACAATACACAGATTGGAAAATATTCATTACAAACACGGAATATATCACGTTAATATTCATTATTAACAAATAAATTTGGTCCATAAAATTAATCAATCGATCGATCACTTGACCAAATCCAAATACAAATCCAACTCCCATTTCCCATTCACTCTCATTTTAAGATTATTTCATCTTAAATAAAATCTCAACAATCCCCCACATGAATGGGTAACGGCTATATCACGGAAGTATGCATGGAAAACTTGTGTTATTTGCAAACAATGATTAATTTCATCTGGATTAGTAGGTTACCCTTTGAACTTTCCGTAGTGAACTTATGTCGGATATACTCGGTCAATCTGTAGATTTGATATCTTTGAACCTTCGAACATTAGTATATACCTAGACAATCATAAGTAACACAATCAACCCTTAACCATCTTTGGTTCTCATTGTTGTGTTCGTTTCAGCCATGAACACCGCCTGATTTTATATGTGCGTAGAGAATTGGCCTTGCAGAATTCTCGTTGAAGCGTCTAACACTTCACACTTACATAGGTGATTCCTAAACATGTCATCATGTAGATATACTATTTGATATACAACGTATCAAATTTAGAAGTCATTAAAAAGCCTTAATGCTTTATCCTTGGTACTGAACATTGTCTCATCACGGGAATGGACTAAAATTTTAGTTGACAATGTTGAACCGTCATTAATGACTTTGTTTGATCTCCTTGAACCTAGATCTTGGGATCTCCAGTCTTCTAGGTAGAGTTACCGTCACAATGACTTGTTCTCGGCCATAGTCTCATTCCCCTCAATGGTTTTTCAACCACCTCTCTAGTTAGGCCTTTTGTAAGTGGATCCGACACATTATCACTTGACTTTACATAGTCAATCATGATAATTCCTCTACAGAGTAATTTTCTAACGGTTTTATGTTTCCGTCGTATATGACGAGATTTACCGTTATACATAACGCTCCCAGCCTTTCCAATTACTGCTTGGCTATCGCAGTGTATGCGTATTGGTGCCAATGGTTTGGGCAAGAATGGAATATCTTCCATGAAATTCCGGAGCCATTCAGCTTCTTCACCGACTTTATCTAAGGCTAGAGCGGGCAATACAAGTTTGTTTGGACGACTTCCAAGATAACGCTCCTCCACCAATAGTGAATACATATCCACTTGTGGACATTGAATCAGATGAACCGGTGATATCACAATATCCTTCAATCACCGCAGGATATTTACTGTGCAAATTAAAGTTTTGGGTACGTTCTAAATATCCCAAAATTCCTTTCATGGCCATCCAACTGGATTGGCGTGGATTGCTCGTCTATCGATTCAGTTTACTTATAGCACAAGATATATTTGGTCGTGTACAATTCATAATGTACATTAAGCATCCCAACACACGAGCATAGTCCAATTGTGATATGCTTTGACCTTTATTCTTTGCTAATGCAAGATTCACGTCAATCGGAGTCTTTGTAACTTTAAAGCCCAAGTGCTTGAATTTTTCAAGTACTATCTTAATATAATGAGATTGTGATAATGCCAAACCTTGAGGAGCTTTTTGGATCTTAATCCCCAGAATTAAATTTGCAACTCCCAAGTCCTTCATATCAAACTTGCTAGTTAGCATACGTTTAGTCGCATTTATGTTGGAAATGTCATTACTCATTATCAGCATATCATCCACAGATAGACAAACAATGACTAAATGATTGGAACATTTTTAATGTACACACATTTATCACATTCATTTATCTTAAAACCATTCGACAATATTTTTTGGTCAAATTTCGCATGCCATTGTTTGGGTGCTTGTTTTAGTCCTTAGAGGGACTCAACAAGTCTACATACCTTCTTTTCTTTTCCTAGAACCACAAATCCTTCAAGATGTTCCATGTAGATTTCTTCCTCCAAATCTCCATTTAAGAAGGCTATTTTTACGTCCATTTGACGAATTTCAAGACCATAAACTGCAGCTAAAGCTACTAGCGTTTGTATGGATGTAATTCTCGTCACTGGAGAATATGTATTAAAGTAGTCAATACCTTCTCGTTGTCTATACTCTTTGACAACAAGTCTTGCCTTAAATTTTTTAATAGTGCCATCATCTTTAATTATTATTTTAAAAATCCATTTACAACCTAAAGGTTTATTTCCGGGAGGAAGATGAACCAATTCACATGTATGGTTATTCAATATGGATTCTATTTTATTAATGACTGCCTCTTTCTAGAACAATGGTTCTGAAGAAGACATAGCTTCTTTAAATATTTAAGGCTCACTTCCCAATAAGAAAGTCATATAATCTGATCCAAACGAAGTAGACGTCCTTTGATATTTACTACGTCTTATATTTTCCTTATTAAATGTACTTTCTTTCATTTCTTTCCGAGGTCGTTTAGATCGTTCACTAATTGACTCGCATTCCTTTGTATGGATATATACTTTCAAAGAACTCAACATTATCTGATTCGATAACCGTATTATTATGAATGTTGGGATTTTCTGATTTATGAACCAGAAATCGATATGCTTTACTATTGGTCACATATCCTATGAAAACACAATCAACTGTTTTGGGTCCTATTTTTACCCTTTTGGGTTTAGGAACTTGCACTTTTGCCAAACACCCCCACACTTTTAAATAATTAAAGTTGGCTTTCCTTTCTTTCCATTTTTCATATGGAATGGAGTGTGTTTTGCTATGGGGTACCTGATTTAGTATCCGATTAGCCGTAGGAACGGCTTCCCCCACAAGTTCGGTGGCAAACCAGAACATATCAATAATGCGTTCATCATCTCCTTTAATGAAGGATTCTTTCTTTCTGCAATCCTATTGGATTGGTGTAAGGGGCTGTTGTTTGATAAATAATTCCATATTCAAGACATATCTCTTCAAAAGGAGAGTCATATTCACCACCCGTATCACTTCTTATCATTTTGACTTTCTTGTGAAGTTGTGTTCCAACTTCATTTTTATATTGCCTAAATGCGTCAATTGTTTAATCTTTACTATTAAGTAATTAAACATAACAATATCGAGTATTGTCATCAATAAAAGCTATGAAATACTTCTTTCCACCGTGAGATGGTATCGACTTCATGTACAAATATCTGTGTGAATTAAGTCTAACTGATTTGAATTCCTTTCAACCGACTTATAAGGATGTTTAAAATACTTAGATTCCACACATATTTGACATTTAGATTTTTTGCATTCAAACTTAGGCAATATTTCAAGTTAATCATTTTCCGCAAGGTTTTATAATTGACATGACCCAAACGCTCATGCCATAAATTATTTGACTCTAGTAAGTAAGACGAAGCTGAAGCTTTATTATTATTTTCAATAATCATTTCATTTAGCTTGAAAAGGCCCTCGGTAAGGTAACCTTTTCCTACAAACATATCATTCTTACTTATTACAACCTTGTCGGACATAAAAACGCATTTAAAACCGTGCTTAACAAGAAGTCCAGCAGAGGCTAAATTCTTCCTAATCTCACGAACATGAAGAACGTTGTTCAAAGTTACCACATTGCCGGAAGTCATCTTCAGAAATATCTTCCCACATCCTTCAATCTTGGTCGTTGCAGCATTTCCCATGGAAAGCTTCTCGTCGGGTCCAGCAGAAGCATATGTAAAAAATTCTTCTCTCACAGCACAAACATGGCGGGTGGCTCCAGAATCAATCCACCATTTCTTAGGATTTCCTACTAGATTGCATTCAGAAAGCATGGCACACAAGTCATCAACATCGTCATGCTTTTCTACCATGTGTGCTTGACCCTTTTCCTTGTCTTTCTTCGAGCATGACACTCCGTAGATTTGTGTCCGATTTTCATACAATTGCAGCAGTTTCCACTTAACCGCTTCTTGCTTGGGTTGTATTTCGGACCAGAAGCCTTTTTCCTCTTTTTCTTATTTCAACAATATTTGCTCCCATTATTGTAGAATTTCCACGGCCTGTTCCCTCAGCAGCTTTATTATCCTCTTCGATTCTTAATCGAACAATGAGATCTTCAAGGGACATCTCCTTTCATTTGTGTTTCAAATAATTTTTGAAGTACTTCTACAATGGAGGCAACTTCTCAATTATTGCTGCTTCTTGGAATGCTTCATTGATGACAAGACCTTCAATGAAAATTCCGCTAGTAAAATTACTAAAATTTTTACTTTCAACATTAGTATTTATTTGAAACATACCTTTAGCAAGTAGATCATGAATAATTATTTGCAATTCCCGGACTTGGGTAATAAATGACTTGCTATCTACCACTTTATAGTCCAAAATTTTTACAGGGACAAATTTCTACATCCCGACATCTTTGGTTTTGTATTTCTTTTCAAGCGCATTCCACAATTCTTTAGACGTCTCTACATTAATGTAGACGTTATACAAATTATCCTTCAGACCGCTAAGAATATAATTCTTGCATAAAAAGTCAGAATGTTTCCACGCCTCATTCACGATAAAGCGTTCTTTCTCTGGAGTTTCATTCAGGAACATCATCCTTGATGAACTTTTGTAGACATAACATAGTCAAATAAAAGAACATCTTCCGCTGCCAGCACTTAAAATCAATCCCGAAAAACTTTTCGGGTTTTTCTGTCGGTACCAACACCGGTGTTCGACTTGTCGAAGCATTGGCGGTCATCATCGGAACAGCTTGGTTTCCGCTTTCATTTGCCATTTTTTCTATTAAAAATGACAAAAACAAACGTTTAGAAAATGTTTTAACTTTGGAGGAAAAACATATCATGTAGATTTTAATTTCCAACAAACAGCCACGAAGGCTTTACTCTAAAAATGGGAGTACTCAAAAACCACAAAGGTTTTAGTTTCTAAAAGATTAAGAATAACACAAATACATAAATAAAAGTTATTAAATTCCTTAAGCTTGTTGGGTCCGTGGTTATTATCCTGTATTTGTAAATAACAATTTTGGAAATTAAAAACGTTAGCGTATAAAATGTAAATATAAAGCAATAATTAATTCGAGCCCACTGAATTCACGGTGTTTCATTAAGGCATTTAATACCCACCTAGTATCCAATGTTATGTATTATTTCCTCCCAAGATAGAAAGAATTACATACTGGTGTAGCGTTACTTCAAACCCCGGTATTTCAGCGAACACATAGTTCAGCAGCAAATCACACTTTTGGATGCTTTGTTTGTAGTTAAAAAATGCAGAATAAGGAGGACAATTCAGAAGTCGAATGGAAATTCTGAGAGTAAGGAATACAAAGTATAGCCGATGTTGAATTCTTACCGAAGAGAATATCATATTGTATCTCGTTTTTTCAGTGTATATACAATTTATACTTGGTGTATATCAAATATATACAGAGTGTATATATGCAATATACACAAAGTGTATATCAAGTGTATACAGAATATTTAGAGTGTGTTTTTCGGTGTTTTCTTCCTTTCTTTGCAAATTTTCTCTATTTATAGCACTCATTTGAGAGAAATACGCCCTTTCCATGGTGGAACAAGCACTAGATTATCATGGAGGAAGCACTTACAGAGTGGAATGAACACTTGTTTGGTGGGAGGAACACTTTGCCATGGTGGGAGGTGCACTAGGTATCTTTGTTGCTTTCTTTGTGCAACATAATACACAGATTGGAAAATATCCGTTAAAAGCACAGATTATATCACGTTAATATTAACTATTAAAAAATAAATTTGGTCCAAAAAATTAATCAATCGATCGATCATTTGACCAAATCTGAATCCAAATCCAAATCCAACTCCCATTTCCGATTCACTCTCATTTTAAAATTAATTTATCTTAAACAAAACTCAACAAGTTTTTGGTGTCCTTTTCTACTGGGATTTCAGACCACGCTGGCGCTTCAACTTTGTAAGTCTTCAAGTCTTTGAATTTAGAAATTGCACTCTGCTTTAATGGGTCAAGCCCACAATACAGTGCCACCGGAAGGAATACTCCGGCAAATACTACCGCCGGCCTCATTGCTGCAGAGAAGTTTGTGCCTAGATATTTTGGACAGAAAATTTAGAGGTAGGTTTCAAAATTTGTGTCTATGAATTATTCAGTAATGGTGCGTAAAGTTTTCTACCAAACAACTTTCGGCGATTCTTGAATCTTGTAGGGTTCTTTATTCATAAGAAGGAAATGCTGCCACTAGTAGCTAGGTTAGAGTAACTGCTCCCCTGTTACCGCCACTCACTCAGAAATGGGAGTTCATAGTCCCCCGCTTCCATGCATGTGACTTTTAATGTATATTTTATATGACAAAAAATTACAACACCAGATTCGTTAAATTTTATTCACGATAACAAAAGTATTTTAAAATTATTTTTATTACATTAAGTAAGTATCATCATAATAATAACGTCATGTTACTATTGTTGACAAAACTTTATACAATGAAGGTAGTCTTGGACCAACCTAGAATCCAAAGACATACATTCTGACTTTTCACCTTATTAGTCATGTCGAGTTTTGATTGTATGACTATTCTGGATTCGAGCCATCAAATCAAACACTAATACTTGTGTAGGCATATAAATTTTAAATCCATAAAATAATTTGGATTATATTTTAAATTCAAGATGTATTAGTCCAAATAAATACTATAAGCTAATATAATTGAATTAATTATATAAGTCCAATATATATAGAATAAATAAATAAGTCTTAATCTATTGGGCTGGCCAATTTAATTGGGCTAAAGTGATGAGCACACTTCATTAAGCCCAAGATGACATCTTTCTAGAGGCCCAGTTTGGTGCCACGTGTCAAGTGACGTGGTACGCCAAGTCAAACGGAAGAGCCAAAATGATCATGCCACGTGTCAAAATGACAAGGCATGCCAGTCACACTAAAAGGCTAATGAAATCACGTCATGTGTGCAAGTGACATGTTCTGGCCAATCAAATGCAACCATGTCACACTCCAATTTGATTGGTCGAAAAGAGTTTATTCTCATCATAACTCTTCCCTTCCACAACTATAAATAAGTCTTCATAACTCATAAAAGACACCAGAAGTTATAACAAGAAGCAAGAAAGAGCTCGTGGATCAAACGCTGCAAATTCCACCACAAGTTTCAAGCTTCAAGTTCAAGTTCAACAAATCATTTTCAAGCTCAAGAATGCAGAACAAATCAAGTTCAAGCTCGAGAACAAAGAAGAAATCTATTTCAAGTCTAAGCAATCAAGCTCAAAACTCAAGAACAAGATCATCATTCGTGACAACAAACATACATTCAAGATCAAGCTCCAAGGCCGTTGAATTTATTTACTGCTGAAAAGAAAGAATCAGAGGATTCATAGAGATTATAACACTCAATATATTTGAAACCAAATACTATGATTATTGCGATATTTTCGGTCTTCATTTTATTTTCTTGATACAATTTATTGTCTACAAATTTCGGCATGCCCAGTGGGACAATCTTTACCTCTCATCTCAACTTTTCAATCACCAAGGTCCAAGAACATTGAAATGGCTTCAAAGAAAACCAACTCCGGTTCAACTTCCACCAAGGCTGCTAACTCGAGGTTCTATGCTGATGTGGAAATCATCCTCGATGTTACCTTCGGAAGCTTCAGACTGGTTTCAAGGAGCAAAGCAAGCTCCTTAGGACAATAAGAATCCCAAGTATCATCCGTATCAACCCATATTTTTGAATCTTCATCCTCAAAAGGAGCAGGATCTGTAAACGCATCTGAAGGAGGAATCGATGTTGCTGAAAAGATCAAGAAAACCCTTGCTTTGCTTGACCTCTCCAGATCCAAGCACTCTGCTGCGAAGGAAGATGATGATGCTTCAACTGATGAATCCTCCTCACTTACACCACATAGCATGAGATAATCAAAGATCAATCTGTGTGAAAATCCATGCTACTCTCCGTCATCCACGACAATCATGCCAGCCATGGTGACAAACATTTCATCTATGGAAGAGGAGTTGGGAAACTTAACAGAGGCAATCGCTGGCTTGACAAATGCATGCAAAATCAAGAAGCCAGAATTGACAAGCTAACAGACGGGGGGGAATTGTGATGGAAGAAGAATCCACCCATTTACCTGGAAAGCTCCCAGAGGTTCTAGAAAGCGACTCTCCTCCCAGACAAGTAGCATCCACTAAGGTTATCCCTGTCTCATATGAAGGGATGATTCAAATCGATCAATTGAAGGAGTTCATTAAAGGAACCATTAAGAACAAATATGAAGTTGCTGCCAAATCCTCCCTTACATATACAAAGCCGTACACTACGAGGGTCGATATGTTGAAGATGCATGTTGGCTATCAACCTCCAAAGTTTCAACAGTTTTATGGTAAAGGTAACCCAAAGCAACATGTGCCGCACTTTGTTGAGACATGCAACAATGTTGGGACTTATGGAGACTACGTCGTCAAGCAGTTTGTCCGCTCGTTAAAAGGAAATGCTTTTGATTGTTACACGGACCTTGAGGTTGGATCTATCGATAGTTGGGATCAACTAGAGAAAGTGTTCCTCAATAGCTTTTATTGTACAAGACGTACTGTGAGTATGGTAGAGCTCACAAGTATTCATCAAAGAAAGGGGGAACAAGTTATCGACTTTATCAGTCACTGGAGGAATGCAAGCCTCAACTTCAAAGATAGGCTTAGTGAGCTTCGAGCATAGAGATGTGCATCGAAGACATGCATTGGGGGTTGCGCTACATCTTGCAGGGCATCAAGCCTAGCATATTTGAAGAACTTGAAACTCGTGCCCATGACATGTAATTGAGCATGGCCTCCGGTGGAAATGAAAGGTTACCCATCTATGAACCTCGCAAAGCGAATGAAAAGCAAGAAGTCAGGAAGTAGGGCAAGTTCGTACCCAAATATGAAAGAAAAAAAGCTATGAATGTCAATACGTCACCTAAGAAGTTCACTACGAAGGTGAGCAAGAAGCAGAGTATGAAATCAACTTCTTTTCAAGACAAGCCAAGTGGAAAGTTGACTCTAAAAGAGATGTAGAAGAAAGAGTACCCATTCCTTGATTCTGATGTGCCAACCATTTTCGAAGAACTCCTCGAGTTAAATCTTATTGAGCTTCCGGAGATGAAGAGACCAAATAAAGTTGGGAAACAAAATGACCCAAACTACTGCAAATATCACCGACATGTAAGCCACCCTCTGGAGAAGCACTTTGTCTTCAAGGACAAAGTCATGGACTTGGCTCGTGAAAAGAATATCGTGCTGGAAGAAGAGGAAGCAAGCGCAAATAAAGTCTCTGTCACCTTTGGCTCATTTAGTTCGGATGAATTATATGATGTTAAAGAAAGTAAAGCTAAAGAATTCCTGGAAAACAACAAAGTTGAAGACGATCAACCTGATGATAATGAATGTTGGACGTTGGTGACTCGTCGTAGGCTCCACAAAAGGAGCCCACAAAAAGAATCAGTAGAACAACCAACAAGGAAGATGATGGTAAAAAGACTAATAAAAAAGAATCCAATTAGGCATTTGAAGAACACAAAAGTGGAGGTGCACCACCCTCAAAATCCACAAAATCCAATAACCTTGGAGGAATTTTTACCAAGTTGGTTCCGCACGAAGATTTCCCATGAGGGCATTGATGCCTCTTGTTGCCAGGCTGATAAAAGGGAAGAAAAGAGTGATGACCTTGCGTTGGAACAATCTTTGGAAAAGCCTATCGAGTCCACTCCTCAAGAAGTTAATGCTTGTGAGGAAAATATCACGTTACCAAATGACAATCTTTTGCTAGGTGACACTCCTCATAACCACCCATTGTATTTGGTTGGTTATATGCGCGATGAAAGGGTAAATCTGATATTGGTTGATGGAGGATCCTCGGTGAACATTTTGCAATCCACACTATGAAAGAACTTGATATTACCATCAATGAACTCTTAGAAAGTCATGTGATTATCCAAGGATTAAATCAAAGGGGAAAAGATCCATATGTGTGATCAGGCTGGGAATTACTATTGAAGATAGGCAATCAAGTGCATGACTGCATGTGATCGACGCGAAGACTTCATACAATATGTTTCCTGGGAGGCTTTGGATACATGAGAATAAAGTTGTTCCATCTACCTACCATCAATATTTAAAATACTACGAGGGTGAAGTCGAGAAGACGATAGTTGTTGATGATGAGCCATTCACCGAGGCTGAGTCACACTTCGCCGATGCAAAGTTCTACTTGAAGAACCACATTGTGAAGGAGCTCAAAGCTGATGATGGTATGAAAAGCAAGAATGGCGAACCCATAACTAAAAGAGCTGAGGTGACTATTTGTAAAGCCGAAGCTGTTACAAAGAAGGTACCTGCCAACGTGAATAAATCTCATTCAGGGGGTATTATGTCCTGTGGAAAGAAAGTAAGTCCCCCGCTCCAATATTTCCCAAAAAGGAAGAAATATGAGGGTGAATCATATAATATCCAAAACAACATGCCAAAGGAGTTAACTCTACCGGTCAAACGAATTGAGGCAGTAAAGTCGTCCTCAATGCCGCTTGCAAGGTTTGTAGCCCAAACTCATTTGCAGAATGTGGCACTCCGTTCAAAGCAAACATATGAGGTTTTGACCCTAACGCTTACAAGATATTTTAAAAATCTGGATACAATCCCAACGAGCAGTCAAATTTAGGGAAGCTCCCATCAAAGCTGCAGCGAGGCAACCACATGAAGGTTTGGAATACAAGTAACCGTCACTAGTGCGCACTTCAATAAGAAGGGAGAGCAGCAATTATATTACTGTAGAAGATGAATCAGCCACTTCTAACAGGCCTTCTATCTTTGATCGACTTAGATAATCACCCACGAGGACCTCCGTGTTTGAAAGATTAGGCCCACTCAAGAAGGGGAATAAGTTCCGGAGAATTTTTCAAAGCATAAGAACACCCACTTCACCCAAAATTCAGGAGATCTCTAAAGATTTCCAACGTTTGGTTCCTTCTAGAATGAAGCGACAAACGAAAGCCATGGTTTCGCGTGACGAAGTACGGAAGGTGAAGCCATACACTATGGTCTATACTAAAGAATGTGATGAAGATGAAGAAAGTGTGGGTTCTTCGTATCATGTTACTGCACAAGGTGTGCATGGTGTATTATCTCTAATGGATGATGCGAGATTGGAGGATGTTTTGCCGTGTTATCACATATCCTCCGATGATGGGGACCCTCAAGAAGATGAATATGCGAAAGATGCTCCACCTGAACTTGAAGAAGGAGTGAAGATGACGGTTGATGCCTTAAAAGAAGTTAACCTTGGCACCGATGAAGAACCAAGACCTACCTACCTAAGCGCTTTACTTAAAGCTGATGAAGAATGCACTTATATTGAGTTACTTAAAGAGTTCAGGGATGTATTCGCTTGGAGTTACAAAGAGATGCATGGCTTGGACCCGAAAGTAGCAGTCCATCACCCTGCAGTCAAAAATGGTGCTCGCCCTGTTAAACAAGCTAAAAGGCGCTTTAGGTCAGACTTGGTTCCCTTGATTGAAGTTGAAGTTAATAAACTTATTGAAGCTGGATTTGTTGACTTTTATATTACATTGGACATTAGCCCAGAAACTCAAAATACAAATGTTGAATTTTATTTTTGTTTTCATTTGTGAAAGATTTTGATAATTCAAACAATCACCTCAAGCACCTGTTCGGACCTAGAATGTAGTAAATCCTTAGGTTTTTATTTGATCAATATGATACGTCTTAGGGTTTTATTAATCCTCGAGATAAATTTAAATCGATTTGACGTGAACTTGGGATGTCGGAGTTCTCGAATCTCAGTTGATTGAGAATGGAATCTCGACCTCTACATTCTTTGGACCTTAGGTCATTTTAAGTTGGCCCTTAGGATCTTTATGTTGGCCCTTAGGATCTTATACATCAGCCATTAAGCTCTTTAAGTTGGGCTGTTTAGGCCTTTAAAATGGCTATAATTTTTCCCTCTTTCCGGCTGAAAGACTAAGAAAATTTTTTTGTATGCCTTAGCATGTATTTTTGTACCCGTTCAGGTTTTTCAATGGTTACATGTATTGGAACATTATTAGTAACATTTTACGTAAATATAATCGAATACCTCCTGAGGTTTTTCTGAAGACTGATGTTATCGAAGTCTTTGGATTATTCAAGGGCTGAATTTATCGAAGCCCTTAGATTTTTCGAGGGCTAAACTTATAGAAGCCCTCTATATTTTGCTTTTCCAAAGGGTAGCCTGATTTAACCGGTTTTTCAATGTTCGAATGCCTTTAATTTATGGCGGAAGTTGGACGTCTTCGAGCTGCATTATTTTGGCCGTAGACTTTATATGACCGTAGTCTTTTATATGGTTGTAGCCTGCTGGTATGTCACTTGGACTTGTCTCCCGATAACTTTTTGAACTTGTCTGAAAAGTTAGTCCCTGAGTGTATTGGCCTTGGCCTTTGTTTCAAGGGGGTGCCTCTTTGAGATTTTATGAGTCCGAGTTTTCGATGACTCAGGTGTATTGACTTTCAAGGTATTTCGGGGTGCATTTGCATTTTGTCTCTTGAGTCATTTCCCATAGGATTATCAGTGTCGAAATCATATGATGGTTAACTTCTTTGAGACACAAAGTGTTTTTGATATAGCTAGAATGCTTTGTGTATGATTATACAATCACATATGTTTTTCCATCAGGGTCAACTATTCTACATGGACACGATTCATTTGACTGTTTGGCCCATTACAAAGTTCTCATATTGAGGCCCTCTAAGGCATGAAGTATTTTTCTCAAAAATATAACCTCAAAGGGTGATTCCCCCCGCTATTTGAGATTAATTTAAAAGAAGCCTTGGATACTATTGAGTTCTCCTTAGGTAGCATATAAATGTTGCCTCGTTAAAAACCTTGCCGGTAAAATCCATTTTGGGACAAAATCCGATATAAGGAAAAAAGAGTGCAACGCATGCTTTAAAACTTAAGTCCTTCACGTAAAAAATGATGCCTTCGAGATTGTATGCCTTCAGTAGCTTCAATCGAAAATCTGTAATGAGTTAGTTTTAAACTCAAATAGGCAGAAGGATAAAGTCATACCTTAGCAGTAGTACAGTTTAAGCAGCGATATGTTCCAATTGTTTGTCACTTATTCACCTTCTATTATGCTAGGTTTGTAAGATCCTTTACCTATAAATCCAAAGGACTCGATATGGTCCTTCCCAGTTCGGGACCGCTTTCCCTTCAATTGGATCTCGAGTATTTAGGGTGACTTTACATAGGACTAAGTCCGCGATTCCAAAGACTTTACATAGGACTAAGTCCCCGATTCCAAAATGTCGAAGGTTGGTTCTTCTATTGTAGTATCTTTTGATCCCTTGCTTTTGCGCGGACATCCGAACAAGCATTGCTTCTCTCTTTTCATCTAACAACTCGAGAATAACATTCATGGTCTCATGGTTTGACTCCTTCAATGCATGTGGGAACTTGGCGTTGAGTTCCCTGGCCTCGAGGGGGGTGAGGGCCTTGGAACCATATACTAGAGAAAATGGGATGGCCCCCGTGTTGGACTTCGATGTTGTTCGATAAAGCCCAAAGGACCTCAGGTAAATATTCTCTCTATTTTCTCTTTGCATCATCTAACCTTTTCCTCATGTTTATAATGATAGTTTTGTTTGTTGACTCGGCCTGCCCATTTCTGGCCGGATAGTGCGATGTTGATAATATCCTTTTTATTTTATGTGCTTTGAAGAACTCCGCTACCTTGTTTTCGATGAATTCCTTTCCATTGTCACATATGATCTCGGCGGGTATCCCGAATCGGCATATAATGTGGTCCCAGATAAAGTCAATAACGTCCTTTTCTTGAACCTTCTTGAAGGACTATGCTTCCACTCATTTAGAAAAATTATCAGTCATAAAGGAATAAACTTAGCTTTACCTGGGGCCATTGGTAAGCATCCAACTATGTTCATCCCCTATTTCATGAATGGCCACGAGGATAGGGTTGAATGGAGTTATTCTCTAGGCTTATAGATCATCGGTGCAAATCCTTGACACTTATCACATTTTCTGACAAATTTCTTAGTATCTTTTCCCATGCTATCCTAGTAGTAACCTGCTCTGATAATTTTGCAAACCAGAGACTCGGCACCGGAATGGTTCGCGCAAGTGCCTTCGTGGATTTCTCGAAGGACATAACTGGTGTCCCCTGGCCCCAAGCATATAATCAATGGTCCATCAAAATTCCTTCGGTAGAATGTTCCATCTTCATCTAATGCAAACCTAGCAGCCTTGGCTCGTAAGGCTCTCGATTCTTTATCATCCGATGGGAGTTTTCCACTTCTCAAATAGTCGATATACTTATTCCTCCGCTATCATGTTAAACATGTTGAATATATCTCGGCATGACCCTCTTCAACCACATACCTCAATAATTGGACGACAATCCATAGGACGGTGTCATCTTCTTCGACTAAGGATCCCATGTTAGCATGTGTATCGGCCTCGCTATTTTGTTCTCGAGGCACATGATCCAGAGTGCCACTGCTTGAAGCGCTGCAAAATTATCTGTAGCTTATCCAACTACCATTGCATTATATCTTCTCGAACCTCAAAATTCTATTTACTTGGTTTACCACCAATAGAGAATCACACTTGGCCTCGATGACCTATACACCCAAGCTTTTGGTTAACTCAAGACCTACAATCATGGCATCATACTCAACCTCATTATTAGTTAATCTTGGATTTTTGATATATTGCCTAATGGTAGCACCCGTGGGTGGTTCTAAGACAATGCCGAGCCCAGACCCCTTCACATTCAAGGCACAATCCGTGAAAAGGGTCTATTCCCCCGATTAGTTCTTTCTCCACTTCACGTATGACGGTCGGCATAAAATTGGCCACGAAGTCAGTGAGGATTTGAGACATGATGGTTGTTCAGGGTTGATATTCGATATCGTACCCGCTAAGTTTGACGGGCCATTTGGCCAATCAGCCTGATAACTCAGGCTGCAAGTGCTAATTTTTCTAAATGAGGGTATCTAGTTTCAGCATCTCCTAGAGTTCGAGTTACGTAATAAATAGGAAATTGTGTACCTTGCTCCTCTCTAACCAGTACCCCATTTACCGCTATCTCGGATTACCAAATATTGATAAAGATTTTCATCTACCTTCGGGGTTTGAAGATAAGGCGGGCTCGACACATATCACTTTAATTCTTCTAAGGCCTACTGACATTCAGGGGTATATGCGAAGACTTTTTTCTTTTTGAGCAAGGAAAAGAACTGGTTACTCTGATCTTATGACCTCGAAATTAATCAACCCAAAGTAGCTATTCGACCTGTCAACCTTTGCACGGTCTTCACACTGCCCACGATCGTGATGTCCTCGATGGCCTTGATCTTATCAAGGTTAATTTAATTCCCTGATTTGATACCATAAAGCCTAGGAACTTACCCTAGCCGACCCCGAAGGCACATTTCTCCAGGTTAAGCTTCATGTTGTATTTTCTCAGGATTTCGAATGTTTCCTGCAAATGAGTCAAATGGTCCTCTGCACATAGGGACTTAATGAACATATCATCAATGTAAACTTCCATTTTACCTATTTGTTCTTCAAACACTTTGTTAACTAGGCGTTGGTATGTAGCTCCTGTATTTTTTAAGCATGGAGGGCATTACATTGTAACAATAAGTCCCAAATTTAGGAATTTTATTTCCTAGTTCATTGGATTCATCTGAATCTGATTGTACCTAGAGTAGTCATCCCGAAAATTTAGGATCTCGTGGACAGTCGTGGCATCGATCATACGATCTATGTTGGGTAGTGGGAAAGAGTCTTTTGGACATGCTTTGTCAAGTCCTTATTATATACACACATTCTAAGTTTGTTTCCTTTTTAGGAATACAACTACGTTCACTAGCCACTCGAGGTACTTTACCTCCCGAATAGATCCTATTTTAAGGAGTTTAGTTACCTCGTCCCTTACGAAAGCATGTTTTACCTCAGACAGAGGCCTCCTTCTTTGCTTTACCGGTTTGAACCTGGGGTTGGTGCTTAGCCGATGCGTGGTGATTTTCGGTGGGATCCATGTAATATCAACATGGAACCAAGCAAATCAATCCATATTATCAAAAAGAAATTGAATGAGTTTTTTCCCGAGTTCAGGGGTTTATTTAGTTCCCAGGTATACCTTTTTCCCGGGCATGTATTCGTTAAAAATGACCAATTGTAGCTCCTCGATTGTTTATTTGGTTGCATCGGATTCTTCGGGAACGACGAAGGTTGAGGGAGTAAGGAAATCCTCATCTTCATCTTCGATTACATGTTGCTCCTATTCCATCGAGGCTGAAGGCGGTGATTGCTTTTTGGCCGTATGTTTACCTCTGATTCTCTATTTCTCTACAGTCAAAGTATCTGGAGTCGTCGTTCCTCGATTGCAAACATTTCCTTTGTAGCATGTTTCTCCCCGTAAACTATTTTTACTACTTCCTCTGTTGGGAACTTTATCATCTGGTGAAGAGTTGAAGGGGCTGCCCTTATATTGTGTATCCACGGTCTCCCGAGCAGTACATTATACCTCATATCACCCTTGATGACATGGAAATTTGTAATTTGTATGGTTCCGGCTATATTTACAGGCAAGATAATTTCTCCTTTTGTTGTTTGCTTGCCATGTTGAAGCCATTCAGTACCTCGGATGCAGGTACAATCTGATCTTGTAGGCCGAGTTATTTCACGACCCTCGATTTGATTATGTTTACTGAGCCACTAAAACACGTTTAACTTGAATTTTATTAAAAGGATAGAGATTACCAGGGCGTCATTGTGAGTCTGAGATATGCCTTCTGCTTCCTCATCACAAAATGACAAGATGTCTTCGGGCACATAACTCCAAGTTTGTTTTCTCTGGAGATTGATACTTTGGTGCGCTTGAACACAGGTCCTTGAGGGACATCAACTCCGACAATGATTATGTGGATAGCATGTTGTGGTTCTTCTAGCTCAGTTTTCCTTGCATCCATATCCCTGAAGTGATTCTTAGCTCGTTCACTTAGAAAATCTCGAAGGTTCATCTCGTTGAACAACCAAGCCACTTCTTCCCTTAGCTGCCTGAAATCTTCTGTTCTATGACCATGTCTGCCACGATACTTGCAGATCAAGTTTGGGTTCCTTTGAGAAGGATCGGTCTGTATTTGCCTAGCCACTTGGTGTTTGTGATTCTCCCGATATCTGAGACAATCTATGATGCATCTATGCTCAAGTTGTACTCTGATAATCGAGAGTCCTCGGCGGTGTTGGTGTGTTTATCGAACTCGTTTTTGCTTATGAGTTCTGAGAAATTTGACCTCGATCGTTTCTACTATCGCTCTGAAGAGTATTACAGCTCAGGCATTGTTCCTTCGATAAGATATGGCTGATAATGTTCTTTATTGAATTTTTATTCCCGGTCTGTGTCCCTTGTGTGCTTGGCTGCGAATCTGTTTGGATGAACTGAACCCAAGAGAACTCCCAACTGGTCGTCCTCGACCCTGATTTTTGTCTATTAACGATTGTGCACATCCAACCATGTTACGGTTGGATATTCGATCAAGTTCAGTTTCAACTATCGAGATGCGATCGAGCTCCTTTCATACAGACCCTGCATAAAGTCATGTACTGCCTAGTCATCTGAGACAGGTAGTAATTCCATTCTTTCCATCTGAAACTGTGACACGAACTCCCTAAGGATCTCGTTGTTCCTTTGTTTTATCTTGAAGACGTCCAATTTTCTCGTGGCCACCTTTATGGACCAGGCGTGTGCTAATACGAAGTCGTCTGCTAACATAGCAAATGAATCAATAGAGTTAGGAGCTAAGTTGTGATACCCAATCATAGCTCTTTTTTATAGTGTTTCCCCAAATTTTTTCAATAACACTAACTTAATTTCATCGCCATTCAAGTCATTTCTTTTGATCCCACAAGTGTATGAAGTAATATGTTTAATAAGGTCGATTGTCCCGTTATATTTGGGTATATCGGCCATGCGAAACATTCTGGGAATGGGCATTGGTGCAGCACTCGGGGGGGGGGGGGGAATGATTTTTGTATGAACTTTTTGGCATCTAAGTCTTTCAAGAGGTGCCCCCTATATTTGATCAACACGGAGTTGTAAGTCTCCATCTTTTTGTCAATTTACTCAATCTTCTTTTCTCCAAACTCAATCCTCTTGGAGAGCTCTTCAAGCAACCATATAATAGTAGGATCAGTCCCCGAGATATTTTCGTTCGATCTCTCCGGTTCTGGTTCAGCACGTCGAGCATTTTCATTTTCAGCTACACTCGGAGTCTTTTTCTGACTTTGAAGTTGATGATGTCGATTTGCAGAGCTTGCAGCAACTCGAATATCACTTAGAGGATTATTCCCCCATCTCCCATTCCTCGTGCTCCTTGGCCACCAGATCGGGTTTCCCTGAGTTCATTCCCTACGGGGTTTGTGCCTGAATTCGCATTTAGAGCATTACGTGAATTGATATCAACTGGATCCATATTTAGCACTTCCTCGGATATATTGGTGGTACACCGACCCCTATATTTTTGCTTTCTCCAAGACCTTCGTTTCCATGAACATGTGCATTTTGTGTGCTAGACATGTTTCAGCATGAGAATCAAAAATCTTGAAAAGAAAAAGTGTAAAAACATGTGTAATGGGAATCAGTAAAGAAATAATCACTATTGTCTTTAGCCCCACGGTGGGCGCTAAACTCTTTACCTTAAAAATACGAGTAACAATTAAAGTTGATTAGTGGTTTTAAATATGTGTGATTTAGTTCAATACCAATTAATAATCAAAAATATAAACTAAAAATTAAATTTGGCTTTTATAATGAATAGCTGTTATATAGGAATGCTGATATTGAGAGGTTTGACCGTATAAATGACAGTAAAAAGATTAAATGAGCTCGGACCTTTGATTTAGAAACCATATTACCAAGTACCTTTGATTATCTGAACTCATTCGGGCAACCCTATTGAGGTAAATTTATGAAGTATCCAAATAATGCAAGAACTTGTGATCAGAGATGTTCATTTTAATTTAGAAAGCACGTTTAAAAAAGTTATGAATTAGGAATAATTACTCGAAAATTCACATATATATACTGTATTTGTCATTCGTAGCTATACTTTTATAATATTACATTTGTAACTTTTTTTGAATTTAATAGCAAATCCACCTGTAGTACTGAAATAAGAGATCAATTATTTTGAATTAAAACAAGAGAGCAACAACTCGTAGAAGGTCTTGAGTTCGATTCTCAATGAGAGCATTTTATTTTTCTGTTTGTGCTTGGTTGAATTATTACAGTCGATACAAGTTGTATTTTTTGCGTACACCCCTGTATTAGTATTTGTTGCACGAATGAATACAACTGGCACATACGGTACACGTTGCGCGTATAAATAGAGGTGATATTAGCTAGTAATAAATAATTGAACAGTAGCTAGATATGGTAAGTAAGCAAATTATAGTTCTTTATGGTAATTAGGCTCTAAATTAGAGTGCTTTATAAAATTCCCGAAAGAAAAATGTTGAAACCTTTTTAAACTTGATATTTTGACATCTCAAAGGATTAAGGCTAACAAGACTCCCCATGAGAATCCTTGTCAAAACTATGAGGAACTAGAAAGATAATCTGTAGTCCTAACCCTCAAAGAAACAGCTCTTTTTGGGAATTATTCTTGCATATATAATAGATGCTACAAACAACCATGAGGAACTAAAAATAGAGTCCTGGAATTCCAGTTTAATCCTTTGAGAAAGAAGAAGAGAAGTGATCAATGGTGTAACAAAGAAGAAGGGTAACACTTTAGTTCATTCTAGTTGGTAAACTGCAATGAAAGGCATCAACACAATCCCCATCCAAAGCTTCCCATCTCTCTCCTAAACCTCACTTATAGCTCTAACAACTTTCCCTTCTCCATCTTCCAATATTTGTAGTAGCTTACCGTCAGGGCTATACTTCACAACAATAGCATATAGCCGACCTCCAAGATGCAAGAGAGAACGAAGCTTTACTGGGATAGGAATCTTCAGCAAGAATAGAAAGAGTTTCGGGTATATGGAATTAATATAGCTGTATATAGTGCGGCGATAGTGGATTGCTACCCAAAATTCACCTCTTTCATCTGCTCGGATATTGTCAGGATATCCTGGGAGGATTGCCATCACCTCTGAGGTCCCCGCTTTATCGCCTTTGAGCCAGTACTTCTGTAACATATGAAAGAACACATAATAAATCACGGTCCCATTCCTCCTAGTCCTAGAGAACAAATTGCAGAGCATGTTACTATAAGGTGAATTTAGCGACAAGCTTCTTCAATATTTCAGAATTTTGATCTCAAAAGAGTATAAAACCAAAATACGTGTGTTCTTGAATACATGTATTGCCAAGTTGCATGGATATATATGTTCTGTCTGTATAAAGATGCATTCATGAATTTGGCATGCTAAAACGTAGACATTGGAGGTGCACAAAACGTTTTCTAGAACAGACAACACTGAGTTGGTTTTTGAATCAGCTCAAGAACAAAAAAGTCAAATGGAAAAGATAATTTTGAATATACAAGCAGAGAAGTTGCTACTTTTTAAATCCACATGGATGTTCCTAAATTCTTCATGTCTTACTTCACATCAGATGTGTGTATGAAAATGTTGTTGGGTATATGTATTTAATTAATAAATTAAATACTTATAAGAGGGTGAATGGGAAAGGGAGAGAAATGAAATTTTTGAGTGAAATTTCAAGTTTCCCTCTCTTGGCATATGGACATTGTCCCATATTGGAAGAGGAAGAGATTTTTTATGGGTTTAAAGCAATTGCTCTTCTTCTAGCTCTTAAAGAGTTGAGAAGAAAGCAATCCTCGCGCCGTCGCTCGCTTGCTCGCTCAGCTTCGGATTCGGTCAATTGATTGATTAACTTTTTGGACCAAATTTATTTGTTAATAGTAAAATATTAACAAAAATGTGTTATTAAATATTTGTTAATAATAGAATATTAATATTAAATTCAATCCGTTTTCTGTTTTTTTAACAAAAAATTAACTACCCATCAATTTTTCCTCTTTATTTTCCCTTTTTATTGTTGAGTAAATAGTCATTTATGTAGTGGCATTTATGCAGTGGCAGTTTTGCAGAAGCATCCATTCTGAAGAGTTTCACCTCTTCAGATTCCAGCCCAAATTTTGGCTATAAATACAACACTGTTCTTCTCAAAATTTGACTACGAATTTCTGATTTTCTTTCCTTCTTCGGCATACTTTTAGCATATAAAAAAAGCAAAAAGTAAGTGTGATTTGCTACTAATATTTGTGTTCGCTGAAACACTGGTGTTTGAAGTACCACTACACCAGTGTGTAATTCGTTCTATCCTTGGAGGAAATAATCTATAACCTTGGGTGCTAGAAGGGGATTAAATTCCTTAAGGAGACACTGTGAATTCAGTGGGCTCGAATTGTTTATGATCATTTTGTTTATGTCATTTATGTTTATCATAATTTTTGTTTATATTAATTTATATTTCCAGAATTGTTTTACAAATACAGTTTACTAACAAGCTTAAGAAATTTAGTATATTTCTGTATTTGTATTATTGTTTTCTTGAGAGTAAAACCTTTGTGGTTTTGTACTCTATTAAAATCTACGTGATTTTAACGCCGGTGTTATTCTTTTATAGAAATGACTGATGAGAATGAGAACCAAGCTGTTCCAATGGTAAAAGCTCCAATGGTGACAGCCAATGCATCAACGAGCCGAACACCGGCAGCCTTGGCACCGGCGGAGAAATCGGGAAAGATTTCAGAATTGATTTCAAGCGTTGCCAGTAAAAGATGTTCTTCTATTTGACTACATTAAGTCTTCAGAAGTTCATCAAGGAAGATGTTCTTGTGCTGTCTGATGATACTCCTGATAATGAACGTTTGCTCGTAACTGAGGCGTGGAAGCATTCAGATTTTGTGTGTAAGAATTATATTCTTAGCGGGTTGGAGGATGCTTCGTATAATGTCTACAGTAGCGTGGAAACGTCAAAAGAACTGTGGACTACGCTTGAAAGGAAGTATAAAACGGAAGATGCCAGTTTAAAAAAGTTTGTGGCTGCAAAGTTTTTGGACTATAAATGATAAATAGCAAATCTGTTATTACTCAAGTCCAAGAACTGCAAGTGATTATTCACGATCTCCTTGCTGAAGGTATGAATCAAATTAATATTGATGTTGAAAGTAGTAATTTTAGTATTTTTACTAACGGAAATTTCATTGAAGGTCTTGTCATCAATGAAGCATTCCAAGAAGCAACAATAATTGAGAAGTTGCCTCCTTTGTGGAAGGACTTCAAAAACTACTTAAGCACAAACGCAAGGAGATGTCCCTTGAAGATCTCACTGTTAGACTGAGAATTGAAGAGGATAACAAAGCTGCTGAAAAAAGAGGCTGTGGAAGTTCCACAATAATAGGAGAAAATATTGTTGAAGAGAACAAGAAGAGAAAGAAAACTTCTGGTCCGAAATACAACCCAAGCAAGAAGCAGTTCAGTGGAAACTGCTACAACTGCGGAAAACTGAACACAAATCTACGGAGTGCCGTGCTCCGAAGAAAGATAAGAAGAAGGGTCAACCAAACATGGTAGAAAAGCATGATGATGTTGATGACTTATGCACCATGCTTTCCGAATACAACTTGGTGGGCAATCCTAAAGAGTGGTGGATTGATTCTGGAGCCACTTGCCATGTTCGTGCTATCAAGGAAGCTTTTGCTACTTATGCTCCTGTTGGACCTGATGAGACAATTTTCATGGGAAATGTTGCAAAGGCCAAGATTGAAGGATGTGGGAAGATATTTCTCAAAATGTCTTCCGGAAAAGTGGTTACTTTGAACAATATCCTTCATGTTCTCGAAATTAGGAAAAATTTAGTCTCTACTGGACTTCTTGTTAAGAATGGATTTAAGTGTGTTTTTGTTTCCGATAAAGTTGTAATAAGTAAGAATGAAATGTTTGTTGGAAAAGGTTACCTCACTGAGGGCCTTTTCAAACTAAATGTAATGATTGTGGAGAATAATAATGAAATTTCAGCTCGTCTTACTTGCTTGAGTCAAATGAATTATGGCATATACGTTTGGGTCATGTTAATTACAAAACCTTACGGAAAATGATTAATTTGGAAGTATTGCCTAAATTTGAATGTGACAAATCAAAATGTCAAGTATGTGTGGAATCCAAGTATGTTAAACATCATGCTTATAAGTCAGTCGAAAGAAATTCAAATCCTTTAGACTTAATTCACACAGATATTTGTGATATGAAGTCAATACCATCTTGCGGTGGAAAGAAGTATTTCATTACATTTATTGACGATAGTACTAGATATTGCTATGTTTACTTACTTAATAGTAAATATGAAGAAATAGACGCATTCAAGCAATATAAAAATGAAGTTGAAACACAACTTAACAAGAAAATCAGAATGATAAGAAGTGATAGGGGTGATGAATATGAATCTCCTTTTGAACAAATATGTTTAGAATATGGAATTATTTATCAAACAACGGCCCCTTACATGCCCCAATCCAATTGGATTGCTGAAAGAAAGAATTGTTCAATAAAGGATATGATGAACGCATTATTGATAAGTTCTGGTTCGCCACAGAACTTGTGGGGTGAAGCCATTCTTACGGCTAGTCGAATACTAAATCAAGTACCCCATAGCAAAACACAGTCAATTCCATATGAGAAATGGAAAGGAAGGAAGCCCAACTTGAATTATTTTAAAGTGTGGGGGTGTTTGGCAAAAGTGCAAGTTCCTACACCCAAAAGGGTAAAAATAGGACCGAAAACTGTTGATTGTGTTTTCATAGGACATGAAACTAATAGTAAAGCAAATCGATTTCTGGTTCATAAATCATAAAATCCCTACATTCATAATAATACGATTTTAGAATCAGATAGTGTTGAATTCTTTGAAAATATATATATGTATAAACAGGAATGTGAGTCGATTGGTGAAGGATTGAAAACGACCTCGGGAAGAAACAAAAGAAAGTACACTTAACCAAGATGATCCAAGATGTAGTAAACATCAAAGAAAGTCTATTTCATTTGGACCAGATTTGTGACTTTCTTATTGGAAAATGAGCCTCAAACATTTAAAGAAGTTATATCTTCTTCAGAATCATTGATATGTAAAAAGGCAGTCAGTAGTGAAATTGAATCCATACTGAACAACCATACGTAGGAATTGGTTGATCTTCCTCCTGGAAATAAACCGTAGGGTTCTAAATGGATCTTTAAGAGGAAAATGAAAGATGATGGCACTATTGACAAATACAAGGCAAGACTTGTGGTCAAAGGTTATAGACAAAAGTTGCTCTTGACTATTTTGATACATACTCTCCCATTACAAGAATTACGTCCATACGAACGTTGGTAGCATTAGCTGCAGTTTATGATCTTGAAATTCATCTAATGGATGTGAAGACGACCTTCTTAAATAGAGAGTTGAAGGAAGAAATTAACATGGAACAACTTGAAGGATTTTTTGTTCCCAGGTAAAGAAAAGAAGGTCTGTAGACTTGTTAAGTCCCTTTACGGACTAAAACAAGCACCCAAACAATGGCATGCGAAATTTGACCAAACAATGTTGTCAAATGGGTTAAAGATAAATGATTGTGATAAATGTGTTTACATTAAAAATGTTCCAAATCACATAGTCATTGTTTTGCTTATATGTGGATGATATGCTCATAATGAGTAATGACATGGCCATCATAAATGCTACTAAGTGTATGCTAACTAGCAAGTTTGATATGAAAGACATGGGAATTAAGATCCATAAGACTTCTCAAGGTCTGGCATTGTCACAATCTCATTATATTAAGACAGTACTTCAAAAATTCAAGCACTTGGGCTTTAAAGTTGCAAAGACTCTAATTGACATGAATCTTGCATTAGCAAAGAACAAAGGCCAAAGCATATCACAATAAGATTATGCTCGTGTGTTGGGATGCTTAAGGTACATCATGAATTACCTACGACCAAATATAGCTTGTGCTCTAAGTAAAGTGACTCGGTATACGAGCAATCCAAGTCAATCTCATTGGATGGCCATGAAGCGAGTTTTGGGGTATTTAGTACATACTCAGGACTTTTCTTTGCACTACAGTAGTTATCCTGCAGTCATTGAGGGATACTGTGATGCAAATTGGATCACCGGATCAATTGATTCTAAGTCTACAAGTGGATATGTGTTCACCATTGGTGGAGGAGTGATATCTTGGAAGTCTTCTAATCAAACTTGTATTGCCCGCTCTACAATGGAGGCTGAGTTCATAGCCTTGGATAAAGTCGGTGAAGAAGCAGAATGGCTCCGGAACTTCTTGGAAGATATTCCATTCTGGCCCAAACCGTTGGCACCAATATGCATACATTGTGATAGTCAAGCGGCTATTGGAAGGGCTGGGAGCGTTATGCATAACGGTAAATCTCGTCATATACGACGAAGACATAAAACCGTTTGACAATTACTCTCTAGAGGAATTGTCACGATTGACTATGTAATGTCAAGTGATAATTTGTTGGATCCACTTACAAAAGGCCTAACTAGAGAGGTAGTTTAGAATTCATCAAGGGGAATGGGACTGTGGCCGAGAACAAGTCATAATGGCGGTAACTCTAACTAGAAAATTGGAGATCCCAAGATCTAGGTTCATGGAGATAAAAATTAAGTCATTTATGACGGTTCAACATTGTCAACTAAACTTTTGGTCCATTCTCGTGATGAGACAATGTTCAGTACAAAGGATAAAGCATTAAGGCTTTTTAATAATTTTTAAGTTTGATACGGGATATATCAAATAGTGTATCTACGGGATGACACGTTTAGGAATCACCTATGTAAGCGTGAACTGTTAGCCGCTTCAAGGAGAATTTTGTTTGGCCAATTCTCTACGCACTTATGAAACCAGGCGGTGTTCATGGCTGAAACGAACACAACAATGAGAACCAAAGACGGTTAAGGGTTGGTTGTCTGACTTGTGATTACCTAGGTATACACCAAAGTTTGACGGTTCAAAGATATAAAATCTACCGATTGATCGAGTATATCCGACATAAGTTCACTACGAAAACTTCAAAGGGAAACCTACTTATCCTGATGCAATTAATCATTGCTTGTGAATCAAACTGTTTTTCATGTATTCTTCCATGATATAGCCATCCCCCATTCATGTGGGGGATTGTTGGATTTATGTATTTAATTAATAAATTAAATACTTAAAAGAGGGTGAATGGAAAATGGAGGGAAATGAAATTTTTGAGTGAAATTTTAAGTTTCCCTCTCTTGGCATATGGACATTGTCACATATTGGAAGAGGAAGAGATTTTTTATGGGTTGATAAGTAATTGCTTTTCTTCTAGCTCTTAAAGAGTAGAGAAGAAAGGAAGCCTCGTGTCGTCGTCGTCGTCGTCGCTCGGCTCGGCTTCGGCTTCGGATTTGGATTTGGTCAAATGATTGATTGATTAACTTTTTGGACCAAATTTATTTGTTAATAAAATATTAAAAAAAATGTGTTATTAAACATTTGTTAATAACAGAATATTAACATTAAATCCAATCCGTTTTTCTATTTTTGTAACATAAAATTAACTACCCACCAATTTTTCCACTTTATTTTCCCTCTTTATTGTTGAGTAAATAGCCATTTATGCAATGGCATTTATGCTGTGGCAGTTTTGCAGAAACAGTCATTCTGAAGAGTTTCACCTCTTCAGATTCCAGCCCAAATTTTGGCTATAAATACAACACTATTCTGCTCAGAATTTCACTACGAATTTCTGATTTTCTCTCCTTCTTTTGCATACTTTTAGCATACAAAAAAGAAAAAAGTAAGTGTGATTTGCTACTGATCATTTTGTTCGTTGAAACACTAGCGTTTGGTGTACCACTACACTAGTGTGTAATTCTTTCTATCTTGAGAGGAAATAATCCATAACCTTGGGTGCTAGGAGGGGATTAAATTCCTTTAGGAGACACTGTGAATTCAATGGGCTCGAATTATTTATGATCATTTTGTTTTATATCATTTCTGTTTATCATAATTTCCGTTTATTTTTCCGGAATTATTTTACAAATACAGTTTATTAACAAATGCATGCAGTGTGCTTCAGTAATTTTGTCTTTACGTGTTTGTACATATATATTATCATCTGGCAAATATATGTCTAGGAGGTGTCATTTGAAAAATAAAACAAAAGTTGCAACTACAAAACAGGAAAGAGAATCCTCTGTAGCTTTTTGATATACCTGCCCTTGGCACCTTCGCAAAATACAAAGAAGGAACCATCCTTTCTTAGTGACAAACAATTTGGGAATTGAAGATTTTGAAGAAGAACGGTGGTCTAGTTTGTACTAGGATCGTACTTTAGAACCCTCCCACTATCTTTTGCTGAGTAAACCAATAGCATAAAATTCCTGGGAAAGATGGCGTGGATATTAATATTCTAGTCAAATAAGAAACACACATGACAATTGTACCTTGTTGTATTAACACCTGAAGGGAATAGCTGTAAATGGCGATGAAAGTTCTAGCTAACCAGACATAAACATCTTCATTATATGCTAGCAGAGTTGGTTATTCGTCAAGAAGAAGAAATGTTAGCAAAGCTAGGTGCAATATAACAACCACATTCAAATCTAAACATCTTAATGATCATCTATTGATTTTCACCTCGCCGCAGCATCAACTTTCATTTTTCTGTCGTAGATGCAAAACTGCAATGTTCTTAAAACAAAACATTTTTCTCCCACTAAGATAGAGAGCCCTGTGTCCTCCATTTCGCATTAATCAGAACAAATATTGAAAGAGAGTTTTCCATTCTGATATTATGCTGATGTGAAACATTAGGCCTTCAAATTTCTGAGTAGCCCAATGCCTTTATGACAATGTTTCATTCTTGAGTTGGGATCTAGGTTAACTATATAAAGAAATCTACATTAAAAAAATGAAGAAACAGAAAATTCACAACCTACCTTCTTTGCTACTTAGTCCTGCTATTTGTAAAATAGATGTTTCCTTCATCATCAATATCGAGGTCATTTGTGAATCCCAGAGGCACTCCTTCAGCCTCATTTGTCAATGTTTCTGCTAGTCCACTTTCAGGCCCTACTTTCATCAACACAAAATATGCATCTGCAATGTACAAGTCACCTGTTGTTTTATCAAACCGTAACCCCAAAGGCCTACCACAGATGTGCTCATTCGCTAAATAGCTCAGAGGTGATGGTTTTGGATCACAATTGCCAGAACTGAGAATTCAGATCACATAATGCATTAGAACATCAGAAAGTAAAGCTGAAATCTAAATCATCTTTAAAAGAAAGAAAAAAATAAGCAACTTGGAAACTTTATCGGATGGGATATGTGACACAATTAAAGAAGATTGTTTCATAAAGAGCAAAGAAGCAATAGCATCTAAAAATTTGATATCATCAGATAACCTTAGCGGACCTAACAACTTTATTTTTGACAAGTAACAGTAGCTTGAAGGACCTAACTATTTTAGCATGGAAGACCTGGAATTATCAATAAATAATAACTTCCTGGAATTTCAATGAGATAATAACAAGTTCAAAATATACTAGGATCATACCACTTGATTTAAAATCACAACACAAAGGAAAGCAATATCCATTGAACTGATACAGGTCAATTATCAAATTACGAATGAAACTTTCCTGCTAAGTCCAGGACTAAATACTCCTATTATTATTTGTAGAGCAGGAGCTTGTGGCTCTTTACGCTTTCTTACGTCATGCTAGATAGAATTAAGAACTGTGACATTTGTAGCTTTTCCTTAAAAATACAATCTCTAATTAGAATTTGTAGATAATTTCTCAAATTTGCTTTCATGCCAGCCTGAATTGATCAAAGCAAGGTAGCTTTTGAACATGGAATTGATTCCCATCTGATTCCAGTTCTTAACAATGCTAGGCATCATATAACTAGTACCCTACTTTATGTTAACTTGGTTTGAGAATATTAATTAGTTAGATGCTTGGGTTCCAGCAAATTTTGAAAAAGGCATATTCATCAAGCCATGTTATTATAGCTAGAACAGTAATTTGGCTGATAGACTCTGAAATGATTAAACTGAAAACTGTGGATACTTCTATTTCTCATTAGCCATCGTTTTTAAATGTTTCGAGATAGTTAACAATCAAATGATATACTTAGCGGTGTACTATATCCAGACAAATCTGCAATCATCTGAAGACTAACATATGGGTCGAGTATTATGAGAAATGCTTAATAGAACTATATGAGGTGATTCTACAGATAGTCTATCGCTCTTTTATCTCTTGTTGATGCCATTGTGTTCATCCATGGCTTTAAGATATGCACCTGGATGAAGTCATTTACATATTGACTGTTCGACATCGAACTGACAGTAATATGAAGAACCAAATATTTTTATTAGAATGCCACAGTAGCAATTTACCTACTACTTTCTCTACGTATTTCCGAGATTTTCGTGAATGATTCAGTTATTATGTTGTTTCAAGGTTGTATCATTTTTCTTCCCAGCACATATCCATGTCTATCATCTTAACAAACATCACGGCTCTTGAAACATGGTTAAACTCTCTGTTAGATCACCAAAAGGAAGAAAGAGAACTTTAACTTCACATATTTCCTCTGATAATAATTTACCTTCCTCATTTCTGAAGGTAAACTCTGCCTTTCATCTCGTGTCAAATGCTCAAAACATTTTGGTGCACATCTTAGTTTGCCCCTTTAGTGGCTATTCAACAATTCAAACTTGATTTTTCTCAAGTCAGTTCGCACTGCAGGAACATCCGCAACACATTCAAGCATGCTCTCACTGGATCCTTATTGCTTAAGCTTCACGGCGTCATATAGCAATCTTGTTCGAGCACCAGGTTTGCTAGGACTAAGAAATATCCACTTTTCTTGGTCTATTAGTAAGCGGAAGGTACAATCCCATAGGGGAGTGTAAAGTATAGAGATAATAGAGAAATCTCTCTTGTGTTGTATTCAAGAAATAACAAGTATATATACAAGTACATAGAGCCTTTACTATGGAAAGAATCAAAAAGGAAATCCTATAAATCTGCTGTAAATCCCTATAATTATGCTAGCTATGTATATTATATAAGATTAAGTCTACATTCATATTAGGTCTACATTCATTATCTAACACTCCCCCTGAAGCTGGAGCATAGATGTTGATCATGCCAGCTTGTTACAAAGGTAATGAACTCGAATTTCAATCAACGCCTTTGCGAACAAATCAGCCGGTTGCTCTCCTGTCTTCACCTAGCTAGTGGAGATCAAGTTCTCCCGAATCTTCTCATGAATAAAATGGAAATCAACCTCAATATGCTTAGTTCTTTCATGAACCGTATTTGAGGCAATATAGAGGGAAGCTTGATTGTCACACTAGAGTTTTGCTGGTATTGGATGCTCTAACCCAATTTCAGTCAACAGATGATGTATCCACATAATCTCACATGTAGACTGTGACATAGCTCTATACTCGAATTCTGCACTAGATCGAGATACAACACTTTTCTTCTTACCTCTCCATGATACCAAGTTTCCTCCAACAAAGACACAATAACCGGTAGTAGATCTTCTATCAATTTTCGATCCAACCCAGTTAGCATCTGCAAAGCACTTAATACGAGTATGATTGTGATTGCTACATAATATGCCAAGTCCAGGAGCTCCTTTCAAGTAACACAAAATCAGTTCCAAAGCTGCCCAATGTTTGATCGTTGGTGCGGACATGACTTGCTAACAACACTTACCACAAAAGCAATATCTGGACGAGCCACCGTAAGGTAGTTTAATTTCCCAAGTAACCTCATGTATCTCTCTAGATCGTCAAAAGGATCACCATCATCTTTCATAAGATGCACATTAGGAACCATTGGAGTACTGCAAGGTTTAGATGCTAACTTTCCAGTTTCTGTAAGCAAGTCAAGAATGTACTTTCTCTGAGACGAAAGAATTCTCTTCTTGTTTCTATTTACTTCTACTAGCAAAAGGTATTGCAACTGGCCCAAATCCTTTATATGAAACCTAGTATGCAGAAAAGACTTGAGGGAAGAAATCACAGCATAGTCACGTCCTCTGATAACAATATCATTAATATATACAACGAAGAGAATAGTTCCAGCGACTAATTTTCGATAGAATACTGAGTAATTGCACTTACTCATTTTCAACCCAAACTCCTGAACTACCTCAATGAACTTTCCAAACCAAGCTCGTGGACTCTGCTTCAAGACATACAAGGACTTCTTCAAATGACAGACTTTCCTAACTCCCCATGCGCAACAAAACCGGGTGGTTGCTCCATATACACTTCCTCCTGAAGATCACCATGAAGGAACGCATTCTTGATATCCAACTAATGTAAAGGCCAATTCTCGTACGCAGCTAGAGAAATAAATAAGCGGACAGAAGTGAGTTTGCTAACCGTGGAGAAGGTGTCAGAATAATCCACCCCATAAGTCTGAGCATACCCTTTCGCCACAAATCTGGCCTTAAGTCTTACCACAGAACCATCTGAATTAACTTTAACTGTAAAGATCCACTTGCATCCCACTGGTTTCTTTCCTTTTGGTAGATCTACCAAATCCCATTTGAGGTTGTCCTCTAAAGCATGTATTTCATGAAGCATTGCATCAGTTCATCCGGGATGACTCAAAGCCTCATTTACTGTTTTGGGTACAGAGATGGAGTTTAGAGAAGCAATCATAGATCTAGAGGTAGAGGATAAGTGGTCATAGGAAACAAAGTTAGCAACATAATATGTCGATTTGCAAGTACATGTACCTTTGCGAAGAGCAATAGGAAGGTCAAGATTATCTAGAGGATCATGCAAATAAGAATCAGATGATGCAGGAACTGGTGCGGGACATGTATCATTTGTCTCTCGCCTCCGCGAATAAACTTGAACAATTGGAGGTCTTGCTGGAGCAGGTACTGAAGGAATAATAGTCACTTGGTGCTCAATAGAAGAGCTGGGAGCTAGATGATATTATACAGAGTAATAGAGAAAGTTGTCTTAGCAGTCCCACATCTAACACTGCTAAAAGTTTATCCATCAGCTATAGTAACCGAAGAGGGTGCTTTATGTGAGGAAAAGCTAGAAAAAAATTTTGGATTACCTGTCATGTGATTTGTAGCACCAGAATCGATCACCCATTTTTTGGACGAGGTGATAAGACATATTTTATCTGACCCAGTAAAGGAGGTAACTGAAGAAGATTCCTTAACTAATTTATGATATTGAAGAAATTTTAGAAACTCATTCGAAACCAAGATTGTTTGACTAGGAGTTGTTGCATTATTATTCTTTACCATCATTGGTTTTCTTTCAATAACAAACTGATTAAACTAACAGAGGTCCCCGAAGCTAATAGATACTCAAACAGATCCTGGTAGATACGAAATCAACAATCTATTAAACAGGATTCAACTTTAATAATCCACTCAACCAAATCAAAGAACCAAAAGAATTTGTCCCCAACTCAAATAAAATTAGAGAACAACAAAGTTTCTGATAAGGAAAGACCCAACAGACAATATCAAGTCACTAATAGGTCACCACACTGAGTCAAAATTAAAGATGCAAGCTTCTCACACAAGTTGCCTCCAAGAAAAATACCACAAAATTAAAGAAATCGAATAACCAATAAACCAAACTCAAACCTAACTAAACAAAGTGAGAATAAGATCTGGTCTGAGGTTGTTCTTTGCCAAAATGTGGTTCTATGAGCAGAGAATCACCACAAGTTAACTGGAAATGTCAAAAAGACCTCATATTAGCTTTCGATCAAGGAATTTCCGGCAGCGGATTGGACTCAACTCCGGCGAGCAGGTCTGATACCATTAAAGTATAGAGATAATAGAGAAATATCTCTTGTGTTGTATTTAATAAATAACAAGTATATATACAAGTACATAGAGCCTTAGCTATGGAAAGAATCAAAAAGGAAATCCTATAAATCTGCTGTGAATCCTTATAATCATGCTAGCTATGTATATTACATAAGATTATGTCTACATTCAGATTATGTCTACATTCATTATCTAACATGGAGAAGCAGTTGTTTTGAAGTGTGATTCCATAGCATAACCTTCAGTACCAGTAATATTTAACTTGGATAGATTAGCAAACTTTATGTGGACCATCATGAGTTGGAGGCTTGGAGCTACTACCCACAAAAAAGGATTTCTTGCTGAACATGTTAAAGACATTTTCTCCAAATACAGGACTCACTCCGGTTAAAAAATTTTAAGCTCCCATAGGACAAAAAGGAATGCCTAGGGAAAGTTGATTCTATAAACTTCATCTTTTGTAACCACTTAACTGGGAGCTAGATGATATTATACAGAGTCATCCGCAATTATCGCAGTGCATAACTGTTCTTTCTAAGTACAGCAATCAAAACGTATCTTGCAAGACCAACCACCTCACCCCCAGACATTTACAGTAGTACTTTTGTGAACGATTGCTGCCATATTTAACATCCGTAGAATATCCTGTACGCAGTATTGTTCGCAAATGAAAACTTACTGTAAAATACAGTACGGTCTCTCAATTTAAAGACCAAAGCTTCATTTTGTTAATTGTTATCATTGAGTATCTCAAGTTCACATCACATGTGAATCTCCATACCATGACTTGACTCAAAAAACAAACAAAACTTCCAACATAACAGATCAAAATGTAAAATCAAAAGACACTCAAATTCAAACGTATATTAGTACTTTATGCTTTTCTCATGATGAAAGAGCACCTCATATGTCAACACATATTACACAAAGCTATATTACACAATGAAAAACATAACTATTAAATCAAGGAAGAACTAATGACTGTTCTGTCTGCTTTTACCATGGGTACAGCAACAAAAAATATCATCATAATAATGTGTGCATCTTGCTCAAAAAGTTGTTGAACCAAGTGCTAATTAACCATTGGCAGAGTCAGATGTACGCAACGGGTATCAACCGACACTCTCGTCGGAAAATTACGTTGTGTACCTGCGTGGATATTCTTTTAATATGTATATATATTAATTATTGATACCCCTTGACTTCTTCATCAGTTTATATCTTTGAATCCCTATTAGTAAAAATCATGGCTCCGCACGGTAAGAAAACATAATAAAGTGATAAGCACTGAATCAAAAAGATATATGAGAAAAGCGTATCACAAACACCCACAATTTGAGTCAGAAAGCTAACAGCTTGTTTGGATGGTTATTACTTATTGTATTGTATCTTATTGTTACTTAAAATACAATATTTGTTTTGATTGTACTTAAATGTTATTATATCGTATCGTTAAATCCTTCGTTTCACAACGACGAAAAGTATCACTTTATGGAACGACTGATTTGGTGCGGTAACATAGTTTTCTTGCTTTTTTCTCTCATCTTGACCTTCCTTATATTTAATAACCATATTTTATCATTTACCCTACTTTTTTATTTAATAATTCTACTTCGTAACCTATTACAACAACAACTACTACCCAGTATTTTCCCACAGGGTGGGTCTAGGGAGGGTAATAAGTACGCAGACCTTACCCCCACCCGAAAGCGTGGGGAGGCTGTTTCCAATCGACCCTCGGCTTAGATAAAGAAAGAAATAAAACAAAAACAAAAGAGCATTAATAACTCTAGCAGAGATCACAATACATATTCATGTAAATATAGACCATAAATAACATGGCATGCAAAAGCGAGAGGTAAATAAAAACAGAAGTGAAAGGACATCCACAAATGTAAATTTAGCCACATTCAGTAAATAAAATGAAATGCAATAACAACGACTACTAACTACTAAAAGGGCACACTAGACCATCAATGGAGAGCCCCACCAATCCCCGCCTAGCCCCGAGAGGGAATTGCGAGAATTTCTAAAAGCCTTTATCCTAAAACTCTAATGCTAGACTTCCAGACTCTCCTATCAAGGGCCATGTCCTCGGAAATCCGCAATCCATCCATGTCATGCCTTATCACCTCTTCCCAATATTTCTTTGGCCTCCCTCTGCCACGACTCGCGCCAACCACTGCCAACCGCTCACAGCTCCTCACCGGAGCATCTAGGCTTCTCCTCCGCACATTCCCGAACCACCTGAGTCTCGCCTCCCGCAACTTCTCATCCACCGGGGTCACCCCCACCTTTTCCCTAATAACTTCATTATTAATCTTATCTAACCTGGTGAGCCCGCACATCCACCTAAGCATCTTTATCTCCGCAACCTTCATTCTCTGAACATGAGATTTCTTCACCAGCCAGCACTCCGCCCCTTACAACATGGCCGGTCTTACCATTGCTCGATAAAACTTCCCCTTGAGTTTCTGTGTCACTTTCTTGTCATACAAGACTCCTGATGCAATCCTTTATTTCGACCACCCTGCCCCTATACAGTGAGCTACTTATTAACCTATTATATTTTAGTAATGTAGCAAGTTTATTCTTCATATTGTTAGTGCATGACATCATGACACAACGCCAATACAATCTATCCAAATATTATATTTGTCAAACAATACAATACAATATAATACATTACGAAAGTAACAACAATCCAAACAAGATGTAAAGTTATAAATAATAAAATTCGTTAAGCTCAACATTTCTTTTAATTTTTCAATATATAAGTTCGTTCAGTAGGCCATATAAGTTAAAACTAATTTAAATGTTACAGTTAAGAAACAGCATCTGCATGTTGAAGTGTCATAATTTTTCCACATAAAATAGCACATTTCTTCAGGATCAAGAAAATGGGTATTTAAGAAAAAGAGAAAGAAAAACGGCTGACCTATTAGCAGAGGTATAGGAAAAACTAGTCCATTTATATCCATCCCACAACACAATTCTCCCATCAGTTATATCTGTGTAGGGTGCACAACCTTTCGGGTCAATTGTGATACTTTCCGGGCCCTGAATTTGGTTCAAAAATAGTATTTCTGATTTGTGAAGAAAGTTTTGTTGGGTCCGTGGTGATTATCCTGTATTTGTAAATAACAATTCGGGAAATTAAAAACGTTAGCGTATAAAATGTAAATATAAAGCAATAATTAATTCGAGCATACTGAATTCACAGTGTTTCCTTAAGGAATTTAATCCCCTCCTAATACCCAAGGTTATATATTATTTTCTCCCAGGATAGAACGAATTACATACTGGTGTAGCGGTACTTCACAAATCACACTTATGGATGCTTTATTTGTAGTTAAAAACAATGCAGAATAAGGAGGACAACTCGGAAGTCGAATGGAAATTCTGAGAGTAAGGAATACAAAGTATTGCCGATGTTGAATTCTTACTGAAGAGAATATCAGATTGCAATTCGTTTTTCCAGTGTATATGCAATGTATACTGAGTGTATATCAAGTATATACAGAGTGTATATATCCAATATATACAAAGTGTATATCAAGTGTATACAAAATATTTAGAGTGTGTTTTTCGGTGTTCTCTTCCTTTCTTTCCAAATGTGCTCTCTTTATAGCACCTATTTTGAGAGAAATCCGCCCTCTCCATGGCGGAACAAGCACTAGGCTATCATGGAGGAAGCACTTACAGAGTGGAATGAACACTTGTTTGGTGGGAGGAGCACTTTGCCATGGTGGGAGGTGCACTAGGTATCTTTGTTTCTTTCTTAGTGCAACACAATACAGAGATTGGAAAATATTCGTCACAAACACGGATTATATCACGTTAATATTCACTATTAACAAATCAATTTAGTCCAAAAAATTAATCAATTGATCAATCATTTCACCAAATCTGAACCCAAATCCAAATCCAACTCCCATTTCCCATTCACTCTCATTTTAAAATTATTTTATCTTAAATAAAACTCAACAAGTTTTTGGTGTCCTTTTTTACTGGGATTTCAGACCACGCTGGCGCTTCAACTTTGTAAGTCTTAAAGTCTTTGAATTCAGAAATTGCACTCTGCTTTAATGGGTCAAGCCCACAGTACAGTGCCGCCAGAAGGAATACTCCGGCAAATACTACCGCCGGCCTCATTGCTGGAGAGAAGTTTGTGCCTAGAAATTTTGGACTTAAAATTTAGAGGTAGGTTTCAAAATATGTGTCGATGAATTATTGAGTAATGGTGCGTAAAGTTTGTTGCCAAATAACTTTCGGAGATTCTTGAATCTTGTGGGGTTCTTTTTTCATAAGAAGGATAGAGTAACTGCTCCCCTCTTACTGCCACTCAGAAATGGGATATCATAGTCCCCCGCTTCCATGCATGTGACTTTTAATGTATATTTTATACGACTAAAAATTACAACACCGGATTTGTTAAATTTATTCACGAGAACAAAAGTATTTTAAAATTATTTTTATTACATCAAGTAAGTATCATCATAATAATAAAGTCATGTTACTATTGTTGCCAAAACTTTATACAATGAACGTAGTCTTGGACCAACCTAGAATCCAAAGACATACATTCTGACTTTTCACCTTATTAATCATGTCGAGTTTTGATTGTATGACTGTTCTGGGTTCGAGCCGTCTAATCAAAAACACTAATACTTGTGTAGGCATATAAATTTTAAATCCACAAAATAATTTGGATTATATTTTAAATTCAAGATATATTAGTCCAAATAAATACAATATGCTAGTATAATTGAATTAATTATATAAGTCCAATATATATGGACTAAATAAATAAGTCTTAATCTATTGGGCTAGCCAATTTAATTGGGCTAAAGTGATGAGCCCACTTCATTAAGCCCAAGATGACATCTTTCTAGAGGCCCAGATTGGTGTCACGTGTCAAGTGACGTGGTATGCCAAGTCAAATGGAAGAGCCAATATGATCATGCCATGTGTCAAAATGACAAGGCATGCCAGTCACACTAAAAGGCCAGTGAAATCACGTCATGTGTGCAAGTGACATGTTTTAGCCAATCAAATGCAACCATGTCACACTCCAATTTGATTGGTCGAAAAGAGTTTATTCTCATCATAATTCTTCCCTTCCACAACTATAAATAAGAGTCTTCATAACTCAGAAAAGACACCAGAAGTTATAACAAGAAGTAAGAAAGAGCTCGTATCAAACGCTGCAAATTCCACCACAAGTTTCAAGCTTCAAGTTCAAGTTCAACAAATCAAGTTCAAGCTCAAGAACGAAGAACAAATCAAGTTCAAGCTCGAGAACGAAAAAGAAATCAAGTTCAGTTCCAAGTAATCAAGCTCAAAGCTCAAGAACAAGATCATCGTTCGTGACAACAAACATAGATTCAAGATCAAGCTCCAAGGCCCTTGACTTTATTTACTGTTGAAAGGAAGAATCATAGGAATCGTAGAGATTGTAACACTCAAATATTTGAAATCAAATACTATGATTATTGCGATACTTTCGGTCTTCATTTTATTTACTTGATACAATTTATTGTCTTCAAATTCTGGCATGCCCAGTGGGACAATCTTTACCTCTCATCTCAACTTTTGAATCACCAAAGTCCAAGAACATTGAAATGGCTTCAAAGAAAATCAACTCCGGTTCAACTTCCACCAAGGCTACTAACTCGAGGTTCTATGCTGATGTGGAAAGCATCCTCGATGTTATCTTCGGAAGCTTCAGACCGGTTTCAAGGAGCAAAGCAAGCTCTTTAGGACAACAAGCATCCCAAGTATCATCCGTATCAACCCCGGTTTTGAATCTTCATCCTCAAAAGGAGCAGGATCTGCCACAAACGCATCTGAAGGAGGAAATGATGTTGCTGAAAATATCAAGAAAACCCTTGCTCTGCTTGACCTCTCCGGATCCAAGCACTCTGCTACGAAGGAAGATGATGATGCTTCAAATGATGATTCCTCCCCACTTACACCACATAGCATGAGCCAATCAAGGATCAATCTGTGTGAAAATCCATGCTACTCTCTGTCGTCCACGACAATCATGCCAGCAATGGTAACAAACATTTCATCTATGGAGGAGGAGTCGGAAAACTTGACAGAGGCAATCGCTGGCTTGACCAAATGCATGCAAAATCAAGAAGCCAGAATTGACAAGCTAACAGACAGGGAGGAATTATGATGGAAGAAGAATCCACCCATGCACTTGGAAAGCTCCTAGAGGTTCTAGAAAGCGACTCGCCCCCCAGACAAGCAGCATCCACTAAGGTTATCCCTGTCTCATCTGAAGGGATAATTCCAATCGATCAATTGAAGGAGTTCATTAAATGAACCATTAAGAACAAATATGAAGTTGTAGCCAAATCCTCCCTTACATATGCAAAGCCGAACACTACGAGGGTCGATATGTTGAAGATGCATGTTGGCTATCAACCTCCAAAGTTTCAACAGTTTGATGGTAAAGGTAATCCAAAGCAACATGTGCCGCACTTTGTTGAGACAAGAAACAATGCTAGGACTTATGGAGACTACCTCGTCAAGTAGTTTGTCCCTCATTAAAAGGAAATGCTTTTGATTGGTATACAGACCTTGAGGTAGGATCTATCGATAGTTGGGATCAACTAGAGAAAGTGTTCCTCAATAGATTTTATAGTACAAGACGCACTGTGAGTATGATAGAGCTCACAAGTACTCATCGAAGAAAGGGGCAACAAGTTATCGACTTCATCAGTCGTTGGAGGAATGCAAGCCTCAACTGCAAAGACATCCTTAGTGAAGCTTCGAGCATAGAGATGTGCATCCAAGACATGCATTGGGGGTTGCGCTACATCTTTCAAAGTATCAAGCCTAGCACATTTGAAGAACCTGCAACTTGTGCCCATGACATGGAATTGAGCATGGCCTCCGCTGGAAATGAAAGGTTACCCATCTATGAACCTCGCAAAGCGAATGAAAAGCAAGATGTTAGGAAGTAGGGCTAGTTCGTACCCAAATATGAAAGAATAAAAGCTTTGAATGTCAATACGTCACCTATGAAGTTCACTACGAAGGTGAGCAAGAATCAGAGTATGAAATCCACTTCTTTTCAAGACAAGCCAAGTGGAAAGTTGACTCTAAAAGAGATGTAGAAGAAAGAGCACCCGATTCCTGGATTCTGATATGCGAGCCATTATCGAAGAACTCCTCGATTTAAATCTCATTGAGCTTCTGGAGATGAAGAGACAAAATAAAACTAGGAAAACAAATGACCCAAACTATTGCAAATATCACCGACTTGTAAGCCACCCTCTGGAGAAGCGCTTTGTCTCCAAGAACAAAGTCATAAACTTGGCTCGTGAAAAGAATATCGTGCTGGAAGAAGAGGAAGAAAGAGCAAATAAAGTCTCTATCACCTTTGGCTCTTTTAGTTCGGATGAATTATATGATATTAAAGAAAGTAAAGAAAAAGAATTACTGGAAAACAACAAAGTTTAAGACGATCAACCTGATGATAATGAATGTTGGACGTTGGTAACTCATCGTAGGTGCCACAAATGGATCCCACAAAAAGAATCAGTAGAACAACCAACAAGGAAGATGATGGTAAAAAGACTAACAAAAAAGAATCCAATTAGGCATTTGAAGAACGCAAAAGTGGAGGTGCACCACCCTAAAAATCCACAAAATCCGTTAACCTTGGAGGAATTTTAACCAAGTTGGTTTCGCACGAAGATTTCCCACGAGGGAATTGATACCTCTTGTTGCCAGGCTGATAAGGGGGAAGAAAAGAGTGATGACCTACCGTTGGCACCATCTTTGGAAAAGCCTATCGAGTCCACTCCTCAAGAAGTTAATGCTTGTGAGGAAAAGATCACGTTCACAAATGACGATCGTTTGCTAGGTGACACTCCTCATAACCGCCCATTTTATTTGGTTGGTTATATTTGCGATGAAAGGGTAAATCGGATTTTGGTTGATGGAGGATCCTCGGTGAACATTTTTCCAATCCACACTATGAAAGAACTTGGTATTACCATCAATGAACTCTTAGAAAGTCATGTGATTATCCAAGGATTAACCAAGGGGGAAAAGATCCATAGGTGTGATCAGGCTGGGAATTACTATTGAAGATATGCAATCAAGTGCATGACTGCATGTGATCGACGCGAAGACTTCATACAATATGTTTCCTGGGAGGCTTTGGATACGTGAGAGTAAAGTTGTTCCATCTACCTACCATCAATATTTAAAATACTACAAGGGTGAAGTCGAGAAGGCGATAGTTGCTGATGATGAGCCATTCAACGAGGCTAAGTCACACTTCGCCGATGCAAAGTTCTACTTGAAGAACCACATTGTGAAGGAGCTCAAAGTTGATGATGGTATGAAAAGTAGGAATGGCAAACCCATAACTGAAAGAGCTGAGGGTATTATGTCCTATGGAAAGTAAGTAAGTCCCCCACTCCAATATATCCCTAACAGGAAGAAAGATGAGGGTGAATCATATAATATCCAAACCAACATGCCAAAGGAATTAACTCTTCCGGTCAAACGAATTGAGGCAGTAAAGTCGTCCTCAAGTCCGCTTGCAGGGTTTGTAGCCCAAACTCGTTTGCAGAATGTGGCACTCCCTTCAAAGAGAACATATAAGGTTTTGACCCTAACACTTACAAGATTTTTGCAAAAGCTGGATACAATCCAACCGAGCAGTCAAATTTAGGGAAGATCTCATCAAAGCTGCATCGAGGCAACCACGTGAAGGTTTGGAATACAAGTAACTGTCACCAGTGCACATTTCAATAAGAAGGGAGAGCAGGAATTATATCACTTTAGAAGTAGAATCGGCTGCTTTTAACAGGCCTTCTATCTTTGATCGACTTGGAAAATCACCCGCGACGACCTCCGTGTTTGAAAGATTGGTCCCACTCAAGAAGGGGAATAAGTTCCGGAGAAATTTTAGAAGCATAAGAACACCCGCTTCACCCAAAATTCAGGAGATCTCTAAAGATTTCCAAAGTTTTGTTCCTTATAGAATGAAGCAACAAACAAAACTCATGGGTTCGTGTGATGAAGTACTGAAGGTGAAGCCATACACTATGGTCTATACAAAAGAATGTGATGAAGATGAAGAAAGTGTTGGTTCTTCGTATCATGTTATTGCACAAGGTGTGCATGGTGTTTTATCTCTAATGGATGATGCGGGATTGGAGGATGTTTTTCCGTGTTATCACATATCCTCCGATGATGGGGACCCTCAAGAAGATGAAGATGCAAAAGATGCTCCAGCTGAACTTGAAGAATGAGTGAAGATGACGGTTGATGCCTTAAAAGAAGTTAACCTTGGCACCGATGAAGAACCAAGACCCACCTACCTAAGCGCTTTACTTAAAGCTGATGAAGAAAGCACTTATATTGAGTTACTTAAAGAGTTCAGGGATGTATTCGCTTGGAGTTACAAAGAGATGCATGGCTTGGACCCCAAAGTAGCAGTCCATCACCTTGCAGTAAAAAATGGTGCTCGCCCTGTTAAACAAGCTCAATGACGCTTCAGGTCGGACTTGGTTCCCTTGATTGAAGTTAATATACTCATTGAAGCTGGATTTGTTGACTTTTATATTACATTGGTCTTTAGCCCATAAACGCAAAATACAAATGTTGAATTTTTTTTTTGTTTTCATTTGTGAAAGATTTCGATAATTCAAACAATCACCTCAAGAACCGGTTCGGACCTAGAACGTAGTAAATCCTTAGGTTTTTATATTTATCAATATGATACCTCTTAGGGTTTTATTAATCCTCGAGATAAATTTAAATCGATTTGACGTGAGCTTAGGATGTCTGAGTTCTCGAATCTGAGTTGATTGAGAATGGAATCTCGACCTCTACATTCTTTGGCCCTTAGGTCATTATAAGTTGGCCCTTAGGCTCTATATGTTGGCCCTTAGGATCTTATACATCGGCCATTAAGCTCTTTAAGTTGGGCTGTTTTGGCCTTTAAAATGGCTATAAGTTTTCCCTATTTCCGGCTAAAAGACTATTTAAAAAATTTTGTATGCCTTAGCATGTATTTTTGTACCTGTTCAGGTTTTTCAAAGGTTAGATGTATTGGAACATTATTAGTAATTTGTTCGTGCAAATATAGTCGAATACCTCTTGAGGTTTTTCTGAAGGCTGATGTTATCGAAGTCTTTGGATTATTCAAAGGCTGAATTTATCCAAGACCTAAGATTTTTCGAGGGCTGAACTTATCGAAGCCCTCTATATTTTTCTTTTCCCAAGGGTAGCCTTATTTAATCGGCTTTTCAATGTTCGAAGGCCTTTAATTTATGGCGGAAGTTGGACATCTTCGAGCTGCATTATTTTGGCCATAGACTTTATATGACCGTAGTCTTTAATATGGTTTTAGCCTATTGGTATGTCACTTGGACTTGTCTCCCGATAACTTTTTGAACTTGTCTGAAAAGTTAGTCCCTGAGTGTATTGGCCTTGTACTTTGTTTCAAGGGGGTTCCTCTTTGAGATTTTATGAGTCCGAGTTTTCGATGACTCGGGTGTATTGACTCCTAAGGTATTTCGGGGTGCATTTGCATTTTGGCTCTTGAGTCATTTCCCATAGGATTTATCAGTGTAGAAATCGTATGATGGTAAACTTCTTTGAGACACAAAGTGTTTTTGATATAACTAGAATGCTTTGCAAAAAATTGATACAATCACATATGTTTTTCCATCGGGGCCGACTATTCTACATGGACACAATTCATTTGACAGTTTGGCCCATTACAAAGTTCTCATATTGAGGCCCTCTGAGGCATGAAGTATTTTTCTCAAAAATATAACCTCAAAGGGTGATTCCCCCCGCTATTGGGGTTAATTGAAAAGAAGTCTTGGATACTATTGAGTTCTCCTTAGGTAGCATATAATTATTTCCTCGTTAAAAACCTTACCGGTAAAATCCATTTTGCGACAAAATCCGATATAAGGAAAAAAGAGTGCAACGCATGCTTTAAAACCTAAGTCATTCATGTAAAAAATGATGCCTTCGAAAGCTTCAATCGAAAATCTGTAATGAGTTAGTTTAAAACTCAAATAGGCAAAAGGATAAAGTCATACCTTAGCAGTAGTTCAGCGTAAGCAGCGATTTGTTCCAATTGTTTGTCACTTCTTCACCTTCTATTGTGCTAGGTTTGTAAGATCGTTTACCTATAAATACAAAGGACTCGGTATGGTCCTTCCCAGTTCAGGACCAGTTTCCCTTCATTTGGATCTCGAGTATTTAGAGTGAGTATACATAGGACTAAGTCTCTGATTCCAAAATGTCGAAGGTTGGTTCTTCTATTTTAGTATCTTTTGATCCCTCGCTTTTGCGCGGACATCCAAACAAGCATTGCTTCTCTCTTTTCATCTAACTACTCGAGACCAACATTCATGGTCTCATGGTTTGACTCTTTCAATGCAAGTGGGAACCTGGCGTTGAGTTCCCCGACCTCGACGGGGATGAGGTCCTTGGAACCAAATACTAGAGCAAATGGGATGGCCCCCGTGCTGGACTTCGATGTTGTCCGATATGCCCAAAGGACCTCGGGTAAATATTCTCTCTATTTTCTCTTTGCATCATCTAACATTTTCCTCATGTTTAGAATGATAGTTTTGTTTGTTTACTCGGCCTGCCCATTTCTGGTCGGATAGTGCGATGTTGATAATATCCTCTTTATCTTATGTGCTTCGAAGAACTCCGCTACCTTGTTGTCGATGAATTCCTTTCCATTGTCACATACGATCACGGCGGGTATCCAAAATCGGCATATGATGTGGTCCCAGATAAAGTTAATAACTTTCTTTTCTTGAACCTTATTGAAAGACTATGCTTCCACCCATTTAGAGAAATTATCAGTCATAAGGAAATAAAGTTAGCTTTACCTGGGGCCATTGGTAAGCATCCAACTATGTTCATCCCCTATTTCATGAATGGCCACGAGGATAGGGTTGAATGGAGTTATTCTCTAGGCTTATAGATCATTGGTGCAAATCGTTGACACTTATCACATTTTCTGACAAATTTCTTAGTATCTTTTCACATGCTACTAACCTGCTCTGATAATTATGCAAACAAGAGACTCGGCACCGGAATGGTTCCCGCAAGTGTCTTCGTGGATTTCTCGAAGGACATAACTGGTGTCCCCTGGCCCCAAGCATACCATCAATGGTCCATCAAAATTCCTTCGGTATAATGTTCCATCTTCATCTAATGCAAACCTAGCAACCTTGGCTCGTAAGGCTCTCGATTCTTTGCGGTCCGATGGGAGTTTTCCACTTCTCACATAGTCGATATACTTATTCCTCCGGTCTCATGTTAAACATGTTGAATTTATCTCGGCATGACCCTCTTCAACCACAGACCTCAATAATTGGACGATAATCCTTAGGACGGTGTCATCTTCTTCGAATGAGGATTCCAAGTTAGCATGTGTATCGGCCTCGCTATTTTGTTCTCGAGGCACATGATCCAGAGTCCACTGCTTGAAGCGCTACAAAGTTATCTGTAGCTTATCCAACTACAATTGCATTATATCTTCTCGACACTCAAAACTTTTATTTACTTGGTTTACCACCAATAGAGAATCGCACTTGGCCTCGATGACCTCTACACCCAAGCTTTTAGTTAACTCAAGACCTACAATCATGGCATCATACTCAACCTCATTATTATTTAATCTTGGATTTTTGATAGATTACCTAATGTAGGACCCGTGGGTGGTGTTAAGACAATGCCGAGCCCAGACCCATTCACATTCGAGGCACCATTTGTGAAAAGAGTCTATTCCCCTGATGAGTTCTTTCTCCACTTCGGGTAAGACGGTCGGCGTAAAATTGGCCACGAAGTCAGTTATGATTTGAGACTGATGGTCATTCGGGGTTTATATTCCATATCGTACCCGCTAAGTTCGACGGGCCATTTGGCCAATCGGCCTGATAACTCATGCTTATGCAAAACATTTCAAAGAGGATAAGTAGTTAATACACAGATAGGATGATTGAAAATATGGTTTTAACTTTCAAGATGCACTTATCAATGCAAGTGCTAATTTTTCTATGTGAGGGTATCTAGTTTCATCAAATCCTAAAGTTAGAGTTACGTAATAAATAGGAAATTGTGTACCTTGATCCTCTCTAACCAATACCCCACTTACCGCTATCTCGGACTACCAAATATAGAAAAAGATTTTCATCTACCTTCGGGGTGTGAAGAAAAGGCGGGCTCGACAGATATCACTTTAATTCTTCTAAGGCCTACTGACATTCAGGGGTCCATGCGAAGTCTTTTTTTCTTTTTGAGCAAGGAAAAGAACTGGTGACTCCGATCTGATGACCTCGAAATGAATCGACCCAAAGCAGCTATTCGACCTGTCAACCTTTGCACGGCCTTCACACTGCCCACGATCGTGACGTCCTCGATGGCCTTGATCTTATCGAGGATAATTTAATTCCCTGATTTGATACCATAAAGCCAAGGAACTTACCCTAGCCGACCCCGAAGGCACATTTCTCCAGGTTAAGCTTCATGTTGTATTTTCTCAAGATTTCGAATGTTTCCTGCAAATGAGTCAAATGGTCCTCTGCACGTACGGACTTAACGAACATATCATCAATGTGAACTTCCATTGTAGCTATTTGTTCTTCAAACATTTTGTTAACTAGGCGTTGGTATGTAGCTCCTGTATTGTTTTAGCCCGAGGGCATTACATTGTAACAATAAGTCCCAAATTTAGGAATTTTATTTCCTGGTCCATTGGGTTCATCTGAATCTGATTGTACGCAGAGTAGTCATCCCGAAAATTTAGGATCTCGTGTACAGTCATGGCATCGATCATACGATCTATGTTGGGCAGTGGGAAAGAATCTTTTGGACATGCTTTGTCAAGCCCTTATAATCTACACACATTCTAATTTTGTTTCCTTTTTTAGGAATACAACTACGTTCGCTAGCCACTCGGGGTACTTTACCTCCCAAATAAATCCTATTTTAAGGAGTTTAGTTACCTCGTCCCTTACGAAAGCATGCTTTACCTCGGACAAAGGCCTCTTTTTTTGCTTTACCGATTTGAACCTGGGTTGGGTGCTTAGCCGTTGTGTGGTGATTTTCGGTGGGATCCATGTAATATCAACATGGGACCAAGCAAAGAAATCCATATTATCAATAAGAAATTGAATGAGTTTTTTCCTGAGTTCAGGGGTTAATTTAGTTCACAGGTATACCTTTTTCTCGGGCATGTATTCGATCAAAACGACCTACTGCAGCTCCTCGATTATTTATTTGGTTGCATCGTATTCTTCGGGAACGACGAAGGTTGAGGGAGTAAGGAAATCCTCATCTTCATCTTCGATTACATGTTGCTCTGATTCCATCGAGGCTGAAGGCGGTGATTGCTATTTGGCCGTATATTTACCTCTGATTCTCTATTTCTCTAAGGTCAAAGTATCTGGATTCGGCATCACTCCCTCGATTGCAAACATCTCCTTTGTAGCATGTTTCTCCCCGTAAACTATTTTTACTACTTCCTTTGTTGGGAACTTTATCATCTGGTTAAGAGTTGAAGGGGCTACCCTCATATTATGTATCCACGGTCTCCCGAGCAGTACATTATACCTCATATCACCCATATGACATGGAACTTTGTATTTTGTATGGTTCCGGCTATATTTACTGGCAAGATAATTTCTCCTTTTGTTGTTTGCTTGCCATGTTGAGGCCATTCAATACCTGGGATGCAGGTACAATTTGTTCTTGTAGGCCGAGTTATTTCACGACCCTCAATTTGATTATGTTTAGTGAGCCACTAAAACACGTTTAACTTGAATTTTATTAAAATGATAGAGATTACCAGGGCGTCATTGTGATTCTGAGATATGCCTTCTGCTTCCTCATCAGAAAATGATAAGATGTCCTAGGGCACATAACTCCAAGTTTGTTTTCTCTGGTGATTGATAATTTGGTGTGCTTGAACACAAGTCTTTGAGGGACATCAACTCCGCCAATTATCACGTGGATAGCATGTTGTGGTTCTTCTAGATCAGTTTTCCTTGCATCCATATCCCTGAAGTGATTCTTAGCTCGTTCACTTAGAAATTCTCGAAGGTGCGTCTCGTTGAACAACCAAGCCAGTTCTTCCCTTTGCTGCCTGCAATCTTCTGTTCTATGACCATGTGTACCAAGATACTTGCACATCAAGTTTGGGTTCCTTTGAGAAGGATCGATCAGTATTGGCCTAGCCACTTGGTGTTTGTGATTCTCTCGATATCTGAGACAATCTCTAATGCATCTATGCTCAAGTTTTACTCTTATTATCGAGGGTCCTTGGCGGGGTCGGTGTGTTTATCAAACCCGTTTTTGCTTATGAGTTCTGAGAAATTTGACCTCGATCGTTTCTACTATCGCTCTGAGGAGTATTACGGCTCAGGTCGTTGTTCCTTTCATAAGATATGGCTGATAATTTTCTTTATTGAATCTTGATTCACGGTCTGTGTCCCTTGTGTGCTTGGCTGCGAATCTGTTAGGATGAACTGAACCCAAGAGAACTCCCAACTGGTCGTCCTCGACCCTGATTTTTTACTAGTAACGATTGTGCACATCCAACCATGTTACGGTTGGATATTCGATCAAGTTCTGTTTCAACTATCGAGATGTGATCGAGCTCCTTTCATACAGACCCTGCATAGAGGCATGTACTGCCTAGTCATCAGAGACAGGTAGTAATTCCATTCTTTCCATCTGAACCCGTGACACGAACTCCCTTAGGATCTCGACATTCCTTTGTTTTATCTTGAAGACGTCCGATTTTCTCGTTGCCACCTTTATGGCCCCGACGTGTGCTTTTACTAAGTCGTCTTCTAACATAGCAAATGAATCAATAGAGTTAGGAGCTAAGTTGTGATACCCGATCATAGCTCTTTTTTATAGTGTTTCCCCAATTTTTTCAATAACACTGACTCAATTTAATCACCATTCAAGTCATTTCTTTTGATCCCACAAGTGTATGAAGTAATATGTTCATTAAGGTCGATTGTCTCATTATATTTAGGTATATCGGCTATGCGAAACAATTTGGGAATGGGCATTGGTGCAGCACTCGAGGGGGAATGATTTTTGTATGAACTTTTTGGCATCTATGTCTTTTAAGACCGGAGGTGCCCCCGATATTTGATCAACACAGGAGTTGTAAATCTCAATCTTTTTGCCAATTTACTCAATCTTCTTTTCTCCAAACTCGATCCTCTTGGAGAGCTCTTCAAGCAACCATATAATAGTAGGATCAGTCCCCGAGTTATTTCCGTTCGATCTCTCCGATTCTGGTTCAGCACGTCGAGCATTTTCATGTTCAGCTACACTCGGAGTCTAATTCTGACTTTGAAGTTGATGATGGGGATTTGCTGAGCTTGCAACATCTAGAATATCACTTAGAGGATGATTCCACCATCTCCCATTCCTCGTGCTCCTTGGCCACCAGATCGGGTTTCCCTGAGTTCATTCCATACAGGGTTTGTGCCTAAATTCGCATTTAGAGCATTACGTGAATTGATATCAACTGGCTACATATTCGGCTCTTCCTCGAGATTTATTTGTGGTACATCGACCCTATATTGTTGTTTTCTCCAAGACCTTTTTTGTCATGAACATGTGCATTTTGTGTGCTAGACATGTTTCAGCCTGAGAATCAAAAAATCTTGAATAGAAAAAGTGTAAAAACATGTGTAATGGGAATCAGTAAAGAAATAATCACTATTATCTTTAGCCCCATGGTGGGCGCTAAACTCTTTACCTTAAAAATACGAGTAACAATTAAATTTCATTAGTGGTTTTAAAGATGTGTGATTTAGTTCAATACCAATTAATAATCAAAAATAAAGTAAAAACTAAATTTGGCGTTTATAATGAATAGCCGTTATATAGGAATGTTGATATTGAGAGGACTGACTGTATAAATGACAGTAATAAGATTAAATGAGCTCGGACCTTTGATTTCAAAACCTTATTACCAAGTACCTTTGATTATCTGAACTCATTCAGGCTACCCTATTGAGGCCCATTTATGAAGTGTCCAAATAATGCAAGAACTTGTGATCAGAGATGTTCATTTTCATTTAGAAAGCACATTTAAAAGAGTTAAGAATTAGGAAATATTACTCGAAAAATCACATATATATTGTATTTATCATTCATAGCTATACTTTTATAATATTACATTTGTATCTTTATTTGAATTTTATAGCAAATCCACCTATTGTACTAAAATAAGAGATCAATTGTATTGAACTAAAACAAGAGAGCAACAACTCGTAGAAGGTCTTGAGTTCGATTCTCAATTAGAGCATTTTATTTTTCTGTATTTGTGCTTGGTTGAATGAATACAGTCGATACAAGTTTTCTTTTTTGCGTACACCCCTGTATTAGTATTCGTTGCACGAACGAATACAACTGGCACATACGGTACACGTTGATAGAATATACGCTTAACGCTAGAGGGGGTGAATAGCGTTATGATAAAAAACAATGTAAACTTGCTGAATTAAAAATTGCAGGATTGAAATAAGTGTGGAAAATAAATAACAAGGAAAGAACGCACCGAATTTATCCTGGTTCACCACAACTTGTGGCTAGTCCAGTCCCCGAGACACTCTCTCGAGATTCCACTAACTCCGTTAAGCTTACGGGTGCTTAACAAACCGTTACAAACTGAGAACTTGAGTCACACAAGCCTCAACAACCTTTGCTCCAAGATACCACACTTCAAGACTTCAATAGAAGGAATGAAAACGTACCTTCTTACAAACACAAGGGATTAACACTTCCCTTCAAGTGTATACAAACACTTAGCACTCAAGACAAGACTCTCTTTAAGAGTAGATATGAGTATAATAAATACGCTCAAGAACACAACAACTTTCGTCAAGAGTTTGGCTCTCAAAAACTTATGAAATGAATAGAAAACAATTGATATGAGAGTATGTAAGCCTTAGCAAGAATGTGATCAGTTGTTGTACTTAGAAGACTGATTTTGAGTTGTATTTATAGTGTACAAAACATCCAAAACCGTTGCTTAATTACCAATCATGAATTACTGATTTTGTGCTGAGATAATCAATTATCTGATTTGCATAATCGATTATCTTCCAATCGTTCAAAAATCATTTCCAAATTTTAAGCAGAATAATCGATTATCCAAATCGTATAATCGATTACCTGACAACATTCAAAAAATCATATGCAAATTTTTACTTAGCATAATCGATTATCAGATTGTGTATAATCGATTATCTTTCAGAGTTTAATATACTTTGGCGACGGTCATTTACATAATCGATTATGCTATAAGGATAATCGATTATCTTTGATGTTTTGAAAACTTCGGACTACACTTTCTTAACATAATCGATTATCATAATGTACATAATCGATTATTTTACAGTCTTGAAAAATCTGATAGACACTGCCTCAACATAATCGATTATCATACGGTGCATAATCGATTATCTTACAACTTTGAAAAATCTGATGGATACTGTCTTAACATAATCGATTATCATAAGGTACATAATCGATTATTGTTCAGCTTTGTAAATCTGGTGTACATTGTCTTAACATAATCGATTATCATAAAGTACATAATCGATTATCTTTGTCCAGATTTGAGAGGCATGTTTAAAAATCATTTTGGCTAAAATAAAATGTTTGAAAATCATTTCGCTTTAAATTAAATATGCATGATTTGATAAAAATGATTTTACGAGAGAAGCCAAGTCTTGAGTCAATTGTCGGATCAAGATCACAATTAAAGAATGACTCATGTATAACTTTGTTTCTTTGCTTAAACTTGATATTTGTTCGTCTTGTGCTTGAACATCGTTATGTGTCAATTGCGCGCTTGTTCTTGGACCTCGTCATATGTCAATTGCGCGTTGTTTGTCATTTATCAAAACCTACAAATATGAACACACGTTTAGTTTATTGCCTTGAGAACGTGTTTCAACAATTTCCCCCTTTTTTATAATGGCAAACCAATATCGGGATATGCATATTAGATAATTCATAATGACGATCCAAGACAAGTATATAGATATGCAATTAGTTGATATGCAATTAGTTCCCCCTCAACATATGAATTCCCCCTCAATTTATGCCAATAAATATTAAGTGCATAGCCCTTATTCTTCCCCCTTTTGACATTAGCAAAAAAAATAAGTAAATAACTTGTTTATTGATTAACCAACAGTACAATTACAGAAAAGGGACAATAGAAGATAGTAAGCTAAAAAAAACACGGAAAGAAATTATTCATTATCATTATTAATTTCCGGCTCGGCATCCGGTACATCTTCCCGAAGGACAAGTTGGGCATATGGATAATTGACATGGTCAAAGTATCCATGAAGTTCGTGGGAGAGACGAGTGACATTCATATCGATGCGATTCATGGATGTGGACAGGGACGCAATTTTCTCGGAAATAGTGTGGAGGGATACATCGGACGGGGCCGGAGGACGACGTCGCTGAGTTGGAGGAGGAGGTGGATGCTCACCGATATTGGGAAATGAAGATTCTTGTATTTCCCAATGTTTTGTCGCCTTTTTGTGAGGGCCGACGGAAGTGTCGACACCGGATGCAACAAGAAGGGTCATAACGACAAAAGCATATGGGAGAGGCTTATCTTCCCCAATTGCATCAAACATATGAGTCTTGGCGAACTTGCACCAATTGATGCGAGCTCCGGTGATGATGGCATGCATGAGTTTTGAATCCTCATGAGATATAGTTGTATGATTGAATTTCCGCGGTTTTAGAACGCGGGTGATGAAATAGAAAATTAGACGGTATTCTGGGAGCATGTTTGTGATAGTGGGACGACGATGATCCGGAGTTGGACAAAATTCACCGATGCCAATTTGGGTAAAAAGAAGTTGTTCATCAAACAGAGCGCCTTCTTCCCTAGTATAGAGTAAAATGTCTTCCTTATTGCGCGGAAGTTTAGTGATGGCTTGAATATTTGCCTCAGATACAGAGATGTGAATTCCATTGACGGTCGAGAAGAGTTCACCATCTTCATCTTTCTCGAGATTTGAATAGAATGCCTGAATTAGGGAAGGGTGAATATAATGGGTGTGAAGGTATAGGAATTCAAGGAGTTGGATTTGTAGGAGTATATTTGCTGTGGATGGAGGGGCGCTTTGATTAAGGGATCGATTAGTGGAAAATCGAGGAGGGAGGATTTCTCGATTTTCAAACTTTTCAGCGAAGCGCATAAGTTGTTCTTCATTGTTGAATCGTAAGTAGGAGCCATCTTTATAACAATAAACTGGTGGATGAGTGGCGGAAGAGGAGGCAACATTTTTGCCGGCACGAGCACGTTTGGAGTTTCTGCCCGACATTTTGAATAACTAGTAATAGCCTTTGAAGGAAGTTTGAGAGATTTTTGAGTATTTGGGAGATAAGATTGATGTTTGAGTGAAGAAATTGAAGGCATATAGCACCTATTTATAATGAGAAGGATGGAATTGCATTGATGTGAAGAAATCTGCAGAAATTTAAGAGGCAGAACGGTCAGAAACGGTAATAATTTTGAAATACTGACTGAGGATAATCGATTATTGAATTATGGTAATCGATTATTCTGACACAGTGTGCACAGTGATTTTCTGACTCGGGAAATAATCGATTATACCATTGAGATAATCGATTATTTTAGGAAGTGCAGTACTGAATAGCCGAGACGGTAATCGATTATACAGTTTTAAATAATCTATCATTGTCACAATTAACACCAAAAAAAAATGTCAACAAAATCGATTATGTAATTTGATAATCGATTTTTATATTTACCATCCAAAAACCTGCAAAGCAAAAACTGTTAGATAATCGAATGTAGTGTAGCCTAATCGATTATGTTAATTTTCCGGCATAATAAACATAAAACGTAAATAATCGATTAGTGATACTTGCTAATCGACTTTCCGGCATAGGAAGCATGAGACATAAAGAAATGATATTCGATTATCGACTATAGAAAAATCGATTATTCTACACCATCGCCTTATAATTCCCCCTGCCTTTAGGGCGATACCTGCAAAAGAGAATTAGGCGCCTCCGACGCTCAAGTTAGTAATTGTGTGAAAAGAAAAAAAATGCAATGCATGACTTAGATCAATGTGGAGTCAAGAATTCCGAGTTCACTACGAATTCGGAAAAGGACTCTTTCTCTAAAGGCTTTGAGAAGATGTCGGCCAATTGAGAACCTGATCTCTTAAGAAGTGTGTCCTAAGGTGTTCTTAAGAGTGTTTCGAGTACTTACCTTTTGTTCAATTTTGCCAATTACCTTGTCGAGAGGATGGTCTTTGATTGTCCTCCACGCGTTAGGCAATTTCGTTTCTTTCTCCAGTGGTGGCGCTTCCTCCGATAATTGTTCCAAGATTTCATCTTGAATTCCTTTGGATTTTCGTCTTGTACATTTTCTTGAGGTCTTCTTTTGTTTAAAATACCTGCAAAATCAAAACCAGAATCCTTTCTCGCCAAGCGAGCATTATTTTCGAGAAACACAATATGAGGGGATTCCTCAACAGTTTCGGTTCTATTACTGAATACTCTATATGCTTTGCTACATGATGAATAACCAAGAAAAATTCCTTCATCCGATTTGGCATCAAATTTTCCCAAGTTATCTTTTCCGTTGTTATGAATAAAGCATTTACAACCGAAGACTCTAAGATGGGATAGGTTAGGTTTCCTTCCCTTGTAGAGTTCATAGGGAGTTTTCATGAGTATTGGTCTAATGACTACTCTGTTAAAAACGTAGCATGCGGTACTCACGGCATCCGCCAAAAAATTGTTTGGGAATCTTAGCCTCATCGAGCATGGTTCTAGCCATCTCTTCGAGACACCTATTTTTCCGTTCCACCACTCCATTTTGTTGTGGTGTACGTGGAGCAGAGAAGGTGTGCTCAATACCGAGTTCGTCACAAAAGTCCGCGAAGAGATTGTGATCGAACTCTCCCCCATGATCACTTCGTATGGAAGTGACGGTTGTGTTCTTTTCATTTTGAACACGTTTGAGAAAACTTTTAAAATTATGAAAGGCCTCACTTTTGTGAGCAAAAAATAGTGTCCATGTGAATCTAGAATAATCATCAACAATAACAAAAGCATAGCGATTTCTACCAAGACTTTCAATGCGAGATGGTCCAAAAACATCCATGTGAAGAAGTTGCAAAGGTCTAGTAGTTGAAACAATATTTTCGATTTAAAAGATGCTTTTGTTTGTTTCCCTTTTTGACAAGAATCAAAAATAGTGTCATTTTCAAATTTCAAATTTGGAAGACCAATAACTAAATTTTGTGAAACCAATTTGTTTAAAAGATGCATGTTGATATGAGCTACTCTACGATGCCATAACCACATATCATCTTCTTTACTCATAAGACAATTCACATACTTTGATGAAGAATTTTCGAGATCAACCATATAGATGTTATCAATTCTAATACCACGAGGAATAATTTTAAAATCACTACAACGAAAAACTAAGCATTCTTCCAAATCAAACAAAACAAGATTTCCCTTGTCACATAATTGACTTATGCTCAAGAGATTATGTTTTAGACCTTTAACTAGCAATATATGCTTAATGGAAGAAGATTCATCCTTACCGACCGATCCAATGCCGATAATTTTTCCTTTGTTATTATCTCCAAAAATGACGTTTCCTCCTTCCTTGTGTTTTAGTTGAAGGAATTTTGATGCGTCTCTGGTCATATGTTTGGAGCATCCACTATCAAGGTACCAAAGTACATTTGATCCCTTCAAACACACCTACAAGACAAATTAATGAATTTTTGGTACCCAAGCTGTTTTGGGTCCTTGTGAGTTAGGTGTAACGTGGTGGTGTGGTTAACATGCGGTGAAGTGTCTGTGTCTAGTAAAACAAGCAGGAGCAATATGTCCTATTCGACTACAATAATGACAAATGACATTAGGATTATGCATTCTTCTAGGTTGGTAGTAGTTGGAGGTACGAAAATCGTTTGCTCTATTTTTGACAATATGGCTATTGCGCAATTCTTGAAAATCATTTCTCCTACTGTTTGTTCTAGGATATGCAGCGTTTCTAGAATAATTATTTCTAGGTCGAGTGTGTCTAGGTTGCGATTGTTGAAAGCCATTTCTAGGTGTTCTAAATTGTTCAACGTTTCTTCTAGTGTTTGGTCTAGCATGCATGTTGATTCTAGGATTGTTATATCTAGGTTGAACGTTTATTTTATTTATCCTAGGTTGAGCCTTAGGTTGTTGGGGGATGGCTTCAACTTTTTGAAACCTATGCCATGTTTGGTCGATTTCAAATTGACAAGAACATCATTCAAATTTTTATGAGAAGAATTGAACTTATCTAGGGTGCCCTTAAGTCTTTCTACTTCATCTTTTAGATGCATGCAAGAAATACAATTTTTACTAGAACTCTCGGGTTTGTCGGCGCTTCTCTTGCCGAAAATTTGTTTTCTTCTTTCAACTTCTCATTTTCCAAAATCAATTTTCCAAATCTTTTTCTTTCAAAGAGAGTTGTTTTTCAAAATCGTTTTCTTTCAAAGAGGAATTTTTCTTTACGTCTCTAACAGTTTTGGAAGCTCTAATGAATTCACTATACAATTCATCAAAAGCATTTTGCATTTCCTCAAGAGAAAAGAAATTTTTAGAAGAAATTTGACATACCTCTTCTTGATTGTCTTCGTGTGCCATGAGACATAGATTTGCGGTTTCGTCTTCTTCATCGTCGCTTGATTCGTCTCCGGAGTCACCTCCCCAAGATATGTATGCTCGTTGTTTCTTGAAGGGTTTCTTTTCCTTTTTGACATTTGGGCAATTTGATTTAATGTGCCCGATTTCTCCGCATCCATAGCACTTTACTTGATCTCCTTGTTGTTTTCCTTTTTTTTCATACTCTTTTCGCATGAACTTTTGAAACCTCTTAATAACGAGTCCGAACTCGTTATCTCCGTTGTTTGAGTCCTCATCATTTTGAGGTTGAGCCGTGCTTGCCTTGAGGGCGATTCTTTGTTTCCTTTAATCATTAAAAGGAGGGTTAAGTATAGTAGATTCATAGGTTTTAAGATTACCTCTTAGTCCGTCGATGGTGACATTTGAAATGCCGATAGACTCTTGAATCGCGTCGGCCTTGGAGCGCCATTCCGGAGTGAGACTTCGAAGAATTTTTCGGACAAGTTCCTTATTCGTGAAGGTCTTCATAAGAGCATGTAGGTCATTGACGATTTTTGAAAATCGTTCGAACATGTCATCGATCCTCTCGCTTTCCTTCATGTGAAACAGTTCATATGCATGGGTTAGAAAATCAATTTTAGCTTCTCTTACCTGGTCCGTACCTTCGTACGTGATTTCCAGCTTATCCCACATTTGCTTAGCCGTTGTGCAACATGATATTTTTCTGTAATCATCAGCATTTACAGCACAATACAATAAGTTGATGGCTCTAGCGTTGTTCTGCACTTTTCGGATATCATCCGCATCGTATTCATCTTCGGATTTTGGAACCCATTCATTTTCAACCTTTTTGGTTGGAATTTGTTCTCCCATCGTTATAACCTTCCATAGATGAAAATTATTCTATTGGATGAATATTCTCATCCTCTCCTTCCAGTATGTATAGTTTGTGCCATCGAATAGTGGTGGTCTAGTGGAGCATTGTCCTTCACCTATTCCTGCATTAAAGTCATGAGTAGAAGCCATGGATTGTTTCTCTCAGACGGTTAAGTCTTTCAGAGAGTTGGGCTCTGATACCAATTGTTAGAATATGCGCTTAACGCTAGAGGGGGGTGAATAGCGTTATGATAAAAAACAACGTAAACTTGCGGAATTAAAAATTGCAGAATTGAAATAAGTGCGGAAAATAAATAACAAGGAAAGAACACACCGAATTTATCCTGGTTCACCACAACTTGTGGTTAGTCCAGTCCCCGAGAGACTCTCTCGAGATTCCACTAACTCCGTTAAGCTTACGAGTGCTTAACAAACCGTTAGAAACTGAGAACTTGAGTCACACAAGCCTCAACAACCTTTGCTCGAAGATACCACACTTCAAGACTTCAACAGAAGGAATGAAAACGTTCCTTCTTACAAACACAAGGGATTAAAACTTCCCTTTAAGTGTATACAAACACTTAGCACTCAAGACAAGACTCTCTTTAAGAGTAGATATGAGTAAAATAAATACGCTCAAGAACACAACAACTTTCGTCAAGAGTTTGGCTCTCAAAAACTTATGAAATGAATAGAAAATAATTGATATGAGAGTATGTAAGCCTTAGCAAGAATGTGATCAGTTGTTGTACTTAGAAGACTGATTTTGAGTTGTATTTATAGTGTACAAAACATCCAAAACCGTTGCTTAATTGCCAATCATGAATTGCTGATTTTGTGCTGAGATAATCGATTATCTGATTTGCATAATCGATTATCTTCCAATCGTTCAAAAATAATTTCCAGATTTTAAGCGGAATAATCGATTATCCAAATCGTATAATCGATTACCTGACAACGTTCAATAAATCATATGCAGATTTTTCTTAGCATAATCGATTATCAGATTGTGTATAATCGATTATCTTTCAGAGTTTAAAAATACTTTGGCAACGGTCATTTATATAATCGATTATGCTATAAGGATAATCGATTATCTTTGATGTTTTGAAAACTTCGGACTGCACTGTCTTAACATAATCGATTATTTTACAGTCTTGAAAAATCTGATAGACACTGCCTCAACATAATCGATTATCATAAGGTGCATAATCGATTATCTTACAGCTTTGAAAAATCTGATGGATACTGCCTTAACATAATCGATTATCATAAGGTACATAATCGATTATTGTTCAGCTTTGTAAATCTGGTGTACATTGTCTTAACATAATCGATTATCATATAGAACATAATCGATTATCTTTGTCCAGATTTGAGAGGCATGTTTAAAAATCATTTTGGCTAAAATAAAATGTTTGAAAATCATTTTGCTTTAAATTAAATATGCATGATTTGATAAAAATGATTTTACGAGAGAAGCCAAGTCTTGAGTCAATTGTCGGATCAAGATCACAATTAAAGAACGACTCATGTATAACTTTGTTTCTTTGCTTAAACTTGATCTTTGTTCGTCTTGTGCTTGAACCTCGTTATGTGTCAATTGCGCGCTTGTGCTTGGACCTCGTCATATGTCAATTGCGCATCGTTTGTCATTTATCAAAACCTACAAATATGAACACACATTTAGTTTAGTGCCTTGAGAACCTGTTTCAACACACGTTGCGCGTATAAATAGAGGTGATATTAGTTAGTAATAAATAATTGAACAGTAGCTAGGTATGGTAGCAAATTATAGTTCTTTATGGTAATAAGGCTCTAAATTAGAGTGCTTTATAAAAATTCCTGAAAGAAAAATGTTGAAACCTTTTAAAACTTGATATTTTAACATCTCAAAGGATTAAGGCTAACAAGACTCCCCATGAGAATCCTTGTCAAAACTATGAGGAACTAGAAATATAATATGTAGTCCCAACCCTCAAAGAAGCATCTCTTTTTGGGAATTATTCTCGCATATATAATAGATGCTACAAACAACCATGAGGAACTAAAAATAGAGTTCTGGAATTCCAGTTTAATCCTTTGAGCAAGAAGAAGAGAAGTGATCAATGGTGAAACAAAGAAAAAGGGTAACACTTTAGTTCATTCTAGTTGGTAAACAGCAATGAAATGCATCAACACATTCCCCATTCAAAGCTTCCCATCTCTCTCCTAAACCTCACTTACAGCTCTAACAACTTTCCCTTCTCCATCTTCCAATATTTGTAGTAGCTTACCGTCAGGGCTATACTTCACAGCAATAGCACATAGCCGACCTCCAAGATGCAAGAGGGAACGGAGCTTTACTGGGATAGGAAGCTTCAGCAAGAATAGAAGAAGTTTCGGGTATATGGAATTAATATAGCTGTAAATAGTGTGGCGACAGTGGATTGCTACCCAAAATTCACCTCTTTCATCTGCTCGGATATTGTCAGGATATCCTGGGAGGATTGCCATCACCTCTGAGGTCCCCGCTTTATCGCCTTTGAGCCAGTACTTCTGTAACCTATGAAAGAACACATAATAAATCACGGTCCCATTCCTCCTAGTCCTAGACAACAAATTGCAGAGCATGTTATTATAAGGTGAATTCAGCGATAAGCTTCTTCAATATTTAAGAATTTGGATCTCAGAAGCGCATAAAACCAAAATACGTGTCTTCTTGAATACATGTATTGCCACGTTGGATAGATATATATGTTCTGTATATATAAAGATGCATGCATGAATTGGCATGCTAAAACGTACACATTTGAGGTGCACAAAACATTTTCTAGAACAGACAGCACTGAGTTGGTTTTCGATGCATCACAAGAACAAAAAAGTCAAGTGGAAAAGAGAATTTTGAATACAGAAGCAGAGAAGTTGATACTATTTAAATCCACAAGGATGTTCCTAAATTCTTCATGTCTTACTTCACATCATATGTGAGTATGAAAATGTTGTTGGGTTTATGTATTTAATTAATAAATTAAATACATAAAAGAGGGTGAATGGGAAAGGGAGAGAAATAAAAATTTTGAGTGAAATTTCAAGTTTCCCTCTCTTGGCATATGGACATTGTCCCATTTTGGAAGAGGAAGAGATTTTTTATGGGTTTAAAGCAATTTCTCTTCTTCTAGCTCTTAAAGAGTTGAGAAGAAAGTAAGTCTCGCGCCTTCGCTCGCTCGGCTTGGGATTCGGTCAATTGATTGATTAACTTTTTGGACCAAATTTAATTGTTAATAGTAAAATATTAACAAAAATGTGATTAAATATTTGTTAATAACAGAATATTAATATTAAATTCAATCTGTTTTGTATTTTTGTAACACAAAATTAACTACCCATCAATTTTTCCTCTTTATTTTCCCTTTTTATTATTGAGTAAATAGCCATTTATGTTATGGAATTTATGCAGTGGCAATTTTGCAGAAACAGCCATTCTGAGAGTTTCACCTCTTCAAATTCAAACCCAAATTTAGGCTATAAATACAACACTATTCTGGTCAGAATTTCACTATGAATTTCAGATTTTCTCTCCTTTTTCTGCATACTTTTAGCATACAACCAAAGCAAAGAGTAAGTGTGATTTGCTACTGATCTTTATGTTCGTTGAAACACTGCCGTTTGGAGTACCACTACACTAGTGTGTAATTCGTTCTATCCTTGGAGGAAATAATCCATAACCTTGGGTGCTAGAAGGGGATTAAATTCCTTAAGAAGACACTGTGAATTCAGTGGGCTCGAATTGTTTATGATCATTTTGTTTTATGTCATTTCTGTTTATCATAATTTCTGTTTATATAATTTATATTTCCATATTTGTTTTACAAATACAGTTTACTAGCAAGCTTAAGAATTTAATATATTTCTGTATTTGTGTTATTGTTTTATGGAGAGTAAAACCTTTGTGGTTTTGTAATCTACTAAAATCTAAGTGATTTTAACGTCGGTGTCATTCTTCTAAAGAAATGACTAATGAGAATGAGAACCAAGTTGTTCAATGGTGAAAGCTCCAATGGTGACAGCCAATGCATTAACGAGCCAAACACCAGCAGCATTGGCACCGGCGGAGAAACCCTGAAAATTTTCCGGGATTGATTTCAAGCGTTGGCAGCAAAAGATGTTCATCTATTTGACTACCTTAAGTCTTCAGAAGTTCATCAAGGAAGATGTTCTTGTGTTGTCTGATGATACTCCTGATAATGAACGCTTGCTCGTAACAGAGGCATGGAAGCATTCAGATTTTTTGTGCAAGAATTATATTCTTAACGGGTTGGAGGATGCTTTGTATAATGTCTACAGTGGCGTGGAAACGTCAAAAGAACTGTGGACTACGTTGAAAGGAAGTATAAAATGGAAGATGACGGGTTAAAAAAGTGTGTGGCTGCAAAGTTTTTGGAGTATAAAATGATAGATAGCAAATATGTTATTACTCAAGTCCAAGAACTGCAAGTGATTATTCACGATCTCCTTGTTGAAGGTATGAATCAAATTAATATTGATGTTGAAAGTAGTAATTTTAGTATTTTTACTAACGCAAATTTCATTGAAGGTCTTGTCATCAATGAAGCATTACAAGTAGCAGCAATAATTGAGAAGTTGCCTCTGAGGGCCTTTTCGAGCTGAATGTAATGGTTGTGGAGAATAATAATAAATTTCAGCTTCGTCTTACTGGCTTTAGTCAAATGAATTATGGCATATACGTTTGGGCCATGTTAATTATAAAACCTTACGAAAAATGATTAATTTGGAAGTATTGCCTAAATTTGAATGTGACAAATCAAAATGTCAAGTATGTGTGGAATCCAAGTATGATAAACATCCTTATAAGTCAGTTGAAAGAAATTCAAATCCTTTAGACTTAATTCACACAGATATTTATGATATGAAGTCAATACCATCTCGCGGTGGAAAGAAGTATTTCATAACTTTTATTGACGATAGTACTAGATATTGATATGCTTACTTACTTAATTGTAAATATAAAGCAATAGACGCATTCAAGCAATATAAAAATGAAGTTGAAACACAACTTAACAAGAAAAGCAAAATGATAACAAGTGATAGGGGTGATAAATATGAATCTCCTTCTTGGACAAATATATCTAGAATATGGAATTATTTATCAAAAAACGGCCCCTTACACGCCCCAATCCAATGGGATTGCAGAAAGAAAGAATCGTTCATTAAAGGATATGATGAACGCATTATTGATAAGTTCTGGTTTGCCACAGAACTTGTGGGGGGAAGCCGTTCTTACGGCTAGCCGATTACTAAATCGAGTACCCCATAGAAAAACACAATCAATTCCATATGAGAAATGGAAAGGAAGGAAGCCCAACTTGAATTATTTTAAAGTGTGGGGATGTTTGGCAAAAGTGCAAGTTTCTAAACCCAAAAGGGTAAAAATGACCGAAAACTGTTGATTGTGTTTTCATAAGATATGCAACTAATAGTAAAGCAAATCGATTTCTGGTTCATAAATCATAAAATCCCTACATTCATAATAATACGATTATAGAATCAGATAGTGCTGAATTCTTTGAAATTATATATCCATATAAACAGGAATGTTAGTCGATTGGTGAAGGATCTAAACGACCTCAAGAAGAAACAAAATAAAGTACACTTAACCAGGATGATCCAAGATGTAGTAAACATCAAAGAATGTCTATTTCATTTGGACCAAATTTTGTGACTTTCTTATTGGAAAATGAGCCTCAAACATTTAAAGAAGCTATATCTTCTTCGGAATCATTGTTATGGAAAAAGACAGTCAATTGTGAAATTGAATCCATACTGAAACCATACGTAGGAATTGGTTGATCTTCCTCCTGGAAATAAACTGTGGGGTTCTAAATGGATCTTTAAGAGGAAAATGAAAGATGATGCCACTATTGACAAATACAAGGCAAGACTTGTGGTCAAAGGGTATAGACAAAAAGAAGGTCTTGACTATTTTGATACATACTCTCCAGTTACAAGAATTTCGTCCATACGAACGTTGGTAGCGTTAGCTGCAGTTTATGGTCTTGAAATTCATCAAATGAATGTGAAAACAACCTTCTTAAATGGAGAGTTGAAGGAAGAAATTTACATGGAACAACCTGAAGGATTTGTGGTTCCAGGTAACGAAAAGAAGGTCTGTAGACTTGTTAAGTCCCTTTACGGACTAAAACAAGCACCCAAACAATGGCATGCGAAATTTGACCAAACAATGTTGTCAAATGGGTTTAAGATAAATGAATGTGATAAAGGTGTTTACATTAAAAATGTTCCAAATCACATAATCATTGTTTGCTTATATGTGGATGATATGCTCATAATGAGTAATGTCATTGCCATCATAAATGCTACTAAGCGTATGCTAACTAGCAAGTTTGATGTGAAAGACTTGGGAGTTGCTGATTTAATTCTGGGAATTAAGATCCATAAGTCTTCTCAAGGTCTGGCATTTTCACAATCACATTATATTAAGACAGTACTTGAAAAATTCAAGCACTTGGGCTATAAAGTTGCAAAGACTCCAATTGACATGAATCTTGCATTAGCAAAGAACAAAGGCCAAAGCATATCACAATCGGATTATGCTTCTGTGTTGGGATGCTTAATGTACATCATGAATTATACACGACCAGATATAGCTTGTGTTATATGTAAATTGAGTCGATATACGAGCAATCCAGGTCAATCTCATTGGATGGCCATGAAATGAAATATGGGGTATTTAGTACATACTCAGGACTTTTCTTTGCACTACAGTAATTATCCTGCAGTCATTGAGGGATACTGTGATGCAAATTGGATCACCGGATCAACTGATTCTAAGTCCACAAGTGGATATGTGTTCACCATTGGTGGAGGAGCGATATCTTGGAAATCTTCTAAACAAACTTGTATTGCCCGCTCTACAATGGAGGCAGAGTTCATAGCCTTGGATAAAGCCGGTGAAGAAGCCGAATGGCTACGAAACTTCTTGGAAGATATTCCATTCTGGACCAAACCGTTGGCACCAATATGCATACATTGTGATAGTCAAGCGGCAATTGGAAGGGCTGGGAGCGTTATGAATAACGATAAATCTCTTCATATACGACGAAGACATAAAACTGTTAGACAATTACTCCCTAGAGGAATTGTCACGATTGACTATGTAAAGTCAAGTGATAATTTGTTGGATCCACTTACAAAAGGCCTAACTAGAGAGGTAGTTGAGAAGTCATCAAGGGGAATGGGACTGTGGCCGAGAACAAGTCATAATGGCGGTAACTCTAACTAGAAAACTGGAGATCCCAAGATCTAGGTTCAAGGAGATCAAACAAATTCATTTATGACGGTTCAACATTGTCAACTAAACTTTTGGTCCATTCTCGTGATGAGACAATGTTCAGTACAAAGGATAAAGCATTAAGGCTTTTTAAAGATTTCTAAGTTTGATACGGGGTATATCAAATAGTGTATCTACGAGATGACACGTTTAGGAATCACCTATGCAAGTGTGAAGTGTTAGCCGCTTCAAGGAGAATTTTGTTAGGCCAGTTCTCTACGTACTTATGAAACCAGGCGGTGTTCATGGCTAAAACGAACACAACAATGAGAACCAAAGACGGTTAAGGGTTGGTTGTGTGACTTGTGGTTGTCTAGGTATACACCAAAGTTTGACGGTTCAAAGATATCAAATCTACCGATTGATCGAGTATATCCGACATAAGTTCACCACGGAACGTTCAAAGGGAAACCTACTTATCCAGATGCAATTAATCCTTGCTTGTGAATCACACAGTTTTTCATGCATACTTCTCTGATATAGCCATCCCCCATTCATGTGGGAGATTGTTGGGTTTATGTATTTAATTAATAAAGTAATTACTTAAAAGAGGGTTAATAGAAAATGGAGGGAAATGAAATTTTTGAGTGAAATTTGAAGTTTCCCTCTCTTGGCATATGGACATTGTCACATATTGGAAGAGGATGAGATTTTTTATGGGTTCATAAGTAATTGCTTTTCTTCTAGCTCTTAAAGAGTTGAGAAGAAAGCAAGCCTCGCATCGTCGTCGTCGTCGCTCACTCGGCTCGGCTTCGACTTCGGATTTGGATTTGGTCAAATGATTGATTGATTATCTTTCTGGACCAAATTTATTTGTTAATAGTAAAATATTAACAAAAATGTGTTATTAAGTATTTATTAATAACAGAATATTAATATTAAACCAATCCGTTTTTCTATTTTTGTAACATAAAATTAATTACCCATCAATTTTCCCTCTTTATTGTTGAGTAAATAGCCATTTATGTAATGGCATTTATGCTGTGGCAGTTTTGCAGAAATAGCCATTCTGAAGAGTTTCACCTCTTCAGATTCAAGCCCAAATTTTGGTTGTAAATACAACACTATTCTGCTCAGAATTTCACTACGAATTTCTTATTTTCTCTCCTCTTCTACATAATTTTAGCATACAAAAAAGCAAAAAGTAAGTATGATTTGCTACTAATCGTTGTGTTCGCTGAAACACTAGCGGTTGGAGTACCACTACACCAGTGTCTAATTCTTTCTATCTTGGGAGGAAATAATCCCAAACCTTGGGTGCTAGAAGAGGATTAAATTCCTTAAGGAGACACTGTGAATTCAGTGGGCTCGAATTATTTATGATCATTTTGTTTTATGTCATTTCTGTTTATCATAATTTCCGTTTATATTTTCAGAATTGTTTTACAAATACAGTTTATTAACTAATGTATGCAGTGTGCTTCAGTAATTTTGTCTTTACGTGTTTGTACATATATATTATCATCTGGCAAATATATGTCTAGGAGATGTCATTTGAAAAATAAAACAAAAGTTGCAACTACAGAACATGAAAGAGAATCCTCTGTAGCTTTTCGATATACCTGCCCTTGGCATCTTCGCAGAATACAAAGAAGGAACGATCCTTGCTTAGTGAAAGACAATTTGGCAATTGAAGATTTCAAAGAAGAACGATGGTTTGTTTTGTACTAGGATCGTACTTTAGAACCCTCCCACTATCTTCTGCTGAGTAAACCAATAGCATAAAATTCTTGGGAAAGATGTGGTGGATATTAATATTCTAATCAAAGAAGAAACACACATGACAATTGTACCTTGTTGTATTAACATCTGAAGGAAATGGCTATAAATGGAGATGAAAGTCTAGCTAACCAGACATAACAATCTTCATTATATGCTAGCAGAGTTAGTTATTGGTCAAAAAGAAGAAATGTTAGCAAAGTTAGCTGCAATATAACAACCACATTCAAATCTAAGCTTCATAATGATCATCTATTGATTTTCACCTCGCCGCAACATCAACTTTCATTTTTCTGTCGTAGATGCAAAACTGCAATGTTCTTAAAACAAAACATTTTTCTCCCACTAAGATAGAGAGCCCTGTGTCTTTCATTTCGCATTAATCAGAACAAATATTGAAAGAGAGTTTTCCACTCTGATATTATGCTGATGTGAAACATTAGGCCTTCAAATTTCTGAGTAGCCCAATGCCTTTATGACAATGTCTCATTCTTGAGTTGGGATCTAGGTTAACTATATAAAGAAATATACATTAAAAAATGAAGAAACAGAAAATTCACAACCTACCTTCTTTGCTACTTAGTCCTGCTATTTGTAAAATAGATGTTTCCTTCATCATCAATATCGAGGTCATTTGTGAATCCCAGAGGCACTCCTTCAGCCTCATTTGTCAATGTTTCTGCTAGTCCACCTTCAGGCCCTACTTTCATCACCCCAAAATATGCATCTGCAATGTACAAGTCACCTGTTGTTTTATCAAACTGTAACCCCAAAGGCCTACACAGGTGTGCTCATTCGCTAAATAGCTCAGAGGTGATGGTTTTTGATCACAATTGTCAGAACTGAGAATTCAGATCACGGAATGCATTAGAACATCAGAAAGTAAAGCTTAAATCCAAAGCATCTTTAAAAGAAAGAAAAAAATAAGCAACTTGGAAACTTTATCGAATGGGATATGTGACACAATTAAAGAAGATTGTTTTATAAAGAGCGAAAGAAGCAATAACATCAAAAAATTTGATATCATCAGATAAGCTTAGCGGACCTAACAACTTTGTTTTTGAGAAGTAACAGTAGCTTGAAGGACCTAACTATTTTAGCATGGAAGACCTGGAATTATCAATAAATAATAACTTTCTGGAATTTCAATGAGATAATAACAAGTTCAGAATATACTAGGATCATACCACTTGATTTAAAACCACAACACAAAGGAAAGCAATATCCATTGAACTGATACATGTCAATTATAAAATTATGAATGAAACTTTCCTGCTAAGTTCAGGACTAAATACTCCTATTATTATTTGTGGAGCAGGAGCTTGTGGCTCTTTACACTTTCTTACGTCATGCTAGATAGAATTAAGAATAGTGACATTTGTAGCTTTTCCATCAAAATACAATCTCTAATTAGAATATGTAGATAATTTCTCAAATTTGCTTTCATGCCAGCCTGAATTGATCATAGCAAGGTAGCTTTTGAAAATGGAATTGATTCCCATCTGATTCCAGTGCTTAACAATGCTAGGCATCATATAACTAGGACCCTACTTTATGTTAACTTGGTTTGAGAATATTAATTAGTTAGAGGCTTGGGTTCCAGCAAATTGTGAAAAAGGCATATTCATCAAGCCAAGTTATTATAGGTCGAACGGTATTTTGGCTGATAGACTCTGGAATGATAAGACCGAAAACTGTGGATACTTCTATATCTCATTGGTCATCATTTTTAAATGTTCCGAGATAGTTAACAATCAAATGATATACTTAGCAGTGTACTATATCCAGACAAATATGCAATCATCTGAAGACTAACATATGGGTCGAGTATTGTGAGAAATGCTTAATAGAACTATATGAGGTGATTCTACAGATAGTCTGTCGCTCTTTTATCTCCTTTTGATACCATTGTGTTCATCCATGGCTTTATAAAACGCACCTGGATGAAGTCATTTACATATTGACTTTTCGACATCGAACTGACAGTATTATGAAAAACCAAATAGTTTTATTAGAATGCCACAGTAGCAATTTACCTACTACTTTCTCTACGTATTTTCGAGATTTTCATGAATGATTCAGTTATTATGTTGTTTCAAGGTTGTATCATTTTTCTTCCCAGCACATATCCCTGTCTATCATCTTAACAAACATCACGGCTCTTGAAACATGGTTAAACTCTCGGTTAGATCACCAAAAGGAAGAAAGAGAACTTTAACTTCACATATTTCCTCTGATAAACATTTACCTTCCTCATTTCTGAAGGTAAACTCTGCCGTTCATCTCGTGTCAAATGCTCAAAACATTTTGGTGCACATCTTAGTTTGCCTCATTAGAGGCTATTCAACAATTCAAACTTGATTTTTCTCAAGACAGTTCGCACTGCAAGAACAGCCGCAGCACTTTCAAGCATGCTCTCACTGGATCCTTATTGCTTAAGCTTCATGGCGTCATATAGCAATCTTGTTTGAACACCAGGTTAACTAGGACTAAGAAATATCCACATTTCTTGGTCTATTAGTAAGCGAAAGGTACAATCCCATAGGGGAGTGTAAAGTATAGAGATAATAGAGAGATCTCTCTTGTGTTGTATTCAAGAAATAACAAGTATATATACAAGTACATAGAGCCTTAACTATGGAAAGAATCAAAAAGGAAATCCTACAAATCTGCTGTAAATCCCTATAATTATGCTAGCTATGTATATTACATAAGACAATGTCTACATTCAGATTATGGCTACATTCATTATCTAACAATCCCCCTGAAGCTGGAGCATAGATATTGATCATGCGAGCTTGTTACAAAGGTAATCAACTCGAATTTCATCCAACGCCTTTGTGAACAAATCAGTCGGTTGCTCTCCTGTCCTCACCTAGCCAGTGGAGATCAAGTTCTCCCGAATCTTCTCACGAATAAAATACCAATCAACCTCAATATGCATAGTTCTTTCTTGAACCGGATTTGAGGCAATATGGGCAGCTTGATTGTCACACTAAAGTTTTGCAGGTATTGGATGCTCTAACCCAATTTCAGTCAACAGATGATGTATCCACATAATCTCACATGTAGACTGTGACATAGCTCTATACTCGAATTCTGCACTAGATCGAGATACAACACTTTGCTTCTTACCTCTCCATGATACCAAGTTTCCTCCAACAAAGACACAATAACCTGTAGTAGATCTTCTATCAATTTTCGATCCAACCCAGTCATCATCTACAAAACACTCAATACGAGTATGATTATGATTGCTATATAATATGCCAAGTCCGGGAGCTCCTTTCAAATAACACAAAATCTATTCCAAAGCTGCCCAATGTTTGATCGTTGGTGCGGACATGAACTGGCTAACAACACTTACCGCAAAAGCAATATCTGGACGAGTCACAGTAAGATAGTTTAATTTCCCAAGTAACCTCATGTATCTCTCTAGATCGTCAAAAGGATCACCATCATCTTTCATAAGATGCACATTAGGAACCATTGGAGTACTGCAAGGTTTAGATGCTAACTTTCCAGTTTCTGCAAGCAAGTCAAGAATGTACTTTCTCTGAGACAAAAGAATTCTCTTGTTGTTTCTATTTACCTCTACTACCAAAACGTATTTCAACTGGCCCAAATCCTTTGTATGAAACCTAGTATGCAGAAAAGACTTGAGGGAAGAAATCACAGCATAGTCACTTCATGTGATAACAATATCATCAACATATACAACGAAGAGAATAGTTCCAGCTACTGATTTTCGATAGAATACTGAGTAATCGCACTTACTCCTTTTCAACCCAAACTCCTGAACTACCTCAATGAACTTGCCAAATCAAGCTCGTGGACTCTGCTTCAAGACATACAAGGACTTCTTCAAATGACAGACTTTCCTAACTGTCCCTGCGCAACAAAACTGGGTGGTTGCTCCATATACACTTCCTCTTGAAGATCACCATGAAGGAACGCATTCTTGATATCCAACTAATGTAAAGGCCAATTCTCGGATGCAGCTAGAGAAATAAATAAGCGCACAGAAGTGAGTTTGGTAACTGCGGAGAAGATGTCAGAATAATCCACCCCATAAGTCTGAGCATACCCTTTCGCCACAAATCTGGCCTTAAGTCTTGCCACAGAACCATCTGAATTAACTTTAACTGTAAAGATCCACTTGCATCCCATTGGTTTCATTCCCTTTGGTAAATCTACCAAATCCCATTTGAGGTTGTCATCTAAAGCATGTATTTCCTCAAGCATTGCATCAGTTCATCCGGGATGATTCAAAGCCTCATTTACTGCTTTGGGTACGGAGATGGAGTTTAGAGAAGCAATCATAGATCTAGACGTAGTGGATAAGTGGTCATAGGAAACAAAATTAGCAACATAATTTGTCGATTTGCAAGTACATGTACCTTTGCGAAGAGCAATAGGAAGGTCAAGGTTATCTAGAGGATCATGCAAAGAAGAACCAGATGATGCAGGAACTGGTGTGGGACATGTATCAATTGTCTCTCGCCTCCGCGAATAAACTTGAACAGTTGGAGGTTTTGCTGGAGCAGGTAATGAAGGCATAATAGTCATTTGGTGCTCAACAGAAGAACTGGGAGATCAAAGACTATCAACTGATTGTTCTGTCAAAGTACGGGTAATTAGCCACTCATCTTCCTCCCCCTGGCTTGTAGAAATGGGAGGTGCATAGAAAAATGGTGTAGTCTCTGAAAATACCATATCAATTGACACTAAATATTTGCCAAGCTCAGTATAATAACATCGATACCCCTTCTGAAGGCGAGAATAGCGCAGGAAAACACACTTCGCAGCCATGGGATCCAACCTTGGTAAGAGATGGTCTAACATCTCGAACATAACATGTGCTTCCAAACACCTTAGGTTCCACCAGAAATAATGATTTATTCGGAAAAAGAACATTATATGGCACATTACCATCGAGTGCACTAGATGGCATGCAATTAATCAAAAAACAAGTCGTAGAAACCTCATCAGCCCAGAACTGTTTAGGAACCTTCATTTGGAACAAAAGTGCTCGAGCTGTCTCAACTAGATGTCGATTCTTCCTCTCAGCAACTCCATTTTGAGAGGGTGTATCAACACATGAAGACTGATGTAATATACCATGTGGTATCATTTAGGACTTAAATAACTCTGACATGTATTCTTTAGCATTATCACTCCTTAGAGACGTACTGGAGCATTGAATTGAGTTTTCACTTCAGCACAAAAGGAAGTAAAATGAGTAAACATTTTAGAGCGGCTCTTCATAAAGTAAATCCAAGTCATTCGAGAAAAATCATCTATAAAAGTTACAAAAAACTTATGCCCAGTATTAGAAACAACCGGACATGGTCCCAAAACATCATAATGGACCAACTCAAAAGCTAACTCAGCTCGTGTATTAACCCTTGGACTTAACGAGATGCGATGGTATTTTTCAAATCAACATGACTCACAATCCAATGATGAAATATTATGAAACTGAGGACAGAGCTTCTTTAAAAAGGCAAAGAGGGATGAGCATGCAACAGACCGTGACTCCCATTAATCAAGAATATAGAGATCACCAGATATATATCCTTTACCAATAACCTACATTGTCTTAAGATCTAAAAACAAACAATGATTGGGAATGAATGCAACACAACAATTCAGGTCTTTGGTAATATTACTAACAAAAATCAAGTTAAAGGCCAAGTTTGCTAGACTTAAAATGGATGACAGGGTAATAGAGAAAGTTGTCTTAGCAGTCCCAGATCTAACACTGCTACAAGTTGATCAATCAGCTATAGTAACCGAAGAGGGCGATTTATGTGAGTGAAAGCTAGAAAAAATATTTGGATTACCTGTAATGTGATTTGTAGCACCAGAATCGATCACCCATTTATTGGAAGAGGTGATAAGACATGTTTTATCTGACCCAGTAAAGGTAGTAACTGAAGAAGATTCCTTAACTAATTTATGATATTGAAGAAATTTTAGAAACTCATTCGAAACCAAGGTTGTTGGACTAGGAGTTGTTGCATTATTATTCTTTACCATCATTTTTTTCTTTCAATAACAAACTGATTAAACTAACAGAAGTCCCCGAAGCTAAACGATACTCAAACAGATCCTGGTAGATACGAAATCAACAATCTATTAAACATGATTCAACATTAATAATCCAATCAACCAAATCAAAGAACCAAACGAATTTGTCCCCAACTCAAATAAAAATAGAGACCAACAAAGTTTCTGATAAGGAAAGACCCAACAGACAATATCAAATCACTAATCGATCACCACACTGAGTCAAAATTAAAGATGCAAACTTCTCACACAAGCAGCCTCCAAGAAAAATACCACAAAATTAAAGAAATCGAATAACCAATAAACCAAACTCAAACCTGACCAAATAAAGTGAGAATAAGATCTGGTCTGAGGTTTTTCTTTGCCAAAATATGGTTCTATAATCAGAGAATCACCACAAGTTAACTGGAAATGTCAAAAAGACCTCAGATTAGCTTTCGATCAAGGAACTTTCGGCAGCGGATTCGACTCAACTCCGGCGAGCAGGTCTAATACCATTAATGTATAGAGATAATAGAGAAATATCTCTTGTGTTGTATTCAATAAATAACAAGTATATATACAAGTACATAGAGCCTTAACTATGGAAAGAATCAAAAAGGAAATCCTATAAATTTGTTGTGAATCCCTAAAATTATGCTAGCTATGTATATTACATAAGATCATATCTACATTCAGATTATGTCAACATTCATTATCTAACTTGAAGAAACAGTTGCTTTGAAGTGTGATTCCATAGCATAACCTTCAGTACTAGTAATATTTAACTTGGATAGATGAGCAAACTTTATGTGGACCATCATGAGTTGGAGGCTTGGAGCTACTACCCACAAAAAAGGATTTCTTGTTGAACATGTTAAAGACATTTTCTCCAAATACAGGACTCACTCCGGTTAAAACATTTTAAGCTCCCCTAGGACAAAAAGGAATGCCTAGGGAAAGTTGATTCTATAAACTTCATCTTTAGTAACCACTTAACTGGGAGCTAGATGATATTATACAGAGTCATCCGCAATTATCGCAGTGTATAACTGTTCTTTCTAAGTACAGCAATCAAAACCTATCTTGCAAGACCAACCACCTCACCCCCCAGACGTTTACAGTAGTACTTTTGTGAACGATTGCTGCCATATTTACCCTCCATAGCATATCCTGTACACAGTATTGTTCGCAAATGAAAACTTATTGTAAAATGCAGTATGGTCTCTCAGCTTAAAGACCAAAGCTTCATTTTGTTAATTGTTATCATTGAGTATCGCAAGTTCACATCAGAAGTGAATCTCCACCATCACTTGACTCAAAAAACAAACAAACTTCCAACATAACAGATCAAAATGTAAAATCAAAAGACACTCAAAGTCAAACGTATATTTGTACTTTCTGCTTTTCTCATGATGAAGAGCACCTCGGAGGTCAACACATATTACACAAAGCTATATTACACAATGCAAAACATAACTATTAAATCAAGGAAGAACTAATGACTGTTCTGTCTGCTTTAACCATGGGTACAACAACAAAGAATATCATTGTAATAATGTGTGTATCATGCTCAAAAAGTTGTTGAACCAAGTGCTAAGTAACCATTGGCAGAGTCACATGTACTTAAGGGGTATCTGCCGACACTCTCGTCGGAAAATTACACTGTGTAGCTGCGTGAATATTCTTTTAATATGTATATATGCTACATATTGATACCCCGTGACTTCTTCATCAGTTTATATCTTTTAATCCCTCTTAGTAAAAATCCTGGCTCCGCCACAGTAAATAACCATAATAAAGTGATAAGCAGTGAATCAAAAAGATAGATGAGAAAAGCGTATCACAAACACCTATCATTTGAGTCAGAAAGCTAACAGCTTGTTTGGATGGTTATTACTTATTGTGTTGTATCTTATTGTTACTTAAAATAAAATATTTGTTTTGATTGTACTTAAATGTTATTATATCGTATCGTTAAATCCTTCGTTTCATAACGACGAAAAGTGTCATTTTATGGAATGACTGATTTGGTGTGGTAAAATAGTTTCCTTGCTTTTTTCTCTCATCTTGACCTTCCTTATATTAAATAACCATATTTTATCATTTACCCTACTTTTTTATTTAATAATTATACTTTGTAACCTATTACAACAATAAGAAATACCCAGTATATTCCCACAGGGTGGGGTCTGGGGAGGATAATACGTACGCAGACCTTACCCCCACCCGAAAGAGTGGGGAGGTTGTTTCCAATCGACCCTCGGCTTAGATAAAGAAAGAAATAAAACAAAAACACAATAAAAATGAAAGAGCATTAGTAACTCTAGCAGAGATCACAATACATAATCATATAAACATAGACCATAAATAACATGGCATACAAAAGGGAGAGGTAAACAAAAACAGAAGTGAAAGGACATCCACAGATGTTAATTTAGCCATATTCAGTAAATAAAATGAAATTCAATAACAACGATTACTAACTACCAAAAGGGCACACTAGACCATCTATGGAGAGCCCCACCAATTCCCGCCCAGCCCCGAGAGGGAATTGCGAGAATTTCTAAAAGCCTCTATCCTAAAACCCTAATGCTAGACTTCCAGACTCTCCTATCAAGGACCATGTCCTCGGAAATACGCAATCCAGCCATGTCATGCCTTATCACCTCTTCCCAATATTTCTTTGGCCTCCCTCTGCCACGAATCGCGCCAACCACCGCCAACCGCTCACAACTCCTCATCTGAGCATCTAGGCTTCTCCTCCGCACATGCCCGAACCACCTGAGTCTCGCCTCCCGCAACTTCTCATCCACCAGGGCCACCCCCACCTTTTCCCTAATAACTTCATTCTTAATCTTATCTAACCTGGTGAGCCCGCACATCCACCTAAGCATCCTCATCTCCACAACCTTCATTCTCTGAACATGAGATTTCTTCACCGGCCAGCACTCCGCCCCATACAACATGGCCGGTCTAACCATTGCTAGATAAAATTTTCCCTTGAGTTTCTGTGGCACTTTCTTGTCACATAAGACTCATGATGCAAGCCTCCATTTCGACCACCCTGCCCTTATACAGTGAGCTACTCCGTAACCTATTATTTTTTAGTAATATTGCAAGTTTATTCTTCATATTATTGGTGCATGACATCATGACACGACGCCAATACAATCTATCCAAATATTATATTTGTCAAACAATACAATACAATATGAAAGTAACAACGATCCAAACAAGCTGTAAAGTTGTAACTAATAAAATTCGTTAAGCTCAACATTTCTTTTAATTTTCCATAGATAAGTTCGTTCAGTAAGCCTTACAAGATAAAACTAATTTAAATGTTATAGTTAAGAAACAGCATCTGCATGTTGAAGTGTCATAATTTTTCCACATAAAATAGCACATTTCTTCAGGATCAAGAAAATGGGTATTTAAGAAAAAGAGAAAGAAAAACGACTGGCCTATTAGCAGATGCATAGGCAAAATTAGTCCATTTCTGTCCATCCCAAAACACAATTCTCCCATCAGTTATACCTGTGTAGGGTCCACGAACATTCGGGTCAAATGCGATACTTTCTGGGCCATGAGTTTGGTTAAAAACTGTATTTCTGATTTGTGAAGCAAGTTTTGTTGGGTCCGTGGTTATTATCCTGTATTTGTAAAAAATAATTCTCGAAATTAAAAATATTAGCGTATAAAATGTAAATATAAAGCAATAATTAATTCGAGCACATTGAATTCACAGTGTTTTCTTAAGGAATTTAATCCCCTCCTAGTACCCAAGATTATAGATTATTTCCTCCCATGATAGAATGAATTACATACTGGTGTAGCGGTACTTCAACCCCAATGTTTCAGCGAACACAAAGTTCAGCAGCAAATCATACTTAAGGTTGTTTTGTTTGTAGTTAAAAACAATGCAGAATAAGGAGGACAACTCAGAAGTCGAATGGAAATTCTAAGAGGAAGGAATGCAAAGTATAGCCGATGTTGAATTCTTACTGAAGAGAATATGATATTGCAGTTCATTTTTACAGTGTATATACAATGTATACCGAGTATATATCAAGTATATACAGAGTGTATATAACGTATACAAAGTGTATATACAGCATATACAGAGTATTTATAGTGTGTTTTTCGGTGTATTCTTCTTTTCTTTCCAAATGTGATCTATTTATAGCACTAATTGGAGAGAAATCCGTCCTCTCCATGCTGGAAAAGCACTAGGTTATCATAGAGAAAGCACTTACAGAGTGGAATGAACACTTACTTGGTGGGAGGAGCACTTGGCCATGGTGGGAGGTGCACTAGGCATCTTTGTTGCTTTCTTAGTGCAATACAATACACATATTGGAAAATATTCATTACAAACACGGATTATATCACGTTAATATTCACTATTAACAAATAAATTTGGTCCAAAAATTAATCAATCGATCGATCATTTGACCAAATCCAAATCAAATCCAACTCCCATTTCCCATTCACTCTCATTTTAAGATTATTTCATCTTAAATAAAATCTCAACAATCCCCCACATGAATGGAGAACGGCTATATCACGGAAGTATGCATGAAAAACTTATGTAATTTGCAAACAATGATTAATTTCATCTGGATAAGTAGGTTTCCCTTTGAACTTTTCGTAGTGAACTTATGTTGGATATATTCGGTCAATCGGTAGATTTGATATCTTTGAACCTTCGACTTTAGTGTATACCTAGACAATCATAAGTCACACAATCAACCCTTAACCATCTTTGGTTCTCATTGTTGTGTTCGTGTCAGCGATGAACAGCGCCTGGTTTCATAAGTGCGTAGAGAATTGCCCTTGCAGAATTCTCCTTGAAGAGGCTAACACTTCACACTTACATAGGTGATTCCTAAACATGTCATCATGTAGATATACTATTTGATATACCACGTATCAAATTTAGAAATCATTAAAACGCCTTAATGCTTTATTTTTGGTACTGAACATTGTCTCATCACGAGAATGGACTAAAATTTTAGTTGACAATGTTGAACCATCATTAATGACTTTTTTTTATCTCCTTGAACCTAGATCTTGGGATCTCCAGTCTTCTAGGTAGAGTTACTTTCACAATGACTTGTTCTCGGCCATAGTCTTATTCCTATCGACGATTTTTCAACCACCTCTCTAGTTAGGCCTTTTGTAAGTGGATCCGACACATTATCTCTTGACTTTACATAGTCAATCGTGATAATTCCTCTAGAGAGTAATTGTCTAAGGGTTTTATGTCTCCGTCGTATATAAAGAGATTTACCGTTATACATTACGCTCCCAGCCCTTCCAATTACTGCTTGGCTATCGCAGTGCATGCATATTGGTGCCAATGGTTTGGGCCAGAATGGAATGTCTTCCGAGAAATTCCGGAGCCATTCAGCTTCTTCACCGGCTTTATCTAAGGCTATGCACTCAGCCTCCATTGTAGAGCGGGCAATACAAGTTTGTTTGGACGACTTCCAAGATACCTCTCCTCCACAAATAGTGAATACATATCCACTTGTGGACTTTGAATCAGTTGAACCGATGATCCAATTTGCAACACAATATCCTTCAATCACCGCAGGATATTTACTGTAGTGCAAATTAAAGTTTTGGGTATGTTCTAAATATCCCAAAATTCGTTTCATGGCCATCCAATGAGATTGACCTGGATTGCTCGTGTATCGACTCAGTTTACATATAGCACAAGATATATCAGGTTGTATACAATTCATAATGTACATTAAGCATCCCAGCACACGAGCATAGTCCAATTGTGATATGCTTTGACCTTTATTCTTTGCTAATGCAAGATTCACGTCAATTGGAGTCTTTGCAACTTTAAAGCCCAAGTGCTTGAATTTTTCAAATATTATCTTAATATAATGAGATTGTGATAATGCCAAACCTTGAGGATTTTTTTGGATCTTAATCCCCAAAATTAATTATGCAACTCCCAAGTCCTTCATATCAAACTTGCTAGTTAGCATACGCTTAGTCGAATTTATGCTGGAAATGTCATTACTCATTATCAGCGTATCATCCACATATAGACAAACAATGATTGTGACTGGAACATATTTAATGTACACACATTTATCACATTCATTTATATTAAAACCATTTGACAACAGTGTTTGGTCAAATTTCGCATGCCATTGTTTTAGTCCTTAGATGGACTTAACAAGTCTACATACCTTCTTTTCTTTTCCTGGAACCACAAATCCTTCAGGTTGTTCCATGTAGATTTCTTCCTCGAAATCTCCATTTAAGAACGCTATCTTTACCTCCATTTGATGAATTTCAAGACCATAAACTACAGCTAAAGCTACTAGCATTCATATGGATGTAATTCTCGTTACTGGAGAATATGTATTAAAGTAGTCAATACATTCTTGTTTTCTATACCCTTTGACAACAAGTCTTGCCTTAAATTTATCAATAGTGCCCATCATCTTTCATTTTTCTTTTAAAACTCCATTTACAACCCAAAGGTTTATTTTCAGGAGGAAGATCAACCAATTCCCATGTATGGTTGTTCAATATGGATTCTATTTCACTATTGACTGCCTCTTTCCAGAATAATGATTCTGAAGAAGACATAGCTTCTTTAAATGTTTGAGGCTCACTTTCCAATAAGAAAGTCACAAAATCTGATCCAAACGAAGTAGACGTCCTTTGACATTTACTACGTCTTCGATTTTCCTGATTAAATGTACTTTCTTTTATTTCTTTCCGAGGTCGTTTAGATCCTTCCCCAATAGACTCACATTCCTTTTTATACGGATATATACTTTCTAAGAACTCAACGTTATCTGATTCTATAACCATATTATTATGAATGTCGGGATTTTCTGATTTATGAACCAGAAATAGATATGCTTTACTATTGGTCACATATCCTATGAAAACACAATCAACTGTTTTGGGTCATATTTTTACCCTTTTGGGTTTAGGAACTTGCACTTTTGCCAAACACCCCCACACTTTTAAATAATTCAAGTTGGCTTTCCTTTATTTCCATTTTTCATATGGAATGGAGTGTGTTTTGCTATGGGGTACTCGGTTTAGTATCCGATTAGCCGTAAGAACGGCTTCCCCCCACATGTTCGGTGGCAAACCAGAACTTATCAATAATGCGTTCATCATTTCATTTAATGAACAATTCTTTTTTTCTGCAATCCCATTGGATTGGGGAGTGTAAGGGGCTATTGTTTGATGAATAATTCCACATTCAAGACATATCTCTTCAAAAGGAGATTCATATTCACCACCCCTATCACTTCTTATCATTTTGACTTTCTTGTTAAGTTGTGTTCCAACTTCATGTTTATATTGCCTGAATGCGTAAATTGTTTCATCTTTACTATTAAGTAAGTAAACATAGCAATGTCGAGTACTGTCGTCAATAAATTTTATGAAATACTTCTTTCCACCGCGAGATGGTATTGACTTCATGTCACAAATATCTTTGTGAATTAAGTCTAAAGGATTTGAATTCCTTTCAACCAACTTATAAGGATGTTTAACATACTTAGATTCCACACATATTTGACATTTAGATTTTTGGCATTCAAACTTAGGCAATACTTGCAAGTTAATCATTTTCCGCAAGGTTTTATAATTGACATGACCCAAACGCCCATGCCATAAATTATTTGACTCTAGTAAGTAAGTAGAAGCTGAAGCTTTATTATTATTTTCAATAATCATTACATTTAGCTTGAAAAGGCCCTTGGTAAGGTAACCTTTTCCTACAAACATATCATTCTTACTTATTACAACCTTGTCGGACACAGAAACGCACTTAAAACCGTGCTTAACAAGAAGCCCGGATGAGACTAAATTCTTCCTAATCTCAGGAACATGAAGAACGTTGTTCAAAGTTACCACTTTGCCGGAAGTCTGTTTCAGAAATATCTTCCCACATCCTTCAATCTTGGCCGTTGCAGCATTTCCCATGGAAAGCGTCTCGTCGGGTCCAGCAGAAGCATATGTAGAAAATGCTTCTCTCACAGCACAAACATGACGGGTGGCTCCAGAATCAATCCACCATTCCTTAGGATTTCCTACCAGATTGCATTCAGAGAGCATGGCACATAAGTTATCAACATCGTCATGCTTTTCTACCATGTTTGCTTGACCCTTTTTTCTTGCCTTTCTTCTGAGCACGACACTCCGTAGATTTGTGTCCAGTTTTCCCACAATTGCAGCAGTTTCCACTTAACCGCTTCTTGCTTGGGTTGTATTTCAGACCAGAAGCCTTTTTCCTCTTTTTGTTATGTTCAACAATATTTGCTCCCATTATTGTTGAATTTCTATGGCCTCTTCTCTCAGCAGCTTTATTGTCCTCTTCGATTCTTAATCGAACAATGAGATCTTCAAGGGACATCTCCTTTTGTTTGTGTTTCAAATAATTTTTGAAGTCCTTCCACAATGAAGGCAACTTCTCAATTATTGATCCTACTTAGAATGCTTCATTGATGACAAGACCTTCAATGAAAATTCTGTTAGTAAAATTACTAAAATTTTTACTTACACCATTAGTAATTATTTGGAACATACCTTCAGCGAGTAGATCATGAATAATTACTTGCAATTCCTAGACGTTATAAAAATTATCCTCCAGACCGCTAAGAATATAATTCTTGCATAAAAAGTCAGAATTTTTCCACACCTCATTCACGATAAAGCATTCTTTCTCTGGAGTTTCATTCAGGAACATCATCCTTGATGAACTTTTGTAGACATAACGTAGTCAAATAAAGAACATCTTTTGCTGCCAGCACGTAAAATTAATCCAGGAAAACTTTTCGGGTTTTTCTACCGGTGCCAACACCGGTGTTCGACTTGTCGATGCATTGGCGGTCATCATCGGAAAAACTTGGTTTCCGCTTTCATTTGCCATTTTTTTCTAATGAAAATGACACAAACAAACGTTTAGAAAATGTTTTAAATTTGGAGAAAAAACAAATCACGTAGATTTTAATTTCCAACAAACCGCCACGAAGGCTTTACTCTCCAAATGGGAGTACACAAAAACCACAAAGGTTTTAGTTTCCAGAAGACTAAGAATAATACAAATACATAAATAAATGTTATTAAATTCCTTAAGCTTGTTGGGTACGTGGTTATTATCATGTATCTGTAAATAACAATTCTGGAAATTAAAAACGTTGGTGTATAAAATGTAAATATAAAGCAATAATTAATTCCAGCCCACTGAATTCACAGTGTTTCCTTAAGGAATTTAATCCCATCCTAGTACCCAATGTTATATATTATTTCCTCCCAGGATAGAACGAATTACGTACTGGTGTAGCGGTACTTCAAACCCCAGTGTTTCAGCGAACACATAGTTCAGTAGCAAATCACACTTATGGATGCTTTGTTTGTAGTTAAAACAATGCAGAATAAGGAGGACAACTCAGAAGTCGAATGGAAAATCTGAGAGGAAGGAATGCAAAGTATAGCCGATGTTGAATTCTTACTGAAGAGAATATCATATTGCAATTCGTTTTTCTAGTGTATATGCAATGTATATCAAGTATATACAGAGTGTATATATGCAATATAAATAAAGTGTATATCAACTGTATACAGAGAATTTAGATTGTGTTTTTCGGTGTGTTCTTCCTTTCTTTCCAAATGTGCTCTATTTATAGCACTCATTTGATAGAAATCCGCCCTCTCCATGGTGGAACAAGCACTAAGCTATCATGGAGGAAGCACTTACGGAGTGGAATGAACACTTGCTTGGTGGGAGGAGCACTTGACCATGGTGGGAGGTGCACTAGGTATCATTGTTGCTTTCTTAGTGCAACACAATATACAGATTAGAAAATATTCGTTACAAACACGGATTATATCACGATAATATTCACTATTAACAAATAAATTTGGTCCAAAAATTTAATGAATCGATCGATCATTTGACCAAATCCGAATCCAAATCCAAACCCAACTCCCATTTCCCATTCACTCTCATTTTAAGATTATTTCATCTTAAACAAAACTCAACAAGTTTTTGATGTCCTTTTCTACTGGGATTTCAGACCATGCTGTCGCTTCAACTTTGTAAGTCTTAAAGTCTTTGAATTCAGAAATTGCACTCTGCTTTAATGGGTCAAGCCCACAGTACAGTTCCGCGAGAAGGAATACTCCGGCAAATACTATCGCCGGCTTCATTGCTGGAGAGAAGTTTACAACAACAACTACTACCCAGTATAGTGTCACAAAGTGGGGTCTGGGAGGATAATATGTAGACGAGCCTTACCCCTACCCGAAAGGGCAGAGAGGTTGTTTCCAATTGACCCTCGGCTTAGTGAAGGAAAGGAAAAATAAAAACAAAAACAAAAGAGCATTATTAACTCCAGTAGAAATAGCGTAAATAATTATCTAGACATAAGAACCATAAATAAAATAGCATGCAATAATATCATACAGTAACTACCATAAATAACTAGCACAAGGGAGACACACTCCAAAACACAAATCATCTATGGATAGCCCTGCCAAGCCTCACCCAACCCCGGGTGAGGAGTACAAAAAACTCTAGGAGCCCCTATCTTACAACCCTGATACTAGAACTCCAGACTTTCCTGTCAAGGGTCATGTCCTCGGAAACACGCATTCTAGCCATGTCTTGCCTAACCACCTCTCCCCAATACCTCTTAGGCCTCCCTCTTCCTCGCCGAACGCCGACAATCGCCAGCCGCTCACAACTCCTCACCGGGGCATCAGGACTTCTCCTCCGCACATGCCTGAACCACCTCAGCCAAGCTTCTCGCATCTTCTCATCCACCGGGGCCACCCCCACCTTCTGTCGAATAACTTCATTCTTAATCTTATCTAACCTGGTGAGCCCGCACATCCACCTGAGCATCCTCATCTCTGCAACCTTCATTCTCTGAACATGAGAGTTTTTCTTTACTGGCCAGCACTCTGCCCCATACAACATTGCAGGTCTAACCACAGCTCTATATAATTTCCCCTTGAGTTTCTGTGGAACTTTCTTGTCACACAGGACTCCTGATGCCAGCCTCCACTTTGACCACCCTGCTCCTATACGATGGGTGACGTCCCCGTCAATCTAAATGCCCCCCTGAATCACCGACCCAAGATATCTGACACTATCCCTCTAGGCGATGACCTGAGATCCTATCATCACGTCCCTGCCTAATTCGCTCGGCTCTGTGCTAAACTTGCACTCCAGATATTCAGTCTTAGATCTGCTTATTTTGAAACCTTTAGACTCGAGAATCTGTCTCCATACCTCTAACCTCTCAATAACACCGACCCTGGTCTCGTCTGGAGAGAAGTTTGTGCCTAGAAATTTTGGACTGAAAATTTAGAGGTAGGTTTCAAAATTTGTGTCTATGAATTATTGAGTAATGGTGCATAAAGTTTGCTACCAAACAACTTTTGGCGATTCTTGAATCTTGTGGAGTTCCTTATTCATAAGAAGGAAATGCTATCAATAGTAGCTAGGTTAGAGTAACTGCTCCCCTGTTACCTCCACTCACTCAGAAATGGGAGTTCATAGTCCCCCGCTTCCCTGCATGTGACATTTAATGTATATTTTATATGACTAAAAATTACAACACCAGATTCGTTAAATTTTATTCACGACAACAAAATTATTTTAAAATTATTTTTATTACATCAAGTAAGTATCATCATAATAATAAAGTCATGTTACTATCGTTGACAAAACTTTATACAACGACAGTTGTCTTGGACCAACCTAGAATCCAAACACATACATTCTGACTATTCACCTTATTAGTCATGTCGAGTTTTGATTGTACGAATATTCTGGATTCGAGCCGTCGAATCAAACATTAATACTTGTGTAGGCATATAAATTTTAAATCCATAAAATAATTTGGATTATATTTTATATTCAAGATATATTAGTCCAAATAAATACCATGGGCTAACATAATTGAATTAATTATATAAGTCCAATATATATGGACTAAATAAATAAGTCTTATTCTATTGGGCTAGCCAATTTAATTAGGCTAAAGTGATGAGCCCACTTCATTAAGCCCAAGATGACATCTTTCTAGAGGCCCAGTTTGGTGCCACGTGTCAAGTGACGTGCTATGCCAAGTCAAACGAAAGAGCCAATATGATCATGCCACGTGTCAAAATGACAAGGCATGCAAGTCGCACTAAAAGGCCAATGAAATCACGTCATGTGTGCAAGTGACATGTTCTGGCCAATCAAATGCAACCATGTCACTCTAATTTGATTGGTCGAAAAGAGTTTATTCTCATCATAACTCTTCCCTTCCACAACTACAAATAGGAGTCTTCATAACTCAGAAAAGACACCAAAAGTTATAACAAGAAGCAAGAAAGAGCTCGTGGATCAAACACTGCAAATTCCACCACAAGTTTCAAGCTTCAAGTTCAAGTTCAACTAATCAAGTTCAAGCTCAAGAACGAAGAACAAATCAAGTTCAAGCTCGAGAACGAAGAAGAAATCAAGTTCAAGTCCAAGCAATCAAGCTCAAAGCTCAAGAACAAGATCATCGTTTGTCACAACAAACATAGATTCAAGATCAAGCTCAAAGGCCCTTGAATTTGTTTACTGTTGAAAGGAAGAATCAGAGGATTCATAGAGTTTGTAACACTCAAATATTTGAAATCAAATACTATGATTGTTGCGATTTTTTCGATCTTAATTTTAATTTCTTGGTACAATTTATTGTCTACAAATTCTGGCATGCCCAATGGGACAATCTTTACCGCTCATCTCAACTTTTCAATCACCAAAGTCCAAGAACATTGAAATGGCTTCAAAGAAAATCAACTCCGGTTCAACTTCCACCAAGGCTGCTAACTCGAGGTTCTATGCTGATGTGGAAAGCATCTTCGATGTTACCTTCGGAAGCTTCGGACCGGTTTCAAGGAGAAAAGCAAGCTCTTTAGGATAACAAGCATCCCAAGTGTCATCCGTATCAACCCCTGTTTTTGAATCTTCATCCTCAAAAATAGCAGGATCTGCCACAAACACATCTGAAGGAGGAAGCGATGTTGCTGAAAAGATCAAGAAAACCCTTGCTCTGCTTGACCTCTCCGGATCCAAGCACTCTGCTACGGAGGAAGATGATGATGCTTCAACTGATGAATCCTCCCCACTTACACCGCATAACATGATCCAACCAAGGATCAATCGTGTGAAAATCCATGCTACTCTCTGTCGTCCACGACAATCATGCCAGCCATGGTGACAAACATTTCATCTATGGAGGAGGAGTTGGCAAACTTGACAGAGGCAATCGCTGGCTTGACCAAATGCATGCAAAATCAAGAAACCAGAATTTACAAGCTAATATACAGGGGGAATTATGATTGAAGAAGAATCCACCCATGCACCTGGCCAGCTCCCATATGTTCTAGAAAGCGACTCTCTCCCCCGAAAAGCAGCATCCACTAAGGTTATCCCTGTCTCATCTGAAGGGATGGTTCCAATCGATCAATTGAAGGAGTTCATTAAAGGAACCATTAAGAACAAATACGAAGTTGCTGCCAAATCCTCCCTTACATATGCAAAGCCGTACACTACGAGAGTCGATATGTTGAAGATGCCTGCTGGCTATCAACCTCCAAAGTTTCAACAGTTTGATGGTAAAGGTAATAATGCTAGGACTTATGGAGACTGCCTCGTCAATCAGTTTGTTCGCTCATTAAAAGGAAATGCTTTTGATTGGTACACGGACCTTGAGGTTGGATCTATCGATTGTTGGGATCAACTAGAGAAAGTGTTCCTCAATCGCTTTTATAATAAAAGAAAGTGTTCCTCAATCGCTTTTATTGTAAAAGACGCACTGTGAGTATGATAGAGCTCACAAGTACTCATCAAAGAAAGGGGGAACAAGTTATCGACTTTATCAGTTGTTGGAGGAATGCAAGCCTCAACATCAAAGACAGGCTTAGTGAAGCTTCGAGCATAGAGATATGCATCCAAGACATGCATTGGGGGTTGCGCTACATCTTGCAAGGTATCAAGCCTAGCACATTTGAAGAACTAGCAACTCGTGCCCATGACATGGAATTGAGCATGGCCTCCGCTGGAAATGAAAGGTTGCCCATCTATGAACCTTGCAAAGCGAATAAAAAGCAAGAAGTCAGGAAGTAGGGCAAGTTCGTACCCAAATATAAAAGCAAAAAAGCTATGAATGTCAGTACGTCACCTATGAAGTTCACTACGAAGGTGAGCTAGAAGCAGAGTATGAAATCCACTTCTTTTCAAGACAAGCCAAGTGGAAAGTTGACTCTAAAAGAGATGTAGAATAAAGAGTAGCCCATTCCTGGATTCTGATGTGCCAGCCTTTTTTGAAGAACTCCTCGAGTTAAATCTCACTGAGCTTCCGGAGAAGAAGAAACCAAATAAAGCTGGGAAAACAAATGACCCAAACTACTGCAAATATCACCGACTTGTAAGCCACCCTCTGTAGAAGCGCTTTTTCTTCAAGTACAAAGTCATGGACTTGGCTCGTGAAAAGAATATCGTGCTGGAAGAAGAGAAAGCAAGCAAAAATAAAGTCTCTATCACCTTTGGCTCATTTAGTTCGGATGAATTATATGATATTAAAGAAAGTAAAGATAAAGAATTAATGGAAAACAACAAAGTTGAAGACGATCAACTTGATGATAATGAAGGGTGGACGTTGGTGACTCGTCGTAGGCGCCACAAAAGGAGCGCATGAAAAGAATCAGTAGAACAACCAACAAGGAAGATGATGGTAACAAGACTAATAAAAAGAATCCAGTAAGGCATTTGAAGAACGCAAAAGTGGAGGTGCACCACCCTCAAAATCCACGAAATCCAGTAACCTCGGAGGAATTTTTACCAAGTTGGTTCCGCACGAAGATTTCCCATGAGGGCATTGATGCCTCTTGTTGCCACGCCGATAAAGGGGAAGAAAAGAGTGATGACCTACCGTTGGCACCATCTTTGGAAAATCCTATCGAGTCCACTCCTCAAGAAGTTAATGCTTGTGAGGAAAAGATCACGTTCACAAATGACGATCTTTTGCTAGGTGACACTCCTCATAACCGCCCATTGTATTTGGTTGGTTATATGCGCGATGAAAGGTTAAATCGGATTTTGGTTGATGGAGGATCCTCGGTGAAAATTTTTCCAATCCACACTAAATCTTAGAAAGTCATGTGATGATCCAAGGATTTAATCAAGGGGGCAAAGATCCATAGGTGTGATCAGGCTGGGAATTACTATTGAAGATATGCAATCAAGTGCATGACTGCATGTGATCGACGCGAAGACTTCATACAATATGTTGCTTGGGAGGCTTTGGATACATGAGAATAAAGTTTTTCCATCTACCTACCATCAATATTTAAAATACTACGAGGGTGAAGTCGAGAAGACGATAATTGCTGATGATGAGCCATTCACCTAGGCTGAGTCATACTTCGCCGATGCAAAGTTCTACTTGAAGAACCACATTGTGAAGGAGCTCAAAGATGATGATGGTATGAAAAGCAGGAATGACGAACCCATAACTAAAAGAGTTAAGGTGACTATTAGTAAAGCCAAAGCTGTTACAAAGAAGGTACCTGCCAACGTGAATAAATCTCATAAAGGGGGTATTATGTCCTATGGAAATAAAGTAAGTCCCCCGCTCCAATATATCCCTAAAAGGAAGAAAGATGAAGGTGAATCATATAATATCCAAACCAACATGCCAAAGGAGTTAACTCTTCCGGTCAAACGAATTGAGGCAGTAAAGTTGTCCTCAATGCCACTTGTAGGGTTTGTAGCCCAAAATCATTTGCAGAATATGGCACTCCCTAAAAAGCGAACAGATAAGGTTTTGACCCTAACGCTTACAAGATATTTGCAAAAGCTGGATACAATCCCAACGAGCAGTCAAATTTAGGGAAGCTCCCATCAAAGCTGCAGCGAGGCAACCCCGTGAAGGTTTGGAATACAAGCAACCGTCACCAGTGCGAATTTCAATAAGAAAGGAGAGCAGCAACTATATCGCTTGAGAAGATGAATCAGCCGCTTCTAACAGGCCTTCTATCTTTGATCGACTTGGAAAATCACCCGCGAGGACCTCCGTGTTTGAAAGATTTGGCCCACTTAAGAAGGGGAATAATTTTCGAGAAATTTTCAAAGCATAAGAACACCCGCTTCACCCAAAATTTAGAAGATCTCTAAAGATTTCCAAAGTTTGGTTCCTTCTAGAATGAAGCGACAAACGAAAGCCATGGTTTCGTGTGATGAAGTACTGAAGGTGAAGCCATACACTATGGTCTATACTAAAGAATATGATGAAGATGAAGAAAGTGTGGGTTCTTCGTATCATGTTACTGCACAAGGTGTGCATGATGTTTTATCTCTAATGGATGATGCGGGATTAAAGAATATTTTTCCGTGTTATCACATATCCTCCGATGATGGGGACCCTCAAGAAGATAAAGATGCGAAAGATGCTCCACCTGAACTTGAAGATTGAGTGAAGATGACGGTTGATGCCTTAAAAGAAGTTATCCTTGGCACCGATGAAGAACCAAGACCCACCTACCTAAGCGCTTTACTTAAAGCTGATGCAGAAAGCACTTATATTGAGTTACTTAAAGAGTTTAGCGATGTATTCGCTTGGAGTTACAAAGAGATGCATGGCTTGGACCCGAAAGTAGCAGTCTATCACCTTGTAGTCAAAAATGGTGCTCGCCCTGCTAAACAAGCTCAAAGGCGCTTTAGGTCGGACTTGGTTACCTTTATTGAAGTTGAAGTTAATAAACTCATTGAAGCTGGATTTGTTCGGGAAGTTAAATACCCAACATTGGTTTCAAGTATTATCCCTACATGGAAGAAGAATGGTCAGATTCAAGTATGTATTGACTTCAGGGACCTCAATAATGCATGTCCCAAAGATGAATTCCCATTTCCTATTCCAGAGTTGATGATCGATGTTACTACTTGTTATGAGGCAATGTCTTTCATGGACAGCTCGTCGGGCTATAACCAAATTCGCATGGCACCAAAAGATGACGAGATTACTGTGTTTTGCTCTCCCAAGGGTATTTATTTCTACAAGGTAATTCCTTTTGGCTTGAAGAATGCTGGTGCCAATTACCAAATGGCTACGCAAAATATTTTCGATGATCTTCTCCACAAGAATGTCGAATGCTATGTTGACGACTTGGTGATGAAATCAAGAGAGAAGTGCGACCATATGAAAGACTTGAGGATGGTATTTGAATTATTCCGGAGGTACCAACTAAGGATGAATCCATTAAATTGTGCCTTTGGAGTTACTTTTGGAGAGTTCCTTGGTTTCATTATCCGACATCGAGGGATCAAAATTGATCAAGCCAAAGTGGATGCCATTTTGAAAATGCCTGAGCCCCGAGATATCCATGAATTGAAAAGTCTGCAGGGAAAGTTAGCATACCATAAGAGATTCATCTCGAACCTAGCTGGTAGGTGTCCACCATTCAGTCGCCTTATGAAGAAAGGTATCCCTTTCAAATGGGACCTAGCATGAAGTAATGCTTTTGAAAGCATTAAATCCTACTTGATGAAACCTCCAGTTTTAGCAGCCCCTACACCTGGAAATTGCGGCACAAGAAAGGTCTGTTGGAGCAATGTTGGCCCAAGAAAATAGTGAGGGGAAAGAAAAATCTCTTTACTACTTAAGCGGGATGATGACACCAAATGAGTTGAATTATTTGCCAATTGAGAAGTTGTGCTTAGCACTAGTACTCTCAATTAAAACGTTGAAGCTAAAGCGAATCCCATCAAGTTCGTGATGTCAAAACTTGCTCTTAGTGATCGACTAGCAAGGTGGTACCTCAAGTTTCAACAATTTGAAAGTGTACATCCCACAAAAGGCTGTAAAAGGACAGGCATTGGTAGACTTCTTGGCAGATCACCCTATACCTGATGATTGGAAGTTAACTGGCGAACTACCTAATGAGGATGCCATGGTCATTGAAGTTCAGCCTCCATAGAAGATGTACTTTTATGGTGTTGTACATCGTGGACGAGCTGGTGTTGGCGTAGTATTTGTCACTCCCTAATGAAGTCTTTCCCTACTCCTTCACCTTGAAACAACTCTGTTCCAACATTGTTGCTGAGAATCAAGCATTAATACTTGGGCTTGAAATGGCCGTTGATATGAAGCAATTTCAATTCCAAGTCTTTGGTGACTCGCAGTTAGTGGTCAATCATCTTTTGGGTAGTTACGAGGTTAAGAAGCTTGAACTATGCCCATATCATGATTATGCTAAGAAGTTGATGGGATGGCTCACTGATGTGACTATTCGGCATGTGCCAAGGAAAGAAAATAAGAAGGCTGATGCTTTAGCTGCTCTAGCTTCATCATTATCCCTTCCAGACCAAGCGCAAGTTACCCTCTGCCAAAAATGGGTAGTACCGCCGTGAAATGAGGTTGAAGATGAAGAAAACAAACTCAAGCATCGTGTTGCTATTTCTGAAGTTGAGAAAGAAGAACGGCGACAACCCATCATCGACTACTTATTCTATGGGATACTTCCAGAAAATCCGAGGAGAATGACTGAAATCCGTCGTCGCTTCCATTACTACAAAGATACCCTATACATAATATCATTCGAGGGAGTACTCTTGCGATACTTAGGGGAAGAAGAAGCACTCCAAGCTTTGCAAGAAGCGCATTTTGGGGTATGTGGGTCACACCAGTCTGGACCAAAGTTGCACTTCCATATAAAAAAGATAGGATATTATTGGCCAACGATGGTAAAAGATTGCTTGGACTACGCTCGAAGATGCAAGGCTTGTCAATTCAATGCGAATTTTATTCATCAACCTCTTGAAGTGTTGCACCCGACTGTTGCATCTTGGGGATTGGATGTTGTTGGACTACTACCAAAGTCCTCTGGTGGGCACCTATACATCTTGACTGCTACTGACTACTTCTCAAAATGGGCTGAAGTTTCTTAAGGAAGTATAGAAGGAAAATGTTGCAAGTTTCATCCGAGTAAACATTATTTATCTCTTTGGTATTCCTCGTTATATAATAATGGATAATGAAAAGCCATTCAATAATAGGTTGATGAACAATATTTGTGATCTCTTTGGATTCAAGCAACGTAACTCTTCGATGTACAATGCTGCCGCAAATGGTGTAGCCGAGGCATTCAATAATACTCTATGAAACTTGTTAAAGAAAGTCATCTCCAAATCCAAATGAGATTGGAATGACCGTATGGAAGAAGCTCTATGGGCATATAGTACGACTCACTACACGCCAACACAGGTAACTCCTTATTCACTCATTTATGGAGTTGAAGCTGTCTTGCCACTTGAACGTCAAATACCTTCGTTACGACCGGCTATTCAAGAAAGGATCACAAATGAAGAAAATGCTCGACTTCAATTAGCATAGTTGGAAGCTCTTGATGAATAAAGATTGGAAGCTCAACATAGTCTTGAATGTTATCAAGCTCGATTGTCTCGCGCCTTCAGTAAAAGAGTTCGTTTGAGATCCTTTCAAGTAGGAGATCAAGTCCTTTCCGTGCGAAGATGATAGCATCCTAGGAAGCTCAAATCTATTCAAGTACAAGGTTGAAGCTTTGGAATCTCAAATAGGAATTAATGTTCAAGAAGAGTCCAAATCAGGCCATTGTTGGACTAATTTGCATCTATAATGTGTCCAAACTTGCAGCCCATGAAGTCCTACATTAAGCCACGTTTTAATAGCATAAAAAGGACTTACTTGATGTCTAAGAAGGGTGCAATAGGTATGCTAGATGTTGAGTGCAAGTTGGTGCCCAAGTTGCTTGCAAATTTCTTTCAAGATTTTCAAGATTTCAAGAATTCTATCCAAGATTGGTTTGGGACTTATTTCCATAAGTTTTGGGACTATATTTATTGCTTACCTAGTTACCTAAGGCTATGTTTTCCTTTTCCTAAATTTATTGGAATTACTTTCCAAGATTGACTGGGTTTTTGTTTCCTAGAGTTTTACCTTTTCCTAAGGTAGTTGGACTTGTTGTCCAAAGTAGTTTAGGACTTTATTTCCTTGTTTTTATTGGTAGAATTTCGTGACCCCTCCCTATATAAAGGGGTATCTTCTTTGCTTTTAGATTATTCAGATTATTCAGACTACTATCAATAAAAATTGTGAGATTTCTCTTGCACTCTTGTTTGTGGCTACTGTTGGATTTATTCTTCAATCTTCAAGACTCAACTTTAGGTGGTAAGATTAAACCCTTTTCAAAATCTTAGATAACTTCTAGGTACTCAAGAAAGGTGATAAGTTTAGGCTTATTGTTGTTCTTGTTATTCTAAAGGGTCGGATTTCCAATCTATTTCTTGTTTTAATTCTCTACCAAAGGCGATTAGTTCTTTGTTAGCTAATTGTTGTTGTTGCAATTCAATTTCAAGAATAGAACTCTTTCATTCAAGAAACCCTTTCTTGAATTCAATCTATCTTTATTTTTTTCGTCTTTTCTTTTCTTTATTTTCTTTTAGCTTCTGCACGTTTCTTGATTTTCTTGTTTTTCTTTAGTAATTCTTGAATCCTCTATCATGTTGTTATAAAGTGGTATCAGAGCATAGGCTAATCAATATTTCAATCTTGATTATCTTGGGAGGTTCTTGAAAAAAAACAAAAAAACAAAAATAAAAAAAAACAAACAAAAATCAGCCAAAAAGTGTTATTGCTCATTACTACATCAAAATTCAAGTGTTATTTAGTTTCCAAGTCAAGAAAAGAAACAAGAAGAGGGGATCCTAGTTCTTGAAGATTAAGGTAACTTCTTTCCTTATTCTTTTAGGTTTTGGGCTTCATAAATTCTTTCCTTTTTTTTACTAACCAATTCCTATTCTTTCTAGGTTTGATCTTCTACTTTCCTTTTCTTTTTCTAACTCCTTATTCTTATCCCTACGGGTTGTAACATGCTATGTTTATTAATAAATCTAAATATAAACAACCAAGAGTTGCTTTGAGTGAGAAAAGACAAGAGAGGTGAAAAAATTAGAAGGAAAAAGCCAATAATTAGATATACATATTTCTTCAAATCTTTGTTCAAGATGTTTCAAAACAGGTAGTTATGAAGAAAGGAGGCGAGCTATGACTCAACAATTTGAAAAGTCAAACTTGCAATATACTAAATGGAAGGAAGACAATGGTAAATTATTTTTCAAACAAGAGCTAACGTGATGTCAGCAATTTGTGCCCTTAGAATCGACAATGAGTTTGGCTATAACTCAATTAGCACTTATATGGTTGAGAAATTGAACTTGCCTTGTGTTGAGCATATTTAACCCTACATGTTGAGAGGAGTAAAGGTAGATAAGAGAGCCGTATTACTATTCTCAATTGGAAGGTATAAGGATGCTATTTGGTGTGATGTGATTCCCGTGAATAATTATCATGTCTTGTTGGGAAAACCATGGTATGTCTACAGAAGAGCTTCATATAACATAGAAAAAAATAGGCAATCTTTTGAGGTTAACAGGAAGAAACTCATTCTTGGACCTTTGACTCCCTCACAAGTTTGTGAAGATGAACAGACCGTTAAAGAGAATAAGAAAAAATATGAGAGAGAAAAGAATGAGAGGGCTAAGGGAGTTCGTGATGACGCTCCATGGTTTCGTGCCTAAGTCCGAGGTAGGCAGCACGAGGAGGTATTGCTAGCATGATGGGTGCAATGTTCCGAGTGGAAGACGAAAGGAGTAGCAGCGAAAGTAATGCGTCGGGTCGCGCATCAGCCAGGTGGGGTAGGGTTGTCACGTCCTCAGAGAAGGGGCAAAGTAAAGCGTGCGGATTGGCATCAAACTGCCTTGGAGAGGGGAGGCGTCTCTAGCCATTAAGGCGCTCTGCCCTAGTTGCGTATTGGCTTGGCCGAGTTAGGCATGCCGACCCGATTAAGTTTGGGGAGCATATCGCTTGTCTTGGACATGACTATGAAGGGAGCCGAAGCATACGGGGGCACAGCTGGTCGGGAGCTATTGCCGCTTCCCTGATGAGCCCATGGCAGGGCGAAACCAGTCTGCGCGCACAGGCAGGACGGGCGTGTCCGGGGCGGTATGGGACGCCTCGGGCGCCGAGCGCCGCGGTCCGTGTCATTTGAGAGGAAAAAGGAGAGGTTATATTGAGTGAAGAGAATGGGATGGCAAGTGAGAAAAAGAGTGAGCTTGAGGGAAAAGAAAAGAGAAAAGGCAATGAGATAACAAAAGTATGTGAGGTAGAGAGAGAAAAACATGAGGGTTCTAGTGAAGAAAAAGAAGAAAACTTTAGAGAGAGAAAAGAGGCTAAGGGTGAGGAAAACGTTATTCTTAAGATAAATGCTAAAGAGAGTGTAAGTAAGAAAATATGTTCTTTACTTCCAAACCCATTAATTCTTTCTTGTTTTAGTTCTTGTGTTTTAGTGCAACCACATGTTGAAAGACCTTCTAAAAGAATAGGTGAGGCACAAGAGATGGTGGTAAAGGATCCTAATGGATTCCAACATGAATTAGGCGAAATCAATTCTTGTTGGATGGTGGACAATAAAAGCTTGATTAATTTATTTGTTCTTGAACCTTCTGACTATTTTGATCCTTATTTACAGGTTTATTACATGGAGTTGCCTAAAAATATTGCTAAGTTTAAGCGATTGAATAAAAGAATACAAGGTGATGATGTTCTACTGGTAAATAAGTCCAAGTATGGTATGTATAATTTGTTTATTCGAATTCCTTGACTTTCTAGGACACCTAAGGTATTTTTGGAGGTAATGAACTATGCTTTAATTTCTTATGTTGATGACTTTATAATTTTTAAGGATGATGATGTTTTGATGCATATCAAGTCATTAACTGTAATATCTAAGTTCAAGTGCAAGAGTAATTTTCTTCCTTTTGAAATTGAGTTCAACACAGATGATTATGAATTCCAACTTGGAAGAAAGAGGCATGAAATTTATGAGGAGAGGCTTACGGATGATTTAAATATTCCTTCTGCTCTTATTCAAGTGTCTAGTGAGCTTTCATATGATAAATTGATAGAACATGATTTTTGTTGTGTAATGGGGAGTCATTATTTAAGCCATGTTGATTTTGAGTTTGCAAAAATATTTTCTACTAGTAATGATGATATGCATGATTGTTGTGACAGTAGTGATCAAATACATTTTCATGAACCTATCTATGACTCTTTCTGTGATAGCTTGAGCAATTGCTTAGAATCTATTGATGTGGGGGATATTATTTGGGAGAGTCATATTCATGAGCTTGAATGTATTGAAACTTTTAGTTTGGGAATTACGGGTTCTTCTAACCTTCTTGTGAATTTATGCGCTTCTTTGAATAACTTACATGAAGAAGAATCCATGAGATTTGTAATTTATACTTGGCTATATCATTAAAGTATCTTATTTGATACATGTAGTAGAGATACTTGTTTTAAGTGGATGCATGATAAATCTTATGTAATTTCATTGTCATGCACATATTTGGATGACCTTATTGACAAGATCGAATTGGCAGTTCCCTTGCATAGTGCAGCTAAGAGAGGTTTTTATGGGACAAATCTAAGTAGCCATAAATTTTATTGGGATGATGATGTCCATATGCTTTATAAAGGAGTATTTACACCTATTAGGCTTTACTTGGTTAAGTGGACACATGGTCACTATCTTATTTTATTCTTACCATTTTTTCAGATTAGTGGATACCATTTACTAGTGCATGTCTTTATTTTCTTGCAAGGTCGAAATTCGAGGAAGAATTTTCTTCAAGAAGAGGGGAATGATAGCATCCTAGGAAGCTCAAATCTATTAAAGTACAAGGTTGAAGCTTTGGAATCTTAAAGAGCAATTAATGTTCAAGAAGAGTCCAAATCAGGCCATTGTTGGACCAATTTGCATCTATAAGGTTGGTTTGGGACTTATTTCCATAAGTTTTGGGACTATATTTATTGCTTTCCTAGTTAGCTAAGGTTGTGTTTTCCTATTCCTAAATTTATTGGAATTACTTTCCAAGATTGACTTAGTTTTTGTTTCCTAGAGTTTTACCTTTTCCTAAGGTAGTTGGACTTGTTGTCCAAAGAAGTTTAGGACTTTATTTCCTTGTTTTTGTTGGTAGAATTTCGTGACCCCTCCCTATATAAAGGGGTATCTTCTTTTCTTTTGGATTATTCAGACTACTATCAATAAAAATTGTGAGATTTCTCTTGCACTCTTCTTTGTGGCTACTGTTGGATTTATTCTTCAACCTTCAAGACTTAAATTAAGGTGGTAAGATTAAACCCTTTTCGAAATCTTAGATCACTTTTAGGTATTCAAGAAAGGTGATAAGTTTAGGCTTATTGTTGTTCTTGTTATTCTAAAGGGTCGGGTTTCACAATCTATCTCTTATTTTAATTCTCTACCAAAGGCGATTAGTTCTTTGTTAGCTAATTGTTGTTGTTAGGATTCAATTTCAAGAATAGAACTCTTGAATTCAAGAAACCCTTTCTTGAATTCAATCTATCTTTAATTTTCCGTCTTTTTTCGTTTCTTTATTTTCTTTTAGTTTGCGCACGTTTCTTGATTTTTTTATTTTTCTTTAGTAATTCTTGAATCCCCTATCGTGATGCTATCAAGTCTCTACCAAAGGCGATTAGTTTTTTGTTAGCTAACTGTTGTTGTTAGGATTCAATTTCAAGAATAGAACTCTTGAATTCTAGAAACCCTTTCTTGAATTCAATCTATCTTTAATTTTCCGTCCTTTTCGTTTCTTTATTTTATTTTAGCTTCCGCATGTTTCTTGATTTTCTTGTTTTTCTTTAGTAATTATTGAATCCCCTATCGTGTTGCTATCAGAAGACCCATAATTACTTCTCATAAACATGTAGGGAAGTTCACTTTAAAATGGGATGAGCCATATGTCGTAAGAGAAGCTTATTCAAATGGGGCTTACAAGCTGGTTGATGCAGATGATATGAGAATCGACCCTATCAACTCCAAGTTTTTGAAGAAGTAATATCCATGAAGTTGCAAGTCTTGACTCTCCATGACACATGAGCCTAAACTGCATGTTGCTACACTCATGACCAGAAAGACTATAAACTGTGTACGATCCATAAAAAAAAAGAGTCCTCTAGGTTGAAAATCTCGAAAGAGGCGACCTAGGAAAACGTTAGGACATAAAAAAACACCCAGTTTGAACTACTGTATGACATGATCCTCTTCACCAAGGTATGTAGGTAGCTTGGAGTTTCATTTTAAGTTTAGTCGCATAAGTGCAAAAGATACATATTGCCCCAATTGTTGTCCAAGTGAAGTATAGAGGGATGCAAAATCAAGCTAAAATGACATTCTTTTATGGAACTTTGATCTCATTTGATTTAAAAGGGGGCAACCCTCCATGGTAAATTGATATTTTGAAGGTCGTCGGTGCTCGAGTTGAAGTCTACAAAGTCCCCAAGTTGAAATCTTCAACCCCGCTGATCTTCAAGTTGAAATATAGGCCCTCCAAATCACAAAGTTGAAGTCTTCAAGTTTGTCGGTCTTCAAGTTTCAGTATTCAAATTCGTCGGTCTTAAAGTTGAATTGTTAAGCCCTCCGAATCTTCGAGTTGAAGTCTACAAAGTCCGCAAAATCTTTAAAGTTTTCCAAGTGTTCAAGTTGATGACGTCTTCGAGTTGAAGCTTTATAACTTTCCAATCTCAAGGTGGACATATAAGTCCCTTTGCACCTTAAGTTGGCATCTTCGCAGGTTTGTCCTTAAAAGGAACTATAATTTTCCAATTTTAAGGTGGACATATAAGGCTCTTTGTACCTTAAGTTGGCCTCTTCGCGGGTTTGTCCTTAAAAGGAACTATAACTTTTCAATCTTAAGTGGACATATAAGTCCCTTTGCACCTTAAGTCGGGCTCTTCGCGGGTTTGTCCTTAAAAGGAACTATAACGTTCCAATCTTAAGGTGGACATGTGAGCCCATATGCACCTTAAGTTGGTCTCTCCGGTAGTCAGGTCGTTTTGAGAGTAATCTCTCTGATAGTCAAGCCACACGTTGTGGCCGTTTTGAGAGTAATTTCTCCGATAGTCAAGCCACACATTGTGGCCGTTTTGAGAGTAATCTCTCTGATAGTCAAGGCACACACTGTGTCCGTATTGAGAGTAATCTCTCTAATAGTCAAGCCACGTACTGTGGCCGTTTTGAGAGTAATATCTCCAATAGTCAAGCTGCACACTGTTGCCGTTTTGAGAGTAATCTCTCCGATAGTCAAGCCATGCACTGTAGCCGTTTTGAGAGTAATATCTCCAATAGTCAAGCCGCATAATGTTGCCGGTTTGAGAGTAATCTCTTCGATAGTCAAGCCACGCATTGTGGCCATTTTGAGAGTAATCTCTCCGATAGTCAAGCCACGCATTGTGGCCATTTTGAGAGTAATCTCTCCGATAGTCAATCCATATTCTGTGGACATATAAGTCTTCCAATCCTAAGGTGGACATATGAGTCCCTTTTCACCTTAAGTTGGCCTCTCTGATAGTCGGGCAGTGATGAGTACTCTTCCCCTCACACCCTAAGAGCAACTCCTTCATGCGTGGATCTTGCTTCAACTACAAAAAAAAATAAACAACAACATAAAACAAATAAGAAAGATCAAGAAAAGAAAAAGAATTACCTTTGCGTTGATGCTTTTAAGTCCACAAAATTAGACTCAAGTGGATTACAAATACTGCGAATTGATGCTAAACAAATACAACGCAGGGGTTTATATAGATCTCAAAGACGGCTTATTGGGAGAGTATTGACGAGGTGGGATATTGCAACTGTTTTTCGTGTCAGATTCGGCTACTGCTTGTGTCTTCGAAGAAAAATTTGACTAGTAAAGGCGGCAACAGAAATTCGTTTCCAACTGGAAATCGAGTACGCATATTTATCTCCCGGAATCTTATTGGAAACGCAGAAAACTACTTTGCAAAGAATATAAATTGCCAACAAATTTGTTTGGGACAGTAATTACGTGAATGTATGAGACTACTACAAACTTCAATCATTATAGTTTTGTTTTATTCAAATATGAATTATCATTGATACTGTGAAGGCAAAGTGCAAGTTAGTTATGGAAATTATACCTTTCGAAGCTCTAGTTTGACACTTGTGTTTGGGGCTTCACTGAAACTTCAAGGCTTTGTCGTTAATAAGTTTATACTCCGACAATACTTGAAGTAGGGGCATTTGTATGCATATAAATTTTAAATTTATAAAATAATTTGGATTATATTTTAAATTTAAAATATATTAGTTCAAATAAATACTATGGGCTAATATAATTAAATTAATTATATAAGTCCAATATATATGGATTAAATAAATAAGTCTTAATCCATTGGGTTAGCGCATTTAATTGGGCTAAAGTGATGAGCCCACTTCATTAAGCCCAAGATGACATCTTCCTAGAGGCTCAGTTTGGTGCCATGTATCAAGTGACATGGCAAACCAAGTCAAACGAAAGAGCCAATAGAATCATGACACGTGTCAAAATGACAAGGCATGCCCAGTCACACTAAAAGGCTAATGAAATCGCGCCACGTGTGCAAGTGACATGTTCTGGCCAATCAAATGCAACCATATCACACTCCAATTTGATTGTCGAAAAGAGTTTATTCTCATCATAACTATTCCCTTCCACAACTATAAATAGTGGTCTTCACAACTCAGAAAAGACACCTGCAGTTATAACAAGAAGCAAGAAAGAGATCGTGGATTAAACGTTGCAAATCCGTCCACAAGTTTCAAGCTTCAACTTCAAGTTCAACAAATCTAGTTCAAGCTCAAGAACAAAGAACAAATCAAGTTCAAGCTCGAGAATGAAGAAGAAATCAAGTTCAGGTCCAAGCAATCATGCTCAAAGCTCAAGAACAAGATCCTCGCTCATGACAACAAACATAGATTCAAGATCAAGTTCCAAGGCCTTGAATTTATTTACTATTGAAAGGAAGAATCAGAGGATTCATAAAGATTGTAATACTCCAATATTTGAAATCAAATACTATGATTGTTGCGATATTTTTGGTCTTGATTTTATTTTCTTGACACAATTTATTGTCTACAGCTTGCATTAGAGTAAGTTGCGTACATCACACTCTCTTGGAATGCGGGCCTTACTCGGACCTTGTGTGAACGCGAGATGCTTTCAATTCCGAGTTATCTTAAACTGTATACAATCAAATAATACTTCCACAAAAAAATTCTCCTTATAATACTAATGTTCATCTTGATAAATAAATTGTCGTTATAGTCACTACTAGAATTCCTGCAAAAAGCGACCAAAAAATAGCGACCGAATTTGGTCTATGGGAAAAAGCGACCAACGTTGGTCGCTAAACTTGAGAAAATAATAAACTAAATTCTGGAAACAAAATAGCGACCAAAGTTGGTCGCTAACTTAGTCAAAATATTGACTGGCTTGGTTAGACTTGCTTGAGATTAGCGACCAAACTTGGTCGCTAACGTGGGACCCGCTTACAAAATTTTCATAATTATATTATTATTTTGAAGAAACTATAAAATATAAATAAATAAATAAATAAATAAATATATATATATATATATATATGAATTAGCGACCAATTTTGGTCGCTTAACTGGGTACCAGTTATTCGATTTTAATAATTATATTATTAATTTTATTATTATATGAAATATAATTAAATATGATTTAAAATTAGCGATCAACTTTGGTCGCTAATCTAAATTCATGATTAAATAGCGACCACAACTGGTCACTATTGTGGTCAACGATGGTCGAAATTTAAAATCAATTTTGTGTTTACTATGTAAATAATACGAATGTAAGTCGTTAATACTTTTGTAATATAAGGGATGATATGCACTACGAAGCGGGCGTGTGTGTCTATATATACAATATATGTACTTACGCTATACTATGCACTAAGTATAAGTGTATGAGGTATTAACGTATCGAATACAGCTTATATATATACACAATATATGTACATACGCTATACTATGCACAATGTATAGGTGTATGAGGTAATACCGTATCGAATACAGCTTATACATATACAATATATGTACTTACGCTATACTATGCACTAAGTATAAGTGTGTGAGGTATTACCGTATCGAATACAACTTATATATGTACAATATATGTACTTACGCTATACTATGCACTAAGTATAAGTGTATGAGGTATTACCGTATCGAATACATCTTAAGGATATACAATATATGTACTTACGCTATATTATGCACTAAGAATAGGTGTATGAGGTAATACCGTATCGAATACAGCTTATATATATATAAAATATATGTACTTACGCTACACTATGCACTAAGTATAAGTGTGTGAGGTATTACCGTATTGAACACAACTTATATATATATATATAATATATGTACTTACGCTATACTATGCAATAAGTATAAGTGTATGAGGTATTACCGTATCAAATACAGCTTATATATACAATATATGTACTTACGCTATACTATGCACTAAGTATAGGTGTATGAGGCAATACCTTATCGAATACAGCTTATATATATACAATATATGTACTTACGCTATACTATGCACTAAGTATAAGTGTGTGAGGTATTACCTTATCGAATACAGCTCATATATACAATATATGTACTTACGCAATACTTGCACTAAGTATAGGTGTATGAGGTAATATCGTATCGAATATAGCTTATATATATATAATATATGTACTTACACTATACTATGCACTAAGTATAAGTGTGTGAGGTATTACTGTATCGAATACAACTTACATATATAATATATGTACTTACGCTATACTATGCACTAAGTATAAGTGTATGAGGTATTACTGTATCGAATACAGCTTATATATATATATATACAATATATGTACTTACTCTATACTATGCACTAAGTTTAGGTGTATGAGGCAATACCGTATCGAATGCAGCTTTTATATATATATATATATATATATATATATACTTACGTAATACTATGCACTAAGTATAGGTGTATGAGGTAATACCGTATGGAATACAGCTTATACATATATATAATATATGTATTTACGCTATACTATGCACTAAGTATAAGTGTATGAGGTACTACCGTATCGAATACATATACATATACAATATATGTACTTACGCTTTACTATGCACTAAGTATAGGTGTATGAGGCAATACCGTATCGAATACAGCTTATATATATACAATATATGTACTTACTCTATACTATGCACTAAGTATAGGTGTACGAGGTAATACCGTATCGAATACACCTTATATATATACAATATATGTACTTACGCTATACTATGCACTAAGTATAAGTGTGTGAGGTATTACCGTACCGAATACATCTTATATATATACAATATAAGTATTTACGCTATACTATACACTAAGTATAAGTGTAGGAGGTATTACCATATCGAATACAACTTATATATATATAATATATGTACTTACGCTATACTATGCACTAAGTATAGGTGTATGAGGTAATACCTTATCGAATACAGCTTATATATATATACAATATATGTACTTACGCTATACTATGCACTAAGTATAGGTGTATGAGGTAATACCGTATCGAATACAACATATATATATATATATATATATATATATATATATATATATATATATATATGTAATTACGCTATACTATGCACTAATTATAGGTGTATGAGGTAATATCGTATCGAATACAATATAAATATATATAGCTTAAATTGAATTAATATCCTAAATTTATATAAATATATTTTTTTTTTAAATAGCGACCAATGTTGGTCGCTATTTTGGTCAAACGGTCAAAAATAAGCGACCAAATGGTCGCTATTTCTAAAACTTCAAAACTGTTTGACCCACCAAAATAGCGACCAACGTTAGTCGCTATTTTAATTACAAAACTGTCAAAACCGGGATCCCCTCTTTCTAAAAATTTACCAAAATCCATCTTTTCTCTCTCACACTCAAACCCCACCCCCCTTCCAACTCCCACCACCAGGCCCTATCCACACCATCAACGACCACCGCTCAGCTGCCGTCGTCGCCTCTTAAAAGTTTACGGTTAGAATTAAAAACCTAGGGTTTCAATTAGTGTTTTAATTGATTATTGTTTCAACCTAGAATTAGTGTTTCAATTGATTATTTAACATTATATTTTATACAAACCTAGGGTTTATATTGTATTTATCATTATTTAATATTTTATAGAAATCTAGGGTTTAGGGTATGGGTTGAATATTTAGGCTAGGCTTTCTTGAGTATTTCTCCTTCAATATTTAGTAAGTAATAGGTACTAATTTAATGTTAATAACTTGATTCATAGGTAGATATATATTAGGGTATAAATTGAACTTTTAGTTTAATCTTGATTAGTTTATAGGTAGATAAAAATAATATAGACTCATGATAGTATATTTGGATATTTTATATAGACGCGTGATATATATTAGGATATAAATTGTATTTAAACTCGTAGGATATGAATATAACTTTTAGGATATAAATTGAACCTTGAATATTTGTATTGTCTTGAAGCTTTTAGGATTAGACTTGAACTTTTAGGATATGACTTGAGCCTTTTAGGTATGAGTTGAACCTTTAGGACATAAATTGAACTTAAACTCGTAGGATATGAATATAACTTTTAAGATATAAATTGAACCTTGAATCTTTGTATCATCTTGAAGCTTTTAGGATTAGACTTGAACTTAGGATATGACTTGAGCCTTTTAGGTATGAGTTGAACCTTTAGGATATAAACTAAACTTAAACTCGTAGTTTATGAATATAACTTTTAGGATATAAATTGAACCTTGAATCTTTGTACTGTCTTGAAGCTTTTAGGATATGACTTGTACTTTTAGGATATGACTTGAGCCTTTTAGGTATGAGTTGGAGCTTTAGGATATAAATTAAACTTTTAGTTTAAGTTTAAACTCGTAGGATATGAATATACTTTTAGGATATAAATTGAACCTTGAATCATTGTATTGTCTTGAAGCTTTAGGATAAGACAAGAACTTTTAGGATATGACTTGAGCCTTTTAGGTATGAGTCCTTTAGGATATAAATTTAACTTTTTAACAATGAGTTGAACCTTTAGGATATGCATTGAAATTTTGGTTTATGTTTTGTAATTTTAGATTGCGGGAGGTAAACGGTCAGAAGAGGTTGATGACGTTATTAGACATGCAATGAAACTTCTACCAAGAATAACTAAGATAAAGTACCTAGCAGAATGTGCATTTTATTGTTATTCTCATTAGCGACAATGATAATGAGAAGGCAATGGCATGTGTTTCAAACAGTTATGGTGTAGGTAGGAATTTAGTATTTCCTAGATAGATAAAAGAAGAGCTTATAGAGTAATTTTGTATTTCATTTTCCATCAGGAAAAGAAGTTTGATTGAGAGTGACAAGGTTGATGAAGACGGAATGTGTTCCGTCGGTCGTGGCAGTTCCCTTAAAGCGGGGATCATAAGACTCTATGATGACAGAGATTATAGGAAGTTTTGTTCATAATTTTCTTTCAAGTCTGATCCAATAAGTTTAATGTGATATTGTGATATTTCTTCGGATTCAAACATTGATTTGACCGACACAAGTATGGAAATGCTCTTAAAAAAAGTTTAAGAGCATTTCTATACTTTGGTCGGTCAAATCAGTCTCTAAATCCTTATAAATATCACAATTATCACATTAAACTTGGTGGATCAGACTTGAAAGAAAATTTAGAACAAAACTTCCTATAATCTTTGTCATCATAAAGTATTATGAACCCCGCTCACTGACAAGACCGATGGGAAATATTCCGTCTTCATCAACGTTATCACTATCAATCAAACTTCTTTTCCTCTTGGAAAGTGAAGTAGAGAATTTCTCCATAACCTCTTTTATCTACTTAGAAAATGTTAAATCCTACCTACACAATCACTATTTTGAAACACATGTCATTGGCTTCTCATTATCATTGTAGCTATAGAGATAAACAATTGATCAAGACACACCCTATCAGTTACTGTATCCAAGTTATTCTCCGTATCCAAGCTCATCCCGAGTAAGAGTACCACGAAGAGGTTGATGACGTTATTAGACATGCAATGAAACTTCCACCAAGAATAACTAAGATAAAGTACCTGGCAAAATATGCCTTTTATTGTTATTCTTATTAGCAACAATGATGATGAGAAGGCATGGCATGTGTTTAAAATAGTTATGGTGTATGTAGGAATTTAGTATTTCCTAAGTAGATAAAAGAAGAGCTTATAGAGTAATTCTGTACTTCAATTTCCATCAGGAGAAGTAGTTTGATTGAGAGTGACAAAGTTGATGAAGACGTAATGTGTTCCATCGGTCCTGGCAGTTCCCGTAAAGCGGGGATCATAAGACTATATGATGACAAAGATTATAGGAAGTTTTGTTCTAAATTTTCTTTCAAGTCTGATCCAACGAGTTTAATGTGATAATTGTGATATTTCTTCGGATTCGGACATTGATTTGACCGACAAAAGTATGGAAATGCTCTTAAAAAAGAAATATCACAATTATCACATTAAACTTGTTTGATCAGACTTGAAAGAAAATTTAGAACAAATCTTCCTATAATCTATCATAGAGTCTTGTTATCCCCGCTTTACAGGAACTGACACGACCGACGGGAAATATTCCGTCTTCATCAATGTTGTCACTATCAATCAAGCTTCTTTTCCTCTTGGAAATTGAAGTAGAGAATTTCTATATAACCTTTTTTATCTACTTAGGAAATGTTAAATCTTACCTACACCATCACTATTTTGAAACACATGTCGTAGCCTTCTCATTATCATTGTAGCTATAGAGATCAACAATTGATCAAAGACACAACATGTCAGGTACTGTATCCAAGTTATTCTCTGTATCCAAGTTCATCCTGAGTAATAGCACCGCAAAAAAGTTGATGAAGTTATTAGACATGCAATGGAACTTCCACCAAGAATAACTAAGATACTGTACCTAGTGGAATGTGCCTTTAATTTTTCTTCTCATTATAGTGACAATGATGATGAGAAGGCAATGGCATGTGTTTCAAATAGTGATGGTGTAGGTAGGAATTTAGTATTTCCTAAGTAGATAAAAGAAGAGCTTCTAGAGTAATTTTGCACTTCATTTTCCATCAGGAAAAGAAGTTTGATTGAGAGTGACAAGGTTGATGACGATGGATGTTTTTCCGTTGGTCGTCGCACTTCCCATAAAATGGGGATCATAAGACTCAGTGATGACAGAGATTATAAGTAGTTTTGTGCTCAACTTTCTTTCGAGTCTAATCCTTACAAGCTTAATGTGATATTGGTGATATTTCTTCGGATTCAGATAATGATTTGGCCGTCAAATTATTGTATGAATCCGAACAAATATCATCCAATATCACATTAATCTTGTCTGGATCAGACTTGAAAGAAATTTGAGCACAAAACTGCCTATAATCTTGGTCATCATAGAGTCTTATGATCCCCGTTTTATGGGAACTGCGAACCAACGGAAAAATTTCATCATCATCAACCTTGTCACTATCAATCAAACTTCTTTTCCTCTTGGAAAGTGAAGTAGAGAATTTCTCTATAACCTCTTTTATCTACTTAGGAAATGTTAAATCCTACCTACACCATCACTTTTTTGAAACACATGCCGTGGCCTTCTTATTATCATTGTAGCTAATAAGATAAATAATTGATCAATGACACAATCCGTCATGTACCATATCCAAGTTATTCTCTGTATCAAAGTTCATCCCGAGCATGAGGATAATCACCAAAGCCACCATACAACTTTATGATGCCAATGAAGCAAGATGAGCTATTCAAAGAAACTCGTATTGTAAAGAAGAAGAAATAGACAGATTCAGAAAGGAGGGTCGAGCCTCGACTTCATACATGTAAGTATTTTACTTTTCATTAAATATTTTGATTTGCTTTTATATAGAATTTGAAATACTAATTCAATATAATTTTTCATATAGGTTCAATTCGCTTCACAGCTGACGTGGGGAATTCATACACAGTCAACCACCTAATGAACCGAGCGAGGCAATCCAACTTTCAGACGAGGATGCTGAAAGAACACCCCTTCAGTACCTTATATACTATTGTGTTAGTTCTAATGTGTTAGAACTAATTTACTATTATGTTAGAAGAACTAATTTACATTGTGTTAGTTCTATTGTGTTAGAACTAATTTACATACCAATTTAGTATTGTGTTAGTTCTCTTTAGTTCGAATCTGCTTGCAATAAGCGTGAACTTAATTTTGTTATCTTAATGTATTAGTTCTATTGAAGTTTATTCTTTGTTGCTTTTAATTTATTTTTATTGTTGTTGTGGTTGGCATAAATGCCTATTTAGGAAATTGGTATGACTGGTAGGTGGTGTAGCTGCAGAAACAGGTCGTTTCTGGTAAAATAATACACAGAAAAGCGACCAAAGATGGTCTCTATTTGGTCACTATTCAAGTAAAAAAAATTCTGGAAAAGCGACCAATTTTGGTCGCTATTTTCCCAGATTTCTAAAAAAGCGACCAACGTTGGTCGCTATTTTATTAAAAAAAACTTCTAATATAGAGACCAAAATTGGTCGCTATTGTTTAAAAATTAAACTAAATTCGTGTATTTAGGGTCCAAATTTGGTCGCTAAGTTAATAAAATAAATAAATAATTAAATAAAATAGCGATCAATAGTGCTCTCTATTTCCATATTTTAAAATAGAATTTTTGGATAAGAGACCACAGTTGGTCGCTTTTTAATGATTAATAATAAATAAATAAATAATATTTTTTTATTTAGAGACCAACTTTGGTTGCAAAATTATATTATTAAATTAATATAGCGACCAAAGTTGGTCTCTATAGTCAGCATCCGGAAAAATGGGTCCATTTAGAGTAGAGACCAAATTTGGTCGCTAATTAGCAACCAACTTTGGTCCCTAAATAAAAGGGACCATCAATATAGCTACCAGGCAGCTATGGTCGCTTTTTGGTCTCTTTATAGCCAAAAAGAGACTAAAGTTGGTCACTTTTTGCGGTCGTTTTTTCCTGAATTTCTAGTTGTGAGTGGATAATGTTTATTGATTTTATGTTATAATAGGTAAAGTTCACTTAAAAATAATTTTTTCACTTTAACACAGTAGTAAACAAATTTCAATTATTTTTATATAAAAAATAATTTAAGAATTTTATTGTATAAATAATAGATAAAATTCAAGTAACCCGGGTTTGTACGATAGGGAAGATTATATGCGAAGAAACTAAAAATTAAATGGTCATACTACCACAGTACTAGGGGTGAAATTCAAAAATAGCCATATATACAACTGGTAATTGAAAAATAGGCACAACATCAAAAGTAATCGAATTTTAGCCACTTTTTATGTAAAAATAAAACATGAACAAAAATATCGTTAAAAATATGAAAATATTCCAGTATAATATGCTGGAGTTTGAATATCTTACATATGAGCTTCTAGCATCATATGCTGAAATTTTATAATGTGCAGGAGTTCCATCATAATATGGTGAAAGTTTACATGCAGGAGCTTCATAATCTCGCATATTATGGTGGAACTTTCTGTGTTCTGGAGTTCCAACATAATACGTTGCAAGTTTATATGAAGGAACTATATAATCCCACATATTATATTGGAATTTTCTGTATTTCAACAAAACAATGATTATGTGACGACCCAGCCGGTCGCTTTGGAATTCATGCCCCGTTCCCCCATTATCTTCTTCCCCTAAGTTCATTTATGTTATTTTGTCTTGCCGGGATGTTCGGTAATAGAATTCGGAGTGTTTGGGGACACTTAGTCCATAAATGAGAGCTTAAGTGTTGGGAAATGGTCCGTAATCAGAACAGTGTCAAGACGACCTCGGAATGGAAAACCGATGGTTTCGTTAGATTCGTTAGGTAATTTCGGGGTTGGGAGCATGTTCGGAATGTATTTTGGATGTTCGTAGCTCATTTAGTCTATAAACGCCAAAAGTTAGAATTTTGAAGTTTCCGGTTCGATAGTGAATATTTTATCTGAGGTTCGGAATGGAATTCTGGAAGTTGTTGTAGCACCGTCACGTCATTTGGGACGTGCGTGCAAAATTTCAGGTCAATCGGACGTGTTTTGGTTAGGTTTTGAATGGAAAACGAGTTTGGTTTAGTTTTGAAGTTTTTAAGTTTAAATCATTGATTAATTCGAGTTTACGGCGTTGTTTTAGGTGGTTTAAGGATTGGTACATGTTTGAGTGATGTTATGGCATATGTCCATAGGATTAATTGAGGTCTCGGGGGCCTCGGGTGTGTTTCGGATGCTTATCGGAGCAATTTGGAGGTTAGAATTGCAGCAGAAATTGCACGTCTGCTATCCTTCTTCGTGTTCGCGAAGTCAGCCCCGCATTCGCAAAGCTTTCCCCTTTTCCATTTATTGCATTCGCATCCCTCTGCATGCGTTCGCGAAGCCCAGCTCCCCTGTTCTTCACGTTCGCGTCCTCACCCACACGTTCGCGTAGGGTCAATCATGGACCCCCGTTTTCCCTTCTATGTGTTCGCGTGTTCCATATCGCGTTCGCGTAGGTTCCAATATCGGGCCTTCACATTCGCAGCCCTATCCTCGCGTACGCGAAGAGCAATCTTCTCCCTCTTGAATTTTCCTCTCTGCGAATGCGATCTCCTCTCCGCGTTCGCGATGAACAAATGTGTGACCAGTTCATATATTTCAAAAAAACGAACCCTTCTTCCATTTTTACAAAAACTCAATCTAGAGAGCTCAGTTTTGGGATATATTTCGAGGAGTCAGAGGCAAAAATCGGGTAATAATTCCTTACTCCTCTATGACTAAAATCCACTAATGTAATCTCGAATTCAAGCTTTAATTTCATATTTAGAATAAGAATTGGGGTAAAATTCTTAGACCTAACTTTGATGATTTGAAGGGGCATTCGACATCCGATTTGAGAGATTTTTATATGGTTAGACTCGTGAGAGTACGAAGTTTCTGAAAATTTAAAAGTTATTCGATTCTGAGACGTTGGACTGATGTGCATTTTGGTCAATTCACCTATTTTCGCGTTAGGTTGGTCATTTTGCTAGTTGTTGGAAATTCATCTTACTTGGCTTATTTAGGTTGTGTTTTTATTCCATATTTAACTGTTAAAAATAAAAATTCGCTTGTTTTGATTTAGGGAAAGCATGTTAGTAATTTATTTTCTCTATTTGACCAAAGTGAAATATCTGTTTTTTCTTGGGAAGTATGCTAGGGACTTATCTACTCTACTTGACTAAATTTCCATATTTGTTTTTCTTGCGAAGCATGATAGATTCTCGACTTTACTTGTTGTTTGCATTTGGCTTCCTTTCCATTAAATATTGAATTGTTGTTGTGTATTTTTCTTTTGGGACTGCGGGTTCAATTCCCGGAGATCCTCTATTATTGGTATGTTGGACTACGGGTTCAATTCCCGGAGATCCTCTGTTATTAGTATGTTGGACTACTGGTTCAATTCCCGGAGATCCTCTGTTATTGGTATAAAGGACTGCGGGTTCAATTCCAAGAGATACTCTGATATTGGCATGAAGGACTGCGGGTTCAATTCCCAGAGATCCTCTGATATTGGCATGAAGAACTGCGGGTTCGATTTCGGTAGATCCTCTGATATTGGCATGAAGGACTGCGGGTTCAATTCCCGGAGATCTTCGGATATTGATAAAGTGGACTGCGGGTTCGATTCTTGGAGCTCCACGTAGCGATGGACTGCGGGTTCAAGTCCCGGATATCCTCGGATATTGATAAAGTGGACTGCGGGTTCAATTCCTGGAGATCAACGTGGCGATGGACTGCAGGCTTGATTCCCGGATATCCTCGGATATTGGTAAAGTGGACTGCGGGTTCGGTTCTCGGAGCTCCATGTAGAGATCCTGACTAGAGTGATTTGCTTTGTATTTGTAGTTTGTACTTATATCCGTTCTGTTTTAATTACTGTCTTGTTAGATATTCGGGATTTATTTCATTACTAATGTTTATTTATTCTTACATTATTTTTTATGTTCTCCTCAGTAGGGCCTCGACCTTCCTCGTCACTACTCCAACGAGGTTAGGCTTGGCATTTACTGACTACCGCTATGGTGTACTCATGCTACTCTTCTGCACACTTTCGTTATGTAGGTCCAGGTACTTCTTATCAGACGCGCTATTAGAGTTTTTGGAGCTACATTTGGGGGCCTGAGGTATGCATTTTCCGCGTCCGCAGAGCCGAGGAGCCTCCGTCTACTCTGCCTTTAGTTAGTAGTTTTACCATGTATTTCCCTTGTTGTAGACACTTCTGGATGTTAGAGCCATGTGTTTTACTTTACTCTTAGCCGGTGTTGCCCGTGGGTTTCCGGGTCTTGGAGGTTTTTACGTTATTTAGAGTCGACATGTATGTGCCAAGCGGCAGTCCATACATTATCTTATGTTATTTATGTTTTAGTTATCGTTTTTGCAAAGATTGTTGAATTTCAGCAATGTGTCCGGCTTACCTAGTTGAGAAGACTAGGTGCAGTCATGACAGGTTCACGATTGGTAAACTACGACCGTGACAAGTTGGTATCAGAGATCTAGGTTCATAGGAGTCACGGGACACAGGCCGGTTATTTAGAGTCTCGCTGATCGGTACGGAGACGTCTGTACTTATCAACGGGAGGCTATATAACTATTTAGGAAACATCTTCACTTCATTTGACTTCCATGTCGTGCGAGAATTTTAATACCACGATTCTCAACTTCTGTTTCCTATTCACTCGCAGATGGAGAGGACATGTGCTACTCGAGACGGTCAGACACCCGCACCCCCTCCGACAGCAGGTGGGGGCAGGGGCCGGGGCGGGGGTCATGGAAGTTCGTAGGGTGCAGCCAGAGGACCTGCGCGAGCAGCCGCCGAGGTGCCACCAGCAAGCCTAGTCAGGACTCAGGCACCAGAGACGCCTACAGCCACCACTGCTCCAGCTGTTGAAGAGGCATTGGCCCAGTTCCTGAGCTTGTTTGGTACATTGATCCAGGCGGGATTGATTCAAGTTCTACCGACAACTTTACAGATCGGTGGAGAGACCCAGACTCCCATCGCCCCCACTCAAGAGCGGCGAGTTCCCATTAGTCAAGGTTCAGGTTTCATACCAGCACAGTCTGTGGTTCTAGTGCAGCGGATGGCGAGGACCTCTCGCCGAGAAGAGGACAGACGAGGTCAGCAGGGAAAGTATATAGGAGCGAGTCGACCTTGTGGGCCGGGGAAATATACTGGTCCTTATTTTTTAGGCAGGGTACGTCATGGTAGAGGTTTTGTTGGTCAGCCAGTTCATTTTGCGCCTTATAGATTCCACAGAGTTTCGGGTGTTCAAGGGTCTTGAAGTACTCGTACCGCACAGTTCCCACTTCCACGTCAGTCACGAATTTGCTTTCAGTGTGGTGACACACGTCACATGGTTAGGGGATGTCCCAGACTTGGGAGGGATACGCCTTCTCAGACTTCTCAGCTACAGTGTGCCTCGCAGGGTTCTCAGGCCATAGGTACAGCCCCAGCTGCTATCCTACCTACCCGTACTGAGGGAGTTATCTCCGATATGTCGTCCTAGGTATTTTCGTGGTTTGTTACAAAGGCGTGCCGATTCTATTCGATCTAGTCTTCACTTATTCTTATGTGTCATTTTATTTTGCTCCGCATTTGGGTACAGTCCGAGAGGCATTGAGATGTCCTATTTATGTTTCCACTCCCGTGGAAGATTCTCTTGTTGTGGACGGTGTGCATCGGTCGTGTTCGGTTACTATTTGTGGTTCTGAGACCAGGGCAGATCTCGTGTTACTTGATATGGTCGATTTGATATTATATCGGGCATGGACTGGTTTTCGCCCCGTTATGTTATTCTTGATTGTCACGCTAAGACCGTGACGCTAGCTATGCCAGGTATTTCTCGTATTGAGTGGAGTGGTACTTTTGATCACACTCCCAGCAGAGTTATACCTTTTCTTAAAGCTCAGCGTATGGTTGAGAAGGGGTGTGTCGCGTATTTAGCCTATATGAGAGATGTAAGTGCTCATACCCCTTTTTTTGACTCTGTCCCAGTAGTACGGGATTTCCCCGATATGTTCTCCTCTGATCTTCCGGGCATGCCGCCCGATCAAGACATTGATTTTGGTATTGATTTTTGCCAGGCACTCAGCCCATATCTATTCCTCCTTACCGTATGGCTCCTCCTGAGTTGAAGGATCAGTTACAGGAATTGCTTGATAAGGGTTTCATTCGACCCAGTGTTTCACCATGGGGTGTTCCTGTATTGTTTGTGAAGAAAAATGATGGTTCTATGCGTATATGTATCGATTATCGTCAGTTGAACAAAGTCACAGTGAAGAACCAATATCCTTTGCCTCTTATTGATGATCTATTTGATCAACTTCAGGGCGCACAGGTGTTTTCTAAGATTGATTTGCGCTCAGGTTATCACCAGCTAAAGATTTGGGAGCCAGATATCCCGAAGACTGCCCTAAGGACTCGGTATGGTCATTACGAGTTCCTTGTCATGTCATTTGGACTGACCAACGCCCCAGCAGCTTTTATGCATTTGATGCACAATGTATTTAGGCCCTATCTCGACTCATTTGTCATTGTTTTCAAAGATGACATTCTTGTATACTCCCGAAGCTGGGAAGATCATGAGCAGCACCTGAGGGCAGTGCTTCAGACCCTGAGAGAAAAGAAATTATATGCAAACTTTTCAAAATGTGAGTTTTGGTTGAGTTCCGTGGCATTTCTGGGCCACGTGGTATCGAGTGAGGGCATTCGGGTAGATCCGAAGAAGGTGGAGGCCGTGTAGAGTTTGCCCAAGCCCTCCTCGGCTACAGAGATCCGCAGTTTCCTTGGCCTGGCAGGGTATTACCGCCGTTCTGTGGAGGGCTTCTCGTCAATTGCAGCCCCTATGACTAGATTAACCTAGAAGGGTGCTCCTTTTCAGTGGTCGGACGAGTGTGAGGCGAGCTTCCAAAAGCTCAAGACGGCTTTGGCTTCAGCCCATATTCTGATTTTTCCTACTGGTTCGGGGTCCTATATCGTATATTGTGATGCCTCACGAGTTGGACTTGGAGCGGTATTGATGCAGGACCGTAGGGTGATTGCCTACGCGTCCAGACAGTTGAAGGTGCATAAAAAGAACTATCCTGTCCATGACCTTGAGTTAGCTGCTATTGTTCATGCCTTAAATATCTGGTGTCATTAAAAATATGGTGTGCCTTATGAGATTTATACGGATCATCGGAGTTTGCAGCATTTGTTCAAGCAAAAGGATTTGAACTTGCGCCAGAGGAGATGGTTGGAGATACTCAAGGATTATGATATTACTATTCTTTATCACCCGGGCAAGGCCAATGTGGTAGTCGATGCCTTGAGTCGCCGGGCGGAGTGTTTGGGGAGTTTGGCATATTTACCAACTTTAGAGAGGCCTATGGCGATGGATGTCCAGGCCTTAGCCAGTCAGTTCGTGAGGTTCGGCCTTTCGGAGCCCAGTCGGGTTCTAGCCTGTGTGGTTTCTTGGTGTTCATTGTTTGATCGTATCAAGGAGCGACAATATGATGATCCTCATTTGCTTGTCCTCAGGGACACGGTTTAGCATGGCGATGCTAGGGATGTGACTATTGGAGATGATGGGGTATTGATGATGCAGGGTCGTATTTGTGTGCCCGATGTTTATGATATTTGGGAGTTGATATTGACTGAGGCCCATAGCTCGCGGTATTCCATCCATCTGGGTGCCGCGAAGATGTATCAGGATCTGAGGCAGCATTATTGGTGGAGGCAGATGAAGAAGGACATAATAGAGTTTGTAGCTAGATGTCTCAACTATCAGCAGGTGAAGGCTGAGCATCATACACCGAGAGGGTTACTCCAGCAGATGGAGATTCCAGAGTGGAAATAGGAGAATATCACTATGAATTTTGTGACTGGTCTCCCTCTGACAGCGAGGAAGTTTGATTTTATTCCAGTGTGCACTTCTTACTCAGCGGAGCGGTTAGCATGGATTTATATCAAGGAGATTGACCGTCTTCATGGCGTTCCAATTTCTATCATCTCAGACAGGGGTTCACTGTTTACATCACGGTTCTGGAGAGCTGTCCAGCATAAGTTGGGTACCAAGGTGACCATGAGTACAACTTTTCACCCTCACATGGACGGATAGTCCGAGCGCACTATTCAGATTCTTGAGGATATGCTCCGTGCGTGCGCGATTGAGTTTAGAGGGTATTGGGATCAGTTCTTGCCATTGGCTGAGTTTGCACACAACAACAGTTATCAGTTCAGTATTTAGATAGCGCCTTATGAGACCTTATATGGTAGGATATGCAGATCCTCGGTGGGCTGGTTCGAGCGGGGCGAGGCCAAGTTTTTGGGCACTGATTTGGTTCAGGATGCGGTTGAAAAGGTTAAGGTGATTCAAGATAGAATCCGTGCGGCCCAAGCCAGGCAGAAGAGTTGCGTGGACCGAAAGATTTGTGATGTTTCATTTATGGTTGGTGAGCGGGTTTTGCTCGGGTTTCGCTTATGAAAGGCGTCATGAAGATCCTCTGTTATTGGTATGTTGGACTACGGGTTCAATTCCCGTAGATCCTCTGTTATTAGTATGTTGGACTACGGGTTCAATTCTCGGAGATCCTCTGTTATTGGTATAAAGGACTGCGGGTTCAATTCCCGGAGATCCTCTAATATTGGCATGAAGGACTGCGGGTTCAATTCCCCGAGAACCTATGATATTGGCATGAAGAACTGTGGGTTCAATTCCGGTAGATCCTCTGATATTGGCATGAAGGACTACGGGTTCAATTCCCACAGATCCTCGGATATTAATAAAGTGGACTGCGAGTTCGATTCCCGGAGCTCTATGTGGTGATGGACTGCGGGTTCAATTCTCGGAGATCCTCGGATATTGATAAAGTTGACTTCGAGTTCAATTCCTGGAGCTCCACATGGCAATGTACTGTGGGTTCGATTCCCGGAGATCCTCGGATATTGGTAAAGTGGACTGTGGTTCGATTCCCGGAGCTCCATGTAGAGATCCTGACTGGAGTGATTTTCTTTTTGTTTCTTGTTTGTACTTATTGTCGTTCTGTTTTAATTATTGACTTGTTAGATATTCGAGATTTAGGTCATTATCTACTGTTTATTTATTTTATTTTCTTCTCAGTAGAGCCTTGACCTTCCTCGTCACTACTCCATCGAGGTTAGGCTTGGCACTTACTGAGTACCGCTGTGGTGTACTCATGCTACTCTTCTGTACACTTTCATTGTGCAGGTCCAGATACTTCTGATCAGACGTGCTATTAGAGTTTTCGGAGCTACATTTGGGGGCCTGAGGTATGCATTTGCCGCGTCCGCAGAGCCGAGGAGCCTCCCTCTATTCTGCCTTTAGTTAGTAATTTTACTATGTATTTCCCCCGTTGTAGACACTTCTGGATGTTATAGTCATGTATTATACTTTACTCTTAGCCTGTGTTGCCCGTGGGTTTCCGGGTCTTGGAGGTTTTTACGTTATTTTGAGTCGACATGTTTGTGCCAGGCGGCACTCTATACATTATCTTATGCTATTTATGTTTTATTTATCATTTCCGCAAAGATTGTTGAATTTCCGCAGTGTGTCAGGCTTACCTAGTCGCGATGTATAGGTGCCGTCATGACAGGTTCACGATTGATGAACTAGGATCGTGACAGATTATTTTTTGATGACTTCGCAAACGTTTGCTATTTTTCAATTATCAATCCTGAAAAATAGCTAGACGTGCTATTTTGACCAATACTAGTGCCAACAGGTGTTAAGTGTATAGTTTATATGGATGTGTGAATGGATTCTAAAGAGAACTATTTCCTCGTTCCATTTTCCGTTACACCTCCTTCTTTTTAGTCTTTTTTCAAAGAGTTTTGCATCAGTATTTGGAAACTCTTTGGATAACATTTGTTTTTAAATTTTGAAAAGAAGTTTATCAACTATTTGAACTCAAAACAGGTGAAGTCTCTTTCTAGAAAATTAAAAGAGAGAGTTTTTATGAATCTTTACATTACACTTGATTTTCTTAGCCTTGCTTGAAAACTATATAGATAATAATTTGTTATAAATTTCTGAAAAATTAATTTTCGACAAAATTTATCCAATTATTGAAACATTAGAAACCTTCAACACCCAAAAATGGGATCTAAGGTTAATGAAATTTTTGCAAACTTTAGAGTGCTAGCGAGACGAAAAATACAAGAAAATAATTATTTGCCTTAAAAATTTACATTCGGCAGGTATGCATGTGTATGGCTGTGTAACGGGGTCATGTCCCGTATTTCGTCTTGTCCTGTCCCGCCCCACTTTTTCAATGTGATGGGCCCATGTTAAACGGTAAACCGGATGCCCATTTTGTCTCATCCCGTTCTGTCCCATTCCTTTCCATTTCGTCCCGTCCCGCCTGCCCCATCTGTCTTGCGCGTTTTTTTTTGTTTGAAATATAGTTGTTGGGCAACGGCCTCCATTGCAAATATAATCGTTCCCAACAACCATATGTGCACCCTTACCCCCCCCCCCTCCCCTTCCGAAAAAAACATCCTCTACCCCTCAAAATTTTACTATAACCCCTACGTTTATTAAATTACACTTTGATCCTATTTTTTTTGGTCGAATAGGAAAATCTTATTCCAACCAGTTGTCAATTTACATCATCTGTTCTTTTGAACTATAAAATAGATCTAAAAAAACAATTAACTAAATACTCTATAACTATTGTTGTTTAGCTAAATCCTAACACACAAAGACTCTTATCACAAGTGCCAAGGATTACATGAAGGATAGCTGTTGATATTCTGCAGAATGGGCAACCATTTAGGTTTCTTCAGTCCAGTAATGTGCACTTGAAGTGTAATCTCCTTTGCTCTATCTTTGGCCTCTTTGCTCAACTGTCGAAACCTTCTGTCATTCCTTTCCATCCAAATATTGTAGACTACTGCTGCAAACACCACTCCTAGTATAGCTTTTCTTGGATTCCCGCTGTTAACATTAGCAGTTAACGATTGCACTTCTGATTCCCAGTTGCTTGTCATTCTTTGATACTTCAACCATTGTAACATTCCTTGCCACAGACTTTGTGAATATGAACATTTAAAGTATAAGTGGTCATGTATCTCTTCAATATCTCTCCCACATAATATGCATGACTGATTAGTTTGAATTCCTCATTTGGCTAATCTGTCAAATGTTTCCAAACGCCTATGCATTACCATCCATAAGATATATTTCTGTTTTGGTAGCATTCTAGTCACCATTACTAATGTTTTCCATTGAACTTTGGGATATTGTGGAGTAGTATGGATATAAGGTTTCCCGATGCTAAATTTCCCATTCTGGATACATGCTTGCATTCTTGTGCTATCAGTAGCCCACCAGTCCCTTGCTCCAAATAACTACCTTACTAGCCAGCTAGCTTGCTTTGGGATTTCCATAGAAGCAATGTCCTTCTTTATGTAGTGACAATGGATCCATTTGATCCAGAGTTTGTCGTTTTAAGACATTAAGGCCCAGAGAAGTTTAGCTAAAACTGCTTTATTCCATCTTTCATAGAAAATAATGTTCAACCCTCCAGCTGCCTCTGGTTTACACAATGTCTCCCATGCTATTGGAGCCCTATGACTAGTCTCATGACTGCGAGTCCACAGGTAATTCCTGCAAATTCCATTTACCAGCTTTATAATTTTTTTGGAATGAGGAAAACCTGAGCCCAATAAGTTTGCATTTCAAACAATACACTTTTGATGAGTTGAATTCTTCCAGCATAAGATAAGAATTTGGAAGTCCAGCTTCTAATTATGTCCACTATCTTCTCTACTAGAGGCATACATTGTGCAATTGTGATCTTTTTTGTAGATAAGGGTACTCCTAGTTGTTTGAAAGGAAACTTTCCCTCTGCTAGGTGAAGTTCTGCAAGAAGTTTCTCTCTGAATTCCCTTGAAACACCTGCTATATATAAAACACTTTTATCCAAATTTTGTTGAAGGCCTGATACCTTTGAGAACTGTTCAAATTCTTCCATCAGTAACTTCATTGAGATCTCATCAGCCCACATCACATCAGAAGGTCATCTGCAAAACAGATATGTGTGATTTGTAGTTTTGTGCATTTGGGGTGGAAATTAAAATCTGGATTCCTGCTTAGCATCTTCAGAGATCTAGATAGATACTCCATGGCTAGAACAAACAAGTAGGGAGACATCGAGTCCCCTTGTTTTAGTCCTTTCCTTGCTTCAAACTTATTGGTAGTCCTCCATTTATTAAAAGAGAGTAACTTACTGTGGAGACACATTCCATGATTAGTACTACCATTTTGTAAGGTACTCCAAATTCAAGAAGTACTGCCTTCAGAAACTCGCATTCCACAGAGTCATAAGCCTTCCTAATGTCTACTTTGATCATGCATCTAGGAGACACTGCCTTTTGAGTATAACCTTTGATCAGTTCACGTGACATAATAACATTATCAAGTATGTTTCTCCCCTCTATGAAAGCAGACTGTGAATTCCCAATCAAATAATCCACAACTAGTTTAAGCCTATTTGTAAGAATCTTAGCAATGATTTTTTACACTGTTGAGCAGCAAGCAATGGGTCTACATTCTTTAACATAGTTGGGATTTTTCACTTTTGGAATCAATGTAACAGTTGTGCAGTTAATCTCTTTCAAGAGTTTGCCATTTTGAAAGAATTGTTGCACTGCCTCTGTAACTTCCTCCCCACAATTGTCCAAAACTCTTTAAAAAATTCTGCATGATAGCCATCAATTCCTGGAGCCTTATCATTAGGTAGTTGCTGCACTATCTGGCTGATCTCCTCCTTTGTTACTGGAGATAATAGTTGTTGATGTTGGTGCAATGTTAAGCAGGAACCATCTCTTGCCACATTGATATCAATTCCTGGTAAATTAACTGTTGTCGTACCCAATAGCTGTTGAAAGAATTGTGTGGATTCTTGTTGAATCTGCTGTGGATCAGTAATCTTCAGGTGGTTATCATTGAGAATACAACTCACCTTATTTCTTTCTTGTATGGACTTCATATATGCATGGAAATACTTTGTATTGCTATCTCCCAGTTGGATCCAAGTTGCTCTTGATTTCTGTCTCACTATCTACTCTTGAATTGCTTCCCACTTTTCAGTGCTCTCTAAGGATTGTTTTTCAGCCTCAATCACATTTTTGTTGAAGTGATCTTCATTCATCCTTCCTTGTATTACCTTCAGTTGTTCTCTTATTTGTTGAAGCTTCTTATCAACATATGAGTGCTCCTTATGAATGTTTCTGGTACTTTGTTCAAGTTTCTTCAATTTGCTCCAAATAGAATACATAGTGTACCCTTTGATCTGCTTACTCCAAACTCTCTGAACTGCTTCCCGGTATTCCTTTTGTTTCATAACTGTTGTTAGTAACCTGTATGGTCTATTCACTTTAACTTTTATTACTGCAGTGTCTATCATTATAGGAGTGTGGTTTTAACATCCAGGTAGCATGTATACTGCTTCCACCTCAGTATAAGAATTGAACCACTCATCATTGCCAAAATCCCAGTCTATATGACTATAAACTCTGACCTAACATCCCTTTTATTGCTCCATGAAAAGTTGTTTCCTCTTTTGGTAATCTGCCCCACTCCAATGTCATCAATGCAGCTTTGAAAATCAGCCATCTCTGATTGATGCACTGGTTGTCCATTTATCATGTCATCCACACCTAGCACACTGTTAAAATCACCCATTATAAGACAAAGATCACTATATAGGACATTTCTCAAACTCCCCCATAGTGATACTCTGTTCTGTATGGTATGCACGCCATACACAAATGTGATATAGCTTGCAAATGTTGAATTCTTGTCTTTCACCTGACAGTGGATCATTTGGTCAGTACTTTCCAGAATTACAACATGGACATTTAACTCTTTCCACATTATCCACATCCTTCCATTAGGTGCAAATGCATAGTTATTTTCTATTTTCCACTCACCTCCCAGTTTCTTGTAAACTGTCTTTGAATTTTGATGTTTCACTCTAGTTTCTAGATAAGCTATCATATCTAGTTTATTTGTCCGCAAGAATTTTACTAACTCTCACTGTTTATAGGACTTGTTCAGTCCTCTAAAATTCCAGGATACAATGATCATGGGGGGTAGTGGTTACTTGAGGTGCCTCTTTGGTCCATTATACCTGTCTCTTTTCTGCTCTCTCTCTCTCTTCTGTTGATTCCCATCAGATGGTTCCATTATAGTTAGTGCTGCAAATGTATTCCTCTTGGCCAGTTCATCATAGTTGATCTCACTATTTTTAATTCTATCATTTGCTCCTTGGACAATTGCAACCTGCTTTCCTCTATTGTTCATTTGTAGTTCCACCTCAGGTAGCTCTGTTGATTCCTCCTGCTGTTGATTGGCTATATTCCCCTCACTTACAGCTTTTGGTTGCCACTTCACTATGGTTTTCTTCTTTTTTTCTCTTTCTCTGCTTCTGTGGACTTTCATCTTGTTGCTCCTCCTTCTGACAATCCCTATTTTTATTCCCAAACGAGTTACATTCTAGACAAAATGTTGGTTTCCATTCAAATTCCACAGTCTACAACCAGCTTCTTCCATCTGGTATCTCAATATAAACTTCATCAGGCAAAGGCTGGGTTATGTCCATTTCCACAAGAACTCTAGCATAAGAAATTCTTTCACATGCAGCAGTTAGTCTATCAGTACACAAAGGTTTTCCTATTAAGCTAGCTATTCTCCCTAAATTCTTTTTTGCCCAGCATTGAATTGGCAACCCAGGAAAATTGACCCAAATTGGTACAATTCTCATCGATTCATTCTGGATCTGAAAGTTTGGATCCCAATCCTTCAATATCATAGGCTTACCATTGAAAGTATAAGGGCCTTGTTGTATTATTAGGGCTTTGTCCTCCATAGATTCGAATTTAAAAATGAAGTACCCATCATCATTCCAAACTCCATAGACATATTTAAGCATTTCTTTGAATGACGGGTTAGCTCCTAGAACATAGCCTATTAATGCATTCCTCCACTTCTGGGTCTGTAGTTCTATCTCCTTTTGATTCAGTTTGGCAATTTTCACTCCATCCTTCACCATCGGAGGATAGAATTTGAGTTGCATGCCCTGATTTTGAGCTCTGTTACCTTTAACAACCTCAGCCAATGTTTGCTTCTAAGATCCAGCTGAATACGTGAGTTTTCTAGCCGTTGTTGTCACACCTGCTTCCATTGTTTGCATTTTATCTTCTTCCTTCTCCGGCGAAGCTTGCATGATTGTAAGAGCACTTCCCATACCTGGGAACCAATGTAATAGTGGTCTGGGTTAATTTTGTGGAATCCTGCTTTCATGAGTTATCATTCTCGTCATATTTACAGTGTCGAGGTTTTTAGTGAAGGCGATTATGGCGGATTCTGGTGGCCGCCGATAGGCAGCTTCTTCGCTTAACAGTTGCCAGAGCTTCTCTCACTACTTTCTCTCTCTACATCTGTTTTTGTAACTTTACAATATTTTGATCCTATTTTTACTATAAATATCCCCATCATTCTTCATTTTTTCCCATAAAATCAATCATTGTCTCTCAAGTCTCCTACATTATATCTATACTAGAATAACAACCCGAGCGATGAGTAGAAATTTGACAGAATATTAATCTAATAAAATTATGATCCAATATCTTATATTAATTTAGTATATATTAGTTATATTTATTATTTAATATAGTGTGCAGAAATATAATACAATCAATAAAAAATTAAAGGATACAAATCATATAGTAATCAAATAAATTGGTTGTTATTTTTTATTTATATTATTGAATTAGAAAGTACTTAGTATTATTGATACTTTCTTGAGTGTTATTTATTAACTTTTATTTTTCAATTAATTTAAAATGTAAATATCATTACATTATCTTTACCCCTTCTTTTCATACATTCCTTTCTACTGTCATACTTATTTGATTAGTTTTCAAATTTTGTAGTTTATTAAAATTTTAAATAAAGTAATTTTTTAACTAAATAATAATTTTAAATTCATCAAAAGTATAAGAGATAAATAGCTTTATATATATATATATATATATATATATATATATATATATATATATATATATTAGCTGCAGTATTTTTATATTTTTGCATTTTTTCATTTGAATTGAAAGTTTCTTTATTTTTTATTTTAAAATAGGTTTAAAACTCTAACTTGAAACAACTCCCCAATTTGAATGGATATTTTTTATTATAGCTATTTTTTGTTTTATTTTATTCTAAACTATTTGTAAAACTCCAACTTGAAACTACTCCTTAATTTGAATGGGTAGTTTTTTTTTATTTTATTATTATATATATATATATATATATATATATATATATATATATATATATAGAGAGAGAGAGAGAGAGAGAGAGAGAGAGAGACTACTGTACTAGAAAGAAATCACTACTCAATTTAAATTGACAATTTTTATTTCTTTATTTCCATTTTTTATTTTTAAATAATTTTAAAACTCCAAATTAAAACCATACCCCAATTTGAATTGGTAATTTTCTATTTTAAAATAATTTAAAAATTCTAAATTAAAACTATTACCCAACTTGAATAGGTAGTTTTTAAATTAATATTTTATTTTTTATTGTAGCTAATTTATTTATCTTTTATTTTTAAAAAAAACTTTAAAACACCGACTATAAACTACTCCCCAATTTGAATGGGTAGTTATTTTAGATATATAGAGAGAGAGAAAGAGAGACTACTACATTGGAAAGGAACTACTCCTCAAGTTAAATTGGCAATTTTTATTTTTTATTTAAAATAACTTTAAAATGCCAACTATAAATCACTCCCCAATTTGAATGGATAGTTATTTTTTTATATTTTTTTTAATGTAGCTAATTATAATATATTTATATTTATTAATTCAAAAAAGTAACTAATTAATTTAAAATTTTAATAAGTTTTTAGTTAAAAAGGTAGTTTATTTTTTCATAATAATGCTACTTGGCATTTTATGATTATGACATCTATTTTAAGAATATGCTTTTGCCTCTCCTTTTACTATATATAGATTATCGTTCTTAATGTAGCTAATTATAATCTATTTATATTTATATTTATTAATTCAAAAAAAAGTAACAAATTAATTCAAAATTTTAAAGAGTTTTTTAGTTAAAAATGTAGTTTATTTTGTCTTAATAATGCTATTTGGCTTTTTATGATTATGCCACTTGTCTTAATAATATGCTTTTGCCTCTTTTTTTTTATTATATATAGATTATTCTCTTAATTTTATCACAATCAAGTGATCAACTAAGTTTCAAGTATTTGGGTAAATTTTTGGAGCAACTCTCAAGCTTCAAATTTATTCGCCAAGTAATTAGAATAATTTTTTGGGCAATTTCTTCAAGTTTGGATATTTAATCACGGTGCGCTCGTTCCATCTCCTAAATTTAATATATAATTTTTATGTATCATTTTATTGCTTAAGTTTTGTGTTTACATTACGTGTGTCTATTTTCATATTTCATTTGTGTGTTTGATTTTTGTGTTAACTTTTTTAATTTAATTTTGTATTCAAGTTATGGCACCGAAAAATGTATTTAGCCTATTTTTAAGAAGTAATAAAAAAAGTAGTAAAGGCAATAGTGATAGTAATCCTAATCTTAGTCCTACTTCTAATCCTTCTCCTTGAATTAGAAAACATATAGATGAAATGACTCATGTTGATGAAACTTCATTTTTCCAACCTCCTGCATGTTATAATATTAATTTCGGAGAATAACTAGATCATGAAACTTTACAAAGGTAATTTGGAAATGATATTTTTATTGAAGACGAAGAAAATGAGGATGAAGAAAATGAGGAATAAGAAAATGAGGAATAAGAATTAGATGAAACATCCACTAGTCCCGCAATACAAGCTCCAACTCAGAGTCAATCTCTGTAGATTTACCCCATTTACCTCCGATAAGGGGTAAGCCTAGAGGTGAACGTCTCAAAACATCACTTGTATAGAAATTTTTTAAACATGATAAAATTCGATCAACGTGCTATATGTGAAAAATATAATCAACGATTTGTACACATCAAAATTGTGGAACATGGGGTTTAACCAGATACTTATTTAAGAAGCACAAATCTTTATAGATACAAGCTAACATAGATGCCGGAAAAATTACAATCCTAGCACCGGTACTGGCGCTCCTAGTGGATCTGGCGGAGGTTCTAATTTTTTACAATAACAGCTTGACCCTGCTTCTAGTACTATTTTACGGCCCTATAACAAAGATATAGACCGTGAGAACTTAGCAACAATGGTAGCTATCTGTGGCTTACCTTTTGCGTTTCCTTCTTACCCTGTTTTTGTGCATTATATACGAGAAACTTATAATCTTGCTTTTCAAGGTTTTCCTAAGACCACAGTTAGAAATTATGCTTTTAAATTTCAAACCAAATGTCTTCAGTATATGCGTTGTGTATTTTCTCACCTAGACTATAAAGTGTTTATCACATCTGATATAGGTCGTAGTCCTAATGATTGTGATTATTTAACTGTTACATGTCAATGGGTTGATAATCACTGGAACATGCAAAAATGTATTATTGGTTATAAATTTATTGATTCAAAACAAATTGGAGCATATATTGCAACTAGTGTTCTACAAATTGTTGATTTTTATAGACACATTGATAAAGTTTTAACTATCACCTTAGATAATGCTTCTGCTAACACAGCCGCAACAACTATCTTAAGAACTAGACATTGCCCAATTAATCCAGCAATATTTCATGTTAGATGTGCATGCCATATTTTTAACTTGGTTGTAAAAGACGGTATTAATTTATTTTCTGATGCATGTAGTAAAGTATAACACAGTTGAGCAAATATTTTTCGTGCTAATAAAGCGAGTAGACTTAGTGAGTTTGCTCAATAATGTATTAGTGCTACCTTCCATATAGAAATGTTTCAAAAGATGTTTGTACTTGGTGGAATTCTACTTATGAAATGCTTAAAGTTGCTTATGATTATCGTGTACCTATACCAAATATATTGAATATGCATAATGGTACCCCCCCCCCCCCCCCGCAATTAAATTGTTGATTTTGATTGTGATGATATTAAAGTGCTTACTAATTTTTTTTTAAAAAAAATATTATGTTACAAAATAATTTTTTGGTATATATTATCATACTGTTATACAAATATTATGGTATATTTGTAAAATTTTCATTGTATTTGGTACGTATAAAATAAATCCAAATTATGCTCCGACCATTATTGAAATGATTGTAAAATTTAAAAAGTATTTTTTTCTATTCCCAAAGTTTATTTAATTTTTGCTCTATTTAACTCTTCTTTAAAATTAAGAGGTGCAAAGGGATTTGTTCGTAAATTTATAAGAATTTAACATTTCAAGAAAATGAACAACATCTCTCGAAGACTGCCAAGCTAACATATATTCTTATGCTTGATCAATGTTTGATAGATATAAATTTATGAAAATAACAGGTGGCAAACTGCTTCTTCTACTTCTAAGTCTAGAGTAAAAGTTATTTGGGAAGATATGGATGATATAACATGTTTTGATTCCTCTATTGATGATGAACTTGATTCCTTTATTAATCAAGGGTTGAAAAGTATTAAAGACGAAGAAGGCAACGAACAACTTTTGGCATGGTTTCTTTTACAAAACATCTAGTAGCATCGGAGAGTGCTTTTAGCGCGGCAAGATTTCAAATCGGAGATAATAGACATTCATTAGTGGAGGACAACCTAGAGATTTTCGTATTATTCAGAGATTGGATTAATTAAGAAAGAAGAAATCTTGATTTTGAAAAATTAACCACTAGGGAAGAAGAAGAATACAATGAGATACTTAGCACTGGAAGCGATGACGAGATGAAACTCATGGAACATCAATCAACACTGCGAATTCCAGAACAATGTCCAAGAGAAATTATAAATAAATTATAATGAAGCTATATAGGAGCTTACAAATATTAGTATGATGATTTGTAATTGGCTACTAAGAGGCCCAGTTCAAGTAGAATATTTCCTAGAAGGTGGCTGTGTAGGCTAGGTGCTTTTCAAAAGAATTATATTTGTATGTGAGATTTAAAAGTTATATTAATAAAATAAAAGGCTCTAAGCATTGAACTTTGTAATGAATTGTCTTACACTCTTACCTAGTTACTTAGCTTGAAATTATATTAAATAAATTATAACTCTGTTACAATTACTAGAATATTTTACTACAAGTATTTTGTTTTAGTATTTTATAATTCTTTACTAAGTTTTTAAATTTTCTTATAATTTATTAAGTTTATTAAATAAGTCAAAAAATTAGTCGTTACAAACTTTAAAAATTAGTCATTGTCAATAAACTAACTATTGCCAAACTTAATGGTTAAATAATTTTTTTTTAAACGGCAAACTTTAGGCCCGCGAAATTGTTCTGTCTCGTCTTGTCCCATTTCGTTTGTTAGCGGAATGCTATGGACGTACCGTTTCTTCCTATTTATTCCGCTCCATTTAGGCCCGTCCTGCCAGTGTCGTGGCTAAATTCCGTCTCGTTCAATCTCGTCTAGCTGAACATCCGTATGCATGTGTATATCAATCACATATTAAATAAATTATAACTCTGTTACAATTACTAGAATATTTTACTACAAGTATTTTGTTTTAGTATTTTATAATTCTTTACTAAGTTTTTAAATTTTCTTATAATTTATTAAGTTTATTAAATAAGTCAAAAAATTAGTCGTATGCATGTGTATATCAATCACATATTGTATACCCAAAAATTATGATGCTTAATTTTTCAATGGATAAATTTTGTGAATGAGTACATGCGGATAGTTTTTGTACTTAGTTTGTATTACGCGGTTCGCTTTTTATTATTTACGATACTAAAATATACTTTTGCCTTTACCTATCTATTTTGGCAAATCAAGAAAAAGATAATATTTTTTTACCCTTATCATTAACTACTTATTCTTTAAATTATTTTTTAAGATTTTTTAAAATGTTATTATTATTAAGGGTAAAATTATAAATAAAAAATTAATAGAAATAAAGTCAAAAGTAAACAACTAAACGAAGAGAGCTAAATCTCAATAGGAATTTTTACATTCCTATACACTATTCAAACTTTATTACCCTCCATACTCAAATTTTAATCTAATTACATAATACACACAAAATTACCAATTATATACACTTTTAGGCATTTAATGATAATAATTAAATCCTAAAATCACTCTAATGCCTACATCCCATTTCCCCACGTTTCTCTCTCCATACACCCCTTTCTCTCCCCTCCCCCCCTTTAAAAAAGACGTTAGAGTATTTTTTAAAATTTGACTAGCCAAAAATATTTTTTATTTGTAGCTACTCTGTTAATTTGATACTTCGGCTAGGCAGCACATGGAATAGTTTCATTAGTGGAAATTTTGGTACCATCATCTTTTGATTTATTCCTATATATTTTTCTTCAAAAATTCTGTTGATTCCCAACTATGCCTTATAATAAAAAGGACACTGCAGATGTTGCAAATATAACATGAGTATTTTTGCTCAGAGTCGAATCCACATAGAGCTAACCTATCAATCACTATCTTTAGACCAACTAAACTCTTGAGAACAAATTTCCCCAAACGTTTGAATCACATATGATTGTGTCTTTAATAACTAAGATTGCAAGTAAATAAATAGATGTAACTAAGGGTGCTAAGGTTGTAAACAATGATGAGAAAACACTAAGGTAATGATTTTCCATATTGATGGAATTCTTTCTGTTTATGCTTCATACAAATTTACCAACACATCTCTATCAATAATGAACGATCTTCTTACCGTAAATCTCTCCCGATTAATCACAGTAATTTACTAGTTGCACTCTCCCGAGATACACTAACTTACTTTATTTAACACAATTCTCTTAAGATTGCACCCAAGGCTTCGTTATCACTAATCTCGCCTTTAAACCCGTAGTTATTGATCCCTCTTATACTTTGGGAGGGTGTTATTCAACAATAACCTAAATATGCACTCTCTCCCGAGTTATGCATACTAAATAAGCATAACTAATTGAGGATTCTGTCAATTAACTACAACAAACACATAGTTGAACAAAGAGAGATTGAAAATAACAATTTGTATTCACATAAATAAGAAGTTCATCCCTCAATAGGTTCCATCAAAACCTTAGACAAAGGATTTAGCTACTCATAACTATGGATAAACAAACTAAAATGATATTCATCATAAAACTTGCAAGAAAAATCAAAAAAAAAAAGAAAGAAAGATGTTTTGGGTGATCTCTCACGATTGTTTTCCTTGCCAAAATATTTCCAAACCAATACATGCCTCTTTTGGGCGAAGTCTAGTGTTTAAATAGAGTTTTGGGCTAAAATTTCCGTATTTTGCACTTAAGTCCCTGAAGTTTTCCACCTCCGCCGCGATTCTGCCGTGGTTGCGGTCAAACCGCGGCCAAACATGCTCTCTCATTCTCACTTTGTCCGCAGCCATCTTCTACCGCGGTTGCGCTGGAACCGCGCCAGTTCTCTTTCAGTTCTGACTTGAGCTGTTTCACGTGGTTTACTTGGCAGAATTTTTACGATCGGCCTCTTTTTCTCCATATTTGATCCCAAAAGTACTCCATAGCCTTCTCTGGTCATATATACCTTGAAAAGCATGAAAAGCACTAATAAGAACATTTTGTTATCACTTTTATCATCAAAACCATACAAGAAGGTGGTTATTTAGGGTCTTATTATAGTTAATTTCACCTATTATCACCTGTCACGATCCGAATTTTTTACCCTCGGAAGTCGTGACGGTGCCTACTAACGGGAGCTAGGCAAGACGACTTAACACTTTTTCTCAGCACATAATAATAACATAATACCTTTTTCATTTAAAACAATAATGCGAAAGACTTAACATTTAAAGGAACTGAATGAACTGCGAAAGTTTTTTTCACAATACTATCAAAAACCTGGTGTCACGTATCTCACGAACGTCTAAGACTATTTTAAACACAATTTTTTGAAAGAAAATACAAATGTTTGTCCCGAAATACAATGGGATAACAACTAAAATAAGATAAGGGAGACGCCAGGCCCGCTGACGCCTGCAAGCTACCTCGGTATCTCGCTTTAGACTGAAGTCAACTCCCCAATCCACTATTGATGTCCAAAGCTGCTACGTTATCGTGATCCTTGCAAAAAGATGCACAGAGTATAGTATCAGCACAACCGACTTCATATGCTAGTAAGTGCATGGCTTAACCCCGGCGAAGTAGTAATGAGGCTAGACCGGACTACCAAACAAACCTGTGCATATATATATATATATATATATATATATATATATATGCAAGTACAATGAAATAATAGCAGAAAGTAAATAATTAAAGCAGGGAGGGGAACATGCTTATGGGGATAGTAGATAAAAACAGAATATTAGCAATAAATAAAAAACTACATCTGATTTCTTCTAACACTGAATAAGGGAAAACAAATCACTTTCGCTTGTTTCAATTTACTCTTGTTGCAGGCATGCAACACGATCCTATTTTCTCATGTCACGTGGTAGGCGTACCACTCACTCCCATTTCATAATATCACGTAGGCGTACCACTCGCTCCCATTTCAATATATCACGTGGTAGGCGTACCACTCGCTCCCATTTCATTATAACACATGGTAGGCATACCACTCGCTTCCATTTTATATATCACGTGGTAGGCATACCACTCGCTCCCATTTCAATATATCACGTGGTAGGCGTACCACTCGCTCCTATTTCAATATATCACGGAGAAATCCCATAAAGGGAGTAAGGTGACAAAATAAATTTTCCGGCAAGGGAACAAGATATCAACTCAACTATCTCGGCAAGGGAGAACTATTCCGGTAAGGGAGATCCAGCTAAAACCATACTAATTCAATTTATGCTTAACACAATTAAATCAATGCTCACTCACAACACTTACTTGCTCAGTTTTGAGGATTTCCAACCAAGTTCTCATAAGCAACAATTAATAATACAAGAATTTGGAAATTTAGGACTCACGATCATGCTCGACCCCCAAGTCACCATGCCTATACATCGGACACAACATGTAGCAAGCAACAAGTAAGACTCACTCCTAATCCCTCAAGCCAAAGTTAGACTGAACACTTACCTCAACTTTCACAGCTAAACTAATCCACAACGATCGCTTTCCCTCTCGTATTCGGCTCCAACTCAATCAAATCTATGAAATAATGACTTTATAATATCAATAATAGCTAAACAAATCAAATCCAATGCCTAAATATAAATTCCCAACCTTTATTCCAAAAGTTCAAAAAATCGGCTCCGGGCCTCCTTGGTCAAAACACGAGGTTCGAACCAATTTCATATCATCCATTCCCCCATGATACCGAATATACAATTTATTTTCAAATTCGACCCCAAAACGAGGTCTAAATCGAAAAAAATCGAAAAGCCCTAACTCTACCCATTTCCCCCAATTTCAACCCTAGATTACGTGATTTAGGCTTAGAAACTCACTAATTAATGAAGTAAAAGTGAAGGAAATGAGTGAAAATTTACTTACCCAAGTGGTCTTTAAAAATGGGGGCTTCAATGGAGTCCTAGAGCTTGGGGAAGAAGATAGCTCGTGTGAAATTCAGAATAAAATCCGTCACTATTTCTGATTTGGCATTTAAAAATTGCCGGGCGAAAATACCCTTCGTGTTCGCATGAAAGAGGCCGCGTTCGTGAAGGTTAAGTTGGGCAGGGCATCACGAATGCATGGAGGAAAACGCGAACGCGTAGAAGGAAATACTGGGGTTCCAGGTTTGTTCTATGCGAACGCGTGAAAGGCCACGCGAACGCGATGAAATGAACAACAAGCCTATGCGTTCGCAAATGGCTGACTGCGAATGCGAAAAAGAAGTTTCCGGGGTCCTGAACTTGGCTTATGCAATCGCGATGATAGTGATGAAAAAGCAAAAAAGAGGGGATTCAAAGCTATGCGAACACGAGAGGACATTGCGGACGCGAAGAAGGAACCTTATGTGCAGCAACAACAAGGTTTTCTGCAATTTTTTCTAACTTTAAAACCACCCCGAACACCCCCCGAAAATACTCCAGAGACCTTGGGGCTCCTAACCAAACACACACACTAACTTGGCAACATCCTACGAACTTAATCGCGCGATCAAATCGCAAAAATAACATAAAAATGAGGAATGAAGACTCAAAATCATCACTTTTTTTTATCAAATTTCATAAACTATCATTTTTAGAGATTTAGGTCCGAAATACGTAAAATGACGTCCGACTTCAACCAAGTTTCACAAAAATATCTTAAATAACATATAAGACTTGTACCGAGCATCGGAACCAAAATACGGGCCCGATACCAATACTTTTTAATCCATTTTTATTTAAAATTTCCATATTAATTTCTTTTAAAAATTTATTTCTCGGGCTCGGGACCTCGGATTTCGATTTCGGGCATATGCCCAAGTTTCATATTTTTCTACGGACCTTTCGGGACTGTCAAATCACGAGTTCAGGTCCGTTTATCCAAAATATTGACCAAAGTTAATTTTAATCATTTAAAGCCAAATTTTAGCAACTTTCACAGAATTAACATATAAGCTTTCCGGCTATGTGCCCGGACTGGGCATGCAAATTGAGACAAGTAAAATAAGATTTTCAAGGCCTCAAAAGCACGGAATGAATAAGAAAACAGGTGATGACCCTTTGGGTCGTCACAAATCCCTCTATGTTTTTTCACTCTTCTTCAAAAATCAATCTCCATTTTTATAGATTCATGCTCTAAATACTCTACCACACACCTCTATTAACGCCTGTTACTTGCTTAAATTTCAATGAAGAAGAACACACTTTCAAAGATCAACCCTAATTTCGGTAAGAGAGCAGCAATTCCACCGTTGACAACTATTAAAAAAATTTTGAAGCTTTGAATTCGAATTTGAGTTTCAAAAATCATTATCTATTTGGATGGGATGTTGTTATAAATAATTGGAAATATTATTTTGAGTTTATAGCTCAATTTTGAGAGTGTTTTGGTGAAGATTAGACTTGATTTTGGTTGAATTTCAGATGGAAACTCGAAGAAGAAGACATGACATACATTATACATACGAAATTGTAGTAAAGTTATACTAAAATTATAGAGTATATTCTGTTTATATATATATTCAAGTTGAACAATATTGTATAAAAATTGTATTCAAGTTGTTTGATTGTAATTGTATATAACTGGGTAGAAATAATGTATGAAAGTTGTAGACAAGTTGTGTCATATATAATTAGTTGTATGAAATGTATTTTTACTATGTATAAATCAGATACAAAATATACAAAAGACGTATTGTGTAAAATTTATGTAAAAATTATATTTAAGTTGTATCATATTATAGTTGTATATAACTGGGTATAAATAATATATAAAAATTATAGATTTATTTTTATGATGTATAAATCAGATACAAAATATATAAAAGAAATATTGTATAAAATTTGTATAAAAATTATATTTAAGTGGTATGATATTGTATTTATATATAACTGGTAAAAATAATCTATGAAAGTAGAAAAATTATAAATAAGTTGTATACTATGTAATTTAATTTTAATTTGTATTTTGTTGTAGATATATTAAATTTGTACAACATTTATTTTTAATTTGTATGTTGTACCATGCCGTTGTATATTAACCATCATTGATCTAATTGAACCCTCATATAATAATCATGATACTACTGTTCAGAGTACACGTCAATGTATGTTATTGAAATTTTTAGGTCTATTCGGAATTTTGCAAGATGGGGAACCAGAATCTTTGAAATATTTTTCACTATCTAAAACTATACTTGTGCTTTTAACAATTCTTTACACTCAATGCAATAGATCCGTCATTCTTTAGTGATCAAAGAAATAATTTAATCTCCGCGCGCTATTCAACCACCACAAATTTCTTGGCTGAAGAAATTCCCTCTTTACAAGAATACAGAAAATAGGAGGGGAAAGTGTGTGTGTGTATGAGAGAGGGGATCCCACGCTCTCCCTCGCGCAATTTCTATTTCTCCATTTTGTATCTTCCAATTCATTGAACTTAGTTTGATACTCCGTTTCATTTTCCATACTTGTAAAGTTAATCGGAAGAGAGAATTTGGGCGCTGTTCTTTAACAATCTCTTCTCTAAGAGAACTAACAAATACAGAAAACAGATTGATTGAAAAGGCAAAGGTTAAAAAGAGAGCCTTTGGATAATCAACTCATGTCTCCTCAAATGCAAAGTTCATTTTTTTTTCTTTCTTATCGTTATTACTAGGGAAGATAGCAGTGCAGTCACAATACAGAGACAGCATGAGTATTTTTGGTAATAAAATTTTAAATAGTGTATAGAAATGAAAAAACATCCAATCGAATAATTAAAGACGATAAGCCCGAGCCAGCCCCCCGCGAACCATTTTCCTCGGGAGTAATTTAAAAATAGCCAGATTTACAATCGGTCGTTCAAAATAGTTCAGTTTCAATAATAATCGAAATTTAGTTACTTTTCATATAAAGATAAATCTTAGTGAAAACACTGTTCAAAATCTGAAAAATATGCCAGTATATTTGCTGGAGTTTCAACATAAGTATACTTGAACTCCAATATATTAGACTGGAGTTCCAGCAAGTATACCAATCAAACATAATATAGTGGAGTTTGAAGCATCGACACTCCAGTCTCCAGTATATTATACTGGAACAAGTAAAGTATACCAATCCAACATAATGTTCTGGAGTGGAGTTCATACACAAGTGCATCAAACTCCAATATATTATGCTGGATCGGTTTTTGTTACAACAAAATAGTGACTATTTTTTATTGACTTTATAAATACTGACTATTTTTGAATAACAATTTGAAAACTGGCTATGTCATGCTATTTTGGAGTTGGGTCGGGTAGGATCGGATTGTGATTGAAAAATCACTATCACTACTATCATCATTCCATCACACCAACCTAGGCCTAGTTCTAGAATCCCGAAATTGGACCACTTTTTTGAGAAAGAGGAGAAGAAGAACAAGAATAACAATAATCATTGAATTAACCATTGATTAACATGAGCGAGGACTCATCATCTTCATCGCAATCCTTCTTCAGGAAACACTGGGAAGGATACAAGGAGTTTTGGGGCGAGCGATTTTCCTTTTTGGACAACTATTCCAGGTTCATTAAGCGCGACAAGCCACTCCCCTCTTGGTCTGAATCTGATGTCGAGGAGTTCATTGCTTCTGACCCAGTTCATGGACCCACTGTATTTCCCTTTTCTTCTTCTTCCTTTTTTGGTGCTTTCAGATCAGCTCATATGCTTACATTTCATTGGAGTTTGTGTATTTACATTTATATTTCAGCGTTTACCCATCTAGATTCTCTTTGATTCATCTCTATTGATCCGTATGCCTTTTGGTTTTTCTCTCTTTGCTTAATTTGTGTTTTGATTTTATTTTGGATAATCTTCTGTTGATTTGTTTAATTGGTACTGGTTGTGCACCTTTTCTGCGATATTGCTATTCGGGTGGTTGGTTTTGTGATTGGCACTAATTTGGTTGTTTAATTCAACTTTGAATAGGTCTTTTTAGTTCTCTAGTTTGTAACAGATTATTTTGTGCTTAATTCTTTCAGTATACTCTTTATGCTTTCTCTGGAATTTGGTTTTTAACTTGATTCATCGCTGGCATGCATCTGTTGCAACTTTGAATGCATTTCTACCTAGTGCTAGCTGAAGTGGGCGTAAGTTATCTCTTCAGAGCTCCTCTTGAATTGAGTGGTGTCCTGGAGTATCTTTTGGTTTTGTTGCATTTCTCAATCGCTAAAACTTTTATTAAAAACGTTGTTTTTCTTGCAGTCACCTACTAATTTAGCTTAGTTTTATAGTTGATGATTTTATACCTGGAATGGATTCTCTAGGGGCCAAATATATCTACGACCCCTTTTACTTGACGCTGTTTTTCATTTAAACACATGAACTCTAGGGTCAGTGGGTCACATATCTGTCCATTAAACCTTTGATGCTCACATGGCAGATCGTGTTCTCACCCAAAATTGAGCGCGTACAGTAAAAGGGTTTTGCCTGAAAATATAGGATTTCTCTGAAATGATTTTTCCGGTCATTGTGTTCCTAACTAATCACACCCTGCACCACTGCGAAAACCCAGCGCCTTTTTCTCTTGGTCACCATCACTATTGCCCAGTCTCTTTTTGCTGATGCTTCAAATTTGGAAGCTGGGTAAAAGACAAGAAGAGTAGCCCAGCCATGGAGATAGAACATTATCAGGCTCCTTCCCTGTTTCCTCATATCTCTTTCGAGCATTTGTAGCTTATGGAGACACTTAATACTTAAGAGAAAAAGTTGCTAATAAAGATGCTTGTTTGACTTATTGGCGGAGAAACATAAAAGTTTACCTCTTTCTACTCTGTTCAAATATAGTTTTAGGTTGCTGAGGTATAACTACCTCTGTTTTGTTTTCTTTTCTATTCTTCAATTCATGCACACAGAGGAGAAGAATTTTGGAACAGTTCTAGTTTGTCTCCCTTTCCCTCTTCCAAATAGTATGAGATAAGTCAGGGAGAGGGGAAATGAGAAAGAGAAATGGGCATACAAAGGGCAAGTGGGCAACTGCACTTCTTAAAATTTCTATCCGTATGCTTCTGGGGGTTATCCCCAATTTGTGTTAATTCTCATCTCCTCTCACAAACCAGCAACGACGAAGGAAAAAAGAAGGGAAGTTTTCCCCTACCTCAGTTTAGCTACTGTAGTCCTCGTTCGTTTCTATATCCAGTTCTGAGCTTCTGGGCATGGTCTTTAAACTATTTCTGATGCATTACCACAATTTTTGGAATGCCAATTTAACATTTGTTCTCTCTCTCTCTTTTTCTGCATGTTAAATGTTTATTGGTTAGTCTGTCACTGTGAGCAAGAGGGTATGGAATATATTGCCAACATCAAATGAAGTTGCATATTTTTGCCTTTCTTCCCTCTGATGATCCTACTGTTTCTGTTTTATTTCTGTTTGTCAGAGACCATTCCTCTATATTTTCCCCCTTTAACCAATTCGAGCTGATGTGCTATTTTCCACTCTTCTTTCCAGCTGAGGACTGCTAGGGAAGCAGCAAAGATCAGTGCTGTAGGAGGCATAATCGGAGCTGTTTCAACTGCAGGTGTTGCTTGGAAGTACTCCAGGAGTTTGCATGGTATGTTGAGCTTGATCCCTACTCAACTCCCATGCACATCACTCTCATGTTTTTTACGAGTTCATTGCATAAATGGTCAAGCACTAAAGTATTTTAGGAAGAGGCTCCTGGAGTAAGTTATCCTAGGATTCGAACTTCTTTCATAATATGTTTTGGTAAATGTGATTTTGTGAGAAGCTTTTGCCACATGATAATCAATAATGTCTGCATCAAACAAGTTAAGTTCTTTTCTAGGTATTCATTTATGTTAGTGTGTTAATTTTTAATATCAAAATGTTGGAGTTAAAGAATATTTAACGGTTTATTAACCCCCCCAATCCATACAGGTCCAACATTCTCTTCTAAAAAGAAAAATATTTAACGTTTTTGTGCTAGATTATGTCACATATATGACAAATATCATATGGTTTTGTGTTTAAAACGTATAAATAGGTTATAGGTGTGCCTTTTCTTATTTGCATGGTATCAAAGCCACATTTTGGTTAGTCTATTGTCATACTTGTAAGTTTGCATTAGATTTCACGTGTGAACTCCAAAATCTGGTTACACGTGCATAAGTGTTGTTGAGTCATATAGAGTTGCATATCGGATATAGAAGGGCATCCAAAGGAGTTTAGATGTCTTGTTCAATCCACCTGCTGCCTTAAGATTTTTGGTTAAGTACTCAGGGTCTTTCACAGTTATATGTCAGATGTTCAGAACAAGTACCTAGAAGGCCTTAAATGTCGGTTCTCTTCAGATCTCAGAAACTCCCTTTTGCTATATCACCATAAAATCCTTAAAAGCCCACTATTTTCCCATCGTTCCAGATATGAATTAAGACTGAAAGAAGCTAAATAATTTTGATCTTCCTGCTGCATTATCTAGTGAAACTCTGTGTGTCCTAAATCACATAAGGCTTCATCCTCCCCCTTCTGTCCTTCTTCAACTTCCGTTCATCTTTCCAGAGTGTGTGCTCCATAAGAAAACCTTTACATGTTATGATTCTCTCTCTCTCCGTACCTCTGACTGTATATGAGCTAAAATTGACTGTTTCCATGTTCGAATCTGTTCTGTGGCCTTTTGCAGTTGAAAGCTGTAAGACTATTTTCCACCAATGTGGCAATTATCTAGCTGACTTGATTGATTTCTTCTTGCATTTTTTTCTATGGCCAAAAGAAAATGACAATCTTACACAGACCAACTGTTAAATCATTTTATAGGAAAATTGTTGAAGTGTGTGACATCTCATCTAAAAGCTTAAGCTAGCTGCCGGAGAGAGCAAACTGTTGTTTACTTAATTACGTCTTCAAAAAAAGAAATTTTGTATTGAGGCTATTTAATAGTTACCGCCCTTTTTGGTCAAAGTTGATACAGTTCAGGTTCTATACTTTCTGCGCTTCCTAGTTTAGAATCAAAACCCCCATTTAATGTCTCTGCAACTTGCACCATAATTTTGTGGAGAACACAAAACAGAACGGGCACTTTTACTGTATTAATTTTCTACTACGACCAAGATTAACTATCTTTAAAGGAAAAACCAAGATTATTTCTTAAAACCAAGGTTTTGGGGAGAGCCATGACTGATTAAGATGAATGATTTTATTGAACCCTCAGGGTTGGCCTGGTGGCAATTGACTTGAGCCTTGGGGTTTGCTCCCTTTCAAGGTGTCAAGTTCGAAACCCACTAGGTGCACACAGTTTCTGAGGGCCATCAGACTGGGTAAAACCTGAATTAACCGTGGTGCACTTGCAGGAAACTCCTTGCAGAGGGCCTGTGCACCCCCGGGATTAGTCGGAGCTCTTAAATACTCAGACACCCGGTGCAAATAAAAAAAAAGATGAATGATTTTATTGCTTATTGATGTTCTGTTTGGTAGGTACTGCACTTTCTTTTGGAGCTGGAGCTGTCTTTGGCTGGACATTTGGACAGGAAGTTGCCAATCACTGGCTGCAGCTATATAGGCTGGACACCATGGCTGCCCAGGTGAAATTCATGGAATGGTGGCAGAACAAGGTTGAAGGTTGAAGAACAGTCTTAATTGTCGCCTGTCATCCCAGATCAAAGGACAGTTTTAAGTTTGGCTTTGGTGTTAAATGTCAATGAACTTCTGTTTTCAGGAATAATAATCGGTCGCTCTGTTCAAATTGTAGCAAGTGACTTGGATTTTTGTATCCAAGCAGTGTTCAACTTTGGAATTGTGTGTTTATCTTTCTCTACTGAATTGTTCTAGTGGAAATGCAACTCTTTGCGGTTTTCTTTCAAAAGATTATCAATATGTTACAAAGTTAGAGTTCATTTCTTTCCTACTAGGAAATATGAGCATATGAGTAATGAACAGCCGCATTATGCCCAAATTTTTTATTAATAGTTTGGTTTGAAAACTAGAATCTTTTTTCAAGAGAAGCATAATTAGAATATAAAAGAAGGTTTGTTGGCATTCTTGTTGATTATGTGTTCTTTTCTCTAGGAACAAATAATCTGCACTTAACAGAGTGCGATCTTCTATTAATTCAGCAGTTACGAAGAGATTTCCATCACATTAGCAGAGTGGAAGCAGTTCAACCACCAAATAAAAAAGCAAAAGAAACTTGAAGATGACAAAATTTCGTTGAAAATAACAAAGCTCAGTAGCAAAATGTTTATACCCCAAAATTGCAATAAGTACTTTAATTAATTATGGTCACATCTTTAAATAATAAGTTGAGCTTCCCTGAACTTGTTTATATGAAACTAAAAGCTCATTTGGCTTCTTTTCTTCAAAATTTACACAATACAACTCGACTAATTGTTCAATGCCTCATAAAGTGAATTCGCATTCTCACTAGTTTAAATAAATTAACATAACCAAGGAATACCTTGGCAACAACATTAGCAAGTTATTGTTACCTATTAAAGTGATCGCACTATCGCATTCATATAACTTAAACCTTGTTTTCAATTATATTGCTCGAATACTCTGAAAATGTTTCCGGGTGCGTGTCGGATCCTTCAAAAGTAGTGTACTTTTGGGAGATCCGACACGGTTGCGGCAGTATTACGGAGAGTCAGCGCAACATAATCATGAGGTACCTCAGTGACAACATCTTTAGCCGGTTTTGCAATTTCTTTTACAAGACATTCTACAATAGGGGCTTTGTGTTCTTTCAAGATTGCAGTAATGTAACGTTATAACCAATGTATCTTCCACGCTAATCGGAAACAATCTTTGAATAATATTGACAATATCACTTGCGCCAGTCCTCAACCCTACTTTTGGCAAAAGTAATTCGGTCACCTCATAATGAAAATGAATACCGAAAGGATTCTATTTTATGTTCTTAAAAAAAATTCCTTTCCACACAAGTATTCTCCTGCAAAGAGGTGGAACCAGCCAAGGCAGAACACTAGCCGCATTTTGTAGACGGGCTGGTTCCAGCCTTCTATTCTGATGAATAATATTCCACTGATTAGGCAGGGACATGATTCGAATCTGCAATTTTCAAGTTATGAGCCTGATGAGTTGATCAATTCCTCTATCCCGTTTCTTCCCTTCTCTTTTGAGCTTCGATAATCAAAATTCAACTTGTATGTGTTAATATAAAGGTGACTAACGGGCTGACCGGGCCGGTTTCGGGTCAAAAAAATTTGACCCGTCCGGTTACCGGTCCGGGCCGGGTCGGGCCGGAACAGTAACGGGTTTTAACGGGCTGGGTTGTTCTGGGTTTAAATTGAACCATGCGGGTTACGGGTTGAAAGGGGCCGGGCCGGGCCGGGTTTAGTATATTTTCAATTTTTTATGAAATTAAGTATAACTATTAAGTTATAATTATATTAATACTTTGTAATAATTGAATGAATACAAGTAAGATGGGAAAAAATTGCACTTATTGCAAGTGCTACTTTATTTCTCAACTGTGAACATCTTCCTTTCCTTGATTTCTTCGTTCTAATCATTGCTTCCCAAGTTCCCATCTGAAAGTCTGAAAATAAATCAAGGCCACTTTAAAAATTATTGACCCATTCTATGGGATGGACAGCTCTCATATGTCTTGTAAGTGTTCCAGTCGCTCCTAAATTTCCTTCTGTCAAATGTTGAAAAGTTTCGTTACAAAATTTACACTTAACACTATTAGTACCTTCTATTATTTCAAAAAAATTCCATACCAGACTTCTTTTTTTACGATTAGAAGCCGGGTCATTACTATTACTACCAGAAGCTACATGACTAGCATCATTAAACATATTGTAAAAATGAAAATATAAGCTTAAATTAAATATGCAATTAAAATATTAAATAAGAGAAAGAGTTGGAGGGAGTGCACCGAATTCAGCAATAAATTGAGCACTTGATCAAATATGAAATCTTGCAAATTGAAGGGAAGAGATAGATTGATAATTTGAGAATTGAGATTGAGTCATTGAGATAAGAATATTGAGTGAAGAAATGAAGAAGAGATGATGGGTATTAAAAGATTTTAAGAAGGGTTAATATTGTAATTTAATAAATATAAAAAACTTAAAAAATGGCCAGTTTTGCAAAGAAATCCGTTGGCCAACGGTAATGTAGGCGTTGCCAACGGAAATGTGGGCCCCAGCAATTCAAAAATTAAAAAAAAATGTTAGCGTTGAACCGGGCCGGTCCGGTCCGGGCTCTACCAGTTCACGGTACTGTTCACCATACCGGGCCGGTCCGGTCCGGTTCCGAAACAAAAATATTTTAACGGACCAACCCCCTATCCCCTTTGAACCCAGCCCAGCCCGGCCCCCACCTACCGGCCCGGTTCGGTCTCGAGTTTTACCAGTCCGGTCCAGGCCGGTCCCGGGTCAACCTTGCCCAGTTGACAGGTTTAGTGTTAAACATATAGTCTGAATAGCATGATATGCTCATAATTGAAATCTTGTTGACGCCCACTGTCATAGTGTGACTGGAAGCCAACTAAATTTAGTTAAGCAATTGGCCCATGTAACTGGGTAACTACCAGTTTCGTTGTTAGCTTTTTTTAATTACATCATGCTTCTTGAAAATATCACAAGATTTGTTATTGTAGTTGATTTTAAATGTTATTTTAATTATATAATTTTTTTTCCACATATCAATAAAAACTATTAACTAGTAAAGTTATTATCATCTTAGCCGGAGGTCAAGGGTTCTGTTGAGATTAAAAAATAGGTGAATGAGAAATGAAGGGAAGAAAGTTGAGGTAAAGTGCTCTCCCGTTTGCTTTGGAAAGAGCAGGTGTCTCTCATCGGTGGGGGGAAGAAAAGTGAAATGTGCTTATACTGAGAAAGCACTCGGGTTGGAAAGAGAGCAAGCCCCGCGTCGTCGTCGTCGCTTGACTTCAGTTTCGGCCGGTCCATTACTTTTCCGAAATATTTCAAACGTTCCCATGACGCACCCTTTTTTCTTTCGAAATTGGGTTTGTGGCATTAGAGAGGATAACTCGTTCCATTTTGGGAATTGGGCTTATATTGAAGAGTCGCCACCTAATGATTAAAGTGCATTATAATAGTAAGAAGAGTTTGATTTAGAAAATCAGAGATTGGGTAAGGGCTCGAAGAAATTATCCCGAGGGGAAGGTGTTAGGCACCCCTCAAGATCTACTACTATAGTTCCTGGTCATGCTATGGTTGTGACTTTAAGTACAAATAACATGTAGGCAAGTAAGTCTTTCAAATAAGAGGGGGTTTTCATATAACAGTTGCAAATAGATGAAGTTAAAAGAAACGAAAGAAAAACTGAAATTTGAGAAAACAGTTGAAATTCTGAAAGTATATAATAAAATAAATAAGTAAGGGGAGAGGGTCCTAGATTTATAAATAATATGGATCACCCTATAAAACATCCGGTAATCACTCCTCAATGAGGGGCTACACGAGATGTTATCGCGCGGTCATCATTATCCATATCTACCCTTTCCCAACCCGTTAAGATTCTAAACGCAGAATGATTTTGTTTACTTATTGCATGCTATTACCCGCCCTAATCCTATCAGTGCCGGAGGCATTTGGGAATACTAATCCTAAAAGGGAGGAAAAGTTGGCTTATTTGTGGTTTCAAAGATAAAAATGCTAGGGCGACAAACAAAAACACGTATAACAAGCATGGAGAAGGCACATAAACAAACAAGGCTCAAACAGACCTCCTTAAATCAAAGAAAAGCATATAGTTTAGCATGTCACATACTGATTTAAGTCTGATTACTTAAAGGTTATGGGGGACCGATCTATTACACATTTCAGATAAAAAATCCAAATCAGGCCTGCCTGCTGGTTGTAGTTAAAAAATCTGATTCAGTTTACAAGTTTATCCTATAGTTTGCCTAAATGTTAGACAAAACCTACAAGCATGATATCTATTGGTTTCAGAAAAAGATGAAGTATACTGATTTTAGAGAAAGGTCATCAGTTATTCAGGAAAGACGAGTTTTGACAAAAGATTATGAATTCTGTCGCTGTTAGACAATGATTTTAGATTCGTAGGCGAGTGAGACGTTTCAGACTCTGTTATTAATTCCTATAGGCATGCTTTTTAGGCGTTGTTGATTTTAAACACTTTTACAGACATGGCAAGAGTGCAGAAATCCTATAGGCATGGCATATAAATGTTGTATTTCGTTTAAGCCTATAAACATGATATCTAAATGCAATTAGTTATTTAAGACCTACAAACACATTTTCCTAGTGACAGATACATATGCAAAATTCAGAAAGACCTATAGGCATATTATCTATATGATATGCAGTATTTCAGAAGTGACCTATAGGCAAGTTATCTGTATGATATGCAAAATTTCATAAGTAACCTATAGGCAAGTTATCTACATGAATGCAGAAGTGCAGAAGTGACCTGTAGGCAAGTTATCTATATGATATGCAGAATTTCAAAAGTAACCTATAGGCAAGTTATCTACATGAATGCAGAAGTGCAAAAAACGATTGGCAAGGATATCTATATAAATGCAGAAACGCAGAAATTCCCTATGAGCATGACATTTACCCCTTGCATGTATGGTTACCCCTCCCTTTTCACTAATCACCCCAAAGGTTTATTACAAAGTTATTACAGTCCAAAAATAAAGTAAAGAAAATACATCAGAAATTGAAACCGCTTAAGAACACAGTAGGAAAATACAGTAGAAGAACATGCTTTTTAGAAGAAACTTAACCAAAGTTCAGAAGAGACAAAATAGTAAAATCGCTTAAGAACACAGTAGGAAAATACAGTAGAAGAACATGCTTTTTAGAAGAAACTTTACCAAAGTTCAGTAGAGAAAAAATAGTAAATGCTCTTAAGAACACAATAGGAAAATATAGTAGAAGAACACAAGAACACCGGAAAAGTATATCAAAAGAACATATAGAAAAATAGAGTAACATAAACATATGAGAACATGGTATAGAAAACACAGCAGAAGAATGGAATATAGAAAGCATAGTAGAAGAGCATATGTGGTAGAAGGAAAGCATAAGAACACAGTAGAGTCAAATACACATAAAAGAAAAGGAGAAGAAGACCAGATAAACACAAAAGCATTTTTAGAAAACCCTAGATTGTAAAAGAAAGACTTTGAAAAGTAATTTTTGAAAGAAACGTTAAGGAAATCGTTTGAAAACTCAAGTAGGGCATAGATACATGACAAATCTAAAAGATCGGAGAAAAACCTGGAAGGGTTAGGGTCTCATAAGAACCCTAGAATGAGAAAGGCTTTGAAAGGGTTACCGATCTGAGTCGAAAAAGTCAGAACCAGGCTCAAACACCGTGGTGTGCCGGAGCAAGGCCGGCGATTACCCTGAAACCTTGAATAGGCAGAGGTCTAAGTGAAAACCTTTGAGGTCTGGCCTGGAATCTTCATGTATCAAGTGTGTAACAGCAAGGGGAGGTGAGTATAAGACTCCCATAGCCTGAGAAGCCATGGTTTTCGGTGGGTTTCAAGGTGGAAGACGATGAGAGGCTGCTAGGGTTAGGGAAGGTTCGAGTGTGTTTGAGAATTGAGAGGCGGTGGTTGGTGAGAAATGTGATAGGCTTGGTGGAGTTGAGGAATTGAAAAAGGAAAGGGGGAATTGTGGCCGTTGATCATTTTGATCAATGAATCAAAAGGTGAGCCGGGAGGCTTGGATAAGCGGGTCAGGGGTCGGGTTCAATTGAAATTTGGATGGGTACATTTGAGATGGAAGTTGGGTTACTTTGGGGATTGATTTGGGATACAATTGAAATGAAATAGGGCTAGTATTTAAATAGCCATTTCCCCTTTTTATTTTATAAAAAATAATCAGATGATTTCTGAAAACAAATTAAAGGTACTAAATTAGTTAATAATATATAAGTATTAAATTAAAAATACCGGAATCAAGTTTGTAATTGTAAATGCAATTAAATATTAAAATAGGCTAAAATTACAATTATATGCAATTTAGCTTTAAAAATACTAAATAAATTTGTCAAAATGTGCAAAATATTATATTAGCTATATTTTGGCATAAATATGAGAATAAAAGAAATTTCTCACCAAAATGATAATTTTGGTAATACCTATTGGTTTTTGTACTGCTAAAATGGGGCATTAAATTGATTTAAAATTATTTTAAAAAATTAGGAGAAATACTAAAATATCTGGATACACTTATATATGCATACATAGGCTATATTAAAAGTATTTTGCATATGAAAAATATACAGGGGAAAATTAGATATCAACAACTGCCCCTCTTTAACGGGGAAGGATGAAAGAGTTGTCGAATAAAGATATGATGGACAATTTGACCGACCGAAATGGTTTGATGAATTTGACCATGCTCTAGTTCGTTATCTGCCTACATATCCCTGATCTTACAGGAATTAGGCCAAATGTAGTTCATAATCCGTCAGCGGAATATGCCGATGGAGTTTTCCTAGAACGGGCGCAATGTTTAGTTTGGGACGGATGGTTAAAGTCTAATAGGGCTGCGGGAACTGGAGCGGGATCACTCCTGCTGAGACAGCCGTTTCTCACCGGTTTACCTGCAAATAATCAATACAAGTGTATATTGTGCGAAAATTTAAACATCATGCAGGTTCCTGTCAGACCATGAATGTTGTCTTTGGACGGTTAAGGTGACATCCTCAGATCATGACATCATAGTCCATGAAGCGTATGATAAGGGATTCGTAGTCTATGAAATGATGCTCTCGGGCTATGAGAATGATGCCTTTGAATAATGATATGCAAAAGATAAAAGGGGTCCTCAGGCCATGGCATGGCATTCTCAGGCTATGCGAATGGTGCCTCTGAATGGGAATCAGGTCAGACGTAGTTCAAATTACATCATTAAGGAAATCATAAATGGTTACACATAGTATCGAATGACTGTATCTGAATTGATCGACTTTGGCCAAACTTCTTCGTCCATTACTGTGAGTATGAGGGCTCCTCCTGTTAGAACCCAGTAAACCATGTACGCACCTTGCTAGTTGGGAGAGAACTTCCTTTTGGCTTCATCTTGATGTGGAAAAATCTTCTTTAACACCAGCTGCCCCGGTGTAAACTATCTTGGCTTGACTCTTTTGTGAAGGCTCTGGACATTCTGTTATGATAAAGCTGACCGTGGAAAACTGCATTCATTCTATTTCCTTCTATTAGAGCTAGCTGTTCGTAACGACTCTTCACCCATTCTGCATCGTCGAGTTCTGCTTCCTGTATGATCCTCAAGGAAGGAATTTCTACTTCGGTGGGAATGACCGCTTCTATACCATAAACCATCATATAGGTGGTTTCCCCGGTTGACGTGCAAACTGTGGTGCGATATCCCTGTAAAGCAAATGATAGCTTCTCATGCCATTGCTTATGGTTCTCTATCATCTTCCTTAGTATCTTCTTGAATATTCTCGTTGGCAGCTTCTACGGCTCCATTCATCTGAGGTATGTAGGTTGTAGAATTCTTGTGTTTGATCTTGAAGGTTTCCCAGACGGCTTTCACCAGACCATTGTTGAGGTTGGAGCCATTATCAGTAATGGTTGACTATGGAATTCCGAACTGACAAACGATGCAATCACGAAAAAAGTCTGCTATGACTTTCTTAGTTACTGCTCTGTAAGATGCTGATTCAACCCATTTGTGGAACAGTCAATTGCTACCAAGATAAACTTGTGCCTGTTGGAAGCAGCAAGCCTGATTGGTCCAATAACATCCATTCCCCAGGCCACGAAAGGCCATGGCGAGCTCTTTTTATTGAGCTCATTTGGAGGTACCATTATCATGTCTGCATGTATCTGCCAGCAATGGCATTTTCGAACATACTGGATGCAGCCCGTCTCCATAGTCATCAAAAAGTAACCGGTTTGGAGTATCTTCTTTGCTAAGATAAAACCGTTCATATGTGGACCACAGGTCCCAGTATGAATTTCCTCTAGTAGCCTGGATGCTTCCTTTGCGTCGACACACCTTATTAATCCCAAATCAGGAGTTCTCCTATATAGGATTCCTCCGTTGTGGAAGAAATTATTGGACAACCTCCGAATTGTGCATTTCTGAGTAGGATTTACAAGCTCCGGGTATTCTTCTTTTGCTAAATATTCGTTGATATCATGAAACCAAGGCTTTCCGTCTGCTTCTTCTTCGACATGAGCATAGTAAGCTGGCTGATCATGGACCTTTATCAGAATAGAATCAATAAAGTTCTTATCTGGATGTTGTATCATAGAGAACATGGTAGCCAATGCATCGACGAACTCATTCTGAGCTTTGGGAATATATTGAAATTCCATCTTTGTGAACCTCTTTCTCAACTTCTATACATGATGCAGGTATGGGAGTATCTTTGAGTTCTTGGTTTCCCATTCTTCTCGGACATGATGTATAAGCAAGTCTTAGTCCCCAACTACAAGCAACAGTTGGATGTTCATGTCAATGGACATCTAAGATGTAGGCTTCGTACTTTGCCATATTTTTGGTGCACGAGAACCTGAGTTTAGCAAACACCAAATAATGTTGGCCAGTTTCTGATTCTAGGACTGCTCCTACGCCGACTCCTTTGAAATTTGCTGCTCCATCGAAAAGCATTCTCCAACCGTCATAGGATTCTGTAATATCTTCTCCAATGAATGATACCTCTTTGTCAGGAAAAGACATCTTTAGCGGTTTGTATTAGGGGTGTGCATTCGATTTATCGATTCGATTTGACCCTTATCTACTTATCGATTATCGATTTGTACATATGCTTATCGTTATCGTTTCAATAAGGTTTTGATTTTTTCGATTTCGATTTATCGATTTTGGGGTCTTATCGATTCGGTTATCGATTACACCAATAAGAAAATTTGCGGGATTCCACGGAAAGTATATCATTATAAATGCGTCTAACTTATATGGACAAAAAGAAGCTAAAATAAGACGAAACCATTTATAACATAAAAATTGTATTAACAAGAAAGAGGAATCAAATGTATACCACCAACACTCCTACAATATAAAAAATAAAACAAGACAAAATACATCATCATGACTAATTTTATTTTCCATTAATTTGAACTTCATTCCCTTGATCTTTTAATATGATTATTCCTTAAATGTAGTAGAGGAAATAATAGGGTAAGAGACTTAGAGTAAATGAAAGGGTATAGATTAGGGAAAATGATATTGTATAGCCAGTTTCAAAATAGTAGCGGAATATATATATATATTATGTATATTATATTAATCTACACAAATAGCTAATTATTCATTTTATAAGTGTCTACAGTGATAGGGGTGTGCATTCGATTTATCGATTCAAATTTGACCCTTATCGATAATTACTTATCGATTATCGATTTGTACATATGCTTATCGTTATCATTTCAATAAGGTTTCAATTTTTTCGATTTTTATTTTTTCAATTTCGATAACAAATAATCGATCCGATTTATCGATAAACCGATTCGAATGCACACCCCTAGCTCGTATTCTCCATCCACGGGATTCTAGGTGAGATGATCTGCCAATGTCTGTCCCTTCATTGCTTTCTGAGTTACGTAGACAATGTCGAATTCACTCAGCAGGATTTGCCACTTGGATAGCTTGCCCGTGAGCATGGGCTTCTGAAAGATATACTTCAATGGATCCATCCTTTATATGAGATACACGGTATAGGAGCAAAAGTAGTGCCTCAGCTTCTGAGCATCCCAACTCAAAGCACAACAAGTGCATTCCAACATCGAATACCAGGCTTCACACGGGGTGAACTTCTTGCTGAGATAGTAGATGGCCTGCTCCTTTCTCCCTGTTTCATCATGCTGCCCTAGAACACAACCGAACGCTCCATCCAATACTGCAAGGTAAAGTAATAGAGGTCTACTCGGCTCGGGCGGGAGCAAAACTGGCGGTATGGATAGGTACTCCTTAATTCTGTCGAAGGCCTTTTTAGCAGTCATCAGTACATTTGGTGGTGGCGCCCTTCTTCAATATCTTAAAGATTGGCTCACAGATGACAGTGGATTGTGCTATGAATCGGCTGATGCAGTTGAGTCTTCCCAAGAAGCTCATTACGTCCTTCTTGTTCTTTGGCGGTGGCAATTCTTGAATAGCTTTATCCTTTGATGGATCCAGTTCTATTCCTCGGTGACTCACGATAAACCCAAGTAGTTTTTCGGCAGGAACCCCAAATGCACACTTCGCGGGATTTAGTTTCAGGTTATACCTTCTCAGTCTATTGAAGAACTTCCTCAAATCTTCCATATGATCAGTGGCTTTCTTGGACTTGATGATGTCATCTACATATACCTTTATCTCTTTGTGTATAATGTCATGGAAGATGGTAGTCATGGACATCATGTAGGTAGCCCGTACATTCTTTAACCCAAACGACATTATCTTGTAGCAGTACATTCCCCATGGTGTAATGAAAGCTGATTTCTCACCATCTTGTGCATCCATCCATATTTGATGGTACCTAGCGCAACAATCTACAAATGACTGCAGCTCATGCTTGGCGCAATTGTCAATCAGTATGTGTATGTTTGGTAAGGGGAAGTCATCCTTTGGACTGGGCCGATTGAGATCCCGGTAGTCGGCACAGACTCTAATCTTCCCATCCTTCTTCGGTACTGGCACAATGTTGGCTAACCATGTCGGATATTCTACCACCCTGAGAACCTTAGCTTTGACCTGCTTAGTGACTTGTTCCTTGATTTTCAGGCTCATATCAGGCTTGAACTTTCTAAGTTTCTATTTTACCGATGGGCATGTCGGAGTCAGTCGGCAGTTTGTGAGCCACAATTGATGTAGTGAGACCTGTCGTATCGTCATATGATCGGGCAAATATATCCTCATATTCCTTTACAAATTCTGTACTCTTCCTTTTCTTACGGTGACAAATGAACACTGATGCACGTTTCTTTGACATTTTCTGCATCTCCCAGGTTAACAACCTCAGTTTCATCCAGGTTGTACTTAGGTTTATTCTTAATATTCTCTACTTCTTTTATAATCTCTTCCGGTATATCATCTTCCTCTGAATCTATGTCCGTTTATTGCATTTTCTCGTTGCATGTCACAGTCATTGGTTCATTAAGATAAGCAATAGTAATGCAATATAAATAAAGCAATGAGAGAAAATAATAAGAGTAAGATTTAAATAAATCAAAATGCTTTGATAGATTTCATAACTGTTTTGAACATTGGAGCTTTAATTAGAAATTAAAAATGCGAAAGGAAAGTCAACTACTGAAAATAAAAGATAACGCATGTTGCTTTGTTCAGCCTTTTTACCTCGATGCTTTTCGGGCTCTGATGGTTCTGATGGTCCAATTATTAAGGCACGCTCCTCGGCTTACGACCTGTATGGAAGGGCCTTCCTCACCCTCCTCCTTGAAAATTACGCAACAATCTATATCATCATATCCTAGGAACAAATTCCTTACTACTGCCAGTGCTTCCTCTTCTTCCGACTCATAGATAACATCGGCTGGGTGGAAAGTCTGCTCCAAATGTGGTATCGATTGCTCGAGCAGGTAGTAAGGACCGCTGTATAGTGGCGACCAGTTGTTGAAATCCTCCCAAGTGTACTCATATCCTAGCCCAAAAGTAGTGCCATATTTCTTCAGTTTGATAGGCTTGGCGATTCCTTGGAGGTTCTTGCCAAGTCTTTTGCCAGGTTCGTATCCGCACCATTTTCAATTTTATTGTCCCACCATTTGTCCTTGTCAACAACAATGACTTGCTCGATGTGGTGATAGGTCTCCCCGCCTATCTTTCTTCTGCCTCTGATTGCTGGGATGGTTTGGCGACTATATATGGGATTGATACCGTTGCTGTGAATGATCACCTCTGGGTGGTTCCACTCAAACTTCACTGCCTGATGTAGTGTTAAAGCTACATCCCCAGCGACATGCATCCACAACCGTCCAAATAACAAATTATAGGACGTCGACACGTCTATTACTTGAAAGTCAACATCGAACGAAGTATTCCCCATTTTCCAACATAAGATAATTTCTCCAATGGTGGACCCTTATGAACCGTCGAAAGCTCTAACATTGATGGCCCCGTCCTTGATCTCATGCAGACCTTTTTATAATGTTCTGAGTGTTACCAACAGACAAATATTGAGGCTAGACCCTCCATCAATCAGGATTCTGGTGATAAAATAATCTTCGCATTGTACAGTAATATGCAATGCCTTGTTGTGACTCAATCCTTCTTGTGGCAGCTCATCTTTATGAAAAGTGATCTTGTGACTCTCCAATACCTGCCCTACCATGTTTTCAATTTCTCCTCCGGTGATGTTTCTCGGTACATATGCCTCACTCAACACTTTTAGCAAAGTATTCTTATGTGCATCGGAACTTTGTAGCAAATCCAGGATAAAGATTTGTGCCAGTGTTTATTTCAGATGATCAATCACTGAGTATTCCTTGGTTTGTATCTTTATCTAGATATCATCGAGCCCAGTTTCAGTGATGGCTGGACGACCAGAGGCCTACTTGCTTGACTCAGCCAAATGTTCCGGAGTATAAACCCTGCCGGTTCTTGTCATACCCTGTGCCACAATTGCTTCTCCTGACTTGTCTTTCCCTTTCCTTCTTGCCTCGGCTGTGTAGTCCCAAAGGATGGCCTTTGTATGGAATAGTGTTATAGCCAACATTGCTACTGGAATGGGCACCTTTACTCCGAACTGAGCCTGTATTTTGGGAGGTAAGAATGCAACTTCAAATGGAACATGTGCATTTGCTGGAGACCCAAACTCGACCTCAATTGGTTCTGGCGTCTTTGCAGAGGATGGTGCTCCAAACTCAAGTGGCATGGACATGTTCACCTCGGTATCCCAGAAGGCTGAATCTAGACTACAACCGAATTAAGGGTGAATTTTGGTTTCTTTGGATCGTTGCTTTTTGTGATCAAACCGATCGATCCCTTGGGGTCCATTCATCCTCTATTTCAATCATGTGAACGCCTCTACTACCAGGACACAGATTTTTCCCACCATCGGGAGTCGTGATTGCCCCTACTATAGGAGCTAGGCAAGCCAACCCTTTTTTAACATTTCACAAAAACTTTAATCTAAGATAGTAATAATTAATTAAAAACCACGCGGAACACTTTTGAAAAAATAACAATAGTAAAGTATGGAAATTTGTAACATGCCTCTACCCAGTATCTGGTGTCACTACTCACGGACTACTAAAAGAGTACTAAAAACATCAGTCTGAAAGAAAATATGTAACAAGTCTGTTTTCATACAAGGATAACAAACGGGAAGAAATAGAGGAGACTCAGGGCCCACGAATGCCAGCAAACTACCTCGGAGTCTCTGGACTGAAGGTTCGCTCCCTAGCTACTTCTGCGGTCCGTAAGCTGTATCCTGACCTGTGCATAAAAGGGCGCAGAAGTGTAGTATGAGCACAACCAACCCCATGTGCTAGTAAGTGCCCAGCCTAACCCTGGAAAGGTAGTGACGAGGCTAAACCGGACCTACCACAATCATCTTGTACATATATATATGCAATAATGAAAAGATAACAAAATTTAAACAGATAATGGAAAGGGGACATGCTGGGGGTGTAACAGTTCAATTATAAGTCCAATGAACTAGAAATCTAAACTAAATATTTAACATCAATAAAAGAAAGCCAGTGAATGAACAACTGTACGACACCACCCTTCGTGCTTTTTCTCTCATTTCTCACCAAAACTATAAAATATAGTGCACGACATCACCCTTCGTGCTTTCCTCACATAACGCTCATGTCAAGGCACGGAATAATCCTTCGTGCTCAAATAATTAAGAAACATGGCACGGAAAAACACATCGTGCATAATTATCAAAACGTGGCACGGAAAGACCCTTCATGCAAAATTGTCAAAACATGGAACGGAAAGACCCTACGTGCATAATCTCTCTCTTACTCACCCAATCAACGGTCATAACCAAACGGGAAAGGAATATACCACAAGATAAAACATCCCGGCAAGGGAGAACAACTCTACAAAAAGTCCCCCAAGGGAGAACAACTCATCAATAAGTCCCGGCAAGGGAAAACAGCTCAACAATAAGTCCCGACAAGAGAAAAATACCAAAATTCCTTCTTTAGCTCATTTACTTCTTAACTATCACTTCATATTGAATTTAACTAGTAATTATCACAATTGTTCACTTCTTTCAAAATTTTAATAGCAATTGTGACTCATGGTCATGCTAGACTCGGGCGCATAGCACATAACAAATATTATCCTAATCCTATTCCCTCAAACCAAGGTTAGATAAAACACTTACCTCAAATCCGAAAATAGAACCTTAAAGCTCAACAATCGCCTTTCCTCTAGAACTCAACCCCGAACCAACAATATCTAACATTTATCGATTCGACTTTATCAATAACAGCACAAGGATACAATTTCCTAGCTTAGAAATGCATTTACTAACTTTCTTCCAAAAATACCAAAATCCAACACCAGGCTCACATGTTCCAAACTCGAGGCTCAGACCAAATTATGAATAACCCCACGAGTCCAAATATATGATTTTTTAAGATTCGACCCCAAATTGAGGTTGAATCACCTAAATATCTGAAAAACCTAACTCAAACACCCTAATTTCTACTACGATTTCATGTTTTAGGGTTAGAAAGTTGATGTTTATATGAAGGAAACAAGAAGAAATGAACTTAGGATTGCTTACCCAATGAACTATGAAGAAATGGGAGCTTGAATTTTGTCCAATGGAGGATATTAGGGAGAGCTCGTATGAGAATTTGGGAAGAAATCCCGTCACTGTTCTGTTTTTAGGCTTTTAATATCACTGGGCGAATTTGGTCTATGCGATCGCAGGGAATCTGATGCGATCGCATAGGGGAGTTGGAAGCTAGCTTATGCGATCACATACAATGTCATGCGAACACATAGAAGAGAGGGAAGCCAGAGTTCCAGGTGGGGCTTAATGCTGTGCGATCGTGTAGAAGGGGATGTGATCGCATTGAAGAGGCTGGCCAATCTATGCGGACGCGTACTAAGGATTGTAATCGCATTGAATTAGATGGGAGGGAAAATAAGGGACTCTATGCGATCGCATAGAGGAAAGGACCTGTGCAAAAATTGCAGAAAATCTGCTATGTTTTTCAAGAACAAAACACCTCGAACCATCTCTGAAACCACTCCCGAGCCCTCGGGCTCCCAACCAAACACATACACTAACTCAGTATCATCTTACGAACTTGCTCGGGCGATCAAATTGCCAAAATAACATTAAAATCAAGAATCAACCGCTAAAACTCATGATTTTCATTTCAAAGTTCAAATCATCCAAATGTTCTATTTTTAGTCCGAAATACGTCAAATGACGTCCGTTTTCAACCAAACTTTACATATAGCGCTTAACGCTCATTTAATACTTGTACCAGGCGTCAGAACCAAAAGACAAGCCCGATACCAATACGTTTGATCGAACCTCATTTTCATTTTTCCTTAAGCATTTTCAGAAAACAATTTCACGGAAAAATTCCATACTCGGGCCTGGGACCTCGGATTTCGATTCCGAGAATACACTTGAGTCCCAAATTTTTCTACGGATCCTCTGGGACCGTCACATAACAGGCCTGATTCGGTTTACCCAAAATGTTGACCAAAGTCAACTATAGCAATATTATTATCAAATTTCATAGTTTTTAACACAGAATTCAAATATTTCCACATAAAAATTTTCTGACTTCGCTCCGGGACTGCGCATTCAAATCGAGGCAACCAAATAAGAGGTTTTCAAGGCCTCAGAAGCACAAAGAAAGAGAGAATTATGGTGATGACCCTTTGGTTTGTCACATCCTCCACCTCTAAAACAACATTTCGTCCTTGAACGGACAAAAGAAAGAAGTAGCTGAGTCGGGGAATAGATGGGGATAGCGGCTCCGCATATCAGACTCGGACTCCCAGGTCAATGCCTCAGGAGGCTGACCTCTCGACTGAACAAGCATTAAAGGAAAACTCCTCGAGCTCTATTGTTGAACCTACCGGTCTAAAATAGCCACCGGCTCCTCCTCATATGATAGATCCTTGTCCAATTGGATAGTGATGAAATCTAACACATGGGTGGGATCGCCGTGATACTTTCAAAGCATGGATACATGAAAAACCGGATGCATGGATGACAAGCCAGGCGGAAAGGCAAGTCTATAAGCCACTTTCCCGACACGGTCAAGAATCTCAAATGGACCAATAAACCTAGTGCTAAGCTTTCCCTTCTTTCCGAATCTCATCATACCATTCATAGGCGATACATGGAGCAATACTCGCTCACCAACCATGAAAGCAACATCCCTAACCTTACGATCTACATAACTCTTCTTCCTAGACTGGGCTGATCGAAGTTTATCCTGAATGATCTTGACCTTATCCAAGGCCTCATGTACCAAATCTGTACCCAATAACCGAGCCTCTCCCGGCTTAAACCACCCGACTGGGGGCTGACACTGCCTACTATACAACGCCTAAAACGGAGTCATATGAATACTGGACTAGGTAGCTGTTGTTGTAGGCAAACTCTGCTAAAGGCAAGATCTGGTCCCACGAGCCTCCTAAATCAATAACGCAGGCTTGGAGCATATCCTCAAGAATCTGAATGGTCCTCTTGGACTGACCGTCCATCTGGGGGTGAAATGCTGTACTCAACTGGACCTGGGTTTCCAACTCATACTGTACTGCTCTCTAGAAATGCGAGGTAAACTGCGGACCCCGGTTCGAAACAATAGATATGGGCACCCCATGAAGGCGAACGATCTCTCTAATATAAATTTCAGCATACCTCTCAGATGAATAGGTGGTGGCAACTGGGATAAAATGCGCTGACTTGGTCTTCCTATCAATAATAACCCATATAGCATCAAACTTCTTCCGAGTCATCGGAAGGCTAATAACAAATTCCATGGTGATTCTCTCCCACATCCATTCGGGAAGTTCAATCCTCTGAAATAACCCACCTTGCCTCTGATGCTCATACTAAACCTGCTGACAATTTAGACAACGGGCCATATATGCAACAATGTCTTTCTTCATTCTGCCCCACCAATAATGCTGTCTCAAATCCTGATACATCTTCGCGGTGCCCGGGTGAATAGAATACTAAGAACTCTGTTCCTATGAGAAGATCGACCCTCGAATACCTTCAACATTGGGCACACAGACTCACCCCTGCAATCTCAATACGCTGTCATTGCCTAAAGTCATCTCCCTGGCGCCTCCTCGTTGCACCGTGTCTCTCAGGACACACAAATGGAGATCATCAAACGGCTGCTCCCCGGTACGCTCCATCATTGACGAGCGAGAAACCATGCAAGCTAAAACCCTGCTGGGCTCAGAAATATACAATCTCACAAATCTATTGGCCAAGGCCTGAACATCCAAGGCAAGCGGTTTCTGGCTGACCAGAATATAGGCAAGACTACCATGCTGGCGGACTTTTTACTGAATGCATCGACCACCACATTGGCCTTTTTGGGTGGTATAAAATAGAAACATCATAGTCTTTCAAGAACTCCAACCACCTGCGCTGTCTCAAATTCAACTTTTTCTGCTTGAACAAGTACTGCAGGCTCTTGTGATCCGTGTACACCTCACACGTCACCCCATACAAATAATGCCTCCAGATCTTCAAGGCAGGAACAATGGTTGCCAACTCTAGGTCATGAACTAGATAATTCTTCTCGTAGATCTTCAACTGCCTCAAAGCATATGCTATGACCTTGCCGTTCTGCATCAATACTGCGCCAAGACCTATACGCGAAGCATCAAAATACATAGTATAAGGCCCAGATCCCGTGGGCAAAACCATTGCCGGTGCCTTAGTCAGAGCTGTCTTAAGCTTTTGGAAGCTCGCCTCGCACTCGTCTGACCACCTGAAATGGGCACCCTTCTGGGTCAATCTAGTCATCGGGGCTGTGATTGATGAAAACCCCTCCACGAAACATCTGTAGTAACCAGCTAACCTTAAGAAGCTCCGAATCTCTGTTTCTGAAGCTGGTCGAGGCCAGTTCTTGACTGCCTCTATCTTCTTCAAGTCTACCTAAATACCCTCTACTGATACAACATGACCCACGAGTGCGACTGAACTCAACCAAAACTCGCACTTTGAGAACTAGGCGTACAATTAACTATCCTTCAGAGTCTGGAGAACCAGTCTGAGGTGGTGCTCATGCTCCTCCTTAGTGCGGGAGTATACCAAGATGTATTCAATGAACACAATCACAAACAAATCCAAATAGGGCCCGAACACTCGGTTCATCAACTCCATGAATGCAACCGGGGCATTGGTCAACCCAAACGAGATGACCAAAAACTCATAATGCCATACCGTGTACGAAATGCTGTCTTTGGGACATCACACGCCCTAATCCTCAGCTGATGATAAACAGACCTCAAATCTATCTTCGTGAACGCCCTAGCACCCTGAAGCTGGTCGAAGAAATCATCAATCCTTGGCAGTGGGCACTTGTTCTTTATTGTCACCTTGTTCAACTGTCGGTAATAAATGTACATCCTCATCGACCCGTCCTTTTTCTTCACGAACAACATTGGTGCACCCCAAGGTGATATACTAGGTCTAATGAAACCCTTATCAAGCAATTCCTGAAGCTGCTCCTTCAAATTTTTCAACTTTGGGGGGGCCATGCGATACAACAGAATGGAAATAGGTTGAGTACTAGGAGCCACATCAATACAGAAATAAATATTCTTGTCGGGCATCATACTCGGCAGGTCTGAAGGGAAAACCTCAGGGAGCTCCCAAACAATATGAATAGAGTCGATAGATGGAACCTCTGCACTGGAGTCGCGAACATACGCCAAATATGCTAGACACCCCTTCTCAACCACACATCGAGCCTTGACATACAAAATAACACTATGGGTGGCATGACCTGGGGTGCCTCTCCACTCAAGTCGGGGCAAATCTGGTAAGGCCACACGGTCTTGGCGTGACAATCCAAAATAGCATGATATGGGGACAACCAGTCCATCCCCAATATAACATCAAAGTCCACCATGTGTTAAAGTAATAAGTCATCACGGGTCTCAAGACCCTAAAATACACACAAGAACAATGCACTCGATCAACCACTATAGAATCACCAACCGATGTGGACACATATACAATAATACCCAAATCCTCACTAGGCATGATCAAATAAAGTGCAAAATAGGACAACACATAAGAATAAGTAGATTCCGGATCAAATAATACTGAAGCACCTATATTACAAACCAGTATAGTACCTGTAATCACAACATCAAGTGACTCAGCCTCCGGCCTAGCTAGTAATGCATAGCAACGGGGCTGGCCCCGACCTCCCTGAACTGTATCTCTGGGACAATCTGCTGCAGGCTGACCCCTACCTCTGGCTATCTGAGCTCTACCTCTATGGTCTCTACCTCCACATCTATGATCCCTACCCCCGCTTCTAGCTGGCTGGGCAGCCTGTGGATCACCTGCTGCCTGAATCGTAGGGCGAGGACCCTGCTGCTAAGAACTACTCAAGGCTCGAGGCAAAAAATTGACAATATGACCTCGGTCACCACAACCATAACATGCCCTCGACGGCTTATACTGGTGGCCTTGTTTACCGGTATGTCTTTCTCTAAAGTGGCGGTGCACTGGTGGGGGTTGGTGGTGAGCTGAAAGTCTAATGATCCGAATATTACTGCTGAGGACCACCATCACCGGGAGTGCCATGCGAAACCTGAAGTGCCAACTGGAAGGGCCTTTGAGAGTGGCCTCTATCATATGCATCCATATCTCCAGATGGGGTACCACTAAATCTTCCGAATGTCGAGGCCTCTTATCTGAACCCTGACTACCTCTTCGAACCAATTCCATCTCTACCCAGTGGGTTGCATTGGCTACCTTCTGAAAGGAAATATCACTGCCAACTCCCATAGCCAATCTGAAGGCCAATCGGCTGAATCAATCCATCAATGAACCTCTGAACCCTCTCTCGCTCTGTAGGGAGTATAAAAAATGCATGTCATGCTAAGTCAATAAATCTGGTCTCATACTATGTAACTGTCATGGAGCCCTGTTGAAGGCGCTCCAACTGTCTGCGAAGTGCCTCCCGCTGAGTGACAGGGAGAAACCTCTCCAAAAATAACTCCATAAAATGATCCCATGTCAACGTTGGAGACCCTGCTGGTCTAGATAGGCAATAATCTCTCCACCAAGTCTTGGTAGATCCTGCAAGCCTGAAGGTGCAAAAGTCGACCCCATTGATCTGTACTATCCCCATAGTCCTGAGGATCTCATGACAACTGATAGAAATTCTGGGGATCCTCTGATGAAGCATTGCTAAAAGTGGTGATGAAAAGCTTAGATAACCGATCAAGTCTCGACAAAACATCCGAAGACATGGCCGTCCCATCTTTGGTCTGAGGTGTAATACCTGTCTGAGCTACCACTGTGGGTTGTACCACTAGAACCTGAGTCCGGGGAGCTACCTGCTCCGGAGTACGTGTAGCAGGAGTATGAACCCCTCATCCAGCCTGAGAAGTGGCGGGTGCTACTGGCAACAACCCGCTCTAGCGACACTGTCTATAAAGCCTGCTATGCGGACGAGAGCATCCTGGAGATTTAGAGAAAACATCACCCTTCCTGGGACCTGAGCTGGGCCTACTGGAGCTGGTGGAACTAGAACCTCCTTATCAAAGTCAATATAAGGCTCTACCTATGGAACTGCTGCTTGGGGGTAAGCTCTGCCCCTGCCATGGCCTCTGCCACGACCTCGGCCCCTACCCCTCGCGGGAGCTGCTGCTGGGGGCTCGGGCTGTTGTGCTGAGGAAGAAGGCACAAGTGTTCTTGCCATCTGCGAATGAACAGGGTATAACGACAATTAATATTTGAGAAACAGAATCGCACAATAAGAAAGAACAAAGTGAAATTTTTCCTAACTCTCTAGCCTCTAGGGGATAAATACAGACGTCTCCTTACCGATCCCTCAGACTCTACTGAGCTTGTCCGTGAGTTGTGAGACCTAAGTAACCTAGTGCTCTAATACCAAATTGTCACGACCAGATTTTTCCCACCATCGGGAGTCGTGATGGCACCTATTGTAGGAGCTAGGAAAGTTAAAACTTTTTAAACATTTCACAAAAACTTTGATCTAAGATAGTATAATAACTGAAATAATTAATTAAAAACCACGGGGAAGACTTTTGCCAAAATAACAATAGTAAAGTGCAGAAATTTGTAACATGCCTCTACCCAGTATCTGGTGTCACTACTCACGGACTACTAAAAGAGTACTAAAAACATCTTTCTGAAAGAAAATATGTAACAAGTTTGTTTTGACACAAGGAAAACAAACAAGAAGAAATAGAGGAGACTTAAGGCCCGCGAATGCCAGCGAACTACCTCGGAGTCTCTGGACCGAAGGCTCACTCCCTAGCTACTACTGCGGTCCGTAAGCTGTATCCTGACCTGTGCATAAAAGGGCACAGAAGTGTAGTATCAGCACAACCGACCCCATTTGCTGGTAAGTCCGCCGCCTAACCCCGGCGAGGTAGTGACGAGGCTAAATTGGACCTACCACAATCAACCTATACAGATATATGTGAAATAATGGAAAGATAACAAAATTTAAATAGATAAAGGGAAGAGGACATGCTGGGGGTGTAACAGTTCAATTATAAGTCCAATAAACAAGAAATGTAAACTGAATATTTAACATCAATAAAAGAAAGCTAGTGAATCAACAACTGCACGACATCTTCATGCTTTTACACTCATTTCTCACCAAAATTGTTAAATATAGTGCACGACATCACGCTTCGTTCTTTTACTCTCAATGCATAGTGCACGTCATCACCCTTCGTGCTTTCCTCACATAACTCTCATATCAAGGCACGAAATGACCCTTTGTGATAAAATAATAGAGAAACATGGCACAGAAAGTCCCTTCGTGCATAATTATCAAAACGTGGCACGAAAGACCTTTCGTGCAGATTTCCGAAATATGGCACGGAAAGACCCTACGTGCATAATCTCTCTCTTCCTCACCCAATCAACGGTCACAACCAAATGGGAAAGGAATATACAACAAGATAAAACATCCCGACAAGGGAGAACAACTCTACAACAAGTCTCGGCAAGGGAGAACAACTCATCAATAAGTCTCGGCAAGGGAAAACAACTCAACAATAAGTCCCAGCAAGGGAAAAGTACCAAAATTCCTTCTTTATCTCATTTACTTCTCAACTATCACTTCATAGTGCATTTAACAGGTAATTATCACAATTGTTCACTTCTTTCAAAATTTTAATAGCAATTATGACTCACGGTCATGCTAGACTCGGGCGCATAGGTAACCGTCACCATACCTATGAACCGACTCCACATAGCACATAGCAAATATTATGCTAATCCTATTCCCTCAAGCCAAAGTTAAACCAAACACTTACCTCGAATCCAAAGAGAGCAACTCAAAGCTCAACAATCGCATTTCCTCTAGAATTCAACCTCGAACAAATGATATCTAACATAATCGATTCAATATTATCAATAACAACACAAGGATACAATTTCCTAGCTTAGAAATGCATTTTCTAACTTTCTTCCAAAAATACCAAAATCCGACCCCGAATCCACATGGTCCAAACTCGAGGCTCAGGCCAAATTCCGATTACCCATAACCCCAAGAGTCCAAATATATGATTTGTTTTAAGATTCGACCCCAATTTGAGGTTGAATCGCCCAAAATTCTCAAAAACCTACCATGATTTCATATTTTAGGGTTAGAAAATTGATGTTTAGATGAAGGAAGCAAGAAGAAATAAAGTTAGAATTACTTACCCGATGAACTATGAAGAAATGGGAGCTTGAATTTTGTCCAATGGAGGATTTTAGGGAGAGCTCATGTCAGAATTTGGGAAGACATCCCGTCACTATTCTATTTTTAGGCTTTTAAAATCACTGGGCGAATTTGGTCTATGCGATCGCAAGGAAACTGATGCGATCGCTTAGGGGAGTGGGAAGTTAGCTTATGCGATCACATAAAAGATCATGCGAACGCATAGAAGAGAGGGAAGGCAGCGTTCCTGGTGGGGCTTAATACTGTGCGATCGCATGGAAGGGGATACGATTGCATTGAAGAGGCTGGCCAAGCTATGCGATCGCGTACTAAGGATTGTGATCGCATTGAACAAAATGTGAGGGCTGATAAGGGACTCTATGCGATCGCATAGAGGAGAGGACCTCTGCAAAAATTGTAGAAAATCTGCTAAGTTTTTCAAGAACAAAACACCCCGAACCACTCCCGAAATCACTCCTGATCCCCCGGGGCTCCCAACCAACCACACACACTAACTCAATATCATCCTACAAACTTGATGGGGTGATCAAGTCGCCAAAATAATATTAAAATCAAAGAATCAACCTCTAAAACTCATGATTTTCATTTCAAAGTTTAAACCATCCAAATTTTCCATTTTTAGTCCGAAACACGTCAAATGACGTCCGTTTTCAACCAAACTTTATAGATAGCACTTAACGCTCATTTAAGAATTGTACCAGGCATCATAACCAAAATACAAGCCCGATAAAAATTCTTTTGATCAAATCTCATTTTCATTTTTCCTTAAGCATTTTCAGAAAACAATTTCACGGAAAATTTCCGTACATAGGCCTGGGACCTCGAATTTCGATTCCTGGAATACGCCCATGTTTCAAATTTTCCTACAGACCCTTCGAAACCGTCACATCATGGGTCCGGGTCCTTTTACCAAAAATGTAGACCAAATTCAACTATAACAATATTGTTATAAAATTTCATAGTTTTTAACACATAATTCAAATATTTCCACATAAAAATTTTATGGCTTCGCGCTCGGACTATGCACGCAATTTGAGGAAAACAAATAAGAGGTTTTCAAGGCCTCAGAAGCACAAATAAAGGGAGAATTACAGTGATGACCCTTTGGGCCATCACATCCACCCTTATGGTCTGGTAAAAGGGTTATTACAGATATTTAGAGTAGGCTCCTTAGCCAAAATAATCTTGTTGTCAATCAAAGCCCGAATTTTATCCCTAAGAGAGTGACATTCATCAATGGTATGCCCTTTTATGCTGGAATGGTATGCACAAGATTTATTCGTATTGACCCATTGAAAAGGGTTCTCAGGGGTTATGGTAGGGATAAAGGTGACATAACCAACTGCTTTGAGTCTTTCGTATAGTTGGTCGACTGGTTCAGCAATGGCGGTGTATTATTTGGGAGAGCTTTGGTCAAAATTTGGTTGAGGTTTAGGAAAGATTTGGCGAGAGGGAGCTGGCTGATAGTGGGATGGTTGAGTATTGTAGGCCTGGTAGACATGTGTAGGTTGGGAATATCTGGGTGAAGACGATTGGCATGCAGGAGGTAGAGGTGATTGATAAGTAGGTGGTGGAGTTTGGTAAGTAGGCGAGGGTGCTTGGTAATTTGGAGTGGGTTGGTATGTGAGTGGAGGCATTGGGTAAATTTGGTATATGATAGAGGATTTGGTTCTATGTGCAACCCATTACGACACCTACGTACCTTTTCTTGGATGTATCATCAGACTACAAAGCTTTATTGGTAGCTTGCAAAGCTTCCAGGTTCATAACCAAACCATTTTTGATACGTTCATTGATCCTTTCTCCCAGCTTGATGATGTCAAAAAATCTATGATTCTCGATCAGCATCAGCCTTTCATAGTATTGTGGGTCCTGAGCCCGGACAAAAAACTTATTCATTTGTTCTTCCTCTAGAGCAGGCTTGACTTTAGCAGCTTATGACCTCCAGCGAGTGGCATACTCGCGGAATGTTTCCGTGGGCTTTTTCTTTAGATTCTGAATGTAGAACATATACGATGCATTTTCTGTATTGAACCTGAACCTGGTCCATGAAATATGATGCTATACTCACCCAATTTGACCATCTCTTTGGGTCTTGGTTAATGTACCAAGATAGAGCATCTCCTTTTAGATTTCTCATAAAAGGCTTCATGCAAATCCTTTCGTCCTTCCCTACTCCGAACAGCTTGTCGCAGTATGTTCTCAGGTGATCTCTTGGATCCCGTGTACTATCAAACATATCTAACTTAGGAGGTTTGTACCCCTCGAGCAGTTCGACATCCGATTGTATGCAATGGTCTTTGTTATTCAACCTTTCAATCCCCTTACTTCCTTCGACACCCTGAATTCGACTAGTCAATTTATTGAGTTCTGCAGCCAGGTTCCTAATGAGTGATCTTTGTCATCAGACTCAGGTGTGCTTGAGATGGGTTGGATGGAGTGTGGTATGGTTTCCACATAAATGGGGATGTTATGGTGGGCGTGGAGATGGGCATTGGTGGAGTTGAGAGGCTCTGGGATAAGTAGTGGAGTATTGCTGGAAGTGTGGCAAGTGTTGCAGTGGTGGTGGGGAGCGGGATAGTTTTATGGTTTCGGGATGTTTTTTGGAGGTGTGGGATTCTGAGCGTTTGGAAAATTGACATCTGGGGTGGTGAGGGAAAATGGCAAGCTTGCCAAGTTCTGGACCTGATCCAGTTCCTCCTTAAATTTCAACAGTTTCTGCTCGAGTTGGGATGCACTTTCTTTGGAGAACTGAGTACCCTAAGTGATCTCTACCTGTTCAACTGAGTTTCCTTTCTGGTGTTTCTCAAATCTTCCATATTTACTTTGTTATTTTTTATGGGGGGTGGAGTGGGTAGAGGGCCCTTGGATCTTGTAGAGTAGGATGATGATGCCAGAGTGCACGAACATACCTTTGGGGAGGGGAGCAAAACAAAAGGTAACAAGTCAGTGAGGATTATAAGAAAAGATGTTGTGATATTTAAACACATAGTGCGAGAATGTAATCATGTCCTAATTTGGAAACCTCGTTGTGCCCGAGGTAGGCCTAACAAGTTGATTTGGAGAACATAGAATGCTAAATGCCTCATTTTATTGATAAAAATAAGATGAATCCCAAAACAACACTGAATAACAAAAGATAAAATGTCACTAATGGCTATGGGCCTTATTACATTCATAAGAGGAAAAAGGTAAATTCCTATCTACTTGGTCCTAGAAGGACCTTCCCCAGACTCGACATCTTTGGCTCCATCAAACAGCTGCACCAGCTCGCGAAGTCCTAACAATAGGTAGGCTCTGGCCAAGTGTCTGCCCTCGTTTCCTTCAGCATTTTGGCAGTCCTCGACTCTTTTGAGAAACTTCCTCTCCAGCTCTACTAATCCCTACTCCAAGTACCCCAGTCGCTTGTTGGCGTTGATAGCCATGTCTTTCCACTCTTCAATAAACTTTTGGTTGGCTTCTTGAAATTCATGATGCTCACTTTCACATTCTCGAACTCTTGCGCAGTTGGTTGTACTTAAGCATGCTTCAATCTTTTCATCGATGATCCTCTGACCTCGAACAAACCTGGGTTGACCCAGACCATTGTGGTTATCCTCTAGACAGCCTGAATAGTATGGAGAGCAACCGGCGTGGTACCTATCCGTCTCAATGGTATCTGTTCCCATGATGATTTTGCAGTGCCACATGTGTTGATATTGGCACTTGTAAGGGCTGTCATCAGCCTAGAAGTGACTCATCTTGTCGACCCTTGGTATAACCTTCTTCCTACCTGTCTGTCTCATGACTCAGATAGGGACATAAGGGTAGGTTCCCCTCAAACCAATCAGTATTAGAAACAATGCCTCCCTGGATTGGGCAATAAATTCATCAGTAGGGAACCACTCGAACATCTATTGTATTTGGTTTACTGTCAGATTTTCAAACAACTCCACCTATCCCTTGGCGTCTTCCGACTGGGGGAACATATTGGGCATGTATTTCATTCGCCTTGGGTGATGGAAGGCTATGTGGTCGTCCCAATCTCTTCGCTGAATCTTTTGCCGATATTCACCCTTTTGGAGGTGCTCCATGAGCCAGAGTTGGAGTAGCAAGTTTCAGCCCTCGAAGTATTTGTCTCCTTGTTGACACTTCTGCATGGCTTGGTACATCTCTGCGATGATCATAGGTACTATTCTAAATGGTTTCCTGCCAATTCCTTCCATTAAAGATTTGGTGACCATGGCTAGCCTGGTATGGATCCAAGCCTTCTCCATCGGAAACACTATCATCCCCAAGAAGCAGAATATGAAGACAAAGACTCTTTGGTGAATATGGCCCAACGACATAAGGGCGAACTCATCAAGATAAGTACAGTAAGATTTGCTGTAACCGTACCTCTCATACAAATGATCAAAGGGAATATATGGTTCCTTCAAACATGTCAAGTTTGGATTCTTCTTTAGACCCATCAGTTTGAGAAAACCCTTGCAATTTTCTAGCATTAACAAACCCGGAGTTTCCCATGGTATATACCAGCCAGTCCCCCTATTTCCTCTAATAGGGGTGCCATCTCAATGTCCCCAAAGCGGAACACAAACCTGTCGCAATCCCAGAAAAGCTTAGCAGCCTCTATGATTTTATTGTTGGGTTGGACCTCCAGGAGGGAAGGTAGATTTCCTAGGTATTTACAAACAAGCGTCTGATCACTGAATGAAGATCTCTCCACCATCTTAGAATCTTGGGTGGATGTTGGTTACCATGCAAAATCCGGGGACTTCGTGCCTCATTTTCTACAAGACAAGAGTGTTAGGCCCTTACCCCCACCAGACTCGACTATTAAATATCAGTAATTGGCATAATAAACATTTAGTTCTCCAAAACAATTCACGAAATGTGGTAGTGTCCATTTGGATTTCAAGGAAACCTAGTGGACTTTGGACAAGACTATCTTAAAGAGTCATTATGCGGACAACATAACTGACTTGTCTAGGTTTGACAATGATGCATGCACAATTAAAAAAAAGTAAGGTTTCTATGGAGTATTATACTGGTACCCTTGAGCGGACAACTCAAGAGGGAAAGGCACGGAACCTCCGACTACATCGTTGATCAACTGGTTTTACCGCAAATATGCCTTTGCCGGATTTAGAGGGTGATAATATCGAAAGAGTGCAACCCCTCATTATAATCGTTTCTATGGAATTTTATCTGGTACGAGGGGAATATGATATTGAATATGCAGTTACAATAATCAAACAAGTTGTTACATATTTGCATGTTCATAAAGTAATAATTAGAATAATTTTCCAGAATTTACAATGGTAATAAAGGAAAGCAGTAAGGAAATAAAGTACAGAAACAAAGAGCCAAGTAAGTTTCATAGTAAACAGGGAATTAAATACTTAAAGGCATTAAGCAAATAAAGACATATAAGGAAGCGAAGAGTCACGGTAATAGCATGAGATGGTATAAGCCTAAAAGGCATCCCACGAATAGTCGCCATGCTGTCGCACCCACTTTTTCTCGCGAAATTGGGTTTATGACATTTGGGAGGACAACTCGTTCCATTTTGGGAATTGGGCTTAGATTGAAGAGTCACCATCTGATGATTAAAGTGCATTAGCACACCAAGAAGAGTTTGATTTAGAAATTCAGAAATTGGGTAAGTGCTTGAAATTATCCCGAGGGGAGGGTGTTAGGCACCCCTCAGGATCCACTAGTGTGGTTCCCGACCATGCTATGATTGTGAATTTAAGTACAAATAACATATAGGCAAGTTAGGATTTAAAATAAGAGGGGATTTTCATATAATGAATGCTAATAGATGAAGTTAAAAGAAACGAAAGCAAAGCCAAAATTTGAGAAAACAGTTTGAAATTTTGAAAGTAATCAATAAAATAAAAAAGTAAGGGGAGATGGTTCTAGGTTAATAAATAATATGGATCACCCCACATAACATTCGCTAATCACTCCTCAATGAGGGACTACACGAGATGTTATCACATGGTCATCATATCCATATCTACCCTTTGCCACCTCGTTAAGGTTTTAAATGCAAAATGGTCTCCTTTACTTATGACATGCTATTACCCGCCCCAATCCTATTTTTCTCGGAGGCATTTGGGACTTCTAATCCTAAAGGGGAGGAAATGTTGGCTTATTTATGGTTTCAAAGATAAAAATACTAGGGTGATAAACAAAAACACGTATAGCAAGTATGTGGAAGGCACATAAACAAACCAGGCTCAAACAGACTTCTGTAAATCAAAGAAAAGCATATAGTTTAGCATGCCTTACACGTATTGATTCGGGTCTGATTAAACTTAAAATTTATGGCAGACTGATCTATTACATATTTAAGATAAGAAATCCGAATCCGGCCTGCCTTCTGGTTGTAGTTAAAAAATCTGATTCACTTTACAAGTTTATCCTATGGTTTGCCTTAATATTAGATGAACCTACATGCATGATATCTATTGGTTTCAGAAAAAAATCAAGTATACTGATTTTAAAGAAAGGTTGTCAATTATTCACGAAAGACGAGTTTTAACAAAAGATTATGAATTCTGCCGACGTTAGACAATGATTTTAGATTCGTAGGCGAGAGAGATGTTTCAGAAAAAAAGCATACAGACACGTTGTGCATGAAAGAAACTTGCCATAAAATCAGTAGAAACTCCAGTATAAGAGAGTTCAGCAAAAATTCAGAATTGTATGAAAACAAAAATTTCCAAACTCGGTTGAGAGACTCACAGTCGGTCTTAAATAATTAGGGGTCTTTGAAATAAAGCCCTAGTTCGAGCAAACAGAAAGCAAAGAGGAGAGGGCAAGAAAATTGCATCGAGACATGTGTAGAGATTGCAGAAGAGAACTGAAGTTTCTAACATACCTCTTTCAGAACTCATGATGCATACACAGTAGAGGGATTCAAAGAACATAAGGGGAAATAGTTGAAGAAACATGCTTTTTTAGAAGAACTTAACGAAAGCTCACTAGAGACAAAATAGTAAAAATGCTTAAGAATAGGAAAATATAGTAGAAGAACACGCTTTTTAGAAGAAACTTAACCAAGGTTCAATAGAGAAAAAATAATAAAAACGCTTAAGAACACAGTAGGAAAATACAGTAGAAGAACACAAGAACACCGTAAAATTATAGCAAAAGAACATATAGGAAAACACAATAAGATAAACATATGAGAACATGGCATAGAAAACAAAGTAGAAGAATGGAATATAGAAAGCATAGTAGAAGAGCATATGTGGTAGAAGAAAATCATAAGAACACAGTACAGTCAAATACACACTAAAGCAAAGGAGAAGAAGATCAGAAAAACACCTAAGCATTTTCAGAAAGCCCTAGATCGTAAGAGAAAGACTTTGAAAAGTAATTTTTGAACGAAAAGTTAGGAAAATCATTTGAAAACTCAAGTAGAGCATAGATACACGACATATCTAAAAAGATCGGAGAAAAACCTCAAAGGGTTAGGGTTTCAGAAGAACCCTAGAAGGAGAAAGGTTTTGAAAGGGTCATTGATCTGAGTTGGATAAGTCAGAACCAGGCTCAAAACACCATGGTATAACAGAGCACGACCGACGATGACTCTGAAACCTTGAATCGGCATAGGTCTGAGTGAAAACCTTTGAGGTCTGGCCTCGAATCTTCATGTATCAGGTGTGTAAGAGCAAGGGGATGTGAGTATAAGACTCCCATAGCCCGAGAAGCCACGGTTTCCGGTGGATTTTGAGAGGGAAGACTATGAGAGGCTGCTAGGGATAGGAAGGTTCGAGAGTGTTTGAGAATTTAGAGGTGGCGGTTGGTGAGAAATGGGACAGGGTTAGTGGTGTTGAGGAATTAAAAAACGAAATGGGGAATTGTGGCCGTTGATCATTTTGATCAATGGCCTGGATCAAAATGTGAGCTGGGCGGTTTCGATAAGCGAGTCAGGGTTCGGGTTAAATTGAAGTTGGGATGGGTAAATTTGAGAAGGAAATTTGGGTTAATTTGGGTTAGAATTGAAATGAAATATGGCTAGTATTTAAATTGCTATTTTTCCTTTTTATTTTATAAAAAATAATAAAATGATTTTGAGAAAACAATTAAAGGTACTAAATTAATTAATAATATATAAATATTAAATTTAAAATACTAAAATTAATTTTGTAGTTATAAATGTAATTAAATCTTAAAATAGGCTAAAATTGCAATTACATGCAATTTAGGCTTTAAATTACTAAATAAATTTGTAAAAATATGTATTAAATTACCTTTGCTATATTTTGGTATAAATATAAGAATAAAATAAATTTCTCACCAAAGTAATAATTTTGGAAGTACCTATTGGTTTTTGTACTGCTAAAATATGGCACTAACTTGATTTAAAATCCTTTTACAAAATTAGGAAAAATACTAAAATATGTGGACACTTTTATATATATATATATATATATATATATATATATATATATATATATATATATATATATATATATATAAATATATATACACACACACACACACACATGTAAGCATATGATTTTTGCCATACATCAAAATAACTCCTAAAAATAGTCCAAAAATAACTTTTGTTACTTTTAGGAATTTACCTTTATTTATTTGCATTTCAAGAATTGTTTTTACATTTTTCAATCAGAGAAAAATCCTAAAACTATCACTTTTGCATATTTATCTTTTAGTCTTTAAAATTAGTATTTTTTCTTTAGTTTTAAGTTAATTAGTTATTTTAGTGTACAAAAAATTAAATAAAGAGTTTTAATTTCTACAAAATAGATTAATTTAAGATTTTTAATTTCTAAGATTTTTTAATCAAAAAAAGAAAAGAAAAGAAAAGAGAATAAGGATTTAATTGCAATGTTGTTTTAAATTAAGCAATTGGGCTATATTTAAAGCCAAAACCAACCCAAACCATAATTTCTTACCCAATTCCCACACAAGCCAAGCCCAAAACCCCAATAAACCCTAGATCTAGACTCTACCTATAAAATAATGCTAAAAAATCTGAAAAAGGGGAGGGGCATGAGACAGCTTTTGAACAGTGCATACGACCCCCCCTGTATTTTATCATCTTCTTCATCAGCATAAAAGGAGGGACTTAACGAAACGCACTGAAGACTACTGTTCGGGTCCTCTTCCTTCATGAAACAGATTTTGGAACAGAACTGAAAAAGAAAGGAAAGAAAAACTTAGTTTCTTCTTCCTTCTGGATTTTGAACGAACCCTAGAGGGAGAGGGCTCATCCTTCGTTTTAGAAGCTAACCAAAAAATCCTACTGCCCAAACCATCCTTCATAGCCAGCGACATCAGCAAAAACGCTGCTGCTGCTGCGTTCTCCAGCGTTGTCAGTCCACCTGCTGGGTCGTCGACCACTGTTCCGTCCTGTCGTCTTCTCCAACGTCCAGCCAGCGACGAACACGAGCAGCCTTCTGTTCGTCGACCACCAACAGTCCGCCTCTCACCAGTCGCAGCCAGCAGTCTGTCTTCAATCAGTTGCCAAACGACCACCTGCTGTTCCTTCTTCATAAAGCCAAACAACCCTTTAGCTTCTTTCGAGTCTGGACAGTAACACCGCCAGGAAGAAGTTCTGTCCGTCTCGAGTTTTCTGGTCGAGCTTCGATAACGGAGTTTCAACAACTGTTCCGTTGTTCGTCGAGGTTCCGCGTCGAGTCGTTGTTCGTGGTTCCGGTTTGGTTCGAGTTCTGCCTGGAGTTCTAGCACTTTAAGGTCCGTTATCTTTATTTGATTGTATTTGGAATATTTAGTTTTATTCACTGTTATGAGTAATTAAAAGCAATATTGTAGCTTATTTGAGATTACTCTTTCTCTGTTTTACTACCTTCATGCATTTGCTAAGATGATTAGATATACTTTTATTAATATTAAGTTGGTTCAATTGAGTCATATGCATGATTTAAGTGTTGTAGTGTTCATGTGATTAGTTTCTTTAGTGACAGCAATAGTGAGCTTTTAGTTTCAATGCGTAAAATATAGAAATCTGTGGGTGAAAGATTCGGAAACGTTGTTCAAAGTTTTCATGTTCGTGACTATTTCGCCGGACTTGTAGTCGGATTGATTTAATAGGTTCTACCATAATTTTGTTAGTCATTATTCTGTTGGTTGACTCATTGAGTTAGTTCTAATGTAAGTTCATATTTAATTTTAATTATTTGTCAAGTTTGAAACACTGTTTACTAGCCGTATATCCTACTAGCTTTCATTGTTAGATTGAATGAATTAGGATTTCTTTTTTCTTTTAGAGACAAAACAACTTAATAGAAAATATGTAGTCACTTTAGGTTTATCTTTTTAAAAATAAATGAGACAAGTCTCGCTAAAAAAAAAAAATTAAATTGTGCAGCCCTCAATATGTTTATTAAAATGATTAAGAATTGGAAGGGCCGTTTAGCGAATTTCAATGGCCTTTCCGACACAATATTACGGTAGAACCTTTAAGCGCGATTTAATTAAATTATTTCCTTAAACTCGGGTGCGTATTGGTGCGACCCAAATTCAAATCTCGATGAAGTCGAAATGTGTTGACGAACACGGGTGCCTTGATGGCGACGTGGTCGGAGACGTATTTTCACGACGTCGCAAGTCTTTTAAAAATAAATAATGGTAAAAGCGGTATATAAATAAAAGGCACATAAGTTAACATGTATTAAAATCAGATATAATCAAATGCAACAGTTAGCGACCGTGCTAGAATCACGGAACTCGGGAATGCCTAACACCTTCTCCAGGGTTACATAATTCCTTATCCTGATTTCTGTTTCGCGTTCTGTTAACAGAGTCATAATCTTCCTCGGTTCGGGATTCAAATCGGTGACTTGGGACACCATTAATCTCCCAAGTGGCAACACTGAATAAATAATAATAAAATCACGTTCCTATTGTCCTTTAAGTGGAAAAATTTATTTATGCTCCCTTTTCGGGGGTGTATAGCAAAAAAGGAGGTGTGACGGCTCTGGCGGCTCTGCTGGGGACAAGAACCCAGAACGTTTTGTTCAGGGTTCAGAATTCGAGCTTAGATAAATTGTTGTATTTGGTTATATCTGATTTTTGTACATGTTTCATGCTTAATGTGCTAAATGTTACCGCATTGATATGATCTGAACTGTATATAAACTGTGCCGATACCCTTCTCTCTTCACCTCTGGGAATGTGCTTACTCGTTGAGAATCCCTATTCTGTTAGTGTCATACCCAGAAATAAAATGAGGCCGGATAAGTTACGAAGCCGGACGACCCCGCGGGTCATCGGTAAGTTGCCCCCTCCTTGACCCGAGTTGTCCGCTCGGGTACACTGTCTAGAATGTTAGATAATACGCTTAACGCTAGAGAGGGGGTGAATAGCGTTATAATAAAAATTAGCGTAAACTTGCGGAATTTAAAAATTGCAGGAAGTAAATAAGTGCGATAAATAATAAAGTACGCACCGATGTATTCTGGTTCACCACAACACGTGGCTAGTCCAGCCCCCGAGAGACTCTCTCGAGATTTTCCACTAACTTGTCAAGCTTACGGGTGCTCAACAAACCTTTACAACTTGAGGACACAAGCCTCAACACCTTTGCTCGGAGATACAACACTCCAAGACTTCAACCAAGAAAACACAAGTTCCTCACAACAAGAGAATCACAATTCTCTTACAAGTGTACAAGACACGAAACACTCAAACAATACACTCCTTAATGAGTAGATATGAGTAAAAGAAGTAAGCTCAAGATCAAAACAACTTTGGACAAGAATATGGCTCTCAAAACTTATGTAATGAATATAAAATGATTAGCAATAGAGTATGCAAGCTTATAGCAATTGTATGATCAGTTGTTGTGTGTTGTTGTGTTTAAAACACTGAAATGAAGCTGTATTTATAGTTGAAAAACTTGGCATTACCGTTGCCTAATTGCCAATTAAGAGTTGCTGATTTTACTGTGTGACAATCGATTGTCAAGAATCCACAATCGATTGTTTGCCAATCGTTCCAAAAATCAATCCCTGATTTTACGCGTAACAATCGATTATCCAAGATCAACAATCGATTATTAGCAACGTTCAAAAAATCATTTCCAGATTTTATGTAAAACAATCGATTACAAAATCAATAATCGATTATTCAGCAACGTTCAAAAAATCCTTTCCAGATTTTAATTTCAACAATCGATTACACAAAATCAATAATCGATTACCTGACGGTATTTGAAAACTTTACGACAACGGTCAGCTTCACAATCGATTGTGCAATGTTAACAATCGATTATTTATCAGACTTTGAAAATCATTTTAGACACTGCCTCTTGTCAATCGATTGTTATATACTTACAATCGATTATTTAATAACTTTGAAAAAGTCTGGAAGACACTGCCTCAACACAATCGATTGTCATATGTTCACAATCGATTATTTTGTGACTTTGAAAAATCTGATGGACACTGTCTCTTCACAATCGATTGTCATTAACTTCACAATCGATTATTTTGAGCGTTGAAAAACTTTGATGGACACTGCCTCATCACAATCGATTATCATTAGCTTCACAATCGATTATTCTGAGTTTTGAAAAACTTTGATGTACACTGCCTCATCACAATCGATTGTCATGCAGGTTTGAAAAACCTGATGCTCACTGCCTTAACACAATCGATTGTCATTAGTTCACAAACGATTGTCATGCAGTCTTGGCTTAACATAATTGATTATCATAAGTACATAATTGATTATCTTAGTCCAGATTTAAGAGGCATGTTTAAAAATCATTTTGACTAATGTAAATTATGCATGATTTAAAATCATTTAGCATTAAATTAAATATGCATGATTTTGTAAAATAGTTTTACGAGAGAAGCCATGTCATGAGTCAAGTTGTATGATCAAGATCACAATTAAGAACGGCTCATTTAAACTATTAAACTTTGTCTTGTGCTTGAATCTCGTTATCCACCAATTGTGCGCTTGTACTTGAACTTCGTCATATATCAATTTGCGCTTGTTTGTCATTCATCAAAACCTACACATAAGAACACACGTTTTAGTATAAAGCCTTGAGAACGTGTTTCCAACAATTTCCCCCTTTTTGATAATGGCAAACTTTAAACGGGATATGCAACTTAAACAATTTATAATGACGATTCAAGACATGCAACAAGTACGCAATTTGTTCCCCCTCAATATATGTATTCCCCCTCAATTTAAGCTTATAAATATTGAGAGTGCATACCCGTTATCTTCCCCCTTTTGCCATTAGCAAAAAATATAATAAGATACCAAGGATGAAATAAAACTTGTTTATTTATTGGAAGAGAACGTGATTACTTAAAGAGAGTACAATAACTCAAGTAATAGCAGTACAATCGATTATTGATACGAGATAATCGATTATTAGACGACAGAAACCGATTTTTCTGAAGAAGACTTGATTATTGCGCGTCATGCTTTATAATTCCCCCTACCTTTAGGGAGATACCTGCAAAAATTCGTTAGACGTCTCCGACGCTCAAGTTAGAAATCATGTAAAATAAAAAGATGCAATGCATGACTTAGATCAACGTGGAGTCAAGAATCCCGAGTTCACTACGAATTCGGAAGAAGGACTCTTTCTCTAAGGGCTTTGTAAAGATGTCGGCCAATTGATCTTTGGTTTCAACAAATTCGATTTCGACATCGCCCTTGAGAACGTGATCTCTTATAAAATGATGTCTAATTTCAATGTGTTTTGTTCGCGAATGAAGAACGGGGTTCTTTGTCAAGCATATGGCACTAGTATTATCACATCTAAGAGGGATATGATTAAGACTTAGGCCATAGTCCAAGAGTTGTTGTTTCATCCAAAGGATTTGAGCGCAACAACTCCCCGCGGCTACATATTCAGCCTCGGTTGTGGACAACGCAACACTTACTTGTTTCTTGCTAAACCAAGAAACGAGAGAGCTACCGAGCAAATGGCAAGTGCAGCTAGTGCTCTTGCGGTCCAATTTGCATCCAGCAAAATCGGAGTCGGAATAGCCAACGAGTTGGCATGAAGAACCTTTGGGTTACCATAGACCCACATTTGTAGTACCAATGAGGTACTTCAAAATCCGTTTTACCGCAGTAAGGTGAGACTCCTTCGGACACGATTGATAACCGGCGCATAAGCACACGCTAAACATGATGTCCGGACGACTAGCAGTAAGATAAAGAAGAGAGCCAATCATACCTCGATACTTCTTAGTGTCGACTTCCTTACCTTTCTCATCTTTGTCTAGATGATCGGATGTGCTCATGGGAGTCGCCATTGCTTTTGCATTGTTCATTTCAAATCGTTTCAGCAATTCTTTGCAATATTTGGCTTGGCAAATGAACGTACCTTCTTTCATTTGCTTTACTTGTAATCCCAAAAAGAATGTTAACTCACCCATCATAGACATCTCAAATTCGCTTGTCATTAAATCGGAAAATTCCTTGCATAAGGCATTGTTAGTAGCACCAAATATGATATCATCCACATATATTTGAACTAATAAAATATCATTGTTTTTATGCTTAACAAAAAGGGTGGTGTCAACTTTCCCCTAATGAAATCATTTTCCAATAGAATTTTACTCAATCTTTCATACCAAGCTCAGGGAGCTTGTTTTAAACCATAAAGAGCCTTTTTGAGTTTGAAAACGTGATCGGGAGATTTAAAATCTTCAAAACCAGGGGGTTGTTCAACATAAACTTCTTCTTGAATAACACCATTTAGAAAAGCACTTTTCACATCCATTTGATATAAATTGAAATTCATAGAAGAGGCAAATGCGAGTAATAGACGAATAGCTTCTAATCTAGCTACGGGAGCATATGTTTCTTCATAGTCAATACCCTCTTCTTGATTATAGCCTTTTGCTACAAGCATAGCTTTGTTTCTAGTGATTACACCATTTTCATCTAATTTGTTTCGAAAAACCCATTTCATACCAATTATGGTATGATTTTTGGGTCTTGGCACCAAATCCCAAACGTCATTCCGTTTGAATTGGTTAAGCTCCTCTTGCATTGCCAAGGTCCAAAACTCATCCCCAATTGCTTCGGAGATGGTTGTTGGTTCAATTTGAGAAACAAAAGCAGTATGACCTAAGGTGTTTTTAAGGGAGTTTCGAGTGCTTACCTTTTCTCCGACGTCGCCAATTACCTGTTCGAGTGGATGATCTTTGATTGTCCTCCACTCGTTAGGCGTTTTCGTTTCATTCTCCCATTGTGGCGCTTCCTCCGTTGGTTGTTCCAAGATTTCATCTGTATTTTCCTTAGGACGTTTCCTCTTGTATTTTGTCTTTCAAGCTATCTAAAATACCTGCAAGATCAAAACCGGAATCCTTTCTCGCCAAGCGAGCATTATTTTTGGAAAATACAACATGAGGGGATTCCTCCACAGTTTCGGTTCTTTTACTAAAAACCCTATATGCTTTGCTACGTGAAGAGTAACCAATGAAAATTCCCTCATCGGACTTAGCATCAAATTTTCCCAATTGATCTTTTCCATTGTTATGAATAAAAACTTTACAACCGAATACTCTAAAATGGGAGATATTTGGTTTCCTTCCCTTGTAGAGTTCATACGGGGTCTTCATGAGTATTGGCCTTATGACTACTCTATTTAAGATGTAGCATGCGGTACTCACGGCATCCGCCCAAAAATGTTTGGGAATCTTAGCCTCTTCGAGCATGGTTCTAGCCATCTCTTCGAGACACCTATTTTTCCTTTCCACCACCCCATTTTGTTGTGGTGTTCGTGGAGAGGAAAAGGTATGCTCGATACCGAGTTCGTCACAAAAGTCCGCAAAGAGATTGTGATCAAACTCTCCCCCATGATCACTTCTAATTGAAGTGACGGTTGTTTCCTTTTCGTTTTGAACACGTTTAAGGAAATATTTAAAATTTTGATAAGCATCACTTTTATGGGCAAGAAATAAAGTCCAAGTAAATCTGGAATAATCATCAACAATCACAAAAGCATAACGATTTCTTCCTAGACTTTCAATGCGAGATGGTCCAAATAAATCCATGTGAAGAAATTGCAATGGTCTAGTAGTTGAAACAATATTTTTTGATTTGAAAGATGCTTTTGTTTGCTTCCCTTTTTGACAAGAATCACAAATAGAGTCATTTTCAAATTTCAAATTGGGAAGACCAATAACTAAATTTTGTGAAATCAATTTGTTCAAAAGATGCATGTTTATATGTGCTACTCTACGATGCCATAGCCAAGTATCATCCTCTTTGCTCATAAGGCAATCCACATATTCGGGCGAGGAATTAGCAAGATCAACCATATAAATATTATCCACTCTAAAACCACGAAGGATAATTTTGAAATCGCTACGTCTAAACACTAAGCATTCATCCGAATCAAATAGGGCAAGATTTCCCTTGTCACATAATTGACTTATGCTCAAGAGATTATGCTTTAAACCTTTCACAAGTAATATATGCTTAATAGAGGAATTTTCATCCTTACCGACCGATCTGATGCCAATAATCTTTCCTTTATTGTTATCCCCAAAAATCACACTTCCTCCTTCTTTGTGTTCTAGTTGAAGGAATTTGGATTCGTCTCCCGTCATGTGCTTGGAGCATCCACTATCAAGGTACCATAGTACACTTGATCCCTTCAAACATACCTACAAAACAAATTAATGCATTTTAGGTACCCATGCCATTTTGGGTCCTTGAGGGTTAGGCATATTATAATGATGCGATTGAGTGATATGTCTATGTCGTGTAAAACATGCAGGAGCAATATGACCAATGTGTCTACAGTAATGACAAGTCACGTTGGGGTTATGCATCCTTCTAGGTTCATAGTAACTTGATGGACGAAAATGATTTACTCTATTTTCATTATGACTATTGCGCATTTCATGAGAACCATTTCTCCTACTATTAGTTCTAAAATGAGCAGCATTTCTAGAGTAATGGTCATGTCTAGATGTTCTAAAAGGTTCAAACTCCATCTAGTGTTTGGCCTAGAATATGCATCATTTCTAGGGTAGTCATTTCTAGGTGGTAAGTTATTTCTAGGTCTTCTAAAATGTTCAACATTTGGTCTAGCATGAATATTTGTTCTAGGATTGCTATTTCTAGGATAAGCATTTGTTTTATTAATCCTAGGTTGAGCCTTAGGTGGTTGGGGTTTGGCTTCAACCTTTTCTTTAGGCTCATTCTTAAAGCCTATGCCATGCTTGGTTAATTTCAAATTAACAAGGACCTTATTCAAATTTTTGTGGGAAGAATTAAACTTATCTAAGGTACCTTTAAGTCTATCTACCTCATTTTTGAGATACATGCAAGAAGAACAATTTTTAATAGAACTTTCGGGCTTGTCGCCGCTTCTTTTTCCAAAAAACTTGTTTTCCTCTTTCAGCTTCTCATTTTCTAAAACCAGTTTTTCTAAATCCTTTTTTTTCAAAGAAAGCTGTTTTTGAAAATCTTTTTCTTTTAGAGAAGCATTTTCTTTTATGCTCTTGACAGTTTTTGAAGCCTTAATAAATTCAGTATATAGCTCATCAAAAGCAGTTCGCATTTCTTCAAGAGTAAAGAAGTTTTTAGAAGAGATTTGACATACCTCATCTTACTTGTCTTCTTGCGCCATAAGACAAAGGTTTGCGGCTTCGTCTTCTTCTTCTTCGCTTGACTCATCTCCGGAGTCTCCTCCCCAAAGAAATGTATGCACGTTGCTTCTTAAAAGGTTTCTTCTCCTTTTTGATGTTTGGGCAATTTGATTTGATGTGCCCGGTTTCACTGCATTCATAGCACTTTATTTGTTCGCCTTGCTTTTTGCCCTTTCGTTCATACTCCTTTCGCATGAACTTTTGAAATCTTTTGATAACGAGTCCAAACTCGTTGTCTCCGTCCTCATCAACTTGAGGTTGGCTTGTGCTTGCCTTAAGCGCTATTCTTTGCCTCCTTTAATCATTAATAAGAGGGTTAAGTATAGTAGACTCATAAGTCTTAAGGTTACCTCTTAATGCGTCGATGGTGACATTTGAGACGCTAATGGATTCTTGGATTGCGTCGGCCTTTGATCGCCATGCCGGAGTGAGACTTCTAAGAATTTTTCGAACAAGTTCTCTATCCGTGAATGTCTTCTTGAGAGCATGTAGATCGTTTATGATTATTGAAAATCGTTCAAACATTTCATCCACCTTTTCACCTTCCTTCATGTGAAATAATTCATAAGCATGGGTTAGGAAATCAATTTTGGCTTCCCTTACCTGGTCCGTACCTTCGTACGTAATTTCCAGCTTGTCCCACATTTCCTTCGCCGTTGTGCAACACGATATTTTCCTGTAGTCGTCAGCATTTACAGCACAGTATAATAAATTAATTGCTTTAGCATTATTTTGCACCTTTCGTATATCATCCGCGTCATATTCTTCTTCGGACTTGGGAACCCATTCGGTTTCAACCTTTTTGGTTGGAATTTGATTTCCCTTCGTTATCACCTTCCAGAGATGAAAGTTGTTTGCTTGAACGAAGATTTTCATCTTATCCTTCCAGTACGTATAGTTTGTACCGTTGAATAGAGGTGGTCGTGTGGAGCATTGTCCTTCATCAATTCCTGCAAAAAAGTCACGAGTAGAAGCCATGGATGGTTCTCTCAAACTGTTAAGTCTTCAAAGAGTTGGGCTCTGATACCAATTGTTAGATAATATGCTTAACGCTAGAGGGGGGAGGGGGGTGAATAGCGTTATAATAAAAATTAGCGTAAACTTGCGGAATTTAAAAATTGCAGGAAGTAAATAAGTGCGATAAATAATAAAGTACGCACCGATGTATTCTGGTTCACCACAACACGTGGCTAGTCCAGTCCCCGAGAGACTCTCTCGAGATTTTCCACTAACTTGTCAAGCTTACGGGTGCTCAACAAACCTTTACAACTTGAGGACACAAGCCTCAACACCTTTGCTCGGAGATACAACACTCCAAGACTTCAACCAAGGAAACACAAGTTCCTCACAACAAGAGAATCACAATTCTCTTACAAGTGTACAAGACACTAAACACTCAAACAATACACTCCTTAATGAGTAGATATGAGTAAAAGAAGTAAGCTCAAGATCACAACAACTTTGGACAAGAATATGGCTCTCAAAACTTATGTAATGAATATAAAATGATTAGCAATAGAGTATGCAAGCTTATAGAAATTGTATGATCAGTTGTTGTGTGTTGTTATGTTTAAAACACTGAAGTGAAGCTGTATTTATAGTTGAAAAACTTGGCATTACCGTTGCCTAATTGCCAATTAAGAGTTTTTGATTTTACTATGTGACAATCGATTGTCAAGAATCCACAATCGATTGTTTGCCAATCGTTCCAAAAATCAATCCCAGATTTTACGCGTAACAATTGATTATCCAAGATCAACAATCGATTATTAGCAACGTTCAAAAAATCATTTCCAGATTTTACGTAAAACAATCGATTACAAAATCAATAATCGATTATTCAGCAACGTTCAAAAAATCCTTTCCAGATTTTAATTTCAACAATCGATTACACAAAATCAATAATCGATTACCTGACGGTATTTGAAAACTTTACGACAACGGTCAGCTTCACAATCAATTGTGCAATGTTAACAATTGATTATTTATCAGACATTGAAAATCATTTTAGACACTGCCTCTTGACAATCGATTGTTATATACTTACAATCGATTATTTAATAACTTTGAAAAAGTCTGGAAGACACTGCCTCAACACAATCGATTGTCATATGTTCACAATCGATTATTTTGTGACTTTGAAAATCTGATGGACACTGTCTCTTCACAATCGATTGTCATTAACTTCACAATCGATTATTTTGAGCGTTGAAAAACTTTGATGGACACTGCCTCATCACAATCGATTATCATTAGCTTCACAATCGATTATTCTGAGTTTTGAAAAACTTTGATGTACACTGCCTCATCACAATCGATTGTCATAAGGTTCACAATAGATTGTCATGCAGGTTTGAAAAACCTGATGCTCACTGCCTTAACACAATCGATTGTCATTAGTTCACAATCGATTGTCATGCAGTCTTGGCTTAACATAATCGATTATCATAAGTACATAATCGATTATCTTTGTCCAGATTTAAGAGGCATGTTTAAAAGTCATTTTGACTAATGTAAATTATGCATGATTTAAAATTATTTAGCATTAAATTAAATATGCATGATTTTGTAAAATAGTTTTACGAGAGAAGCCATGTCATGAGTCAAGTTGTCGGATCAAGATCACAATTAAGAACGGCTCATTTAAACTATTAAACTTTGTCTTGTGCTTGAATCTCGTTATCCACCAATTGTGCGCTGGTACTTGAACTTCGTCATATATCAATTTGCGCTTGTTTGTCATTCATCAAAACCTACACATAAGAACACACGTTTTAGTATAAAGCCTTGAGAACGTGCTTCCAACATAGAAAACCGACACAGGTTTTGAACATAGAATAACTTGACTTCATGCCGGATCCTTATTAGGAACGCTTATTTGCATCATGTTGCATTTGATTTAGGGGGGCTCAACACAAGGGTTGGGTCCGTCTAGGACTAGCAACCTGAAATGAACAGACCATCTTGATGCATTCTATGTGCTACATATTGCATTTATTCAGTGGTAAAAGGGTCATTTGGTGGAGCAATGGTAGTTGAGGGAAAATGAAAAAAAGGAAAAAGAAAACAAAGTGAAAAACGGAAAAAGAAGAAAATGGATGAAAAAAAAAGAAAAGAGGGTCAAGTGCGAAATAAAGGAAGTAGGGCCTAACTATGTCTTTGTCATTTTTTTTATTAAGGAAAAAAAGCATGAAAAATTCAAAAAGGTTTTGCATTTTTTTAAAATCATTTTTCGAAAGTCAAAAATCAAACCAAGGGAAAAAGAAAATTCAAAAAGGTTTTTTCATGTTTCATCATTTTTCAAGAAAAAGCAAAACAAAGTATATATGTTTATATGTTTTCTCAATATTACTTGTTTTTTTTACTCTCGCCTGTATTAATCGGCCCGAACTACGCATACCTGATTCTCTTCTTTCGGGGCGTGATACGTAGGCAACCCACATAGGGTACGGTCTTCTTAATAAATTTAGGTTCTTGGTTTCGCATGGTCTTAGACAAATTATGCATTTCTAGCCACCTGACAAAATAAGTCATTTTACAAAAATAGCCTCAACCATGTATTACATGTGTCTAGTAGGGAAAATTGTCTCACCTAGTGTTGGTGTGAGTTTTTTTTTTCATATAGGTGTGGATCTATTACCGGAGTTCGAGCATGACAAATACCCCAGGATCACAACATTCGGGTGTTTCATGAGGAGTTTTTTTTAGTGTTACTAGTACTGTACAGTAGTATTTAATCATCTAGTTGATTTTTGAGTTTTAATAATCTAGTTAAGTGTGCCTAATCTTTTGTTATTGTAATTGGAAATGTGTTACAAGTCAAAAATAAAAAAAAAGCGAAAAAAAGAGAAGAAAAAATATATTTTGTGTTTTATATTTCTGTTATTCCTTTAGGCAATTAATATCTAGGACTTAAAATGAATTGTTTTTATGTGTCATTTAGTATATTAGGACCAAAATTTTAAAAAAAAATAGAATTTTCTTTTAGTACTTCTTTAACTAGAAATGAAACATTTTGAGGTTGTTTTCCCTTTAGGCCATTAATATTAGGAATTAAAATGAATTATTTTATGTTTCCTTTGAGTATGTTAGGACCAATATTCAAAAAGAGATAATTTTTATTTAGTGCTTCTTTAAAAGTTCTTTTAAGATGTTAATTCAAAATCCAAAAAGATTTTCTCTTGGGGTGCTTCTTTGGGAAATTAGCAAAAAATAAAAAAAATTTTCTTTTTATTTCTGCTAGAATGTCAAGATAGTGAAGATAGAAGAAAAAAAGGAGAGAAAAAATAACGTATTTTATCCCTGGTTTATTTCACAGTTTCTCCCTTAAAGTTAAAATCCAAAAATATTGTATTTTATCTTTCCATTGCTTGTTTCGAAATATTGTGTCAAGATGTCAAATGAAAATCCAAAATATTTTTTTAAATTTTCTTCTTAAAAAGAATCAAAGAATATTTTTTTTCTCTTCAAGGATTTTTCCTTGATAATTTTTCGTAGAGTGTTTGTTTCAAAAAATAAAATAAAAAATATGTGCTCGATAAGCTTGAGTTTGGAATAGTTTATATAACATTAAGTCTAGAAAATTCAAAAAAGATTTGCTTCTTTTATTTCTCCTTACTTTTCAGAGTAGTCATTAAGGTAAAACGAAAAAAAGTTAGTTTGTTTGCTTTATCTTCCCGAACTACGCAAAGATCTGATTCATGCGGCGTCATGATACGTAGGCAACCTACATAAGGTTCGATTGAGTTGTTTTTTATTTATTAAAAAGAAAAAGAAAAGAAGAAGAAGAAAAAAGGAAAAAGATGGAAACAAAAAGTGGTGAAATTATGGGATGTGAGAAATGAGAGAAAGAAAAGAGTGATAACTAAAAAGAATAAGGAAGAAAATTGATCAAGAAAGTGCTAGAAAAGAAATGAAAATAGAGGATTGAAATGAAAAAATTGGGATGATACCAAGTGACCTTGTGACCCTCGAAGTCATTTTTGAACCATTTGTTGCTAGGTGCATTGCACGAAATGTGATATTTCTAGCTGTTAAAGGCCTTAACGCTAACATGATGACTTTATTTTGTTCTCCTCATAAAAGCAGAATGGTGGTCGGTTTGTGATTTTAAAGTGGTAACTCTTCTCTACAACACAACGTCAAAGAGTAAGGCAGTCATGGCTGGCAAAGGGTTGAACATGGGTGGTACAGATCCTTCTAAGGGAATTGTTGGATCAGAATCTGAGTTGAAACAAGAGCTTTTGAGGTTGAAAAGACAGATGGCAGAAATATACCAAGCTTGGATTAATGGGTGTCCTCCTCCCCAAGTCCTCGATGCCCAATAGTATGCTCCAGAACCAATTGTCAAGGCCCCGAGTCCATACCATCACGCTCGTCATTTTGAGCTTTCCGGTGAGACTACGAAGATTGCTAAAACAGTGGAGCAGGATGAGATATCTAGAAAGCTGGAAGGGTTTAAGATACCGACGTTTAATTTGTATGATGGGTGGGGAGATCCAGTAGCCCACTTGAGGGATTATTGCAATAAAATGAGGAATGTCGGTAAGGAAAATGAATTGTTGATAACACATTTCAGTGAGAGTCTGACTGGGTTAGCCTTGGAATGGAATGATCGTCAAGATGTCGGGAAGTGGCACACGCTGGGCGACATGCCTCGAGATTTTGTGCGACAATTTCAGTATGATAAAGACATTGTCCCAAACCGTTCCTCCCTATCTAGAATGGAGAGGAAACCAGGGGAGAGCTTTAGGGAGTTTGGGCTCAGATGGAAGGAGAAAGCTACCCGAGTCAATACCTCGATTGGTGAAGAAGAGATGGTTGGAATTTTCATATAGGCCCAGGGGCCCACCTACTTCAAATATTTGATCCCAGCCGTGGGCAGACCTTTTGATGATGTACTAAGAATGGGGGAGTTCGTAGAACATGGAATCAAGTCAGGCAAAATAATGAGTTGCTCGAAAGACATTCAGGACATCTCGTTAAGCTCGGAAGGGAGAAAGAGAAACAAAAAAATAATCCAAATGACTCTCCTGATCAACATTTCCAACCTCGACATCGTACCTGTGAATATCCTCGTACCTTGGATGACCCTCCACAACGTTACTTTTCTCCACAGGACTCCCAAAGACATACCTCACTCTCCAAGTACACAGCTCCACAAAATGCCTATCCACCCCCACAAGCATACCAAAAACCCCCTGGGTCTGGTTTTAGGCCAAATCGGGCGCCTAAGAACGAGAGGTTGCTGAAAGAAGAAAAGGCTCTCACCCCTATTGGAGAATCATATGCCAGTGTGTTCCAAAAGTTGAAGCAATTAGGCATGCTGAAGCCGATTCAGGTAAAGATGCCAAATCCTCTGAAATGTGATTTCTCTCTAAAGGGTGAATATTGCTCAAATGCTCCAGGGCATGACACAGAAAAGTTCTGAAAGTTGAAGAAAGCAATTCAGGAGCTTATTGACACGGGTAATATCGTCGTACAAAGTCTGGGTGCATCGAACACCAGCCAAAAGTCATCGCCTGCACGTACTGGGGTAAACATGGTGGGTATGATTTGTTTTCAAAAGGAATGTGAGAATTCTCTGAGAGCCCTGGAGATCCAAAAAAAATTTGTTGAGGATGATGTGACGAAAGTTTGTAAAGTTCTTAATGTTGGTGATGCAAAATTCAGTGGCTAATATGTCGTATTTGGTAATTGGCAAGACGATCCATTCCTAGGTCAGCCGGGGAGGAGCTTTGGTGGTCTATTTTGTTATCATTTCTGTTGTCCGGGTTATTTCATGGTTATAATTTGTATATTGTTTTGTGACTCAAATCCTTCTATCCTTTTATTTTGCGTAGTTTGTGTAGTCGTAATAACTCGTTCAGTGTTGTCTAGGTTTGTTCCAAGGTTGTAACCCCAGTTTAGTTTGCTTATTTTGTTGTTCGAACTGTTTCACCATCTGTCTAATGCAATTTATTGTCATTTTTCTTTGTTTAGTTCTTTTTCTATCCTTTTGTTTAATGCTGGTTCTGGTGACATGACATGCAGCCTGAGCTCAAAAGTTAGTTTAGTCGTGAAGCATTGAAATAATTTTGAAGATGACAGAGGCACTTGAGGGAAATAAGAACAGATTTGGAAACTTTGAGATCATTTGAAGCCCGAACCATGTGAAACTGGGTAAGTAAAACACAAAGAAACCGTAAAAGCAAGTTGGACAAATTGATAGGGGGCTTTTCGTGGTAATGAGAGCCCAATGGTGCGTTGTATTTAATGGATGAAGAAGGAAAATATGCGGAGATGGTTATCAAGTATGGCACTATCAGAAGATGTTGCAAATGCTTGTTTAATTGTGTTGTTTGTACTTGGCATGTTTTGAAAATTGGAATGACGAAGATACTTTTTTCTGCTATCTAAACACCTTACCCTTCGTCACCCCTTTTGAGCCTTATTTAGTTTCTTTCATACCCCTCTTTCGGAATCAGTAGCAAGGATCAGAAACACAAGCGTGAAAGATAAGAAAAGAAAACAAAAAGAAAAAAAAGAATGAAAAGAGAGAGAAGAAAAAAAATAAGAAAAGAAAAAGAAAAAGAGGAAGAAAAAGAAAAAAAGAAAAAAAAGGAAAAAGAAGAAGAAAAGAATAAAATAGAAAAAAAGGAAAATGAAAAGACGGAAAAAGGAAAAGAAAAACAAAGGAAAAGAGAAGAAAATTCACAACAAAAATAATCTCTATGACGTGAACTACGTTTTGACTTGATCCCTAAAGGGTACGTAGGCAGCCTTGCTAAGGTTCTGTCCTACCAAAATAAAAGTCCAAAACTCCCCAAGCAAGAAACTGGGGCAGAACTTGGGGTTGTTGTGAGAAATCTGATTCCGAAAGTTGTAGTTTTTAACCCATTTGAATTGCTTTGAGCCTTTGATACCCCTTCTTTCTAACCCTGTCCAAAAGCCCACATTACCGTCTAAAGAAAGACCTTCTAATCAGTCTTCAAGAGATGCCAAGTCAAGCAGGTGACAGTAATTCATGTCAGGGGCAATACTCTGGTCCAAACAAGAAAAGTGAGAACGAAAGAGTCTTAGTGATGAAAATCCTCACGGGTACCGCAAGGCGATGAAAGCTGATGAGAGATAAAGGTGAAAGAATCTTTGAGATGTAAACCTTCACGGGTACCGCAAGGCGATGAAAGTTGAGAGAACAGAAAAATGAGAGAGTCTTGTTAGTGAAAACCCTCATGGGCACCTTGAGGCGACGGTAAGTTGATAAAAAGAACAAAACGAGAGAGGCTTGATGGTGAAAACCCTTCGGGCACTATACGTCGAATAAGGAAGGTGAATCAGATTGGATAAGCGGGTAATTGAAGCCCAGTTTCATCGCGAAAAGGTACAACAAGAGCTGAACATTAGGTTTGATTAACAGAATACCTACAGGTGCAGGTCATGGTCGTTAGAGTTGGTATCCACATCTGATAGGTTTCTCCTTTGTAGTTTTCTTGTTAGGAATCATCTCTTTCCCTTGTCTTTTACTCTGTTTCTTTTGCCTTGATTACTTCCTCATTCCAAGTCAGTTTGGTCAAAACAAGTGAGAAATGACTTCAAAATTTACCACCAGCTTTCTAATTGCACAAGACAAAATCTGGCTAGTACATCGAAGTGTCATAAGTTAAGAAAGAACAACAAGCGCACTGAGTTGGTAACAAACAACATGCTTTGGGATTCGTGTAAAGTACAAGGGCTTGGTAAATGTCAGTTTATGAGCAATGCAACAGATAGAGGATATTGGGTCCGAATGGAGAAGAGATATTTTCAGTGATATGAGTGGGTGGCAATTGTCATACTTTGAGATTCATGTGAAACACAAAGGTTCGGAAGATATCAGTTTATAAGCAATGCAACAGAAGGAGGATATTGGGTTTGAACGAAGAAAATGTATTCTCGTGATAAAGGTGACAGCGAAAGAGGTTAGTCAAGGAACAAGCAAAGTCTTTCAAGGTGAAATCAAAGTTATCATGGCAAGTGAAGGAGCAATCACAGCAAAGTCCTGGCCACAAACCAACCACCATGTTTAAACTCACAAGTTTTCTTTGTCTGAAATAGGGACGAAAGCTATGTTCATATCAAAGTTTGGAAGGTTGAAATTTTCTGGTGTAATGCCCCAATTCTGCTTACGCAAAGGCTATTGAAAAGATCACACATCATCCCTAGGAGAAACACTGCCTAGTCTGGGTTTCCAAGTAATATTTTGTTGTAGGAGACGCACCTCCTAAATTGAGATTTTAGCCCGTAGGAGACGCACTTCCTAGTTTGGATCATATGAGTTTGAGTCACTGATGGTTTTACCCCTAGGAGGCGCACTTCCTAGTCTAAGTCTTTCAAATTATATTTTGCTCTAGGAGACGCACTTTCTAAGTTGAGATTTTACCCATAGGAGACGCACTTCTTAAATTGACAGTTTATTCATAGGAGACAGACTTCCTAGTTTGAGTAATTGAAGTTTCACCCCTAGGAGACGCACTTCCTAGTTTGGGCCTTTCAAGTTATATTTTGTTTTAGGAGACGCACTTCCTAATTTTAAATTCACCACTAGGAGACACACTTCCTAGTTTAGGTCATTCAAGTTCAACCATAGGAGACACACTTCCTAGTCCGGTTCATCGATGTTTTACCCATATGAGACGCACTTCCTAAATTGATAGTTCATTGATAGGAGACGCACTTCCCAGTTTGAATCATGAAAGTTCCACCCCTAGGAGACGCACTTCCTGAATATAAATTCACCCATAGGAGACACGCTTCCTAAATTTTAAATTCACCAATAGGAGACGCACTTCCTAGTTTAAATCACTGAAGTTTCACCCCTAGGAGACGCACTTCCTAGTCTGGTTCACTGAAGTTTTACCTGTAGGAGATTCACTTCCTAATCAAGGTCTTTTAAGTTATTCTTATAGGATACGCACTTCTTGAATTGAGATTACATTCATAGGAGATGCACTTTCTAGTTTTAGTCACTGAAGTTTCACCCCTAGGAGACAAACTTCCTAGTCTGGTTCAGTGAAGTTTTACCTGTAGGAGACGCACTTCCAAATCAAAGTCTTTTAGTTATTCCTATAGGAGACGCACTTCCTGAATTGAGAGTACATTCATAGGAGACGCACTTTCTAGTTTTATTCACTGAAGTTTTCACTCCTAAGAGATGCACTTCTTAGACGCGGTCATTTAAATTCACCCGTAGGAGACGCACTTCCTAGTTTGGTTCATTAAGGTTTTATTTTAGTAGACGCATTTACTAGTCAATTTTTTGGTTTTACTTGTAGGAGACGCACATCCTAGTCTAGTCTTTAGTGTACTCTTATCATTACATCAATAGTATAAGTGGTTTACAATTTTGCTAACAACTCACAAATCTTGCTAGTGCAAACTAGGGCAGAAAATTTCGTTTGTTTTGTTCGTTTTGGTTGCAGGATCCCATATGGAAAACAAGGTAAAACAGAAAGTTTTAGTAGTCAGGAGCCCGCCTGAAGAACGGAGGTGATACAATTCAAATTTTAGTTTTCAATTAATTTCTTTGTTTATTTTGAAGTCAAGAGTCCACCTGATGAACAGAGACATACAATTCAAGTTTGGACTCAGGAGCCCGCTTGAAGAACATAGGTGATACAATTCAGATTTTAGTTTTCAATCAATTTCTTCGTCTATTTTGAAGTCAGGAGCCCGCCTGGAGAACAGAGATCCACATTTCCAGTTTCAGAAGTCAGAAGTCAGGAGTCCGCCTGGAGAATAGAGACATGCATTTCATGTTTCGGAAATCAGGAGCCCGCCTGTATAACGGAGGTATTTCAGGTCAAGTTGTAGTCATATTCTTATTAATTTCCGGTAACATGTACCCAGTTTCCAAACAGGGGCATAAAGTTTTCTTTGGTTTGTCTATTTTTGCAAAGTCAGGAGCCCACTTTGATGACAGAGGAATACTTTAAAGTTTAAGTTCAGCAGTCAGGAGCCCGCCCGAATAACAGAGGAATACAGTCAACTTCAAAATTCAGAAGTCAGGAGTCCGCCTGAAAAACAGGGGAGTACAATTCGAATTTTTTCTTTCAAAATTTAGGGGTATTTGGTATTGTGGTTTGTTTTATCTGTTTTGTTGAAGTCAGGAACCCGCTTGGAGAACATGGGAATACATTCAAGTTAAGCAGTTTGAAGAAGGGAAAAAATCTCAGTTAACAATTCAAAGCGGCAACAATGTATTTCACCTGGAGAGCAAGGGAAGACAACTCAATTTTCAAGGGAAAGCAGTATAGACGGAAGACAACTCGAGTTCAAGGGAAAGCAGTTTCGAAGGAAGACAGTTCAAGTTTCAAGGGAAAATGGTTTAAGGTGCAGAGCAGGTTTGACCTCGAGGAACACAATTTGAGATGGAAGAAAGAATGATTCTCAATTCGAAATAAAGAAAAGAAGAAACAAGAGAGCTCCAAAATGCAGAAGCAGGAAAAGATGTGAACTGCTCAAAATGTGGTTGAAGTCATAGCACTACATGTCCGGTCTTGATCAAGATGAAGAAGATTGTACCAACACCTGCGGCTAACAAGCATCAAAATTCAGATCAGGGTCCGCATGAAGCACCAACCAAGACTCAAGATCAAGCTTAAGAAGACTCATAGATAGGAATCTTGTAACTCGTAGCTGAAAGACTTAGTTAGTCTTTTTCATTTTTGATTTTGATGTATAACAGGACATCAGACCGGAACCTCGGCGGAAGGCACCTCGACCGACTCTCAACCTCAGTACTCCATCACCTCGTTCACTTCTGAACTATACCTGATCTGATTCCTTTATAGCCAAGAATATGTAGGAAACTTTTGAAGCAATGTTCGGTCAGACAGTTTTTAAAACAATACTTCTCATGGAGTTTCAAACGGGCAAAAATCCCTCACAGTGCTTACTTTATCTTTGCCCGAAAGCTCTTCGTGTTTTCGAGCAAAGAGGGGCACCTGTAAGCATGTGATTTTTGCCATACATGAAAATAACTCCTAAAAATAGTCCAAAAATAACTTTTGTTACTTTTAGGAATTTTTATTTATTTATTTGCATTTCAAGCATTTTTTTTACATTTTTAAATCATAGAAAAATCCTAAAATTGTAACTTTTGCATATTTATCTTTTAGTATTTAAAATTATCATTTTTCTTTAGTTTTAAGTTTATTAGTCGTTTTAATGTAATAAAATTAAGTAAAGAGTTTTAATTTCTATAAAATAGATTAATTTAGGATTTTTAATTATTTTGGATTTTTTAATCAAAGAAAAAAAATTAAAGAAAATAGAATAAGAATTTAATTGCAATGTGATTTTAAATTAAGCAATTGGGCAAACATTAAAGCCATAACCAGCCCAAACCACAATTTTCTTACCCAATTCCCACATAAGCCAAACCCAAAACCCCAATAAACCCTAGACCTAGACTCTACCTATAAAATAATGCTAAAAAATCTGAAAAAGGGGAGGGGCATGAGGCAGCTTTTGAACAGTTCAAACGAAACCCCCCCCCCCCCCGTATTTGATCATCTTCTTCATCAGCATAAAAGGAGGGACTTAGCGAAACGCGCTGGAGACTACTGTTCGGGTCCTCTTCGTTCATGAAAGAGATTTTGGAACAGAACTCAAAAAGAAAGGAAAGAAAAAGTTTCTTCTTCCTTCTTGATTTTGAACGAACCCTAGAGGGAGAGGGCTCATCCTTCGTTTTAGAAGCTAACCAAAAAATCCTACTACCCAAACCATCCTCCATAGCCAGCGACACCAGCAAAAACGCTGCTGCTGCTGCATTCTCCAGCGTCGACAGTCCTCCTGCTGGGTCGTCGACCACTGTTCCGTCCTGTCGTCTTCTCCAACATCCAGCCAGCGATGAACACGAGCAGCCTTCTGCTCGTCGACCACCAGCAGTCCGCCTCTCACCAGTCGCGGCCAGCAGTCTGTCTTCAATCAGTTGCCAAACGACCTCCTGCTGTTCCTTCTTCATAAAGCCAAACAACCCTTTAGCTTCTTTCGAGTCTGGACAGTAACACCGCCAGGAAGAAGTTCTGTCCGTCTCGAGTTTTCTGGTCGAGCTTCGATAACGGAGTTTCAACAACTGTTTCGTTGTTCGTCGAGGTTCCGCGTCGAGTCGTTGTTCGTGGTTTCGGTTTGGTTCGAGTTCTGCCTGGAGTCCTAGCACTTTAAGGTCCGTTATCTTATTTGATTGTATTTGGAATATTTAGTTTTATTCACTGTTATGAGTAATTAAAAGCAATATTGTAGCTTATTTGAGATTACTCTTTCTCTGTTTTACTACCTTCATGCATTTGCTAAGATGATTAGATATACTTTTATTAATATTAAGTTGGTTCAATTGAGTCATATGCATGATTTAAGTGTTGTAGTGTTCATGTGATTAGTTTCTTTAGTGACAGCAATAGTGAGCTTTTAGTTTCAATGCGTAAAATATAGAAATCTGTGAGTGAAAGATTCGAAAGTTGTTCAAAGTTTTCATGTTCGTGACTAGTTCCCGGGCTTGTAGTCGGATTGATTTAATAGGTTCTACCATAATTTTGTTAGTCATTATTCTGTTGGTTGACTCATTGAGTTAGTTCTAATGTAAGTTCATATTTAATTTTAATTATTTGTCAAGTTTGAAACACTGTTTACTAGCCGTATATCCTTCTAGCTTTCATTGTTAGATTGAATGAATTAGGATTTCTTTTTAAGACAAGAGAGGTTGCTCTTATGGTAAGCAACCACCACTTCAAACCGAGAGGTTGTGAGTTTGAGTCTCCCCAAGAGCAAGGTGGGAAGTTCTTGGAGGGAAGGATGCCGGGGGTCTATTTGGAAACAGCCTCTTTACCCAAGGGTAGGGGTAAGGTCTGTGTACATACTACCCTCCCCAGACCCCACTAAGTAGGATTATACTGGGTTGTTGTTGTTGTTTTTAGAGACAAAACAACTTAATAGAAAATATGTAGTCACTTTAGGTTTATCCTTTTAAAAATAAATGAGACAAGCCTCGCCAAACAAAAAAAAAAAAAACAATTGTGCGGCCCTCAATAATTGTTTATTAAAATGATTAGAATTTGGAAGGGCCGTTTAGCGAATTTCAACGAGCTTTTCGAAACAATATCACGATAGAACCTTAAAGCGCAATTTAACCAAATTAGTTCCTTAAACTCGGGTGCGAATTGATGCGACCCAAATCCAAATCTCGACAAAATGGAAATGTGTTGACGAACACGGGTGCCTTGATGGCGACGTGGTCGGAGACATGTTTTCACGACGTCGCAAGACTTTTAAAAATAAATAATTGAAAAAGCGGTATATAAATAAAATGCACATAAGTTAGCATGTATAAAATCAGATATAATCAAATGCAACAGTAAGCGACCGTGCTAGAAACACGGAACTCGGGAATGCCTAACACCTTTTCCCGGGTTAACAGAATTCCTTATCCGAATTTCTTATTCGCGGACTGTTAACAGAGTCATAATCTTCCTCGGTTCGGGATTCAAATCGGTGACTTGGGACACCATTAATCTCTCAAGTGGTGACTCTGAATAAATAATAATAAAATCACGTTCCGATTGTCCTTTATGCGGAAAAACTCCTTTACGCTCCCTTTGCCGGGGGTGGGGGGTGTATATTGAAAAAGGAGGTGTGACAATATATAAGCTATTTTGAAAGTATCTTATATATAAAAAATATACAGAAAAAATTGGGTATCAACATCCCACCTGCTCCAATAGCTATGGATGTTTCTGAAAGGCTGCAAACCTTTTCAGAAACAGTGCCAGAAAATTGCTATAAATATGCCTTGATCCCAGAATTTTTCCTTACCGTTTCTTTCCCGGATTATTTTAAATCCTTTTTCCCGGAATATTTCAGACGTTTCCACCTGTTCCAACAATCATGGTTGTTTCTGCAGTGCTAGAAAATGACAATAAACATGCCTTGATCCAAAATCTTTCCTTACGTAATTTTTTGATCTTCTTCTTCTTCTCTTGCACAAAATTTTTCAGTGTGTTCAACAACCATTGAATGGTTCAAAGTTTATCAGAGTTTTTGGTATGTATACACTGGTAAGTTAAATCATTCTATACTGGAAGGATAATATTCCAGCACCTCAGGTACTTGAGGGGAATAATTTTCGTAAGGACACACTGTGCATTCAGTGGACTCAATTTATTTTGAAATTATTTTTCCGATATTATTTCGACATTCTATTGCTGCTAACTTTTTGTTTCTGTTTTAGAAAGTTTACCATTTCAATATTCATTATAGTATACATATTAGATAACAATCTTAAGGACATTTTTTTAATTATAATCTATATTATGTTTTTGGAGATTAAAATTTGTGTGGTTTTCTACTCCTTCTAATATTTTCTATTTTTATTTGAAAATATAAAAACTTCATTGGAGTATTAAAATTCAGAAACGATTGAATAATATAAAAACTTCATCATTTTCTGTGAAACTGTATCTAAAAACTTCAGTTTTTATTTATTAAGCGTATTGTTTATCATTAATTACAATAGTGTTTATCATACTATTTTTTGGCATTACTTGAACTCTTCTGTTGTTAACAGTGGGAAATGGCAATTGATAATGGAAATCCTTCTGCGACTGTTTCGCCAACTATGATATCCCCGTCAAGCCGAAATACTGTTCTACCGGCTGAGAAACCGGAAAAATTTTCTGGAACCAACTTCAAATAGTGGCAGAAAAGGTGTTTTTCTCCACACTTGGTATGCAGAAGTTCACCAGTGAAGAACCTTCAGTGTCTGCCACCGACATGGCAGATAATAAGAAATTTATGATTGTTGAGGCGTGGAAAGATGCAAACTTTCTTTGCAAATTCTACATCATAAGTGCTTTGGAGGATGACTTGTACAATATCTACAGTGCTATGAAAAGTTCGAAAGAATTATGGGACACACTTGAAAAGAAGTACAAGACTGAAGATGCATGCTTAAAAAAGTTTATGGTCGTAGAGTTTCTAGACTATAAAATGATAAACAATAAAACTATTGGAACCCAAGTTCAAAAGCTTCAATTTATTTTTCACGACCTTATTGATGAAGGAATGGTAGTGAATGAAGCATTTCAAGTGGTTGCAATGATTAAAAAATTGCCTCATTCATGGAGAGATTTCAAAAACTATCTTTAGCACAAGCGCAAAGATATTAAGTTGGAAGATCTTGTGATTCGTCTCAAGATTGAGTAAGACAACAAAACAACTAAGAAGAAGTCTTGTGGAAATTCAACGATTATGTGAGCTAATATCGTTAAGGAGATGCTCAAAAAAGTAAGAAGAGGAAAAGGTCTTCTGGACAGATTAAAGAGCACAACAAAAAGAAATTCAAGGGCAACTGTTACAATGATAAAAAAGCTAATCACAAAGCCCCTGATTGTCGTCTCCCGAAAAAGGATAAAAAAGGGGCAGGACAACATAGTGGATAAGAATGATGACATTAATGATCTGCGTGCAATGATTTTGAAATGCAACCTAGTTGGAAATCCAAATAAGTGATGGATTGATTCTGGAGCCACTCGACATGTTTGTGATGTCAAAGAAGTATTTGCGACTTACTATACTACTGGTCCCGAAGAAGAGATTTCTATGAAAAATACTGCAATAACCAAGATTGAGGGTTATGGGAAGATATTCATGAAGATGACTTCCGGCAATGTGTTAACTCTTAACAACGTTTTTCATGTTCCTACTATTAAGAAGAATTTAGTTTCAACTTCTTTACTTGTTAAGAATGAATTCAATTGTGTATTTGTATCTGACAATGTTGTAGTAAGCAAGAACAGAATATATGTTGGAAAGGACTACCTCATAGAGGGCCTTTTCAAACTCAGTGTAACGGTTGTTGACAGTATTAGTAAAATTTCAGCTTCTTATTTATTGGAGTCAAATGATTTATGACATATTAGTTTAGGATACGTGCATTACAAAACCTTACAGTAAATTTGAGTGTAATAAATCATAATGCTAAATATGTGTTGACGCCCCCTTTCTCTCAAGGAAAGAAATCGGGTTTTATGACATTATGGGTGAAATATCTCTTTTATCCCCTTTTGGGGAATTTGGGCTGTGGAGTTTGGAGAGTGGCCACCTAATGATTATAGTGCATTAGGACACTTTAGATAAAAGGAGAAAATTTTGAAAGAAAACCAGAGTTCGGGTAAGGGCTTGAGAATATCTCGAGGGGAAGGTGTTAGGCACCCCTTAAAATCCACTAGTGTGGTTCCCCGCCATGCTCAGTTGTGACTTTATGAAGAGTAGGAGAGGACAAGCAAAGATTGCACATAAGAATTACTAAAAAATTGGCAATTTTTGGAAGAAGAAAGGCACAAGTGAAAAGAGAACTTTATTTTTAAGAAAACATTTAAATAAAGGAAAAGAAAGAGAAGAAGGGGTCCTAGGTTTAACTATAATATAAATCAATTCGGTGCAACGCCCAGCAATCATTCTCACACGAGATATTAGCGAACCATCATCATTTTTCATATTCTACCCTTCCCATCCCGTTAAGGTATTTAAGCGTGATTAGTCTCGTTTACTTATTGCATGCTAGTACCCGTCCCGATCCTATCAGTCTCGGAGAATTTGGACTTTTAATCCTAAAGGGGGGAGAAGATGGGAAGGCATATATGGAGTTTTAGAGAATAAAAAACTAAGGCGTCAGTCAAAACAAATAACAAATAAGTGGGGATACAAAGCAAACACTCAAAGGCTCATACAAACCCCGCAGATCACAACAACAATTAGTTTAGCATGACTTGCACGTACTAATACTGTCTTTAATTAAGGAAATTAAGAGGCGGATGAATCATTTTAAATCATAAAGTTGGATAAAAAGTCTGCATCAAGCCCCTCGGATCTGATTTGTTAGTTATTTAGGTCTTAATGCAGAAGAATTTAAAAGAAAGTAAAACTGCAGTAAATTTGTAAATGGATTTGAAATCAGCAGACTGTTTGAGTAGGGAAAATGCAAAAGAGTTACAAAAGATATTTTAGAGGCAGGAATGTGTTGAAAAAAAGAGTGAGTTAAAGGTGTGTTTAAAAGACAATCTCAGGGACTGGGTAAAACATTTTGGCATAACGTATAAAAGATGCAGATTTGAAGAGTTTAAAAAATACTGGTTTACAAGAGTTTTTATTGAAAACGTTTTATTAGGTCATTAAAGGGCCAATTCATGGACTGTTATTGTTTAAAACGAATCAGACAAGTTGAGATGAAATCTTATAGGCAGGACAACTATACCTGATTTTATCTGATCCATTACTGTTTTTTGAACATTAAGGAACTGAATAGTTAATTAACCTACTGCTTGCCTAGCATTTTTTGCGTTTCCGATTGGCATGATTTCTATGTGCTTACGATGCAAAGACCTACAGACATGCTTTTTAAACGATTTTCAATATCAAAATCCTATAGTCATGGTTTCTAAATGATTTGCAATATTAAAGTCCTATAGGCATGGTGTCTAGATGATTTGCAATATCAAAATCCTATAGACATGGATGATTGAAACATGAAAGATCTTATCGACATGATTTCTACCTATTGACTTATGTAAACAATATAAGCATATCCACACCCTTTACTAAAATTTCCCGAGTCTTATTACATAGTTATTACAAAACCGGAAAAGAAAAGACTAAAATAAGTACATCAAAACTAAAGCTAGATCCGAGGAAGCTCAATGCAACCTTCAACATCCAACACATGTGTTTCACCAAATCCGGATTCCAGATTCCAATGCTTTCACTTAGAGTCTTTCAAAGATCTAAGGGCTTTTCAAAAGCCCAGGAAACACTCACACCCTAAAGATTGGATGTGTTAACAGAGTAGTGCAATGTGTGGAATTACCAGCTCTTAGGCATCGAAGTTCATAGGGAACCCTAAGGTCCCTAAGCATGGCTTACCGTAGGGGGACAGAACTTAAAGAACTAAGAATAAGTGTAAAGTAAGGGGACTAGAAGAAACCAAAGCAAAGGGTGATCATACCTAGCCATGGGTAAGACAGGCAAACCCCTAACCCTCCGATTGGTTTTAAACTGATAAAGATCAGACTTTAGAAGTCAGACAAGGCTTGGGTGGTAATTAGGACACCTCCAAACCCTAGTCAAGGCTCAACACATAAAGGGGAGAAGGGAATGAGACTGATTTGAGTAAAGGTCCAAAAGGACATGGTCCTTGGTCATGGATAGCAATGGGATGCTACCCTAACCTAGAATAGTACTCACACATAAAGGGGTCAAGGGGAAAGGGTTCACATGGAAAAACTTCAAGTAAAAGAACTTAAAGATGAAGAATGAATATAACACACTAAAACACAATCACATAGTGCGAGAAAGCTGCACATATAGTGAGGGACATTCAAATAGGAGAATTAAACGCATATTGTGGAGAGTGTTTAACATAAAAGGACATACGGTTGCAACTTTCAAACAGCAGAACAAACAAAAAAGTAAACAGCCAGGAAATCTTCAGTAAACACTTGAGAAAAGCAAGAGAGATTCCAAAGTCTAGCCTTGACTTTCAGCCAACTAGTCAGAACAATAGCACAAGTAATAGTAAAGAAGAGAGCTTTCAGTATGTGTATGGTTTTTAACCAAGTTGATCATGTGTTTAAAGAAAAAGAGTAGGGTATTTATAGTTTGAAAGCAGGCAAGGAATAAGGCAAGGAAATAACTCAGTATCAATCATAATCAATCAGGGGAAGGGAATTCCTTTAATTAAGGAGTTCGAATCTGAATAGGAGAGAGTAGAATTTTTATTTAGGGAAAGAATATCAAGAACACATTGTGTAGTACAGGGTAAATAAATAAGAGAAGTTTTAAAAATACATGGTTTATATAAATAAGGTAAGAATAAAATCAATTAACACATAGTAAATTAAGGAATTAAGGATTCGTACTTAATAATGAACTAAGTCAGAAAATTGGATCAAATCAGACAAGGAAAAATTCGAATAGGTTCACATAATGGTGGTTTGAAAACAATCCCCAAATATTAGGGTTATTTTGAGAGGCAAAGGTCTGACTATAAAGGATGCATAAGCTTAAACATGAAGAGGCTAAAATTAAACACAGAGTGGTCATGCAATCTAAATAGAAAAACGTAGATATGCGAGAAATCAGAGGGTCTTGCAAAGCTTAGAAAGAATCAGAGAACATGAGATGAATTTAGAGATTACGGTTTTGAAATAAAACAAGAAGCAACACAAGAATCAAAACAATCTTACACAAATAGTTGAAAACCCCCAAAATTTAGTGGTTTTCCCCCACGCTTACATACAAAGACGAAGCATAGAAAATCAGTCAAAATAAACTCAGGAAATGCCAAAGAACACAGATATTTCATGGAAGCAAACACAGTAAAAGAAATCCCTAGAAACCCTAGGAAAATACAGTAAAGAAAATACACAAAAACCATAGTGAAAACACTTTGGAATTATAGCAAAGTAAAAGTATAGTAAGAAATAACTGTAGAACAGGTAAAAAAAATCTAGGAAACCCTAGGTTCGAGAAGACAAACCGTTTTGAAAAAAAATCGAAAAGATGTAAAAATACTTTGAAAATCTCAGAAATAGCACGGATTTAAGAGAGGAACAAAAAAACCTCAAAAATGTCTGAAACCCTAGAAGAATGTGAAAGTCTGGAAAGGACTGGTCCGAGTCGGAGATGAACTCGCAAGGCTAGGATACGCCGGAGATGAGCCGGAGATGGCCATAGAACCTGAATCAGAGAGATTCTGAGCCAGGGTATTCAAGGTTGGACCTTGGAACTTCGAGTAAAAGGCGTACAAGGGCATGTGGGGGGAAAGTACAGGTAACCCAGGGCATGCGATGGCATGGTTTCCGGCGAGATAAGGCGGAAACCGGTGGAAAGGGGCTAGGGTTTTGGAAAGGAGTCGAGAGGATTTGGGAACGAAAGGGTTTCAGGGGCGGCTGTCTGTGGGAAATGATTTAGGGTTAGGGGTAGATTGGGTTAAAAAAGGAAGGAGCCATCGTAGACCGTTGATCTAAATGATCAACGGTTGAGATTAAGGGGTACGTGGGTCGGGTAGAATTCAAATTGGGTCATTTAATTAGGGACTAGTATTGGGGTCGAAATTAGGTGATAATTGAAAGTAAAATGGGCTACAATTGAAATAGCTATTTTCCCATTTTGAATTTTTAAAAATAGCAAAATCTGTTTAAAATAAAATAAAAATAATGGGTTAATAAACAGTATGTAAATATTAAATTAAAAATTTTGGGAATGATTTTGTGATTACAAATGCTATTAAATCGAGAAATAGGCTAAAATTGCAATTTCATGCAATTTAGTTGTAAAATACAAAATGGACTTGTACAATTATGTAAAAATCATGAAAATTATATTTTAATGTAAATGTGAGAAAAAAATAAATTATTCACCAAAATGACAAGTTTTGGGAACAATTATTGGATTCTATAATGCAAAATATGCCATAAATTGATTTTGAAAAAATACCAAAAACCTTTTGGGATGCTTATATATGCATATACATGCTATTTCGAATGTATTTTGAGTATAAAAATACAAAGGAAAAAATTGGGATCAACAGGTACCCCTGTTTACCCGAGGAGGATGAAAGAGTTGTCGGGTAAAGAAAGATGGCCAATTTTGACCGGAAACATCGATTGAAAAAGGATTTTGACCACGCTCTGGTTTCTGAGCTGCCTACATATCCCTGGTTTTACAAGAATCAGGCCATATGTATTTAGGAACCATTGACTGAATATGCCGATAAAATCCAGAAAGACGGACACGATGTTTAGACCTAAGAGGTTGCACATAACTGGAGCTGGATGTGCAACCGTGAGCCAGCCGGAGTACCTGCAAATGGGTGATGTGCATATATATTGCATAATTTAAACGTGATGCAAGCTCCCGTTTGACCATGAATGTTTGTCTTCGGACAATTAGGATGACATCGTCGGACTATGATGTCCTGGGCCATGAAGAGCATAAAAGTAAGGGTTCGCAGGCCATGAAATGATGTTCTTGGGATATGCAAATGGTGCCTCCAAACTATGATGCCTTTGAACGAGTGGGGGATCTTTCAGCCCATAAGGAGGTGGCAATCTTTCAGCCAGATGAATGTGAAGGGTGGCAATCTTTCAGCCAGATAAATGCAAAGGCTGGCGATCTTTCAGCCAGATGAATGCAAAGGGTGGCGATCTTTCAGCCAGAGCGAGAATTTTAATAAAGCAGGTGGCGATATTTTAGTCGAATGAGAATTTAAAATGCAGGTGGAGATGTTTCAGCCAGATGAATGCGAAGGGTGGCGATATTTCAGCCACATAAATGCAAACGGTGGCGATCTTTAAGCCAGTGTAAGAATTTAAAAAAAGCAGGTGGCGATATTTAAGCCGAATGAGAATTCAAAATGCAGGTGGTGATGTTTCAGCCAGATGAATGCAAATGGTGGCGATCTTTCACCCAGATAAATGCAAAGGGTGGCGATCTTTTAGCCAGAGCAAGAATTTAAAAGAAAAGCAAGTGGCGATATTTTAGCTAAATGAAAATTTAAAATGCAGGTGGCGATGTTTCATCCAGTCAAAAAATACAGTGGCGATATTTGAGCCATGCAAGGCGGTGACAATGCTTAGTCTCGGAAGGAAGATAGGTAGCCTCATGTGATGCAGATGGAGACAGATCTTTGTCTCGTAAGGCAGATAAGTAGACTTATGCAGCATAGAGGTAGATCTTAACCTTGGAAGGCAAAGAGTAGCATTATGCAAAGCGCAGATGGAGACAGAGCTTAGTCTCGAAAGGCAGATAGTAGCCTCATGCAGAATGCAAATAGAGACAAAGCTTAGTCTCGAAAGGCGGATAGTAGCCTTATGCAATATGGAAGATAAACTTAACTTCGGAAGGCAGAGAATAGCTTTATGCAGAATGCAGATGGAGACAGAGCTTTATCCCAAAAGGCAGATAGTAGCCTTATGAAATATAGAGGTAGAGCTTAACCTCGGAAGGCAGAGAGTAGCCTTATGCAAAATGCAGATGGAGACAGAGTTTAGTCTCGAAAGGCAGATAGTAGTCTTATGCAATGCAGGAATGTAAAAGAGCGAATACTAGTAAGTTTTCTTAGCTGGTAGACGGTTTGCAAAATTAGGATTGCTGGGGCGTGTTGGGCATAGATAGTGACCCTTCGGAGGGTTTCGATATTGAATATCAAATATACTTTGATTCGTGGCCTGAATTCCCTCATCCATAAAAAAGTCGTGAATTTTGTAGAGGGAAGGTTAGTTCGTATCCTCCAGCTCTTGGCGTCGTGTATCACAGGGGTAGCATCGCTAAACGATAGTGGTACAAATGATATTTGTGCATGACTTAGTAAATGCAAATACATATACATATATATATATATATATATATATATATATATATATATATATATATATATATATATATATATATATATATATATATATATATATATATATAACGATATTATTTTGGATGTACCGACAACTCCAACGTGGTTCAAGACGCGACCTCGCCTGCTCCAAAATTTTGAGGGTCCTCCTCAAAAGTATTCCCCAGTTTACTGGACTGGCACTGCTGATGGATGTGCTACGCGAGGTGATTCTAGAATTTTGAGGGCCCTCCTCAAAATTCTGCCCCAGTTTACTGTGTTGGTGCTGATGAAAAGACTGAAAACTTACTTCGGAATTTTGAGGGTCCTCCTCAAAATTCTTCTCCAGTTCCAATTGCGGGGGAAAGATGGAATTTTTTTATTAAAATGTGATCGAACCCATAGGGCTGCCTACATATCCCCTCTTAAACGGGAATCAGGTCAGGCGTTGTTCCAATTACATCATGAAAGAAAAGCGTATGATCATATGTAGTATCTTTTCACTGCATCTAAGTTGATAGGCTTCGGCCAGATTTCCCCATCCATCTTTGTGAGAATAAGGGCTCCTCCAGTTAGGACCTAATGAACCATGTACGGGCCGTGGAAATTGCGAGAGAATTTCCCTTTGGCTTCATTCTGATGTGAAAATATTTTCTTCAGTACCAGCTGTCCGGGCGTGAATTTCCTTTGTTTTTTCTTTTGTTGAAGGCTCTGGACATTCTATTCTGATATAATTGACCATGATAGGCGGCATTCATTCTCTTTCCGTCTGTAAGGGCTAATTGCCCGTAGCGACTCTTGACCTATTCTGCATCATCTAACTCTCCTTCTCGTATGACCCTCAGGGAGGGAATTTCTACCTCGGCGGGGATGGCTGCCTCTGTACTATAAACCAACATGTAAGGACTGGCCCCAGCTGACATGCGGACTGTGGTACGATAGCCTAGTAAGGTGAACGGCAACATTTCATGCCATTGCTTGTACTTTTCGATCATCTTACTTAGTATCTTCTTGATGTTCTTATTGGCTGCTTTTATTGCTCCATTCATCTGAGGTCTATAAGTCGTAGAGTTATTGTGTTTATTCTTGAATGTTTCATACATTGCTTTCATCAGGTCGCTATTGAGGTTGGAACAGTTGTCGGTTGTGATTGATTCTGGAACCCCGAACCGACAGAGCATATGATCACAGACAAAATCTGCTACAACCCTCTTAGTCAATGCTTTGTATGATGATGCTTCAACCTATTTGGTAAAGTAATTAATTGCCACTAGGATGAACCTGTGTCTATTTGACGCGGCGGGTTCGATTGGTCTAATAACATCCATTCCCCAAGCGGCGAACGACCATGGTGAGCTTGTAGCAGTAAGCTCGTTTGGAGGTACTTTTATCATGTCTGCATGTATCTAACAACGGTGGCATTTCTGGACATACTGGATGCAGTCCATTTCCATAGTCATTCAAAAATACCCTGCCCGGGGCTTCTTCTTTGCCAAAACGAAGCCATTCATGTGCGGTCCGCAGGTTCCTGGGTGCACTTCCTCCAATAGTTTGGTTGCTTCTCCTGCCTCGACACATCTTAATAATCCAACATCGGGGGTCCTCCTATGCAAGATTCCTCCACTGTGAAACACGTTGTTGGACAATCTCCGAAGTGTTCGTTTCTGAGTAGTGTTGGCAAGCTTTGGGTACTCTCCTATTGTCAAGTATTCTATGATATAATGGAACCAAGGTTTTCCGTCAGCTTCTTCCTTGACGTGAGCACAATAAGCTGGTTGGTTGTGAATCTTAACTTGGATGGGATCAATGAAGTTTGTATCCGTATGTTGGATCATAGACGATAAAGTGGCTAAGGCATCGGCGAACTCATTTTGTATTCCGGGATCGTTCTGGAATTTCGTCTTTTTGAAGCTTATCCTCAACTCCTGTACATGATGCAGATAGGGGAGTATTTTGGAATTCTTGGTTGCCCATTCTTCTCGGACTTGATGTATGAGTAGGTCCGAGTCTCCGATCACTAATAGTTCCTAAATGTTCATGTCAATTGCCAGCTTGAGCCCTAAGATGGAGGCTTCATATTCGGCCATGTTATTGGTGTACGGGAACCTAAGCTTGGCAGATACCGGGTAATGCTAACCGGTTTCTGACACCAGGGCCCTCCTATACCAACTCATTTGAAATTTGTGGTTCCATCGAAAAACATCCTCCAACCATCATAGGGTTCTGCAATGTCTTCTCCTATGAAAGCTACCTATTCATCAGGAAAATACATCTTGAAAGTTTCGTATTCTCCTCCTACATGATTCTAGGCAAGGTGATCTACCAGAGCTTGTCCTTTGACTGCCTTTTGGGTAACATAAACAATGTCGAACTCACTTAATAGTATATGCCATTTGGCGAGCTTGCCAGTGGGCATGGGCTTCTGAAAGATATATTTAAGTGGATATGAGATAAGTGGTGTAAGCGGAGAAGAAATGCCTCAGGTTCTGAGCTACCCAGATTAGAGCACAACAAGTGCGCTTTAATAAGGAATACCGAGCCTCATACGGGGTAAACTTCTTGCTTAGTTAGTAGATGGCTTGTTCCTTTCATCCTATTTCATCCTGTTGTCCCGAAACACACCCAAATGCTCCATCCACGACTGCAAGATAAAGCAATAGAGGTCTCCTTGGCTTGGGTGGAACTAAGACTGGCGGTGTCGATATATATTCCCTGATTCTGTCGAAGGCCCTTTGACAACCATCAGTCCATTTAGTTGCAGCATCCTTCTTTATCATCTTGAAGATGGGTTCAAAAATGACAGTGGACTGGGCTATGAATCAGCTAATATAGTTGAGTCTTCCCAGAAAACTCATCGCGTCCTTCTTGTTCTTTGGCAGTGGAAACTCTTGCATGGCTTTGACCTTTGACGGGTCCAATTCTAATCCCCGACGATTGACACTGAAACCTAATAATTTTTCATTAGGAACCCCGAATACACACTTGGCTGGATTTGGTTTCAAATTGTATCTTCTCAATCTGTTGAAGAATTTCCTCAAATCTTCCTTCTGATCTGCAACTTTCATGGATTTGATGATGATGTCATCCACATACACCTCGATCTCTTTACGTATCATATCATGAAAGATGGTAGTCATGGCTCTCATATAGGTAGCACCAACATTCTTCAAACCAAACGACATCATTCTGTAACAGTACATTCCCCACGGCGTGATGAACGCCATTTTTCTGCATCTTCTTCATCCATCCATATCTGGTGTTATCCAGCAAAACAATCGACGAATGACTGTAGCTCATGTTTGGCGCAGTTGTCAATCAATATGTGTATATTTGGTAAAGTGAAATCGTCATTACGACTCGTCCGGTTGAGATCCCGGTAGTCGACACAAACTGTAACCTTCCTGTCCTTCTTTGGTACCGACAGGATGTTGGCTAACCATGTAGGATATTCTATCACTTTGATAACCATGGCTTTGATTTGCTTAGTAACCTCTTCTTTGATTTTCAAACTCATGTCTGACTTGAAATTTCTGACTTTTTGTTTTACCGGTGGGCATGCCGGATCTGTCGGCAGCTTGTGAGCCACAATGGATGTGTTGAGACCAGTCATATCATCATACAACCATGTGAAGATGTCCTTATACTCTTTTAAGAACTCCGTGTACACTGTCCTCTATAATGACGAGAGATGTACGATGATACGTGTTTCCTTAACATTTTCTGAGTCTCCCAGATTAACAACCTCAGTTTTGTTCAAGTTAGACTTTGGCCTGTTCTCAAATTTCTCGACCTCTCTGACAACTTCTTCCGATATTTCATCCTTTTCTTAATCTATGTCCGTTTGTCGCATTGTCTCGTTGCTAGTTACAGTCATTGGTTCGTCATCAAGATATGTAATAGTAATGCTGTGTAATATAAAGTAAATGGTAGAGAAAATAAATAAGAGTGAAATATAAAGATAAATTTGGAAAATGCATTTAATTAAATTCATAACTGTCTGAAACATTGGAGCTCTTTTCAAAAGTAAAGACAATGCGGAAAAGTAAAGTCAACTAAAAGTAAATGCGATGCATATGCGTCGTTTAGCCTGCTACCCCGAGGCTCTCTAGGTACTGGTGGTCTCGATTGACCAATTGGTGAGGTGTTCCCTCGGTTGACAGCTTGAATGGAAGGGCTTTCCTTCCCTTCCTCCTCGAAGATAACACATCAATCGATATCATCCTCCAAAACAGGTTCTTTATTGCTGCTAGTGTCTTATCTTCCTCTGTTCCATATATGACATCAGATGGCTGAAAGGTCTGCATTAACCGAGGTAGAGGGTGCTCCAATGGATAGTAGGGACCGCGCCATGGTGGCGACCAGTGATTGAACTCTTCCCAAGTATATTCATAACCCAGGCCAAAAGTGGTACCATACTTCTTCCACTTGATAGGCTCGGTGATGCCTCTGATATTTTTGCAAATTCCTTTTCCGGGCTCATACCCGCTCCAATTCAGAATGCTCTCAATTTTACTACCCCACCACTTATCTTTGTCTATGGCGTTGACTCGCTCGATGTGATGATATGTTTCTCCACCTATCCTCCTCCTTCCTCCGATCATCAGGATGTCTTGGCCACTGTATATAGGGTTGTTACTATCGCCATGAATGATTACTTCTTGATGATTCCATTCAAAATTGACAGCTTGATGCAAAGTTGATGCCACAGCCCCAGCGACGTAGATCCAGGGTCGTCCTAGCAACAAATTGTAGGATGTTGGCACGTCAGTGACTTGGAACTCAACATCGAACCAGGTGGGTCCCATCCGCAAGCATAAGCTAGTTTCTCCAATGCTGGACCTCTGAGATCCATCAAAAGCTTTGACACTGATAGCTCCGTCATTGATCTTATGCAATCCCTTACCCAATGTCCTGAGAGTTACCAATGGACCAATGTTGAGGCTGGATCCCTCGTCGACTAGAATCCTGGTGATAAAGTGATTCTTGTATTGCACAGTGATGTGCGATGCGTTGTTGTGACCTAGCCCCTGTGGCGGTAATTCATTTTCGTGGAAGGTTATCTTATGGCTTTCCAGTATCTGCCCCACCATGTTTTTCATTTCTCCTCCTGTTATGTTGCTGGGAACATAAGATTCACTCAGTATTTTCATTAAGACATTTTTATATGCCTCAGATCTTTGTAGAAGAGCTAGGATAGAAATATGTGCTGGCGTTTTGTTCAGTTGCTCGACGACTGAGTATTCTTTGGCCTGTACCTTCCTCCAAAGATCATTGGGTCTAATTTCAATAGCCTGCCTGGAGGGTTGCTTGCCTGACTCAACTAAATGTTCCACGGTGTATACCATGCCTTTCCTAGTCATACCTTGTATGGCAATTGGTTCTCCAGTATATGTCTTTCTCTTTCTTCTAGCCTCAGCGTGTAATCCCAGGTATGGTGCTCGTCTTGAATGGGGTCACATCTGTCATATTGACCGTAATTGGTACCCTGGGAGGTAACACGGTAACTTCGAATGGCACATGTGCCTTTGGAATCCCGAACTCAACCTCAATCGATTTCGATGCCTTTGCAGAAGGTGCTTCAAACTCGAGCGGTATAGACATATTTACCACATCTCCCTCTAAGGGCTGAATCTGAACAATAATGGGATTGAGAGTAGTTAATTGTTGGATTCTTAGGCTCGTCTCCTTCAACTATCAAACTGATCGACCCATTGGGGTCCCAATCATCTTCGATCTCGATCATGTGGATGCCTCCACTCTTGTGGTCGGGCAAAGGGTTGTTGCACATTAGGAGCGGGCTCCTTTTCTATAATGATCTTATTGTCAATCAGATTCTCAATCTTGTCTTTCAACAAGTGACACTCATCGATGGTATGACGCTTCATCCCGGAATGGTATGCGCAAGTCTTGTTTGGGTTGATCCATTGGGAAGGGTTTTTTGGAGCTACGACTGGGATAGAGGTAACATAACTGGCTTCTTTGAGGTTTTCATATAATTGGTCAATTGGTTCGGCTATGGTGGTATATTGTATGGGAAGTTTACGATCGAAATTTTGTCTAGGTCGAGGAAAGTTTTGGGTAGTGAGAAGGTTGGGAGTTGTATGCTTGGTATACGGGTGCGGGTTGAGAATATATGGCTAAAGTGAGTTGATACGTAGCTGGTGGAGGTGATTGGTAAGCAGGTGGTGGGATTTGGTAAGTAGGTAATGGTGCTTGGTAGTTTAGGGTAGGTTGATATGTGAGTGGAGCTGAGGGATAGGTTTGGTACTTCATAGGGGAATTGTTCCTTTGCGCAACCATCAAAATTTACATCCTTTTTCTTCGACGAGCCACCAGACTGTAAAGCCTTGTTGGTAGCCTACAATGCGTCAAGGTTAGTGACCATACCGTTTTTGATGCCTTCTTCGATCCTTTCTCCAAACTTGATGATGTAGGAGAACTTTTGGCCCTCTATTAGCATCAGTCTCTCATAGTATTGCGAATCTTGAGACAAGACAAAGAACCTGTTCATTTGTTATTCTTCGAAGGCCGGTCTGACCTTAGCAGCTTCTGACCTCCAACGAGTAGCATACATGCCAAAAGGTCTCTGTGGGCTTCTTCTTGAAATTCTGGATATAGAACACATCTGGTGCGTTCTCAGTGTTGAACCTAAACCGGTCCACAAAGTCAGACGCCATGTTCACCCAACTAGTACACTTTTTTGCATCCTGACTGATATACCATGATAAAGCATCACCCTTCAAACTTCTCATGAACAATTTTATGTAGATTTTCTCTCCCTTCCAACTCCTACCAACTTGTCACAATACATTATCAAGTGGACCCTGGGATTACCTATACCATCGAACATCTCAAACGTGGGAGATTTGTACCCCTATGGGAGCTCAACATCTGGCTGAACACAGGGATCTTCATAATTCAACCCGTCGACACCTTTGTTACCTTTGAAACCTTGAACCCGGATGGTCAACTTCTTAATCTCGGTGGCCAAATTCTGAATGAGAGAACTATTGTCATCTGAATCGGCTGCACTTGTGATTGGCTGGCTGTAGTGCGGCATAGTGCTCACAAAGATTGGAGTGTTATGGTCTTTTGTGGTGTTTTCTGGTTTAGGAATGAGCAGTGGAGTGTTATGAGTGGGCTGCATTGGAGGTTGTGGGGTGTTTCTTAAAGGTTCGGGATTCTAGGTGTTAACATCAGGGGCGGCAAGAGTGATTGATACGCTTGCCAAGTTTCTAACTTGGTCCAATTCCTCTCGGAATCTTAGCAGAGTTTGCTCCAGATGAGCAGCAGTGTCTTTGGTGATTGCATCATTCGGAGAAGTTTCCTCAAGTTCTTTTCTGGCGCTTATATCTCCCATTTTGCCTTTGTTCCTGTTTCTGGTAGGAGTTGGAGGAGGAGTATGTGGAGGACCCTTTGATCTTGTTGAGTATGCTGATGGTGCCAGAACGCACGAACTAACCTTTGGGAAGGGGAATAAAAAATAAAAGAAAAACAAAAGGTAAGAAGTTAGTGCAGGTTTTGATAATATAATATTATTATATTTAAATACATTGTGTGAGAATATAAATCGCTTCCTAATTTGGGTGCCTCATTATCCCCGGGGTAGGCCTATCAACAACTTAAAATTGGAGAACTTATAATGCTAAATGTGTTATTTTATTGATAAAAACAAGACGAGTCTTAAAATGACTGAATGATAAAAGATGTCACTAATGGCCAGTGGCCTTATTACATTAAGAACGCATGAAAAATAAAATCCAAACTACTTGGTCCCAGAGGGACCTTCCCCGGATTTGGTACTCTTGCCTCCCTCGTGCAGCTACATCAACTTGCGCATTCCTAAAAGCAGATAAGCTCGAGCCAGATGTCCGCCTGCACTTCCCTCAGCATTCTGACAGTATTCAATTCTTATAAAGAACTTCCGTTCCAATTCCACTATACCTCGCTCCAAATATACCAAACGGTTGTTGGCGTTGACATCCATGTCCTTCCATTCATTGATCAGCTTCTCGTGGGCTTCCCATGTTTCCCGATGTCCATTCTCATATTCTTGCATCCTCTTGCACAGTTGATTGTATTTGACTTGCGCTTCAATTTTCTCATGTATAATCCTATTACCGTGGATGAATTCTGGATGACCCAAACCAATGTGATCATCTTCCAACCAACCTGTGTAGCCCGACACACACCCGACATATTACCTGTATGGTTCAATTCCTTCCCAAGACTAGATTACATTGCCACATGTGCTGAGCGTGATACCTGTGCGGGCTATCATCATCTTGAAAGTCAGACCTCAAATGACTCATTTTCTCTATTTTGGGTATAATTTGTTTCCTTCCAGCTTGCCTCGTGTCCCGGAGAGGGACATAAGGATAAGCCCCCTTCAGACCAATGAGTATGAGAAATGGTGCATCTCGAGAACGGACAATGATGTCCCCTGTTGGGAACCACTCAAACATCCACTGAACTTGCTCTTCCTTTAGATTCTCGAACAACTCTATCCATCCATTAGCGTCCACTGGCTGAGCGAACATGTTGGGCATCAAGTTCATTCGCTTTGGGTGATGAAAAGCGATATGGTCATCCCAATCCCTGCGGATAATTTCATGTCTATAGTTGCCTTTCTGGAGGTGTTATATGAGCCAAAGTTGAAGTAGCAAATTACAACCCTTGAAATGTGGAGCCCCTTGCTGACACTTTCCCAAGGCTCGATAGATTTCCGTGATGATCATAGGCACTATGCTGAAAGACTGCCTGTCGATTCGTTCCATTAAGGTCTTGGTCACATGGATAGTCTTGTGTGGATCCTAGCCTTTTTCATAGGGAAACCTATCATGCCCAAGGAGCAAAACATGAACACAAACACCCTTCTATGTATATGTCCTAAAGAAGTGAGAGCGAATTCGTCCATGTAGGTGCGATAGGACTTGCTGTGGCCATATCTCTCATACTAGAAGTCAAATGTATCTAGGAGTCCTTCAAGCAAGAGAGGTCGGGATTTTTCTTGAGTCCCATCATCTTAAGAAAGCCTCTAATTTTGTGGTTCTCCGGCATAAGCAAACCCGTAGTCTCTCAAGGGATACCAGCTAGGCCCCCTATCTCTTCTAGCAAAGGGGTCATTTCCAAGTCTCCGAAGTGGAATACTGATCGATCACTATCCCAAAACAAAGTGGCAGCCTCAATGATCTTATTGTTGGGTTGGATTTCCCGAAGTGAGGGCAAATTCCATAAGTATTTGCGGACGTGGTTTTGATCGCTGCCATGAAGATCTTCCCACCAGTTTAACTACCTTGGGTGGATGTTGGATACCATATCGAATCTGGGGACCTCGTGCCTCATTTTCTGCAAAACAAAGTGTTAGGCTCTTAACCCCACAAGACTCCACTATTTAAATCAATAATTAGCAAAAGGCATTTAGTTCTCCAAATAAATGCACATAACGTGAAGGTGTCCATTTGGGTTTCAAAGAAACCCGATGGACTTTGGTTTAGGCTATCTTAATGAGTCATTATGCCAACAAAGGCTCGGCTAGGCTTGACCATGATGTATAAACAGTTTAATGGAATAAGGTTTCTACTTTTGAAGTGCTAGGCAAGGTACCCTTGAGCGGATAATTCAAGAGGGAAAGGCACGGAACCGTCGACTACACCGTTGATCGACTGAATTTACCACAAATATCCAACAACAACAACAACAACTACCCAGTATAGTCCCACAAAGTGGGGTCTGGGGAGGGTAATATATAGACGATCCTTACCCCTACCCGAGAGGGCAGAGAGGCTGTTTCCAATCGACCCTCGACTCAATGAAGAAAATTAAAAATAAAAACAAAAACAAAAACAAAAACAAAAGAGCATTAGTAACCCCAGCATAAATAGCGTAAATAATTATCTAAACACAAGAAACATAAATTAAATAGCATGCACTAATATCATATAGTATCTACTATAAATAACTACCATAAAGGAGACACAAGCCAAAACACAAATCATCTATGGATAGCCCTGCCAAGCCTCAACCAACACCGGGTGAGGAGTACAAAAAACTCTAGGAGCCCCTATCCTACAACCCTGATACTATACCTCCAGACGTTCCTATCAAGGGTCATGTCCTCGGAAACCCGCATTCTAGACATGTCATGCCTAATCACCTCTCCCCAATTCTTCTTAGGCCTCCCCCTGCCTCGCCGAACGCCGACAATCGCCAGGCGCTCACAACTCCTCACCGGGGCATCAGGACTTTTCCTCCGCACATGCCCAAACCACCTCAGCCTCGCTTCTCACATCTTCTCATCCACCGGGGCCACCCCCACCTTCTCTCGAATAACTTCATTCTTAATCTTATCTAACCTGGTGAGCCCGCACATCCACCTGAGCATCCTCATCTCAGAAACCTTCATTCCCTAAACATGAGAGTTCTTCACGGGCCAGCACTCCGCCCCATACAAAATTGCAGGTCTAACCACAGCTCTATAAAATTTCCCCTTGAGTTTATGTGGAACTTTCTTGTCACACAGGACTCCCGTTGCAAGCCTCCACTTTGACCACCCCGCTCCCATACGATGAGTGACATCCCCGTCAATCTCTCCGTCCCCCTGATTCACCGACCCAAGATATCTGACACTGTCCCTCTTGGCGATGACGTGAGATCCAATCATCACGTCCCTGCCTACTTTGCTCGGCTCGGCACTAAACTTGCACTCCAGGTATTCTGTCTTAGATCTGCTTATTTTGAAACCTTTAGACTCGAGAGTCTGTCTCCATACCTCTAACCTCTCAATAACACCGACCCTCGTCTCATCTATCAAGACTATGTCATCAGCAAATAGCGTACACCAAGGCACATCCCCTTGAATATGTCGGGTTAGAGCATCCATCACCAAGGCAAACAAGAGAGGGCTAAGCGACGATCCTTGATGGAGCCCCATATCTACTGGAAAATGGTCTGAGTCGCCACCCACCGTCCTATCCCTAGTCTTAGCTCCATCGTACATGTCCTTGATTACTCGGATGTAGGCTTCCGGCATGCTCTTCGCCTCCAAGCACCTCCATAGCACCCCCCTTGGGACCTTGTCATACGCCTTCTCCAAGTCGATAAGTACCATGTGCAGATCCTTCTTCTTATCCCTGAACTGCTCCACCAGCAGCCTGACAAGGTGGATAGCTTCTGTAGTGGAGCGACCTGGCATGAAACCGAACTGGTTCTCAGATATAGATGTCATCTCCCTCACCCTCGCCTCGATCACCCGCTCCCAGACCTTCATGGTGTGACTTATTAATTTGATACCCCTATAGTTGTTGCAGCACTGGATGTCCCCTTTGTTCTTGTACAAGGGCACCACTGTACTCCACCTCCACTCATCCGGCATCCTTTTGGTTCTGAAGATCGCATTGAACAACCTGGAGAGCCACTCCACTCCTGACCTACCCATGCCCTTCCAGAACTCCACCGGGATCTCGTCAGGCCTGGTCTCTCGACCCCTACTCATCCTACGCAAAGCCCCCATGACCTACTCTGCCCTAATGCGCCTGTAGTACCCAAGGTCTCTGTGTTGCTCATAATGCCCCAACTCCCCTAGCTCTATGTTACGGTCCCCCTCCTCGTAAGTCTTGAAAGTACGCCTGCCACCTCTACTTGACTTGAGACTCCCCCATCAGAACTCTACCATCCTCGCCCTTGATGCACCTAACTCGGTCAAGATCACGTGCCTTCCTTTCCCTTGCTTTAGCTAACCGGCATAACTTACTGTCCCCGCCTCTCTCCCCTAGTTCCTCGTACATGCGACCAAACGCCGCGTTTTTAGCTTCCGTAACCGCCAGCTTTGCTTCTTTCCTCGCCACTTTGTAGATCTCCCTGTTCGCTCTCTGTTCTTCCTCGCTTGTGCTCCCTGCCAACTTAGCAAACGCTGCCTTCTTCACCTCCACTTTTTCTTCGACTACATCGTTCCACCACCAGTCACCCTGATGTCTGACTGAATAGCCCACGTCCCGTGCTACCTCCCCAACCAAGTTCGTTGTCTCTGACCACATAGCGTCCGCTTCCCCAGAACATCTCCAAGCTCCGCCCTCAGCTAACCTCCTTTCCAACTCCTGTGCTTTCTCCTTAGTAAAACATCCCATCTAATCCGCGGTTATCCCCGAGCACCCCTCCTCTTCCTCTTCACCCAGAGACTGACATCCATCACTAGGAGTCTATGAAGAGTTGAAAGGGACTCTCCCGGAATAACCTTGCAGTCCTTGCACATACCCCTATCGCTCCTTCTGAGGAGGATGTAATCAATCTGAGTCCTCGCCGCCGAACTCTTGAAGGTGACCAAATGCTCCTCCCTCTTCCGAAATGTCGAGTTCGCAATCAGAAGGTCGGAAGCACTGGCGAAATCAAGCAGTAAAGTGCCTCCTGCATTACCCCAAAGCCGAAGCCACCGTGCACCTCACCATAACCACCAACATCAGCCCCAACATGACTATCAAAGTCCCCTCAAATAACTAACTTCTCAGATTGGGGAATACTACTCACCAGATCATCCAAGTCCTCCCAAAAGCGCCTCTTAGCCTCCTCGTCTAAGCCCGCTTGCGGCGCGTAAGCGCTAATGACGTTGAGGACGCAACCCCCAATAACCAACTTAATAGACATTAAACTATCATTCACTCGCCTAACCTCGACCACGGACTCCCTCAGATCCCTATCTACCAAGATGCCCTCTCCATTCTTGCCTCTCACGACCCCAGAATACCACAACTTAAACCCGTCTACATTCCTCGCCTTCGACCCTTTCCACCTAGTCTCCTGGACACATGCTATGTTAACCCTTTTCTTCTGAAGAACCTTCGCCAACTCAATGGACTTACCCGTCATAGTCCCTATGTTCCATGACCCAATCCTTAATCTATGAGCGTCCGCTATCCTCTTCCCACCTTTACCTCCCGCCCTACCTGCAGGACCACTCCCTGTCCCCCTCCTCACCCCCGCCACCGCCCCCACCCCCCGAGGACATGACCTTACGCTATCATCCCCCGCCGCGGCCACTATCCCTCCAACTGACTATGGAGAATAGTGACGCACACACGCACTGTAGCAGAATACTCAAAAAGATGCAAACTAGATAGCAACAGGGCAGACCTCACACAGAATGCTAGCTAAAATACGTAAAAAGGTGTACAAAGTAAATAAGAGAGCGGGAGGTACCAAGTCCCGGTGGAAAAACCTGAAAGTAGGCTTTGATGCGCCCAAGGTCAACTGCTACCGACTCTTGCACGTTCCGGCCGGTGTTGCTTAGCTCTTCACTCCCAAACACCACCAACTGGCCTCGTCGCCGCGACTAGTTCCTGGGGCAAGTTTTCCTGAAGCTTATCGGAATGTGTAGTTCTATTGCGTCCTGCCGAAAGTCTGAACGGGAATCGCCGAAAGTACTGTAGCTTGCCGTAAATCCTCACCGGAAAAATAAGGCACCTATCCAAGAAAATAGAACACACCCACACACCCCACAAAAATAAGAAGAGAGAATAGGAAGAAAAGAGCAGGGGTCACCGGAAAAATCGCTGACAAAAAGCAAGAATTCAAAAAACCCCTAAACAGCAGTAGAGACAAACTTGAATAACCAAATGAAGGCTAAGGGAATGCTGGAACTCAGCGAATAATATTTCAAAATTTGCAACCACAATTCTTTACAGTTGAAAAAAGCAAGAAGATCTGAAAGTTAAAAGGCATAAGCGAAACGCGGTTTTAGAGGGTTTATAATGTTGGAAGGGCACAACCACTCATTGTAAGTGTTGCAATAGGATTTGTTTTGGCACGAGTGGAATATGGTGTTGGGGAATGCAGTTACAATAATGAAACAAATTATATGTATTTTCACGTTCATAAGATAAATGATTACAATGATTTATAGAAATTACATCAGTATTGAAATAATAAATCAGTAAAGAAAAGGAAAGAAATGACATGAAGAGCCATGTTAGTAATTATGATGAAATAATAGAGGACAAGAAATAAATGCGATTAAGTAAGCGATAAAGTCACAAAAACAAGTAATGGTAAAAGCCTTAAAGAAAATCCCCAGCAGAGTCGGCATGCTGTCGACGCCCCCTTTTTCTCAAGGAAAAAAATTTGGGTTTTACGACATTATGGTGGAATGACTCTTTTATCCCCTTTCGGGGAATTTGGGCTATGGAGTTTGGAGAGTCGCCACCTAATGATTATAGTGCATTAGGAAACTTTAGAGAAAAGGAGAAAATTTTGAAAGAAAACTAGAGTTCGGGTAAGGGCTTGAGATTATCTCGAGGGGAAGGTGTTAGGCACCCCTCTAGATCCACTAGTGTGGTTCCCGGCCTTGCTTAGTTGTAACTTTAAGAAGAGTAGGAGTGGACAAGCAAAGTTTGCACATAAAATATTAACAAATTGGCAATTTTTGAAAGAAGAAAGGCACAAGTGAAAAGAGAACTTTGTTTTGAAAAAAACATTTAAATAAAGGAAAAGCAAGAGAAGAAGGGGTCCTAGGTTTAACTATAATATGGATAACTTCGGTACAATACCCAGCAATCATCCTCACACGAGATATTAGTGCACCATCATCATCTCCATATTCTACCCTTCCCACCTCATTAAGGTATTTAAGCATCATTAGTCTCGTTTACTTATTGCATGCTCGTACCCGTCCGATCCTATCAGTTCTGGAGTATTTGTACTTCTAATCCGAAAGGGGGGAGAAGAGGGGAAGACATATATGGAGTTTGAAAGGATAAAATACTAAGGCGTCAGTCAAAACAAATAATAAATAAGTGGGGATACAAATCAAACACCCAAAGGCTCATACAAACCCCACAGATCACAATAGCAATTATTTTAGCATGACTTGCACGTACTAATTTGGTCTTTTATTAAGGAAATTAAGAGGCGAACGAATCAGTTTAACTCATAAAGTTGGATGAAAAGTATGCATCAAGCCCCGCGGGTCTAATTTGTTAGTTATTTAGGTCTTAATGCAGAAGAGTTTAAGAGAAAGTAAAACTGCATTAAAGTTGTAAATGGATTTTAAATCAGCAGACCGTTTGAGTAGGGAAAATGCAGAAGAGTTACAAAAGATTTTTTAGAGTCAGGGATGTCTTGAAAAAAGTGTGAGTTACAGGACTATTTAAAAGACAATCTCAAGAACTGGGTAAAACAGTAAAACATTTAGGTAGAATGTATAAAAGATGCAGATTTGAAGAGTTAAAAAACTACTGGTTTACAAGAGTTTTATTGAAAATGCTGTATTAGGACATTAAAGGGCCAATTAATGGACTGATATTGTTTAAAATGAATCAGACAAATTGAGACGGAATCTTATAGGCAGGATGTCTATACCTGATTTCATCTGATTCATTATTGTTTTTAGAACATTAAGAAACTGAGTAGTTAATTAACCTACTACTTGCCAAGACTTTTATGCATTTTCTATAGGCATGATTTCTATGTGCTTACAATGCAAAGTCCTACAGAGATGATCTCTAAATGGTTTGCAATATCAAAATCCTATAGGCATGGTTTCTAAATAATTTGCAATATTAAAGTCCTATAGGCATGGTGTCTAGATGATTTGCAATATCAAAATCCTATAGGCATGGTTACTAGATGATTGAAGCATGAAAGATACTATAGACATGATTTCTACCCATTGACTTACGCAAGCAATATAAACCCATCCCACACCCTTTACTAAAATTTCCCCGAGTTTTATTACATAGTTACTACAAAATTGTAAAGAAATGACTGAAATAAGTACATCAAAACTAAAGCCATATCCGAGGAGGCTCAATGCGACCTTCAACATCTAACACATGTGTTTCACCAATCCGGGTTCCAGATTCCAAGGCCTTCTCATAGAGTGTTTCAAAGCTCCAAGCGCTTTTCAAAAGCCCAAGCAATGCTTACACCCTAAAGATTGATTGTGGTAACAGAGTAGTGCAATGTTTGGAATTACCAGCCCTTAGGCATCCAAGTTCAAAGGGAACTCTAAGGTCCCTAAGCATGGCTTACCATGGGGGTAGAACTTAAAGAGCTAAGAATAAGTGTAAAGTTAGCGGACTAGAGGAAACCAAAGCAAATGGTTGTCATACCCAGCCATGGGTAAGACTGGCACACTCCTGACCCTCCACTTGGTTTTAAACTGATAAAGAGCAGACTTTAGAAGTCAGACAGAGCCTGGGTGGTGGTTAGGACACCTCCAAACCGTAGTCAAGGCTCAACACATAAAGGGGAGAAGGGAATGAGATTGATTTGAGTTAGGTCCAAAAGGACCTGGATAGCAATGGGATGCTACCCTAACCTAGAACAGTTTCACACATAAAGGGGTCAGGGGGAAAGGGTTCACATGGAAAAACTTCAAGTAACAGAACATAAAGATGAAGAATGAACCTAACAGACTAAAACAAAATTACATAGTGCGAGAAAGCTGAACATACAGTGAGGGACATGCAAAAAGGAGAATTAAACACATAGTGTGAAGAGTGCTTAACTTAAAAGGACATACCAGTTGCAACTTTCAAGAAGCAGAAAAAACAAAACAAGAAGACAACCAGGAAATCTTCAACAAACACTTGAGGAAAGCAAGAGAGATTCCAAAGTCTATCATTGGCTTTCAGCCGGCTAGTCAAACAGAAGCACAAGTAATAGTAAAGAAGAGAGCTTTGGGTGTGCATGTGTGTTTTTGAACCCAGTTGTTCGTGTGTTTAAAGAAGAAGAGTAGGGTATTGATAGTTTGAAATAAGGCATGGAATAAGGCAAGGAAATAACTCAGTATGAATCATAATCAATCCGGGGAAGGGAACTCCTTTAATTAAGGAGTTTAAATCTAAATAGGAGAGAGTAGAGTTTTTATTTAGGGAAAGAAAATCAAGAACACATTGTGTAGTAAAGGGTAAATACATAAGAGAAGTTTTAAAAATATACCGTTTAGATAAATAAGGTTCGAATAAAATCAGTTAGTATATAGTAAATTAAGGAATTAAGGATTCGTACTTAATAATGAACTAAGTTAGAAAATTAGTCCAAATCAGACAAGGAAAAATTCGAATAGGTTCACATAATGGTGGTTTGAAATCAATCCCCAAAAATTAGGGTTATTTGAGAGGAAAAGGTCTGACTATAAATGATGCATAAGCTAAAATATGCAAAGGCTAAAATTAAACACACAGAGTGGTCATGCAATCAAAATAGAGGAACATAGCTATGCGAGAAATCAGAGGATCTTGCAAAGCTTAGCAAGAATAAGAGAACATGAGACGAATTTAGATATTAGGGTATTAAAATCAAACAAGAAGCAACACAAGAATCAAAAGAATCGTACACAAATGGTTGAAAACCCCCAAAATTTAGGGGTATTCCCCCACAGCTTACATGCAAAGACGAAGCATAGAAAATCAGTCAATGTAAACTCAGGAAAACCCAAAGAACACAGACATTTCATGGAAGGAAACACAGTAAAAGAAATCCCTAGAAACCCTAGGAAAATACAGTAAAGAATATACACAGAAACCATAGTAAGAACACTTAGGTATTATAGCACAGTAAAAATATAATAAGAAATAGCAGTAGAACAAGTAAAAAAAATCTAGAAAACCCTAGGTTCGAGAAGGCGAACAATTTTGAAAACAAAAATCGAAAAAGAATTAAAAACATTTTGAAAACCTCCAAATAGCACGGATTTAAGAGAGAAACAAGAAAACCTCAAAAATGGCTTAGGGTTTCAGAGAAACCCTAGAAAAATGAGAAAGGCATGGAAAAGACTTGTCCGAGTCGGAGATGAACTCGCAAGGCTAGGATACGCCGGAGATGAGCCGGAAATGGCCATAGAACCTGAATCGGAGAGATTCTGAGCCAGGGTCTTTAAGTTGAGACCCAAGAACTTCAAGTAAAAGGCATACAAGGGCACATGGGGGTTAGTACAGGCCACCCATGGCCTGAAATGCCATGGTTTCCGGCGTGATATGGTGGAAACTGGTGGTTAGGGTTTCGGAGAGGAGTCGAGAGGATTTGGGAATGAAAGGGTTTCAGGGGAGGTTGTCTGTGGGAAATGATTTAGGGTTCGGGTAGATTGGGTTAAAAAAGGAAGGGGCCATCGTGGTCCGTTGATCTAAATGATTGATGATCGAGACTAAAGAGAACGTGGGTCGGGTTCATTTGATTGGATCTGGGTCGAGTAAAATTCAAATTGGGTCATTTAATTAGGGTCTGGGATTGGGGTCGAAATTGGGTTATAATTGAAGTAAAATGGGATACAATTTAAATGGCCACTTTTCCAGTTTGAATTTTTAAAAATAGTAAAAGCTGTTTAAAATCAAATTAAAAATATTGAGTTAATAAAAAATATATAAGTATTAATTTTACAATATTGAGAATGATTTTGTGATTAAAAATGCTATTAAATCGAGAAATAGGCTAAAATTGCAATTTCATGCAATTTTAGTTTAAAAATACCAAACGGACTTGTAAAATTATGTAAAAATCAGGAAAATTATATTTTTGTGTAAATGTGAGAATAAAATAAATTATTGATGAAAAGTTTTGAGAACAATTATTGGATTCTATAGTGTAAATAGGCCATAAATTAATTTTAAAAATCTTTATAAATTTGAGAAAAATACCAAAACCTTTGGGGATGCTTATATATGCATATACACGCTATTTCAAAAGTATTTTGAGTATAAAAATACATAGAAAAAATTAGGTATCAACAATATGTGTTGAATCTAAGTTTGTAAAGCATCCTTATAAGTCCTTTGAAAGGAATTAAAATCCTTTAGACTTAATTCATACTAACATTTCTGATATGAAGTCAATACCATCTCGAGGTAGGAAAAAGTATTTTTTAAATTTTATTGACGATTGTAATTGATATTGTTATGTTTATTTACTTAATAGTAAGGATGAAGCAATTATAACATTTATGCAATACAAGAATGAAGTGGAGAATCAATTGAATAAAAGATCAAAATGATTAGAAGTGATAGTGGTAGAAAATATGAATATCCGTTTGTAGAAATATGTTCAGAATATGGAATTATTCATCAAACTACTGCCCCTACATATCTCAATCCAATGGAAGTGCGGAAAGGAAAAATCAGACATTAAAGGAAATGATGAATCCATTATAGTAAATTCTGGATTACCGCAGAGTTTGTGGGAGACAACTATTGTTTAGCGTAAAAATTGTAATAATAATTAAATTTGATTTTTATTTCGAAAAATATGTAATTTATTTTTATGCTAGTTGTTAGAGCAATATATGCTATGTGAAAGAGTTAGAAATGATATAAGATCTTGAGAGCGAGGTGATAATCGAACCGAATGGTTAACAATCGGGGCCTCGAGCTTGCTTGTTCAGGGCCTCAGGGTAGAGCCTGCTGTCGAGTCGAGGCAGTTGATGGATGACTAACAGTTATAACAGAATCAACGACGGCTCTTTATGTCCAATAAAAAGCAATAAATGAAGAACAATGAATAGAACACAATAAATATAAGCAATAAATGAAATAGTGAGATCAAGAGAATATGTTAGAAAGTAGAAAGAATGCTCTTGCGTATTTAGTGTTGAGCAACATGTTCTTTACAAAATGACAAAGGATTCCTTTTATATATGAAGGGAAATTGCAACATAGTACGAATATATTTATTACAAAAATATAGGGATGTGACGGCTAGTTGATGCTATGATGCAGGCCTACGCTAGCCTGACATGCCTTGTCGACTTTAGTTGTGCGCCTTGGGAACTTCCCATTTTTTCACCATATCCGCCAAAATGTACTACCCTGAGGTAGGGAGTATCGATAGCTCCTCGAGGGTGAGTCGCGACCATAGACTTGAGCCTCTAAAAACATGCTTACGAGGCACCATGATGACAGAAAGTCAGACCTTCCAATTTTGTTGTGTACATATAATCCCCGCATTCTTAGAGCGGAATGATAAAAAATGACTTTGATATCCATCTCTTCAAACTCCTCACGATGATGTCATACTTATGACGCAAGACTTTGCAATAACTGAGGCGTCCCGCCGAATCATCTTTCCAATGCCATTCAATGAACTGTTGATCCCCATTCTCCTATGCAATAATATTGCTATCGATTAAGTTCCCAAAAATACATTGGTTGCGCCTGCGGATACGTCTTTCATAGAGAATTAATGACGTCGTCGGTTACGCTACCACCTTTCCTATAAATGGAAGGCTTCTTGAACCACTCTTCATTAAAAAGTTTTCTAACGACCTTTTGCACCTTTCTTCTCTTCATCCTCATCCATTGTTTTTTATCAATGCTCAAAGCCCGTGGCCTTATGGCTACATGTCGACGTTATCATCAGTTACACCATGGCCTGTTTACAGAGCTCTCCCTTATCGAGCGAGGATGTGCTAATTTGTTATTATTGACCCGAGCTGATGAGAGAGAAATCTGAAAGTATCCTCGCATTAGAGGATATGAGGACTATGGACTTCTACTCATCTCTCCTTATACGCGATACAACGCCTCACTCCTTTTACTTTCCGTGGAGTGAGGTGGTAATATATACTAACTCTTGCATCCCGCACCGGTGTAACGTCTCAAGAAGTGGCTTCATGATAGTAGTCTAGGAAAGACTTGGGATGAGGCCTCCGAGGAGATAGTGCTTGAAGATACTGCATATGAGGATACACTCTCGATATTACCTTAGACTTTTGGATTTATTACATATGTTCTTTTTTGCTTCTTTGTTTCTGTGTGAGGATCCCTCGTGTGCTTTTGTAATCGAGTATCTATGAATAAAATGATGTTTCTTCAATTTGTTTCTGATGTATGCTATATGTCCCTTTAGACTGTAATCGAGTATCTATGAATAAAATTATATTTCTTCAATTTGTTTCTGATGTATGCTATATATCGAGTATCGAGCCCCTGTGTGAGTTTTTCTTTTGACTTTTGACAATCTTGCTCAAATTCCCACTCCGATTCTCTAGTGTTACCACAGTCATAGATGCTACGTCGGGGTCCGCTCGGCAAGGAGAAGGGAGTTCCACCTCCATGAATTTTGTTTTGAGGGAGGATATTCTTGAATCGGTGAGGAAGGATTGTGGATGGAAGAAATGGTAGTATTACGGGTATCTTTCCCGAAAGAGAGCATCATGGACTATGCCGAGGAATTTTTGAACGTGCATACATACCTCTATACATTGGGCCCCCTTGATAGGGTTGTGCTAGACTTCTGTTGAAAGTACCAGGTTACCTTAGCGCAGATTCATCCATCATTTCGGCGAATAGTATTGATGATGAGTTTTTTATAGAGAAAGTAGGGCTCAAATTCACTCTTAGCCATCTCATCAAGCTATATCAGCCTCTGCAACATCAAACTCTGCTAACCCTACTATGCCAATCCACCATGCCTTTTGCTGTTGATGTTGAAGAAGATGGAGATTGGGGTGGATGAGCTGATTCATCCGAGTACGGATTGTCGATATTATTTCAGTGGAGTTTCTTCCATTTCCTGAGGAATGGAATTTTACACGTAAGTGGTATACTCGTGCCTTCATAGTTTTGTTTATGGTGAAGGTGACTTCCATAAATACACATTCTTTTCCTTTTTTGTAGAGATTTTGTGGATGCCGAGCGGATATCCGATCTGTCGGATTGGGTTTGAAAGTTGGCGACCCACTCGACTTGTATTGATCGTAAGTGGCGAGCTTTATTTAAGCATAGGTAGAAGGCAAAATACCACGGTATGTGATATATATTTTCTCCCCCCCATTTTTTCTACGAGAAGGGCGCTTTTTCTTTCTGCATACTAAATCTGCCACTGTAGACATTGGGGAGTCCCTTAAAGAATGGTCGTGCCCTATAGGAGAGGGAGACAGACCTTCGAATTCAGGACAGTGGATGATAATAATGACAATAAGTAGGAGGGATCTTTGCAGGCGATTGTGATTATAGCAAGACGGGCCCAGCCCGGAGGTTTAGAGAGGGCATTTAAATCGAACTTGCATCACCCGAGGGTTCCCCACCGCTGGCTTCTTCCCCAATTGAAGGCACTTCAAGGGATATTCTACGCCAAGAGGTATGTATATCGGGCGACCGTTTCCTAAACCAGAGTTGTTCTACCGGGGTAGATGGAGCCTGACCATCGGATGTACGCTCAACTCTTGAGGAAGCTCAACGACTTTACTCGGAGGTAGATTTAGACCATTTTTACTGGTTTTATAGTTTTCTAGTTTTCACTTTCTTACCATGTTTCTCTCCCACATGCTTTTAATAAGCTCAAATCAGAGCTGCTTCGCCGTGAGGGAAGATTGCAAAAAGTCGTTAATGGGAAGAAATCCATTAGGCTTCTTTTTGATGGACGGGAAGATAAGTTAGCACATTCACGGTATGAGGTGAGCCAAAGCTCAAATTATGAGAGCTACCTAAAGGAGTAGGTAGCTTTGTTCCAGGGGAGTGTGTTCCATCGTCTAGCTCTTGAGGCTGATGTTCTGTTTATTTTAGTTACAAAAAAAGACGGAGGACCCAGAATGCCTATGGAGAAAAGTTGGCCGAGCCAAGCACGAGTATGATGATTTTAGGCTCGGGCGGACGTTCAGGCTTCAACAGAGAAGGGTGCTTTGGCGAAGCTTCCGCCTTTGAGGTTCAACTTCGCCTAGCTCGTGATTGAACTTTAAATAAAATTTTTTGATTCAATCATCTCTTTGTCTACTTGAATCGGATATTTAGAATACCAGCTAAGATTTAGAATACTAATAAAACACATAATATCCCCAGCTATTTTTATCTCTTTTTTGAAATTCAGAAATAGTAAGCGATTCCATAAGGGATTTCTGAAGTAAGTTATTTATCTTATTATGTTATTATTAATAAGGATTTCTAAATGGCAGTTCCAAAAAAAGGCACTTCGACATCTAAGCGTATTCGTAAAAATATTTGGAAAAGGAAGGGATATTCACAAAGCTAGAGTCCGAGCTTTTGAAGATAAAGGTCGAGGTTGTGGATACCCTGGATGAAGCCGTGATGAGCCGAACTAAGGCTAACATGAAATTGGCGGTCTACTTGAAGGACGATGCCGATGCTCAAGCTGAGCTAAGAAGGACTCTTGACCGCGAAGGCAGGAGCAAGGAGTATGCTCATCGTAAATCTTGAAGGGAAACCATCAAGAGGATCCATGCTAAGGGCTTCGATCTCTCAAAAGTGATACAGCATGCAAAGGCGGAATAATATGATGATAAGCTTCTTTTGCCGGATGCCTAAAATAGCGAGGAAGAGGCCAACGGGCCATTGTCCTGAGAGGGATGTATATCAGTCATTCTTTTTTTTTTTGCATATAGTGCTTTCAAGGAGCACTTGTAAATGGACATAGCTTGTATTTTTTTGCATATACATATAGAAGGAAACCTCAGGGTTTTATTTCTCCTGCATTTCTTTTTGCCTTGATTCTAGCCACATGAACTAGTCTTCGAGTGAAAAGGAATCCTCAGATTTGGGGTATGGACCTAGGGCATATTAGGCTAGCTCGTAGGCTCTTATGCGCTTGGCCGGTACGACCTTTTAGTATTAGCCAGCATTTAAGCTCTTATGCTTTTGCTCCTAGGCATATTTAATCAATTGTTTTGGGTTCAGTCTCTGAGACGGGTATCGACTCGAGCTTATTCGACCCTCAAGTTTATAAATTTCAAGATGGCCCTTAGGCTCTAACGTGTGGGGTCGGTACGACCTCTTATATGTTCTAGTGATAGTGGTTTTTACACATTGGGTCGATACGATCTCTTATGCGTGCTGGCTACAGTGTCTCTTATGCATTGGGTCTATAAGAACTCTTGTGTGTGCTGGAGATAGTGGCTCTTACGCATTAGGTCGATGCGACCTTTTGTAGGCTTTATGTCTTCCTTGTTAAGGACTTTTTTTGAAATTGTGTTTGCCTGACCCTTTGACTATTCGATAGGAACCTTGATTGTGAGTCGTTATATGGTGATGATCCAGCACTTCGAAAGGTTTGGCTTGATGGCTGAGTATCTCGAAGCCTTATCGTTGGAGCTGACATGGTCGAAGCTTTTCTGCCTATGACGAGGGTAGCCTATTTTACCAGTTCATTTCAAAGTATATTCGAAGTAATTAAATGCGTGTGAGTTTATAGCGACGGTCGGGCATCCCCAAGTCGCATTAGTTTGGTTGGTACAACCTTGTGACCTTAGTTATTTGTGTTTGGCTAGTGTCTTTTAGTCCCAAATGAAGTAGTTCATTGTCTATATTGAGGGTATGCCTTTTTAGGGATCTTACGAGTTTGATATATAGCTGTAACTTTGAGACTGGGTTTATGCCCTTAGTAAGGTCTTGCAAGTTTTACATGACTTTGAGGTCTTACAGTTTTGGATACTTGGTACAAGTATGGTTTATACAATCTTATGTAGGTCTTACGAGATTGAGGCTTCCCACATGTGGTCTTATGGCCTCAGGCTTTGATAAGTCGATGGAGATGGCAATTGACGGCAGTCCCCGAGTCATCGAGAATTTATCGGTTCGGCAGCCATTATTTGCAAACTTGGTGTTTCCTTATCGAGGGATTACAATTTCAAAGTTTTCGACCAGGAGGTCGTGTGGCCTTGAGTTTTTGATGCCAGTCCCAAATGTTCGGGATTTTTTTTCTTTGGATATGTTTTGTGATCTCGATGTTACCTTATTGAGGGCTTACATTCTTGGAGCTTTAACACCGTGGTCGCATGGTTTTGATTTGTTGAGGCCAGTCCCCGAGTATTTGGGACGTTTCTGACAGAGGATCTAGGTTTTCAAAAATATCGAGATTCTTTTTAAGCGTGGAATACTTTGAAGGAATTTTTTTTCGCTTATTTGGTACAATTATACATTTTTTTGTTGTCAGGGGCCTGGCTATCCTATACGGACATGGCTCGTTCAACCGTTTTCCCTAGTACATCATTTTCCTATCGAGCCCCTATTTGACGTATCTTGGCTTCTCTGAGTAGGTGACCTTCCGAGGGATGTCCCTCAGTATTCGAGTTTAATTGAAAAGGAAGCCTTGAGTACTTGTTTAATCCTCCTTAGGTAGCACATAGGTGTTGCCTCGTTAAAAACCTTGCCAGTAAAACCTTTATCAAGATAAAACACGGTCGAAGGAAAATAGTGCAACTTATGCTTTCCGGGCCTAAGGTCTTCGAATTGGAAAGCGCTCGGATGTATTAATCGCATACCAGCGTTCAGGTTAGTATTAAATGTAACTGAAAAAAGGGAGATGACCATACCTTAGTACTGATGGTGTTGTGGACCTTAACGTGATTCAATCGTTTGTTATGAGGACTCGGTACAGTCTGTTTTTTAGCTTTGTCGGGCGTAGCCGCAAACGTGACTTGTTATTGCTATGTTTGTTTATCCTTTAGCTCCTTCGATGGTGGAGGCATTGGTGTCGGTGCTATATTATGCACCGCGAACATTTCCTTAGCTGCATGCTTCTCTATATCGACGGTTTTTATCCCATCCTTTGTCAAGAGTTTCATCATTTGACGGAGGGTAGATGGTACTCCCCTCATGCAGTGTATCCATGGATTTCCGAGTAAGGCGTTGTATTTCATGCCTCATTTGATGACCTGGAACTTGGTATTTTTGGTCGTGCCGGCCACAATGACCGGGAGGGTGGTTTCCCCCTTTGTTGTTTCGCTCGCCATACTGAATCTGTTGAGGATTCGAGAGGCGGGCACAATTTGGTCAAGCAGTCCGAGCTGCTCTACCACCCTCAACCTGATATTGTTGGCCAAGCCACCTGGATCTATAAGTACACATTTAATTTGAAACGTATTTACAAGAAAATAGATTACAGTGCGTCGTTGTGAGGCTGGGAAAGGTCTCGATGTCCTCGTTACTGAATGTGAGAGCATATTCGATTATGTAACCCCGAGTTTCTGGTGATGGATATTTTAAATCTTCTCATTATGAGCTCCTGTGGGGCATCTATGCCTCCTAAGATCATGTGGATGACATGTTGTGGCTCATTTGTTTTGTTCTTCTTGGTCGCCTTTCTTTCCCGGTACTGAGTTTTGGCCCGTTCGCTAAGGAATTCTCAGAGGTGACCTTTGTTGAGTAGTCGAACTACTTCTTCTGGGAGATAGTGGAAATCCTCAATCGTGTGGCCGTGCGTGTTATGAAATTCACACACTAAGTTTCGATTTCTTTGCGAAGGGTATGATTGTACAAGGTTAGGTCACCTGGTATCTCTGATTTTACTGATGGTGAATACGATGTATGAAACATCAACGTTGAAGTTGTATTCTGACAAGCTAGGTTCCTCTGTCGGCCCTGTCTGCCTATCAAATCCAGCTCTGCTGAGAAGTCCCCGAGGATTCTGACCTCGATCCATTCTTCGGTCATTGCGGGGTATGTTGCTCCTGACGGCGTTTTTTCTATCTTGAGGGTATTGTTGGTATCTCTCTTTGTTCTGTTTCAACTTTTTTCAGAAGCCTTCTTGGGTATGCCGATCCCGAAGGGACTCCTAATTAGTCATCCTCGACCCTGATCTTTGATTGATACCGGTTATGAACGTTCGTCTATGTCACGATGAGGTATTCAACCAAATTATGTTTCAGCTGCTTTGAAGCCACCAAGCTTTGGTCATTTAGACCTTGAATGAATGCATGCACTGCCTGGTCGTCGAAGACCGATGGTATACAAACTCTCGCAGCATCTCATTCTCACTCGGCTTTATCTTGAAGACATCAGATTTCCTTATTTCCACTTTGATGGCACCAGCATGTGCCTTTATGAAAGAATCCGCCAGCATGGCAAATGAATCTATTGAGATTGGGGCCAGGTTGTGATACACATCATCGCCCCTTTAGAAATCATTTCTCCTAATTTTTTTAGTAGGACGGGCTCGATCTTGTCGTCCTTTAGGCCATTTCCCTTCACTGGACAAGTGTAGGCAGTGACATTTACGTTATAAGATCAATACCACACAAGAGGGGGGGGGAGTGATTTGTGTGTACCCAATTTTCGCTTAACTGAACAATAGAAGAACCTGTACTTCTAGGTGTTCCAACTACTACTGTGTGCAAAATAATAAATACAGAAAATAAAGACCACAGAGATTTTTATGTGAAAAACACCTAGCTCAAAAGGTGAAAACTACGATCTACTACTCATTAGGATTTTCCCAAACTTCCACTAAAATCACTGAGCCAAAACAACATTTACATAAACTCTTTATAGACCTAAGGATTAACTCTAATCTCGTTGTGGTACACAACCTCAACTGCTGCGTCAACTTCAAGTTTGCTATAACTTGAACACTCTAGGTACCTAATACAATTGCATTTATGAAAGCTGAAAGGTACAATTTCAAACCACCTACTACATTTGAACTAGAATTAAAGATAGACACTGGAACTGGTTCTTCTATCTTGTTCAAGTAACTTTAGGAGTGCACACTCAAATCACACATAAATTGCTTGCAAAATTGCCTTACTCTTTTGCTCTAAATTTAGTTTAACTTCTGCATATGTGCATTATTTGTAAAAGAGAACAACACTAATATTTAATAGGTTAGTAACCAAAGTTTGATTGGGACTCAATTGCTGCACTTCTATCGTGGAAGAGTTCATGATGATCTCAAAATGTAACATTGTCTTCATCCTAGATTGTGTTCTCTTCATACAAGGAGACTTTCTTCCCTTATCTAATATGAAACCTTTTCAATCAGATCCGGAGATATCTTTGCTTGATCAATAGGATTTGTATCCTTCACGAGCATCTCACATGTATAGGTTCATCATGACTGTGCTTCACAAGATGGACCTGGTCCATGACTGCGTTATTTTGTCAATCTTCAAAACTTCACTTATTCTTGGGCCAATAGACGTGCTCGTTGGGGTCCGAAGTTCCATTGTATTTTGGAAGCTTGGGCATTATGAACTTTTTCAGAATAGGTTTTGGGGCTGCTTCCTTTGGGAACGACTTCTGTACAAACTCATTAAATCCACACCTTTCAGGATCAAGGGTGCACCCGAAATTTGGTCGACCCTGGAATTGTAGGTCTCGACCTTTTTGTCATTGACTTCTATCTTCTCCTCACCCGATTCAATCCTCCTCATAAGGTCCTCAAGAATTTTTATGATGGTAGGGTCGGCCGCCGACCCGTTGTTGCTTGATCTCTCTGGTACCTACTCAGCTGGGGAAGCCGTACCTGCTGCTACCGTTCTGGGAGTTTTCTTCTGACTTTGTAGTTGAGCAACAGCCAGCTGTTGTGCCTGCAACAATTTATAAATAATGTGAAGTCTAACCTCATATTCTTCCATAGGTGGGGTTTTCTGAGCCTCTTGTTTGTCTCCTTGGTGCACGCTCCTATTTGTGTGGGAGCTTATATCGATGTGTTGGGTGTAATGTGAGACCACGTCCACAAGAATTGGTTCTGGTTCATTCTTAGGGTTTAGTGGTGGTACATCTAATCGCTGCAAACTCCACACTACTACAAAGTAGGAAGAGAGGGTCGCCATAGCGTTTACCCTATATGAGGGTCGAGATCGAATTCCTCAGGGAGCTAGAAACGGAGTTGAGTATCTATCTAGTTTAGAGTCGTGTAATTTTTCCAGATGTCACTTCCAAACATTTTTTGGTTTTTCTTTTATAAACTACTATTATTAAACTATTAATTAGAATTGAAACTAGATTACGCTAAGAGATAATTGATAAGAGTTGTATATAATGCATTAAGGGACACTAGGGTAGTGACTTTCACCTAGGTGGCTAATTGATGGGTCATTGCTTCTAAGCCTCAATTGACATGATTGGGGATATATGCTATAACCGTTGCACGATTTTACCCACTCGCACACATCTCGGTAGAGATAGTGATTTTGCTCAATTGACTTTCTCAAGAACAAATTGGGGAAGCAAATTTGCTCAAGCAACTAGGGTTCAAGTCGGATAATTACTCTCTCGAGATTTAACCCTTTAATTGGACTATCAATTCTCTTAAGTCCATTATAATTCCTTGTTGGATCAATTTTAGGGACTTAGGTTCTCTTTCTCAAGAAGATCCAAGTCAACTTAGCACAAACCAGTGTTTGCAACCACTAATTCATAATCTAAACCATAAAATTGACAAAAATAACAAATATCCATAGTCAATCTAGCCGTAACTCACAAAACCCATCAATTACCCACACTAGGGTTGGACCACAACCCTAGATAATGGGTTTAGCTACTCATGCTTGAAGAAGAAAATAGAGAAATAGATGAATAAGAAGACATATCAATTAAACACTAAAGAAAATACAGAGAATCTATTGTTCAAGCTAAGCTAAAATGCCCAAAATTGCTACAAAATCGCGTCTCACGAGTGCAACTATAAATCTGGAATGTCTGATACCCTATAAATGGAAGAAGGTTCTAATTATACTTAGTTGTAAAAACTGGACAAAAAATTTCCCTGCGGGGTCAATTTGGGCCACACAAAATGTATTGTGACCGCACTAGGATCTTGGACTTGAAGTCTTGGCTCTCTAAACTCAGGCTCTTCGGACTGCATAGAATGGACAGTGGCCATGGGGGCTTCCAATGCGGTTCGCACAAACATGACCGCAGACCACGATGGCTTGAACTTGGGCAAGTTGCATCTCTCTGATCTTCTCTTCTGCAGATCGCACATAATGGTTGTGCTTCCACGGAGGCTTCAGTGTGGACCGCACAAGATCGAATGCGGCCGCACTACCTTGAAGCTTGATTTTCCAGCTCTCTGAGTCCCCTAGTGCGGACCGCACAAAGTGTACTGCGACCACACTAGGCCTATTTGTACTGAGTTTTCCTTGTCTTTGGTGCTTGATCAGTTTTCACTCCTTTTGAGCGGATCTTTGACACTTTGTCACTTTATCGATTAAACCTGCAATCAAGAACAACTTATGAGCCTTTTGGGACTATTTTTTAAGAATTAATAATCAAAGCATAAGAAAGAAGGAGCATGAAACATGTCAAAATCCCTAGTTATCAACTCCCCCAAACTTAAGCTTCTGCTTATCCTCAAGCAAACAAAATAATACCCACCCCTTAAGGAAAAATCCAAGAATTTTTAGCTATCCTAAAGTAACCTCAACAAGCATCAATTGGGACTAACAATTGCCCTCAATACGAATGAATCATCAACAACATTTAACCTTTGAAAAATGATGGATCAAGTGTGACACAAGAGCATCAAGAGTTGTCTTATTACATCAAAGAACTCTCTCAATTACTTTGGTCATTGTGGAACCCAAACTCACACATCCCCAACTCCCCCTAAGCAAATGTCACCTTTTAGAGTATTGGCACACGAATCGAGGTTAATGGGGTTTCACTCATCTCTCTCAAGAAAAGGTCACAAGTCCGGCTCTAAGTACCATATGCTTACCCCTTATATAAGTATACACTAATGTAAGCTTCATTCAACTCAAGATCATACAGGGTTTTTATGGAGTCATTGTGAAGGCTTTTGGTTCAGGGTAGGAAATGTTTTGATCTAAATGAGTTCCATCTTCCCTTAAGTACTTCTTTTGATTCATTTGGCAACATTTTTCTTGACTCTTTGAGTCATCACACTTCTTTTTAAGGGGCTATAGAGACACATTATCAGTCTTTCTTATGCAATTCAAACCCTTTCTCCTTTTTCAACTTTCCACACCTTTCTTTCTTTTGCTTTTCTTGAATCCCTTTTTATTCTTTCCAACACTGAGCATTCTTTTTGTTTTTTTCTATTCTTTATTTTTCATTGCCTTTCCTTTTCTTCATTTTTGTGCCTTATACCACTTTGTTGTCATCCTCATCTCTCCCCTCAAACTTATACTTTTTCCATGTTCTCAAGGAAAGATCGAGTGTCAAGAGAGGGTATCTTTTAGAATGGGGATAGGGTTGTAACCTGGTTCTTGAAGGAAAAAGGTCTAAGGCTCAAAATGGTTAACCATGGATCATATCATTGGTAGGCTATGGAATTTGTTCAACTATCATTTGGATCAAGGAGAGCCTCGAATCAATTCTCAAGTCAAATTTAACTTAAGATTTTGCCTCAATAAACATTCAAGGTAAGTTCTGGACTTGTGGCTAGGAACTTGGATTCGCAATTTGATTACTCACCTCACAGGCAACGGATTGCTAAGAACATCGATTCGGGGGCCTACAACGACCTTAGATACGATTTGAGCACACATTGGTCCTGAAGGACCATTTGATGTTGTCAGTCAACACAAGATTCTCAAGGTTACGACTTTCACCATCCTAAACACAATATTTTGTCTTTGACCATGGGATCAAAGGCAGATGTGCTAGGCCCAAGTGAAGCTTTGCTTGAGGTACCCTTAACTGTAAACTACCAAAAATAAAAAATAAAAAATAAAAATGGACTCAAACCCTTAAGAATATTGTCACACCATCTATAATTGGGAAAGCCACCCGATACACACAATACTCCACCATTGGGAATTGTGGAATTAAGAAAACCAAAGACTTATTAAAAACGTCCTAAACAAAACAAAAGCTATGAGCCTATATAAGAAGTTAAAAACGAAATTTAGTTGCAGAAATAGAAAATAGAACGAATATGTACATTAGGGGATTTGAATATACAACGGGGAATGAATATATACAATGATGTAACTTTATAGACAGACCAAATGAAAGACAAAAAGTGCGATAAAAGTAACTAAATATAAAATATACAGACCAAATGAAAATCAGAAAAAGCATAAACTAAATTAGTATATATTCAGTCATCCAAAGATAAAGGGCGCACCCCCTCAAATAAAAGTTGTCATTGTCCCCAATGGCAACTAAATCAAATAAGCACCAAAAATAAAATAGAGAAAGGATATGAAGACTCGCCAAGACTCGTCTATCTACATAGGATAAATGAGCAGTCCCTGGGTCCTCTGTGTGCTTGGGAACCTCAGACTAGTTCTTGGTAACCTAGTGCTCAGTTGTTGGGACCTGGGAGTAGAACTATACTGGCTCTGGTACATCCTGTGGCTGACTGGAGGAAGCCTCCGGTGGGTCCGCCAACAGGATGATGGCATCATCTGCTCTACGTATCTTCCTCCTCTTCTTTGGAGGCCTCTGTGCCTGCTCTGGCTGTGTATCTGCTGCTGGCACTGTTGTTGGAGCTGGGTCCTCAAACAACAAGTCTAAGGGTAGCTGGTCTGCCTTTAGTGTATCCACATCCTCGCGTAGCTCCTTCACAGACTCCTTGGAGACCTGTATCTTTCTAAGTTTCTTGTTCTCCCGAGCAAGCTCCTTGAGAGCCTTGCTATGTGATTCCACTGCCTTTTCCAAGGCACCTTGAGTACTGAGGATCTTCTCCTAGTTTTATAGAATCTTCTTCAATGCATCCTCAATGGACTGTGGAACCTGTGCTGGCTGAGATGCCGACTGAACTGCAATGGTGGAGGTCAAATTAGACAACTTGGATGAAGTAGCATACATCCATCTGTCGAGACTCTAAAGCGTTTGGCTCAATCGGTGGGCAATGATAGGATGGGCTCAGAAAGAAGGAATTTCCGGGAGAGCTAAGGTGGAAGGACCATAAGGAATGTCAGCTGAAGTGGAAAGGCCGAGAGGCATATCAACAGTAGTGGTGGTACGCTCTGCAGAGACCTCTACCACGACTGGCTCTTCAGATTGGCTAGTTGGGGTAGAAGCAGGGGCTTTGTACTTCTTGTCCTTGGGGTTGTCTGGCCCCTTAAAGCTATATCAGAAGAATAGAGTTGTTGCCTTGACCTTGTTGTCAAACAGCCTCTTTTCCACCTTCAAGTCCCGGGAGTACATGGTCAGAGTGTTGTGTAAAGGGTAGTTCCACTCAGTCTCAGAGCCCATAAGAGAAATGATGCGGGACATCACACTCCCCACTTTGATGGGGTATCTCGCCATGATGGAAACAACCTGATCATGGGTAGTAAGATCCAACCGGCTACATACGAACGTCTCCCAACCCCTCGCCTCAAAGTTGAGGGTCCTCCATGGTATTTTCACCGCAACAGTCAACCAATCTAGAACGGTACCTGGGATTTCCAAGTATTGAGCCATGGACAGACCTCCTCACCAATGTCTAGATTTTCCGTGTTGAGGGACTCATCAACATTAGTAAACCCCAAATAATCATTTAGAGACTTCCCATCGAACATCACCTTTTTGTTTCGAACCTTGGTCACTTTGGATCCCTTGACGATGTGGGCTACATTACAGTAAAACTCCTTGACCAAGTGTTATTTGCCTCCACACAGTCATCTAGAAAGTGCTCCCACCCTACTCTCATTTTGAACTTTCTCTGCACATTGGGGTTGTGGGAAGGAAGGTCTCTATCTATAAAGCTCCTCTCTAAAATTAGCTTTCTCACCGGCCACCACTCCCTGAATTTGTGGTAGGCCACTTGGCTTACAAGTCTATCTTCCCACACTTCGGGTTTTCTAGTACGGGCAAACCCCCAACCTGATGCTCACCACCCTTAGGTACCTCCTCATCTCCCTCATCATCTCCCTCAACTCCGTCTGCACCATCACTGAATATTAATGCTATGAGGGAGGTGGAGTACTCGCTACTACCGGCTACTGAGCCCTCGAACAACTCAGAAGATATATGCTCTAGAGCCTTGGCACTGGGTGAAGGTGGAGGAGAGTCATCAGTCAATCTAAATCTCCCGGGCCAGTCGGGGACATGAGTGGGAATGGAATTTGAGGAAACATATCAGCAGTTGTGTCAGACACTTTTATTGCTTTTCTCAACCTTTTTGTACTTTCCCTAACTTGGGGAGTGAGTTTTATCATCTTCTTTCCTTTGCCTCCCCCGGAGGAATCACCTCTCCCGGGTTGTTTTGATCCCTTCCCTCGTTGTTTAACCATTATTTGCAAACACATCATCTAACATTGTTAATATTAACAGAGATAGTGAGACACTAGTGCAGGAAGAATTGCATAACAACATTACACAGTGCAGGAGACAGTTGTAGAACCTGGCCTGTGTGGACCGCACAAAAGGGAGTGCGGCCGCACAGAGACAACCGCAGACCGCACAAATATGAACGCGGTCTGCACAGGGTTCGGGTTCAAAATACCACCGTCTGAATATGACCATCCCTGACCGCACAAAGTAGCACCACGACCGTGGTGAGCTAGTGCAGACCGCATAAAATGTAGTGCGGGTGAAACTGGGCAAAGTTCACCGTCTCAAAATTTCACCACCGAGGTACACACAAAATTATATTGCGGACCACGATAGGGCACCGCGGTCCGCAAAGGGTGCCCAAATAGGGCACTGATTTAGGGTTCGAGATTTTTGCCATTAAATTACCCACTTCATTATACTCATCAATCACAAAAAAAATAACGTTTAAGTTAACCTACTCTATCAACCAGCAAAATACGGGAAGAAAAAGAAGCTACAGGCTAATATAAATGAAAATAAAATGAAATTACAAAATTAACAAAGAGAAATGAGTGAAATGTTACCAGATTTATGAGATGAAATGCAGTTAATCAATCTATGCAAGAATTACAATCAAAAGAGAGAATGAACAGTAGTTTAGGGTCTCTGAGAGTGAAATTTCTGAAAAGGGTAACATGAGACCCTTGAGGTCTATTCATAGAGAATCTCGCGGGGCCCAACTTTACCTACCAGCGCGACCACATATAATGGACCGTGGTCTGCCGTGTGATATATTATTCAATCCTTTGGAAGTAGGACTTTGTGGACTGCACAAAAGGGATCGCGTCTGTAGAGCTCCACCGCGGACCGCACAAAGTGCAATGCGGCCGCGGTGGCAAACTTCAGAGAGTCCTCAGATTGGCGCACACCAGTGCAGATCGCACAAAGTGTAGTGCGGTTGCACTGGCAACTTCAGAGACTTGTTCAATTTTTCGATCTTGTTTTGCACTGCATCAACACTATCCCTGCAACATGTCACAACCAATTAGCACAAAAATCAATCCTACACTATAAAGAAAATCAAAGAAAACAAGAAGAAAAAGACATGGGTTTCCTCCCAAGAAGCGCCTGATTGACGTCGCGGAACAACGCATGTTACACCACATCACTGTAGATGAAAAAGCGCCACAATCTATCATCAAATTTTCCAAGATAATGCTTGACTCTGTGCCTATTAACTCTAAAAACTTCACCATTTTTTTGTTGAGATTAAGAGCACTAAAAGGGGACACAAATACAACTTCAAATGGCCCACTCCACTTTGATTTGAGCTTTCCCGGAAACATACTTAACCGGGAATTGAACAAGAGAACCAAATCTCAAAACTTGAACTCCTTTACACGAGCATATTTTTCATGAAGATGCTTCATTTGTCCTTATACAAGGACGAGCTGGAGTTGGCATGGAATCTAAACTCATCAAGCTCATTGAGTTGTTCAAAATGAAGACTGGACGCAACGTCCCATTCCAAATTCAACTTCCTCAAAGCCCATATAGCCTTGTGCTCTAGCTCGACCAGAAGATGGAAAGCTTTCCTAAATACCAATCGATACGGAGACATACCAATTGGAGTCTTGTAAGCTGTCTGATACGCCTATAGAGTGTCATCCAACATTTACAACCAATCTATCCTATCAGCATTGACCATCTTCGACAAGATACTCTCAATTTCTCTGTTTGAGACTTTCAGTTGACCACTAGCCTGAGGATGATAGGGGGTGGACTCTTTGTGATTGACTCCATATTTTGCTAGCAACGAATCAAAAGCCCTATTACAAAAGTGAGACCCTCCATCACTAATAATCGTACGAGGAGTGCCAAACCTTGTGAAAATTCTCTTTTTAAGAAATGCAACAACACTTCGGGCTTCATTGTTAGGCTAAGCCACTACTTCAACCCACTTTGAGACATAATCAACCGCCGCTAGAATGTAAGTGTTCCCACAAGAGATAACAAATGGACCCATGAAATCGATGCCCCAAAAATCAAAGATATCCACTTTAAGAATTTTATTGAGAGGCATCTCATCCTTTTTTTGAAATTCCACCCGCTCTTTGGCATTCATCACATCTCTTCACAAAATCACCCGCATCTTTGAACAAGGTTGGCCAATAGAATCCATAACTAAGTACTTTAGAAGTCATCCTCTCCTCGTCATGATGGCGACCATAGGGATAGGAATGACAAGCCTCCAAAATGCTCAATTGTTCTTCTTTCAGGACACATCTACGAATCACGCCATCCAAGAAAATCTCGAACAAATATGGATCATCCCAATAGAAATCCAAGATATCCCGCTTGAGCTTCTTCCTTTGGTTAGAAGAGAGCTCATACGTGATTATTCCAATCTCAAGATAATTGGCAACATTGGCAAAACACGACATATTATTCATTGACACCGCAAGGAGTTGTTCATCGGGAAATGCATCATTGATCTTAGAGCCATCACAAGGCCTCCCCTCCTCCTCCAAATGGAATAAATGGTCTGCTACTTGATTCTCACTTCCTTTTTGGTCCACAATTTCTAGATCAAACTCATGTAAGAAGTAGCACCCATCTCATCAATCTTTCCTTGGATCTTTCTTTGTCATCAAATACCTTAGGGCGACATGATCGGTGAGCACTATGACTTTTGCCCCCATAAGATGTGGTCGAAACTTTTCCATTGTAAACACTATAGCCAACAAATCTTCCTCAGTGACTATAGTTCCTTTGAGCCTTATTCATGGTCTTTCTTGAGTAGTACACCAGATGAAATATCTTGTTAATCCTTTGGACCAAAATAGCCCCAACCGTAATGTCACTAGCATCACGCATGAGCTCGAAAGGCAAGCACCAATTTGGTGCGGTAATGATAGGGGTAGAGGTAAACTTTGGTTTGAGAAGCTCAAATGCTTGCATACATCCCTCATCGAACACAAACTTTCCATTTTTTCAAGAAACTTGTACAAGGGGTGTACCACTTTGGAAAAATCTTTTATGAACCTCCGATTAAAACCTGCCTTCCCAAGGAAACTCCCCAACCCTGTGACAGAAGTAGGGGGAGGGAGCCTCGAAATCACCTCTTTCCTGGCTTCATCCACTTCAATTCCTCGCATTGAAATTTTTTGACTCAACACTATACCTTGTTCAACCATGAAATGGCATTTTTCCCAGTTGAGTACAAGATTGGTGTCTTCACACTGGGCCAACACTCTATCCGAATTACCCAAATACTTTTCAAAATAATCCACAACCACACTGAAATCATCCATGAAAACTTCTAAGATGTAGTCCACCATGTTGGTGAAAATAGCTATCATGCATCGCTAGAAGGTCGCCGGAGCATTACACAATCCGAACGACATTCGAGAGAAAGCAAATGTGCCATACGGACAGGTGAAGTTTGTCTTCTATTGGTCCTCCAGGGCAATTAGGGTTTGATTGTACCCCCAGTAACCATCCAAAAAGCAATAAAAACAAGCTCCGCAAGACGATCTAGCAATTGGTCAAGGAATGGCAATGGGAAATGATCCTTTCGGGTCACCTTATTTAGCTTCCGATAATACATACATGCTCTCGATCCGGTGACCATTCGAGTAGGAATAAGTTCATTGTTGTCATTGGTCACCACAGTCTTACCACCCTTCTTCGATGCACATAGCACCGGGGAAGTCCATGAGCTATCAGAAGTGGGGTACACAACCCCGACATCCAACCTTTTGGTCACCTCTTTCTTCACCACTTATTGCATAGCCTCGTCCAATCTTCTTTGATGCACCAAGAAAGGCTTTGCATCATCCTCCAAGATAATTTTGTGCATGCCAAATGCGGGGCTTATTCCCCGAATGTCAGCTAGAGTCCATCCAATTTCCCTTTTTCACTTCGAAAGCACCGCCAAAGTGGCCTCAACCTGCATGTTAGTAAGGCAAAAAGATAGAATAACCGGTAAAGTAGAATTTGAGCCCAATAATTAATACTTTAGGTGTGGAGGAAGTGGCTTCAACTCCAACACTAGTGGCTCCTCAATTGATGGCTTTGTCGGTAGAGTTTTTCGATTTTCAAGATCCAAGGACAATTTCCTCAGCTTATAAGAATAAGATCCCATCCCATGTAGGGAATTCATGCACTCCACTCTACTTGAATCATCATTGACATCCATATTCAAAAGCACGACTGAAAGAGGATCCTCCACGTTAATTATAGAACTGGTATCATCCTCAATCACAGTTGTGACAAGGTCTACAAATGAGCATACGTCAGTGCTATTAGATTGCTACAAATGAGCATACGCCTTGATTGTTGTTGTTGGACCAATTATTGTTATTCCCATTCAGATTTCCTTGGTTGTTGTTTTGATGACCCCAATTGTTGTTCCAATTGCCACCACCTTGTTGTTGATTGCCTAATTTCCTAGGGGTCGCCATTGTTGATTCTAAGAGTTGCCTCTATTGCCTTGGTAGTAGTTGACACGTTGAACCTCTTCATTTTGATCATCATAACACTCATTTGAAAAACCACCACCATAATTGTTGTTATATTGTTCACAGTTCTCTTGAGATTGTTGCCCTCTTTGCCTCCTCTTAAGCATAGAGACACCTTCCATGACATTGACTTGGCGCGAATTTTGGACTTGTTGTAACTGCGCCTTCACCAATTGGTTAATAGTAGTAGTGATCATGGTAATAGCTTGACCATGGTCGAAATTCCTTATCCAAATGGATGACCGTGGGGTCAACTTAGGGCACATTCCCTCTACTTTGCCATGCCGAAGAAGTGTTGGCCATCTCATCAAGTACATCACATGCTTCATTATAAGTAATCTTCACAAAATTTCCCCTGGCCAATTGGTTCACAATGCATTGATTTGTGGTGTTGATGCCTCGATAAAAGTTTTATTGAATCATCACCTCGGTCATATCGTTATTCCGCCACTCTTTCACCATAGTCCGATACCGCTCCCATATTCATGCAAAGGTTCCGTTGGCTCTTGCTTGAAGGCTAATATTTCATCCCAAAGTGCCGCCTTATGACTCGGTGAGAAGAACTTGGAAATAAATTTATCTGCCAACTTATCCTACCTTGTGATGGAATGGTTAGTGAGTCTCTCGAGCTAATCTAGTGCCTTTTCCCAAAGTGAAAAAGGGAAAAGTCTCAATCTCAACACATCCTCAGATACATTCGTCTGCTTGCTCCCCGAACATGTATCTATGAACCCCTTTAGATGTTTATAGGCATTTTGATCAAAGGCACCCCTAAAACACTCTCGTTGCTCGAGCAAGGTCAATATGATGTTTGTTATTTGAAAGTTCCCCGCGCAAATTAGGGGAGGAACAATGGCACTTCTGTTTTGTTGATTCGGTAATACTCTGGGAGCCACTCTTGGAGGAGGCGGGGGAGGGTATGGAATATCATCATTTGGATTGGCGGTAACATTCCGTCCTCTCAGCTGTCCTTGAGGTGCAAGAGGCACCTTATCTTGCTCAATATCTTCCACCTCCTCCCCCGATATCGCGTTCCCAAGAGGATCATTTGTGTTGTTTAAAGCCATGTCGATTCCTGAGTAATGACATAAACAAGTAGTAACTGATTGCTGCCGACTCAACGCTGCGCGAATGTAGGAAGATCGGGTCGCAATAGCTTTTACCCGAATAGTGGTTCAGGATAAAATTTCCACAGGGAGCTAGTAGTGGAGTTGTATTGTCTGTCTAGCCTAGAGATGTGTTTGTGCTTCTAATTGCACTTCAAAAATTTTTGGGTTTTTATATTTATAATTGCTATAATGAACTAAGGATTAAAGCTAAATTATGCTAAGTGAATATTGCTAAGTTGTAATTAATGGGAGAAAGGCATTAGGATTATGGCATTACCTAGGTGGCTAATTAACGGGTAGATGTTCCTAAGGATAGATTGACATATTTGGGGCTTATGCTATAACCGTTGCACAATTGTACCTACTCTCACACCTCTCGGTAGAGAGAGTGATTTTTCCCAATTGACACCCTCAAGACCAATTGAGTAGGCCAATTAGACCAAGCAACTAGGGTTCAAGTAGGGTGATTACTCTCTTGACATTTAACCCGTTAATTGGGACTACCATTTCTCATGGGTCCATACCAATTAGGGTCATGGTCTCTCTTTCTCAGGAAGAGTTAAACCCACAAAGCTAGAATTCGTGTTTGCAACAACCAATCACATCTCAAGTCAAATTTCACCTAGGATTTTTCCTCAAACAACATTCAAGTCACGTTCTAGACCATTGGCTTAGGACTTGGACTCACAATTCGATTTCTCACCACACACACTCAAGGATTTCTAAAGATATCGAGTCGATTTAAGCAAATAATTGTCTGAAAAGACCACATGGTGATTGTTTGGTCAACATAATAGTCTCAAGGCCACGACTTTCACCATCCTAAACAGAACATTATGTCTTTGACCATAGGATCAAAGGCAAATGTGCTAGGCCCAAGTGAAGCTTTTCTTGAATTACCTTAACTTTAACTATCCAAAAACAAAAATAAATATAAAAATGGCCTCAAACCCTTAAGAAGGTTGTCACACCATATGTCATTGGGAAGAGTCACTCGGTTCGTACAATAGTCCACCCTTGGAAAGAATCATGGCATTAAGAAAACCAAGGGCTTATTGAAATGCAAAAAACAAAACAAAAGGTTACGAGCCTATATATAAAGCTAAAAATGAAAAAAGTTTGCAAAAATAGAAAACTGAATGAATATGTACGATAGGGGAGTCAATTAAACAACCGGGGATGAATATATATAGAAATGTAACTTTATATACAGACCAAAAGAGAGAATAAAAGTACGATAAAGGTAGCTAAATGTAAAGTTATATACAACCCAAAATAGAAAATCAAAGTAAAGTAAAAGTTATCAATCTATATATACAGTCATCTAGATAATCAAAAAGTATGTCGCACACCCACGAACAAGAGCTGGCATTATCCCTAATACCAACTACTCAAATAAGCATAAAAATCAATGGAAGGATATAGAAGAGCTCCCTAGGACTGGCCCTTCTGCACGGGATCCTCACTGGTCCCTTGGTCCTCTATATGGGCGTGAACCTTAGACTGGTCCCCCTCCTACTGTTGCTCAGCTGCTGGGACTGGGGCCTGCTCTTGGACCGGCTGAATGATCGGTGCATCACCGGAAGGGGCCTCCTATGGTTCAGTTAACTCAATAACTACACTGCTCGAATGGAAGTTTCCTCTTCTTCCTTGGGCCTGGGTGCCTGCTGCTGCTGTGGGACTGCTCCTGCTACTGCTGGATCCCAAAATAGCAAGTCTAAAGACATTTGATCTGCCAATAGCTTGTCCACATAAGTCCTCAGCGCTTTCACCGAGTCTTTGGAATCCCATGATCCTCATCTTCTTATTCTCTATTGAAAGCTCCGTCAATGCCTTGACATGTGAATCCACCACCTTATTCAAGGCTCTTGAGTCCTTATAATCTTCTCCTGTTTGTCCAGGATTGTCTTCAAAAAATCCTCAATAGACTGAGGAACCTAAGAAATGGGAGGTGTTGAATGGGCCTCAACTGTAGCAGACAATGTTGACAACTTGGATATCACAAGTGACATCCAGTTGTTCAAACTGGCCAAGGTCTAGCTCAACTGATGGGCCATGAAAGGGTGAGCCCGGGAAGAGGGAACCCCCGGGCCAGCTGAAGTGCTGGGCCCAGCAAAAGAGGAAGGCACATCATCAGTGCAGTGGTAGCAGGTATGGAAGGAAGCTTGATAGAAGACTCAACATCAGACTCTACCACAACTGGCTCCTCAGACTGGCTAGTTGGTGTAGAGGTAGTTGGCTTGTGGTTCTTTCCCTTTGGGTTGTCCTGTCCCTGAATGCTATACCATGAGAACGGGGCGTACGGTCTTACTTTCACATCATCGGCCTTTTTCTTTACTTTGAAATCCTGGAAATACATGGTGAGAGTGTTAGGAAAAAGGTAATTCCTATCATGCTCTCTTCCCATATCAGAAATCACACGGGACATCACATTGCCTACATTGATAGGGTACTCGGCCATAATAGAAGCAATCAATACAACACGTTGAAGAGAAATAATCTGATCATGGGTAGAAGGGTCAAGTCAACTGCACACAAATATGAATCGCCCTCGAGCGTCAAAGTTGAAGGTCTTCTAGAATATTTTCTTCCCTGCTTGCAACCAATCTGGAGTAGTACCCGGGTGGGCCAAGTACCTAGCTAACCAAGGGAGAACCTCTTCCCCCATTGACAATTTCTCATTCTACTGGGTTTCATCCTCATCATCAAACCCCACGTACTAATTGAAAGATTTCCCAGAGAATACAACACTTTATTTTCACACTTTGGTTGCAATTGAGCCTTTTTTGACGTGGGTTACATTCATAGGTGACCAACGGGTGGGCCGGGCCGGGTCCGGGTCCAAATTTTATGACCCGTCCGGGTCCGGGCCGGTCCGGGCCGGGTTCAATTGGGGGCGGGTTGCAATTGGGCTGGGTTGATCCGGTCCGGGCCGGGCCGGGCCGGGTTTATCTTTTTTTTTTTTTTTTGAATTACGTATAGTATAAATATTAAGTTATATTAATACTTTGTAATAATTGAATGAACAAAACAAAAGATGGGGAAAAAATTGCACTTATTGCAAGTGCTACTTTATTTCTTAAATTCAAAATTTCAAACTGAAAAACTAAAATGTATCATAATTAGTTTACAATTTACATCAAATGGCTTGCATTGCAATAGCAAGTTCTTCCATATTAATATGAACCTCTGGACCTTCTTCTGGAGTGTTAAATTCGGATGGGTTTCCGTGCGTTAATATATCTCCAAGTTCTTCGTCTTCCGGGCTATCAAGATCTTCCTTTCCTTGATTTCTTCGTTCAGATCTTATCCAATCTCTTAGACACACTAAGACTTCCAAAGCATTGCTTCCCAATGAGTGCCGCGTGTCTCCAAGTTGTTGTCTTGCTTGGCTAAATGCACTCTCGGATGCAACAGTGGAAATTGGGACATTCAGGACATCCCGCGCCATAGCGTAAAGAACGGGAAATTGCTTTGAATTTTCCTGCCACCAGCCTAACGGTGAAAATTCCTTAGTGCGAGGCTCCTTTTGCTTCTGCAAGTAAAATTGCAGTTCATCTATATTCCTACTACTACTTTGAGTGTTAGAAAAAGTTGAAAAAATATTAAAACTATCAAAGCCTTCATCATCATCTCCGACTACATTAGAAGTGCTACATTGCATAGTGGGATTTGCAGCAGTTGAAGCACGAGCATTATCACATTGAGTTGCATAATAAGTATATAGATATTGTAAATGTTCATTTAGTTGGTTCATAGATTCATACAAATTTGGGCTTTCAGTGGGCCCAATCTCCATATAATTGTATAAAGCATTCATTAATTGTTGACAATCAGACATTTTAATTGAAGGATTTAAAACTGCACCAATTAAGTAAACAGGAGGAATTGGAAAGAAATATTTTTTAAATTTTGCTTGCATACTTGCAACAGCATCCGTATATCTATCTTTCTTCTTAAATTCAAATAGTAGCAAAGAAATTTCAGCTATATGTACTAAAGCCAAAGTAATAGTTGGGTAATATGCCCCAGAAAACACAACTGTAGCAGTATAAAATTTATGTAAAAATTTAATCACATCACTAATGACCTCGCAGGTATCACCGGTTAACATACGCCTAGGATCAGTACAATGTGCATTAGCAACTTCTGTTATTGGAAATCTATATTTGTAGCAACATTTTAAAAATATATACGTATAATTCCATCTAGTAACTACTTCGTCGGGCATGAATCTAGGTGTAAGGTTATATTGCATACACTTGTTCTTAAATTCTCTTATTCTAGATTGTCTATTATTTCCCTGAATTACTCCAACAGCTCTTCTAACTAGAGTAATCTCAGTTGAAAATAAATCGAGCCCACTTTTAACAATTAAATTGTAAACATGACATGCACATCTAACATGAAAAATATCATCAAGAGGTGGATGTAAATTCAATTTTAAAATTGAAACTGCAGCATTGTTGTTTGAAGCATTATCAAAAGACATACACAAAACTTTTTGGTTTAGATTATAAAATTCGACAACTTCAACAATTGTACTACTAATAAATGTTGCAGTATGACTCTGATCTTCATCATATTTAAAAGCAATAATACGTTTTTGCATACAAGTATTGTAATCTATCCAATGACATGTAATTGTTAAATAATCATTTCCATTTACAGCATGGCCAATATCAGAAGTTAGACATACTCTAGAAGGAAGGTGACTAAACAAATAACGTATGTATGTTTGATATTGGCCGTGAAGTCTAAAGATGTCAGATCTACAGGTACTTCTAGGGATACCTTTAAACATAGGGTTGTATATCCTTTGAATATACGTAACAAGATAAGAGGAAGAAGCAAAAGAAAAAGGTAGACAACCCAAAGCGATCATTTTCGCTAATTCCTCTCGATCCCTCATTTTATCATATTTTAGGAGACCTGCAGTAGTAGGGTTACGGGTTGTTTGACTTCCATCCCCATTAACCCCCCATTCTATAGGATGATAATTTTGCATATGTCTAATTAGTGTGCCAGTCCCCCCTAAATTACCTCCGGTCAAATGTTTAAACGTTTCGTTACAAAGTCTGCACTTAACTCTATCACTATCTTCTATCTCATCAAAAAATTTCCAAACAGGACTTCTTTTTCTACGATTAGATTTAGAAGTTGGAGCGACTGGTGGTCTTCTACCCCTTGTTGCACTAGCAACTCCAACTCCAATACTACCAACATTTGCACTAGTAGGTGTAGGTGGTATCTCATCTTCTATTCCAATTTCGTTATCTTCTATTCCGAAATCTTGGTGTAATTGTTCATAATCAATATTTACATCTTGCAAATTAGGCGATGATTCAGAAACATGTGTTATTGGTTCATTATTACTATTACTACCAGAAGCTATAGGACTTTTTTTACTACTTCCACTACCACTTCCACTCCTACCAGTAACTTTTCTACACGCTCTTTTAGCAGCATTCAACATATTGGAAAATTTAATATATAAGCTAAAATCAAATATGCAATTAAAATATTAAATAAGAGAAAGAGTTGGAGAGAGTGCACCGAATTCGACAATAAATTGAGCACTTGAACAGTTGAACTTCAAGAATGTTGAACACTTGAACTTCAAGAATCAAGCTTCGAATGCCGATTTCCAAATAAGAAATTACGATAAATTAAATTCGGGAAAATAAAGACAATAAAATTATGAAAGTAGAATATGAATTCTTGAAAATTGAAGAGAAGAGAGTGATTGATATTTGCTAATTTGAGAATTGAGAGAGAGATAGATAATTTTGAGTGAGGAAATGAAGAAGAGTGGAGGGTATTTATAGATTTTTAGAAGGGTTATTAATGTAATTTAATAAAAACAAAAAAAAAACAAAAAAAAACAAAAAAGGGCCAAAAATGCAAAAAGACCTGTTGGCCAACGGTTCTGGACCGTTGCCAACGGGCAAGTGGGCCCCAGCAGTTAAAAAAAATTTTTTTTTAAAAAAAAAAAAATTTTACCCTTATAACCGGTCCGGGCCTGTCCGGGTTGGCCGGTTCGCCCGGTATTTCTCTTCCCGGGCCGGTCCGGTCCGGGTTAATTGCCCGGTAAGGCCTTACGTCCCAACCCCCTGCCCCCCCCACCCCACGCCCCCCCCCCCCCCCCCCCCCGCGCTAAACCGGTCCGGTCCGGGCCGGTTTTGACCGGGCCGGTCCGTGCCGGTCCCGGGTCAACCCGGCCCGGTTGACACCTTTAGCTACATTGCAGTAAAACGCCTTCACCATGTGCTCATTGGCAACTACTAACTCATCCCGAAAGTGCTCCCATCCCACTCTAGTATGGAACTGTCTATGTACATTAGGTAGTAGGGGTAGCAGGTCAGTTTGGAATCAGTTTTCGCACTGGCCACCACTCTCTGAACGTGTGGAAAGCCACTTGGCTAACAAAGTGATCCTCCCAAACTTCATGTTTTCTTGTCCGTTCAACACCCCCAACCTGGAGCACACCATTGTCCGGTACCTCATTATCACCATTGGTCCCACCTTCTGCACTCTCCGCTGATGCTAAAGATTTGGGGGAGGTGGAGTATTCATCGCCACCTACCTCTAAGCCATCAGACGACTCAGAATGTACACTTTGCGGTGCTTGGGCCATAGGTGCAGCTGGAACAGAGGGAGCTAGCCCTGAATCAGAAGAAGAGGTTAGGTACTCATTCCCTGATTGGTCATCATCACTAACAACTCGTTTTCTTGTTTTTAGTTATGGTCGGGGAGTGAGTTGGGCTTGTTTCCCTTTTCCTCCCCGGGAGAAATCACCTCGGACGGGTTATTTGGCACATCATCCTCGTTGTTTTACCATTTTCTTCTAGCAAACATGTCAAACATTGTTAGTTTAAGCACAGGCAGTGAAACCACTATTGAAAACAGTTGCAGGATATCAGATGAAAAGGTTGCAGATGCCAGTGCAAAACAGAGCACAGTAGAACGAACCATCAGAAGTGCGGCTGTATTATAGGCACTGCGGGCCGCATAAAGGCGACCACAGACCGCGCTGAACAAAACCCATAATCAATACCTCTCTGATCTTCCAATGCGGTCAGCATAAAATGGGTGTGAGATAGCGTTGGGCCAGCAGGGTCTGCGCAATGCGCAATGCGGCCGCACTGGGGTAGGTTAGCTTTCAATCATATTAAACACGTGGACCGCGTGAGAGTGACTGTGGGCCGTGCGGAGTCAATCTTAGGGACAAAGTTAGGGTTTCACATATTCTTCCATTTTTGTTCAAATTTTAACCCCTACTTGTCCCTACTCTGTTATCCAATCTGTAATTACGTTAAACACACAAAAAACTAACAAGAAATCTAAATTGATCTCCTAATTCAAAGAAAACTAGTAAAACAAAGAAGATATAAACTAATGGTAATCAAACAACATGAAACTAAGAAAGTAATTAATCAAGATTGCATGAAATGTTACCAGATATTGTGAAAAGAACAACAACAACAACAACAACAATGACCCAGTGCAATCCCACTAGTGGGGTTTGGGGAGGGTAGTGTGTATGCAGACCTTACCTCTACCCCGAATGAGTAGAGAGGTTGTTTCCGAAAGACCCTAGGCTCAAGAATACAAAAAACCAAAGGAAGAAAATATTAGTAATGCCATAGAAATAATAAATATATATTCATATATGTGTATATAAAAGATTGAAACGACATGAAAACACAAGGATGATGTAGTGCAAAAGCAAAAGTATCCCTACCAAACTAGTCTCACAAAGTTATGACATAAGGCAAAACTCATCTACCACCTATCCTATAACCCTAATACTCGACATCCACGAGTCCCTCTCAAGTGCTATGTCCTCAGAAATCTGGAGCATCGCCATATCCTGCCTAATCACCTCCCCCTAGTACTTCTTGGGCTGCCATATACCTCTTCTCGATCCCTCCACAACTAGATGTTCACCCCTTCTTACCACGACATCTAGGCTTCTTCTCTGAACATGCCCAAACCACCTGATCCTTGCTTCCCGCATCTTGTCATCAATGGAAGCCACGCCCACCTTCTCCCTAAGCATAGCATTCCTGATCTTATCCAGACTACTATGCCCTCACATCCACCTTAATATCCTCATTTCTGCTACCTTTATCTTCTGGATATGAGATTTTTTAACCAGCCAACACTCAGCCCCTTACATCATGGCCGGCCTGACTACCGCTTTATAGAACTTACCTTTGAGAATTAGTGGCACTCTTCTGTCACACAAAACTCCAGATGCTAACCTCCACTTCATCCATCCTACCCCGATGTGATGTGTGACATCGTCATCGATCTCCCATCCCCCTGGATAACTGACCCAATGTACTTGAAACTATCTCTGCTCGGGATGACCTATGAGTCAAGCCTCACATCCATGCCCACTTCACTCTGGTCAGTGCAGAACTTACACTCTAGGTATTCCGTCTTTGACCTGCTTAGCTTGAAACCCTTAGATTCAAGGGTTTGTCTCCAAACCTCCAGCCTCTCGTTAACATCGGTTCGCGATTCATCAATCAGAACTATGTCATTGGCAAATAACATGCACCAAGGCACATCCCCTTGAGTGTGATGTGTTAACGCGTCCATCACCAAGGAAAATAGGAATGGACCGAGCGTAGAACCTTGGTGTAACCCGATAACAATCAGAAAATCCTTAGAGTCTAATCCTACTGTTCGAACCCGAGTCTTTTCCCCATCATACATGTCCTTAATCGCCATAATGTAGGGAACTGACACGCCTTTTGCCTTCAAGCTTCTCCAGAGAACTTCTCTAGGAACCTTGTCACATGCTTTTTCTAGGTCAATAAACACCATATGCAGATGTCTCTTTCTACTCTCTACGGTTCAACCAACCTTCTAACAAGGTGTAAAGCTTCTATAGTAGAGAGACCCGGCATGAAACCAAATTGGTTGTCGGAGACGGACACCGCCACCCTCAACCTTTCTTCAACCACTCTCTCCCATACTTTCATAGCATGGAATCAGTAATTTGATACCCTTATAATTGTTACAATTTTGTATATCACCTTTGTTTTTATACATTGGAACCATCGTACTCTACCTCCACTCATCCGGCATTCTCTTCTCCTTAAAAATAACATTCAACAACCTAGTCAGCCACTCCAACCCTATTTTCCCCACACACTTCCAAGATTCTACTAGGATCTCATCAGGCCCGGTCACTTTGCCTCTGCTCATCCTACTCATTGCTCTCACTACCTCCTCGATATAAATGCGCCTGCAGTACCCAGAGTCACAACGACTCTCGGAATATTCCAATTCACCAAGCACAATATCCCGATCCCCTACTTCATTGAGAAGTTTTTGGAAGTAAGTCTGTCATCTCCTCTTAATCTGGTACTCATCCATACATACTCTACCATCGTCGCCCTTGATGCATCTGACTCGGTCTATATCACGGACATTCCTCTCCCTCAGCATGGCTAGTCTAAATAACTTATTGTCCCCTACTTTCTCCCTTAGTTCCTAGTAAATACAACTATAAGCTGCAGTCTTAGCCTCTTTGACCACTAGATATTGTGAAAAATGAGTGCAATTAATCCAATCAAGCAAGAAGAATGTACTCAGACAAGGATGAACATTAGAAATAGAGTTCTAGGGTTTCAAAGTGCTAAAAGGGTAAAGTGATACCCCAGGTCTCTTTTTATAGAAAACCACGTGGGCCCCGTACTTACCTACCTGCGCGGTCGCACAAAAGTGACCGCAGACCACGTTGGGTTTGATCATGAACCCTTGTAGAAAGCAGCCCACACGGACCACATAAAAAGGGATACGACTACGTGAGTCCACCGCGGACCGTATTAACATGACTTCGTCCTCGTGGAGAACTTCAGAGACTATACATACTCAGCTCATGCTAGTGCGGACCGCACAAAGTGCACTTTTATTCTTTATTTTGCACTACTTCAACACAATCCCTGCAACATCTCACAAATAATTAGCTCAAAATCCTAAGCTACTAAGAAAATCAAAGATAAAGAAAAAGACATGGGTTGCCTCCCAAGAAGCGCCTGATTTAATGTCGCGGCATGACGCATGTTACCATCATATCACTTCAAATAAATGAGTGCCAGCACGTGGTTGTCATCAAACCTACCTAAACAATGCTTGATAATATGCCTATTGACTCGGAAAACTTCACCATTTTTGTTCTTGAGATCAATAGCACAAAATGGGTTCACACCAACAACTTCAAATGGACCAGTCCACTTCGTCTTGAGCTTTTCCAGGAATAACCTCAACCGGGAGTTGCAAAGAAGAACCATATCACAAATCTTAAATTCTTTTCCCCGAGTATATTTGTCGTGGAGATAATTCATCTTATCCTTATACAAGGACGAGCTGGAGTAGGCATGAAATCTAAACTCGTCAAGCTCATTGAGTTGCTCAACCCAAAGATTCGCTGCAACATCCCATTCTAAGTTCAACTTCCTCAAGGCCCACATAAATTTGTGCTCTAATTCCACCGGAAGATGACAAGATTTCCCAAACACCAACTGGCATGGAGACATACCAATTGGAGTTTTGTATGTGATCTGATAAGCCAAAGAGCATCATCTAATTTCTTCTACCAATCGGTCCTATTGGCATTGACAGTTTTAGACAACATACTCTTAATTTCTCGGTTGGAAACTTTCACTTGGCCACTAGCTTAAGGACGATAGGGGGTGGTCACTTTGTGATTTACTCCATATTTGGAAAGCACTGAATCAAAAGCCTTGTTGCAAAAGTGATACCCCCCCATCACTAATGATAGCACGGGGAGTGCTAAACCTTGTGAAGATACTCTTTTAGAGAAATGCCACCACACTTTGGGCTTCATTGATGGGCAAAGCCACGACTTCTAATAATAGGTGAAATCTTTATGATTTAGCTATTGTTTATGAGCCCGCTTGATTATATTTCCATGTTATATTGTGCTTAATTGATGAATTATGAGCTCTAATAGTGATTCGTATATATTTCAGGTTAAGGAGCTTGTATTATGCAAAGAAATATGATTGGAACCATTGTTGAGCATTAAAGACCCGTTGGGATTAAATATAGCTGAAGAGGAGGAAAAGAATTGAAGAAACGGACAAAGGGGCTAGTGTGCCCAGGTGCACGCCCGCGCTACTTTTAGCGCGTCCAAGTCAGAGCGTCATCATACTAGCGCGGCCACAAGCGTGCCCAGGTGCGCGACCGCGCTAGTCTAAAGACCGGGAAAGTTTTGTTAAGAGCAAATTTGGAAATCTAGAGGAAAAGACACTTAAACTATATAAATTCAAGCTCGCCCAAGGTCTTTTCAAAGGCTAAAGGAATAAATAGCGAGGCAAGAAGCAAGGAGGGATTTGGAACATCAAGTTCGTCTTTTCTTCACTTTGTTTTTGCTAATTGTGATGATATTGAACCTGATTGTGATGAGCAATGGTATGATTGGCTAAACCCATTGTTCTCGGGTCATGGGTAAAACATGAACATTGTCGTTTGATGTTTAATTCGACAAAGTTGGTTTATCATATTGAGTTGTTTATTTAATTTTGTTCTTAATTATTTTGCTGAGTAGCTAGCAGTGAAGTACTATCTACGAATCACTAGTTGAACTCAAAAATGGGAACTTTAGATTGCATATAGAATTAAATAGAGAAAGTTCTTGAACCTGGGCCTCCGGGAACGGATTAGAAATTGGGATAGACATATACCCAATTGCCTTGCTTGGTCTCCATAGAAATATAGGCATTGGGTTAGCTTGAATAGGCGAGTAAGAACTCAATAGATTGCTATGTCATAACCTTGTCAATCAGCAACCCAGATAAATTGATTAGTCGTTTAAAGCTAAAAATGCAACACGATTGTTTTTGTTTTGAATAAACAGATTTCTTTTCATTTCATCAAAAAAGGTTGTACAATTACAAAACATAGATGCTGAACATCTATTCTCTATTTCTAAAACTCTATCACATTGTCGTCTAATCCAGATTCATACAGATCATAACAGACTGATTTATACATTCGAAGGGTAGTAATCCAAACTCAGGAGCACTGCCTTCCACTTGCGAACTGAAATTCCTTTCAAATGCATGTGGATGGCTATTTCTTTACAGATATTGTTGCTGAGCAGTCTCCCTCCTTGAAATCTTTGATTATTTCTTTCTCTCCATATCACAGTCACCAACATCCCAAATACACAAGAAGTAATTTCTTCTAGGCCACTCTTCTTCTTTTCTATCTTATCGATCCACTCAATCTCGTGTTTCCGATCAAGAATAGCTCTATGATATCCCAGCCAGTTTAGAAGACGACTCCAAAGTGCCTTTGTTTGCGAGCATTCAAAAAACATATGGTCAAAAGTCTCAATATCATGCCCACAGAATGTGCGTTCCTGTGGAACCTGTATGTCAAACTTCTGATGTCTATCCACTATTGCCAATCGTCTATGTAATGCAAACCACACTATGAATTTGTATCTTGGATGCAAATGAGCCTGCAACATGATGCTCTTCCACTGGACTTTTTGGTATTGTGGGTATTGAAGTCTATATAGTTTTTTTATACTAAAGAACTCACCCCTCTGCAGCTGAACCAGTCTACTGTCCAAATTTCCTTGAAAGCCTGGAATTTCATTTATCAACTCTAGCGACTCAAAAATCTTCCTTACTACCCAAGCAGCAGTTTTAGGAATAGGTGTATCATCAATTCTGTGATTCTTTATGTAGTAGACATGCATCCACCTAATCCATAGGCTATCTTTCTTTCTTGCCAGTGCTCATAAGTGCTTTGAAATAGCATCCTTTTTCCATTTGATTAAGTTCATTACATTCAGCCCACCTGCACTATAAGGCAAACATATTGTTTCCCAAGCAACTAAGGCCTTCCTTGAAACAATAGCAGATCATGTCCATAAGTAGGATCTGCAAATTGCTTCTATCATTTTCATCACTTTCTTTCGCAATAGAAAAATTTGAGACCAGTAGGCTTGCACTCCAAATAAGACTGACTTTATCAACTGAATTCGACCTGCATATAATAGTAATCTTGATGTCCAGCAGCTTATTTTCTGTGTTACTTTCTCAACTAATGGCCAACATTGTGCAATGGTTAATTTTTTTGAATCCAAAGATACCCCTAGGTATTTTAATGTGAGGCTACCTTCAGGGAAACCCAGTTCTTGCAAAATCTCCTCTTTTGCCAAGTGAAGACTCCAGCTATGTACACAACACTATTTTCAGCACTTGCTTGGAGTCCAGATGCTTTGGAGAAGTTCTGGAAAGCCTGCTTTAGTAATTTAACAGATTGAATATCTGCTTTACAGAACATAAGTAAATCATCCGCAAAACATACATGTACCACACCCAATTTCTTACATCTAGGATGGAATTTGAACTCTTTCCTCTTCATCACTTGCATGAATTCCCTTTGCAAATACTCCATAGCCAGGACAAAAAGGTAGGGAGACATAGGATCTCCTTGACTTATGCCTCTTTTGCCTTTAAATGGAACAGTGAGTCCACCATTTATGCTTAGGGAATAGGTGATATGCATTCCATTATCCACCCAATGAACTTGTAAGGAAAACCCATATCCTTCAGCAGCCTCTATTAAAAGCACCACTCAACTCTGTCATAAGCTTTCTTCAAATCTACTTTCAGAACACATCTTGGAGAAATGACCTTTCTGGTATAACCTTTGAAAAGCTGATCTGTAAACAAGATGTTATCTATGATGCTGCGACCCTCTATGAATGCTGACTGAGATCTCCCAATCAGACCCCCAATGACTACTTTCAATCTTGACGTAAGTATCTTTGTGATGATTTTATATAGAGTTGTACAACATGCGATGGGCCTATAATCCTTCACTAGGCTTGGATTTTGCACTTTAGGAATCAATGTTAGAGTAGTACTACTAATTCCTTTATGCAGCCTTCCAGATATAAAGAAATCCAGCACAGCCTCATAAATGTCATCACCAACCACTTTCCAGTGCCTTGTGAAAAACTATATTGGAAACCCATCCACACCAGGTGCCTTATCCTGAGGCATATCCTTTATTGCCAAAAGGACTTCTTCCTTTGTAACTGGCTTTACTAGTTCTTCTTTCTGCTACAGAGTAAGGCAAGGGCCCTGATGGATTATTGCAGTGTTTGGACATTGACAAGTACTATTGCTTTCCCCCAATATCTTCTTGAAATATTTTGTAAACTCTACTTCCACTTGGCTAGGGTCATACAACTTGTTTCCCTCTTCAGTATATATAGAGCTTATGGTATTGATATTTTGTCCTCATCTTCAATTGAGCATTGAAATACTTGGTTTTTGAATCTCCACAAGAAATCCATTGTGCTCTAGACTTCTGGTGAAAGATCTGCTCCTCTATGTTACTCCATTTCTCAACTTCCATCAGCATCCTTTTTTCTTTGTCAATCAAGTCTTGATCCATACAGTTGATCTTTAACTGATTCTGAATGATTTCCAGTTCCTGCCTAGCCTTGCATAGGTGGATCCTATAAAATGCCATATAGGTGTTCAATTCCTTTAACCCCATTTTCAAGTCTTTTAGTTTGTTCCATACCTTGTGCATATTTCTGCTAGTTGATCTTTGGTTCCATACCCTTTCCACTATGCTTGCAAAGTCAGCATGTTCCATCACAAAGTTATATAGTTTAAATGGTTTAGGGTGCAAGTTCCTTCTTTAATCCACAACATTGCATTTCATAAGGATAGGGGAATGTCTGATACTCCAGGATTCAACACATCTGCTTCTATATGGCTGTATTCGTGCATCCACTCCAAATTTCCAAATGCCCAATCAATCCTGCTATAGACTCTTGTCTCTGGATTCTGTTTATTACACCATGCGTACAAACACCCCAAACTCTTCAACTGAGTGAGCTGTAGTGTAATAAGTGTATCTTGAAAGCCTTGTATCTCCTGTTGCATAACTGGTGCTCCTATCCTGTCATCTGTGTGGAGAACATTGTTTAAATCTCCACTGAGTAGCTAGCTCTCCTGTATAGGTGCTCCTAAATTCACCAGTTTTTCCCATAGTTGCTATCTCTTATTCACCTCATTATTAGCATACACTATTGTTATCAGTGCGTTAAATGTAGTGCTTCTTTCTTTGACCTCACAATTAATAAATTGTTCATCAATCTTCAAGATCCGTACCTCAACATTTGGATTCCACATTAGCCAAATTCTCCCATTTGGATGCTCAGTATAGTTCCAGTTGTATCTCCAGTCACTCCATACTTTAGTCATAATTCTTTTTGCCTTCACTTCTTTAACTCTTATTTCTAGACAACCCATGAAGTCCACTTGTTAAATACGCCTGTGACCTTGGAATATCAATCTCTATTGCTTGTTACCTGGATTTGCTATTTGTTTGATTACCTATTTTAGCTAGATTAATTTTCCATTGTTTAGTTAGTAAAATAAACAAATCAAGCTTCTGTGAACACTCTCATGGGTAGATAAAGGAATTGTGTTTAAATCAGTCATAAGCTAATCACAAGTCTTCATCGGAATGATACTCTACTCACTACTTTATTACTTGATGATCACGTGCACTTGTGTGGGTATATTTGGTTGCAACAAGTTTTTGGTGCCGTTGCCGAGGACTTAAAATAAGCTACTTGACTGAATTGAGCTTTTATTACTTATTTATTCGAGTTTGACTAATAGTTCTCGTTGTTTTTGCTAATACAGGAAATTCAATTGAATGCGAAGAAGTAGAAGCCCAAACAACCTTCTTCCTTTGGTTCCCGAAATTGAACAAACACTTCAGAGATTGAGGAGGGAGGTGGATAATAGAACCAGAATTGAAAGAGAGTTGAACATAGTAGTTCAGCCACATCTAATTGAGATAGCAGGTAATGAGGTAAGGGCGGTGATTAAAGCCGCAAAGCCCAATGTGGCTAATATGACTCAAGCTATTGTGAAGCATGACGTAATTGGGCACTTTGAGTTGAAGCAACACATGGTGGAGCCGATAAAAAATGCAGGGCTATTCACGGTTTTGCCTCATGAAGACCCACAGTGGTCCTGGAAATTACGGATACATACAACTATCTAAATGTTTCTAAACTATGTCAGACTGACACTGTTCTCCTTTTCAGTGATTGAGGACGTTAAGGAGTGGTTCAATAAGGAGCTAGCAAATTCAATCCACACTTAGGATGATCTGGCGAGAATGTTCTTAGTCAAAGTTTTCCCCACCAGAAAGACAAAGGTGTTGAGGAGTCAGATTCTCGGGTTCGAACAATGAGCTGGCAAGACACTTCGTCAAGCATGGAAAAGATACAAGAAGATGCTCAGGGACTGTCCTCATCATTGTCAGACAGACGAGGTGTTGGGTTATACATTTGTGGATGGGTTAGATGATGCTTCAAATATGAACCTAAACTCAGCTTGTGGGGGTAGTTGCATGGCCAGACCATACAGTGAAATCCAAACCTTGCTGAATACTTTCACGTCTAATGATAACAACTGGCAGGGTGAGGGTGATTCACGAAGGGCAGTTAAGCAAAAATCAGCTCGAGTACTTGAACTAAACGAGGTTTCAGCCATGACAGCTGAATTAGCAAAACTTTCTAATCATATGGCTCAAATGGCAATGCAGCCACCACAACCAATGCAACATGTACACCAAATGGCTATTTGCTGCGAGCTATGTGGTGACAATCATATGAGCGACATGTGCCCCACCAATCAAGAATCAATCTATTATATGGGGCAACAACACAGATGGCCTCCAAATCAACAAGCACAGTATGGGAATTCTTACAATCCGAATTAGAGAAATCATCCCAACTTCTCATGGGGTGGAAATTAGTCAAATCAGAGTCAGAACAGACCACAAGGGGGTTTCAACCAGCCTCAAAAGCCACCCCAGCAAATTGAAGAAAGCACCGACGAATTGTTCACGAAGTTGTTGAATTATACTTATCAGATAAGGACTGAAAATCAACCGATGAGAACTGACAATCATCAGCTCCGAACTGACTTTAGAAATCTTGAGAGGCAGTTGGGACAACTGGCCACCAATCAAAACACTAGACCTGTAGGTGCCCTCCCCGGTGACACAGAAAAGAATCCACAAGTGAATGTTGTTACACTACGAACCGGGAGAGAGCTTGAGGAATTACCAAAGAAAGGACAGATAAGCTTGTGCTTGAGGGAGAGTTGAAACATAAAGTGACAAAAGAGCAAAAGACATGTGCTGAAATTCTAGAGCCAGTGCTGTAGAAAATCACTCTATCTATGATATGTGCGCTTTGGTTGTATGAGCATGATTTTCAGGTATAGGTTTTGATGAATGACAAACAATGAAGTCAAGTGTCAAACAACGATATCATATGACAAACAATCAAGCTTGAATGCCGAGAAGCATATTGATGAACAGATTGCAATGGAAAAGCCAAAGACGAGCTCAAATGTTCAAGACCGAAGACCCAAGGCGTAGGTCGTTAGGTAGAACAAATGTAAGAGCAAGTTATCTCGTCTTTTGGCTCAACATAGGTCATCATAAATATGCATAAAATCATTTTATTAAATCATATTTATCATAAACATATTATAAACATATTTTAAATACTTCAAACAAAATGATGTTAAAGTTTTCATCTTAACCAAAATGGTTTTTGAAGTAAGTTTTCAATTCTGCCTCAGAATAATCGATTATCAGTATATGCATAATCGATTATGCTGTAGACCGTTGCCAGTGTTTGAACACTGCCTCAGAATAATTGATTATCAGTATATGCATAATCGATTATGCTGTAGACCGTTGCCAGTGTTTGAACACTGCCTCAGAATAATCGATTATGCAGTATCAGATAATCGATTATTCAGCAAAAAATCAGCTTCTGATTTTCTGAACGTTGGAGAATAATCGATTATCAGATACTGAATAATCGATTATCTGGGCACAAAATCAGCATAATTGATTGCCAATTAAGCAACGGACATACACCATTTTTCACCCATAAAAAGAGGTCTTTTGAGCTGATTTTAAACACACAACACCTCCCAATATTGATATACATATTGACATTATTTGAGCATCATTTTAGAGCTTTTGTTGAGCCATTTGAGAGACAAGTTTGGGTTGTTCATAGAGCTAAATTTATATCTCTTTATCTACTCTTTTGAGAGAGTTCTTGTTGTAAAAGAGAAAGGTGTTTGAGAAGAACATATCTTCTCATTGATTGTCGGGTTCGCTAAGTACCCTAAGTCTTAGTGGTTGAAGTCTTGTGGTGCGGTATCCACGAGCAAGGTTGAAGTCTTGAGGTGCGGTATCCTCGAGCAAGTTGAAGCCTTGTAGAGTGTACATCTACGAGCAAGTGTAACGGTTTGTTAGGCACCCGAAAGCTTAACGGAGTTAGTGGAACTCGAGAGAGTCTCTCGGGGACTGGGCTAACCACAAGTTGTGGTGAACCGGGATAAATTCGGTGTGTTCTTTCCTTGCTATTTTAATTATTGAATTTATTTTATTCTTGCAATTTTTAATTCCGCAATATTTATCAATATTTTTGTGCCGCACTATTCACCCCCCCCCCTCTAGTGACGGGCATAAATCCTAACAATTGGTATCAGAGCCTAACTCTCTGAAATTCCTTAACCGGTTGAGAGCGATATATATTTTTTTGAGAATATTGAACGCAGGAATAATGAGCGAAGGACACTCCACCGAGAGGCCTCCATTTTTTGATGGAAGAAATTATACATACTGGAAAGAGCGGATGAAAATATTCATCAATCACACAACTTTCGATTATGGCAAATCATCAAGAAAGGTGAACAAATGCCAACAAGAAAGTTGGGGAAATCATGGTTCCAAAGGAGGAAAATGAATATGATGCCGAGGACATCAAGAAAATTGAAAGAAACGCAACGGCCATCAACTTACTATTTTGTGCGGTGAATCCGGACGACTATCGGAAAATCTTTTGTTGCACAACCGCAAAGGAAATGTGGGATAAACTCGAGATCACTTATGAAGGTACGTCTCAAGTCCGAGAATCTAAAATTGATTTTCTAACACATGAATATGAACTTTTTAGAATGAGGGAAGATGAAAACATCGATAATATGTTCGAATGATTCTCAATAATCGTCAATGATCTTCATGCTCTCGGAAAAATATACTCGAACAAAGATCTAGTTCGAAAAATCCTACGGAGTCTCACTCCCAAATGGCGCTCCAAAGCAAATGCTATCCAAGAGTCGATAGGAATCACGGACGTCACAATTGATGGACTACGAGGTAATCTTAAAGCTTATGAAAGCACAATCCTTAATCCGTATCTTAGAAGTAAGTCGAATATTGCCTTCAAAGCCTCATCTTCTAAAAGAGTAGAGGTAGGTGATTCGGAAAGCGATGATGATATTATTTCCAATGATATAATTGAAAAGTTTTGCAAGTTTATGAAGAAGGAAATAAAGAAGGAAGAACCAAGTCCTTCATGTCAAAAGTGTGGAAAACTTGGCCACACCAAATCACATTGTCCAAAATCAAAGGACAAGAAAAAGAAACACCATAGGCGCGTAACATGGGATTCGGACAGCTCGGGCGATGAAACTGCCGCATTATGCCTCATGGCCAACGAAGAAGAAGAGGTAAGTATTTCTAACTCTTACTCGTTAGAAGAATTGCAAAATGCTTATGATGAATTATATGGTGAATTTGTTAAAGCTTCCAAAACCATAAAAGAATTGAAGAAAACACTTTCTTTGCAAGAAAAAGATTTTGAGAAAACACCTTCTTTGCAAGAAAAAGATTTTGAAAAACAACCTTCTTTAAAAGAAAAAGATTTTGAAAAATTGACTTGTGAAGAAAATGATCTTTTAGAAAATGACATTACTTTTCTTAAAAATAAAATCAAAGTTTTAGAAGAAGAAAATAGATTTTTGGAAAATGACAATGTCGATCTCAAAAATAAAACCAAGGAGATGAATGAAGCCTCTTTAATTGTTCAAATTTCAAATTGTTCTTCTTGTAGTTCTTTAAAAATGGAGAACGTAGAACTTAGAAATACACTAGAAAAATGTAGTGTAAATGATTCTAGAACAAGTGAGGTAATTAAAAAGGATGATAGTAATAAGGTTAAACCGCCTAGAAACGACTCTAGGATTTTTGTTAATAAGTCAAAAACTAATCATTTTAGACCACCTAGACACAATTCTAGGAATTTTATTAATGAGTCTAGAATGAATAATTTTAGACCACCTAGAAATGACTCTAGGAATTTCAATGCTTCTAGGAATAACAACTTTAGATCACCTAGAACGCATTTGGCTCAACCTAGACATATGCACAATCCTAATGTCATATGTCATTATTGTAACCGGGTAGGACACATTGCACCCGTATGTTTTGCTAAACATAGAGATTCATATTTTGATTATGACTATTATTTGCCTAACCCCCAAGGACCCAAAAGAAGTTGGGTACCGAAAACCTATTTTTAGGTACTTTTGCAGGTGTGCTTGAAGACTACAATATTGTAGTAGATGCACCAAGCACGAAACCTTACTGCATCAAGGGGGAACGTCGGTTAGTTATTGTATTTTTGATAAAAACGTAATAGTTGATATGTGCTAACAATTGATATTAATTATTGATTCATGTTTTGATAAGTTTTATTTTGAATAAAAATTAGTATCAATTATTTTGTTTTGTTAAATGATCGATTCATGTTTTGATGAATATTTTTATAGCAGTTGGTATATAATGAAAAACCGTTATTATGATTGGCATGTTTTTACTAACATTTGGTAGTATTTGATGTTGATATGATTATTTTTCTAACAGTTGGTATCGTCAATAATTTCAATAAACAATTGGTATACTTTTTTTGCTAATGCCAAAAGGGGGAAGAATTTAGGCGATATGCATCGAATAAGGGGAAATGTCTTCACATTCTAGTATGCTTTAATTGAGGGGGAATATTCAATTAAGGGGGAATTATATTGTATTGTTTGCATGAATTGTATGAGATATAGCATGAAGTTAGGGGGAACTCGATATGCATATCTCCTGTTGTTTGTCATTATCAAAAAGGGGGAAATTGTAGAAAATCACTCTATCTATCATATGTGCGCTTTGGTTGTATGAGCATGATTTTCAGGTATAGGTTTTGATGAATGACAAACAATGAAGTCAAGTGTCAAACAATGATATCATATGACAAACAATCAAGCTTGAACGCCGAGAAGCATATTGATGAACAGATTGCAATGGAAAAGCCAACGACGAGCTCAAATATTCAAGACCGAAGACCCAAGGTGTAGGTCGTTAGGTAGAACAAATGTAAGAGCAACGCTTAAGTTATCTCGTCTTTTGGCTCAACATAGGTCATCATAAATATGCATAAAATCATTTTATTAAATCATATTTATCATAAACATATTTTATTAAATCATATTTATCATAAACATATGTTAAATACTTCAAACAAAATGATGTTAAAGTTTTCATCTTAACCAAAATGGTTTTTGAAGTAAGTTTTCAATTCTGCCTCAGAATAATCGATTATCAGTATATGCATAATCGATTATGCTGTAGACCGTTGCCAGTGTTTGAACACTGCCTCAGAATAATCGATTATCAGTATATGCATAATCGATTATGCTGTAGACCGTTGCCAGTGTTTGAACACTGCCTCAGAATAATCGATTATGCAGTATCAGATAATCGATTATTCAGCAAAAAATCAGCTTCTGATTTTCTGAACGTTGGAGAATAATCGATTATCAGATACTGAATAATCGATTATCTGGGCACAAAATCAGCATAATTGATTGCCAATTAAGCAACGGACATACACCATTTTTCACCCATAAAAAGAGGTCTTTTGAGCTGATTTTAAACACACAACACCTCCCAATATTGATATACATATTGACATTATTTGAGCATCATTTTAGAGCTTTTGTTGAGCCATTTGAGAGACAAGTTTGGGTTGTTCATAGAGCTAAATTTATATCTCTTTATCTACTCTTTTGAGAGAGTTCTTGTTGTAAAAGAGAAAGGTGTTTGAGAAGAACATATCTTCTCATTGATTGTCGGGTTCGCTAAGTACACTAAGTCTTAGTGGTTGAAGTCTTGTGGTGCGGTATCCACGAGCAAGGTTGAAGTCTTGAGGTGCGGTATCCTCGAGCAAGTTGAAGCCTTGTAGAGTGTACATCTACGAGCAAGTGTAACGGTTTGTTAGGCACCCGAAAGCTTAACGGAGTTAGTGGAATCTCAAGAGAGTCTCTCGGGGACTGGACTAACCACAAGTTGCGGTGAACCAGGATAAATTCGGTGTGTTCTTTCCTTGCTATTTTAATTACCGAATTTATTTTATTCTTGCAATTTTTAATTCCGCAATATTTATCAATATTCTTGTGCCGCACTATTCACTCCCCCCTAGTGACGGGCATAAATCCTAACAAGTGCAAGCCCCAAGGCAGCCACCACCTTTCCCCTAGAGATTGCAAAAGAAAATGATTATCGCATGTTCAGCAAATTCCTCTCCATGTTGAGACATGTTCAATTGAATATTCTATTGGTTGATGTGCTTCGCGAAATTCCAAAATATGCTAAATACATAAAGGACATAGTGGCTCATAAGAGGAAGCTGACTGAGTTTGAGACCGTTGCACTTACTGAGGAGTGCACGTCCAGGGTCCAAAATAAGCTTCCTCAAAAGCTTAAAGATCATGACAGCTTTACGATCCCTGTGCGCATTGGTAATATTGATGTTGGTCGTGCTCTCTCTGATTTGGGGGCAATCATAAATCTGATGCCCCTGCCTTCAATCAATTGGGTTTGGGATCCCCCTGACCCACTACTATGATGTTGCAGCTGGCTGACAGGTCACCCTGAAGGGGTGATTGAAGATGTGTTGCTCCGGATTGGGAAATTTATCTTCCCTGCTGATTTCACTATCCTCAATTATGAGGCTGATGAGTTGGTCCCAATCATATTGGGGAGACCTCTCTTGGCTACTAGTGACACCATTATGAAGGTGAGAGAGGGAAAGATGATCTTGAGGGTAGAAGATGAGGGAGTAGTTTTCAATGTTTAGAAAGCAATTCACCTTCCCCGTCATTATGAGGAGCTCTCCATGATATCTGTTGTTGAAGCTGATGAGCAAATTTATGACCCAAGTGTTTATCTAGACGATTCTCTAGAGAAAGCACTCATGTTGTTTGATAGTTTGGGGGTTGATGAGGAGGTCGAAGAGATGATGCATATCCTTGATACATCTTGTGCATACATGAAGAGGACACACCCCTTTGAACCCTTGGACAGGCCAGATGGACCTCCTCCAAAGCCGTCGATTGAAGAAGCACCAAAATTAGAGCTTAAACTGCTCCCATCTCATATGCAATTTGTTTACTTGGGTGAATCTGACACCCTACATGTTATTGTTTCTTCTCACTTGTCTAAATTGCAGGAGGAAAAGCTGTTGAGAGTGCTGCGTGAGCACAATCGTGCACTTAGATTAGGGGTGTTCAAAACCGATCCGAACCAAAATTTAATGGTTTACTGGGAATGGCTTAACGGCTTAAGAGACGGGGAACAGATTAAATTTTTTTTTTAAGGGCTTATCATTTTGGGGACGGATTATTCAATTTTCTTGATGGATAATCCGTTAAACTATTAAGAATATAAATATAAATATAAATATATGTATATATATATATATATATATATAAAATTTATTATTGGTTCTCCTTAGCTTGGCATTTTTTTGATGATGCTGAGATGTTTACATCACAAATTCAGTGAATGAAGCAGATAGCTTCACTAAATATTGATGATTGCTACTCTATTAAGTATTACCTCTTTACATATTTCGCAGCCTTCCAAATACCACCAAGTTGGTGTAAACTTGTTAATTTGACGTTGTTATCTCCTTAACATTTACCAATAGCTTTTGACTCACCTAACACAGGATCAGCTATTTAGTTTTTAATATATATTATAGCTGAAGAAATCATTAGAGGGAGATATTTAGTGAATATAAACGTTAGGCCAATAAACCCCCCGATAATCGCCCGATAAGAGCAAAACCGATACCAATCCTCCCGATATCTTATCGGGTGGCTAACGGATTAATACATTTAAAATCCGATAACCATTAAGCCAAACCGTTAGAGTAAAAAACCACCCAATCCTCCCGATAAGCATCCCTAACTTAGATAGACTATGTCTGACATCAAGGGCATTAGTCTAGCCTTTTGCATGCACAAAATTCTCATGGAGGACGGGCATAAGCCCAGTGTTAAGCAACAATGCCAACTCAATCTAATCATAAAAGAGGTGGTAAGAAAGGAAATAATTAAGTGGCTAGATGCAGGTATTGTATTTCCCATCTCTGACGGCAAATGGGTAAGCTCGTGCAATGTGTCCCTAATAAAGGGGGTATGACAGTGGTAGTGAACGAGAAAAATGATTTAAGCCCAACCAGAACTTTTACCGGGTGGAGAATTTGCATTGACTATAGAAAGATAAACAATGCCACCCGGAAGGACCACTTTCCCCTCCCTTTATTGATCAGATGCTTGATAGATTGGCTGGCCAGGAGTACTACTACTTTCTGGATGGTTACTCGGGGTATAAATAGATTTTTATAGCCTTAGAGGACCAAGAGAAGACCACTTTTACGTGTCCTTATGGCACGTATGCGTTCAATAGAATGCCCTTCGGTCTTTGTAATGCACCTGCGACTTTTCAAAGGTGTGTGATGGCCATCTTTACTGATATGGTTGAGAGGTTCGTAGAAGTATTCATGGATGACTTCTCTGTTTTTGGGTGTTCATTTGATAATTGCTTAATGAACCTCGATAAAGTACTCTCTAGGTGAGAAGAGACTAACCTGTTGCTAAACTGGGAAAAATACCTTTTCATGGTGCACGAAGGCATAGTTTTGGGACACAAAGTGTCCAAATACAAGTTGTATGTAGATAAGGCAAAGGTGGAAGCAATCGAAAAATTGCCTCCACCAATATCTGTCAAAGGAATCCGCAGTTTCTTGGGCCATGCATGTTTTTATCGTCGTTTTATTAAAGACTTCTCAAAAATTTCTTCTCCCTTGTGCATGTAGCTTGAGAAGGATGTAGTTTTGCAAATTCGATGATGCCTTTCTAAAGGCATTCGAGGAGCTAAAATGGAGGCTTGTGACTGTACTTGTCATAATTTCTTGACTTGGAGCAACCTTTTGAGTTGATGTGCGATGAAAGCGACGTGGCTGTTGGGGATGTTTTGGGGAAAAGGAGAGATACGGTTTTTCACTCCATCTACTATGCGAGCAAAACTCTGAATACAGCCCAGATGAACTACGCCGTCACTGAAAAAGAGTTGCTTGCAGTAGTGTGGGCATTTGAAAAGCTCAGGTCATATCTTGTTGGGACCAAAGTCATCATCTACACTAATCACTCAGCCATCACGTATTTGTTCGAGAAAAAGGATGCCAAGCCAAGATTGATTCAGTGGGTCCTACTGTTGAAAGAGTTTGATTTTGAAATCCAAGACCGCAAAGGAACAGGGAATCAAGTGGCTGATTACTTGTCCAGATTAGAAAATCAGAACCATGTGGCAGAAGAGAGTGCAATCAAGGAGACATTCCCGATGAGCAGCCGTTGGCAATCACTGCAAGCATAACTCCGTGGTATGCTGATTATGTGAACTTCATTGCAAGTGGGGTGACACCACAAGAACTCACACCAAATAATAGGAGGTTCTTGCATGATGTGAGGATATATATGTAGGATGAGCCATTCTTATACAGGTTATGTGCAGATCGGTTGGTCAAGAGATGTGTTCCTGAGAAGGAGATGAGCGCAATACTTCATAGTTGTCACGCCTCACCATATGGAGGTCACCATGGTGGACACCGGACCACTCAAAAAGTGCTACAATTAGGTTTTTACTGGCCCAAATTGTTTTTGGATGCACACGCCTTTGTTAAAATGTGTGATATGTGCCAAAGAACAGGGACGATCACTAAGAAGCATTAGATGCCTTTGCACAACATTATGGTAGTAGAGCTTTTCGATGTTTGGGGAATCAACTTCATGGGACCGTTTCCACCCTCTAACGGTCATAGATACATTTTGGTGGTTGTCGACTACGTGTTTAAGTGGGTGGAGGCCATTGCTTTGCCCACTAATGATGCAAAAGTGGTGGTCACTTTGTTAAGAAGCACATTTTCACCCGTTTTAGAACTCCCAGAGTATTGATTAGTGATGGAGGTATGCATTTCTGTAATAAATTGTTGAATAACCTCCTTGCAAAATACCGTTTCAAGCACAAGGTTTCCACTACCTATCACCCACAAAAAAGTGGTCAGGTGGAGGTCTCAAACAGAGAAGTCAAGCAAATTCTGGAGAAAATAGTGAGTGCGAATAGAAATGATTGGGCTGGGAAGTTGGATGACGCATTGTGGGCATACAGGACTGCATACAAGACTCTCATAGGTGCTTCTCCGTATAGATTAGTGTATGGGAAGGCATGCCACTCACCCGTTGAACTTGAGCACAGAGCCTATTGGGCGATAAAGAAGTTGAATATGGATGGGGACTTAGATGGAGAGAAGAGGTTGCTGCAACTAGATGAGCTCGAGGAGTTTCGATTGAATGCATATGAAAAGGCCAAATTGTATAATAGGTGCCATGACAAGCACATTCAGATTCGAAAGTTAAAGTCAGGGCAGGAGGTTCTCTTATTCAATTCCAGGTTGAAGCTCTTCCCTAGAAAGCTTAAATATCGATGGTGGAGCCCTTTCGTTGTGGTAAGTGTGAAGCCACATGGAGCTATGGAACTGCGGGATATGAGTTCGAATGGTACCTTCTTGGTGAATGGACAACAAATAAAACATTACTGAGGTGGTGACTTTGCACGACACAAGACCTCAGTGGACTTGAAGGATGCCTAAGAACATGTTGAATCATGCCGCGACGTTAAATCAGGCGCTGGATTGGAGGCAACCCATTGCATTGTTGTATCTGTCGTGCTGCGATGTTAAATCAAGCGCTGGTTAGGAGGAAACCCAATGATAGTGTAGTGCTAATTTTGTGTCTTAGGATAATCTAACCATTATAGGTAATAGAGGGCGGACCTAAGGCCATGGAGCGGGGCAAGAAAAGGCAAAAGTGAGACAAATGATTGCCTAGATAGAGCGCCCGTGCACCTGGACACACACCTGGGCGTGCTAAAAACGAGAAGTCTCTGTATTGGCCGTGCTAAAATAAGCGCGATCGGACATCTGGATACGCTACTAGCACACTCGCGCACCTGAACGCACATCTGAACGCGCTAGTGTTGTGAACTCTCTGTGTTGGACGCGCTAAATATGCGCGCCCGCGCATCTGGGCACGCTAGACGCGTGAAAACTTTCTTTCAGTTTTTTTTTACATTTTAATTTTTTAATTTCTTTCTTTTTAACACCTAAAGATTAAAACACCCCCCTCTAATCTAAAACCCTCCAATGCCCCATCTTCTTCACCCAAATCAAACCCTCCACTTTCTTCTCTCTCAAAATCTCTCCAATCCCCCATTCCACCAAGCCAAAGCTCCACCCATTCCAACCAATCACCCCTCCATATTCTTCATCTTCTCCTCTCTCCACAGGTATGCCACGTAGTCCCCCTTTTATCTTGTATGTTTTCATTTGATTTTTAGTTTTAAATATTTTAGATTTTTTAGGTTGCCAAAAATAGTTAGTTTTTGTAGTAAAAATTAGTATAAATGTAAACATTGTGGTGCTATAAGTTGTGAAGTCAGTACATGTTAAGTGTGGGGTGAAAGCCCCTTGATTTGAGATTTTGGGAAAATTATGTGGGTGCCTCTTGCTACAACATGATGAAAAAGGGTAATGAAGGCTTAGCCCACAAGGTGTTTGTAGGAAAGTCCCAATGAACTTGAGTAAGTAGTTGGTGACCCGAGCTGTGTGTGAAGTCTGAGTAACCGTCGTGGGTCACCACTTTTTGTTTAGTTGGGGTAATGTATACTATTTTTCAGATATCATGTCTTCATCTAGGAAACGATGTGCCACAGGAGCTTCATCAAGAAGCTAGGCTGGCTCGGCAAGGTCAAGAGGGGTTGCACCTGCACCCACTTTTGATGCCTCAAGGTTTGTATTGGCCAAAGCCCAGGCCCAATTTGCAGCTAAGGCTTTGAAAAAGCCAATTTCGAAAAGAGGTGAGGATATTATGAGGCTGCAACGATTTTGCCCACATATGTACACTGAGACAAGAGGCGAGGGTTGCATGCATTCCTCAATGGACCTGGTGAAGGTAAATTAATGGTCGTGCGAGAATTCTATGCCAATGTCTTGGAGCATAATGATGGAATCGTCACAGTGCAACGACGAGCAGTAAATGCCTCATTCGAGGCAATTCGGAGAGCCTACCAGCTTCCTACCCCTCCTGTGGGGTATGATGAGTTTTATGAATATGGTCACAATCCTACACTCGAGAAGTGGACAAGATTCTTTGAGACCATTTGTGCACCTGGCAGAGAGGTTCCGTGGATGGACTATAGGGAGAAATTTCATTCCTCTGCACTGACCTATGAAGCGAAATGCTGGTTGTTCCTCATCAATAACCACATGATCCCACACCACAATAGGACGGAGGTAAATGGACCCTGGGCTTGTCTGATATGGTGTTTTGTCAATGGCCACGACTTTGATATGGCTAAAGTCATGCACAATGAAATGTTTGTGCGAAGCCAAGTCAAGAGGTATGGGTTCTTTTTCCCTTCTTTAGTTACTCAACTATGTAGGACTGCCCAGTTACCAGAAAATAAAGAAAGAGATGGCTTGGTCAAATATGATGGCAAGTTCCGTGCGAACAAAGTGACAACGGGAAAGGAAACGGTGGTAGTGTCGAGCAGTTCTGATGATGAGGATGATGATGAGGAGCATGTGGCAGCCGTACCTCAAATCCAAGAGCATAATGTGGTAGCTGCAGGACCTTCTACAGCTGCATCCTCTTTTGGTGATTCCCGTGTGTCCCGTTTTACTGCAATAGAACAAGAGATGGCGGGTCTGCGGACCTCCAAGACTGATTTGGGCACCCGGATGGATGGGTTGGCTGACCGACAACTCAAGAAGGAGAAAAAGTTTATGGGCTGGTTGCAAGCTTTGGGGCGTGCGTGCAACGTAAACCCCGGCACTATCGTCGACCAGGAGTGACTTCTCAGGGAAGTTCCTTTACCACACCATTCTTTTAATTTTTAATCCATGGGGACATGTCTGCATCTTAAGTGTGGGTGGGGGATTTTCATATTGTATGTTGTTTGTAGCTGTGCAAGTTAGCCATGTGCTTGTTTGTATCTTCCTGAATTGATTGTTTCATTGATTAAGAGTAGTTTCGTTTGGTAGTTGAGAATAATGGTTCAGCCCAGTGACAGACCCCCTTCGACGGGATTCTTGAGGGTCTAAAAAAAGGAAACTTTCTAAATCTTGTTGATGTAGACTCTTCCCTATGACTGTAAGTCTTGTAAATCTGTTTAAGAATTTCCACAGGGAACTAGTAGTGGAGTTGTATTGTCTGTCTAGCCTAGAGATGCGTTTGTGCTTCTAATTGCACTTCAAACATTATTGGATTTTTATATTTATAATTACTATTATTAAACTAAGGATTTAAAGCTAAATTATGCTAAGGTAATATTGCTAAGTTGTAATTAATGGGAGAAAAGCACTAGGGTCGTGGCATCACCTAGATGGCTAATTAATGGGTAGATGTTATTAAGGATAGATTGACATATTTGGGGCTTATGCTATAACCGTAGCACAATTGTACCCACTCTCTCACCTCTAGGTAGACACAGTCATTTTGCCCAATTGACTCTCTCGAGACCAATTGGGTAGGCCAATTAGACCAAGCAACTAGGGTTTAAGTAGGGTAATTACTCTCTTGAGATTTAACCCATTAAGTGGGACTACCATTTCTCATGGGTCCATCTCAATTCCTTGTTGAGTCAATTTTGGGGTCATGGTCTCTCTTTCTCATGAAGAGTTAAACCTACAAAGCTAGAATCACTGCTTGTAACCACCAATCCTTAATTAAAAGATAAAATCAACCCAAATAACAAATACTCAATATCAATCTATCCCTAGATGGCAACACCCATCAATTACCCACACTAGGGTTGAGACACAACCCTAGCTAATGGGTTTAGCTAGACATAATTGAGGAAGTAACTGGAGAAATAGAAGAAGAAGTAAACATATTAATTGATTACTAAGAAGAAACTACATGAATCTATTGAGAATTTAAGGCTAAAGTGCCAAAAAATAGATAATATCTCGGTCTCCATATGCACAGCTATGCTAATAATACAAAACTTAACCTAAAAATGGTAAAATATTCTATTTATAGTAGGTTGGAAAAATTAAACAAAAATACCCCTGAGGGGTCAGTGCACAAACACGACCGCGGCCACACTAGCTCTTTGACTTCAACTTTTTATCTCTCTGAGCTTGGGGACTGTCGATGCCCCCTTTTTCCCTAAAAGACAAAATCGGGAGTACGACATTATGGGAAAAGAACTCTTATTCCATTTTGGGAATTGGGCTATGGAGTTTGAAGAGTCGCCACCTAATGATTATAGTGCATTAGGACACTTTAAGAAGAAAAAAAGATTTTTGAAAGAAAACTAGAGTTCGAGTAAGGGATTGAAATTATCCCGAGTGGAAGGTGTTAGGCTCCCCTAAAGGTCCACTAGTTTGGTTCCCGGCCTTGCTTAGATGTGACTTTCAGCAGCATAAAAATAGACAAGCAAAGTTTGCACATAAATAATACGAGCAAGTTGATAATTCTGAAAGAAGGATAGCACAAGTAAAAGAGAATTTTAGAGAAAATATTTAAACAAAGAAAAGGTAAAGAGGGTCCTAGGTTTAACTATAATATGGATCACTCGATGCAATATTCCGTACATGTTCCCAAAGATGTGTTGCTTTATGATATTAGAGCGTCTTCATCATCTCCATATTATATGTTTCCCACCGCGTTAAGGTATTTTAAGCGCGTTTAGTCTCGTATATTTATTGCATGCTAATACCCGCCCCGACCTATTAGTCCCGGGGTATTTGGACTTCTAATCCAAAAAGGGAAGAAAGGGGAGTGAGGGCATATATGGAGTTTAAAGATAAAAATGCTAAGGCGTCAATCTAAACAAATAGCACATAAGGGAAATAACGAGCATACAAAGGCTAAACATAAACCCCTTAAACCATACAATAATTAGTTTAGCATGACTTGAAATTACCGATTTGGTCTTAAGCTTAAACTGATAATGGATAGATTAGTTTAACAAATAAAGTTGGATAATAAATCTGCTTTGAGCCCCTCAGGTTCGGTTTGTTGGAACTTGAAGTAGTTTAAAACCCAGTAATATCAGAAAGTGTTAATTTTAAACAAAAATCTGTAAAGAAAAGTTTTGGAAATAGGAATTCAAGTCAGTAAAAAGTCCAGAAATGGCTTACAAAACTAACCGAACTGCTTAAGTAAAATGGTACAAGAAAGAGTTTTCAAAATACCTTGAAGTGTAAATTTAGGAAGAAGACAAAAAACAAGAGTTGACTTTCGAATAAAATGCAAGTTTGGGATTTAAAAGACTCAATAGATTTAAAATGGTGTAAAAAAAAGACTTGGCTAAATTTCAAACATCAGCAGCTTTGGACAAATTTTATTGAAAGTGTTCAACAAATTAGGCGAGTTTGAACCCAATAGACATGATATCTATATATTGATTTATTGCTACTTTTAGAACGTTTAGGGGCCTACTGTTTGCCTAGCATTTGATGCAGTTCCTATTGGCATAATTTCTGGATGCAATATTAAAATCCCATAGGCATAGTTTCTTGATGCGATGCAATATTGAAATCCTATAGACATGATTTCTAGATGAGATGCAATATTGAAATCATATAGACATGATTTCTAGATGAGATGCAATATTAAAATCCTATAGACATGATTTTTAGATGAGATTGATGCAATAATATAAACCCCTCCCACACCCTTTTAACTATATCCCCAAATTCTTCTACAAAGCTTATTACAAAAGTGGAAAGAAAAGACTAAGAAAATAAATACATCAAAGCTAAAACGAACCCGAGGAAGCCCAAAGCAACCTAAATGTCCAACACATGTAGTTTACCAAATCTGAGCTCCAAATACCAAGGCTTTCTCTTAGAGTGTTTCAAAGCTCCAAGGGCTTTCAGGAAGCTCAGACAATGCTTACACACTAAAACAATGATTGGAGTAGTGCGATGTGTAGAATTCCCAGTCCTTAGGCATCCAAGTTCAGAGGGAGCTCGAGGGTCCCTAGGCATGGCTCACCGGAGGTGGGTAGGACTTAAAGAACTAAGAGTAAGTGTAAAAGTGAGGGATTAGAGGAATACCAAAGCAAAGGGTGGTCATTCCTAGCCATGAATGGGACTGTCACACCCTTGACCCTTTACATGGCTTGAACAAATAAGAGATCACTTAAGAAAGTCAGACTTAGGCCTGTGTGGTGATTAGGACACCAACAGACCTGAGTCAAGCTCAACATATAATAAGGGTTAGGAGAATGGGACTGATTTTGAGTATAGGTTTAGAGCAACCTGGTTCTAAACTAGGGATGGCAATGAGCCACCCACTCCAAAACAGTACTCACACACAAAGGGGAATTAACGGGAAGGGGGTTACATGAAAGCATTTGTAGTAAACAGAATTAAACTAAGGGGACTTGGGGGAAGGGATGTACATGAAAGCATTTGTAGCAAACAGAATTAAACTAAGGGGACTTGGGGGACGGGATGTACATGAAAGCACTCATACTAGTATACAACATCCAAAACATAGGGATATGGGTAGGGATGTGCATCCTGAAGTTTTAACTACATATGAACATAAATAGACATATGAAAAAGAATAAGTAAACATGTAGTTTTGCAGATAGTATTTAAGCCATGGACCTACCAATTTGCAAGTTTGAATAGTAAAGCAAATAGGACAGATAGAACCTTATAGTTTAGCCTTGGCTTTCAGCCGGCTAAACTCGAGCAGCAGAACAAGTAGCAGAGACAAAAAAAGCAGAGAAGAGAAGAGAGAGTTTGGTGAGTGTGAACTTGTGAGAATATTTGTGTGTTGAAGTAAAAAGGGATTAGGGGTTTTATAGTTTGAAAGTTAGCAGCCAATAAGGCAAGAAAATAACTTAGTATCAATAATAATCAATTAGGGAAAGGATTCCTTTTAATTAAGGAACCGGACATAAGGTAAATAAACGGGGTTTTATTTTTTGGAAGAAAATCAAGAATGAGTTGTAAAATAAAGGGTAAATACATATGAGGTTTTTTGAAATACACACGGTTTAAGCAAATAAAGTAAGCAGAATCATCAATCACATTGGGAATCAGGGAAACTGGGATACAAATTGATATTGATTTTAGCCAAAGAGCATGTTCAAATTAAAGAATTAAATAAGTTCGTAAAAAATCAATTTTCCAAAATTAAGGTTATTTTGAAAAAAGGGATATTGACTATAAAAAGAGGCACAAATTCAAACAAGCAAGGCTGAAATTAATAGAACGGTCATGAAATCAGAGAGCAGAAGAACATAGGCATGAAACGGATTTGAAATTCTTGCAGGGCTTAGCAGGAAATCAGAAGCATGATTAGGGACTCAAATAGTTAGGGTTTTGAAATCAGACAGGCAGCAGACAATCAAACACACAAACTTCTAAACCTCAAAGCCTAGGGTTTCCTCACATTTCAAAAATGTAAACAAGAAAGTAATAATACTCAGATAGACAAACTCGAAAAGAACACAAATACTCACGAAAAGCAAAGTACAACAGAGAGTCACTAGAAAAACCTAGGTAGATAAAAAATTACATGGAATCAGGGGTAAAACATTCACCAGTGACAGCAAAAATAAATAAATCACAGCAAAGTAATTAAAATAAAGAAAAATCGCAGAAACCCTAGTTTTAGGAAGATAAATAGTTTGAAAATAAAATCGATAAAAATGTGGGAAACACTTTGAAGCTTTAGAAATTAACTTAGATCTGAAGTAGATTGTAAAGAGAAACACAGCAGAAAACCTAAAATATTTTAGGGTTTCAGAGAGAACCCTAAAGAACGAGAAAGCTTGGGACGGACTGATTTTGTGTCGACAGCGGACTCACAACATAAAGACTCGCCGGAGAGAGACCGTACATGGCCGTATAACTCAAGTCGGAGTACCTCTGAGTTAGTGGTCTTCAAAATAGGGTTTTAATCTTCAAACAAAGGGGTCGTATAAGGGACTGAGGGGTGAGTACGGATTGCATGAAGCCCGGAAAGCCATGTTTTTCGGCGAAGCGACTTCAGAAAGTGGTCGGAGAAGGGATAGGTTTCAGAGGGTTTGAGAGTGTTTTGGGAACGAGGGGGATACAAGGGCAGCTGGTTTGTGTAAATGATTAGGGTTAGGAGTGTATTTGGTTTAATTAAGGGATGGAGAGATATGGACCGTTGATCTAAATAATCAACGGTCCTAATTTAAAGGGGGATTCCGGGCGAGTTAATTAATGGGGTGTGGGTCAGGTTATTAAGGAATTGGATAGTGTAATTAGGGGTTAGGGTGTAGGGCTATAATTTAAATAAAGAGGGCTATGATTTAAAAAGCCAATTTTTCCTAATTTTGAACTTTATAAAATAGTAAATGATGTTTAGAAATCAAATTAAAAATACTGAGTTAATAAACAAAGTGTAAGTATTAATTTAAAAATATTAGGAATAATTTATGATTAAAAATGCTATTAAATCGAAAAATAGGCTAAAATTGTAATTTCATGCAATTATAGTTTAGAAATACAAAATGAACTTGTAAAATTATGTAAAAATCATGTAAATTATATTTTTGTGTAGAGAGAATAAAATAAATTATTAACCAAAATAATAAATTTTGGGAATAATTAAGTGATTTTATAGTTAAAAAATAGGCTATAAATTGATTTAAAAATCCTTCAAAATGTGGAAAAAGACCAAACTCTTTGTGGATGCTTATAGATGCCATTTCTTGAGAATATGTTGAGTATAAAAATATATAGAAAAAAATTGAGTATCAACAACTGCCCTTCTTTACCCGAGGAGGATGAAAGAGTTGTTGGGTAAAGATAAGATGACCAATTTTGACCGAAGATGGCGATTGTAAAAGGATATTGACCGCGCTCTGGTCTCTGAGATGCCTAAATATTCCTGGTGTTATAGAAATCAGGCCATATATAGTTCAGAAACCATTGACAGAACATGCCGATGGGAATTCGGAAAAACGGATGCCATGGTTAGGCTGAGAGGGTGCTTGGAATCGGACAAACTGCGGAGAACTGGAGTGGGATCGCTCATGCTGAGACGGTTGTGAGCTAGCCGTAACACCTTTAAATGCGTGATGTGCGTATATATATTGCATAATTTAAACGTGATGCAAGTTCCCATTGGACCATGAATGTTTGTCCTTGGGCGGTTGGGATAACGTCCTCAGACTATGATATCCTCGAAAGGAAGATGATAGCCTTATGCAGGATGGAGGTAGATCTTAACCTCGGAAGGAAGAGAATATCCTTATGCAAAATGCAGATGGAGACAGAGCTTAGTCTCGAAAGGCAGATGATACCCTTATGCAGGATAGAGGTAGAGCTTAACCTCGAAGGCAGAGAATAGCCTTATGCAGAATGAGGATCGAGACAGAGCTTAGTCTCGAAAGGCAGATGATAGCCTTATGCAGGATGGAGGTAGATCTTAACCTCGGAAGGAAGAGAATATCCTTATGCAAAATGCAGATGGAGACAGAGCTTAGTCTCGAAAGGCAAATGATAGCCTTATGAAGGACGGAGGTAGAGCTTAACATCGGAAGGAAGAGAATAGCCTTATGCGAAATGCAGATGGAGATAGAGTTTAGCCTCGAAAGGCATATGATAGCCTTATGCAATGTAGGAATGTAAAAGAACGAATGGTAATAAGTTTTCTTAGCTGATAGATGGTTTTGCAATATGGGGGCTGCTGGGGAGTGCAGATAATTACCCTGTGAGGATTTTGATCCTCAAGAGAGGATGTGTTTGATCCATGACCTGAGTTCCAACAACCAAAGAAAAGTCGTGAGTTCTGTAGGGGGAGGTTAGTTCATGTCCTCCGACTTTTGGTGTCATATATCATGGGGGTAGCGTTGTTAAACGATGGTGGTGCAAGTGATGTTTATGCATGACTTTGATATATATATATATATACATATATATATAAGGATTTTGTTTTGGGTGAACCGACGACTACAACGTGGTCCAAGACACGGCGATCTCGCTTGCTCTGGAAGTTTAAGGGTCCTCCTAATTAATTCCAATTTACTGGGTTGGCGCTACTGACGGCTGTGCTGAATAACCGAATGCGGATCGATTCCAGAATTTTGAGGGTCCTTCTCAAATTCTACCCCAGTTTGCTGGGTCGGAGCTGATGAAGATACTGATAAGCTGACTTCGGAATTTTGAGGGTCCTCCTCAAAATTCTTCCCTAGTTCCAATAGCAGAGGGGGATGGAATTTTTAATAAAATGTGACCGAACCCATAGGGATTCCTATGTATCCCCTCTTAAACGGAAATCAGGTCAGATGTTGTTCAAATTACATCAAGAAAGAAAATCATATAATCAAATGTAATATCTTTTCACTGCGTATGAGTTGATAGGCTTCGGCCAGACTTCTCCGTCCATTTCTACAGTAATAAGGGCTCTTATAGTTTGAACCCAATAAACCATGTACGGACCCTGCCAATTGGGAGAGAATTTCCCTTTGGCTTCATCCTGATGCGCAAATATCTTTTTCAATACCAGCTGCCCTAGTGTGAACTTCCTTGGTTTGACTTTCTTGTTGAAGGCTCTAGAGATTCTGTTCTGGTATAATTGACCGTGACAGACGGCATTCATTCTTTTCCCGTTGGTGAGGGCTAACTGCTCATAGCAATTTTTTACCCATTCCGTATCATCTAACTCTGCTTCTTATATGAATCTCAAGGAGGGAATTTCTACCTCGGCGGGGATGACTGCTTCTGTACCATAGAACATCATGTATGGAGTGGCCCCAATTGACGTGCGGACCGTGGTACGATAACCTAATAAGGCGAATGACAACTTCTCGTGTCATTGCTTGTGCTTTTCAATCATTTTCCTTAATATCTTCTTGATATTCTTATTAGCTGCCTCGATAGCTCCGTTCATTTAAGGTATGTAAGCTGTAGAGATTTTGTGTATGATCTTGAAAGTTTCACACATTGCTTTCATCAGGTCGCTGTTTAGATTAGAACCATTGTCGGGGTTGAATTATTTGGGAACCCCGAACCGACAAATCATACGATCTCGGACAAAATCTGATAATACTTTCTTGGTGACTGCCTTGTATGATGCTTCTTCAACCCATTTGGTAAAGTAATCAATTGCCACTAGGATGAACCTGTGCGCATTTGACGCGGCTGGTTTGATTGGTCCAATGACATCCATTCCCCAAAGCGGCGAATGACTATGGTGAGCTTGTTGCAGTAAGCTCGTTTGGAGGCACCTTTATCATATCTGCATGAATTTGAGTACGGTGGCATTTTAAGACATACTGGATGCAGTCCGTCTCCATAGTCATCCAAAAGTACCCTGCGTGGAGTATCTTCTTTTCCAAAACGAAACCATTCATATGCGGTCCACAAGTCCCTGCGTGCACTTCCTCCAATAGTCAGGTTGCTTCTCTTGCTTCGACACATCTTAATAATCCCAAATTAGGAGTCCTCCTATACAAGATTCCTCCACTGTGAAAGAAGTTGTTGGACAATCTCTGAAGTGTTCGTTTCTAAGTAGCATTGGCAAGCTCTGGGTACTCTCCTGTTGTCAAATACTCCCTGATATCATGGAACCAAGGTTTCACGTCGGCTTCTTCCTCAACGTGAGCACAATAAGCTTTTTGGTCGTTAATATTGACCTGGATGGGATCAATAGAGTTTGTATCTGGATGCTGGATCATAGATGATAAAGTGGCTAAGGCATCGGCGGACTCATTCTGTGTTCTAGGAACATGCTGGAATTTCGTCTTTCTGAACCTTTTCCTCAACTCATGTATCTGATGCACATAAGGGAGTATCTTACAATTCTTGGTAGCCCATTCTTCTTGAACCTGATGTATGAGTAGGTCTGAATCTCCGATCACTAATAGTTCGTGAATGTTCATGTCAATTGCTAGTTTGAGTCCTAAGATGCAGGCTTCGTATTCGGCCACATTGTTGGTGCAGAGGAATCAGAGCTTAGCAGATACTGGGTAATGCTAACCGGTTTCTGATATCAAGACCGCTCCTATACCAACTCCTGTGAAATTTGCGGCTCTGTCAAAAAACATCCTCCAACCATCATAGGATATGCAATGTCTTCTCCTATGAAGGCTATCTCTTCATCAGGAAAATACGTCTTTAGGGGTTCGTATTCTCCTCCTACAGAATTCTTGGTGAGGTGATCTACCAAGGCTTGTCTTTTGACCTCCTTCTGGGTAGCATAAACGATGTCGGATTCACTTAACAGTATCTGCCACTTGGCGAGCTTGCTTGTAGGCATGGGCTTCTGAAAGATATACTTCAATGGATCCATCCTAGGTATGAGATGAGTGGTGTAAGCGCAGAAATAGTGCCTCAATTTCTTAGCTACCTAGGTTATAGCACAACAAGTGCGCTCTAATAAGGAATATTGAGCTTCGTATGAGGTAAACTTCTTGCTGAGGTAGTAGATGGCCTGCTCCTTCCGTCCTGTTTTGTCATGTTGTCCCAAAACACAACCAAATGCCCCATCCAATACTGCGAGATAAAGTAGTAGAGGTCTCCCTGGCTCAGGTGGAACCAGGACTAGTGGCGTAGACAAGTATTGCTTGATTCTATCAAAGGCTCCAGTCAACTTAGTGGCAGCATCTTTCTTTAGTATCTTGAGGATGGGTTCACAAATGACAGTGGACTGGGCTATGAATCGGCTAATATAGTTGAGCCTCCCCACAAAACTCATTACATCTTTCTTGTTCTTTGGCGGTAGCGGCTCCTAAGTGGCTTTGACCTTTGACGGGTCCAATTCTATTCCCATGCGACTCACAATGAAACCCAATAACTTTTTGGCTGGGACCCCGAATGCACACTTGGCGGAGTTCACTTTCAAGTTGTATCTCCTCAGTCAGTTGAAGAATTTTCTCAAATCGTCCATGTGATCTGCAGCTTTCCTGAATTTAATGATGACGTCGTCCACGTATACCTCGATATCTTTGTGTACCATATCATGAAAGATTGTAGTCATCGCTCTCATGTAGGTAGCTCCAGCATTATTTAAACCGAACGACATCATTCTGTAATAGTACATTCCCCATGGTGTGATGAATGTCGTTTTCTCTGCATCTTCTTCATCCATCCAAATCCGGTGGTATTCATCAAAACAATAAATGAAGGAGCTCATGTTTGGTGCAGTTATCAATTAGTATGTGTACATTTGGCAAAGGGAAATCGTCTTTAGGAGTGGCCAGGTTGAGATCCCCGTAGTCGACACAGATTCTAACCTTCCCATCCTTCTTTGGTACTGGCAAAACGTTGGCTAACCACGTTGGATATTCTACCACTATAAGAACTCTAGCTTTGACTTACTTGGTAACTTCCTCTTTGATTTTCAAACTCATGTCTAGCTTGAATTTTTTTAGTTTTTGCTTGACCGGTGGGCATGTCGGATCTGTTGGCAGCTTGAGAGCCACAATGGATGTGCTGAGGCCGGTCATATCATCATACGACTAGGTGAATATATCCTCATATTCTTTCAAAAACTCTATGTATTCTTCCTTTTTTTATGGTGTCAAGTGTACGCTGACACGTGTTTCCTTGACATTTTCTGCATCTCCCAAATTAATGACCTCAGTTTCGTCCAAATTACACTTAGGTCTGTTCTAAAAATTCTCGACCTCCATAAAAACCTCTTCTGGTATTTCATCCTCTTCTGAATCTATGTATGTTTGTCACATTGTCCCATTGCAAGTTACAGTCGTCGGTTCATCATCAAGATATGTAATAGTAATACTGTGTAAAATAAAGTAAATGATAGAGAAAATAAATGAGAGCGAAATATAAAGATAAACTTGGAAAATGCTTTTGATCAAATTCATAATTGTCTGAAACATCGGAGCTCTTTTCAGAAGTAAAGAGAATGTTAAAAGTAAAATCAACTAAGAGTAAAGTGCGATGCATATGTGTCATTTTAGCCTTGCTACCTCGAGGCTCTACGGGCACTGGTGGTCCTAATTGACCAATTGGTGAGGTGTTCTCCCCGGTTCACAGTTTGAATGGAAGGGCCTTCCTCCCCTTCCTCCTCGAAGGTAACGCAGCAATCCATATCATCCTCTCGAAACAAGTTCTTCATTGCTGCCAGCGTCTCATCTTCCTCTAATCCATATTTGACATCGGCGGGTTGAAAGATATGCTCTAACTCAAGTAGGGGGTGCTCCAGTGGATAGTAGGGCCGTGCCATGGTGGCGACCAGTGCTGGAACTCTTTCCAAGTGTACTCATAGCCCAGGCCAAAAGTGGTTCCATGCTTCTTCAACTGGATAGGTTTGGTGATACCCTGGAGATTCTTGCCAAGCCCTTTTCCGGGCTCATATCCTCTCCATTTTAGGATTCTCATGATTTTGTTATCCCACCACTTGTCTTTGTCTATGGCGTTGACTCGCTCGATGTGATGATATGTTTCCCCACCGATCTTCCTTCTTCCTCCGATCATCGGGATGGACTGGTGACTATATATAGGGTTGCTCCCATCACCATGGATGATTACTTCCTGATAATTCCATCCAAATATTATAGCTTGATGCAAAGTTGATGCCACGGCCCCAACGGCGTTGATCCAGGGTCGTCCTAGCAGCAATTGTAGGATGTTGGTACGTCAATCACTTAGAACTCCACGTCAAACCAGGTGGGTCCCATTTACAAGCATTAGCTAATCTCTCCAATAGTGGACCTCTGAGATCTATCAAAAGCTTTGACACTGATAGCCCCGTCTTTGATCTCATGCAATCCTTTGCCTAGTGTCCTGAGAGTCACCAACGGGCAAATGTTTAGGTTGGATCCCTCGTCGACTAGAATCCTAGTGATAAAGTGATCCTCGCATTGTGCAGTGATGTGCAAATCTTTGTTGTAACCAAGCCCTTCTGGTGGCAATTCATCTTCATGGAAGGTGATCTTATGGCTTTCTAGCACCTGCCCCACCAAGTTTGCCATTTCGCATCATGTTATGTTGCTGGGAACATAAGCTTCACTCAGTATTTTCATAAAGGCATTTTTATGTTCCTCGGAGCTTTGCAGGAGAGATAGAATAGAAATATGTGTCGGTGTCTTGTTCAGTTGCTCGACGATTGAGTACTCTTTGTCCTGTACCTTTCTCCAAAGGTCATCGGGTCCCGTTTCAATAGCCCGCCCGGAGGCCTGCTTGCTAGACTTAGCCAAATCCTCCTAGGTATATACCCTGCCTATCCTGGTCATGCCTTGTGTGGCAATTTCTTCTCCGGTGTATGTGTTTCCTTTCCTTCTATCCTCAGCGGTGTAGTCCCAAGGTATAGCTTTCGTTTGGAATGGGGTCACGTCATTCATGGAGACTGAAATTGGTACCCTGGGGGCAAAACAGTAGCTTCAAATCGTGTAGGTGTCTTTGGAACCCCTAACTCAACCTCAATTGGTTTTGGAATCTTTGCATGGGTGCTTCAAACTCGAGTGGTATGGATACATTTACCACATTGCCCTCAGAGGGCTGAATCTGGACAACAATGGGATTGAGAGTAACCGTTGGCTTCTTAGGCTCGTCTCCTTCAGCTATCAAACCGATCAACCTCTTGGGGTCCCAATCATTTTCAATCTCACTCATATGGATTCCTCCTCCTTTGTGGTTAGACAGAGGGTTGTTGTGGACATTAGGAGCGGGCTCCTTTGCTATGATGATCTTCTTGTTAATCAGATTCTGAATCTTGTCCTATAACGAGCTACACTCGTCAATGGTATGACCCTTCATCCCGGAATGGTATGCACAAGTCTTGTTTGGGTTGATCCATTGGGAAGGGTTTTCTGGAGTTACGGCTAGGATAGGGGTAACATAACCTGCAGCTTTGAGTTTTTCGTATAGTTGATCAATCAGCTCGGCAATGGCGGTGTATTGTCTAGGAGTTTTGCGGTTGAAGTTTAATCTAGGTCGAGGGAAATTTTGGCGAGTAGGCGATGATGGGTAGTGGGAATGTTGGGAGTTATATGATTGGTATACGGATGCAGGTTGGGAATATCTGGGTTAGGCGGGTTGATATGTAGGTGGTGGAGGTGATTCGTAAGCAGGTGGTGGAATTTGGTAAGTGGGTGATGGTGCTTGGTAATTTAGATTAGGCTGATATGTGAGTGGAGCTGAGGGATATGTCTGGTATTTCATGGGGGGATTGTTTCTTTGTGCAGCCATTATAGAATTCACATCCCTTTTCTTTGACGAGCCACCAAACTGTAGAGCCTTTTTGGTGGCTTGCAACGCCTCGAGGTTAGTAACCATACCGTTCATGATGTATTCTTCAATCCTTTCTCCCAACTTAATGATGTCGGAGAAAGTTTGACCCTCAATTAGCATCAGTCTCTCATAGTACTGTGGATCCTGAGCACGGATGAAGAACCTGATCATTTGCTCTTCCTCCAAGGCCGGTTTGACCTTAGCAGCTTCGGACCTCCAACGAGTAGCATACTCGCAAAAGGTCTCTGTGGGCTTCTTCTTGAGATTTTTGATATAGAACACATCTGGTGCATTCTCAGTGTTGAACCTAAATCGATCCATAAAATCAGACGCAATGTTTACCCAACTAGTCCACTTGTGCGCATCCTGGCTAATATACCATGATAAAGCATCACCCTTCAAGCTCCTCATGAACAGCTTCATACGAATCTTCTCGTCCCTTCCGACAACTACTAACTTGTAACAATACATTCTCAAGTGGACTCTGGGGTCACCTGTGCCATCGAACATTTTGAACTTGGGAGGTTTGTACTCCTCTGGGAGCTCAACATCTGGTTGAACACAGATATCTTCGTAATTCAACCCCTCAACACCTTTGTTACCTTTGAAACCTTGGACCCAACTAGTCAACTTCTTGTTCTGAGTGGCCATATTCTTAATGAGGAAACTTTTGTCCTCTGCCTCGACCACACTAGTGATGGGCTAACTATAGTGTCCACAAAGATTGGAATGTTATGGTCTTTTGTGGTGTTTTTAGGAGGGTGCAGTGGAGTGTTATGAGTGGGTTGCACTGGAGGTTGTGGTATGTTTTGTGGTGGTGCAGGGTTTTGTGTGTTAACATCAGGCGTGGCAAGAGTGTTTGACAGACTTTCCAGGTTTCTAACTTGGTCCAATTCCTTTCGGAACCTCAGCAAAGTTTGCTCCGGATGAGCAGTAGTTTCCTTGGTGATTGCAGTATTCTGAGAAGCTTCTTCAAGTTCCTTCCTAGCGCTTGTATCTCCCATTTTGCCTTTGTTCCTATTTCTGGTAGGACTAGGAGGAGGAGGAGGTGGAGGACGCTTTGATCTTGTGGAGTATGCTGACGGTGCCAGAATGCACGAACTAACCTTTGGGGAGGGGAATAAAATAAAAGAAAAAAAAAGGTAAAAATTTAGTGTGGGTTCCGATAAATAATACTGCAATATTTTAAAATGTTATGCGGGAATATAAATCACTTCCTAATTTAGGGTGCCTCGTCGTGCCCGAGGTAGGCCTAGCGACAAGTAAAATTTGGAGAACTTATAATGCTAAATTCCTCATTATATGGACGAAAACAAAACGAGTCTAAAACAACTAAATGATAAAGACGTTACTAATGGCTAGTGGCCTTATTACAGAAATGCGGAATAATAAAAATCCTAACTACTTTGTCCCAGAAGGACCTTCCCCTGATTGGTATTCTTGCTTCCATCGTGTAGCTGCATCAACTCGCACATCCTAACAGTAGGTAGGCTCGAGCCAAATGTCCGCCTGCGCTTCCCTCAGCATTCTGATAGTCTTCAATCCTTTTTTAGAACTTTCCTTCCAACTCCACCACACCTTGCTCCAGATATCCCAAATGGTTGTTGGCGTTGTTAGCCATATCCTTCCACTCGTTGATCAGTTTCTCATGGGCTTCCTGTATTTCCCGATGTTCGTTTTCACATTCTCTCATCCTCTTGCACAATTGATTGTATTTGACTTGTGCTTCAGTTTTCTCGTCGATAATCTTGTGACCGTTGATGAACCCTGGACGACCCAAACCAATATGATCATCTTCCAACCAACCTGTGTAGTGCGGCACACACCCGACATGATATTTGTTTGGTTCAATAGAATCCCACCCTAGAACGAACTTGCAGTGCCACATATGCTGAGCGTGACACCTGTGTGGGCTATCATCATTTTGAACATCGTCCTTAAAATGACTCATTTTCTCTATCCAGGGTATGATTTGTTTCCTTCCGGCTTGCCTCAGACTCGGGGGGCATAAGGATGAGTTCCCCTCAGGCAAATGAGTATGAGGAATGGTGCGTCTCGAGAACGGATAATGAACTACCATATTGGGAACCACTCGAACATCCACTGAATTTGCTCTTCTTTTAGATTCTCGAACAACTCTACCTATCCACTGGCATCCTCTGGCTGAGCGAACATATTGAGCATGAAGTTCATTCGCTTTGGGTGGTGAAAAGTGATATGATCATCCCAATCCCTACGTATGATTTCCTGTTTGTAGTCGCCTTTCTGAATGTGTTCCATGAGCCATAGTTGAAGTAGCAAATTACAACCCTCGAAATGTGGAGACCCTTGTTGACACTTTCCCAAGGCTCGATAAATTTCACCGAGGATCATAGGTACTATGCTGAAGGACTGCCCCTTGATCCCTTCCATCAAAGTCTTGGTAACCATGGCTAGTCTTGTGTGGATTCTAGCCTTCTTCATAGGGAAATTACCATGCCCATGAAGCAAAACATGAACACAAACACCCTTCTATGAATATGCCCCAAAGAGGTGAGGGTGAATTCGTCTATGTAGGTGCGATAGGACTTACTGTGGCCATATCTCTCGTATACGAAGTCGAATGGTATGTAGGAGTCGTTCAATCAGGAAATGTCGGCATTTTTCTTGAGTCCCATCATCTTAAGAAAGCCTCTACTTTTGTGATTCTCCAGCATGAGCAAACCCGGCGTTTCCCAAGAGATGCCAGCTAGGCCCCTATTTCTTTTAGCAAAGGGGTCATTTCCAAATCCCCGAAACGGAACACTAATTGATCACCATCCCAATACAAAGTGGCAGCCTCAATGGTTTTGTTGTTGGGTTGGATTTCTAGAAGTGAAGGCAAATTCTCCAGGTATTTACGGACGAGGGTTTGATCACTGCTATGATGATTTTCCCACCAGCTCAGCAACCTTGGTTGGATGTTTGATACCATACCGAATCTGGGGAACTCGTGCCTCATTTTATACAAAACAAAGTGTTAGGCCTTAAACCCACCATACTCGACTATTTAAATCAATAATCATTAAAAGGCATTCAGTTCTCCAAATTAATGCACATAACGTGAAGGTGTCCGTTTGGGTTTCAGGAAACCCGATGGATTTTGGTTTAGGCTATCTTTATGAGTCATTATGCGGACAACATAACTGAATCGGCTAGGCTGACCATGATGCATGAAAAATTTAAAGGAATAAGGTTTCTACTTTTGAAGTGCTAGACAAGGTACCCTTGAGCGGACAACTCAAGAGAGAAAGGCGCGGAACCGTCGACTACACCGTTGATCGATTGGTTTTCTAACAAATATGCCTTTGCCACATTTAGGGGGTTTATATTATTGGAAGGGCGCAACCACTCATTGTAAGCGTTGCTATAGGATTTGTTTTGGCACGAGTGGAATATGATGTTGAGAGATGTAGTTACAATAATGAAACAAATTACATGTATTTCCACATTCATAAGATAAATGACTACAATGTTTTGCTCGAAATTACAACGGTATTGAAATAATAAAGCGGTAAAGAAAGAAGTTAAAGGAAAGAAAAGACATTAAGAGCTAAGTTAGTAATTGTGATGAAATAATCAAAGACAGGAAATAACTGTGATTAAGTAATCAAATAAAGTCATAAAAGCAAGTAATGGAAAAAGCCTTAAAGAAAATCCTCAGCGGAGTCTCCATGCTGTCGACGCCCCCTTTTTACCTAAAACGCAAAATCGGGTTTACGACATTATGGGAAAAATAACTCTTATCCCCTTTTGGGAATTGGGATATGGAGTTTGAAGAGTCGTCACCTAATGACTATAGTGCATTAGGACACTTTAAGAAGAAAAGATCATTTTTGAAAGAAAATCAGAGTTCGGGTAAGGGCTTGAAATTATCTCAAGGGGAAGGTGTTAGGCACCCCCCCCCCAAGATCCACTAGTATGGTTCCCGACCTTGCTTAGATGTGACTTTAAGAAGCATAAAAATAGACAAGCAAAATTTGCACATAAAAAATACGAGCAAGTTGATAATTCTGAAAGAAGGATAGCACAAGTAAAAGGGAATGTTAGAGAAAACATTTAAACAAAGAAAAATTAAAGAGGATCCTAGGTTTAACTATAATATGGATCATTCGATGCAATATCCCGCATGTTCCCAAAGAGGGGTCACTTTATGATATTAGCGCATCGTCATCATCTCCATATTCTACCGCGTTAAGGTATTTTAAGCGTGTTTAGTCTCGTTTACTTATTGCATGCTAATACCCGCCCCAACCTATTAGTCCCGGGGTATTTGGACTTCTAATCCTAAAAGGGAAGAAAGGGGAATGAGGGCATATATGGAGTTTAAAGGTAAAAATGCTAAGGCATCACATAAGGGAAGTAAACGAGCATACAAAGGCTAAACATAAACCCCTTAAACCATACAACAATTAGATTAGCATGACTTGAAATTACTGATTTGGTCTTAAGCTAAAACTGATAATGGATAGATTAGTTTAACACATAAAGTTGGATAATAAATCTGCTTTGAGCCCCTTGGGTCCGGTTTGTTGGAACTTGAAGTAGTTTAAAACCCAGTAATTTCAGAAAGTGTTAATTTTAAACAAAAATCTGTAAAGAAAAGTTTTGGAAACAGGAATTCAAGTCAGTAAAAAGTCCAGAAATGGCTTACAAAACTAACCGAACTGCTTAAGTAAAATGGTACAAGAAAGAGTTTTCAAAAAACCTTGAAGTGTAAATTTAGGAAGAAGACCAAAAACAAGAGTTGACTTCAGAATAAAATGCAAGTTTGGGATTTAAAAGACTCAATAGATTTAAAATGGTGTAAAACAAAAGACTTGGCCAAATTTCAAACATGAGCAGCTTTGGACAAATTTTATTGAAAGTGTTCAACAAATAAGGCGAGTTTGAACCCTACAGACATGATATCTATATATTGATTTATTGCTACTTTAAGAACGTTTAGGGGGGCCTACTGTTTGCCTAGCGTTTGATGCAGTTCCTATTGGCATAATTTCTGGATGCAATATTAAAATCCTATAGGCATGGTTTCTAGATGCGATGCAATATTGAAATCCTATAGACATGATTTCTAGATGAGATGCAATATTGAAATCATATAGACATGATTTCTAGATGAGATGCAATATTGAAATCCTATAGACATGATTTTTAGATGAGATTGATGCAATAATATAAACCCCTCCCACATCCTTTTAACTATATCCCCAAATTCTTTTACAAAGCTTATTACAAAAGTGGAAAGTAAACTCTAAGCAAATAAATACATCAAAGCTAAAACGAACCCGGGGAAGCCCAAAGCAACCATAATGTCCAACACATGTAGTTTACCAAATCTGAGCTCCAAATTCCAAGGCTTTCTCTAAGCGTGTTTCAAAGCTCCAAGGGCTTTCAGGAAGCTCAGAGAATGCTTACACACTAAAACAATGATTGGAGTAGTGCAATGTGTAGAATTCCCAGTCCTTAGGCATCCAAGTTCAGAGGGAGCTCGAGGGTCCCTAAGCATGGCTCACCGGAGGTGGGTAGGACTTAAAGAACTAAGAGTAAGTGTAAAAGTGAGGGATTAGAGGAATACCAAATCAAAGGGTGGTCATTCCTAGCCATGAATGGGACTGTCACACCCTTGACCCTTTACATGGCTTGAACAAATAAGAGAGCACTTAAGAAAGTCAGACTTAGGCCTGTGTGGTGATTAGGACACCATCGACCTGAGTCAAGCTCAACATATAATAGGGGTTAGGAGAATGGGACTGATTTTGAGAATAGGTTTAGAGCAACCTGGTTCTAAACTAGGGATGGCAATGAGCCACTCTAGCCCAAAACAATAGTCACACACAAAGCGAAATTAAAGGGAAGGGGGTTACATGAAAGCATTTGTAGCAAATAGAATTATACTAAGGGGACTTGGGGGGAAGGGATGTACATGAAAGCTTTTGTAGCAAACAGAGTTATACTAAGGGGACTTGGGGGAAGGGATGTACATGAAAGCATTTGTAGCAAACAGAATTAAACTAAGGGGACTTGGGGGACGGGATGTACATGAAAGCACTCATACTAGTATACAACATCCAAAACATAGGGATATGGGGTAGGGATGTGCATCCTGAAGTTTTAACTACATAATGAACATAAATAGACATATGAAAAAGAATAAGTAAACATGTAGTTTTGCAGATAGTATTTAAGCCATGGACCTACCAATTTGCAAGTTTGAATAGTAAAGCAAATAGGGCAGATAGAACCTTATAGTTTAGCCTTGGCTTTCAGCCGGCTAAACTCGAGCAGCAGAACAAGTAGCAGAGACAAAAAAAGCAGAGAAGAGAAGAGAGAGTTTTGTGAGTGTGAACTTGTGAGAATATTTGTGTGTTGAAGTAAAAAGGGATTAGGGGTTTTATAGTTTGAAAGTTAGCAGCCAATAAGGCAAGAAAATAACTTAGTATCAATAATAATCAATTAGGGAAAGGATTCCTTTTAATTAAGGAACCGGACATAAGGTAAATAAATGGGGTTCTATTTTTGGGAAGAAAATCAAGAATGAGTTGTAAAATAAAGGGTAAATACATATATAAGATTTTTTGAAATACACATGTGAAGATTTCAAGAAGAAGAATAAAACCTCTTGTATTTTATGTATATTATTCACATCAAGAGTACTGATACTTATATAATGTATCCTATGGCTAAACAAGGAAATAAAATCAGTGATTGCTACAATTAAGCTACAGAATATTAGCCTATAATTAAGCTATAGAATAAAATCTAATCTAATCAAATCTTCCTATTAATTACACTAAAAAACACTCCCCTCAAGTTGGTACAAAGATGTTGCACATGCCCAACTTGCAAAACAAAGTGTGAAAAGTCTTTTGCTGAGACCTTTTGTGAGCACATCTGCTAGCTGGTTTTCTGACGATACATGAAGCAAACTCAAGGTACCACCAACAATCTTTTCTTTGATGAAATGTCGATCGATTTCAACATGTTTTGTTCTATCATGTTGAACCAGATTATGAGATATACTAATTGAAGGCTTGTTGTCGTAATATAACAAAAGCTTCCTGTCTCAGACAATCTCAATTCATCCATTAACTTTTGTAACCAAATCAGTTAACAAACACCATGGGCCATTGCTCTATATTCTGCTTATGCACTGGATCTAGCAACAAGATCTTTTTTCTTGCTTTTCCAAGTAACTACATTCCCTCCCACGAGTGTACAGTAACCAGACATAGATCTTCTGTCATCTAGAGATCCCGCCCAATCGGCATCTATAAAGGCTTCTATCTGGAGATGACCACGTTTAGAGAAAAGTAGACCCTTTCCTAGTGCAGACTTCAGATACTACAAAATGTGAAAGACAGCTTGCATTTGAGGATCTCTTGGATTGTGCATGAACTGACTCGCCAAGCTAACTGAATATGCTATATCTGGCCTAGTGTGAGAGATATAAATAAGCTTTCCAACCAACCTCTGATATCTCTCCTTATCAATTGACTTTCCAACCCTAGTTTGTAACGTGTGGTTACTTTCAATGGGACATTCTACTGGTTTGCAACCTGTCATACCAGTTTCCTTCAAGAGATCTAGGATATATTTCCTTTGAGAAATAAAGATTCCTCTTTTTGATCTAGCAACCTCAATTCCCAAGACGTATTGCAACTTCCCTAGATCTTTGATCTCGAATTCCTGGGCTAACAACTTCTTCAATCGGGCCATCTCTTCATTGTCATTCCATGTCATTACTATGTCATCAACATAAACTATGAGAAGTGTGAGTTTACCCTTTTGGAGTTTCATGAAAGGGGTATGATCATCATTACTTCGTTGATAACCGAAGGAGATCATTGCTTTGGAGAATCTGTCAAACCAAGCTCTAGGAGATTGCTTCAGTCCGTACAAGGCTTTCTTCAATCTGCATAATTTTCCTTGACTTAGTTCAGTTTAGAATCCAAGAGGAATCTCCATATACACCTCTTCTTCAAAGTCTCCATGAAGAAATGTGTTCTTCACATCAAACTGTTGTAAGTCCCAATCAAGATTAACTGCACAAGACAAAAGTATTCTGATAGTGTTCCTTTTTGAAACATGGGCAAATGTATCCTAATAATCCACTCAATAAATTTGAGTGAACCCCTTAGCCACCATTCTTGCTTTGAACCTTTCAATCGAACCATCAGCTTATGCTTTACAGTAAATACCCATTTGCAGCCAACCATTTTCTTATTTAGTGGCGAAGTGACAAGATCCCAAATCTCATTCTTTGACAAGGCCTTCATTTCTTCAATCATAGCTTGCTTTCATTTAGAATTTGCAAAAGCTTCCCTCCAATTCTGGGGAATAGACACAAAAGAAATAGACAAGGGAAAAGCTCTATAGGAAGGAGACAATGAATTATAGGAGACTAAGTTAGATAAAGGATGTTTGGTGCAAGATCTGACCCATTTTCTATGAGCAATAGGTACATCTAACTCACAAGGAAATGTAGATAAGTCATCAGTAGAATAAGTTTCAACCGCAGAAGAGGGATGCGCTTCAGTAGATTGCAATATCACTTCTTGAGCTTTCTTTTTTCTTGAATAAGTCATCAAATCAGGTTTATCCAAATGCCCAATAGTCTCCCCCTGAATTCTTTCTTTAATTTCACATACTCCTGTCTTAGTGGCTTCAATAGTGGGAATCATCTCTTCATTCTTAGAGCTCTCCCCCTGAAGAGGCGATGGTGTTTTATTGTAATAGGGCTCTGATTATCAAAAGGCAACATCCATGCTGACGAAGGATCTCCTAGAAGGAGGATGATAGCATTTATACCCTTTATGTGTTGGAGAATACCCAATAAACACACATTTAATAGCTCTAGGATCGAGTTTCACTGAACTCCTAGTGTGAACAAAGAAAACATAACCAAACACCTTTGGAGGAACAATATAATCATTTTTACTTTTCAAAGCTTCCAAAGGACTCTTAAAATTGAGGTTTTTAAGTGGCATTCTATTGATAAGGTAGGCAGCTACTAGAATGGCATCCCCCCAGTAAGGTTTTGGTAAATTCATAGTAAACATTAGAGATCTCTCCACTTCTAGCAAATGCCTATTTTTCCTTTCAGCAACCCCATTTTGTGCACTAGTATAAGGATAGCTAGTTTGATGTATTATCCCAAAAGATTCCAAATACGCACCAAAATCTTTACCCTGTATATTCCGTGCCATTGTCAGTTCGCAAGATTTTTATTTTAACCTCAAATCGTGTAAAATCATCTTATTAAATGACTGAAAACAGGAGAAGACTTCATTTTTTGCCTTTAGCAAGTATATACCCAAGTCATCCTAGTGCAATAATCAATAAAAGTAACAAACCATCGACTACCAGACAAGGAAACTGTTTGAGTGGGACCCCATACATCAGAGTGAATAGTCAAAAAAGGGATAGTTTTTTTATTGTCACTTAAAGGATAAGAGTTTCTAGTGTGCTTGGCATATTCTTAGGCATCACAAGAAAAAGATTCAAACTCGGTTCTAGAAAACAAGCTAGGATATAATTCTTTAGAACAAAAAAGGATGGGTGCCCCAACCGTCTATGCCACTATATTATTTCTTGGTTGATGTTCCTATTTCCTCCAAAAAAGGCTTGACCAAAGGGTCGAGTTCCACCAATCCAATATAAGTCATCATGCAATCTACCACTTTCAATCCTCTTCCTTGTTTGAAGATCCTCAAGCACACAATAATCAGGAAAGAACTCAACACTATATTTTAGTTGTTTTGTGATAGCGTTAACATATATTAAGTTAACGGGAAACTCAGGGACATGAAGAACGAATGACAATGTAATATCAGATGTACAGATAACATAACCTATTCCAAGGTACATAACCTATTCCAAGGACAGGAGTTAGAGAGCCATTGGCTATTCTGACACAGTCCCCTTTGCGACTAGGAGAGTAGTTTTGAAATCATTTAAAGGAGCTTGTCATGTGTCTATTAGCACCAGAATCAATAATCCAAGAGTTAGGATGGGCATTAAAATCAATACATGAATGCACATAATTGGAAGACCCAACATGAAGCATTTTCTCCGAATGTTCCCACATTTTCTCCAATATTAGCTTGACCCCTTGAGAGATCGACACGCTTGCCTCCACGACCTCTAGTTGGTCTACCATGCAGTTTCCAGCATGTCTCTTCTGTATTCTTGACCTTCCACAGTAGTCACAGTGCAAGTGATCTTCATAAGAAGTGAACGCCTTTGTTTGCTCATGAGACACAATTAACCCAGACTTCATAGTTGGTGTGGAATAAAGCATGACTCCTCGTCGGTTCTCTTCCTGTTGAACTTAAGAGTATGCATCCTCAAGAGAAGGAAAATGAACTATACTATGAACTTGGACCCTAATCTGATCGCATTCTGGGTTCAAACCATCCAAAATATCATATATCCTTTCCTTCTCGACCAATTTTTGAAAAAGAAATGCATCGTCGGAACACCTCGCTTGGAGATCCTGATAGTAGTCAATTTCCTGCCATAACCCAGTTAACTCGAAATAGTAGTCAGTGATGGTCAACTCACCTTGCTTAGTGGCATGAATCTTATTTTGAATTTCAAATAGCTGAGCGTCATTTCCCTTACAAGAGTAAGTGCGCTTAGTGGAATTCCAGATCTTTTCAGCAGTATCAAGCAACAAATATTGTTTAGAAATTTGACGGTGCATAGTATTCAAAAGCCATGTCATAACTATAGAGTTATCAGAATCCCACTGACTATAGCTAGAATCACTCACAACAGGTGCTTTCTTTTTCTCGTAATATAACTAAGCAACTTTCTGGACTTAATAAAAAGCAAAGAAGATCTTGACCAAGCAAGATATGTACCGGCCCTATCCAATTTAACTGTGCTAACTTGCGAAACAGAATTAACCATATGTGTAAGAGAATTATCTGTTGATTTGGTATCCCCCATTGTTTCTTAATTACTAGTCTAGAAATTAACCTTGAACTCCAAGAAAAAAACAAACAGCAGCAAACTTACTGGAAATAAGCACTATGAAGAAAGCTTACTAGAAAAGCTTACTGGAAAAGCAAGTAAACTCTACTATCAATGATAGAAAAAAAATTCGACTGGGTAGGGTCGGAATATTCAGGCCACCTGAAGAAAGCAAAAAATTCCCGAAAAAACTCGCTGCAAAGATGTCTACTCGCCGGCGTGCGGATTCACGCACGCCGGAACTGGGACTGTTGATGGCACGTGGGGACGCGTGCGGAGAGTTTTCTCGGAGATGCTCATTGGGGTTTGGTCGGAATGGCCTGAGGAAGCTAGTAGTGGTGTTATTTTTCCCACACTACTAGCATATAATGGATCCAATGCGGACAACCACCGTGAGGGAGAAAAACTCGACCTCTTTCAAAGAAATGGAACCTACAGTGTTGCTGAGGGAGGAAACTCACCTCAAAATGGAAGCATAGGCTCTGATACCATGAAGATTTCAAGAAGAAGAATAGAACTTCTTGTGTTTTATGTATATTATTCATATCAAGAGTACTGATACTTATACAATGTATCCTATGTCTAAACAAGGAAAGAAATCAGTGATTTCTACAATTAAGCTATAGAATAAAATCAGCCTATAATTAAGCTAGAGAATAAAATCTAATCTAATCAAATCTTCCTATTAATTATACTAATAATCAACACGGTTTAAATAAATAAGGTAAATAGAGTCATCAATCACATAGGGAATCAGGAAAACTGGAATACAAATTGATTTTGAATTTAGCCAAAGAGCATCTCCAAATTAAAGAATCAAATAAGTTCGTAAAGAAAATCAATTTTCCAAAATTAGGGTTATTTTGAAAAGGGAGATGCTGACTATAAGAAGAGGCAAAAATTCAAACATGCAAGGCTGTAATTAATAGAACAGTCATGTAATCAGAGAGCAGAAGAACATAGGCATGAAACATATTAGAAGTTCTTGCAGCGTTTAGCAAGAAATCAGAAGCATGAAAAGGGACTCAAACAGTCAGGGTTTCGGAATCAGACAGGCAGAAGACAATCACACACACAAACTCGAAAACCCCAAAGTCTACGGTTACCTCACATTTCAAAAATGTAAAGAAGAAAGTAAAAATACTCAGATAGATAAACTCGGAAAGAACACAAATACTCACAAAAAGCAAAGTACAGTAGATAGTCACAAGAAAACCCTAGGTAAAGGGAAAATTACATGGAATCAGGGGTAAAACATTCACAAGTCAAAGCAAAAATAAAGAAATCACAGCAGAGCAAATAAAAGAAAGAAAAATTGGAGAAACCCTAGTTTTAGGAAGATAAACAGTTTGAAAATAAAATCGATAAAAAATGTGGAAAACACTTTGAAGCTTTAGAAATAACTTAGATCTGAAGTAGATCGTAAAGAGAAACACAGAAGAAAACCTTGAAGATTTTAGGGTTTCAAAGATAACCCTAGAGAACGAGGAAGTGTGGGACGGACTGGTTTTGAGTCACAACATTAAGACTCGCCAGAGAGAGACCGGGCATGGCTTTAAAACTCAAGTCGGAGGACCTCTGAGTCGGTGGTTTTCAAAATAGGGTTTCGATCTTCGAACAAAGGGGTCGTAGAAGGGAGTGAGGGGTGAGTACATGTTACGTGAAGCCCGGAAAGCTATTTTTTCCGCCGAAGCAAGGACGAAAAGTGGTCGGAGAAGGGCTAGGATTTCAGGGGGTTTGAGAGCATTTTGGGAACGAGGAGGATACAAGGGCGGCTGGTTTGTGTAAATGATTAGGGTTAGGGATGATTTGGTTTAATTACGGGATGAAGAGATGTGTATAGATCAACGATCCTGATAAAAGTGGGATCCCGGGCGGGTTAATTCAATGGGGTGTGGGTCAGGTTATTTAAGAAATTAGATAGTGTAATTGGGGGTTGGGAATTAGGGTTATAATTTAAATAGCCAATTTTCCCTAATTTTGAACTTTATAAAATTGTAAATGATGTTTAAAAATAAAATTTAAAATACTGAGTTAATAAAAAAAGAGTAAGTATTAATTTAAAAATATTAGGAATGATTTTATGATTAAATATGCTATTAAATCGAGAAATAGGCTAAAATTATAATTTTAGTTTAGAAATGCCAAATGAACTTGTAAAATTATGTAAAATGATGTAAATTATATGTTTGTGTAAATGAGTGAATAAAATAAATCATTCACCAAAATAACAAATTTTAGGAATAATTAATGGATTTTATAGTGCAAAAATAAGACATAAATTGATTTAAAAATCCTTGAAAATGTGAAAAAATACCAAAACATTGCTTATGCTATTTTTTGAGAATATTTTGAGCATAAAAATATATAGGGAAAAATTTGGTATCAACAGGGACGCAAGCCACATAAAAGGGCAGCGCGGCCGCTGAGAGATTTGGCGCAGACTCCGTAAGATAGACTGCGGCCACATGGCTTGCTCTTGACCAAAATAATAGCTCTCTGAATCTCCAGATGCGGACTGCGTGAATAAGAAGTGTGGCTGTGATGGACGAACGCGGGCCACAAGAATCTGACCACGACCGCATTGTTTTGTCCTGAATATGCCCCACCACTGAACCTCCTAGTGCGGCCGCGGTCACAGTTGCGCGGTCTCCACTAGGCTCTTTTTCTTTCACTTCACTTGGTCTTTGATACTTGAGCAGGTTTTACTCCGTTTTGAGCCAATCTTTGATAATTTGTCACTTTGTCGCCCAGACCTGCAATCATGCACAACCTTTGAGCATTTTGGGACTATTTTGTAGCAATTTATACTCAAAGCATGGACAAGTAGGGACATAAAACATGTTAAAATCCTACTTATCAATAACAAAGAAGGAAAGAGAAATAAAACACAAAACAAACTGAGTAGATGGTCAAAATCGTTGGCTCCCCAGCAACGGCGCCAAAAAGTGATCGCTGCAAACTCCACACTACCACAAAGTAGGAAGAGAGGGTCACAATAGTTTTTACCCGATATGAGGGTCGTCATCGAATTCCTCGGGGAGATAGAAAGGGAGTTGAGTATCTATCTAGTCTAGGGTCGTGTAATTGTCCAAATGTCAATTCCAAACATTTTTGGTTTTTCTTTTATAAACTACTATTATCAAACTACTAATTAGTATTGAAACTAGATTACGCTAAGAGATAGTTTCTAAGAGATGTATCTAATTAAGTAACAGACACTAGGATAGTGACTTTCACCTAGGTGGCTAATTCACGGGTAATTGCTTCTAAGGCTCGATTGACATGACTGGGGAAATATGCTATAACCGTTTCACGATTTTACCAACTCTTACACCTCTTGGTAGAGAGAGTGATTTTGCCCAATTGACTTTCTCAAGACCAAATGGGTAGCAAATTTTCTCAAGAAACTAGGGTTCAAGTCGGGTAATTACTATCTCGAGGTTTTACCCTTTAATTGGGGCTATCAATTCTCTTGAGTCCATCCCAATTCCTTGTTGGTTCAATTTTGGTAACTTAGGCTCTCTTTCTCAAGAAGCGCCAAGTCAACGTAGCACAAACAATGTTTGCAACTACCAATTTATAAATTAAACCATAAAATTGACCCAAATAACAAACACTCATAGTCAATCTAGCCCTAAATCACAATACCCATCAATTACCCACACTAGGGTTGGGCCAAAACCCTAGCTAATGGGTTTAGCTACTCATGCTTGAAGAAGAAAATGGAGAAATAGATGAAGAAGAAGAAGACATATTAACTAAACACTAAAAAAATGAGCATTTATCATTCAAGCTAAGCTAAAATGCCCAAAACAGCTACAAAATTGCGTCTCATGAGCGCAGTTAAATTTCTGGAATATAAGATACACTAAAAATGGGAAAAGGTTAGATTTATACTAAGTTAGAAAAATTGTACATAAAGGCCCTTGTGGGGTCAGTGCGGGCCGCACAAAATGGATTGCGGCCGCACTAGGCTCTTGGACTTGAAATCTTGGCTCTCTAAACTCAGTCTCAACGGACCACGCAGAATGGACCACGGCCGTGGAGGCTTCCAATACGGTCCGCACAAAAATGACAGCGGACTGCAACGGCTTGAACCTTGGCAAGTTGCATCTCTCTGATCTTCTCTTCCGCGGACCACATATAATGGTAGTGCAGCCACAGTGGCTTCAGTGCGGACCGCGCAAGATCGACTGTGACCATACTACCTTGAAGCTTGATTTGCAAGCTCTCTGAATCCCCTAGTGCGGAACGCACAATGTTTAATGTGACCACACTAGGCATGTTTGTACTGAGTTTGCCTTGTCTTTGATACTTGAGAAGGTTTCACTCCTTTTGAGCCGATCTTTGATATTTCATCACTTTGCCGATCAAACCTGCAAGCAAGCACAACTTATGAGCCTTTTGGGACTATTTTGTAAGAATTTATAATCAAAGCATAAGCAAGAAGGAGCATGAGACACGTCAAAATCCCTAAGTATCATACACCAATACCTAGAACATCCACATCGTTCTCTCTATGGTTCTCGAGATTGTTGTTTACTGAGTGAGACATTTTGACCTGAAATCAAAGATCTTGGACAAGATAATGTGTGAAAGATAACTTGCGTTATGTAGTAAAACCAGCGAGAAAATAATCACTATTATTTTTAGCCCCACGGTGGACGCCAAACTATTTACCGTGAAAATGGTAATAATAATTAAATTTGATTTGTAGTTCTAAAAATACGTGATCTATTTTATGCTAGTTGTTAGACCAATAGATGCTATATGAAAGAGTTAGAAATGAGATAAGATCTTGAGAGCGAGGTGATAATCAAACCGAATGGTTAACAATCAGGGCCTCGAGCTTGCCTGTTCGGGGCCTCGGGGTTGAGCCTGATATCGAGCCGAGGGCAGTCAATGGACGACTAACAGCTACAACAGAATCAATGACGTCTATTAATAAAGCAATAAATGAAGAACAATGGATAGAACACAATAAATATAAGCAATAAATGAAATAGTGAGACCAAGAGAATATGTTAGAAAGTAGAGAGAATGTTCTTGTGTATTTAGTACTGAGCAACAAGTTCTTTACAAAATGACAAGGATCCTCTTTATATATGAAGGGAAATTCTAACATTGTACGAATATAATTATTACAAAGATATGGGATGGGATGGGTAGTTGATGCTATGATGCGAGCCTATGCTAGCCTGACATGCCTTGTCCACTTTAGCTGCCCGCCTTGGGAACTTCCCACTTTTTCACCATATCCGCCGAACTGTACTGCTCCGAGTTTGGGCATCGATATCCCCTCGAGGGTGAGTCTCGAACATAGACTCGAGCCTCTAAAAACATTCTTAGAAAGCACCATGATGATAGAAAGTTGGACCTTCCAATTTTATCGTAAACAGCTATCCTTACAGCAAATCGAAAACTCAACGAAGTACCCTACATCAAAACACAATCTATTCTATATGAAAAATAGAAAGGAAGAAAATTCAACTTGAAATATTTCAAAGTGTGGGGGTGTCTAGCAAAGGTACAAGTACATTTACCTAAAAGGGTAAAAATCAGACCAAAAAATATACTACAAATAGTAAAGCATGTCAGTTTTTGGTTCATAAATCTGATAATCCTGAAATTCATGTTAATACAGTAATTGAACCAGATAATGCAGAATTCTTTGAAAGCATCTATTCGTATAAAACCGAATGCGAGTCATTAAGTGAAAGACCTAAAAGACCACAGGAAGAAATAAAGGGAAATGCTTCAAGTGAAGAAGATCCAAGGCGTAGTAAACGTCATAGAACATCTACTTCCTTCGGACCAGATTTTGTGATATTCTTGCTCGAAAATGAGCCTCAAGCTTTCAAAGCAGCTATATTGTCTTCTTATTCAGCATTTTGGAAAGAGGCAGTCAATAGTGAGATTCATTCAATTTTGGATAACCATACATCGAAATTAGTTGATCTACCTCCAGGAAATAAGCCTTTAGGTTCGAAATGGATCTTTAAACGGAAATAAAAGTTGATATCACTATTGACAAATATAAGGCAAGACTTGTTGTCAAAGAATATAGACAAAAGTAAGGCCTTGATTACTTTAATACTTACTCGCTAGTAATGAGGATAACATCTATTAGGGTGTTACTGGCACTGGCAACCGTGTATAGTCTTGAAGTCTATCAAATGGATGTTAAAACAACTTTCTTAAATGGAGAATTGGAGGAAGAAATTTATATGGAACTACCTGAGGGTTTTGTGATACCGGGTAAAGAAAAGAAAGTGTCCAAACTTGTTAAGTTGTTTTATGGACTTAAACAAGCACCCAAATAATGGCATGCCAAATTTGACCAAACAATATTGGCAAGTGGATTTAAAATCAACAAATGTGACAAATGTGTTTACATTAAAAACACTCCAGGTCATGAAGTCATTGTTTGTTTATATATTGATAGCATGTTGAGAATGAGAAAAAATATGGCAGATATAAATTCTACTAAGCACATGTTGGATAGCAAGCTTGATGTTAAAGACTTAGGAGTCACAGATGTTATCTTAGAAATCAGAATTCACAAGACTCCACAAGGTCTAGCATTAGCACAGTCTCACTACATTGAAAAAATACTTGACAAGTTCAAGTATTTGGATTCAAGATTGTGAAGACTCCATTTGACGTGAGTTATGCATTTCAAAAGAATGAGGTGAAAGTGACTCATAACTGGACTATGCAAGAGTAGTTGGAAGTTTGATGTATGTCATGGATTGACACAACCAAATATAGCATGTTCTATTAGCAAACTAAGTCGGTTTACAAGTAATCCCAATCAAATACATTGAATGGCAGTGAAAATAGTTTTGGAGTATCTGAAACATACCCAAAATTATGCTCTGCATTATAAGAAATATCTATCCGTGATCGAGGAATATAGTGATGCAAATTAGATCACTGGATCATGTGAAGCTAAATCCACGAGTCGATATGTTTTCACAGTTAATGGTGGAAAAGTGTCTTGGAAATCATCCAAACAAATGTGCATCGCCCGTTCTACAATGGAATCTGAATTCAAAGCTTTAGATAAGGCTGATAAAGAAGTTGAATGGCTCCGAAATTTCTTGGAATATATTCCATTTTGGCCCAAACCTTTGGCACCTATATGTATACATTGTGATGGTCAAGACGCAATTGATAGGGCCGGGAGCGTTATGTATATCAGAAAATCTTGTCACATATTACGGAGACACGATATCATTAGACATCTAATATCTAGTGTGTTCTCATGATTGACAATGTAAAGTCAAGAGATGGCGTGTCGGATCCACTTACAAAAGGTCTATCTAGAGAGTCAGTTGAAAGGTCATCGAAGGGAATGGCTTTAAGGCCTAGGACAAGTTCTCATGGCCGTAACTCTACCTAGCAGACTGGAGATCCCAAGAACTAGGTTCAAAGAGATCAAACAAAGTTATGAATGACTGATCAACATTTTCAAATAACTCAACCCATTCTCGTGATGAAGACAATGTTCAGAAATCAGGGTAAATCATTAAGGCTTTTTGATGAGTCATAAAAACTTATCTGCTAAGTCTAGCAGGAAATGACCATATAGTGTGTCCATAGAATTACACGTTTAGAAATCACCTATATGAGTGTAAAGTGTTAGCTGCTTCAAGGGAAATGAAAGTAAAAGGCCCATTCTCTAAGCACTTATGAATCCAAGCTATATTCATAGCTGAAACGAATACAACCTTGAGAATCATAGATAGTTAAGGGTTGATTGTGTGGCTTATGTTGTCTAGGTATATAACAAATATCGACGGTTCAAGGATATCAAATCTACCAATTGACCAAGTAAATCTGATATAAGTTCACTACAGAAAGTTCAAAGGAAAACCTGCTTATCCAGATGCAATTAATCCTTCCATGTAAATCACCCCCTCGTTCGTGCATTCTGTTATCCTATAAACATTCCCCATTCATGTAGGGATTGATGGGACTAAAATATTGGTGAATAAATAATGGAGGGAAGAAAGTGGAGATAAAGTGTGTTCCCTTTTGCTTTGGAAAGAGAAAGTGTCCCCCATTGGTGGTGGAAAGAAAAGCGAATGTGCTTACATTGAGAAAGCAGTTCTCTTGGTGTTAAATGGGTTGGAAAAAAAGCAAGCATCGCACCGTCGTCGCTCAGCTCGGCTTTGGCTTCGGATTTGGTCAAAGATCGATTGATAGATTAATATTTTCAGACAAAATTTCTTTCAATTAGTTAGTTAATTAGCGAAAATTCAATCCATAGTAACCCATGACCCGCGGCCCGGTCCGTTTCTTTCCCAAATTATTTTAAGTAATTTTTCCCAGAATATTTCAGATGGGAAATGTTCTCAGCTGTTCGAACAGCCATGACTGTTAGGTTGCAAACCTTTCCAGAATCAGTGCTAGAAAATGGCTATAAATATGCCTTGATCCCAGAATCTTTTCTTACAAAATTTTCTGATCTTCTTCTGCACAAAAGTTTCTAGTATGTTTTATAACCATTGAGTGGTTCGAAGTTCATCAGAGTATTTCGTACCAATGCACTAGTGAGTTAAATCGCTCTATCCTGGGAGGATAATATTCTAGCACCTCAGGTACTTGAGGGGAAAAATTTTCTTAAGGACACTGTGCATTGAGTGGACTCGATTGATTTCGAAATTATTTTTCAGATATTATTTCGATTTTTTGTTGCTGCTAACTTTTTGTTTCTGTTTTCTACTTTAGAAAGTTTACTGTTTCATTATTCATTATTGTAATATAGATTGGATAACATGTTCGAGCCGTAAAAACAAACTCTTGTAGAAATACATGATAAGACCGCATATTATATACCCTTATGATCCGGTCCTTTCCCACCCTACGCATAGCGGGAGCTTAATATATCAGGCTGTCTTTTTTTTTAAAATAAAAACTAACACCTGGAGATCACTAAATAAGACACGTGATATGATGATATCTAAAGGTGTCAATGGGGCTGGGTTGGACCAGAACTGGACCGCCCAGACCGGTTTAGACCGGAACCGGACCGACCCAGTAGGGGGATGGGTTGGGCTGGGTAGGGGGTAGGCCGGGAACGGATGGGTAGGATTTGGGTACCGATTAACCGGGCCCTGGTAACCCCGTTGGCACTGTTCATGCCCGTACCGGTTAACTCGGACCGGTTATAATGCAATTTTTTTAGTTTTTCAGATTTTGACGCGTTGGGGCCCACATATGAACGTTTCTAACGTTCATTTCTGATTTCTTAAGATGACCGTTTGGGCCAACGGCTATTTTGCTTCTTGGCCCTTTTTAATTATTTTCTCTTTTTTTTTTATTTTACAAATACAACCTTCCAAAAAACTATAAATACCCCCTTCCCTTCTTCATTTCTCACTCATATATCATTTATTTATCTCAAATTCTCAGTTTCTCTCATAATCTCATTCTCTTATTCTCCAACTTTCAAGACTTGAATTATTCAATAATTTCAATTCATCTTACAATTTTATTTGGCTCTCTTTTCTTGAATTTAATTTATCGGAATTTGTCATTCGGAATTTGAAGCTTGAAGTTCAAAATTAAAATATTTGCTTGACGTTTGTTTGTGGTAACACTAGAATTGCGTAATCAAGTGCTCAATTTATTGTCGAATTCGGTGCACTCCCTCTAACTCTTTCTCTTATTTAATATTTTAATTGCATATTTAATTCTAGCTTATACTTTAATTTTTACAATATGTTTAGTGCTGCTAAAAGAGCGTGTAGAAAAGTTACTGGTAGGGGTGGAAATAAAAAAAGAGCTGTCCTGGAGCTTCCGGTAGTAATAGTAATGAACCAATAACACATATTTCTGAATCATCGCCTAATGATAATGTAGAGATAGATTATGAACAATTACAAGAAGATTTTGGAATAGAAGATAATAAAATTGGAATAGAAGATGAGATACCACCTACACCTACTAGTGAAAATGTTGGTAGTGTTGGAGTTGGAGTTGCTAGTGCAATAAGGGGTAGACCACCAGTGGCTCCGACTTCTAATTGTAGAAGAAGAAGTCCGGTATGGAAATTTTTTGAAATAATAGAAGGTACTGATAGAGTTAAGTTCAAACTTTGTAACGAAACTTTTTAACATTTGACCGGAGGAAATTTAGGGGGGACTGGGACACTTAGTAGACATATGAGATCTGACCATCCCATATAATGGGGCAATAATGGGGATGGAAGTCAAACAACTATAAACCCTACTACTGGAGGTCTAGTAAAATATGATAAAATGAGGGATCGTGAGGAATTAGCAAAAATGATTGCTTTGGGTTGTCTACCTTTTTATTTTGCTTCTTCATCATATCTTATTATGTATATTAAAAAGATTTACAATCCTTTATTTAAAGGTATCCCTAGAAGTACTTGTAGAGCAGATATCTTTAGACTTCATGGGCAATATCAAACATACATACGTTATTTATTTAGACACATTCCTTCTAGAGTATGTCTAACTTCTGATATTGGTCATGCTGTTAATGGAAATGATTATTTGACAATTACATGCCATTGAATAGATGATAAAACTTGTATGCAAAAACGTGTTTTCGCTTTTAAATATGATGAAGATCCGAGTCATACTGCTACGTTTATAAGTAGTACTATTGTTGAAGTTGTTGAATTTTATAATCTAAATAAAAAAGTTTTGTGTATGTCTTTTGATAATGCTTCAAACAATAATGCCGCAATTTCAATTTTAAAATTACATTTGCAACCACCTCTTGATGATATTTTTCATGTTAGGTGTGCATGTCATGTTTATAATTTAATTGTTAAAAGTGGCCTTGATTTATTTTCAGTTGAGATTACTTATGTTAGAAGAGCAGTTGGTGTTATTCAAGGAAATAATAGACAATCTAGATAAAAGAATTTAAGACTAAGTGTATCCAGTATAACCTTAAACCTAGATTCATGCCAGACAAAATTGTTACTAGATGGAATTATACATATATATTTTTAAAATATAGCTACAAATATAGATTTCAATAACTGGAGTTGCCAATGCACATTGTACTGATCCTAGACCATTAACAAGTGATACATGGGAGGCTACTGTTGAGTTTTCTGGCGCATATTACCCCACTGTTACTATGACTTTAGTACATATAGCTAAATTTCTTTTCTACTATCTGAATTTAAGAAGAAAGAAAAATATAAGGATGTTGTTGAAAAAATGCAAGCAAAATTCAAAACATATTTATTTCCAATTCCTCTGATTTACTTAATTGGTGCAGTTTTAAATCCTTCTATTAAAATGTCTGATTGTCACCAATTAATGAATGCTTTATATACTTATATGGAGATTGGAGAAACTGAAACCCCAAATTTATATGTTTCTATGAACAAGCTAAATGAATATTTACAACAACTATATAATTATTATGCAAATGAATGTGATAATGCTGCTCGTGCTTCTGGCAATGTTAATCCTGCTATAAAATGTAGCAGTTCTGCTACTGTGGATGATGAAGAAGGCCTTGATAGTTTTAATTTTCTTTCTACATTTTTTAACACTCAAACGAGTAGCAGAAATATTGATGAACTTCAATTCTACTTGCAGAAGCAAAAGGAGCCTCGCACAAAGGAATTTTTGCCGTTGGGATGGTGGCATAAAAATGGAAAGCAATTTCCTGTTCTTTTCGCTATGGCTCGGGACGTGCTGGATGTGCCAATTTCTACTGTTGCATTGGAGAGTGCATTTAGCCAAGTAAGACAACAACTTGGAGACCCGCCACTCATTGGGAAACAATGCTTTGGAAGTTTTAGTATGTTTCAGAGATTGGATTAGATCGGAACGAAGAAATCAAGGAAAGGAAGATGTTGATAGCCTAGAAGGCGAGGAACTTGGAGATATATTAACACATGTAAACTCATCCGAATTTAACACGCCAGAAGAAGGTTAATCGGTTCATATTGATTATGATGAAATTGCTAGGGCGATGCAAAACATTTGAAATTACTACTTTACCAGTTTACTTGTTTGAAAAAATGTAAACATTTCATTTTTTACTTTTTCAATTTGAAATTAAGAAATAAAGTAGCACTTGCAATAAGTGTAATTTTTTCCCATCTTACTTGTATTCATTCAATTATTACAAAGTATTAATATAACTTACAATAGTTATACTATACATAATTCCCAAAAAAGTGAAAATATACTAAACCCGACCCGGCCCCCTCAACCCATAACCCTTATGGTTCAATTTTTACACGAACTAATTCGGCCCGCTATGAACCCATTACTGTCCAAACCAACCCCGAACCCGGACGGGTAAAAAATTGACCCGGCCCGGATCGCGCCACCCGTTAAACAACCTTAGATTCTCTGTAGTGTCATTAGAATTTTTAATATTTAAGGGAGTATTCGCAGAAGAAGGATTTCGTCTGTGGCGTTTCTAGTATTTTCAGAACTTTCGAGGACATAAAGCTAAATTTTTAATTCTCGAATTTAACCTTTTAAAAGTAGGCTAGCTCCTTCGATTTACTGCTTTTTTAGTAGTTGATCTTGTATGAAAGATGTCAGGAGAAGAAGAAGAAGAAGAAGAAAGAAAATGCCGCTGAGCTCAAAATCGGTGATGGTAAATAATCAGCCTCTTCTAACGCACTTTATAAGTCGGTATCATTGTAATATGAACAGCTTAATTATCTGCAAAATTGAGTTTTAATACTTAAATCGTTCTTTTGTTTTCTAGTGGAATTTAGAGTTGCAATTTTATGTTTCCTGTTTCGAAAATTTATTTCTTCTATTTTAATTTGTACATTATGCAATACTCACATCTGGTTTTAGGTAGCTTACACCGGATTTTGATAGCTTATTGTCGATTTCTTGATGCAGCCCATTAAAAAAAGACCCCCCCCCCCCTCCCCCCCCCCCAAATTCTACTAAAACAGAATGTTTTTCCAATTTTAATCATAAAGGCAACGGTTTTAACCCCCCCCCCCCCTACTCTGTTTGGTGTTTCGTCTACAATCTTTTCTAGTATTATGCAGGATGGAGTGCAAATATTTGGCTGAGGACCTGAGGTTACTATATGGTGCATGTGATTCTTTCTATTGGTTTAAATGTTCATGAGAAAATACTTGATATTACAATTTGTTTTTATTTGGCAAAAGAAACAGGCTGTTTTTTTTTAATATACATGCTGATCATTAATGCTAGCTTCACTATATGCCTAATTTAAAACATGAGCCTCTTAAAAGCATTACCTACTTGTTAGTTACTCTCTGAAATTGTTTTCTATAAGTTTGGAGATGAAATTATCTGTTCGGGGAATAGATCCTATTTTTGAGGCATAAAGTGGAGGAAATTATATTAGTGTACTGCGTCCATCTTTTTCTTTGAGCAATGTGAAATGTTGGAGGAATACAAGATTGAGAGGAGGGGAGGCACTCCTTTAGGTGGATTAGCCAATCTTTTACGTTAGTCTGCTATACCAGTATACTGAATCCCACCCAGACAGCGTGAGGCAGTACGGTTCTGAAGAAGGTCAATTTTTCTAATTTGACAGCTACTTGGAGTGCCATATTTACGGATGAGATTTTTAGGAAGCGAAGAGGAATGCTTGTCGGTTGGTGTGTCTTGTGCAAAGAAATGGGAGAGGATGTTGAAGATTCTCATCTGTGGTGAATGGAACTTGTGCTGAATCCTTTTGGCCATTGGTTCTTGAACACAAGTACGAGCTACTTCAACAGATGTCTGAAGATCCAACGAATCAGATTTCACAGTATGTGTATAAATCTAGATGCCCAGGATATGTCAGTAAATGCTCAGACTTTGCCATGCTTCAGTAGATTCTTTAAATTGCAAACTGGATTATCTGATATGAAATAGTTGGTATTCTATGCTTGGCTGAGATTCCTATAGAATCATTTTTTGGTGTATGTTCTTTACTCTTTTGGTATACCTCTTGTATCGGTTTTCCCCACACATCAGTAAAAGTATTATTTCATAAGAGAATGGGTAATCTGCTCCTTTCACGATGTGTCTGTGATAAGTTGTAAATGTCCTCCTTCATGTCACCGTTAACAGCCACGTTGTGGAATTTTCATGTTCATATTTAAGGCAAAATGCAATGAGATTGTGTTAAGGGAAACTATGCTACCCTGATATTGAAATATGCTCTTTCTCTCTCTCTGTCCTTCCCACTCCCCAGAAAGGAAGCAGGAGTCTAACGAAGTGGTTTACGCTTTCGACATCTAAATATGTGTGGAGAGATAATATGTTCTTAGCTATTACGTTCTCAAGTTTGGTTAATTGGTTACCCTTGTCGTCTAGGGTATTTGAAAAGTCATCTGCAATATGTGAAGCGTTTCAGTCGGTACAAGAACCCTGATGCTGTTAGACAAGCTCGAGAGTATCCTCCTACCTGTGGCTTATAGTGAAAAACTTCAGTTTATCTCGTTTTGACGTTCATGCATATGTGAAAATACAATAACCAGTCCTTTCATAGCATGTAAACCTTAACCTCTATTCAGGATCCTTAGTAGGTATCCACTTGCTGAATTCGAGGTAAGTATCTGTCCTTTTTAAATTTTTTTAATAACTTTATCCTTGTATTTCTGTTTTTATCTTCATTGAAACTGCAGTTTATAATTTTGATATTGTGTAGCTCTGTGTTCTGGGGAATCTGAAGGTATTGCCATGGTCCCATCCATCAAGGTACTCGCGTGTCATTCTACTCAACATTAGTAGATTTTTGGTCAATCTATCAAGCAAGATAAAACAATACTCTTTCTCTCTGTCCCTCCACTCCTGGTTTTGTTACCCAATCTATTTCTGAACTATTGCCTTTAGCTTTTACTGAAGAGTGAAGACCAGGATCATTGTTTAAAACTCAATCAACATGACCAAGCATGACAAATAATTGAGCTAGAAATAATGACCAGCTGATTCAAATTTGTCATCATGTTTATTTAAGCCGACAGCTTGTCAATGTAATGTGTTCTTGGGTAAGTAACTAGTTAATATATATATATATATATATATATAGTTTTTGACATGACATTTGTGAAGTTTAAGAAAAAAGGATCACGACAAGGACTTGGAAGTGTTATTAAGCCATGTCAAATCACTACAAATCTGTGTTTCTTGTCTTAAACATTTTGGGAGTGGTTTCCATGGTGTATTTCAGTGCCTAGCTTTCAGCTGCATGCACTTCTGGCTTGTGTAAAAATAATGTCTGGTTTCTCACCACATTTGGTGTTGTTATGTAGTAATTCATCTGACAGAAAACTCAAAAACTACCCAGTAAAATTTTACAAAGTGGGATCTGGGGAGGGTAATGTGTACGCAGACCTTATCTCTACCCCGATAGGGCATAGAGTCAGTTTCCTATAGACCCTCGGCTCAGAAAGACGAAAATAAAAAACAAGAAAAGACAATTCATTAGTAACTCCAGTAGAAACCGTAATAGTAACAGAAGCATAACAACCAAAAGATGAATGACATGCAATAATAGTAACCAAAATCTAAGGTCCGGGGCTAAGATAAACAATAAGGATAGTGTGGATTCAACATAAACTGCAAGCCATCTAAGATCAACCCTAATCCAACCCTGCTTCATCCCCGGTATAAAGTAAGGAAAGCTCTACTACCCCTAACCTACAACGCTAATGCTTGACCTCCAGACCTTCCTATCAAGAGTCACATCGAAAATCTGCAGTCGTACCATGTCCTGCCTGATCACCTCTCTCTAATACTTCTTAGGCCTCCCTCTTTCTCTTATCGTACCCACCACGACCAACCGCTCACACTTCCTCACCGGGGCATCAAGGCTTCTTCTTTGCACGTGCCCGAACCATTTGAGTCTCGCTTCCCGCATCTTGTCATCCATAGGGGTCACGCCCACCTTCTTCCGAATATCTTCATTCCTAATCTTGTGTATCCTAGTGTGCCCGCACATCCATCTCAGCATCCTCTTCTCTGCTACTTTCATCCTCTGGATATGGGAGTTCTTAACCGGCCAGCACTCTATCCCATACAACATGGCTGGTCTAACCACAACTCTATAAAACTTACCTTTGAGTATCGGTAGCACTTTCTTGTCACACAAGACTCCAGATGCAAGCCTCCATTTCATCCAGCCCGCCCCTATATGGCGAGTGACGTCCTCGTCGATCTCTCCGTCCCCCTGAATTATCGACTCAAGGTACTTGAAGCTATCTCTCTTGGGGATGACCTGTGATCCAAGCCTCACGTCCTTGTCTACTTTCCCCGACTCGGTGCTAAATTTGTAGACCTGCTCAATTCGAAAACCTTGGACTCGATAGTCTGTCTCCACACCTTCAATCCATCGTTAACACCGACCCTCGTCTCATCAATTGGAACTATGTCATTAGCAAATAACATACACCATGGCACATCCAGATTCTAAAATAAGAATTATAGGATTACAGATATCTAGAGTTGTAGTAATTTCAGAATTTTATCAACTTAAAGAACACAACCAAAGTGCTTGAGATGGACCTAGACATTTTCTGCGCCAATAAGGTGGCTTTTGATCGTCTTACGAAGGGATTTAACATTCAAGAGTTTTTACATTTCGTGGCTGGTTTTGAAATTCTGATCTGTTAGTTTCACTGTGTTATTTGGTGTTTCATTTGTTTCGAGGCATAGCATCAACCTTAGTTAGAGCTGCTTGTACGTTCAGTGTGTGCGATCCTAATATTGGTTCACCAGAAGGCTGAAGGATCTTTAGAAAAATGAGATTTGGTTCGGAGTCAAATCCTAAATTGTTTTCATTTTCCTCAATTGTTATCCAGCAATAAATCTTCTTATTTCTCTTTATCAAACTCGGGCTAATGGACATCCTTCCTGTGTTTGCAGAATAGGGGACGTGCACTTGACGAGGAAGCAATAGAGAAAATGCTGACTGACCTCTCCCTAATTAAGAAATTCGAGTAGTCTCATTAGTCAGAATGTAGACAAGAGGGGTTGCTCTGATGGTAAACAACCTCCACTTCTAACCGAGAGGTTGTGAGTTCGAGTCTCCCCAAGAGCAAGGTGGGAAGTTCTTGGAGGGAAGGATGCCGGGGGTTTATTTGGAAACAGCCTCTCTACCACAAAGTAGAGGTAAAGCCTGCCTACATACTACCCTCCCCAGACCCCACTATATGGGATTATACTGGGTTGTTGTTGTCATTAGTCAGATTGTCTTGCTATCCTGATGCAGTCTGCTTCCAGCACCTATGTAGCTTCTATTTCTCTGTACTTTAGGCGACCAGCTGTGTAATGCAAATGGTGCTCTGGCATTCTTTGCTAATTGACAGAGAGAAGACCAGACGACTCTGTTTTCTCTGGACATTTTATTCTTTTGGAAACTGGTTTTACAACAAACCTTTGGTTTCAGAGACCAACCCATTGTTATTAACCAAACTATGCAAGGTTTGCTGTTTTTGCTTTTGTGGGAGACAAACTAAAATGTGCTTCTGAAATTCTCTCCTTTCTTAAGTTGCGCAAGGCGATCCCCTAGAATGAAGCCCTACCCCCACTTTTTTCCCCCTTTTAATGGAGGCCTCGCCTCGCTTCCTATTTATTTGTGAGTCTGGGCCGAGGCTTTTTCATTTTTTCAGTCCGTAGCCCCAATGATTCACAGCTTCTTTCTCTTCCTAATAAATAAAATGGGATGAAACAAATCAATGAGTTTTTGACAGATCCACAGTGCAACCAAGCCGCCTCGATTGGAACACTAAGATACTAGGCCCTTTTAGCGAACTTGGAAGCCATCGAGAACAAGTTGCATACCTTGAGCTTCAAAATTACAAAGAAAAAAAAAAGAGCAAACACCACTTGATTTGCCACCCGTTTCATCTGCCATTTTGTGTAACCACTTACAAGCCAAAACACAATTCTAGAGAAAAAACTTAGCAAGAAAACATAATTAAATCATAAAAAGCTTTTACAAGATAAAGTTCTAGTCCGTACAAAGATAGGAGGGCTCGTTATGTGATCACAAGTCATACATCTAAACATTACAGAAGTAAAAGCACCTTGAAAATGATTAATCAATATACATATTCAACGTTTGCTCAAAACTGTGTTAAAAGTGAACGTGCAGTGCTACTGGATCCAAAAAAGATTTGGTCAAGTAACTGTCCAACAATTTCTAACGAAGATAACAAAGGAGGGTTCATGTAAGATTAAAGAAAACAGTTGTATTCATCAGCATTATCTAAAATGGGCCGATTTACATCTATATTATCATACAAATATACGGCTCGGACCAAATGATAACATCCATCCCTCCTATTTTATTGAAGCAGGCTACATTCAGTGTTGCACTTCAACGTATTAGGATTTACCACAGGTCCAATAAGATGCAAGCCATATATCATTGGTGTTGGCAAGAAATTCACCTGCAGCAGGGAAACATTCATTGTAATAGACAGATAGTGTTGTTTATCCACGCAGAATAAAAAAACCAAAAATTATGTTAGAACGTAAGGAACTGCAAGAAAAATGCAGATAATATAACCTTGCTTCTGCTAGCTGATTAGAGGAATTCAGGTTTGTACTGTATAGTGCTAAAAGGAAGTCGCAGGAAGACACCTAAAACTTCTTTGTCAATGGTGTTAGTAAGACCACTTCAAACAGGGCTTGATATTGTTGAGTTGTCTCATATCGGAGGGATTTGAGGTCCTTGGTCTCCTTATATGGCTTGGGCAATCCTCACCTCATAAGCTAGCTTTTGGGGTTGAGTTAAGCCCAAGGTCCATTCTTATCATGGTATCAGAGCCAGACCCGTCCCAATTATTGTTACCGATGTTGGGCCCCCATTTATGTTGTCCACGCTCCAGAGATCTGGGCGTGAGGGGGGTGTTGAGTTGTCCCACATCGGAGGGATTTGAGGTCCTTGGTCTCCTTATAAGAATGGACCTTGGGCCTAACTCAACCCCAAAAGCTAGCTTATGAGGTGAGGATTGCCCAAACCATATAAGGAGATCAAGGAGCTCAAATCCCTCAAATGTGGGACAACTCAACACCCCCCTCACGCCCAGATCTCTGGAGCGTGGACAACATAAATGGGGGCCCAACATCGGTAACAATAATTGGGACGGGCCTGACTCTGATACCATGATAAGAATGGACCTTGGGTCTAACTCAACCCCAAAAGTTAGCTTATAAGGTGAGGATTGCCCAAGCTATATAAGGAGACCAAGGACATCAAATCCCTCCGATGTGGGACAACTCAACAATATTGATCAGAACATAATATCCGCATAGATGGAAATGTTTGACAAGTTCTTCATGATGGTGAAACTAACCAGCTTTGGGAACTGTGATCACAAAATTTTAGCTTTAGCATTTATCAGTGCCTTATCAACTTACCCGAGAACTGTCTGGTCACAACAATTCACTATGAAAGTAGAGATCGACAATCCAAAGTTCTTTTACCCCAATCCGAAAATCTTTTCCGTCGGACGACTCGTAGGAGGTGAGAAGGGGCCTTACTCTGTCCCACGCAGTGTATTACTATCAGCCCTACTACGCAACATCTACCTACACAAGCTTGATCAGGAAATAGGGAGGATCCAGTAGAAGTACGAAATTCTGATTGTTCAGAGAATAAGATCGGTTCTATTAAGAACAGGTCGTATTGATGACCAAGAAAAGTCTTCCGAAGAAGCAAGCTTCAACGCTCCCCAAGAAAACAGAGCCATCATTGTGGGGAGGTTAAAGAGCATCCAATGCAAAGCGCCCTTTCATTCCTTGTTTCATCGTCCCCCCCCCCCCCCCCCCCCCGGGCTCAAGGGGGACCAGAAAACGCCTTCCATTTTCCACCTTCGTCGGCCCTTGGCGCCTTCCTTAGCAAGCCCTCGAGCCTCCCTTGCTCCGCCTTCTTCATAGAAGCCGCCGGGTTTACCCGGAAGTCACTACTTCTATTCCTAGCATATAAGCGACAAGTTTAGCCAAAGCTCCTTAGAAGTCCAAAATATCCATGATATAAAAATTGAATCTTCCACAAAGTTAATTAACCAATATTAGGCCGTGCATTGCAGAACCTACGGACAAGGGAAGAGTAGTAATTCAAAGTTTGAAAGGATGTCTGTGGATAAAGATATTTAAGACACATAGTAAAGTTGTCACAAGGAAAAGAACACAGATTTGTTTAAGGGGGCACAGAGCAAGAGGAAGATCACTAAATTCCCTCATAAGATTGTAACTGCGTGTTAGGTTGAAAAGCATATAGTTTTCTAGAGGAAGCAGTCATATGCATCGAACATGCAGATTGCTACCAAACAACTCATTAAGAAACCTTTCCTGCCTCGTCTACTTTTCTCTTTTCCTTTTTTAAATTTACTATACTTGTTGATTAGTATAATTAGTAAGAAGATTTGATTAGATTTGATTTTATTCTCTAGCCAAATTATAGGCTGATTATATTCTGTAGCTTAATTAGTGTAATCACTGATTTCCTTTCGTAGTTTAGCCATAGGATACATTGTATAAATATCAGTACTCTTGATGTGAATAATATACAGAAATACAAGAAGCTTTATTCTTCTTCTTGAAATCTTCATGGTATCAGAGTCAGGCCCATCCCAATTATTGTTACCGATGTTAGGCCCCCATTTATGTTGTCCACGCTCCAGAAGTATGGGCGTGAGAGGGGTGTTGAGTTGTCCCACATCGGGGGGATTTGAGGCCCTTGGTCTCCTTATATGGCTTGGGCAATCTTCACCTCATAAGCTAGCTTTTGAGGTTGAGTTAGGCTTGCTGCCCTTTTGAGGCGAGTTTTTTCCCTTTGCAGCACTAGGGTTCCATAGGTTGAGTTTTCTCCCTCTTTCTTATAGTTTTCTTACTAAAGTTTCTGTCTGAAGCCTTTTTCATCACCTTTTGTCGATTCTGTAAAAAAATTGGTATCACTAGAAGGATTATACCTATTGTACGACCTACCAAAACAAGTTTCAGATTTTTCCGAACACCAGAAGACAAGTCCAGCGTAACCGGTAAGCCCCAGGAGCTTTTTTTCAGATTCTGAAGGTTGTTTTTTTGGGTTACCCAGTGTTGTGAAGGCTATTCCTACCCTACCCTAGTCGAGTTTTTTTTCTATCATCGATAGTAGGGTTTGCTTGCTTCTCCAATAAGTTTTTTTCAGTAAGCTTTCTTGTCAACCCTTATTTCCAGTAAGTTTGCTGCTGCTTGTTTTTTTCTCTTGGAGTTCAAGGTTAATTTCTGGACTAGTAATTACGAAATAATGGGGGACATCAAATCGACAGATAATTCTCTTTCACATATAGTTAATTCTTTTCACAAGTTAGCACAGTTAAATTGGATGGGGCTGATACATATCTTGCTTGGTCAAGATCTTGTTTGCTTTTTATTAAGTCCAGAAAGTTGCTTAGTTATATTACGGGAGAAAAGAAAGCGCCTGTTGTGACTGATGCTTAACTATAGTCAGTGGGATTCAGATAACCCTCTAGTTATGACATGTTTTTTGAATACTATGCACCCTCGAATTTCTAAACAGTATTTGTTGCTTGATACTGCTGAAAACATCTGGAATTCTACTAAGCGCACTTACTCTCGTAAGGGAAATGATGCTCAGGTCTTTGAAATTTGAAATAAGATTCATGCCACTAAGCAAGGTGAGTTGACTATCACTGACTACTATTCCGAGTTAACTGGGTTATGGCAGGAAATTGACTACTATCAGGATCTCCAAGCGAGGTGCTACGACGATGCAGTTCTTTTTAAAAAATTGGTTTAAAAAGAAAGGATATATGATTTTTTGGTTGGCTTGAATCCAGAATACGATCAGATCAGGGTCCAAGTTCTTGGTAAAGTTCCTTTTCCTTCTCTTGAGGATGCATACTCTTATGTTCAATAGGAAGAAAGCCGACGAGGAGTCATGCTTTATTCCACACCAACCGAGAAGTCTGGGTTAACTGTGTCGCATGAGCAAACAAAGGCGTTCACTTCTGATAAAGATCACTTGCACTGTGACTATTGTGGAAGGTCAAGACATACAAAATGTGGAAACATTCGGACAAAATACTTCAGGAGAAGCTTTGTCTTCGGAGGAAGTTCAGCACCTTCGCCGTCTCCTGAACAAACTTGACACCTCTAATGTTGGGTCTTCCAATTATGTGCAGTCAGGTATTGCTTTTAAGGCCCATCTTAATTCTTGGATTATTGATTCTGGTGCGAATAAACACATGACAGGCTCCTCTAAAGGCTTTCAAAACTACTCTCCTAGTCCAAAAGGGGACTGTGTCAGAATAGCCAATGGCTCTCTAACTCCTGTCTCTAGAACAGGTTCTGTTATCTGTACACCTGATATTACGTTGTCATCCGTTCTTCATGTCCCTGATTTTCCCATTAACTTATTATCTGTTAATGCCATCACCAAACAACTAAAATGTAGTGTTGAGTTCTTTCCTGATTATTGTGTGTTTCAGGACCTTCAAACAAGGAAGAGGATTTGCAGTGGTGGATTGCACGATGACTTATATTGGATTGATGGAACTCGAGCCTTTGGTCAAGCCTTTTTTGGAGGAAATAAGAACATCAACCAAGAAATAATACAGTGGCATAGACGGTTGGAGCACCCATTATTTTTTGTTCTAAAGAAATTATATCCTAGTTTGTTTTCTAGAACTGAGTTTGAATCTTTGTCTTGTATATGCTGCTCAGCAGGTAAAGTCTCCTCCAATATATTTGATTCAGCAGAACTGGCTCTGCTATCTGTGGTTTCCAGATGCTCCATCAGGTGTGTGAGAAGGCACGGGAGAAGAATATATAATTGATATGTAAACATGATACAATGAGCCCTATATATAATACACATAACCTAGCCTACTCCTAATACAGTTTAGACTAGACTTCTAATACAGTTAGACTTCTAACACTCCCCCTCAAGCTGGTGCATATAAATCATATGTACCGAGCTTGTTACATATGTAGTTAATACGAGGACCAGTGAGGGACTTGGTGAAAATGTCTGCAAGCTGATCATTTGACTTTACAAACTTTGTAGCAATATCTCCCGAGAGTATCTTTTCTCTGATAAAGTGACAATCAATCTCAATGTGCTTAGTTCTCTCATGGAACACTGGATTTGACGCAATATGAAGAGCTGCTTGATTATCACACACAAGTCCCATCTGACTAACATCACCAAATTTCAGCTCTTTGAGCAACTGTTTGACCCAAACAAGCTCACATGTCGCCATAGCCATTGCTCGATATTCTGCTTCTGCACTAGACCGAGCAACCACATTCTGTTTCTTGCTTTTCCAAGATACCAAATTTCCTCCTACTAAGACACAATATCCAGAAGTAGAACGTCTGTCAGAAGGCGATCCTGCCCAATCAGCATCGGAGTATCCAATAATCTGCTCATGGCCTCGATCCTCAAACAATAAACCTTTACCTGGAGTTGATTTTATATACCGAAGAATGCGAACAACTGCATCCCAATGACTATCACATGGCGAACCCATAAACTGGCTCACAACACTCACAGGAAAGGAAATGTCAGGTCTTGTCACTGTAAGATAATTTAGTTTACCAACTAACCGCCTATATCTTTCAGGATCGTTAAGAGGCTCCCCCTGTCCTGGAAGAAGTTTAGAATTCGGATCCATTGGAGTGTCAACAGGTTTACAACCTGTCATTCCTGTCTCCTCAAGAATATCTAAGGCATACTTCCGTTGTGAGATCACAATACCAGAGCTAGACTGTGCGACCTCAATACCCAGAAAATACTTTAGTGTGCCCAGATCCTTAGTCTGAAAGTGTTGAAAGAGATGTTGCTTCAATTTAGTAATACCATCCTGGTCATTGCCGGTAATAACGATGTCGTCAACATAGACCACTAGATAAATACAGAGACGTGAATCAGAATGCCGATAGAATACAGAGTGATCAGCTTCACTCCGAGTCATGCCAAAGTCCTGGATAACAGTGCTAAACTTACCAAACCAGGCTCGAGGAGACTGCTTTAGACCATAAAGTGACCGACGCAAGCGACATACAAGGCCACGAGACTCCCCCTGAGCAACAAACCCAGGTGGTTGCTCCATATAAACTTCATCCTCAAGGTCACCGTGTAAAAATGCATTTTTAATGTCCAGCTGATACATGGGCCAATGGCGAACAGCAGCCATAGAGAGAAAAAGGCGAACTGATGCTATCTTAGCCACTGGAGAGAAGGTATCACTGTAATCAAGCCCAAATATCTGAGTATACCCCTTGGCCACAAGACGAGCCTTAAGACGATCAACCTTACCATCTGGACCAACCTTGACTGCATACACCCAACGACAACCAACAGTAGATTTATCCGAAGGAAGAGGGACGAGCTCCCAAGTACCACTCGCATGTAAAGCAGACATCTCGTCAGTCATAGCCTGTCGCCACCCTGGATGAGACAATGCTTCACCTGTAGACTTAGGGAGGGCAACAGAGGACAAAGAAGATAGAAAAGCATAATAGGGTGATGACAAACGATGATAACTTAAACCAATATAATGGGGATTAGGATTAAGGGTGGTCCGTATACCTTTCCGAAGTGCAATCGGAAGAGACAAGTCCGCAGTAGGAGCAGGGTCAGGTGCAGGAAGTGAATCAGCCGGGCCGGATGCTGGGCGAGGACGACGATGATATGTCAAGAGTGGAGTGTCTTGTGCATGGAGTCTAGGAGGAGCCACAGTAGGTGGTCCAACGTTCGGAATGGGTAAGACTTCTGTAGCGGAAGGTGAAGGAGGAGATATAGACTCCCTAAAGGCCGGTATAGGTAAAACTTCAGATATAGCCAGATGGTCAGAATGGTCAGAAGAGGTAAAGAAAGGCTTAGACTCAAAAAATGTGACATCGGCTGACATAAGGTACCTACGAATATCAGGTGAATAACAACGATAGCCCTTCTGAACACGAGAATAACCAAGGAAGACACACTTGAGAGCACGAGGAGCTAACTTATCTTTCCCAGGAGCTAAGTTATGAACGAAACAAGTGCTCCCAAACACACGAGGGGGGACAGAGTATAAGGGTGACTGAGGAAACAATACCTCATGCGGAATCTGATTTTGGATGGGAGATGAAGGCATCCGATTAACCAAATAACAAGATGTGAGAACTGCATCGCCCCAAAAACGCAGCGGAACATGAGATGCAATGAGAAGTGTGCGAGCAGTCTCAATAATGTGCCTATTCTTTCTTTCTGCAACCCCATTTTGCTGAGGGGTATAAGGACAAGAGGTCTGATGAATAATTCCATGAGAGGACATAAATTGCTGAAATTGAGAGGACAAATATTCTAAGGCATTATCACTGCGAAGGGTGCGAATAGAAACACCAAATTGATTTTTAATTTCAGCACAAAAATTTTGGAATATAGAAAACAATTCAGAACGATCTTTCATTAAGAAAATCCAAGTACATCTTGAATGATCATCAATGAAACTAACAAAATAACGAAATCCTAAGGTTGAACATACTCTACTAGGACCCCATATATCCGAATGAACTAAAGAAAAAACAGACTCTGCACGACTCTCAATACTACGAGGAAAGGAGGCGCGGGTATGTTTCCCGAGCTGACATGACTCACACTCTAATGTGGATAAACTGGACAAACGAGGCACCATCTTCTGAAGTTTGGACAAGCTAGGATGTCCTAAACGACTGTGAAGTAGGTCTGGAGGATCTGCAGCTAGACAGGCCTTAGAGGATGTTAGGGAGTTAAGGTAGTAGAGTCCGTCTGATTCAAGTCCTGTTCCAATCGTCTGTCCCGTACTGCGGTCCTGCATAATAAAAGAGTCATCAATAAAGTATATTCCACAATGGAGGGCACGAGTCAAACGACTCACAGATGCAAGATTAAAAGGACAGCCAGGGACATAAAGGACGGAATCTAGAGTGACAGAGGGTAGAGGAGTTGCTTGTCCAACTCCTTTTGCTTTAGTTTGAGACCCATTAGCTAAGGTAACGTTGGGAAGAAACTGTGAATACGTAATATCTGACAAAAGGGATTTATTACCAGAGATATGATCAGAAGCAGCTGAGTCCACCACCCATTGTTCAAGAGGACTAGACTGGGAAACACAAGCAAAAGAATTACCAGCAACAGAAGTATCAGGCTGAGCAACAGTGGCTACTTGTGGAGACGTCTGCTTACTTGCTCGATATTTAAGGAACTCATTATACTCCCTTTCAGATAGAGAAAATCCCTGGTTACCTGTAGGCTCGGTCTGAGCAACATAAGCATTTTTTGTTGGTCGACCATGTAAAGAATGGCACACATCACGAGTGTGACCAAGTTTATAACAATAAGAACACTTGGGTCTAGATCTTCCAAAACGACCTCCTCCTCGTCTATACTCCATAGTATGAGAAGCCCGATTGTCCACGGATTGGGAGACGAGGATAGATGAATCAAGTGTCTGTGATGAGCTCACTGGGTGACTTGGTGCTGCAGCAAGGCGAAGTAAGCGAGAAAATAATTCATCAACTGTGGGGACAGTCGGACTAGCCAAAATCTGATCGCGTACTGAGTCAAGATCATTAGGAAGCCCAGCAAGAGTAAGAACTAGAAACAACTTTTGTCGTTGCTCTTGCTGCTTTGCAACGCTAGCAGAAACTGGCATCAACGTCTCAAATTCCTCCATAACTGCCTGCACTTGACCCAAGTAAGTAGACATATCCAATTCCTGTTTCTTCAAATTTGTCATCCGCGATATCACGTCATAGAAACGAGATATGTCATTAGTGTATAAAGTACGAGCCTTTTCCCAAACCAAATAACATTTTTGGAATGGACGAAACAAGGGCATCAACTTGGAATCAATAGATCGCCACAAAATACTGCATAACTGAGCATCAATCTTCTCCCAATGTGCTTTGGCTTTTGCATCTCCGTCACCAGACTCTTTGGTTAGATGATCCTGAACACCTTGGCCTTTACACCACAACTCGACAGACGAAGCCCAAGCTAGGTAGTTTGAACCTCCCATTAAAGGTTCTGAGGTAATCATAATACCGGAACTGCCAGAACCCTGGTTTTTAGGCCCGAAAGCATCTAGTCCCAAAGACATCGTTGGATTATCAACTGAAAACTCGCTGAAACTGAACAGAGGACTGAAAACTGGTGCTACCGGAAAACAGGAACACTGTAGCTGCCGGAAAGGCACTGTAGCTGCCGGAAAAGCACTGTAGCTGCCGGAAAAATTCAAAGTTGTCGGAATTGAAAAGTAAAAATATGGATAGGCTCGGAATTCAAGTAGGAGCAAACTGTCCTGAAGAAATATTGGCCGGAAAGTACTGTAGCTGCCGGAAAAATCACTGTAGGTCGCCGGAAAAAATCAAAGTTGTCGGAATCGAACAAAAAGTGGATGGGTAGGGTCGGAATTATATTCCGACTAAACTGTCCTTCTGGAGCGATCGGAAAAAGTGGCCGGAAAGGCCCTCACGCGCCGGCGCGTGGGCTTCACGCGCCGAGGGTCCTGCCGCGCGTGGGGGCGCGTGAAGCGTCGGTTTCCGGTGATTTTTTCTGGGGTTGGTCGGAATTCTCTCCCAAACCTCGTGGTGGTCTCGGATTTTGCACAACACCAACAGAAAAGGTAGTTTAAGTTACGGACAGCCTGTTAAGTCGCCGGAAAATTGCACGGCGACGAGGTCTTCTTCCCGGAAATAGCTGGAATGACGCACAGCTATACTATTCTCACCAAAGCTCTGATACCATGTGAGAAGGCACGGGAGAAGAATATATAATTGATATGTAAACATGATACAATGAGCCCTATATATAATACACATAACCTAGCCTACTCCTAATACAGTTTAGACTAGACTTCTAATACAGTTAGACTTCTAACAAGGTGTGATACAGTGGCAACAGCTGCACTGACTTCATTCCTAGATTCCAGACCATGGTCTGATGTCGAACTGTTGCGAGAGAAAAACTTCTCCTTCCAACCCCTTGAACTCTTTGTTAGAGATACTTTGTATCTAAAAAACGACGATAAAAACAAGCAAATAAGGCTTACAAACAAATAACAGTTTTTGATGGTTCAGAAGTTACCTGAACAACTATAAGAGATGATATTAGAGTTTCCAGATACCTCATTGACATTGCACTAAGTCGAGACTTTATAGATTCTGAAAAAGACTGAAAATCTGATGGTCCGGCTCTGTCGTGATGGTTAGGAGAAGATTGAAAAGGAGTCCTACAATACCATAACTCAATAATAAGCAAAATAAAAGAATATATCGGCCTTATTTGTCTTTTGTTCTTTGGCCTTTAATTTAAGATATGTTTTGCATCTTGTTCACCAACTCTTCATTCATGGTGATCGGGATTTAAGAAGAATGAGATAGACATCAAAAAGGGAAAAATCCACGAGAAGGCCTTTTTGTTGTGCCCCTATCTGGAAAGGGTGAGGGTGCCAGCTTTCTTTTGGTAACTATTGCAAACTCATTTTATTTCTGGAGGATCCATTCCCATGACTATAATTATGTAACAGCAAAAGAAAAGAGGAACCATCAAAACTCTCAACCAAGCTTGACAAATATACACACCTATCATTTGACGAAGTCCCAAGTTGATTAACAGCAGCATTTGATCCTGACCCAGAGGCAAAAACCTGATTAGCTTGAAAAGAAGATTGTTGAGTGACTAGTTGTCCAGAACCTTCTCCAACAGCAACAATTGGAGAATCCTGACCAGAAACCAAGACTGCAGGAGTGGGTCCACCCCCGCTCCTTTGAGTAGAAGATGAAGCAGCAGCAGGAGGAGGAGCATTTGGATGAGCTGAAAACACCAGAAAATGGGGACGACCTTGACCTGATGACCTACCTCATTGACCTTCCCTTCTGGCAAGGTGGCGTGACCTTCCCATGGCAGCGGCAGCAGCTAAGTGCTGAATGATACGCTCTTCAAGTTCGGAATCAGTTGCACTTACAGGTAACTGTGAAAGAAAGATACAACAAGATTTTGTCACAAAATGGACCATTAACAGCTTATAAGAAGAAAAAACATCCGTGGACTTCAGAAGTGCTAACATGCTGTAATCCAAAATCTCCTAGATTTGGATGGTGAAAGATTGTGGTGTTTCTAGGAGGATTCATCCTGATGTTTCTCTCGTGCTCTACTGCATCCAACAATTCCTGGCTGAAAGAGAAGCACATTTATCAACAGCATTGAAGGAGAATAAGAAACATCACAAATTGATAAACAAGTGCTGATTTGAGAATAAGACCGAACCTGTTAGGATCTTTCAAGCTGAGAACCTGCCAACACATGGGGCACTGGGAGCTTCGCTGACACCTACAGAACATAGATTAAAAGTATTCAGGATATTAGTGCTTTCAAACTAAGCTCTATTCGTGCCTTCAGTCTCAGTATTTGCAGCATATACAACCAAAGATCCAAAAATTCATAATCTATCAACTGATAATCTTCCGTCACAAATACAATTTTGAAGGAATAGAACTTTGTTCCAAAAATTTAAATTCAAAAAAAGAGAAAATCGAATGCTCCAATTTTGCCTTTTTCTAATTTTAATATCAGAAATAGCGGACACAATCATGATTCAATTGATCAATGCCACTTAAGTTTAACCTTCCAAATGAATTTGGTCGGAACAATGGTAAATAGGAGATATTTGGTGCATCAAGAAGTCATTTGTCATTATGTTGGTCACTCTTTTATCGTCCAAAACAGACATAAAAAGGAACCAACAGTAACAACAAACCCCCTCCTCCTGCTCTTTGGGGCTCCTTTGCAGGAAGTTGGGTATAAAAGCTTAATAGATGAGATGGAATGCCAAAAATCATGAATAAAAATTATGGATGTCACACCCTTTTCTCAGTCATCAATTGTTATTACATTCCACATCATCTATACAATCAGTGAGCAACATCAAGCATCATTTATTTATGTGTATCTTATTAATCAGAAGGAATCACAATGCTGAAATCATAATGACCACCTTTCTCTTACATCTTCAAGCAAACTGCTCAAGTAGGAGCATATAATACTCCAAGAAAACCATGGAACCCAAAAGTTGGGCAACAGAGGAATATATCACATGAAAAGACAAACTCCAAAAGCCCCATGTGATTTTTTTAATGAGAAAGCCCAATGACATTCTTAATTGCAATGTTCTTTAACTCTGCCAAAATACTCTACATCTAGTTTGTGTGTTCCCACCAGAGGCATTTCATATAGCACTCTAATTTTCCGCAAGAAAGCCAACTCATCTTTGTGATATTAGAGGAACAATAAAGGCCCTTAGGAAGCCATCAATGTCCACAAAATGTCACCTTTTTGGGAATCCATACAAAAGCACTATGCATCATAGAGATAAGTGAAAGCATAGTGTAGACATGAGATATCTAATTAATAGGGAATATTTAGATCACCATTCAAGAATACATTGAAGATGGAACTCATGCTTGCAACCAGTCACCTGCAAGTTGAAAATTTATATTACTCCATTGTGAAGCCAATTCTTTTCACACTAACACGGGATAATGTGAACTACGTACCGTAGAAGGATCACTGTTGCAAAATGCTTCAAGGCATATGCTGCAAGCATCATCGCAGGCATCCTGAATTCCACCTTCCACAAATGCTGCAGCTGAAGTCAAAAGATAAAACCTTTGAAACATTACTTCACTTTAATAAAGCAACAAGCATTCTGACTAATCTCATACGCAATGGAAGAAAAAACTAAAGAAAGCCCTTAACACAAATGATCACCTTACCTGCTTTTACTTACACTGGTGAGAATCAAATGCTACAAAGAAATTAGAGACAATACAATGTCTCGCTCTTTTGGTTTAATATGGCATCGATACCAATATCTGTTTTTCCAGTTTTCCACACGGCTAGTCCTCGATTATAATTTCATACTAATAGATTAATATACTTCCAACGGCAGCTCAGAGAAAAACAAAGAGAGGACTAAACCCCAAAATTTCCACGTTTGTTAAACAAAGTTGAGAATAACATCTCAAACCCAACACTGAAAAGAGCTTAATTCCCCTAATCCCACCACAATCTATCACCATGTTCAATATAAAAAATAATAACCACATTACAAATTGAAATATTTCACCTAATTAACCCTTATTCCCGAAACCACTCTATAACCAACCAAATTGTAAGAAAAAACTAGTCAGTCATCCAAATAGTAAAAGAAGCTCAATTTCCGTGACCCAGATGTGAAAATACTATCTGAGTCACGCAAATACTCAATAATCTGAACTACAAGAAGGGGAAAAGAAAAAACAATAAAACTAGCCAGTCCTCCAAATAGTAAAAGAAACTCAATTTCCTATGGTCCAAAGCTTAAAAAACACAATTTCTAAGGATGCAACTCTACTTGCGTGTGATGTGAATATCCGTCTTATCACCGCTATGTTTCACATAATCGAATATCATTGATTACGCACATATTATGGAAGATTAGCAAAGGAGACATTGTTTTTTGGTTTGACTTAGTGTTCGAGTTGTCCCACATTGAGTCTTTTGGTCCTTATATGGCTTAAGCAATACTCGCCTCATAAGCTAGCTTTTGGGGTTGAGTTAGGCCAAATGTGCATTTATATCATGGTATCAGAGCCAGGCCCATCCCAATTATTGTTACCGATGTTGGGCCCCCATTTATGTTATCCACGCTCCAGAAATCTGGGCGTGAGAGGGTGTTGAGTTGTCCCATATCAGACGGATTTGAGATCCTTGGTCTCCTTATATGGCTTAAGCAATCATCACCTCATAAGCTAGCTTTTGGGGTTGAGTTAGGCCCAATGTATATTCTTATCACTTAGGTCCAATTGTGTAATTTACTTCCAGAATGTAGCCATCCAAGGAATATTATGCACTCTCATGTTATTGTTAAAGATTAGTGGTGGTGGGGTGGTTGGGATTATGTACTACCTGACCATATTATGAGTACAATTAAAACTATGCATATTAGGTTGAGGCCCTCAATTTAAGATACTTCTATGTGGACTGCCAATGAAAAAGGAGTATTCTCCGTAGCTTTAGCTTGGAATATATTTAGAAAAGTAAAAAGACAATCTTGAATTGATTCCAAGACTTGGCAAAAACTGGTGCCCTTCAAGATGTGTTTTACTATTTGGAGAGAATTGAGAGACAGATTGCCGACTGACGCTAGGGTTCTCAAGATGGGTCTCTCTAGCACATCTCGGTGTTGTTGTTGCATAAATCCTGTAAATGAAACTACAGATCATCTTTTTTATTCGGGATCCTTTGCACATAATATATGGAAGATTATATGTGGTGCTAAGGGAATTCCCTTTACAGGGGTGTCTTTTCGACTGTTACTAGTCAATTGGTGGAAAGCAAAGACAAAGAATCCCGTTCAAGCATGCTTGATAAACTGTTTACCAATCATCACAACATGGGAAATTTGGAAAGCTAGATGTGAAGTTAAATATTGCTCTGAAAGACTCAACACGAGGATGACCATGTCTCTTATTTGTTTCTCCATTTCACAGATAATTAACACCCAGTTCTCAAAATTCAATACAAAGCCTATTTGGAGCAGCATCTGCCATCTATTCAACATTAATATTGGATTCAAGAAGACCATCATTACCAAGTGAAACAAACCTCCAGCATTTTTTTGTGAAATTAAACTCAGCTGGAAGCTGTAAGAATGGTTATGTAGAGGAGGAGGAGTTATAATGGACAATTTGGGATGCTTGATTATTGCGTTCACTATTAATTTAGGCCCTGGAACTAGCAATTGGGCAGAAGCACAGTCATTGTTGTTTGGCATCAAATGGTGTATTAACAATGGTTTACATTGTATCTTGGCAGAGACCGATTCAAAGCTATTGGTAGATTTTCTTAATGGGAACAATTATGTCCCATGGAGGATTTCAAATGAGATTAATGAGCTTAGAAATCTAAGGGAACAAATAATTTTTAATTTGAATCACCGCTTCAGGGAAAGCAACCAAGTTACGGATAAATTAGCTTCTTTAAGCCACAAGTCTTTACAAAATCAACTGTTTCATAATTTTGATGAGCTGCCAAGGCACATCAGGGGCATAATGAACATGGACAAATGGAGCTTACTTGCGTTTTCGAATTGTTGATAAAAGAAGAACATATATTACCTTTGAGTCACCATGAGTTTTAGATTCATGAATAGAATGTTATTTTTATTTTTATTGGTATAGTTTTGTTAGGGTTGGAAACTTTTTTTGATAACTCATACAAACTAAAGTATCCAATACCCATGAGTTTTCTTCTACTCAACTCTCTCAACACTGCATGTTCTATCTTTCACGTTAGATAAGGGTTTTTGTGGATTATACACTTCACCCTCAAACTAATGTACTATGTTTTGGATGGATGAATAAGAAATACCAGTTATTCCAAAATAAAATATCACTGATTTCTTCATTTCATACTTTCTTGAGCTAAATAATACTCCAATATTTTATAATTTATGTTTTAAAATTTGATGCTATATTACAAATAATATATTACTTAGTAATTCTATCTAAGTTTTACTATACTTTCTAAATTTTTATTGTTTCTTTTCCCTACCCCAACTCCCCAAAGCGATTAATAGTGGTTGTTTACTCTTTTTTCCTCATCATCAACTCAAAATCATAATCAGAGTAATTGAAAATGCAACAAAAAATGGAACATAACCGATTCTTTAAGATCTAATGTCAACCATTTGATAGCCCTGTTCTTGAATATACATAGAATAGGATAATCGAAATTCATATTTAAAAAGAAACTTCAAAATTTTCTTAAGCAACTTATACATGCAGGGTAAAAGATAATGTACTAGAGCAAATAGATACGTCTAGTTATGATCAATGAATTATGTAATATATCAAATATATCATTAAAATTACTATTTTCAGGGGTTCATATGCATTTTCATGTCTCTAACCGTGGAAATATTATAAAGTCTTTTGTGGACAAATATCTTAACCAAAACCATGTGGTAATCCTTCTAAGAACTATGAGATAAATGGCAAAATGTTTTTGAAAATTGGCAAAGTAAATATTCAGGGGGTCTATCGGGAATCGAACTCGTATTCCCAAAGTAAATAAGCAAGGGGGGATCTATCTGAATCCCACATCTGTAGTCCCAATATAAATACACACCAACAACCAAAGAATAATCAGAACGGAATTGAACACCAAGGCAATAGGGAAATCTAGAATAACATGCTTCACGTAATGCAACAAGGCAAATTAAGCAACTAAACCAATTAAGTCAGCTAAACATATTTTTCTAGGCTATCACAGGCTATATGGCAAGTAAGCAAAGCAATAATTTTCACATTTTCAAAACCCTCGTACTCTGAAGAGTCTAACCATAACAAAGATCTCCCAAATCGAAGGTCAAATGCCCACTTAAAACTCAGTAGTTAGCTTATGAAGTTTTACCCAGTTTTTTCCATTTTTATCCTCAATTCAAATTTTAATGATGGATTTAACTACATAATGATGAAATATAACTAGAAGGGATCAAAGAAACGTTACCCAATAATCTCCTCTTCAAAACCCTCTCAAAATCTCCCTTCCCCGAGCTCTATTTGATTTTTCTAACTTTTGAAAACTAACCCTCAAAATTCTCTTTTCTAAACAGTAATTTACGCTTCTGCGGACAAGGGACTGCTTCTGCGTCTTAGCCTTAAGTGAACAATTTCCGCATCTGCGATGTTCGCATCTTCTGTCCAGCCTCCCACTTTTGCGGAATCTGAAGGCAAGGCTGAAATCCGCTTCTGCAGCTCCACACCTGCAGAACCCAAGTCGTAGGTGCGGTTATGACAGGAACCAACACCTTAATCAAATCTCCCAACTCAATAATCTTTCCGTCAACTATCCAAAATCATCGCGAGGCCCCCCGTACCTCAACCAAGAGCACCAGCATAACCTAATACCCTATTCCAACTTCTACCAATCCTTGAAATACCTCGAACAACATAAGAACCCGAATTAATCAAATATTTAAGCCTAAGAACTTCAAATTTCTTCCAAATACGCTTTCGATAAAAAACCTAACCAGAACACATCTGAATGACTTGAAATTTTACACACACGTCCCAAATAACATGCCGGTGCTACGACAACTTTCAAAATTCTATTCCGACTCTTGAATCAAAAACTCACTATCGGACCGAAAACTTCAAAATTCAAACTTCGGCATTTTCAAGCCTAAATGAGCTACGGACTCCCAAAATACATTCTGAACATGCTCCCAACCCCAAAATAACCTAACAGAGCTAACAAAACCATCAGGTTTCCATTTCGAGGTCGTCTTCACACTGTTCCGGCTACAGACCACTTTCCAACACTTAAGCTCTCATTTAGGGACTAAGTGTGCCAAAACTCTCCGAAACCTGATACCGAACATCTTGGCAAACCAAAATAGTAGAAATGAACTTAGGGAAGCAGTTTATGGGGAATCGGGGTGTAAATTCTAAAAATGACCGGCTGGGTCGTCACATACTCCTACACTTAAACAATCATTTGTCCGCGAACGAGCATAGATAACATACCTGAGGTAGTGAAAAGATGAGGTATCGGTTGCGCATATCCCACTCGGTCTTCCAAGTCGCCTCCTCGGCCGGCTAACCCCGCCACTAAACCTTTACTGAAGCAATATTCTTTGACCTCAACTTTCTGACCTGCCTGTCCAATATAGCCACTGGCTCCTCAACATAGGATAGGTCCTTGTCCAACTGGACTGAAGTGAAATTCGACACGTGCGACGGATCACCGTGGTACCTCTGGAGCATCGAAAAATGAAATACCGGATGAACCCTGGCCAAATTGGGAGGTAAGGAAAGCTCATATGCAACCTCCCCAACTTGCTTCAAAATCTCAAAAGGGCCTCGGACTCAACTTCTCTTTCTTCCCAAATCTCATGACGCCCTTCATAGGCGAGACCCGAAGCAAAACCTGCTTACCAACCATATAGGAAACATCACGAACCTTCCGGTCCGCGTAACTCTTCTATCTAGATCGGGCTGTGTGTATCTGTCCTGAATCACCTTAACCTTCTCTACCATATCCTGAACCAAATCAGTGCATACTAGCCTGGCCTTACCCGGCTCAAACCAACCCACCGGGGATCTGGATCTCCTACTATGTAAAGCCTCATACGGCGCCATCTGAGTGCTAGACTGATAACTGGTTTTGTAAGCAAACTCCGCCAGTGGCAAGAACTGATCCCAAGACCCTCCAAACTCAATCACACATGCACGAAACATATCCCCAAGAATCTAAATAGTGCGTTCGGACTGCCCGTCCGTCTGGGGGTGAAATGTCATACTCATCGTCACTCGAGTACCCAACTCCTGCTGAACGGCTCTCCAGAATCGTGATGTAAACTGAGTACCTCTATCCGAAATAATAGAAACGGAATGCCATGCAGACAAACAATCTCCCTGATAGAAGTACGGCCTGTAGTCAAAGCTGTCTTGAGATTCTGAAAGCTCGCCTCACACTCCTCTGTCCACTAAAATAGGGCACCCTTCTAGGTCAATCTAGTCATAGGGGTCTCAATCGATGAAAACCCCTCCACAAATCAATGGTAATAGCCTGCCAAGCCAAGTAAAATGTGAATCTCTGTAGCGGAAGGGGGGCCTGGGCCAGCTCTGCACGACCTCCACCTTCTTCGGATCGACCAGAATGCCCCCACTCGATACCACGTGGCCTAGGAATGCCACAGAACTAATACCAAACTCACATTTTGGGAACTTCGCATAAACTTCCTCTCTCTTTGGGTCTGAAGCACAGTCCTTAGGTGTTGTTCATGATCTTCCCAAATCCGGGAGTATACAAGAATATCATCTATGAAAATAATGGCGAATGGGTCGAGATAGGGCCTAAATACACTGTGCATCAAATGCATAAAAGCTGTTAGGGCATTGGTCAGCCCTAATGACATAACAAGGAACTCATAATGCCCATACCAAGTCCTGAAGGCAGTCTTCGGGATATCCGGCGCCTGAATCTTCAACTGGTGATAACCTGAGCGCAAATCAATCTTAGAACACACATGTGCACCCTGAAGCTGGTCAAATAGATCATCAATACGAGGCAAAGGATAACAGCTCTTTATTGTAACTTTGTTCAATTGACGATAATCGTTACACATGCCCATAGAACCATCCTTTTTCTTCACAAACAAGATAGGAGCACCCCACGGTGAAACATTAGGTCGAATAAAACCCTTATCAAGAAATTCCTATAACTGATCCTTCAACTCATTCAACTCATGAGGAGCCATAGATATGCAGGAATGGAAATAGGCTGAGTTCCCGGCAACAAGTCAATGCGGAAATCAATGTCTATATTAGGTGGCATACCCAGAAGATCAGCTGGAAACACATCAGCATAATCCCACACCACTGGGACCGAGTCAACAGAAGGGGTATCAACACTGATATCTCTCACATAGGCTAAATACGCTGCACATCCCTTCTCAACCATACGCTGATCTCTAATGAAAGAGATAACTCTATTGGGAGTGTGATCCAAAGTACCACTCCACTCAATACACGGAATACTTGGAATAGAGAGTGTCGTCTTTGCGTGACAATCAAGAATAGCATGATGGGGCGACAACCAGTCCATGCCCAAAATAATATCAAAGTCAACCATACCGAGTAACAATAAATCCCATTTAGTATCAAAACCACGAATAGTAACCAAACACGAGTGATAAACGCAGTCTACAACAAGAGAATCTCCAACGGGAGTAGAAACATAAACATGAGAACTCAAGGAATTTCGGGCTATACCCAAATCTGGAGCAAAATAAGAAGACACATAAGAATAGGTGGAGCCTGGTCGAATAGAACCGATGCATCTCTATGACAAACCAGTATAATACATGTGATGACAGAATCGGAGGCAACAAACTTGTATGAGTAGGAACAACATAATATCTGGCCCGACCCCTATCTCGAGGGCAACCTCTATCTCCCCGATCTCCACCCCCGACTGGTTGGGCAAATGGGGTGGCAACTGGAACTGTGATCATGGCCTGAGAACTTTGAGAAGCACGCTGTGGTTGAACAGTCTGTGAAGATGCACCCCTACCAAGTCTGGGGCAGTCCCTAACTATATGACATGTATCGCCACATTCGAAACAAGCTTTGGGCGGATGTGGTGGTTGTAATTAGCTATGGCAAGGTTTGATAGACTGACCCCTAGAAGCACCCCGAGCAGGAGGCGCGCTAGAAATTAGAGGTGCATAGTAGGGCTCCTGAGGTATAGGCAGAGCTGGAGCATTACTGGCTACTGGAAAAGATGAATGAACGGGGCGACCCACAAAACCCCTACCATGTCGAATTGTTGCTAGGGTACGGGCACCAGAGTAGTGGCCCGACTCTCAAGACCTCTTGGCCTCTCTCTGCACTCGCTCCCTGACGAGCATACCCTTGATCTAACAAAAAATTCTCACTACCTTCTAATAAGGAATGTCCATCGCCAACTCTCGAGCCATGCTAGATCTGATGGGTGGGATAAGGCCCTCATGAACCTGCAAACTCTCTCACAGACTATAGCAACCAAAGCCGGTGCATGTCTGGCCAACCTGGTATAACGGATAAAATACTCTGAAATGGTCATAGCACCTTGGCGCAAATGCTCAAACTCAACGTGCCATGCGTCCCTGAGACTCTGGGGGACAAACTCTCTCATAAACATCTCTAAGAACCGAGTCCAAGTCAGTGAAGCAGCCTCGACAGGACTGTCTATCTCATAAGTGCGCCACCAATCATAGGCGGCTCCCTGAAGTTGAGAAGTAGTAAAAGAAACCCCACTGGACTCTACTATGCATATAGTGCAAAGAATACAGTGGCACTCCTCTAGAAACCCCAAGGCATCATCTATCAATAATCTACTGAAACCGGAGGATCATACTTCTTGAACCTCTCCAACCTCCGCTGCTCGTCCTTAGATGTTGCTGCCCCATCCGCAGGCTGATCTAGTAGTGCAGGCGGTACAAAAATGATCTCAGGGACCTGCTCCATATGCATTCTCTTCTCAAGAGTGCGGGCTACGGGAGTCTGGGCCCCTTTCCCCGCCTGGGATGTAGCTGCAGCGAGGGGAAGCAACCCCGCCTGAGCCAAGGTGGTGTACATAGACATGAACTGAGCTAATGTCTCCTGAAGGGCTGGAGTAGTAGTAGTTATAGGCGTGTCAGGTGCCTGAACTCTGGCTAGATCTGCTAGTTGTACCTCAGAGGCATCTCATGCAGGTTCTCTGGCTACACCATGTGTGTGTCCACGCCTCTACCTCGGCCCCTGCCTCTGGGGCTGTAGTAGAGGGCACGGTGCCTGATCATCCCGAGTAGCACGTGTCTTCACCATCTGTGAGAGAATAGAAGACAAAAGTTTTAGAATTGATGTCAAAATATAGCACGACAAGGAAGTCAATGAAGTGAAGATTTTTCCAAAACTGTTACATAGCCTCTCGTAGATAAGTACAGATGTCTCCGTACCGGTCAGCGAGACTCTAATAAATCGCCATGTGTTTCATGACTCTTACGAACCTAGATCTCTAATACCAACTTGTCATGACCCTAATTCACCATTCATGAGCATGTCATGACGGCACCTAGTCACTATGACTGGGTAAGCTTGACAGTGTAGAAACAACATCATTTGTGAAAAATAACAAATAAAAATTTGATAAGCTTAAGAAAAATTGTACATAGATGCCGCTCGTCATACACAACTCAACATCACAAGTCTGAAACAACAATCCCAAAAACTCGAAAATTCACGGGCTACACAGGCTATATAAATGTATAATAAAGACTCTAAACTCTAGAAGTGTCTACATCTACAGGAAGCTAAGTACTACAACATGGATTAAAGGGATACTCTTTGGTTGCGGACGCGGCAGGTATACCTCAAGTCTCTGTAGCTCTGCCCGATCACTGATAATGCGCCTGAGATGAGGTACTTGGATCTGCACATGAAAAACATGCACAGAAGAGGTGTGAGTAGACCACAATGGTACTCAGTAAGTGCCAAGCCTAACCTTGGTCGGGTAGTGACGAGAAAGGTCAGGGCCCTACTGAGGTAAACATAATAATAATAATGTACAGTATGAAAATAGGTAGAATAATGGAAACAACAGCGATATAAGACAAAATCTACAAGTCAACAATAAATAACCAAAATAAGAATAAACACGGAAAAGTACAGCTCAATACCAATGATGCCATGAGGTTCTCCTAGGATACCATCCTGTAGTCCTTTCTCAATTGTCCAGTGGATCTCTTGGGGTACCGTCCCGTAGTCCAACTATCAGTGTGTAGGGGGATCTACCAGGAATCTAACCCGTAGTACCAAAGTAAATTTGCAGGGGGATCTATCGAGAATCAAACCCGCAGTCCCAAAGTAAACAAACAAGAGGGGGAGCTACCGGAATCCCACATCCGTAGTCCCTATATAAATACACAACAACGGCCAGAGAATAATCGGAATGGAATTAAACACCAAGGCAATAGGGAAATCTAGCCTAACATGATTCATGTAATGCAACAGGGCAAATTAAGCAACTACACCAATTAAGTAAGATAAACATGCTTTTCTAGGCTATCACAGGCTATATGGAAAGTAAGCAAAGCAAGTAATAAAGGAATAGCAACTTTATCATTTTAAGTAAAAACTGGGTGTTCAACAATTAGCACAAGTAAGCGCTCGTCACCTCATGTACAAGGCACTCAATCATCAAATAACAAGTCCTAAAAGGAGAAGGTCCCCCACACAAAGTTAGACAAGCCACTTACCTCGAACCTGCTCAAACTCAACTAGGAACCACGCCTTTGCCACAAGTATCTGACTCCAAATGGCCCAAATCTATTCAATTCAATTACATAGCAAACAATTGATTCCACTATTAAATTTAAATTTATGGCGCGAAAATAGGTAAAATAACCCAAATACCCCTCAGGAAAACATCTCGGAATCGAATAATTTTCACATTTTCAGAACCCTCATATTCTCACGAGTCTAACCATATAAAAATCTCCCAAATCGTAGGTCAAATGCCCACTCAAAACTCAATAGTTTAGCTTATGAAATTTCACCCAATTTTTCCAATTTTTGATCCTCAATTCAAATTGTAATGATGGATTTAACTACATAATGATGAAATATAACTAGAAGGGATCAAAGAAACGTTACCCAATAATCTCCTCTTCAAAACCCTCTCAAAATCACCCTTCCCTAAGCTCAATTTGATTTTTTTAACTTTTAAAAACTAACCCTCAAAATTGTCTTTTCTAATTAGTGGTTTCCCGCTTCTGTGGACAAGGGACCTCTTCTGCGGTCCTATTTTCGGGGCTTATCCCTAAGTGAATAGTTTCCACAGCTGCGGACCCCTTTTCGCATATGAAAACCACTTCTGCGGTGCAGCCTCCCGCTTCTGCGGAATCTGAAGGCAAGGCTGAATCCGCTGCTGTGGTCCTCCACGCCGCTTTTCTGGCTCTGCACCTACGGAACCCAAGTCGCAGGTGCGGTTATGACAGGTACCAGCACTTTTAGCAGATCTCCCAATTCCAAAATCTTTCCGCCAACCATCTGAAATCATCCCGAGGCCCCCGAGGACCTCAACCAAGAGCACCAACATCACCTAATACCATATTTGAACTTGTGCCAATCCTTAAAGCACCTCAAACAACACCGGAAACCAGAATTAATCGAATATTTAAGTCTAAAAACATCTTTCTTCCAAATACGCTTTCGATCAAAAACCTATTCGGAACACGTCCGAATGACCTGAAATTTCGCACACACGTCCCAAATGACATGATGGTACTGTGGAAACTTCCATAATTCCATTCCGACCTTTGGATAAAAAATTCACTATTGGACCGGAAACTTCAAAAATTCAAAGTTCGGCATTTCAAGCCTAAATGAGCCACAGACTCCCAAAATACATTCCGAACACACTCCCAACCCCAAAATCACCTAACAGATTTAACTGAACCATCGATTTTCCATTCCAAGGTCGTCTTCATACTATTCCAAATAGATATCACTTTCCAACACCTAAGCTCTCATGTAAGGATAAAGTGTCCCAAAACTCTCCGAAACCTGATAGCGAATATCCCGGCAAATCAAAATAGCATTAATGAACTTTGGAAAAACAGTTAATGGGAAATCAGAGCGTAAATTCTAAAAATGACCGGCTGGGTCGTCTCATCTAGTTCACCATTCGCGAACATGTCATGACGACACCTAGTCACTATGAATAGGTACCATCATGACATGCTTACGAATGGTGAACTTGGGTCGTGACACTAACACTATTCGATAGAGAACCAGTAATGAATAGCATACTTTTAACAAGAGAAATAATGAAACAGTAATATGTGCACGACGTCGCCCTTCGTGCTTTTACTCTCGTCTTCACCATAAGAAACAACAAAAATGGCACGACATCACCCTTCGTGCTTTAACTCTCATAATCATGGAACGATGTCACCCTTCTTGCATTAACTCTCAAATCATGGCACGACATCACCCTTCAACTTATCTCTAATTGGATTTCCTTATCTTTCTTCTTCAAATTACGAGTAGAGATTTGGGGCACATTAATTCTCACAATATCGGCACAACATCACCCTTTCATGCATTAACTCTCACAATATTGGCATAGCATCACCCACCATGCATTAACACTCACTCACAATATCATGCACGGCATCACCCTTCGTGTTTTTTACTTTTTCTCACCCAAACAATAGAAATAATAACATCTCGGCAAGGGAATCAATAATAGAAACAATAACGCCCCAGCAAGGGATTCAACAATGAAATCTATAACGTCCGGGCAAGGGAATCAGCTATAACCAATTTTGTTTCAATAGTTAACTTGACATAACAAGTCTCAGCTTGAATCAATACTCAACAATGGTCAATTACCAAGAAATAGCATAAGTCTTGTTCAACATGGATAATCGTTAATTTAAGCATGAATGGTACATAATAAGAATGACCACAATCGTGTATAAGACTCATGGGCATGCTTGAAACCAACATATAGATACTTGTCACCACACCTATACATCATACTCAACACTAACACGTAGCAAATATGACCACAACACCTATTCCCACAAGCCAAGGTTAGGCCAAGTACTTATATCGATTTCACGGACAAAATCAAGCCTCAATTACCGCTTTACCTCTCGATTCCACATCTAATCCACTTGTATCTAGTCGTAAATTACTTAATAACATCAATATAGGCTAAATAAACCAAAATTTATGCATGAATATAGATTTTCCAATATTTTTCCCAAAATTAAAAAATCGACCTTGGGCCCACTAGGTCAAAAGTAAAAGTTTGAACCAAGAATCGAATACCTATTCATCTACGAACCTAATTATGCAATTGATTTTGAAATCCGACCTCAAATTGAGGTCCAAATCCCCAAATTTTAAAAATCGTAATTTTTACCCAAGAACATCCAGTTTTTCCTGAAAAACCCCAAATTTTGAGATGAAATCATGTAAAAGGATGAATTAGATTAAAGAGGACAAGTTAGAAATCACTTACGTATGATTTGGAGAAGTTTGGGTCTTTGAAAAATTTCCTAGAGATGTTTAGGGTTTGAGAGAATATAAAAAGATGAAAATTCCGTCTGAAATATCAATTAAAGGTCGCATATATCGCAATTGCGATCAGGGGTTTGCTATTGCGAACCCTTTGAATTTCTACTGCCTTCGCATTTGCAATGAAAATTTTGCATTTGCGACATAAGGGACCTTTGCAATTCCGGCCAAAACATCGCATTCGCGAGAAAAGAAGTTAAAGAACATTTCAAATATGTCGACATAAATACGACGGATTCTGTGTCAATACATTGTAAATTTTTTCAAGTTGTACTGTGACAAACAACTCAATCTATAACCGACATGTTTATCCAAAAAGGATTCAGATGAAAAATTATATTACCTCATTTTGATTTCTGGTCTACTGGAAATTTAGTTGATAGTATAGCTTCAAAGTGGAATTGATGTGATGTCCTGCCCAGGCCTAGTTTGTATTTGCGACATTATTGTCACATTTACCAGGCTTGTTCACTTTGCAATTGCGAAGCCTAATCTTGCAATTGTGAGATCAGAGTCCTGTACAAAAATATCATATGCACAACTGAGTTTACCTAAGTCCAAATCACCCGTGACCAATCCAATATTCACCCGAGGCCTCAGGGCTCCAAACCAAACTTGCACGCAATTCTAATAATATCATATGGACTTGCTCGTGCGATGAAATCATCAAAATAACATCAACAATTAAGAATTTAACCTCAAATTCATGAAATTCTATATGAACATTGAAAATTTTATTTTCTCAACTAAAGGTCCGATTTATACCAAATCAACTCCGATTCTTCCCAAGTTTTACAAATTCGACTTAATTATTTTCTTAAATCTGTATCGGGCTTTGAAACAAAGATATGGGCCCAATACCATCAAGAACACACACCATTTCATTTTCAAAAGTCTTTATATTTCCAGCAAATAATTTTCTCTAAAAATTCTTTCCTCGGGCTAGTGACCTTAGAATTAGATTTCGGGCATACATCCAAGTCCTATATTTTACTACGGACCCTACGGGACCGTCAAATCACGGGTTCGGGTCCGTTTATCAAAAATTAAAGGCCAAATTCATTATGTTTCTTAAACTTCACATAAAAGCTTTCCGAAAAATGAGCTCGGACTGTGCACGCAAATTGAGAAGAAGGAAAATGAGGTTTTCAAGGCCTCAAAGCTCGAATTCGGATTATAAAACACAAGATATCCCAAAGTTCGTCCTCGAATGGACATAGTAAAGTACTTGAGTCGGTGAATAGATGGGGATATCGGCCTAGCATATCGGACTTGAACTCCCAGGTCGGGGCCTCAACAGGGTGACCTCTTCAGTGCACACGAACTTAAGGGTTGATATCAACTGATGAACATGACGATTTAGAATAGCTACCGGCTCCTCTTCATAGGTCAAGTCCTTGTCCTATTGGACAGTGCTGAAGTCTAACACATGGGATAGATCGTTGTTATACTTTCGAAGGATGGACATATGAAACACTAGATGAACTGCTGATAAAATCGGTGACAACGCAAGATCGTAAGCCACCTCACCCACTTTTTTGCATGATCTTAAAAGGCCTGATGAACCTAGGGCTTAATTTACCCTTCTTCCAAAATCTCATCATGCCCTTCATGGGCAACACACGAAGCAACACTCACTCTCTGACCATGAATTCCACATTGCGAACCTTACATTCGGCATAACTCTTTCGCATGGACTGAGCTGTATGAAGTCTACTCTAAATGATCTTAACCTTATCCAAGTCATCCTTCACTAAATGTATACCCAACAACTTAGGCTCGTCCGGCTTAAACCATCCAACGGGCGACCGACACTGTCTACCATATAATGCCTCATAGGGAGCCTTCTGGATGCTCGATTGATAACTGTTATTGTAGGAAAATTCTGCTAATGGCAAGAGCTGGTCCTAAGAACCTCCAAAGTCAATAACATATGCTCGGAGCATATCTTCCAAAATCTGAATAGTATGCTCGAGTTGTCCGTCCATTTGAGGATGAAATGTTGTGCTCAACTCGACCCGTGTACCCAAATCATGTTTTACTGCCCTCCAAAAATGCGAGGTAAACTGCGTACCACGATCAGAAATGATAGACATGGGCACACTATGAAGACGAACAAACTCCCGGATATAGATCTCAGCCAACAACTCCAAGAATAGGGAACTACCATATGAATGAAATGCGCTGACTTGGTCAGCCTATCCATAATAACCCATACAACATTGAACTTCCTCTAAGTCTGCCGGAGTCTAAAAATGAAATCCATGGTGATACGTTCCCACTTCTTCTCAGGAATCTCAACCTTCTGATGCAAACCACCAGGTTTCTAATGCTCGTACTTACCTGCTAACAATTCAGACACTGAGCTACATATGCCACAATATCCTTCATCATCCTCCTCTACAAAATGTTGTCGCAAGTCGTGTTACATCTTGGTGGTGCCCGGATGAATAAAGTACCAGGAACTATGGTCCTCCTCTAGAATTAACTCACGAAGTCCATACACATTAGGCACACAAATACGACCCTACATCCTCAAAAATCCATCATCTCCAATTGTAACATGCTTGTCACCTCCATGCTGCACTGTGTCCCAAAGGATAAGAAAATAAGGATCATCATACTGCCGATCTCTGATATGCTCAACTAATAAAGATCGAGTGACTATGCAAGCTAAGAATATGGCTGGGCTAAAAAACACCCAACCTCTTGAACTGATTAGCTAAAGCCTGAACATCCAAAGCAAGTGGTCTCTCACCGACTGGAATATACGCAAGGCTGCCCATACTGGCTGACTTCCTACTCAAAGAACCGGCCACTACATTGGCCTTTCTAGGATGATAAAAGATGGTGATATCACAGTCTTTCAATAGCTCCAACCACCTTTTCTGCCTCAAATTTAGCTCCTTCTGCATGAATAAATACTGCAAACTCTTATGATCCATGAATACCTCACATGACACGCCATATAAATAATGCCTCCAAATCTTCAACACGTGAACAATGGCTGCTTGCTCCATATCATGAACTAGATAATTCTTGTCGTGGATCTTCAACTAACGCGAAGTATATGCAATAAATTTGACATTCTGCATTGACACCGCACCAAGCCCAATACGAGATGCATCACAATAAACTGTATATGGTCCTGAATTTGTGGGGAACACCAACAACGACGCCATAGTCAAAGCTGTCTTGAGCTTGTAAAAGCTCGCCTCACACTCGTCAGACCACCTGAACTGGGCACCCTTCTAGGTCAACCTGGCCATCGGGGCTGCTATGGATAAAAATCCCTCCACAAATCGATGGTAATAACCTGCCAAACCCAAGAAACTCTAGATCTCTGTAGCTGATATGGGTCTAGGCCAGTCCTTGACTGACTCAATCTTCTTAGGATCCACTTGAATACCCTCTGCTGATACAACATGACCCAAGAATGCAACTGAACTCAACTAAAACTCACATTTCGAAAAGTAAGCATATAACTGGTTGTCCCCCAGAGTCTGGAGAATGACTCGAAGATACTACTCATGCTCCTCTCGGCTGCAGGAGTAGATCAAGATATCATCATTGAAAACAATCACGAAGGAATCCAGGTATGGCTTGAACACCCGGTTCATCAAATCCATAAATGATGCTCGGGTATTTGTCAATCCAAATGACATCACTAAGAACTCATAATGCCCATATCGAGTCTGAAAAGCTGTCTTATGGACATCAGATGCCCTAATCCTCAACTGATGCTAGCTTGATCTCAAATCAATCTTCGACAACACTTTGGCGCCCTAAAGCTAGCCAAATATATCATCAATCCTCGGCAATGGATACTTGTTATTGATGATGACTTTGTTCAATTATCAATAATTTATACACATCCTCATCGATCCATCCTTCTTCTTAACAAATAACACCGGTGCACCCTAGGGCGAGACACTAGGTCTTATAAAGACCTTATCGAGAAAATCTTGCAATTTCTCCTTCAATTCTTTTATCCCTGGCGGAGCCATACGATAAGACAAGATAGAAATGGGCTGAGTGCCCAGAGCCAAATCAATGCAAAAGTCAATATCCCTATCGGGTGGCATCCCCGGGAAGTCGGTAGGAAACACATCTTGAGACTCTCAAACTACTGGCACATAATCCATAAAAGGAACTTTAGTACTAGAATCATGAACATATTCCAAATAAGCCAAACACCACTTCTTGACCATACATCAAGCCTTCACATAAGAGATAACCCTGCTGGTAGAATGACTAGGAGCCCCTCTCCACTCCAATCGAGGCAACCCTGGCAAGACTGGGGTCACGATCTTAGCATGACAATCCAATATAGCGTGATAAGGTGACAACCAATCCATCCCCAAAATGACATCAAAATTAACCATATCAAGAAGTAAGAGATCTACAGGGGTCTCAAGACCCTAAATAATGACTATACACGGGAATAGACACGATCTACAATAATAAAATGACCCATCGGTGTAGACACATATATGGAAACACTCAAAAAATCAAGAGGCACAACTAGACGCGTAGCAAAGTAAGATGACACATAAGAGTATGTAGACCTTGGATCAAATCGAATTGAAGCATCTCTAATGCTAACTGAAACCGCACCTGTGATAACGACATCAGATGCCTCAGCCTTAGGCTTGGCTAAGAAAGCATAACATTAGGGCTGGGTCCCATCACTCTGAACTACATCCCCAGGACGGTCTCTTACTTGCTTTCCTCCCCCTCTAATTGCCTGACCTCCACCTCTAATACCTCGAACTCCACCTCTAGCTGCCTGACCCCTGTCGACACCCCTTTTCTCTAAAAAAAGCAAAATCGGATTTTACGACATTATGGGCAAAACAACTCTCATTCCCGTTTGGAAATTGGGTTATGGAATTTGAAGAGTCGTCACCTAATGATTATAGCGCATTAGGACACTTTAAGAAGAGAGTATTTTGAGAAGAAAATCAGAGTTCGGGTAAGGGCTTGAGATTATCTCGAGGGGAAGGTGTTAGGCACCCCTCAAGATCCACTAGTGTGGTTCCCGGTCGTGTTAATCGTGACTTTATAAAAAAGATTAAGCAATTAAACAAGAAAGGTTCACACATATAACATTCACACAACTTGAAGAAGCTTTTAAAGAAAAGGAAGGGCGTAAATTTAAAATAAAGAGAGGATTGATTTGGAAAAGCATTACTATAGAAGAAACATTTAAATAAAGCAAACAAAAGAGAGAAGGGTCCTAGGTTTAACTATAATATGGATCACTCGATACAATATCCCGCACATATTCCCAAAGAGGGGTCACTTTATGATATTATCGCATCGTCATCATCTCCATATTCTACCCTTCCCACCCCTTAGAGGTTATTTAGGCGTGTGAACCGGTCACAAAGGCTTATTGCGTGCTATTACCCGTCCCGTCCAATAGATCCTAGAGGGCATTTAGGATTATTACTCCTGTAAGGTAGGAACTAGGTTAAACCCTTAAGTTTAAAGGGTAAAATGCTAAGCGAGAGAAAAACAAATAGGACTTGCATATAAAGGAATCATATAAATCATATAAAACATATAAAAGGCTCAAATACCCCTCCATAAGCGAACACGTATATAGCACATCTCAAATACATGTAAGGTCTAAGGAAAAGAGAGTTTTTTTTAAAAAGGAGCTGGAGTATAAATTAAAACAGAAGTTGGAGAGTTTGTAGAAAAGGAACGTAAGAGAAAAATGTTCAAAACTTAAAAGAGGCAGTATAAGTTTTTAGAAATCTTCAGAAGTCATTTAGAAACATTTGTGGAATGCCTGGTAAAAGAGTTTTTGGACTGGCGGTGTAAAAGAACAAGCCTGAAAGCATTTTTAGATTGCAGAAACGTAAAGAAAAGCAGTAAACAGACTGGTTTTTGAGCTTTTGAAAATTAGTACTCAGATAGTTGAAATAGTAGTCCAATTCTGGACAAGAAATACAGTAGAAACCTTTGCATGGATAGTTTAATAATATGGCAGGAGTTTGTAAAATTAGAGAGGGCTTCAGAGACAAACGAATTCAGACAGAGGCAGATTAATTTGACCACAACTTGAAGGTGATTAGCACATTTTTTTTATCCGGCCTAAAGTCTTGCCTAGGCGTCATTAAAGATGGTGAGCATGCAATGGTTTCTAGTTTTAACAAGGAGTTGTTAACCAGTTTTTACCCAAATTAGCGAAATGTTTAAACAGTTGCAAATAAAATTCCTAAAGGCATGTATCTAATGCACAAAAAGTCCTAAAAACATGGTATCTAAATGTTATGGTGATGACTTGTTGATTATTGATTAGTTATGATTATGAGAAGGTACATAATAACAAACTGAAAGTAAAGAGACATAGGAGCAGAATTTCTATATGTGAGATGCATGTCATATACATGGTTTCTATTGCACAAATAGATAAGTAAAATCCTATAGTCATGTTTTCTACCCATTCGCCTTAACTAAGCATGCATAACCCTCCCAATTCCACTATAAACCCTATTATTCTTTACAAGTTATTACAGACCAAGTAATTAAAAATACATCAGTGATAAAAGAAAGGAGAAGTTATTCTATTGGGAGCCTACAGCCAGGCCCAAGATCTCCAACCTCACTTCTTTCGAGTTTCACAGCCATTATCAAGGCTTGGATGCGGCAAAGTTCCCTAAGGGTTCGTTCGAACTCCTGGCCAATACCAAGAACCCATAACATCATAATTAGACAAGTGTGGAAGTGCCAGCCTTGTGCATCAAAGTTCAATGGGTGCTCAAGGCTCCCAAGGCAGTGCTTACACTAAGCGGGCAGACCCTATAGCTCTAATAATAAGATTGTGATAAAGTTTGAGAGAGTTGATACAGTTGAGAGACAGTTTGAGAAAGCAGTTGAATGAATTGAGAGAGTTCAAGAAAACAGTTGGAAGAGTTGCAAGAATTCTTTTGAAATCATTTAGATTGTCCAATTTTAAAACAACAGAGCATCACAAAAAATGGGGGCAAAAGGGGAGGGAACATATAAGTAAAGTGTACAAATAACATATTGGAGGAAAGTAATCTGACATGATTGTGACACAGGGGTTTAGTTCTTACTGCACCAAACCCCAATACACTTAGCCTCAAACAGAGGTTTTAGGTTAACCAAGTAGCTAAACAGACATGGATGCATGGTAGTAGTACACAAGGAAAAAATAAGCATTCATTGAGATAGGGGAGGGGGTAAGTTAAACTAGGTAGACTAACAACTACATGCTAGTGGCAATAAGAGCATCAGAATCATAGGTAAAAGCACACAAGAAATAATATGAAGTGCAAAACTAATAGAAGCATGTTGTTTTGGAGGTTATATCTTAAATAGGGGACATACCAGTTGCAGATAATAGAACACAATAGAAATGAGAAATAGTGCACAAAGGGAGAGCAAAGTGTGCAGAGAATGAGAGCAGCAGTGTGAGAACAGCAGTGCAGAGAAGCAAGCAACAGACAAACCCAAGAAAATAATGTAGTAAAAACCCAGTAGTGTTGTAGACAACCAAGCTTACTCAATCTTGGCTTTCAGCCGATTGAGTGTTCAAATAGAAGAATGAGAGAGTGTAGAAACAGTGGAGAAAGTGAGAGAAAGAGTGCAGAGAGTTTGAACTTGAGAGATATGCAATGCGTGTTTTTTTGAAAGAAGGTTTTAGAGAAATTGTTCTTGTGTAGTGAGAAGAGAAGAGTAGTACTTATAGTTTTGGAAATAAGAGAAAATAGGGTAGGGAGTATACAATTATAGAAACAGTACCAATTAGGATCAATCACAGGACCTTAATTCAAATTAATCTGGGATGCAGCTATATAATATACGGAAAGAATCAATGAGACGACTAATTACACCATAGTGAACTAGTAGGCCTGTAGTATGTTATAGAGGCCAAATACATAATACTCGAATAAAGAAAACATATACTCAATATTGTAAAAATATTTAAGAGCACAAATATTGTAAGAATACAAAATTAACTCTAAAATTAGTCAAATAATCACGGACGAGACTAAAAATCAGAGGGAATCAGTGCTAATTATAGAGAGCATTTCACAAGCAAGGAAATACTTTAAGAAATCAGTGTAAGAACTTTTAAGGAAAATGCATACATATTAGTGATTCAAAGAGATGCATAGAATCATTCGAATACAATTAGACCTATAAGCACAATAGACGTGAAAAATCAGAGAACATTGTGCAAGAAATAATAGAAGAGTAGAGGGTTGGAACCCTAGTAAAAGAGTTTAAAGCATGGGACTCAGAAACGAACATGCTCGTAACAAAAAACAATCATATAATACATGCATACACAATACTAAAAGGAAGCAGAAGATGAAGTGATCTAAAAAGGGGGTCGGAAACCCTAGCAATAAAAATTAAAGCATGGACCCAGGTTAACAAGGACACCAAAAAAACAAGTAAGCAAATAAACACAAACAAACATATAGTACTCAGAAAGAGCAGAAGAAACGATTTTGAAGAAGGGGGTCAGAAACCCTAATTTGAAAGGGTAGTAGCCATCTAAAATTTGAACTAACCGAAAACACTAAGTAAGAATAGAGTAGAAAACAAAATCAAACTGAGAGTTGTTTTAGAAAAGTAAAGATCAAAGAGGTTCGAGTAGAAAAATTAGGGTTTATAAACAAATTAGGGAAAACCAAGAACCTGGTCGTGAAACTCGTATATAATGCAATAGAAGGCATCATCGGACAAAACCATAGGAGAAAAGCCGGAAACAGACCCTTGTAAAGCTTGAGTTACCGTCTTTCATGGCGGAAGCTACTGGGCTTCAAGCTTTAGAGAGAAAACAATGATACAATGATTCCATGGATACTCGAGGTCGAGAGAAGTGAGGGAGGAGTATGGCCGGAGAGGCGTTGATCTTCATCGGAGAAGAAGGGACCAGAAAGTCCTAATGAGAAGGGAGAGCATTTGTTAGAGAGATAGGGAGACGCACTTGTGTGAATGAGGGTTTGGGAGGGGTAGGTTAGATTTAATTAAGGTAAGGAGATTTGGGCCGTTGATCTTATTTGATCAACGGCTCAGATTAAACCAGAGATGGACCGGATTTAAATCAGGCTGGTATAGGTCATTAAATTGGGTTAAAATTTGGGCTGAAATAGGGGGTTGAATTGGGCTATATTTTAAATAAAATATGGCAATAGTATAAATAGCCAATTTTCCCTAATTAATTTTATAAAAAGCTAAAATAGTTTAAAAAGCAAAATTAGAAACATGGAATTAATTAATAACTTATAAATATTAATCTAAAAATACTAGAAATAGTTTTGTAACTATGAAACATAGTTAATTACGAAATTGGTCATAATTGCGATTTTGTGCAATTAGCCTTAAAAATTCAAAGTAAATTTATAAAAAATGTGTAAAAATTCCATAATTATATTTTGTTGTACATATGGGAGTGAAGCCATTATTCACTAAAACAGATAATTTGGAAAATAATTTTGGCCTTTATAATGTGAAAAATAAGCAGCAAATTAATTTTAAAGATCTCAAAAGTTAAAGAAAAATACCAAAGTTCCCCGGCCTACCTATATATGCATACATATACTATTTTGAAAGTATGTTTGGTGAAAAAATATATAGGGAAAAATTGGGTATCAACAACTCCTAACTCCAGCTGGCTGAGCGGGCAGTGGAATGCCCGGTTCTGAAGCTATGGCATGAGAACCCTGATGTTGAGAACTGCTCGATGCTCCAGGGCAAAATTAGGCAATGTGCGTCAGATTGCCACATGTATAACAAAACCTCGGCTACTGAGACTGCTGACCTTGGATCTAACCCTGACGGCCTGAGTAGCCACCTTGAAAACTCTGGAGCGGAGGTACAGTTAGAGGAGCTGGGGATACACTATAGGGTAACTGATTAGAATACAATATATGAGAACCAGAACCACCTGGAACACTATGAGAAGTCTGAAATGCTGAATTAAATGACTTGGGAGGATGGCCCCTATCAAAATAATCTCTGCATACAAATGAGGGACTACAGAACCTACCAAAATGATGAGGCCTTTTGTTAGACCCCTGCCACTTCACCGTATAGAATGATCTCAACTCGCCTGGCCACGTTGGCTCCATCCTAGAAAAAAATCTCACTCCCTATCTCCTTAGCTATCTGCAATCTGATAGGCTAAGCTAGTCCCTCAGTAAACCTCCTCACCCCCCTCTCTCTCGGTGGGAAGTATAAGAAGAGTATGATGAGCCAAGGTAATAAATCTGTCTCTGAGTGACAGTCATAGAACCCTGTTGGAGATGCATAAACTGCCTCTAATAGTCCTTCATCTGAGTGATAGGAAGAAACTTCTCCAAAAATAGCTGAGAGAACTAATCCCAAGTCAAAGCCGGTAACCCAGCTAGTCTAGCCAAACAATATTCCTCCACCAAGTTTGGGCAGAGCCTGACAGATGAAATGCAGCAAAGTCGACCCAATTGGTGTCCACAATCTCCATGTTCCGTAGAACCTCATGACAACTGTCCAATAGTCTTGGGGATCCTCTGAATAGGTACCACCATAGGTAGTAGTAAAAAGATTGGTGAACCTATCCAATCTCTACAAGGCATTAACAGACATTGCTTCTCCATTATCGGCCTGAGCTACAACACTCAGCTAAATTACCCCAATTGGCTGAGCTACTGGAGTCTGAAATAGAGGAGCCGTCTACCCCAGAGTGAGAGCAGCGAGAGCATGTGCTCCTCTCTCATTCTGAGAGACGGCTAGTGCTACAGGAAGTAATCCTTCCTGGGTGACACTCTCCAAAAGGCCCACTAGATGGACTAGAGCATCCTGGAGTACCGGGGTGGCGATGAACCCCTTGGGAACCTGAGTTAGTCCTGCTCGAATGGTCCGATCTAGAACCTCCTCATCAAACTCTACCTGAGGCTCCATCGCTGGTGCTGCTGCTTTGGGCTGAGCCATGCCCCTGCTCGTCCTCTAGCACGACTTGGCCTCGTCCTATGCCCCATGTAGGAGCTGTCATTGGGGGCTCGGGCTACTGATTAGCAGATAAAGTGGTACGTGTCCTCACCATCTCCGTAAGGATAGAGTAGAAGTTCAACTAGCATTGAGAAATCAAACCGCACGACAGAGAGGAATAGAAGGGAAGTTGTTCCTAAACACTGTAGCCTCAAGGGGATAAGCACAGACATCTCGGTACAGATCCCTCAGACTCTACCTAGCTTGTTCCTGAATTGTGAGACCTAGGCAACGTAGTGAATTGGTACAAACTTGTCACGATCCAAATTTCTCAACCTTTGGAAATCGTGATGGCGCTTACTCGTGAATGCTAGGCAAGCCAACATCTACAGTTTTCTACCATTATTATTAATTCAACAAGAACAGATATTAACTAAAGCAAAATAATTATGAAATGCAAAAAATGATTTAGTAGTGCCATAACTCAAATACATAACTACCCAATAGATCTGGAGTCACAATCCACCAACGCCTGAGATTTACTACAAATACAAGTCTGAAAGAAGTACAACTGTTCTCGAAATAAAGGAGACAGAAGGAAACTAAAGCGGGGAAGGAGGACTTCAGGCTCTGTGGACACTAGCAGAATTATGGTAAAGTAGTAACGATGCTAGGACACGACAACCATATAAATCTGTGCAGTTAAATCATATACAAACAGAACAATGATAATAGGAAAAATAAATAATGATGGGATGGGGGACATGCTGCGGGGAATATCAATTCTAACAATATTCGATAGATAAGCAATAATGAACACCATACATGTAACAACAGAAATAATGAAACAGTAACACGTGCACCATCACCCTTCTTGATTTTACTATTGTCCTCACCATAAGAAACAACAGGAACAACACGTCATCACCCTTTGTGCTTTAGCTCTCATAATCATGGCATAACATTACCTTTCGTGCATTTAGTCTCATAATATCGGCACGACATCACCCATCGTGCATTAAAACTCACTCACAATATCATGCACGGCATCACCATTCATTCTCTCCACTCTTTCTTACCCAAATAATAGAAATAATAACATCCCGACAAGGGAATCAACAATAGAAACAATAAAATTCTGGCAAGGGAATCAACAATGGAATCAATAACATCCCAGCAAGGGAATCAACTATAACCAATCTCGTTTCAATAGTTAACTTCACATAAATTCTCAACTTGAGTCAATACTCAACAATGGTCAATTACTAAGAAATATCATATGTCTTGTTCAACCTGGATAATCATCAATTTAAGCATGAGGGGTACATAATAAGAATCACCGCAACCATGTATAAGACTCACGGGCATGCTTTACACGAATGTATTGATACTTGTCACCACACCTATACGTTGTACTCGACATTAACACTTAGCAAATAATACCACAACACCTATTTTTAGGCCAAATACATACCTTGATTCCACGGACAAAATCAAGCCTCAATTGCCGCTTTACCTCTCGGTTCCACTTCTAATCTGCTCGTATCTAGTCATAATTACTTAATAATATTAATATAGGCTAAATAAACAAATGCTAATGCATGAATATACATTTCCCAATGTTTTCCCCAAAAGTCAAAAATTAACCTCGGACCCTCTTGGTCAAAACTCAAAGTTCGAATCAAAAATCCGACTACCTATTCACCCACAAACCCAAATATGCAATTGGTTTTGAAATCTGACCTAAAATTAAGGTCCAAATCCTCAAAATTTTAAAATCCTAATTTCTACCCAAGAACACCCAATTTTCCATGAAAACCCTAGATTTTGAGATGAAATCATGTAGAAAGATGAATTAGATTGAAGAAGATGAGTTAGAAATGACTTACCTATGATATGGAGAAGTTTAGGTCTTTGACAAATCGCCTAAGGATGTTTAGAGTTTGAGAGAATTTGAAAAATAATGAAAAACCCATCTAAAATCTCAATTAACAGGTCACAAATATCACAATTGTAATAAGGCATCTACGATGAAAATGTCACATTTGCAACGTACGGGCCTTCAAAATTCCGTCCAAAATATCACATTTACGAGGATGGCCTGCCCAGGCCTGGTTTGCATTTGCGACATTATTGTCGCATTTCCCAAGCCTGTTCACTTTGCAATTGCGAAGCCTAATTTCGCAAGTGCGAGATCAAAAGTCTGTGCAAAAATATCAGATGTACAACTGAGTTTTTCTAAGTCCAAATCATCCTGTGGCCTATCCTAAACTCACTCGAGCCTCGGACTCCAAACCAAACATGCAACAAGTCTAGAATCATCATACAGACTTGCTTGTGCAATCAAATCATCAAAATAACATCAACAACAACAAATTTAACCTTGGATTCATGAAATTCTTTAAGAACATTAAAATTTCTATTTTCTCAACTAAAGGTCCAGAACTAAGATGCATTCCCGATACCATCAAGAACACACCATTTCATTTCTATAGTCTTTATATTTTCTAGCAAAAATTTTTCTTTAAAAGCATTTTCTTGGGCTAGGGACCTCGGAATTTGATTTTGGGTATACTCCCAAGTTCCATATTTTACTACGAACCCTATGGGAATGTCAAATCATGGGTCAAGTTCTGTTTACCAAAAAAGTTGACCGAAGTCACATTTAATCAATTTTAAAGGCCAAATTGTGACGACCCGGCTAGTTGTCTCATGAGTTACCGCTCTTTTTTCCCAATTTCTACTTCTTTATGATTTGTTTATCTGTGTTTTATGGTATCGGGTTGGGAGAGCGAATCGAATGATTTTTGTAAGGTGTACGACACTTAGTCTCTTTGGAGTGAGTTTAGGTTGGAAAAGACATCTAGATGTTGACCTATGTGTTAGAGGAATCATATGTGCGTTTTGATGGTTTGGATAGCTTCGGGAGGTAATTTGGGACTTAGGAGTGTGACCGGAATGAATTTTGGAGGTTCGGAGTAGATTTACGCTTGAATTGGCGAAGTTGATATTTTTGCAATTTTCGGTTGGTAGGAGAGATTATGATATGCTGTTCGGAATGGAATTCTGGGAGTTGAGGAACATTTGGGATTTGTGTGAAAAATTTTAGGTTATTCGGATGTGGTTTTGGTTGGGTTTTTATCAAAAGCGTAATTTAGAAGATTTTGGAATTCTTAGGCTTGAATCTGATACGAATTTGGTGTTTCGATGTTGTTTTGAGCATTCCAAAGGTTGGGACAAGTTTAAATGAGGCTATGGGATATGTTGGCATATTTGGATGAGGTCCCGAGGTCTCGGGTAAGTTTCAGTTGGTCAATCAGACCATTTCATGAAGTTTGGAATTGTAGAAATCTGCTGCTCAGTGTTGCAGACAAATGACCTTCGTGTTCGCGAGAGGGAGCAGCGATCGCGAAGGGTTAGCTGGGGAAAGCTGAGATTTCAGTTTTCGTGTTTGCAAGGAAGGCTCCGATTTCGCAAAAGACTAGGAAGTGATTCATTGTGTTCGCCAGGTAAGCTCCGCATTCGCATAAAGAAAATTGGCCAATTGGGTTCGAGGTGTTTTGTTTATCGCGTTCGTGTGTGAGGGAGCCCATTTGCAAAGAGTCGGGTTGTGGAACCATCACGTTTATGAGTGGCATTACGCGATCACGAAAGAGGAATTTTTGTCAAACGTGATTTGTGCTTCACGAATGCGAGGCTCTGACCGCGTTCGAGAAGAAGGAATTCAGGCCTGGGCAGAATGTTTAAATACTCATCTTGCGCGTGCTTTTGGGTTTATGTCTTCCATTGTTGATCGATTTTGGAGCTTTTTGAAGAGGATTGAAGAGGGATTTAAGGGGAATCACTTGGAGGTAACATTCTTGGACTTAAAACTCGATTCTAATGTGAATTCCACCTAAATAATCATGGAAATTAAACAAAAATTGAAGAACTAGGGCTTGGAAACTTAGACCTTTGATTGAGGATTTGAATGACTATTTGAGGTTGGATTTAGGAACTTTGATATGTATGAACTCATGGGATATAAGGAACTATTGATGTAAAAATTGTCGAACTCCGAGACATGGGTCTGGGATTTGGGTTTTGGTAATTTCGAGATTTGTGTTGATTAATTTCGCTTGAGCTTTGTTCCCTTAGCATATTTTGGCGTCGTGATTCTTATTCTGGATAGATTAGACCAGAGTGGAGGTCGATTTGAGGGGCAAAGGCGCGTTGCAAGCTAGATATTTGACCGTTTTCAGGTGAGTAATGATTGTAAATTATGTCCTAAGGGTTTGAATCCCCGGATTGCGCATCCTTGTGCTATATTGATGTGAAGTACGCGCTTGATGATGAGCGTGGGGTCATGCACAGTTGGGGATTGTGAGTTAGTCCATCCCGATTGACTATTTTACCGCGTTTTTGATTGAAATCTATTTGCTATCATCATTATTTGGGTTGAATGCCATATTTGGGCCTCGTGCCAACTATTTGAACTTTCAGGGATTTATATTGATATTTCCTTACTGTTTTTACTTTATACTTGAACTCAGTCATGTTATTTTGTACTATTTTCATACTCAGTCATGTTTACTCCATTTTAATACTTAAATGATCATCTAAATGATAATTGGGCTGAGAATCACTATTTTACTATTGCTCGAGTGGCTTGTGAGGATTTTTGACTGAGTAAGGCCGAGGGCCTATGTTGTGAGGAGAACACTGATCGTGATTTGATGCCAAGGGCCTGATATATGTACGCCGCGAGGTGGATTGATTGGTATGAGGCCAAGATCCTAGTGATGATGCTACGAGATGGTCTAATATTTCGCGGCCGTAAGGGCCTCTCTAGGAGTTTTCACACCCCCGGTGAGTGCGGGAACCCATGTGATATGAGATTTAGCCCGAGGGGTTGGTATTGTTATGAGATATTGCCCTAGGGGCAGATTTGTTGATACTGTGCCTGAAGGGCGAACCTTTGTATGTTTATCTTTCCGAATTGCCTATTATTATCTGTTTAATTATTGAAAAGGTATTTCCCGAAGTTCAAAAATGAACCTAAATGATTATTCATATTTCTACAAATTCACTATTTTTAATGGTTTTACTGCTTCATTACAGCATGCTTTGTGCCTTACGTGATTTCCTGCTTTCAATATTTATTTATGATTATTATTTACTGAGTTGGATTACCCACTTTACTCCCTACACCTTGTGTGCAGATTTAGGCGCATCTGGTCCCGCTCCCGAGTGCTGCTCTTTCCAGCTCAAGTGGACCCGAAGAGTCTCTAGGTAGCTGTCGGCGTTCACAGCCCGGAGCTCTTCCCTATCTTATTTCTTCATGTTCTTAGTTTCTGCATTAAACTGTATAGTGTTCTCTGAGTATTCCGTATTGTTAGATGCTCATGACTAGTGGCACCCTGATTTCGGGCTGTGCTAGTTTGTATTCCACAAATTATGCTATTAACTGCTCAAACCTTGGTTTATTTTGTCATGCTTTAGACTATTTCTTACTGTTTAACTGTTTAATACTAAAATAGAAAGTGTCGACTGGCCTTGTCTTTATGAGAGGTGCCATCACGACTGGGTCCGGGTTTAGGATCGTGACACAAATTCATTATTTTTCTTAAATTTCACTTAAAAGCTTTCCGAAAATGTGCCCGGACTGTGTAGGAAAATTTAGGAGAAGGAAAATAAAGTTTTCAAGGCCTCAAAATACAGATTCGAATTCTAAAACACACGATGACCCTTTGGGTCATCACAGTTAGTTAGTTATGATGCTCTTGATAATTTATGTGGTGAAGCTATATTTTCTGCTTGTCCCTTACAAAACAAAATACCACATAGAAGAACTGGTAATACTCCATATGTATTTTGGAAGGGTTATAAACCTAACTTGAAATATTTAAAAGTGTAAGGGTGCCTTGCTAAAGCCCTTTTGCCTGAACTTAAAAAGAGAAATATAGGTTCTAAAACTACTAATTGCATTCTCATTAAATATGATGAACATAGTGCTGCATATAGATTTCTCGTTTGAAAAAGTAATGTGCTTGACTGCAATATTATAATTGAGATAAAGAATGCAGAGTTCTTTGAACATATTTTTTCATTGTCTGATAAATTATTTCTTTTTTTAAAGGGTTAAGGATACTTATATTAATAATCTTAATAATATGACATTGTTCTAGGGGAGGTGTCCCACAGAAATGCTGCTAGTACATAATTGTTCCATGCCACCTAGGGCATTATCATTGCCTAGAGAAGCCAAAATATTGCATGCACACAAACTCCACGACTGGAAACTATTACAAACTTCCTTATCCTTACAATATGCATTTAAAGCAAAACTAGGAGGTTCAACAAAATAGCTAGATATATTATATCTAGGGGTACTCTGGAGCTTTCTTGGCCAACTTGTGTGCCACCATATTCCCCTCACGAAAGTTGTGCTTCATTCTGATCTCCCTCTACTCCATTTCCTTATCCATTAAGCACATGCGCTCATAAATTAAAATTTTGTAAGTAGGATAATCCCATTCTAAGAATTGTATCACCTCAGTTGCACCCGTATCTATTTCACATGGTGTGAAACTTCCCTCGATAATCATTTCAGATCTTGTCGAAAAGCTCTAATTTGACACTTTGTATAGTAACCCAACATCCATTATCCTTTATTTTTTCGTATGACTCCACTGATGCCTCCTTGTGAGTTCTCCTCGTTGAAGGCTCCATCGATATTAACTTTGTACCAATCCCTAGGAGGCGGATGCCATTTGACCTTCACCTTAATGGAAATATTACTAGTAGGTTATGTAGTAGTTAGTAAAATATATTCTAGTTCTTAATCAAACATTTAGTGGTGTTGATATAATTAGTAGTAGTATTATTAATATTATTTTCATTCATGATTTTCCAAATAGACCATAATGCAAATGTAAAAACACCCTCCCAATTGATGAGATTGGTTGGAATAGTAGGAGTTTTATTCCTTAGGAAGTCCACCCAATGCTCTTGTGGCATAGGGTTGTTTAGGTGAATCCCGATAGATCCCCAGAAATGTTTTCCCATTTTACGTTCACAAAAAATGTGAAGGAGAGATTCGTTACTATTTTTTCAAAATGGGTAATTTGTGTCTATATTGATACAAATTTTACCTAGGTAATCACTAGTAGGACGTCATGAGTGGTAACACTTCCATATGAAAACTTTAATTTTCCTAGGACATTTTAATCCCCATATCCATGAAAAATCATTACCAGTATAGTAATACATGTCGATTAATTTGTACCATGAGGAGGTTGTGAATATACATACTACTAGGATTTTTAGTCCATATAATTATATTAGAGTGAATGGTGGATGTGATTAGTGAGTGAATACTATTCAGAATATTGTTGGGAAGCTCAAATGAAATGTGTGCCATCTCCCAAGTATTATGTTTTTTATTTTTAACCCACTCTCTTTGTTATTGAGAGGTCCTATTACGTTATCCCTTAGTTTTCCAAATTTAAGGATCCGGTTGGTATCCCACATGGACATATTGTTATTATTTTTCACAGGCCATCTTATACCTTCTCGACAATAATTGCATCCCCTTAGGATGCCTTTTCAAGTATGAGAAACCCCATTTATGGATTTAGTATGGCTATATATGCTAGAAATAATTTGTACCCAAATAGAAGAAGAATTATTTATAAGCCTCCAAACAAGGCTTTTTAGAAGGCACAAATTTTTGGATTTTTCCTTTCCAATACCTAGCCCCTATATCTTTGGGTAATGTAACCACATTCTAGCCTATTAAGTGCATTTTTTTCAAAAGTAGTTCCCCATAGGAAATCTCTTTGAATTTTGTCTATTTCTTTAAGAGTCCTAGTAGGGAGCATTGAGAGCTGCATTTGGTGATTTTGTATTGTGTTTACTGTATACTTTATTAGAGTACACCTTCCTGCCATTGAGCCAAGTGACATTCCAAATGTTCAGTCTAGCCCTCATATTTTCAATTAGAGGAAAATAATATGTGTTTTGGGTGCATTAATACTCATTGGGAAGCCTAGGTATTTACCAAAATCCTTACTGACTTTTATGTCTAACATAGAAATGATCCAGTTGAACAAACCACTTGAGCAAGTATTTGAAAGTAGTAGTTTTTATTTTCTCTACCCATTAAGGTTAAATCATCAACGAAAAACAAATGAGATAGAGGGAGGCTTTTTTTGTTCTAAAAAATTGGGTCTCAATGTGGGGTGTCAACTTGGTGTTTAATATTCTTGGATAACATATCCATGCATAAGATGAATCTATAAGCTGACATTGGGTCCTCTTGCCTGATTCTCCTAGTAGGACAAAGCTCTTATGTTTTTTTGCTATTAATTAGAATTGAGATAGAGCTAGTTAGTGTACAACTCAGAATAAGGGAAGTTATATTAGGAGAGAAATTATGGAACCTAAGTGTTCTAATACAAAAGACCATTCCAATTAATCAACTGCCTTTTCCAGGTCTAGATTTAAAAGCCAATTTCCTTTTCTATGCGTTTAATAAAATGTTTTAGGCCCTCTTGAATAATGATTGTATTCTCACTAGGTCATTTATTTTTCACAAAGCTAATATGATGCTCACTAACTAGTTTGTTTAGTAAAGGCTTAATACGGTTTGCAGTAATCTTAGTAATTACTTTATACAAAGTATTACAATGACTAATAGGTTTAAAGTTTTGTAGTTTGTTTGCATTGTTGAATTTAGGAATCAAACAAACATAGGTTTTATTAAGTTCCTGGAGTATTGTTTTGGAATTAAAAATTCCTTGACATAATTTAATAACCTTATGTCCTAGAATATGCCAAAATATTTGGAAGAAAAAAGGGTGCAAACCATCAGGGTCAGGTGTCTTGGTTGGTTTAAATGAAAAAATAGCTTTTATAATCTCATTATTTCTAAGGGGTCTGTCAAGGCAAAACAAGTCTATTTTTCCAAACTTCTTGCTGGCCAATGTTATTTGTTTCCAATTTGTATGTTCATGAGACATAGTGAAAATATTGTGGAAGTAATTTGACACATGGTGCATGAGAGCTTTGTGGTTCTGTATCCAGTTACCATTGTTATCTTTGAAGAAAACAATATTATTTCTCCTTCTTTGATTAGTGGCTTGCATATGAAAATATCTCGTATTAGCATCTCCCTCATTTGGCCAATTAACTCTAGAACAAAGTTTCCAATAATCTTCCTCTAATTTAAGAATAGAGTCGTATTCTTCTAGGAGGTTAACTTCTAAGTCTGTAAGAAATTGGCTATAGTGGTAATTAGGAGAGTTTTTGATGCCCTTTATACGTTTTGATAAGTTTTTTTTATTTTGCAAAAATATTTCCAAAGGTTATCTTTTTCCATTCCAAAACATTTTTTTTGGAATTGCTCAGTACCTTCTATAATATCCTTATTAGCCCAGCTATCCATGACAATTCTTGGGAAATCAGGGTGGGAACATCAAAAAGTTTTCATTCTAAAGGGTCTGGCATTATTATTGTTAATATTATTATTAATATTAATTAATATATGATTATGAATTTTAGGTAGATGTGTAACCGTAACTTTATTGTATTCCTGTAACCAAACTTGATTAGTGTATACTCTATCTAACCTTTCCATAATGAGACCCCTATTTCTCCTGCGATGGTTTGACTAAGTGTATTTGCACCCTTTGTAACCTAGGTCAATTAGGTTACAATAATTAAGGCATTCTATAAGTGTTCTATCCCTCGTTTGATTAATAGATCTCCCCCAAACTTGTATGTAGAGTTAGTTAGATAGTTAAAATCACCTGAGACAAGCCAAGGTCCCTTATATCTATCATAGATATAATTAAAATAATCCCATAATAAGCTCCTAGTGGCCATATTTCTACTAGCATAAACTAGAGAAAAAAGCCAAGAGAAATTTATGGGCTTTACCTCTATCATTGCATTGATGGATTGACCATTTTTTGTGAAGTTTTATACTTTAACCATTGTAGTATTCTGAAGGAGGACCATGCCACTAGGATTTCCCACCGTAGGGAACTCGACCATCTCGTTAAAGTGATGCCCTTCTAAAATGGAGACATGGCTTTCCCTTTTTGTTTCAAACAATGCAACTAGTTTAGGCTTGTGGGTATCTATAATTTCATGAAAATTCCTCCTAAAATTGTCGTTGTTTGAACCTCGAACATTCCAAACAGTCATGTCACTAGGTTGATGCGTTGGACTCATTGTGGGGGGGGGGGGGTGGTGGGGGTGCGGGATGTTGTTTGGGTTCCTCCTCAAGGAAGAGACTAGAATTATAACATTGTTGGCTATTATGGGATCGTGGGGAAGGCGGATATCCAAGGAGAACTTGTAAAATGTCATTGGGCAACAGAAAATATACTTCCTATCTAACATTTTCTTGAAGATAAGTATTTTTACCTCTCTTAGGTTTGGAAAGGCCACTGGTGGCTCTAACAAAATTTCTAGGTCGTCCTCTTCCTCCTGAGTCCCTTCTTGATTCTGCATATTTGGGATTAGTGGTTGTACTTCCATTGGCTCTGGTTGAGGACCCAGTTACTGGCCTAGCATGGGTTGTTGTGGTGTCCATTGTGTAAAAATGGGATTCATTATCATTATATCCTCCGGGGCAAAGAAGGATAGGTTGATTGGTGGATTTTGTTGTTGTTGTTGGTTGGCATTGTGTGGTGTATTTCACATCTCTTGCATGTTTTTCACTATTCAGTGATGGTTCAAGAGGTTGTAGTAGTTTGTTCATCCACATTTGGTTGATATAGTTGTTCATGGCTAGGGTCATTCCCTCCAAGATTAGCTGTGCGAGAAAGTGCGTATTCTATATGATTAGAATGGAGTCCTGGCCATTGATCTCCATGTTGAAGGAGATGGCTTGCCCCTGCAGTCCCAATTCCACCCATGATTGGCTACATGGTTGGGAGGGCTTGGTGGTTGGTCATAGACTACCGGAGTTGGTTAGATTTGAGGAGAGAGTGGTGGTAGGTTAGTTCATTGCTTGGTTCCTTGAGTGATGAATTAGTTGTATTAGGCGATACCTTCTTCTCAATGTTAATGATGTTCTTGCCATTTTCAGATTTTAAAGGTAATATAGAGGGGGTATTAGCTATTGGGTTGGTAGGGTTAGCAATAATCTGATCTAAGGTTGTAGTATGAGGGATTTCTTGCATGTAGTTTGTATTAATATCTACCTGATCTTGCATGGATAGGCCATTTTCCACTTGGCATTGTTCAACTTCCATGTGTTGCATGGATGAGTTGTAAACAATGGAGGGAGTTTGCATGTGCTTAATTAAAAGTGTATTATTATCTTCCGTTGATTGGGTGTTTAGGAAGTCGGGTTGGCTAGTAGTAGATGTAATTATATTATTGTGGTGCATTATGTGGATTAATAGGTTGTTTAATTGTTTGTCCATTTTGTTGGTTAAAGGATTTGAGTCATTATTAAAATGATTTTCTTTTGACATGTTTTTGCCACTTATAAAAAGAGTAGCATTAGTGCCATGCAAAATAGGATTTTCATTTGTTATTTTTTTGTCAACAAATTTTTCAAAATAGTGGTCTCATGTGGTTTTTTGGTAAAAACACTATTGCTTGTGTATTGTGATTTTCCAGTGAGGTGAGAAGCTTCTAAGCTTGTCTCATTTCCCTTATTTGATTGGAGATCAAAACAGGTTGAGATAGTGGCTAATTTTGTATAAGTGTTAAGGCTCGTACCCGGAGAGTTGATGGACTTACCTGGCCTTGTAGCCAAGAAACTTGCATTTTTACCTGTGTCAGTAGAGGATATAACTCTTATTTTGTTGTTTATTGGCTGCCTTTCCCTTTCCCATTTTCGGAAAAGACATTGTTTTCCATTCATTTGTCATCTCCTTCAGAGGATGCTGCTTCCTCAATGGCTATTCCCTTTAGTTGTCCACTTGGTGCAATTCTATATGTGCAGCTAAAGGTTGAGTGACCAAATCATCCAAAATTCTTGCATAGGAATCCTTTTCCTTCATATAGGATTGGTTAATTTTGTTTCCCTATTAAAACATAGGTTTGGACTAGATGATCCAAGGGAAATTCTATACATAGGCGAGCGTATCTCCCTCTGAAGGTGACAGATATGCATGAATCCACTTTCAGTAGCTTACCAATATAGTTTCCAATCTTTTTAAGGATAATCCCATCATTAGAATTCCGTAGGGAGTTGAGGTAATCTAATCCAAATGACTGTGTAATTTTGGAATGCCTTATTTGTCACAAAATTTGGGATCCATCTTTGTGCTGATAAGAAGTGTCCATTGATGAACCATGGATCATTGTGAAAAGATCTTGATCATGTTCTCTTCTTTCATTAATATAACCTTGTAGTAATCTTCTCCTAAGTCTATTAGAGGGTAATTTTCATCAATCTTCCATAGTTATTGTGTTTTCTTCTTAAGATAATGATGATTATTTTTTTCCCAAGAGCTTAGTAATTAATGAATACCTCCATGGATTGTACATTCTATATTTGTCTTCCTCACTCAGAGTAATTTGTTTCAAGTTTTTACACATAGATTCCAATTGGAGGATTCTCATTATCATATGCTTGGGTGTCCATTGATGTACAGTGTGGCCCCAAGTAAGAGTGTTAGTTTCATTGAGAATAGTTCACCTTGTGCTAATTTATCCTTATAGGAAGTTGGGGTTGGAGGATGATTTGCTTTAAAGGCTAATGAATTATGTGTATGTAGTTATTTGTCAGGAGGTTTGGGAGGAATTTGGATTGAATTTTACGATGGGTTTTGTAGTGAAATGTTTCTCATTCTCTCTAAAATGTGTATTTCATTCACAATTGGCATACATGGAAAAGAAAAGGCAAATGAACGCTATCGTCTGATAAAATTTCTCATATACATGTTGAAACAAATAATGAAGTTACCTCTAACTAGGAATTGAGAATGAGCAAAAGACCTAGAAAAGAATATTTTCTTTATAAGAATAATTTTTAAACTTTTCTGGTTGATAATTAACCATCGAATTATTTTGAAGCTATATCTCTTCAGAAGCTAATTATTGGAAAGAGGCAATAAACATTAAAATTGAGTCTATTCTGAAAATAATACATAAACTTTAACTGATTTACCTCTTACTTCAAAACTTGTTGGTTGTAAATGAATTTTCAAAAAGAATTTAATCATGATGTTTCTTTAGATAAATATAAAGTTTGTTTAGTAGCAAAGGGATTTTCTCAAAAATAAAATATAACTTATTTTGATAAATTTGCACTAGTGACTAGAATTTCTTCTATTCGAGTTTTAATTTCCTTATCTTCAATTCGTAAGATTTTTATCCATCAAATGAATGCTAAAACAACTTTTTTAAATGGCAATTTAGAAGGAAAATTTATATGGTTCAACCTGAAGGCTATGTCATTCCTGGACAACATAATAAAATTTGTGAATTAATTGAATCTGTTTATGACAGTAAACAAGCTCCTAAGAAGTGGTATGAGAAATTTGAACAAGTCTTACTGAGAGACAGTTTTTCTTCAGTGGAGGTGGATAAATGTGTTATATTAAAGTGGGAGATAATTATTATATGATAATATGTCTGTATGGTGATGACATACTTATATTTGATACAAGTTTAAATGTTGTGTAAAGTACTAAATTATTTCTATCTGCTAATTTTGATATGAAAGATCTGGGTGAAGTAAATATTCTATCGTGGAAATCAACCAAGCAGACAATCATTGCTAGATCGATTATGGAATCCAAGTTTCTAGCTCTGGAGTTAGCTTGTTCTGAGGATGAGTGTCTAAGAAACTTCTTAGCTAATATCAATTAATAAAGGACGTATTGTCTCCTATGCCTATGCATTGTGATTGCCAAACGGCAATAACTATTGCCAAGAATAAATCTTATAATTGTAAAAGTAGACACATAAAATTAAGATATGATGTCATAAAACAGTTGTTGAGAGATAAAATGTCACGACCCAATTTAGGATCATGACCGACACTTAGGAGCAAGTGCCCCCAAGTAAGCCTCATCGGTATTTTACAGAAAAATCGGATAGAGTTTCTCCTGTTTATAGACTATCACAAAACAATTCTCTGTCTCAAATCAACAACCAAACATCCTAATATCATACCAGATAATTGACAACTTATCAATCAACCAAAAAAAGTCTCCACCATTACTACGAAACCCACTAACAACCAGACATACTAATTTATTTCCAACTCCGATAATGAAGAACGATACTCAACATAAGACTATAATAATAGAACAATACTAATTGATAACTAGGATTTTAACATGTTTTATGCCCATACTTGCCTATAGTTTGAGTATAATTTGCTACATAATAGTCTCAAAATGCTTACAGGTTGTGCTTGATTGCAGGTTTGAGCGACAAAGTGACGAAATATCAAATATTGACTCAAAATGGAGTGAAACCTGCTCAAGTGTCAAAAGAAAAATAAAGTCGTGGAAATCAAGCCAGGTGTGGACTGCAAAACTGCGCATGCGGCCGCACCACAGAGTTCAGAGAGGGTGATATGTGAGACTGCTACCACGCGCCCGCAGTAGACTATACGCGGCCCGCAACCCTCTCGTGAGGCTGCACCATTTTCCCACGTGGTTCGCACCACAAAGTTCAGAAGAGATGCACTTTTTGGACAAGCTCAGCCACGCGACCGAGGTCATCAACATGCGGCCCGCGCCACAACTCCATGCGGCCGCACCATATCATCATGTGGTCCGCGCCACCAACTTAAGAGAGAAAGAAATAGGAATCAAATTAGGCAGCGGGTGGCGGTCATGTTTGTACGGTCCGCACCAACCCACTGGGGCATTTGTTTGTACGGTCCGCACCATGAAGCTATTGCACTCGTGAGACTTATGTTTTAGCCTATTTTGGGCATTTTTAGCTTAGTTTCATCATAGATTATTGTAGTTTAACATTAGGAATTAATTAATATTGTTGTTTCTTCTTCTATTTCCTATGTTTCTTCTTTAATTATGTCAAGCTAAACCCATTAGCTAGGGTTGTGGCTCAATCCTAGTGTGGGGAACTGATGGGTGTTGCTTCTTAATGATATATTGATATTGAGTATTAGTTATTTCGGTTAATTTTATGCTTTAATTAAGGATTGATAGTTGCAAATATTGATTCTAGCTTAGTGGGTCTTGACTCTTCTAGAGAAAGAGAGTCTATGATCCCAAAGTTGACCCAACAAGGAATTAGGATGAACCCATGAGAAATGGTAGTCCTAATTAATGGGTTAAACCTCGAGAGAGTAATCACCCTACTTGAACCCTAGTTTTTGGTCTAATTGGCCTACCCAATTGGTCTCGAGAGAGTCAATTGGGCAAAATCGCTCTCTCTACCGAGAGATGTGAGAGTGGGTACAATTGTGCAACGGTTATAACATTGATCCCAAATATGTCAATCTATTATTAGTAGTCTCGACCCGTTAGTTAACCACCTAGGCAATGCCACGACCCTAGTGCCTTTCTCCATATTTAAATCACAACTAAATAAATATCCCTTTATCATAAAATAGTCTTAATTTATAGTTGATAACAATAGTGGATAAACAAAAACCCAAAAATATTAGAAGTACAATTAGGAGCACAAACGCATTCCTAGTCTAAACATATATGCAACTCCATTCCAAGCTCCATGTGAAAATCCGCCCCGATACCACTATTCGGGTAAACGTTTTAGTGCCCGCTCTTCCTTCCATTGTGTAAGGTTGGGTTTGCTGATCACTTTTTGGCGCCGTTGCCGGGGATCTTACGGTGTTGACTATTTCTATAGCTAGTTTTGTGTTTTGCTTCTTTTTCCTTCTTATCTGTATTTGTGTCAATCACTTAGGTACTCATGGCTTTAAACGCAAATGACCCTCTTGGAAACGAGGTCGTGGGGAGGAGGTTTAGGATCTAGAACAAGAATGTATTACCTCAAGCTCCAAATAGAGGTCTTAATGCCAATGCAAATGAAAACATACCAGACCATCCTCCATCTCCACCAACAGTAGTCCCAAGAGTTCTTCCTAATCAAGGGTACACAAGTGCAATAGTTCCTCCTCGAATCCGGGCGGGGAACTTCCAAATTACAAATGTGATGCTCACCTTGCTCGAACAACGAGGTTATTTCACGGGGGCCTCTGATCAGAATTCTTATAAACATTTGAAAGGTTTCGTGGATACTTGTTGGGGTTGCAAGCAGATAAATGTTTCGGAGGATGCATTGAGACTCGACTTTTCCCGTTATCACTCGGGGGAAGGAAGTAGATTGGTTGGAGAGGCTCCCCAACCATTCCATCACTACATGGGATGAGTTGGAGGACAAGTTCATCGCTAAGTTTTTCTCTCCAAGTCACATGGCAGCTATACCAGATGAGGTTCTAGCTTTCAAGTAAGAGCTGACTGAAACCGCTACACGAAATATGGGAGAGGTTTAGAACAATGGTGAAAAAGTGCCCTAACAATGATATGAATGATTGGATGATCCAACAAGCATTCTACAGGGGCATCAACACAACCAACCGATGTATTGTGAACCAACCGGTGGGAGGAAATTTTATGAAGCTTCCGTGCAATGAAGCTTGTGATGTGTTAGATGAAATGACCGATACATCTTTGGCATGGCAAATCTGGGCTAATGTTCCTCAAGGTGATCATAATGTTATACATTTGAACAAGGAGTTGCATGATCATAGCCAAGCCATTGCATAACTTACAACAATAATGAATCAGTTGGCTAAAGTGGAACTACAACAAGTTCAAAAGCCACGCCAAGTTAACGCCATGAAAGGAGTGAATATGATGAAAAGAAGGCAAAGAGGGCAACAACCTCAAGGAAATTTTAAAAACTATGATGATGGTGGTGGCTATTCGAATGAATGCTATGATGATCAAAGTGAAGAAGACCAATACGTCAACAATTATCAAGGGAATAGAGGTAATCAAGGGAACCAACAATGGAGACCCCAAGAAAATTGGGGAAATCAACAAGGTGGTAATTAGAACAATAACAACAACCAAGGTGGAAATTGGGGGAACAACAATTCGGTAATCAAAGAAATTGGAACGGAAACAACAACAAAAATTGGAATACAACAATGGACAAGGTGGGTGGAATAACAATAGTGGTCAAGGTAATCGGGGGCAAGGCTTTCAATGGACTCAGATGTTTCAACAACCCAAAAACCCGCTGCCGTTTCAATCTCAAGGATCTAGGAACGCGTAGTTGATATGCCTGAGCCGGTGGTGCCCAAAGACAAGGAACCCTTGCCTTGGCCTCCTCCACCCTATCCTCAACGGTTGGCCATGCAAAAGGGTGACAACCAATTCAATAAATTCAGTGAGATGATGAAGAGTTTGACTATCAATGTGCCTTTGGTGGAGGCACTAGAGCAAATGCCGAGGTACGAAAAATTCCTGAAGGATTTGATTACTAAGAAGAGGTCAATGGAGTGTGATACAATCAATATGACCCGTAAAGTGAGAGCAATTGTACATTCTATGGCTCCAAATCTTGAGGACCCAGTGCATTGACTATCCCGTTTACTATTTGAAGTGCTGACTTTGCAAAATCCCTTTGTGACTTGGGGGCAAGTATAAACTTAATTCCATATTAGATCTTCAAGACCTTGGGAATTAGACAACCTCGCCCGACTTCAATGAGGCTCCAAATGGCATATAGGTCAATGAAGCGGCCTTTGGGTATAATCGATGATGTTCTTGTTCGTGTTGATAAATTTATCTTGCGGCCGACTTCGTGATACTAGATTGTGAGGTGGACTTTGATGTCCCAATTATCCCTGGAAGACCTTTCCTAGCTACAACGAAGGCTTTGGTTGATGTCGAGGCGGGAGAGTTGACCTTCTGTGTTGGTGATGAAAAGGTGGTGTTCCATGTGTACAAGTCTATAAGACAACCAAATAGCACCGAGGTGTGCTCATTTGTTGACATTGTCATGGAGGTGATAATGGATGACACGAGCAATGATTAATGTTGAAGATCCACTTGAAGCTGTGCTTTTGAACATGGATGCTAATGATGATGCCAGGAGAATTGAATGTGTAAAGGCTTTGCATGGTGCGAGCTCGTATTCTTATGAGCCTAGGAGTTATCCTTGGTTCTTGAGAATCGCAAAACTCCCCCCAACAAAGCCATCTATTGAGGAGCCGCCAGTGTTAGAGGTGAAACCACTTCCTCCTCACCTCATGTATGAATACTTGGGCCCCAATTTCACTTTGCATGTTATTCTTTCATCTTGCTTGACAAACGTGCAGGTTGATGCCACTTTGGCGGTTCTACAAAAGTGCAAGAGGGCGATTGGATGGACATGGCAGATATTCAGGGTATAAGCCCGCCCCGCCTTTTGCATGCATAAGATCATATTGGATGAGGATGCGAGGCCTTCGCTTAAACACCAAAGGAGACTCAACGAAGCTATGCAATAAGTGGTTAAAAAGGAAGTTATAAAGCTGCTTGATGTCGGTGTGGTGTATCCTATTTCTGATAGCTCATGGACTTCTCTGGTGCAATGCGTACCAAAGAAGGGAGGGATGACTGTGGTGACCAATGGTAACAAGGAGTTGATTCATACTAGAACGGTGACGGGATGGAGAGTTTGTATAGACCATAGAAATCTTAACAAGGTGACTTGAAAGGATCATTTCTCGTTGTCGTTCCTCGACCAAATGCTTGATCGTCTTGCGGGTCGGTCGTTCTATTGCTTTTTAGATGGGTATTCGAGGTACAATCAGATTCTCATCGCCCCGGAAGACCAAGAAAATACGACCTTTACTTGTCCCTATGACACATTTGCATTTTTGAGGATGCCGTTTGGATTGCATAATGCCCTAGTGACCTTCCAACGATGTATGATGAAAATTTTCATGGACATGGTGGAAGATATATTGGAGGTCTTCATGGATGATTTTAGCATGGTGGGGGACTCTTTTAAGAAATGTTTGAAAAATTTGGATCATGTTTTGGCCCGATGTGAGGATACAAACCTAGTTTTCTATTGGGAAAATGCTATTTTATGGTAGAAGAGGGTATCATATTGGGTGACAAGATTAGAAGAGAGGTATTGAAGTTTACAAAGCCAAGATCGAAATCATTTCAAGGCTACCTCCCCCTACTTCTGTCGAAGGGGTGAGGAGTTTTTATGGGGCACGCGGTTTTCTACCAAAGGTTCATCAAAGATTTCTCTAAGGTAGTTAACCCGTTGTGCAAGTTGTTAGAGAATAAGGCCAAGTTTGTCTTTGATAAGAATGCATGGAGGCTTTTGAGCTTCTAAAACACAAGTTGATAACAACCTCTAACATTGCTGCACCCAATTATCTTGCCTTTTGAGCTCATGTGCGACGCTAACGATGTTGTGGTAGAGTCAGTCTTGGGGCAAAGAATCAACAAAGTGTTCCATCTGGTGTACTCCTCAAGTAAGACGATGAATGAAGCCAAAAGAAACTGAACAGTCACCAAGAAGGAATTGCTAGCTATTGTGTTTGCCATGGAAAAGTTCCGACCATACGTTATGGGGGCCAAAGTGATTATCCATACCAATTATGCCACCCTTAGGTATTTGATGATCAAGAAAGATTCAAGGGCAAGATTTATGAGATGGGTGCTATTTCTTCAAGAATTTGATCTAGAAATTATGGACCGGAAAGGAAGTGAAAATCAAGTGGCAGACCACTTGTCCCACTTGGAGGAAGAGGGGAGGCCTTCTGACGTCCATGAGATCAGTGAAGCGCTTCCGCATGAACAACTCCTTGCAGTGTTTATACATGATATGCCCTGGTTTGCCGATATGGCCAATTATCTTGTGACCGGTATAGTCTCGTACGATCTCTCTTCTAACCAAAGGAAGAAGCTCAAGTGGGATAGTTTGGATTATTATTGGGATGAGCCATATTTTACAAGATTTGAGCCGATGGTTTTATCTCGCAGATGTGTCCCCGAAGAAGAACAATTGAGTATTTTGGAGGCTTGTTATTCCTCTCCCTATGGTGTCCATCATGGGGGGGGGGGGTGAGGACGACTTCTAAAGTGCTTAGTTGCGGTTTCAATTGGCCTTCCTTGTTTAAAGATACCGGTGATTTTGTCAAGAGATGTGATGAATGCCAACGAGCCGGTGGGATTTCTAAGAAGGATGAGATGCCTCTCAACACAATTCTCAAGGTGGACATTTTTTATGTGTGGGGTATCGACATGGGTCCTTTCATGAGCTCTTGTGGGAACACGTATATTTTGGTGGCGGTGGATTATATGTCAAAGTGGGTTGAAGCTGTGGCTTTGCCCAATAATAAGGCTCGAAGTGTGGTGGCATTTCTGAAAAAGTGTATATTCACAAAGGTTTGGCACCCCCATGCTATCATGAGTGATGGGGGATCTCATTTTTGCAAGAAGGCCTTTGTTTCATTACTTGCCAAGTATGGAGTAAATCACAAGGTGAGCACTCCTTATCTTCCTCAAGCTAGTGGTTAGGTAGAAGTTTCCAACTGAGAGATTAAGAGTATCTTATCCAAAACTGTGAATGCCAATAGGACTGACTGGTCGAAGAAATTAAATGATGCTCTTTTGGCCTATCGGATGACTTACAAGACCCCTATTGGTATGTCTTCGTACCGGCTGGTGTTTGGGACAACTTGTAATCTTCCGGTGGAATTGGAGCATAAGGCTATGTGGACCTTGAGAAAGTTGAACTTAGAATGGGATGTCACTGCAAATCTCCGGGTCGAGCAACTCAATGAGCTCGACGAGTTCAGATTTCATGCCTACTCCAGCTCGTCCTTGTACAAGGAAAAGATGAAGTACCTTCACGACAAGTATGCCCGAGGAAAGGAATTCAAAATTGGTGACATGGTTCTTATTTTCAACTCCCGATTGAGGTTATTCCTGAGAAAGCTCAAGTCTAAGTGGAGCGGTCCATTTGAAGTTGTTGGTGTAACCCTATTTGATGTTATTTATCTTAAGAACAAAAATGGTGAAGTTTTCTGGGTCAATGGGCATCATGTCAAGCATTACTTGGGGAAGTTTGATGACATCCACGTGGTGGCACCCATAAATTAGATGTGATAATGATGGTAACATGCGTCGTGCCGCGATGTTAAATCAGGCGCTTCTTGGGAGGCAAACCATGTCTTTTTCTTTCTCTTTATATTCTATTGTAGATTAGGATTTTTGAGCTAATTGTTTGTGAGATGTTGCAGGACTTGTGTTGAACCAGTGGAAAACAGAAGTGCAAAAAGTGCACAGTCTCTGAACAGTGACCGTGCTGCCGCATCCTTGCTTGTGCGGTCTGGACCGGCCAATGCAAAATGTACCCAGTCTCTGAAGTTGGACCACGCGGCCGCATCCCTATTTGCGAGGCTCGTATTGGTCCCACGAGGCCGCTTTCTCTTTCACGTGGTCTGTGTAGCATTGTGTCTGTAGCAGGTAAAAGGTAAGTACTATCGCAGCCCGCGGTCGTGTTTACGCGGCCACGGTGGAGGGTGAATCCTGGACCCCACATTGTTTTCTATAATTATAACCCTAGGGCCTCAGAGAAAACTTTTCGCAAAATCGAACCTCTGAGCCCTAAAATGTTCACATGTGCTAGTGCTTGTTCTTGCATCAAATACTTCAAACTTCACAATCCTAGTAACATTTTCTCACATTAATCATTATGTAGCTATTAGTTTTAATTTATTCATGATCCAATAGCTATAACTTCTTTATTTTTAATTTTTTTTCTTAGTTTCGTGATTAGGATAGTTATTTGTTGTTCTTCAGGTACGGGGCATGATTCTAATGATGCTAATTGAGTAGGGACAATGTAGGATTCTAGAATCTAAATGAAATGAGCAAAAAATGTTAAACCCTAATTGTCCCTGAACTCGTAACCCAGCGAAGACGCGGTCATGATCTTGCGGTCTGCATGCCCTTGACACGGCCGCATCCTTTGTTCACGCGGTCCCCGTTGATTTTAATTCTGAAAGCTAAGGAAATCCCAGCGCGGCCACGTCCTTGATTATACGGTCCGCCCTGGTCCCGCGCGGCCGCATCACTCCTTCACGCGACCCGCATTGGTTGGATTCAGAGAAGCGTAGTTTTTGGTTGAATGTTTGTGCGGCCCGCATTTATGATCTCGCCGCCCGTGGTGCTCTCACGCGGCCGCGCCCCAGCTTGTGCGGTCTGTGCTAACTCAATATGTGGCATGATCCTAAATTCTTTATATTTTTTGTCTGCTGCAATATGTGTCCAACTAAACTCTACATTTGCCTATACTAACAATGTTAGATTTGTTTGTGTGCAGAAAATGGCTAAACAAAGAGGATGTGGTGCCAAACAAACCGGACAAGGTGAACCCTCCCGGGGAGGAAAAACTACACTGACCAAACTCACTCCCCGTCCAAAACCAAAGACAAGGAAACTAGTATTGAGTGAGTGTCATACCTCTTTTTTTATACACCCTAAAAGTGAGTATACAAAGGAGTTTTTCCAATTAAAGTGACATTATTTAAAATAGAATTATTTTGTTTATTTTCAGAGTCGCCACTTTGGATAGATTATGGTGTCCCAAGTCACCTGTTTATCTTTAATCCAAATCGAGGAAATTTTTATTTTCAAAGAGTCTGCGAACAAGAAATTCTATGTAAGGAATTCTGTTAACCCGAGGAAGGTGTTAGGCACCCCCGGATTCCATGATTCTAGCACGGTCACTTAACAATTTATATTTGGCTTAATTATTTAACTACTTATTTTTAAGACCTATGTGCAATTATATTTTTACCACTTTTAAAACACTTGAATTATTCGTAGTTAAAGAATCGAGTTACGCGTACGTATGCCCGCTTGTTTGGCCCGTCAAAAATCATGTCACGCGAACGTGTTCACGATTAATAATGCTTTATTATTATTAAGAAAGTTTGGCCAAAGTTGCCTCCGATTTTATAACATGTACACAATCACGGTTATAGATTAAATGTGCATGCCTACAAGCTTTATTTTTACGGATATTCAAGATCCGTTAAATTAATTTCCTAAGGTTTTATTTAGCTATCATGAATCTATTCACCCATGTTGGTATCAAATATTCTTGCTATTCAACATAGTGTCTTGAACCATTCCAAGGTATTCCTCAACATCGTGTATTTTCAATAACTTTATTTTCACACGAGAAGTCGTAAAAAACTAATTTAAACATAGATTATCCGCACACAAAAAAACTTGCACATACACACCAAAATCAACATATACATCGACAATCAACATTCCAAGGACAAGAATCAATATTTTCAATAAACTGGAAAAGAAAGAGAGGTTAATATGCTTATATAAATGGACCTTTTATAAGGGTATATGAACGTTAAAACTTCTGTAACTCAACGATCGAACTGAAAGTAAATAACGACGCAGAACCGAAGCGGTGACCGGAGCTTTCGACGGTGAACCCGCACGGAAATGGCAACCTCGAACGGAAATTTTCCGGCCACCTCGATCATCCTTGTCTCAAGTCGAGATGCAGCACTCGAAGGCAACGAAGGTGGAAACGTGAGTGTGTGCGTCTTTCGACATGAGTGTGTGTGTGTCTGCGTGTTTTGGAGTGGAAAAAACAGTGACACCTTTGGAGAGGAGTGAGTCTTTTGGTCGTTTGGTGGCAGACCATGGCGTTTGGGAGGTGGGTGACTGCTTAATGACGAGAATGATGGTCTGGCAGTTGGAGGTGGGCTGGTTCGCTAGCAGGTTCTGGCGTGGAGCGGCAGTAGGCAGCTGCTCTTGAGAGCGGGGAATGGGGTGACGCACGTTGAAACTCAGGGGTCGTTTGGGGTGGGTTTTGTCGCGATTGGAGGGTGAGGGACGAAGGAGGGTGGTCAGTGGATTTGGGGTCATGGATAGGTCTTGCTGGAGACTCCGATCTGAATCTTGATGCTCGTTAGCTGTAGGTACTAATTCTTTCTTCAGCTTCGGATCAAGGCGGGACATGCGAAGCTTGTGACTTCAGTCATATCTTGAACAATCCGCATCTTTTTCCTCTTTAGCACTTTATGTTCACTTCTTCTTCTTTTATTTTCTTTTTTTTTCTTTTTCTTCTTTTCTTTATTTGGATTGAGACTCATTATTTTTATAATCTTGGATCCTGTGCCTTGAGGTAAAATCTACTCAAACATCAAAACAAACAAACGAACAAAATTTTCTGCCCCAGTTTTCACTAGGAAAATTTTGTGACTTAGTTATGACACATATCTCAGCAGTCAAATAAGGATTGTGTATCCTTGTGAATGCATCCAGGTTATGCACGGAATGGCCAGGTTATACCAGAAAAGGTCCATGTGTTATGCCGAGAGAATCATCAATTTATGACGGAAAGGGTCCTCAGGTTATGCCGGGAAAGTCATCCGGTTATGCCAGAAAAGGTCCATGGGTTATGCCAAGAAAATCATCGGGTTATGCCAGAAATGTCCACAGGTTATGTCGGGAAGATCATCGGGTTATGCCGGAAAAGGTGCACGCGTTATTCCAGAAAAATCATTGGGTTATGTCGGAAAAGGTCAAAAGGTTATGCCGGGAAAATTATCGGATTATGCCGGGGTTATGCTGGGAAAGTCATCGGGTTATGCCGGAAAAGATCCACAGGTTATACCAGGAAAATTATCGAGTTATACAGGGATTGGAAAGAAAAAGGCTCCTTGGGTTATTCCATGGAGATTGATGATAGGCTATAATTACGTAATTTAGTCGCTTATTACACTCGAGTTTACTGCACTTCAATTGAGTTTGAGCTTTAATCGCTAGTGTTTTGCGCTTATTGTGTGTTTTATGCCTTGTAGGTGTGATTCCGAGCTATATAGATGTTACGGAATGGGTTTAAGTGATTTGAAGATTTGAAGTCTAAGTAAAAGCTCAAGAAATTAAGCGGGGATCGTTTTCGGGGGTCAAATTTGATAGTTGACAACAAACGAAGACTCGATGAGGTATATTGTGCACTGTCTAGTAAAATACACATAACATTTGATCAAAACTCCATTTGGGCTCTAAAATATATCGTTGGAAAGATAACTCAATGGGATACAACTTTAATGTTTTACGGTTTTCCGAATTCCAAATGGAACAGTGTAAAACCATATTTTACCGCGACCGCGGTAGAACCACGACAGAAGGCAGTCGCAGGACGAATGAAGAATCTGAGAGGGTGTTTGGCCACGGATTGACCGTGACCATGGTAGAACCGCGTCCATCCACGCCTGAAACTTGTCCTTTTTCGCGTAGGAGAAGGTATATGTGTTTGGGCCTGACCCTACTTGCTATATATACATGGAAAAACGGTATTTTTGAGGATTGAACATATTTTTGACACAAATTTGACTTAAGGAGGCAGAGACACAAAAGGAGCAAGGCTTGGGAATTCTTCTGCAAGTTTTTTCTTTACTCTTCCTATTTTTCATTATTGGTTATGACTTTTAGTATTGTAGTTTTACATACTATTATGAATAGCTAATTTGTTATCTATGGTTTTGATGGAACCTTTGTAGGATAAATTCTTGTTATATTTTTATATAATTGAGTTGTAGTATAATCTCTATTTGTTCAACTACGTTCTTGTTATAATTAATTGAAGAGCTCTCAATTAGCTGTGCCTATTTAGTATGCATAACTCGGGAGAGAGTGCATATTTAGATAATTGTTGAACAACACCACTCCCAGAGTATAAGAGGAATCAATAACTAAGGGTTTAAAGGCGAGATTAGAGATAGCGAAGCCTTGGGTGTGATCTGAAGTGAGCAGTATTAAAAGCCAGCTAGCGTAGCTCGGGGAGAGTGCGCATAGTAAATTGTCGTGATTACTTGGGAGATATTTACGGTAATAAGAGTGCTCATGATCTGTAGAGAATACTTAGGCGAAATTATAAAAGACATAGCAGGAAGGATTCCGACAATTGGGGAAATCATAACTCTAGACTTCCTTAATCTTGTCTCTAACTCGTAGTATTTTTATTTGTTAATTTATTATTTTAATTTGTTAGTTAGTTTGTTAAACACAAGAATCTAAATATCTATAAGTTAAGAATTATTCAAGCTTGTCTTCTTGATGATAGTGAACAACTGTAGCTAAACCTTAGTTCTCTGTGGGATTTGACTCCGGACTTGTAAACCGGATTATATTTGCAACGACCACATTGTCCTTTTAATAAGGCATAGTTGGGCATGATCAAAATTTGGAGCCATTTCCGGGGAACTAACGATGTAGCTGTAGGTGTACATATTACTAGGTTTCAAGTTTGAACTTTTATTTTTACTTTTTTGTATTTGATTTTTTTTTATTTTTTGTTTTACTTGTTGATTAAAAAAAGAAAAAGAAAAACATGGCATCATGGAATTATAAAAGTTTTGATGTTGGTAATTGTCAACTCCCCCTTTTTCAAAAGCGAAATCGGGTTTTACGATATTATGGGCAATACAACTCTCATTCTCGTTTGGGAATTGGGTTATGGCATTTGAAGAGTCGCCACGTAATGATTATAGTGCAATAGGACACTTTTAAAGATGAGAGGACTATTTTGAAAGAAAATCAGAGTTCGGGTAAGGTCTTGAGATTATCTCGAGGGGAAGGAGTTAGGCACCCCTCAAGATCCACTAGTGTGGTTCCCGGCCGTGCTAATGTGACTTTATGAAAAGATGAAGCAAGTAGACATATAAGATTCACTTATAAATATTTGGAAAACTTAGGAATTTTGAAAAGGGAAAGGCATAAGTTAAATAAAGTAGATGAGAGAATGGATTTGAAAAGAAAAGCATTACTTTAGAAAAACATTTAAATAAAGCAAGCAAAGGAAAGGGGGATCCTAGGTTTGACTATAATGTGGACCACATCGGTACAGTACCCCGCTCACACACCTCGAATAGGGGTCGCATATGGCATTAGAGCACCGGTTATCATCTCCATATTATACCCTTCCCTCCCCGTTAAGGTATTGAAATGCGTTGGTATCGTTTACTTATAGCATGCTAATACCCATCCCAACATGTTAGTCCTGGGTATTAGGACTTCTAATCCTAAAGGGGAGGAGAGAAAGATAGGATATATATAAGGAGTTTTTAAAGGTAAAAACACTAGAACGACAATCAAAACAAATAGAAAATACGTTGGGAATTAAACAAATACTCAAAGGCTCATACAAACCCCGGGGATCATATAACAACTAGTTTAGCATGACTTGCATATACTGATTTAGTCATTAATTAAAGTTAAGCGGCGAACGGATCCAATTGTTAGGAGTTGGAGTATTTTACCATGTTTGTCAATTGAAGACTCGTGCAGACACGTTTAAGGAAGTAAAACGAATTTGCAGAAGTTTCGAATGGCTTTTAAAAGATTTGCTGGAACCGCTTTAAAGAAATGTTTCACAAGTAGAGTGTTTTTTAAAAAAAAGGTAGAATATGACAAGATGTTTGAAAATAACCTCGCTAGTAAAATTCAGACAGAGTGTTGGACAACGATTTCTTTTAGTGATCAGAAATATAAGTTCATAGAGTTGCAGACATGTTTGAACAAATTGTGTTGAAAATGCCAAAACAATGCCAGATTACTGATTATACGATCTAAGCGAGTTTTGAGATCCTATAGGCAGGGTATCTATTCTTACTCCTTTAATTACTCAACGTTGTTTTTAACATTTTATTACGCAGGCGAAGATTGTATTACCTATAGTTTGCCTATTTTCCTTTGCAATTATATAGGCATGATTTCTATATCCTTCCAATTAGTAAAAGGACTATATGCATGATATCTAGGTGATTCGAATTAGTGAATGGCCTATAGGCATGATATTTAAGTGATTCAAATTAGTAAAAGTCCTATAGGCATGCTATCTAAGTGATTCAAATTAGTGAAAGGCTTATAGGCATGATATCTAAGTGATTCAAATTAGTAAAAGTCATATAGGCATGATATCTAAGTGATTTAAATTAGTAAAATTCCAATAGGCATGATTTCTATCCTGTTAACATGCTAATAACTAAAATAAACACCTCTCATACCCTTTACTACTATATTCACCAAATTTTTATTACAAAGTTACTATTACAGAGCGAAAAAAATAAAATAAAATACATTATAACCTACAGCTAGATCCAAACTGCCTAGTGCAATCGTGATATCCAATACATGTGTTTTACCAAATCCGGGATCCTAAATGTGAGGTTTTTTCTTTAAAGTGTTAAAAGTTCCAAAGGCTTTCATGAAAACTTAGGCAATGCTTACACTCTAAGCAATTGGAGTAGTGCAAGTGTGGAATTACAAGCCCTAAGGCATCCAAGTTTGGAGGAGACCTCAGGGTCCCTAAGCATGGCTTACCAAAGGGGGGTAGGACTTAAAGAACTAAGAATAAGTGTAAAAGTGAGGAATTAGAGGAAAACTAATGCGAGAGGTGGTCATACCTATCCATGAAGTGATACCTACACACCCCTAACCTATTACATGGTTCAACATGCAAGAGCATACTTGCAAACAAGTGAGACTAGGGCCTGTATGGTGGTTAGGACACCAACATGCATGTGTCAAGGCTCAAACACATAGTATGGGGGATAGGGAATGGGATTACTTTGAGTATAGGCTGATAACAACCTTAATTCTAAACTAGAAGTGGCAATGAGGTGCCACCCTAGTCCAAAACACACTCATATGCAAAAAGGGGTTAAGGGCAGGGGGATCACATAAGAATACTTGAAATAAACAGAAATAACTAAAGTGGTTTAGGGAAAGGGATGTATAGGGATGCATTCATAGAAACAAATAGCATTAGAATCATAAGGATAAGGGTTAAGGGGTTGAGCATGCTAGAACATAAACTGAACCAAAACAATTAAGGGACATGAATTAAACATGCTAGAACTCAAGCTGAACATAAACAGGTAAGGGAAAGGGTTAAGTAAACAAGTAGCTTGGAGAACTGAGAAAAGCAAATCAAAGACCTACCAGTTACAAACTTGAGAAGTAAAGCAGGTAAAGCATATGAGACTTTATAATTTAGCCTTGGCCTTCAGCCGGCTTAACTCTAGCAATAGAACAAGTACAGAGAAGAACATAAGAGAAAAGAGAGTTTTTAGTTAGTAACTTGGAGTAATTCGTGTAACTGTGTGTTTGAAGTGAGAAGAGGTGGAAGATATTAATAGTTTCAAAATAAGCAACACTGAGGCAATAAAATAATCTCAGTATCAATTACAATCAACTAGGGAAAGGGTTCCTTCTAATTAAGGAACCAACTTGAGGTAAATAAACCTCAGTTTATTTTTGGAAAGAAAATCAAGTACAAGTCACAAATACAGGACAAGTTCGTATAAAAGGGGTTTGAAATTCACACATTTAACACATAAGGCAAGTTAATCACCTAGAGAATAAGGGATTGAGCTACTGATTGATTTTGAACTTAGTGAATGAGCAGGTACAAATTAGAGAATCAAACAAGCTGTAAGAAATCAATTTTCCCCAAAATTAGGGTTGTTCAGGAAAGGAAAAAATGTGAACATATAAAGATGCATAGATTCGAACATCCAAAACTGGAATTATAGAACAGATCATGTAGCAGAAGCACTCAAGTAAGAAATCAGAGGCGGCTAGGGTTTAAACATGAAACGAGTAAGTACACAGAGAGAAGCGGAAAATCCTTAACACTTAGGGCTTTTTTTGTCACATATAGAGTATAAACAAAACATAGATGAAGATGAACACCATGAAGAACAGTGAAAGCAATAAGCATATTAACTCGGAAACCCATAGTAAAGAAATACCTAAGAGTCATGGTGGAAAATACTCAGAAATCACAATAAGAACTAGAAGAAAACACAGTAGAGCAAAGAAATCAAGGAAATCTGAGTAATCAACGAAATCCTAATTTTTTAGAAGACAAACAGTTTGAAAACCAAATCGACCAAGAAAATATGAGAAATACCTTGAAACTCTTAGAAAATACTAGGACCTAGAGGAGATCGCAAAGATAAATACTCAGAGAAAAGCATAGAGAGTTAGGGTTTCAGAGAAAGCACCCTAGATAGCGAAAAAGCCTGGAACAGACTAGTTTGGAGTCAACAGATGACTCATAGCCTCAAGGCTTTCCGGAGAAAGGCCGGGCGCGACCACAAAACTCAAGTCGAAGGGCCTCTCTGTTGATAATCTTCGAGATAGGGCTTTGATATTCGAACCCAAGAGCCATATGAGGTAAGGAGAGGTGAGTACTAGTGTTTTAAGGCTTGGAAAGCCATAATCGCTGGTGAAACGGAGCCGGAGCAGGAAAGGGTTCAGAAGGGGCTAGAGAGCCTTTGGGGGTAACGGGATACAATGGCGGCTGAAATGAGAGAATGGTTAGGGTTTGGGGTGTTTAGGTTTAATTAAGGCAGGTGTAACGTGGGCCGTTGATCTAAATGATCAACGGCCATGATTTTAAGTGAGGGAATGGGCGGGTTAATTTAAACGGGTTTAGGTCGGGCAATTTACAAATTGGGTAGTGTAATTGGGGGTTAAATTGGGACTGATTTAGAGCTAGAATTGAAATAACAAAGGGATATGATTTAAATAGCCAATTTCCCCAATTTGAATTTTATAAAATAGTAGATGGTACTATAAAAATCCAATTAAAATATTGAGTTAATAAAAATAGGTATAAGTGTTGTAAAAATGTTAGGAACGATTTTTATAGTTAAACTACTTATTAAATCGAAAAATAGGCTAAAAAATTACAATTTTATGCAATTTCAGTTTAGAAATACCTAATGATCTTGTAAAATTATGTAAAAATTATTTAAATTGTATTTTTTATGTAAATGAGAGAATAAAATAGATTACTTATCAAAATAACAAGATTTGGGACTAAATATTGGATTTTATATTGCAAAATAAGTCGTAAATTTATTTTAAAATCCTTAAAAAATGTAGAAAAATACCAAGGCATTTGTGGATGCTTATATATGCATCTATATGCTATTGTTGGAATATTTTGAGTATAGAAATACATGGGAAAAATTGGGTATCAACAGTAATTCTACATTTAGTTCTCCTTATGCATATTGTGAAGGAAACCACCTAGGGCAAATTATCAAAATATTTTCGAGAGCGAGTTATATGAACCAACTCAATATTATGTGTGGAATGTGTCTGATATGTGTGGTGGTCAAGATGTCCACTTTCATGATCGTGCTTATATTTCTTATCTTTCCCCAACCCCTTATTATGATGATTCTATGTTTTCATATGAGAATAATAGGAACAAAGAACCTCGGGAAGCTCACCTAAAGAAGATCGAAGATATGTTAAAGTATCTTATTGAACAAGATAGAAAAACAAGCTAAAACTATTCACAACTTAGAGGCTCAAGTTAGTCAACTAGTTGAAGATGTCAATGCTCAATATGTCAATATTATGGATAGTAGCCAGGAGCAGTTTGCTTTAGAGACGAAAATTGAGGTGACAATAGAGGCGTCTAAAGTAGAACCCCAACACTCTAACAATCAAGAATTTGAGGATGCCTAGGTTGAAGAAGTAATACTAGAGTCTACCAGGGACGTTGAAAATACAAATTTAGTTGGCTCTAGTGTTTTGGGTGTTGAGGAGGTTGAAAATCTTGAAGTTCATGTACTGGAGCGTGTTGGACCTCATTCCAAACACTTCTCTACATTATGTTCGGATGGTGAAATGGGAATGGATATTTATGATCATAAAGAAGAGCCAAAGGAAGAGATAGATGGGCTTTATATTTTAAAATTCTCAAGGCCGTCTAGGCACGGTGACACTCCTCGATCGAGAACCAAAAAGTGCATAAGACTCTATCTAATTTTTGGCTCGCAAGAATTTGTACCGCCCCAAGAGCATAATCATAAGCTTGAATCAAAACTTGCGGTGTGATTTATAAATTCTAAGTGGAGGTAGATAATGATTCACGTCGTGTCGCGACATTAAATCAAGCGCTTGTTGGGAGGCAACTCAGATTTTTTTATTTTTGTATTAGTTTTTTTTAATAGTATTATCTTTGTGGTGTCAAATTTTTTATTCTCTAGGAGAATGAAAATCAAAGGTATTGGAAGGATGCAATAACAAACCAAATGGTTGGAACTAAGTGTGAGGTACCCGCAAGAAAGACCAAACTTGGGAGAAGTCTCAGTACCCCATGAGCTGCTAGTGCTTCAGCCTTTGGCCTACCATGGAGTTTCTTTTACCCTCTTATTAGTATGGTGTGCATTGGGGACAATGCACAATTTTAAGTGTGGGGTGAGGAGATTGTCTGGATAACTTTCTATGCTATTTTAGTTGTGTTAGTTTAATTGAATAATTTTTTTTCAAAATAGAAAAGATTGGACTTTTATCGATGATGGATCTGTTAGACAATTTTTTTGAGGGATTTAATTCTAAAGAAAAATTATAAAAAGATTTTCTTTTGTTAGGTAGTGTAATAATTACCCCTTAGGTTTTCTTTAAACCACGATGCTTTTCCAAGGGTTTTGTTTGAACTGGGTGTAGTTAGTTTTTTTTGGGAGTAGGAGCCATTGTGTTGTATTTTGAAGTGAAAAAATATCTCTTGACTTTTTTATGCCTTGAGAATAGTGAGTACTTTGGTTGTGACACTTAGGCTAAGTTTTTCACTCTTGTAGAAGTAGCTTAAATTGTATGATCTTAACTTTACTTAACCGTTTTGACTAGAGTGTCCGTTATTCCAATCCTAAGTGAGTTATGTACCATGTGTGTGTGAGTTTTGTTGTATTCTATGCATTGCATTTGATGTATAGAACTTGCCCCGTGTGTTTGCAAAGCGAAATAGTAGTTTTATTCAGTCTAGAAAGTGATATAGGCATTTCTTTGTTGAGCCATATATGTATATTTTACCCACCTAATTGTTATGTATCGTAGTTAACCAATTTGAGCCTGTAATCCTGTTTCTTTGGCAACCACATTACAGGCCTTACCCATTTGTTTGAATTAACCATCTATTTGAACCATTGTAACCTCTCATGAGCACTTGAATTGTTATGAACTTTGTAAAAGTTAAAGTGTGTGGTGGTTGGTTTAGCTTTAAAGTGGAACTATTTAAACAAGGAGAAAGGTGCACTGATTTGAAAAGCAAGAGCTACTTGAATCGAAAAGAAAAAAAATAGTTGCATTGCTGTGAAAAAAAAATTCTTTGATAGTGGTGATTCTTCATATAATTGTGATTTAATAATTTGGGAGTTGATGTATATTGATGCGAAGGTGGAGTTTGGATTAACATAAATGTGGGGTTTGAATGTGAAAGTATATGTATTAAAGTGCTTAGGAGGCGTAGTCACTCTTATATCTAAATGTATCCTACCCGTCCCGTAGCCTACATTATAACCAAATAAAGTCCTAATTGATCCTAGATTGAATGAGCTCGATTACTGGAGTAGGACACTATGGGCAAGACCATGGTGCATTTTTTGTGACATATGAATGTTATTTCTGAGAGTGAGTGAATTCTTTCTATCTTGAGTTCCTAAGTGTTCTTAAATTTTATTAAGTGTAACTACTCTCTTTTGTTGTGTGAGGGCACTTGATTCATGAAGGAAGGGTAATGTTAGCGACCTCTATGTTAGAGTAAGTATGTGAGTTGTGTGTAATGCGTGGTACTAGTGAGTCAAATCTTGAGGTGAAGATGTTACGCTTTTGTGCTTAGTCTATTTTAAATACTCTTGATGTGATGAGTTTAGGAGAATTATTTAAAAATGTGGTGTCTATAAAAAGTGTAGTTTAATTGCTCGAGGACGAGAAATGGTTTAAGTGTGGGGTGTTGATCATAGGCTATAAGTACGTATTTTATTCGCTTATTACACTCGAGTTTACTGCACTTTAATTGAGTTTGAGCTTTAATCGCTAGTGTTTTGTGCTAATTGTGTGTTTTATGCCTTGTAGGTGTGGTTTCGAGCTATATAGATGTTATGGAATGAATTTAAGTGATTTAAAGATTTGACGTCTAAGTAAAATCTCAAGGAATTAAGCCGGGATCGTGTTCGGGGGTCAAATTTGATAGTTGAGAACAAAGGAAGACTTGATGAGGCATATTGTGCACTGTCTAGAAAAATGGACATAACTTTTTTCTCAAAACTCCATTTGGGCTACATAATATGTTCTTAGAAAGACAACTCAAAGATCTACAATGTTTATGTTTTACGTTTTTCCTAATTCCAAATGGAACAAGGAATACAACCGCCGTTTTACCGCGACTGTGGTAGAACCGCAGCAGAAGGCAGTCGCAGGACGAATGAAGAATCTGAGAGGGTGTTTGATTGCGGTTTGACCGCGACCACGGTAGAACCGCGGCCATCCAGGCCTAATACTTGTACCTTTTTGCGTAGGAGAAGGAAAAAGTGTTCGGGCCCTACCCTACTTTGTATATATATCTATAAGTTAGGAATTGTTCAAGCTTGTCTTGTTGATGATAATGAACAGCTGTGGCTAAACATTAGTTCTCTGTGGGATTCGACTCCGGACTTGTAAACCAGATTATATTTGCAATGACCGTGTTCTCCTTTTTATAAGGCATAGTTGGGCGTGATCATAGATCCACGGGTTATGCCGCGATTTGGAAAGAAAAGGCTCCTTGGGTTATGCCAGAGAGATCCACAGGTTATGCTGGGATGGAAAGAAAAAAGCTCCATGGGTTATGCCAGGCAGATCCGCATGTTATGTCAGGATGGAAAGAAAAAGGCTCCTTGGGTTATGCCAAGGTGATCCTCGGGTTATGCCCGAATGGAAAGAAAAAAACTTCTTGGGTTATGCTAGGGATATCCGCGGGTTATGCCGAGATATCTAGGGAATGGAGGCCCCATGTCTAATAAGGCTCAACTCAGGAATTGGAGCCCTAATGTTGGCCAAGGCGACTAGGGAATAGAGGCCCTATGTCTAAAAGTCTCAACTCAGGGGTTGGAGCCCAAATGTTGGCAAAAGCGACTAGGGAATGGAGACCATATGTCTAAAAAAACTCAACTCAGGGCTTGGAGCCCTGATGTTGGCTAGAGAAAAAACGCTCAACTCAGGGATTGGAGCCCTAATGTTAGCTAAAGGGAAAAATGCTCAACTCAGGGATTGAAGCCCTAATGCAGGCTAAATGAAAAACGCCCAACTCATGGATCTGAGCCCTAATACTGGTTAAAGGAAAAATGCTTAACTCAGGGATTGGAGCCCTACTACTGGCTAAAGGGAATAACTCTCAACTCGGGGATTGAAGCCCTAGTGGCTAAAGGGAAAAACGCTCAACTCAGGGATTATAGCCCTAATGTTGGCTAAACAAATACTCAACTCAGGGATTGGAGCCCTAATGCTGGCTAAAGGAAAAACGCTCAACTCAGGGATTGGAACCCTAATGTTGGCAAAAGAAAAAACGCTCAACTCAGGTATTGGAGCCCTAATGTTGGCTAATGGAAAAACGCTCAACTCTGGGATTGGATCCCTATGCCGGCTAAAGGAAAAACGCTCAACTCAGGGATTGGAGCCCTAATGTTGGCTAAAAAAACGCCCAACTCAGGAATTGGAGCCCTAATGCTTGCTAAAGGAAAAACGCTCAACTCAGGGATTGGAGCCGTAATGTTGGCTAAAGGTAAAAAGCTCAACTCAGGGATTGGAGCCCTAATGCTGGCTAAAAGGACAAACGCTCATCTCAGGGATTGGAGCCCTAATGCTGGCTAAAGGAAAAACACTTAACTTATGGATTGCAGTCCTAATGATGGCTAAAGAAAAAATGCTCAACTCAAGGATTGGAGCTCTAATGTTGGCTAAGGGAAAAATTCTCAACTCAGGGATTGGAGTCCTAATGTTGGCTAAGGCAAAATGCTCAACTCAGGCATTGAAGCCCTAATGTTAGCTAATGTAAAAACGCTCAACTCAGGGATTGGAGCCCTAATATTGGAAAATGGAAAAACGCTCAACGCAGGGATTGGAGCCCTAATGCTGGTTAAAGGAAAAATGCTCAACTCAGGGATTGGAGCCCTAATGTTGGCTAAAGGGTAACAAGCTCATATTAGGAACTCTAAACTATCCTCTTTTGGGATTTTCTTCCTTTGTTATTTCTTTTCACTTTTTATGTATTTTATGTTTTGATAAGATGCAGGAAAGAACTTGAAGGAAACTTCCCTTTTGCACTGATTATTTTCTGCCAAGCTATTTCAGCACTTGCGCGTTTTCTTTTGGGTTGCACCTGCTTTTTACACGATTGCCTGGATTGCACCCGTTTCAATTTTAAAACAAAGAATAATTGTTAGTTTGAAAACGTGGTTGGTTTTTTTTGCCTTGATTGCTTTAACCTGACCCAACTTCTTTGATGAAGGTTTCAATTGCAACTGCTTGTTTCCTAGGGACCAATTTCATTTCAGATCCTGAGAACCTTTGGTTTTTTTTTCAAATTTCCATGACGGCTGGTCGGTGGAACTCAACCTTTTCGACTTTATTTTGCCTTCATAGGCCTTTCCTTTCTGGCTTCATTTTCTTTTCTTTTATTTTTTTCTCTTTTTTCATCATTTTTCTTTTCTTCGCAACATTGGAGAATTTTTGGATCCTCAAACTTTGCTGCAACGGCTAGTCGCATGGGCCTTAACCTTTTCCAACTTTTTTGCCTTTGTAGGCCTTTTATTTCTTGCTTCTTTCGTCCAACTTTATCTTCATAGCATTTGGGATCCTTTGGCTTTTCAAATCTTTGCCGAGACGGTTAGCTACATGGGGCTAAACCTTTTTCAACTTCATTTGCCTTTATAGGAACTTTCGATTTGATTTTCTCCTTTCAAGAGTTTTAATTCCGGAGCATCGGCCAGTCGAGGTCGACTTGATGCACCTGGTGAGGCTGGGTACCTTTTTGCACATTAGCTCGAACCAGATGAGAACTTTGTAAATCAGTCTTGCCACCTTTCTTTGTCTCAGTTTTGAAACAGTTTTAGACCGAACGGGATTCAAAGAAAACAAACAATAGAATGGAGAATGAGTTTAAAGGAAGAAGTGTCCCTTTCAGGGAAAGGGAAGAATGACATATCTGGAGTACATGTGGATTTCAATGAACATGACATGCCTTTTGGACTGGATGCCTGATCTGTGTAAACTGTCCAACTCTCAGAAATTCATCACAACTTTGCCTTGAAATCGATGAACCTTGTCCGGGCTCCGTTGATGCCGATGGTTGTGAGCATCTTCCTTTCAATTAGGGGTGCCCTTTGCAGGTTTTCCAAGCCGACCTTTCTCATTTATCTTCTCACCATCTCCTTGTAGTGCCCGTGTGGGTTTTCACTAAGAAGACTCTCTCATTTTAATTTTCTAAATTTGAATTGTATTAGATTCCAACAATGACGTTTTCCACTTCCCTGACTTTGCCAATTGATCGGAAGGACTTGGACAAGGTCTTTGGGGTAAAAAGGATTTTGGCCGGAACTACAACTTTGGAACCATTTCGGCGGTCTCATGGCCGAAAAATTATATTATCTGCACCAGTTTTAATGTTTGGAGGAATTGGGATTCTTGTTTTGGTGTGACTGAACCCCAGAGAGAGGCTGCCTATGGTTCCAATGAGGGTAACCAAAGAAAGGTAACCGGCTCAAAGGGTTTGCAAAGGATTGATGGTGTTTGTATAGCGAGAATGAAAGCTTTCGTCATCTCAACTATGCAAAGACATTGCCAGAGCAAGTATAGACATAGTACCTTTTTACTGCATCCGCATTCGCAACAGCTTCGGGGTCATTTCTTACGATGTCATCCAGGTACAATGCTCATCTTGGGAGTACTTTCCAATGATGTATGGACCCTTTCGATTAGGAACAAACCTTCCTTTTACTTCTTAGTGATGAGGAAGAATACACCTTAACACCAGTTGCCTTACCTCAAAATTTATAGGATTTTACTTTCTTGTTGTATGCTCCGGCCATTCTTTATTAGTACAATTACCCGTGATAAACTGCAGTTATCCGTTTTAATTAAGGTCAACGTTCCATATGAGTCTCGACCGACTCTCTGTCCTCAAACTCTAGTTTAGTGACGGACCTTTCCCAAACGACGAATTTCTTCAGTGGTTCCGATAATTTCTCAAACTTAACTTCTTTGTATTTCAACTTTTAATTCATTATTTCAAACTGTGACAGAGTTCTTTGGATCAGGGCATGAAGTCTACAAGCATGTCATGTTATTTAAAGCTGCATTATTAGAATTGAAGAGAAATAAAAGAGAAAACATAGCAAAATAAAGAAAATGAACGATGAAATATTGATTTCATTTCTTGGAATTAGGAAGATAACAAGGTTGACATTCAGGAATTTAAAGACAGGAAACTAAAGAAAAACATTCGAGTTACACCCTGGGATAACTCATGATGCAGAAAAAGGCGGCAGGACAAGTCTACTGGAACTCCCTCCTGATTAGAAATGGCGTAGCCTCCCAGTTTTGAAGCTTGGCGCTTGGTCTCATGTACAACACCTCAGCGATACTAGTGCCCACTCCTGACTGGACCATGTGGTTCTTGCAGAGCATTTCCCTCATTGCCCCGCGTATTCCCTCACTCTCATCAGCCGTGAAAATCTCATCAGCTTCTTCTTTATTGTACTTAGGATTCTATGGTATGCATCCAACAACCACTGGCTCATTCAGCCGAGGTTGCCTAATTGTCCCCCATACCACAGACGCTTGCTTGGGTACATCAATTTTTGTTTTCAGTTCTGTCTCGGTGATTTTACTCTTCTTTTCCCCTTTCTCTTGTTTCGGGGCTGCCTTAAGCTTCCTTTATGCATCAGCAATAGCAGTTATGGCCTTAAGCGCCGGATCATATTCTTTGTATTTACAAATTATCCCAATTACCGGCCCATCGTTGTGGGCTTGAACTGGTTTATTTGTCACATTGGGGACATCCTCATCCCTTAGCACTATTTGACCTTGCTCTATCAAGTTTTCTATCGCTTGTTTCAATGTCCAACAATTTTTTGTATCATGCCCTTCTAGCCCTGAATGGTATGCACACATTACACCCCGCTGATATGATGGTGATTCCGAGTTTTTCCCGTTTGGGGGTATGGGTTGCAGCAAATTCAGCTGGACAAGCTTAGGGAATAGGGGGAGTAGGGTTCACCGATTGGTGTATAGTTGGGTCTCATGGGTAGTTACCGAGGACGGTAATTATTCTTGGGAGGTCGAGGATTATAGTAGTTCTAGTGAGGAGGCTGATTTCTTTGGAATAGAGGCTGATTTCTATTATCCTGTTGTTGCGGTCGGCCGAAAGGTTGAGCTTTCATGACCATTTAGGGCTGAGGAGCATAGGCCATATCTTGGTGGGGGTAGTAGTGTTGCGAGATTTTTTACGGAAAAAGGGTATTTTTTTGCACCTGACGCTGCCATGGATATTTCTTCCTTTTACTTGCCCTTATCTATTCCTCCAGACCCACCCTGAATAGCATGGGAGATAGCTTTGATAAAGGATAGACTCTAAATTCGACCAGTTTTCAATCCGTTTTCGACCATTTCACCAATCTTGATGGCTTAAGTGAATGGTTTACCCATTGCAGACATTATATTTTCGAAGTAGTCTGCTTCCTGAGCTTGGAGAAAAATTGTGACCATTTTGATCTCATCCATCGGAGGTTTTACCCTGGATGCCTATTCGCACCATTTAACCGCGTACTCTCGGAAGCTTTTCGAGGATTTCTTCTTCAGGTTTGTCAGTGAGTTCCTATCAGGAGCTATGTCAATATTGTACTGGAACTGGTTGACGATGTCTCTAGCAAGATCATCCCATACGTGCCAGCGGGATATATCCTGGTCCATATACCACTCGGATGCGATACCAACCATACTCTCTCCGAAATAAGCCATGAGGAGTTCCTCTTTTCTAGCAGCTCCTCGCAGTTGGTTGCAGTATTTCTTCATATGAGCAATAGCATCACCGTGCCTATTGTACTTCTCAAATTTTGGGGTTTTGAATACCAATGGTAGGTGCACATGGGGGAACATGCACAAATCAGCATAAGACACGCTTTTTCGCCCGCTCAAACCTTGTATGTTTTTTAGGCTTTGTTCCATACTCCTCATCTTTCTTTCAATCTCTTCTTGCTCAGGAGTTTTAGTGGTTTTCTTCTGGCCCGCAGTGAACTCAAATTGAGGTTGCTGAGTGTAATTATAAGTGGGAAGTTGTGGAGGTTCCATTGGGAATTTAGATGTTTGGAAAGTGAAAGCTGAGGGGTCGAAGTTGGGCCGGGGCAGTGTAGGCTGTGCCGTGACTGAGCATGGTGGAGCAGTGAAAATATTTGAAGCCGATTCTGAACCTAACACCTGGGGGCGAACCTCACAAGGTGTTAAAACTAAGTGGGCTGAGATGGCAGGATATCCGAGTGAGGTATTGGGGTGACTGATTGGGACATTGGAGGTTCCACCCATCCTAGGGAAAAGCTCAGGAAATTCGGGGATTTGGCGGCTTTCTTCCGTTTGACCAGGAGTCCCACATTTCCATCATGCGTAGACGCAGTAACCTATTTTCCTTGGCAATCGCCGATTCCGAAGTCGGGATGCCCGAGAGTGGGCTCTCGTCCGCGATAGGAACTATTGGCTGAGTGATTTTTGAAGACATTTCAACGTTGCCCTTCGATCTCGTGAAGTATGGATGAGACGCCAAACTACCACAAAACCAACCACTTACTGTAGAACCTAGCTCAACGGTAGACAACAAGCAAGTCAGTTTGAAACAAATAACACATAGGTAATCTCATCTTGGGGTGTGATGCACCTATACTGTTAAATGTGTTTCTACATGTTTTGCAACGGTTTGCATGCTTCATCCCGGTTTTTGCTTTTGTTTTCCTTGCTTTTCATCATTTATGCCTCTCTTTAATCACTCTTGATCTTGTTTTTGCCGCTCTTTTATTTTGTGGCACTCTCTTTTATTCTTTTTTACACTCTTTTTTTTCGCTCTTTTTTTTCCCACTTTTTCCTTTCTTACACTCACTTTTTTTTCAGTTTATTTTTCACTCAAGTTATTTATGGCTATGATCGAATCCGATGGGGATTGCCTATGTATCATGACCCCGAATGAATCAGATCTTGCATAGTTCGGGAAGATCCAGAACGGAGTAAATACACTAACCCTTTTTTTGAATTTTTGAAATAAATGCTTTAGAAGAAGAAATAAAATATTTTTTTGATTTTTTGTTAATTTTGATATTTGCTTTGCTTTTTTTAAAGAAAGACTTATAATAAGTCCATTTGCCTTTGGTTTGAATTTTGAAAATTTTTAAAAAGAAAAATAAAAATATTTTTGTTTGAATTTTTATTTGTTTTCTCTTTTTCTAAAGAAGAAATAAAATATTTTTAGGTTTTAAAAGTTGCCTCTTAATTTTTGAAACAGGGACTTTTAAGAAAATATTTTGGATTTCTGAGTTTTATTTATTTACAAAAGTACTTCTAAAGAAAAGCAAAATATTTTTGGACTTCAATTTTTCAACATTTTTATGGACATTTATAAAAGAAAGGCATCTAAAGAGTATTTTTATTGGATTTTTGTTTCCTGATTTTTTTTTGGATATTTTTGAGAAATACTTCCGAATGAAGGAAACCTGTATTTTGGGTTTTTATTTTTATTGGTTTTATCTTTATTTTTTCGTATGAATGATGTTAGAAAGAACGACACCATTTTTTTGAGTTTAAAAACTATATTTTTTTAATTTTCAAAGAAAGATTTTTAAAGATGGGACTCAAAGAAAATTTTATTTTTGGATTTTTTTTTAAAATTGACGTCGGAATCGATGAGCTTTGCCTACTTATCTTACATCAGTGAGAGTCAGACCAGCGTAGTTCGGTCTGTTTTGACATAACACGGGAAACATGAACACTTGAAAATTTTGGCTCATTTTGTTTTTTTTTCCCTTTTTTTTTCAAAAATTTGGCAAAGTTTCGAGACATTTTCAAATTCTGGGATTTTTAGAAACCAAGTAAATTCTCTCTCCTACCTCACTCTTGGTTTTTCTCTTTATTAACCGGTCAAGATGCAAGGCGAAACAAATAAATATTCAAAGAGCACGTAGGATGCTTCAAGATGGTCTTTATTTTGGGTACACCTGTCCTAGACAGACCCAACCCTTGTATTGAGTCCCCAAGGTCGAATGCACGTGATGCAAATAATCATTCTACTAGGGATCCGACATGAGGTTGCATTATTCTAAGTTTAAAAACCTGTAGTTTGTGGTCTAAACTAGGGTTACCAGAGCGGGCAACTGTGGCCAGGAGGGGGCGACGTACCGGGAGCACTAAAGTCTTTTCGGCCTTGTCGCTTTCCCAGCCTCGGTCTATTTAGTGTATTTCTACAGGAAAAGTGGGCTATGCCAAAGTATGCACCATTTTCAAAAGACTCAAACGGGTGGCGTATGAAGACATTTAATTACAGTTCAAGTAATATCAAAGCTGTAAATGATAATTAGCACATTAAGTCCACAAAATAATATCAACAATAAAGCCAAATAAAAATCACATTAACAAGCTCGAATTCTTGAACCCTGAATTGGAAGTCTGGGGTTCGTGTCCCCAACAAAGTCGCCAGATCTGTCACACCTTCATTTTAACACACCCTGAAAGGGAGTATATAAAGGAGTTTTTCAAATTAAAGTGACATTATTCAAAATGAGATTATTTTATTTATTTTAGGAGCTGCCACTTGGGATAGACTATGGTATACCAAGTCACCGGTTTATCTTTAATCCCAAATCGAGGAAGTTTTTATTTTTTAAAGAGTCTGTGAACCAGGAATTCTAAGTAAGGAATTCTGTTAACTCGGGGAAGGTGTTAGGTTCCCCCGGATTCCGTGGTTTTAGCACGATCGGTTAGCAATTTATATTTGGCTTAATTGTTTAACTACTCATTTTAAGACCTATGTGCAATAATATTTTACTGCTTTTAAAACACTTGAATTATTCGTAGTTAAAGAATTGAGTTATGCGAAAGTATACCCACTTGTTTGGTGCGTCAAAAATGATGTCACGCGAACGTGTCCACAATTAATAAGGCTTTATTATTATTAAGAAAGTTTGGCCAAAGTTGCGCGAATGTATACTCCGATTTTATTTTTTAAATCTTATTTGTATCACGCGAATGTGTACACAATTACGATTATAAATTAAATGTGCATGCCTACAAGATTTATTTCTACGGATATTCACGATCTGTTAAATTAATTTCCCTAGGTTTTAGCTATCATGAATCTATTCACCCATGTTGGTTTTAAATATTCTTGCTATTCAACTTAGCGTCTTGAACCATTCCAAGGCATCTCTCAACATTATGGATTTTCAGTAACTTTATTTTCAAACCAAAAGTCATAAAAGACTAATTTAAACATAAAAAATCAGTACTAAAAAATACTTGCACATACACACCAAAATTAACATATACATCAATAATCAACATTCCAATGAAAAGAATCAATAATTTCAATAAACTGGAAAATAAAGTGAGGTTAATATGCTTATATAAATGGACCTTTTATGAGTGTATATGAACATTAAAACTTCTATAACTCAACGATCGAACTGAGAATAAACAGTGACACAGAACCGAAGCGACGACCAGAGCTTTCGACGGTGAACCTGCACGGAAATGGCAACCTCGAACGGAAATTTTTCCGGCCACCTCGACCATCATTGTCTCAAGTGAAGATGCACCACTCGAAGGTAACAAAGCTGGAAACATGAGTGTGTGTGCGTGCGTGTTTGGAGTGGAAAAACAGTGACACCTTTGGAGAGGAGTGAATTGTTTGGTTGTTTGGTGGCAGACCATGGCGTTTAGGTGGTGGTTGAATGCATAACGACGAGAATGGTGGTTCGGACAATGTCTGGAACTACCTATTCCCAAAACTCTAATGATGCACTTTAGGGATTTTAAGGTGAAGAAAAATCCTTATGATGTGTCAGTACGCCCAGTGGCCCCGTTCTCCTAGTTCAGTGTTCAAGGGCCAGAACACCCAAAGGGGAAGAAGAAAAGCAAAGCATCCACCTCTGCCCCGACTGGCCAGTCTGAGGAGCCAGTTGGGGTAGATACTTCTGTCGAGCCTTCTACGGAGCTTCCATCAGTCCGAGTTGTTTCTGTCCCAGTTGATGTGTCTTCCTCCTCTACGGGTCCTAATTCTTCAGCTGGCCCTACGGTTCCCGTTTCACGGACAAACCCATTCACAACCCATCAATTAGCTACCACATTAGCCAGTTTAAACAACTGGATGTCAGTTGTGACATCCAAGTTGTCCACATTGGCCACTTCAGTGGAGGCCTAGTCTGCACTAGCTACTGTCCAGGTTCCTCCGTCTATTGAGGAAACACTGAAGACACTCCTGGCCAACCAGGAGAAGATGATTGAGACTCGGAGTTCCTTGACTAAGGAAGTTGGGGCACACAACACAGCTTTGGAGAAGTTAGCTCGGGAGCACAAGAAAATGAGGAAGTCTAGGAGCAGTATCAGTACCTGAGCCACAACTGGAGCAGGCACCCAGGCACTAGAGGAAGAAGAGGAAGCTAACCATCACCGAGGGAGTCGTGATTGAGTTAGCTGATATTCTATTCACTCCCTCCTATGATGTAAAAGATGTTCCGCTGGTCCAGCAGCAGGACCATGTCCCAACAGTAGTGCAGCAGCAGGTCAGAGACCAGTCTGAGGTCCCGGCTACTACAGAGGATCAGGGGACCACCGAAGACCCCATGCATGTGGACCAGGCTTAGGGAGCCCTCTATATCCTTTCTCCTTGATTTTGTGCTTATTTGGTAGTTGGCTCTGGGGACAATGCTAGCTTTTTTTCGTGGGGGTGCGCCCTACTATTTTGATTTGGATACATTTGGATGACTATACATATTTAACTCTTAGTTTATGTTATTAGATTTGATAGTTGGTTCGTCTATAATTTTGGCTACTTTTCTACTTTATGTATATATTCATTACCCCCAGTTGTATATTCTACTCCCCTTTTGTACATATTTATTCATTGTTTTCTATTTTCGTTAAAATATTTCATTTTTAGATTCATGGTTGGCTCGTAGCCTTTTGTATTGGTTTTGGCGTTTTCAATAAGCCCTTGGTTTTCTTAATGCCATGGTTCTTTTCAAGGGTAGAGTTGTTAGATAATACGCTTAACGCTAGAGGGGGGGTGAATAGCGTTATAATAAAATTTAGCGTAAACTTGCGGAAATTAAAATTTGCAGGAAGTAAATAAGTGCGATAAATAATAACTTACACACAGATATATCCTGTTTCACCACAACGTGTGGCTAGTCCAGTCCCCGAGAGACTCTCTCGAGATTTTCCACTAACGTGTCAAGCTTCCGGGTGCTTAACAAACCTTTACAACTTGAGGACGCAAGCCTCAACACCTTTGCTCGGAGTTACAACACTCCAAGACTTCAACCAAGGAAACACAAGTTCCTTACAACAAGAGAATTACAATTCTCTTACAAGTGTATACAACACTAATACACTCAAACAAAATACTCCTTAATGAGAGAGTAAAAGAAGTAAGCTCTGGATCACAACAACTTTGGACAAGAATATGGCTCTCAAAAGCTTTATGAAATTGAATATAAAATGATAAACAAAAGTATGCAAGCTTATAGCAATGTAATGATCAGTTGTAGTATGTTGTTGTGTTTAAAACACTGAAATGAAGTTGTATTTATAGTTGAAAAACTTGGCATTACCGTTGCCTAGTTGCCAATTAAGAGTTTCTGATTTTACTCACTGACAATCGATTGTCAAACCCCAACAATCAATTGTCTGCCAGTCAGATCAAAATTCAATCCCAGATTTTACGCTTGATAATCGATTACTTACAATCCATAATCGATTACTGGCAACGTTCAAAAAATCCTTTCCAGATTTTACCACAAACAATCAATTATACCAAATCAATAATCGATTACCCAATAACGTTCAAAAAATCTTTTCCGGATTTTAATCACAACAATCGATTATACAGAATCAATAATCGATTACCTGACGGTATTTGAAAACTTTACGACAACGGTCAGCTTCACAATCGATTGCACAAGGTCAACAATCGATTACTTATCAGTTTTTGAAAAACATTTTAGACACTGCCTCTTGACAATCGATTGTTATATACTCACAATCGATTATTTAATAAATTTAAAAATCACTGGAAGTCACTGCCTCAACACAATCGATTGTCATTAGTTCACAATCGATTATTTTGTGACTTTGAAAAATCTGAAGGACAGTGTCTCTTCACAATCGATTGTCATTAGCTTCACAATCGATTATTCTGAGTTTTGAAAAACTTTGATGGACACTGCCTCATCACAATCGATTGTCATAAGGTTCACAATCGATTGTCATGCAGGTTTGAAGAAACCTGATGTTCACTGCCTTAACACAATCGATTGTCATTAGTTCACAATCGATTGTCATGCAGTCTTGGCTTAAGACAATCGATTATCATTAGTACATAATCGATTATCTTAGTCCAGTTTTCAGAGGCATTTAAAAATCATTTTGACTAATGAAAATATGCATGATTTAAAATCATTTAGCATCAAATTAAATATGCATGATTTTGGAAAAAAGTTTTATGAGAGAAGCCATGTTACGAGTCAAGTTGTAGGATCAAGATCACAATTAAGAATGACTCAATTAAACTATAAAACTTTGTCTTGAGCTTGAATCTCGATGTATATCAATTGTGCGCTTATTTCTTGAACTTCGTCATATATCAATTTTCGCTTCGTTTGTCATTCATCAAAACCTATACAAAAGAACACATGTTTTAGTATATTGCATTGAGAACGTGTTTCCAACAATTTCCCCCTTTTTGATACTGGCAAACATTAAGCGGGATATGCAAGCAATTTATATTGACGATTCAAGACAAGTGTATACATGCAATAAGTATGCAATTTGTTCCCCCTCAATATATGAATTCCCCCTTAATTTAAGCTTATAGATATTGAGAGTGCATACCCGTTCCCCCTTTTGCCATTAGCAAAAATAACATAATAGTAAGATGCTAAAGATGTAAATAAAACTTATTTATTTATTAAAAAAATATAGCAACATCAACCCGAATAATAGCAACATAATCGATTACTGATACGAAATAATCGATTTTTAGACGACGGAAACCGATTGTTGTACGTCAAGCTTTATAATTCCCCTTCCTATGGGGCGATACCTGCCAAAATTGTTAGACGTCTCCGACGCTCAAGTTAGAACTCATGTAATAAAAAATTGCAATGCATGACTTAGATCAACGTGGAGTCAAGGCTCCCGAGTTCACTGAGAATTCGGAAGAAGGACTCTTTCTCTAAAGGCTTTGTAAAGATGTCTGCCAATTGGTTTTTGGTTTCAACAAATTCAATTTCGACATCGCCTTTGAGAACATGATCTCTAATAAAATGATGTCTAATTTCAATGTGTTTCGTTCGCGAATGAAGAACGGGGTTCTTTGTCAAGCATATGGCACTAGTATTATCACATCTAAGAGAGATATGATCAAGACTTAGGCCATAGTCCAAGAGTTGTTGTTTCATCCATAGGATTTGAGCGCAACAACTCCCCGCGGCTACATATTCAGCCTCGGTTGTGGACAACGCAACACTTACTTGTTTCTTGCTAAACCAAGAAACGAGAAAGCTACCGAGCAAATGGCAAGTGCCACTAGTGCTCTTGCGGACCAATTTGCATCCAGCAAAATCGGAATCGGAGTAGCCAACAAGTTGGCATGAAGAGCCTTTGGGGTACCATAGACCCACATTTGTAGTACCAATAAGATACCTTAAAATCCGTTTTACCGCAGTAAGGTGAGACTCCTTCGGACACGATTGATAACGAGCGCATAAGCACACGCTAAACATGATGTCCGGACGACTAGCAGAAAGATAAAGAAGAGAGCCAATCATACCTCGATACTTTTTGGTGTCGACTTCCTTACCTTTCTCATCTTTGTCTAGATGATCGGATGTGCTCATGGGAGTTGCCATTTCTTTTGCATTGTTCATCTCAAATCGTTTCAGCAATTCTTTGCAATATTTGGCTTGACAAATGAATGTACCTTCTTTCATTTGCTTTACTTGTAATCCCAAAAAGAATGTTAACTCACCCATCATAGACATCTCAAATTCGCTTATCATTAAATCGGAAAATTCCTTGCATAAAACATTGTTAGTAGCACCAAATATAATATCATCTACATATATTTGAACTAACAAAATATCATTGTTTTTATGCTTAACAAAGAGAGTTGTGTCAACTTTCCCCCTAATGAAATCGTTTCCAAAAGAAACTTACTCAATCTTTCATACCAAGCTCGGGGAGCTTGTTTTAAACCATAAAGAGCCTTTTTGAGTTTGAAAACATGATCGGGAGATTTAAAGTTTTCAAAACCGGGGGGTTGTTCAACAAAAACTTCTTCTTGAATAAAACCGTTTAGAAAAGCACTTTTCACATCCATTTGATATAAATTGAAATTCATAGAAGAGGCAAATGCAAACAATAAGCGAATAGCTTCTAATCTAGCTACGGGAGCATATGTTTCCTCATAGTCAATACCTTCTTCTTGATTATAGCCTTTTGCTACAAGCCTAGCTTTGTTTCTAGTGATTATACCATTTTCATCTAGTTTATTGCGAAAAACCCATTTCGTACCAATTATGGTATGACCTTCGGGTCTTGGCACCAAATCCCAAACGTCATTGCGTTCGAATTGGTTAAGCTCCTCTTGCATTGCCAAGGTCCAAAATTCATCCCCAATTGCTTCTGAGATGGTTTTGGGTTCAATTTGAGAAACAAAAGCAGTATGTTCTAAGGTATTTTTGAGAGAGTTTCGGGTACTTACCTTGTCTCCAACGTTGCCAATTACCTGTTCGAGAGGGTGATCTTTGATTGTCCTCCACTCGTTAGGTATATTCATTTCTTTTTCCAATTGTGGCGCTTCTTCCGTTGGTTGTTCCTCAGTTTCATCTTTATTTTCCTTGGGTGGTTCCTCTTGTATTTTGTCTTTCAAGCTATCTAAGATACCTGCAAGATCAAAACCGGAATCCTTTCTCGCCAAGCGAGCATTATTTTCAAAAAATACAACATGAGGGGATTCCTCCACAATTTGGGTTCTTTTATTAAATACCCTATATGCTTTACTACGTGAGGAATATCCAATGAAAATACCTTCATCCGACTTAGCATCAAATTTACCCAATTGGTCTTTGCCATTGTTATGAACAAAACATTTGCAACCAAAAACTCTAAAATGGGAAATATTTGGTTTTCTTCCCTTATAAAGTTCATAGGGGGTTTTCATGAGTATCGGCCGAATTACTACTCTATTTAGAACGTAGCAAGCGGTACTCACGGCGTCCGCCCAAAAATGTTTGGGTATCTTAGCTTCGTCGAGCATGGTTCTAGCCATCTCTTCGAGACACCTATTTTTCCTTTCCACCACCCCATTTTGTTGTGGTGTACGTAGAGCGGAAAAGGTATGCTCGATTCCGAGTTCGTCACAAAAGTCCGCAAAGAGATTGTGATCAAACTCTCCCCCATGATCACTTCTAATTGAAGTGACGGTTGTTTCTTTCTCATTTTGAACACGCTTAAGAAAATATTTAAAATTTTGAAAAGCATCACTTTTATTGGCAAGAAATAAAGTCCAAGTAAATCTCGAGTAATCATCAACAATCACAAAAGCATATTTATTTCTTCCTAGACTTTCAATGCGAGAGGGACCAAATAAATCCATATGAAGCAATTGCAATGGTCTAGAAGTTGAAACAATGTTTTTAGATTTGAAAGATGCTTTTGTTTGCTTCCCCTTTTGACACGAGTCACAAATAGAGTCATTTTCAAATTTTAAAAAGGGAAGACCAACAACTAAGTTTTGAGAAATCAATTTGTTCAAAGATGCATATTGATATGTGCTACTCTACGATGCCATAGCCAAGTATCATCCTCTTTACTCATTAGAAAATCAACATACTCGGGTGAGGAATTAGCAAGATCAACCATATAAATATTATCAACTCTAAAACCACGAAGTATGATTTTGAAATCACTACGTCTAAATACTAGGCATTCATCCGAATCAAATAGAGCAAGATTTCCCTTGTCACATAATTGGCTTATGCTCAAGAGATTATGCTTCAAACCTTTCACAAGTAATATATGCTTAATAGAGGATTTTTCATCCTTACCGACCGAGCCGATGCCGATGATCTTTCCTTTATTGTTATCACCGAAGATAACACTTCCTCCTTCTTTGTGCTCTAATTGAAGGAACTTGGATTCATCTCCCGTCATATGCTTGGAGCATCCATTATCAAGGTACCATAGTACACTTGATCCCTTCAAGCACACCTACAAAACAAATTAATGTTCTTTAGGTGCCCATGCCATCTTGGGTCCTTGGGGGTTAGGCATATTATAATGATGCGATTGAGTAACATGTCTATGACGTGTAAAGCATGCAGGAGCAATATGACCAATACGTCTACAATAATGACAAGTCACATTTGGGTTATGCATCCTTCTAGGTTCATAGTAACTAGACGGATGAAAGTTTCTTACTCTATTTTGAACACTATGACTATTTCGCATTTCATGAGAATTATTTCTCCTACTATGAGCTCTAGGATGGGCAGCATTTCTAGAGTGATTGTTTTTCGGTTGAGGGCCATTGCTAGGTCTTCTAAGGGGTTCAAAAATTGGCCTAAAATATGCATAATTTCTAGGGTGACTATTTCTAGGTGGTAAGTCATTCCTAGGTCTTCTAAAATGTTCAGCATTTTGTCTAGCATGCATATTGGCTCTAGAGTTGTTGTTTCTAGGATAAGCATTTCTATTGTTAATCCTAGGTTGAGCTTTAGGTTGTTGGGGTTTAGCTGCAACCTTTTCTTCATTCTTAAAGCCTATTCCATGCTTGGTTGATTTCAAGTTAACAAGAACATCATTCAAGTTTTTGTGCAAAGAATTAAACTTATCTAATGTGCCTTTAAGCCTACTTACTTCATTCTTAAGAAGCAAACAAGAAGTGCAATTTCTAGTAGAGCTTTCGGGCTTATCGGAACTTCTTTTTCCAAAAAACTTGTTTTCCTCTTTCAGCTTCTCATTTTCTGAAACCAGTTTTTCTAAATCCTTTTCTTTCGAAGAAAGTTGTTTTTGAAAATCCTTTTCTTTTAATGAAGCATTTTCTTTTATGCCCTTAACAGTTTTTGAAGCCTTAATAAACTCAGCATATAATTCATCAAAAGCAGTTCGCATTTCTTCAAGAGTAAAGAAGTTTTTAGACGAAATTTGACATACCTCATCTTTGTTGTCTTCTTGTGCCATAAGGCAAAGATTTGCTGCTTCGTCTTCTTCTCCTTTGCTTGACTCATCTCCGGAGTCGCCTCCCCAAGAAATGTATGCACGTTGCTTTTTAAAAGGTTTCTTCTCCTTTTTGATGTTTGGGCAATTTGATTTGATGTGCCCGGTTTCACCACATTCATAGCACTTGATTTGTTTGCCTTGCTTTTTGCCCTTGCGTTCATACTCCTTGCACATGAACTTTTGAAATCTTTTGATAATGAGTCCAAACTCGTTGTCTCCTTCCTCATCAATTTGCGGTTGGCTTGTGCTCGCCTTTAGAGCTATTCTTTGCCTCCTTTGATCATCAACAAAAGGATTAAGAATAGTAGATTCATAAGTTTTAAGGTTACCTCTTAGTGCGTCGATGGTGATGTTTGAAACGCCAATGGATTCTTGAATTGCATCGGCCTTTGATCTCCATGCCGGTGTGAGACTTCTAAGAATTTTTCGAACAAGCTCTCTATCCGTGAACGTTTTCTTGAGAGCATGTAGGTCATTTACGATTATTGAAAATCGCTCAAACATTTCGTCCACCTTTTCACCTTCCTTCATGTGAAATAATTCATAAGAATGGGTTAGGAAATCAATTTTTGCTTCCCTTACCTGGTCCGTACCTTCGTACGTGACATCTAGCTTGTCCCACATCTCCTTTGCCGTTGTACAACACGATATTTTCCTGTAATCGTCAGCATTAACAGCACAATATAATAAATTTATTGCTTTAGCATTATTTTGAACCTTTCGGATGTCATCCGCGTCATACTCATCCTCAGACTTGGGAACCCATTCGTTTTCCACCTTCTTTGTTGGAATTTGGTTTCCCTTCATTATCACCTTCCAAAGGTGAAAGCTGTTGGACTGAACGAAGATCTTCATCCTCTCCTTCCAGTACGTGTAATTTGTACCGTTGAATAGAGGTGGTCGTGTGGAGCACTGTCCTTCTTCAATTCCTGCAAAAGAATCACGAGTAGAAGCCATGGATGGTTCTCTCAAACTGTTAAGTTTTCAGAGAGTTGGGCTCTGATACCAATTGCTAGATAATACGCTTAACGCTAGAGGAGGGGTGAATAGCGTTATAAAAAAATTTAGCGTAAACTTGCGGAAATTAAAATTTGCAAGAAGTAAATAAGTGCGATAAATAATAACTTACACACAGATATATCCTGGTTCACCACAACGTGTGGCTAGTCCAGTCCCCGAGAGACTCTCTCGAGATTTTCCACTAACGTGTCAAGCTTCTGGGTGCTTAACAAACCTTTACAACTTGAGGACGCAAGCCTCAACACCTTTGCTCGGAGTTACAACACTCCAAGACTTCAACCAAGGAAACACAAGTTCCTTACAACAAGAGAATTACAATTCTCTTACAAGTGTATACAACACTAAAACACTCAAACAAAATACTCCCTAATGAGTAGATATGAGTAAAAGAAGTAAGTTCTGGATCACAACAACTTTGGACAAGAATATGGCTCTCAAAAGCTTTATGAAATTGAATATAAAATGATAAACAAAAGTATGCAAGCTTATAGCAATGTAATGATCAGTTGTAGTATGTTGTTGTGTTTAAAACACTGAAATGAAGCTGTATTTATAGTTGAAAAACTTGGCATTACCGTTGCCTAGTTGCCAATTAAGAGTTGCTGATTTTACTCACTGACAATCGATTGTCAAACCCCAACAATCGATTGTCTGCCAGTCAGATCAAAATTCAATCCCAGATTTTACGCTTGATAATCGATTACGTACAATCCATAATCGATTATTGGCAACGTTCAAAAAATCCTTTCCAGATTTTACCACAAACAATCGATTATACCAAATCAATAATCGATTACCCAATAACGTTCAAAAAATCTTTCCCGGATTTTAATCACAACAATCGATTATACAGAATCAATAATCGATTACCTGACGGTATTTGAAAACTTTACGACAACGGTCAGCTTCACAATCGATTGCACAAGGTCAACAATCGATTACTTATCAGTTTTTGAAAAACATTTTAGACACTGCCTCTTGACAATCGATTGTTATATACTCACAGTCGATTATTTAGTAAATTTGAAAATCACTGGAAGTCACTGCCTCAACACAATCGATTATCATTAGTTCACAATCGATTATTTTGTGACTTTGAAAAATCTGAAGGACACTGTCTCTTCACAATCGATTGCATTAGCTTCACAATCGATTATTCTGAGTTTTGAAAAACTTTGATGGACACTGCCTCATCACAATTGATTGTCATAAGGTTCACAATCGATTGTCATGCAGGTTTGAAGAAACCTGATGTTCACTGCCTTAACACAATCGATTGTCATTAGTTCACAATCGATTGTCATGCAGTCTTGGCTTAAAACAATCGATTATCATTAGTACATAATCGATTATCTTAGTCCAGTTTTCAGAGGCATTTAAAAATCATTTTGACTAACGAAAATATGCATGATTTAAAATCATTTAATATTAAATTAAATATGCATGATTTTGGAAAATAGTTTTATGAGAGAAGCCATGTTACGAGTCAAGTTGTAGGATAAAGATCACAATTAAGAATGACTCAATTAAACTATAAAACTTTGTCTTGAGCTTGAATCTCGATGTATATCAATTGTGCGCTTGTTTCTTGAACTTCGTCATATATCAATTTTTGCTTCGTTTGTCATTCATCAAAACCTATACAAAAGAACACACGTTTTAGTATATTGCATTAAGAACGTGTTTCGAACAAAAGTGTCATGCGAACCGGGTGGCTCTTCCCAATGATAGATGGCGTGACAACCTACTTAAGGGTTTGAGTTCATTTTTGATTTTTGATACTAGGTAGTTAAGGGTACCTCAGGCAAAGCTTCACTTGGGCCTAACACATTTTCCTTTGATCCCATGATCAAAGACATAATATTGTGCTTAGGATGGTGAAAGTCGTGGCCTTGAGACTCTTGTGTTGACCAACCAATTATCATGTTGTCGTGTTGGACCATTGTGAGCTTGAATCGTAACTAAGGCCGTTGTGGGCCCTCGACTCGATATCTTTAGCAATCCTTGAGTGTGCGTGGTGAGAATTCGATTAGCGAGTCCAAGTCTCGAGCGGATGGTCTAGAACTTGCCCCGAATATTTGTTGAGGCAAAATCCTAGGTGAAATTTGGCTTGAGAGGTGATTGTAGGCTCTCCCTGATCCAAATTGCAAAGACTGAACAATTGAATGACCCACCAATGAAATGATCCCTAGTTAACCCTTTTGAGCCTTGAACCTTCTTCTTTCAAGAACCAAAGCTACAAGCCTATACCCATTCTTAATGATACCCTCTCTTGGCACCCAAATTTTCCCTTGAGTAAATGGAAAATGTCTAAGTTTAGGGGGGGGGGGGAGACAAGAAAGGAAACAATGTGGTAGAAAGGTACAAAAGCAAAAGAAAAGAAGGGCAATGAAAAAGAAAGACCAAATTGAATAAGGTCAAAAAAGGGATTAAAAAAAACAAAAGTGAAAAAGGTGTGGAAAAAGTAGAAAAAAGGAGAAGTGTGTTGAATTGCATAAGAACGAGTGACAATGTTTCTCTCTAACCCCTTGGAAAATAAGTGAATACTCAAATGAGTCAAGAAAGAGTGTCAAAATGAATCAAAAGAAGTCTTTAAAGGAAGATTGAACCCAGTTGAACAAAAACATGTCCTACCCTTACCCAAAAGCCTTCACAATGACTCCACAAAAGCCCTACATGATCTTGAGTTGAAAGGAGCCTACATTAGTGGATACTTACATAAGGGGCAAGAATATGGTACTTAGAGCCGGACTTGTGACCTTCTTCTTGTGAGAGATGAGTGAAAATCCATCAACCTCAGTCTGTATGTCAATATTCTAAAAGGTGAGGTTCGCTTAGGGAGAGTTGAGAATGTGCGAGTTTGGGTTCCACAATGACCAAAGTAATTGAGAGAAGTTCCTTGACGAATGTGTCAACCCTTGATGTTCTTGTGTCACACTTGATTCACAAGTTTTTAAACTTTAAAATGTGTTTATGATGCATTCGCATTGAGGGCAATTGTTAGTCACAATTGATTCTTGTTGAGGTTACTTTAGGATAAGCTGGAATTACTTGGATGTTTCCTTTGAGGGGTTAGTCTTATTTTTTTTGCTTGAGGACAATCAAAGGTTAAAGTTTGGGGGAGTTGACACTAGGATTTTAACATGTTTTATGCCCATACTTGCCTATGCTTTGAGTATAATCTGCTACATAATTGTCCCAAAATGCCTACAGGTTGTGTTTGATTATAGGTTTGAGCAACAAAGTGATGAAACGTCAAATATTGGCTCAAAACGGAGTGAAACCTGCTCAAGTGTCAAAAGACAAATGAAGTGGTGGAAATAAATCATGTGCGGACCGCACAACTGTGCATGCAGCCGCACAACAGAGATAAGAGAGGGTGATATGTGAGACTGCTACCACGCAGCCGCGGTAGACTTTACGCGGCCCAGGTCCCTCTCGCACGGACGCACCATTTTCCCACACGGTCTGCACCACAGAGTTCAGAGGAGATGTACTTTTTGGAAAAGCTCAGCCACGCAGCCGCAGTCATCAACATGTGGCCCGCTCTACAACTACATGCGGCCCGCGCCAAAACTCCATGCGGCCGCACCACATCATCGTGCGGTCCGCGCCACCAACTTCAAAGAGAAAGATACATGAGTCAAATTAGCCGGTGCGGACGCGGTCATGTTTTTGCGGCCCGCAGGGGCATTTTTGTTCGATTTTAACAGCCCACTATAAATAAAATATTTTACCTTTTTTGGATTAAGTTTTGAATAGCTGATAGCTGCTGCGCTCGTGAGACTTATGTTTTAGCCTATTATTGGAATTTTTAGCTTAGCTTCATCATAGATTATTGTAGTTCAATATTAAAAATTAATTTATATGGTTATTTATTCTTCTATTTCTTTAGTTTCTTCTTTAATTATGTCTAGCTAAACCCATTAGCTAGGATTGTGGCTCAACCCTAGTGTGGGTAATTGATGAGTGTTGCTTCTTATTGATAGATTGATATTGGGTTTTTGTTATTTGTGTTAATGTTATACTTTAATTAAGTATTGGTGGTTACAAACATTGATTCTAGCTTAGTGGGTCTCGACTCTTCTTAAGAAAGAAAGTCAATGATCCCAAAATTGACCCAACAAGGAACTGGGATGGACCCATGAGAAATGGTAGTCCCAATTAACGGGTTAAACCCTGAGAGAGTAATCAACCTACTTGAACCCTAGTTTCTTGGTCTAACTGGCCTACCCAATTGGTCTTGAGAGAGTCAATTAGTCAAAATCGCTCTCTCTACCGAGAGGTGTGAGAGTGGGTACAATTGTGAGATAGTTATAACATTGATCGCAAATATGTCAATCTATTATTAGTAGTCTCTACCCGTTAGTTAACCACCTAGGTCATGCCATGACCCTAGTGCCTTTCTCCATATTTATATCACAACTTAGAAAATATCTCTTTAGTATAAATTAGTCTTAATTTGTAGGTGATAATAGTAGTGGATAAACAAAAATCCAAAAATTTTAGAAGTATAATTAGGAGTACAAACACATTCCTAGTCTAAACAAATATGTAACTCCATTTCATGCTCCCTGTGGAAAATCGACCCCGATACCACTATTCAGATAAAAGTTTTAGTTCCCGCTATTCCATCCATTGTGTAAGGTTAGGTTGTCTCTGATTCCTCATAAAACTAAAATAATGACTATGTAATGACTCTAAGACTTCAAAGAAAAGATCATAACAATAAATAAAATCTCTGTCCACGCGAACAAGTGCGAGGCTCACCAAGAACTATCAACTTGTTCGCTCTAATTAGCGAAATCCTCGCATGCGCCAACCGCTGTCTCTATTAAAGAAATTAGCAGGGAATGAGTCGCTAGCTTAGTGAGAAATAACACTTAACCACAATCATTTTTATTGGGGACAGGTAAGAAAACATGCTAGTATATCAAACAGAAAATAACATAAGAATACCTTTTCAGAAACAACGCATAATTTTCAGTCTCATCATCATATTTTTATTGAAGTATAATACACTTAATAATTCAACAATTAGCTTGAAAACAAATATATAATATAAATATTTACATTTTGGGAGGTTTCAATGAACGTATCATGTAATCGGTATAGCTTTGGACTTCTTCGTAAGAAGTTAAATATAACGGTAGTCCGTACTCAAGAGAAATCGATAACGGTATGCTAGTTCTACCTTCTCACTAGCGAGGGCTATAACTGTACTCTGTAATCGATAAATACAAGGTACACCAGGTCTAACGAACCCACCGTTAGCTACGGGATCCTTCAAAGTCTTCTCTCAAATATACTTATCTCTGTATCCGCATATACTCATAGGAAAATATTTTTCAAAAATATAGGATGTTTCGATTCTTATCAAATCATGAAATTTCATTTCGATAACAGTAAATTCGAGTGACGGTAAAACATATCTAGTGACAGCAAGAATATTTAAAACAATGGTAATCATGTCAAATAACTATTTCGATATCATATGGAGTAAAATGCTTGTCCCACATGCAACTCAAAATAATCGGTAACATATTCATATTAAAAATAATGTATAAATCATGCAAGTTACAAAAATACAAATTGCGGGAAAATTACTACTCACAGTACTTGGGCCAAAATACCAAATGCTTCATCTCGCACGATTCGTACAAATTCCTCCTATCAAATTATAATTACATAATATCAACCACATGTTAATTTTCTCATTTAGGCTAAATCCATCAGAATACCCAATCCTCCGAGTCTTATATTTCATCATCAATTCGGAGAATGTATTTTAATTACTTAATCCACCTAGCCTTATTATTCTAATCACTGTGAATTATCTTATTATTATAGTTTATTGGCTAATTCTTAGTATCCAAATGTAAAACCAGCAACAGTAGAGACAACGTGAATTTCCAATGCATTCTTAAATCCCCAAAACTTAAATCATTATTACCACCATCATGGTGCCAATCATTGACAATCATTCCATCTTATAAACCAAAATTAATAAGTTTTACCAAAATAACGCTACATAGCAATAACTTTTAACCTAATATGTTACTACTATTGTTACTTTAAAATCATTACCACATCACTAGCTTATTCTTACAGACATCTTTATAATTATTAAACTAGCATCACATGGCTCATAATTGAGCCATCACTACCCATCCCCTTTTTATTTCAAGAATCACTTGTTTATACTTATTTTCTAAGTACAATACAATGTTGGACAAATTCAAAATTTATTTGTGAAAAGCTCACACTAATTACTTTGCTTGCCGCTGTTAATGATCCTGAATGTTTTGTTCTTCTTTTGCTCTGTTTCTTCTTCTGTCTTTTTCTTTTTCTTTCGCCATTTGAAGCTTTCTGCTTCTTTTCCTCAGAAGGGTGTCAAATAAGCTTTTTAAATTTTGTATAAGTTGTAATGGGCTTCGGCCCTTTGTTTTACATTCCCTACATATTTTTTCTTTTTATTATTATTATTTTTTTTTGTTAACGACAAAAACACCCTTATTAAATATAGGTATTACATCCTCCCTTTCTTATGAAATTTAGTTCCCAAATTTAACTCAAGTACGTACCTGTAGACTGAAACAAATGGGAGTACTTGGCTTGCATATATTTTTCTACTTCCCAAGTAGCTTCATCAACTGTAAGATTTTTCCATAAGAGTTTTACGAACTCAATTTCGTTTTTACCGTAGCTTCTGAATTGCCTATCAACAATACCCATCGGCTCCTCCTCGTAGGACAACCTCTCATCGAGTGGTATAGTCCGTGCTTCAATTACTTGAGATGAGTCTGATATACATTTTCTTTGCATTGAGACATGAAACACCGGATGAAAGGACAACTTAGGAGGAAGTGGCAAACGATAAGCCATTGCTCCCACTCGGTCTAGTATCTCATGCAGTCCGATAAAAGGGCTCAACATGCCTCTTTTCCCAAATTGCATTACACCTTTCATCGGGGAGACTCGTAAGAACACTTTGTCCCCAATTCTGAATACTAAATCTCTTCTTCTCTTATCAGCATAAGACTTTTGTCTACTTTGAGTTGTAAGCAATTCGCTGACTAATGAACTGGACCTTGTACATAGCTTCTTGTACTAGGTAGGGTCCCAATAAAGTAGTCTTACCAACTTCAAACCATCTGGTAGGAGAACGACATATTCTATCATACAATGCTTCATAAGGTGCCATTTGAATAATATACTGGAAGCTATTGTTGTAAGCAAATACAGCTAAAAGCGAATAAGTGTCCCAACTACCTCCCCAAGAATTCAAGCTCTCAACATATCCTCCAAGATTTGAATAGTACGTTCAGACTGCCCGTCTGTATGTGGATGAAATGCAGTACTAAGATCTACTCGTGTACCCAATGCATCTTGAAAAGATTTCCAAAAGCGTGAAGTGAGATGTGATCCTCTATCAGAGATGATGGATACTGGAACTCTGTGAAGTTGGAAATTTTTTTTCATAAATATCTGTGCTTATGTCACATCACCATATGTAGTCTGCATTGGTAAAAACTGTGCTAATTTTGTCAGTCGATCTACAATTACCTACACTGAATCATAACCTCTAAGGGTTTGTGGTAGTCCGTGTTAATACCCAATTTTTTCCTATGTGTTTTTCATTCAAATACTTTCAAAATAGCTTATATAAATATATCCAATTATTTTCAGTATATTTCCTAATTTTTAAATCAATATATTGCCCATTTTAGCAGTACAAAATAAAAAATCATTCCCAAAAAATATTATTTTGGTGAATAACTTATTTTATTCTCATATCTTTACTTAAATATATCTAGGGTAATTTTTATATATTTTTTGCAAAATAATTTGATAGTTTAAGATGCTATAATTGAAATTTTAGCCTACTTTACGATTTAATAGAAATTTATAATTATAAAATTGGTTCCTACATTTGTAAATAAATATTTATATATTATTAACTGATCTAGTACTTTTAATTTGCTTTCAAAATCGTTTTTACTATTTTAATAAAATGAAAAGGGAAAATACTAGGCATTTAAAATATGGCCCATTTTTATTTCAATCAAAGTCAAATTGACCCCTCCTAACTGACCCAATTTTGAATCCAAATTGCCCGGCCCAATTCTAATCTAACCCGACCCTCGACCCAACCAATTTACCTGCCTGACCTTTCTTTCAATCTAGACCGTTGATTATTTTTATCAACGACAACGATCACCCCTTAACTTTTTTAATTCACTAACCCTACCATAATCCCCTCATTTCTATCTCTCAGTCGATTTTGAATACTCTCCCACTCTTAAACTCTCAAGAAGGTTTCTGAAACTCTAGCTTCTCTCACCCCCATCAACCGCAATCTCACCGGAATCCATGGCTTCTCAGGCCATGAATGGCCTATACTCACCTCCCTCCACTCTTAAATGTTTGGGATTTAATGTTTTGAGGTCTGAACTCAATGGTGTCCGTCAGATCTTTTTAGATCCATGGTTTTGGGGCCTCTCTGGCCTTGCTCTGGTGTATGCAAAGCATTTCGATCCTGGTTCTGACTCATCCAACTCAAGATCGGAGCTTTCCAAAGCCTTTCTCATTCTATGGTTCCTCTGAAACCCTAGGTATTAGAGATTTTCTCTAATTGTTTTCTTAAATATGTACTATATCTGCGCTTTACTGGAGTTTTAAAATGCTTTCCCTAATTTTTCTTTTAGAAATTACTTCTTTCTGATCTAGGGTTTCTGAAAAGCTTAAAATGTTTTTCTGACTCTTCCTTTTCTTTTCTTTTTATGTATTTGTCTATACTATATTTGTATGTTTTCTTTTCTACCACACATGTATTTTCTTCTGCTTTCTTTATACTATACATGATTCGTCTGTGCTTTGTGTTCTACTGTGCTTCTACACCAAGCTCACATGTTCATCCTGTTGTGTTTTTCTATATGTCTTGTTGATATACTTCTGGTATGTTGATCCCATTTACTGTATGTATTTCCTACTGAGTTCTTAAGTTCTTTATTTACGTTCTTCTGGACTTTGTTTGAATTCTTTTAAACATGTTTCTTCTACTGTTCTCTTAAGTGCTATACTATCTCCCATCTTTTCTGAATTTGTTTTAGTCTCAGGTTTCTTTTTTCTTTCTTCTTAAACATGTATTTTTTACTCTCACTATGTTTCGAATCAATTTCTTCACTCTGTTACTTCAAACTTGCTATTCTATGTTTTCTCATAAGTTTTTGAAAGAGACCTCTGAGCCTGTTTCAATGATTTGTCTTCTCTTCTCTGTATCTGACTCGATAGTAAACCCTAGGATTTGGGGGTTTTGATCTTTTGTTTGGAACTAGGGTTCTGATTGAAACCCTGGACTCTCTCAAACTCATTCTGAGTCTATGTACTAAATTTGAACCTCTTTGCTTATGACCTGAACTTTTCTATACTAGACTCTTCTAATTGGCATGATAGTTCTTTGTGTTTAACATGTATGCATGCTTTATATATGAGGAATTTTTTAATTCAAAGGGGGTTTTTCAACTTGTGATTTATTCATAATTCTATTAAATAAGGTTAGATTGATTGTAACTGATCTTCTTTAAGTAAAACCTTTCTTTACTTTTTCTGAGTGGATTTATTCATACCAAAACTCAAACTTTGTGATTTACTGGTTATTTATTGATTTCCTTTCCTTATTGGCACAAACTGTGTACTACTAGACTTTTGCCTTAAATAAACCTCTGTGTATCCCTTTCTTGTACTGCTTTGGAAAAGATTTTGATCAAACTTTCTCCTTAATTATCTTTTACCCGATTGAAATCAGAATCCCTTAATTTAAAAGGGGAACTTCTGTAATTGATTTTTGAATTATTTTCTTACCTAGTTCTGCTCTTTTGTACACTTTAAAAATGTCACGATCCCTTCTCTTTCGAACACACCTTCAATTTCAATACTCTTACACGTTACACTCTCAATTCAACACTCTACTCTCTTCTAAGATCTTCTGACTATTTGCTTGCGATTTGGCTTTACAAGACTATTGCTTTTCTTTCCTTGTTTCCCTGAAACTAGTATGTTCTATTTTTGTTTTCTATCTCATCCCTATGTGTTTGCTTTACAGCTTCTACAATTTTATCTACTTTGCTGTCTATGTTCAGTATTAAATATGCTATTCTCTTTACATCTGTTACTGTTGCGAATCCCATACCCTCATTCTCATCTATGTGTTTGAGTCAAAATTCAAAGCATGGAAACATCCAAATTGTTTCTCATGTCCGGACTTGATCCTTTAATGGATCCTAACTCCCAAACAATATGGATAACAGGCTAGTTGGGGTGTACCAACACTTCTAATTACTAGGTATGACCACCAACTTTTTGAGATGACCCAAAGGATCATCATTTGTTTTCTCTATCTTTTCGTGCTTTCGAGGCCTAGAAAATATTTTTACTTGCCTCGATTTTCATGCACAGATTGAGCATGTAGTCGGAAAGCTTATATGTTAAATTTTATGAAATTTGCTAAAAATTGGCTTTAAATGATTAAATTTGATTTTGGTCAATATTTTTGATAAACGAACCTGGACCCATGATTTGACTGTCTCGAAGGGTCCATAGAAAAATATAGGACTCGGCCGTATGCCCGGAATCGAAATCCAAGGTTCCGAGCCAGAGAAATTAATTTTTAAAAGAAATTATTTTTCTGAAATTAATATGTAAATTTGAAATGAAAATTGATTAGATGGTGTTGGTATCGGGGCGTATTTTGGTTTTGGTGCCCGGTATAGGTCTTATATGTGGCTTAAGAACCTCCTGCAAAATTTGGATGGAATCAGACGTTATTTAACGTGTTTCGGACCTAAATATCTAAAAATGAAAGTTTATGATGTTTGAAGAATAAGTGATGATTTTGAGGTTTGATTCCTCGTTCTTGATGTTATTTTGGCAATTTGATCACACAATTGAGTTTGTATGAGGTTGTTGAGTTAGTGTGTGTGTTTGGTTAGGATCTCCGAGGGCTCGAGAGTGTTTCGCAGGCAGTTCGGGATATTTTGAACTTAGTAGAAAGTTTCAGAAAAATCTGATATTTTTTTCTCAGGGATTTCCTTCTTCGCGATCACACTTTCTCCCTCGCGTTCGCGTAGCTTTGTGTCCTTCCTTCTTCGCGTTTGCGTTCGGGCCCTCGTGAAAGCAAAGGTTAAATTACCATGAGAGGCCCAGCTTAACTTTATTCTTCGTGTTCGCGTGCATACCACCACGATCCCGAGCTTTGCTGTTTCCTTCCCCGCGTTCGCGTTAGGGTCCATGCGTTCTCGTAGAGGAATTCCAGGACCCCAACCCTTTTCCTTCTAGGCTTTCATGTGAACGTCTGCATTCATAATTCCCTTTATGATAACCCTTTGCAAACGCAATCCCCTTACCAAGAACACAAAGGGTAATTTTCGCCCAGTGATTTTAAAGTTTTAAAATAGAACAATGATGGGATTTTTCACCCAAAAACACACGAACTACTCTTCTCCACAGCCCATGGGTGATTTCTGGAGCTCTTCTTCACCAAAGGTTCTTGTGTAAGTATTATTTAAACCGTTTCCTTCATTTTCCTTCATCATTTATCAAATTCCTAGGCTCAAATCATGTAATATAGGGCTGAAATTGGAGGAAATGGGTAGAGTTAGGGATTTTAAACTTTCTTTTATTTAGACCTCTTTAGGATCGAATTTGAAAACAATTTGTATATTCAGGCTCGTGGGTGAATGGGTGATATGGAACTGGTTCGAACCTCGTGTGTTGAAATAGCGGGCCCGATCAATTTTGGAATTTTTGGAAGAAAAGTTGAGAATCAATATTTAGGCATTGTGTTTGATTTATTTAGCTATTATTTATATTATAAAGTCATTATTTCATATATTTGATTGAGTTGGAGCCGAATTCGAAAGGGAAAGTGGTCGTTGGGGATTGATTTAGCCGTGAAGGTTGAGGTTAGTGTTTGGTCTAACTTTGGCTTGAGGGAATAGGAGTAGAGTCTTATTTGCTAATTGTTATTTGTTGAGTGCGGTGTATAGGCATGGTGATGAGCATCTATACACTACTGTCTAGCATGAACGTGTATCCTTATATTGAGATTTACCCTGAACTTGTTGTGATTCTTCCATGCTTAATTGATGATTTCTATATACTGTAAAGAGCATGAGAAAGAGATTATGATTATATACTCCATGGAGCATTAGCTCAAGTTGTGTTACAGATTGAGAAGGTATATGATATGAAATGACTCTTTGGAGAGATTGTTTGAACGATAAAGTGAATTGTAAAGTGAGAAGTGTGAGAAAGTGGAAGAGTTGATTTTTTTTCCCTTGCAGGGATGTTTTATTGGTTTTGTTGATTTTTCTCCCTTGCCGGGATTTAGTTGTGTTGTGATATTCCCTTGCCGGGAACTATCACTAGTTGTTACTCCCTTACTCCTTGTTTGTGGCTATTGCCTGGAAGAAGTTTTAGTGTGTGTATGTGTGTGTGTGTGTGTGTCTGTGTATATATATATATACCGCAATAATACTATAAATATGTGTCGGGTTGCACGGCCCAACAATGATAATTGTGCAGCGGGTTGCATGCCACAATAGTGTTGTTAAGTGATTCGATCGGGTTGCGCGCCGCTACAAATTATAGATTAAATGTGCTACTTCCAGATTTGAGTTTCTGTTGGTTGTACTATCTTTGAAATTAGACTTCTTACTTATAACTATTGCTTCCCCCAGCATGTTCCCCCTCCTTTTATAAACTACTTATATCCTCTTTACTTTTCCGCAATATATATTTTATAACTGCACAAGTTTACATGGTAGTCTGGTCTAGCCTCATCACTACTTCGCCGGGGTTAGGCTAGGCACTTACCAGCACATGGGTCGGTTGTGCTGATGCTACACTCTGTGCATCGTTTTGCACAGATTTCGGAGGTGGAGCAGGTTTTGGACAACAACAGTAGTTGAGTGGGAGCTGAATTCAATCCAGAGATTTCGAGGTAGCCTTGCTGACGTCCGCATGGCTCGGAGTCTCTTCTATCTTTGTTTTTCGTTTGTTGTCCTTGTACTGGAACAAACAGTATTGTGTTTAATTCAGACTTTGTATTTAGTATTTTATGGACAATCGTGAGTTAGTGAGTCCAGTCTTGGGTAGAGTTGTAATTGAATTTACGCACTTGCTTTTAGTTTATTTATAGTTAAGACTTTCGCTTTATCATATTATGTTTTGATTTTATTAAATAGTGGAAAATTGTTAAAATTAGTAAATTAGGTTGGCTTGCCTAGATCCTATTAGTAGGCACCATCACGATCCCCGAGGGTGGGAAATCCGGGTTGTGACAAGTTGGTATCTGAGCACTAGGTTACATAGGTCTCACGACTCACGGACAAGCTTAGTAAAGTCTGAGGGGTCGGTATGGAGACGTCTGTATTTATCCCAAGAGGCTATAGAGTTAGGAAAATTTCAGTTTTGTTCTTTCTTGTCGTGCGATTATGTTTCTCAAATAGTGAATGTCTTTATACTCTATTCTTTCATAGATGGCAAGAAGACGTGCTTCCTCTTCTACCGCGTAACAGCCCAAGCCCCCAGTAGCAGCTCATACGAGGGGCAGAGGGAGAGGTCGAGGCTGTGCTAGAGGTCGAGGCAGGGGCAGAGCTCAACCCCTGAGCAGCTGTCCCAGAGGTGGAGCCTCGTGTTGATTATGATGAGGAGGTTCAAGCCCTAGCAGCTCTGGTGGGCCTAGCACAGGTCCCAGAGGGGTTCATAGCCACCCCAATTTTTTAGGACACTTTGGTAAGATTGGTAGGCTTTGCGGAGAGTGTCACTAAAGCGGGTTTGCTTCTAGTAGCACCAGAAACTTCTCAGACTGGGGAAGGAGTTCAGACACCTGCTACACGTACTCCGGATGGGGTTTCTCCTCGGGCTCAGGTTCCAGCGGTTCAGCCAGCTGTGGCAGTTCAGCCGGGTATTACGGTTCAGACCGGCCAGGGTCTGATAATGTCCGCCGATGCTCTATGGACACTGGATCGATTCACCAAGCTCTGCACTACCACATACAATGGTACTTCTTCAGAGGATCCACATGATTTCTTATTTAGCTGGCATGAGGTTCTTCGAACTACGGGTATTGTGGAGACCAATGAGATCGACTTCGCCACCTTTCAACTGGCAGGATCCACCAAGACTTGGTGGAGAAACTATTGTTTATCCAGACCAGCAGGGACACCATCATTGAATTGGGACCAATTTGCAGAGTTGTTTTTGGAGAAGTTTTTCCCAGTTACTCAAGGAGAGGCTTTTCGTTGGCAGTTCGAACGCCTCTGGCAGGGCTCTATGATAGTCACACAGTATGAGACCCGTTTCATTGATCTAGCTCGCCATGCTATTGTGATACTCCCCACCGAGAGAGAGAGAGAGAGAGAGAGAGAGAGAGAGAGAGAGAGAGGGTGCAGAGGTTTATTGATTGGTTGATTCAGCGGATCCGTCTCCAGATGGCTGTGGGAGCCGAGAGTGAGATTTCTTTTCAAGAGGCGGCCAATACGGCCCGTAGAGTGGATATGGCTCTTGCACAGGGAGGTGGTCATGGGTCAGACAAGAGGCCCAGACACTCAAGCGGATTCAGTGCTACCTCTTCTAGAGGTAGAGATTCTTATGGTAGAGGCCATATTCCCAGGCCTTTTCAGTCAGATCTTTAGGTCTCACATGGTACTTCGGATGATCCTGGTTCCCAGCCGCATTATTCTCATCAACAGCCTATCAGTGCACTACCACTTCAGAGCTTCCGAGGTGGTCATTTAGGTTGACAGGGTTAGTCTCAACCTTCTTAGCTGCAACATTCAGGTGAGTGATATGAATGTGGTGAGTATGGTCACATCAGGAGGTCTTGCCCGATTTTGAGGGGTGCTAATGCACAGCAACAGGGTCCTCTTTCTATGATACAAGCATTAGGTGATCCACAGGCCGCCCAACCACCTAGAGGTGGGGTAGAGGTCATAGAGGTGGAAGTAGAGATCATAGAGGTGGAGCTCGGACCGCCTGGGGTAGAGGCCAGCCAGCAACCCATCGTCCCAGAGATATGATTCAGAGAGGTGGGGTCCAGGCCCGACGTTATGCTCTTCCAGCTAGGCTAGAGGCTAAGTCTTCAAATGCAGTTATTACAGGTACTATTCTGGTATGTGATAGAGATAATTCAGTGCTATTTGACCCTGGGTCTACGTATTTGTACGTGTCATCATATTTTGCACCGTACCTGGTTATGCCTAGTGATGCCTTGAGTATTCTAGTTTATGTATCTACACCGGTAGGTGATTCTATAAAGGTCGATTGAGTGCATCATTCATGTGTAGTAGTGTTTGAGGGTCTTGAGACCCGTGTTGATTTATTGCTCTTAGACAATGTGGATTTCGACGTCATATTAAGGATGGATTGGTTGTTCCCGTATCATGCCATCTTGGATTGTCACGCCGAGACCGTGACCTAACTTTACCAGATTTGCCTCGTTTGAAATGGAGAGGGACCCAAGGTCATACCACCCGTAGTGTTATTTCATATATGAAGGCTCGACGCATGGTCGAGAAGGGGTGTTTAGCTTATCTAGCGTGTGTTCGCAATTCCAACGCAGAGGTCCCGTCTATTGATTATGTTCCTACTGTTCGGGAGTTCCCCGAGGTTTTCCCTTTAGACCTACTGGGCATGCCGCCCGACAAGGATATTTATTTTTGTATTGATTTGGCTCTGGGCACTCAGCCAATTTCCATTCCACTATATCTTATGGCCCCGCTAGAGTTGAAAGAGTTGAAGGATTAGTTGTAGGATCTGCTTGAAAAGGGTTTCGTTAGACCCAGCGTTTAGCCTTGGGGTGCGCCGGTGTTATTTGTCAAGAAAAAGGATGGTTCGATAAGGATGTTTATTGATTACCGACAATTGAACAAAACGATTAAGAACAAGTATCCACTACCGAGGATTGACAATTTGTTCGACCAACTTAGAGTGCAAAGGTGTTTTCACAGATAGACTTGAGATCTGGCTACCATCAGTTGAGGATTAGGCGTATGTTGTCCCTAAGACAGAATTCCACACTCAATATAGGCATTTTGAGTTTTTGGTCATGTCATTTGGGTTGACCAATGCCCAATAGCATTTATGGAGTTGATGAACCGAGTGTTCAGGCCTTATTTTGACTTGCTCGTGATAGTCTTTATTGATGATATTCTGATATACCCCGCAGTCAGGAGGAGCACGAGCAGCACCTCAGAGTGGTTCTTCAAACTCTGAAGGATAGTCAGTTATATGCTAAATTTTCAAAGTGCGAGTTCTAGTTGAATTTGGATGCATTTCTGGGTCACATCATATAAGTAGAGGGTATTCAGGTGGACCCGAAGAATATTGAGGTAGTCAAGAACTAACCTCGACCAGCATCAGCTACAGAGATTCGAAGTTTCTTGGGATTAGTAGGTTACTACCGTCAGTTCGTGGAGGGGCTTTCATCTATTGCAGCCCCGATAGAAGGGTGCCCAAATCAGATGATCGGATGAGTGTGAGGTGAGCTTTCAGAAGTTCAAGACAGGTCTGACTACGACACCAGTATTGGTTTTTCCCACAAGTTCAGGGCCTTATATAGCCTATTGTAATGCTTTTCGTATTGAGCTAGGTGCAGTATTGATGCAGGATGTCAAAGGAATTGACTATGATTCGAGGCAATTGAAGATCCAAGAGAAGAATTATCTGGTTCATGACATAGAGTTGGAAGCCATTTTTCATGCTTTGATGATTTTGAGGTATTATCTATATGGTGGCGTGTGAGGTGTACAGTGATCACAAAAGTCTTCAGTATCTGTTCAAGCAGAAGGATTTTGATTTGAGGCAGAGAAGGTGGTTGGAGTTGTTGAAAGATTTGATGTTACTATCTTGTATCACCCGGGAAAGGCCAATGTGGTGGTCGATGCATTGAGTAGGAAGTCAGCCAGCATGGGTAGTCTTGCTTATATTCCGGTCATCCAGAGACCGCTTGCTTTGGTTGTTCAGGCCTTGGCTAATCGATTCATGCGATTGGATATTTCTGAGCCCAACAGAGTGTTAGCTTGCATGGTTGCTCGTTCTTTATTATTGGAGCGTTGTCACGACCCTAGTTCACCAATTGTGAACATGTCATGACAGTACCTAGTCTTCACGACTAGGTAATCCTAACACATTGCAGAGTTAACAATCTCTACGAAAAATAATCATAGAATACCGAATAATATAAAGAAATGTATAGAGTTGCCACCTGGCACATACACTTAAATACCAAGATGCTGAAACAACTCATAAGACCCGGAATCCCACGGGCAACACAGGCTATAGAAGAACATACGAAGCTCGAATCACCCAAAATAGTCTAATACAAAGAAGAACGGAATAACAACTAGCTAACTATATGTAGAATGAGTGGGAGACTCTTCGGATCTGCGTACGCGGTAGATGTATACCTCAACTTTCCGAATATTGCTCCTGGACCGCTGATAGTTCACCTGATCGGAAGTACCTGGACCTGTACATGAAAAACATGCGTAGAAGAGGCGTGAGTACACCACATCAGTACTCAGTAAGTGCCACCCTAAGCTCGGTCGGTTACTGACGAGGAAGGTCAGGGCCCTACTGAGATAAATTATAGTAATAAGGTTGACAATAATATGAAATAAGCAAAATAAGGATATACAACTATGAAATAAATCGGATTACACAACAGCAATTAACCCGAATAAAAATAAGATAATACGCAGTAAACAACAAAATACCAGTACCAATACTGCGGATCTTCCAGGATACCGTCCTGTAGTCTATTTCATTAATCTGTACGAGGAGCTCCCAGGATACCATCTCGTAGCCCACCTTATGAATATATTTGAAGGATCTCCTGGGATACCGTCAAGTAGTCCAATATATAAATACCCAATACCAGGGGAAATCTACCGGTTGCATTACCGTAGTTCCATATAATTGTGCAAGGGAATCTCCCGGGAATTAAACCCATAGTCCTAAATAAACTACAAGGGGAAACTCCCGAAATCCCACATCCGTAGTTCCAATTTAAATGCACAACCAATACTAAGAATTTACAGGAGAAATCAAGTATGGAACACCAACAATTAGGTATAACTAACCTAGTATGCTTCACATAGTACAACGTAGGCAAAATAAGCAATTAAGCAATTAATTCTATCTAATCAAGCTTTTCTAACTAACACCGATTAATCTTGCATTGAAATTAATCAAATAAAATAGAGAAACACAGTTTAGATAATTCAAGTAAAGTGAATTTTTCAACAATTAGCACAAGTACACGCTCGTCACCTCGCGCACAAGGCATTTATATCAGCAGATAAGAAGTCCTAAGGGGAGAGGTCCCCAACACAAGGTTAGACAAGCCACTTACCTCGAACCGGTACAAAAATCAATAAGGAGCAATGCCTTTGCCACGAGTATCTAACTCTGATTGGCCCAAATCTATTCAAACCAATTACATATTGTAAATAACATCATAAGTAACTAATTTCACTATTGAAAATAAAGCTAAGGCGTGAAAATAGGTAAAATGACCAAAACTCCCCCAGAAACAACGTCTCGGAATCGAATAATATTTACGTTTTCAGAACCCTCGTACTCTCAGGAGTCTACCCATATAAGATTCATCCAAATCGGAGGTCAAATGCCCCCTCAAAACTCAATAGTTTGGTCAATGAACTTTCATCAAACTTTTTCCAAATTTGACCTTGAATTTGAATTTAAATGATGGAATATAACTAGAAATGATCATAGAAATGATACCCAATAATCTCCTCTTCAAAATCCTCTCAGAATCTCCCTTCCTCGAGCTCAATTTGTTTTTTTAACATTTGAAAACTAACCCTCGAATTTTCTCTTATCTGAACAGCGATTTCCACTTATGCGAACAAGGGACCTCTTATGAGGTCCAGCACATGTGGACCAAGAGCCGCATTTGCGACTCCTCATTAAACCCCGGGCTTCCGCATCTGGGTCACAAGAACTGCTTATGCGGTTCCGCCTATGCGGATGCCATACCGCTTCTGCGGTCTCTACCCAAATCCTAATCTGCTTCTGCAATTTCTTCAGCTCTTTCTGTGGCTCCGCTTCTGTGGTTCCCCAGCCTAAGAAGTGAAAATGACAAGAGCCTGCTGCAATTTTTTTTTCCAACTCCCAGAACTTGCCCGTTGAGCATCCGAAACAGACCCGGGGCCCCCGGGACCCCAACAAAAAATACCAATACCATTAACGCCTTATTTGAACTTGAACCAATCCTTAAACCCTCCAAAACAACACCGAAAACCCGATTAAATAAAAGATTCAATCCTAAGAACTTCAAGTTCATCAAAAACACACTTTCGATACAAAACTTAATCAACACTCATTCGATTGTCCTGAAACTTTGCATGCATGTCCCAAATGATATGACGGTGCTACAACAACTTCAGAATCCAGTTTCGACATTTGGATAAAAACACTATCGGACCGGAAACCTCCAAATTCTAACTTTCGGCATTTCTAGCCTAAATGAGCTACTGACATCCAAAATACATTTCAAATACGCTCCCAACCTGAAAATAATCTAACGGAGCTAAGGAACCATCGGATTCCCATTCCGAGGTCATCTTCACACTGTTCCGATTACGGACCACATTCCAATACTTAAGCTCTCATTTAGGGACTAAGTGTCCCAAAAACACTTCGAATTCTAACACCGAATGTCCCGAAAAACTAAAGTTGCAGAAATGAACTTAGGGGAAATAGTTAATAGTGGAGCAAGACATAAGTTCCAAAGACGGACGGCCCGATAGTCACAAGCGTATCTGTGATTAGCAGTTTGATGACCTGAATTTGTGTGTCTTGAGTCTATGTGCCCAATGTTTATGGTATTCGAGATTAGATCTTAAAGGAGGCCCATAGTTCTCGGTATTTTATTCATCCGGGCACCGCGAAGGTGTATCAGGATCTGAGGCAACACTATTGGTGGCGCAAAATAAAGAAAGATGTTGTTGGATATGTGGCTTGATGTTTAAACTATCAGTAGGTTAAGTAGGAGCATCAGAGGCCTAATGGATTGTTTCAGAGGACTGAGCTTCCCGAGTGGAAGTGGGAGAGGATTACTGTGGATTTTGTTACTGGACTCCTATATACCTAGTAGAAGTTTGATGCGATTTGGGCCATTGTTGATAGGTTGACCAAGTCAACGCATTTTATTCTTGTTGCAGCCACTTATTCATCAGAGGAGTCAGCTGAGATCCACATCAGAGATATTGTTCGCCTTTATGGGGCGCCGATATCTATTATTTTGGACCAGGGTATGCAGTTTACCTCATGCTTCTAGAGAGCAGTTCAGCGAGATTTGGGTACCCAAGTTGATTTGAGCATAACATTTCATCCCTAGACGGACGGTCAGTCCGAGGGGACTATTCAGATATTGGAGGATATGATCTGAGCCCGTGTTATTGATTTTGGAGGCTCGTGCGACCAGTTTTTGCCTTTATCAAAGTTCTTCTACAACAATAGCTACTAATCCAGCATTTATATGGCTCGATATGAGGTGTTTTATGGTAGGCGATGTCAGTCTCCAGTTGGATGGTTTGAGCCGAGAAAGGCTCGGTTGTTGGGTACGAATATAGTTCAGGAGACCTTGAATAAGGTCAAGATCATTCAGAATAGGCTTCAGACCACTCAGTACAGGCAGAATAGTTATGCAGATCGTAAGGTTCGAGACGTGGATTTCATGGTTGGTGAGCGAGTATTGCTCCGAGTACCATCTATGAAAGGTATTATGAGATTTAGGAAGAAGGGAAAGCTTAGACCTAGGTTCATTGGTCCTTTTAAGATTCTCGATCATGTGGGAGAGGTGGATTATAGACTTGCGTTGCCGCCTAGCTTGTCAGTTGTGTATCCAGTTTTTCATGTGTCCATGCTTCGAAGGTATCACGACGATCTAGCCCATGTGTTAGATTTCATTGTCTAGTTGGACAAGGATTTGTCTTGTGAGGAGGAGCCGGGTGGAGAGGTCAGCCTCTTGAGGCATCGACCTGGGAGTCCGAGTCTGATATGCGAATGCGCTATCCTCATCTATTTCCGGACTCAGGTACTTCTTTCTTTTGTCCGTTCGAGGACGAACGATTGTTTTAGAGATAGAGAATGTGACGACCCAAAAGGTCATCACTTGTTTTCTCTCCTTCCGTGCATTTGAGGCCTTGGAAACCTCATTTTTACTTGCTTCTTTTTGCGTGTGTTGTCTGAGCGCAAAGCCGAAAAGATTATATGTTAAATTCTGTAAAACAATTGCTAAAATTTGGCTTTAAAATGATTAAAGTTGGCTTTGGTCAATATTTTGGGGAAACGGACCCGCACTCATGCTGTTACGGTCCCGAAAGGTCCATAGAAAAATATAGGACTCAGGCGTATGCCCGGAATCAAAATTCGAGGTCCCGAGCCCGAGAAATAAATTTTTAAGAGAAATTATTTTTCTGAAATTATATGGAAATTTGAAATGAAAATAGATTAGATGGTGTTCGTATCAGGCTTGTATTTTGGTTTTGGCTACCAGTACATGTCATATATATGGTTTAGGCACTTCCTGTGAAATTTTGTTGAAATAGGACGTCATTTGACTTCTTTCGGACCTAAATATCTAAAAATGAAAGTTTATGAAGTTTGAAGAAGAAGTGATAATTTTTGGAGATTTGATTCCTCGTTCTTGATGTTATTTTGAAAATTTGATCACACGGTTGAGTTCGTATGATATTGTTGAGTTAGTATGTGTGTTTGGTTAGGAGCCCAGGGGGATCGGGAGTGTTTCGGTAGTAGTTTGAGGTGTTTTGAACTTAGTAGAAAGTTGCAGAAAAATCTGATATTTTTGCTCAGGGATTTCATTCTTCGCGATCACACTCTCTAACTTGCGTTCGCGTAGGTTTATGTCCTTCCTTCTTTGCGTTCGCGTTTGGGGCCTCGCGAACGCGTAAGGATATTTGACCATGAGGGGCCCAACTTCACTTTCTTCTTCCTGCTCTCATGTTACCACTTCGATTGCGAAGCTTTGCTGTTTCCTTCCCTGCGTTCGCGTTAGGGTCCACGCATTCGCGTAGACCAATCCCAGGACCCCAGCATTTTCCTTCTATGTGTTCACATCTTACCGTCCGCATTCGCGATGCCCTTTCTGATAACCCTTTTGTTGATTCAATCCCCTTACTGCGAAAGCGAAGGGTAATTTTGCCTAGCGATTTATAAGTTTTAAAACAGAACAGTGACGGGAGTTTTCTACCAAAAACACATGAACTCATCTTCTCCACAGCTAATAGGCGATTTCTAGAGCTCTTCTTCACCAAAGCTTCATGGGTAAGTATTGTTTAACTTGTTTGCTTCATTTTTCTTCATGATTTATCAAATTCCTAGGCTCAAATCATGTAATCTAGGGTTGAAATTGGGGGAAATGGGTAGAGTTAGGGCTTTTCAATTTTCATTGATTTTGACCTCGTTTTGGGGGTCGAATTTGAAAATAAATTGTATATTCGGGCTCGTGGGACAATGGGTGATATGGAATTGGTTCGAACCTCGTTTTTTGACCAAGCGGGACCGGGGTTGATTTTGGAATTTTTGGAAGAAAGGTTGGGAATCTATATTTAGGAATTGGGTTTGATTTTTTTGGCTATTATTGATATTATAAAGTCGTTATTTCATAGATTAGATTGAGTTGGAGCCGAACTAAAGAGAGAAAGCGGTGGTTAGGGATTGATTTAGCCGTGAAAGTTGAGGTAAGTGTTTGGTCAAACTTTGGCTTGAGGGAATATGAGTAGAGTCTTATTTGCTAATTTTTATTTGTCGAGTATAGTGTATAGGAATGGTGATGAGTATCTATATACCGGCGACTAGCATGACCGTGTGTCCTTATATTGTGATTTACCCTAAACTTGTTGTGATTCTTCCATGCTTAAGTGATGATTTCTATATACTGTAAAGAGCATGAGAAAGAGATTATGATTACTAAACTCGGTGGAGCATTGGCTCGAGTTGTGTTGCAGATTGAGAAGGTATATGATATGAAATGACTCTTTGGAGCGATGGTTCGAATGATAAAGTGAATTGTAAAGTGAGAAGTGTAAGAAAGAGGAAGAGTTGATGGTTATTCCCTTGCCGGGATGTTTTATTGGTTTTGTTGATTTTTCTCCCTTGCCGGGATTAAGTTGTGTTGTTATATCCCCTTACCGGGATTTCTTTCACTAGTTGTTACTCCCTTACCCCTTGTTTGTGGCTGTTGTTTTGGAGAAGTTTTAATATATATATATATATATATATATATATATATATATATATATATATATATATATATATATATATAGATCGGATTGCACGCTACAACAACATAATAAATATATGGGTCCGGTTGCGCGCCGCAACAAATTATAGATTAAATCTGCTACTTCCATATTTGAGTTTCTGTTGGTTGTTCTATCTTTAAATTTAGACTTCTCGCTTATAATTGTTGCTTCCCCCAAGAATGTTCCCCCTCATTTTATAAACTGCTTATGTGCTCTTTATTTTTCCGCAATATATATTTCATAACTGTACATGTTTATCTAGTAGTCTGGTTTTGCCTTGTCACTACTTCGTCGAGGTTAGGCTAGACACTTACTAGAACATGGGGTCGGTTTTGCTGATGCTACACTCTGTGCATCGTTTTGCAAAGATTTCGGAACCGGAGCAGCTTTTGGACAGCAGCAGTAGTTGGTGGGAGCTGACTTCAGTCCAGAGATTTTGAGGTAGCCTTGCTGACATCCGCATGGCCCGGAGTCTGTACTACCTTTGTTTTTTGTTTTTTGTCCTTGTACTGAAACAAATAGTATTGTGTTTTATTCAGACTTTGTATTTAGCATTCTATAGACGTTTGTGAGTTAGTGACTCCAGTCTTGGGTAGAGTTGTAATTGAATTTCCGCACTTGCTTTCAGTTTATTTATATTTAAGACTTCCTCTTTATCATATTATGTTTTGACGCTTGGTGCCAGCGGCAAATAAAGGGGTCGCAACGGTTTCATATGCATGAATGTGAATCAAGAGAAGAGAGTGACTTTATCGGTTTCCTAAACTAGCCATTGGTCTATGATGAGCTCTTTACTTTAACTACTTAGGAAAGATAATGTATAAGGGTTGTTGACCAGGCGACGGAATCCAATCTTCGCAGAGTTAACACTCCTCCATCGAATGAGATAAAGCTCAATGGAAATCACAACTAGATCTGGGACCCCTTCTCCCTCCAGCTAAAGCCCTGATATATATCTGATCTTATGGTTTGCAAAAGAGTGGGCCTAGTATCCCAGGGATTGATTAAACAGGTAAAGGTAAACGCTTACGCCCCTCGACTTCTGCTGGTATTAGGCTACTGAAGTTGCTTTTGTATGATTGATGGAAGACCTTCTTATCATTTCTGTTATGGCTTTCTTGTTGATCATACTCATACACATACAATAAGAGAGAATCCACTCCTTTCATTTTATTGAATTGTCGAAAATTTCCAAAAGAAGTAAATTAAATTGGCTTGCCTAGCTCCTATTAGTAGACAAGAGGAGGCTTTTCTGAGGCTTTTATAATGTTAAGTTCTTCCCATATCTGCTTTATGTGTTTTTTGTCTGTCACCTTAGAATTTTATCCTTTTAAACCCTAAAAAGCCCAAATCTCCCTTCCCTTTAAGACTAGTAGTCCCAAATGCCTCGGGGACTGATAGGATTGGTACATGCAAGAGCATGCAATAAGTAACGAAACTATTCCGCATTTTAATACTTTAACGAGGTGGGAATAGGGTAGATATGGATATGATTACCAGTGCACTAATATCATGTGTAAACCCCTCTTCTGATGAGTGATTACTAGGTATTGGGTTGATGTGATCCACATTGTTCATAAACCTAGGACCCCCTCCTTTTTACTTGTTTATTTTCATAACTTTCTTTTAAACCATTTCAACTTCAGTTTTTCTTTGCTTTCCTTCAACCTCAACTATTTGTAACCATAGTGTGAAAAATCTATTTGAAATCTCAGGTGTCTATTTGTTGTTTGCATTTAAATTCACACATTGTAGCATGGCGGGGAAGTACACTAGTCGATCTAGAGTGGTTGCTAACACCTTCCCCTCAAGATAATTTCTAGCCCTTACCCCAATCTCTGGTTTATAAATCAAAACCCTCTTAGTGTCCTAATGCACGTTAATCATTAGGTGGCGACTCTCCAATTCAAAACCCAATTCCCAAAAGGGAACGAGTTGCACTCCCAAATGAATAAACCCATTTTGCGAGAAAAAAGGGGCGCGGCAGCATGGTGACTCTTCTGGGTACTAATTTAAGGCTTTTACCGTTTCATGCTATATATGACTCTATGCTTCCTTAAATGTATTTAATGTCTTTATTTATTTCCCGTTCCTACTTCGAAAACTGACTTGGCTCTTTGTTTCTTTTCTTTAATGCTTTCTTTTACCGCTTTCCTCTAATATTGTTGTAATTATGAGCAATTATTGTTATTATTACTTTATGAACGTGCAAATACATTACAATTTATTTAATCATTGTAACTGTATATTCGACATCATATCCCACTCGTGCCAAAAAAAATACCATAGCAAGTCTTATAATGAGTGGTTGCACCCTTCTGATATTATCACCCCCTAAATTCAGCGAAGGCATATCTACGGTAAAACCAGACGATCAATGGTGTAGTCGACAATTCCGTGCCTTTTCCTCTTGAGTTGTCTGCTCAAGGATACCAGTCTAATACCTCTATGGAAACCCTACTCTGTTAAATTGTGGATGCATCATTGTTAAACCTAGTCGAGTCAGTTATGTTATCCGCATAATGACTTTTTAAGATAGCCTTGTCCAAAGTCCACTGGGTTTCCTTGAAACCCAAATGGACACTACCACGTTATGTTCATTTATTTGCAGAACTAAATGCTCTTATGCCAATTATTGGTATTTAATGGTCGAGTCTGAATGGGGGTAAGGGTCTAACACTTTTGCTTTGCAGAAAATAAGGCACTAAGTCCCCAGATTCGGCATGGTCACCAACATCAACCCGAAATAGTTAAATTGATGGGAAGATCTTCATTCCAGTGATCAAACCCTCATCCCAAAATACTTGGGAAATTTTCCTTCTCTTCTGGAAATCCAACCCAACAACAAAATTATTGAAGCAGCTACCCTGTTCTGGGATTGCGAAAAGTCTGTGTTTCGCTTCGGGGATATTGAGATGACACCTATGCTAGAGGAAATAGCAGGACTGGCTGGTATTCCATTGGAGACTCCAGGTGTTCTTATGCCGGAAAATCGCAAGGGTTGAGGTTTTCTCAAAATGATGGGACTAAAGAAGAATCCATACTTAACCTTCTTGAAGAATTCATACATTCCCTTTGATTATTTGTACGAGAGGTACGGTCACAACAAATCTTAGTACTTATCCCAGTGAGTTCACCCTCACATCATTGGGCATATCTACAGAAGGGTCTTCGTCTTTATGTTCTATTTGTTGGGGATGATAGTGTTTCCTATGAAGAAAGCGAGGATCCACACCCGACTAGCCATGGTCACCAAAACCTTAATGGAGGCAATTGGAGAGCAGCCCCATTTAGCATAGTGCCTATGATCATCACAGAAATATAACGATCCTTGGAGAAATACCAACAGAGAGCCAAGAACTTCGAGGGTTGCAACTTGCTACTCCAACTCTGGCTTATGGAGCACCTCCAAAAGGGTGAATATCGACAAGAGATCTAGCGCAGGGATTGGGATGATCATATTGCCTTCCCTCAACCAAGGTGAATGAACTATATGACCACTATATTTGCTCAGTAGGAGGGTGCCAAAGGATGGGTAGAACTATTTGAAAATATGAAAGAGGATCGAGTACAATGGATGTTTGAATGATTTCCTACTAAAGAGTTCATTGCTCGATCTCAGGATGCACCATTTCTTATACTTATCGGTTTGAGAGGAACTTATCCTTATGTTTCTCTCTGGGTTATGAGAAAGGCTGGTAGGAAGCAGATTATACCAAGTGTCGACAAGATGAGTCACTTTTGGGCCGACTTTCAGGATGATGATAGCCCTTATAAGTGCCAAGCTCAGCACATGTGGAACTGCAAACTCATCCTAGGAAGGGATAGCATCGAGCCGGACATGTACTATGTTGGTTATACTCTATACTACCCAAGCTCGCTGGAGGAAAATCATAATGTTTTGGATCAACCCAGGTTTGTTCGAGGTCATAAGATCATCGAAGAAAAGGATGAAGCACAAGTTGGATACAACCAATTGCGAAAGAGGATTCGAGAATGCGAAAGTGATCATCGTGAAATTCAAGAATCCAACCAAATGCTTATTTAAGCATGGAAAGACATGGCTTTCAGTGCCAACAAGCATCTGGGGTACTTGGAGCGGGGTTTAGTGGAGCTAGAAAGGAAGTTTATTAGAAGGATTGAAGACTGCCAGAACGTTGAGGGAAACAAAGTTGGACACCAGGCTAGAGCCTACTTGTTGCTAGGACTTCATGAGCTGGTGAAGGTGTTCGATGGAGCCAAAGATGCCGAGTCAGGGGAAGGTCCTTCTGGGACCAAGTAGTTTGGATTCATCTTCTTTTTCTTTAAATGTAATAAGGTAGATGTCCATTCTGCTATTTTAGTGTCGTTTTGGGATTCCTCTTGTTTTTTATCAATAAAATGAGGCATTTACCATTATAAGCTCTCCAAATCAACTTGTCTCTAGGCCTACCTCGAGCACAACGAGGTTCCTAAATTAGGACAAAATTTTTATTCTCGCACTATTTGTTTAAATATCACAACATCTTTTCCTTATAATCCTCACTAACTTGTTACCTTTTTTATTTTTACATTTTTTTATTCCCTTCCCCAAAGGTTATTTCGTACACTCTCGCATCGTCATCATACTCCACAAGATCCAAGGGCCCTCCACCCACTCCTCCTCCTAGTCCCGTCAGAAACAGGCACAAGGGAAAAATGGGAGATCTAAACAACATCAAAAAAGAAAACTCGGTTGAACGAGTAGAAATCACTCAGGGTACTCATTTCTCCAAAGAAAGGGCATCCCAACTCGAGCAGAAACTGATGAAATTTCATGAGAAGCTTGATCAGGTCCGAAATTTTGAAAGCTTGTCATTTTCCCTCACCACCCCAGATGTCAAATTTCCTTACACTCAAAACCCCACACCTCTACAAAACATCCTGAAACCACAAAACCATCCCGCTCCCCACCACCACTGAATCACTTGCCACACTTCCAATAATACCCCACTACTCATCCCTGAACCACTAAACTCCAGCAATGAGCATCTCCACACTCACCATAACACCCCCATCTATATGGAAACCACACTCCATTCAACCCATCTCAAGAACACCTGAGTCTGATGACAATGACTCCCTCATTAGGAACCTGGCCGCAGAACTCAAG